>JAUPMV010000003.1:13619124-16119124 GCA_030848855.1 Branchinecta sandiegonensis | reverse complement strand
CCCAGACCCCTCCCCCTTCAACGTCCCCCACCGTGAGCCGAGACGCTGTTCAGAAATGTAAACTGCATATCTAGGGCATTTATATATCAAGTTTAACTCCAAGTCAAAGCATTCCCCGGAAATGTCCGGAAAACTCCACTCACCAAGGTCAGATCTGGCCCGGCCCCCCAAATAGCACATACAGAAGGGATTGGGTTAGATCCTTTATATGAATGCCTGTCATCATCCTAGATTATGGGAACTACACTGTCAGAATTTTCATAACAGATAACACGAGGATGCGCGGTTTCAACAGATAATGCGTAACAAACAACACCTAGGATGTTTTCTGTTGTGTTTGAAAAGTTATGCATGAAATGTTATGCACCAAAAGCTCTGTTAGGAAGAGCCAAACATTTGTTGACTTTATTCCTTGTCGACATGATGTCGGAGAACTCATGAGATGCTTTTTGGCGGTTTTTCGGCTATTCCTGATGGTAACGCTTATTATGCATAACATTCTGAAACATAACAGACAACATCCGAAGTGTTATCTGTTACGCATTATCTGTTGAAACCGCGCATCCTAGTGTTATCTGTTACGAAACTTCTTACAGTGTAGGGAAGTGCCTGAATCAGCAAAGGTACAAATGGAGGAACCGATAGAAATATGGCCCCTAAGCCGAAGGCTGCTAGTGCCAGAACAATAACGATGAAAAAGCAAACCACAAAGCAGCGACGGCAGTTGTGTAGCCTAAAATCTAACAAACGATATAGTACTTACATCTTTTTTGAACATCCATTTCGGTTTCATTCCTGGCTTTGAAAAGATTGCTTCAAATACCACTTTTTTGTCCCTACCTTCCTTGGCGATCTGGTCGATGAGTGGTTGAGCAAATGACTCGGTTTTCTGGAATCAGTCAAAAACACAATTTAGCAAAGACTCACTTTAGCAAAAAAAAAACGAAACCCACCTGAGTTTTCGCTCCTCTCGCGCATAATATCCGAACTGAACTAATACTTCCTAAATGATTAGTAGAGACAAAGAAAGACAGAAGGAGAAGAAAGACATATAGAAATCAAGGAAAGGCACTGGTAACACTAAAGACAGTTAGAACTAAAGAAAACGCAAACAAATCGACTTTCCAGTACCACAAACACAGCTCCACTCAGCAGAAAAGAAAAATTGGACAATTTCGTAGACGTCTCGTGCAATAGTGGGATATTAGTGGGGAACTTCGCCTGGAAATTATAACTGCGTATTCCGTATACCTAGGTATCCCGTATTCCGACGATGAAATCTGACGTCTTTACACGAATTGCCTTTTCGGCATGGCGCTAGGTTGCCCTAGTAGTTTCTTTTAATTAACTTTATATTTATATTTTGTTACATTTCTTTTCTTACATTAGTGTGACAACTTACTGGCGATGATCACCGATAATGATGGGGCTACAATACGTGCGCATTTACGTGCGTTAGAAAGAATCTCTGCAATAAAAACAAACATAACCAAGCTCGGATTTAAAACATACGACAAGATTTTATGTAGTGTGTAAATTCACCATAAAGCTTAAGACTAAAAGAAATCAATATCGCGGGAACCCAGCGGTAATTTCGGCACGTAGTTCGAAGTTGACCAACGCCTACCATCACGGTATGGTAGAACTGCGTTCCCATACATTATAAGGGACAAACAAGAAGCAGAGGTATGGTAGCAGACAGGATTAAAGACTATATTCGTTGGAAGCGTCTGAATTCAAAGTCCTGATACATCCTTGCCGACTTTTTCTCTTCACTATAGTCATTAAGTTTTTAGAAAAGCATGCAAAAGTTCGTTATTTCCAACACTCGATTTACTTTCCGGTATTCCTTCCTCATAACACATATTAGCTGTTACCAGACCCCTCGCAAGCGCCTACAAAACTGTCCAAGTTTCTTTTCTTCGAGGTGACTGTACCTGATAATCCTAGACGCTCCAGTGCTTTCCCTTGTATCAGTTAGTAGAGACAGTGAAAGTGAAGAAGAACAGATAGAGAGCGGAAAAGAGAAGAAACCTTGCCAAAAGTAGACATAGAAAGAAGAAGATAACATAGAGAGCCCAGGGGCCCAGTGCCCACAGAACGTGAATTAGACTCCGCGCGGGCAAATCTGGCACTGCATAGCAGAAAAATTTACTTCACCATCTACCGGTCTGAGTAACAACTTTCGCGTTCTGTGGGTGCTTAGCTTTGTTGTGAAACATAACAAGTCATGCAAGTGACATAACAGAAGCGACAGCAATAACACACTGATGGTTTTTCGTTGCTTTCTGCAGCAATTTATCCGATGTTACGAACACGGTCCCCAAAACAAACACAAACGGCGCAGCCTTGTTAACGTAAAGAACGGATTCAGACGAAGACCGCTACCCCTAAATAGAGTCTATGGCGAACTCAATAAAATGCGGTTTCCCCATCGATCCTTTTTTTTACATTTTAATTTATGTTGATGCTACTTGTCCTAATTTGTAAGCACGATCGTATTGCGTGATATCAGTCGATAAATCCCGAACTGCGACAGGTGCTCCTACAATTGGGCATGACCCCAGGAATGGCCAGCAGTCCAAGATTTCAGGAGCACGCCTAGTGCTCTTCAAACTTAGCTCTATCGTCTGAACTGAACAATAGTTGCGTTTTTGCTGATACCATGGTATCTGTTCCCACGGTCTAAAGTCGTTTTTGCAGTTATCGTGGTATCTGATACCACGGTCAAAAGGCGTTTTTGCAGTTATCGTGGTATCTGGCCAGTTATCGTGGTATCAGATATTCAGATACTACGGTCCGACCGTGGTAACTGGTCGTGGTATCTGAAAAGTCATCTCACTTTCATCAAATTTTGTCAGACTGGTGAGAAAGAAGTTTAGCACTTAGTGATGTAACTGGATATCTGTTTTTCTTTTGGGACGACCTCGAAAAGTGCAATTTCGGCAATAGTCGTTTTTGCAGAGCACCGTGTATCAGATACCACGATAACTGCAAAAACGACTAACTGCAGATCCAGTTACCGTGGTAACAGATACCATGGTATCAGCGAAAACGCAACTAATATATATTTTCAGAAAGCACTGGAGAACTCGGGTCCGGAGGCAGGGCCCGAATTCTCCAATTACAGACGGGTAGCGGCAAAACAAGGAATAACCTTTGCGATTCACTATGTTACTAGCCATGAGTCAGTGTGTCATTCCTGGGGATCTAGCCGCAACATTGAAGCCCTACCTCCAAAGGAAGATTTTTGAATGACTGACAGTGTGATACCTAGCACAAAATCGCAACTTCAGGAGAAGCACTACAAAATAGGCTACTAAACCATTTTAATAAAACCTCATGTATGAATGTATGAGGAGAAATGAATGGAATTTACTGCTAAGTGGATATTGCCAGTTTTGTTTTGTTAAAACACGTTCAGTTTGGTATTTGGTGGCGGACTATCAAAAACACAAATATTTAATCTAGTTTGAATTTAATTCAGCTATTCTCTTTTTTTAATTTTATTTTTATTTCGGGGTAGTCGGAGTACGGCAATTACGAAGCAACATTCCTGCGCAGCTGCACACTCTGCCCCACAGCTCAAGACTACTCGGGGGTACCTCAAGAAGCAGTGCTGGGATTGTAAGGTGATAAAGCAAAATTCCTCGGTTAAGCAGTGCAGCCTTGAAGATGCCCCCCCCCCCCCCCCCAGTCTGGGCAACACACTGCAGAAACTGGTTCAGTTGCGATCAGATTGGTTAAGGATCAAGAAATGTCGGGGTGTCGTCGACTGATGGGTTCTTACGGTAAACTTCAGCGAAAGCACTGCAGAGTCTTCCTTTACTTTGACCGGCATTGAGATCTTTCTAAGTTGAGTCACGCTCATTCCATAATCGACCGTTGGAACAAGCGGTGGCTAGTTTACCAAAAGATAGTATATGAAAGTTAGTTGAGCTAGATCCATTGGATCAGACGATACAAGAGGACATGTCAGCTTCGACAGCAAGACGAGTATGGTAAAGAAGGAGCAGAGGAGGCGTCGTCTTATTTAGAACCCACACTCCCTAGGAGTACGGTATGTAAAAAACCCTTTTTGGGATCCCAAACGAAGGTGTAGAATATGCAGGGTTGCCACATCGAACAAAATCAGAGTGACTTTTGATCGAAAACAGAGAGTGATTTGGGAGTGAAATTTTGTTTTCATGCAAAAATGGAAAACGGTCGCTTTTGGTCAGAATCAATGCTGCAAAAATGACAAATCTTAATTTAGTGTCCTTTTAAAAACGTGAAATAGTCACTTTTGGTCGGAATCACTGCTGGAACATGACACGTCTGGACACTTTTTTTAATTTTATGTGAAGTTTATATCCTACGTGACAAAAATAAAAAAGAGTGACAATTCAGTCTTTAGTGCGACATGTGGCAATCCTGAGAATATGTATGGCATCGCAAATTGCCCGTCCGTCTGTCTGTGATGACGAATGCCTTTATATACTTTCACACATCTGGTCGAGAATGGCACCGAGTTTGTACATGGGCTTTGTACTTGTGTGGTTGGGAGAGCATAGTAGACCTTACCAGGGCCTTACTAATCGAGATCGAATCGCGCTATTCCATTAGTTCGTGCCGCGGATAGACAATTTGGTCGAGCCCGGTAAAAACCGGAAAAACGAATTCTGATAAGGGATTCGATATAACGGTAAGTCAACATGTGTAGTGCTGAAATTCTGTTAGCCTTGGGATTTCACAGATAATTCATCATAAATCCGGTTAAACAGGAAATTTGAGAATCGATCAAACTGACCGAGTAAACTAACGGGGGCGGGTTATGATGGCGGTGAACGAGCATGTTGAACTGGGGTATCAATTAGTTTTCAACTCGGTTCGATTACAGCCCTTCCAGAATCAAGAAAAAATGGAAACTAGGTATGAAAACAAAATCATGTATGATTGGAGTTTAAAAGTCGAGAAGAGGTGAAGATGGAGAGGAAGTTTATTTGCTTCGTTTTCTTACAGGGTCGAAAGTTCTACTGGAATCCAGTGGGGAAAAAAAAATCGGTACAGCTCCACACTCCTTGGTCAAGCTGCTTGTCTTGCATATACGGGGGAGAGGAAAGGTAGAGGATAATTTCTTTCGATTGCTTCCCCGCTGAATCGGCAATAAAAAATCGATGCCAGCCACAGGCTAGAGTATCAGGGGCTACCTGTGTTATGCACTGCAACTGTGAACCAAGAAGTCAAAACATACCCACGTTTGGGATCCCACCGGAACCTTACGTCCTGTTTTTAGGGATGCGGCTGGCAAATTACGAGAAGACTAGGCTGCTGGAGAATGCTGTGTAATTCTGCGGTGCTAAGCAATTACTCCTTACATGCTTGTCTGTGCAAAACGTATTAGTCTGATCCCTGCTCTTTCCATTCCCGAATGCTATTCACAGTCCCTTGCATTTTCTTTTGACTTTCAAACCTCATCAAATCCCGGTTTTGTTAGCGTTGGCCAATCGGGAATAAGATCTGCAAGGGAGGCTCGACGTTTCTCACCAGCCTGGGGGCAAAAAGTTGAAGTTCAAAAAACGATTGCAAAATCCAAAACAAAAATAATAGTAGGCTGTCATATGCTGAAAAAAAGTCGTAGCCTGATCTTTGCATCGGACACTCTCCTAAGGCAAAAAAAATCTTCGTTGGTTGAAAGCTTTCAGCGGGATCTAGTCAGTTAGTTGTAGAAGCTTCGTCACCTTCATAGTATAAGTGGCAATAAAAGTAACAGCTTTCAGGAATGGCTTGGCGGGATTTCTTATAATTTTTACGTCCTGGCTGAGCTATTTAAAATACACATGCTTTTTATCCTTAACTGCAGATATTTTGCCTTAATTATGTGATGGGATATAAAGATGCTGGCAAACCGTAATGAAAAGAAACCGATCACGCTATTTTCAATTTCTTACTGTGTAACAGTTTTATTGAGAACTTTTTCTTTATTTCGATCTTGTTTATGAAAATTTTTAGCCCAATCGTCCCTATTTTGACCCGAACATTCGCAGTCGCCTCAAAAAATTTAAATGAACGGTCAACTCTGTTACCATCCGGTCAGCAAAAAATTTACGCAAGCCGAGGCGAAAAACGACGAAGGGAGTATAATAAACTCTTCCTTTAGAGTTGAGGGAGAGTTTCGAATTCACATAAAGTTCGCATCAGGATCACTGGGAACGCTTAGGAAAGAATACACGACGGTTCGAGGAGGTTCTCGAGTTCCATTTCTTGCTCCAGCATCAAAGCTCCTTCTCCCACGTCGATATATTCTTAAAATCAGATAATATCTTTTCTGCGCGCCTATCCTAAATTCGTAGTCTGTCATACATTCTTCCTATCTGGCAGAGACCCCTAAAACTAGATGTTTGCAGGGACCCTTAAATTTAATGTAATAACTCGCCATTCAGGGGGCTTGTCAATAAGAGGTTTCTGATGCGCTCTTGACCGAGCGTCAGATAGTTCAAGAAATACCCACGGGGATAAAATACCCGACTATCCAGATAGACAAAATTGTTCACAGCTGTTCTGGTGAACTAGGAATATTTCTCTGTAATGGAAGAGTATCCTGGATCTCTTCCCGATGAAAAATTTGTAGCGTGCGTCGTAGTATAGTAGTAGTACGAAAAGTTGCATGTAATACTATGTAATAGCAAAGAATACTATCATTTAATGTGCCTCATACTGGTCCAATCTTATTTAGTAGTATCCAGCAGCATCCTATCTTGCCATAGTAACATCCAGTCTTGCTAATAGTACCATATATGCTAATAGTACCTAATAGTAGTATGCAGTAACACGGTAGCCGTGAAGTAGAAGCATGTAGTAGCATCGTTAGTACTGCATGCAACTTTTCGTACTACTTCATAATACTATGCTGAGATAAATTTTTCATCGGGTTGTCCTAGCTTAGGTACCTGGTGGCATGCTGAACAGTCCTAACAAACTTTGTCTATCTGAGCAAGAACGCCGATTCGACCCAAGCGGAATTTTTGGAAACTAGGTGAGGCTCGGGCAACATAGCAACATTGAAGCATAGGAAAGGACAAGCCCCCTGAATGGCGAGTCATTACAGGAAATTTATGGGTCCCTGATGTTTGGGGCAAGTTTCGTTTTCGCCTACAAATGAAGTCCAACATTCAGCGTGGATTCGGACATCCAATTTGGCAAACGTAATTTTAGGATAGGCGTGCTGCGGAATTATCGGTTCATTTTCTAAACGAAAAAAGAACAGTGCAAGAACATAAAATGGGAGTGATATAACTCATAAGCCAAATTATAAATAAAGAAATAAATTCGATAAATCATATAATGTGCAACAAGTAAGCACACTGTGCAGTGAAATGAATTTTGCAATCATTTAACGAAGTAAACATAAAATGACTTAAGGGGTACGTTCCATTGCGAACCTGAGGCTTTGGACTTGGCTTCAGTGACGGCCAATCAGGAATTAGCTGGGCCAAGGAGAAACGTCGCCCCATACAAGTGTAGGGGGGCTCCGCAGGGGGGTCTGGCTGTCTAAAGCTGTTCATGTCCTTGATATAACAACACGACACGTTTAGAAATAGACACAACAACAGAAAAAAGATAGAAAGAGCAAGAAGAGTATATAAATGACAGAAAGATAGATATCAAGAAGACGTAATATTCGGGAAAAGCTTCGTCTGTACAATCAACCATAATGACGAAGGTGCTGCCAGGAAGGGGTTACCAGGTAGCTTACACTTGAGCTTTACTTCGGGTTCTTATTTTGCAATTTTGCAAAAATGCACCATCAGACGTCAGATGGCCGTTCGACGTAACATGCCTCTACTCTATAGTTCAACAACTATTCAGGCGATCTTATGGGATCGACTAAAAGCAGGAAGGGAAGGGAACACGAGAAAAGCAGGAAGGCATACTAAAACCAGGAAGGGCATACTAAAACGAGGAACGACGTCACCAGAATTCAAGGCTGCAAAAAGCAGGAAAGCTGCACCGTTCCCTTCCTCTGTTTAGTATTCTATGAGGGGTCGGCAACTTTTCAAACTCAAAGTTCACCATCCCTTCCTCGATTTAGTATCCTGACATGGGTAGGCATTAAGTACCTTGACAGTACTAAAATGAGGAAGGAAATTTTCAGTTATCGGGTCGGCAACCGTCAAAGGCGACTAAAATCCGCCGAGTCCAGCGAAGGGTTCGGCAACTAAGCTATTTCAAGTCCACCATTTCCAGTCCACCATTTCCAGTCCACCATTTCACAGTCCACAAACGAGGAAGGCAATGGTGGACTTGAAATATCTTAGTTGCCGACCCCTCGCTCGACTCGGAGGATTTTAGTCGCCTACAGTCAGAACGAGAAATGAAAAGTTGAATTACAATTTTGATAGTTGCCGACCCCTCAAGGAACTTAATGCCTACCCATATCAGTTACTAAAACGAGGAACGGATGGTGAACTTTGAGTTTGAAAAGGTGCCGACCCCTCAAAGAATAGTAAACGGAGGAAGGTAACGGTGCAGCTTTCTAGTTTTTCGCAGCCTTGAATTCTGGTGACACCCTTCCTCGTTTTAGCATGCCCTTCCTCGTTTTAGTATGCCCTTCCTGGGTTTAGTATGCCTTCCTGCTTTTCTCGTGTTCCCTTCCCTTCCTGCTTTTAGTCGATCCCCGAACTTATCGATCAAGGCTTTCTGCTCGCGACAAAGTCGTCAGCTTTGTCGGTACTAACAACAGCATCGACAGACGAAGCTTTTCAATCTAGGTAAGCGAACATCTTTTTCAAGACTCTACAGACGTCACAACTATATCTATCTGAAATGTCAATACGCCGTAGCGGGTTGACAGAAAAATTATCAAAATGAGCACTGTGGTTAAAACTGACGTGCCAAACATTCAAAGTAGCGCTCTGAAGCTAGTTCGATGTTAATCCTCCATTACTGGTTAGGCCTATTTGGATTGCCAGTTTTAAGCAAGGTATGCGTAATGCAGTAGGACATATTTTTAGTAAAAAACATCATTTGAGTAAGAACACGGAAATTGCGTGCAATTAAAGACGCTTCACAGGCTATATTCGCCGTCGGTGGTACGAGCAATTCTTTCACTTTCAGTACCCCTCCCATACACATCACGTATCCACAAACGTGTTGCCTAGTGTCAGTTTTATTAAAGTAGCATCCATGAACGAAAATATGACTGGACTAAGGAAAATAGGTTAATTTTGGCTGAGAGTCAAGAATTAGTCCCGTACAGAATGACAGTGTGGTAAAAATTGTCGCCTGCTGACAGTAGTACTTTTACAGGATATTCACCTTGCCCTCCACAACGTGACATTATGAAAGGAGCCGCCGTTTTCCTGGCACTATAGTACGATAGAGGAAGAAATATAAGAAGCTTACCCTTTCGACTTTTTTGAGCGCTGGTTTCTTTTCTTGTTCAACTTCTTTGAGCTTTCCCCAATCGGGGTCGTCTTGGTCCGATTTCCACTTTGCATACTTACGTTTTTTCAGCATGGATCGGAAATCCATTCCACTGGAATCTGTGAGAAGAATTCGAATTACTTTTTGTTTACAGGTGCTCTAACATGTCCCCAAAACATGTTTCGCACTTAAGTTTCATTTCTTGGCCTACAATAAAGGTACATAATCATCATCAAAGGTCTATTTCAAGGAAGGGTAATTAATGCAAAAAATTAAGTTTTCTAAGCACCCCATGGTTTACATTTCAGCATCGCGGAACAATTGCGGGAAATCAAGTGATAAGACCGAATCTGTAATTAGCACACAAATTGAGTCTGCGTGTAGATGATGTGTTCAAGCATTCTACCTGTAGTACTTTACGGGTAACATTAGGACGACAGTTAACTTTCAAGAGGGATGCACGATTTCTTTTCTTCTTTTTTGTTATGTTTTATTGATTCTAGTCAACCACGTTAATATTCCATATGTTTTCCACAACTCACACAACATTCGCTACTTTTAATGAAAATTTTTGATCAATTTTTATCTGAAATTAGAATTTCCCACTCAACCATAACTCGACGAGGTTGGAACGAGTTCTGTATCACAGAGTAGAGGTATTCTTTTTTGAACCTTAGCTAATTTCGAACAAGACCATTCCCATCCACTTGCTGCGACAAAAGTTAACAACAAGTCCGCCGAATTAGCTACTTATGGGCTACAAAGAACAACGAATGGGTGTTTTTGGGTCCCTTCAGCCCAAAAATTGCACTGTTCCTTCCAACGATTGGTAAGAGACTGCACAGGATAACACATAGGATAAGCCTATCCTACCTGAAACAAACAAGACGGTCTCTGCCGTGTCTTCGCCATGGTCGTTTCTAATCACCACCTTGTAGGGACCTTCGTCATTCGGCTTTGACTTTCGAATGCAGAGAGTTATTGTGTTCGTATCTCCCTCTGTGACGAAACGATATCGGCCACCATCCATGATCTCAGTGATGCCTTTGAAAAAGCGGAATGTCGGAGCAGGATTGCCCTCCACTTGTATTGAAATGTAGGCAGTTGCATCTAGAAAAAGAAAAAAATTGGAATGTCTGCTCTTATTTAAAATTACTGTCTGTATTACTGGTGTTCTATATTTTTAGTCTAGCTCTCAGGGCCACACTTTCCATTGCAAAAACATACTTTCCGCGACTCAAATTAACAGAGCCAAACGTTGTAAACCATCCTCTTGATGACTAACTCCACGTGTCGATTTCGATGCCGTGTACCTAGCGGAAGAGCCGGGAGCGTCACCACAGCTGTCCCACTCCCCAACGAACGCCATTTATTGGTTGACACAGGATTTTAGTCGTTCGGCCAACATTTCTCGTTCTTCCCAAGGTTCACTGGCGTGTTTTGGACTATTACCGCGGTTCAGCGAAAGGTGAAAGGCGACGCGAAACAAACTCTCTCTCTACGGGTTAGATTTGACTTGCTTTAGTGATACATCATTTCGAACGGAACCCATGTCACATTCGGAAATGTCCTTTTCAGAAGAGATTAGCAAATCAACAACCACCAGAAAATTGACGCAAAGATGTACACTGTTCATGCTCCTTTTTTTAATCAGACATTCCTAAAAACTGGATTTTTGTGTTTCTAAACTACCGCTATAGCGTCACTATGTTAAAAGACGAGGTTTTCTAACTCCTTGATGTATTCAGAAAAGAGGGTAATTTTTCAACTACAACTTCACTGTAAAAAAAAATCTTGCTACTGGGGTTAATATTGTCTCTTCTGAGATAAGATTATTTTTAATTCGGATTAATCTTATCCCAGTAGAGATAAGATTAATCCCAGTGGCAAATAATGCAGTTAACTTTTATCCTTTCTCGGAGAAACATTTTACAGTGTTCTCTCTCAAGCAGACATTTTTGCAGCCGGTACCTTACCTTTGCTCCCCACATTTCTTATGCTATTATTAGTTCTAGCACTTGGCACTATGGACTATCGAATATTGTTGAAGCAAAGTTTGAATCAGCTCTTGAAACCTCACTCGATTAGCGACACGGAAAAAATAATGGTCTTGCATTCCCAATCGACTGAACCATGACTTTACGAAATATTGTTAGCGAATGTTTTTAGAAGTTTAGCATTTTTACCAGGAACAAATCAACAGCTGTCCCGACGATATTCAATAAATTCGTCTCAATAACCATCACACCTGAAAATTCTTTGAAACAAATGAAGAGCCCAATAAAAAAAAGTCGTTTGGCAAACCTGCCTCTGTCCGCTCATAAACTTTCTTATCGTCTTTTTTCCGAACGGAACTCCTAAGATCTGTCTATGACGTCAGCGGAACTGGAAATATCTCTGGTACGAAAGTCAGTTCATTGCCAGAACTCTTTTGTCTTTCTGTGAGCCATACAAAATGGAAGGGTGATCGTCAACTAAATTGAGCAATAGCAATCCGTTATCAAATTTTTCGATATTCTCGACACAACAGAGCAAGTAAGACCAAGAACAAATAATCTAATAGAACCTCCGTCTTCCTATCTCTGTAATACGACCATACGGAGTCGAATATTTGCCAATACCCTGCCCACAAACGAGCGGAGGTTAGGAGCTACGCGGCACATAACGTTTCGTTACCTCTACAAATAGCTATATCGCTGTGAGGCCGCGTAGAAGCAACTTTCAAAGTAAAAGCCGATTGGTTCTCTGGACGTGCTCCAGAGGG
Organism: Branchinecta sandiegonensis; assembly: GCA_030848855.1. Classification (NCBI taxonomy): domain Eukaryota; kingdom Metazoa; phylum Arthropoda; class Branchiopoda; order Anostraca; family Branchinectidae; genus Branchinecta; species Branchinecta sandiegonensis. The sequence continues at coordinate 16,106,955 of JAUPMV010000003.1, read as the reverse complement.
GGTCAGCGTGCCTCCTGCACTTATTCCTCTGCTATGAGGAACGGCGAAGACGGAAGTAGACGGGTATCAACTCGAAGCAAGAACAAGTACCTCTAGCTCAGCTCAGTTTTGTCGGGGTATCCATAGTCACTGCATGGGGCCAAAGACGGAGGTTCTATCAGATTATTTGATCCTGGTAAGACCTAGCTGTCCACGTAGAGAGAGCATTAAAAAAAAAGCAATTTTCTTTAAATCCTCTGCTTTTTCTGTGAAAAAAAAATAGATTCTGGAGAGCATCCGGCCAGGTATTTGTGTAGCGAGAAAATAGCAAACTGATAGAAAATATCTTGAGTACACAGTAAATACCGTCCCGAGAAGAGCGAGAGGGTGATTTCTCAGGGATCTATTTTGGGTTGGATAGAATACAAATTCCGATTAAAGTAATTCGCAAACCGTAAGCAAAATGTATTAGCGATAAATAGAAGTTCGCCTTAAAATTCGTGGCCGGTGAGAATGAAAACAGCTGCAATGAAAACAAAATAACTTTCAGTGGGAAAATGCAAAACATAATCTCTCGAGACTGAACATAAACAGTGTCTCAAGTAATATGAGCTTACAATTTTCTTGAACAAGATTAAGGTCAACACCAAAGTAATCAATCGAGAAGAAACAACTCTTCCAAGTATTTGACAATGATTTAACACCCGAAGTCAAAGTAATTAAGTCGAGATTAAGTCACGGGAATCTATTTTTACTTGGTTTCCGAAACCGCGCCAAGTGGTTCGGCAAAATGCATTATTTATTCAACGGACTACGCTGCATCACCGATTTTCACAAGTTAGTTGATTTTTTTTTATGGACTCCTCTTGCGGATAGGATACTACATAGAGCTCGCAGCCTTTCTGATGAAAACGGACGACAAAAAGTAAAAGTGCAAAACGGATACGTTAGCTGAATTTTTTTACATCTACATTTCGGCCCTTCTTGGAAAGAGTCCTCTTCAAGTCAAGCCGCTCAAACTGGAAAATGAACTTGGTAAAAAAAGAACAAAAAAAAAAGCATTTTCTTTTCGCAAGTCAGTTTGAGCGGCTTCAGCCTCAAGAGGACCCTTGCTAAGAAGGGCCGAAGTATAACTCTAATAAGATTCTGCTGACGTATCCGTTTTTTACTGTCAAACATTATTCGCAGTCAGTTTGAACTGAAGGAATATTCGAAAAGTAAAAGAGTAACTAAAAATTGTAAGGTATAGGACTTCTGACTTTGAGACTCAACTATCGGCGTTTGGTAACTGTTCCGAGCCTGTAAATGGTTGGAAAAGTTACTCTGACTCTTCCTTGATTTTCTATTCAAATTTTTGCAGAAATGTTTCATAAGAAATGAGAGCTTGAAGGATTGAAACTCTTCCTACAAAAACGAATCTTGCTTCCTATTGGTTGGACTTTGCACGGCGCATCATAACCAGCCAATAGGATGCGAGATTCCGTTTTAGTGTTCAAAGCTTTAAGCCTTCAAGTTTTCACTTCCATTAAAAATCTATTAAAAAAAGTGATAACACAAATAGGAAAGAGCCAAACATCGTTTCTAGCAATATAAAGGGTCACAATAGTTATAAAACGCCAAAAATTCAGCCTGAAAGTCGAAAATCTTATACTTTGTAATATTAAATTATTCTGTTGTACTCCCGTCGATAAACGTGAAAAAAAATCCGTTTTCATCAGGTAGGGTGCAATCTCTCTTTACGTTAATCATATAACCCTGCTTGCAAGAACAGTAGAAATTGTTAAAATACTAGATAAGATTTAATCTATTGGTCATATTCCACCCATGCATTTGCATTGTCTTCCTCGTTCCCTTTTTGTCTCCGTTCTTTCCCTTACTACGGAATGAGTAAGATTCAGGGACTTTCGGAGGCAGGCTATTAGCCGTAGCCCCGTCTCCGAGAAATAATTACATTAATTTGTCGCACTAATCGCTTCACACACGAAAAGGCTAACACAGATTACAGACATGACAGAAGTTTTGATGTAATGTAAAAACACAGTAAAAAGTAAGTTTAGAAAGTAAGTTAAAAAGTAAGTTTTCGAAAGGGAGGCTGATGTGAAAGAGGACAACGAAAGATCAACGTCACAGAGCGGAAAAGGAGTCCAGCCCCAAAAGTAAAAAGACGAAAGAATAAATATTCCTTCAGCCCAAGCTGACTGCGAATCATATCTGACACGGCAAAACGGACATGTGAACTACATTTTATGAGGCTACATTTTGGCACTTCTCGGCAAGGACCCTCTTCAGGCTAAAGCTGAAAAATGAACTTGTGGAAAACAACTAGAGCTTCTTGCTTAAAGGACCCCTCGCACTATTTACTCTTCAAACAGTATTTTAAAATATTTGAATGCTTTAAAACTAGGCTTTGCTTTCAACAAATAACCCATGGTTTTTGCTGTTTTAAGCCTTTCCGAGACCCATTGAGTTATAGTGAAAACAGGGAAACAATTTACATAACCGGTTTTTCTGAGGAAAAATTTCTCGCAGACAACCGTCGACAACGTGATACACATCGAAGGTAGCAAAACACGGCAAGTGAGAAAATCAACGTGATTTTGTAAGACGGGTTAGAATGTACCGTACGAAATTGGAGTCTCCGGGTTTAGAAATATATGGTGATTATGGAAGTAGATTGCGTTGGTATTATAGGTACGAGGTCCTTTAAGTATCTAATTTTGTGAATTTCTTCGTGAAAATTTTTTGGAGTTAAAGCTGGTGTTGCAATCTCATTTTGGACACACTGTTTGCTTCTCGATTGGGTAGTTGAGAGGGTAGAGATTTTTCCGCAAGACGAAAGAAATTAAAAAGATGCTGCGCAGGGTAAGAAGGACAGAATTTCATTGAGAAAGACAAAACAACAAACAACACAATCTGATTTTTCTTCCGGCATGAATCTGAAGTCGATGTCCGAATAAGCAATGGGATGCCAGATTCAAACTCTTAAAGCACACCTCGAACTATTTCGTTTATATTCCAGTATTCAAAACTGTTCGAATACTGTAAAACTATAGTTTTATAGAGGTATAATCTCTGCTTTTCACAAATTATCCACGGTTTTGGCTGTTTTAAGCATTTTCCAAGGCTCATTGACTTCTAGAAAAAACTCGGCAAAATTCAGGCAACCGGTTTTACGCATCGATAGCATGATACGCGGACACTCGTCGGGAGCATAGCGCGCATTGGAAATAGTGAATCTTGGCAAGTCCAAAGATTAGTGAGGCATTGTTAACGGGCTTAGAAGCGTCAGTCCAGAAGCGAGCATTAAGAATTATTTATGGTCAAGGTAAACTCCCATATCACTTCCTGCTTAAGCATTTCCAGCTCACTACTTTATCGGAGAGAAGAGCCCTCCTGTGTACCCGGTTTGGCAATAAAGCCATGACAAATCCCCGTTTCCAAGATTTATTCCCCCCGCATTTTCAACCTTTAAGATCCCGACCTCAAAGACCCAACTCCCAGAAAGTCCCCACCCTTCAACCTCTCCCACCAATCCACGAGAGATACAGGAAGAGTTTCATACCTGCGTTTGTAAACCTTATTAACCAGTGATTTGTGTATTATTTTGTTGTGTTGACTCAGCTTTTCGATAACGATCGGTTTTTATCTGATAAGTGTATAAATAACCTGACGTGAAGCGCTAATTCGGCGCCACGCGCTGTGAAAGCCGTTTTTTAAATCAAAGTCTCTCTCTCTCTCTCTCTCTCTCTCTCTCTCTCTCTCTCTCTCTCTCTCTCTCTCTCTCTCTCTCTCTCTCTCTCTCTCTCTCTCTCTCTCTCTCTCTCTCTCTCTCTCTCTCTCTCTCTCTCTCTCTCTCTCTCTCTCTCTCTCTCTCTCTCTCTCTCTCTCTCTCTCTCTCTCTCTCTCTCTCTCTCTCTCCGTAACGCATGAAATATGTGTCTCTGGGCTTAAGAATTAATTAATGCAATTACGGAAGTAGGTTGCATTGGCATTGTGGACACGAGGGGTCCTTTAACCTTTCAGGCCTACCGAAGGCTGAAGCCTTCGGCCGAAGGCTTTCTGTCCACACTTGTAGTTACCTTCGACAGCTGAGTAGTTCTCTTGTATATCAATAATCGAGGGGGGACCCGGTTCTCCGGTGGGTCGAAGGGGAGTCGATACTTTGTCGATCTTTTCATCGACCTCGGCAATGCTGGGACGGCGGACATCAGCACTTGGCCTCCGACGCTAAATGAAACAGTGAATTAGCTGTCTTCTTGTTGCAAATTCAAAGTTTAATAATTCCAAAATATAATCCAGATTTTAAAAAAACGAAAACTAGTGTGAGATTGAACATAATATGAAAAACAAACAGAAACAAAACATGCAACATAAACAAAACAAAGTTAAAAGAAAGACTAGACAAGATACAGTAGTTGCGTTTTTGCAGATACTATGGAATCTGTTACCACGGTAACTGGATCTACAATTCGTCGTTTTTGCAGTTATCGTGGTATCTGATACACGGTTGCTCTGCAAAAACGACTAGTGCCGAAATTCCACTTTTCGAAGTCATCCCAAACGAAAAACTGATATCCAGTTACATCACTAAGTGCTAAACTACTTTCTCATCAATTTGACAAAATTTGATGAAAGTGAGATCACTTTTCAGTTACCACGATCAGTTACCACGGTCGGAACGCGGCATCTGGATATCAGATACCACGACAACCGGCCAAATACCACGATAACTGCAAAAACGCCTTTTGACCGTGGTATCAGATACCACGATAACTGCGAAAACGACTTTAGACTGTGGTATCAGATACCATGGTATCTGCAAAAACGCAACTAGTAAGAAGTGATGAGAAATAATGTGACGGCACAACGTTATTGTGGCTGAGTAGTGATTTACTTGTGTACAAATTCTTCGACAGCTCTACTGAATCCTACGGTGACGGTGAGAAAGGTATTTCTGAATTAAGGCCAAACAACGGTAGTTACAAGTGAAAATAAAAGCCAGTCTTAAATACCCAGATCTCCCTTCTGGATTTCGGCAATCCGTTTCTAACGAGATTGATCCAGAAATCGAAGACACAAAAAACGTTTGGTAAGTCTGGAATCTGGAAGGGTTTCCCAGATGTAGCCTTTATTTAAAAAAGATGGTAAAATGAACAGTTAACAGACAGTCGGACTTGGGAGCCAGGAGAAAACGAGAACCAAGATATGTTAAGGAAAAACAAAATTGGCTACCATCAAAATGATGGTAGCCAATTTTGGCTTTGGCAATGGTAGCCAATGATGGTGAAATTATAATGTTGACTTTTCACAATTCTGAAATGTATATCTTGAAACCTGGGTAGGAAAAACTGGCTTTGACAACATACTGTTTAAGAAGGGTGGGACAACAGAGAATTCAAATCGACATAAACCCATACACTCTCAAACTTTTCTAACCTGTTTCTCAGCCATTTCACCGGGCCGGCCTTTCTGCAGGGAAAAATAAACATAAATAAACATAAAATAAAACGGTAAAGTAACTGAAAGAAAGTAAAGGTAAGAAATTAATATCTATCCTAGAACGCTACTATTATTGTTTACAGTTGGTTAACACATGGTCCACACAGACTGCGTCAAAGATGCAAAAGCAATACGCCGTTGCATCGAAAGTTGTAATATCCAATGACGCCCCTCATAAAATCCTATGTCAAATTGCCGAGATGCGCTAGAGAAACAATAACAATCACACGTGAGTTCTTGGTGTAAGTTATCTGAAGGGGAATAAGCGATTAGGCTTTCGCTCATACATGTAAATGGATGATCCTCATGAGATCATCCACATAAAGGTGTAGGCTACAACCTTTATGTGGATGATTTCAACCCGCGTTTGCCGCAAACTGGGGTTGGTTGTTTCGTTGGTGGTGTTTGGTTTAATAACTTAAGTTATGCTGATGATAAGTTATGCTACAGTGACTGCACTAAACCACTTAGGCTACTTTCAACATTAGATGAGTTTGCGTCGGCTAATGATATCGTGTTTAACACGGCTAAGGACAGTGTATGGCGTTCATTCCCCGAGGGATCCCTTTCAAACACATCCCTGTGGCATTGCTTTCTATGGAGTGTCGCTGTCTTTTTTTGTCGGAATTTTTCGTATTCGGAGACGAAAGGATTTAAAACGTATCAGGACTTCTTATTTCAAATATTGTAAATTTATTTTGTTCCTTCCTCGACGCTGTAGGAATTCCCGTATGACTGCAACTTTTTTACCCTCTGACCCTTGTGCAAAGTTATCTTCGACTGTCCACGACTATCACGTTTCTGCCCTTGGCCATTTCTCCGCATTTCATCTTGAAAGAAGACTTTTTATTATTATTATTATACCCTTTTTCTTTTTTAATGTTTATTTCTTGATCTTGTGCATTTACTACATTATTGAAAGCTCAGTGTATTATTTGTCTGCACTACGGTCGGAAGTTTCATAAAAGATAACACGAGGATGCGCGGTTTCAACAGATAATGCGTAACAGATAACACTTCGGATGTTATCTGTTGTGTTTGAAAACGATATGCATGAAATGTTATGCATAACAAGCTTTGTTAAGAAGAGCCAAAAAAGCATCTACTGACTTTATTTTATCATCATGATGTCTGAAAACACAGCAGATACTTTTTGACGGGTTCTTCGGTTCTTCCTGATGGTAACACTTATTATGCAGAACATTTTGAAACACAACAGATAACATGCCAAGTGTTACCTGTTACGCATTATCTGTTGAAACCGCGCATCCTCGTGTTATCTGTTATGAGACTTCTGACAGTGTGTTCTGCGCTTCGTTTTCTTAAGCGCGTAAATAAAATTTCATCACCATCGTCATCAACTTTCGTTGAATCCTACAAATATCTTGGGTTCACGGTGGCTCTGTCCTTGAGTGACGAGCTCCATTTTAAAGCACTTTCACGTTCGCTGTGCTGCAGGACTGACTTACTCATTCGTAAGTTCAGGAATGCGACCCTGCCTTGAGGTGTTTTCTTTTCAGAGCTTACTGCGCTCTGTTGTATGGTCTAGCTTTTGTGCAATCTGTGTCTGTTTAAGTGCGGGAACTCTCTTCGGGTTCTTTATAACAATTTTCGGTGGATTCTCGGTCTTTCCCTAAACTGTAGTGCTACCGGAATGTTTGTTGGTGGTGTTTTTGTTGCTTGTGTTTTTCTCCTTTCTGTTGTTCTTGATTTATTTGTTGTTGTTTTTTTTAGTATGTTGCGAGTGGCCCTATTGCAATGAATAAATAAAATACCGAGTCGCGCATTGGCCCAGTGGAAAAGTCTGCTGGAGTCGGAAACCAGGATTGACAAACTTGATGAAGTTTGACAGAATTATTTTATGCTAGCGCATCTAGCGGCCAAAGATTAACTAATCTGGAAGGAATTTTATGAAGAGCGTATGCAAACCATAACGTCGAGACGCCAAGATATGCTTCAGGCGATGCATTATCTTGACAGAAAACGTACAACTGCCGAGTTTTAGCGCAGAAACGCCAGTGGACCGGGGTAAAACTGGATGAGCTTTCGGTGTCTTACAACACCGAACATAAAAGAAGAACAAAACCATTCCATAATCATTACATCCATCTTGCCGCATAAGATATAGAACAATAACGCAGCAGCAAAATAAAATACTGAAAAAGCAATGAAAGCTTCTTCTTCGCCATGCTAAATGAAAACAAAATGGCTGCCAACTGTTTAAAAAATAGTAGCACAAAAAAATATGGTTCAAACGTCCGGGTTCAAAGTATGAACTGATAATTGCAAGTAGGCTACTTCAGGATGAAAGGCATTGCTTCCGAATACACCGAGTGATTACCCAATCTGGAACGAATACTGCTAGTTGATCATTTTTTTTTTTTCCATTGGCACTTATTATCCGAACGGCTATCAAATTGAGTATCCCACTAGAGTAGAGAATACTTCTTTGAACAGTTACTTAACTTTGAACAGCGCAATGTCTTGCAAACAATAAAATATAAAACATGCACTCGAAAGTTCTAAGTAGCACTGTGATTTGCACTTTATTTTTCTTTCTTGTGCGATCTTTTCTGTGTTTTTCTACTTTCTTTCTGTGATTTGCCTTTTGTTTTTCTATGTTGCTTTTTCTTTTTTTTTATACTTTCTTTTTTATATACTCCATCATTTTCTCTTTCCTCTACGATGGGTGAAAAATAAACATTACATTGCATTACATTAAGGAAGTGCTTTAACTGACCAATATCTTACAGAAAATCACAGTAAGTGCATGAAATGGCACTGTTCAAAATTAATAGCTGAGAAGCTTGCCTCCACTGTAGCAGACTGAGAGGTTGTATTTTTGCAGTTAAAAAGTAGCAAGGGGGTTCACAACTGGAGAAGTAGATTGGTCTTTAGAAGGGTAATCTGATCAAAATAGAGTGCACTCCAACCTTTTATCAAAGGTTACTAAAAGCTACCAATGTCGTCCCAATCTGTATACCAACTTTGCATAGGCTGGATCGACAATGATTGCTTTTAGGAACTTTGATGGGATGTTGAAAATATGTCCTAGTCCAGGCTTAGCCTACAAAGAGCCCTTGGTAATAAAAAATCCCCGTTTCGGCGTTTCAACACAACAGGATTCATGTGGTAGCTTGTTCTTAATAAAAGAAATAAAAAAAAACACAAGTCCCAAAATCTAAATCAAATTAACTTTATACCCGGTAACATATTCTGGCCACTCCTAGTGAATATGAAGAGAAAGTAGACTAGCCAAGAATAATCACTCAGCATACCGGAAACCTCAAACAAAGTGGAAAAAGCTGTTGACTAAAAGGTAGCAAAACCAAAAATAATGTCGAAAGTAAAAATAAGAGGCGTTGTTGCACACGGCTCTGGCCACATACAACACCTCACCTTTTTATCATCGGGAACTTCGCCTGGGCGAAGTTTTCTGTGCTCCTACAACAACGAGAAACGCAATAAGGGAGGGGACTCTAAGAAAACTAACTCGAACCAGTCGGAGGTGGATGAAACTTGGGTCATTAGTACATCGAAAATCCCCCCCCCCCCCCCCCGTACCTCGTTGGCAACAACACAGTCTGAAAACAATACAAGAGTGTACTAAACACTAGGTCGAACAACTTGAATAAAACCCTATTTGACAAAGCTCTGCCACGTTCCAAACAAAAACGAGCGAGAATTCGCTATGTGTCGATGGCTGTACCGTGATGTACTGTGTGAAGTTAGTATATAGCTCTCATCTTTATGAGAGATGGTATAAGCCAACTGTGCATAGCTGTTTTTCGAAAGCGATAGAAGTTCGTTGTAGCTTCAACCTGACTGGGTCATCCCTCCTTATCAGTTCCTTATTCTAATTCACTTAATAAGGATTAAACTACAATTTTCGTTTTCTGAGGTAAAATAGATCAAATGGATGTGACGTCACGCTTGTATGGAATTACGATACAACTTAGTTTAGACCGTTTTTAGCACTTCAAGGATCGGACTCGGCGGGAACACAGCTTATGAGATCGGGAAATCTGTGCGTACAATGTGTAAGCCTGCCCAAGAAACCCATGCTCTAAAATTATGTTGTGCTGTCTTTTGAATCAGAAGCCCATCTACCAAGAGAACAGGAAAGTGTTACGAACTGAAGAAAATTATAGTGACATTTGAGAAAGCTGAGGTGATCAGTATAGAAAGTATATTAAAGTGTTAAAAGAACCCAGCATCCAGAATGAAGGTAAGATAAGGTAGAAAAGTTTCGACGAGTGGTCTCAAGCAAGTGCTCCCAAGAAAAGTGTGTATCATCTGTGCACCTGGTAGAATCGAACTTTATGTTCTAACCTGTGAGACTTCGAGGACTTCGCCTACACGAAGCTTACGCGGTTTACCGGTGATGGGATCGATCGTCATTTGTCGCTAATTAAACAAGAAATTATGACGTTTGTCGGATCATCCTAATTAACCTAAAATATCATTTCTGCATATATCCGACTCTAAAATTAGGGTTCACTGGATTCATGAAGGAATGGCTTCAACCAACCTGTTTCCCTCGTCTGCTTTAGAACCCCTAACTAATTTGTTGGCACTGCATGGATAGGTCAGCTGAGATTTGTCCCAGCAATATCTATATATTTCTTAAACCAATTATTATTGCAGGTTTGTTCTCTAGTCCAGCCTGAAATGGATCCTCGCCAAGATAATTCGAAAAGACACTGCAACAAGTCTCAACTGACTTAGCGCCTGGAGGAATACTCAGAATCCCTAAATTTAAATAAATCAAAGCATAGTAAGGTTTTGTGGAAGCACCAATTCAAGGCTCAATACTCATTAGCCTGACTATGGGCACCGTCTTAATCCGTCGCGTTTTGATCGCCACTGATGTGGGTGGACATAAGGCAAGACCGCGTAACTCTGTCTTACAAAATCGATTTCTTAATCAGATGACCCGTTACACGGTCGGATTCAAGAATCGACGATCTCGTTTGTCTGTAGCCGAGATCTGACGTATGAAACAAGACCGCATTTTTCGGCGGGAATCGAAAGAGGAATGTTCGTTAGACCTCTTGAAACAGACAATCAACGTCTTGCAGGTTTCCGGCCTTTGACACACGCTATAGCATTCAATATCATCCTAAGAAGACTCCTGACCAGATCCATTAGGTAATTTCGTCCTCCCGAGGCCAAAATTCGGTCGATCCGAGGAAGAAAGTAACCTGAAATCGGTTCACTATGTCTGGATCGATTTCAGGCGGGAAATTTTTGTTCAGGTTATCACCGAAGAAATGCTTATTGTACCGGACCATCTAACAAATAACAGTCGTATCTTCATACCTTAATTACCCAATGTGACTAATAAACCTTTTCCGTGAGTAAAAACTTTATTTTCTTGCTGGAGAAGTATTTCAACCGGAATCCGTAAAAAAACGGAAATTTTGTAGAAATATGGAAGTAGGATTATTGTTTTTGAATAGTCCAGTCGGAAACCGGGTAGAACCTGAAGTTTGCGAAAGGAGCCTATGAGGAAGATACACGGGATCTGGGGGTCCTATTAGGAAGATTCACGGAATCTGGCGAAGACAGGAAACTCGGCAAGACCGATTGTCTGATTGTCTACCAAATACCCTTTGGGATCCCATTCAGCAATTCAGTAGAAAGTAAAATGGCGGCTATGGCGAAGCTTTTTCGATCTAACGCAAGGTAGAAAGACAGAGGAGAGAAAGATCTTACCTCGTCCGAAATGATTAAGGATGGTCTTCTCTGCTGATCCTCTGGGGGGACCAGAGATCCCCGTCTACTTGGGGGTCCAGACCCACCTACTTGGAGGGAGCCACGCCTACTTCCAGCTGGTGACGATTCGGCGTCACTCGAGACTTCGATCTTTGGTGCAAGTTCCTTCTCCTTCTTCTTTAGTCGTTCAGGAAGAGTTTCGAGTTGAGGTGGGGCCTCCGGCTGCTAGAAGTTGATCGGTCAGCTCTTTGTTGTTCGCTTGCTATTTGGTTAGTACGAAAGGTCGCTGAATCATGCAGGCTGAATCGCTGAATCATGGTTCACTGTTTTCTTTGCATGCATTGTTCTTTGGAACTAACCAGTAGTTCCGCTCTTGAGACATTCTTGCCGCAGTTGGTATGATTGTACCAGTGCCAATTTTTTGGGGATATCAGCGGATCGTTGCCACACAAAGCGCTTAAGCATGCAAAATCCAGATCGGTCCGAATTTCCCAAGGCGCACCATGCCCTTCTAGACAGAGAGAACTTGCTGCGCCTAGCACAACCTATCATTCCACTCGCAGAAGGCAATAACCCCTCGCACTTGGCATCATGTATCACTGCTCTTATGCCGATATCAAATAGAAAAGTCAGTTCAATTCATTCTGGTATGGTCTTAGTCCTTATCAGGCAACCGATTCGGTCCCATGCCGATAGCTGCCAACCTGTAATAATATCCGTTTCGCGACACAAATATTTCATCTTCGTTTTCCCGCGAACAAACTGGGACGTTTTATAACCCTTCTTGATCAACTAAGGGGCATAAATCCAACACTAACCACTTCACTTCTTTCCGTGCAATGCGACAAAAATGCACTTGTCTATTCATAATTTCTAGTGGTCACAGTCCTTGAAGAAAGGTTGGGCGCCTGTGCATGTTCTTCCAGTTTCTTTCGTGATCAACAACTTTCAGTGACATGCTGCACATCACTCATGTTAACCGGGACATTTATTTCTCGACCTGTCGTCTTTGAGTGTTTGCTTAACACAGAAATACCGCATAGTCTGGTTCCTAAAGTTTAATGAAAGATTTTGGCAGGTTTTGCACGGGTAAAAGATGTTATTAAAAGCATTATTCGGCGATCCAACGATGAGGCTGTGACTCGAAAGGTGCGTTTCCACGATCATATATGTGGCCACAAGTTCGTTTCCGATACAAACAAGTTTTGTGTGGCTTGTCCTGTGGCTGTGACAAACAACTCTCGAGGCGGTTTTCGATTTTATGATTCGAAATTTTGCGGCAAATTCAAGCCCAAATAACAAACCCTTTAGTAAGCAGATACACAAAACTTAGGATCCTTCTAGTCTAGTGCAGAATGGTAAGGGCGTAAGCCAGATTTTCAATTGCTTGAGATTTTAAATTTGTTTCCAGGCATCTAAAAATACCACAATAGACAAAAGTTGTCAATCGACAGTCCGTCCGTCCGGCTGTCCGTCATTCTGTAAGCATGGTAACTCTCGATTGGAATGAGATTTTGTTCAAGCTAGGTGTGAATATTCTTTGGTTCAAAGGACAGGTCAAGTTCATAGATGGGCTCCTCTATATTTAGGAGTGGGGGAGGGGTTTCAAATTAAGGGTCCAACAAAATATTTGTCGAAAGCCAATAAGATAGCCGACAGTAAGCAGACATGCTGGACGGCATATGCAAATTATTTTCTCCCCGAAAATACAGTTCGCTCGGAATCCGGCCAAAACCGGAAATTTGTAAACGTTTTACCTGAAGTTGATTAGAGGTCTGATACAGGGGCAAGCAGACATCCTAACTGCGTATTTGCAAATTATTTTCTCTCCGGACATACAGCTCGCCCGGAATCCTGCCAAACTAGGAAAATTTGTTGAAAATAAAAGTTCTGTCTAAAGTTGATTCGAGGTTCGATGTAGGGGTAAAGAGGCATCCCGAATATGTGTATGAAAATTATTTTCTCGCCGGACAAACAGTTCGTCCGGAATCCGGCCAAAGCCCGAAAATTTTCTAAAAGTAACACTTTTCTCTGAAGCTGAGGCGTTTGGCCGTAATTTTTCAACAGAACACGACTACGGTGTCATTTATGTTCATTTTCAAACGGCTGATTATAGTGATAAATAGTAAATGTTAAAGGACTCTGACGAAGACCAGAGCTCTAAAAGCCCCGACTGTCTGGATCAAAAAGTCCAATAAATATTTTTTTGGGATCCCATCGAAGCCTTTGGTTTTCTTAGTCGTGATCCGGCAAGCGATCTGGCCGCATGCCGATCGCTGGCCTTGGTGAACATTTGTGCGGACAATGTTTCGTGTTTTGCTTTCTTGGAAATTTGCAAAATAAGATGTTCTTTTCACTGGATCACTCGTTCGCGCATTGTTTATCATTGGTAGTTTTCTTGACCCGCCTCACCTCTCGTGTCGATGGACAGGTTCATTGCCTGGCACCATGTCACCACCGCTGTAAATATCGAAAGTCGTTTAAGAACAACTAAAAACAGGGCAGTTTTCCAACGCAAGAATAGACACGGTGGAATTCCCATAGGGTTTCGGTGCAGCGTATTCCATTGGATAAGGTGTAGCGAAGGCATCCACACAAATGGCTAGTTAAGAAGGACGTTCGATAATGTCCCATTGCGCTTTTCTCGCAAAGTCATTCTGATGATTCAATCATCCCGACATAGTACTGTGGATGATATCAATATGGATCAGCTTTCGGCTCTCGGGTCAAACTTCAAGGCAACGACCAGATGATCAAGATAGGCTCTGTTGTGCTAGTTCTTCCGCAGAACCTGACAATCAAATCTAAAAACTCCACATGCTGCAAGGCTGTTTTGCCGTGTCTCAGTATAACAGACATTGATGTGAGCGACTAGAGTGTTGTGATTCGTTTTAGGCTTAACGATAGTCTCTATGCTTGTCCACGTGGGACATTCAAACATACGATCGCAGATAATTAGTCCAGTTCAGGAGTGACATTGACGTCTGTTTTCCGTTCATGAGGCCGCGAAAGGTTAATGAAAACCATGTCACTGAAGAATTCCAGGAGTGAGCACCGATACAATCTATCTTTAGGATATGTTCACACGTCGGGATGGGATTCTTAGAGGTAACTTTGAGATAGGAGGTCCTCTGGACAGGATCCAGGAATAACTACACCACAAGCCTTTAAGACCCTTTGCGTTTTGATCGCATTTCATATGTTCAGATTCACTTGTAGTTTACAAACAGAACAAAGGCTCCAACACAGGAAGTCAGCACTAATTCTGTTCGATACAGAAAGTATTTGTACCGAGAGTTCTTCAGAGCCATAAAATAGTTGACTATAGTAGTCGGTGCAGAGTGAGAGAAAAAGGTGCTTTGGGAGTGTCCCGAACAAATTGGACGTCAGCAAAGAGTGAATAAGCAACGCGTGACGCATAAGCTTCAAACTAGGCCAAGTTTACCACTGACCTTGTACATCAAGTCGAGCTCACCGACGGTGACTGAGTAGCCGTTAACCGAAAGGTTTGACATGCAGCGGAATAATAAACTTGGTTTTCGATCGACAATGATATTTTTTGATGAGCAACGGTAGGCGGGTTCCGAGCACACAGAACTACTAGGAGACGATGCCCGTGGAGTGCCCGGCAAAGAAAACAACTTAGGAATGTCGCATACTGACAGATTCTCGGATAACCTTAGAACCGGCGTTGACGCTTCACTCCCAGCAGTTCCTTCCTCAGAGTTCAGAATCGTGATTCTAAGCGGGATTTTTGGCGGTTTGTTAATTTGTACTGGCAAGGACAGGCGCCTAATTTTATCTTTCCTTTCAGTCAAGGTTTGGGGAGGCCCGAGCTGAACTCTGGTCAATGGTGGAGGGACGGCAGATATATTTTCCACAGCGGAAATGATCGGCTGGCACTCGGTTTTAGAAGCCTCAACCTTATCTTGATCGAAACGTCTGATCCTGTCTAGGACACTGAGGTTTACTTTCACGGCTACTTGACTTGCTGGGTGATCGATGCCTAAGGTGTCACTGCTTTTTTGTCTAATCTTTTCGATCTTGGCATTTATCTCGCCACTACGGCGTCTTTGCCTTGTTTCCTTGGACAGTTTTTCTATGTCTCGAGTTTCGGAAACCGGGACGCATCTTGATGGAGCGTTCGTCTTTCTCAGTTCGGCTTCCCTTTCATTTAAACGCGGGGCAGGATTCTCAAATAGGCGCCTTCGCTCGTGGACACCGAGCTGTTCTGAGCTAATCTTTTCAACAACTTCGACCATATCTTGCAGGTTTCTCCCAGTCGTTTTCAGTTTAATTCTCTCTATTTTCGAGGTAATTTCCCCGCTCTTATTCCGTTTCCGTATATCATACTTTTCCCGGTCCGGGGATGATTTGGCTTCTTTCATTCGCAAATCATCCTTTTTCATCCGATTCTCTATGCGGTTAGCTATCAGGTGTGTAATACCATCTTTTTTATTCGGATTCGGCATTGCTCTGTTCTGGAGGACAAGCTGCTTCACGGAACTCCACGACGGATTCTTTGGTTTTTGGGACTCGGACGCTCTTTCGAGCCAAAAATCATGCAGTTTAGTCTAGAATAGAAATCACATTCTTATGTTAAAATATATACATGCCATGCCCACTGCACACAGAAATGCTGCGAAAACTAGTTGAGATTCCAATCACTCTCTCCCATCCTTGATGATTCTCATCCCTTTCAACTGACGGACACGCCTGGATCGCAAACGCGGGTTTTGCTACCTTGGCCCCGTGGGATGTGAACAACCTTGATTGAGCCATTGTGTCTCTAAAGCTAGAAGATCACTGCTCTAAACCAGTGGTTCCCAACCGTTTCCGTATCGCGTACGCCAAATTAAGGTTCAAAAAGGTTGCGTACCCCTTTTTGAAGAATCTTTGTTCTACTATTCTACTAAGATTGGTCAAGATCAGAAGGCCAAAAAGACGTAGTTTATTGTCATAAATGGTAAGGGATTAATGTGTAAAATTATATACAAATAAATGGGATACTTGAGGCTGCAAGGTTGTCAATTTCATTCTCGTCTGTAAGCTGGTCAAGGATCAGAAAGACACTTGTGCTGTTTCGTTGAATCTTCGGAAGCCAAAACTCTAATTTCTTGACGAAAGCAGACATTTTCCTCTAAATTTAGGGCCTTCGCGTACCCCTTACGAGGGTCTCGCGTACCCCTTTGGGTACGCGTACCCCTGGTTGGGAACCACTGCTCTAAACAAACCCACACTCTGCCCCTTCGCCGTGTTTGGCTAAACTGTGTTATTGTGAGTACATGGGGGAACACTGGGACAAAAGTTAACTATGCTTACAGAGAGCTGCGGGAGTAAGCAACCGGAATTTTTTGTATAAGTCAAAGTTTTATTTGAAGTTGTTGGATGTTCTTTACAGAGCTGAATTCGCTTCTGAATTTTCTCTTTTTGCTGGACAATTAGTTCGCTCGGAGTTCGGCCGAAACCGGAAATTTGGCAAAAGTAGGCTAAAGCACAAAGTTTCGGTCAGTATCGTCAAAATAGATATGGCTTATAGAGGTATATCTGAACTTGGTTGTCTCTGATGATTTGCCGGGCGAAGACTGGAACTGGCGTTATTAGATTTTTGGGACCATCGAAATCTTTGGTCGTGTTGCTCTCTGCTCTTTCACTTCTGTAAGACAGAAAGCAACATATAATTAGAGAAAAAGACAACTACAACTTCAGCGTGTCATCTTTTGTTTTTGTTTCTGTAGGTCCACAGTAGTGGCTGCTCCCAGTCTTCTTTTTATTAATTAAGTTACTAGCAAAACGTAAAATCATCAAGGGTGCGAGGTGAAAGACCCTTTTCGTGTCTCAACAGCTTTAGGACAAAATGGATCGCCCCGATGCAATTAACACTAATGTAAAATGGGGGACAGATCCAGAGTAACAAGGGAGACAATTCAAAGTAACAAGAGAACATTCCTGAGGTTAGCAGGACAGCATTGAAATTTTTAAATTCATCATAATATTTGCATCCCAATGATGCACTGGATTCTGTCAGAACCAAGCTTAAAGCCGGAATATAATTCCGGTTCGTCCATAAAAATGAGAACGAAAATTTCAAACCAGACCACGAACGTCGCCCGAACTGAAAGATGAGGAATCAAAGGTAAGCACCTCTCCAACCGTTCCAGGAATGTAGCAGGAACTTAATAATTTAGCTTTAAAGTAGTTCTCTTGGAAAGGAGAAAGTTCCGCCTCGCGGTTTTCTCTTTTGTTTTAGTAACGGAAATATCACAAAGTATTATTGCCCCATTATCTAGCAACTGAAACGTTCTGTCAGCGTAAACGGATCGGATCTGGTATGATGAGCTACGGTCACCCACCCGAACGAGGGATTTCGTTCTTTTCAAAGTTCTTACCCTAAAGTTTTAAGGAGCGATGTCACAAAAACCTCAGAAATATTCCCGACCAGGATCGAACGATGTTCAGTAATTCGTGCACACAGAAACACTGGGACAACACAGGTCCAGTCAAAAGGATCTGTTGCCCTACCTTCTCCGGGGCGGAGCGTTTCTCTTCCTTAGTTGTTTTCTTTTTCTAAAATGCAAATTGAAACAGAGAATAAGCCAACTCTCTACTGAACGTCTAATTATAGACGACGTGAATGAATATGCACTGCAAGATCTCGTCAAGTAGTTTGCAGGATGATGCCAGCAAATGAAAATAACAATAAAAGCAAAACTACTGTAAACATGACACAAAGCTTTCTGCTACGAGCTATTCATGCTCGCATATATTATTAATGTAGCCTACTATGTTTTTCACACATGCTGGACGGTCGTGAAATAACTATTTAATTACATATGAACACATTTAATTACAGGAGTTCAGTTTAAGGCGGATGACAAACATATATATTTATGATAAACAGGAAAAACAATTACAGTTTTGGCAAATTGCCTATTTCACGGATTAAAGAAAATTGTCTTTGAGGTAAAAGAGAAGCACATAAGGAGAAAGTAATGAGGCTATTAAGGCAGAATTTTAACTGTCTGCTCCACCCATCCCGCAAAATAGTACCTCCATACAACAAGTATCGTAGCTTTTTTTTTTTTTTTTATCAATTTTGAGAGTCAGGATAACAAAAAGACAAAGACTTAATGGGATCGACTAAAAAGAGGTACGGCATCGTGTAGGAGGCACGCCTACTCAAAAGAGGCACGCCTACTAGAAAGAGGCAGGCATGCCAGCACCAGGAGGCGTGCACCGTCTCTGACTTTTTGGGACCCGTTTTCAGGCGTGCCTCTTTTTAGTACTCGAGCTTCTTTACGTTGAAAAAGAGAATGCCTTTTTTAGGTCACGCTTTCTGGCGTGCTTCTTTTTCGTACGAGCTTCTTTGCGTTAGAAAAAGGGGATTCTATAACGTGCCTTTTCAGGACCCTTTTCTGGCGTGCCTCTTTTTAGTACTCGAGCTTCTTTGCGTTAGTAAAGGAGATTCTCCAGCGTACCTTCTTTTAGGACCCGGAGTTATCGGTGAACAATGTAGTGTCCCGTCAGGGGTTGGCTACTAATATACTCATAATTATCCGTTCTTCCATCATCGTCATTGTCACCACGATTAACTATGAGTATATTTGTAATGAGAGTGTCGTTTTTAAAGCGTCAATTGCCACCTGTTGAAGATATCGGCCTCACTGTTCAGGACAAGGTTAAAATCCTTGGCGTTACAGTTGAGAGCGACCTGAAATGGCAATCCCACGTCATGGCCATAGTTCAGAAATGCGCTCTGTTATTACGGTCGTTTGCCGCGTTACGTCGATTCGCGATTCCTCCCAAGCAACTGAGGTCTATTTTCTGCACTTACATTAGGCCAAATGCGGAATACGCTTGCCCGGTGTGGCACCCTGGCCTCACCTCGACTCTGAGTGATAAGCTCGAGGGTATCCAAAAGCGAGCGTGCAAAATCATTTTAGGGGCCCAGTATGTTTCATATGAAGATAGTCTTAGTGTATTATGTCTACCGACCCTTAAAGAAAGAAGACATGCCCTGACGATGAAATTTGGGTTCAAATGTCTGTCGTCTGAAACTCACAGAGATATTTTGCCTGAATATGTGTCAGATTTACGACCGAAGTCCTGTACTAGGCAGTTTACACGGTCAATCGGTCTTCCAAAGCTAAGCCTGCCACCTGTAAATTCGACTGACCGGTACTTGTCTTCATTTGTACCTTATTTTGTACGTAACTTTAATTCCTGAGGCTGTTTTTTAAGTGTGTTGTAAATAAGTATATTAACATGTAATTGACTATCCGAAGCTAGCGTGTTTCTTATGCTATTATGGAGAATAAAGGAATTATTATTATTATTATTATATTATTAGTTGCCGACCCCTGATGGGACACAACATTGTTTACCGATAACTCCGGGTCCTAAAAGAAGGTACGCTGGAGAATCTCCTTTACTAACGCAAAGAAGCTTGAGTACTAAAGAGAGGCACGTCAGGAAACGGGTCCTAAAAAAAGGCACGTTTCAAAATCCCCTTTTTTAACGCAAAAAAGCTCGAGTACCAAAAAGAGGCACGCCAGAAAACGGGTCCTAAAAAAGGGACGTTCTAGAATCCCCTTTTTTAACGCAAAGAAGCTCGAGTACTAAAAAGAGGCACGCCAGAAAACAGGTCCTAAAAGGGCATAGGCGGTGCACGCCTCCTGGTGCAGGCATGCCTTCTTTTAGTATGCCCTGCCTCTTTTTAGTACGCGTGCCTCCTGCACCATGCCGTGCCTCTTTTTAGTCGATCCTAGACTTAATGCCATAATCGGGGCCTGTTGAAATCTATATTAAAAAAAAAAGATCCTGTGAGAATCTAAACAGGAAAAGGTATGTATTTTTTTCTAGAGCATAAACTGTAATAGCCATACAAATAAACATTATCGGAGTCGGTTCATCATGCCTGGAACTACAAATGGACCGATACTCGTGTGTACATTTGAACCAGTAACGTTTGCTCACAGTCGTCTTAGAAAAACAAACAGTCTGTGAATCCGAAAGCGAAAGCATGCTGACCTGAGTTCCAGAGCCATGCTTTGCGATTCCGAAGCAAATAAAAAAGGACGTTAAGAGCGTGTTCCACCCTTCTTACCGTAGGTACTACGCATGACGTCACGAATTCTGGCTTTTGGCAGTCAAGGCTAGAACGATTTTTCTATTTTCCAGCAGAATATCCACGGGCGAATCCGACCAATCTCGTTACAGAGATGCGTAGTACCACGCTTACTACGCTCCAGAGCATGGTAAGCAAATAGTTACTATTACTTACTATTTCAAGAAGGTCAGAACGGTCAGCGTAGTAACTTTTTACGAGGTTGGAACGAAAATAGTAACTAATAGTTACTATTGTTAAAAGGATGGAACACGCTCTATGTGTCCCTAAATGAAATAGAAGGTTGAAATCTGTGTTAGGCGATATTTCGGCCCATCTTGAAAGGCTTCATATTCAGGCCGTAGGTAAGCATTTTTAGACACGAAAAAATGAAGTGTTTAGTGCAAATCTTTTTGTTTACCGTGAAATCGGTGATGACAAACACGTGCTCACGAATACACGATTTGATTGTTAACTGGAGTGGATTTTCTTCTTTTTCCTGCTAGATTTTTTAGAGAATAACGTTGATTTGACTGGTAGGTAATGCTCGCAACCGTCTCTTACGTCTGATAGACAGATAGTTCGAGAGTAGATGTTCCTACGGCCCAAGCTGACTGCGAGTCATATTTGACGGTGCAAAACGGATAAGTCAGCTACATTAATAATGTAGCTGACTTATCCGTTTTGCACCGTCAGTTCGAGAGTTTATTGTACAAATCGACGTTTTGGGGTTACAAAACCAAACCTGCGATTATATTGCACAAAAATATTTACTATATATGTGTCAATGTACTAAAAATCAAATATGCTTCGTTAAAATGTTTGTTCTGTTCTCTTCTGTTTTATGGCAATTGCGGCTTTGGGCTCAAGTGCAATATACTAGGCTAGACTAGGACAATAGACTAGGACAGGAGGACGAAACGAATGAAAGTACCAAGCCTACGTTTTTGGAAATTATCATTTCACATTTACATCTTCGGCCACTGGCGAGGTTGGGTCCCTTCCTAGGGACCCAACCTCGCCAGTGGCCGCCCCTTGTTAGCTGCCTAGTTTGCCTTGACAGAAGTTCGACACTGCGAGCGAATATGGGGCATTTCAACAGAATATAAACACATAACATTCCCCTTTCAAAAGTGTTAAAGCACAACTCTTACTAGAAACGATCTTTTCACTATGAAATGGATCAGAAAAAATGTTTCTCGAAAATACCATAACTTTCCATCTGAATTTAGCGATTTACTTGTTAGCGCTTTTCAATTCTATCCAGCCTCCCTGCTCTCCGACGCACCGACTTGGGGCAAAACGTTTGAAAACTGAACGCGCCGTGGTTAAAAAGTACGAAAACTAAGCAAATGAAAGAAGTCAAAAACAGAAGATTCTAATATCCATTGTGTCTGAAAGAGTTTTTGCGGACGTTGAAGATTCCGGCAAACGTTGCATTGCGTAACGGGCAAAACTCGGCACGGACGAAAAAGCCCTAAAAACTCGTAGGCACAAAATGGAACAATGGAGAAAGGTGGGGATTTTAGAAGCTTATAATTTCATAAGGGAGCTAGGTATACTATAGAAGGCAGAAAAAGCAAGAGGGGTCCTTTAAGCATTGTCCAAATAGGTGTAATAAGCTGAATAGCGCTACACACGATGTTTACGTCTTGATACGCACGCCTGTTCAAATAGGAACCCGAGAGGTTCTTATGAATGCAGCGTTCGGTGTTGCCACGCTGATACAGTTTTTCGAGTTTCTAAAGATCAGAAAAAGTGTTCTTAGTAGGCTACTACTTGAAGCACACCAGTACAATTTGACGCCCAATATATTGTAAAAGGCTATTAGATTTACGGATGGATACCATTGGTCCTCGAACTAGCAGTAAGCAGTCTTAACAGAACAAAACGTGTTCTTTTGAAGAAAAGTTGTTTCTTCAGCTTCCAACAAAGTAGAAGTTTAGTGCTTCCCGTGGCAACCCTGATGACGCTGCTCCTCTCCTCGGCCCGCTGGCGGAACCAACCAAGCGATCTAATTGGCTCTGCATAACAGTGCTTCCACTTCTACTGTATTTCAAAGTAGAATACTTTATTTTGGACCATTCTACTTTTTAATTTTCTAATCTACTTTACTACTTTATTTCTACTGTTTTTGGCCATTTATACTTTATTTCTACTTTTTTTGTCTATTAGTTGGATTGAGATGGAAAGAGGCTGATTTTCAATTTTTTCAGCCTGCGGCGCACATTTTAACAGAATAACAAATTTGTTTAGACAGAAAACAAGTTGTGTTCTCTACCAAAAGACTCGTTTTTAGCAGAAAACAGGATACAAATTTGTCTGCGGCGCAAATTTTGAACACAATCTGGTTTTGGGCCAAAATATCTGTAGGCTAATTGAAAACAGTCAGATTTTCGAAGTTTTTGTCTGTTGTGCAGAATTTGCACAGAAGTCTCAGTATTTTGGCAGAAAACAGGATTTTTTTCAGATTTTTCACACAATCTGGCTTCACAAAAGTTTCCGTAATTTTTTGAGAAAACAGGATGATTCAAAACAAAATTTGCCTGCGGCGCACAGTTTCAACAAAATATGGTTTTATATTAAAAATTCCATATTTTAGAAGAATTTTTATTTATTATTTTTAAGTTATTCCTGAAGGGAATGGTTACAAATAAATGGGGTCATTTATGGGATTACCCCCGGGCCGGAGGATTGCATTACTCCTGAATTAAGCCCACCTTTTGACATAAAACTACTATTTTTTATTATCGAAATCTACTTTTATCTACTTTATTTTGAAGAGGCTGCTACTTTTTTTTTAGAGGGTCAAGTGGAAGCACTGCTGCATAAGGGAGAATAGAGCAGAGCTCCATTTTCCTTATTCGCCTTATTACAGCGCGCAAATGGTAATGTTACTGGTATTGTATATATTCTAATCAAGACAATGTTGAATGCTTCGTTGAGAATTAAGTAAATAAACTCATGTCATTATCAAAAAAAAAAATTACAGCGCGCCCCGAGGAAAAGAGGAATCTGTAATAACCCTTCGACGCCGTAAGACACCTTACAACACCTATTTGGACAATGCTTTAGACACCGTGACAAGACCTCGCTCCCCTCGGTTACTTTTTTAACTACTTGCGAACAAATATCTTTAAAATGTCAAGAAAACCCAACGGAATACATTTTTGGCCCCAAACGCGACCATACACCCACGGATATTTTCCAGACAGATTGACCATTAATTCCGGCCCTTAGGAAATGCCACCTTGGAACACGGAAGATCCTCCCAGTGTTCCAAGGAAACAGAGCTAGCACAGCAGAATTTTGGATCTAAGCCGCAACCTACGGCCAATATTTAAATGCCTGTCTAGCTAGACGTTTCATATCGTTAATAAATAGAACGTCAGCTCCTCCTTTCATAAATTTAAAAGACTACAGGGAACATGAGTCATATCGTCAATTAATGCGAACAGTACTAGGTAAGCCGACAAGCCAACGGCTGAAGATGATTTTAATTTTCAATAGAGATAAATCGGTCAGCGGAGCTTACGAAAATTAAACAGAATGATCGGTGACCTGAAAAAAATAAATTTGATAAAAGATATTTAATTATTTTAGGATCGGAGGTATGTCTGAAAATTCCGGATCTGAAGTGTCAATTCCTTTTTCTTTTATTTTTACTTGGACTGGCTCACATTATTAGCGAGCATATAGTTAAATAACATGTTCGACATGAGCAAGGTAAAGTAAGGTAAATTATGGATAAATATCCCTTGAGCCCACGCTGACTTTGAAACATTTATTCAAATAATGTATACAACGGATCTTCATCAGCGATATTCCGGCCCTTCTTGGCAAGGGTCCTCGTCAGGCTGTCAATCTTGAGGTTCAACGTCGGGGAAGGAAACAAACCTGTAATTTGTAGATTACAGGTGTTGTATACATTATTTGATTAAATTATGGAGCTGTGAAAGATTACAAGTTGCAGGATGTTACCAATGCGGCACAACTTTGGAAAAGGTATTTTTATACTGAACGTGAGACCACAAGAAAACCTACGAAGACTTCCCTCGCCCCCTTCGAAGTATAAATACAGCTATCGCATGTATCTACTGCACAATCTGTTTCATGGTACTAGCACCATCGGACACTGTAGCTTCCCGATGAAAAATTTGTAGCCTGCGTAGTTGTATGGTAACTGTACGGAAAAGTTGCATGTAATACTATGTAGTAGCAAAGAATACTATAATTTAATGTGCCTCAAACTAGTCCAATCTTATGTAGTAGTATCCACTAGCATCCTGTCTTGCCATAGTAGCATCCAGTCTTGCTAATAGTAGTATCCAGTCTTGCTAATAGTAGCATGCAGTAGTATGCAGTAACACGGTAGCCTTGAAGTAGAAGCATGTAGTAGCATCAGTTAGTACTGCATGCTACTTTTTCGTACAACTTCGTACTACTATTTTGAGATAAATTTTGCATCGGGTTTGTTTTCTGTTCAGTTTCAAGCTTGACAGTAAAACTATAGATACAATCCAAAATACATCCAAGGAGTCTGGCTGGAACTCGCGACTTTAAATCTGACCTACGAAACTGGAATCGTGTGGGACGCAATCAAATTGTCCCAGCCGGACACAGGACTGGACACATTCTTTGCATGTCCAAGATTTCTTTGAATTTTCTCAAAATTCTTTGCAAGACGCGACATGAAATCGAACTACTGTTGACAGTTCCGGGAAATTTAAAAAGCAGCAAAGGTGGAAATGACATGTACTAGCAAAAACTATGCAAGACTTATGTGCGCGATTTTGTAAATTCTTATCCCTAATATATTCACATCGTTTTTAATCCCCCTCCCCGTTCCCTTGAGAACAAGACAAAAGTTTCAATGGGACCCCAAAGGGGAATGCTTATTGGACCTCTTATTTCAGAAATACCATCCACAAGAATAGCCCACCAGAAAATACCTACAGTAACTTGTCCTAGATATTTCCGTCTGTTGAAACCTGTTGATGAATTTCCGATCTGATTTTTTTTTTTTTTTTTTTAAGAAAAGAGAATAAGATTTACAGTCGAACATGATGTACGTTCCCATCAGTCAAATCTGAACGCCTGCCAAGCCTCCACAAAAAAATTGCTATCATTCATTTTGGACAAGATGAAGCTAACACATTTGAAATAATATATGAACTTACACGCATTGGAAGGGGGGTCTGTTTTCGTTGGTAGCCGACGGTGGGGACGTTGAAGCGGAAGCAAATTATTTTTCATTTGTTCGGATGAGGCTGAATAAACCGCAGTTATCGGAAGAACATAAATATCTATATTTATCTATATTTTTATATAAATATCTATATTTATGTTCTTATACGCTCGAAATCTGGTCAGATAAACACCATCTTAGCTTTCAAAGTGAGTGAGACCAACTGCTGCGCATGCATGTCTACTACAAAATCAAGTATCCTAAAGCGATAAGCTGCTAAGGCAAGCAGGAATAATGACTAACCTTTTCCTTCACCTTCTCCTCCTTAACCTCCTTGACCTCCTCTACCTATAACACAAAACAAAATCAGAACATAATTTAGCCGCACAGTGACAATTTAGATAAGTCCCCAGTTCCACGGATCAGTATAATAATATAAACGGACGGTCGTAAGAGTCACGTTTGAGTTAGAACAATGTTTCTATGAAGAAACTGTATTGGTAGTACAAATAAATAAAAAATGTCAGAAGAAGTATTTAAAAGGTGAAAACCTCTTTATAGCCCTTGACGTTCTATCCATGGCAACCAAACACAAGAAACGCGAATCCTGACCAGCCGGCGAGCATGCCCCCCCCCCACTGACATCCCAGCCCCAGTCCCCACCTGCAGCACAACACTAAATTTCAGATTCCAGATGTTTGATCAAATGCTTCCGAATTCCATTTTTGCCGATTCCGGCCGAAGGGCTGATCCATCAGTAAAACTACGGACAGATTTGGATCTAGCATTAACTCTGACCCACATAGATAGAAAGTGAAAAGTCTAAAACAGACTAAATAATTCCAGAACCGATTAATACTTATACCAAATTCCCGTCTTCTTCTGGATTCTTAGCGGGCTGCTTGTCCGGCGAGAAAAAAAACGTATTGAGCAAGTTCTCTTACCCCTTGTACCGAATTTCTTTTTTTTTGCCGGATTCCAGGCGAACTAGTTTCCAGGCGAAAAAAGAAAGTTAAGGATCCTTTATGTCTCCTTAGGACTTACACCGAATTTGAAAAAGATATTTCAATATTTCAAAGTACCGTACGAACAGACGGACGGAAGGACGGACAAGCTTTACGAAGTTATAGGTGGCCATCCTTCACTAACACTTTATTAGCCCAAAAGCAAGATAAACGTACTTCCAATACACTATACGTTATGTGGTTGTTGCTGTAAAAAAAAAAGAAACAATAAACAACAAGATGAGCATGCACAAGAGAGTGTACGTTGTTAAAGTTATTATGTCAATAATGTAACTTCACGAATGTCAAAGTGTGAGTGCAAGGCAAAGTGTCAGTAGCTGTAAGTGTGTTATTTACCTTCTGTTTGACTTCCACTTTAGTTTCTTCCTTCTTAATTGCAACCTTTACTTCTTCCTTTTTGACCTCTACTTTGGCTTCTTTTTTAACTTCTACAGTTTCCTTTTTGACTTCTGCTTTGACTTCCTTTTTAACTTCTATAGTTTCCTTTTTGACTTCTGCTTTGACTTCCTTAATAACTTCTACAGTTTTAGCCGGCTCAGGCTTTGGCTCTTCCTTTTTGGGCTCCGGCTTTTTCGGCTCTTCCTTTTTGGGCACTGGTTTCTTTGGCTCTTCTTTTGGAGCTTCAGGTTTGGGTTCTTCTTTTTTGGGCTCAGGTTTTGGTTCTTCCTTTTTGGACTCGACCTTCGGAGCTGTTTTTTCCTTCAATTTTTCCGGCTCTTTTGTGGCTTCAGGCTCAGATTTCTTCACTTCCTTGGGAGCTTCCTTCTTTTCTTCAGTCTTTTTTTGTTCTTCTTTCTATTAGGCGAAAGGTGAGCAGTGATTATGAGTGGTGTGAAAATGAGGAAAGACTGGAGAGTGTAATAAATATGTCAGCAAGATGGAATGGAGCATGAAGAAGTGGTAAAAAGCGAGAGTATGTCTGAAGACGTAGTGAAGACTCAGACGTTTGCTGTTGACAAAAACTACTCCAAACGCTTCGATTCCGGCAAGGAATACAGAAATAAAAAGCTGTGAAGGATAAGGAGACTAATTACTACAGTCAGGGAGACGGCGTTTACTTATATGTAAGTATAAGTAAACGGCATAGGAAAGTGAGCCAAACTTGCTCTTTTAAATGCGAGAGTAACTAATAAATTTTAAGTTGTTCACAGTTACCAAACCTTTACACTGTCAGAAGTTTCATAACAGATTGCGCATAACACTTTCAGGAATAACACCTTTTCACTTAGAAATAAAGTGTTATGACCAATTAAGTTTACACTATTTCGTGCCTAGATCTCCAACAACACCTTCAATTGGAACGAAAGAAACATAACACATAACATCCCAAAGTGTTATCTGTTGAAACCGTGCATCCTGCTTGTGTCGTTATGTAACTTCTGACAGTGTAGTATTTTTTACCTATTGAAGGTGTTGTTAGAGATCTGGGCACGAAATAGTATAAACTTAATTGGTCATAACACTTTTTTTCTAAGTAAAAAGATGTTATTCTTGAAAGTGTTATGCGCAATCTGTTATGAAACTTCTGACAGTGTAACACAGTCATCTCCTTCTCCTTTATTTAGGGTCAGCTTTTCCGCTTTAATGCCGAAAGGCAACGTTTTTCTCAGTTTTGTGCCGAAATTAAACTTTTTTGCTCAGACCAAAATTAGTAGGCTACTTCACTCATGTAAGGCCACTGTGTTATGTTTTGTTTGCAAAAGGAACATAAAGCTAAAGTAAAGCACCATCTACATGTGTCTCTGCGACTCCTCTAGTCGAAACCGAGAAAACTTACAGAGGAGAAGAAGATGGCCGAGAAACCACGCTAGTGAAAAAGATTTTGAATAACTGTGAACAAAAATATTACGGCTTTTGATCCTAGTAAGCTGAGCAACTCCCGGATCTTACTGAATCTCCCAATTTGATTCTTGCTCTGCAAATAAGCAAGATTTTCCGGCACACTGAAGTTTTCAAAAACACTGAGGAAAATTTAGACCTACTGTGAATAGCTATCGCTGATTCGCTGGCACCAGAAACAGAATTTCCGGCGTCATCGGCCACTTATGAGCAGGGTTGCCGCACCAGAAAAATTTAGAGAGTGACTTTTGGCTGAGACAGAGAGTGAATTGGGAGTGAAATTCTATTTTCATGAAAAAACGTGCAATGGTCATTTTTGGTCGGAATCACTGCTGCAAAACTGCTTTTTGGCGGAATGTCAATCGGTTCAGAATCCTCCGAGTATGACGAGCACGAAAAAAATCCCAAAAAATCCCCTTCTTCACTCCCACCGAAAGTAAAAACTAACTCTTTATGTAGCACAGACAGAGTGGAATGCTTTAAAATTACTTGCATTGGGTTGAATTCCCCGTTTATTTTGTATTTTCTGGAATTGTCACACTATTGTACGACAAATCTGGACATTTCCATAAATAGAGTGAATTTTATGTCCTATGTCAGACAAGAGTGACACAAAAAACAGAGTGACAATTCACACTATCGTGCGACATGTGGCAACCCTGCTTATGAGAGCTCAGCACCTTGTATTTATTATACGTGAGGTAGATTGCTTTCGGTGGTGGCTGAGACTGCAGCAAAGTATTATTTCTAGGCATGCCCGAGAAAAATAACATCTTTTACTGATTTGTTCAAAAGTGAGTTGTTGCGAGGTTAGTGGGTGGAATTTAATTGTCAACCTTATCTGACAGAGCTGGTAGCTATTATTGCTTCAAATAAATTTGAACGAGCGCGTTGGACCGTTGAGCCAAAGGATTTATTACGTTGTTTATGCCAACTGGCGTAATCCTGGCACGCAGATGACTCTGTCAAAAGACGTTGGGAAATAATAGTCAGTCGATATTCAAAACATAAAATCGTTTCGATACTGACAGTTCTTTGAATACTGCGTTGTGTGCGCGACTGGTTTCTGAGCATTTTCGTTTTTCTGAGGCGCAAGTAATGGTACGGATAAACGATCAGGTTTTCCCCGATGAAAAATTTGTAGCCTGCGTAGTTGTAAGGTAGTTGTACGAAAAAGTTACATGTAATACTATGCAATAGCAACGAATAATATCATTTAATGTGCCTCAGACTGGTCCAATCTTAAGTAGTAGTATCCAGTAGCATCCTGTCTTGCCATAGTAGCATCCAGTCTTGCTAATAGTAGCATGCTACTACTATACTAATAGTAGCATCCTACTATTATACCGTGTTACGTAGTAACACGTTAGCCTTGAAGTAGAAGCATGTAGTAGCATGTAGTTAGTACTGCATGCTACTTTTTCGTACAGCTTTGTACTACCTTTTTTAGATAATTTTTTCATCTGGTTCCAGCCGGATTTCCTGCGCTTTCATCATCAAGTTGAAAAACCTTCCCGTATGGAACTGACGATAGTGCAGACAATCCTGGCAGGAATTCCAGTCCACAGCTGCCCAGCCCTGATTGTATGTCTGTAGGACAGGGTGACCATAGAAAGTGCAGTTCAAAACGGAAGTAGGGATGTGGTTGATTATCATACTACAAGAGCGTCAGAAGAGGGGATAGAGACAAGAAATGGGGTAGGGTGGATTCACTACAGAGAGGCGTGCATGGAGGTAACTGTTGGCCGAGTCTTTAAAAATGGTGACAGTGGAAAGAAAACGATAAAAAGCAGGGGAAAGTTTTTGCAAAAACTTTGTTCTTTACGAAAGCTTAGAAGCGTGGGAAGGGGGCGACTGATAGAACGCATAAAGAATTGTTTATGAGGATATCAAGAAAGTTCTTACCTTTTTGACTTCCTTTGCTGAAAGAAAATAAAAGGATTATTACACAGTGATGAAATTAATTCAAGCAGGGAGAGATTCACTCGATACACGGTTGTCCGAAACTTCTACAGAAAATACTGATGTTACCTTTAAGTAATTATCGACACATAAACCTAGATACGACACTCACTAAGTTGTAAATTACAAAGTTTGCGACAAGGCTAATATGGTCTTCAAAAGGGGCTTGTATTTGAAAATTGTGTCTTGGTCTGAGGAAGGAACCCTCGACAGAGACCAGAGATCTCAGATGAACCTGTGCTTTATTCCATTTCAGCGAAGTCTCCTTAAGTACAGCCGAGATATTCGAACTTATATTCATACGCGTGATATCTTAGAGGGATAGTTAGCTGACCTGCAAAATTACATATCAACATCTACAAGATCTACTGAGTTACGTATTCCAACGCAACAACAACAGAGGAAACGACGTAGTCGGTCTAGCATAATTAGCTGATCTACAAAACCCCTCAAATCTCGTCTTTATTTTTTGTATTACGAATTCAGCTTGGCTTTAAACCTTATATTCATGATCGTTACCGCTGAAGTCTTTCTAGTGATTATTCAAACTTCGTACTACCTTTAATGATAAGCTCAGCACTGCTCTCTTCGGTTCCGAACTCGTTTGTCACCTGAACTTTGTACATGCCGGAATGCTCAGATCTGCATTCTGATATCTGGAGACGTGCTTCTGTGCCGTCAAAGGTGACCTTCGTCTCCCTGGACTCCTTGATGATAGTTGTGTTCCTGCGAAATCAAAACACGGTTAAACAAGAAACCATAATAGTTTTTTTAAACATCTACAAGGGCCTTCGATCACCTATCCTGTACCATTCATGTTTAGCCGTTTATAAGGGCGATTCTGACGCTCTCGCCGGTTACCTAAAGGTAACATCAGTATTTTCCATAGTTGTTTCGTACAGCACTGTTTCGAATCAATCTCTCCCTGCTTGGGATACATAATTTCGTTACTGTGTAATAATCCTGTTTCTCCCCCCCCCCCTCCCTCCACTCCCCCTCGATGGTCTGATCGGGGAAGTGACTTTTTCCAAATTAATCTATTCGAGTTCTTGACCCGTGTAGTTTCGTCGTCAGCTTATGTGGAAGTGCCCGAACTACAAAACCCGGACCGACAGACCGACGGACGGACAGAATTGCGTCGCTATATGGCATAGCGGAACTGTCTGTGTAGTAACAAAAAACAGGTATCACCTTCCGAATCAGGCTTTATCTGGAATGTGAAGCCAGCGATCTTAACAAGACCAAAGATTTCGACGGGATCCCAAATATTGAATATTTGTTGGACTACTTGATCTAGACAAGTGAATCTTGTAGATTTCCGGTCATCACCAAACCCTTTAACATTTTGCAATGACCTATAACCAAGTTCAGATATGGATTCAGCATGCATGTTTACTCTAACATCTCATCTCCAATCGAATTCAGACCAACTTGGAAAATTCCTCTTTTTAGCAGTAGGCTACTTTCGGCGAACTGCATGTACTGCAAAAGAGCTGGTGACACAGAAAGGCGAACCTTTCAATACAAATTTCCGAGTATTGCCAAATTTTGCCAGCTTATCCTTCAAGGAAATAAGGTTCAAAACTGGATTCAGCATGTCTCCTTACCCCGATTCTGAATCTCTAATCGATCTTTAGTATGTCCGAAAGCTGCAACAACCTGTCTCCTCACCATAATATCGACTATAGGCTATCACTGGGTTTTAAAAGCTCATGTTGAATTTAGGGCTATGGCCGAATTCCGGGCAAACTACTTGTCCGGCAAGAAAATAATTTTCATATCGGATTCAGCATGTCTCATTACCTCTAAATCAAACCTCTAATCAACTTCAGATTAAACTTTTACTTTTCAGAAATTTTCCGGTTTTTGCCGGATTCCCGGTGAACTACCTGTCCGGCGAGAAAACAATTTTCATATTCAGATTCAGCATATCTCCTTACCTCAAATCGACTATCTCATTAGCTTTAAAAAAAACAAATCGTCCCTTAATTTGAAACCGTTTCCCATCCCTAAATGTTGGGTTATCTTCGAACTTGACCTGTACTTTGACCCAAAGAGTCACCATGCTAAGTCTGAATAAAATATCTCTACCCCTTCGAAGAGCTACCGTGCTAATAGATGGATAGTCGGACAACTTTTACGAAATCATAGTTATCCCGTCACTGTACGTTTTGGGATCTCAGTAAGCTGCCTCGGTTTGGGGTATCAAACTAGTAATAAACAATAAGAAGCTGACGCCTCTGTTATTTTCACTCCGCTGGCTTTGTCTCGGTCAACTCTTTGTCTCCCAAGATTTGCTCTTCGTCGGGTAAAAGAGTTTAAACTTAACCTACCTTGACAATATTTCATACGAGCAAAATCTATGTCATTACATGGGAAATTACGACTCGATAGGAAACACGGTTTAAATACTGAAACTCCTGTTTGGGGGATGATTGCCTGGCTCCTTTTCTCTCAGTGTCAAAAGCTGGGTAACGTAAGGATAACTTGCTGGGGGATGGTATTGTGCTGCATCCTGGCACCTTTAAAAGTAACTCCCCGAGTATAGTTCGTAGCATAAGATTTAAGATTTAATTGCTCAAAAAAGCTATAAGAGAATAAAAGAAATGTGATTTTTTTTTCTTTTTTTAGGTAATATAAAAATTAGTTAAATTACGGCTACGGGTTTAAAAAAAAAAAAAAAAAAGCTAAAAGACCATGACTACAAATAAACAAAAACAAAGAACAAACTGGAATATATCATATTTCATTAAAAACCTATTACAGGAAGACTATAGGCACACTTTTCAGTATTGTGAAGTGACTCGAGAAGTTTTGCCAGCCTCCTCATACCTTCAAACTGATAAGCTTCCTAGATAGTAGGATAGGAGGACGAATATAGAAGAATGTACTACGTTTACCATAGTGTTTTACTAATCTGTTCAAAAGTGTGTACCTGTTTTGTACTTTTGTGTATGGCCTTACAAAAGATTATAGGAGTCGCCAGGGAGTCACTATTATTTTATTTTATTCGAAACATGGCGTTTCATAGATACCAAGGTCAATCTCTGGGTTTTGGAAATTAATAATAAACAAGACCAAAGGTGTCGATGGGATCCCAAAAATCCAATATTTGATCCAGACAATTGGGTCTTGTCTACGCCAGATCGAGTCTTCGCCAGACTCCTTGAACATTTTTACTATTAACATTCAGAAACAGATTAAGGCCAAAAAGCTAATCATCTGAGAAAACCAAGTTCAGATATGGATTCAGCATGTTTGTGTTTACCCCTATAAGTTATATCTGTCTGGACGAAACTGCCTTACTTCTTCGAATTTCCCAGTTTCGGCCGAATTCCGGAACTACCTGTCCGGCAAAAAAAAAGCTAAAATCGAACTCAGCGTATCTTCTTTCCCCTATATCGAACATCTAATCCACTTCAAATTAAAATTTAACTTAAAACAAATTTTCCGGTTCCAGCCGGATTCCGGGCGAAACATATGTCCGGGTACAAAATGACTGTCATACACGGATTCAGCATCTCTTCTTACCCCTAAATCGGATATCTAATCAACTACGAAGACTTTTAACGCTTTTCCGGTTTGGCCGGATTCCGGGCGAACTACTTGCCCGGCGAGAAAATGATTTTCACCATCGTGTTCAGCATGTCAACTACCCCTAAACCGAACATATAACTAACTTCAAATAAAACTTTTACTTTTAACAGATTCTCCGGTTTTGGCCGCAATCCGGGCGAACCCCTTGTCCGGCTAGAAAATTATTTTCACCATCGTGTTCAGCATGTCTTACTGATCCTAAACCGAACATATAATTAACTTCAAATAAAACTTTTACTTTTAACAAACTTTCCGGTTTTGGCCGGATTCCGGGCGAACTACTTGTCCGGCGAGAAAATGGTTTCCACCATCGTGTTCAGCATGTTTTCTTACCCCATAATCGACTGTCCCATTAGCTGTTTAAAAATATTTTGCTTACCCGTTAACTTAAACCCCCTCCCCCACCCCTGAATATAGGGCTACAAAGCCCACCTACGAACTCGACCTTACTCTTGACCCAAACAATCCTCACACCAAGTTCATCAAAATATCTTATTCCCTTCGAGAGTTATCGTGCTTACAGACGGACAGACGGACGGACGGACAGACGGAAGGACGGAAGGACGGACAGACGGACAGACGGACGGACGGACGGACAACTTTTGCGATGTCATAGGTCCTCCACTTACGTTTTGGGATCCCAAAAAAAGCTCCGCTCTAAGCTGAGCTCGAACCTAGTTTCGAAACTCCAAAAAGCCGACCAAAACATATTTGTAGCCGATCCCAGCAAGCCTCAAGCTAAACACAATACTGAATAAAAAAGAAGCAATTAGATAAATAAGATTCTTACTTGTACCAGACGACCTTCGCTGATTTTTCCGAGGATGCCAACCTCACAGCAAACTCGGCGGATTTTCCTTCCTCCGCATTCTGAATAACAAACAAATTCAGGATGAATGCGATATACAAGAGAAAGTTCAAGGGTCAGGTGTTACATCAGAGCAGAATAACACTAGGAAGCAGCGCCAAGACTTGACAAAATTGACGTACTCTAATAGCAGCGATACTAGCACAACTACCGATAGAGAAACTCATTCAGCCGTTCACCAGCGCTGGCTCCGATAACTTCATATTCTAAACATGTCAAAAAAATGGTACAGCCTCCTTTGTATCCTTGGTGTGTGCAGACCGCACCTTTGCTTTACTTGAAATTTATAAACCCGCAAGTTTGTCTTGCTTTAAATGCCGCAAGCAGAGCATAGGTCTTGGCGCTACTCTTTTATTTTGCTGTGTGTTACATGGACGACAGCCCGTTGGCAACTGAGGAACGACGGTTAGATTTCACAGTTTAAGAAGCTGTTGGGTTCAAAAAGTTGTCACGGGCAACCGTTGGTTTAAATGTCGCGGATCTGCTATGCACTACGGCTCCGAAATTTGGGGATTCCAGCAAGGACAACAAGACCAAAGTTTTCGATGGGATCCCAAAAATTCAATATCTGATCCAGACAACTGGGTCTTGTCTTGGCCAGATCCAGTCATAGCCAGAATCCTTGAACATTCTTACAATTAAAATTCAGAAACAGATTAAGGCCAAATAGCTAATCATCTGAGAAAACCAAGTTCAGATATGGATTCAGCATGTGTGTTTACCCGTGTATGTCATATCTGTTTTGACGAAAAGTTCCTGTCACTTCTGCCAATTTGCCGGTTTCGGCCGAACTCTAGAACTACTTGTCCGGCGAAAAAAACAAGAGCTGTAAGCTCATATGGCACTTGCATGTGTCAAGATGATTTGATTGATCAAGAGTAAGTTTCGACTTTGCGGTTGAGATGCGCGCTATAAGGGAGCTGGAACTTCATTTGTAAGCAAAACCCTTGAGGCAAAACTGCTAATGGGCTGATGGGCATCACGAAAATGCATATATTGCTTAAAAGTATTTTTTTTACTTTGCGGTCAAGATTGGTACTTTAAGGAATAATCGGATTTGGGAAGTAGCAATTTCTAAGCAAATGTTATTGAGTCTCCAATATTCCAGCGAAGTTTCATCGTCCTAGCACATCTGGAAGTACCTTAACGCGCGATCACCGGAATCCCAGACCCCCCTCCCCCTCCTCCAACTGCACCCACAATAACCGGAGCCAATCCTGTTCTGTAAATGATTAATCCAGAGCATCTGTTTGTCATTCCCACGAAGTTCGATCCAGATCACACCAGTCTAAGCGGGTCAAGTATTTTCCGCCCTCCCCCCGATAATTGCCGGATTCGGTCCGGAAATGAAAAAGGTCACAAGAGAAAAGTGTCCTCTGTTTAATTATTAAATTTCACTCGAATCCGATCACCCGTTCCAAAGTTACGCATGACTCAATATTCCGGATTCCCCTCCCTCAACTCCCCCCCCCCCCAAGATTATCATATCGAGGATTTTTTTTTTATTCCAAGTCAGTTTGACCGGGTCCCTGATATGCCTTCCAAGTTTCGTCGTGAAAATCCCCCAAAAACGGAATTCCGGGATACCCCTCCTCCCCCCCCCCTCAAGTGTCCGGATCCAGTCAAATTATGTAAAAGATTTATATGGACCAGATGTTTGTTCTTCCCAGCAAGTTTCACTCCGATACCATCATTCTAACCGTTTCTCGAGATTTCCGGTCCACCCCCCCCCCCCACCCCACCCAGCTCCCCCGCGGTGCACGTAGCCAGTCCGATTCAGCAAATGACTTACCTAGAGCATCTGTTTGTTCTTCCCACAAAGTTCCATCCCGATCCCTCCATTCTAAACGGGGCACGTATTCCCCCCCCCCCCAATAGTTGCCGGATCCGGTCCGGATATGAAAAAAATCATCGGAGAAATGTCCTCTGTTGAATTCTTAAATTTCACTCGAATCCGATCAACCATTCCAAAATTACGCATGACTGAAAATTTCGGATTCCCCTCCCTCCACTCCCCCCACCATTATCTGATCGACAAAATTTTTATTTTGAAGTCAGTTTGATTGGGTCCCTGATATGCCTGCCAAGTTTCATCGTGAAAATCCCCAAAACCACCATCACCGGAATTCCGGGACCCCCCCCCCCCCATAAGTGTCCGGATCAAGTACAATGGCCTAAAGGACTTATCTAGAGCAGATGCTTGTTCTTCCCAGCAAGTTTCACTCCGATCCCTCCATTCTAACCGTTTCTTGAAATTTCCGGTCTCCCCCCCCCCAACTCCCCCCCTGGCTACCGAATCCGGTCAAGACTTTAAACGGGACATTACAGATATATATTCTGTTCAGTTATGAAGTTTCATTACAGTCCGATCATCCGTTCGAAAGTTACACACTTCTCAATTTCCCGGATTCCCCTGCGGATTCCCCTCCCTCCACTCCCCCACCATTATCTGATCGACAATATTTTTATTTTGAAGTCATTTTGATTGGGTCCCTGATATGCCTGCCAAGTTTCATCGTGAAAATCCAAAAAACCACCATCACCGGAATTCCGGCCCCCCCCCCCCCCCCATAAGTGTCCGGATCCAGTACAATGGTCTAAAGGACTTATCTAGAGCACATGCTTGTTCTTCCCAGCAAGTTTCACTCCGATCCCTCCATTCTAACCGTTTCTTGAAATTTCCGGTCTCCCCCCCCCCCCAACTCCCCCTGGCTACCGAATCCGGTCAAGACTTTTAACGGGACATTACAGATATATATTCTCTTCAGTTATGAAGTTTCATTACAATCCGATCATCCGTTCGAAAGTTACACACTTCTCAGTTTCCCGGATTCCCCTGCCCTCCACCCCCCCCCCAAAATGGTCGGATCAGAAAACTGATTATTCCTAATTTTGTTTGGTCGGGTCTCTGATATGCCTGCCAAGTTTCATGGTCCTAGCACAACTGGAAGTACCCTAACTCGAAAAAGTGTGACAAAATGCCCTAAATTTTCAAGTTTCCAGCGCCCCGCACTCCCCCCCATATGGTCGGATCGGGAAACTGATTATTTCCAGGTTAGTTTGGTCGGGTCCGTGATATTCCTGCCAAGTTTCATTGTCCTAGCTCATCTGGAAGTACCCTCACTGGAAAAAGTGTGACAAAATGCCCTAAATTTTCAAGTTTCCAGCGCCCCAACTCCCCCGCATATGGTCGGATCGGGAAACTTATTATTTCCAGGTTACTTTGGTCAGGTCCCTGATATTCCTGCCAAGTTTCATTGTCCTAGCTCATCTGGAAGTACCCTAACTCGAAAAAGTGTGACAAAATGCCCTAAATTTTCAAGTTTCGAGCGCCCCCACTCCCCCGCATATGGTCGGATCGGGAAACTGATTATTTCCAGGTTCGTTTGGTCGGGTCCCTGATATTCCTGCCAAGTTTCATTGTCCTAGCTCATCTAGAAGTACCCTAACTCAGAAAAAAGTGACAAAATGCCCTAAATTTGCAAGTTTCCAGCGCCCCGCACTCCCCCCCCCCCCCCATATGGTCGGATCGGGAAACTGATTATTTCCAGGTTAGTTTGGTCGGGTCCCTGATATGCCTGCCAAGTTTCATTGTCCTAGCACATCTGGAAGTACCCTAACTCGGATATGTGGGACAAAAAAACTCGGACCGACCGACAGACCGACAGACCGACAGACCGACAGACGGAATTGTGATCGGTATATGGCACTTGAGGCAGAGGCTGCAAGTGCCATAAAAACTCAAAAACGAACTCAGGGTATCTTCTTCCCCAATAATGAGCATCTAATCAACTTCAAATAAAAATTTAACTTATAACAAATTTTCCGACTCCAGCCGGATTCCGGTCGAACTATATGTCCGGGTAAAATATGATTGTCACACACGGATTCAGCGTCTCTTCTTACCCCTAAATCGGTTATCTAGTCAGCTAGAAATAAAACTTTAACTTCTAACAATTTTCCGGTTTTGGCCGGATTCCGGGCGAACTACATGTCCGGGTAGAAAATTGTTTTCACATGAAAGTTCAGCATGTCTTCTTACCCTATAATCAACTATCACATTAGCTGTTTCAAAATATTTTGTTTGCCCCTTTATTTGAACCCCCTCCCCCACCCCTAAATGTAGGGCTACAAAGCCCATTTACGAACTCGACTGGTCCGCCGACCCAACGAATCCTCACACCAAGTTTCATCAAAATATCTCATTCCCTTCGAGAGTTATCGTGCTTACAGACGGACGGACGGACAGACGGACAACTTTTGCGATGTCATAGGTATCCCTCAACTTACGTTTTGGGATCCCAAAAACTGGAAGCAATCCAGTTGCAGTATTTTAAGAGGGTGTAAGTAAGTATAAGAACAAATAGTCTAGTTATTAAAGGAGATTTAGGGCTATTGTCCTTGCGTAGTAGAAGATTAGTTAATATAATACGATATTGGGAGAGATTGTTAAGTTTGCCTAGAGTGAGGCTCCTGAAAGCGGCATATTTTGAAGTACTGAAAGATATTAAAATTGATGCGTGGCCGCAAGAAATTAAAAAAATAATTGAAGATTGTGGTTTAGGTGTCCTGTGGAACGAGGGAGCAGGGCCATAATATCCATTAGGGGAGAGCTAAGAGCTAAGATAATAAAAGATAGGCTAAAAGACCAGTAGATTCAATTGTGGAGCTGCAGAGGACGGAATTCTTATTCTCTGAAGTGGTATCTTTTGGCTAAAGAGGTATGGGGGAAGGAACTGTTTTTAAAGCGGGGCTTAGATCAGCGGAACTAAAATAGATGGTGAGTCTGCGGGCAGATTCTCTCCCATTGGGGGAAAGAAGAAAGTTTGTAGGGAAAGTTAAGTTATGTTCTGGTCCTTACTTCTGCCCTATGTGTGGTTCACTAGAGGTGGCTATTTTGCACCTGGTGGGTAGATGCGATGAGCTAGATGATTTTCGTAAAGAGATTTCTGGGGATGGTAGGATGGAGGAAGAGGATTTGGTTAAGGTTATGGGTTAGACAAATTTTGGTGACCTTCGTCGGCTTGGGAGGTTCGTCAAGCAGGCAATGGAGCATCTGGAGCGTTTTTTGGAGTAAGGGTTCTCTCCTTTTGGTGTAAATACTGTGTTTTCGAGTGTATCGTGGCCCCACGGGCTTTTTCGAAATTAATTCAAATTCAAATTCATTGCATTCGAAGTTACCTTGGAGGCACATGGTTTACAATGGATAAGAACGGTAGGATAGTTATGTAACCGCTGGTGAAAATTCAGAACATAACTGAGCTCTTTGACTTAGAGATATTTGTTTCAATAATTGCCAAAATCGAAAATAGTTTGCAACTTCCATTTCCGAAACAAGCGAGATCACAGAAAGTACACTAAGCGCTTGATTTGCTATAGAGTATCTGAGCTCGTCAGAAAACTTTCCCTCCTATAACTGAGCTGATAGCTTTCATTGCTCCAGCAGTTCATTTCTCAACAACCAGTGCCCTGGCAATCCCCCCTACCTTCTTTCAATGCAGTTCTTGTGTTTTAGATCGACTCTCCACTTGCTCGTTCCACTGACATTTTCACTTAGTGACGTTATCAGTCGACCGGACAAATCACAGACGAATTCCGTAGGAAAATTCAACAAAGAAAGATCAAAGTAGAAGTGGGGAAGTATCGCGTATTTAAAGGCATAGAATCGTCAGTAGAGGGTTTCCTTTTCTTATAGTAAATTTTGTGCCCCTGGATAGATGGTCACTAAAAGCTGTAAGGTGAAACTTGAAGATGCTTACCACTGTCTTCAAGCCCTGCGAGAGCTTTGGCTTCGAACCAGCCGGTTTGGCTGGTTTCTCTTCGGGGATGTCGCTAACTTCGATCGTTTCGGAGGAAACAGTTCCCTTTTCATTCTTAGCGATGAGCTTGTAAACACCCTTGTCGACAGACGAAGCCTCGTTGATTTCAAGTCTGACAGCGTACTCTCCCTAAAAACAAATTGTCTATAGGGCCTAGTTATCTTGGAGCACCGACGCAAAGCGGTGCCTAGCAGTTATGCGTCGGCCACACAAACGTGTCGCCACACCACCAGTCGTCTCGAGACCCCCTGAGCGTTTTATCCCTAATTAACCCTAAATCAGATGCGTTCGGATGTTTTTGTTCACAAATTTTATCCAAGACCCCGCATGCGCGGTTTAAATTCTTGGGAGTGCAATAGCTGGTCATCTGACGGACTTTCTTTCGGGAATTCTTGGATAGGCGTATTAGTATCCTAGCTTCGTGAAAAAAAAGGTTTCCTTTCAAAATCTGTATGCGAGCAGTTTTCACAGCGAACGAAGTCGTCTAACTGGAGAGCAGGTTTCTTTCATTCGGACGTCACCCGTCTTATGTCACTGTGTATCACACAAGTATCTGCGCTTAGATAGCAACGCAGCCGTATACAAGAATTCATAGATACCTGCCGAGAGTCAAACGAGTCTTTGCTGCTTACAAATCTTACAATTAGAAAAAATGTCAGCAGCATTTCCCGACCTCAACTGAACTAAGAGGTCGTAAGTTCATTCAATTCAGCTCAATTTATTTCGGAAACGGGAAGCGGACAAGTCGAATATTCATTCAGTCGACGATATATACAGATGTCCAATTTATAGTCAGCATTTCTGAATTCAGGTCCCATTCTAAAGGAGCTTCTATATTCTGATTTTTACAACCGTAGCGGGGAAGGAATCAAACTAAAACTAACGGACAGTCCTAAATGACCTAACTCAACTTCACTTCGAACATTATAGGCTCTGGGTCGGAGGCAAGCAAAAGATCCTTTTTCGGCCCAGGCAAGAGTTCTATAAAGCTTTCCAAAATGAAATATCATATTTGTCGGTCACAGAGGTTACACCTCTACCATCTTCTGACATTGAGCAGAAATAGGCAGACTAGGAAAAAGAAGGGAAAAAACGCTTTACAACACAACGAGACTTAAAATGGGTGGTAGATTAAATAGATCCGTGCTGCTTTGGATATGTTTCCTGGACGATGTTCGATGTGAAGTAGATTTTGGTTCTGCTTTTCCCCAAACGTCAAGAAGAAGAAAATTAATACCTGAGTGACTTTGCTGATGTTGACGACGTGCTTCGAAGACTTTCTGACGACAGTCGACTCCTTGAACCACTGGCAATCAGGCTCGCTGACTGACTTAACGCGACACTCGACGACGACTGTACGTTTCTCAACGCGGACAATCTTGGGTCGTTCTACCGCGGGCATGACTGAAACAGAGACAAATTGTTTCGTTCAGGCAGTGTTGCCAGATTGACAGATTTTACGCCAAACTGGCGGATTTTGTCCTAGAGTGGCGTAAATATTTTTGCTACTGGCGTGTGGCGTAAAACGTGGCGGTTTTTTGTTTTACCTGGCGTATTTTTTGGCGTGCTGTGAAAAACTGGCCGACTGTTTTTCAGAAAAATTGACTGTTTTCCAGAAAAATCGACTGTTCTTACGTCGTTTTAATTGCCGCGACCGAAGTCCAGAAATTTTTCGGATTATGTGTTAATAGTCATTGAGTTTTTGGGAGGTGTGGATTTTTCTGGCGTATTTTTCAAAGGCCACGGCTTATCTTTTTTACCACGATCTGGCAACACTGCGCTCAGTTTGCGGCATTCGGATTAACTGTAAAGCTAAGACCTATGAGAGGCGAATTCTATCATTAGGCGAAGCGGAAACAGCACGTTGTGAGCAGTTTCTGCTGGAAAGCACCTGATTCGCCCGCGCAAACGCGAATCAGCGTTCTGCCAGCACTTAAGCTAACTACCGCAGCTAATCAGCAAGTTTGATAAAAGTGTGTGCATATTATGCAGTTTCCCATGCATGACCATTTGCACTCGAAAAT
This sequence comes from Branchinecta sandiegonensis, assembly GCA_030848855.1. Classification (NCBI taxonomy): domain Eukaryota; kingdom Metazoa; phylum Arthropoda; class Branchiopoda; order Anostraca; family Branchinectidae; genus Branchinecta; species Branchinecta sandiegonensis. The sequence continues at coordinate 16,064,331 of JAUPMV010000003.1, read as the reverse complement.
AGGGCCAAAACAATTTCTTGCATACGATAAGAAATCCCCTAGCTCAATGCAATTTCTAACTAAGTTACTGCCGGCTGCCGGGAGAAAATGCAAATGAAATCGGTCCGTATCTGACCTATGCTTTTAGCATATGATAATTTTACTTGTTACCGTCTCTGCTCTGCTAGGAGTTGGGATCCCTCCTGACATCCGCTATCGACGCTATTATGATCGAGCTTCATGGAACAATTTGGTCCTCCGACTGCTCAGCTATCACCAGGGAGACCTGCACAGTTTGCGTGCTGGCATAAGTAAAGGTAAACCTGTGTTTTGGAACCCTGGTGTATACCATGTTACATATGTATCCTGGCGAGGTAGCTACCGCAGTTGAAAACTTACAGCCAATCAAATGTAGCCTACCCGCCGGTTTTGTCCCTTACTTTCCAAATCTGTGTAACGAAGCGTAAGCTGAGATTTTTGCCTGGTCGTCAAATTTATGACGTTATTTATGATTTTTTTTATATGCGTATTATGATTGTTCAGTTTATGTGTCACTTTCTGTGTGTTTATGTGTTTTATTTATTTTGTTTCATTTACTCCGCTTTTCCAAAATGGCGGGTTATAAATAAATTACTTACTTACTTACTTACTTAGTTTATGTTTGTGTTCATTAATTATCACCGAGTTTTACCCTATGATGTTAACGTTGTTTGCCAGTTGCAGCCAATCAAATGTGCCCACCAGAGGTTTGCAAAGAGTTGTGTCCCTTCATTTCTAAAGTTGTATAACGGAGCATAAGCTGAGTTGCTACACTGTAAAAAAAAATCTTGCAGTTTTGCTACTGTGATTACTCTTGTCTTTACTGAAATAAGATTATCCCTAATTCGGATTAATTTTATCCCAATAGACATAAGATTAATCCCAGTAGCAAATACTGCATCCTTATTCGGAGAAACTTTTTACAGTGTAGTTTAAATTTATAATGCTGTTTATGACCGTTGTAGCCCTCTATACGTAAGCCTATTATGATTTATGTATGTGCTCGTAAGTTATATCCATGACTAGACCAAACAAATTTGGCGTGAGCCATGATAAGCTTTTGGTGAATAAAAAGATTTATCTATCTAACGGACAAAGTTGGCGCAAGCCATGACCGGTATTTTGGTGAATGAAATTATTTATCTATCAACCTTACTACTTTGATCAGACTTACTTTCGATGTTCAAGGTTAGATTGGCGATCAGCTCTCCATACGGGTTCTTCAGGGTACATTTGTACAGACCTGCGTCTTCTGGTCCAGGATCCTACAAGACAGTTGTGTTAGAGGGCAGGGATTTGGAGACTTCGAATCGTAAAGGCTTGGAAGTGAAGAGTAAAGAGTTTTTCGAAGATTGAAAGAGCTTCCGATCGATAGGCTGAGTATCTTAGTCTGTGTGTGTAATTGTTTAGTAGGCAGGTCTGGAAGGTTTCGCGATTCGAATGTATGGCTGGCAGTAGCTATAGACGAACTAATTTGTCTTGTTTTCAAACAGCTGACAAGAAAATACGTCCCGTGACCGGAATTCCTCAGGGAAGAAATTTCTAACAATTTCCGAAGCTTCAGAATCAAAGACTGCGACCGGAGGAAATAAATTGCAAAATCAAAAGGACAGACAGTCAACAAATTTAGAGTCTTGTGAATCAGAGACAGTGACTAAGAGGCTCAAAATAAGAACAGAAAGACAGAAAAGAAGAGATGACGAATAAGTTGCAAGCTGCAAAGAATTTACAGATAACAAAAGGCATACAGCAAAGCAAAGCTTACTCTAGGTTTTCCGCACTTGGTACAGGAGTGTCTGCGCCGACAAAACTCGTTTGTTATAAATGACAGTGGTTAAAATGACAGTGGATACATCTGAGTGAACAATTGCGTGTTATGACAATCAACAGTTGTCTGAGGCATAGGCGACTCGCTGTAAAGAAGTGTCAGATGATTGCCAGATAATGCAAACATCTGACGTACTGTCAATAAAGTATTATACTACAGCTATGTAGTTTCTTGATACTAGCATTAAAGGGATAATCCTGGAGGCAAAATCGGCTCCCAACTTTTGAAACAAAGTTAGGGTTTGGCAGCTCAACTGTGAGTGGAGATTTTTACGTACTTAACTTCGGGTATCGTGGCTCATATAGTGCTGTTGTAGGGCAAGCGCCATGCAACGGCTATGGTAATCAGTTTATTTTTGTCCTCCTTTAGACAAGTGAATAATAATATGAGCGTTTAATGTACACCGAGTCGCCTGCGCCTCAAAAAGAAAACATGCGAAAGACACGGCCGTGATCTTCACGACCGTAATTATTGTGTTATCTACAATAGTCTGCGACAGTTTCTTTGCTTCGAACCTTGATCTTGAGTTTGATCACATAGACACCCTTGCTCTCTTCATCCACAGAAATCGTTATTCTGGAATTCTCCATGACCATCTTGCCCTCCTTGGTCCAAGACAGAGACGGCATTGGATCTGCTTTCACTTTGCAAATCATGGTAACGAGCTTGCCATCGGCGCTGGACTCAATTCTGGGTTTCTCCATAAAGGTGGGGGCACCACCCTTCGGCTCTGGCGATTCGGGTTCAGACTCTATGTTCAGGTTAAGCTTGGCATTGGATTCGCCGTGCTCGTTTCGGACATAGCAGCGGTACGGACCACCGTCGCTGCCGACTGGATCCTAAGTAAGCGAAGGGGTAATAGGGTTATTCTCCTAGCCGTAATCTCTAATGGTGGATTCCGCGCGTTCAGCTTCAAGATGCAGCCAAGCCAGTAATACTGGTAGACCGTAGGTGGGATAGTCAGTCTACCAGAAAGGTCTGCGTTAGTAGGCTTAAGAAAACATCGGGCATATCCACACTGTCAGAATTTTCATAACAGATAACACGAGGATGCGCGGTTTCAACAGATAATGCGTAACAGATAACACTTCGGATGTTATCTGTTGTGTTTGAAAACGTTATGCACGAAATGTTATGTGTAACAAACTTTGTTAGAAAGTCAGTTTCAGTTTCAGTTTCATTGGACTATATTTAAAAAACAAATGAATACACAATTTACATTCCTGCCAGGAAAGCACAAATGTAGTGCTTGGCTAGGGCAGGGAAATAACCTATATTAATTTAAACATCAAACAGAATCAACTAACTGAACATTCTATTTAAAGAAAAAAAGAGGAAAGGAAAAAAAAATAAACTATTTTTTCAACTTTAAATAAAAAGAGAGAGAAAATAAGGGAAAGAAGGAACGAGAAGAAACAAAACAAAAGAAAAACAGGGCCAAAAGAGCCAAAAAGCATCTACTGTTTCCTAATCGTCATGATGTCAGCAGATACTTTTTGGCGTTTTTTCGGTTCTTCCTGATGATAACGCTTATTATGCATAACATTTTGAAACACAATAGATAACATCCTCGTGTTATCTGTTATGCATTATCTATTGAAACCGCGCATCCTCGTGTTATCTTTTACGAAACTTCTGACAGTGCAGCGTTTTGCTGCGCCCTTTGCCAATGCTGTTTAAAGAATGCCAAACGCTACGGAACTTGACTTAATACATATGTACAATTTGCGTGATATTTACAAAAAAGCAGAATTCTTTTTCAGTGGGTAAGGGTGCCAAAACGTTTTATACCCCCTGACCGCCTGTTGGCATACGTTGCGGCAAACGCTGTGTAATCGATGCTGGACGGAGCCTATTTCGAAATCAAGCCTTTGCGTTGGACAGTGATAAGTGGGAATGATCTTAGAGACTTATTCTGCTAATCATTCGCTGTCTTAACCTGACCAATCCCTAGTTCACCCTAGACGCTAAGAAGCAACTTTATTCCGACTGAGCAAATTTTACGCATCCTACGATTCAAACTTTCGAGGAAAGAAAACTTCGTTTCAAAGCCAAGAAGTAATTCTGGGATTTGGAAATGCAGCAGTTCTCCGAAGGCCCCACTAGCTAGCTTGGGGAATGATCTTAGAGACTTATTCTGCTAATCATTCGCTGTCTTAACCTGACCAATCCCTAGTTCACCCTAGACGCTAAGAAGCAACTTTATTCCGACTGAGCAAATTTTACGCATCCTACGATTCAAACTTTCGAGGAAAGAAAACTTCGTTTCAAAGCCAAGAAGTAATTCTGGGATTTGGAAATGCAGCAGTTCTCCGAAGGCCCCACTAGCTAGCTTGGGGAATGATCTTAGAGACTTATTCTGCTAATCATTCGCTGTCTTAACCTGACCAATCCCTAGTTCACCCTAGACGCTAAAAAGCAACTTTATTCCGACTGAGCAAATTTTACGCATCCTACGATTCAAACTTTCGAGGAAAGAAAACTTCGTTTCAAAGCCAAGAAGTAATTCTGGGATTTGGAAATGCAGCAGTTCTCCGAAGGCCCCACTAGCTAGCTTGAATTTTAAGAATTTGCCCAGGAAATGGCGGAGAAACTGACATTTATGAAGCGAAGATTCTCTGATAGCGTCGAAGTGGGCGAAGTCGATTTCGACGGCATGGCGAGAAATCTCCCCAGGAGGACATGGTTTTCGAAAAGGCAAGGAAAAAGCCCTCGGTAATATGTACCCAAGCAATGGTGGCCACACCGGGAATGGGACAAGGCACGTTGAATAAATTGTCATTTACAGCAGCCGATTTAGAATATAGACTTAAGTTCGAAGTTTCGCATATCTTCTTAAGTTCGTACATACATCCATTATATAGAAGTCTGGAACAGTAGGGACACTGTAAATAGAGCATTTCTTTTAGTTGCCCCGCAGGCTAAGCGTCCCTGTGCTTACCACTCTAGTTCAAAGCCACTACAAGACACGTCTGTTCGAAAGGGGAGTGGCTCTTGATAAAAATGCATCTTCCTTACCCTGATCTCAAGGATGGTATCGAAAAGGTCACCCCCTAGCGGTGTTTGTCTTATCTTGACTCGCGTACTCAGTGACACCTCTTCGCTTCCTTTGAACCACGTGACATTTGGTTCAGGCTTTGCCTTGCAGCGACACTGGAGAGTGATAATGGTGCCGGTGGCATTCGGCTGTATTTTGGGCTTCTCGACGAAAGTTGGCGCCATTCCGTCAGTTTCATCACCACCTGTAAAATCCAGTGTGCTCAAAGCCAGTAAGCTTACCGCAGTTTTTAGTGAATATTTAAATACACAGATTCACTCGATCGCACTCTCATGTGGTACAGTATACCTAGTTCGGAAATTGCTTATCGCGCATTTCAGGAAATGGGCCATACGGAGAAAAATATGGGTAGGCCTGCAGATGATTAAGAAGATGGAAGGCCGGTGGCAAACTTCTGCCTAGAGCCCCAACGTCGGAAGCGGGCCCAGTCAGAGGCTGGTAAATGCAATAATTATAATATGTACAAAAGTAGCCTACAGTTGGTATTTGCCTAATTGAGTTTGAAGTCTGCTTGTATATTTTCAAAAGTGAAAAAAATACTAAAATAATAGTAAGATTTGTTTTTGCTAACTACATTTGGGGCCCTGGTTCGCTGTGTCCGAGCACGAATAGGGCCTTCATCTCAAGATCTGTAATGAAAAGTTTCGGGACCGTCTGGTCGAGTTTACTGTTACTGAAGGAAAGATTTCAGAAGAAATTAACGTTAACACAGTTTCCAACCAAAGGATCCATGGAGCATGCATCGGCTGAAGACACAGGTTCGCGTTCGGCATAGTGAAATATACCGAGCTCGTCTAGCTTACCCAGATGATTTAGTATCGGAATAGAAATCGCGGCCCCAGCCCACTCTCTTCATTACTCTACTGTCCGACGCTCGAACTTGTACTCTTATTTATACCATGCTTTTGTAAAAATTTGTCCCAAGGGCTCGTAGCCTATTTATTTTATATATATTGGAAATAAGCAACTGGCTTCTCAGGTATGCCAGTAGAAGGTCCATTTGCATGGAATAACTAAATGGGATACGGATACTTATAGTTGCAAGAGGCTTCATCTATTTATAAGCTATATATAAGTTCTTCCTCGCAAAAGAGTAAGCAAGAGTCAGTCCTTTTCTTTTCTTTCTTTTTATTTTCTTTTTCTTTAGTATTTGTTTTAGTAATTAGAAATGTAGTGTTATTAGTAGTATTTATTTTTCACTAGTAGTAGTTTTATAGAATTTATTTTTCATTGGTAAATAGATGTGAATTTTGTTTTCCTCCTGTTATTTAACAAGTCCCCCGGGACTTTCCTGATGCAGATTATGCGGTATGTATTTGTTTGTAATAAACGTAATCTAATCTAATATAATCTATTGTTTATTGCGGGTTCGTTTCTTCCACTGCAGCCTGAAGATGACCCTTCACAAGAAGGGCCGAAATATCGATGACAAATATTCTAGCTGACTTGTATATTCTAGAGTGAAGGAGCAATTATAAAATAATCTCCTAGGCCACTGAAATTCTTTAAAAAAAAATCAACTGAACTCTGACAAATCTGACCCAGCTTACCTTGGAAATTGAGGGAAATATTCGCGTTGCTTTCGCCCATAGCGTTTACGGCGTTACACCGGTAGTTGCCACCATCAGCATTCGTCGGTCCGTCGATCTGGAGGGTCAAATTGTACAAATCCTTGCCAATACTGGCACTCGTAATCTTGATGCGGCTGCTGTCCTTGATAGACTTGGAACCCTAAAAATAACCAAGTGAGTTGAGGTCCACGATCATTACGACAGTGACCATGCAAAAACGAAAAATGTTTTTTCACGTTTTTTTTTTCAAATAAATAGCGGATGTTGGTAGAAAAAAAATCACCAATATTAGTTGCATTTTTTATCTGAATTCTCCGTTCTCCGTCCTCGCTTCTGAATTCTCGATTCTCATACAAATTACCGTTTTTGCTCCTCTCGCTTCTCCAGCTCGCCTACAACCCGGTATACCTGTTTATGCATATTGAATACCCGCACTCTGTTTGCCAATCAGGGAGGAGAGAGGAGAATCGAGAATTCACCATCGGAGCAACTTCTGCAGAATCGCGAGGCTTTCCCCGTTGTCGATTCTGACTAAAACGCAAGAAAAGAAGAATTCGCTTCATCTGAATAGTCCAAAAACGAAGCATAGGAGAATTGCGCTGAGAATCGCGAGGAGAATTCGGATAAAAAACGCAACTATTGCCAACAAAGAAAGTTGAAAGAACCTTGGCAAGTGCCTTATTCCCCTGTCGCTCTTTTAGTTCACTCAATGCTAGAGATGGCATCAATATTTTCCTGCCAATAGAAAAACCCTGGGGCTTTCTCTTTGCATCGGTCAAAGACGGTTTCTAAGTAGACCACGATTTCCACTTTATCCCTTAAACTTCACAGTTACGACACGGAATCTTGTAATATATCTTAGAACGTCATGCCAACAGTCATATGACGCGCCTAGAGCCTTTCACAATTTGTCTTGCTATTAAACAAAGCATAAAGTGAAAGCAAAACTGAACAGCAGAAACTGAAACTGAGAAGGCTGAACACATTTCCGGAACTTAAAGAGCAGCTCTTAAAGCGAGGCTTCACCTTCCAGATTCCCAGATGTCCGGGCCTTCCGCATAGCCAAAGCGAACATTTCAAGATTTTCATGACATTGATGACAGCTAATTTTGCCATTCTTCAGTATTTCCTATAGATCATTTGGAGGTCCTCTTTTCATTTCAAATATCTCTTGCATCCCAACCATAACTATCAATCACTTTCCCTTCTTTCCTACATTTGCATATTTACTACGTATCTCGAACAAGTTACCTCTATGGCACCTTCCAGACATCCGGAATCTGGGGGGTCCAAGTCTATCAACCCGGACTCCCAGACGTCTTTGGCCTGGCTTCACCTTCCTGATCCGCCTCGACGAAAACGGCTGTCTTAATCAATGTATTTAAGCAGTATTTGTAGTTAATTTGTTTCATGTCTGTGTATTTCGTAAATATTTTATTCCTCTTCTAGCTTTAAGCTATTTGGAAAATAAACTTGATGAACTGATTGATTGATTGAATCCGGAAGGAAAATCCGGAATTAAGATGATTCCTTGCCTACACTTACATCCTCCAATTACTAAAATCTGGTTGTTATTATGTTTAATGCATCCCCCGTCAGCTACTTTTTGGCAATAAATAAAAATAAAGTAAACAAACAGGATTGTCCGCTCCAAAATCCACAAAAAAAAGAATAAACACGAACTTATTTCGTACTATTTCGTCATATCCACAGTTTTACAATTCTCATAATATGTCCTAAGTCCAAAACACGCCAGTGATCCTCGGGAAGAACGAGCAAACATAGCACTAACGACTCAAACCCAACAACTCAATCCTGAGTTAACCAATCACGGCGATGTTTGGGAGCAGCTGTGATACCGCTTCCGGCTCTTCCGCTAGGTACAGGGCGATTTTGCATCCGCAAAAAGAGTTAATTATCAAGAGTATTCACTGTTATCTATACTCTACCTAACCTTTACAGTGTACTGCTAGGGGAATGAAAACTTCCCAATCCTCGTACAGATTCAGCGCACAAGCAAATCTTTCCGCAATCACACAAACGTCTGCAATGTACTGCAACTGTGACCAAGCGCAGTCGAAAACCTCTAGGGAGCGATCCGAATTTAGACCCCAGAAAACAACATTTAAAACGCACCTGATACCATGTAATTTCTGGATAGGGATTCGCTTCCAGCGTGCACTCCATCACGAGTTTATCGCCTTCCTGTCGAATCGCAGGTTTTTTGGGGAATCTAGGAGCTTTTCCATCAGGAATCCTAGAAAGAAAATTTGACAAGCATGTGATTGAACCTGTCTGTTCACGGGTGATATATGTATGATTTGGGAAAAAGAACAGACGCGGTTACTACTCACAAGAAAATTCTCAATAATGTATGAGGCAAAAATGCGTAAGGTGATTTTTCTAAGGGGATACCCCTGTACTTCCTGGAATTCTGCAGTGTACTTCTGCCCAGTCGATAAGTAAGACTGGCAAATATTTACGTGTCTGTGCATTATTAAGTTGACCGGGAATTTAGCCCTCTGGGCTTTCTTTAATACAATTATTAAATATTCCTTCAACTGAAGCTAACTGGGAATCATATACAAAAAATGACCAAAATGCGAAAGTAAGCTATGATTCATATCCTAGCTGGCATTATCATATTCCAGCTACAGCCTGAAGATGACCCTTGCCAAGAAAGGCCGAAATACCGCTGAAGGACATCCTGGCTGACTTACCTGTTTTGAGTCATTTTTTTTTATACAAAATACAAATATTGTTATTATTATCACCCTCAACCTGAGGATCAAGATTTCCAAAGAGCTCAGAAATGTCTCAACTTGAACAAATCATCCTGAGCCATGCAGCAGCTGCCAGCAGCTTATACTCCGCATCTTCCTTCATTACTATCCGACGGCCACGCATATTATTCTGAGATGCCGTAAACTGCGTTTTCTTCGTGGCATTTAAGATTGGTTGTCTGGTTTAAAATTTACGAAAAGACAACCGGCCAAGAACTCTGCCCCTATTCGAACCAGATGTCAGTTTTCGGACTGAGGAGGTTACAAAACTAAACAGGGAGAAGTTTGGGGGGCTAAAATTCGATTTCGCTTCTCAGTCCTCGAGATTTTTCGTTCGGGCCTGGAATTTGGAAACGTCAACAAAGGAGATGTTTTGGTAAATATCTATGACGACGCACAGTGTCCTCATGGTTGATTATTAGGCTGTGGGGTAGGCAAAAATTCTGGCCGACACTCAGGCCATAAATAGCCAATTGTCTGAATTACTCTATAGACAACTGATGAAAGCACCACTCACTAGTTTTTGATCTGAGTTCTCAGTTCTCGCTTCTCAATTCTCGTACAAATTGCCGTTTTTGCTCTTCTCACTTCTCCGTTCTCGCTTTTGACAAAAAAACTAATTTGCCAACCCGTAACCCGGTAATACCTGTTTAAATGAATGAATGAACTTCATTACCCGTAAAGTGTAAAACACAAAATACGGAGTGTTGTGAAAAAAATTATGTTTTTTATACGGATTGAACATCCGCCTTTTGCTGGCCAATCAGGGAGGAGAACAGAGATTCTGCAGAATTGAGAGGCTTTCCCCGTTCTCGATTCTGAAAAAAACGCAAGAAAAGGAGAATTGGCTTCATCTCAATAGTCGCACAGCACGAAATGGGAGAGTAGGGTAGAGTAGAGTAGAGTAGATTTTTAATTCTAAAAAGTAACTTTCACAGCGTAAACGCAGAATTTGACTTCTACGTCCAAACATAACTAAACACTCGAATCAATTTGTCATTTCAATAATAACTGCAACGCAATTCGTAAACAAATTCATCAGTCGATACAAAACTTATCTACCACAATTTACACAATAGACTCATTCGGCGAACATTTTGCCAAAAACTTCTAAAGCAAATAAAAATCGCTTTAATGAAATTTTTTTCCAAATTCAATCAAAACCAATTTTTTAATCGTTACGTCAAAAGTAATTTCGCTAAAATACATATATAAAACAAAATAAAACATACTAAAAGGGTCAAAAGCTAAAACTAACAATTCAACGAAAATAGTGACTATGTTTACTGGCTGTTGTACAATTCAACAAAACTTGGAACAAAACTCCTTCGGTACCTTTCATGTTTTGTGGGGACTGGATTTAATTTGGGTACTTTCTGAGCCTTATCGCACTGTGGTCTGTTGCGGATGAGGGTGTAGAGTTCGGGGAGAATGGGACGCAATCTGGGAACAGACAGGGTCTTGGTGCCGAAGTTAAGGCATAGAAGGTTTCTTCTCGCGTCCAAGGTGGTGAGCTTGAACTTGCCAATCAGATAATGGTAAGGAAGCTTCCCTTCTCCATTAATGATCCTAAGCGCTCGTTTTTGAATGTAGAACTGAGAAGAGAATCGTGTGGAGAACTGAGATCAAAAAATGCAACTATTATATCACTTGTTATCAAGCTGTCCAACCTTCCCGTCAGTCACAGGGCCAAAGAACTGCAAGCCTTTTCTGAAAACAGCATGCTGGTCACAGAGGCGTTACTAGCCAAAATGTTTGGGGGGGGGGGGGGGGGACGAGGCATTTACCGACTGGCTGGTAATTTTTACCGACTTTTTCTACAGAAAAAAACAACTGTTTTCAGCAACAAAAATGACATTTTTGAAAAAAATCGACTGATATTCAGAAAAACCGACTATTTTGACGAAAAATCGACCATTTTTCAGAACCGACTCGCCGGCAGCATTGGGGGGGGGGGGCGTCCCCCCCTCCCCCCTCCAGTCGTGACGCCCCTGGCTGGTCAACACTCAAAGAATGGAATGCTTCTGGTTGTTCCACTGTCAGAATGTAACACAAGGAAGCGCGGTTTCAACAGATTATGCGTAACAGATAACACTTCGGATGTTGTCTGTTGTGTTTAAAAATGTTAAACATAATAAGCGTCACAGTCAGGAATTTCCGAAAACCGCCAAAAAGCATCTGCTGAGTTTTCCGACATCATGACAATTAAGAATAATGTCAGTAGATGCTTTTTTGGCTGTTTTTGGCTCTTCCTAGCAAAGCTTGTTATGCATAACATTTCATGAATAACGTTTTCAAGCACAACCGATAGCATCCTAAGTGTTATCTGTTACACATTGTCTGTTGAAACAGCGCATCCTTGTGTTATCTGTTATGAAACTTCTGACAGTGTGTCCACGTGTCTTAGGCGTGCTTCAAGAAAATTATTAAGAATCCACATACTTTGGCTTTCCATTTCCTTCCAGGTTCAAGTTGATGGTTGCTGACGACTCTCCCAGGGTATTTTTCGCCACAGCCTTATACTGACCCTTGTCGGCTCCAGACACTCCAGAAATTTCAAGAGATGCCAAATAGAACAACTTGGCATCCTGAAACAGTTGAGCTTTGAATCGCGAGCCGAGTGTAATGTCTTTATTTTCGTGAGACCTAAAAAAAGAGATGGTGTTAATGTCGATCAGAGAGGTTAAATTATTTACAAATTGCTTTTTTCGACAGCACTAAATAATTAACCCGATCATTATCTCAGAATAGTAGTATGAAGTTGTACGAAAAAGTAGCACTGGATGTTACTGGAGCAAGGCGGGATGCTACTCAATACTACTGCTTAAGATTAGCCCACTGTGAGGCACATATTTAATTAAAGTATTCACTACTGCATATCAATACATGCAACTTTTTCGTACACCGACCATACAACTACACAGGCTACACATTTTTTTTTCAGCTAAGATATATTCTAGCGATATTTTGGCCCTTCTGGCAAGGTTCTTCAGACTCAAGCTGGAAAACGAAGTTATCTTATCGCTAGAGTTATATTAATATTAATTGTATTAATTATAGAACTATAATTTCAGTTAACTTGTCCGTTTAGCGTCAAAGAGTCGTCATCCACAGTCAGCTTGATCAGAAGTTATTACATGTTGCTGTTACCACGTGTGATATGATAGTTGGCTAAGTTTTCTGCCTGGTACTTATTTTAAATGGCGTTCATTTACATTGCATCTAATATAGAGAGTATTTCCACAAAAAGTAGAAAGCTGACCAGAAGTTTGGGCAAAAAGATACAGATTAAAAAACGTGACAAATGGATAAAAGAAGCAGAATCATCTGCAGGGTTCTAATAAGCCATTCGGTGTAATCTATTAGGCAGGAAGTTTATTTCTAGAATCTTAACTTTAAATGGGTTTCGCGGTAGACAAAAACGGAGAGTGGATTCCCGGACTTTCCAACGGTTTCTTGTGGAAAGAGATTCCGAAATCACGAAGAATTCACAACACTCTCGCCTTTCTCCTTTTTTCAGGGGCTACACGAATACCACATGAGAAGACCCATACGAATCTGACTCGGAGCCCACTGACGTATCTTATCCTCATTACGGATAAAGCTTTGTGCCCAAAGAACGCGAATCTTTTCCGGAAAAGTTCGACTTTGAGCTGAAATGGCGCAGCGCGAATACTTTCCGCTAGCGACGCCGAATTCGCCTAGGCCAACCGTCTAGGCGCCAACGGATGAGCAAGTGTTGCCATTAAAATCTGTCGCACTCCAGAACGAGAATGTTGTACAGGCACTTCTACCTTGGCGATTATACCTTTCATACGTCACTCACAATCATAAAATTTCTTATAACCAGTAATCCACAGAGCGTTTTCGTTCGTTTTCAAAGAACGGACGTTGATGCCGCGGCAGAGCTTTGTCAAATGGATACAAGCAAGTTTGTCATACTAGCGTATCAGTATCCAATTCTTCGAGCTATTTCTATCGGAGGACCGGAATGCACAACCCCTCGGAACCGGATTCCATTTCCACCACTTCCGTTACTTGGCACATTTCCATCGGATCGCGGATCACTGACTCACCATTGTACGTCTGGTTTCGGATCACCGACAAGGCGACACTCGAAGAAGACCTTCGATCCGTCATCTGATTGTCTAATTACTGGACGCTCCGTGAAAGTTGGCCTGACGCCATTTTTCGGAACGGTCACCGCTTCGTCGCCTATGAAAAGGAAATAAATCAGAAGGATTGACGACCATGTGGTCAAGGCCCGTTAAGTGACGAGCGGGAATTAATTCGAAAACTTACTGCAACATAGATGAGCCGGTATTCTAATGACAGCATTCAATTAGTTTAGCTTAGGTCATTTAAATATAAATAAATCTAAACACTGGAAACTATCTTCATCCGAAGGGAGCACTGCCCGTTGCGGGTGACCTGATTCCCGATCAGCTACTGAAATAACAGTCATCCTTTGGAGACTCTCTGTTTCCAAGGTTCAGTCAGCATTCTCAAATCTACACATCTATGGTATTCTACCCTTTACATGTCCAACCTCTTGTATGGTGCCACACAGAGGCGTTACTAGCCAAAATGTTTGGGGGGGGGGGGGGGGCAAGGCATTTACCGACTGGCTGGTAATTTTTACCGACTGTTTTTGCAGAAAAAGCGACTGTGTTCAAGAAAAAACGACAGTTTTGAAAAAAATCGGCCGATTTTCAGAAACACCGACTGTTTTGACAGAAAAATTGACTGTTTTCATGAAAAAAAACAACTGTTTTGACGAAAAATCGCGGCGCATCGCGCCGACTCTGTTATTTTTTACCGACTGGCCGACAACATTGGGGGGGGTCCCTCCCCCCCCCCCTCCCCCAGTCGTGACGCCCCTGGTGCCACGAAGGCTGTATAATGGGGCTACAGAAGAAAACTTGTCCTTTTCACAGTTTATTACAACTAAGTTAAAGTCTTCACTCCGCTAAGAAACGAGGTGTCACCTTAGCATATCGACTGAAAGTTCTCTACACCTTTGTTCCAGAACATCTCTACTACTCTCTAGGCATATCGCCGCATGACATTAGGCATTTTGCTTCTACTTAATAGTTAGAGTCATAGTTGAGATGTCAGGTATCATACCCAATACGCTTTCATCCAAAGGACGGAGACAAAAATATTCATTCGCGCTTGTCGCACACGCGCCTGAAACGTGAGTAAACAGGTGAAGTAGAGTATCGAGGTATGCTTCTTTAACGTTATCGAATAATGCAGTTTTGGGCTAAATGACAGAGCTCTTAAAGTTTAACCGAAAAGGGCCGAGATAAGACAATCTAGTTAACCATCACTTATTCAGTCGAACAGACTTGAAGGATCGATGAAAACGCGTCACTTCGTTGCTCCGCTATTCACGAATAGTGTCAAAGCATGCGCATTTTAGGTATGGTCCTCTTACGACCCCCCCCCCCCCAAGTTTCGTTTTTTTTTTTTACGAATATTTTTCTTTCCTTCAAAGCTCAGACCATCAGAGTCACACATACAAATTCTACTCTCAACCAAACTATTGTAAATTAGGAAAAACAAAAATGAGAAAGATTTGACCATACGTATAAACTGTCGTCTTTGAGCGTGTGGTCAAAACAGATATACTGCATTGTCAGGTCCCCCAGGCTTATGGCAGATTTTGCACGGATAAAAGATATGACTGAAAGCGTTTTTCCACGATCCAGCAAAGAGGCCACTGCGGCTCACACAAATGCGCGATCATCTGTGTGGCCCAGTATGTTTCCGCATAACAAAGATTTTGTGCCTCACACTTTGGATCAAATTTGACTACGACAATCGAGGTAGTTTTCGATTTTGTTGCGGAAAATTCAAACTTAGCAACTAATCCATGCCAAATATGAAAATTAGATACTTCCTTAAAGCATAACTCTTGCTAGAAATGATCTTTCTATGAAACGGATCAGAAAAAGTTTTCGAAAATACAGTTACTTTTCACCTGAGTTTAGCGGTTTTCTTGTTACCACTTGTCGATTTTATCAAGCCTTCCTGCTCTCTGACGCGGCGGCATGGCGCAAAACATTTGAAAACTGAACGCTCCGTGGTTAAAAAGACGGAAAATCAAGCAAATAAAACAAGTCAGAAGATAACAGAAGATTCTCATATCCTTATGTGTGAAAGAGTTGTCACTGGACGCTAAAGATTCCGGCAAACTTTACGTTGTGTGACAGGCAAAACTCGACACAGCCGAAAAAGCGCAAAAAATTCGTAGGCACAAAACGAAACAATGGAGAAAAGTTGGGATTTTAGAAGCTTATAATTCCATAAAGGAGCTAGGTATATTATAAAGGGATCGACTAAAACCAGGAAGGGAAGGGAACGCGAGAAAAGCAGGAAGGCAGACTAAAACCAGAAAGGGCATACTAAAACGAGGAAGGCTGTCGCCAGAATTCAAAACTGGACCGCCGCACCGTTCCCTTCCTCTGTTTAGCATTCTTTGAGGGGTCGGCAACTTTTCAAATTCAAAGTTTATCCTCTCTTCCTCGTTTTAGTATCCTGATATGGGTAGGCATTAAGTTCAGTGAGGGGTCGGCAACTAAGATATTTCAAGTCCACCATTGCCTTCCTCGTTTTAGTACTTTCAAGGTACTAAAAGAGGAAGCAAATGGTGGACTTACAATATCTTAGTTAGCGACCCCTCGCTGGATTGCCGACCCCTCAAAGAAGAATAGTTTCCTTCCTCGTTTTAGAACTTTCAAGGTACTAAAACGAGGAAGGATATGGTGGACTAGAAATATCCGAGTTGCCGACCCCTCGCTGGACTCGGAGGATTTTAGTCGCCTACCGTCAGAACTAGAAATGAAAAGGTGAATTACAATTTTAATAATTGCCGACCCTAACTGAACTTAATGCCTACCCATGTCCGGATACTAAAACGAGGAATGGATGGTGAACTTTGAGTTTGAAAAGTTGCCGAACCCTCGAAGAATACTAAACAGAGGAAGGGTACGGTGCAGCTTTCCATTTTTTCGCAGCCTTGAATTCCTTCCTCGTTTTAGTATGCCCTTCCTCGCTTTAATATGCCCTTCCTGGTTTTAGTATGCCTTCCTGCTTTTCTCGCATTCCCTTCCCTTCCTGGTTTTAGTCGATCCCTATTATAAAAGGCAGAATAAGTAAGAGTGGTCCTTTAAGCAAATAGCCAGAAAACTGGGGACCCTTCTAGTGCAGTGGTTCCCAACCGGTGGTCCGCGTACCCTAGGGGGTACGCGAGAACCTTGCAAGGGGTATGCGAAGGTACCAAAATCGGTTTAGTCTGTAGCTTCAAAATCTCGCCTCACTCATTTTTGATTGCCAAAAGCCTAACCAACATAGGCATCACTAGCTAAAATGTGTTTTTCTATTTTACTGACTGGCGGTCTTTTTACCGACTATTTAAAAAAAAATATACTGTTTTTACCAAAAATAGCGGCGCTTCGCGCCGATCTGGCCGACCACTTTCAGCGGGAGTGGTGTTGCCAACCCCTGCGTGACGATTCTGATTATAAGCCGTAGTGAAAGTCAATGAAATAATGTTGATTCCAAAACAAAGCTAGCTGTCTGCAGTAAAATCTGTTCCTGTGTCAAACAATATCGTTTAAAAAACAATTGAAGACATTGCAAGTGATATTGTCATTCAGGTTGCGAATCAAGCTAACAAAAATGTTTGCGATGCAGCTTGATGGAAGCAAGGAGAAAGGAGAACATCAAAACCAAACACAGAAACAGGCTGACTGTAAAAATATTGCCCTTAATGACTTCGAGCCGAGATTTGAAAAAAATTTGGCTACAAACCAGCCTCAATTGTCGATTTTGTATATATTTCTACACATGTATGCTTTATCATTTATGACCATAAATATCGTCTTTTCACGGTCTGAAAAAGGGGGTACGCAACCTTTTCGAACCTTTGATTAGGGTACGCGGCACGGAAAAGGTTGGGAACCACTGTTCTAGTGTATGATGGGGCATAGGGCATAACACTTATTTTCCATTTCTTCATTTCTTCTTTTCTATCATCTACCAATAACGCAAAAAACATACAAAATAGTGTTTCTGCGAGTTTCAACTTGTGAATACACTTGTCCACATGCTGCACACGGTGGCGAGCATTTAGAAATTACTGGGACACGAATATGCCGAGGGAAATGCTGTAAGAAAAAGCTGGCACGGAAAAAAAGAAATCAGATTATTACGAACAAAATATTACCATATTATTCAGAACAAAATATCATCACGCTATGCTTGAAGGACACCTGAACAATGAAACCATACTTGAACACACCATGGAGAATGCATTTACAGACATGGCCGCGGAGAGCATTCTTCTCCTGAGCGTGACGTTTTCAAAATAGGGATGTTCGTTACTGGAGGTTTGCACATGCAGACTCCAAGACAAAAAGCGCAATTCGTTCAAATCTTGTACAGCGCTGGTTGGATCGTATTGAAATTTCTTCTAGATATACGTTTGGGCTTAACTGGTTAAAAAATATTCCAGAAGAAGGGTTGATTGGAGAAATTTGTTCATTTCTAAAATTGTTCGTTACTGAAATAAGGACAGATGCAAAATGGAGCAAAAATCATAGCTTGGAAACACTATTTCGCATTTGGATTGGGTTTTCTGCATGCAATGTTAACGGAAGTCATACAGATAGGGAAGATACTTCATTCAGGTGTCCTTTAAGAGTCTTACGATGTGACCTTCAAAGCAAATGCTAGAATGAGCTTTTGTGTCCATGTGCGCTACAGTACTTTGCGCCTTAAGCTACTGTAATTTATCAACCGGCATTCAATTTTTCCGACAGGACTGTAAACTTCCCGGCCCAAATACGAAATTCGTGAAATCTTATACACTAGAACTTACACCAAGATCGAACCCGCTTATCTTCATTGCTTGAGGGAGGAGGGGCACAGAAATATCTACTTTGGACTGAAGCCCAGAAATGTGTAAATGCAGCTCTGAATCCAGCAGGGGATCAGCTTTCACTAAATAAATTGCTCGCGCATGCTCAGGCATGAATTAACCGGTACTTACTGTCGAAATTCAGGCTAATCGTTGCGTTGCTTTCGCCAAGTTCGTTCTTCGCCGTAACCTTATACTTTCCAGCGTCCTCGACCGTGACACCTGTGATTTCCAGTGTGGAAAAGTAGGAGGTTCCTTCCTTTAGGGTTGTGACCTGGAAAAAAAAACAGAAGTATTTCTAGCAACCGACGCCTCTGTAGTAAATTCGGAATCACTGGTCCTCTCTTAACGGCTAAAAGACAATTATGCAGAAAGACCTTCCAGGTCATATATCATGAACAATCCGCGACGAATAAGTGTTCTAACATCGGTCTACTGCTGTAATAACTTGAGGGCGTCAAGGCTCGTTAAAGGACCTTTTGATTTTTCTGCCTTTTATATTTTCCCTGGCTCCCTTATTGAGTTATAAACTTCTGAAATCCCAGCTTTCCCCATTGTTTGGTTTTGTATCTATACGGCTTTTAGCGCTTTTTCGCCCGAGCCGAGTTTCGTCAGTCACGCAGCGCAAGCTTTCCCGAAAGCTTCAAGGTCCGCCGACAACTCTGTCAAACATAAGGATATGAGAAGCTTAAAAGGGTTCATTTTTGCTTTGGAAGACACAGTATTTCTTTCTTCAGTTTTGCACTTCTTTTCGTTTGCTTGGTTTTCCCACTTTTTAACCACGGCACGTTCAGTTTTCAAATATCGTTCAACCGCCACGTCAGAGAGAGAAAAGGGTGGAGGAGTCGACAAGCGCTAACAAGAAAATTGCGAATTTCACGTGGCAGGTAATGATATTTTCGAAAAACGATATTTCATCGTCAAAAGATCATTTCTAGTAAGAGTTGTCCTTTAACCTTACTTTCTAGCGGTCGATCATTCTATCATCTTTTTTATTCGTTTTTTGTGTTATTCAGTCGCCGAATTTTTTGCTGATGAGTAAAAAATCTTATGATGATGATGATATATTTGTTGGCCCTTCAGGTTATTTGGTTGCCACTCCTAGTGGAAGCAGAATGAAAAAAAACACACAATCAAAACAAAATCTAGTCAAGTTGATGTACTAGCCTAAGCTCAGTCCAGGGCTACTACTTCTGACGACTCAGATCAATACTTCTCATTGAGTGGTCGTACTTGTCCAAGAATAATGGTCCCTGACCTGTTCTATGAAATCACTCTCATCTTTAACGGTTTGTAGTGGCATTCAAATAACCGCAATAGAATCGTCACAGAAACTGAAGTTCATCAGATGAGCTCACTAAGCCCTTCCCTAAATCATGCGTATTTAACTTTCTCGTACTAACTCTGAAACCCCTGAACAAAGACAAATCCATTTCTTGCGCTTTCTATTGGAAGTTGCACCGCAGCGGACAATACTCTGTTGGTCTCTCTCAAACCGGCCATACGACGCTTTACGTCACGGTCTGCGTGAGTCCATACAACTGAACGACGTTGCGACTGGTCAGAAAACGAAAACACAAGATGGTCTGGGGAAAAGTTGTAAGGTGTTGAAAAACACACAACAACGATAGTTTAGGCCCTCAGGCCTGCTTTAACGTTTGCAATCTTTTCGCACGAAACACCTTAGCTGTCCCTGTTTTAAAACGACTAGAGGGCTTGCCACAAGATAATGAAGCACATTTGCAATATCTAAAACAAAATAAAAGTTCGAAGGAGGAATTCCAGAATGCGAGAGACACCACTCCCTCACCTAGTTCTAGCAAAGAGCAGTTTATTATTCCACTGCATGAGACTAAGAGCCGGAAAAAAAAGATTCCGGATTCTTTACTGAATTAGCTGACCGTCTAGTTTCCGCTGCTATTTTAGTTTCGAACGTCACCTTTCAATCATCTCTTTCACCGAAAATAGCACAACGCAGTTCGGTTTTGGTGCTCAGAAAAGCAGAAGTTCCCGAAGCTGAGAGATAAGCTGCTGAAATATGAATTTAGAGCTCTGAAAGTCAAACAGACAAACTTTGACAGGACATAAACCATGACCTGTAGCGTGACAAGAAGCGACTTCGCACTAAACGGATCCTAGGGTCGAAAGAATGGTCAGTATTTATATCGCGACAGTGCGTGATTTTGTTTTATCATTCAGAGGGTCTGCAATTCCCCATCATTGAGCACTGAGTTTCCTTCCAACTCAGAGGCGTGGCTAATCACGCTCGCCTGTCGCTAAAAATTAACTTCCCGACTACTCGGAAACACTAATATTCAAAAAAGTAGATTTTTTTAGAGCGATTTTTTTTAGTATGTTTTATTTTTAGAGGTATGTTACTTATAACGTCGCCAAACTCTGAACGGCAGCGAAGAGTATAATGAAAATCAATCATATTTATTCATGGAGATTTATAAAGAACTTTCAAAAGAAATACCAAATCACAGGAAAAGAGTCTGATTTGCCTTTTTTGCTGAGAGAAAGCTAAAAAAAAAGGTGCTCCTGGTTTGTATGAAAAAAAAGTGGTGCAAAATTTACAGATGTGTTCAAGAACGAACACCTCTTCTCTGCAGTACCACAGTTTCAAGTAGATACCGAATCCAATTGATTCAAGGACAGCACCTAGGCTACGCTTACGTAAGAGAAACCCGACCGGAACGATTCACCGGGAAACTATTCTTTCTTGCTTACACAGGATAAGCTGGCCCAAAGACAACATAACTTGGCACACGCCAATGATTAGAAAAACGCGTGGGAAGTTTTACCTGGACGGACTCTCTGTATGCCGATCTTCTGACATCACTGCATGTGCGAAATTTAGCCTAGCCTACTCTAATACTACTAATCTACTCAGGAAAGACGCGACTTAACTTTAACTCGACATTATATTTAGGCTACCATCTCAACCAGACAAATAGAAGAAGAGCATTTTACTAAATTCATCCTTTCTTCTTGGGATCAGCTAGTCTTTTCTTGGCTGAAAATTCTATCTGATCCCTCGCCATCAAACTACTGAGGAAAGGACTTTTCAGTCTTAGGAAAATACGTGGCCCTGCGCATAAACGAACAAGTTTACATTCTGAGTTTCGTGTTTGTCTGCAACTTTTTGCATTTTTAGTTTCACTCCATCATCTGGGCCTTCCCCTTTGGATTGGCAATAAATTGTTTGATTTATTCATCTCGACCTCGACAAGGACTGGTTGGCCCTAACATAAAGTCGACCTTGGAAGAGAAAATTGCAATATTTTGACGCTAGATAGCATGCAAGTCAGTCGGGTTGGGACTTTCCCAACTAATCAGATCCTTAGTGTCTGTGGTCATTAACCATGACAACCTGACAGATAGGAGGGAAAGGTGATGGACGATGGACGTTACATTTTGGACCTTTGAGACCTCATCCAAGATATTGCATACCGACAGAGACATTTTTATTTCTATGATTCTAAACGCCAAAGAGGTACTGACATAGCGGTAGAATACGTGCTCTCGCAGTTACTACCGGACCTTGCTGCAGAAACGAAAAATTCCGGTTGTTAAAGGACTGTTCACGCTTGTGTTGTAACACGAATGAAAAAAACTTCGCCTTGTAGGCTTTATCCTCCTCCCCCGTTCAACTTAAAAATCAAGTTCTTGATGACTAACTCTCCTTGCCGATGCAAAATCGCCGTGTACCTAGCGGAAGAGCCGGAAGCACGCCACAGCTGTCCCCAGCGATCGCCGTGATTGACTGACACAGGATTTTGAGTTGTTGTGTTTGAGTCGTTAGTGAGACTTTTTCTCATTCAGGATTTTTCTTTTTCTCCTGAGGATCACTGGCGTGTTTTGGACTTAGTCATATAGAGTATTATCAAAAACAGAGCCTGAAGCCTGACGAATCCCAAGAGAACATAGCCTTTAACGACTTTAGGGACAATAGACACCCTGAAATGTGGAATTTTGGATCAGCCTCTACCAGTTTTGTGACAATTCCGTATAATCTGTTGCTGTGTGTGTCTGTTGGACCAATGTAAATTCCTCGATTTAGTTTTGAGCCTACAAGGATTGCTCTTAATTATTACAGATAAGGTAAAAGCTTGTAAGATGTCAAAACACAATTAGTTGTACAGTTTAGTGTGACTAACTTTCCATTAAAGAGTTCATTCAGTTTCAACTATATTACAACTATCTCTCCTTATCCGTTTGTCTCTTTCTTCCTTAATAATCACGTGATGGAAACGCACGCTGTGGTTGGTCACGTATGATTTTTAACACACAAAATAGAAACAGTTTCTAATTATTTTTGCAAGCCTAGCGGGATGAATGTTTTACCACGGACATTTGCGGATGAGCACGTATGATTCAGAAATTCTACGCCTTGAACGTAAGCTTTAACAGTCCTTAAGGTACGTGCAGAGTGCAGACACAGTTCGATTTTCATAGTCGAATCCAAATTTCCCCCGTCGCTCCAAAATTTTGACGTATCTTAATGAAATACTAGTTACTCGTGTTTCATAGACGGACTGGACCGACCTTTGAAACCAGCGAAACCAAAGGACAAATCACGTCTCAGAACTATCGATACTATTCATCATTCCAGACGGACAAACCAGCAGACGCAGACCAGAGCTGAGATTGAACTCGAACGGTAACATCAGAAAAGCAGCACCGACCAACAGATCCTCCTTTCTTTAAAACCCACATAATTTGTTTGTCCAAAAGTTCTCTATCTCGAACTTGGCGCTGTGGCAATTCGACCAAAAATAAATCCACATTCCACATATCCTGGTAACCACCTGGTAAACACTCCGATAGCCAGGAGTGAGTGTACAGGAGACAAAAAATTGACGCTTATTACGAACAGTAAAATGAGTTAAACCTGATGAAGAGTGACAGCGAACTGCGGCTAGTGTTGGGCATTCGATATCGATAACGATATATCGATATATCGGACCAAATATCGATTTCGAATACCGAAAAGTAAATATCGATATCGAGAACGATATTTACTTATCTATAATTATTGTAAATAATCCAACATAAGTCAAATTTATATATCCGAAACTGGAGCAATATATTCTTCGTAATTAAGTTTTTATCTATTTGAAGTTTGAGTTGATGCAAGATACTTTTTATGACAATCTTGCTCTTAAATTTTGGTGAATCGAGACGTATACTATAGCGAAACATGGTACCGAAATATCGATATCGATATGTGGATCATCGCATATCGAAAGTGAAAATATCGATGTATCGATATATCGAAAAATCGAAATATCGCCCAACACTAACTGCGGCCTTGTTGCCGGGTTTTTCGGAAGTTACCTCATAGAAAGAGTTGCTAGGGTAAAACGCCGCACTTCTGGATATCACGTCAAAACTGAGCATCTGATGTAAAATCATATTTATTGCCTGACGACAAGACAATTATCGTTTGTGATTGGCTTTGATCTCAGTTATTAGAGGTTCATTGAATAAGGCGGAAATACGAAAATCTAGTTAAGAATCAGTGATTCACTGAAACACGCTTCAAAACCATGAAAATGCATCAGTCCATTGTTCCGCTATTCCTTAAAAGACTCCTCTTGCTAATTCTGCCTTTTATAATATACTGAACTTCCTTCTGGAATTATAAGCTTTTGACATCCCCATCTTTTCTGTGCCTACGAAATTTTAGTGCCTTTTCAACCGTGCCGAGTTTTGCCCATAATACAACGCTAAGTTTCCCAGAATCTTCAACGTCCGCTGACAACTCTTTCACTTATAAGGATATGAGAATCTTCTATTTTTGACTAATTTAATTTGCCTAGTTTTCGTATTTTTATCCACGGCGCGTTCAGTTTTCAAATGTTTTGCGCACAGCCGCCGCGTCGGAGAGCAGGAAGGCTGTGCAGAGTCGTCAAGCGCTAACAAGAAAATCGCTAAATTCAGGTGGAAATTAATGGTATTTTTGAGAAAGTTTTTTTCTGATCCATTTCATAGTGAAAAGATCATTTCTGGTAGGAGTTCTGCTTTAATAAACGATTTGTTATTTGTGTTTAAAGTTGTTCAAACCTGTGTACATAGGCGTAGGAGCTCTGCGTAGTTTCAAATATCAGCTCCAAATCGCCTGCAGTCAATAAAGCTTGCTAGATTGCCAGTCCTGGGACTCTACTTATTTTACAGCCAGGCATATAGAAGCGTGTATGATTTTCTGTTGTACGCGATTTACGCAAGGGAAAAGCACGTCTCGATCCAACTTAAATTGCATGGTCTAAGTGTGACTTTGGACTTGTCGGGGCGCCGTCCATTGAACACCATATCCAACGAACACGGATATTTCTCACCGTCATCAGAAACGGTAGAATGAAGAAGCGAGGGAGGTAGCAGGATTTTCAACTTTTGAGACTGAATTATGGTTGTTGCGTCAATATCCTACAACATTTTTCCTACCCTTTCTTGATTGATCAAACACAGCTTTGGAACAAAGTACAGTCGGGAATATGTTTTAGAAGTTTTACTACAAAAACGGAGTCTCGTATCGTGTTGGTCGGCTATGACGCAAACCCGACCAATAGGATGAGAATTATTCATTTTGACATAAAAGTCTTAAGCTGGAAAACATTACTTCCGATTAAACTTTGTTCCAAAAGTGTGTGTAATTAATCAAGAAAGGGTCGGGAAGATGTATTTACAAATTTAGAATGTCAACTAGCAACATCCACAATTTAATCTCAAACATGAAAATCCTATACCTCACAATGTTAAAAAAAAATGTATTGTGCTTCTACCATTTTTATCAGGTAGGGTGCAGTCTCTCTATTCTCAACGTCACTACGAGGAAAACATACAAATTCTATAACAAAGTAAAAAAAATACAAGCCCTTAAATTTATATTTGTGGCAATGCTCGATCATAATATACAGTAAAGGGATGTTACTTGACGCCTTCTAACTTAGAACGGCGCCTTATGGCTCAAACCTATAAAATATGTACGCAGATGTCCGAACGCAGACAATAATTCAAGCAAAATTAAACGCACACTTTATTACTTTTTTAATACTTTACTATTTTTCGCTCAGCTGTTTTTGCACCCTCTAACGGTCGGGGTACGGTGTATAAGATATCTCAGCTGTTTTTCCTTATTTTTACAACATTCCGACGTATCCTAACCTAATAAAAATAACATTAAAAGATGAAAGACTAATCGCCATGAAAGAAGTTTATGTAATATTAGTATCAAAAGAAAGCCGAGACGTTTGAGTCTTATCCGATACCAAGTCCTCAATTTCTTATTTCCATTTGACTGTTTTAGAGGCGAAAACCAAAACCAAAGGTTTGGAAATTTAGAAAAAAATCAGGAAAGCGTTCAAACAAGCACACCTCTATACACCAGCTGTACTGCGACAAGATATATATGAGAGGAAAGAAAGTTCAGCTCCACTAGCTAACCGGTAAGGTGTATTAACAAGAGCTAGAAGCTCATGTGGCACTTGCAAGGCTGGTTCAGAGGATGAAATACAGAATTGCCTTTTCGTGGGTTTGTGCTTGTAAGCAAAATGCTTGGGATAAGAATGATCTTGAACCCTTGGAAATCATGACTTGGCTCTAATGGTGCGTACTTTAACGGGACTAGAAATGCATCTGTAAGCAAAACACTTGAGACAAAAACGATAATAGGCCCTTGGGGATCATTATACATCGTTTGGTCAAAAGTATTTTTTTCACTTGTCTTTTTGTGTTTCACCAGTGCTTGAGAATTTTTTTTAAGCAACCCTTGTGGCACAAATGATCATGGGTCCAAATGTATGGTTTGATCTAAAGTACTTTTTGACTTTGCAATTAAGATGCGCACATTAAGGGAGCTAGAAGTTCATTTGTAAGAACCCCTGACGCAAAAATTATCATGGTAAGATTACACTTTAAGGAATGGACGAATTTTGGAAGTTACGACTTCTAAGCCAATCTTGTCGAATCTCTAATTTTCCAGCCAAGTTTCATCATCCTAGCATATCTGGAAGTACCGTAACTTGCAATCACCGGAATTCCGGATCCCCCCCCCCCCACTTCCCCCACAGTGTCCGGATCCAATCCGGCTATGTAAATGATTTATCTAGATCATTTGTTTGTTATTCCCACCAAGTTCCATCCCGATCTATCTAGTATAAGCGGGTCACGTATTTTCCAGTCCATCCGGCCTGAACATGGAAAAGAATATCAAAGACATGTCCTCTGTTCAATTATTAAATTTCACTGGAATCCGATCACCCTTTCCGAAGTTATGCATGACTCAATATTCCGGATTCACCCTTCCTACACTCCCTCACGATGGTCGGATTGAGAAGATTTATATTTCCAAGTCAGTTTGATCGGATCCCTGATATACCTGCCAAGTTTCGTCGTGAAAATCCCCCCGCCATCATTGGAATTCCGTGAAAGCCCCCTCCACCACCACCCCTCCGAAAGTATCCGGATCCAGTATAATTGTCAGCAGATGCTTGTTCTTCCCAGCAAGTTTCACTCCTATCCCTCCATTCTAACCGTTTCTCCAGATTTCCGATCTCCCCTCCCAGCTGTCGAATCCGGTCCGGACTTGAAATGTGAGATCAAGTTTGATTCCAATCCGATCACCTGTTCGAAAGTTACTCCTCAATTTTCCGGATTCCCTATCCGTCTCCACTCCACCCCAGATGGTCGGATCGGGAACTGATTATTTCCAATTTAGTTTGGTCGGGTCCCTGATGTGGCTGCCAAGTTTCATCGTCCTAGCACATCTGGAAGTACCTTAACTCACAATCGTGGTACAGACCGACCGACCGACGGAAGCCAGAGGCTCCAAGTGCCAAAAAAACACTCGCCGGACGAAAAAAAAGAAAAATAACATCTGAAGAGGGGCCTGAGATAAGCTGACAACAAAATATGCAAGCTGACTAATACAGGAGCTTATTTGGGACTTCCCCAACAGAGAACGACTCGGTGTACTCCATCACGAGGGGTTGTCCACTCTCAATTTTAGTGTACAGCAAGTGCCCGGTGTCGCAGTGCCCGGCCGGTAAAGGCACCGGTTGCCGCGTGCTAGAACATTACAATCAGCATGTTTAGAGCTAAATCAACCAGTTTATGACCGGCACTACTTGTTCCGGTTGGTGCCGGCAGGTGCCGGGAAAGGGTCTACAGCTTTTGCTGGGGAGTGGGCAACCCCTCGTTTCCTCATTTCTTTCCTCACGTCTTTACCCTTACGGTGCTGGGGGGCCAGGGGAAAAGAGAGGACAAGCGGCCGGTGTAAATTGCTGAGAAATCAGGCTATGGTTGCTAGCCGTATTGCCTTGTTCCTTAATATCCAGGTTACGCACCCTCGTCGTTTACGTTGCCGAAATTTCATCAGATGTGACCATAGTGTGTCGATCGACCATGAAGTGTGTGCTGATGGGTTGACGTTTTTGACTTTCGAAAAGGGGCCAAAAACCCATGGACGGCCTAGGGTCCACCAAAAGTAAAAGACGGCACTGCCAGTATAGCCACAGCAGACCTTCCAAGTAATTCCTTTTTTCAACGCTTTAGGGGTAACAAATCTCATGACAAGTATGGAAGGAACTATTTACCTTGAATCGGCCACCACCTGCCACAGTCACACTATCATGGAACCACGTAATGTCCGGCTTCGGGTCTGCCATAATCCTGCACTCAAATCGCAATCGCTTTCCATCTTCCTCTTGCTTAATCTGGGGTTTCTGAGCAAAAGTTGGAGCGATTCCGTCGATTTGTCTAGATGGACAACAAAAACTTTAGCATAAACCTAAAGCTTGCTTTAAGCTTTTGCACAACTTGATTTCTCGAAGATAGAAAACAAATCAAGGCTGAACTGATCCTCCGCAATTTATCGCATTTCCTTATTTTCAAATACTTTTTAGCACTTTTCAGACAGGCTGAGGAAACAAAATCCGAGAGGGAACCAGAACAGAATAGAATTATGACTGATCAAAATTCAAAGCGTTAGCGCTGAATTTTACCTTTCGTCTTAACAGATAAAGAAAATGCGCTTACATCACTTTGCTATTTTTATCATGTTATACCAGAAGGAACATAATAAAAAGCTTAAAAGGTCGGCCACCTTTTGAAAAGTCTCATATTTCTACCCTTTCCCAACCAGCAACGTTACCTCGATTCGGTTTTACTACGGTACCTATACCGCGACGTCATTATTAATCCTTTTTAAAGTACCACCATGTTCTTAACTGTACGAAAACCCACTGCCAGTCCAAGAATTTACCAGTTAGAATTACGGAGTCCGTCCTAACAACACCAACGTTTTCGACCAATCACAGCGCTATTCAGTTCATTACACAAGCCCAAACCACGCTGAAGCCAAAGCAAATAGACTGGCACGTTAAATTTACTTTTCCGACAGTCTTTCCAGAACTCGGGAGACGAAAAACGGATAAAAAGTGGAGTTTTTCAAATGACTAAACAGCTAATTCTGGAACAGACGGCCTCAAACAAGCCAAAAATTAAAGCAATGGTCATGCAAAAACAACACAGCGTCCCGACATGCAAATGAATAGCATAACTAGCAGAACCACGCATTCTCCTCCACATTTTACTTCCGAAATTTTTTTAACACGATATTTTGCGACGGCATCAATCTTTCCGAATTCCGCCGGATTGTACAGGTTCTAAAAACGAAAGCGTTTAGCGGAAATATGCACTTGGGGATGGTAGAAATTACGCGCTTGGTGTGCTCCTTGTTAAAAAAAAATCGATTCTTCACTGTTCGAAGTTGAAAGAGTTCCCTCTCCAGGATTTAAAAATCTGCAATTAATCTTGTCCCCGGAATATCTTAAAGTTTAACCGAACAGGACTGAGGTCCAACAGTCTACACTGTGAAAAGTATCTCCGAGTAAGGATTAAAGTTAACTGCAGTGTTTGCTACTAGGTTTAACCTTATCTCTACTGAGATAATCTTATTTCTATTTCGTATTAATCTTATCTCACTAGAGATAAGATTAATCCCAATACTGCAAGAATTTTTTTACAATGTAGTTACTGTTCACTCATTTACTTAAATAGACCTGAAAACCCAATAAAAATGCGTTCCTTCGTTTGTCCGCTATCCACAAAATAATCGATTTCACCGAATAAACATATTCTTTCCGATTTCTGGTACCTCTATGTGCTTGTCCCTCTATAGGAAAAGGTAAGCCATTGCCGAAAAATAGCTGTTATATAACTAAAAGACATATCTTACCATCACTGTCCTACTTTGTTCACCCGTGAGTTTCCTAGCTTAGTGTCCGTAACAGACGGAAATGCAGGTTTTTGCTGAAATTCAAATTTTCCGCGTTTGAATGAATTTTGGGTTGTCGTGCCAGTAGCAGCGCACATTCTTCACATTATTACAAGAGCCCCGAGGGAAAAAATACAAAATCCCTTAGATGAGTCAAAATAATTGGGTGTATTTAAATATCAGATGTGAAAATAAGCTGCCCTTTCACTTCAGCTTTAAAGAAAATCTGACTACAGGCGTTATTCTGCGATCCCACGAAGAGGCTGTGGTTTGGTTGTGTGGCCAACATGTCTGTTTCCGCGACCAAAAAGGTTTTCTGCGGCTCACACATCGAACAGCTCTCGAAAATTGGCGGGAAACTCGTAAAAATAAAGTCCAAATAACAAAACGGACTATTTTTTCAAGCAGGTAGACATTAAACTGAAGATCCTTCTAGTAGAGAATGATAAAGACATATGCTTGATATTGATATTTTACCTGGATTGCATTTTTATTTTCAGTCATCAGAAACTGCCGCCAAAAACAGAAAAAAAAGCATTTGTCTGTGTGACAAACACTTCCGTTTCCGTCATAAACGCTCGGAACTATATGGGATACAAATAAGCCGCGGAAAAACGCAAGCTCGGATCCGATGTTGCGGTTCGCCATACGCCGATTAGAACATAAGAGATTAAGTTATTACGCGAATTACGCCTACAAACCTTCGGCCAAGCCGACATCCAGCTACCAAAGGCACGACTGAGCAAAAGAGCAGGAATAGTACACTGCAGAGAATCTTGATGTGACACGTCAGATTCACCCTGCACCAATATTGCCATATTGGCGGATTTTACACCAAACTGGTGGATTTTACGACCGACTGGCGGATTTTTCGCCAAACTAGCGCAAAATTTTCCCAACTGCCGTGTGGCGTACAACTTGACTATTTTTCTTTTTAACTGGAGTATTAAAATTTGTTTGGTTCTATTGACAATCCTTGCAATTTTTTGGATATTTCTTGGGTTAAAAAAAATTCTGGCATATTTTTCAACGACAGTGGCCTATTTCTTGGGTCTTGGTCTGGCAACACAGGTCTTAGGTTGGATCAAGGTCAGATTCTAAAGTTTACAGCATAACTCCTGCCGTCTGATCAATGCTCCACCCATCCGACTCCCAAAGATTTGTTCTACCCGTTGTACATATTGGTTAACAGCGAGCATTTCCGTTGAGGGAAATTGATTCCTTTCCACGAGAAGCCCACCATCCCTTCAATCCAGATTTTCGACGGACAAACTTCTAACCTCAAATCCTGCATTCCATGCCAAAGACACTGGACTACGTGAAGAATCGAATCAAAGCGAAGCAGCTAGTGGAAAGAAGCTACCAGTCCCTCTCGACAATTACAAAAAGCAAGCAAAATTATCACGGAGAAATACCGCGCCGTAATAGCCTGATTCTAGACTGAAGGCTATGCATCCCCATATCTTTCCATCCACTTTTATTAAGTGTTTAATTACCGTTAATTCTTTGTCAGACATCGTCGCCTGTTCACCAGAGCTCCCTTTATTTTTCAACCATTCTAATTTTTCAGCCTTACTGACCAAATTACAACCCAAAATGCTTTTCGTTCACTATCTACGCCCAAAAATAAAAAAGCAAGCAAAAAAGCCAAAGCTCCAACTCTATACTTTCTACTCCACCAAGCTTACCTTTGTGGCTGGCCAACGTTAGCTAAAGCAGTAAGAAAAAAGAGAATGATGTTAGACATGACAGAAAAGGACTAAGCAAACAGGTAGAAGATGAAAATGTGAAAAGTGAAGAGGTAAAATGGTAAGCAAGTTAATTGTCTTGTGAATTTCTTACCTTTCGATTGGTTCGTCGACGGCTAGGATGAAGTAATATGTTTAGACTCGATAATAATGTGAAGTGGTAATCAAAAGTGAGGTAAGTAGGTGAGATGTATGTGAATAATGTGGTTCGACAGAGATACTAGTCCGATTCCGAATATAGCAGAGGGGCAGGGGGCTGTCCCTGGGCAAACCCCGTAGACGATGACTCGCCGTACGACAATCCTAACGCAATTTCCGCGCAAAGGGTTTGGTATTGACCCTCCGGTCAGGACTGGAAATAACTGCCTTGGCACTTATCCACGGTAAAAAGCTACTGGGGAAATCCCCCGGATGATGTCGCGCTTTGAGAAAATCCTCCCGATGCTTCCACGTGAACAGTCTAGTAGCCTATTTCTAAACACTCCGGCCGGATCTAGAAATACTTGCGTATTTGCCCCTGGGAAAATTCCGCAGATGAAGTCTCGCTTAAGAGAATGGTCCCGCTATTCCTTAGCCCAGGTCGATTTGTCTCGTCAAAATGTGTCGAAGGGCTAGTGAATCCAGATGTCTGCTTTCACTGTAAAAAGTTTCTCCGAGTAAGGATTAAAGTTAACTGCAATATTTGCAACTGGGATTAATGAAAACTCTACTGAGAAAAGATTAATCCGAATTACAGATAAAATTCTCTTTTTAGAGACAAGATTAATCCCAGTGGCAAATACTGCAAGATTTTTTTTTACAATGTTGGACCCTCTAGTAAATACGGAGTTTTTTGGTACAAATTAATAATGGGGTATGATTATTTCTGCGGCCGGGTCATGGATCCTCCCCCGATCGAGACTATGCATGTCAACTGGAAACTTCCATTTTAACGAGGTTTCTATCCTTACAATCAATTTAATAGCACATGTTTGATAAAGTACAGCTACTTTAATATACAGAAGGAGGCAAACAGAAGAGACTAAACTTGAAGGAAATAGTCCATGCATCTGCACGGTTATTCATATTTCACCCCCTTCATAGCTTAATCCTATATTCCAAGATTTTATAAGCAAGTTGAAAGGAAGTTAAGGTTACACTGGTTCGACCCTAAAGACATTTTAAATGATATCTGCTTCTACCACGATCGATTCTTGTTGGTTCCCTGCATCACGCGTGTTTTCATAATTAGACGCTGGTAAAACCGGTTTCGCGACCTTAGTTGCGTTTTTGGAGATACCATGGTATCTGTTACCACGGTAACTGAATCTGCAATTAGTCGTTTTTGCAGTTAACGTGATATCTGATACACGGTTGCTCTGCAGAAACGACTATTGCCGAAATTGCACTTTTCAACGTCATCCCAAAAGAAAAACTGATATCCAGTTACATGACTAAGTGCTAAACTTCTTTCTCGCTAATTTGACAAAATTTGATCAGAGTGAGATGACTTTCCAGATACCACGATCAGTTACCACGGTCTGTTACCACGATAACTGCAAAAACGCATTTTGACCGCGGTATCAGATACCACGGTAACTGCGAAAACGACTTTAGACATGGTATCTGCAAAAACGCAACTTTTGCCTCGGGAATGAAGCGAACGAAGTCAGTTAAAGTAATATACTCGAAAACCGTGTACTGTTAACATCTGAAAAATTTCGGGAAAGAAACAGGTAAACAGAGGGAAGAATCCCTTGTGTTGTGGCTACAAATAAAATACTTCACTGATCGTTTTAGTTTTTGTTCAAGTAAATACAATTAGTAGATATTAAGGCGCAATAATGTAAATAATGGCTGAGAAATGACGTATCGGTTTATGGCCAAAACGCCGCCATGGTCCATTGTTCCTACAGAGGCAGAGGCCTATGGGGCCTCAACAGTAATACGGTCTATGCAGAATCGGGCTAATATCTCTGTGACAAGCAATTCGACTTATTCGAATTCTGCACTCGAAGCGGACTAATTTCTGGAAGTCCCTTGTTTCATTATCAACACTTTTGAAAGAGAGGTAGTAAAATACAGATGCATAAGGTGATGAACAGAAAACAATAATTTTCAATTTCTACTCCAGACCCAGTGCGCAACTTCCATCAATCGGGGGAAGCAGATTGCAGATTTTATACTCGTCATCTTGAAGATCTATTTTACTATATCTGTGGAAAAGTGCGGATAAAGAGACATGGGGGAATAGCACAAACAAGCCCGCTTGGAAGCACTGACCTGCAATATGGCGAAAATATTGCAATGGGGCCGCATCTAGCAGCAGGGCACTCAGGAGTACGGTCTTGTCATCTATAATCTAAGACACTACTGCGCATGGACACCAGTGATTGAGAAATAGAGAGCCGCCATCTCTTGGGCGGATCTGTAACTAACACGGTCTACGGTTCCTAGCCTATGTTAGAGAGGCTGCGCATAGATGTATAAATAATGTTAGTAATGTTAGTAAAGAAATTTACAAGAAAGAGAAGGGGTCGTTTGTTCGTAGCGTTCGTAGACCTTAAAGGAGCGTTCGATAATGTAAGTCGTAAGTTACTGGTGGAGGCTTTGTTGCAGTTGGGACTACCCGTTGGATTTATCTGATTGTGTACGAAATGTATGCATGGGTAAAAGTTGCTGTACGGGTGATGGGAAAAATTTCAAGGAGTGTTAAGATCTTTTGTAGGCGTGAAGCAAGGTTGTACGCTTTCCCCAAAGCTGTTTAGTTTGTTTTTGAATGATTGAGAAATTCATGGAGGAGCGAGCTGCGCCAATGGTAACGCTTCGTACTACACTGCTATGCCTGCTCCTGTTCGCAGACGATTTTGCTCTGATCGCAGAATCTGAACAAAAACTGCAAAAGCTGCTCCTAATCCTGGGTGAGTATTTGGACAAAAAACGACTAGAACTGAATGTACATAAGACAGTAGTAATGATATCTAGAAAGGGAGGTAAAACATCGGAGAACCCAGAATTTGTGTTTAAGGGAAGGCAAATCGCGGTTAAGGAAGAATGGATGTATTTGGGATGTAAGATGAGTGCACTTGGGGGAGCGAGTAAGCATATAGAATATTGTGTCACGAAAGGTAAAAGGTGCGTTAGTAGGCTATGTTGCATGCCAGTAGATTGAGGAATAGTAGTGATGTAAGGATGGTTAAAGAAGTATTTTTGTCGAAAGTAGTTCCGATAATCCATTACAGAGCAGAGACATGGGGATACGCAGTAGCTGGTAAATTGGATAAGTTGCAATTAAATTATTTTAAAGGATCTTAGGTGTAAATAATATAATTAATGGTCTAGTGGTAAAGGGTGATTTAGGTCTATTGCCACTAAGGAGTAGGAGGTTAGCGAGCATGGTAAATTTTTGGGAAAGGATTTTGCTTATGCCTCAATCAAGACTATTAAAGGAGGCATACCTAGAATCATTGTGTGATGGAAGGAAGCAGTCGTGGGCACACCAGATTAAGTGTATTTTAGATCAGTGGTTCCCAACCGGTGGTACGCGTACCCCAAGGGGTACACGAGACCCTCGCAAGGGTACGCGAAAGAAACAAAATTAGTTTCGTCTGTAGCTTCAAAATCTCGCCTCACTCATTTTTATTGCCGAAAGCCTAATATTACCAACAGAGGCATCACCAGCCAAAATGTACTTTAAGGGGCAAGGTATTTTTACTGGCCGACAGGTCATTTTTACCGACTGTTTTTTTTTTTTTTTAAGGAACTGCTTTCACGAAAAATCGCGGCGCGAACGCGCCGGCTCTTTTCTTTTTAATCGTCTAGCGGCCTTTTGGGGGGTTGGGGTGGGTGGGTGTTGTCATCCCGGGCGTGACGCCTCTGATTACAAGCCCTAGTGAAAGTCAGTGAAATAATGTTGATTCAAAAACAGCTAGTCTACTGCCATAAAATCTGTTCCTGTGTCAAAGAATATTGTTTCAAGAAGAATCGAAGACATTGCAAGTGACATTGTCATTCAGGTTGCGATTAAGCTGATGAAAAGGTTTGCGATGCAGCTTGATGAAAGCACGGAGAACATCAAAACCAAACACAGAAACAGGCTAACACAGAAACAGGCTGACTAAAAAATATGCCGCTAATGACGTCGAGCCGAGAGTTGACAAAATTGTTGCTACAAAGCAGCCTCTAGTGATTGCCTCATTGATTTTGTCTTTTTTTACACATGTATGCCTTATCATTTATGATAATAATTATCGTCTTTTTCACGTTCTAAAAAAGGGGGTACGCAATCTTGTCAAACCTTGACTAGGGGTACGCGGTACGGAAAAGGTTGGGAACCACTGTTTTAGATAATACAGGTTTTACTAATTTGTGGAATGACTGGGAAGGTCCAGGATGGGAGTTAGGAAGTGTGACTAGAGTAGTTAGACAGACACTCCAAGACCAGGAAATACAGACGTGGTTATGCGAGGTGAGTAAGCCTGGATCTCTGAGGTTGTACGCTGGGGCAAAAGAGACATGGGGTGAGGAAATATATTTTAAGGTAGGGTTAAGTAGGGAGGAGTTGGGTTTCTTATTTAGTATGAGGGCTGATGTGATGGGTTACCGCTCGGTGCAAGAAGAAAGTTAATGGGAAAAAAAGAGGAAAGATCGGGTTCTTCCTTACTACTTCTGCCCTATGTGTGGAGAAATGAATGAGAATATATGCCACCTTTTGCGTGATTGTAGTGAGTTACGGGGACTCAGGGAGGAGATTTTCGGGGCGGGGGGAAATGATAAGAAATGGATTATTAAAATGATGGGAAGTAAAGATATAGAAATAATAAATGTTGGGAAGTTCCTCAAGTTAGCTTTTAAACACCGGAAAAAATTCTTTTGATGGGAAAGTTGTGTTTTTAGTGTTAATAAAGTATTCAGAGTAAATTGAAAATATTAAGTGTGTTAGTGTGTGTATACGCATGTAAGATTGTTCACTTTTTGTTTTGTGTTGTTGCATGATGGCCTGATGGCTTTAATGCGCGAATAAATCATTCATTCATTCATATATACCGAATAATCTGAATATACGTTTGAATATATTATTTGAATATGCTTCAAAGTCAGCTTGAGCTAAAGGAATATTTAATATATACCGATTCCTAATAGCCTGTAACAACTCGGTATTTTCCAGAAACTCAACGACCGCTGCTCTCCCTCGTCCA
This sequence comes from Branchinecta sandiegonensis, assembly GCA_030848855.1. Lineage (NCBI taxonomy): Eukaryota > Metazoa > Arthropoda > Branchiopoda > Anostraca > Branchinectidae > Branchinecta > Branchinecta sandiegonensis. The sequence goes on along the minus strand of JAUPMV010000003.1, from coordinate 16,027,944 downwards.
AGTCCCTATTTTAGCCCTCTTCAGCCTGGAACAAGCAAATAGAAAAAATACTTACGGCTAAAGTTCAGATTTATTGAAGCCGATACCTCTCCGAGCTTGTTCTTTGCCTTAACCTTGTAAAGTCCACCATCGGACTCAACAACGTCGTTTATCTCCAAGGCCACTGTGTAGTGACCAGGCGAAATCTCACGGATATGGATGAACGTTCGGCTATCCTCTCCGATCAGCTTCTCTTCTCGGTACCATTGCACCTAAGCGAAGATAGTATTAGGCCTACAGCAACTGCGACCATCTTTCTATCCCAAACTTACTCTCAGGCAGTTTTACTTGAGAACATACTCGGCAGGGTCGGCTCGACAAAGTGCTATTTGCGAATGCCCTTCAGGTTGATTGCCGAGGTTTTTCCTTTGAGGCTTGAAGAACCCTCTCTTTTAAGTTTAAATGAAAAATCCAACTTACTTAACTGAATGCAGTGCATTATTCAGATTCTGCTAACGGATTATTTTCGTTCTCACTATTGCTCTAGTATGACGTTCAGAATATCTACAGCTGCCGTCAGAACGCACAATTCTACTATGACGCGGAAAATCTGAATCTCAATACAAACGCGGCTTTTCAGTGGCCAGTGATCAGCTCGCGGAAGGTATCTCACTGCGTGAGCACTTATTTTTCGTAAATCGTTTTATGTCAGGCATACAACACAGGTACAAGCGCATAGAGGTACCACAAATTTGACAGGGAAATTCTACTATAAAATTCCACTATAGTATTCGTGAATAGCGGAGCAACGAAGTAACGCATTTCCATCGGGTCTTCAAGTCTCTTTAAGTGAATAAGTGGTGGGTAACTAGAGTGTCCTTTTCGGTGTCTAGCCCTTTCGGTAAACCTTTAAGTTCCAGTATTCTAAAATAGTTGAATACTCGAAAACTAGGCTTTGCTTTCAAGAAACTGTCCTGGGCTTCTGCTGCTTTAAGCCTTTTTCAAGGCCCGCTGACGTCTAGCAACAACAGGGGAAAATTGACATAACTGTTATTTCTGATGGAAAAGCTTCTCGCAAACAACTGTCGACAGCGTGATACGCATCGAAGGTAGCAAAAATACGGCAAGTGATAAAAATCGGTGAGGTTTTGTTCGAGGGGTTATAATGTACCGTTTAAAATTTGGGACTTCTAATGGATGGAGAGATTACAGAAGTAGGATGTCTTTCCCCACCCCCCAGCCCCCACACAAGTATCGGATCCAATCAGGACTTGACACGGAACATCTGAGACGATAGCCCTTCCCACTTGCCCAGTTTCATTCAATCTCAATCACCCGTTCAAAAGGTATGCATGCCACTTGATTCCAGGTTCCCCGTCCCTCCACTCCCCCCATGAGGGTCGGATCGGGAAACTACTATTGTCAAGTCAGTCTGTTTGGGTCTTTGATATGCCTCCATGTTCCATCGTCCTAGCACATCAGGAAGTACCGAACTCGCGATCCAGAATTTCACCCCCCCCCCCCTCCCTGACCGAATCAGGTTCGGTTCTGTCAACGACGTATCTAGGACTTGTGCTTGGTTATTCCCACCCAGTTTCATCCCGATCCCCCACTCTAAGCGTTTCCCAATATTTCCGGTTCCCCCCTCCAGCTCCCCCAAAGTCACCGGATCAGGTCCGGAGTCGAAGCGGGTCGTCTGACCCGCTTTGAATCTTTCCAAATACCAAGTTTCATTAAGATCCGATCACCCGTTCAAAAGTTATAAATACCTCAAGATTCTGGATTTTCCCTCCCTCCACTCCCCTCCACGATGCTCGGATCGGGAAAATGACTAATTCCAACTTAATCTTTTGATGTCCCTTGTATGCCTGCCCTGTTTCATCGTCCTAGCTTATGTGGAAGTGCCCGAACTAGCAAAACCCGGACCGACCGACGGACGGACAAAAATTGCGATCGCTATATGGCACTTGCCGCCACAGAAACTGTACATTTCTTTAAAACCTTCCTCGACGCTATAGAAACCTTGCGTTACTGCAAACTTTTTGACCGCTGACCCTTGTGCTAAATCGTCGGCCATGCCCAGGACCTTTACATTTCTGCCTTTGAACATTTTTCCGCTGTTCGTCTAGGAACAAGATTTTTTAGGCCCGATTAATCCATTTTATTTTGTCTACGTTTTTTTACATTATGCATTGAAATACCAGTGTGATTTTTCCTTTTCTTCCTTTGTAGGCTACCGCACTATTTCCATTCCTATAATCCAGTACGTACGGTAATAAAATTTCATTCATCCATTCATAATAAAGTTTCCACTTGTTTCCTATTCGGAAAAAAAACCCATAAAATTGTACCTCATCTAAAGTATTTGATGTAATAAGCCACGGTCTACAGGAGAAAGTCGGCTTAAGGCACTGGGCCGCTTTTACAGCCCTGTATCTCTTATTTCCCATAATATCACTTTTCACAAAAATAGCTTTACAACAATAGTACCCAAAATATTCGCAACAGAAGAGAAACCTGGTCTTCTGACTGTCACGCTGCACGTGACGCATTACGGTCCTGCTCCTGCTCGACGGCTCAAAGTGTCTCCAACGCCCTGGTCAGTTTCCGCAGCCACTCTGGCCCGTTCTCAAATTTACGTATTTTTACCGGATTCGCGCCGAACTTTTCCATACATTGCACGAGCTAGCACCATTTCCTGAATACCAGTCAATGAATTTACGACAACCGAACTTCTCGGACATAGCAAGAGATGATGTTACGACAAACGAGCTTCGCGGACATAGCTAGGGATCGATGGGATTCCAAAGGGGAATGTTGATCTTCCTAATAGAGATAATCGGGTCTTGCAGATGTTCGGTCTCTGCCGAATCTCGTAAAAAAAAATTCATTCGTAAACATCCGGTTTTGACAAGATTCCGACCGGACCATCCGCCCGATGCGACAATAAATAGTATTTCCCGATTCACCGTATCTTTTTCGGGTAACCAACCTTACCCAACTAATTTTGTCGACATGAGAAACAACAAGGACGAAGGCTTCGATTGGATCTGAAAAATGGAATGTTCACTGGAGTTCTGATCCAGGCAATCGGTCCTTGTAAATTTCCGGTCTTCGCAAGACCCCGTAAGCATGTTGTTTGCCCCTGATCAACCGCCTGATAACATACAAAAAATGATACCACAGTAGAGTTTTTTGACAGATTACGCCAAACGACTAATCCGCTGAGAAAACCAAGTTCAGGTTTGGATTCAGCACGTATGTTTATCCCTCTATCTCATCTCTAACCGATCTTCTACTTTTATCCAATTTCCGGTTCTGCCAAATTCCTACTTGTCCGGCAAGGAAATAAATTTCAGATACGGATTCAGCATGTCTCCTGACATCTAGACCGACAATTTTATCAGCTTTTACAAAATACTTGTTTTGCCCCTTGATTTAAACCCCCCTCCCCCACCCCTAAATATAGGACTAAAGAGCCCATCTACGAACTTAACCTGTACTTTGACCCAAAGCACCCTCACGACATCGCGCAAACAGACGGACAGACGGATAACTTTTGCAAAGTCATAGGCATCCGTCACTAACGTTTCTGGATCACAATAATTGAATACCTGGCACTTAGTTTTACCTGGCACTTTCTAGTCTCCCAAAGAGGACTATAAACTCGACTGATCGTTACCTGAAATCCTTTGTACCTTATTTTACAAAATATTTTAATTCTAGTTAAGTCAAACTATATTTTTAAGCTGTACGTATAGATGAAATGTCTACTTATGTAATTGTCATGTGTTATTTGCGTGAATGACGGTCCAGTGCTAGCGTGTGTAATACAGGCTATTAAAGTTTAACTGAAAAGCCAACTTAGTTATGTATCATTTAACTGAATACACTAAATTATTTGGGTTGTGTTAAGGTATTTTTTTATCTTTCACCACTTGCTCTAGTATGGCGTTCAGAATATCTACGGTCGTCCTCACAACCCAAAATTCTACTATGACGCGGAAAATCTAAATTTCAAAACAAACGCGGCTTTTCAGTGGGTAGTGGGGAGACTGGTGAAGATTGCGTAGTGCCTGAACAAAAATAAATCATATACATACACATACACATACAATATATGTACATATAACAAAAATACAAGCGCACAAAGGTACCATAAATCACACGGAAATTCCACGATTTGAAAATCGGTTAGTCATGAATAGCGGAACAACGAAGTAACGCATTTTCAGCGGGTCTTCAAGCCAATTTAAGTGAATAAGTGATGGGTAACTAGATTGTTCTATCCCAGCGCTTTTCGGTTAAACTTTAAGGAAATACAGTACATTACTATTAAGCTGAAACGCAGTGTCGCAACTGTTAGGGGAGATAGAACAGCCTATACCGTTCCCACTGCTTTGAACGGACTGGTACACCCAATCAACTAGGTCAACAAAGGATATACACTGGCGACCCAATTCTAAACCCGAGAAGGCCTTCCTATCCGTTATGTTTCCCATTAATACTCTACATGACTAAGTCCAAAACACGCCAGTGATTCTCAGGAAGAAGAAGTAAACGTGTCCGTAGCGACTCAAACTCAATGATTCAAATCCTGAGGCAGCGCAGCTGTGACACCGTTTCTTCCTTTCTTCCGCAGGTACCCATAGATTCTGCATCGGTAGAGAGAGATAGTCATCAAGAGTATTCTTACCTCCGGTTTAGGAGACGCGTTGAGCTGGCATTCAAACACCAAACGGTTGCCTTCGTCCTCGTTCCTCAGCTGAGGCTTCTGCGTGAAAGACGGGGCGAGATCCTGATTCACCCCCATACTGCTCCACTTTCAATCACTAACTTCACAAAAAAAGGGCAGGCCTAACAAGCCTGCCCGAAACTGATTCGCGGAACGGGATTCGCTTTACACGTCACAACGAAAGCAGTAGAACTGCAGTTTCACTGAGGTACTGTTCGCCTTGACACGGATAATCTTACTTTCCGAGGGTGTCACCACTCACCCTGTCCAGGACTAGGTCTGAAAAATAAATAAACAACTGTAAATTTGTTCAAAAACGGGCCCTCAATTATCTACTAAATGACAGAGGATCGAATCGGAATGCGGAATGGATTTCCGTCCAAATCCTATAAATACATTTCTCGCCAGACTGGACGGTCGATGGAACGGTTCTAGAAGTTTGAGATGGAAAGAAGGAAAATGAAGTGTAGCTAAGAGGTATTCCAGTAGAACTCTTACCTAAGGCAGTCTCCTTTAGCTGAGGAGTGACTGTCAGCTGACGGTTCGTTGTTATCACTGTTGTTTCGAAGACTATTCTATAGCTACGACTCATGGTGGCTAACAATTTATTACGGGCTATTTTGACCCCACAATATCTAGAGTCCTCAAGTTCAGGTCATTAAACTTTCAAATATTCCAAACAAATAATACTGGATACTTCAAGGCAGAAGCTTGACGGCCTGAAGAAAACAATGACAATTATAACTTAAATATTATTTTTATTTTGTAAATATTATTTTCTATTTATCTATTTTCGATAGCCTTGGTCGACCAGAAGAGTGTCCAACGAGTTCACTGTAAAAAAAAATCTTGCAGGATTTAAGTAAGTAATTTATTTATGACCCGCCATTTTGAAAAGGCGGAGTAAATGAAGAAAATAAAGAAAATAAACAAAACACATAAACACACAGAAAAGACACTTAATTTTTAACACTTTTACACTTTATTTTTAATCTTCGGTCAGGAAGCAGTGGACGACGTCGTGCGCTGGTTGGGCCCTGTTGTCCATGATTTCTGAAAGCGATGAGGAAACATCCAAAAGGGTAACACTTGCATCTTGAATTTTGAATTTCTCCGTCAATGTATGGTTATGACATAATTTCGGCAAGTAGAAAAGGTGCTTTGCATATTTAAAATAACATGATCTCATCTTTTTAATCTCCTTCTTTCGCAGAACATGAGTGACGCCAGAACGAAATAGTATAGAAGGAGCGCAGAAGGTGCTGTACAAATTTCCCAAAGCTTTACGATTATAGCGCCCCCCGTTGGGGACGATGCGCCCACCAGGCGCTATGGATTGACTTATAAACTTCTTGAACAACCGAAGAGCAAAATTTTGACAACGAAGATCTGAATGTTATGCCGAGCCACCGTAGACAGGCTGTTGATTTGACGATGAACGATCCAAGAGATATAGAAGCTTTAGATGCATTCGTACCATTTGACGAAGGGTTGAAATGCAGGTCCTCACATTTTGACAGGTTAACTTCAAGGCCCATTTTGAGAAGTTCCGAACACAGCTTACTTACATTTTTTGTGAGTGTTGATCGGCTACGGCTTACTAAGAGCAAATCGTCCGCGTAGGCTATGTAGCTGAAGGCATAGTCTTTATAGGAGTAAGCAGGATGCAAAGAATCGAGACAAGAAGATATGGCCGATTTGAAGATGTAAGGAGATAAGACTCCCAAATGGCGAACACCAGTTCGGATAGGAATAATCTCTGACAAGCTACCTTGTCATTTGAACCTTACTAAAGAATGACCATACCAAAATTTTAACAGATAGACAACAGACAGATTCACGCCAGAAGTAATGAGAGAAAATAGGGCCTGAGAATGCGTTATATTGTCAAAAGCACCAGCTATATCTATAGAACATATATGTATAGAAGACTTGTAGCCTGTTTCATCATTTTTGTCAATATGTGATGAGCGTGCGCACAACTGGCGCTCGAACGGAATCCAAACTGCATTGAACCCAAGCTACATTTTTTATTTGCTACGGGGATTCATCTTGTCTCTGTTGAGATAAGATGATCTCTAATTCGGATTAATCTTGTCCCAGAAGAGATAAGATTAATCCCAGTAGCATGCAGTTAACTTTAATCCGTACTTGGATAGAAACTATTAAGGCCATAGACCCTCATCTTATGACAAAAAGACAGAAAAACAGGCAAACACTTGGGAGCTTAGGAGACAATCATAAACACAAAGCCTACTGGAAGATAGACCCCCCCCCCCCAAAAAAAAAAATGCAGACCAAAATGCAAGAACTGCCCCCTCCCCCAGACCCCAGTTTGCCCCCCCCCCCCCAGTTTGAGACCCCCCAGCCTGAAAAAAGCGAAGAAGCTTGACGTCAATCGCGCAGTGGACAATTTCATGAATTTGAAGAAGTGCCGTTTCGTCTTGGTCGATTAGTAAAATTCTTTGTTTCTTTGTTTTATTACGTTTTTCTTCTTGAAATAAAACTGCTCATTTTCACTTGACTTGAGAAAATCGGCTAAACCTTTGCCCCCCCCCCCCCCCAGGATTTTGAAGAAATTACGCCCCTGGTAAAGACACTAGATACTTCACTTCACAGTCTAGTATCCATCAGGGTTCCGTTGTGTTACGTTTCCCGAATCCAGTACGAGTTGCCTTCTAGGCGTTATTGCGGACGCATATACTTCCCGTGGAAAACGTGGACTTGGTAGATAGACGCTACGAAATATTTGAATGGAAAGTGAGCGTTGACCTGAGCGCAAGTTGGGCGTCAAACACAGTCGAGCAAAAACACAAAAACTGTTGCTGTGCGCATGATCCAGGACAGTGAAAAATCAACTTAACCAACTTCTTGGACCTGAAACAAGCTTCGGAAACAAAATCCAAGAATCAGTGTGGTGAGTCACAGGTCCTTTGGGATAGAACATGTCACCGTATATTTTATTTGGGGTCCTAGTAGGCTACCATTTCATTCGGACAAAACTTAAAAATTTTTTTAGAAAGATCTGGCGATCTGTGTTTTGATCACGTCCAACTTATGTTCCAAAAAAACGTGAAAGGTGTTTTTAGGGATCTCCTGTTAAACCTGTGATACATGATACATTAACCTGGGTCTGGGACTCCATACACTGTCAGAAGTTTCATAACAGATAACACGAGGATGCGCGGTTTCAACTGATAATGCGTAACAGATAACACTTCGGATGTTATCTGTTGTGTTTGAAAATGTTATGCATGACTGTTATGCACAACAAGCTTTGTCAGGAAGAGACAAAAAAGCATCTACTGACTTTATTCCTTATCGTCATGATGTTCGAAAACTCAGCAGATACTTTTTGGCGGTTTTTCGGTTCTTCCTGATGGTAATTCTTATTATGCATAACATTTTGAAATACAACAGATAACATCCGAAGTGTTATCTGTTACGCATTATCTGTTGAAACCGCACATCCTCGTGTTATGTGATATGAAACTTCTGACTGAGTATTACCAAGGTATTACCAAGATATTCCATGACGTATATCCTTCAGTATTTTTGGAATCTAGATGAGTTGGCTAAACAGAATGGAATTACGTAACTTGAACCACAAGATACCAAATTCAAACTTGTAATTTGTGTGGCTTTAGGATGATGATTATTATGAAAACCGAAATCGGCGACTAATTCAAAAAGTTATGGGGACCGTATGAGAGTTACCTGAAAACAGAGAATAATGAATTATGTAATGTTTGGATAAAGAAGATTTAATTTTTTAACGATATGTAAAGCTACTGATTTTGTATCACCAGTATTATCGTTAGTGAGCATAATATCGCCTTGTTAAGCGAGACTGTTTTCGTTGTAACGGGTTAGGCTGTAACCCCTTTACGACAGGCCAGCCCGTAGTACCGAGCTTGTACGCGATATCGGGCGAAAGACTTGATACTGAATGGTTTATAGGGGGATGTATTGCTTGATTTGAGTGGTTAAAGGGTGTTTGAGTGAAGAAAGTTAGGAGTGAGGTGAAGTAAGTTTTTGTTTTTCGAGAAAAAAAAAATGTTTATAGATAGTTTTGTTCGTAATGTTTTGTCCGTCTTGCAAAGGCGACCTGTTATAAGATACTAAGACGGACTATTGGTACATGAACGTGTTGAATGTCGGTTATGTTGACGAATCAACAACTGAATCATTGAAAAATGTCCGTCCAAATGTTCGCAGAACTTAAATTCCGATATAAAGCTTGGATGACCTGATTGGCTGTCACTGCAGGTTTGGAAACGGTGATGGAGAGCAAGGAGCTAAAATTAAGCTATACAACAATCCTTTTATTCGATAACATAACTATTGAAAATCATTTTAATGCAATCTTGAGGTAACCAATACGCCTTGCCAGTACCATTCTTCGGCCATATACGAATAAAGACGAGCACGCTTAGCCATAATATAACACATTATGCAACATTGTTGTGGGTGAGTAGCTTTTGGGTGAATGTCACTTAAGCACAGAGTGAACCGTCGGGTCAGGACCTAATTAACATAACCACCTGTACCGGCCCAGCGTACATGTATAGGCCTCTCTTAGCTATATGACCAGGAGTCGGTACTGGCAAGGAGGATTTGCCTCAAGGCTAGCATATGTAAGATATTGCAGTATGATTTGAAACCTTCACGCGGTAGGCAGTTGACTACACAAAGCGAATTAGAAGTTCACGTTCTTGCGACAGTCACTAACACTTTTTTGCGGTGACCCCAAATCGGCAGTTTGGGAAGTCGACTGCGAACGCCGATTGCGGCAAGCCATCAAAGACTAATGCCTCTTTAACACATTCCCGTCAAAAACATGACAAGCAATCAAAAGTACAAACAAACAAAAGAACTTTTGTTTATTACTAGACTAAACGGATAAGGCCGGATCAACTCAAGAAAGCAGAGAATATGCGTGCTTCAGACAGAACATTCATGTGATCCTCAAGGCAGGCTTGAGATGCGCATAGCCCCACTGCCGCTTCTCAAATGTCTTACCCTTCTTCCAGAAAGTATCAATTATCAATCTCAAGCCGGCAAGCACCGGAATTACGTTCAATTCAAACTGGAAGCGACTATAGTTCCAGGAGATGGAACTACTTTGGTCCTTAAAATAACCTGTAGCCAGGGGCGAGTGGTCGTAGGGACGGAGAGAGTAACCCAATCGCAAGGCAAACACCTTGGCCATATTCGTAGGAGCCGGAGCGTAGGCGAAGAGGAGACTGTGGAGAAGCACCTTCGCGAAAATATACGGAGAACCCGCCTGTAAGAAGGTGTGAGAATGGTCACGTGCGAGGAGTCACTCACTCGATTTTTTTATACACCAGGTGCCAGCTCGCAGCCAGTAGGTGAGAGGTGGGTACCTTTGTTGATAATCGGGTAGCGCATGCTAGAGAATACTCTTGATGACTATCTCTCCCTGCCGATGCAGAATCTCCGGGTACCTGCAGAAGAAAGGAAGAAACGGTGTCATAGCTGCTCCGAAAGATCGCCGTGATTGTTTGACACAGGATTCGAGTCGTTGAGTCTGAGTCGTTACGGACACGTTTACTCCTTCTTCCTGAGGATCACTGGCGTGTTTTGGACTTAGTCATATAGAGTATAGACCTGATCGGATTTCTGTAAGCTTTAGCGTTGACATCTGACATCTAGAGGAAACCGTAAGCCCCCTTGGTCGCTCAAATGACTACAGTTGACTGAGACAGTTGCCTACAAAAGGGTTAAAAACTGACTTACGTAAGAAACGCATCTATGAATGAAAAAAGAAGGAAGAATCTGCTTAAAACGGAGTCTGACCAAGACTGCAGCAATGAAAAAACAAGGCCAAAGGTTTCGATGGGATCCCAAAAATTTAATATCTGATCCAGACAAATGTAGATATCCGGTCTTCGCCAGACTCCTTGGACATTTTTACTGTTAAGATTTAGAAACAGAAGAAGGCCAATGGCTAATCATCTGATAAAATCAAGTTCAGATGTGGATTCAGCATGTGTGTACTTACCCCTAGGTTATACGTCATATCTGCTTTGATGAAAGTGTATTCTGGGCGAACAATTATCTTGCAAAAAACGGAAATCAAAAACGAATTCAGCGTATCTCTTTATTGAACATCTAATCAACCTCAGATAGAGCTTAAACTTTTTTAACAAATTTTCCGGTTTCAGCCGGATTCCGGCCAAACTATATGTCCGGGTAGAAAATGATTGTCAAAAGCGGGTTCAGCATGTCTTCTTACCTCTAAATCGTACATCTAATCAATCTTTACTTCTAACAAATTTTCCAGTTTCGGCAGGATTCCGCGCCAACTACTTGTTCGATGAGAAAACGATTTTCATAAAAATGTTCATCATGTCTTCATACACCTGAATCGAACACTGAATCAAATAAAACTTTGACTTTTAACAAACTTTCCGGTTTTGGCTGGATTTCGGGCGAAGTACTTGTCCGGCGAGAAAATAATTTTCATATATTCATTTCTTTTTACCCCCTAGATCGACTTACTATCTTTAAAAAAAAATTGTTCGCCCTTTAATTTGAACCCCATCCCCCACCCCTAAATGTTGAGCTACAGAGCCCACCTACGAACTCGACCTCTCCCTTGACCTAAAGAGTCCTCACACCAAGTTTCATCAAAATATCTCATTCCCTTCGAAAGTTATCGTGCTGACAGACGGACAGAGCTACAGAGCCCGTTTACGAACTCGACCTGTCCCTTGACCCAAAGAGTCCTCACAACAAGTTTCATCGAAATGTCTCATTCCCTCCGAGAGTTATCGTGCTTACAGACGGACAACTTTTAAGAAGTAATAGGTAGGTATCCCTCCACTTACGTTTTGGTATCCCAAAAACGCTTATAGGAGAACGGGATAGAGAACAGAGAACGATTTGTTTACAAAAATAAGACCAAATGTTTTGATCTGATCCCAAAAATGTAATATTTGATCCAGACAATTGGGTCATGTCTTTGCCAGACCCCTTGAACATTTTTACTATTAAATTTTAGAAACAGATGAAGTACAAGTAGCTAATCTTCTGAGAAAACCAAGTTCAGGTATGGATTCAACATCTGTGTTTACCCCTATAAGTCATATCTATTTTGACAAAACTGATCGAAACTTCCTGCCTTACTTCTGTCAAATTTCCGGTTTCGGCCGAATTCCGGAACTACTATTCCGGCAAAAAAGCTGAAAAACGAATTCAGCGTATCTCCTTACCCCTATACGGAACATCTAATCAACTTCAAATAAAACTTCCACTTATAACAAACTCTCCGGTTTCAGCCGGATTCCGGGCGAACTATATGTCCGGGTAAAAACGATTGCCATCTACGGATTAAGCATCTTTTCTTACCACGAAATCGGACATCTAATCAACTACAAATAAAATTAAAGTTTTTTAACAAATTTTCCGGTTTTGATCGGATTCCGGCGAACTACTTGTCCGGGTACAGAATAATCTTCAAATAAGCGTCCAGCATGTCTTCTTACCCCTTAATCGAACTTCAAATAAAACTTTTAGTTTTAAGAAACTTTCCGTTTTGGCCAGATTCCGGGCGAACTACTTTTCAATGGTTTTCACATTCGTACCCCAGCATGTCTTCTTACCCCTCAATCAAACAATGTTTACAACGGATACGTCAGCTACGATTCTTCATCAGCGATATTTCGGCCCTTCTTGGCAAGAGTCCTCGTCAGGCTGTCAATCCTCTGGGTCCACGTCGGGGAAGGAAACAAACCTGTAATCAGATCAGATTAGATTAATCTGATTACAGGTTTGTTTCCTTCCCCGACGTGGACCCAGAGGATTGAATGCCTGACGAGGACTCTTGCCAAGAAGGGCCTAAATATCGCTGATGAAGAATCGTAGCTGACGTATCCGTTGTAAACATTGTTTGAATAAATGTTTCCAAGTCAGCTTGGGCTCAAAGAATATTTGTCCCTTAATCGACTATCTCATTAGCTGTTAAAAATATTTTGTTTGCCCCTTACTCCGAACCTACCTTTCCCACCCCTAAATGTTGGGCTACAGAGCCCATGTACGAACTCAACCTTTCCCTTGACCCAAAAAATCCTCACACCAAGTTTCATCAAAACATCTCATTCCCTTCGAGATATATCGTGCTCACAGACGGACGGACGGACGGACAACTTTTGCGATGTCATAGGTATCCCTCCATTTACGTTTTCGGATCCCAAAAAGCGGCTTAAGTTTCCCAGTCAGCCTCGGCTCAAACGGCTCAAGGAGTATTTATCTACGCAGTTCAACTGTGATTGGTAGTCAGCTTGTGCTGAAGGAATATTTATCCCAAATCCACGGTTATTCACGGATCTGGGTAACTGATACATATTATATCGCATCCCCAAGCTTATTTCAAGAAAACAAAATAGTCACCAGATAGTCGCTGAACAAACAAAAACAATTACTGTAGTTTAGCGCTACCTTACTCCTGGTGCCGTTTCAATAACTTCGGCGTCCTGCCCAAAACTTTCCAGCGGCTAACTCAAAACGACGAAACGTGTGTTATAAAACAAGCCTGTGTTCCAGACTCTTCTCAGGAGTCAGGAGCAACACTTTTGGTGTTTTTTGGCTCTTTTCTAGGAAGGCCCTAGTTCAGAGTAAGAAATGGTAAATAGAGCATTTTTTATGAGTTGGAACTATCAATTAATTCCCAATCTGTGGAAAGCTACTTATCCCTGAATCAGGTTAGATCACCCTATGAAAAGAGTTGTTTCCAATAGTTTGCGATTGTAAACAGTTGTAATGATTCTATTTTTATGACTGGAAACAATCGGTTTCAGTCGTAAAAATACAATCGTTAACAGCTGTTTCCAATCGCAAACAATTCAAAACAACTGTTTACAGTTGTAAAGGACTGTTTCCAATCACAAAACAACTGTTTCTAATCTTAAAAAAAAAATTACGATTGTTTCCAATTGTTTACGTTTAGAAAAATGTCCCTTAATACAATAACTCCAGTCCATCTCCGATTATTGACCATGCCCCCATGTGAAAAATAAGTGGTCCTTTGTGAATTATCATAAGTCCAAAGGCAAAGGTATAGCTATACAGCTACAGCTATAGCTGTATAGCTGGCACAGGACCTGAACCATCCCCTGTCTTAATTTGTCTCCAGTTGTCTCAATTTTTCATCCCATAAATAAGGTGCACTTTTTATTTTCTGCCTGTCCTTCCAGCTATCCAGTATCTACTGTTTCCTCCCTCCTCCAGTCTATCTCCCATTATTGGTCATACCCCCATGTGAAAAATAAGTGGTCTCTTGGCTTTGTGAATTATCAAAAGACAAAAGTAGACCTGTACAGACACAGGACCTGAACCATCCCCTGTCTTAATTTGTCTCCATTTTTCATCCCATAATTAAGGTGCTGTTTTTATTTTCTGCCTGCCCTTCCAGCTTATTATTACCATTATTCAGATGGATGGCTGACATTGCTTCAGCAGAGACTGCCATTAATAATGGCTGTTTAATTGCTATATAGCAGGGCTAGATATACAGTGTAGTAGAGGTATGCTTATTTGAACTGTTGACCATCTCTTTCAATTTTCCCATCCCGATGAAATATTTGTAGCCTGCGTAGTTGTATGGTAGTTGTACGGAAAAGTTGCATGTAATACTATGTAGTAGCAAAGAATTCTATCATTCAATGTGCCTCAGACTAGTCCAATCTTATGTAGCAATATCCAGTAGCATCCTATCTTGCCATAGTAGCATCCAGTCTTTCTAATAGTAGCATGCAGTAGTATGCAGTAACATAGTATCCTTGAAGTAGAAGCATGTAGTAGCATCATTTAGTAGTGCATGCTACTTTTTCGTACAACTTCGTACTACTATCTTGAGATAAATTTTTCATCAGGATGCCTTGTTTTTTTTGTTCTTGCTTATGAAAGAGTCAAATGGAAAGGAAAATAACAAACTTGAAATAAGTGGGCAGCTAACCGTTGAGCAATCGTTTTTACTTTTGGCACCAAAGTAAATTGAGAAAGTTTGTTTTTAAATATGTCCTTTAAAATACCACTTCTCCCAACCAACTGTTTGCATGATCTAGCTGGGAAATAAAGAAATTTTGACAGAGACATCTGTTGGTTTGAATGACATCCACCAGTGAAAAATAAAAGTTTGATAAAGTTTTAAATTTGCACAGGTAGGTGCCATTATATGAATGTCAGAAGATGTGAAAGAAGAAACAGTAAAGTATCTGAAAATGGATCCGCAAAGTGGTAAACCCAACATGAACTAAATATTTTAGCAATTATTTTGGTATTTTGTTTGGTGACCATTCACTGTTAGGCCACAGTCAAATAAGCATGCCTCTTGTATATGCTCATTTGATCACTTCTCTAAGCATTCACAGTCTTCATTTGTTTGATTGCCAGTGGGAAATAATAAATCTTAAGTCTTGTTTTAGTTGTTATAGACCTCTACTGAACATGTAGCCCTACAGTAGGATGCAAACCAACAAATAACATAGATTATGGAGGCGAAAGCCTTATTATTGCAATTATATTATTATTATTATTATTACAGATGGGTCAGTCTTCATCCCCTGTGTACCATTTTTTGTATAGCAAAATGTACTAAATCTAAGCATTCCAGACTCAGTCCAAGCCAAGCACATTCGAGTTAAGACTTTACCAAATAAAGCATCTTAGCCACCCTTCTTCTTCAACTGTAGTTAATTCTCTTTTCAGAAACTATCCCTCCAGATTTCATGCAACCTGGAAAATTTGGCTTCCGTAGCAGCGAGTGATGAAGATTTTAGATGGTATCTCAAGGCAGGTAAAACCATCCATAGTTCTTGATGAAGGGTGCCAGGGTCACTGAAAACCAAAGCCGTTTGTGCCTACTAAGTGGCATTCAGAGTGAGTTACACCAGCTATTTGTGGAAGCCCAGTTCTTCAATCCGTTTATAAGGGGAGTGCCCAGCAAACTTGTTTTTGTTCACAAGGGAGAAGCCAGCAAAATGGCCATATAGTTTAGAAGAACAGGGGCGTAATTTGCTATGGGGCAGGCAGGGGGGGCAACTGCCCCCCCCCCCCCAGCTGAAATTTAGCGTCTTCGAAACTCTCGTCGAAACCAAGATAGGCCTACAGAATTCAAGCATCCACAGAAACAGATCGGTTTTCTTTAGTATATACCTTTGTCTTTATAGAGAGATTGCACCCTACCCGATGAAAATGGATATTGCTTCACCATCATCACGGGATCATAACAAAAAAATTTAACATAGGGAGGTATAGGACTTTCAGCTTTGAAATTAAATTCTCGGCGTTTGATCATCATTCTGAGCAAGGGACTTGCTGGAAATGTTAATTGGGATATTCCTTAATCGTAAAATTCTGTTTTTGCAAAAGAGTTTCCATGGAAATAAGAGCTTGAAGGCTTCAAAGTTTGAACGTAAAAACGGAGTCTCGAATCCTAATGGTCGGTTATGATGTCATTAAAAAAAATAACCAATAGGAAGCAGTATTCGTTTTTGTGGTGAAAGTTGAAGCCTTCAAACTCTCATTTCTGATCAAACTTTTCTATAAAACTATGATTATACAATTAAAAAAAAAACAGGGAATCCTTTCCAGCTATTTACAGGCATATAATAGTAACAAAAGATGTACAATTCGGTATCAAAGTCGAAAGCCCTATACTTCACTGTGTTAAATTACTCTTTTTCTACTCCTATATGTTTTGGTTGGGTAGGCTGCAATCTCTCTATGGTAAGATTGGAACACGGAAGCCTTGAAACTTTTCTAGCGATATGCATGCGCTATGCAGGGATAAACACGTTAAACACGTCTTAGGTCAGACGACCGACTAAGTGATCTTTTGGTCATTGGTACCCAACCTGAAAAAGCAAAGAAGCTTGACGTCAATCGCGCAGTGGACAGTTTCGCGAATTCGAAGAAGCGTCGCTTCGCCTTGGTCGATTAGTAAAATATCTCTTTGTTTCTAATACGTTTTTCTTCTTGAAATATAACGGCTCATTTTCACTTGACTTGGGAAAATCGGCTCCAACTTTGCCCTCCCCCCCCCCCCCCCCCCAGGATTTTGACGAAATTACGCCCCTGTAGAAGAAGTCTTATTCTTAACAGGTTTCTTTGATTTATTTTTGAAGCCAAAATCTGTTCGTAAAAGTTGTGGTTTTCATAAGCAACATTCTTTGTGCAGAAGGAAGCTAAGTTTCTGCAAGCTTAGATGAAGATTAAAGTACTATCCATCTAGCTTCCACAACAGAACAGGGCCGATGAAAACAAGACTAGCCACTACATTTCTGTTTGAGTTATCCAGTGCAAGAGGCAATAGGTGGCAAGAGAATGAATCGCATTTAGACAGAAGAAACTGGCTGTTGTTAAACGCGTGATTATTTCTTTTAGTTGAACGAAATTTAGGAATTCTGTCATTCTAGTTCAAATGTCAAAGCTGCGGAGAGGTCTCAGAGAAGTGGCAACACATCAGCCAAGATGAGTCTGTATCACTGAAAGGAGGCAGGGGGTCTGCCAACCTGGTTATCAAGTGCAAGCTATGCTCAAGAGAAAACTCCACAGGTAGCACAAACATTTTCTATTCACCAGTCTAAATTCTTGCACAGACGTTACACTTCAAATTGGTCGAATTGTAGCCTATATCATTTTTTCTCCAGCTAGATATCCGACGTAAATGTAATGGTAGGAACTGCTTTCGGACTAAAGCCATCAGTCAACTGAACCATGCATCTTTGTTGAGAAGTAACTAAATTGACGGTCGTGAATACTGATCTTAAAATTGTAGGCAGAAACACAAGGCATTGCACAGCATTCCAGGCTTTCCGGGCAAAATTTTGATTCTCTTGAAAAAATGGCATGTTGCAATTGTACAATATATGGAAAATGTTGTTTTGCTGTAAAGAGGGATCTACAAATGTGGCCTACCTACCTTATAACAAAGGTTAGTTCCTCCACTGGTAAGGTATACAGAGAAGCGTCAACGTATCTGGATTTCTAAATTGGTTCTGGACACGCTCTTCCCTTCCAGATATACTCCCTGAAAGCCTTGCTGCTTATACTGCCGATGACGACAACAAAATGAAGTCGATCGTGACATTCGATTGCAGGGGAATGGAGCCGGTCGATTTCTCTCCAAGGGTATGTTTCATTTTAGTTTGGAATCTCCGATTTCGCCTGACGAAAGGAAACAAATCAGACGCATGAGAAGTATTAGGTCCAAGTCTGTTATTGGCCAAGTGGTTTGGAAAATATTTCCTTTATCCACTAGAAAATTATCTTAAGAGATGAAGCAACGAAAACGGGTTTACAAGTGGACTCCCGGCTAGCTCCGACATGTAGCCGGACCGCTTTCCTGATTGCGACTGAAATGAACCTGAATAAACTGTGACAGGGGTTACTGGCAGGAAAGTGAAACATTTGCGCTGGGCACAACAATAAATCTCTGAGAAAGGGTGATCTCCCAGCTTCATCAACGTCTAAATGTTGTCCGCAGTCTACAGTTGTAGAATATTATGGGATTAGGTCCCAACCATAGAGGGAATTTGTAATGCTACTTTGCAGCAATGTTAGCATTGGATATTAAAGGTGCGGGCGCACTGAGTTGATTTCACTTCGACGCATCGCATGCAGGTTTCCCCGTAGTGACACGAGTTTAGCATGCGAACTTTCGTATGCGAAATCTTATCGGACTGTGTGTGCGCACTTAGCTCAGTTTGGTTTTCCGCTAAACATTTTTGTACACGTTTTTGGGGGGAGATAAACATCCAGTTTTCATAATCTTACAGAGACGGAAAATCCCACATCCCGAAACGTTTTGCTCTCTTAGCTGACAGGTGATATTGAAGTGTTCAGAGCCTTTGTTAAGTCGGAATCTGATGACCTTCTTCGGTAGGTTTACGAGGTTTTGCCAAAAGGTTCCTAATCCTATGATCATCATCATAAGACTTGTTGCTCATCAGCAAAAAATTCGGCGACTCAGTAACAAAACAAGAGCTGGAAGCTCATATGGCACTTGCAAGGCTGGGTCAGATGGAAGTGATGGTCAAAAGTATTGTTTTCACTTTTCGGTTAAGATGCGCCAAACTTGCAAGGCTGGTCAGAGGATGGAAGTGATGGTCAATTTTTTTTTCACTTTTTGTTTAAGATGCGCACTTTAAGGGTGCTGAAAATTAATTTCTAAGAAAAACCCTTGAGACAAAAAGGATGATGTACTCATGGCGATCGTGAAAAAGTAAATTTTGCCTAAAAGTATTTTTTTGTATTTTGCGGTTAAGATGAGTTCTTTAAGGAATGGTGGGATCGGAGAAGTGACGATGTCTAACCCAATGATGTCAAGTTTCTAATGCTCCAGCAAAGTTTTATCCCTAGCACATCTGGAAGTACCTTAACTCACGATCACCGGAATTCCGGAAACCCCCCTACAACCCCCCCCCCCCCCTCGGCAACCGAATCCGGTCCGATTCTGTCAATGATGCCCCTAGGACTTGTGCATGTACTTCCCACCAAGTTTCATCCTGATCGCTCCACTCTATTCGTGTCACAAGATTTCCGGTTCTCCCCTCCAACCCCCCCCCCCCCCCCAGTTGATCGGATCCGGTCCGGACTTGAAATGGGACATCTGAGACATAGATCTTTCAAGATACCAAGTTTCATTAAGATCCGATAACCCGTTCGAAAGTTATGCATGCTACTAATCTCCGGATTCCGCCGTCTCCCCCTCCCCCACGATGGTCGGATCGGGCGAGTGACTATTTTTCAAAGTTAACCTGGTCGGGTCCCTGATATGCCTGCCAAGTTTTATCGTCCTAGTCCACCTGGTAAGTACATTAACCACGGATCGCCGGAATTCCGGAACCCTCCCCCCCTCCAGCTCCCCCACAGTGTCCGAATCCAGTCCAGTTCTGTCAGTTGTTTATCTAGAGCTTGTGCTTGTTCTTCCCACCAAGTTTCATCGCTCCACTCTGAGAGTTTCACACGATTTCAGGTTCCCTCCTCCAAATCCCCCCCAGGTTCATCGGATCCGGTCCGGACTTGATATGAGACATCTGAGACACGAGGTCTTTCCAGATATCAAGTTTCATTAAGATCCGATCACCCATTTAAAAGTTATGCATGCCCCTATTTTATTGATTCCGCCACCTCCTCCTCCCCCCACGATGGTCGGATCGGTCAAGTGACTATTTCCAAGTTAATTTGGTCGGGTCCCTAATATGCGTGCCAAGTTTCATAGTCCTAGAACTTCTGGAAGCACCCTAACTCGAGAAGAGTGGACCGACAGACCGACCGAAAAGTGATCGGTATATGGCACTTGAGCGGAGCTGCAAATGCCATAAAAACGCATCAAAAAGATATTAAATGATCGACCGCTAGAAAGTAAGCTTAAAGCACAGCTCTTTCACACTGAAATGGCTCAGGAATACCGTTTTCTGCCATTACTTATACCATTACCATTACTATATACCATTACTTTCCACATGAAATTAGGTATTTTCTCGTTAGCGCTTAGTCCGTATGTACAGCCTTCCAGCCCTGAGACGAGGAGGCTGGACGCAAGATATTTAAAAGTATACGCGCCATGGTTAAACAAGAGCTACTAGCTCATATGGCACTTGTTACGAGTAGGTGCTCCAGGAAAGTAGATGAGAACGTCACAGAATACCCCCTTCAGCTACCCTAGGTTTGTACCTAGGAATAGGATATCTAGTTTCACTCGAGTCTGAGCATTTCTGGCATCGCCTCGAATCATCTAGAGCAAGTGACTTTTCTACCTTCCAAGTTTAGCTCCACTCGGTTGAACCCTAGGCGTGCCACACTATCCCCCCCCCCCCTTCAACTCCCCCAGATGGATTATACAAAGTATCTTTTCTTACCACCTATCAAGTTTCAAAACCCGGACCGACCGACCGACGGACGGACAGAAATTGCTATCGCCATATGGCGCATGGCCGAAGGGCAAGTGCCATAAAAACAATACTTTTAAGCTTCTCATGTCCTTATGTGTGAAAGAGTTGTCGGCGAACCTTGAAGCTTGCTTCAAGTTTGCGTTGCCTGACTGACAAAACTCTACTTGGCCGAAAAAGCACTGAAAGGTCGTAAGTACAAAACAAATTAATTACGGAAGGCGGGGATTTCAGAAGCTTGTAATTCCCAAAGTGAGTTAGGGATAATGGGGGAAAGGCAGAATAGACAAGAGGAGTCTTTTAATCTCTTCTTTTTTTCCAGAACGGATGGGCTTGCGAAGCAGCCGAAACTGGCACCAAGTTCACCGATGTTGACTTATCAGAAAGCGAATGGGCTGAATACGACGAAAAAGGAAACCAGACCGTAGGCGTGTACGAGCTAAAACACCAGTTTGTTCGAGTCAAGTAAACACACTAAACTCCCTTCTACTGTTTGACATGAATTTTGATTTTGGAATGAGTACTAAATAAATTTAAAGATTATGCAAGCCCAAATTTCCTAGTCAGTAAATTTACTGAACGAAGCCCTAGTTGATTTTCTTTCATGTCTGATGATATTTTTCACACTAGAGGAGACAAAAGATGCCCTGGGGCGTCGGACGACCCACACCCAACGAGGCGTTACACTCCCGGCCGAAGGCCACGAAACAGGAACAGAATTTGCCGCTTTTCGAATTTAATTAAATCTTACGCTATCTGTGAATCATGTATCTATTTTAAGCGATTCTAGAAACACTTTTAAAAGCGTTTTTTCCGCGATCCCGCAAAAGGGCTGTGCCCCAAAAAGAGCCTTTCTGCGGTCGTTTCTGTGGTCCACCAGTTTGTTTCGTGACCAAAATGTTTTTTGTGGCTCAAATTGAACAAAAACAGTTATTTTTTATCTGATGGCTTAAAGTTTGGCGGGAAAATCGAAATTGAGGCAAATTCAAGTCCAAATAACACAATTTTATAAAAAAAAAAACTATTATTAAGCAGATAGACTAAAAACTTCTAGTAAAGAATGGTAAGATACAAGGTCATAAGCCTGGTGTTCTGGTTATTCAGATTTATTTTCAGGCACCAAACAAAGCCAAAAAATAGCCAAAACGGCGTTTCCGCGCACACACATCTGTTGCCGTGACGAACATTCAAAAATATGAGGGGACACAAATATCTTGCGGGAAAACGCCTTAAGTTTAGTCTGAACTATCATCTTTACCAGAGGTATGTTGCGAGTTCGATTGTATGCACAAAATGTAGAATATAAAATATCAGTTGAGTGCACGGTACATTTGTTGCCGACCTCACCGAGCAGCCAGCGACAGTCTCGCCATGTGAAGCGCGCCTTCGGATGTTTCATGTCCACCAATGAACCCAGTGGCATGAACGAAAATAGCGCCCTCTTTACCTACCAACTTACTGAGTTCCGCATCCCTTACACCCCACCATTCGGGCTTCAGAGGGGTCCTTAGCTCGAAAGAGCCGGCGGAAGGAGGAACGCCCATCACACGCCATTTCCCGGACTGGTCGGCGAATACGACGAACCGTACGACATTCTTTATATTCTTTTCTTCTTCAATTTGGAAGAGGTGCTCCTTCCAGGGGCAACCGCCATGGCCGAGGAGAATGATCGCACCACTCTCGTCGACCTGTAAGTAAATTATAATTATGATCTGCATAAGAAATGAAAACGGTGTAATATTATTAACCTAACGCAAGGCCTTAACCGTGTGAAGGGGGGGGGTATCAGGGACCCCAAATGATTAAGTTGGAAATAGTCACTTTCCCGATCCGAACATCGTGGGGGGAGTGGAGGGAGGGGGAATCCGGAATGTTGAAGAATTTATAACTTTTGAACGGGTGATCTTAATGAAACTTGATATTTGGAAAGACCTCGTGCCCCAGACGACCCATATAAAATCGGACATAAGGTGATTTTGGGGGGAGCCGGAAATCTTGGGAAACGCTTGGAGTGGAGGGGTTGGGATGAAACTTGGTGGGAAGAACAAGCACAAGTCCTAGATACGTGATTGACATAACCGGACCAGATCCGCTCACTGTGGGAGAGTTGGGGGGGATCGAGGGATCACATCACTTCTGATGTGCTAGGACGATGAAACTTGTCAGGCATGTCAGACCCGATCAGATTGACTTGAAAACAGTCGTTTCCCCGATCCGATCATATGGGATAGGGGTGGGGGGGGGGGGTGGAGGCGGAGGGAGGGGGAATCCGGAAAAGTGAGGTGTATTTAACTTACGAATGGGTGATCGGATCTTAATGGAACTTAATATATAGAAAGACCTCGTGTCTCAGATGCCCCAACTTAAATCCGGACCAGATCCGGTGACATTGGGGGGAGCTGGAGGGGGGAACCGAAAATCTTGGGAAACGCTTAGAGTGGAGGGTTCGGGATGAAACTTGGTGGGAAGAACAAGCACAAGTCCTAGACAGGTCAATGGCATAACCGGACCGGATCCGGTCACTGTGGGGGACCTGGGGCGTCGGGATTTCTGGCAATCCCGCGAGTTCGGTACTTCCTGATGTACTAGGACGATGAAACTTGGCAGACATATCAGGGACTCGAACAGACTGACTAGAGAAAAGTCGTTTCCCCGATCCGACCGTCGTGGGGGAGTGGAGGGATGGAGAATCCGGAAACTAGTGGCTTGCAGATTGGGGGGAGTTGGAGGGGGGAACCGGAAATCTTGGGAAACGCTTAGAGTGGAGGGTTCAGGATGAAACTTGGTGGGAAGAACAAGCACAAGTCCTAGATACGTGAATGGCATAACCAGATCCGGTCACTGTGGGGGAGTTGGGGGGGGGGGGGGTCCCGATTTCTAGTGATCCCGTGAGTTCGGCACTTTCTGATGTGCTAGGAGGATGAAACTTGGTAGGCGTGTCAGGGATCCCAACAGGTTGATCTGAGAATAGTCGCTTTCCCGATCCGACTATCTGGGGGGTTGGAGGGAGAGGAATCCGGAAAACTGAGGTACTTTTAACTTTCTAATGGATGATCGGATCTTAATGAAACTGGATATTTACACCTCGTGTCTCAGATGTCCCACTTCACATCCGGACCGGATTCGGTGACTTTCGGGGGAGTCGGATGGGGGAACCGGAAATATTGGGAACGCTTATAGAGTGGAGGGATCGGGATGAAACTTGGTCGGAAGAACAATCATAAGTCCTAGATACGTCATTAACGTAACCGGACCGGATCCGGGCACTGTGGGGGAGCTGGGGAGTCCGGATTTCTGGCAATCCCGCGAGTTCGGTAGTTCCTTATGTACTAGGACGATGAAACTTGGCAGGCATATCAGGGACTCGAACAGACTGACTAGAGAATAGTCGTTTCCCGATCCGACCATCGTGGGGGGAGTGGAGGGATGGGGAATCCGGAAACTAGTGACATACAAAACTTATAAACGGGTGATCGGATTTGAATGAAACTTGGCAAGTGGAAAGAAATATCGCCTCAGATGTTCCATGGCAAGTCCGGATCGGATCCGATCCTTGTGCGGGGGAGGGGGGGGGGGTGGAGGCGGGCACCGGGAAACTCGTGAAACACTTGTAGTCGAGGGATTGGATAGGCCACGCACCAATTCCAGTGAACTTGATGGACGGGAAAAGGAGATGTCAGAGATGCCACTTGTATGTTTTCAAGTAGTGTTCGGCCACAATAGGGGGAGTCCCAGAATTTTTTGGCTCGCATAGGGGCCAAACGAGGCGATTTAAATGAGACTTGTAATGTAGAGTAAGCATATGCCCCAGATGACACATTTTACTGTCCAAACCGGGGGGTTACTGGAAAATGCTCATTCGAGTGAAACTTGATATGTCGTGAGAGAAGATGCTTTAGATGATCCGTTCACGAGTCCGAGCCAGGTTTGGCTGCGGTAGGGGCAGTTGGAGGGAGGTAGCGGAAACCGTGTGGCACGTCTAGGGATCAAACAATTGGGTTTATTGGGCTGAAACTTGGAAGTTCCAACAGTCATTTGCCCCAGATGATCCGAGGCGATGCCATAAATTCACCGACTTGAGTGAAGCTGCATATTCTATTTCTAGGTCTGAACCGCATTTTTGGGTTGCGGATGCAGTTTCTGATGTACTCATCTACTTTGTTGTATCGCCTACTCGTAACAAGTGCTATACGTGCTCTTGTTTTCTAAGAAAATTCGAGGCTTTTCGCGCCGGATCACTGTTCTTTTAGCGACAACACTGGGGGGGGGGGGGGGGGGGTCCCCCTCCATACGTGACCCCTCTGCCTGTACCAGTAACTTACCACTGCCTTGTACTACTTACTTCGAATCTAGAGTTTATTGCAGCTTCTACCATTGACTTTGCGGGGTACCAGACATTAGCGAAGTAGTTGACTCTGTCACAGAATTCTGAATCAACCAACTCCATAGCTTTGTAAAAGCGCGACTGTATGTCGATAACATCGGTCTCAATCCAGCTGGGGTTGAAGTGACCCACACGGGAGCTCAGATTAGTTGTTACCCGATATCTAGAAAAACAACAATCACACTCGGGCAACGAAAACCCTCCATTTCTCCTCTTTCGCCTCTCTAATAGAGATCTAATTTTTGATCCGAATTCTCCGTTCCGAATTCTCGCTTCTGAATTCTCGATTCTCGTGCAAATTACCGTTTTTGCTCCTCTGACTTCTCCATTCTCGCTTTTGACAAAAACACTAATTTTGCAGCTCGTCCGCAACCCGGTATACGTGTGTATGTATATTGAGCAACCGCACTCTGTTGACCAATCAGGGAGGAGAACGCAGAGAGGAGAATCGAGAATTCGCCATCGGAGCAACTTCTCGATCCTGCAGAATCGTGAGGCTTTCCCCGTTCTCGATTCTGACAAAAACGCAAGAAAAGGAGAATTCACTTCGTCTGAATAGTACAAAAACGCGAAATAGGAGAATTCAGAGGAGAATCGCGAGGAGAATTCGAATCAAAAACGCAACTAATATGTACCCAACGTCCTCATTGTAGAGGTACAGTAGAGGTATGTTTATGTGAACAGTTACTTTAATGTGAACAGTGCAGTTTTGGGCTAAATGGTAGAATGAAGATCCGAAATACCTATTCAGGTGTTACCAGATGCCCTTGATTACCTAATTTGGCTAACTGGTAGTAGCTTTAGACACAGCAAGTGCAAGAAAATAGCAAAGTCCAATGTCAACAAACGTTAACATTAGCATACCTCTACTGTACGGTTCCAGGGATAACCGCCAGGAGTATAGGTCAGCAACTAGCAGGCTAGTCGCCATTTTCTTCGCCAGCTTTATTCGCGTTTTCTCTTTTCGATGGCTAAAATCTCCAGCTAATGAAATCGCACCTTCCAGTTCAGAGCACTGATGGAAAGAGAAAAGTTAACGCCGCCAACCCGGGGGCTACTCTGCAGACCGAGTACCAGACAAATAATTCTAAGGGCCAAAAAGTTGTTGAAACGGACTTAATTGTGAAAGTTTGCGCCGGGTCAATGGCTGAAAGAAACAAGACCAAAGGTTTCGATGGGGTCTCAAAAGGGAAAATTAACAAGCCAATTGGGTCTTCTAGTTTTCCGGTCTTTGTCAGATCTTCCCTAATCAACTCCTTAACCAGGTTCGTCAGCAATTCATTACTGCTTTCAATTTACAGTCTAACAAGATTACGACCGTATTATCAGTCCATCGAAGACACATCGAGTATTCCGGTCCAACGTGTTATATTTTACGTGTTTGGTTTTGTCTTCCTTTGGTTTTGTTCTTTTCGCAACGTCCAGATTAAATAAAATATCGACCGTACAATTTATTCAGTAGGCCTGCTATCCCTAAAGCCTAACCCTATACGAACAAGACCAAATGTTCGATGGGATCCCAAACTCGCGACCAAGTCCCAAACAGTTATCGACCGGATTGAAAGCTGGTGCTCCACCAACGGGATGAAAATCAACGCACAAAAAACCTGCATAGTTGATTTTAAGAGTTGTCGTAGCTGTTCACACCCGGAGTTCACAATTTATACTGATGGATGTGCACTGCCGTTTCTACATTCCACAAGGTTCTTGGGAGTGATACTCGATGAGAAATTATCGTTTCGCCAGCAGATATCGCATCTGGCGTCAATGGTCTCCAGGCAGTCCTCAATGCTGCACAGAGCGAATCAGGTCCTTGCTCCAGACATCATGTTAATGTTATACAACGCTTTTGTGGTACCATACCTCATGTACTGCTGTCAAGCTTGGGGAAATACGTATAAATCTTACTTAAAGCCTATAATGACCGCACAAAACCGTTGTGTCAAAGCAACATTTCGCCTTCCTAAACTGTACCCAACAGATCAACTATATAATGACACGGGCATCAAACCCCTCAGCGAGATAATCACCGCTCAGACTCTTCGCCTGGCCCACTCTGCTTCACTCGATAAATTACCTGCTTCTCACCAAAATTATTACGTACCGTGCCGTACTGTACACAAAAATCGTTCCCTACGTTCTACTCTTCATCAATTTATTCTTCCTTTAAGACTGACAACTGCCTACCGAAATTCTGCCATATACAAAACCATTAAACTATGGAACAGTATACCCACACATCTACACCAATCAACAGATTTCAACATTTTTTCAAGAACACCCGTACACACTTACTCATTTTCTCTCAATAAATCTTTCTCTTTTTTTTTTTTTTTTTTTTTTTTCTTCTTTTTTGTTCTTTTTCCTCTTTCTGTGTCTTTTTCGGTTGTGTTTCATTTCCTTTAATCTTTAAGTTGTAGTTTAGCTAGGCCTACACAAGATTATTTTCCTTCTAGGCCAATAGACCAAGTTGTCCAGTGTTATACAATTTTAGTACGTAAATAAATACTTGAATGCTTGAAATACTTGAAAAGTCTAATATTTGATCCAGACAATTGGGTCCTGTCTTCGCCAGATCCAGTCTTCGCCAGGCTAATCATCAGAGAAAACCAAGTTCAGATGTACCTCTATAAGCCATATATATTTTGACGATACTGACCGAAACTTCCTGCTTTACTTCTGCCAAATTTCCGGTTTCGCCCGAATTCCAAGCGAACTACTAGTCCGGCAAAAAAAAAGTTAAGAAACGAATCCAGCGGATCTCTTTATCCCTATGAAGAACATCTAATCAACTTTAAATAAAACTTTGACTTAAAAAAAATTCCGGTTACAACCGGATTCCGGACTAACTATATGTACGGGTAAAAAAAAGATTGTCATATACAGACTCAGCGTCTCCTCTTACCCCTAAATCTGTCATCTAATCAACTTCAGATAAAACTATCGCTTTTAACCAACTTTCCAGTTTTTGCCGGATTCCGGACGAACTACTTGCCCGGCAAGAAAAAGGTTTTCACCATCGTGTCCAGCATGTCTCCTTACCCCTATATCGAACATTTAATCAACTTCAAAAGAAACTTTTACTTTTACCCAACTTTCCGGTTTTTGCCAGATTCCGGACGAACTACTTGTCCGACAAGAAAATGGTTTTCACCATCGTATTCAGCATGTCTTCTTACCCCATAATCGACTATCACATTAGCTGTTTAAAAATATTTTGTTTGTCCCTTAATTTGAAACCCCTCCCCCACCCTCAAATATAGGGCTACAGAGCCCATCTTCGAACTTGACTTGTACTTTGACCCAAAGGATCCTCCCACCAAGTTTCATCAAAATATCTCATTCCCTTCGAGAGTTATCGTGCGGACAGACGGACAGACGGACAGACAGACGGACAACTTTTGTGATGTCATAGGTATCCCTCCACTTACGTTTTGGGATCCCAAAAACTAGACAGGCATTATTAGAACTAATGATTGCTCTTAAACGACTCAACGATCCGTTTTCGCCGGATTCTAGCGATTGTCGCCGTACTATCGACTTGGTAGGAAAAGAGGCTGGTCGAATGTCTATGTCTTCTCACTCCTAGACTGAAACTGGAAACAACAGATAAGGACCCGACCTCGGTCCGGCAACAAAACTAAGCAAAGATACCGATCCAGCGTGTCTCTTCGTCTCTATTTCAACGCTAGTCGAATTCAGATAATTACTTCTCGCAAATTCCCGGTTGCTGCCAGATTCCGAGCAAACTACTTACAAGACGAGAAAAGTTCAGCTACAGATTCAACCAGGTGTACAGGGCACATCTCAGAATCAGAATCATTTTTATTTGCCCCATACCTTTACACAAGGGAAATGATAACCTGGGATGTCAACAATTTACACGCGTCATGAAATACATAAAATAACACTTAATATATACAATTAATTCATATCGTGTCAAAATGCTTCATTGTCTTCTTTTCCTTCTATTTTCAGGTTGTGATGACGGATGAAATTTGGCACGAACGACTTTGTGTAGTATCTGAACATTACCTGTATCTTTCTCACAGTACACCGACACACAAATTTAAAACAAAAGATCCGACTTCCTTCAAAATGTACCGTGCTAACGACAGACAAACTTTACGAAACCAGGTACCCCGTCACGTATGTTTTGGAATCCCAAAAAGTGCAGGCATGTTTGCCTCTGGCAGCAAAAATGGGTAGCTGCCTTGTCTGCGAGAACTGGCGCCACGGAGAATAGGCCAGCTGAAGCTCAGAGCATTATCCTAAATCCTAGCGGAGTGTTTTCCAAATCAAGGGAAGATTTCATAGAATATGAGGGAATTAAATCAGAGTGACCTCCTTAAAGCTTAGCAGCTATTGTCATTTTATTTTAGGAGTAAAACGGTAGATTGCTAAATGGACTAGGTAGTGTCAAAACAGCGCTGATTCCGTATCCCTCCATAGGCTACTATTAATTTGTGTCTCAAATAAAATACAACATTCAAGTGGAAGAAAATTCGAAATCAATCGGGCGGTCATCCGTTCGCTGTTTATTTCAAGCTCGAAGCCAGCTAAAACGGAACTGACTGGCTCTACGACTCTAATGGCTGGCTACCTACCTTGGGACACCGTCATGGGTCTGAACTCCATTATCAATGGCATCAATTTCCTCAACGAAATTAGAATACACTTTCCGGTAAATGTCACTAATTCTAGGCTCATCATCGGCTCCTAAGATCTGACTAATCACCCGTTTTCCAAAGTGAAAATAGACTAGGCCCGCACTGGAAAGACGAGTCGTCCAGGGGTAGGCATGGTTGAGGGAGTTCATGGTTTCTGTGAACGACCTAAAACGAAGGAAGTATTAACATGTGAGGTCTATCTATATGGCAACATCAAAAACTGAACAATAATTACTGGCAGCTTTTTCGGTTGTTGGAAATAAACGAAGATTCACCCCTTTCATGTTTATTCTGCAAAGATCTGCCTTACCAGGCATGGTATTGACTGACTCACCTTTGATGGTGATCATACCGATGCGCTGACGGGTCAAAGGTGCCACCAACATCAATGACTATGTTGCAGCTGTCCAGCACTTCTGGTTTTCTAGAACTGTAAAGAGAAAACGGTTTAATCTCGAAATCAAGCCCCCCCCCCCCCCCCTCCACACGGAAGGCTCATTACCAATAGGAAGAATAGCCACCTACAATTCCTCTTACTAGCATGACACCCAGCGAGGCAGCGTCAATGGCTACCGACCGCCGGTCATCGATGAGAGAGGCTGCTTGATGCAAGCTGACGACCAGCCGGCATGAGCCCAAGTCAAGTAACTTCATTTTAACAATTACAATTACAATTCATTTATTCCCAAAATTCTGATAAAACAAAATGCACGGGATTGTCAAATTACAAATTGGGTTAATTCACATTAAAAATGCGGATAAAAAAAAGGCACAAATGAGTTCAAAGAGCGTTCAGTGCTATGAGCGGGCGGGTTCATTAGCTCGGTTTGCTCCTGGTTCAGTCCTGGATGCCATACGGGGCAGCAGTATTCGAGCAGTGGCCGTATGTAGACCATGAAGCACTGGGCCATGACTTTGGCACTCAGTTCAAACCTCTTAATGTTTGCAAAACTTTTAAGGGCGGCGGCTGCTTTGCTAATCGTTGTGGATACATGACTGTTCCATTTTAGATCTGAGTCAACTGTAACCCCAAAAATTTTCACCATTGTTGCAGATGGTACATCTGGACAGTCGACTGGCGGTACATCACGACGGAGAAACCAGACTCGAAAAACTGCACACTTCTTCAGGTTCAGCTGAAGTTTCAGGCCGGTCGTCTCGTTAATGAGGTCCCGTATGAGCGAGGACACTGTTAAGGCTGGGTCGTGGACGTGTAGTCGGCGAAGGATGGACAGTGACTTATCATCCGCGAATTTTTTTCGGTGTCCCCATTTTTGCATCAGATTATTGCAAACCATCAGGAAGCACAGTGGCCCAAGACGGGTCCCTTGGGGTGCACCAGAAGTAATTGAGGCTGGGTCTGATATCTTAGAACCGGGCGATAGTTGCACCGATTGCGTTCTCTCTGAAAGGAAGCTGGCGAGAATTCTCAAGAGAAATTCTCTCGATCCCATAGATCGGCCGTGTTCATTGACTTCGGTGTGGTCAAGGGAGTCGAATGCTTTTGTAAAGTCACCGATGATGCAGTCTATAAAAGCGTCCGGTGTTTCAAGGTGTCCGATTACTTCATCCGGGAATTTTACCAGGTAATGTGTCTGGGACATGCCTTTCCCAGATAAAAATTCAACTACCAACTACTGTGGCATCTTTTCCTTTTAGGTCATCAGAACACCTTATTCTTAAAATGCTCTTTTCCATCTTCAATGAGGACAATGATGTAACAACAAACATGTTACATCATTGTCCTCAGTTCAACTCATTCAAATGAAACTAGACATACGTTGCCTGGGCAACGTGACGTGTTGCAGCAACATTTATTCTGCTCCGCCGACACAATCCGTAATCACTAAATTGACTTTGCAGCCAGTTGAACATTTATCCTTTTTTAAGTGTCGACATCGGGAATGAAAATGCTTCTTGAGAAACTTACCCTCTAGACTAAAAATCAAGGACAGCAAGACTAAAAGTTCATAGAAGGATTAGTATACACGGAAAAAGTAGACAAAAAAATGCCTACCAGCTTAGGCCTACTTACCGAACAATTTCAGCATCTTTGTACTCAGGAAGCCGCTTCAAAAGAGAGCAAGCAAGGACTTCATCACAATGAAAAGTGCCATCATGTGTACCAATAGTAATGGATGCCATTGCCCTGTATCCTGAAAATTCAAGGAACTAATTACCTTGAATGACACCTGTATTGAAGGGTAATCCTTTGATATGGTGGCTCACAGACGAACGAAGAGGACCACAGCCGAGGAATACTATCTATATTTTCACAGCTTTTGTGACCAGTCTTCAAAACAATTAGGGGGTATTGTGAATGAATGAATGAATGAATGCTTTATTTTACCAAAATAGCGTTAGCTAGCGCAGGTACGTCAAACACACGAGTCAATACATAAATCATACCACACTAAATATTTCAACGCAAATGTGTGTAACTACGAAAATACATAGAGATTAAAATAAAATATATCAGAATTCTTCATTTAGCGTTGCTTGGTTAAAATAATCAGTAAAGTACGGAACGAATGACTTGATGTAACGTTGAGTACTAGTCGCCGGGTAAGACGATATCAGTTGACAACTCTTTGTCTTTTCTCGACGCCTTGTCCTCGGTCCGTCAACAATAGGGTTTTCGAAGTCTGGCAGTAGTCCACGGTGGAAGGGTGAGTCAAGACATTTCAGTCCAAATCTGACAATTAGTTCATGTCTGCGTTTTTCCAATGACAGTAAGTCAAGTTCTGTTAGTGAGCTGTCATAGTTCGTGTAGTTGGGGCCCAATATTATTTTCAGAGCCCTTTTTTGAACCGACTCAATTTGAGCAGATTGTTCCTTGGTCAGACCGGGGTGCCAAGCGGGACAAGCGTATTCTAGGCAAGGTCTAACATAGCTACAGTATACAACTTTAAGAATTTCTTTTGGTATTCCAAACCTTTTCAGCTGTGAAAAGGAACGAAGCAGAGATCCACCTTTTTTCGTCAAATTTTCCACATGTGTATTCCATTTGAGGTCATCGTCCAAGTAAATACCAAGTATCCTAACAGTTTTAGTTACATTTAGTCCAGTAGGGGTCACAGATAGGTTGTCAGTTTTCAGAAACGAAAAAGTCATGGATGTACTTTTTGTTTCACTAACAGCCAGTTTCACTTGAGCTAGTTCAGTTTTAAGATCATTAAATATGCCAGTCAAGTCGGTTAGTTGTGGCGTTTGGGTTTTGAGTCTTAAAGCTAATGCTGTCAGGTCGTCTGCAAACTTAAAACGCTCACGTACGGTGACTAAAATACGGTTAAAAACTATGAGAAATGAAAGCGGGCCTAGCTTTGTGCCTTGCGGCGAACCACAAAAAATATCTTGGAATTCAGACGTCTCTCGACCAGAAAGTTGCACACATTGCGATCTACCAGTTAAAAAGCTTGCTAACATACGAATAATGAACTGGCGGGCACCCATGAGCTTAGCTTCATCTAATGCAGTTTTATGGTCTAGACTGTCAAACGCCTTTACAATGTCAGCAACGATTGCCTGAACAAATGCTCCATCTTTTTCAAGGTTTCGAAGAACTGAATCTAACATAGAAACTAGGTAGTGCACCGTACTATGGCCGGGCCTGAAACCAAATTGCTGGGGGTCAATTTTATCCTTAATATCTTCGAATAAAAACTCGAAAATAAAACTTTCAAACACTTTAGACAATGCAGGCGTTTTTGAAATTGGCCTTAGATCTGTAACGAACTCTTACGTTACGAACGTAATCAACTCTTGGACTAGTATTATACCTTCGTTGAGTCTCCAGCCCCTCATTATTTACGCATCTTCAACGGCTAGCCGTTCGATATATTTATTTCATTTAGGCGCTTGCAGATAACAGGGGTTGGACTCAGTACTTTGTTGTTCAGTTGCAACTAGCATTTGAAACAATCAGTTTACACAGCCAACAGCAGTAGCCTATGCGCTAGCAAATGTAGGCTATACCATCCAAAGTTTTTGGAAGATTTCGCATTTAAATAGGGTGTGTTATGATACTGTTCAAGACCTATGAACAGGGGCGTCACTAGCCTTTTACCTTTGGGTGAAACTTGGGTTCCAGTTTGCGCCGACGGACTAAAAAATTTGCCGACAAAACAAACCACTGCCGCTTCGCGGCAACAGCGCACATTTCCCGCCTGCACAGAATAGAACCAGTGTAAAACTTAACTGTAATCCATCAGTTGAGGGGAGTCCTTTTTAATTCACATATTCCAGTTTTCACTGTAGCATTCGCTAAAAAACGAAGCTTCCAACGACTGTCCCAGAACAAGTTAAACTTAGCGCCGCACGCAAAGTTTTTGAAATCTGCCTTGTTTTCCGAAAAATTTAGCTATACTTAACATACAAGTGCTAGCTTTTAACATGTTTCAGACCCCCAAGAATTTCAATCCTAAAATGCCTACTAAATGAAACACCATTCAATCCCACCATTACGTGAATTTGTGCAAAACTAACTGTAATGGATCAGCTGAGATTATTCCTTTAACATAAATTCGTATATTTAAATTCACATATTGGGCTTTTCGTTTCAGCTTTTGCTAAAGTTAAACAAAGCAAAAAAAAAAAATGGTTTAACGACGAAACTTTTGCTGAAGACGAGGCTTAAACTGTATGGGTGCACCCGACAAATGCTTTCAGAATCTGAATTCTTACGTATAACAAGACCAAAGGTGTCGATGGGATCCCAAAAATCTAAGATTTGATCCAGACAATTGGGTCTTGTCTTCGCCAGATCCAGTCTTCGCCAGGCTAATCATCAAAGAAAACCGAGTTCAGATATTCCATCTATCTATCACTCTATACCTCTATAGGCCATATCTATTTTGACGATACAGACCAAAACTTCCTGCTTTACTTCTGCCAAGTTTGCGGTTTCGCCCGAATTCCGAGCGAACTACTAGTCCAGCAAAAAAATAAAATTCAGAAACGAATCCAGCGTATCTCCTTATCCCTAACAAGGTCCATGAGAGCAGCGCTCCGTAGTAATTAGACTTGACACTACAAAACTGGTAAGAGATGGCACGTTAATCACTTAAAATCTGTAGAGGAACATTCACAGCTTCTTCACTCGGGACCGAAATAAGCGCTTAAACAGCGCCTGATCTGTTCAGACGACGGATCAACTGTTTGGAGTTAACGGGAGAATTAAAAAGAAAAAACCTCAATCCGAATGTTTTTTGGTTTGTAACAAAATATATAAAACTAACATAAACATCTTGTAATTTCGTCTAAGTCAAATATAGTTGATTTGTAGTCTTCAGACTAGGAAAAAGTCACAAATTGAATATTGACAAATTTCAGGCGACTCAGCAGTTTTAAGTTTTCATCCGGATCCATCCACTCTGGACATGTCAGACGATTTCCGGTTCCCACCCTCCAACTCCCCCCAAAGTCACCGGATCCATTCTGGACTTGCAGTTTTCCAAATGTAAAGTTTCATTAAGATCCGATCACCCTTCCAAAATTTGGACATTCCTCAAGATTCCGGATTCCCCTCGCTCCACTCCCACCATGATGGTCAAATCGGAGAAACGACTGTTCTTAAGTTAAAATTGTCGAGTCCCTGAAATGCCTGCCAAGTTTCACGAAAAGCTCAGAAACGAATGCACCGTATCTCCATTTCCGTATAAAGAGCGTCTAATCAACATCAAGTAAAACCTTAACTTATAAGAAAATCCGGTTTAACTTCAAATAAAACTTTTACTTTTAACAAACTTTCCGGTTTTGGCCGAATCCCGGGCGAACTACTTGTCCGGCGATAAAATGGTTTTCATGATCGTGTTCAGCATGCCTTCCTACCCCTGAGTCAAACATCTAATCAACTTCAAATAAAACTTTTACTTCTAACAGACTTTCCGGTTTTGGCCGGATTCCGGGCTAACTACTTGTCCGGTGAAAAAATGGTTTTCACAGTCGTGTTCAGCATGTGTTCTTACCCATAATTCGACTATTTAATCAACTTTAAATAAAACTTTTACTTTTAACAGACTTTCCGGTTTTGGCCGGATTCCGGGCTAACTACTTGTACGGTGAAAGAATGGTTTTCACAGACGTGTTCAGCATGTCTTCTTACCCATAATTCGAACACTTAATCAACTTCAAATAAAACTTTTACTTTTAACAAACTTTCCGGTTTCGGACGGACTTCGGATGAACTACTTGTCCGATTACAAAATGGTTTTCAACATCGTGTTAAGCATGTCTTCTTACCCCATAATCAACTATCACATTATCTGTTTGAAAATATTTCATTTGCCCCTTAATTTTAACCCTCTCCCCCACCCCTAAATTTAGGGCTACAGAGCCCATCTACAAACTTGACTTTACTCTTGACCCATAGAATCCTCACACCAAGTTTCATCAAAATATCTCATTCCCTTCGATAGTTATGGTGCGCACAGACGAACAGACGGACGGATGGACAGGCGGACGGACAGACAGACAACTTTTGCGATGTCATAGGTATCCCGCCACTTACGTTTTGGGATCCCAAAAAGAACCTGAGGTGCTGAAAGAATACCCACGCCCAACAGTATTCTGAGTTTGATTCCTTCTGTGTTTTGCCTGACAAGACTGTAAAGAAACAGCAGAATAATGAAAAATATCATTTAAAATGGCGGAAAATTTAGGATTTAAAACGGGTGATGCCAAAGCTTAGCATTTAAAACAGCACAAATTTTAGCATTTAAAATGGGGTGATGCCAAAATTTAGCATTTAAAATACGAAAATTTTAGTGTCTTTACCATTTAAAATGCAAAAATTTTAGCATTTAAAATGGGCAAAATACTATCAGATTGGTCTTAAATGAAGAATGTGGAGATTTAAATGTAAGAATTCTAGGTTTTAAATAATAAATATTTAAGTTTACAGTCCTGTACTGTCCCCTTTTGCTCCTTCATAATTTTTTGGCAGCAGGTGGCAGGATGCCACCAGGATGTTTTTATTAGGACTGCAAAATATGACTGAGAACCCACAACGAAGCCGCAGTACATATTTTGGCCCTTTTTTCGACCGAATCATAAATTCAATCAAACGTCTATGTAAGGTGGAGCTACTCCTTCCCTCTTTGTTCCCTATATTCTCAAAAATTTATAAGCACCTTGCTTGACTACAGTTTTAAATTTTCTTGCCAGCATTTTACCATAGAGATGCTTCGATGTCTCAGGACAACCGTACTCTAGAAGAGTCAAGGTAAAGAAAACATGAAAAACAGGGTTAAAGAAGGGAAACAGCAGTGAAATCCTCAGGGATCGAGACGATTTTTTACTGGCCATTCTGTCCGGTTTAAAAGCACGGCAAAGATTCACTCCAAAAATATTCTAATGTCTGAAAATTAAATATTCACATTGTGGACAATGCGTCACCTTCTTTGAGTTGTGTCTTCGATGATTGTGACAATTAATTGGTTGTACAGACAGGGGCGTCACTAGCCTTTTACCTTTGGGGGGGGGGACGTCCAGTTTGTGCCGACGGACTCAAAAATGTGCCGACAAAACACGCCGTTGCTGCTTCGCGCGGCAACGGCGTACATTTCCCGCCAGCACAGTACAGAACCGGGGTAAAACTAACTTAAATGCATCAGTCGAGATTATTCTTTTGATGTAATTTTGTATATTAAAGTTCACGTATTTGGCTTTTCATTTTAACTTTCGCTAAAAAGCGAAGCTTCCAATGACTGTGCCAAGAAGAAGTTAAATTAAGCGCCGCAGGCGAAATTTTTTTTAATCTGCCTTTTTTTCGGAAAATTTAGCTATACCTACCATACAAGTTCTAGCTTTTAACGTGTTTCAGATCCCCACGAATTTCAATATAAAACGCCAGCTAAATTATACACCATTCTTCCAAACAGAGAATACTACAAAATGCGCCGCAGGCGAAATTTTGTGTAAAACTAATTGTAACGCATCAGTTGAAATTGTTCCTTTGGTATAATTTCGTATATTAAGGTTGGCATATTCGGCTTTTCATTTTGGCTTTCGCTAAAAAGCGAAGCTTCCAACGACTGTACCCAGAATCCAGTAAACATCGTGATTTGCTACCGGAACCGGCACGAGCCGGATATAACACGAGGCATCAAAATAAGATAGAGCCCTGCAAACCATCAGCTTCTAACCGGTACAGATCTTCTTTTCGTCAATATTTTGTAAAGCATTTTAATGAGTAAGTGACAGTATGTTTTATAATTTATTGATAGGGTCTTATTTAACTATCATGTTATTTGACCTAATAAATTCGTATCGTAAAGACAGTTAAACCAAGCGCCACAGGCGGAAATTTTTAAATCTGCCATTTTCCGGAAAATTTAGCTATAGTACGATACAATTTCAGGCTTTTAACGTGTTTCAAACCCCAAAGAATTTCCAAACAGAGAATACTACAAAATGTGCCGCAGGCAGAAATTTTGTGTAAAACTAACTGTAATGCTAACTTTGATGTAAATTCATATTTTTAAGTTCACATATTCGGCGAAGCTTCCAACGACTGTATCCAGAACAAGTTGAACTAAGCAACGCCGGCGATATTTTTTTAAATCTGTATTTTTTCCCGAAAAGTTTGCGCCCGACATATGATAAATATTCTTTGAGCCCAAGCTGACTTTGAAACATTTATTCAAACAATGTTTACAACGGGTACGTCAGCTACGATTCTTCATCAGCGATATTTCGGCCCTTTTTGGCAAGGGTCCTCGTCAGGCTGTCAATCTTCTGGTTCAACTTCGGGGAAGGAAACAATGCTTCCAGAATTCGATTTCTTACGTATAAAAGGACCCGATGTGCCGACAAGAGTAACGACGCCCGACAAAAGAATTCAGAATTCGATTTCTTCTGTGTTTTGCCCGACAAGACTGTAAAGAACTTTATTTTTTAAGTGTAAATAGAAGCCGATGTACCGACGATGACTTGAACTTCCCGGGTGCGCCCGACAAAGGTTGCAGAATTTGATTTCTTACGTCTAAGTAGAACCCGATGTGCCGAGGAGTCGACCGAAGCCCAACAAAAACATAAAAAATGTATTTCTTCAGGATTCCTTATTTATAAAAACAACCCGATGTGCCGACGAGAATACCGTGGCACGACAACAGCATGCAGAATTCGATCTGTTCAATGTTTTGCCCGACAAATGTTTGCAA
Source organism: Branchinecta sandiegonensis (assembly GCA_030848855.1). Classification (NCBI taxonomy): domain Eukaryota; kingdom Metazoa; phylum Arthropoda; class Branchiopoda; order Anostraca; family Branchinectidae; genus Branchinecta; species Branchinecta sandiegonensis. The sequence continues at coordinate 15,989,098 of JAUPMV010000003.1, read as the reverse complement.
GATTTCATTTCTTGCGTATAAAAAGAACCCGATGTGCCGACGAGTTGACCGACGCCCGACAAAAACATAAAAAAATTATTTCTTCTGGATTCCTTATGTATAAAAAGAACCCGATGTGCCGACGAGGATACCGAGGCACGACAAAAGCATGCAGAATTCGATTTCTTCAGTGTTTTGCACGACAAATGTTTGCAGGATTTCATTTCTTGCGTATAAAAAGAACCCGATGTGCCGACGAGTCGACCGACGCCTGACAGAAGCGTACAAATTTCATTTCTTCTGTATTTTCCGGCGCTTCGCGCCGACAAACAAGTGAACTTTCGCCGGGTTTCGCCCGACTAAAGTACTTTTTCACGACCTTTGGGGGGGGGGGGAGTCCCCCCCCCCCATAGTGACCCACCCCCTTTGTACAGATGATACAGTATGCAAGGAAATCCCGGTTTATTTACTCGTAGAGAATCAGAAAATGACCAATGTTTCTTCTTTTTCCCTTTACAAGAATGTCCGGCCAGTTGGTCGAGTGTTTTCAACATCACATCATCTCTATTATCCTTCTTTCTGCTGTTGCTTGATGATTGGGACGAGAACGTCATTGAGAACTGAGGTACCAATTCCATTGCTCATCTAGCTAAATCCAGCAGAATATGATCAAGGATGGGGTACAACTCATTCTCCTTTCAGCAAAAAACAGATAATAGCACTCCCACGTTTTGCAAAAGACTTGGCTTAGATAGAGAACGGAGGACGAGTTTTTAAAAAAATGCGGCTACAATCAACATGAAAGTAATTTATCACTGACGACAGAGCCGCGTTTCGACCTGCTATAGCGTCATGTCGGAAAACAGATCAGACTGTCGGATCCGATCGACTTCCTCAAGCATACCCTACACCACACACACATTTATATCCGAAACAGTTTATTTATTCGCTTGAGCAATTCGTGAAGCAACACAGGGATCACAATAGCCGGTAAATTGCACTGAATTTGACCGGAACCCTATGCAAAACCAACGAAAAGTCTCACAAAACAATAAAACCAGTTCTGCCATCAAAATAGCCTCAATACCACGACCCGAGTGCATAGCCCTCAAGCAATAGCCCTCAATAAGAAGCAATCTGGGGTTAAAACAAGGAACAACTTCGTTAAATAGTAATATAACAAGTGATGATTATCTTCTTGTGGTCTTAGGACCGTGTAAACGGAACTTTACTCCGTTTTCTGTTCTCGCAACAGTTTGATTTATTTGTAGTTACAACAAGCAAGAAAACAGAACCGTGCAGAGTAGAGGTATAGGTGCACACTTTCCTAACTCCGTAAATAAAGTTATTACTTACGACAAGGCTGACACGTTATCTCTTGTAAGAACAGCTGCTGAATTCGATAAACTATTAAAAACTTGATGCGTGATACCAGCAAAAAGTTCCGGTTCAGGGAAAATTAGTAAAATCGTAGTGAAAACAGTCGCTTGGAAAGATGGAAAGTTACATTACTGCCTCTTCTGACCACGAATTTAATACACGAACTGATCTACCACTATGACCGGTAAAACTGAAGCACTGACAATGACCAACTGTGACGAACAGGCCTACAGCTTCCCCAGTATCATCAACAGCACACACTACGTTGCTCATTACTTATTTTGTCATGAGGATCGTCCACTGCCTGCCCTTTCATAGAGCGACCTTCTTCTCTCTTATATCCAGATCGATTTAGTCTACTGCCTGGAATGGTACTGAAGGGCACCATTCTCGTCGGATAGAATAAAGTACTCTATAGTCATTTTTCTAGGGAGGCCAAATAAATACGCCCTTCATAAAATTCCTCCTAGATTAATTCCTTTTTGGCCGATAGATATGCTAGCATAAAGTAAACAGTTACACGTTGCTTCTTGGTTTACGTTCATCCAGGTTTGTTTGACTATTTTCAATTCCTCTTAGGCCTAGCCATGCTCAAAACTGTTAAAAACGTATCTGCCCCTATTCGTGCTCTACTCAGCTCTGTTCTGTCAAACTTCATTAAGTTTGTCAATTCTGTTTTCCGATTTCTATGCCGACTACTGGTTGACTTTTCCAAGGGACTAATGCGCGACTCGGTATGAACGGAAAGCCGGATCGCTTATGCCCTCTTCAGATAACTTATACCAAGATCTCACGTGTGATTGTTATTGTTTCTCTTGTGCATCTGGCGGCAATTCGTCATTGGTTTTTATAAGGGGCATATTGTATATCTGTTTAAAGCACTGAGCGTGAAGCGCCATCTATTTTTTGTCGTAGCTGCCCGTCACCTAGCGGGGATCGAGTGGACGTAGAGGTTGGGAGATCGTTAAGAAATTACAGTCGTGGAAGGCCCTCGTGGCAACTACGAACGACAACTCATGAGCCTTCGTATCTGGATATCCGTAAGCTGCGAACAGAGTACCAGAGTCGGTTGCTCGAGAACTCGAATTTCTGCAAGGATTTTCGGCAGCATTATTAGTTCCACACGGAAAATTTGAGATCTTTTCAACTTGACGACGAAAATGCTGAAACACCGACAGGAAGACCGGATCGTCCATTCGCAGCATTAAACAGACCTATGCAAATGAGATGTATTTCTAGGCTAATAACCGGTATATTTTGCCAGATGAAGTATAGGAAAAAGATGACTCGAAACGGTAGGTCTATGCAAGATGCAGCAAGGGCTAGATGTTACACACTTGAGGATTATCCCACATAATGGGAAATCACTAACTTCAAAGTAACCCCAAGCGCCAGCATTTTATACTATAACGCGACTATATACCCTTTTCCACTGCTTGTTCCTTATCCGTCTTCTTAGCTTGATGCTTAACCGATGCGTGGGATTGTTCTACATACATTACCGCTTCACTGGAAATATGTATCAGTCGAATGGAAAGTCAGTAGAATTACAGTAACAGAAGTTAGCCGAGAGATTTTGGAAGCACCCGCCGTCCCTTGTCGCGGAAATGTTTTCGAAGTTTTCTTATCAAGAACCTTCTGACTGCAACTTGCTAGAGCCTATAGGTACAAACATTTTGTACTTATCTATTTTGGATAACAGAATCACGACTTTCCAACTGAGCACTCCTTGTGGATTAAGTGCGATTGGAAACTCTGCTACGAATTACCGCCTAAGACTCTTCGCCAAAGCTGGGGTTTCTGATTCTCATGTCACTGTTGTCATTCATTATTGATAGTTGCTATTTTTTGGCTTTTTTACCTGTCGTCTAGGCTGACAAGTTTTACGCGTCAAATCGGAGTAGTGTTTCCAATCGTACTTTAATCCGATAGGGTCACTCAATTGGAAAAGGGCGAATTCCTACACATTCACGCTTTCACCGTCACTAAAACCCAGGCACTTGAGTTTCGATATCCGTTGTACACTGACAACGAGATTCGTATCCTGCGCGAAGAATAAAATTCAACAAACAAAATTAAGATACAATATGCGACTAACACCTCCAAGCAACCGCTTGTGACCAGTTCCCAAAATGGGATAGGCTAGCTGTGATGACCCATAACCGCAGAGTAACCAGCATATGAGAAGAAGGGGCCGACAATTCGAGACGCGTCTTAAAATTTTAAGTGGTCCAATGACTTTACCTAAACTTCAAACTCCGACATGGTAAGGTAAAAAGTGTATGCCGCCGTTCTTTGGGTTTTTCGCAAAGTTTAAGTTTGGCCGAAGGCTGTGTGGCAAAGAAACGTTGATTTTTCTGGTTCGTCAGCAGTAAATCCGTCTAGACACTCGAAAAGCAACTTTTCCGTCCTAGCCTACCAGGGCACAGGAATCGAATACGACGACAAGACGCTTGCATAACATTGGCCGCGATGAAAGGAATGCATTTTCACCGTTTTCCGACGATCTTATTAAAATGTTAAGATACTTCAACTTTTCTGCAACGTTTTTCAGCCAAACAGGCTACCATGACGAGACCTTATCAACCATTTGATCTTGAACCGAAAGAATCATCAAGATTGCACCAGAAAGTTGCGGTTTGACCGAATTATGGTCAGATTACTCTGTAGCTAAGCCCCTTTAAGCACCAACATATTCCCGCTTAGAGGATTTCCATTTTGGGCGACATTTTCACAGGTAAATTGGCTAACGCTGTAGACGGCACGTCACTCATTTTCTCACTCGGTTTCTTCAAGTCATCTCCTGGGTTCCGCCGCGACAGGGCATACTTGAAAAACTCGTACACAGTCCAACAAATCGCAGTGGATGGGACCTGGTAAATCACTCGGGCCTGCAACCCTTGAAAATAGCCCCTGAAGCCATTCAGGGTATATACTGTCCTTGCAGCGGCGTACAACCCGCTAATTCGAACCTGCTGTACCGACGCAAGGGCAGCTGCTTCTTGGGTGTTTAGGAGCGTTTTACACACGTCCAGAGGCGTTGTAAGTGCGGCTGCCAACGCGCCAGCGATACCGCCTGATACAACATGGGCTTTGGGGTTGTAAATGCGGTCTGGGTTGGTTAGGTTCTGAAAATATTCGTACGTGACGAAGTGGGTCACTTGGAACGGGACGTTCATGACCAGCTGTGTTCCGTAAGATCGGTAAAAGGCACGCGCTCCTTCGTAGCGGAGAATGGTGCGTGCGCAGTCCCACATGGACTTGAAAGGGCTATTGTACATCTGCATACGTTGCTTGATAACTGAAAGAAAGGATTATGGTCAGATTAGCAGTGACACCCGCTTGCCGAAACTAACTTTGCTCTAACTATGCTAAGCTTCTCAAGTTTCACAGGCATGACTTTCGCAATTAACATACACAAAAACTAAAATCATGGTTTTCTTTAAATATACACAAAAAAAATCTCGCAGTATTTGCTACTGGGATTAATGTTGTCTCTACTAGATAAGATTCTTTCTAATTCGGATTAATCTTATCCACTAGAGATGAGATTAATCCAAGTAGCAAATACTGCAGCTAACTTTAATCCTTTGCAAAACGTTGCAAACTTGAAGTTAAAGTAAGAGAAAGTAAGTTGCTAGAGTTGCTAGTTGCTAGAGAAAGTAAGTTGCAAAACGTATGGCACATTGGTTTACTTTAACTTATATATCCGCGATTAATCGTTGTTTTAATCCTTCGACTAGAGGCCGCTATGCGTAAGCTCCTCTTAACGAAGAGCTTAGGACAAGACGGAAGCCTGGCGGAGTTAGCACGATTCAGAGCTGCTGCGAGTCCAGCAAATCCGAGTCCTTGAAGAAGGCGTCTCGAGACGAGTCCATAGCTCTGGCGGACGGACAGCTCCGTGAAAGACAAGTCCGAGTCCTTGAAAAAGGCATCTTGAGACGAGTCCAGAGTCCAAGTCCACCAGCTCTGGCACGATTATACATTATCGAGTAAATACAGGGTCAAGTTTATTCAGTACGACTAGTAGCTTTCAAGCCAGCTTCAGGAGCTACTGCACAACTAGCGAGGTGAGTCTACCGAGGTTTCATCTTGTGGTAAGCTCCACGTTACGATGAGATCACCTGTACCGGGCCTAGACAACGAATAAAAATCAAAACTTCGTCGAAATACTTTTATTACAATATTACTGTCAAGGGGGGGGGGGAGAGGTGAGCGAGAAAGCTGAGATAATAAGCTTCAAATTTCAAAAGCTCTCAACGCTGTTTGGCCTACGAGGGAACGCTCATTTCTATTCCCTTATGGTACTTCTCTTATTGATTATACGAACGAACAATTTCATTCATTTTTTTTTGAAACTATTAGGGCATTGTCGACAAGTAATAAAGGTTCTTTCAGCCATCAGTTTCACCGACCCACTCTTATTCATTAGGCTACTACCAGAAACAATTGCTTTATTTTTTCTTGGAAAGAGCTAAGAAAAATCCACTGTTCACAACGCCTTATCAGCAAGTGCCCAAATGTCTTATCGTTGAACGACAGGCGACACATACTTTAGCACGCAGACAGTTTTCCCAATGAGATCTACAACAAGAGCAACAGTAAGCGTAATACACAAAAACGTAATTGTCTGTGAATTATTCGCCGGCAATACTAATACATTAGATAAAGAAACTATAGTCGATTGCTGGGCAGATTATGTACGAGATAACAAAACATGCGGGAGTATCAAAGCCAGACTAGTGGAACAAGTAGCACGCTTTGATGTTGTAAGGTAAGGTAAGCAGGGGCGTCACGACTGGGGAGGGAGGGGGGGGGGGGACGCCCCCCCCCCCCCCCAATGCTGTCGGCCAGTCGGTAAAAAATAACCGAGACGGCGTGAAGCGCCACGATTTTTCGTCAAAACAGTTGATTTTTTTTCATGAAAACAGTCGTTTTTTCTGAAAATTGGTCGATTTTTCGTCAAAATAGTCGGTTTTTGTGAAAATCAGTGGATTTTTCTGAAAATCAGTCGATTTTTTTCAAAACTGTTATTTTTTGTTGTTGAAAACAGTCGTTTTTTCTGCAGAAACAGTCGGTAAAAATTACCAGCCAGTCGGTAAATTCCTCGCCCCCCCCCCCCCCCAAACATTTTGGCTAGTGACGCCTCTGAAGGTAAGGTACAATTTTAATAGCAAATATGAATAAACCTGGAGTTTCTCAAAAGCATCTGACATGCCAGTGGCATAAAAAACGACGCTTCACTAATTCTGATGGGTTTGTAAAAATTATTAATACAATTCTAGCCTAAGGCATTGTAAAGAAAAAACAAACAAACAACTATCACACATCAACACTTAAATTTAAGGACAACATGAAAATTAACGACAACAGTATATATACAGTATATATTTAAAGTTGATGTCGATACATTTAAAGCACAAGTCGTAGTAGATTTTTATCCTAATACACATACTCGACTACTACAAAACACTGCTGGGTTTCTCAGAATTTACAAGCCCAAACCTGCCGTTTTCAGCCTCGCTACTCGCTCCTACGTGATGTTTACCCATCGTAACAGAGCTAGACTCATTCTTTTATTTTCCGTGTTTGGCATTTTTGGGTGAATCAGGCTCCCGCTTATCGCTTTCGAAGAGGTCATTGGTCAGACATACCGGTTAAGCATGTTTTTCCGCGTTTCTCGCCAACGCCAAGGACGCCGAGTGAGGCTAGAAAGAGCCGGGACGAGTTTTCAATCTTAAGAAAAACTGCACGGTTAGTATATTGCAACAAAAACTGAATTTACTGCGACTTGTGTTTATTGCTAGGATTATTTCTATTTTTACTTTTTTTTAACAGAGGCCAATCGAGCAGTTAATTAATTTATATTTACGGTCAATAAACTCCGCGAAATTCATCGTTGGTGATGTTAAATAGACCAGTCGGCAATATATAACTGTATACATATTTACTAAAATAATTCGTGTTTGTCTTTGGCAAGTTTCTGAGATAATTGAACTAGAGTGGATTTATTTTTGTTAGAATTCGATATTTTCAAATTAGTGTTAATATCGACGTCAACCACAAAAACGGCTTGACCGTTGTATTGATTTTGAGAATAAACTAGACTGAAAAAACTATCGCAAATCATATGTTTAACGACGGCGCGAAGGCCAAGATTCAAGAATAGCCAAAATATGGCCGAATCAATCGTTTAGCTGACTAGTTTGTTAGCACCACAAAATATGGCTCGCAGTCAGCTTGGACCAAATCAAATACTTTCCACAATATTCGTTACTTTTCTTAATACACTGGGCAACATCCTAAGACATATTCAACGGTTTTTAAGTCTCAGCAATTTTAAATTTTGAAACTGAACAACCCATGCTAGATAAAAAATCACCAATGGTAAGTAGGCTACATGTTTGAGAGTGATTCTGAAATGATTATGACGCAAGTACAAAAGATGATCGTACCGATACGAGGTTTGGGTTTCATGGGTTTGACCAACCCATGGTTGGTCCTTGATTTTGCGGGAGTTCGTCATTATTGGGATTTTTTCGGTATCGACTGGGTCCCTTGCAGGGCTTACTGCTGAAGCAACCAGGATTTAACTACAACCACGACTAGGGGTACCTCAATCCAAGCTTTACGAATGGGCGAAAGAAGCCCAGACCGATGCTCAAAAAGTTACAAAAAATAGCTGAAAGAGCCCACTAAGTACCGAACCCTTTTAAAGTTCAAACGAAACTTATGGCCGCATTCACAAATTACTATGACAGGGCGGTGAAAAACACTCATTTCTTGGGAGACCAAGGAGCTCAGAAACGTGTTGCTTGACGGAGGGTCGCAGGCCTTTGCAGGTCGTAAATGATGTAACACCACAACTCTGACTGCTGCTGCTCCTGCGTTCTGCCGGAAACCCTTCATGAGAAAAAAAAGTTATTCCTCTGTTTCTCTTTTCTTGTAGAAGATCTCCCTTCCAGACCACAATTAAAAACTCATAAAAGTACCTTCAGCAGGTGTCATGATTGCGTCATGCAGCACTGTTGCCAAGCATGCTGCAAAACCATGAGCCACGTGATTTTCATTCACTGATAAAATCGATCGTACAGCAATTGCTTCTTTTAGCTTTTCGTAGGCCGAGAAGTAAAGCGCGTGGGCGGGTCCAGCTCCAACTACCATCGCGCTCATGCCCCTCATGGGCCGAAGAAGTCCCTCGGTTCGAACCATGTGCATCATCACTTCGCTGATACCCCTTGATGCGCCACTAGTCGCTGGGGCTAGGCTTTGAAGTCGTGTCTGTAAAAATACTCGGTGAGCAAGTTGTAACGAAAATCGCAAAGCCCCACCCCCGCACTACTTAATCATTGCTTGTGATGAACACAACAAATCATAGATAGATAGATAGATATTCAATGCATAGAAGCCAACAAGGGCCATCGTACCAAAACAACAAAAGAAAAAATATATAAAAACAAGAACACTATGCCAGTTATTTGAACTACAGGAATACACAATTTTCCCTGTGTGCTAACCCTTTCCAGAGGAACCTTCGAAATAGTTGAAGAGTCTGGAAACTTTTCTCTTTCATTCTCTCAATTATCCACTAACACCCACATGCTCTCACTCCAAACAACTCTTGTCTCAACCCATTCAGTTCCTCACACTCTCCCACAAAATGACTCATACTTTCTTTATCGCATCCACACATGGGGCAAGAGTAAGACTCTTGATGCTTCTTTTCCGTGTAATTTTAATGTGAAATCACGTAAGAGCTTTTGAGAGTCATACAAAACGACACAAAATAATTACTTTCGCCTATTTTCACATCCTTTGAAGTATATGCATGTTTAGGGTTGCTGGTGATGTTTCTTCGAATTTCTCTCCACTACAAACTGGGGCAACGGACACACTACCATAACTACCTGTTCCTTAGCTTGAAAAGCTTATCAGAAAATATTTGATGGTGGAAAACCACGAACTTGTGTTTCCCACAAGTTCGTCTTTCCAACTTGAGCGGTTTTGAGCCTGAAGAGGACCCTTGCCAAGAAGGGCCGAAATATAGCTCCAATAAAATTCAGCTGACGTATCCGTTTTCCACCATCAAATATGATTCACAGTCAGCTTGGGCTGAAGGAATATTTATTCTTATCAGAAAAATTTCTCGAGATGCTGGAATCACCCTAAAACAAATGGGTTGACAACTTCAGCGTTTAACCGACAGCGAATAAACAAAACCAAAGTGTTGCTGAGCAACATTTTGCCCGGTGAGGTTGAACTAAGGTTGGTGCAACACTCCACATTGCCCAGGCAATGTAGATCTAGTTTATGTTACAATTAGTGGCATTTTCTGCTATATCCTACTCCAGCAAAACCAGGAAGTAACTTTTATATTTTCTTTCACTTTCCAGCTGAAAATAACAGGTGGGGAAGCACTAATGATAATACTTGGAACAATTTCATATTGGTAGCACTGACAGTGTAAATCAGGACGTTAAGTCACCACAGGCCACTTTTTCACACCTGTCACCCCAATATCCAGAAGGCATTAATTTTACCACCTCAGAACCCTCTACACTGGACAACTGCCTAGCTGTTTTATTTTGGCATTTCTGAAGACATAAGACTCTTGAAAACAGAAGACGTCAAGACATGTGCTACAAGAATATGAATGATAGCCTATAATTTCATTAACTAACTTTTCATATTTCATTATTAGTGGTATAACAGTGAAATTATGAAAATCACTATTTTGTTTGAAAAGTGCACTACTGGTGCTTCCACAATACTGGCTACAGGCAAGGAGGATAATAGAAAAAGAGTAAAGGACAAATTAGAGTCCAACCATTTTCAATCATTCCCAAGGACCTGCATAACTTGTATTCCTTCATATTTTGTCAAGAAGCCTAGGCTTACTGCATGTCTGTAGGCTAAGAGCCTTTCATTTTTTATCTCTTTTTCTTTCGAATAAATAATACAACAGGAATGTGACAGAAATTAAGTCACATGGCTCGGCACTGCCACGACAGAAGAGACTACTGTCAACCCCTAAGGCGTTTTTCCGCGACACAATTGTGGACCACACACTTCTGAGTGTTTGTCGCGGAAACACGGTTGTGTGCCACACAGTCGAGCCACAAGTTGAAACTCACGGAAACGCCGTTTTGAGTATTTTTAGGGCAGTAATTTCAAATCTATAAAATTCAGACAATATCTCTTCAAACAGAACGTAAGACTTTCGTCCTTACCGTTCTGCGCAAAAAGGATGCTCAGATGTATGTCTACGTGCTTCAGAAAGTTGTTAATTTTATTGCTTTGACATTATTTTGCTGCTAAATTTGAATTTCCCGCCAGAAACGAGCCACAAAATCTACAATCCCCTCGGCAGTTCTTTATCGAATTTGAGCCACAAAGCGAGCCACACAAATCTTGTTGGTCGCGGAGACACTTGTGGGCTGCACAAAACACCACGGAAACGCTCTTTTCGAGCCACAGTCGACCCACAAACTCTTTGTGGAAGCACGGAAAAACGCCTCTAGAATGCAAAATGATTATGAGCTTTTGCCATTTTGATACAAACTGATACGAACTGTTTTACTGAGAATATACTTTTTATCTACTGGTTTTGTCAGATACTAAAAGAAAATGTTACAACAACAACAGTCAGCATACAATAGAAGGTATTCTGTTCTTTCATGATGATGATCAATCAAATGATAAGAGGGAGGAGTTTATTTTCTTAGCATTTGGGACTGTAAAACGAAAACGATAGCAGAATTCTAAAAAAGCCATTGTTAGAATTATCATTATTGTTAATGGTAACTGGTGATAGCGATAACTCACTGGAACGAAACCTTAGGCTAGCTCTAATGCTGCAGACCTGCTCAGACAACATGATAAGAGTAGGGTGCTTGCAGACTAGAATTCTAGGCAGGATTTCAGAATCCTTATCAGCTCCGTATGGAAAATTCGAGATTTGTGTAACTTCGTGAGGAGAGTGGCACAAATGGGCGTCGCAAGGGGGAGGGGAATGACTGAGGGGAGTGCAGCCCCCTCCCCAAACTTTTGGAAATTCGTTACTTTCTAAAAATTTTACTGGTAGTCTCTCAAACAGAATCTCAAATAGGCTATCGGTACAAATCTTTTCGGTATAACTGCCAGGATTCGGTAGTTACCACGAACTCGGTGAGCGAATTTACCGAAATTATTTGGTAATTTTTCGATGCTAGAGCTATTCAGTATATTTATGTCGAGTCGGTAGTTACACAGAATCCCGAATAGGCTATCGTTCCGTAATTATTCGGTATCATGATTGGGGTTTGGTAAGTTATTTGGTAGTTATTAAACTGTAAATTAGCTATTGCTACGATAGTTTCAAATAATACCAATCTCTCTTTCTCTCTCTCTCTTATAATCTTCAGGGTTCGGTAGTTACCACGAATCCCAACTTTTGTTCCAGTTTCAACGAAACTATACAGAATACAAATATTATTCGGTAGTTTTTCGATACTCAAACTTGTTACTCAATCATTAAAAATACTCAAAAAAAGTCCGGTACAATAACCGGCAGAGGCGTTACTAGCCAAAATGTTTTTTTTTTTTTTTTGGGGGGGGGGGGGGGGCAAGGTATTTACCGACTGGCGGGTAATTTTTACCGACCGTTTTTGCAGAAAGAACGACTGTTTTGACGAAAAACCGACTGATTTTAATGAAAAAAGCAGGGTTTTTTGTGAACAATCCATTCTCCATTCTCTATCCCGTTCTCCTATAAGCGTTTTTTAGTAGAATGCCATAGTGCTATTGTCCATCTTTGGCAGAACGGAGAACGAGTTGTATCTCATTCGGCATTTCTGCTGGATGATCAACGGAATAGAAAATACGGTTCTTATCCCGTTCTGCTACATTCATAAAGTATTGGTACCAGGTCCTTCAGCAAAATTGCAGATGTGGATAAAAGCACCTTATTTTTACGAAATTGACAGAAATTAATGAAGAAGAAAAAGGGTGTCATGGAATGGATCTTCCTATTTTCACTGATTCAGGAAAAAAAATTCCAGAATTTGTGGTCAATGCTAACAAGGGAGTAAGCTTCGACATGAGTGAACAGGACATTTAGTCCTGAGGAGTTCCCTACCAAAATGTTAAAATAGATGGTTGCACCTATTCTGAATCATCTGTTTTGAAGAAACGCCTTTGTGATACGTCACGCCTAACAACAGGAATTAAATAAATAAAAAAATTCTTACTATTAACACATACACAAAATATACAAGCTGGGATTAGGTAGAAAGGGCACTGACGGTTTGCTAACCCTCTCCCCTTCCTAGGCTTTTAGTTTGTGCCTTTCCGGGGCAGTGCCCCCACTTGAATTTCCAAGGGGCCCTCAGGTACACCCAGGAACAAATCAGAAAGTGATACTTGATGCTATGTTACAAACTGTTTCTCTACATTTCTAGAGTTCAGACACACTGACCCAGGCTCAAACGCGTCTTGGAAACAATCAATACTCGAACAATGGCTCATTACCTCAAACTAAAGAGTTAAATTATCATGAGTGACCAGATGTCGCAATTCTGATGAGAAACTGAATTGTTTTGGCTAATTTTCTGTTTTTCTTGAGTAGATCTGGGCCCCCTTGAAAGGCGAGAAGGAGGAGGGGGGGGGGGAGCTGCCCACCAACCACAAATGACGACCCTGCATTAAAAGTTGTGTCAGTAGGTGAGTTGAAAAAAAAAATGAGTCACATCAACCAAGAACGAGTATGAAATAAAAAAAAACATGGTGTTGTAAGCAGAATGGAGAATGGAACCAGCTGAGAAGATTGGAGGGTGTAAGACTAAGGCTATCAATCTCATCGAATAAAGCAATTCTTTGGCTGTCATATCCATCCCACCATTTACCATCAAGTTTACAGTAGAGGCCACGCTTTGTATTCCAGACAGTACTTGCAAGCTCATGGGCGAGCCAAGTCTTTCCAACGCTGGTGGGGCAGCTGAAGAAAAAACTGAGACGACGGCCAGAGTAAGGTCGTGCAGCAGTATCAAAATAGTCACAAAGAGCCGGCGGCTATACTGGAGGAATGTAATCGGTAAGGCAGCCTTGGCTGCATGTAATCCTTCAGTTTCACCGAGCTCAATAAGTCTAGCAAGTTTTCCAAGCTGGCCACCACCTTCTTTCTCATCCCCAGGCACAGGTCTGGCACCATATTCAAAAGGTCCATGAACACCCGGGTTAACTTTGGAACAGTACACAATATTTTAACCATCTGTTCCTTTTTTTTTCCAGGTACCTTCAGTTGACAGGGAGGCCAGACAGGTTTTAAGGTAAGAACACGAGAAAAAGCGGTAGAATGAGTGATGTTTTATATCAATTGTTTTGGTAGAGTGACCTATTCATCAATTGTATTATAGAGTGATGGATGGCCATCAATTGTGAATTGGGGGATTGAGACAATGGGCCATTTGTGGCCTGAGTTTTGGCTGGAGTGTCTGGCCTACCCCACAGAATAAATAAAAAAATATCTGTTCCTTTAGCAACTTCAAGGTATGCCGTCGGCATTTGGATAATTTTCTTGACAGTGTTAGGCCTGAGGCGGGTTGTTAGGATGAAATAACCCTGTATATGTTCTCTATCAGATGTTGGCATGTTTTCAAGTTGGCCAATAAAGTATCTATCTTGTTTCGGTCTGCAAAAGAGTTTTACAAAAAACGAGGCTGAAGACTGTTTTTAAGGAAAAAATTACTATGTTTACAAAAAAACGACTGCTTTTAACAAATATCAACTGTTTCCAAGAAAAAAATCGACTGCTGCTTTGATTTTGATATGACTACGATTTCATTGATAGTCCTTACTTTTATTTTGGATCCCAAAAAGACTCTCTAAAATTCTGCATGCTGCGCTTTTCCTAATATTCTCTATTTTGTGGAAGGACGCATCATTTAACTGAGGTTTTAAGCAAGTTTTAGGATTGGGATTTGAGAAACATTGAAAGCTAGAATCTGCATGGAATTAGTTAAATTTGGCAGGAAAAAGCAGACCTAAAAAAAACTCGCCTGCGATTCTCACTTTAAGTGATAATGGGTAGTATTTACTAGCCTATAGTAGCTTCTGCTATGGCAACATCACACCATCTGGCTTCTGGAAATTCTTAGGATCGCGGTTATCCACTGTAAAAGATAGAATTTGTCTGAGAAGCAGTTCAATTTTAGCCTACATAAAAAAAATTGGATTTAGAAAATTTTCCCCTGATGCGCGCTATTTAATTTTGTTTTGGGTACAATAAATAGAAGCTGCTACTGCCAGGCTACTGCAACTGTGCCTGATGATACATTGTCTAAGTGGGCTTTGCAATTTGCTTACCTTGACGGAGTCAACAGGATACATGACACAATGCTCCATTACGCCAGCCAAAGCTCCTGCAACCATGTGGATAGCTGGACCAGTGGTCGCTGGTAAAGCCTCATAGTCATCTGGTTCTGCCATATTTTGCTGATTATTCTCCTGCAGCTTAGTTTCTGGAAATACTTTTCACAATAAATTTACTTCAGATACACTCAAGTTTATCAGTGTTTCATATCTTTACAGTCTGTGTGTTTCATGAGACCAGCACTGAGCTGTTACCAAACCACCACACCAACCACAAGTCAGAGTAAAAGCAAAAATAATGCCCCGGCATTTTCGCAAGAAATTCCCTAACCGCTGTTAAGAAAAAAAATAAGAACTCCAGAATTACTTTAAAAATATGTCAAAGAAAGATGAAATAACTATTTGGTATTTAAAGCCAAAACTTTTGTATGTATTAGTATTTCTTTATGAAGATTTGATATTTCCAACTAGTAACGATGAGGGAACTTTCCTTCGGTGTCGTTAGTAGTTCGAACTTTAGAGATTGACATTTGAAAACTGCACGGTGCGTGCTAGTTTATTAGAGCAGCAGCTATGATTACTATCAATGACAGCTGGTCAGTTCGTGAAAAGCTTGCTCTTGCAACTGCTGTTTCAAAGTTCAGTGGTGGAGCCTGTCAGTGGTAAGCTTGTATTACCGTAGCTGTACTGTACTGCTATGCAGTTCTGTTTTTTCTGTACTGCTTATTGTTATTATTGCTTTTACTTTTTAGACTAGATTTGTATCATAGAAAACTTTTCAGAGGATCATCACAGTCAACCAAAAACCCCTGATTTTTGGATACCCTATGCCAAACGCTGGATATGTCTAGCGTTTGGCATACCCTATGCCTATGCCTAACGCTGGATACACTATGCCAGGTGCAGATACTGCAACCTAGTAAAATATTGTTGATTTGAGGGAAGTTGAAAAATCAACCAATCAGAACTCCTTTATATTGAGGTAGGTCAGGGTTAGGTTACCAACAGGTATCCAGCATTTCGTATAGGGTATCCAGTGTTAGGCATAGGCTATGCCAAATGCTAGATATACCCGGCGTAGGCATAGGGTATCCAAAAATCAGGGATGTTTGGTAGACTGGATCGTCAAGAATTGCCTCAATAAAATACCCAGCCCTATCCAGTCATGCACAAATCCTCAATTTTTGAGCATGGTGCCCCAATGTCTGGGCGTGCCAGGGGCATGCCTGGACATAAGGGCATGGTACCCCTGTGAAATTTAGTTAAACGGAGACTGACTACAAACCTAAATAGGGCCTTCTTCCTGTCCTAGATAAAAAGATACCTGATTTTACTTTCTATCCAACCTCATTTTCCAAGTTTCAAAATTTTAGAGCACTTCCAAGATACATAGAGTTTTTTGGAGGTCACTTCTGTTCTAGTGGGTTTACTCTATCCTTTTTCAGAAAACTGCTGCTAGGTACCTGCTAGGTACCACTGCAAATATTTCCTTTAGATTGTTTGCCTTTTATTGTATTTATTTTGAGTGATTTTTTTCTTAACAATTGTTATCGAAACTCGCTATACTCAAAAGAAATACAATAAAGGATGAACAATCTAAATGAATTTGGAGGGGAAGGAAATTTAATTCCTAAAGGAAGAAAATTTAAAAGCTTACCACATCCATTCTACCTAGCGATGACTACCTGAGAAGGATAGAGTAACCTAGCGATGACAACCTGGGAAAGGATTGAGTAGCCTAGTGGCAACTACCTGGAAAAGGATAGAGTAAACCCACTAGGAAAGAAGTGGCCTCTACAAAACTCTATGTATCTTGGAAGTGCTCTAACATTGTGAAAATTGGAAAATGAGGTTAGATAGAAAGTAAACTCAGGTACCTTTTGATCTAGGACAGGAAGAAGACCCTATTTAGGTATGTAGCCAGTCTCAGTTTAACCAAATTTCACAGGGGTACCATGCCCATGCACAAAAATTGAGGATTTGTGAACGATTGGCCCTATCTAGGCAAGGAGCAAAATGTCAATATGTCTGATTTTCAACTGCTATGTAGGCTATACCATTTTCTGTAGACCTTGCCAAAGTTAATTGCAGTAGAACTAGAGGTATGGACCTTGAAGATTGCCTAATTTTGAATGCCATCAAAGAATATGATGAAGATCAAAACATAGCAAATGTTCATGCACAGTCTCTTGAGTGCTAACAGTAATTGAAGCCAGAGCTGCATTCTTCTATTTGTTGCTCAGTTTAGAGTGCACTCTTTCCCCTATCAGCTTGTGGGA
Source organism: Branchinecta sandiegonensis (assembly GCA_030848855.1). Classification (NCBI taxonomy): domain Eukaryota; kingdom Metazoa; phylum Arthropoda; class Branchiopoda; order Anostraca; family Branchinectidae; genus Branchinecta; species Branchinecta sandiegonensis. The sequence goes on along the minus strand of JAUPMV010000003.1, from coordinate 15,972,113 downwards.
CCCATGTTTTGCATTACTTTCATGGCAGTCCAGAGCACCCCAAAAGAAGAAAAAGAATATTAAAAAAGAAACAACAAATTGCAATGATGGACTTTGATTTCATCTTTCACAAGTCTTTCAGTATCCTCCCTGATTGAATGTGGGATGCGGTAGGGGTGTCCTCGGTACGGCTTCGCGTCGGGTGTTAGTTCGATCTTGTTGAGGTAAGTGTTTGAACGTCCAAGTGGCTCCTCGTCGTTGAGAATGAACATGTCGGCAAACTCGTCGATGATGTCTCTCAGCTCCCTCTCTTCTTCGCGGCTGCAATGGCTTAGGTTGAACTGGGACTGGAGCTTTCTTAGTCTGGTTCGGGCGAACCAGTCATATGTGTCAGAGGCGTGCTGATGTTTTGTTGAACTGGAGCTGTCAGCCTCTCTTGAACTGGTTTCTGCTGGTGTGAGATCTCCGCTGGAGACTGTACTGACATTAGCCCACCTTGAGTCTGGATACAGCTTCATCGGACGACCGCTGGTGTTGAAGACTGGAACTTGGAGTTGACCAAGTTCGTTGACTTCGCTGATCGAGTCTGTAGCGGCAAACTGACGATGTGGCTGGACGTGAATGGTCTTCGCGGCAAACAGTTGATCGACTTTCAGGACTACCATGCGGCTTGAGTAGGGCTTGATGTAGTTGAACTCGAGGACTCTTGCTTCAGACTGGAAAGTAGTGGATGGCTTTCTTCGGAGATTGTCATTCTTTCTTCGGCGAGCGAGATGGTTATGGCGTTTTGCTTTATGAAGTCTGCGCCGAGAAGGATTGGTTGCTGAGTTGCGCTGGTTGGAAGGACGTAGAAACGCTGGCAGTTTGGTTTCCGACGGTTATCATCACGTCGGCTTGACCGACAGGTTGAATCGGGTGTCCGGTGAAAGATTGGAGTACTGTCGAGGCATGGTGCTGGTAGTTCCGAACAGCTACTTGAGGTATTCGCCTATAGACGTCATATCGCAGCAGTGATGCTTCGCTTCCGGTATCGAGAATGGCAATGCTGGTAAAATCTGAAAACTTGACATGGCATTTAGGTAACGATGATCTATTTAAAATATTTACATTTTTCCGACTCGCGTATCCCCTTTTACGTGAGCCTGAAAAATGTAAATATTGTAAAATGTAATATTAGTAATTAATGCTGCGACCGAGTTTGTTCACTGAGTAACTAATTAGTATCTAATCACCTTTTCACTTTAAGGTTCAGCCCAAAGCTCATGGGACTTCATTAACTGATTTGAGTTTGTATTTAAAGTCAAGTGTAATGTGTTTAATTGGTCAATCGTTTGGTGTCTGTTCACCAGTACAGTTTTGGGCTGAACCTTAAAGTGAAAAGGCGATTAGATACTAATTAGTTACTCAGGGAACAAACTGGGTCGCAGCATTAATTACTAATATTACATTAGGTTATGCAAAGTTCTTGGCCATTACTAAAGGAGTTGTAAGTGGTTATTTTGCGAGTTGACTCAAATCAACAGCGGGCTAGGGTCTCCAAGCATCTGCCAAGCCTATGGTGAAGCTTATCCATAAAACAGACAATGTTGGTAGACCTGTAGACTGGCCTAGGCCAGTTTGTTCACCAACATAAATGAATAAGCAAAAAGAAGAATTAGTTATGAAACATAACAATTTGGTTATTATTTATCATACACCTCAAACTTTCAAACTCTAGAATAAATATTGACAGATTCAACCAACAGATTGAAATTTCTTGATTCTGATCCAGTAAACTGTCAATTGTCGCCTATGAGTAAGGATGAAGGACTTTCACTATGGAAGCCGTTGTACTTTGAGTGCAACTCAGGATCAGCTCTTGTTATTGCTAAAGTGTGGAGACTACTTGTTCTATGTGTTGCACATGGTCTGGGTTTTGAAAAATATTCCAAATAGGAATGTCTACCTACCTATGTAGGCAAATACTAACAAAAACTACCTGTCGCAGTAATATAGTCCCAATGGATGGTGGTTGTCAGTGGAATTACGGATAGAAATTCAGCCTTAGTGTAAGCATGGCTCAGACTGGAAACACCATTTGGTATGTTTAGAAAAATGTGTTTTTAATTTCAGGGCATCTGTCAGTCAGCTCATCAGACAGTTAGTAGATGAACACAGACCTTCTGATTGGAACAGCCCTGAGAACTGTGCTCTTCAGTATAACATCTTAGTAGACTCTGTCAGTAATTCAAAAAAGAAAAGGGGACTGTCCTCTGTAGAATGTAATCAGGCAATTCTAAAGAAATTAAGAGATGAGAGGGTAGAGGAACTTAGATCTACTGCAGAAAGAGCAAAAAATGCATATCAGAAGTTAAAAGAGCAGATTGAGTCTCTTCAAGAAGGAAGTCAAAATCACCGTCTGCAGGAGATATGGAAAGAAATTCAGAGGTGAGCTTCAGTTGCTTGACATCTTTTGTGGCAGTCTTTATTGCCAGCATTTTAAGTAACAGGACATGCAGGGCAGGTCAATGAAAGCGGATTAAAGGTTTTTTCTGTTCCAAGATTTCTCAAGCTCACATGCTCATTCATCCAGATATTTTTTCCATAATTGGTTAATTAATTTTAATTCCGTACCCGGTAAATGGATGAGGCAACATTGGTTATACCTTTATAGTAAATGAATAACAAGGTATGGTTGTTGTGGTTAATGTAAGGCCAATATGCTTATTTTGCAGAGAGCAACAACTGAAACAAGAAAAAGAAAATGCCAGGACGAAAGTACTTGAAGAAAGGGAAAGGCGGGCTCAGGAAGCCAACCAAGCTACTCGTAAGTAGTAAAGATTTTTCAACTTATCCTCCAAAATTGGCTGGAATCTGAAAGTTTGTTAGATCTGTTTTAAACCATATTTTTCGTTTTTAGTCCTGAAAGAGAAGAACATTCCCGATGAAGAGTTAACGACTATTGTGGAAGAGGTTCTTCCTCTACAGCCTGACCTTCGTGATGAAGACCTTGTGGATGTAAGACAACTTTCGTTGATTACTTACATTATTTATCAGCTTTAAACTATTTGGGCTCAGCAGCTGTCCCTGCTTCCTGCGACCATATGTCCAGTGCCGTCTTTTTCTTTTGGTGGACCCTAGGCCATCCATGGGTTTTTGGCCCCATTTCATGAGTCTAAAATGTTAAAAACGCCAACACATTAGCACACACGAATCACACGATTCTTAGTCGAGTCGAGCCACACTAAGGTCACATCTGAGCATAATTTCGGTAACTTAAATGACGACGGTGCAACGTAGCTGATCACACTTAGATCGTAATGATGCAACTGTAGAATGATCTCTGAACAATTTACAACGGCCGCTTGGCCTCTCGTTTCCCCTGCCCCCCCCCCCCCCCCTCCCCCAGCACCGGCCTAAGCAGCCTAGGGGTAAAGACGGCACTGAGTGCTGCTGTGATGGACAGTTAAGTATGTGATCGATAGAAAATCGACTCTCGTGGTTATAAACCAAATTTGCAGTTATTGTCAAACAAACAGAAAAAACTACAATATGTGTATCTAATGTCAGTACGCTTAAAAATTCAAGCTTCGTTAAAATATTTCACGAACTCTGGAATAAAACTTTTTGCATATCTAGTGTGTTTTGTAGGTTCGGGACAGAGCTTGGGAACCTTAGAACTTACCACTCGTTCTGGTCGACTTCTAACATTTTGATAGGGGGGAGGGAGGACTTGGGAGTGGAGAGGATGTGATACCATGGCTGAACCGAAGTCAGTGCTTAGCTCCTTTCTGCGCTCCTGCAGTGTTTTTAGGTTAAAGTGTTTTAAAAGGTATGAGTAGGGAGGCTTCAGTAGTATTCTTTCTAGTTTATCTCTTTGTTCCTGCGATAATGAAAAATGCCAAACGGGTGCTGCGTATTATAGGGTGGGTCTGATGAAAGAAGTATAAACTCGTAGTAGGTGACACTGGGGTATTTTCATTTTTGAAAGAAGTTTTAGGTTTTAGGTTAGGCATGTAGCCTATGCATGTATATTCTTTATAACCCGTTACATTCAAAATGAATAAGAACAGAGTTTATGAAAGAAAAATAAAGAGTAACGAGAGAAAAGACAATTAGCGATCAAGTTTCTTAACTACAGACAACTTTGCGTACCCACAGTTGAAAATACACCCAGGTCATTCCAGAAAATAAAGTACTTCTCATTACAGCGAATCTGTCTCTATTTTTTTAGCTTATCACTGAAGAAATCATCGACATACAGCCTTCTGAATATGAAATATCTGTAGACGGTAGTGAATATCAGGTACCGTTCGAGCTAGCGCCCGGGGAGTTTGAGATTCCAGAAGAAATTCAGTCCCATCCGGAAAAACTGGATGAAAAACACTTATCCTTAGAAGATACCACCGAGGAAAATCAGGTAGCCAACGAGGTTCTGCCGATGAAAGAGGAAGAGGTAAGAACGACTTGGGTAGGGAATTAAAGCTGGTTAATCTTTTTGCTGAAGACGTAATGAGGATTGGGGTAAGCCGTACCAGCCCCAGGGTGCTCAGTCCTTGCCTGTATGCTGCTCTTTGCCGATTTGAAAGTTTAAGTGGAAGGTGACCAGAAGGCATAGCTCGGCTGTGAAGTTAGGTTCCCAAGTAGACTTTGGCCGACGATGATATCATGTGTCTTTCATGGCGAAATGTTTCGCAGAAACCCACTTAATTAACCAGGCTTCATTATTCTCAATCAGTCAGTCGTTTATTTCTACCAAATTATCCATTGGATAGCATAGGCTGACGACAAGATTATCATACACTAGACAACAAAAGAAACAATTAGAGTAGTTATATACAGTTCATTTGTCAAATTAATTAAAATAAACCATGCTAGATATACGATAAAACACTGAAATAACGTTGTCAAATTTTCATAATATCGTCTGTAGGCCTATCGATTATTTCTTCATGTTTTTAGAGCGTCTTATAGTGTTGAACAAAATAAGTTACAAACGAGTAGAGATATCTTGTTGATGCTTCGACGGGTGGTTGTTTTAACTTTCGCTTCCCAGCTTCAGTATTTGAGCGTGTCATCGGACGATTCTCGGTGGTTTCTTCATATTCTGGGAGAATATGCCTATTCGTTTTAGAATGGAGGCATTCGTACCCGAATTTCATCAGCGAATGGTGTCGTGGTTCGGTTAGAGTTTCCATTTTTAAAGCACAACTCTTACTAGAAATGATCTTTTCCCTATAAAATTGATCAGGAAAAACGTTTTCGAAAACTGAACGTGCCTTGGTTAAAAAGCAGGAAAACAAAGCAAATAAAAGAAGTAATAAACAGAAGATTATCACATCCTTATGTGTGAAAGAGTTGTCAGCGGACAATGAAGATTCCGGCAAACTTTTCGTTGGGTGGCAGGAAAACTCGGCAAGGCCGAAAAAGCTCTAAAAATTCGTAGTAACGAAACGAAACAATGGAGAAAGGTGGAAATTTTAGAAGCTTATAATTCCATATGGGAGCTAAGTATATTATAAAAGGCAGAATAAGCAAGAGGAGTCCTTTAAGAACGAAGGACATTCATTATACGACGTGTATGCATTGCTGAGTATTATTTTGCAAGCACACTTTTGGAGTCATTCAATCTTCGCATCTTCGTTCTGAGCGAGTCCAGCGTGCCATACTTCGCTGCAGTATTCAACTACTGGTCTTACGTACGTTTTGTATAATCTGCAGAGTACTTCATGGGAGAAACCAAAACGCTTTAGGTATGCAAAAGATCTGAGGTGGATCGCACCATTTTTTATGATCTTCTGCACATGAGGTCCCCATTAGATGTCGGTAGAGACAGCGCTCTTTTCTCTACTAATGGACAGTTTTGCTTGCTCAGTTTGCTTTGTTAGCTGATCCAGAGTAGGTTTTAAAGCCATTTCAGAAGAATCCACAAAGCGGAGGATCGGAAGTGAGAGGTCGTCAGCAAATTTGAGTCTATTTCTTATGTGTTTTACGAGTTCCTTGTGGGGCGCCACAAACTATTATGAGCATCTCCGAAAGTTGGTCACCAAGTTGTACAAGCTGTTTCTCCCAGTTAAGAAGCTTGCTAGCATTCTTGCGAGAAATTTTCGTGCTCCCATCTCTGTTGCTCCGGTCACGACAACTTCATGCGCCAAGAAGTCAAATGCCTTGATCATGTCCGCTATTAGGAGATCCAACCCAGAACGTTAATGCCTCCTAAAAAGGAAGAAAACAGATGCATAATTTCTCAGCACATCTTATTCTATTCATTCGTGGTATTTATTGGAGAAGCTGAGGAGTAGCATCATATAATGTGGAAACAAAGCCCAAATCAGCTGATCCATTCAGTGACACTATAGGTGGAAAAAAAAATACATAAACTTTGAACAACTAAATTAAGATTGTTAACATTACTCACTTATGAACGGGTATAGACTGTTGGCTGGGAGGGCTTCCGAAGTTTTTTTTTTTTTTTTTTAACTTTGCCAGCGAAACCACCTGGGAATTACTAAATTTCAGTATCACAGTCAGATAGGTAGAGTAACAAAAATGAATTCAGTTCTACGAAGTGCATATGAAAAAAAAGAATAAATAAATCTTGCATATTTTTCGCCGAAGAATCCTACTTACAGCTTTGTATGTATTTTCCGTTTTGTTTTTATATGACACTTGTCTTTTACGCTTACAGATGGATCTTCCGGACATTCCAGTAGAGGAGGTAGCACTGGACCAGATTTCCGTTGCTCTAGATTTACTGGAAGACTTGAATCAAGAACCCGCTTTCAAAACCCCACCAACTTCCCCACAAAAGGAAGCAGTCGTGTCACCCCAGAGGGACCTTCCCGGAGATACCTCTGTACCAGAACCTGAAGAGACTCAAGCTCTGAATACCACTCAAGAACCCCTCGAGTTCGCTTCCCCGACGAAAAAAGTTACGCCCGATTTGGCAGTAGTTCAGGCTCCCCTAGAATTGGGTTCCCCCGAAAAAAGTTCTGGGGAAGCCCCCCTTTCTCCAAAACGCGAGGCAGTTGTGTTGCCTCGTCCAGAAAGATCGCCAGAAAAGAGAATAAAGGAGACGGAAGAAGCTGATAAGACATCTGTGGACAAGGAGCCCAGTCAGGAAAAAGAGCAGATGGGAGGGATTCCAGAAGGACAGGTCAGTTTTCATACAGTCCGGGTACGGCTTACACACTTAATTTTCTACTGTCCAGTTTTTCTGAGATATTTTCAGCTTTTATTCCTCGCTCGTAAGCTCGCGCAGAACATGCAGATTTCGTATGTTTAAGAAGCTTGCACGGACAATTAGAACGCCAGTTTTCAGCTCATGACTGAAGGATGATACAGAGCGAACGGAGGAGAAACAGCTCAGCCAAGCTACGTTGAGCAGTTTAAAACTGCTCTTCCGAGAGAAGTACCTGTGTTCAGGACTCTGGACTCTTAATTCTCGATACGCCTTTTTCACGGACTCGGCCTCGACTCCGGAGTCCGAGTAAGCGTCTTGGCCGCAAATTTATAATCACAGCAGATGTCTTCAGCCACCAATTCAAGGGATTGTCCAAGCGATGGTTATGTTACCCTGGATTAATTTAAAATTCATTTGGGAAAAAAGAAAAACATATTTTTGGACTCTGGGCTTGACTCGGTCTCCAGAACATATTTTATAGTCCGTTCTCGTCTCGAGGGACTTTCTGCAGGACAGGGAAAAGTGGGTTTGGCTTTGGTCTTAAACTCGATTTGGACACGCTGGAATCGAGAGCAGCTCTGCCTGTTGTACAGTGCCAGTTCTTTTGCAGCCTGAAGAGGTAATGGAAACGAAGGATATCGAGACTGAAGAAATACAGGAGGCTAACGCACCGGACCATCCTGAGCCCGAAAGTGATCAAGGTATGGTGCGTTTAACTTTTGGGGGCCAACTCCTTTTCCAACTAACATATTTTTATTTGGCACGCGTTTGGCTCGACCCAAAATCATGTCGGAAAGATTCCGTGGTCAAAGTATGCAAAGACGCTGTCTCTGAACCCCCCCCCCCCCCCGAAAAAAAATAAAAAAATATGTCCAACACCTGAATGTTTTCGTTGTGGGAATGGTACCGCAGCTTCATAACATGTGGGACATGTCATTAGATTTACAGTTTATCTAGGAAAGACCTACAACAAAAGGTGATAACCTGATGAAGAATTATCTCAGAATAATAGAATGAAGTTGTACGAAAAAGTAGCATGCAGTACCAACTGATACACTACATGCTACTATAGCAAGACTGGATGCTACTGGAGCAAGGCGGGATGCTACTCAATACTACTACTTAAGAGTAGCCCAGTGTGAGGAATATTAAATTAAAGTATACTGTACTACTGCATATCAGTACATGCAACCTTTTCGTACAACTACCATACAACTGCACAGGTTACAAATTTTTAATCGGGAAGCTATAGCAATGAAATTTTTCAGGCAAAGTATCCGTGAGCGAAGTGCCGCCCAGTGACTCGATACTACTTGGTGAAGAAAAAACGAAGAAGGAAGCACCGGAACCACGCGTCGAGTAAGTAAACTGCAATAACTCCAGCTGAGCATCTGTTGTAGACCAAAGACTAAGATCCTCTCCAGGCTCAAGATAGAAAAACGAACCTTAGCTTGAGCGTGAATAGGACTTTTGCCAAGGAGGCCCAAAAATCACTTGAATAGAAATCCATTTAACACGGTCAAAAATTATTCGCAGCCAGCTTAGACTAAAGGAATATTTACTAAGGTCAAGTTTTTCCGGAAACTGAGAGACATCTAAAGTAATCTGCCTTCCCACCCCCCGTAAGAAAGGAACTCGGTGTAGATTGCTGATCCTCGCTTTTTTTACTCAGAGAATGAACTTCGAGCAGCTCCGGACGACTTTAACACATTGCAGAGTTTGTTTTAGTTCGTTGGCAGATGGCGAAATCTATTTGCTGTGGAGCAAGAGGTTTAAGGTCAAAGTCTACCCGAAAGAACATATAGGAAAACCTTCCTAACTGTTAATCAGTTTGTTCATAGACCAGTATATACCAAGTTGTCTGCCAAGCCAAGAAAAACCCATTTGACTCCCTCTGTGATTTGCGATGTTGGGGCCAAATCAAGGTTCAAGTTGGTCATATTTCTATACATAACTATCACCTACATTAGACAAGCACTGCAGGAAAACAAACTTCGTACAGGGTGTGCTTGTCTATTGGTTTTACAACAGTTACGTTTTTTATCCGAATTCTCCTCGCGATTCTCCTATCTGGCGTTTTTGGACTGTTCAGATGAAGTGAATTCTCCTTTTCTTGCGTTTTTGTCAGAATCGAGAAGGGGGAAAGCCTCGCAGTTCTGCAGAATCGAGAAGTTTCTCCGATGGTGAATTCTCGATTCTCCTCTCTCCGTTCTCCTGCCTGATTGGTGGACAAAGTGCGGGTGTTCAGTGTGCATAAACACGTATACCGGGTTGCGGACGAGCTGCAAAATTAGTGTTTTTGTCAAAATCACAGAGAATTTGTACGAGAATCGAGAATTCAGATGCGAGAATTCGGAACAGAGAATTCGGATCAAAAACGCAACTTATTAACAAATTAAAATTTACAGTAAATCATTCGCGCGTCTCGTAATCCTCCCAGAATATCACTAGGTACCCGTTTCACAGCTCGCTTTACCTTGCGGTCTGTGTTATTATTGGATTTCTAGCAAGATAGACAGTCCTTTTGAAAGAAGTGTATCCAGTACAGTGGCATACACTAGAGGTATGTTTATTTGAACAGTTGCCTAAATTTGAACGGTGCAGTTATGGGTTAAATGGTAGAATGAAGATCATTTTATAAGTAGTGAACTGAAAGACAAAAATGCTCCTCAGCCGGGATTTGAACCCAGGACCCTCTGCTTGCAAGGCAGGCGCTCTACCATTTGAGCTACGAGGGGCTTGTGAACAGAGTTCGCAAACCACTACAATAGTCTGGTAGGAGCCGGCCATAGGAACAGTGATCCCGCCCGAAGGCAAACTAATCTAACCAGTTCACATCCCCATGTCACCATGTCAATAGTAAGACATAAACGGCACTTTACACAAAGGACTTGTACCGTGGCCAATAAACCAGAAACAGTTTTTATCGAATGTAATTTAGAAGTCTAGGAATCCATTGTCGGAGCCACGTAGACATACCAGGACCCACAAGACGGGGTCTCGTGTTGAAAACCAAATAAAACCAAATGATAATTTTAATGGGGAATTTGAGCTACCGAGGGGCTTGTGAACAGAGTTCGCAAACCACAACAATAGTCTGGTAGGAGCCGGCCATAGGAACAGTGATCACGGTACAAGTCCCTTGTGCAAAGTGCCATCTATGTCTTACTATAGAATGAAGTTCCATTCAGGTGTTTTAAGGGGCCCTTAATTAGCTACTTTTGGTAGTTTACTGTCGTAACAGTGTGAAAACAGCACCGTTCTGAGTCAATAAACGTTCAAATAAGCATACCCCTACTGCACATGCGCCTGTTGCATGTGTACCCGATGAAAAATTTATCTCAAAATAATATACGGAGTTGTACAAAAAGTAGCATGCAGTACTAACTGATGCTACTACATGCTTCTACTTCAAGGCTACCGTGCTACTGCATACTTCTGCATGCTACTATTAGCAAGACTGGAACCTACTATGGCAAGACAGGATGCTACTGGATACTACTGCATAGGATTGGACCAGTCGGAGGCACGTTAAATGATAGTATTCTTTGCTATAACATAGTATTACATGCAACTTTTTCGTACAACTACCATACAACTACGCAGGCTACAAATTTTTCATCGGGTACTTGACCCCCTCTAATGCTACACACTACGCAGGCTCGACTCCCGAGAAGATGCAGACTTGAAGACTTGGAGAAAGTCAATCACACTCGTTTGGAAGGAGTTAAGCCAACACAAGAATTCGTCAATATTTACGAGACCCATCAGCGATGAGAAAGTAAAGGGATACTCCGCTGCAGTTAAAAGGTAAGAAGGCCTTTGATTGCAAAATTTTAATGTGGATATTTTCTAGGTTTTTAGAGCACTCTACAGTTCGGGCATTTCCTAATTTACCGCAAATCTTCCAGGCCAATGGATTTGTCAACTGTTAAGAAGAACATCGATTCCGGAGTTATTACGACCACGACCGAATTCTACCGAGACGTTATGCTAATGTTCACAAACGCGATGATGTTCAACAGCTCTCAGTCCAATGTTTACGCAATGGCCCTTGACATGCAGAGGGATGCTATGGAGATAATACAGGTAATTGTTTGTGCATAAGGCCTATTCTCGCCATTCCCCGAGGACTCCACTTGAGGAGTCCCTGCGTTTTTGCTTGTCCCGGGAATCACTCACCGTATTCTCGCGAGTCCTCACATACGGAATGTTCCGATTATCATCACCATCATTAAAAAGGACTCCCTTTCAGATTCGCAGGGAAATCAGTTGCATGAATATCATGAATATCATCCTGGCTGTTGCAGAAACCAAGGATGTTGGCTAGACACGCACGAAATTCTGGAAGATCATCAGCTTGACAAACTGGCATATACACATTACCTTAAATTGCACTTGCAAGCAATAAGGATGTTGTATCCCGATGAGTAGCTTGCGGATGACGATGGTGCTATGACCTGGTTGCTGCCTCCGGTGCGCACCAGTCCTTTTTCCAGGGTGTCCGCGCCAGTCCTCGTCGAGTCGCTTTTTGAAACCTTCGGGTGTTTCGCTGGTGGCAGTTGGTTCGGACAAGCTGTTCCATAAGCATTGTCCTAATAGGTGTAATAAGCTGAATAACGCTATACGCGATGTTTACGTCTTAATACACACGCCCGTTCACATACGAACCCGAGAGGCTCTTAGCGAGCAGTGTTGTCAAGGTCATACAGTGTTTCGAGTTTCTGAAGATCAGAAAAGTGTTCTTAGTGTTACTTGAAGTACACCAGTACAATTTGACGCCCAATACATTGTAAAAAGCAGTTAAATATGCGGATGGCCAGCATTGGTCTTCGAAGTAGCATTAAGCAGTCGCAGCAGAACAAAACGTGTTATTTTGAAGAAAAGTTGTTTCTTCAGCTTCCAACAAAGTAGAACTTTACTGCTTCTCGTGCCAACCCTGACGACGCTGCTCCTTTCCTCGGCCCGCTGGCTGAACCAACCAAGCGATCTGATTGGCCCTGCATAAGCCAGAATGGAACGCTAGTCTATTCTCCTTATTCACGTTATTACAGCGCGCTCCGAAGAAAAGAGGAATCTGTAATAAGTCTTATACGCGGTAATACACCTTATTACACCTATTAAGACAATGCTATAGAGGAACAGCTCGGTTACTGAAGAAGTGCTGGCGAACACGAGAAGTGTTGGACCTTCTGGACAGTTTCCGGGAGTGGCCCCTAGTCCGTGAGGGGTTGTCGGGGGCGAAGAGGGAGGGGAGACAATTAGAGTTGAGGATTCTGTAGACTAGTAGCATGTCCCCTCTCTTCCGCCGGTAAGTAAGTGTCGGGATCTTCAGTTTCTGCAGTCGTTGTTCATAAGGTAGTGCTCTAAGGCCTTGGATGGATTTTGTTGCTCGCCTCTGGACACCTTCGATTAGTTTCTTGTCTTGTTTGTAATAGGGTGAGGCGAGGGCATTGCCGCTCTCCAGCTTGGGCCTGACCAGAGCTTTGTAAAGCTTCAGCATGACAGTTGGTTTGCGGGATGCGACTGATCGTTTTATCATCCCTAGGGTCTGATTGGCGCTAGCCACTACCTTTTTGGTGTGAGCGTGGAATTTTAGTTTGTCGTCCACAATAACTCCGAGGTCCCTTTCTTCTGAGGTGGAAGGGATTGGGACTGGGGTGCTTGATCCATGTCTTCTCATCTGGTACTGTCGCTTAGGGTTATTGTATCCAAAGTGAAGTACACGACATTTGTCTGGATTGAACTCTAATTTCGATTCACTTGACCAGTCAGTTAAACTGTTGAGATCTTCTTGAAGGGTGTTCGTAAAGGCATTGGCAATTAGTTTTGAGTCATCTCCGTATTGTGGCATGGGATTCTTCAGAAGCTGATGGGCGTCGTTAATGTATATGTTGAAGAGGGTTGGTCCCAGTACTGTCCCTTGCAGGACTCCACTAAGTACTTCGGCTTCCGATGACAAGACCTCCTCACCTGCTATCCCGAAGACTCGGACTCTCTGCTTGCGTCCAGTCAGGAAGTTCTGCACCCAATCTGCTACTTGAGGATGAATAAAGCATGCGTCGACCTTGATGCGTAATCTTCGGTGACTGACTTTGTCGAATGCTTTGGCCTTGTCAAGGAGTGCTACGTCAACTGGTGTGGCTTGCTCCAGAAGATTGGTGACGATCTCGAAGGACTCTATTAGGTTAGTGTCCACAGACTTTCCTCGGACGAATCCATGTTGGCTTTGGTGGATGATGTTGTTTGCTGCCAGGTGCTGGGTAATTTCTTTATTAACTATGCCTTCAATGACTTTGGATATGACAGATGTCAAGCTGATTGGACGGTAGTTTTCTGGAGAGTTTTTATTTCCCTTCTTGTAGATGGGAGTGATGGTGGCAGTTTTCCAGTCCCCAGGTATGGATCCTTGATCAAGCGATAGTTTAAATATCCTTGTCAGTACTGGAGCTAGAACAGAGCTGGCTTCTTTCACTGTCCTTGGGTGTATCCCATCTGGTCCCCTAGATTTGTTGGGGTCTAGGGCCGCGAGACGTTTTTCGACATCTGACTCAGAAACAACAATCCTTTCCATGGGTATGGTGACGGTATATTTTGTCATTTCTGGTAGGTCCTTGTCGTTTAAGTCATTGGTGTACACAGAAGCGAATTGCTCGTTCAGGGACTCAGCAATTTCAAGCGGAGTGGTTGAGGTTGACCCGTCAGGTCTTTGGAGGGGGGGGGGGATAGTTCCCCGAACTGGCCTCAAGGATGACATGTGCCGCCAGAATTTCTTTGGGTTTGTTTTTGCGTCGTTAGCAAGCGATTCTTCATGCTTGGATATGCATTGGCTGATGGCCTTTTTGTACATCTTTCTGGCATGCTTGTAGGCTTCCAGACTTTCGGGGAGTGAGTTTTTACGGTACCTTGACCAGGCCCGCTTTCGCTTATTGATTGCTTGCTTAACAGATGCAGAGAGATAAGGTAGGGTTTTAGGTTTCTTTACAAATCTTACTGAGATGTGTTTTTTTTTTGGTTTGAAGTACAAGATCACGCAAGAGCACCCAGGCAGTCTCCGCTGATTCGGCTGACATGATTGTTTTCCAGTCTGCCGCACCAAGGTCCTGTCGGATTTTCTTGTAATCAGTAAAGATTTTTTTGGTATAACCCCTTTCTTCTGTGATTTAAGTCATTCTGATTTTGATGCTAACGTGGTCACTTGAGCCAATTGGAGGGAGGTAGTCAACTGAGACAATTGTTCATCAGTTACGATTAAGTCGAGGCAGGAAGGCAATTGTCCGTCTCTGTATCTGGTCGGCTGGTTAACAGCTTGGTGGAGCAGATTTTCGTGAAGACGGTGAAGGAATGGCTCAGATTCCTCACTAAGGTCTCTTTTTGCCGAGGAGGGGTACCCAGCACCATCACACCATAAGATCGATGGGAAGTTGAAGTCGCCTGCCAAGAAAATGTCTGTGAAATGTGAGCAAGAATAGCTTATCAGGAAAACTCTTCTATACGAACTTTACTGACACTCTTGTGTCGTCATCGGTTCATTTAAATGATAGTTCTGTCCTGGCAGTACACGTCCGTTTTCATACATTCATGGAGTAACATCCACCATATCTGTTCTAATATTTATTTATTGAACTAACAGCCAGCAAGGTATATACAAACATACAAAGAAAAAACAACAGACAAGAAAAAAAAAGAGAAAAAGCATCAAATCCAAAAAAATGGTGGTCAACTTCAGACCTGTTGAGCGTATATCTCGCCCGACCAAGTCCGAGAAAATAAAAGAGACGGTCAAAAAGCGGATTTTCAAAGAAAGTATCCACTTATGGATCAAAAGGAAGATTTCCTACCCAGTCCCAGAAAATATGGGAGGCCACCACTAGTGACCATCCGGTCCCAAACTGTCTACACTCATAGCTAAAAACCCCTCAAAAGTATCCAGCTTCCATGGACGAAGCAGTTGTATTATTACTTTGTCCTCCAATGCACAAATAAGGCATTTTAAAGTTTTTGAGAAAACGTCCCCTAGTGTGCGACAGCATTTACACGTCCAATTCAAATTCAGTTCGATTTACTTTTGAAACCGATACAACGGTCAAGCCGATTTGGTGGTTCTCGTCCATATTAACACTAATTATATACAAAAGATAATACTGCACTAGTTTGGATTTAACCAAGACTTGTCAAACATAACTTATTCACTTACATTGGCTTGAAGACCCGCTGAAAATGTGTTACTTCGTTGTTCCGCTGTGTGATTTGTGGTAACTCTATGCGCTTGTATTTTTTTTTTATGCCTTACGAGGAAGATGTATGATGGATTTTTGTTCAGGCACTACGCAATCTTCACCAATCTCACCATTGCCCACTGAAAAGCCGCGTTTGTGTTGAGATTAAAATCTCCCGCGCCATAGTAGAATTTACGCTGTGGGGACGGCCGCAGATATTCTGAACGTTACAACTAGAGCAGAAAGTGGGAAATAAAAAAAATCCCTTTGCAGAATCCGAATAATTCAGTGTATTCAGTTAAATGACACAAAAATAAGTTGGGTTTTGAGTTAAACTTTAAGAGTAGGCCGCAACATCCCCTCCAGGGTTTATTATCTGTTTTAATTATCAACAAGAAGCTGTAAGCTCAAATGGCACTTGCAAGCATAGGTAGTAGCTAAGGGTATCAGCTAAGAATCGCGCCGTCTTCAGGCATAAATGATTATGCACCCGTCGGAACCAAGAAAATGTATGGTTTAGTCAAAAATATGTTATGCACTTTGCGGTTACAATGCGCACTTTAAGGGGGTTAGGAACCAATTTTGTAAGCAAAAGCACTGGGGCACAAACGATCATGGGCCCTTGGGGATCATGAAAGTTTATCATTTGCTCGTAAGTATTTTTGTGTGTACTTTGCGGCTAAGATGCGCACTTTAAGGTGGCTAGAATTGAATTTGTAAGCAAAATACACAAATGATCATGGGCCCTTGGGGCCTTCAAAAATATATCGTTTCCGAAAGTGTTCTTCGCACTTTGCGGTTAAGATTGACACTTTATGTGTTGGCAAGTTATTTGTAACCAAAGCCTTTGCGGCAAAAATGATCGTGGGCCCTTGGGAATCACGAAAATGTATCTTTTGGTCAAAAGTATTTTTTTTTCACTTTACAGTTAAGATATGCACTTTAAGGGACTAAAAACTAATTTGTAAGCATATACTTGAGGTACAAAAAGATCATGGGCCCTTGGGGACTATGAAAGTGTAGCCTATCGTTAGATCAGAAGCACGTCCCCTCGTCAATTATCAGGTTTCCTTCTGATCCGACCACGAAAGTTGTGCATGACTAAACATTCCAGATTCCAATTCCCTACACTCCCCTCAAGATGGTCGGGTCGCGAACATGACTGCTTCCAAGCCGATCTGCTCGGGTCCCTAATATACCAGCCGAGTTTCATCGTCCTAGTGCCGGGAATTCCGAGAAACCCCCTCCAATTCCGCCCACTGTGAGCCGATCCGGTCCGTTTCTACCAAAAATGTATTTAGATCTTGTCTTTGTTCTTCTCACCAAGTTTCATCCCGATCCCTCCACTCTAAGCCTGTCCCGAGATATCCAGTCCCCCTCCAATCCCTTCCACCACAATTATCGAATTCGATCCGAATACGAAATGAGACATCGGAGACATGAGCTCACGAGACACGATGCCCCGTTCGAAAGTTATGCTTGCCCAAAGATTCCGGATTTCCCCTCCCTCCCCTACTCCCGCGATAGTCGGATGGGGAAACGACTATATTTGATCGGTCCCTGATGTATGCCTGCTAAGTTTCGTCGTCCTAGCACATCTGGAAGTCCTTAACTTGGGATCACCGTAATTCCGGAACCTCGAACTCCCTCACAGTGCCCGGATCCTGTCCGATTCGTCAACGATTTATATAGGGATTGTTCTTCCCACCAAATTTGATCTCTCCACTATGAGCGTTTTGCATGGTTTCCGGTCCCCTGCCCCTCCATTCTCCCAAAAGTCACCGGATCCGGTCCGGCCTTGGAGTGGAACGTCTGATACACGAAGTATTTCCAAATATCAAGTTTCATCATGATCCGATCTCCCCTTCAGAAGTTAGACATACCTAGAGATCTCCTTCCCTCCAGTCCCCTCACGATGGTCGGATCGAAGTTTTTTGGTCGGATCCCCAGTACGCCTACTAAGTTTCATTGTCCTACCACATCTGGAAGTATCCTAACTCGCGATCACCGGACTGACAGAAAAGGTATCTGTATATGGCACTTGGCCGGAAGGCCAAGCAACAACGCAAACTGCCGTCTACTTACAGCGTCCATGGCGACTGTAACGGTAACTTCGATACTATCGTCTGTTTACTCGCTCATGACATCTAAAAATTGTCAAGGAGAATGGGAACGAATCTACATAGAATATAGGGTGACCTGCAGACGTCAGATCCATCCGATGAGGATCCACTAAGAGGGGTATGTAGTCCAGAAAAAAACAAGTGCACAAGCACTCAGACGTGGAGTGCGAAAGTAAAATCTTTATCACATCTTATAAACAAACAGCGTTTCACATCTCCAATAACCAAAAAAATATTGAAATAACACATTTTGAAACCATCCCAGTTTAAGAGCTTTTAATGTAAACAAACCGCATTTAGAAATCCAAAGAAGATCTTCTAGGTCTTGCAAGAACGGTTTCAGTTCCCAAACTGAACGTTTTGCTAGGCAGTCGCACCCTCTTATCCATTAGCAAGGTAACAACAAGTGCAATAAACCAAATCGTAGCAGCTTTATACCCCCTTTGTCACAACTTCAGTAAGAACGGCATATCGTCGATTATGTGACAAAACCGTCGACTTTCCAACTGATCATTGAGGATTGAAGTACGCCGCCTGGTCTTATTTGTTGCTGTTACACCGAAATCCGCATCTTTACATACATATCACAAGTATACATGAGTTGAACTCGAGACATGTCATAGAGGAACGTAACTCATGGAAATCTGGACCCAGTTACCTATGAGCGGGAGGGCGGGGGGGGGGGGGGGGTCGGGACCATCAAGTTTCATATCTAGACTTAAATATCCTCGACTGTTCCAGCTTAAAAGTTTGACTCTGGTCACGGTCAAAAACTTAACTCATGGGCAAATCGGGTCCACTTGCCCGTGAACGGGGAGGGTGGGGGGTGGTTTAACTCCACATATATATCCCCAACCCCTATGATCCAAAAGCACAAAGGAATTTCATCGCCTTATCTCCAGTTACTGTCAAGTTAAACACATTAAAAAATGGGCAATCTGGTCCCAATTTCCCCTGAACTAGGTGGGGTTGGGTTTGGGACCCGCAAAAAGGAAAAAGAGACCCCAATCCAACCTCACAAACTTACCAAGTTTCAACTTTTTACCTGTTAATTCCTGTCACGGGTAACGAACTCCTGGGCAAGCTGGGCGCTGTTGCCCATGAACGGGTGGGTGGGGGAGGTGCAACTTTAAAAGTAATTTCCCAGCCCTAGGATCTACTTGTACAAGGAATTTCATCGTCCATGTCCGGGTCTAGTCAAGTTATGAACATTATTCACTGGTCAATCTGGCCCCATTTGCCCCTGAAACGGGTGGGGTGGGACCCCAGAAGGCACAACTACACCCCAATACCCAAAAGTGTACCAAGTTTGAACTTAATCCTTGCACTGGTTCACGAGTTTTAAGCTCCACAAAATACGGTGAAAACCGAAAGCTGCTACAGCGCTCTCAATAGTGGATTGCTCCAAGGAACACTCCACTAAAAAAGGGCTTCCAGATTTCTTTTCAGTAACTGCACTTCGGCTTACCCCTAAATAACATTACGAGTACCCTAGTGAGCTAAAAGACAAGAATACCCCTAGGGCTGGATTTGAACCCGCGACAGTCGGCTGCAGTTGCCGTTGCGCTAACCGAGGGGCTTGTCCTAGTCGCGGGATCGAAGCGGGCTACAGGGAAACTCTTAAGTTTACTACTTATAAAGTTGTCATCTCAAGGGCGCCCTTTGTCGTCAGATGTTTGGTTACCGTCCACATATTTTAGCCATTAGTTAAAGGAGTTATATCATAAGCATTCTAGCCCTTGCAACGTCTAGAACCCCCCCACCCAAGACCCGAGATGAAGCCACGACTCAATCCGACCGCTGGGTCATCTAGCGGCGCGGTTCGGAAGCGCCCGACATGGGGAGGCTGAGATCATAGTTTGACTATGGATCTAACAAAACGTTTTTATTGTAGCAGGCATATGGAAAATTTGTAGAAAAATCTAACTAACTATTTCTATTATCGATTTCTTTAAGTATTTTGTTTTCTGTTTTTTCTTGTAGATTCCCGTAAGTCCAAAGAATTGAGGATGTAAACTAGATCACAATAAGTAAACGCCGTAAATAATACTAAATTAGTTATAGTGATTTCTTTAAGATTCTGCGACTGAGCTAAATAATATTCAGCTTCCTATACCAAACAAGACCAAAGGTACGATGGGATCCCAAAAATTCAATATTTGATCCAGACAATTGGGTCTTGTCTGCGCCAGATCCACTCTTCGCCAGACTCCTTGAACATTTTTACAAGTAGAATTCAGAAACAGATTAAGGCCAAAAAGCTAATCATCTGAGAAAACCAAGTTCAGATATGGATTCAGCGTGTTTGTGTTTACCCCTAAAAGTCATATCTGTTTGGACGAAAAGTTCCTGCCTTACTTCTGCGAATTTCCCAGTTTAGGCCGAATTCCAGAACTACCTGTCCGGCAAAAAAAAAAAAAAGCTAAAATCGAACTCAGCGTATCTTCGTTCCCCTATATCGAACATCTAATCAACTTCAAATTAAAATTTAACTTAAAACAAATTTTCCGGTTCCAGCCGGATTCCGGGCGAACTATATGTCCGGGTACAAAATGACTGTCATACACGGATTCAGCATCTCTTCTTAACCCTAAATCGGATATCTAATCAACCACGAAGACTTTTAACAATTTTCCGATTTTGGCCGGATTCCGGACGAACTACTTGCCCGGCGAGAAAATGATCTCACCGCCGTGTTCAAACATGTCTTACTACCCCGAAACAGAACACATAATTAACTTCAAATAAAACTTTTACTTTTAACAGATTTTCCGGTTTTGGCCGGATTCCGGACGAACTACTTGCCCGGCGAGAAAATGATTTTCACCATAGTGTTCAGCATGTCTTCTTACCCCTAAATCGAACATCCAATCAACTTCAAATAAAACTTTTACTTTTAACAAACTTTCCGGTTTTGGCCGGAGTCCGGGCGAACTACTTGCCCGACGAGAAAATGGTTTCCACCATTGTGTTCTTTATGTCTTCTTACCCCATAATCGACTGTCCCATTAGCTGTTTGAAAATATTTTGCTTACCCCTTAATTTAACCCTCCCCCACCCCTAAATATAGGGCTACAAAGCCCATCTACGAACTCGACCTTACTCTTGACCCAAACAATCCTCACACCAAGTTTCATAAAAATATCTCATTCCCTTCGAGAGCTGTCATGCTTACAGACAGACGGAAGGACTGACAACTTTTGCGATGTCATAGGTGTCCCTCCACTTACGTTTTGGGATCCCAAAAATGTCAAACTGTTCAATGATTTCTTCTTACGGCATATCTAAATATATCACATATCACCATAGGGTGATATACTTAGTTGTTTTAATCCTCTTACACGCCACTCGATCTTCTCAAAGGTTCTAGTAATCTTTTATCCAGCGTCAGAATGTCAATGAATAGTTAATTAGCAATGGCGTTCAGGAGTGAATTGTGTTCAAGTAATTTGTGGATAACGTTGGCTACCGTGAGGATTTTGGGGAAAACAACGGTAACACTGTGTTCGTAAATATCCGACCGTTCGAATAATGATGGTGTCTCCCACCTTCTCGGCCCACATGAATTAAAGACTTTAAAGTTTAACAGAAAAGGGCTGGGACAGGACAATCTAGTTACTTATATCACTTAAATTGGCTTGAAGGCCCGCTGAAAATGCGTACTTTGTTGTTCCGCTATTGACGAATAATCGAATTGTGGAATTTCCGTGTGATTTGTGATACCTCCATGCGCTTGTATTTTTGTTTTATGCCTGACGTAACACTAAGTAATCTTAACCAATCTCACCGCTGCCCACTGAAAAGCAGCGGTTGTGTTGAGATTAAAATTTACCGCATCGTAGTAGAATCTACGCAGTGGGGACGGCTGGATATATTCTGAACGTCATAACCAGAGCAGACAGTGCAAAAATAAAAGAAATCCCTTAGCAGAATCCAAATTATTCAGTGTTTTCAATTAAATGACACAAGAATAAGATGACTTTTGAATTAAACTTTAAGAGGCACCGGCATTTGGATTCCATAGACTTATTACGTTAACAAACAAAATAGAAATTAGAGATTCGTAAGAGATTACCTTAATGTTTTCTATTTGGACAGAATTATATCAACACGCAGCTGATCGTCCAGGCCGACAAAGCCAAGTCACCATCTCCTGACAAGGAAGCAGCCACTGCCCCCTCACAACCCCCTTCCTCGAAGAAGGTCAAGAAGCCACAGGTGATAACACCTCAAAGTACTCCCGAGCCGAAACGACGTCGTACAACTCGCAACTCCGAAAATTTGTAAATTTCTTTTTTACTTTCCTAAGCTTTCATACAAATAAATAAAAACACGAATTCAGGTACATTTGTCAGGTACATCCTTTTTTTTTCATATCACAGACGGGTTGCAGAGTTGACTGGTCCTTGTATCCTGAAAATATCGAAAAAAAAAGTCAGAATCCGCTAAGAAAAGAGTTATCCGTAATAAGAAGGTACCTAATTGCGATGCTGTAGTTGCCGAAGAAACTATTTCTCGAGTCACAGAAAGGCTCCAACTTTTGCGTAGATCGCTCCAGACAGTGCTTTCGTACGGCTTTACGAACATCATCCAAATGACGATTAGTTTTCCTCCTACGACACCCACAAGTGTAGTTAGAATGTATTGCGCGGCCCTTCCGAGACCGACCCCCCCCCCATCCACACGTCGCCAGCGGATCCGGTCTGAATCTGAACAAGACAAAAGGTTCCGACGGGATCCCAAAAATCTAATATTTGATCTCAACAATTGGGAATTGTCTTCGCCATACCTCTATAACCCATATCTATTTTGACGATACTGACCGAAACTTTTTACTTTAATTCTGCCAAATTTCCGCTTTCGGCCGAATTCCGAACGAAGTAATTGTCCAGCCAAAAATGAAAATTCAGAAATGATGTCGGCGTATATCCTTATCTATATAAAGAACATCTAATCAACTTCAAACAAAGCTTAAACTTAAATCCGGTTACAACCGGATTCCTGACGAATTTTATGTCCGGGTAAAAAAAGATTGTTGTATACAGACTCAGCGTCTCTTCTTAACCTAAATCTATCATCTAATCAACTTCAAAATACAACTTTTGCTTTTGAAATTTTTTCCGGTTTTGGCCGGATTCCGGGCTAACTACTTGTCTGGTGAGAAAATGGTATTCAGTATCATGTTCGGCATGTCTTCTTACCCCATAATCGACTATCACATTAGCTGTTTAAAAATATTTTGTTTGCCCCTTAATATGAACCCCCACCCTTAAATGTAGGGCTACAAAACCCATCTACGAACTTGACCTTAACCTTGACCCAAAGAACCCTCACATCAAGTTTCATCAAAATATCTCATTCCCTTCTTATCGTGCTTACAGACGGACGGACGGACAACTTTTGCGATGTCATAGGTATCCCTCCACTTCAGTTTTGGGATCCCATAAAGGCATTTCTAGATCAGTTCCTTCCCGATCACAGCATGCGACAAATTTCCTGTTCACCTCGGGCTTGTGACCGCCCAGGCCTCCGTCCTAAGCGTTTCAGGTGATCACAGGTTCGGTTTTCTAGAAGGTTCATTTCCTGAAGGGCCGGAAATATCGCTAGAATATATATCAGCCGACTTCTCCGTTTACCGTAATCGAATATGATTCGCAGTGTGCTGTAGGAATACTTCTCTTCCAGCAGTTTTACGGGACCCCCGCTCCAACTCCCCTCCTAATGATCGGATCGATTCTGGACTCGTAAGCAGAAAGTCTAGGATACGTGTTTTTGCCAAATACCGCTCCGTGTGGATCGGATCATTAAATAGTCCAAAAGATTTCCAGCCCGCTACCCCCCCCCCCGTAAATCCCCACTCAGCGACCGGATGTTGTCCGGACCTGGGAATGGAACATCTAGGACACATGTCTTGCCAACTGTCAAGTTTTACACGAAGAGGTTACTCGTTCGAGAGTTATACACGTCTCAATATTTCCAGTATCTTCCTAACTTCTTCCCCCTCGATGGTCGGAGCCGGGTACTGACAATTTCAAATAAATTTGTCCAGGTCCCTACTAAACCTCACAAGTTTCACCGCCCTATCCCATCTGGAGGTCCCCTAACACAGCGGGCCGACTGACCGACGGAAAAGCGACTGACATATGGAACCTGAGCCGAAGGCTGTCCTGGCTCCTGTTATCTCTTTCTCTGCCATAGTTGGCAAGATTGGCAAGGGCATGATCTGTCCCCACCTTATCGATCCAACGGTCAGGTAGGCACCTTTTTCTCTGAGTTTCACATTCTCTTCATTTATATAATTTATATCCTCCCACAACCCAATCTAGCACATGGCATGAAAGTTGAAGCCAATCCTAGGTCGGTCGACCGCAGACTTGGACGACATTTCACAAACAAGAATGGGAATTTCTCGCCAGTGACGGTCGGTAAGAATCGAGAGGATCGGATCGAATACTACATAAATAAACGAGGAAGAACATCGCTCAATTCAAACAGGATGATCCCTGTGGATCGATTAATTACGAACACCTCATTTTGGTTCCAAGCTACTATCCAAAATTCCTTGCTGATTCTCAAATTAAGGCATCGCAGATACGTTCAAAAGGTCAGTCCGCCGCTCTGCACCTCATCCGTCTAATCATAACAACCAATCGTTGGTCAATACGCCAAATCAGCCACCAGTCACAAGTGGTCGTCACACCCAGGGGCTTAATTTGCTATGGGGCAGGGGGGGGGGGGGGGGGGCAACTACCCCCCCGACCCGAGTTTGCCCATCCAGCTTGGTGTTTGCCCCCCCCCCCCCCCCAGCTGAAATTGAGCATCTTTGAAACTAGTATCAACAGAAATAGATCGGTTTTCTTTAGTATACCTTTGTCTTTATGGTAAGATTGAAACAAGGAAGCCATGAAACTTTTATAGCGATATAATGCGCTATGCAGGGTTAAACACGTCTGTCAGACGCAGAGGCGTTACTAGCCAAAATGTTTGGGGGGAGGGGCAAGGAATTTACCGACCGGCTGGTAATTTTTACTGACTGTTTTTGCAGAAAGAACGACTGTTTTCAAGAAAAACAAGACCAAAGGTTTCGATGGGATCCCAAAAATTTAATATTTACAGACAATTGGGTCTTGTAGCGGTCCAATGGTAATCATCGGAGAAGACGAAGTTCAAATATGGATTCGGCATGTGAGTTTACCCCTATAGCCTGCGTCATGTCTACTTTGACGAAAGTTCCTGCCTTACTTCTGCCAAATTTCCGTTTCAGCCGGATTCCGGGCGAACTACTTGTCTTACAAAAAATTGAAGTTCAAAAACAGATTCAGCGTATCTCCATACCATCCATATCTCCATAATCAACTTCCCATAAAACTTAAACTTTTAACAAAATTTTCGATTTCAGCAGGATTCGTGGTGAACTGTGTCCAGGTATAAAATGATTGACATACACGAATTCAGCATGCCTTCTTACCCGTAAATCGAATACCTAATGAAATTCATATAAAACTTTTACTTTTAACAAATTTTCCGGTTATGTCCGGATTCCGGGCGATCTACTTGTCCGGCGACAAAAGAATTTTCATATTCGGGTTCCCCATGTTTCACTATCCTTAAATCGAACCTCTAATCAACTTGAGATTAATCTTTTATTTTTGACAACTTTCCGGATTTGGCCGGATTCCGGCCGATCTACTTGTTCGACGAGAAATCATTTTCATATTCGGATTCTTACCCCTAAAACCGGACATCTAATCAACTCCAAATAAACCTTTTACTTTCAACAAACTTTCCGATTTCGGCCGGATTCCAGGCGAACTACTTGTCCAGCGAGAAAATGGTTTTCATAATCGTGTTCAGCATGTCTTTTTACCCCTTAATTGACTATCTTATTAGCTGTTTAAAAATATTTTGTTTGTCCCTTAACCTGAACCCCTCCCCCAACCCTAAATGTAGGGCTACAGAGCCCATCTACGAACTCGACCTTTCCCTTGACCCAAAGGATCCTCACACCAAGTTTCACCAAAATATCTTATTCCCTTCAAGAGTTATCGTGCTCACAGACAGACGGACAACCGGGACAACTTTTGCGATGTCATAGGTATCTCTCCACTTACTTTTCGGGATCCCAAAACGAGGCGTGGAAAATTCATTTTACCGCCGAATTTCTTCAAATCAGTTCGGCTGAACAGCAAGATTTTTTGCGAATTTTAAGCTCAACTTTTTGAGCTGCTTACAAAACCAGCAGCTGCAGAACAATTCCTCAAAATAGCAGAAAGGCCTTCACGTATGCGCTGCGGCTACTATACAAAGACACTCGGCGTAATATACCTTAACAGGGACTTGGGTTCATAACCGGTCACCTCACCAACTTCCAAACCGACCATACCTGACGCCACTCCAGCAAGATTGAGAGGATAGTAAATAAAAGGGACCATCTTACCGTGCAAAATTGAAACAGAAGAACGCTCAGTGGAACAACGCAAGGAACAACATCGATACTTCGTCGAGGATTCGAACCCTACTCTCATCATCAAGTCAGTTGCCCATGACCAGGAACAGCTGTATCTTCATCAGGGATGCGCATCCACTTGAGCTTTCTTTAACCAAATTATACAACGGCGGGACTCTGCTGCAGGGTTTAAAGAGTTACAGAATTGGCATCTTACTGGCTGCCATTCACGTCAAACTAGTAGTTACACCAACCTCGACACCACGTACCAAAGCCACCATTTTCAAATGAACATGTACAACGGAAGGGCGCTGTTCTACGGTAAAGGAGTTCTATGACAGCCATCCCAAATGGAGCTACTTTTGCTTCAAGGCCCAGGCTGCTAGTTCCAAAAAAGCTTAACATGGCATAGCTAGTGTTGGGCAATATCCGATACAGATATATCGCACCAAATATCGATATCGAGTATAAAACGTAAATATCGACTTCGAAAACGATTACTACAAAAGACGGTGCAAAAGGCTATTTGACTACAAGTTTCGTTCTTAAATTTTAGCAAAAGGTCCTACAATACCGATATCGATAGTGACAATGTCGATACATCGAACAATTGTATTATCACCCAACACTAGTTATTGCTACACAAGTTGAAGATCGATCGCTACACAGCCCACTTTCCGACTCCCAGAACCATGACAGGTCTCTAAACCCGGCCTACAATCCTTAGTCTCTTAAAAACAAAACAAAATATTAATTCCAAGGCAGCTTGGCTGAAGGGATACTTAGCCAAAGTTTCCTCTTCGTAATGGAACCCAAGAAGAAAAATTCAGTGAAATCAACTGCCCGACGCCCTTAAAAATAATAAAGACATCTCTCCGGCGAGAATTCAAGCTTTCTTTGTATATGAACAACTGAAGTGGAGGACCTACTTCATACAGCATACACAAGTGTTTAGTTCATAAAATCTATGCACTCTATGTCTGGTGTTTTAAAGTAAAACTGATCTGAACTGTCAGCAGGCACGGTTGAGACAATACTCTTGATGACTAACTCTCCCCGCCGATGCAAAATCGCAAGGTACCTAGCGGAAGAGCCGGAAGCGGCAACACATCTGCTCCCAAAGATCACCGTGATTGGTTGACCCAGGATTGCAGTTGTTAAGTTTGAGTCGTTGGTGAGACGTTTACTCGTTCTTCCTGGGGATCACTGGCGTGTTCTGGACTTAAGTCATAGAGAGTATCCAACTAGAGATAATAGAAAAGGCCAGATTTACTTGACGGAGCGAAGCTGAAGTTGTATTTAAGATTGTAGAACAAACAGTCCTGTTCTTCGATGAACTTTGAATATCTTTAAATACCGGTTTCTATGGACCGGCGGAAAAGGTCTCCGTCCTTCAAACACAATAACTGCAAAATTCAGGCATACCAACTAGGTCCTCGACAGTCTAGAAGTTCAGCCATAAACTGAGCAATACGTCCCAACCTTCATAATGTATATTCCCAAGAGCGTGTTCCATCCTTGTTATATAGTAACATAGTGTTATATAGTAACTATTAGTTACTATTTTCGTTCCAACCTTCCGAAATAGTAACTCGCAGTAACTATTTGCTTACCACACGCTAGGAAGCGTAATAAGCGTGGTAACTACGATCTAGTGGCGCGATATTTCACCGAAAGTAGAAAAATGCGTTCCAGCCTTGACGCCAAAAAGCCAAAAGCCGTGACGTCATGCGTAAGTTACTACGGTGAGTAGGGTGGAATACGACCCGATTCTTTGCTTTCTCAATAATCAGCGTTGTGTACCAAATCCAGCAAACATTATCACTTAAGCTGAGGCTCTTACATGGTCCGGTGCGAAATTTGGATGGGCTCGATGCTAGGCGTAGAAGGAATCCAATTTTCGAGCGTGGTGGCAAATGTCCGGGTCCGATTGCGACTTACGGCTGTTCTTCCAACCAATCCCTAGGGCAGTATTATGGGAAAACCTGACAGCCAAAGCCAAGTTAAGAACCGGATTTAACCTCAGTTGAGCACCCAAGAACATCGACATTCTAGCCGAGAAAAAGCGGTAGGGTTCGCGGGTCTCGAGAATACGGGTCCAATACAGCAAAGCCTTTATGTCGATCAAAAAACGACTAAAATAAATTAGAAACGTCTCCAGAGCTACGACAAATTAATGCTATAATACAGATCACTTCATAAAAAAGAGTTACGAATCAGTAAAAATTGCAGGTCTGACAAACACTTATGCTGATGTTCATACAACTACCATGTCCAATGCAGAGAATCTAGAAAGTTTCTACGATCCATACAAATCCCGGTCGATGACAGCCAAACAGGACTGACAGAAATCCTTCAAATGGACTCGAAACGACGACAAGGAAAATAATCAGTCCAAACAACGCCAGCAGCTGACGACGGAGTACACTCAACTCTCAACCTGTAAACAAAGTGAAACAAAAATCAACCACAATATGTAGTCCTGATGCTTATTACTCAGGGCAAACCAAGAGACACGCTACAAACTAAGACTGACCGTTACCACACACCGATAGTAAAACTTTCCAAGAAATTAAACGATAAGGACTGTCGAACAATGAGGGTCAAAAATAATTCCCTTCCTGGGTTACTAAAATCCGCCCCCAACAGGATAGTTACGTAGCCTCTGATTCCGCTTTAGGCATGAAAAGCTGCTAGCCGACTCTTCGTGCGGAAAGCTCGTTCTATCCGTTAGGACAGCGGATAGGTGTCAAGACTCGTAGACCTTCAGGGCAAGGCCTCAATGCATAACACACAACAGCAAAGTATTACCATACTGTTTTTAAATTAAGTTTTTAAAAAGGTCAGAGGGAAGTAGTTCAGTTGGTTACACCAATTAACGAAACAGAACATTACAACACAAAATCCTAAATTTTCGTCAATTCTTAATTCACTTTGCTTTCTGGACCACCTGTAAGCACCTTGAAGGGTGTTAAGTAAATCCTCGCATCAAACCCAAACTGGGCATCCCACGACGATAAGACAAGTAGATGATTTGAGAGCGTGGATGTTCGGACTCGATTCCCTGCCCATTTAGCACATCACCGAAACGAGTAGCACTTTGAGCTAATTGACTGTTACTACTTCTATAGTAGGGAGTTGGGACAACCCTTAGTAGTAGTAGGAGATGGGACAACCCTTCAGCCAGATGTCTGATGGCAGATGTCTACTCTGATGCCCCTGAATTTCCGTTTAAGTGGACCAGTTTCCAGCCAGATTACACGTTATGTAACAGTCCAACACAATTTCAGATTTATCAGTCCTCAACATGCGGCACCCTGTTATAACAACCGTCTTGGGGAATTATTACCAAAATCTGAGAAAAACACCAGCCATTCCGGCTCGCCAAATACAGTGCTAGCATCTCAATGGTCTGCCATGTGATCAACGCTGACAAGCCAACACCCAGTCATATTTCTGCCAATGAACATGTGGGACACGAAACACAGAAAAACAAAACGATATGTACTGTACTTACCTAGTGGAAGTCCACCTCGATGAGTCTTCCTTCGTATCTTGTGCGGTCCATAACATCTATGGAAAGAGACGGTAAATAGTTACCCAGGTCAAACCGGCCCGGTGCACAGATACAACGTACGTGAAACAGGGATTGGCCATGGTACCTACTTAACACGGCAAGTTGGTTTCGACGCTCCAATGGGAAATAAATGAGCTGACCTGAATTACAAAGACTCGGCCAAAAAGGCATGACACAATTATTTCGTATTAATACATGTTACTGAATGAAGGACGCACAAATTCAGGCATACACAGATTCCTTTTCACGCAGGATGGGACGAAATTGTGACAAGAGATTTGTCTAGCCAAACAAGGTGCAGAGGCTCGACGCATGTGAAGTAAGGGTAAGCTAGAGCACTTAGCATGATGTTTCGGGTCGTAATAGCAGATATCTCTTCCCAACAAGGCCAAACGTATTTATTGTGGTTTGCCTAGTAGTTCTAGCACCGCTAAGCTTAAACGACCCGCCGTACCTATGATGCAAATGCAACCCACTTCCGTAACTGCATTCATTAATTATTAAATCGGAGACCCAAATTTCGTCTGTTACATTCTCACCCGCTAACGAGACCTTACTAATCTTTGCACTTGCCCCGATTCATTATTTTCCGTGCGCACCATGCTCCCGACGAATGTTTGCGGATCATGCTATTGATGCGTAGAAGCAGTTACCTGAATTTGCCGAGTTTTTGCTATAAGCCCGTGGGCCCGGGGAAAGGCTTAAACGCCAAAGTCGTGGATAATATGTTAAAAGCAGAGCCGAGTTCTACTTTTGAATATTGCAACATAAGCTGTAAATAGTGCGAGGTGTGCTTTAAGGTTCCGGAGGATTTTTCGCCAAAACAGTCTTGAAAACAGTCGTTTTTTCTGCAAAAACAGTCGGTAAAAATTACCAGTCAGTCGGTAAATTCCTGCCCCCCCCCCCCCCCCCTCCAGAACATTTTGGCTAGGAACGCCTCTGGTTTTACCATAATTAAAACCAGTCCCTACCGAGCTATAAACTCCGAGGGGGGGGGGGGGGGGGCAGCCGTTCCGGGTGCCCGCGAAACGGTGGAAGTCGTTGTTCTGACAGAGTCAGGGAAAATGGCAGTATTTGTTTCTTTCAGTAACATGTCGTGAGGTTTTCCTATCATTTCCTGTCATTTCCTGTCAGAGTCGTCAAGAGGAGGGTTTTGTGTGAGGAATTCGGGTGTGAAGGTGTGGAATCATCTTCCGGAGAGAATCAGGGAGTCGGAGAACCAGTTTTTGTTTAGAAATATATTGAAAAAAATATTTTTTGGATAGTTACATAGATGTGAAATATTTGTTTGGAATTTTATTCAAGGTGAATATTTCATTATTATTGTTAGTGAATGAGGGTTGGGTTGTTTACGTCAACACTAAACTTAATCACGACTCCAGACGTTTCTGTTTCGGTGTGATACGACCTGTCCGAAATGAACCTCACAGCCAGACACTGAACGACTTCTCGCGTCGTCTAGTCTAGTGGCTCGATGAAAACTGGAGCACGCAAATGTAGACAGAACAAAGGAGCGCTCCTGTAGCTGTAGCCGGGAAAAAGTTACAATAACTGATCACAAGCTTTTCACCGGGATACTTCATCCTTATTGCTTATTAGCTCAATTGTAGGTTATGTGCTAGGGGAGTGAATACTACTCACCAATGGCCCTTTGAGCGTCACGTTCCGACATGAATCGCACGACTCCTTCGCCGCGGCCGCGCACTTCAGCGAATCGAACTTCGCCGATCTCTCCAAACTTGTCACGCAGCATCTGCCAGGTGACATGGGATGGAAGCTGAAACACGAAAGTAAGTAAGGATCTATACAGCCTATCAAGGTTCAAAAGAACAAACGATGGAATACTAGGAAAGGAAACTGGGATTAGTGACCTTACTTCACACAAATATGAAGTCGCTGAGGCTGCACAAATCGGCTCTCTAATTAAATACGTCTTATACAGGTTGGAGTTATATCACCGATAGGGGATCTGGGGCAGAAATCATAGAGGAAGAACAAACTTCACATTACTTTTCGCGAGTAAGTGCCAAAAAGGAACTAAATACAGGATATGGGGTGCCTCCGCACCAGAATTTCCCTTAAACCTTATAGCCGACCAGAACCAAGAGTTTAAACAGGTATAGAACTAAGAACGGTTTCAAACAACTTGCAAAAATTGATAGTGAGCAATTATTAATTTCTTGTTGCTTCAAATGAATAGAAAACGAATGAGAACCAGCGCGTTTGGATATGACGTAGGAGTACATCACGAGATTGGAATCTAACTACCCCTCACTGTTAGCGTCTTCAAATCAAGTGAACGAAATTAACGCATTAACGATCACCCTGCCTGTATTGGAGGTTTTGTGGGGCTCGGTCAGGGCTGTCAATCCGATTAGTTAACTTTCGGAATAAAACATTTAGCCTAGCGTATCTTCTCTCATTATTCAGATTAAAAAAACGTGCAAATATTCTGTTTCGAAGGTTTCTTTTCGGACTAGTGGTCTGATGAAAAACTGAACGAACGAAACATAGTCAACTTGCGCAAGAAGCTTTTGGTTCCATACAAGTTTCTCTCGCCTAACTTTGCGAAAGTGCAGATTGCTCCTGCCACTCCTCAAGCTTCGTCCGAAGGTTGAAGCATGCTAAAAGATTCACTACCCACATGACATAACAGCAGCCTTCTCTCCCGGGTCTAATGGACGATAAATGCAAAATACGACTTACAGATGAGATCTTCACTGTGTCCGACGTCCTGGGTATGCCAAGCCTTGCGCCTTGTCCAGCGTTGCTAGCTCCCATTGAGGAAGGTGCGGGAACTGGGCCAGGTGCCATTCCCATGAGGGACCCGCTCAATGGACCACCGCTTCCGAATGAGTCGAAAGATCCACTGCTTCCCATTGGCCTGAAAGGAAAACAGAAGGTTCAAGTCTGATAAGCTAAAAAAAGGTCGAAGGACAGCCGAACTTTAGGCTGACCTTAGGGCTATATTTGCCCCCTCCTCCAGAGTCCTTGTTGTGCCAAGGATAAAACAAATTTCTTTCCTTTTCCTCAATCCCGAGTTTCCAAGGTCTAACAGTTACGTATTACAATACAGCAAGGACAACAAGGGCATTAATCGAGCTACCTTCCCCCTTTATTTATGGTCACTTTTATCCAATGCCAGACGTGAGGCTGAATGGCACCTTTTTCGGTCAAACAGAACGAAGTACTCTGACAAAAGTCCATTTTGCTTTGTCTTCAATAAGACTAAATAAATTTTCCTATCTACCTGAAACGGAACGCACAGACAACCATCTACTTTCCATCGTAGCTGCACAGCATCTTGTGGAAACCATGAGAAATTAATAAGCAAGACTGCCGAGAAACCATGCCAATAGATGGCCTTTGTGTAGGCTCATGGGTGGCTGATTCAACTGGAGTGAGACGAAATGGGAATCTTATATATGCAATAGTAAAGCTGCAAGATAACAAACAAGTTCAAACAACATCTCCCGAATTTCTTTGAATCCCCTCCTTACCGTTGCAACATTTGCTTTTGTTCAGTGATTCTCTAATGACATTTTGGGACGTCGAAATAAAAATTGAACGAAGCAGACATCTACATATTATTCGTTCAGTATATCCGCAGAATACAGAAGGAGCAAAATATCGCGAAAGCAATATCGTCAATATAATCAAGCTGACCACTTTGCTTAGGGCAACACGTTACTGTCTCTTTTAATGGTCTTTAAAACACTGGTCGAATTACATTCTGTAGAAAACAGAAACAAAAAAGCTACCTGCTGAATTCGGATGGTCTGTCCAATGGTCGGTCGCCAAAGATTTCTCGACGATCATTGTACATTCTCTCCCGTATAGCACTGCTTGGGGATGGAGTGTATCCGCCACTGGGTGCAGAGCTCTGGGAGAGACTTGAGCCACCAAAGCTTGACGAGCCTCCGAAGCCGCTGGATCCATTCGATCCACCTATCAGGAACAAGTTCATTATACATGAGGAGAGAAGTAGGACAGTAGTGTACAAGACAAAAAAGTATGAAGACCAGCATTTCTTACGAACTGGACTGCATTGAAACGATAGAGTGACAAACAAACTTACCTCCTAAGCCGCCTCCCAAGCCGCCAAATGACGATCCTACCCCGCCAAGTCCACTGACACCGGAACCGGCACTGGCCGACATGGGGTTGCCACCAAGACCTGCTCCAAGTCCACTTAGTCCGCCAAGTCCACCGAAATTGCCTCCAAGCCCAGCTAAAAAACACATAACAGACACGATTAGTTACATCTTCAGCGGTTTTTGGTTTTAACGGTTGGTTTTAACGGTTGGTTTTAACGGTTGGTTTTATTACCAAATTACATGTTATTTTTTTATATTACAAGTTAATAAGTATGCACATATTTACGTTATGAACATTTTAAGGTTATCTTTTCATAGAATGTAGCATTGTCCTAGTCATATACCAAGGATGTGGATCTCGGCCGCGCACAAAACTCATGCCGATAGATCCCCGATAATAAAATACTATATCGAAACAAACCGCAACATACTAAAGCATCCCCAGGAGGATCAAAGGTGACCTGATAAAATGTTTGAAATCTGCCCCTATCTTACCAAGGGCGGTTAGCGCGGACAGGTCAGCTCCTGCTCCACCTCCGGTAAGGCTTCCAAGCGCTGACAGGATTCCCTGAAGTCCAGAAAGGTTGTTCAAGTTGGCCATAGGCGCAGGGGCGGGTGCAGGACCACCCCCAACACCAGGTCCCATCGGGCCAGGTCCGCCCATTCCTAGAAGGGAAAATGTAAATCTCGGATCGATGGTTCCTAATGGTTAAAAGAGGCAAAAGAAAGTTCAGTCATCCAAGGAAGAAGAAGTATCAGGAATCTATGTGTACATGTTGCTGTCATCATACGAACTCGCAAATTTAAAACTGGTAACGATAATGATGAAACATACACTCTAAGAACTTCGATTTTGCGACCATTTTACGTGTGCCCATACGGGCTCCGAAAGTGCCCGGGCCAATATTGCTCTTTTCACGGACTAAACTGTCAGAAGTTTCATAACAGGTAACACAAGGATGCGCCATTCCAGCAGGTATCACTTATGATGTTAGCTGTTACGTGTTCCAAACGTAACGCGTTAAAACGTTATGAATACAAGAGCCGAGACACCGCCGAAAAAATCTGCTGACTTTTTTGTTTGTCATCATGATACCGGAAAACTCAGCAGATACTTTTTCGACAGTTTTTCGGATCTTCCTGGCAATGCTTGTTGTGCATAACGTTTGTAATATCACAACATACAACATCCCAAGTGTTACCTCTTGAAAACTGCGCATCCTTGTGTCTTCTGCTATGAAACTTTAAAATCTCGGACAACCGTTCCCGGACTAGGGTCCACTCCCGGAAGCTGTTCCTAAGGTCCTCCTCCTCTCGTGTCCGCCAGGACTTTTTCAGCAACCGAGCTGTTCCTCTGTGGAACAGCCTGTCTGAATCAACTGTTAACAGCGAAACACTAGAGGGATTCCAAAAGCGATTCAATTTTTTTTTTTTTTTCATGTACTTCGTTGTATATTTGTACCGTGTTCTTCAAAACTGTGCTAACAGAAAAAAATTTGAAAACTGAGTTAACTATACCATTGGAAAGAACATAGCTGATTTGGCATTCTGTTAAATTGTGCTAAGTGTTAGATGACGACATGAGCACCATCTAACAGGTAGATTAGTTTTATCTGAGTTCCTACTTTCTTCCTGCAGATGGCATACACAAAACTGGGCCCAAAAATTATGAAAATGTCGTTAGCACAGTTTTGAAGAACACGGCACATTTAGTAGGATAATTTGTCTTTAACGGTCAGCTGTTTATTAGTATGTAAGTGTGTGTGAGTTTGACTGACATGTTGCTGTTCCTTTTTATACATTACTCTTCAGTTTTGAAGGATTCAAACAAATAATAATAATAAAAAGGACTGGCGTGCGCAGTCGTGGAGAGAGGACTGGAGCGCCCCAGAAGCAGTAAGTAGGAAATAGGCACCGTCATCGACTTACAAGCTACTCATCGGGATACAACATCCTTATTGCTTGCAAGTGCAATTTAGGATAATTTAAAGTTTTCTTTGCTACTGTGAGTTGTAGGGTGCAGGGTCCAAAGATACCAATTACTCACTTCCAAAGTCTGGCATAGGCATGGGTGGCCCACTGACGGGGGCAAGACCCATTCCAACCCCCTTAAGACCTTCAGGTAATCTTGCGGGCTTGTCGCCAGCAGGGTCAACCTTCTCGTCTAGTCTGACTGACATCTTGCGAGAAAACAGTTCTTGGTTGTTGAACATAGCTGAAAAAGAGGCACATGAGCATAAGGAAATAGAGACGACAAAAAGCTGAGCAATTCGGAAGATATTTCAGACATCCAAGGAAGAAAGATACATCAAAAGCATCAGTTGACATAAATCTTGTCATCATTTTGGAGTTAAGCCCAGTCCACAGTAGAGGAGCCTACAATCGGTGCATTAGCGGCATTATTTGAAGTCTGTGCTATTTGTTGTTAAAATGCTAAAGCTTAATATCGCTTCATCGATGTCCGCCAGCGCATGGTCAAATATTAAAGGGGTTTGATCAGCCAGGTTTGATAACGACCTATAAATGGCAAATTTCGCGCATGTGCTGTTGTTCTCAATCATTTATCATCCGAGTTAAGCCCAGTCCACAGTAGAGGAGCCTACAATCGGTGCATTAGCGGCATTATTTGAAGTCTGTGCTATTTGTTGTTAAAATGCTAAAGCTTAATATCGCTTCATCGATGTCCGCCAGCGCATGGTCAAATATTAAAGGGGTTTGATCAGCCAGGTTTGATAACGACCTATAAATGGCAAATTTCGCGCATGTGCTGTTGTTCTCAATCATTTATCATCCGAGTCGCTGCCCGTTACGGATGTAAGCACGCATCAATTTAACATCGCGAAGTTGGTTTCGCGCCCCCAAAACGCCTTCCAAGTTCTCTAGGAAACATACTTCCTAGGGACTTTTGAGCCTTGTCGGACATCGGCCAGCCGTATATTTTAAGGTAGTCACCCCTCATGCCCTGGCCGTTCAAACCGCCCCTGAACTTGAGATACGACTACTTTCAACGCGTGCAGTTATAGCATGACTTTTACTACAACATATGTGACAACAAGCTGAAATGGGCGGCAGGGCGCCAGCAGGCACCCTGCCACCCGTCTCCCCACCCCCTGAAGTTTTGGCTAGCGACGCCCCTGCCCATAAGCAAAAAAAATTTCCGAGTCCACAATCCACTCTGTCAGCAGTTTGATATCATTTAAACAACAGTAGGCCGAGCATTCCTGTATTAAATGTCATCAAATGCAAGCAGAAATCACGTATTATTACATGTTTTACAGTTCTTTAACCGACTTTATTTGTTATTTCCAAAAAGATAAAAGGAGTTGACAACAATGAACAAAAGGTGCATGTTGTATGTTATCAAACTTCTCACTGTGCCAGACCAGGACATTTGCTTTCATGTTTCATCCGGAACAGATCGCCTACTCGGTAGCACTGCACGCTACGAGGTTCCATACCCCCCCCCCCCCCCTTCCCCGGATGGTCGAGTCCAGGAAACGTGAGCTCGTGATCACCTAACCGACTGAACCACGGCCTCTATCGCAATGGAGCCGAAAGGTGAAAGGAACATACACGTAGACTACAGACTACAGATGAGTGAAGAAATCCTGAAAAGCGGGTACTTACAGATGGCCTGCACTGCCTCGACCGGAGAGTCGAACTTGACAATGGCCCATCCTCGGCTTTTCTTATCCGAATCGCGTGCCAGGTCGACATCACGGACACGTCCAGCCATCTTGAACACCTCTTCGAGTTTCTTTTCGTCAACTTTGAAGTCCAACTAGACCAAGAAGTTAAAAATATTTAAAAAGAAATGCGATTGCTTACACCGTGGAAGATGTTGTACATTTTTGAAGAAGCTTCAATTTCAATTTATTTAATAATAAAGCAAAACATATCTCTCGTGGGCAGAGTCCAAATGTTTTTGTAGTCATAGATAGAGATAAAATAAGTTGTCAACAGATAAATTAAAAGAAAAAAAATAACAAGGCAGATAAATGGAAATATCATATAAAGGAAATGGTAAAACTAGGGAAAGCAGTGACATCGGCGATTTTGAGAAATCCCGGTGTTACAGGCATAAAAGAGCTAAAGATGTAAAAACAAATTTTCAAGACTTTAGTCCTTCCTACAATCCATTACGGCGCAGAACTTTTGGGTTTCGAAGCGGCAGCACAAACAGAATCGCTTCAGCTGCAGCACTATAAGAGAATTCTTGGAGTGCACATTACCACTCCTACACAAGCTTTGAAAGGAGACCTTGGAATATTTTCGCTAAGGAAGTTAAGGTTGTTTGCTTTAAAATATGTTGCATGCGCACCTCTCAAAGTATACGCTAAATGCGAACAGAAACCGATTTGCCGTTCGTATGGAGAGTCGAAACTCGCCAGAGATCCCTCTACCTAAACTGTGTTCTAGATGAGCAGTTTTCATCAATCACACAATTACCATAGCGCGTGAAAGAGAAAGTTTCGGACTCATTAAGCGGACCGACGTGTGGACTGATGTCGAATACGTGGTATGAAAACAGATAAGAAAGGGTTTCCCTGACAAATAAAAATAGAAAAACGAGATTTTCGGTTTTTTTCTTGATCAGCTAGTTACCCCTCCAAGATGATGTGCGAGGGATAAATACAATTTATGTATTTTGCTTACCCGAATATCTCGTTTTTCTGTTTTTATTTGAAATGAATGGTCAGCTTGGCTTCAAACCTTGTACTGGTTTCCCTAACCACTTTGTCTGCCGAGCCAACCGGGTTACCGTCAATTCTTTCCCACTCGGTATGCAAAGATAGTGAAGATAGTGACTGTGAAGTAAACTCGTTGCAGAAGAATCCTCGAAGACCTGACCATTGCCGTTTTAAATTTAATTGCCTTACAATGATTCTTCTTTATCCGACAAAACCGGCAAGATCGGTAGTCCATTGCTGTGAAAAGTCGTCGGCAAGATCGGTAGTCCATTGCTGTGAAAAGTCGTCTCATAATAATAAGGTACCGAGTATCAAACTCCAACGAAATCATAGACCAATAAATTCAAAATGTTTTCGTATGACATCAAAAACTTTGCCACCTGGCTCGTTTTGAAGGAAAACAAGGAAAAACCTCCGACATCTCACTGCAACTGAGCAGTATAAATTCTAGCATGAATTCCAATACTTATGCTCCTCTACCTAAAACGGAGAAAAAGCTTTCCTTACGTTTGCAATGAAGACCCTGTTGGTCAAAGGTCCTCGGATGCCAAGACTTTCAAGGAACTGTGGGCTAAGTCCATAGGTATTGAAGCCTTGTGGTGGAACCATATCCCGTCCACCCATGGGTCCACCTGGTCGTCCTCCAGGTGGCCGTCGGTCATCCCTTGGAGGTCCCCGGCTGTCACGTCGGTCATCCTCTCTGCGTCCACCAGCACCGCCACGAACTATGAACCCGTACTGATCACGTTCAACATCTCGATCCTATGGGATAAAAAAGTTGAATGCTCATCATTACTGCAACAATCCCACTCCCAACGGCGTCAAATCTGCAAGACGGCAGTTGTCAATGCACAGATGACACGACACTTTAAGTCAAGAGGCACGGAGGGAGCCCTGTTCTTCGCATCTTGGCTGGCGAACTTATTTACTCCTGTCCCAGGGCGGGTCAAAAAACAAAACAATTACTTTTAAAGGACCCCTCTTGCTTATTCTGCCTTTCATAACATACCTAGCTCCCTTGTACAATCATAACATTCTAAAATCCGCACCTTTCAACAGTGTTTCGTTTTGTACCTACGAATATTTAGCGCTTTTTCGGATGTGCCGAGTTTTGCCCGTCACACAACGCAAAGTTTTCCAGAATCGTCAGTGTCCGCTGATAACTCTTTCACATATAAGGATATTTGAATCTTGTGTTTTTGAATTCTTTTATTTGCTTAGTTTTCCAAGTTTTTAACGACGGCGCGTTCAGTTTTCAAAGGTTTTACGCCCAGCCGCCGTGCCGCAGAGCAGGAGGGCTGGATAAAGTCGACAAGCTCTAACAAGAGAATCGCTAATTTCAGATGGAAAGTAATGGTATTTTCGGGAAACATTTTTTCTGATCTGTTTCATGGGGAAAAGATCATTTCTAGTTAGAGTTGTGCTTTAAGGAAATAGCCACAAAAGATGGGTCAAAGTTGAGCAGAAAACATCAAATTTTCATCATAATCGTAGCCACCACCATCATCCCAATCCTCAACCTTTTCCATCATTTGGAATACGCCGAAGGTCTAACTTATAGCATATTCTTTAACAAAAGATAAGTGAGCCAATCAGAAGGAGATTTTACCACCAGAACCAAACATAAAATGAACCAGCAGGCAATAGCTCGGAAAAAAAGAGGAAAAGATAATGTGCTTCTCAAAATACAAGGGGTGGGTGAGATGGGGCTATCATGTTACCAAACCCCAACAGCTGAACACTTCAACCTGGGCGTAAGGCTATACAACAAGATAAACACAGGACCAACAAACAGCAATACTATACAGATTACAAAAAAAACAGGCTAAGAAATTAGAAACGAACAGTCCAGTCCAATCAGGGATAAAACAGGGACATACCTCTTTGACCACTAACTTTCTTCCGTCAAGCTCATGTCTGTGAACTTTGTCAACTGCCTCTTTTGCCAACTGGGGGGTCGAGAACTCGACAATACCACAGCCTCGTGCTTTCCCACTCTCATCATTGAAGAGTTCAACATATGTAACATCTCCAACTAAAAAAAAAAAAAAAACTTTACCAATAGGAATAATAGGTTATCCAGGACTGAATATTAAAGCACAATAAAGCTGGAACATGGATCTTTGGGATAAAAAGCTGTAAGTAACAGCTGCCAGGTCAGCAGTCTGGATGTAACCAACATCAGGGGCAACGTATAAGTTAAATGACTCCTGCAACAAGACAAAGGGTCCTTGACTCCGGATTTTTGCACTCTTGGTAAAGTTATACAAATGTTTATACACTGGATAGAATACACTGGATCATCAAGCAATGGTCTCCAATGGGTCACTTTTTGTAAATGCCTGAATCATTTCTGTAACAAATGTGTTGCCAACTAGACAACATGGATTTTTTTTAAACACTGTAAAGGGATGTGGACTGGGTTTGGAACACACCTCTTGGGAAGAGAAACCACAGGTGCTAGCACAGAAAGCAAGGGTACTAGTTTTGAAAGTCCCTCCTTTACCATGACTGGAAGACAAGATGAAGGACTGGAATTTCATAGTGACATTAACCACCATGAGACAGATGTCAACTTACCTAATCTTCTAAACAGGTCCTTCAGATCTTGCCATTTGAACTCATATGGAATGTTTGATACATATACTCTGCATTCGGCAGATCTTCCTCCTCTGCGGTTACCACCAGTGCTTGGACGATTCCTCCTTTCTCTCTCTTTCTCCCTAAAGTTGCTTTTAGGGTCATCCTTGGTTGACCTTTCCACTGTTTCTTCTTTGGTTCTGATGGGAGACCTGGAGAACACACAACCTATTTTATCTTAGTCAATAAGGATTTTAACTCCACAACATTACAGCCTTTACTCTCAATGATGTAGCTAACAAGCTAGACTAAGCCTCAGATAGATTGTAAGCTGGGGCATGTAGAAGACTCGTGCCAACAAGCACAGAAACATCGTGGAATGGAAATTTTATGTTCGAAACGCAGAGCAGGAACTGCGATAAGCTTGGAATACTAAAAAGTTCATGAAACACATAACATAGCCTAAGATATCTGGTGATTAGACACGAAACTACCTCAAAACGAGACATCTTCTAATCTAGAGAACACAATAACAATCGACAGTCCAGAAAAAAAAATAATCTGTGGTCCATTAAAAAAATTTTAATACTTATGCAACAATAATTGACTCCACTGTATTTCATCTTTGTTCAACAAGAGAATCAAACAAGAAGCAGAAGTTCTGCTTCCTCTTACTTTATGCCTGTTCTGTTTATTCTGCAGAACAAGCAAGTGTTTGACTGTAGTGTTAAGCCACTGTCATTGGTCAACATACAAAACCAAAAGCAGAGGGGCACCCCTTTCATGCAAAAGTAGCTTCTCATTTTAGTATCAAGAAAAATCCCCAGAGAGGTGCAGAAAATATGTTACATCTTGCTCTTTCACCCAATCTGAACAGCAAAACGATCAAGACAAATGCTGGTGTCATAAACCTCAACCAAGAAAAGCAACAGAAATATCTGACTGAATTTCAATATTTTACCTTGCCATAGAGATTGCAGCCTACCCGACGAAAATAGATAGGAGCAGAAAAAGAGTAATTTAACATTGTGAAGTATAGGGGTTTCGCCTTTGAGACCAAATTATCCATGTTTTATTACTGATATAAGCCTGTAAAGACCTGGAAACGGTTCCTTGTTTTTAATTAACATTTCCAGCAAGTCCCTGGCTAAGAATGATGATCAAACCTCGATAATTTAATTTTTAATTTAAGTTGAAAGTCCTATACCTCCCAATGTCAAATTTGTTTGTTATGCTCCTATAATGATGGTGTAGCAATATCTGTTTTGTCGGGTATGGTGCAATCTCTCTATTAACTTAAAATTTTTCTTTGTCAACTGAACTGCCATTCTGACTTCCGAGTTCGTCACAAGAAGTCAGGAGCATAAGAATTTAAGTAAGAATATATTCCACAATGGAGTTTGAGCTAAAATTTGGTTGTTGTCAATGTATTTTTACTAACTTAATTGCGAAAACTATCAAAACAAATAAGGTGGAAATTACTAAATTTAAAAAGAAAGATCTTTCTTTCAAGATTTTTCTCTCGGATTTTGACAACTCTGAGAGGGCATTCAAAGTTTAACAATATGATGGAAAAAAAACTGAGCTGGCTAAGGCAAAACATTAAATTGTAGGAATTAAGGGCCTCCGGAAACACCGTAATAGGTATTTTGGATCTCCATTCTACTATTTAGCCCAAACTGCACTGTTCACATTTCAGTAACTGTTCAAATAAACATACATCTACTACAAATAAAACAACAGTGGTGCCCCTCTGTTTTGATATTCGAAAATGGAAAAACCCTCTAAGACATCAACATTCACGAATGGTAAAACAATGGTTAAACCTTTGTTCACAATGCTTTTAATCACAAACAGAGACAATCCAGTTGTTTGAATAGGTTTACAGATAAAATATGAAGTCCCGAGTAAAAAAGTCATTGTTTGGTATTTTGGAACCAGTGTGACATTTACTAGGCTAATAATAGTTACTTTGATAGTTTAGCCCTCTTCAGTTCCACAGAAACATTAACCTTTTCCAAGCAATTACTGCTTTACAGAACCATTTCTGAACAATCAAAGACTATATTTTATCAACGTTTAATTGGAGTTTTCCCTCACCAAAAGGTTCCAGCATTGCTAAAAGTTAGCGGCGTTAAGTTTGGGCTTTTGCAACTTGCGACTATCCTATCTTTTTTTGAAAGTACAATGATTTGGTTGTGATAAACAAAATAAAATGTTTGATTTGCTGTTGTGAGGTTACACCTAAGATTAACAAATATCTGATCGGAACTTATTCAACAAGCTCTATCCTCGACTCTGTGTTTCCGACTAGGCTAGCTCTAACGAACACGCTTTTCTCCAGGCTGAAAGAGTTTATTTCCTTTTCCCCAATCAAGGACTTCTTTTCCCGATTCAAGGAATAAAAGAGCCCAGACAAACTTACCCAATTGGTCACCTAAGCTTTCAGACTGGAAAGAGATTTGCTAGGACGTTCGACCAGCGTTCGACAAGCTACCCTATTCATTAAGGCACTCTATGGGTATTTGTAAGGCAATTTAAAGGGACTGAGTTCACAGTTGGGAAATCAGTTCGAAGTAAGTTCTCAGTTTGACTCGAGCCACAGTTGGAGCTGAGCTCAGTCCAAACCAGTTGACCTAGTGACAAGTGTTACTGACATAGCTCCAATGTACGTAAATACAAAATATATGTGCTTTAGTCATTGATCTACGAACTGAGTATCGCCTTCGAAAAGACTCACCTATCTCTGTCGCCGTTTTCCATTTCGATTCTCACAACTACAAAAAGGCAAGTGAAGCTCTAAAATGGCGGAATATCGGCCTTCGGGAATGATGAAAGTGTGACATTTTACAAACACTTTAAAGCAGAGTATAAAAGTAGCTACCAATTTAGCAGTACAGAAACAATCAAAAGAAGTACAAATTGATTTCCGGCGGAAACTTGTTGGAAACAAGTAATAAAGTATACGAGCAGGGGCGTAAATATGGGGGTGGTACCCCCCCCCTCGAAGAACAAAAAAAGGTAAAGTGGGCGCTGTCAGAGCGCCCAGTGAAAATAAATGAACTAAGCTTGGCGCTTCCATAGCGCCCGACCACAAAAATTTAACTAAACAGGGCGCTCACCCAGGAAAGCTAAATGGGGGGGGGGGGCAGTCCGACTAAGTACGAGTACGCCCGGA
The DNA here is from genome assembly GCA_030848855.1 of Branchinecta sandiegonensis. NCBI lineage: Eukaryota > Metazoa > Arthropoda > Branchiopoda > Anostraca > Branchinectidae > Branchinecta > Branchinecta sandiegonensis. The sequence continues at coordinate 15,928,061 of JAUPMV010000003.1, read as the reverse complement.
AAACTTCAGTAAGGCCAGTTCAGGAACACTAAGAAACTGAGTTGACATCCAAATTGGACATCGCCGGTTCTGGGGACTTAATGGAATGTATTCTCAGTCGCATGTTTCGAGCTTGCCAGAATTTGATGAAAAGAATTTTCCTCCAGAGTGAGGCTAAAAAAAATCGGCTTCCTGAACAATGAGAGAGGATGTAATGATTATTGAGACTGGGATCCAAAAACGTAAGTGGAGGGATACCTAAGACATTGCAAAAGTTGTCCGTCCGTCCGTCCGTCTGTTAGCACGAGAACTCTCGAAGGGTTTGAGATATTTTGTTCAAATTTGGCACGATGACTCTTTGGGCCAAAGTACAGGTCAAGTTCGAAGATGGGCTCTGTAGCTCTATATTTAGGGGTGAGGGAGGTGTTTCAAATTAAGGGACAAAAAAAATATTTTTTTAAAGCTACTGACATAGTTGATTTAAGGGTAAGGAGACATGCTGAATCCGAATATGAAAGTTATTTTCTTGACGGACAAGTATTTCACCCGGAATCCGGCGAAAACCGGACACAAAATTTGGCGACCAGTTTTCGGCTATACCAGTCCCTACCCTTTATTCTCAAACTAGCGTAGCTCTGCGCTTGGATGCTGACTTTCATTTGTTTATTCAGTGTGATGTCGGAGAGACCTAGTGTAATCGAAGGTCGAAGGGGTTGATTCATGGTGTACCAAAGAGGGAACTGCTAGGGTACGCGAGGGGCTACTCACTGAAATAAGGGTGAACTGGGTAAGTGAGGGATTGCTCACTGAAAAAAGGTGTACTTGGTAAGGGAGGGGTTACTCACTGGAAAAAAGATGTACTGGATAAGTGAGGGGTTACTCAGTGGGTGTAAGTTGTATGGGGAGGGGGTGGGATTTGCCGGTCCCAGGTACTCGTGAACCAATCTCGGGTGCACGCGAGGGGTTAGGAATCGGGTGTACCCGTTAAAGGAGTACTCAAGGGGTTAGACACTTGGGTGAGCCAATCCCAGGTGCTAGGTGTGTGTGAGCCATTTCTAGGTGCTCGGTGAACCAATACCAGGTGCACGCGAGGGGTTACTCACTTGGAAGAAAAAAAATCATGGGTTAGGAACTGGGTGTTGAGGGGGATTCCCCGGGGGAATTATCGAATTTGGAAATTTATTTCCTTTACGGATAAGCTGGCAAAATTTGCAAGGTTCGGCTCTCAGCGTCACCAGATCTTTTGCTCTGCATGTAGTTCGCCGGGAATGCTGCTAAAATACGAGGAATTCGGTAGAAAAACAACAACACAATTCTAAAATACCCTTTTGAGGTCGATTGGATTTTAGACAGTGGTGTAAACATGCCCGTTGAATCCGTATCTGAACTTGGTTTCCTCATTTGATTAGTTGTTTGCCCGTAGGCAGAAAACTTCAAAACCTACCTTAAAATTACCTTAAATTGCACTTCCAGCGAAAGGTAATCCTGTCGTGCGCTGTCTCAACGGTAACGGTAACATTTTTTATTGTAGGCTACATATTCAAGCGTTTGGTTATGGATAAATAGCAAAAATGTTAAAGGGGTCTGGCAAAGACTTGGAAATCGATTGTCTGGATCAAGAAGTCTGATAAACAATACATTTTTGGGATCCCATCGAAACCTTAGGTCTTGTTGCAATCCGTCATTTGATTTGTCTTTTGGGATCCCAAAACGTAAGTTGAGGGATACCTATGAAATCGCAAAAGTTGTCCGTCTGTCCATCTGTCCATCTGTCTGTCTGTCTGCGAGCACGATAACTCTCGATGGGAATGAGATATTTTTCGCCGGACAAGTGGTTCGCCCGGAATCCGGCCCAAACCGGAAAGTTTGTTAAAAGTAAAAGTTTTATTTGAAGTTGATTAGATGTTCGATTTAGGGCCTCGGGGGTAAGAAGATATGCTGAACACTTATGTGAAAATAATTTTCTACCCGGACAAGTAGTTAGCCCGGAATCCGGCCAAAACTGGAAAATTGTTAAAAGTTAAAGTTTTAGTTGTGGTTGACTAGATATTAGATTTAGGGGTAAGAAGAGATGCTGAATCCGTTTATGACAATCATTTTTACCCGGACATATAGTTCGCCCGGAATCCGGCTGGAGCCGGAAAATTTGTTCTAAGTTAAATTTTTATTTGAAGTTAATAAGAATTAATGAATGAATGAAGGGTTTATTAAAACAAGAGCTACGAGCTTTTATGGCACTTGTTACGAGTAGGTGGCACAGGAAAGTAGAAGAGAACTTCACAAGACAGCCCGCCATCCAGAAATGCGGTTCGGACCTAGAATTAGGATATCTAGTTTCCCTCAAGTCAGAAAATTTCCGACATCACCTTCAAGCCATCGCCAACCTTCCGAATTTCAACCCAACAAATCCACTTGCTGTGTGCGAGACGTGCCCAAGATTTCCGGTACCCCCTTCCAACTCCCCATATACTGCGGCCGAATCTGGCCCGGACTCATAACTGGATCATCTGAGGCATTTTCTCTTACCCCCTATATTTCACTCGAATTGGAAAATTTTCTGAGGAACTTCCGGTACCCCCCCCCCCCCACACCGTGGTCGGATCCGGTTCGATCCTTAAAATACGTCATCTAAGGCATATAATCTATGTACCTTCCAAGTTTCATTCAAATCCCTCCAATTGTTTGACCCTTAAGTGAGCCACAGATTTCCGGGGCTCCCCTTCCAACTCCGCCCACCGTGGCTGAATACGACTCGAAAACATAAATGTCGGAGCCTATCTGCAAATATCCTAGTCCCCCCCCCCCACCTTGGCCGAATCCTGTCCGGAGGCCAAATAACAAATCAAGGTCGCATAAGCTCGGCACTGTCGAACTTGCATCTTATTTTGTCCATCCGTTTGGTTTTTCTATATATCAAAAGCTTATCACAACCCCCATTATGGTCGGATCGGGGAAACGACTATTCTCAAGTCAGTCTGTTCGGGTCCTTGATACGTCTTCCAAGTTTCGTCCTAGAGCATCAGGAAGTTCCGAACTTGCGGGATCGCCAGAATTAAGCCCCCCCCCCCCAACTCCCCCACAGTGTCCGAATCTGGTCCGGTTATGTCGACGATATATCTAGGACTTGCGCTTGTTCTTCCCACCAAGTTTCATCCCGATCCCTCCACTCTAAGCGTTTCCCAAGATTTCCGGTTCACCCCTCAGGCTCCCGCCAAAGTCACCGGATCCGATCTGGATTTGAACTGGGTCGTCTGAGACTTGGCGCCTTTCCAAATATCAAGTTTCATTGAGATCCGATCACCCGTTGGAAAGTTATAAATACCTCAAGATTCCGGATTCCCCCTTCCTCCATTCCTCCCCGGACCTGACATGGAACACCTGAGACGATAGCTCTTTCCACTTGCCAAGTTTCATTCAAATCCGATCACCCGTTCAAATCTGCCCGTGCCACTTGATTGCGTGTTCCCAATTCCTCCACTCCTCCCACGATGGTCGGATCGAGGAAACGACTATTCTCAAGTCAATTTATTCGGGTCCCTGACAGGCCTACCAAGTTTCATCGTCATAGCACATTAGGAAGTACCGAACTCGCGCGCTAACTAGAAATCCGCCCCCCCCCCCAACTCCCCCACAGTGACCGAATCCCGTCTTGTTATGTCAATGACGTATCTAGAACTTGTGCTTGTTCTTCACGCCAAGTTTCATCCCGACCCTCCACTCCAAGCGTTTCCAAAGATTTCCGGTTCCCCCCTCCAGCTCTTCCCAATGTCACCGGATCCGGTCCGGATTTAAAATGGGGCATCCGAGGCACCAGGCCTTTCTAAATATCAAGTTTCATTTAAATCCGATAACGCATTCAATAGCTGAGCTTGCCACTAGATTCCGGATTCCCCATCCCTCCACTCCGCCACGATGGTCGGATCGGGGAAACGACATTCTCAAGTCAATCTCTTCGGGCACCTGCCAAGCCTGCAAAGTTTCATCGTCCTAGCAAATTAGGAAGTATCGAACTCGTGGGATCACTAGAAACTCGCCCCCCCCCCCCCCCCAACTCCCCCACAGTGACCGGATCCGTTCCGTTATGTCATTCACGTATGTAGGACTTGTGCTTGTTCCTCCTACCAAGTTTTATCTCGAACCCTCCACTCTAAGCGTTTCCCAAGATTTCCGCCCCCCCCCCCTCCGAATCGCCCCAATACCACCGAATCCGGTCTGGATTTAAAATGGGACGTCTGAGACATGAGGTCTTTCTATATAATAAGTTTCATTAAGATCGGATCACCTGTTCGCAAGTTAAAAATACCTCACTTTCCGAAATCCCCCCCCCCCCAGATGGTCGGATTGGGGAAACGAATATTCTCAAGTCAACCTCTTCGGATCCCTTACGCGCCTGCCAAGTTTCATCGTCCTAGGAAGTGCCGAACTCGCGGGATCACTAGAAATTCGCCCCCCGCCAACTCCCCCATAGTGAACGGAACCGGTCCGGTTATGCTTGTTCTTTCCACCAAGTTTCATCCCGATCTCTCCACTCTAAGTGTTTCCCAAGATATCCGGTTCCCCCCTTCAGCTCCCAACCAATGTCACCGGATCCGGTCCGGATTTAAACTGGGATGTCTGAGACACGAGGTCTTTCAATATATCAAGTTTCATTGAGATCCGACCACCCATTCGTAAGTTAAAAATACTTTATTTTTCCGGATTCCCCTTCCCTCCAGGCCCCCTCTCAAATTGTCGGATCGGGGAACGACCATTCTCAAGTCAATCTGTTCGGGTCCCTGACATGCCTGCCGATTTTCATCGTCCTAGCACATCAGCGGAACCCCAAAGTGAACGGATTCGTTCTGGTCATGTCAATCATGTATCTACGACTTGTGCTTGTTCTTTCCACCAAGTTTCATCCCGATCTCTCCGCTCTAAGCGTTTTCCAAGATTTCCGGTTTCCCCCTCCAACTCCCCCCAATGTCACCGTATCCGGTCTGGACTTAAAATGGGACGTCTGAGACACGAGGTCCTTCCATATGTCAAGTTTCATTGAGATCCGATCACCTGTTCGTCCGTTAAAAATACCTCATTTTTCCCATTTTTTCCGGATTCCCGCTCCCTCCACTCCCCCCCAGATGGTCGGATCGGGGAAGCGACTATTTCTAATTTAATCTGGTCCGTTCCCTTATATACCTGCCAAGTTTCATCGTCCTAGCTTATCTGGAAGTGCCCGAACTAGCAAAACCGGGACAGACAGACCGGGTGGTTCCCAAAATCACCACGATCTTTTTGCCCACTCTCACAATGCCGGGTAGATTCCTTGTGAAAGATTTAGCGTAGATTCCATGAGCAAAATCCGGTAGGTTCCCTGAGCAATAATCCGGTAGATTCCCTAAAAATCATCAAGTTCAGGTGAATTTGACAACCGGAATTTTTTCCCACAGGCTTTCTGGGGGGGGGGTGCTCCCCCCCCCCACGGGACGCCCCTGGGGGGTGGACCGGAAATCCTGAGAAATGGTTAGAATGGAGGGATCGGATGAACCTTGCTGGGAATAACCAGCATCTGCTCCAGATAAATCGTTTACACATTTGGACTGGATCCGGACACTTGGGTCGGAGGGGGTGGAGGGGTGTTTCCCGGAATTCCAGTGATGGCGGTTCTGGGGATTTTCACGACGAAACTTGGGAGGCATATCAGGGACCATATCAAACTGACTTGTAAATAAAAATATACTCGATCCGATAGTCGTGGTGGGGGGGAGGGGGAGGGGGTAGAGGAAGGGGGAATCCGGAATATTGAGTCATGCGTAACTTTGGAACCGGTGATCGGATTTGAGTGAAATTTTGTAATTGAACAGAGGACATGTCTCTGGTGATCTTTTTCATGTCCGGACCGGATCCGACAACAACTGGGGGGGGGGGGGGGATAAATCATTTACAGAACCGGATTGGCTCAGGCGACTGTGGGGGGAGTTTAAGGGGGAGTCCGGAATTATGGCTGCCTAAACACCGATAGTTCAGTCTCAAAGTAAAAAATCCTTCACGTCGCAATGTTGGATTCTTTGGTTGTTTCTTCCGCTTTCGTCGTGAAACCTGCAGATTCTCGATCTTGGAATCTCCAGATAAGTGTTTTGATTTCCCAAATATCTCCTTCTTCTGCTGATGTACCTTCAAAAGTTTCAAGGCCGAAAATCTAGGCAGATATGGGAAATTTCCTGTACAGGCCAATGGCCTGTTCTTATTATTTAGAAAATGTATCACTTCATCGTGAATAAAATCTGGCCGCAGAACATCAGAATCCGCGAAAATATTTGACAAGAATTCTAGCCAGATTTCCAGTTAGTGAGAACAGTGATATGGGCAGTAAGAATTTAGCTTTATCCAACTAGTTAGTTATTTCATTCCAAGAAAATTCAAAAATTATCCAACTAGTCGAATTGTATGCACTCTAATAGAGAGGGATTCTGGACAATGTTAAAAGAGTCCGAATTCTGCAGATTAACCAACTAGTCGGAATAGCAGTCAACAGCCTAATGATTTCGTAAGATGTTCAACTAGTCGGCTAGTGACCGCGGAACGGATTATGAATTCGCACTGAACAGAATAAAATAGTATTAAAACTCTATATTACTAAGTAAACAAGAGCTGTAAGCTCATATGGTACTTGCATGGGTTAAGATGATCTGATTGATCAAAAGTAAGTTTCGACTTTGTGGTTGAGATGCGCACTCTAAGGGAGCTGGAACTTCATTTGTAAGCAAAACCCTTGAGGCAAAAATGCTAATGGGCTGATGGGCATCATGAAAATGCATAATTATATTGCTTAAAAATATTTTTTTTACTTTGCGATCAAGATTGGTACTTTAAGGAATAATCGGATTTGGGAAGTAGCAATTTCTAAGCAAATGTTGTTGAATCTCCAATATTCCAGCGAAGTTTCATCGTCCTAGCACATCTGGAAGTACCTTAACGCGCGATCACCGGAATCCCAGCCCCCCCCTCCAACTCCACCCAAAATACCCGGAGCCAATCCGGTTCTGTAAATGATTAATCCAGAGCATCTGTTGTCCACTCCCACGAAGTTCGATCTAGATCACACCAGTCTAAGCGGGTCAAGTATTTTCCGCCCTCCCCCCAATAATTGCCGGATTCGGTCCGGAAATGAAAAAGATCACCAGAGAAAAATGTCCTCTGTTTAATTATTAAATTTCACTCGAATCCGATCACCCGTTCCAAAGTTACGCCTGACTCAATATTCCGGATTCCAATCCCTCAACTCCCCCCCCCCCAAGAGTATCATATCGGGGATTTTTTTTTATTCCAAGTCAGTTTGACCGGGTCCCTGATATGCCTTCCAATTTTCGTCGTGAAAATCACAAAAAAACGGAATTCCGGGAAACCCCCTCCCCCCTCAAGTGTCCGGATCCAGTCAAATTATGTAAAAGATTTACATGGATCAGATGTTTGTTCTTCCCAGCAAGTTTCACTCCGATACCATCATTCTAACCGTTTCTCGAGATTTCCGGTCCCCCCCCCCCCAGCTCCCCCACGGTGCCCGTAGCCAATCCGATTCAGTAAATGACTTACCTAGAGCATCTGTTTGTTCTTCCCACAAAGTTCCATCCCGATCCCTCCATTCTAAACGGGTCACGTATCCCCCCCTCCCCCCAATAGTTGCCCGATCCGGTCCGGATATGAAAAAGATCATCGGAGAAATGTCCTCTGTTCAATTCTTAAATTTCACTCGAATCCGATCACCCATTCCAAAATTAAGCATGACTGAAAATTTCGGATTCCCCTCCCTCCCCCCCCCCACCATTATCAGATCGACAAAATTTTTATTTTGAAGTCAGTTTGATCGGATCCCTGATATGCCTGCCAAGTTTCATCGTGAAAATCCCCAAAACCACCATCACCGGAATTCCGGGACCCCCCCCCCCCCCCCCCATAACTGTCCGGATCCAGTACAATGGTCTAAAGGACTTATTTAGAGCAGATACTTGTTCTTCCCAGCAAGTTTCACTACGATCCCTCCATTCTAACCGTTTCTTGAAACTTCCGGTCTCCCCCCCCCAACTCCCCCCTGGCTACCGAATCCGGTCAAGACTTTAAACGGGGCATAACAGATATATATTCTATTCAGTTATGAAGTTTCATTACAGTCCGATCACCCGTTCGAAAGTTACACACTTCTCGATTTCCCGGATTCCCCTGCCCTCCACTCCCCCCCCCCCCCCCAAAATGGTCGGATCGGGAAACTGATTATTTTTAGTTTGTTTGGCCGGGTCTCTGATATGCCTGCCAAGTTTCATGGTCCTAGTACAACTGGAAGTACCCTAACTCGAAAAAGTGTGACAAAATGCCCAAAATTTTCAAGTTTCCAGCGCCCCCACTCCCCCGCATATGGTCGGATCGGGGAACTGATTATTTCCAGGCTAGTTTGGTCGGGTCCCTGATATTCCTGCCAAGTTTCATTGTCCTAGCTCATCTGGAAGTACCCTAACTCGAAAAAGTGTGACAAAATGCCCTAAATTTTCAAGTTTCTAGCGCCCCCACTCCCTCGCATATGGTCGGATCGGGAAACTTATTATTTCCATGTTAGTTTGGTCGGGTCCCTGATATTCCTGCCAAGTTTCATTGTCCTAGCTCATCTGGAAGTACCCTAACTCGAAAAAGTGTGACAAAATGCCGTAAATTTTCAAGTTTCCAGCGCCCCCACTCCCCCGCATATGGTCGGATCGGGAGACTGATTATTTCCAGGTTCCTTTGGTCGGGTCCCTGATATTCCTGCCAAGTTTCATTGTCCTAGCTCATCTGGAAGTACCCTAACTCGGAAAAGTGTGACAAAATGCCCTAAATTTTCAAGTTTCCAGCGCCCCGCACTCCCCCGCATATGGTCGGATCGGGAAACTGATCATTTCCAGGTTAGTTTGGTCGGGTCCCTGATACGCCTGCCAAGTTTCATTGTCCTAGCACATCTGGAAGTACCCTAACTCGCGATCACCGGACCGACCGACGGAAAAGTGATCGGTATAAGGCACTTGGCCGGAAGGCAAGTGCCATAAAAACACGCCAGCGATCCTCAGGAAGAACGAGAAAACATCTCACTAACGACTCAAACACAACAACTCAAATCCTGTGTCAATTTCACGGCAATCGCTGAGGACAGCTGTGGTGCCGCTTCCGGCTCTTCCGCTAAGGAAAACGGCGATTTTGCATCGGCAAGGAGAGTTAGTCATCAAGAGTATTTAGCCATGGGTGGGCAATGCACAGTATTCACCATTCGAAACGGGGTATAACAAAGTTCAGACTCAAAAGTGACAACTTCCTGTTTGAATGCTGTATCCCAAACAGTCTCCTTACAGTTTTATGTGGTAATTTGTGGACGTCAAAATACAAAGGGAAAGCTCCCGAGACCCGACAATATTTGGGATTTTAAAATATAATCCAACTCGTTCAAATGCTTTTTTTCTAAAATTATTCGGTCTAATTACCTGAATTCGCTAGTTGGCATGAATCCCCAACCTCGTCCCCAACTTACGATGAAATTATACCGTATCACTCCATAATTTTCTTATTCGATGTGAGTATACTTATCCTGAACATGGGTCCATAATGATCCGGTATAGTTGGAATTCAATAATTATCCCAAATCTAAACTTTGGTCAAATTCCGACGTCAATCTTAAAAACCGGTAGGTCTAGAGGTCATCCAAAGTCCGAAATTTGGTAGCAGAATTCATAAAAGTAATACTTGATCCAAAATAGCTTCATCAGTTGTAACACTGATCCCCTTATTAGAAATACAACATTTTTATTGATAAACTACAATATATACAATATACATCGTGTCGCTAACTTCGATGATATACAGCATGGGCTCTCATCACTACTCAAACGGAAGATCGTTCAGCTTTTTCAACGAACGAAAAAGAGAAGAACTGTTTACCCTGAGGAACGTCAACGAAGACATGGAGCTCATAATACAGCAAGACGAAACACATTGTGCCAAAGACTGCAAGGGCCTAACGATACTTTCTCCATTCCACAAACCACTTCAGTGAAATTACTCGAGGTCTTATCACTGGTTCCTACAGTCTGCGTTTCTTCGTTAAAAGCTGCCTTGAAGTATAAACGTGCAAAACAATAATTATGTTCAAGTCTCGAAGCTATCTGCGTTGCTTAAAAGGAACATAATTGACGCAATGAGTGTGAATAATGGATTCACATAATCCGGGATCAAATGTTTCGGACATCGAACACACTTAGTACCCAGGGGTCGAAAGTGTGTTGTTCACGGTTGTTCAGGATTGCTGTAAAGCAACACTTCCGCGACCTATGGCCGAAAGCTGAGGTAAATATGTATATGTCCGATTTTCGCATTCGGAAGTGAAATTTCGCACGCGAATTCTTATCCGACTGAGTGTGCTCGTAGCTGAAGCCCACACTCGTCAATTATACATAATTTAGAATTTAGATTAAGAGTTCGTCATTACTATAATGCAACTGCCGTATTCAGTACAGTATGAGTGCCGTATATGTGGTATTCAGTCGTTATTAAAATTAATTAAAGGAAACTAATTTTTCATTAAATAAATCTATCAGCGGAAGGTCTTCAACTATTTTTTACGATTTTTGGCGAGCTCTATCCACCTTATTAGTTTCCCTGGTTTTCACTCCAGGGTGAACAGCTACGACAAAAATTGATATTGCTCTCTGTGCTCCACCCTTATTTAGACAAAATAATCATTTGGTATGAAGCAAACGGAAACAATAGGGACTTCCATGAATTGCGTACTTCGTTATATGATCTGGGCACGTTGAGGGGGGTCCCATAAATTTTGCGACAAGCGTTGGGACCAAACCAATTGAGAGACTGTGGTAAAAACTTGGGCGGTAAAACCCTCATGGTCCCTAGATGTTCCACTTAAGAGATCTGGACAAGATACGAGGGGGGAGTTGGAGAGAGGGGGGGGGGTCTGGAAGTGCTCCAATTAGAGTGAAACTTGTTCTCACGAGGCCTTTTATCACTGTACCAGTCAGTAGATACAGTGATCTTAAGTAAAGGGGGGAGCGGATCAAATTATTATATCCTAAGTCATGAGTTTTTGTTATTGCGTTTTTGCATATTGGGTTTACTGTTGCGCGCTCACCTCACCCGAAAGCATGACACACTCATCAAAGCTAAGACCAAATTTGAACATTCTATCATATTAGTTCCTGAAGCTATTAAGCCCTAAATTTACCAGCAACAGCATTCAGCTAGTTTATAAAACTTACTGTCCTGAGGCGTGTTCTCGCAGTTTACCGAGGACTCCTCGCGGAATCAAGGAAAACGGCGAGAACACCGGGAACGCTTCCAAAACGGATTTTCTTCGAACCAAAAATATGCAGTTGACGAAATTAGTCTGGATCCACTTTATTTTTGGTTTGGTTTATTTCGATTTTTTTTAATATAATTTTACATTGCACCAACTCCAGCAAAAATCGGTTCCCCTCCGAATTGGAAAGGGAATCGGAGCATTCCCCATTCGTGCATACGGGGATTGAGTCCCTGGGACAAACAAAGACGCAGGTACTCCTCAAAAGGAGTCCTCGGGGAAAGGCGAGAACGTCTCTGATGTGGTCACGAACTGTTCGCGTGATCAGGGTGTTACAAACGTCAATAGTCAATGGCACAACATCTCCGTCGTAACTGCATAATATATCTAATTACTATAGCCAAAGTTTGAGGGCACTAAGAGGGAACAGACGAAGGTATCTGAAAAGGCCCGGGCGAAGGTTTTCCTAGACGCCCGGACCTGACAATCCCACTGACGCCTGGAAAGAATGGCAATAATGGTATGACATCAGCAAGCCGTGCAGCCTCGTTAATGTTAGTGCCGCCCCGGTACGAGACCCTTCCAATCCTTCTTCCCTCATCTGAGGCTTGGAGTACCGGAACTTAGGATAGGACGGATAACCATAGCTGCAAGACATCCTAATGCTATAAAAAAACTCCTTCAACCCAAGCTGACTGCGAATCACAGTTGATTTCCGCATCGCAGTTTTGTCTCTCTGAGCGTGTTCCACCCTACTTACCATAGTGACTACGCACGACGTCACGAATTTTGGCTTCTTGGCGTCAAGGCTGGAACGAATTTTTCTTTTTTCGGCTAAATATCACGACACGGGCTAATCCGGCCAATCACGTTACAGAGATTCGTAGTTACCACGCTTATTACGCTCCCGAGCATGGTAAGCAAAAAGTTACTGTTTCGAGAAAGTTGGAACGGTCAGCGTAGTAACTTTTTACGAGGACTATTGTTAGGAAGGTGGAACACGCTCTCTAGCTTGAGCCTGAAGAAGACCCTTGCCAAGAAGAGCCGAACTACTGCATGAATAAACCACAACTGCACTGAAAAAAAAAAAAAAAATCTTGCAGTATTTGCTACTGGGATTAATCTTGTCTCTAAAAAGATAGTCTTATCTCTAATTCAGATTAGCCTTATCTCTCTAGAGATGAGATTAATCCCAGTAGCAAATACTGCAGTTAACTTTAATCCTTACTCGGAGAAACTTTTTACAGTGTGGCATTACCGTTTAGCGCCATCACATACAAAACAAAAAACATTAGCATAAGAGCAACCAATCGACCCTAGGTTATCGCAGTTAGCAAAATGTATACTGAATTACAATTCGTCAATAACATAGGCTGAAACGAAAGAAGACCTGTGGCTAGTCGTTAACCTACTTCTTTCAAGTACGTCCATAAGAAAAGGCAGGAAAGTTTGCCAGAAAACATCATTTGCACTGGCTTGAAATTAAAACAAAAGAAAACTTCAAATACACCAGGTTAACAAAATACATTACTTGACTATCCCCAACTGAGCTAAACTAGCTTCTGCTATATACCACTGACTGAACAGCCAAAGGAAAGAGGAACTGGCCAAAATTTAACTCTTTAAAGTTTAATTGAAAAGGCAGCTTATTTTTACATCAGGTATTTGAATACACTGAAATATTCAGACATCTAAGGGATTTCGTATTTTTTCACCCGAAGCTCTAGTAATAACGTTCAGAATGTGCGCTGCTTGCACGACAGCAAAAAATTCATCCAGATGCAAAGAATCGGAATTTCAAAAAACCTGCATTCCCAGGATTAAAGACGCTAAACCCGGAAAAGCCACGGTTTGAGAAAGTAGGAAAATCAAGCAAACTGTAACTTTTAGTTCATTTTCCGGAAGTGGCTTACCTTGCAGCTAATAAATATTTCACGCATAGAGGTACCATAGATCCGAAAGAATAAGCTCATTTGATGAAACCAATTATCTGTGGATAGCGGACAAATGGAGTCACGCATTTTTATCGTGTTTTAAGGCCTAATGAAGTGATTAAGTGATCTCAGCCCTATTCGTTTGAACTTCTCAGGCCTTGTGACTACGGGTGTGTTTACCACCAACCCCCCAGTCCCCCGGGATCAACGGACAGTCAAGTATTGCACTGTCTCAGCCTTCACGCTCTCACAGAACACAGAAAACAAAACGCAAATAACAATAAACATCAAAATAGGAGAACTTCAGAATTCAAAGTCGAGATCTCAAATAAAACACGAATGTATCTGATTAACGAAACCAACGTTTTAAACATCATAGTCAAAACTTAGAATACAAGGTATATAGACATAAATCCTCGGACTAGCTTTCCCGGCGAACGGCCATCTGAAAATGGCCGCTTCCGAACTACCGTTTTCCACCGCTCTGCTGGATTTCCTGTTCTAGCATCGCGTCGAGCTCGTTCGTAAGACCGGCGAGCATGGAGCCGATGTCGGTCAGAACATCGAGACTGGACTCGGAGGCGTCGGCAACGGCCGTCGCAGACAGCCTGAAACAAGAGTTACGTCAGCATGAGGCTACCAAAGTATGAGCTCTGACTGATCAATCTGCTCGTGTTCCCCGTAACAAAAATCACAGGTACTGTGGGAATCCTAACTCGGCGTAATTTTGACACGAAACCTGCACGTCGTGAAGTCGGATCGGATACAAAGTATGAATGTTCTGGCATTAGCGCACCTCCGGCTTGGGGAGTCGAGAATCCTCTTCTATTTGTCTTCAGTTCTCTTCTGTTTCTGTTGTCGAGCATTTGAGTAAATATTAAAACACATTTTGAAAACGATTCTTGCAGGAGTTTTTCAGAAGTTGGCGCCTAGAACCTAGATGGAGCTATTTCGGAAGCTGTGATTAGCTGTTGCTCACGCTTCTGATTGAAAATTAACGTCAATGGGCTGTTTCAATAGGCCAAAGGGTTTCGAAGGAGAAAGTTTCGGTATACACTGTGAACAACAACTTTTGTGAACAAAAGTTAACTGCAGTACTTGCTACTGGGATTGATTTTATCTCTACTGATAAAAGATTAATCCGAAAGATAAGATTATCTTTTCAGAAGAGACAAGATTAATCCCAGTAGCAAATACTGCAACATTTTTTTTTACGGTGTAGGCAAAAATATTCTTTCTTAGGGGTTGACAGAAGATACCGTTCAACATCAACACTTCTATCTGTCCGATGTGCGACTGTCAGAATGAGAGTTTGGTTCACGTGGGTTGCGAGTGCACGGAGCTGAGAGAATGGAGAAAGAACAGTACGGTATGGGTGAATTTGATGAAGAGTGGTTAACCAGAGTTATCAAGAATGAGTGTTCTGCTACCATTATGAGACTAATGAGGAGTATATTTTTCGAATACGGAAATACCATAAATGTGTCTTTAGAGTAGAGAAAGAAGATCACAGAGGAGTATTTTTTTTGTGTTTGATATTTTTTGTGCGATTATTTGTTGCCATGGCCCTCAGGCTGCTCAGCAATCAATACATCTATCTATCTTTCATCGATCGAACATATAGGAAAAAGAGTGGTTGGTACCTGAAGTACAGTAAAGGTATGCTTCATTGAACACTTCCCTTAATTTTAGACCACCTCAGTTTTGTTTTCGCCCCTACAACAGTCAAATGGAATGATGAACTGAAAACTCAATGTCAGCAAAGACTTAAATGTTTCAGCTTTCTTTTAAATTAAAACATTCAAATTCTGAAAAATTCCAAGATATCTGACTGAAAAAAATACAACATCCTCAGGTGTGAGTTGTTATTTCTTTTCGAATGCTCTTTTTCTTCTGTCGGGATATTTTGGACGATCATGAAATTAAATGCAAAATGCCGGACGCCGTAACCTGGCAGGGAAAGGGTGCAGAGTAAACTGAGCAACAAAGGGCAAACTACTAAAAAAATAAGAATTTTTTACTTCAATTTGATATTTATTTTACCTAAATTAATGTTTGTGCTCAGTTCTGTGCATAGTTGCTCGGTTCGATTTTCATCATACCCTTCGGCGCCGTTCAAAGCTAAGCGACGTTCAAAGTAACATACATTACTGTATTTCCTTTTAAGTGATTGATGATTGATGTTTTATTGGTCCACCAAAATTGATGATAATAAGATAAATGATATATATATACGCAAAAATAGACCAACATTAAAGCAAACTCTAATCTATCGGAACGACTAAAATAATAACATATATATACTAAAGGTTAACTTCAGACATCGAGGTTGGTATCGGAAAATAACATCGAGGTTGGTATCGGAAAATAACACCGAGACGGTCATTGAAAATGACCTATCCGAGCCGAAAGGCCATCGAGGTTGTCATTCAGATATCAACCGAGATGGAGGTGTGTTAACTGTTATAACTTTTTCGAACAGAAATCATCTCTGGAGGCTGATTTGACTTATATCATCTTCTCCGGAGGCTGATATGACTTATAACATCTTCTCTGGAGGCTGATATGACTTATATCATCCTCTCACATCTACCACTAACTTTCTGCGTGAAGATTATCGTAAAATAACTGACCGTGGGTCATAGGATATGCATTACATACCTGTTCGAAAAAAGTTATAACAGGATAAAACAATCCTGTCAACTGCATAACAAAACTAGAATTAAAGTACATTACGACTCGATAAACATGAATCGCATTGGTCATGGTATACCAAACAAGATGAAATGGCCAAATCCGTACCAACATTAAGATCTCCAAAACGGTGTGTGGAGTGACACACCGAAGATTTACACCAGATCGGATGTCAGCTGAAACCCCATAAATACCAGTAGTACTAAAGTGAGAGAAGGAAAAAGAAATCGCATTTCAGACAGAGAATGGGTTGACATTTAAAGTCGGCTATTTGGCGCCAGTGGATTTCTTAGGTTAGTATACCAATAACGGACAACCGAGATTGTTTGCGATACGCTGTAATGGCTCGATTACAAAAGCTTTGCGGTGCCTATCACGATTAAGCAAATACCGAATCCGGTGTTTTATAGGGGCTTAAAATCATGCGCGGTATGACTTATTCCCTTTTTGTGAATATTTCCGACAAGAACTTTGCTCTGTATAGACCTAACTGTAACATTAGAATTTATGCCTGACAAGAAGAAAAATATTCGGTTTTTCGTTTATTCATTCATTTCTATCCCTCAAACTGAGCAGGAATAAATAGAGAAAAACATAAATAAATCGATTTATACATTCCATACCATAAGAAATGTTCTTGAGCAAGAAAGATTGATTGATCGACCCGTTTAAAGAAATAAAATTAAAGCACCGTTTTCTGGGTCTAGTGGCCTTCCACCCAAAATATGGTCTCACTTATAGAAGTTTCTGGACACGACAAACTTCGGAGACTATTTCTGCGTACTACGTTATTGACGACTACGATTTCCTACCGACAGACATCTACTACTCTAGCTGAGGCCCAAAGAGAAAAGCAACAGAATAGAAAATTAGAAGGCTGTGTTAAACCAAAAAATATGAGCACATTGTCAGTTATCAAAATTATCTCCCAAGCAAAAAACAATGTTAACATGCAGTCATTTCCCCCAAATATGGCATTATTCTGTTGCTTTCCTACCTCACTTTAGTCCGGCTCACACCCACGGGCTTTGGTGTATCACAGACGAGCGGTAACTAGAAAGAGTAATGACCATGTATAACAGGGCGTTGCAGCCTTTGGCAGTTTGGAACAGCTGTAGGCTACTTTAAAGTTTAACTGAAAAGGGCAGAGATAGGACAGTCTTGTTACCCCTCACTTATTCACTTGAAGAGGCTTGAAGACCCGATGAAAATGCGTTACTTCGTTGCTCCGCTATTCACGAATAATCAGCTTTTAAATAGTGGAATTTCCCTGTCAGATTTTTGGTACTACCTGTGTCGCATGCTTGACGAAAAAGATTTGTGAACTTTTTTGTTCAGTCACTAAGCAGTGTTCACCAAGCTTATCACCGCCCACTGAAAAGCCGCGTTTGTGTCCAGATTCAAATATTCCGCGTCATAGTAGAATTTGCGCTGTGTGGACAGCCGTAGATATTGTGAACCTCACTACGAGAGCAGATAGTGGAAAATCAAAAAATCTCTTAGCGGAATCCAAATAACTCAGTGTATTCAGTTAAATGATACAAAAATAAGTCTGCTTTTCAGTTAAACTTTAAACAAAACCGGTCTCTTGCCTTTACTTACGCGCGGCCTTCCACTGTGAAAGTACTCTACTATGGCAACACTGATCAAATTTTCGACACGCCTTGTGTGTGATTGGTACGCGCAACTGCTAAGCTAATTATCTGCTAGAAAACCCATCATAGAAAGACTGAGCTGAGTTAACGAACGAAGGACGAGACGTCTGCGCAAGGAACATGCGGACTACAGTTGCTTGTAATGGTACTCGCTAGTCTCGCCACTGAGGATCTAACTCGCTGGGTAGTACAGACCTTCAGTTCCGCTTTAAAATTACACTATAGTGTAAGTTTCGTAACAGATAACACAAGGATGCGCGGTTTCAACTGACAACACTTGGGAGATGTTATTTTTTGGTCGCGACAAACGTTATGACGACATGAAAAACGTTAATTTTCCGGTATCATGGCAAAAAAGAGTAAAAAACTGTTAAATATTCTTTGAGCCCAAGCTGACTTTGAAACATTTATTCAAACAATGTTTACAACGGGTACGTCAGCTACGATTCTTCATCAGCGATATTTCGGCCCTTTTTGGCAAGGGTCCTCGTCAGGCTGTCAATCTTCTTTTTTTCACAGTTTCACAGCATGGGAAGGCCAAAAAACAGACATTGTAAGTTTCGTTGACACTTTAACCTCAATCCAACCGACTATCCAGTTCACGATTGAATTTGAAAATGATGCACAAGATCTGCCGTACCTAGATGTTTTGATTGCTAACAGTGAAGGAAGTTTTGTCTGCTCAGTCTACAGAAAACCCACCCACAACGATCGATACCTTCCATACGATTCTTACCAGCCCGAATATGTGAAATGCGGAGTAGTTATTTCACTAGTTGACCGAGCCATCAAAATTTGCGACAAAGATCTCCTAGATGACGAACTTAGCCACATTCGGGACGTCCTATTTGGAAACAAATACCCCGTTCAACTGGTTGAACAGATCATCAGAAGACGACTGAAGCTGCATTCATCCTCCAAAGATCCTGTAAGTTCTACTAGTAATGGTGAGGCTGAGGAAAAAAATGCCCGCGTTTACCTTCCGTACGTCCGCGGAGTAACCGAAAAATTGTCCAAAAGTTTGAAAAAATACAACATCCAAGTCTTTCACAGAACCCAAAATACTTTGCTGTCCTACCTAAACTCCGGAAAAGATAAAGTCCCAAATCAGTACCAAAGAGGCATTTATTCAATACCTTGTGATTGCGGAAAGCGTTACGTAGGAAGGACAGAGAGAACTTTCGGAAAACGACTTGCAGAGCATGAGCAAGAAATTGACCACGCCCTCTCCAACGGACACCGTCATAACTATACTTTCAAATCTGCACTTGCAGAACATATTTTCGAAAACCCATCCCATTCAGTATATTTTGAAAAAGCTGAAATTCTTGCAACGTGCACCGGACTCCATCAAACCATTCGAGAAGCCGTTGAGATAAAGAAAAACCGAGCAGGCATTAACCGAGATACTGGCGAGTACTCCCTACCGGAAACGTGGAACGGGGTTATTAAGGGAAGAAAATTTAAGCCTCAGTCCCTTATTAACAACAAAACCGAAGTTGATCAAAATGCAGAAAAAAATGTTTCTTGCCGTCGCCCCAATCGTGCAGCAAAAACAGCAGCCGTGTCAAAAATTAAATCTCAGCACTAGTTTTTCCGTGCAGTCATTATTCAAAGTAATAGATACAGACGAGTACTCGATAATAGAAACGTAGAACGAGGTTATTAATAAAATAATATTTAAGTTTTCTGTCCCTTATTAATAAAAAAACCTAAGTCGACCAAAATGCAGAAAAAACCCTTTCCTGTCATCGCCCCAATCGTCCAGCAAAAACAGCGTCCGTGTCAAAAATAAAATCACAGGACTAGTTTTTTCATTATATTAGTATTTGAAGATAACTTACTTTAATAAGATATTCATAGTCGGTAGAAGCTTCAGTTATTTATTACAGGTTTGTTTCCTTCCCCGAAGTTGAACCAGAAGATTGACAGCCTGACGAGGACCCTTGCCAAAAAGGGCCGAAATATCGCTGATGAAGAATCGTAGCTGACGTACCCGTTGTAAACATTGTTTGAATAAAAAAACTGTTCACGCATAACGTTTGTCGCTACAATAGATTACATCCCAAGTGTTGTCTATTGACATCGCGCATCCTTGTGTTATCTGTTATGAAACTTCTGACAGTGTAGCAATCATTATTTCAAGGAAAGATACCTATCTTTCCACTGCGGGTCCTTTTCAGGTCTACACCATCGACGTCGATATACTGACAGAGGAGATATAGCGCGTTAACTTTCAAAAACCTCAGAAGAGGATATGTGTGTTTGTTCATAGAGCTCGCCCAGGGAAGGTCAATGGAATGCGATATACTTACTTTAAGACTTTACTGGTTTTGGACCAACAAATTTAGTAAAGCTCTTGATGAGGTGGGGAGGGTTTTGTATGAATTTAAAATCCACAATTTAAAATGACTAAAAGTACTGAAATCAGGAGAGGGCCGTGCGCCGAAAATAATGGGAGAGGAATACAAAAAGTTAGAATTAGTTGAGCGTTGCTAAACGGGTAAATGCAGATTATTTGAGGGTGCAAAACGGATACGTCAGCTGAATTTTATTGGAGCTATATTTCGGCCCTTCTTGGCAAGGGAAGAAGGGCCGAAATATAGCTCCAATAAAATTCAGCTGACATATCCGTTTTGCACCATAAAATATGATTCGCAGTCAGCTTGGGCTGAAGGAATATTTAATTGCAGACTTTTTTTTTTTTTTTTTTGTAGAAAGAGCCTTCAATTTGAAACGAATTGTTTAGAGCGACTCTACTTCAAGCACTAGCTAATATCGGTGCGCTCACAATCTATCAGCACTATTGTCTAAGTTTCGCTGTGGGGAATCGGAGCTCAAGACCACTCGAGAAAACTTACTTGTCAGGAGTGGCGCCGGGTGCTCCCCTGAAGGGTGGCAAAGCTCTTCTTTGTGCCGCCGGAGACTGGCTGGAGTAAGTCATCCCAGATAACGCTGGATGATGCCGCGAGGAGCGCTGCTTTATCGTTCCTATATTTTCGTTTGCAAACGGCATTGATTCCGACTCGGTACTCGAAGTTGACTGCAAATTAGGAAAAGTTAGGTTTTGTTTCATCCCCAGCCATTTCGGAGGCTTCCACCTGCTTGAACAACTTCCTACTGTTTGGAAGTCATTTCTCAGCTTCCGTAGAGACAGACGAAGTTCTCGAACTTTAATCAGCTTTAGGATAATACTTTTTAAGGTAGCTTAAATTTAATTATGACCCCTCATTGCCGTGGCCAAAGGACGGACGTTTTGTTTCGATAGTTGCGTTTTTGCAGATACCATGTTATCTGCTACCACGGTAACTGGATCTGCAATTAGTCGCTTTTGCAGTTACCGTGATATCTGATACCACGGTTGCTTTGCAAAACCGACAATTGCCGAAATTGCGCTTTCCGAAGTCATCCCAAAAGAAAAACTGATATCCAGTCACATCACTAAGTGCCAAACTTCTTTCCCACCAATTTGACAAAATTCTAGGCTCTATTGTTGGTGATGATGAAAGTGAGACGACTTTGTCAGATACCAAGATCAGTTACCACGGTCGGACCGTGGTACCTGAATATCAGATACCACGATGACTGGCCAGATACCACGATAACTGTAAAAACGCTTTTTGACCGTGGTATTAGATACCACGGAATCTGCAAAAACGCAACTAATGAGCCCGGAAATTTCTGTTTAGGAAATATCGCTTATTTTCGTGACTTGTTAACGGCATCCATTTAAGTTGTTACTTTGGTGATGCCGTAGAGCTTCCGAGAAATTCTGGGCTCACTTCCGCGAGAGTGAAGCAGGCCTTCCGGGAACTGCATTCCACATCCTATTTTCGCCTTCACTGGGTACAGTAATAGTGTTTCTTTGAACATAAGTAAACTTCGAACTTGAGCACAGCTTTGGCTAAACAGTAAAATCAGCAAATTTTGGCTGACTGGTAGTTGACTTCTGTCACATTAAGAGCGTGTTCAACCCTTCTAACAATAGTAACTATTAGTTACTATTTTCGTTCCGACCTCGTGAAGAGTTACTACGCTGACTGTTCCAGCCTTCTCGAAATAGTAACTAACAGTAACTATTTGCTTATCACGTTCGGAAGTAGTAAGCGTGCCAACTACGATGTCTGTGACGTGATAATACATAGATGGCACTGTTCACAAGCCCCTCGGTAGCTCAGATGGCAGAGCGACTGCCTTGTAAGCAGAGGGTCCTGGGTTCAAATCCCGGCTGAGGAGCATTTTTGTCTATCAGTTCACTACATATAAAAATCTCTGTGACGTGATTGGCCCGAATAGCCCGTGACACGATATTCTGGCGAAAATAAACAAATTCGTTCCAGCCCTGACGCCAAGAAGCCAAAATCCATGACGTCATGCGTAGTAGGCTAGAACACGCTCGGAGTGGATAAAAATGGCACTGTTCGAAGTTAACTAACATTCAAATTAGTATACGCCTACTGTAGTATCAACAACAACGTATATAATTTTAGTGTTGCACTGTTCAAGTGTATCCAAACGTATGCCATTTCTGCCTATGCCAAATTGGCTCTTATGTCATTATCTAGACCGATACTAAACAGAGCTTGAACTACCTTGAAACTGTCATTCGATCCATTTCTCCTCTGTCGAAACTCCCCAGCAATCATATCACCTTCGGCACAATCAGGTCCTGGGCTGTGATCACGTGACTTAGAGCGTAGCATATGATTAGCTGAAACGTTGCTGTACCCTTTCCCACTTCCAGGGGGACTGGTGATGTTCGGCCAGTTACCAGCGCCTGTTCGCTGCAGAATCGATTCCAGCCTGAAGTAAATACACACTAATTAAGCAACGAAGACATTACTAGCCAAGGAAGTGCCTCATAGCTGCGATTTCCTTAAGCTCCCCCACCCCAGCTTTATGCGAGGTGCAATGACTCCATGAAGATGGCTTTAAAGGACGGTACAGTAGAGGTATGCTTATGAACGTCTGCTAACAGTGAACGATCGCCGATGAAACAAAAACCCAAACCAGGCATTTTTCATTATAAATACTAGTAACAATCACTCACGCTTTTGTCACTTTCTGAATATTTTGCTAGTCCATGGCGGAAAGTGGCTCAGCTGACACCTCGTCTGCTTTTTATAATTTGAAAAGTTTGCCACGAGGAACGCACCTTCAATGGAGAAGATAGCGGTCCGAACCGGCATATGCTTTCTAAAGAGGAAGGACCTTTTTAATAAATTCGAAATCAAAGAAAGTTAATTGAATTTCTACTTCAAGTTTGTGCCAGGATAACCCTGAAATAGTTGGCTGTTAGCTGATATCAAGTTTGTTATTTTTCTTTTCCATTTTACTTTATTATATGCAAGCAAGAAAGCCAAGGTAGTGGAACAGTTAAAAAAGTGTTCAAATAAGCATACCTCTACTGTACGTAGTGTCAGGTTTTGGACGCTGCGTAGCTTTAGACGGCCTATTTCCGTGTAATTCCTAAGAGAGAAGTTTATCGTCGCTGAACCATTCAAGTTATGTAGACAGAGTTTACATCGCCTCCCAGCACTTGACCAATGACAGAAAAAACACCTTCTACGGTCGTATACGCAGTTCTCACCATCTTAAACGTTGGAAGGACAACCTAACCAACCACCATCTCCCTAATTTTCTGAAGAGTGGCTCAGACAGAGAACAGTACAGGCAGGACATTCTTGTGTTGACAAGGAGGGAGGTCTCGAGATGGCCACAGCGGCACCCTGGAGCGGGTCCATCGTCAACAACTCATATGAATCGGCCCCGCCCAGCATTATACCACCGACAAAAACGCCTTCGACGGTCGTATACGCAGTTTGTCCTGAACGCTGGAAGGACAATCTAACCAACCACCATCTCCCTAAGTTTCTGAAGAGTGGCTCAGACACAGAAAAGTACAGGCAGCACCTTCTTGTGTTGACAAGGAGGGAGATGGCCACAGAGGCAGGGTGGGATTTAAATATTATGTTCAGCGAAGTCACTATGTCTTCTCAAAAGCATCTATGCCACGACTAGCGTTTTCTCCTCAGTCTTATTGACTCCTAAGTCCTTGCCGAAGAAGAGCTTCTCCTTCAGAGACACACCTTCCGAGAAGTTTATGTTCCGAACAAACTATCATGTACCGTGGAAACTTGATTCCCGCCCACGTCCCAACGTGTCGATGCTTTCACAAAACTACACAACGATAGAACAAAGCCAAGTCGAATAGATGCGCTAAAGCAATTGCTTGAGTTTAGTCGGGGTTGTAAACAGTTGAGAGAACCCTGATGAAAAAAAAATGCCTTTTAGTGCCATTTGCGCAGAAACACATAATCGAGTACTTTAGGTTTTTAACATTGAATTTAGGTAAGCCTGCACCGCCCAAGAAAGTATACTTATAGCAACTTATAGTCAAAATGTTGATCACCACTTATAGCCAAAGCCAAACGACTTTAATGGCCAAAATATTGATCAATCACGACTCGAAAACCCTCTTAGTTTAGTTGTATGGTAAAAGTATATTATGTATTTCGTAAGTTAATTTTCTTTCGTGTTTTCCTTTCTTTTTTTTCCTTATTATTTACTCCATCTTAGTGCCGTCTGTTTATTTTGACGGGTCATAAATAAAATTTTCATACCCCCACTGCAGGGTTGAAGGAGGACGTACCAGTACCGCGGGATTTACGTCCAGCTGAAGCTAGATTCCAAAAGAATGCAGTTAAGCCTAGCCTGCCGTATCCCGCCCTAACCAACAAATCACTGTTGTGACGTTAAACACTTTCTCTGGAACTAGAACTGAAGGAAAACAATCAGCATCAGAGCAAAATAACACTACTGAGCAGCGCCACAACTTGAAGGAAGTGACAGAAACTCGAATAGCAGCGACACTAGCACCCCTAGAGATAGGGAACATCCCTACTGAGACTCAAGGCGGCTTCACACTGACTTAAGACCCCTTTCACACTGGAGTACTTAGGCCTCTTAAGTGTGTTTTATGCGTCTAAAGTCGCACTTAACGTAAGAAATCTCACTTAACTTTAATATTTTTCAAAGTTGAAAATTTTTCAACTTTTTACACTCAAAGTTAAGTGCACTTAAGGCTGACTTAAGGAAGAGAGGAGAAAAGTTATTTGCTGATGAATTATTCGCTGATGATGAAAAGGGTGAAAATCTAGGAAGAAATGAAGAAAATTTACTTAGCTTCAGCTCCTTGGTGTGAAAGGCCTAAGTACAGTGGGAAAGGCTTACTTAACTTAACGTAACTTTTGCTACTTAACTTTAGTTCTTAAGTGGCAATGTGGAGCCGCCTTCAACCAGTCGTGCACCAGCGCTGGCTCAATAACTTCATATTCTGAGCACAGCAAACAAAAATATACAACCTCCCCTGTTTCATCCATGTATGCAGACCGCATCTTCGCTTTACTAGAAATTTCTAAACCCGCTAGTTTGTCTCGCTTTAAATGCCGCAAGCGTAGTGGGCAGTGCTACGAGTGTGGCCTGATCTATATTGCCCGATTAGGATACGCACTCACGCTTGCCCCTCTAGCTGTGATTTCGGAACAGTCCGTGCCCTTTAGAACCAAAGCAAACAGAAACGGAATGTAAATTCTCTGTTTCTTGTCTTTCAAAGTAATAGGAATAGCCAGTAACTTGTTACTTCTTGAGATGACAAGCGGGTTTTACGCTTCAACTCATGATTGCACTAGTTTACGAGGAAGAAGGGGGGAGGGGGGCTTTGATCTCTGTTGAGCAAAAGGATAAGGGTGGAAACTTGAGGAATGCAAGAGATGAGACGAAAGTCATTTCGTTCCAGTTCCCCTCCAGGAATCTGGTAAGGAGCTGCACCTTCGATGCCGCGTTTAAGAAATAGAAAGGAGCATTAGTACGGAAGCAGCTTCCCTCGATGATTGAGAATGAGTCTGGATTGACGACTCCACTTACAAGTTCCCAACCACACACACAAATAAAAATAAAACTGTTTCATATGAATTTTGTAGAGGCCTAAGGCCTTTTTACGCGAAGCGACACGGGCCCATCTATCAGATTTCATAAAATTCGAGTCCACCAAAGCCCCAAAACGAAATAAAATATGTGGGGTAGGGTCTTAACGATATGCTTACGATATGTGACGGACCTTCACAGAATACAATGCGGTTGTTCATAATACGACTCTTGCACTAGAAAATCGCTTTGCTCTGATTGTAAGGATTTTAAAAATTCTGGCGTCTTCTTTATTTACTTTTTTCCTCTTTCCCAACTTGGCAATCCTCTTTATTGGCTAGTTCCGTGAAGGTTTAAGATAGCAGTGACCAAAACTCCGTCAATGTCTCATAGAAAAAGGGACACCTCGGTTTCAACTACTCGGGAGATTAATGAGTTAAGACCTGCACGAGAGATGGATGAACAGAAAAAACTATTTTTTCTTACCAAAATCCTTTTAATGGGACGTTTCGATGTCCTAACAAGAATCCAGTTTTTGCTTACACAAATGAGGCTCCTGTATCTATGCAAATGTATAAAGTGTTATCATCAGTCATATAGTTGGTGAAACTGACGAAGGCAAGAAAAAAAGGAATCGGAAAAAGTGAGCAATTAATCCCACTGAAAAGTAAGTATGGTAATGGTGTCTAAGGTCAAACAGTTTGTCATTTATTTTCGTCACACGTCAGATTGCATGTTATCAAGACCACGAAACTAGATTTGCTCTTGAGACTCTCCCAGCCACCATAAACAGCGAGCAGAATTCGGATAAAAAATCAAACGGGTCTTGAGATGATTGTGCATAATAACAGGCATTCAAAGTTTCAAGAGTGCCGCCCTCTCAACTCTCGCAGCAAAGCAGGGACGACAAAGGTTGATGGAAGAAGTAAATTAAAGTTGGCTCAAATAAGGAGTGTGACCTCAACTTCCGAAAATTTGGAAACAGCGAATGTAAGTTGTTCATAATTAAAGTTTAGAGTAGATATTGGCGTTCCGTACACAGGATTTAACTTTTTAAGAACATTTGTGATCAAGTTCCCGGGCAAATAATCGTAAATTAAAAATTCAAATTCGGTGCCTTGTAGATTGATCAAAGGTCAAACTTTTCGGCGAGCTTTTGAGCGAGGACAAAAATATTTTTAGGTTTAAGACTCAAAACTCTGTGCCTTCTAACTTCAACAAAGAAGAAACTTTTCGGCGAGCTTCTGAGCGGAGAATAAAAAGTAAAAAAAAAAGACATTCCGCGACAGCGCTCCATTATTCGACAAAACAAGCCCCAGATACTAACCTTTCTCTCACAGATGCGGCCACTTGTCCTTGCTGGATATACGAATCCGAGGCGCACATAGGAGCCGGTGGTGGGGGGAAGTCATCACCATCGTCACTTAATAAAGCATCCGGAGGCGGAGGTAACTCACTCTCACTAATCCGACTAACTCCATTCAAAGGTAAAGACGAAAGCTGCACAGTGTGCCCCGCGCTCAACTGGTACGGAATCCGAGCATAGATGGCGTTAGGATCTTCCCCACTTAGCGACCTCTTTGGGGGGAGCGGTGCGGTTTTTTTCGGGGTTAAAGTTTTTAGCTCGTAAATATCGTCTGTGCTCATTTGCTTTTCATAATATTCACTTTGGAGCGAGAGCTGCTTTAAGCATGCTTCTGTCTCGGCCATATTTGGGTCACTGTCAGTTCGGGTCGCGACTATTTTCGCCACAGGTCGTACCTTCACTTGTCCCCTCTGTCGGGGTAGGGTCCCACTTGAATACTGTTCACGTATACACGGTAGTGTCACTACTTCCTGTCGTGGGGAGATGTCGCCTTCTTCGTAGCTTCGTCGTCGCCAATTCCCTGACGCGGGAGGGGGCTGCTTCAGGGTTCGCGGGTCGGCGTAAAAAGTGTGGTGGGTAGGGGTTCGATCGACAGGCTTGCCGTCAGCTGTATTGTGAACCTAAGGAAATGATAGTTTAAAATACTCCATCAGCTGTGTTTTGAACCTAACGGAAAAAAGGTTTTGATAACAAAAAATTGAAAGGCTTTCCGTCGTCTATGCTGTCAACACAAGAAACACATAAGGTGCGGTTTTTTTTATGTAGTTTCGTTGTTGTTTGACGTACTTTTTTTCAGTTATGAAAGTACAGTATGGT
Source organism: Branchinecta sandiegonensis (assembly GCA_030848855.1). NCBI lineage: Eukaryota > Metazoa > Arthropoda > Branchiopoda > Anostraca > Branchinectidae > Branchinecta > Branchinecta sandiegonensis. The sequence continues at coordinate 15,900,389 of JAUPMV010000003.1, read as the reverse complement.
AGATAGATGTTTAATGAAGCCCTTGGTATGTGTATGTGTATGTAAGTATGTGTAATGGACAAATAAAACGGTACACATACTGTACTTTCATAATTGAAACAAAAGTACGTCAAATTACAGTGTAACTACACCGAAGCTACATCCAAAAAAACGCAGCTATGGTAAAAAAAAAGAGGCAATAGCTGTGCGAAGACAAGCTTCAACCGAGTAATCCCATAATGCAGATGCATGCTCCTGAATGGGAGTGATGTTTCCGAAACAGTTTCTAGAAGCTTCATTTACTTCTTGCAGGTCCATTTCTGTCCGCATAGACTTTAAATTGGTGGTACGCGAAACCCGCTTTTTTTATATTGAATATATTTGTGTTTTGGCTTTTAACTTTCAATTCAATTTATTCGAAAAACATGCGACGGACAGAGTCGATTATTAGTTTTTGTTGTCATAAAATAAACATGTATGTCAGTTGACGAGCCAAAATTAACATACACAAAAGTACAATATATACAATTAAGAGAAATAATAAACCAATAAAAGGGGATCGACTAAAAAGAGGTACGGCATGGCGCAAGAGGCACATTTTATAAAAAGAGATTAGCAAGTAGTAGAAGTAGAGGCTACAGCCTGAAGACGAAGAGCCAAGAAGGGCTGAAAATATCATTGAAAATATCCCAGTTATATTTGACAATGCAAACGGATACGTCAGCTACATTTTGTTAGAGCTATATTTCATTTTCCTGCTTGAGCCTGAAGAGGACCCTTGCCAACAAGGGCCGAAATTTAGCTCTAATAAAATGTAGCTGACGTATCCGTTTTGCATTGTCAAATGTGATGCGCAGTCAGCTCGGGCTGAAAGAATATTCTAGTTGACTTTTCCGCTTTGACTTTTCCCTTCACGCCCCACTACGGCAACAGAAAAAGAAGTTAAAGCACACCTCGCACTATTTACTGTTTAATGTTTCAATATGTAAAACTATTTGAACACTGTAGAACTTGGCTCTGCTTTTAACAAATTATCCACGGCTTTGGCTGCTTTAAGCCTTTCCCCGGGCCCACTGACTTCTAGTAAAAACTCGGCAAAGTTCAGATGACCGGTTTTACGCATCATTAACATGATACGGGAAAACTCATCGGGAGCATAACGCACACGGAAAATAGTGAATCGTGACAAGTGCAAAGCTTAGTGAGGTGTCGTTAGCATGTTCTAACATATAAAATTTGGTTCTCATGGTTTGAGAACTAGTGAATGTAATTACGGAAGTAGGTTGCATTGGCAGTTTAGGTACGACGAGTCCTTTAAGATTAGTCCTTTAAGATCCCGTCAACGCCTCGAAACTGGAAATTTCCGGTTCACACCAATTGTGCACCAAGAGTGCCCGCCAACCTACTTCGTCCCGTTTTTGCCGAAACAATAAACACGAAGCCGGGGCAACAAGGAGTTGCAAGAGCTGCCAATTAGCCTTGGAATACTCAAGAGCTTGTTGACACCAAAGTGCGGAGCTGAGAGTGTAAATGGAAATCTAGGAATATTTACAACCGATCCTGTATCGCAGGGTGGACACCCATTAGAAAGCTCAAGTCAGTGTAAGATTTTCTTTCTAAACGTTAAACGGAAGCTCTGGAATGAGTATTTCGAATGTAAATGAGTCTGGGAAACAAATCAGTCAACATTCAACAACTTGAATGTGGAGCGTGTCACTTATGTATGAGTGTTTTGGTTCGGCATGCATTAGCCTCAAGGATGCGCGACAAGTAACCCCCCCCCCCCTCGAAATACACATCGCAGCTGGGAACGAAAGGACAGAATCGTACTAGATATAAATATGAAGATGTAACCTATACAAGGGACTTTTACCGTGACCATCCGTTTTTCTGTTGATTTTTGTTGTACTGGTGTTGTTTCTTTTTTGTTGCTTATTTTGTTTCTTTCTCTTTTTTTACTCCACTATCTTCACATTGTTTTTGTGCAGTGGGTTATAAATAAACTATTATTACTAGAAACCAAATTCAGAACTTCAAAAGTCTAGGACTTCGAGACACACAGTCGGAGCCTCGTAGACAGTCCAGACAGGGTTTCCATTTCGCACGATAGTGTGAACGTCACTCTATTTTAATTTTTGTTACTCTTGTGCTATGTAGGATACAGAATTCAATTTATTTCAGAAAACGCTAAGACGTGTCATTTTCCAGCAGGGATTCCGACCCAAAGTGACTAAACCACGTTTAGTCACTTATTTTTCTTGCAGGTTTGTCTCCTTCCCCGACATTGACCCTGAAGATTGACAACCTGACGAGGACCCTTGCCAAGAAGGGCCGAAATATCGCTGCTAAAGCATCGTAGCTGACGTATCCGTCTTATGCATTATTTGAATATATGTTTCAAAGCCAGCTTGTGCTCAAGGAATGTTTATAAACACGTTTAAAATAAAATTAAGATGTAATTTTTACGGCAGTGATTCCGACCAAAAGTGACATTTTTCATGAAAATAACTTGACTCCCAATTCACTCTCTGTTTTCGACTAAAAGTCACTCTTTAAATTTGTTCAATGTAGCAACCCTGAGTCCAGAGCCCACATGAGCGGATCCTCAAGGAGATACCCCAGGGAAACCGAAGACTTTATTTGAAGGGGAAATCGAACCGGACTGGAGAGGGAACCAACTACACACTACCGCATTTGTTTTGTTTCAGCTAGTGTTGTACAGTAGAGGTATGCTTATTTGAACAGTTACTTAAATGTGAACATTGCAGTTTTACTCTAAATGGCAGAACTAGGTGAGATAAGGAAAGGTACAACTTTATTAACAACTGTGAAACTCAAATTGCATAAAAGCGTCAGACATGCCAGTGGCATAAGAAAATGACGATTCATAGGTTCCGACTGATTTAAATAAAAATAAAATAACTAATTAAACCCTAGCCTAAGGTGTTATTATATTTCTCATTACAAAGGACGCTCGGAAGAATGAAGATCCAAAATACCTATTCAGGTGTTTTCAGAGGCCCTTTATTACCTACTTTGGCTAACTGGTAGTTAACTTTAGTCGCAGCACGTGCATAAAAATGGCAAAGTTCAAATCCAACAATACCTTTACTGTAAATATAAGTGTGTATGTCCATCACGAACATCTGCAACACCCAGCTTCATTTTCGAGAAGCGCGTAGCTCCTGACTGAACAGTACGAACACAGAAAGACTGAGAAAAGCGCCGCCAGGTTTCGCTTATTCTTTCTACTGGCGGCAGTTTTTGCTAAATTGCTTTAGCTGGTCTAACCCGATGAAAAATTTCAAGAAATAGTTGTATAAAGTTGTAATTTTTAGTAGAATACAGTGGTAACCGTTGCCACTGCATGCTACTACTAGCAAAACTGGATGCTACCGAATACTACTACTTAAGATTAACCCAGTCTGAGGCATTTTAAATGGAAGTATTCCATACTACTACATATCAATACATGCAGCTTTTTCGTACAACTACACAGTTTAAAAAAAAATCATATGCTCTGGGCTTATAAAACCTTTCCTCCTTTATTGACGGTCCTATGGCCTTAACTTTTTTTAGGGGGGGGGGGGGCAGAGAGTGTATCCTACTGCTCCACACTAGCTAATTACGTACCTGAATAGCTATCACATCAGGCTGATACATCGGCTGAGAATAGACGGCAGTGCCATAATGGTTCCCAGATCGACCCAAAATCGACGGGACAGCGTAATGACTCGGCGTCCTGTTCTGGCACAGCTGCCGAGCTTGAGGAACTTGCTGTTGGTAGAACTGGCCAATTGTGTTCGGGACATTAAGGGGCGACGTTGGCAGCTCCTGCGGATGAAGGCATCAGTAAAGATCTTAAAGTTTAACTGAAAAACCAACTTATTTTTGGATCATTTAACTGAATACACTGCATTTTTTGAATTGTGTTAAGGGGTTTCTTATTTTTATTAATATTTGCTATAGAATGACGTTCAGATTATCTACGGTCGTCCTCACAACGCAAATTTCTACTATGACGCAGAAAAATTGAATCTCAATACATACGCGGCGTTTCAGTGGTCAATGGTCAGCTTACGGAAGGTGGCTCACTGCGTGAACACTTTTTTTTCGTAAAGGCGGCTTCACACTGCCACTTAAGAACTAAAGTTAAGTAGCAAAAGTTACGTTAAGTTAAGTAAGCCTTTCACACTGTACTTAGGCCTTTCACACCAAGGAGCTGAAGCTAAGTAAATTTTCTTCATTTCTTCCTAGATTTTCACCCTTTCATCATCAGCGAATATTCTCCTCTCTTCCTTAAGTCAGCCTTAAGTGCACTTAACTTTGAGTGTAGAAAGTTGAAAAATTTTCAACTTTGAAAAATACTAAAGTTAAGTGAGATTTCTTACGTTAAGTGCAACTTTAGACGCATAAAGTACACTTAAGAGGCCTAAGTACTCCAGTTTGAAAGGGTTCTTAAGTCAGTGTGAAGCCGGCTTAAATCGTTTTCATCGAGCATACAACACAGATACAAGCGCATACAGCATACAAATCAGACAAGGAAATTCCACTATTTGAAAATCGATTATTCGTGAATAGCGGAGCAACGAAGTAACGCATTTTCGCCGGGTTTTCAAGCTTCTTTAAGTGAATGAGTGATTGGTAACTAGATTGTCCTATGTAAGACCTTTTCAATTAAACTTTAAGCATCAGATATGTTTATGCTGTCAGGATATAGTATGACATTTATTAACATTAAAAGCCATAATGGATCATGGTTAGTACAAAGATAACTAACGTCCCACAAGTAATTTCCAAATAAACCCAATAAAGAAATGCAGAATTTGTTTTCTTTCTTCCTAGCTCATCTCTTACGCACAAAAAAAAAGAAAAACATAGAAAAAACTAGCAAAACGAGTATCTTTCTTTTTAGGTTGTGTTATTTCTTAGTTTTTCTTTTGACTTAAGTCGAATCTTCTGAATAGGGAAGTTGGTCGTTTCGTATATTTTGTCCTTGCTCTACATACTCAAATCTTTATTTTAATGCATGATCGGTTTAAAAACAAATCATTACTATTAAACTTCTTCTCTCAAACAAATTATTACTTGTTTGTAAATTGTTACTATTAAACTTCTTTCTCCTCGAGAGAGAGCCTGCGGAATGGCTCAGAGTTACTTTGCCAGCGTCGGCTTCGTATGCAAATCGTCAGGTTATTAAAAACTTTAGTCAAAAAGCCCATCATTTATATTTGCAAGTGGGTCAAACTTTTGAAACAAAAAGATCATCCATCTTCTTGGCAACCAACGAGAGATTCTACAGGAGAGACCACCCACCCGGTCTCGCTGGAAAACCGATTTAAGGTAATTACTCCAAACTATTGATCTGGTTTCACAACTGTTTTATCTTGTTATTACTGTGTAACAGGAATCTAGAGCTGTACCTTAATCCTTATTCGGAGAAACTTTTCACAGTGTAGTAGATTTCCTACACTAACTACACACACACTTGCTAACTTAAAACTAATTTAGTGGACTGTTAAATGAAAACTTTAAAAAAGAAGAAACATCAACGAGTGCTTCTCTCCTTAAAGTACACAGGACATCATTCTTTCGGCTGATTTATTGCTTTTTGAGTATCTTCACATGGACGATGCTATTTTACACTCAAAAAGTATTTCCCGGTAAATCAAGAGCGTGTTCCACCCTTCTAACAACAGTTATTTAGCTATAAGTTACCATTTCCGTTCCATCCTCACGAAAAGTTACTGCGCTGGCCGTTCCAACCTTCTCGAAATAATAACTAATAGTAACTATTTGCTTGCCATGCTCGGGAGCGTAGTAAGCGTGGTAACTACGGATCTCTGTAACGTGATTGGCTGGATTACCCCGTGGAGAGATATTTTGACGAAAATAGAGAAAGGCGTTCCAGCCTTGACGCCAAGAAGCCAAAATTCGTGACGTCATGCGTAGTAACTACACTGTAAAAAGTTTCTCCAAATACGGATGCAGTATTTACTACTGGGATTAATCTTATCACTATTGGGATAAAATTAATCCGAATCAGGGATAATCTTATCTCAATAAAGACAAGAGTAATCCCAGTAGCAAATACTGCAAGTTTTTTTTTACAGTGTACGGTAAGTAGGCTACAGGATGGAACACGCTCCAAGTAGATAGCTTAAACTGAGTTTGAGTGTGGGTCTAAGGCGGGATTTTAAAAAATGTGCCCGTCATGCCCAGCTTCGTCAAGGCTTCGCTTCTTGGCACTACATGTGTCACGCTGTAGGCAACTGACCAGAAAAATGGCCATTTCTGTTGGCCTGGCTAAAAATGTAACGTGGAAGTCGATGATTGGTTAGGGAAGGGGTATTTGCGAATTTAACGGCCGGGGTTATTTTGCACTATTTTCCTTTCGTTTTTAATGTCCGAAACCCCACAGAATTAAATTGTCAAAGTTAGCAAATGACTTTCAGAGGAAAACTCGTGGGTCTTTAGTCGTCATCTGCTTCAAGATTCTTAAATCTCGACGGTTCGGTTCCCGATCAGGCCACACATTTTTGCTAAAAAACGTGCACTTTAATAGAAAAGACTGATTGCTATTCCGAGTAGGAAACAAATTCTGCGATGATGCGAATCTAGTGACGGAAAAGACAAAAGGAGAGCTGATGACAAGGATGAACGGATATGATTTCTGTCATTAAACTGTTCTGTCTATAAGAACACACATACCACATCATAAGAACTCAACGCATTCACTGGGCCTTGCGGGTTAGTCCATTTCTAATTCAAACTTTCACCAAAAAAAAAATTAAAATAATAGTCGATTATTAAGTTACATTAAATCACAGATGACACCAGTTTTGACGATTATATTATGTTTGAACTACGAAAGCCCGTTTCAGCAAAAATCATACGTGCTGAGTTGAAAGATTTCTAAGCAAAAAGACGTCCAAACTTTATCTTTCCACCGATACTCTCATTTTGGCATTCAAGCTTTGTACTGAAAAGCAAATGATTTTTCTTTTACACGCTAAACACGATCAATATGCAGAACGCATTCCAGTGTTTGGACCATTTATCTCCTCCCACACTTAAGGCTGATCCCGTATTCTATTTCCACAGAATCGTTACTTTTCCTGATTAATTAATGCGGGAAATCCTACCGGAAAAAGAGCGAGTTACCCTTAACGATCCACACAGACAAACAATTAAAAGGTCACGTTTTCCCTTTACGGCGAATCAAGACCACAAAAAATAAAGCCTCTGACGGGATTCCACATAATTTGTAGTTCCCGGGGGGAATTCGAATAATGAAGCTTGGGCTTGGAATCACCTAATATTGTCAAGTACGACAGGACATAAAATAGCTTTCAACCAATTTGACTTTCCAGGACGTATGATTTCCACAGTTTCAAAGCACACCTCTTACTAGAAATGATCTATCCACGATAAAGTGGTTCAGAAATATCGTTTCGAAAATACTAATACTTGCTCCGTGAGAGAGATTTCCATCTTGGCGCTTGTCAACACTGTCCAGACTTCGGTTCGACGCAAAATATTTGAAAACCGAAAGTTCCCAGGTTAAAAAGTGGGAAAATGTTCGAAACATAAGATGGCTTATCAAATCTTCAATGAAAATTTACTTTTGGAACTTATAGTGCCTTTATGTTTGAAAGAGTTGTCGGAGAACAAAACTTTCGACGAAGTCTGGAATGTCTCTGGAAAACTCGGCTCTGCCAAAACTCTGCCAAAAACGCGCTAGAAAGTAGTAGGTGCAAAACGAATCAAAGAAGTGTGGGTATTTTTGAAATTTATAATGCACAGGGAAATTCCATAAGACAGTATAGAAGGAAGAATTAGTACGAGGGGTTCTTTAAGCATCAAGCCCAAACTCAAGAAGTCATAGGCTACCGCACCACATGTGTACCGTATCACCTCAGGAAGAAACTGTATGACTGGTTTCTCAGGAGACAGGCACAATTCTGTATTTTCTAGTTTGCGCAGAACCTTTTTTCCATACACTTCGCAAATTTCGACGCGTGTAGCAAGTGGATCAGAAGACAATTGAATGCATATGATCCATGGCCATAAGTGAGAAATTCTGCAAAAGAAACAATTTCCGGGGAATCGAAAGCTGACTGGAAGTGATTTTAGGGTTAAGGATTCCTTAATCGATTATTACTAAGGGAAGCTTTTCAATTCATGACAAATGCCTCTTACCCTTTGCGGAGCAAACTGAGTATGTAGAACCGGGTTCTCTTGCATGCTTGGCGTCCACTTTCCCGACATGATATCCTTCACTCTCTTGATGGACAACGTGATCTTCTTCTGATGCCCTAGACGAAGGATTCCGAAATCTTCCAAATCTTCCCACGTTAGCTGACTGACATCTTCAACTGTCCTATAACCCTGGCGCCGTAGGCTTGGGCTATACTCGGCCAGACCAAGAAGGGATAGCCACTCTTCTAGGGTGTCCTGAAAGAAAATTTCATTTGAAAAATCGAACGTATTTGCTGGACTTGTGGAACAGACTTTTTGAAGAGGGAGCCCCGCCTTACGGCTCCCGTGTGGGCAATTTACAGCTATATAAAAATTCCGTTTGCAAATAAGCCCACATCATACAGTGCAGTCAGTGCAACCCGAAGAATTATAATAATAATATACTGCAAAAACAATAAGGCCACAAAGCCTCTACAAAGTTCTTTTAAAATATTTAGGGTCATACATTTGGGAAATAAACATTTCATCATTTCTGTTTCTTCGGGCAGTTGATTCCAATGGGGTGGCACGCGGCTTTTGAAACTTCACCGACCAATATGTTAGTTGTTAGTTGTTAAAGTTGAAGCTGAGGATGTCGTCAGCTTCGACGTTTCCATACATATAACCAAATCTGACAACTGTGAAACTGTGAAAAAAACATCTGAACGTACAATACTAATACCTTATTCAGCGTACGTACCTAACCCGGGTTTGTTGTGTTCCACATGTTCACATGTTCCAAACTTCCTTTGAAGTCCGAACAAATCGATAAGGAAACTTATTTGGGCAATGCTTAATATGAAATCATCATTGTATTTAAGAACTGAATAAGCTACAATTGTTTCTAATATACTGGTCTCTATCACGTCGTCGAGTTTTCCTTTGTCCTCATGTGCGTTTTTTTAACGGAAATTACACCAAGCGAAAAGCGTGATTCTTTATATAGCCCCATGGAGAGAGCCCAAGTTCGTCCCAGATGACACCCATTCTGGGACATTCCGTTTTATGTCTCTACATTCCGCTTTCAATTTCCCGACGGTCTGGGGAAACCTTTCCTTCACAAAGAACGAATTACGAGGCCTTAGTACTTGTATGATAGAAGAGTGAGGGAGGACCATTTCGTAGGACGAGGAAACTGACTCAGGTCACATTCGACCCTGTTTACTGTAATAACTACGTATGACGTCACGGCTTTTGGCTTCTTGGGGTCAAGGCTGAAAGGAATTTTCTACTTTCGGCACAATATCACGCCATGCGCTAATCCCGCAATCGCGTCGCTGACTAAACTCCCAAAGGAAGTCAGTAACTAGTTACTATTCGAAAAAGTTGGAACGGTCAGCGTAGTAGCTTTTCGCGAGGTTGGAACGAAAATAAACACTAATAGTTACTATTGTAAAGAAGTGTGGAACACGCTCGCAGTTTTCAGTAGCAAATAAAGAACGACTTCTGTAAGACCATACCGGTCCTTCTTTCCAACCTTACTCCTGACAAGCCTCCATCCTTCGCGAGATCCAGTCAGTCCGACCTGACCTGCCAAATCAGCTGCACCAGATTACAGTTGCAGGACAGCTTCCGAAAACCTCCCTAGCCTAACAATTCTAGAGCAAAAGTTTTCACATCCGACAGTAGTAAGAATTTCTTCACTTCGTCTGACCTTATTCGGTACTAACAAGACGGTTAGTCGCCATAAAAAAGGTGCAACCCGGGGAATCATTCACATTGTTACTGCAATTGGAAACCTAGGGAAATACAATTCAAACACAGGTAAAACTAAGTCTCCAACTTGCATCCATGGTGGAATAAACGAAGAGACGAATATACATTCTTTTTTAAAATCAAGATTGCCCCACATGGACAAGACAACGACTAGAAGCATTCCACTCCCCGAACGTAGCCTGCATGCTGTTCTGAGAAAAGCCCACCAGAAGGAGCTGTCCAGGTTATAGCAACTGATAGGACGATTAGACAGCTTTTAAATCGAGAACAACGCGATAACAAGTAGTGTAACGAGTGAGTTGAGTAGTATAACAATTGTGCTTTCCATCAACAATTGTCATTATGGGATTGAGACAATGGACCATTTCTGCCAAAGCTTTTGGCCTTCCCCGCACAACAATATGATCTTTTCAAAAGCGAGGAAGCCAATAGAACCTCCGTCTTTCGTCCCATGCACCGACTATGGATACCCAGACAAAACTGGACAGAGATAGAGGTACTTGCTGAGCTTTGAGTTGATGCCCGTCTATTTCCCTCTTCGCTGCTGCGCATTTCAGAGGAAAAGACTGTAGCAACTAGCAGGTGTGCATGACCTGCTCTGCTGCGCGTCACACGTGACGCTACAATGGTAGACAACCAATCTCCCGACATTTCTTCTCCGGGGATCTACTGCGACATAGCTGTTTGTAGAGGTAACGAATTGTGATGTTCCACTTCCGCGTAGCTCCTGCCCTCCCCTCGTTTGGGGGGTATCGGGAATGTCTTCGGCTCCGCACGGTCGGATGGCAGAGATACACTGTAAAAAGTTTCTCCAAACAAGGGTGCAGTATTTGCTACTGGGATTAATCTTGTCTCTATTGGGATAAAATTAATCCGAATTAGGGATAACCCTATCTCAATAAAGACAAGAGTAAACCCAGTAGCAAATACTGCAAGATTTTTTTTTACAGTGTAGGGAAACGGAGGTTCTTGTGATTATTTTTCTTGGTGATACAAATGCCCTCATTAAACAATTTACGGTAGAAACATGTATTTTACGGCCCATTCGGGTCGTCAAGAAATTGCGCTCTTTCCCGCGATCATCACACTGGTTAACGCACTACCTCTATGTGGTAATTTTCAGAACTGCGTCTTTGCCGCATGAGAGATATCGTTAGATTTTTCTTATCAAGTAGCCTACCCGAGCAGAATTTCGAGATAACCAATCATCTCGATCATCTCCTTTTTTTTCATCTGCGACAGAGACGGGGATTTCCAGGAAAAAGATAATTTCCATGAATTTACCATTTCTATCAGCTTAGAAATCAGAGAAAATTCTATCCCAGAGATTCGGCCGAAAGTTTGTCTTTCCCAGAAAAAAGAAAGACACATTTCTTACTTAGACAGAAGTTACGACATATCAGACACAAATGTAAGTGGTAATTCATTTCCCGCATTAGAAAGAGGGCGAATTTTCCTTTCAGGGCTAAATTGTTTTCGAGAAAACCATCGAATCGTGATTCCGTATGACCAACACTTTGCACTATGCTGAACCTAAAGAGGCATAGCCGTGAATAGTTCTTGCACTACCAGTTCGATGCGTTCATGTTAAGCAAAGAAAACGGATATTTGTACATTTTGAGTGAGACAGAATATATTCGGAGATATACTCAATTTCGAAAAAAATTACTGAACCGCGAGTTTGTATGACGACCATTCTGCAGACATTCTTTTCGGGTCGGACATGGTGTCACCGTCTGGTACCCTATTCACGAAAGTTTGCTATGAGTCTGGTCTCCTCCCCCCCAATTCCAACTGACTTTTCTATTCCCCCTTTCTTTCTCTCTAACTTTAACACACTTCCATAGTAGTTTGTTCTCTGTCACCGAAAGGTTTCCCATGAACGGCGAGAAACTGAAAGCACAATGTAGAAACATAAAACGGAATGCCCAATTACGGGTGTCTTGTGACTGGATTCTAGAAGCCGCAGATTCTGCCTTATTGGCTTTCCTGAAAATTTTGAAGTATTCCCTCCGCCCAAGCTGACTGCGAATCATATCTGATGGCGCTATGCGGATCAATATGCTTAGGTTTATTCGGGCGGTGCTTTGGCCCTTCTTGGGAAGGGTCCTCTTCAGGCTCTTGAAGCGGAGTCTGATTTTACCTGATTTGAGACCCTAGCAAGTAGCAGGCCCAACACGCGACAAAGACAGCTTCCCAGTGACTAGTATGAAAACCCATCAACTCGACTGACCGTTATCTGAAATCTTTTGTACGCTATATCACCCAGTATTTTAATTCCAGTTAAGTTAAACGAAACTCATAAATTATGAAATATTTATTTATGTAACTGTGTCAGTGTTATTTGCGTGAATGACGATCCAATGCTAGCATGTTGCTTGTAATATTTAGTAATACTTTTTAAAATTAGGCTTGATCGATCATTGCTACCCGAATACTTTTCACCAATGAATCGTTTCTGTCTTTCTGATTCCTCTCAGACTGAAACGAGGTCCAAACATAAATTACGAATGCCTCGGGTTGTTACCGAAAGGTCCAGGTTCTGTCTTCGGTATCTCATTCCTCTTCACTGAGAGAGTGTGAAGCCAGGGTTGGTCACCAAAATTAACTTCGTACACTCCGTAAAGTAACCCAAAAGTATCTCAAAGTAACCCAATGTAACCTAATGTAACCCAATGTAACCCAATGCAATGTAACCCAATGTAACCAAAAGTAACCCAAAGTATCCTGAAGTAACTCGTACACCCTGGTTCTTGGTGACCAACCCTGGGTGTGAAGTTAATTATGGATCTAACGGTAGGAATGGCTGCTATAAAATCACGGCTTAGAAGAATACTGATCGAGAATTACAGAAGTTAGGTAAGTGATTCTCACTTTCAGGTTGTCTCTTATTTTGTTATTTATATCAAGTCTATCGATGTCCCATCCTTGTCTAATTTTAATTATTATTTATATATTTATTTTTGTTTAATTGTGACTGGGCCTTGCTCTCGGTTAGGTGTATGATTATTTATGGATGGCTGGATGGATGTGATTGGGTATGATTCGTCATGAAAAAGTTAATTTGGTTTTATTTATTTTTTCGTGTGCGCTCGAGCTCTGCTCTCAGCAGCGGAAAGTGACAATGATAGATTTTCTTTGCAAATAAAGATAACCTTGAACCTTGTAGAATACAAGCTATTCAGGAAAAAAGAGCGTGTTCCATCCTACTTACCGTAATTACTACGCATGAGGTCACGAATTTTGGCTTCTTGGCGTCAAGGCTGGAACGCATTTCTAATTTTCGGTAAAATATCACTCCATGGTAGCTCCACGGCGTAGTCCGGCCAATCACGTTACAGAGATTGAGATTCGTAGTTACCACGCTTGCTACGCTCCCGAGCATGGTAAGCAAATAGTTACTATTTCGAGAAGGTTGGAACGGTCAGCGTAGTAACTTTTCGTGAGGTTGGAACGGAATTAGTAACTAATAGTTACTATTGTTAGAAGGGTGGAACACGCTCAAACCTCCAGGCTCGAGTTTGAAAACCGTACATTCGCTACATCAAATTTTGTTCACTTGTCCTTTAATGGAAAAAAGAGGAGAGATGTCATTTCTATCTACTCCCTCAAAACTTGGGAGTTCCGCGCGTTCTCGAGATAAAACAAAAATAACAAGTTCGTCTCGGGAAATACAGCCCAATTTCCAGACAGTTTTCCAAAAGAAGAGAGATACGAACTCAAAAGCACACAAAAGGGATGTAGTAGCTTAATGGTGACGGAAGTCGCTTGATAAAACAAAGCCTAATCGGACTAACACTACGCCAAAAAAGCAAGGCCTTTATGAAACTTGACACTGATACGGACTCGACTGTCTTCACGAGAAGAAGCAAAAACATTTCAGTTAGACAGTTTAGTAGTTTTGTAAAAAAGAGGCATGGCGCAAGACGCAAGCAGTTGTCACAAAACTGGATCTGCATTGACTAAGAAAGAAATGGTATTAGGGAGCGAAGGCAAGAGATGCAGTAAAATAATAAACTATGCAGATATGCTTTAAAGGGAATGCAGCAGAATATATGGTTTCCTAAATAAAATCAACACCAAGACACTTAAAAAATACACACGACATCCCCACCCGCCGGTCTACTCAATTTCAATCCGAAAAGTGGTAAGTTTATTATAAACCAAAGTCCCACCTCGACTCCTGTCAAGGCTTAAGCCACGCAAAAAAGCCGATAGTAACAATTAAGGTGGCTGATAATATCGTATAAAAATTCAAAGTTTCGGAGTAGCAACGGATGAGGATGAGGCATAGCAGATTAGTCTTTCATGTTCGTATCTGCTTAAAGTGATCGCTGACAGGAAGCAATTATAACGAAAAAAAAAAAAAACACGAAGAGGCTTACCGGTATATAATCCGGAAGTCCATCAGGTACTTGCAGGTTCCCAATCTCCGTTTTCAAACGCTTCCGGTGGTTTGGCTTTGTTATTCCGATCGCCGTCAAATCCTGAAACAAGGAGACGACTACAGCAAGAGCGACGAGCATTCAAACGAAGGGGTCTCGGTTCAGACAGGGCGCAGTAGCTCACAGCAGAAGAAACTCAAGGCTTGTTCTGGTTTTGTTCTACCATAGCTTTCAACCTCTTTAGAAACCTGTCAAAACTCGAGTAGCCTACACGTTAGCGCATTTATTCTACTCTTCGACACACACTCGCTCGGCTTTCAGCAGTCTTCGGCAAATCAGGTTGTCGTTCTGACAATCACGACTCACAAATCACGAGGCAAATTTCTTCTCGGAAATAGCCTAGGATTTGTTATCGTCGCTTGGGATCACGATGGCGATCATAACGGTTTCTCTGCACCGTTCTTACTGGAGTAGGAGTTTGAGTGCAGATGAATGAGCACTGCGACGGTGCAACTGAACCGAGACAACATTTCGTTAGGTGAGTGATACTCGCGCGGTTAGCTAAATAGGATAAAAAGATAGCCATACCTGAGTAACGTCACTTAAATCCAAACAAATATATTCAATTTACTTGGACTCGAGCGTTATTCATTTACTTAAGAATATTACCTGTATTTACTTAAAGATGAGGTCTCATTAGGATAACAACTGGCCAAGGAAAGAACAAGACCAAAGGTTTCGATGGGATCCCAAAAATCTCATAACTGATCCAGACAATTGGGTCTTGTCTTCGCCAGACTAATCATCAGAGAAAACCGTGTTCAGATTTACCTCTTTAAGCCATCTATTTTGACGATACTGACCGAAACTTCCTGCTTTACTTCTGCCAAATTTCCGGTTTCGTCCGAATTCCGAGCGAACTACTAGTCCAGCAAAAAAATAGAATAAAATTCAGAAACGAATCCAGCGGATCTCTTTATCCCTATAAAGAACATCTAATCAACTTTAAAAAAAATTCCGGTTACAACCGGATTCCGGACTAACTATATGTACGGGTAAAAAATGATTGTCATATACAGACTCATCGTCTCTTCTTACCCCTAAATCTGTCATCTAATCAACTTCAGATAAAACTTTCGCTTGAAACAAACTTTCCGGTTTTGGCCGGATTCCGGCCGAACTACTTGTCCGGCAAGAAAATGGTTTTCACCATCGTGTTCAGCATGTCTCCTTACCCCTAAATCGAACATTTAATCAACTTCAAATGAAACTTTTACTTTTAACCAGCTTTCCGATTTTTGCCGGATTCCGGACGAACTAATTGTCCAACAAGAAAATGGTTTTCACCATCGTGCTCAGCATGTCTTCTTACTTCATAATCGACTATCACATTAGCTGTTTAAAAATATTTTGTCTGTCCCTTAATTTGAACCCCCTCCCTCACCCTCAAATATAGGGTTACACAGCCCATCTTCGAACTGTACTTTGACCCAAAGAATCCTCCCACCAAGTTTCATCAAAATATCTCAATCCCTTCGAGAGTTATCGTGCGGACAGACGGACAACTTTTGCGATGTCATAGGTATCCCTCCACTTACGTTTTGGGATCCGAAAAAGTTGACAATTTAATACCTATATAGTTCTATCAATGTACCGCTGTCCTTAGGTATCATGTTTTCAAGCAATCCATTTGCTAAAACAGTCATCGCCTTCTCTGTGCTATCCTGTCCTTCTCATACCCCCCCCCCCCTCCCGGAATATCCCCTCAATATCCACACACCCCACCTGTCCTACTAGCCCAGGATATTCTTAGCCAGTATACACGTCACTCGACAAACCAACAAGGAGTTAATAAAAAGGAAAAACGTGCATGTTTGCTGTTAATGGCTCGGTTCAACCTCACATCTAATGCTGCCTGTCGACTGAGGGTACACGATAACCTCGTAGGTTTTCATGGTCCCTGACCTTGTTTTGAGCGGGCCTACGATTTCATATTCAGCTAGCATTTCAGCAAATAATTCGGACCGCTGGCAACCCTCTTCGACTCAGGAATACAGCAACGTCTTTACATTTTTTTTTATTGGATAATCGAGCAGCACCACAATTTCCTTTCTTTATTAAAATCCGTCTCGGATCATCAATGTCACTTAGTCTGTCGGCAAATCGATATCCAAGAAATATAAGACGATAAAAGGTCAGCCATTTCCGTCACGTTGACCTAGGAAATGATCAAGACGTAACAAGGAGCAACGGATACCGACGGAAAGTCGGATGGCTGGAGGCAAACAGGTAAGCTGAGAGCTGGCGATTCGGAAATCAGATGCCGGAGACAGAGCCTAAGAGACAGAGACGGGGGGGGGGGGGGGGGTCTCACGGGACGGAATGAATACGTGTCCTGACTGTCGAGAGCAAACACTATCGCAGACAAAACGAGAAAAGAAAGAGTACAGAAATGGAAATCTTACATTACATAGCACACACATTGGCTCCAAAAGTGACACGACGAAAAGCAATGATCAGCTAAAAACTTAGAAGTGATGGGATGATAACGAACGGAAAAAGTTCGAATTTTGAAGGTCAAAGAATCGCTAAACGAACGGTTGACAAACCGTACTCAAATGCCTTCCCTTCAGAAACGTGACGACTTTCAGACAGACAAAAACTTGCTGTTTGAATTTTCTTGTCACCGGCCACTTTCTCTACAGGCCAAATTTCTACAAGATGGTAGATGGTCTTATGTTTGCTTAGGCTCTTGTTAGTTAACCGTTTTGTCAATTCCGGGAAACTCATTCGAAAGGACAAAATTTAGTTTGCGGATGAGGGAAAATATAGTGTTTTGCAAAGAAGATCGACGGCGAATATAGGGTTTTTGTGAACGTAGACCGGTCAAGATTCTTGACATGATCGATCCAAGACTTGTTTGGTGTTTCGAAGCTTGGCAAAACTGGATGCGTTCCCAATAAAATACCCAAATCATGTTCCCACAAAGAGTTGGGCTTCCCAACAAAACAATCCAATTAGCATATGAATATCTTCACACCCGCTCGCTAAATGTTTAAATTCCTAGCGTCCGAGACTTGAAATTTATCACCTGAGTTTGCTCGCTTCTTATCTCAGCCATAGATCAAAAGAGCGCAGAATCAGTTACAAAAGCCTGTCAAGCCCACATAATCACATAACAGAGCCAGGTAGAAGGCACGATTCTTGCAGCTAAACTTCCAATCGTTGGATGGCACTTGAGTCCTGTGTTAGATGTTGTCAAACTTCTGTTTTCTTATCACATAAAATAATTCGTTATCTTTACTCAATAACACTTAAAACCGCTTTGAGCCCAACGTTTCAAGAACAGATAACAGTTAAAAAGGTCATAACATAAATCTTCTGAACAGCATTTAACGTTAGGATAAGAAACCTTCGGGTTAAAAGTTATCAACCTTCTGACCGTGTATTACTATTATAATTAGAGCAATGCGACCGAACAAAAAACCTCGTTATCCCTGTATTGAATATTAGAGTCATATGATCGACTGCCAATTTTTTATGTACTGATCAACGCGGATTAGCAAATCCCTAATATACTATTTTGATTTTCTAAAAGCAGTATGCGTTTACTTAAAATTTCAAGCCTTGGTTTCCACTATTGCTATATTCAGCTTTTAGAAAGCATCTACTAGGTCTCCTATAGAGAAACAATCAGGCGTAAACAGTAAAGACGAAAATATATGTGGTTGAAAAGAATCTCAACTGACTGGATAATATTGAAAAAGCTCTTACAGGTGCACCGGCGAACCCTGATGTCTACTTTAGAGAGGGGCAGGGTATGAAGGGGCAGCAAAGCAAAGCTGAAAATTTAAGATTCGGGTGGCAGGTCTTCGAGCTTTCCCAGCTGACGTTCAAGATTTAGTTTTTGTAAGTCGATTCCTTTAAAGCACACGGTGAAGTGGAAGCAGTTTCTAGTCCAATATACCAACATATGTGACTACTTTAAACTCTTATGGGCTTCCCAAAGACTACAAACCCTCCTCTGCTGTATCCAGCCTCACTCGGCCCTCTTGGTTTTGATGAAAAAGACGAAAAAAGCTGACATAGTTGGTATTCCTACCCAATGAGTTCGTCGGAAGCAATACGCGGGTGTAAATATTCTTTCAGCCCAAGCAAACTGAGAATCCTACTTCATAGACGGATATGTCAGCTGAACTTTTAAGTTGACGTATCCGTTTTTCACTATCAACAATAAGCGGGTGCCTAGTCTGCCAAACACGTAAAATAAAAAAAATAAGACTAATACCCTTAAGTTCGATAAAAATTGCATACTAAGTTCGAAATCTCGGAAACGAGGATGGATGGAACGGAAAGGGCCATAGAGTGAACCCTTTAACAAATACCACAGGGTCATGTAGATATTTTCCGGTCTGGAGGAGGAGGGGACAGTTCTTGGCCCTTCCCCTGGATAAGTCAGTATCAGTATGCCGACAGCAAAACACCGAGGCAAAAAATCGACGGATGGGCAAAAGCCAGACAAGAATCTGGCCGGTCTACAACAACAAGCGATGAGAGAAAAAGCTAATTCTTACTTCAGGTGTCATCTTGATTATCGTGTGCATGTCATAACCACTCTGGACAAACAAGTCGTAGTACTCTTCGAAGCCCATGTCACTCAGCCACGCATTAAGCACCTCGTGGTCCTGCAAAGACGGTAATCATAAAACAAGACCAAAATCCTTAAATCACACCTCGCACTGTGTACTGTTTATGTTCCGACACTGAGAACTATCTGAATACTGTAAAACTAAGCTCTGATCCTAACAAAGCAACCGCGGCTTTTGCTGTTTTAAGCCTTCTCCCAGACCCATTGACTTCTAGCAAAACCGGTTTTACGCACCAATAGCACTCGTTGGGAGCACAATGCGCATGTAAACTAGTCAATCGCGGTGAATCGCAAAGATTAGTGAGGTGTCGTTAGTAGGTTCAAAATGTAGCATAAGAAATCTGGGTCTCCGGGTTTAGGAACTGAATGAATGCTGTTACGGAAGTATGTTTCATTGGCATTATAGGTACGCCAGGTCCTTTAAAGGAAACAAATCATGATCTCCATTCTATATACCCGCTTACAGAAACTGGACAACTTATACAGAGATTCAAGAATAACCGTTATGTTATACCATACCACAAAAGCGACAAAAGGTAGGACCCCTGTTCTGGTACAATTCTTCTTCTTCCTTGTCAAACGGAGCCTTGTTTTGAGCATTATTGAGGAACAAGGCACCAACTTACTGGACTTCAATTCCAATTTATTTTAGCATGCATGGAAGAGCATTCTTTTACAATAGATTAGTTCTGAAGATAGGTAATGTTGTCGTAGTCTCTTTGTTTTTCCTTCGTAGGCTATCAAAGTTTATCTTCTTCTTTTCTTTATTTTTTCCAACTCTATTATGCCTTGTGCTTTCTGATGGGTGAAAAAATAAATTATTCGTGATCTTTTGCCGGAACGCACGACAAAAGTATAATTAGTTGCCACAGCGTTTTGCCAAGGATTTGAGCATAAATGGAGAGCTGAAACACTAACAACAACGTCTCACATGTATCGTAATGACTTAAGGACAAAACTTCGAAGATCCGCAGAACTCATTCACTTTTTTTTTCTCTTGTCACTTTTTTGTCAAGTCCAGGTTCAATTATTTATCAAAATATTTAAGGACAACTTTACAACTTATCATCGAGGAGCACGGGAAAAACTTTGAAGGCCAGAATAATGTTGAAGTAGAACATCCGTTTTAAAGATTCAGGGTCAATTTAACGATACCAAAGAGAGTGATCAGCTGAAAATTATTTTGTCGTTGTTCCGCAAATTAAGTGTGGTACTCTCCAAATCAGCATCATACAATAGTAGCATGAGCTAGAAGAAGAGCACAAGCAAGATCAACACTAATTATTAAGAAGTAACAGGTTGGTAGTGACTTTCTTGTCAGACGACCGACACCCATCGATTAGCCTTCATTCGCCCCTGGCTCCGTGTACTGGAGAGACT
Source organism: Branchinecta sandiegonensis (assembly GCA_030848855.1). NCBI lineage: Eukaryota > Metazoa > Arthropoda > Branchiopoda > Anostraca > Branchinectidae > Branchinecta > Branchinecta sandiegonensis. Next base: position 15,880,040 of record JAUPMV010000003.1, on the reverse strand, counting down.
CGCGTAAGTGGAAGAGGGCCCCAAAATGGGCTGTACTACTTAAAGCCAACTACTGTCTGAAAATTGTGATACCAGCAAAATTTCCCTTTCAGGAAAGCACCGTGAACACCAAAAAATAAACGCGCATGTTCAAGTTCAAGTTCTGTTTACTTCAAAAAGAGCCAATTTGGCAGAGAGAAGGCTCGAGGCCAAATGGCGGACATTTTCTTCTACTACAAACTTTAATAACATCAACTCACAAGTTATAAATAAACCATAATCCATCCAGTTTCCAGATTCAAACGACCAAGATGATCATACTTTTACTACCCCCAGGTTGCTACTCGCAAGGACCTAAACTAACCCTTTGCAACTGCCTGGATGCAGTTTGACAGCGCCGGGATTCTTAACTTTCACCTACGAGCATACTGAACCATTACAAACATCAACATGTAACAAGTTCGTCCTTGCGAATGTTTCCAATGTCACCTTTCATTATTATTTATGTTCTTGTCACGGATACAGGAGGAAATGTTTCAAACTTGTCTGGTTTCAGAACCCGAACTGACACAGACGAGAGGGTTAGTTTATGTGCAGTACAAGTTGAAGAGGATTAGGTAGGAAGATTATCTTAGGAGGAAGAAGATTAAGATTAGACGGATTTTAACTTCCTTTGAATGATTTACCATTTCCAACTGTTGGATATTCGTTCTGGTCTCTGTATTTGCCATGAACTAGGCTAAAAAAAAAACATTGTTCACTACTAACTTGACATGAAGAAGCACACTAACATACACTCTTTCTCCCATTTAATTTTTTTGACAAAAACAAAGAAGATACAATGAGTCAGGTTGAAGCTTCTTGGTTTTTTCGCTTTCTGGGTGTTGCAAACACCGACGGGAGCACTTGCGCTTTTAGTAATGTTGGCCCGACGTTCATGCGTGCCAAACGACCCATTAAACATTCATGGATGAAATTAATATAATTACAGTACTTAAAAAGCCTTTGGCCAACTGCCACTTTATACAGAAGCAGTAATACCTCGTGAATGTCTTCGCGAGAGAATATGCGGTCTTGCAATTAAATACAGCTCGCGTGGTCATGCCCGCACATTCGCAGGCATCTTTCTTTGGGGTTTGCAGATTCAAAAGAAAACAAACTCAAAATCATTAAACTAGAGAGAATTCCGGAACTAAAGGTACAAAAGTGGTATAGATTGCAACTTCAAATGACTTGGGGATTTCTAAGAAGCATAGGTCGAGATTTCGTAACAATTTTTTCCCAGGTCCGATTCCTGCTCGAACAATCTGCGTTATCCCGCTTTACATGATAAGATTTTTATTATTTCAAAAGGCGATTTTTAGGGGACAAGTCCGCATTGAAGGAACTACTTAATGTTATTCCAATAAAACCGATCATCCATAAGAGCTCTCCTCCTTACGAACTTGAATTACGTCAAGTGGTTGACAGTTTCAATGTACGCCGCACTCGACGAGGCCTAATCCGTTTCAGCTGAAGACATCTTCGGTTACATTTCTGGCGTCGGACCTATGTTCATCGTTCCCCGGACCCAGGTAACATACTTCAATTGTTAAATTTAACTGATGAAACAGCTCTTCGTTCTTGTACTCTGATTATACTAAATTGTTTTGACTCAGCTGCGGGATTTTTTGCTTTTCAAAACCAAATTCTCATTGTGATACTGAGATGGACGTCTCGACACAACAAAAATCATAGGTAGCTTAGACCGCACAATTTCAATTTCACTAAAGACGTGTTTTTTCATCCTGTACGATGGAGAACGACAGAAAATCAAAAGACGCTGCTATTTGCCTTTTATAAAATAAGCCGAAAGTCTCCCAAGACTAGAAGTCTCGCAGGTCTGTTTATCAATAGCCGGGAAATTGATGCTGTTTGTGCTTCTAAATATTCAAAAAATTACATAGTTAACACAAGTCTGAAAGATATTCTACACAAACAAAAATTGTCATCCGTGAACAGCGGAGCAACGGAAAAATCGCATTTTCATCGACTTTTTCAATTTGCTTAAAGTGAAAAAGGGATTCGTAGCCAGTGGTGTTTCAGTCCTATTCGGTGAACCTTCGAATGCAAAAACTGGCACATGTGTTCTCGTGGTTGAAACTAAAGAAGCTGACGAAGCTATAAACTCATCTCGGGAGCAAGCAGCCCCTTCTTTCAGTCGGTAATTTCACAAATAATTCTTGACATAAGCGCAAGCCTTGTAGTTCGTTTTTTTGCAGAATATTAGACTTCATCCTTACATACGCTAACACACTATCATCAACTCGATCACAACTCACAGAGTTGCGGCCGGACTCGTCTTACATGCTTCTCCACGGGGCCAAAAGGCAGTTATTATCAGAAACGAACAAGTCTGAGAATCTCTCTGAGCTTTATTATTATACAAGAAACTGCCATACTTAAAAGTTGACTGAAGTAACATTACAGATCGTCTTCTCGCCTTAGACCATTTTAGCTTGGTCGTCACAGCTCCATTTTAAACAAAATCCACAGAAGAAATCGGAAATCTGACCCCTTCCCTTTTCTTTATTGATTTTCACGTGCTGCGAGATAACGTCAATTGCACTGTGTATCATGAACAATTTCCGGCTTTTGCCACTCACATTAGCGATGTATTGTTAACGGACGCATATGATTTCGCATATTTCGGTTGCACTTCCGGAAAACCGTCCTCAAAACCCCGAAAATCTGTTTTTTTATTTCTTTTGCAATGAATGGTCAGCTTGGCTTCAAACCTTATATGCGATGCGTTGTCTCTGATTGGTCGGAAACTTGGCGATGGGGCTCACAGGGTAGCTGTGCCGGTTGTATCACTCAGACGGAACCACGGAACATAGGGAGAAAGGTACGTGCACACACAGCCCGATTTTGGCAGTCGGATACGAATTTCCTCTGCATGCAGGTTTCCGATGGTGAGACAAATTTCGCATGCGTATTTTCTGCTGCGAAATCTTATTGGACTGAGTGTGCACGTTGCTTAAAGTTTAACTGAAAAGGGCTTAGATAGGACAGTCTAGTTATCCATCAATTATTCACATGAAGCAGCTTGAAAACCCGGCGAAAATGCGTTACTTCGATGCTCCGCTATTCACGAATAATCAATTTTCAAATAGAGGAATTTCCTTCTCTGATTTGTATCCTCTATGCGCTTGCATCTGTGTTGTATGCTCGACGAAAACGATTTACGAAAAATAAGTGTTCACGCAGTGAGCTACCTTCCGGAAGCTGATCACTGGCCACTGAAATGCCGCGTATGTATTGAGATTCAATTTTTCTGCGTCATAGTAGAAATTTGCGTTGTGCGAACGACCGTAGTTATTCTGAACGTCGTTCTGGAGCAAATAGTGAAAAAAAAAATCCCTTAACACAATCCAAAAAATGCAGTGTGTTCTGTTAATGACACAAAAATAAGTTGGCGTTTCAGTTAAATTTTAAGCCATCTGTTTTGACGCTGCTCACTGACAAATAAAATTATTCAAAGTCTGTCGGATTTCAGTTCTCCTTTAATTAAAATGGGCTTTAATCCCTTTCACCTTTTCGGTACGAAACCAATAGTTGCGTTTTTGCAGATACCATGGTATCTGGTACAACCGTAACTGGATCTGCAAATAGTCTTTCGCAGTAACCGTGGTATCTGATATACGGTTGCTCCGCAAAAACGACAGTTGCCGAAATTGCGCTTTTCGAAAGCATCCTAAAAGAAAACTGATATTCAGTCACGTCAGTAAGTGCCAAACTTCTTTCCCACCAATTTGACTAAAACTGATGAAAGTGAGACGACTTTACAGATACCACGACCAGTTGCCACGGTCGGACCGTGGCGTCTGAATTTCTGATACCACGATAACTGGCCAGATACCACGATAACTGCAAAAAGGCCTTTTGACCGTGGTATCAGATACCACGACAACTGCAACAAGACCAAACTCTTCGATGGGATCCCAAAAATTCAATATCTGATCCAGACAACTGGGTCTTGTCTTAGACAGATCCAGTCATCGCCAGAATCCTTGAACATTCTTACAATTAAAATTCAGAAACAGATTAAGGCCAAATAGCTAATCATCTGAGAAAACCAAGTTCAGATATGGATTCAGCATGTGTGTTTACCCGTATAAGTCATATCTGTTTTGACGAAAAGTTCCTGCCACTTCTGCCAATTTGCCGGTTTCGGCCGAACTCTAGAACTACTTGTCCGGCGAAAAAAGAAAGCTCAAAAACGAACTCAGGGTATCTTCTTTCCCCAATAATGAGCATCTAATCAACTTCTAATAAAAATTTAACTTATAACAAATTTTCCGACTCCAGCCGGATTCCGGTCGAACTATATGTCCGGGTAAAATATGATTGTCACACACGGATTCAGCGTCTCTTCTTACCCCTAAATCGGTTATCTAGTCAGCTAGAAATAAAACTTTAACTTCTAACAATTTTCCGGTTTTGGCCGGATTCCGGGCGAACTACATGTCCGGGTAGAAAATTGTTTTTACATAAACGTTCAGCATGTCTTCTTTCATTATTTAGCAATGTTTTGTTACACCTATGATGAATCAAGAAGTCTTTTTTTCTGATGACAGAATCACTCAACACCCTCTCAGAATCGGAAACCCTCGTCGAATTCCGGGATCGGCACCTATATAGGGGGCGAACTTTTTAAATTCCTGGCATATTCCATTTTAAATCCGTGTTGGGTAGATTTTTTTAAGCCTAGTAAGCCTACTCAGAATCTTAAGCCTTGGTCCCACTGATCAGATTTAGAACGAATCTGCAAGGAAAACTGGAAAATCCTGGACAATTTTCAGGCCAGACAAATAATTTGGACAGACACATTCGAAAATATGGGCAGGAACCAGGCTTAAGCTGCAAGAACAACAACCCAAGGAGGAGGATACTTACAGGTACACCCTGGGCCAACATTTCCACCACATTCATCCGGCATATTTCATGTCCCGAGGAACCCAGGCTCGAACTGGAACTGTGGTAGCTATGACGCAATGAAGATGATGATGACGTTTCATAGGACTGTCCGGATAGCCTGAAACAAAAACTGACATGAAGCAGGCTGAAAATCCTCAGTTATGGGAAGGAGATAAGAGCCCCTTCTCAATGTGTAACATCCTGTTCAAGATAAGCACCCAACTCCATAACTAGTTCACAGTAAACACCATCCTCTAACTACGACATTTACTACCTGAAGAAAGAAAGTGGCTTCACCCAAATGGAGTCAATCGGAGAGTCCTCAACAAAGGCATAGACTGTAGCTGCGCTTTTGATCGAAGTTTGAAGTTATCTCCAAACTCAAAGGTCTCTATTTAAATAACGATTTTGGTGGCAGGTCACAGTTTCTTTGTCCTTCAAACTCGGACCGTCGAGCTTCGTGAGCTAGTAAGTTCGAAGTTTGCTTGAATCGTCGAAGAAACGTCGACCGGATCGCCGGAGTCATAAAAACTAACTTCGACGGCGTTCGAAAACGATTCGATATTAAGCAACCGGCTAAGCCAACGGCGAACAAAACTTCGATTTAAAACGCAACTTGTGTCATAAGACCAGAAACCGTAGCGAAAATTTACCGACAGCGGGTCTGACCCCAACCCAAGTCGATCGGGCACCCAGGTTGGGCTTATACAAGAAATCCTAGTGGAACCGAGGAGAACCCTCGGTGAGAACCCCACTCCAACCCTGGTAAGTAAGTAAGTAAGTAATTTATTTATGACCCGCCATTTTGAAAAGGCGGAGTAAATGACAAAAGTAAAGAAAATAAACAAAACACATATATACACACAGAAAAAGACACTTAATTTTTAATCTTCGGTCAGGAAGCAGTGGACGACATCGTGTGCTGGTTGGGCCTTGTTGTCCATGAGTTTTGAAAGTGATGACGAAACATCCAAAAGGGTAACACTTGCGTCTTGAATTTTGAATTTCTCCGTCAATGTATGGTTATGACATAATTTTGACAAGTGGAGGAGGTGCTTTGCATATTTAAAATAACATGATCTCATCTTTTTAATCTCCTTCTTTCGCAGAACATGAGTGACGCCAGAACGAAATAGTATAGAAGGTGTGCGCAAAAACCCGGTACAATAATAGAACAAACCTATTTGATATATGAATTATTCCATGACTCATCATTAGACAGGAACCCGCCCCACAAACCCACCGACACTCGGCAAAGATCAACCCAACAAAAAAAACAAAACAAAAAAAAAACAAAAAAACAATGCTCAAGCGAGGGTAGCCGACAGCCGGCAACTTCTATGGAAAATACCCGACCAAAAATTAGAAACAAATAAAAAAACAACAGTATCTAAATAACAATTTACTTCAAAAGTTTTATTCATTATTGATTCTTACTGATTTTTGAATTTATTTTATAAATACTGATTCATTGCTGATTCTTGAATTTATTTATAAGTATAGAATGAAGTTGCTGGGACTAATATCTGACTGACTTTAAGAAAGTCTGATGAATATACGACACGTCCAATGCTGTACGGCACCTTCCATAATTTACAGGTTTCCTCTCAGACCACCGCTTTCTGTCTCTGAACCTCCTTTCGCTACTATTTGGGATTAATTTTCGGCATCTAATTTCCGCTAGAAAATCTTTGTTTCCGCCGAAACAAAGTCGTACGCCCTTTTCTGGCACGGCCGGCACCAGCCGAAACCAGCGGTGCCGGACATAAATTAGGCGATTCATCTTTCAACGCTCCAATAGCCTACGCATATTTTAATATTCCAACACTTGGCAACCGGCACCGGGCATTTGATGTATACCAAAATCAAGATTGCGACCCCTTGATTGGAACCAAGGACGATGGGGAGTTTGTTTTAATACGAGGGTTGGATGGGCGTTGGTAAACAAATGTTAAGAAATAGTCCTAGAAAAAGATGAGTTATGGAATTGCTGTGGATGATGATTCAGTCTTTCACCGAATGGTCAAACTGTCGTACTTAATAAAAAATAATTTAAAAAAATTATACTACTTTTTCTCACCAGGAATATCTGTTCAAAAGAAAGGCATTCCTCCGACTTAGCCACTCCATGGAGGCAACAGATTTATCACTGAGGATAATACAGAGATGAAAATGATAAAAAAAAAGCTTTATCTACGCAAACCTACCAATTATCATCCGTGGAGCAAAAATTCGTGAACGACCATGTTTGTCTCGCATATATTCCATAACTGGAGGTTAACTCTAAAAGAAAAATATCTAGGAGAACGTGGTTGGAAATGTACTAGAGTGGATTACCTCGTATAAGCTGTATCCTCAACTTGAGGCTGATATCCCTCACCTTCCTCAACTGTATTATCACTCGACCCCTTTTTATTTTGCGTCGCAGATCACCTTTACTGGGATATTTTATAGTCCCGTTTATGTCTTGGGTGGGGTCTATACAGAATCTAGCCTTCACCTTCTTCAACAACTCGATGGGGCCCAATCAGATCCAGATTCAAGCCAAACTGTCCTAGGTTAAAGCCTAGTAACGGCGTGAGGCAACCATACCAAAGGTTTCGATGGTATCCCAAAAATGTAATATTTATTGGACTTCTTGATTCAGACAATCGAATCTTGTAGATCTCTTGAGTCTTCGCCAGACCCCTGTAACATTTTGCTATTTATCCCATAACTGAATTATGCACAAACAAAATGTTACTGTTTTGGAGTTTTTGGCAAATTATGGCTAAACAACTAGTCAGATGAGAAAACCAATGTTCAAATATGGATTCGGCAAGGATTTTTACTCCAGTATCTCATCTCGAATCGACTTCAGAAAGTCTTCACTTTGACTAAATTCTTCATTTTAGCAGCATTCCCGGCGAACCGCATGCACAGCAAAATAGCTAGCGACACTGACAAGTCTGACAATTCGATTCAGCATGTCTCCTTACCCCTATACCCAGTCTCTAGTCGACTCTAGAAACAACTCGGGCAAGAAAACGAAGTTCAGATATGGATTCGGCGGGCCTCCTTACCCCTGAGACGACAATCTCATTAGCTTATTAAATATACTTTTTTACCCTTAATTCGAAACCACCTTCTCTGCCCCTGAATATAGGGCTACATGAACATGACCCATCTACGAACTTGGCCTTTACTTTGCCGCTGCATCCTCATACGAAGTTTAAACAACATATCTCACGCCCTTCGACCCCCCCCCCCCCACACGACAGAATGCCATGAGTAAACCCAAAGAATACGTACGCTAGGTGTTAAATAGTCTGATTAAACCCAAAAACATTAGTGCGTTATACACGCGACAAATTTCGTCACTTCACGCGTAGAGCTTTCGCCTGTAGGCTATGGATAAAGGGGTAGGGTAAGGTCTGGTATAGCCACCTTTTTTCGAAAACTGGTCGACAAATCTGATTAAATTGTTCACAAGACAGTTGCCGAATGCATTCTGCCCCTTTGACCCAGTAAATGCCGATTGGGACTTAGGATATAACTAAACTGAGCGCACACACGTTTTGTTTATCTTTATTATGTTTGACAGTTGCAACAGCATGTCACCTCACCCTATAACGACTATATCATTGGCTTTTAAAATTTCATGCTAAATTTCCGGATTCCGGACGAGCTACTTGTCCGGCGAAAAGATAATTGTCATATTCGCATTCAGCATGTCCGTTCACCCCCAAATCGAACACATAATCAACATCAGATTCAACTTTTACTTTAAAAATTTTTCCGTTTTTTGCCGGATTCCGGGTGAAATATCTGTCCGGCGAGAAAATAACTTTCATGTTCGGATTCACCATGTATCTTTACCCATAAATCCACTATCTCGTTAGCTTTTAAAAAATATTTATTTTCGCCCGTTAATCTGAAACCCCTCCCCCACTCCTAAATATATAGCCTTGGCGCCCATCTACGGACTTGACCTGTCCCTTGGCGCAAAGAATCCTCACACCAAGTTTCATCAAAATATCTCATTCCCTTCGAGAGTTATCGTGCTGACAGACAGACGGACAACTTTTACCACAGGATAGGTATCCCTCCACTTACGTTTTGGGATCCCAAAAAGGGTCTTCCGGTACCGGGAATCGAACCCGGGCCTGCTGGGTGAGAGCCAGCTATCCTAACCACTAGACCATACCGGACATATTAAAATATGTCCTGGAATATTTTTTGTCGTGGAAAGCGCGAGCATAGCCAATAAAATCACAAAAGTGATGGCTACCTCGTACAAGATGTCCCATCAGCTTCAATCTGATATTCATTTTTACTCTGCTAGCACTTCTTTTTACTGCGATATTTTGTAGTCCCTTTTAAGTCTTGGGTGGGGTCTGGTCCATATGCCTTCACCTTCCTCAACAACTCGAGGACCCAATCGGATCAACATTTAAGCCAAACTATAGTTGGTTAAAGGAGTTGCATCATAAGCATTCGAGCACTTGCAACGTCTAGGACCCCCTCACCCAAGACCCAAGATAAAGCCATGGCTCGATCCGACCGCTGGGTCATCTAGTGGCGCGGGTCGGAAGCGCCCGACAAGGGAGGATGGGATCATAGTTCGACTATGGATCTAACAAAATGGTTTTATTTCAGCAGGCATATGGCAAATGTGTAGAACAATCAAACTAATTATTTGCACTGTCGATCTCTTTCGGTATTTTGTTTTCTGTTTTTTCTTGTTAGTTCTAAAGAAGGAAGGATGTAAACTAGATCACAATAAACAAACGCCGTACATTATACTGGATTCGATATAGTGATTTCTTGAAGATTCTGAAATTGAGCTAAATAATATTCAGCTTCCGAGACCAAAAAATGTCAAACCAGCCGATGATTTCTTCTCACGACATTTGTAAACGTCCACTTAATTGTTTTAATCCTCTTACATGCCACTCCATCTTCTCGAAGGTTTTACCAACTCTTTTGACCTCCGCCGGGAGATCAATGGATAGTTAATTAGCAATGGCGACCTAACTTTCACGAGTTAACTGTGTTCAAGTAATTTGTGGACCACGTTCGCTGCCGTGAGGATTTTGAAGAAAAAAAAAAGTGATGGTGTGTTCGTAAATCCGACCCATCGAAAAATGATGGTGTCTCCCACCTTCTCGGCCCACATGAATCACTAGACTTTAAAGCCTAGGTAACGGTAGGAGGCAAAAAGGGACTTCCGGTACCGGGAATCGAACCCGGGCCTGCTGGGTGAGAGCCAGCTATCCTAACCACTAGACCATACCGGACACGCTGGAACATGCCCTTGAAATTTCATTGGAAACGTCTGTTGAACTGTCCTCGAAATTTCTCTGGAAATGTCCTCGAAGCCAGCAAAATAACAAAAAAAGATACATCCCTTACCTTCCTTATGCCATGACCTGGAAAGTGCAAGCAAATACGAAATAAAAATGACTATCAAGTACAAAACGTCCTAAGTGTATTACGATTTTATGGGTTATTTTTGTTTTAAAGGAAATGATCAAGGGACAAAAAGGTTCTTCCGGTACCGGGAATCGAACCCGGGCCTGCTGGGTGAGAGCCAGCTATCCTAACCACTAGACCATACCGGAGATGCTGATGCATCTACTGTACAAGTTCGAAAAAAAAACAACCTAAATGTTTGCTAAAAACGTCCTTAGCTGCTCAGGCTGTGAATATGAAATATTATTTATTGAAAGAGACTCGCTTACCACAATCCGCGATTATCACACGGAAATCCACACGGACGCATGGTTCTCATCGTTTTCCCAACGGGAAGTCCCCAGGAAGCGACTCCCTCTATTTTCGCGGTTCCCTTCCGACTCCTCAAGGAGCCTCCGGGGGACGGCGAGCAACAGTCACCAAAATTTGAAGTGGCTGCCCCAACACCACCGCGTTCCAGCGCACCGTAAGTTTTCCGCCACCCAGGAAATCTTGCATCATCAAGAGGATTAGTTGGGTCAGATGAAAGGGTCAAATTCTGGTAGGTCCATCGCCACTGTATGTTTTCCGCCTACTCATTAGTGCAGGTAGCGCAGGTATAGCTGGTTCATGTAATTCCAGATCTAAATCCTTAAATACGAAGAGGGGTTTACCATCAACGCTAACTCTGCGTTAATCGTAGCTAATACGAAGACTGAGCTTAAGGTTCCAAATAATTATTTCTTCTAACTTGAAAAGGTGGCGGAAAACCGCGGTGGCGGTGCAACACTGCTACCCAAAATTTAGCGACTGGTAGCCTCCTATACTCCGACAGGTTAAACAACAACAGCACCCAAAACGTTGATACATGGTGCCCGAATGGCGCAACACCAACGTCTAGAGAAGGGGCTATAACCTAGGAGCACTAGAGGGACATGTATATTACGTGGGTTTCCCTTTTCAGTCGATCCAGTCCTTCATCCAGTGACCCAAGTATTTCTTTAACCCAAGCTTGCTAGCTGGAGCCTGAAGAGGACCCTTGCCAAGAAAGGCCGAAACAGCACAACGAACCGCAGCTGACGTATTCGTTTCGGACGATCAAATATCTTGGGCCTTGTGTACGGTTCTGATATCCGTATGCTCAGAGGACGAATCTCGGATACCGCTTACAGAGGTATGTGCAGTGGTTACGGTAAAGCTGTCGCACTAAAGTAAATAGTAGTAAAGTAAATAGACTAATCCTAGGGCGCCTTCTATACATTTCTCCATTTTGGGATTTGCTAAACATTTCCGAGAAAAGGCAAATTCGGACAAAATATTACAAACTGGCAAAATACCTTCTGGGACTCCCCCCGTGGGAGTCTAATTCAGCCCTGTCGAAGAAGTTCCGCATTATCGATGCTTCGGCGAAGTGCGAAATCATTGAGTGTCGTGCTAGATCCCGGGCTCTCAAAAACATATACGAATCGCCGTTGACTCGCCTAACGTATCTATAAGTTTTATAAAGTTTATGTAGTGTTTCGTTTTGTTTGTGTGTAATTCATTTTTCTTTCTTTCTATTACTCCGCTCTTTCATCTGTTGTATAGCGGGCCTCAATAAATTATTATTATTATTATATGAAACACGAGCGGATATTTTGTTTTACGACATACACTATTGCTGGTAAAGAAACTGAAGCTATGAAAGAATACGAAGAGATTTACGAAATAAACACGGAAAAGCAGTTTTCTTCGCACATGATTCCCCCTTTAATCTCCCACCACCTCCCCAAAACCTGGTGCCGAAATCGCTTCAGTAAAGAAAATCAACCGGCATTTTCTCGCTTTGCACTTTTATCTGATTAAAAGCTTTCTGTTGTTCTGTGTCATTAAGATCGGACAGTCCCATAAGCGTTCCCGTATCCTGATGAATCCCTCCAATTTAGGATCCACAGTTCCTCACAAGCCTCCGGGAGCTCAATTTCCGACCAAGCTCGACACAATGGTTCAGAGACTGGGATGAGCAGCAGGATATTTCATTCCGAAAGGAATTTCTGAAATCTGAGAGGGGACGAGTCATTTACGCGAAACATAGTTTTTTTTTTTTTTAATATAGCCGAGGCCCAAGTAGTTGGTAATCTTAGAATTTAGGAGTATACGCAGTAACTTTAATCTTTACCATGTCAACAACCCAATCGAGGAGCAAAAAAAAACAACCGTGTCCAAGACAAAATCCCAGCACCAGCTTTTGACTCCCAGAAATTCCTACGAAAAAATTTACCAAAATAATATATTGTTTTAGTTGATAGAATCTTCATTTCTTTTATTGCATGTTCGTTTTATAGCTTGAGCCTGAAGAGGACCCTTGTCAAGGGTCGAAAAAAGGGGTTGCTCACTCTGACTGATTGAGCCGGTGCCCACACCGGGCACTTGCTGTCCACTAAAATCCAGAGTGGGCAACCCCTCGTTTCGGCCTTCTTGGCAAGGTTCCTCTTCAGGCTCAAGCTATAAAATGAACCTGCGATAAAACGGTGCCGCGGTGTCCGACACCAGCCTGCACCGGTTGCCCCGTGTTAGAACATTAAAATCAGCATGTTTAGAAGCAGGAATCGCCTAATTTATGGCAGCGGCGCCGGCCCGGTACGGAGAAAGGGTGTACAGCAGGTGCCGGGGAGTCGGTAGCCCCTCGGGCCGAAATATCACTTAAATAAATCTCGGCTGACTTATTCGTTTAGCGCAGTCAACTATAGCAACGGTAGCTTATCCTTTTAAGCGCTTATGTCATGAAACGAATGCGGTATATAACAAAGTTTATGCGCGAAACATCATCGAAACTCTTATTCCCCGCTGGAAAACGAGTAAATCCTAAGAAGGCGGACAGCGATGTTCCCATTACTCGAAAAGCTAGTGCCAAAAGGCATAGTCTTGAGAAATGATTACATGTTAACCCGTTCAGACATATTTCCGTCCATACATGGACTTGACATTTGGTATGCATTCGGACCGTTGGCTTACTGACAAATCGCGTACAGCAAAACGCAACCAAAGTTACTCCAGTTTATGACGCCCATGTGCCGTGTCATCTTTCAGATAAACTAAAGTTTAACCAAAAAGGGCTGACAATCTCGTTACACATCACTTATTCGCTTAAAGAGGCTTGAAGACCCGAAGAAAATGCGTTACTTCGTTACTATGCTATTCACGAATAATCAATTTTAATATAGTGGAATTTCCCTGTTGTATTTGAGTTGCGTCGATGCGCTTGTACCTGTGTTGTATGCTGGACGCAAACGATTTACAAAAATAAGTGATCACGCAGTGAGCTACCTTCCGCGAGCTGATCACTGGCCACTGAAAAGCCACGTTTGTATTGAGATTCAAATTTTCCGCGTCATAGTAGAATTTTGAGTTGTGAGGACGGCCGAAGATATTCTGAACGAATGCGGTATATAACAAAGTTTATGCGCGAAACATCATCGAAGCTCTTATTCCCCGCTGGAAAACGAGTAAATCCTAAGAAGGCGGACAGCGATGTTCCCATTACTCGAAAAGCTAGTGCCAAAAGGCATAGTCTTGAGAAATGATTACATGTTAACCTGTTCAGACATATTTCCGTCCATACATGGACAAATAGGGAAAAATAAAACAATCGCTTGATACAATTCAAATAATGCAGTGTATTAAGTTAAATGACACAAAATAAGTTGGCTTTTCAGTTAAACTAAAGACAGGCTCGCGCTGTTTTTGCTAAAAAAAAACAAAACAATTGTAATCTCTTTGTTCTTGTACGCTTAATTCGTTTTCGTTACAGCATCATAAACAGTGACACAGCCGATACTGCGACGGCAGAATCCCTAGATCCTTCCCACCAGTTAATGAATCATCTTTGAATAATTAGCAGTGGCACATGCATGAGCTTCAGATGTCAACAGTTAATCCTGGCAAACACCTTTAATGTCTTAATTCATTTTTATTTTCTTTCTTGCTTGAAATGTATTACTATATACGGATCGCAATAATGTTTTATGCAAAAACTGACTACTTCAGACGGCGAGCCTCACTAACTCCGTCTTAACCTAGACGGATTACAAATAAAATCAATATAATTTAACAAGGGTGAAACTCGGCCAATTAGGGGCAAAAAATCCTGCATGAAAAAAAAATCAATCACGGACTGTTTAAAGTCATTTGTCCGCTTCTCAACACACCAACTAAATCCCTCGAAAAGATAAATGGTAAACAACCGCATTTTCGTGTCAGTTCCGCTACAAATGATCAGCAATTACCTGTTATTAGCTGGCTGATTGTTTTGATTTCCCACGTTTCCATACGAAGCTCTTCCGCTGTCTAGGCTTGTCGAGCTCGACCGGCAATTGGGTCCCGAAGGTGCGCCGCCCCTATTGGCACTCGAACTGGTCGTTGTACTCGATGGACTCTCTCTCCCAGGGCTCTGAAATTAGAAATTGTTTGGTTAAACTGAAAACTTTGCTGAACTTTTACGGACTTTCATATGTTTTTTCACCATAGAAAAAAGTCTTGCTATGTATCAACGTGTCTCCTAATATAACATACTGTGGGAAATAATCCACATTAGTTTTAAAAAAAGGGACAACAATTTCCCTGAATATTTCTTTAGCCTAAGCTGACTGCGAATTGTATTTGACAGTGCAAAATGGATGTATCAGCTGAATTTTATTAGAGCTATATTTCGGCCCTTCTTGGTAAGGCTCCTCTTCAGGGATTTCAGGAAAAATGAACTCTAATAAAATGTAGCTGACGTATCCGTTTTGCACTGTAAAATACGGTTTTTGTTCTAGCATGTTTCGTTCTAATGTTGGTTTTCTAAGTGGTTAAAACAAAATTATAAAATATATTTATTTAAAACTGAACCGATAACACTGTGAGACGGGATAATGCCAATCATAATGGAAGCTAATTCTTTTGTAATGGGTTAATTGATAGTGAAGTAGATGGGAAATTTTTGTTTCTTTTTCTTACGATAATGTCTTATTCTCCTTTCCTTTCTACAAGAAACTGCATAGGAAATGCCAACAGAAACACACTGACATGCAAGTACACAGTATTACTTAACATAACATAACTTTCTATACTTTTTTTTTAAACACAACTAAGCAATTCAACAGAAGTTGCCGTTGACAATAAAAAATGATCAGGACAGCTTTTTGCCTCTCCTACTGTTACTTCCAAATGTATTATCTACCGATTCTCTTTTCTTCGCCATACTTGATCATCTGACGAGTCCGTCCGTCACCAGTTGGGATGAGAAAACCAATAGTGGTTTATTAAAAAGCAAACATCACTGGGACGAAGACGAGAAAATGTTAATCTCCTGCCCAAACAATAAGGCAATCGCCTGAATACTAAGAGGTTTTAACTTCTTTCAGCAATAGAAGAGGCAAAATCTGACCAGCTATCAATGACTAGGTACGGAAACTTCTGCAGGCAGGGCCCAATGTTGTCGGTCAGTCGGTAAAAATAGCTGATTTTGTACGTAGAATTAGTCGATTTTTCTTAAAATAAAAATCAATATTTTTTTCCTTCAAAACAGTCGTTTTTTCTTCAAAACAGTCGTTTTTTCTTCAAAACAGTCGTTTTTTCTTCAAAACAGTCGTTTTTTCTTCAAAACAGTCGTTTTTTCTGCAAAAGCAGTCGGCAGAAACGACCAACCAGTCGGTAAAGACCTTACCCCCCCCCCCCCCCCAAACATTTTGGCTAGTAACGCCTCTGTCTTCATGTCCTCCTGTCTGGTCTTAACGATCCTCGAAGACATACATTTAAGAAGGCATTACATTCGTCGTCGATACATGTTCACGCTAAGCAATTTTACTACAAATCCCTAGCTTTGGGATGCCCTATGCCAAACGCTCGGTACTTTAACCCTGAGCTAGGCCACTATTAATTACAGATATAAATAATTAATTAATTAATTACACATAAATCTATTAATTACAGGTGTGTTTCCTTCCCCGACGTTGACCCAAAGGATTGACAGCCTGACGAGGACCCTTGCCAAGAAGGGCCGAAATATCGCTGATGAAGAATCGTAGCTGACGTATCCGTTGTAAAAATTGTTTGAATAAAAAGTGCTTAGATAGGACAATCTAATTACCCATCACTTATTCACTTAAAGAAGCTTGAAAACACGGTGAAAATGCGTTACTTCGGTGTTCCGCTATTCACGAATAATCGATTTCCATGTCTGATGTTGTGTGCTCGACGAAAACGATTTACGAAAAATAAGTGTTCACTGAGTGAGCTAAGTTCCGTACCGTGTGTATTGAGATTCAATTTTTCTGCGTCATAGTAGAAATTTACATTGTGAGGACGACCGCAGATATTCTGTCATTCTAGAGCAAATAGTGAAAAATAAAAAAATCCCTTAACACAATCCAACGAATGCAGTGTATTCGGTTAAATATTTGATAGTGCAAACCGGATACGTCAGCTGAATTTTTTTGGAGCTATATTTCATCCCTTCTTGGCAAGGGTCCTCTTCAGGCTCAAGGCCGCTCAAGTTTCCCCACAAGTTTGCAAGTTTGTAGAAAGAACGGAAAAAAAAAGTTTGTATTTCCAACTTGAGCGGCTTTGAGCCTGAAGAGGACCCTTGCCAAGATGGGCCGAAGTATAGTTCCAATAAAATTCAGCTGACGTATCCGTTTTGCACTATCAAATATGATTCGCTTTTCAGTTAAACTTTTAAAAATGAGCGCAAGCAAAGCATACATCATGCCTGGTAGCCACTACGGTTGAAATAGCCCCCTGGAATTCACCGCAAAATGTCCTTGGATTACGCCTTCTTTGGCTAGGCCAACTTACCTTATCCAGACACATCTAATATTCACAGTGCAAACCGAGGTCCATGCAGTAGCCCCTACCGATTTAGTACGGAATGCAAATACTATTATTTACTTTCCAAATTAAAAAGTGCGGACCCGAGTCGCAGTAACGAGCTCCTTGGCTCATTACTTAGCTCACTGAAGCATGCATAATTCAAACGCCATCTTCCCAGGTGTTGTTTCTTTTCTTCAGAAAATAAAAGGCGACTTCTGTGGAATTTCGATGGGAGATCAATATGAACCCCCTTGACAAGAAATTGGTGTGACAAAAATTCCGTTTCTGTTCTCAAGGAATAATAGAGAAGATGACGGGAGATAATATTGAGACAAGGGAAAACGAGCTGGTTTGTCGTCGGGGACCGGTGCTCAAGAGGCGGGACCATTTGTCGCGAAAGTTGTCCAGCGGAAGGAACACTACGCTGGTACATACCGAGGGGTGTTCATTTATGCCTCTTCGTTTAAACGGCCCGTACCTCTAGCGAGCCGCCGCGCTTTTTTGTACACAAACTCGAAATAAAATCCCCCCTGAACACACACACTCCCAAGCCTCTCATAGGCTACACTAAAAAAATAACCTGTAGGAATTCCGCACAGTCTTTGGTCACCGTGGCTTCAGAAATACGAAGACGACCTCACACGAATGAATGAATGAATTTAATTCCTAATTGCCCGTGGGGCCATGGCATGTAAACAAAATAAACACAAAATAACACTCACAAACACAATGTATACACCAAAAGGAAGGGACCCTTCCTCCAAAAAACGCTCCCGATGCTCCATAGACTGCATGAGGAACCTCCCAAGCCGACGAAGGTCCCCAAAATTTTTCTTCCCCAGAACCTTAACAAAATCCTCATCCTCCATCCTATTATGTCCAAAAATCTCTTTAACTCGTAGGTGGCCCAATCCGTGTTAAATATTAGCTGAAAAAGAATATTTAAATATATTCTAAGAAAGAATATTCTAAATATTTTATTAAAGGTTAATTGAGAGAGTGTTCTTGTCCTTTTTTTTTTGAAATTTGATATAGGTTGAGAATCAGAGGATTGCAGTCGTCCATCATCAGGCTTTTTGAGCCTTCCCCGGGCGGTTGCGTGCTTTTACAGTTTATTTTGTATTTAGTAGTAAATAAAGCAAGTCAAGTCAAGTATTAGCTGACAATAGGTTATATTGCAAAACTTGAGAAAGCAAACTGACCCCTTTCCTAAAAAAAGACTCGCGACCACCCAAACAGAGCCCGATATCGTTGCAGAACGTTTCATACCCAGGAATCTACCTTGACGGCTGAGGCAGCAATACATAGCCACCTAGAGAAAGCAAATTGACACCTTTCCTAAAAAAGATTTCCAGATAGAAGCAGCATTTCACTTCTTACCGAGAAGAGAACCTCTAACTGTATGGTCGGAAAGTGTCAATTTGTGGGAAAGGAACCGACCTCCCTAAACGAAAGACTACGATCCCAAATACGCCTTCGAAGAGTTGAGTACTTCCCCACCGCTCGACGCTTAAAGGACCCCTGAACATGAAACCATACTTGAACACACCATAGAGAATGGATTTACAGACATGGCCACGGAGAGCATTCTTCTCCTGAGCGTGATGTTTTCAAAATAGGGATGTTCGTTTCTGGAGGTTTGCACATGCAGACTCCAAGACAAAAAGCGTCATTCAAATCTGGTACAGCGCCGGCCGGATCCTATTGGAATTTCTTCTAGATATACGTTTGGGCTTAACTGGTTAAAAAATATTCCAGAAGAAGGGTTTGGAGACATTTGCTCATTTCTAAAACTGTTCGGTACTGAAATAAGGACAGATGCAAAATGGAGCAAAAATCATAGCCTGGAAACACTATTTCGTATTTGGACTGGGTTTTCTGCAGGCAATGTTAACGGAAGTCATACAAATAGGGATGATACTTGGTACTCTTCATTCAGGTGTCCTTTAAGTCAGCCTAAGAGCTGATCCAAGGGGCTAATAACTCATCGGTTCACTCGCAACTTAAAGTGCCGAAGGCTCGGAGCCATTTACGGGACCATGCGCCAGAGCACACTTTATTTCGGAGAAGGGGGTCACGCGTTGGTCGGACCTAACCCATACCAAAAAGTAAAAGAAGTTAATGATCGGAGGTTAGAGCTTATAAAAAAAACGATTATTTTTGTATGTTTCGGGGGGGGGGGGGGTGGAACCCTCTAACCCCCCAACCCCTGGATACGGCCTTGGCCTATATCCATCCTGACAAAACAGATCGTACTGCAATATGGACAGTCAATAGATCTACAAATGTGGTGTGTGGGGGGGGGGGGAGCAAAGGATCACCGCAGGAAGAAGAAAATAAGGATGTCATGATCTTGTTGGACAAGGCGCTAAATTCGTATGTTACGAGATCGGAAAATTTTGACCAGGATACTTCTTTTATGAAAGAGAAGCTGAACTTGCTGAGAGCAACTACTACGCAGATTTAAGTAAATGTATGGCATCGACCGATCCTGATATGTAGTGCGTATTTACGATTTAGGGTGACATCTCGTCTCACAGTATGAACTATGTAAACAATCAGTGAATTTGCAAACATTCCCGGATCACGACTTCAACTGAAGAACCCCACAAAAAAATAGTAAAAAAAACCCTCTCAATCTTGTCCCATCTTAGGACGTCGGTAGGGGCCTCGGCCCCCAAGACCCGTCCCCTAAATCCGCCACTCATCCTTTACCTAAGAGCTCCCAGCTCCTTCTGATTATTATTTCCCTTGGAGTTATCGGCAGTAAATTTCTGAGAAAAACGGAGCAGTTTGAAACAGATCAGCAGACTCGCAAGTATAATCACTTTTACCAAAGAAGGAGAGGAGAATGTCAGGTTTCTTACCTGTGCCATATCTATGCCTTGATCTTCCAGTGAGGACTGATGACCATACGCGGTTGGCGAAATGAAAGGTGGGGTAGCTGCCTGACCGATTTCATGTTTGGCTAAACTGGCAAGACCCTGAAAAAAAATCGCCAATGTAGCGGAGAAGCAACCTAATGGTCAAACCTACTGGAGTTGAACCTCGGCAGTAGTAATCAGTTCGGTCTCATAAATGTGTGACTCGAAACCAACGTCTGATTCTTAATTCTTACCTACATCGCCGTTCACTCCACGTCCTAGTCGTTCCCGTTATTTAGGTCCTAGTCGTTCCCGAGGGGTTTAGTTAACCACTCTCGATATTGGCGTAGGTTACACCAAGTGCCGGTTAGTGCCTCCACCCTTACAGTACTACGCTCATTTATTCCATCCCAGTGTTTGGCTCTTTTCGAGGCGGACCAGGCTCCCGCATATTGCTTCCTAAGTGCTCATTGGTCAGACATGACGGTTATAAGTATCTCCAAATCTCTGATCAAACCAAGGGGGCGAAAAAAGGCTGAAAACAGCCGGGATTGGTTCATAGTTTTTGAAAGATCCAACAGAGTTCAAAGGAGGCACGTGTGATAGAACATAAAAATATAAACTGTATCTATTGCGATTAGTGGTTTAAGGTCCCTTCAGACTGATGCGTAACGGTACAAACGCTTCCGTAACCCATACGTTACGTTGACTCTTTCCCGCACCACGCACCCATTATTCGGTTATACAAGTATTTCCGGATTCCTGATCAAAGCAAGGAGGCCAAAGAAGGCTGAACACAGCCGGGATTGGTTCATAATCTTTGAAAGACCCAACGGAGTTCAAAGGAATCAAGTGTGTTAGAACATTAAAATATAGGCCTAAGCTGTATCTATTGCGATTCGTGATTTAAGGTCCATTCAGGCTGACGCGTAACGGACGCGTAAAACACTTCCGTAGTTACGTTGACTCTTTCACGCACCCATTATTCGGTTATGCAAGTATTTCCGAATTTCTGATCAAACCAAGAAGGCCAAAGAAGGCTGGAAACAGCCGGGATTGGTTCATAATCTTTGAAAGACCCAACGGAGTTCAAAGGAATCACGTGTGTTAGAACATTAATATATAAACTGTATCTATTGCGATTCGTGATTTAAGGTGATTTAAGACGCGTAACGGACGCGTAAAACGCTTCGGCAATCCCATACGTTACGTCGACTCTTTCACGCACAGCACGCACTCACTACTCGTCAAAAACGCCCGGACATCGCTGAGCATGGACCTTCCGTCATGGCTGACAGCTTCTTTCCTTACCAAGACTTTTCGTTGTGTTCCCACAGTAAACCGAGAAAACGAAGAACCGGCAAGAACCGAAGAACCGATTCGTTTCCGAGGTTCAAAGACTATTATCGAGCCCGACAAGAAACCCGACAAAACCTACTTGAGACATGTTTCATAACGAACAATGTGAACAACATTTTTGAATGTTCGCTTTCAGCTCGGATTGCTCTAAAAACATTTCAATAATTGCCCTTGAGTAATCGATAGAGCACTGGTACATCAGATAGAATAAATCTGTCGTATGCGATTTTTCTCTCTGAAATTTGTTTCCTCCTGTTTTCCGGCAGTACATTTGGGATGCCGAAAATGAATGCCAGTCCTGGAGAAACTCTGGAGAGTATAAAGTTATATGTTACTATTAAAAGCACTTATGCGCCGAGATCAAAATAACGAGGGATGCTGGCCTTTGAAGCATTTAATGCACCTAAAGAAGTTAATTCGGGAGTATCCTGCATATACAAACGATATGTTTATTCGTCAAATATCCCATACTGGATCAGAGCAAAATAACACTAGGGGGTAGGTACTCGTAGCGCCGCCCAGTACTCTTGCGGGTTTAGAAATTTCTAGGAAAGCAGAGGTGCGGCCTGCCCACACCAAGGAAACAATGGACGCTGCATCATTGTTTGCAATGTTCAGGATATGAAGTCGGAGCCAGCGTTGGTGAACGACTGAACGAGTTTTAGTAGGGACGTTCTCTATAGCTAGTGGTGCTAGTATCGCTGCTACTCGAGTGTTGTCAATTTTGTCTTGAGCTAGGCTGCCTCTACTAGTCCTGAGATTTTTCTGTATTTTGATCAATTTCAGTTTTGTAATTAATAAGGGACTGAAAGCTTAAAATTTTTTATTCCAATAATAACCTCGTTCCACGTTTCTATTAGGGAGTACTCGGCTGTATCTATTACTTTTAAATAATCAATAATAATTTTTAATAAAAAAAACTTTTCCTGTCACCGCCCCAATCGTGCAGCAAAAACAGCGGCCGTGTCAAAAATTAAATCTCAGGACTAGTTTTTTCCCTACAGTGTTATTTGAAAGCAATTGCCCGAATAAGATATTTATAGACGGTAGAAGCTTCAGTTATTTATTACGGTTTGTTTCCTTCCCCAACGTTGACCCTGATGATTGACAGCCTGACGGGGACCCTTGCCAAGAAGGGCCGAAATATCGCTGATGAAGCATCGTAGCTGAGGCATTCGTTGTATACATTATTTGAATATCTGAAAATTGTCGTTTTCCCCTAGATTACCCTGAATCCCTAGATTAAGAATAAGTATCCCTGAAAAAGTACATTTAAAACAATGTGCACAACGGATACGTCAGCAGAAGCTATGATCAATCAATCAATCAATTTCAATTTATTTTCAAAATTCCTTCACGGGCAAGCCGAACATTGGATTTTTCGTCATAAATATAGTAACATCGAAATCTTCATCAGCGATATTTTGGCCCTTCTTGGCAAGGGTCCTCGTCAGGCTGTTAATTTTCAGGGTCAACGTCAGGGAAGGAAACAAACCTGTAAACGATTATTTTATGTGAAGTGTTATGTATTTGATGAAGAATCGTAGCTGACTTATCCGTTGTATACATTATTTGAATGTATGTTTCAAAGTCAGCTTGGGCTCAAAGAATATTTAGTCCATTTTACTCTAAAACAGGAAAATCTCCCTAAAAGTGGAAGCACTGCCTGTGACAGAGTTCCGTGGTTCTTCCAGGCTCGACACTGAGGCAGCCTACAGTTTTCATTATTAAATTGAGCTGGGCTACCCTAAGCTTTTCTAAATCTCCAAAGTTTCCAAAAGAAAAAAAAAGTTTGGCAAGATAAAGTCTGCTATTCTTTTTTAATTAAGGAAGTTCCGGTAGAGAATAGGAAGAACCTAATTAGGCTGATTAAAGCGGATATTCCACAAACCTGATGCGTCGGAGGAAATGCGAAAACCTGCCCGGCGCCCGTCCTGCTAGGCGACGCCAAGGCTCGAACTGTTCCATCCATATCTGCAAAAAAAAAGAAATCTAAATTGCTTCCAAAAAGTGAATACGTTTGAACCAAAACAGGAATACTGTACGGGAAGACAACCACGAAAACAATAGTTGCGTTTTTGCAGATACCATGGTACCTGATACCACGGTCTAAAGTCGTTTTTGCAGTGATCGTGGTATCTAATAAAAATAAAAACGACTAATTGCACATCCAGTTACCGCGGTAACCGATACCATGGTATCTTCAAAAACACAACTAATGTTTCTAGGGAAAAATATTTCCTGGAAGAAAACAATGATCTGGCCTTGTGATCTAAGCCTTGTATTGAGGAAATAAGAGTTAGATAACTTACTGCGATTTTACGCCGAAAAAGTAATAGGTGTTAGTTCTCAAGCAGCGATGACGAAACTTGTAAACCTTGTACAAGCTGTGACCAAGACGCACTATTCCTATCCGAGAAAGACCCCGACACTAGCAGGGGGGGGGGGGATGGATTAGGGTGATACTGCTTCACTTCTCGAACGGAAACGGAGGGGTCCTTTGTGCTACCTAACTATCAAACGCATCTTGAGGGAGGGATTGCCAATTCTCAAAATAGATGTACATCACAAGGGAGGAGGCCCATGCGAGTTAGGCCTGGCAATAAAACAACCCATATCTAAAGTTCGAGCGTTACAAGGCCTATCAACTACGCCAACGCTAGGTTGGTCGGGCAGGCGAGGGGTTTGCAAGGCTCGTCCTAGACCCGACTAGATGCAAATCTGAGGTCGCGAACTAACAACCCTTCCATCGGGGTTGGACCTATGAAGGTAACAGCTTCATTGGGAGACAACGAAGTACTGTTCTCCTATATTCCTTTGCTGCCCTTGATTTTATAAACGTTCTTCAACCTTAAAGTAAGGATTACTCCTCCCAATAAACCAAGCCCTTCATCTTCCCACAGCTTTCACTGTCGCCTCACATCTCTAGCCAATCTTCCTAAAACGGTTATCCTCCTTTATTTTCAATACAGAGACAAACTTGAATTTATTTCTGAATGTAAACAACTTTCTTATCTAGTAGAACTGCGGTATCTCTCTTTAAATGAGGGACGAATTACAGAAACCTTGTATCAATAATGGTACTTCAGGTCTCGTTAGTAAGACTAAGTTGCAAATATCGGAGCATTCGAGGGTTTTTGCAGTGGTTAACATGCCAGCTATTACTAATGAAGAGATACCAAGTGTGCTTGAGCCATCCTTTTGTTTTGTTGACTGGATCCAGACACAAAGTATTTATTTCTAAATGTAGACAACTTTCTTATCTGATACAACTGGCGCATCTGGGGTGGATTACAGAAACCTAGTACCAATAATGGTATTTCAGGTCTCGTTAATAAGGACCATTCGAAGTTATCTGCAGTGATGGCGTATTCAGTTAGTACTAATGAAGAGATACCAACTGGGCTTGAGTCATCCTTTTGTTTTGTCGATTGGAACCGTACAAGAAGTACAGGTTCCCACGATGCTTATTTGTGTTCTCTCATTGTTAGCTCAGTGTCCTTCACAGTCTACAGTCAGTAAGTTTACAATCAGAAATTTCAACTCCAAAAGGTAAAGGACAAAATCTGACACCCCATTTTTTAGCTATTACTCCGATACTAATCAAAGTAAGCCTATATGATTAGTAATAATTTTGAAACCTCAGCGCCTACAACACTTTCAGAAGTTCATAAAATTTGCACAAGGATGCAAAGAACAGATCTCGGATACCACACTATAGGGCGATTCTGGCGGTCTGGAAAGCCCCGCGAGCTTATGCGCCGGCTGTTTTTGCGACTTCGGCTAAAACTCGCTTCGCTTTCCAGAGCTGTTCTCGCGCTCCCCTAGTTTACGTCAGCACTCGGAAAGCAAATCCATTTCGCGGGTGGAAAGTGATTTTGGCAAGTCATCGAGATGGTATAAAAGTGCAACTGAGGCGGAACGACTTTCCGTTTGCTCTTGCGCTCGGCGAATTCTCGCTTTGCTTTCCGGAAAATGAACCCGAGAGATCGCCAGAATCGTCCTGATCTGTCGACGTTGCAGAAAAACTGCGTTAAAGTGTTACGTTTCTGTCAAGGCCCATTCGCAGCTGATACTCGGTTCCAGCTAGTCTGAAATCGCTCCCGAGACAGAAGCTTTGCCAGGTTTATGCCGTTCGCAATGGATACAGGTGCCGGTTTCGGGTACTAGCTAGTCTCTAGTCTCGGAGTTCAACTTTTGAGGGTACTAGCCAATCAGATTATTTTGGGGAACAATTAGTAATATTCTGATTGGCTAGTTTTCGAACCAAGCCCGATAGACAAAATCACATCCACTTCTTACTGTCTTGAAAATTGAAATTGAATTTAGGTTATTATTATTGGGTCTGACGTGGTTCAGCATTAGTCAATCAGAATATTCCTCAGTATTCCCACAAGTAATCTGATTGGTTAGTACCCTCAAAAGTTGAACTGATTTAAACTAAAACCCGAACGAAAACGCGTTATGAATGGGCCTCCAGGGAAAACACTAAACTTGCTTTGCAACGTCACTTTTAGCGAAAAAATAACACTCAAAAAATATTTTGTAACTACCAACAGATATTAAGAGCGTGTTCCAACCTACCAACAGTAGTAACTATTAGTTACTATTTCATTCCAGCCTCGTAGAAAGTTACTACGCTGACCGATCCAACCTTCTCGAAATAGTAACTATTTGCTTACCATGCTAGGAAGCGTGTGTGGCTCCCCCTCCCTCGTGGTCTTCAGAAGAAATAAGGAAAAAGGAAGTAAGGAAGCGTGGTAACTACGAATCTTTGTAACGTGACTGGCCCGATCAGCCCGCGGAACAATATTTCGACGAAAATAAAAGAGTGCGTTCCAGCCTCGTCGCCAAGAAGCCAAAATTCGTGACGTCATGCGTAGTAACCAGGGTAAGTAGGGTGGAACAAGCTATGTGTGTATCTATAGACAGATGGTGTATATTGTTCAAACTGCGCATCCTTGTGTGAACATTATGAAACTTCTGACAGAGCAGGGACGATCATAAGCCACTTTCTCATAGTTCCCACTTTTCTCTCGCCCTTCTATCAGCACTTGTTTAACTGGAATTCCAAAGGGTGGCTCAAGAAAAATGGTTGAAAAAACAAAATTCTTGATTGGATTTTCTTAAAAAACTGATCACGAAAAGACCGAGATAAACTTGAGCAAGTGGCTGCTTTGCGAAGACTTAAAAACGCCTAAATGTCTTAAAACCTGTTTAAAACTGTACTTTGCGTCTCATCACCGAATTTACAAACCCTACTATAAGCGTGTTCCACCCTACTTACCGTAGTTACTACACATGACGTCGCGAATTCTGTCTTTCTGCCGTCAAGGCTGGAACGATTTTTCTATTTTCCAGCAGAATATCATGCCACGGACGAATCCGACTAATCATGTTACTCAGATGCGTAGTTACCACGCTTACTGCGCTCCCGAGCATGGTAAGCCAATAGTTATTACTAGTTACTATTTCCAGAAGGTCGGAAAGGTCAACGTAGTAACTTTTTACGAGGCTGGAACGAAAACTAATAGCTACTATGGTAGAAGGGTAGAATACGCTCTATATCACGTACCTTTGTTACTTAGCTTCCCCAGCGACACATCACAAGGGGAGGAGGGTGCAGTGTTTCCGTCGTCCAGCCCGAATGAGCTCCTGTTGTCACTAGATGTGGTGCCGGTGTAGTACCCGGAAGCACTACTGGACGATCCAGACCCGAAGCTGGAGCTGGAATTTCTCGGATACGCCACTTCAGGGACCACTGGGGGCGCTACTTTCTTTGCGTTCCCACCTCGGCTGTTCCTGTGGCTGAAGCTCCCAACTGGAAAATAAATACAAATTTAATGACTTGTACGTGCAGTGAATAAATTGTCAGCACAAAATAAGAAAGTCAAGATTGTACTCATATACATAGTAATATTCGCCGAAAACGAGGACCGGATTCTAATGCGTCTTCCACATAAATACAATTTGGAAACAGCTGCCTTTCCTAGTGGATAAGGAAAACAAACTGAAAACCCAGCATGGTGCGGAGTAGCCCATCTGTCAAATCATTACACAAAAATAAAAAAGAGACATCACAAACAAAATGCGATATCCAAGTTGTTGAACCAAAAGCCTCCCCCCCCCCCTAAAAGATACTGTCATAAGATCCAGCCAAAGTTTTTCGACTTTACGGCGTTACCGATCCCTTTGTGGCTGTGGCCAACGCCGTGCTGAGTTTGACTCTTCTCTAGAACAGAGCCACCTGTATTATAGTGCGTTTGTATAGTCCTTTAGTTTAGTCTGATCTTTTTCTTTCCTTTGTTGTTTTTCATATACTCCGTATGGGCACGTTTTATGCCATTTCTGTACAGGTTGATACAATTATTGATTGACTGAATAACGTACAGCTGGGTGCGTTGGTGTCGCGGATCCCTTAGGACTCTTCCTGCAGCCCGATCCACTCCTACAAAAATGGCAAGACTCTTCTAGCTCTCTCTAGCCGACTCTTGTTCTACCAATCATTTATTAAGCACATTTACCACCACTAGCCGAACTTCAAAACCTTTTCTAAACTCGCATTTAACAGCCCTGATTCGCTGGTTCTCGAAAATATTCTCACGAACGGCTAGGCATGGAATTCCCATTACGCCAATTAAACTGAAAATGCATTAAGACACATCAGATCCCATCTTACGACTCCCCCACACCATAAAAGAACAATGTAAATGATATTCCCACTCGCTGATTTAACAAACAAAGCCTCAGCTCCCGTCATGTGAATCAAAGTAGGCTCAATCATTGCCGCTTAGTGCTGAATGATACAAGCAAACACACGTCAGCATCGATCACGATGTATCACAATAATAATTATGCAATTAAAAATTCATTTTTTTTTTGTGATTCATCAAGTACAAAAAACCTTGACGAAAGACATCCGTCTTCTACATGACATTGCAGTTGAAATGTACAATGACAAGGAGAGAACGATTCCTTGATGTTTCAACTGCAACAAGCCCATTTTGCTACGGCTGTCCATCTCTTGGAATAAAATGTAAGAAGTATCGTCAACGAAACATCCGGGTAGGTAAGGTAGCGTGGGCCAATAAGCATCGTGAAATTTAGCTTTCAGAGTCGGTCTCCCAGACGGCGACTTAAGTAAAGGTTAGTTGACAAGGTCCGGTGCGATGGCCAGAGGTAGGCTAGCTCTGTAGGTGTAGCCTATATCCTGTTTATAAAAGACCTTCGACCACAAAGGAGACGTGTTCGTTAGCTGGACAGAGTTCATCGAAAATGTTGCTCTGAGTAACCTTTTACAAACACTGTTTACGATAAGGCTTTTTTAGTTATTGACATTCAGATTTGTGTATTTCTAGTGAGAAAATTCTTTTGGAATGTGTAGAAAAAAAATAAAAAAAAATTAGATAGTGGTTGTCCATCGCTCAGCTTTTACAAACAAAATCACTCGATTGGTACAACTTTTAGGAGGCAGCCAGGCCGTACATTAAGACCATTATGACTATAATTACATATACCTGAGAGAACTGAGAAGAAAGACTGTGTGAGCTCGGAGGAGGGTCAATCCAAGCTGGATCAAATGATGTGATTTTGGCACTGTTTCAGCTACAAAGCCTCGCAAGTCGCAACCGAGCAAAATCCCCTCTAGAGAGATAAATCTTTATATTCGCCAAAAACCTGTCACGGCTTATGCCAAATTTGTTTGGTAACGTGATTATATCTCTCTAGAACACATGTAAATCATAGCAATCACAATACGTATTTACATCCTAATCTCCTAAGGCTTCTGGAATAAACAAGACCAAAGTTTTCGATGGGATCCCAAAAATTCAATATCTGATCCAGACAACTGGGTCTTGTCTTAGCCAGATCCAGTCATCGCCAGAATCCTTGAACATTCTTACAATTAAAATTCAGAAACAGATTAAGGTCAAATAGCTAATCATCTGAGAAAACCAAGTTCAGATATGGATTCAGCATGTGTGTTTACCTGTATAAGTCATATCTGTTTTATACGAAAAGTTCCTTCCACTTCTGCCAATTTCCCGGTTTCGGCCGAACTCTAGAACTATTTGTCCGGCGAAAAAAGAAAGCTCAAAAACGAACTCAGGGTATCTTCTTTCCCCAATAATGAACATCTAATCAACTTCAAATAAAATTTAACTTATAACAAATTTTCCGACTCCAGCCGGATTCCGGTCAAACTATATGTCCGGGTAAAATATGATTGTCACACACGGATTCACCGTCTCTTCTTACCCCTAAATCAGTTATCTAATCAGCTAGAAATAAAACTTTAACTTCTAACAATTTTCCGGTTTGGCCGGATTCCGGGCGAACTACATGTCCGGGTAGAAAATTGTTTTCACATATAAGTTCAACATGTCTTCTTGCCCTAAATCGGACATCTGATCAACTCCAAATAAAACTTTTAATTTTAACAAACTTTCCGGTTTGGGCCGGATTCCGGGCGAACTACTTGTCCGTCGAGAAAATGGTTTTCACCATCGTCTTCAGCATGTCTTCCTACCTCTAAATCGAACATCTAATCAACTTCAAATAAAACTTTTACTTTCAACAAACTTTCCGGTTTTGGCCGGATTCCGGGCGAACTACTTGTCTGATTACAAAATGGTTTTCACCATCGTGTTCAGCATGTCTTCTTACCCCATAATCGACTATCACATTAGCTGTTTCAAAATATTTTGTTTGCCCCTTAATTTGAACCCCCTCCCCCACCCCTAAATGTAGGGCTACAAAGCCCATTTACGAACTCGACTGGTCCGCCTTCCCAACGAATCCTCAGACCAAGTTTCATCAAAATATCTCACTCCCTTCGAGAGTTATCGTGCTTACAGACGGACGGACGGACGGATAGACGGACAACTTTTGCGATGTCATAGGTATCCCTCAACTTACGTTTTGGGATCCCGAAAAATTGTACGAATATCTAACAGATTTTAAGGCTAGTAACGCATTCCAAGTCTAAGGCTAAATATCGGTTCTCACTTGGCATTTTTGTTGTCTTTCAAAAACGAATTCGTTGTTTCTAATTTCAACAACATTAGGAACATACGTCAGCTGAATTTTATTAGAGCTATATTTCGGCCCTTCTTGGCAAGGGTCCTCGTCTTGAGCCTGAAGAGGACCCTTGCCAAGAAGGGCCGAAATATAGCTCTAATGAAACTCATCTGATTTTGCTCTGTCAAATATGATTCGCAGTCAGCTTGGGCTGAAGGCCGATTTTTTTTTCTGTCGAAATCCAGGCAACAGAAACACAAATTCTGGTGGAAAGGCCTACGGAGAAGGCCTCGCGGAAGGTTAGGCCGATACTAGGATCAGAGATGGAGCGGGTTTCACGAATGAAAAAGTTTCAAACGGGCAAAAATCAACAACGAACCGATTCCTTGGTCAGATACTGACGACCATTCGTATGCAATGTCACGTTCGCGAGCTCGGGTACCTTTTATCTCGCTTTGTTCAGACGAGAAAATCCTTTCGGAATGCCTTTACGGACTAACGCGAAAATGCCATACGCCATCAACCGACCCCTTAAATTTACTTCCCTCGGTTTTCTTCGCACGGTTTAACCGCCTTACCGGGACGAAACCGTATTAATAATTCATAAATATTGACGAGGGAAGATGAAAATCTCCGCTTCAAGACTCGAGTCCCAGCAGGGGTCTCTGCAGGACCCTATTCTGAGCACAAAACCACTCGCTTTTTCACAGACAAAACATAAAAATACAGCATTCTCGAATCATATAAACATCGTAAATCAAGTCAAGAAACGGCGTTTTTCATTCGAAGGAAAAACGCGCCCTGCCAAAAACATTGTCAAATACCAAACACGCGCTAAAGCGTGTGGCTATAAAATGGAGCTTTCCGAAAGTATTAGAAACATTATTTCCCAACTTTCCTAAACGTAGTCGTAAAATCTAAGCGGAACTGTCAAGAACAAGACGGAGAGGAAACTACGCAGTTCGCAGATGATAATGTTTAAGCCATGGGTACAATGTCTCGAAAAAGATAGACCATTGTAAATGTTTATCGCAAAACCGAAACCGTAAATAAACCAAGTCGCTATGTTAGCTGATTAATGTCTCTAAACATGTGTTTTTCTTCAAAAACAAATGAATAACATTTGTTTCAAAAACACATGTACAATGTTCCGAACAAGATAGACCACTGTAAACAAACATTTATCGCAAAATCGAAAACGTAAATAAATGAAGTTGCTATGCTAACTGATTAAATGTCTGTAAACATGTGTTTTTCTTCACAAAATGTGGTAGGGTATTGAATTAGGCAAAAATGGCAGTATGATACTACGATCGCAGTTATAAGAAGCTGATAATGTATAGGGAGTAGTTCGTCGCTGCGAATCTTAAACGCTAACCTAAGACTTCCGCTGTAGTGATTAGAATACAGGCCAATACTCACTACCAGAAACATGGAATTGCATCATCAGTGAAAAAACTCAAACCCAATGCCTTTCTCCACAGCAAAAACAAAGTAAATCAGAACGCTGAAAATATATACCATGCCAAAAAATTGAGCAGCAAAACAGCAGCCGTGTCTAAAATGAAAAATCAGCACAAGCCTGAAGTCCCAGCGATTTTTACGTAGAAACTCACCACAACCAGATACTTCTAGTTGCTAGAATATTTATTTGCTTCGTCACAGGTTCGTTTTCTGGCTCAAGCCCGAAGAGGACCCTTGCCAAGAAGGGCCGAAATATCGCTCGAATAAAATACAGCTGAATTATCTCTTTACCGCAGTAAAGTAAGTAAGTAGTTTATTTATATCCCGCCTTTTTGGAAGAGCGGAGTAAACGAACTTAAATAAAAGACATAAACACACAGAAAATGATACTTAGTTTTCAATCTTCGGCAAGGAAGCAGGGGATTCCGTCGTACACTGGCTGGGCCTTGTTGTCCATGATTTTTTAAAGCGATGAAAAAAATATTAGGCAGCGTGTAACTTTGTCCGCGGGACGGAAGGCTCTCAGTTCCTACACAGACGGCCACAGCCACCGGTCAAACTTCCATCGTGTAGCAAACTGTATTTAATTTGTTCATTAATACCCGAAATGGAGACTAAGCTAGCGCACACTGAAAATTTCCGATGCCATTTTCTCAATTCTTTCTCATTAAATGAGGGCATTTCAATTTTAATTTCTATCATCTCGTTTTCTGAAACGTGCATCACTTCTCAAATCACGCAAACCTGAGCGCGCCTTTTATGGCACGAACTGAGGGCTCGAGGATGTGAGCAAAGAAAATAATGCAAAAGTAAATTAACAATGTGAACGTAAATCAGTATGCAAACAACCTCTCAAGCAGCAGAAAGAGATGATCTTTCAAAAGATAATATCGAATACTGAAGAAGATGCAAACGGGCTCTTATCTTACATTTCAACATCGGCCGGCGATAAGACCTAAAATAGGCTTACAGAAGAGAATCAAACAAAAAGCAGCCTAGTACTATGCAGGACTTTCGAAAAGAATGCATAGACTACCAGCCAAACTGAAAACAAATTTGGGGGGTAGCCGCACAGCTAACAAGAACAAAGGTTTCGATGGGATCCCAAAAATTTGATATTTGATCCAGAAAATTGGGTCCAGATATGCGGTCTTCGCCAGACTCCTTGAACATTTTTACTATAAAATCTAGAAACAGCTTAAGGTCAATGGCTAATCGTCTGAGAAAACCTAGGTCAGACATGGATTCAGCATGTGTGTTTACCACTATACTTCATATCTACTTTGAAGAAATTGTTCCTTCCTTACTTCTGCCAAATTTCCGGTTTCGGCCGAATTCCGGGCAAATTACTTGTCTGGCGAAAAACTAAAGCTCGAAAACGAATTCAGCATATTTCCACACCCGTATATCGAACCTCTAATGAATTTCAGATAAAACTATAATTTTTAAAACATTTTCAGGTTTGGGCAGGAGTCTGGGTGAACTATATTGTCCGGCGAGAAAATAGTTTTCATATACGGATTCAGCATGCCTCCTTACCCCTACAGTGAACCTCTAATCAAGTTCAAATAAAGTTTTTACTTATAACAAATTTTCCGGTGGCCGCCGGGCGAACTTTATTTCCGGATAGAAAATGATACGTCATATACAGATTCAGCATGTATTCTTGCCCCTAAATCGAAAAAATCCGGGCGAACTACTTATCCGGCGAGAAAACGATATTCATATACGTGTTCAGCATGTCTCCATGCCCCTAAATCGACTATCCCATTAGTTGTTAAAAAATATTGTGTTTGCCCCTTAATCTGAACCCCCTCCGCCACCCCTAAATGTAGGGCTACAGAGCCCATCTACGAACTCGACCTGTCCCTTGACCCAAAGAATCCTCACACCGAGGTAGATCAAATATCTCATTCCCTTCGAGAGTTATCGTTACGGACGTTATACCGACAGACAGACGGATAACTTGTACGAAGTCATAGACATCCCTACACTTACGTTTTGGGGTCTCAAAAATTGTACTCACAATCATATCCCTCCCAAAACGGAGATTAAAACTGCTATAAATTAATTTGTTTTACAGCTAACTCAGATTTCTAGCTACGATCTGAAGAAGAGGGGCCAAGAAAAACCGAAATATCGCCGAAGAGCAGACTAATCCGATGCTAATCCACTTAGCATCATTCAAAGTCTGAATTGAACATCTAAACAACGGTTCCTCTTCCTCGAGTGAACTTGGACGAACCAGGTTTTCGGGTGAACTCTCTCCGAACCGGACGTGAACCCACAATCACTGGCGCCTGATGCTACCCGATTTAGATATCAGAAAAGCAAAACCGAGATCCAGTCGACAAGCCTACGTATATATTCCGTATTTTATTTAATTATTTCAGCTGGGCCAGTTATCCTTCTGAATTACATGTTCAACGACAACCATAATCTCTGTTCAAAGAGCTCTACCAACAAGGGTGAGATTTTAATGTAGCTAAGATCATGATCCTATTTGGCAAGCATGTCAAATATCTTAGCCTAAATGTCTCTTTAACGACCTAGGTTGGGGAATTACAAGGGAATATAAAGGAAAAGAAAACGCGCGGATTATCTGACAAATATCTTCAGCCTAAGGCAGCTTACGAGTTGTCAGCGAGCAAACCACAACGCATTGCATGTGTGTCGGGTACAAACTGAAACTACCCAATAAACCTTTCAGAGCCGGATTAACGTCTTACCTTGCCCTATGAATAAGACGGGAGGAACAAAATGACCGCCAGACCAATGAGCATGCCGCTTCTTAGACCGCAAAACAACGGAATATTTTTAGCTTGGATTAATTCGGTAGTACGTCAAATATAAGAGCCAAGAGTCAGCTAGGTAATATGCAACATCACCATCCACCAACAAGGGCAAGCAATTCATTTTCAAAGATGAGAGAGTTTTTTTTCTCGTCGTTTAGGACACTGAATGCTTATTCCTCGGGCCCGACGAATTACTAATTTTGTCCTTTTTGAACGATATTTCTTTACAAGGCGAAATCAGTTGCAGCGTTGTTCGACATATCTTGGCTTGGAGTGATGCTCAGCCACTCGTGTTTCATAACTGCTAGATCCATTCTTTTCCCAAAGCTCTGAATTTCGTGCGACATTTCCAGTTCGTTCTAACGACATCTGACCGTTTACGCTTGTACCACGGTCGACTCTTTTCCTAGACCTATTCGACTCGTGCGGTACGGTCATTGCCATTTAACCGGTTTATCTCGGTTATCGCGCTCAGGCGAACTAATATGGGCGAACTTAAAAGTCACTGAGGGATCGAGGAGTAGCCAAAAAAAGTACGATATGTGATTTCTTAGTTTTTTTCAAAACAAGTTGAATTACAAAAGATGCTACGGGAAAAAAAGGTATTATTTTCTGGGTTATTTAATCTTTAGAAGTTAGGGACAAAACAGTATTTGGTGATTTCCTTTAACCGAACCAGTGTTTTACGGTTGTATGATATGATATTTACTTACAGATGAAGCCCGTATATATATACAGAATACAGACCGACGAGGGAGGATCAGTTCCGCATTCACGGCTTTAGTGTGGTGTAGCGCTACGACGAAGCTACATTTCAAGAGGACATTGAAATACTGTTCAAACAATTTTGACCTCAAACTGACGCTGCTGGCTCACGGCGCTCAAATAGCACCAGTCCTGCCTAATTATTTGCAATTGCGAGTACTATCAGAGGCCCTTGTATGGAGCATCAAACGACCAAGTAACATGGAAGGGTTCGCTATAAAGACAAGTAACAAATATCGAAAAATGTTAAAGCTAGTCCAGTATAGTCATTAGCGTGCATTAAGGCGGTGAGGCACAAAGCAAACACTCAATCGGATTTGGGATAAGAAGATAAGAACGTATGCTCAGAAACGAATAGCTATGAAACGGCAAGGCACGGCATTGGTTAAAGAAACCCAAATGTCGGGGACGACATTGCAAACTGTTCGAAGCAATGTCGCCGGTGAGGATCTCCTTAAAAAACGCGATCCTACCAACCTCTGCTTGGTGGGCTGGTCAACTTCAAGTATACACTCTAAAAAGTTTGTCCTATCTCGGACTTTATTAACTGTGCATCACCGGATCTGGAGATTTTTAGTCCGAGTTCGGAGAGTTAAAATCCGATGGAAAAACGCTAGAATGCAAAACACCGCAGTACCAATCATGGTAAAACTACTGAGTGGACCAAAAAAATAGCCTGAACAAGAACAAATATGAAATCGAAGAAGGTCGCTCACTTACAAATCTTATGTTTGATCGTCATTTGTCGGAACGACTTAAGACGCTCTCCGAACGTAACTAATGCCGGATTTGCTCCTTTGAATGTCAAATGATCATTATACTGATCATTAGCCGGCGTCTCGCATCCATTCTCGACAGCAGACGCGGGAAGCTCGACAAGAGACTTCACTTTACTCCTTCGCGCTGTCACACTGACGACACTACCACGCCTCACTTCTATATCGGAAGTATCCTGAGCACGAGTGCCATTTATTCTCTTCAACGACGACCAGAACCCACTGTGACGGTTCAAACCGTCCTCTGTTTCCCCAACTGTTTCCAGGATTGTACTATCCAGGAGTACGGAGCTCCGGGATCCAGCAGCCTCAGATTCCCTCGGAGTCTGCACCGGGGAAGGTATATCCTTCACCTCCAGTTCGATGCCTTCGCAATTGTCAGCAAGGCTACTGATAATCGGCCTCGCCGGAACGTGAGAATTAACACTTATGCTCAAATCACTATCACGGAAACTGTGATACGTTGACGACAACACGCTCTTATCTGGGATCGATCTAAACTGGAGTTTGGTCCTTCGACTCAACGGGCTCGAGTCCACGGACTTCACTTTGAAGCTTGGACTCCGTTGCACGACGCGGGGTCTCGTGCCGCTTCGCAGTATGGGTGTTCCAGCGGGGGAGGCCTCCGCATCGAGGCAGAGGATCCTGTTGCGAGGGAGGCGGCGAAAATTTACAGCGCTAGGCACGGCATCCGCGTAGACAGCGGTAGTCCTCACTTTCCGCTGTTTCGTTGGTGTCTGAATAAGGCTTCGTACTTTTCGCGCCCAAGAGACATCTAGTTTGTTCCTCTCCGAACTGGCACTCGACATCTTATCAACCGCAATCCTCAAATAAGGAAAAGCATTTCCCAAGTTTCTACGCCAAACTTTTCAAATTTCTGGAGCCTATATTCCTGTTTCACATTAACACGAGGTGGGCTGAATTATCTTGTTCATTTATGGCTATCAATCCGATAAGCAATTCATTCCACTAAATGATGAAGACATCGTCTCATTCCACAACTGCGCACCCCGCTGGTAACTTAACGCTTATCCTCTGTTAGCACGCGGAAGACTGTCCGATCTACGCACACGGAATACACACACTGCTCTGGCAAGCAGGCTGAGACCAGACTCTGGAAGCTGGGCTGACGAAGAGGCAAATGTTAATGGCACAGACGCACCTGTCTTATGTTTCTCATCAACCTATCTCGCCTCCATGGCATAACAAAACATCAGGCCTCCTAAGAACGTGCATTAGCTCGAGAGACAAATAGGAATCTCTGCTTTCTTAGAAAAACGAGAAGAATGGCCATGTAAGCTAATTTATTTGACTGACGATCAATCCGTTTCAAGGAGTGCAGAGACATTCCGACACTAACAAACATGTCGCCGAAATCTGTTAGTCCTGTAAACAATAAACATACCTGAAATTTCCAGTTTCTTCTTTTAACGGTACCCTACCAATTCCATTTTGTTCGTTAAAAAACTGGACCTGAATTCCGTAACCCAATTTAATTCATGAATTAGTCTTTATTCCCTTTTTTTCTTTACAACTTTCATGAGTCTAAGAGGTGAGACTGCTGACTTATCGTTTGAAGACCGAAATAGACCTCCAATAATCTTCAGTCACGTACGAACAAATACAAGTAATCATGCTGGACTGAATACTTGTGTTAGCGGACAAGGCGGTTAGAACTGAAAAATATTCGGCTGTGGTGGGCTGTAAGGTTCAATTATGGACGGTCGCGGGGTAAGAACAGTGTGAGAAGCGTTGGCTTAACTTTTTTTCTTCTTTTTATAAATAAAACAAATAGAAATACAGAAGTTTAAGGCCAGGGAATTCACTACACGAAGCATATAACCTTTCTATTTATTATGTCTCGTCCTTTTGGCTGTCTTTATTATTTTATTATTATTTATTACTCGAGTATGCTCCTTCGATCAGACTGATAATGCTCCTACGGTGCTCTATTCCTTGCCGACTAATAAATTCTTCTAGCAAGAGCTCTTCATCATCTCAAGTTCTGGACTTGCAGGTGCCGATAATAACTTATTCCGAGCATGCACAACACCAAGCGACCAGGTACAGGCAGCGAGATAAATGGCTTTGGCGAGCCAAGAAAGGCAAGGTGCAAAACCGTGATGGAACGCGGACCCGAGGAACGGTCAGCGGAAAATTACCAGAAGAAATTGGTAGTCGGCGCACGACGCCATGTCACGTGATGAGGTAGAGGTTTGTAGCTCGAACAACAGGTATCAACATAATCAGCTATGAAGTCTAAAGATCAACTTGGATGCAAAGAAAACCAAGTCACAGATCCGTCGAGATCATCTGAGAATAGATCAAATACGATTATTTCAATCTCAGTTAGTGAAGGGCAACATTCGATACCGATAAAGCGGACCGAATATCGACATCGAAACGTCAATATTTACGTTCTAATTTTCGTTCTCAAATTTTGGCGAAAACATAGGCATCTGAGGGCGAAAAATGAACCTGATTTATCGATACCAAGATATTGGAAGTGAAAATATCGATAATTCGAAAAACAGAAATGTAGCCCAACACTACTCTCGGTACCCCACCAACCTTTCAGTTCGGTTCGATTCATCTAGTAGCTGTGGTAATAGTTTTTAATGTCGGCAATAAGCTTTTCCAGAAATTAGTATACCATGCTTCGGATGCTGGAAACCAGGGATTACCAAAGGGACGTCTGGAAGACAAGCTGGAAATAATGAATCAAATGCACTTACGCGAAATTGATTTGGTATTGTCCGTGGGAATAAAATTTATCTTCTAAATATCTTCAAGTCCTAAAGGAACAAACGAGTTTAGCTAATTTTGATCGACATGGTTGGCAATCAGAGGAAACATTAAACCCAGAAACAACACTGACAATAACGAGAACCAAATAGAATGTAGCCTACCCTCCCCCCCCCCAAGTCACATTAAATTTTCATGTTTACTGTAAAAAAAAAAAATGCTAATTATCAGCTTAAACTATTTTTTCTGAGAGTTTTCAACCCTTTCATGACGGAAAGCCTTAACTGCAATAACTTGGTGCTGAAGTATGGGCAACGAGATAATAGTTATGGCATAGTTTATGACGCTTTATCTAATCAGCATCATAAAGAGAACACAAAGAAAAATTACGACGTAACATTAACAATTGCACAGAATGCTCCATCACTGAAAATTACTTCTCCGGATTACGCAGCCCTCGAGCGGCAACCCGCAAGTGCTTCTGAGAGTACACCTACGGTCCCACTGCCTCCAGCCAGCCTTTGTATCTGCCGGACTACACCAAACCGGGTGTTAGGCAACCATCCGCAGCATCTAGGTGCTTTAATGTTGAAATGAATGTACTTTTAAGGTGAAACGAATTGCTCACCAGCAGGCCACCCTTAACACCTATTTCCAGCCTCATTGAGTCATATTGCCCACCAGAACCTCGATTGCCTCGAGCTAAAGCACAAAAAGTTCCGGTTCTTAACCCAATCAATGCAAGAACCAAGCGTCATAGAAAGAGCGTTGTTCAGTTCCGTGAAATTTTGAATATATGATGCAAATTTTCCGTATAATGTTTTAACTTTTCAGTCTTTTATTTTGAGGCGTCATTACCTGAACATTACCTTATTATTTCATCCTAAATTTACCTGACTAAACGTTCGAAAGTCTAAATTATAAAGTTTGTTTTGTAATTCATGCATATAAATATATATAAGAGATCCAGTGAAATTTTTTTTTATATAAATATTCCTTGAGCCCAAGCTGGCTTTGAAACATTTATTCAAATAATGAATAAATTCTTGAATATACATTATTTGAATATATTTGTATATGTTTTTAATATTTTTTTTATTTTGGTTTATGTATTTGAAATTTAGAAAATAGACAAGCTGACTTAGAAATTAAACAGACAAGTACAACTATGTTTTTTTTTAAATTATGATTCAATTCATTTAGCATTCAACATTTCTCAAACGAAACAACTAACATAACGCTCCCAAGAAGGGCACAACCGTGTCCTGTGCAGGAGTGCACAACTTTCACTCGCTCATAACAAACGATAACACAGACTTTTTCTTTACCCCCCCCCCCCGAACCCTCAATCACTAATAATAATGATGAAATATTCACCTCAAATAAATTACCCAATAAATGCTCCACATTTACCTAACTATCCAAAAAAAAAATGTTCAACCTTTTTTTACACAAAAACTGGTTCTGCGACTCCCTGATTCTCTCCGGAAGATGATTCCACACCTTCACACCCGATTCCTCATACAGAACCCTCCTCTTGTCCACTCTCCAATATTATAATTCACAATATCATTATAATTACGCAATAACCCCTCCCCCGGCCCCTGGGTTTGCCTATTGCCTAGCTTGCCTAAAAAAAAATGTTCAACCTTTTTTTTACACAAAAACTGGTTCTGCGACTCCCTGATTCTCTCCGGAAGATTATTCCACACCTTCACACCCGATTCCTCATACAGAACCCTCCTCTTGACCACTCTCCAATATTATAATTCACAATATCATTATAATTACGCAATAACCCCTCCCCCGGCCCCTGGGTTTGCCTATTGCCTAGCTTGCCTATAGGCAGAAATGCGCCACCGCTCATCAGTCCCGGCATGTGTCACATGGACCGTGATTTAGCAGTCATTTAACTCTGTTCAAAGGATTCTCATTCCCCTTGCCTTCGCCAAGCGAAGATTTTCCCTTGTTGTTCATCTTTCACTGCACTAGAGTATGGAAACAGCATCACCCGTCTGACAAGGGAGAGAAACAAAACCAAAGGTTTCGATGGGATCCCAAAAATTTAATATTTGATCCAGACATTGGCGTCTTGTAGACAGGCCTATCCGGGAAATTTAATTCTTTTACTTTTACCTATTAACACGTGTACTATTAAAATTTGGAAACAGATTAATGCCAATGGCTAGTCACCTGAGAAAACGAAGTTCAGGTATGGATTCAGCAAGTGTGTTTACCCCTATACGTCCTATCTAATTTGACGAAACTGATCGAAACTTCCTGCCTTACTTCTGACAAATACCCGGTTTCGGCCGGATTCCGGATGTGCTACTTTTCCGGCAAAAAACTAAAGCTCAAAATGAATTCGGCCTTTTTACTTACCCCTACATCGAATTTCAACTACAGATAAACTGTAATTTTAACAAATTTTCAGGTTTTGGCCGGATTCCGGGCGAACTATTTGTCCGACGAGAAAGTAATTTTCATATACGGATTCAGCGTGCCTCCTTACCACTACAGCGAATCTCTAATCAACTTCAGATAAAACTTTTTAAGATTTTCCGGTTTCGGCCGGATTCTGAGAGGACGACATGTCCGGGTAGAAAATTGCTGTCATACATGGATTGAGCATGTCTTCTTACTCCTAAATCAAACATTTAATCATCTTCAAACAAAACTTTTACTTTAACAGATTTTCCGGGTTTGGCCGGATTCCGGGCGAACTACTTTTCCGGGTAGAAAACGATTGTCATATACGGAAAAAATACTCACGAACAATACGAATAAAAAACAACTTAAAAAAAAAAGAAAAAAGAAACGAACACAAAAATCAAGTACCGTACACTTAAAATATTTTTTGAAAAAAAAAATGCTTCCTGGGTCGTTCTCTAAT
Organism: Branchinecta sandiegonensis; assembly: GCA_030848855.1. Lineage (NCBI taxonomy): Eukaryota > Metazoa > Arthropoda > Branchiopoda > Anostraca > Branchinectidae > Branchinecta > Branchinecta sandiegonensis. The sequence goes on along the minus strand of JAUPMV010000003.1, from coordinate 15,838,156 downwards.
GATCATTCAGAGATGACCAAACTTAGCGGACCCAGGGCAAAAAAGTGTTTTAAAGCACAACTCTTACTAGAAATGATCTTTTCCCTATGAAATGAATCAGAAAAAAACGTGTTTGGAAATACCATTACTTTCCACCTAAAACTGGCGATTCTCTTGTTAGCGCTTGTCGACTATATCCAGCCTTCCTTAAGATTCCGCCAAACTTTTCATTGGGTGAAGGGAAAACTCGGCAAGGCTGAAAAAGCGCTAAAAATTCGTAGTTACGAAACGAAACAATGGAGAAAGGTGGGGATTTTAGAAGCTTATAATTCCATATGGGAGCTATGTATATTATAAAAGGCAGAATAAGCAAGAGGGGTCCTTTAATAGAAGACATTGGGCGAACCATAATGTGCACTTCAGGCCGCTCGTGAAAAGAGTGTGGTTACACTCCAATACAAGTTTATCGGCTCTTACTACTTGAAATAAATTTACAGAACTTGCTTCCGTCTCGATCATTCCTCTATCATAGCTAGTATTCAAAAAAGCCAAGTTTTCGTAAAAAGCGAACAACTTGGTTATTCATAATGACGTTCCATTATCTAACATTCAAAAAGCAACGTGCTTTCCCCCCTTACTGACAATTTTTTTTCCGCTGGCCTTTTTTTCCTCGGATACAACAAAGCAATTTGTTAATGAAATAAATTTGCTGGATTCTGTTTTCAATGAGAAGAAATCAACTTTAGAAACCGTGGCCTATGCATGAGCCATCTATGTACGCGCGATCTCAAAGAGCCGCTACGAACCTCAGTTTGTGTAGATGGCGCGCTTGAGTTCCCAGGCTTCCTGCAAGGCCAAAGAAAAAGCAAATGTATAACGAGTAGAAAATTTCGCGAAATCTTATCTCTGATGTCTTTAGCGGGTTCATTCGTAAGATAAGAAGGAGGAATAAGAATGATTCTTATGCAAAACAAGAGCTAAGAGCCATTACAAAGGTCGATTACCGTTCTTATGCTTATCTGAGTGCGAGAAATCTCAATAATAATAATCTGCTTAACTATTTTGTTCCTGGTGGCGTCTTGTTAGGAATCTGCATTTCATGATTTTGGCAGCTGACAAACTCCACGGCACACACATTTATAAACAGTACCTATTCAGCTAGAAAGTCAATCACAGAGAATACTCGCAAATTTACAGAATTGCAAACTATCGAATGTCATAGAACGACTTCTTTTGGTTATGGCAGTTCACCAACCCAGGTACTAAAACCTGCAAAAACTGGACCCTTCCCAAGAAGGGCCAAAATATCGCTGAAGAATATCCCGTTTTGAGTAATTTTTTTATACAAGAGAATTTTTCACTTAGTATCCAAAATTTCAGTCGACTGCGACAATAAATAATGAGATGTCTTCGTGGAGATTCAAATGTTCACCAGAATTGATTGGAAAACTGACAAACGAGCATATACATTAAATATTAATTACAAAAAAGACAACTATGCAAGAATTTGTATCTTCATTCTTGCCATGTCAGAACTGCTCACTTAGTAGAAATTGTCTGCTGTTACTTATTAATTGCTCACAATAACCGGAAACACGTGACGTACTAAAAGGTATACAGGAAGTAAGCATAACAGAGGTAAATATGAGATACCGGATCAGATTATACTTTGGCTGTTGTACTTCCGATGCTCTGGCTGAAAGGATCTCCAATATCACCAAGTGCGATAATAACAACTATGAACCTAATGAACGAAAGAAACAGATCTTGTGACCGGATGGTAGTCAAGTTACAACAATACTTTAACTACGTACACCGGGAGGGTACACCTCGGGTCGCCGTGAATATGGCTAGCCGTCGGGTCTGATTAAATGCCGGAAATGAAACGACCCCCCCGAAATATTGGCAGAAACCTGACTTTCTGACGCATACCTGAGCCTCGGCAAACTGCTATAAGCTGGTAATCCGCGTATGTGTAATCCATATTCACAAAGACATCATAAACTCTTCCATGAAATTATTTAGCCACAATAAACTCTCTTTACATCGTCCGAGCTACGGTCACAACACCTTCAAACCTCTAACTGAACAACTCAAACAGAGCTGGCTTTATCTCTATGAGCTTTCTCAACGATCCAGGCCGGTCGTCCAACTTCGTTTGGCTTGAAAACTCAACACTCAAAAACACAAAACCAGCTCGGATCAACCCCTCTCTCCGCATCAAGTGACCCCCGCACCTGCGCCCGGGGCACTTCTCTGCTCAGTGGGGCGAATAATAATGTTCCATCTGTCATCCTGGAGCCCCAGCAATCATCTGACAGTACAGCTCCCAAAATGGAAACACATCTGCAACTTAGACTGCACGGGGGTGTTCTTATCAGCTAGGGATAGGGCATTAGTGCAAATGACCTAGGCGATGGCGTCGCTACTGGTCTTCAAATGTTGCACCTGGATTGGCTCTAAGCAGCATTTATGCGTTAGTTCGCTCATCGAGTCCTTAACTTCGTGAAAAACGCGGCTTAAGTTCAACAACATTCATTCAACTGAAGGAGGGTTGTGAACCCTGGAGTGAAAAATGGTGAAACTGAAGATCCACACCGAACGAGAAGATGAATGGCACATAGCCCTCGAAATACAACGTTCACTCTCGCGTTCACTAAGACTCACTCCAATTTGCAATTTGCCAACTTGCCAGCTATACAACCCTTGAGAGGATGCGGTGAGGACCCAGTGAGCAACCCCTCGATCCAATTCGGACTGTTCGATACCAAGAACGTGCAAAGATAAGAAGTTCTGTTCCTCAGCCCCTGTGCCAATAAAAAATCTGCAATCGTGTTTACTTGTATATCACTTATCTTGCATAGCGTTATAGGTGTCGCCTATATTTGAAAATTCGGAAACTTCGGCTACTATGATAGAGCTCATTCGGGTCGGGAATTCCACGGTCGGTGCAGCATTTTGAAAGGGTAAAGATTTAATACTACTAAGTATTATTATAGGTTCTTCCCAATACCCTTAGAAAACCACGGTCAGCCACGACCAAGTTTCAAGTTTCTGACAGTACAAAATAACCAATTTAGGTAATAAATTCGTTTGTTCACGTACACCCATACTATGTCAAAGAACCATCCCGGAACTGCCAGAACCTTCTTTGTGATGTGACAAACTAAACAACCTGATACATAATCACACTGGAACTGGGAGAAACCCCTTTAAAAATCCATCTCGCTTACGTGCAAGTCACACGAATGTCATTACTGGTTACTTTGCGTCACTTCCGCTTTTTTCCGTCCTCATCATCTAAAACGACAACCTTGCGACTTCTATCTTCTTAAACCTTCTGTTAACCATAAATTCACTAAACAGATAACGATTTGTCGACCTGTGACATTGGCGTCACCACCCAACCCCAAACTAATTATTAGCGACACACTGGTCGGAAGACTGACCTCTTGTCTACGAGTGTCTGGAAATAATTGCTAACAAATAACAGCCATCCTCCAGGGATCTCCCCCCAGGGGTTACAAACTCAGCTGGTTTTCAGGACCATGTGCCATGTGTCGGGCGGTTTGTTGTGGTTGCTCCGTCCGTCACCGTATTATATTTTTGCTGTCTTAATTTTTGGATGTCAAATGCGGTGTCTTACTGTATCAGGTGGCAGTCGCTCTAACTAATATTAAACCTTGACCTCAAGGAAAAGACCCAAAGCAGATTTGCCAAGAACTTGAATGGTATACTGGCTTACTCGTAGGCCTTGCAGGAGTATCTTTTCGGGTTCTATGGAGTTCCCTGGGCCCCTGGCTTCAACCCGACCCGGCACTCCCCAAACATTCCGAGTGAGTGACAGAATTTTCCAAGGAGTTACCACACTATAATTTATTTAGTATGTACCTCGCTCGGTACCTCGTTGGCGATGGCGGAACACGAGTAGAATTTGACCAGCGAAATTGGTGCTGTCGTGATTAGTAATACGAGTCATGTATGTTATAACGACAAGCTTAAAACTTACCACCTTTTGGTTACACTAATAGGTTACAGGTCCAGCCCTCGGTCCAGCCATGAAGGAGAAAACATCAACTATTCAACGGGCACTAACAAACGATTTGCATTACCTTGTTTTTATTACGAATGGAAGGGGAACCCCTAGCGTTTGGCTATACCGGTGTACAGCGGCACGACAAGCATTAGACTCATCGAAAGTGTCATCCCCATTTCAAGCAACCCAATAACCCCCTCATTTTAACGACCATGGAACTGGGCACAAATGGAAAACTGGAACCATTAACCAGTTGGTTCTCTGTGTGATATTGAAAACGAATCACCCCGAAATAAAACATGAGAACCTCGCATAAAACATGATATGGAAAGACGAAAACTTCAACGCAGCATAGATATGGCAGAAAGTAGAGATTAGGGTTCCATGGCCCTTGACTCGAAAGTCGAAACGTCAAACTACTGGAAAGGCCTTTTTATAACCTGCGCGATGTGTAGTGGTTGGAAGAACAGCAGGCTCCCGTCTAGAAGGTCAAAGCAATAATGTGTCCATTTTCAACGTCCAAAAGTAGAACTATACCAGACGCTTTCGTGGAATCCCCATTAATCTCCGGTATGGTCTAGTGGTTAGGATAGCTGGCTCTCACCCAGCAGGCCCGGGTTCGATTCCCGGTACCGGAATATTTTTTTTCCACTGTAGGACATTTTTTGTCCTACAGTGTTTTGTCCTAGCACATTTTTTAAAGTAACGAAGCAAACTCCTCCGGGTCCCATACGTTCTCCAGCCACGCTACTACGGTTTGAATATAATCTAGAACAAGACCACAGGACCTGTGGCCCAAGAGTGACCCAAAGAGTCATCGTGTCAAATTTGAATAAAATATTTGAGAGTTATCGTGCTAACAGGCGGACGGACGGACAGACGGGCAACTTTCGCGATGTCATAGATATCCCTCCACTTGCGTTTTGGGATCCCACAAACTGCCTCGGTCTCAGCTTACCTTAAACCATAATATAAGAATGGCAGGGATATTAAACTACATCGAGGTCAGCGGCATGGCAGCTGTAAACATTTTAACACCACGTCTTAAAGGACCCCTCTTGCTTTTCGCGGTTTTCATTCTTACAGCCTCTTTACAAAATCCGTGGGAATCGCTTCATATGATTTTATTTCGCTTTTCAGCGCTAACCGAGATTTCCCATGTTTGTCAGTCACTAATGTCTTGACCCTCGAAAGGAGTTGCCAAACTTAGAGCGTGTTCCATCCTACTTACCGTAGTTACCACGCATGACGTCGCAAATTCTGTCTTTTTGTCGTCAAGGATGGAACGACTTTTCTATTTTCCAGCGGAATATCATGCCACGGGTGAATCCGACCAATCATGTGACGCTCCCGAGCGTGGTAAGGAAATAGTTACTATTTCGAGAAGGCTGGAACGGTCAGCGTAGTAACTTTTCGTGAGGTTGGAACGGATTTAGTAACTAATTGTTACTACTGGTACGAGGGTGGAACACGCTCTTAATTCCCCTATGATTTCTCTCCTTCGCTCTTAGTCGCGACCATTTAAAAACGGCAGGCATTTTTTGCCAGAAAAAAACAAGTATTTTTGCGCGAAGCCTGGCTATATCCGGCAAGCGCTCAGGAGAATCCCTAATTTCACGAGATAACTAAAAAATAATATTTCCGGGCCTGTTGAAAAGGACATTTCTAGTAAGAGATGTGCTTTAAGATTCACAGTAGCCAATTCTTGGAACTGTTCCATGATGATTGCTGATGCAGATTGAGATCTCGCTAGTCTAACATATCCCCGTTGAGTATGACTTGCCCACTGTACTCAAATACGGGATAATTTGCATGGCAGGATATGGGAAAATCACGACATGAAATTTTGCATAAGCGATAACACGTCAGCAAAAATCAAGAAAACCAATTTACATAACGATACAGACGAGCACCATACACGTCAGGAAAAGCCCAGAAAATGACGAGCACAGAAGTGATAGCAATCTTAATTTTCCGCAGTTTGTTTAGCAAATTTGAATGCGGCCACAGGTTAATTTTTCCAGCTTGAGACTGAATAGGACCATTGCCAAGAAGGTCCGATATATCGTCAGAACAAATATCAGCTGACTTGTCCATTTACGGCACTCATATATGATACGCAGTCAGCTAGTGCTGAAAGAAAATCTACTATTTCTCAGAACTTCCTAAGCAAGCATTAAAGCTCAATTAAATGTTAGCTAAAGACCTTAGCAACAAGCTACAGATTCATAAGAGTAAAAGAACAGTACGGCATACTGTAGATACAATATATAAAGACTTCTTGAGCCATTTTACAGTTTATACATACATTGTATGAATATATAAATAGTACAGATTCGAGACCTCAACCACCAATCAACAACCAGAAATCAACTCCAAATTCATCTTTTTCACCTGTCAAAAAAGGCGAATGCCAATACAGAGATCGAGGTAACAGAGCCTTCAGATTGGCTCGCGTGCCACTTCTTAAAGAATCCCGTACAAACAATCGAGCGGATTGACCAGCTACGGTGACGTCTATTTTTCGATGAGATTAACTGAGCTGGTCATGTCGTTGGTTACTGTCTGGTAACTGTAAACTAAAAGGATGAAAATGAGTAGGTTTAGGGTCTGCTTTAAGAGCCAGTCACACTGGCTACAGTTTTCGAAGCAACGCTCCCTGGTAGGCCGCTAATCTCCTCATCTGTAAGATTCGGCCTTCGGCTAGCCTATTCGTGCCTGTTTGTGTGCACCAAGTCGGTGAGTGACCAGGCCCACGACAGCGTCTACGGACAGCGAATTAATGTACAAGCAGAAAGGGACAACTTATGTCATAAGAAAATCGGAAAAACGGACGAAATTATGGTACTAATCTAGACTCTTACAGACCAAACGTCACATCAATCAAGACAACCAACAGTCTAAAACTGTATTCAAACTAAAGAACAAGAACAACAAATTGACAAAAAAGTCATATTTACTGAACATTCCTCCTACAATACAAGTTACCAGCATGCCAACCAGTTGAACAGACCACCTTCCGAGTCAATTGTGAAGCTTTTTTCACAATAAACACGGGCAAAAATGCTCTCTCAGGTTTTGGCTAAATACGAATTTCGAGGCGAAAGTATTTGTATCGTACGTTTCCGGCTTTTTATGACATGGTAACGGTTGAATGCACAGCTGTAGATTTTTATCAGGTTCTTAAGTTGCGGGAGCATTGTTCCGACCGATCTTGAAGATTGGCTTTTAAAAGGCACACTTTTGCCCGTATGTTTTCTTCGGTCAAGCTGGACATCGAAGGTAAAAGAAAGATGACAGAATATTGTTGAAGAGTCGCCACTCCAGAAGACTTTAATCCAAAAAGTATTTTATGAAAATTTGAGTGAAATGTTTAATCCTTCGTCGGTCAGACAATCTACGCATAATTTAAGGGGAGGGGTGGCGGCCTTCCCCCATGAGACGTCAAAAGCGTTTATTCTTGATTAGCTACAAGTTCTGAAAGATCTTAGCAGGATTTGCCGCGAAAACTTTGGAATCCTAAATTCTAGGAGCATCACATGTTTTTGCACATCTTCCACTACCGCTCGGTCTGTATTTACAGAGCACACGATGGCTCAGGATCGAAGTTTTACCTTGTATTTTTATACCAAGATTTTCACGGTTCATGAACAAATTGTAAATATTACGTGTCATCGTTAATATAACGTTTCGTAATCTTACTTATCTACCCCCCCCCCCTCCCCCCCAAAAAAAATTAGAGGCCTCGGGACCGCCTTGCATAAAAGCCAATACTATATGGCGGTTTATCTGCAGGGCTAAGATGTGTGGGTACATAATGTGCACGCTTCAGCAAGTACAGCAGATCAATTCCGTCCGTTTCCTCGATTAAGACTGCAGCTGATTTATTACAGCTTCAGCATTTTGACATTCACGCCACCGGAAAATTACGCAAAATCCGGACTGACAGCTCTAATAAAGCGACAATAAAACGAATGCGGGTTCTGGAAGTCGGTCAATCATCCTAATGAATTGAAATGCATTCGAAACAGCGATTCATCTTCTGGAAAACCAGACACAAGTATAAAAGTGATCAGTCACACCACGTCTGCAGAACAAATTCGCTGGCCTCCTCGAATTACAGGCAGGCAAACAAGAAAAGACACGATTTACGGAACAGTGACACTACAGATGTCACAAACAAGGAAGGTGGCAGCAAGCAGATACCAAAGGTCCATAAAAAGACATATGTACTCTCTCTTTCTAATTAACTGATAAGCCCTACAAAATTAATACATATAGTGATGGAGGATAGGCTGATCTGACGGAGGGGTGAGGGAAGGAGCAAATTATAAGGTAAAACTACAATTAGACGAGTCACAGGGCCCAGGTGCTCTGAAGCTAAACGACCATGAACACGAAAGCTTCTCTGGACAAACTGATGTTTACCGAAAGCCCAAATGCAAGGTAAAATAGAAGGCTGAAAACTGACCGACAGCAAGGCTCATGCTGTGTTGTTCATAGTCACTGACGAAGCACGATTGTCGTCAATCTCCCCTCCCCCTCCCCGCTTGTGAGTTCCCTCACTTTGCGCTAGATGACGAGCAACCTCGAAAAAAATAAAATGAAATTCCACGAATGAGTAGGTGACTTTAGTATATCAGAAAACAGCCTTTATCAGCATACTAGGAAGCGCAAGAAGATAGCCATGAAGAAAGGGAAAGAAGATCGCTTTCTCATAGGAAAGTCCCTGTGAATAACTAAGTTACTAACAACTTATTTTAGGCCCTTGCTCTAACTAACCTGCCCCCCCCCCCCCCGATTAGGCGAGCTAGTTCGCGATAAGGGAGATAAAACTGACTCGTAAAGAGAAACTAGAATCAGGTGAATTCGAGTTTAGGAAGCCAAGTCATTCGAGTTAAGGAAGCCAAGTCATTCGACCATATACTGGGGACGAGATCTTCAGCGAACTGACAGAACATAGTTCACCCATAACCCATATGCATGGCAATGTAAGGCCAACTTAATATCTGATTCCTGTCACGGGTAACGAGCTTTACTCCTGGGCAATCTGGGCCCAGTTCCCCTTGAACGGGGTGGGTGGGGTAAGTGAAACTTGGACGGTAATTTCCCAGCCCTAGGATCTACAAGTACAAGGAATTTCATCGTCCTATGGCCAGGCCTGGTAAAGTTATGAACATTATTCACAGGGCGATCTGGGCCCATTTGCCCCTGAAGCGAGTGGGTGTGGGGGCTGGGACCCCCAGAAGACACAACTAGACCCCAATACCCACAATTCAGAAGTGTACCAAGTCTGAACTTGATACTTGCACTCGTTCACGAGTTATGAATTCCACAAAATACGGTAAAAACCGGAAGCCGAAAGCTGCTACAGCGCTCGCAATAGTGGATTGTTCCAAGGAACACTCCAATAAAAACAAATCTCGTTATAATAAACGAAAAAATTCGTGCATAAAATAAAAGGAAAAATTTCGTGATTTTTGTAGCATAATTATGTGAAAATCTCCAAATTTAGGAATCTGGTGATAAAGAACCCTGGCCAGATCCTCCCAGTACAGAGCTACAGCCAACTGTAAACATCGTAGACACAGGTAAACAGGACACAGGGGACTAACTATTTTAACAAGAATACCCCACTATTACAAGAGTTTGACAGGATCTCAAGAGTCGAGTGCTAGTTCAGTTGTAGTTCGTGAGAAAGTAAAGGCTTCAAGTTCCGGCAGGTAGATTTGATAGACACGCAGTTTGACATGCGATATATGCGAATCAGGAAACAAAAAGTCAAGGATAGTTAATCTTGATGTGAATAAATCTGAGAACAAGAAAAAGCTAGCTGCCAAGCACTGGTTTATTGCAGAACAAGGGAAAACTCGCCAGCACGAAATCGAAATTCAAATGCAAATTTCAAAATAGTGAGGTCGCACTTCTCAGCAACCCTAAAGGTGTATGTGAGCAGCCAATTAAGTACTGTTCTATTTATCAAAGGTTAACTTCAGACATTGAGGTTGATATCGGAAAATAACAACGAGACGGACATTGAAAATAACCTGTCCGAGCCGAAGGCGAGGCAGGTTATGAAAAGGTTGATATTTTTAAATGGCCGTCGAGGTTGTTATACCGATATGAACCGAGATGGAGGCATGTTAACTATTATAGCTTTTTCGAAAAGAATATTTTTATGGGTAGGTCTTATTCTTCTTTTGTTGTACTTTTTCGCTAATGGAGGTAGGGAATTTTATTTTAGTAAAGTAGCAACCCAAGCCTACTGTAGACCTAATAAAATGACTACTGTTGAGACCCCGGCACTTCAGTTTCTACCAATATAGTCTTTTACTTTTTGGCGATTCAGATACCATCTAGTGGTCATGAAAACCTACTACAGATCTACTAAAATGACTACTCTAGGTGTCGCGGAAGTAAAAAGTAAACAAAAACAAACCCAACGTGAAGGCTTCTGAGAAACAAGATAATTCCAGAACAAAGACAGTGATTAATGCTGAATAACTAGCCTTTGGGAAGCAATAGTAGAATGTTGCCTCAGTTGACAAGATGTATTTTGAGTGGTAATCTGACTGTGACAAGCTATGACCTAGGGCACAGACTGGTTGTCTAAGAGAGTAAAATGTTCTGACATTTTTCAACATTTATTCTATTTCTTATTTTATTTTTTGTATAATTTTTTAGTATTTTTTAATTTTACTGAAAGTATTTTTGTCTAATTATTTTTTGTGAAAAGTCAGCTTCTATTTTTCAATATTTGAAAAGAAGTGCTCGATGAACTCAGTTTTTGAGCAAAGTGCTCGATGAACATCTGCGGAGGCTAACATCCTCCTCAAAAGTAGTTATCATAAAATAACTTCCTGTATGACATAGGAAGATATACATTGCATATATGTTCGAGAAAAGTTACCTATAACGGGTTAAGGCAAATACGACGTTCAAGAAAATACTTCAAAATCACAAACGTGAATCAAGATTCGAAAGAATGCACAAAACAAAACTCAAAATGATTTGTAACTGTCCAACTATCGTACAGTGGACGTGGGTAAGGCAGCTTTAAAGCACAAGCCGCAATGATTACAATTTATGTTCCAAGATTTTAATAACTCATGACTCCTTTGAAACTGTGCTGTGTTTTATTAAAATACATTACTGTCAAATTACACATCGGTTCCGGCTATTTCAGAAGTGCGCCCCCCCCCCCACAGCTTTGATGATGAAAACTGAATAGGAGGTCTTTCTGACCAATGAGATCCTGGTAAGCAATAAGCTTGCAACTGACCCGCTCCGAAGTCAGGGTATAGCAGATGCAAAAATCGATGTAGTGCCGTTGGGTAGACAAAGATTACATCGGAATTTCGAAATCTCAGAAATGTGAACTGACGGAACGATTAGGGAGAGTGGATCAGTAATATAGGTACGACAGGTCCTTTAAAGTTTAACTGAAAAGCCAACTTATTTTTGTGTCATTTATTTGAATACACTGAATTATTTGGATTCTGCAAAGGAATTTTTTTATTTTCCACTATCTGCTCTAGTTAAGACGTTCAGAATATCTGCGGCCGTTCCCACAGCGTATATTCTACTATGACACACGGCTTTTCAGTGGGCAGTGGTGAGATTGGTAAAGATTGCTTAGTGCCTGAACCATAAAAAAATCATAAATCTTTCACGTAAGGCATACAACAAAAATACAAGCACATAGTGGTACCACAAATTACACGGAAATTCCACTATTTGAAAACTGATTATTCGTGAATAGGGAAGAACGCAGTAACGCATTTTCAGCGGGTCTTCAAGCCAACTGAAGTGAATAAGTGATGGGTATAAACCAAAACTGCCTGTACGTTCAGAAAATTTCAGCTAAGACCATCATACCTGGACAGCAGTCTGTGATGATATTTTCCATCTGCAGGTCTAGCTGGACATCCAGGTCAGCAGAATTTCACTTATCGGCTTGAAAATGCACCAAACTCTAATTTTCACCATGAATATTCCAGCCAACTACGTCACTGCTTCGCCAATCGTCAAATTTCCACTAAAAAGCTACCGGAAAGTCACAGATTGCCAAAACGGCACTAGACCAGTTGCAATTGAGTGCTTCAGAACATTTAAAGACGTAGCACAACATTCCCGTCATCTCCTAGTCTAGCGCCCGCAAAAAGCGTCAAGAACCGGTCCGGCACCAAAGGTTAACACCCATCATGATCGTATAACTCCGGTCGTCGAAGTTTTTATGGAATAAAATGATCGACACCTAATGCAAGTCCTCCTTTCGGTACGCAACATGGTGCCCGCCCATGCCGTTTGGCTGCTGGAGAAATGATGAGCAAGTTCCAAAACCCAAAATGGACTACACTGTAAAAAAAAATCTTGCAGTATTTGCTACTCGGATTAATCTTGTATCTAAAAAGATAATCTTATCTCTAATTCGGATTAATCTTATCTCAGTAGAGACAAGATTAAACCCAGTAGCAAATACTGCAGTTAATCCTTACTCGGAGAAAGTTTTTACAGTGTAGTAAAGATACAGGCACGTATCAAATCGTAATCACTCCAGAAAACAGCACTGGTAAATACGAATTATTACCTCAATTAATCAGTGGCTATGTTGACTGCTTCTTGGTGCTACTGAAAACTGTACACCGAGGAGGTAACAGCTACGCAGAAAACCGAGTGATACTATAGAAGGTAAAATAACATATTCTTGTTAATGCAAAAAAACGTAATTTAAAAAACGCGCCAGCCGCTAAAAACGCGACAAATACATGATTTTTTAATAAAACATGCCTCACTTCACCCTCTGCACTGTATAATTTGTTCACAAATAGAATTAAAGGTCGGATACATCACACAGGTTGTTCCCACAATATTACAACGCGGGGTCCCATATTCAGCTAGGTGAACGCTAATTCTAGCCTGAACTCAGTCAATTTCCAAATAGTTTGTAGCACACTCAGCTCAGCCTGACGAATCGTTGTCATCCTCTCTCAACACTCCCTACCCCTAGGAATCTAACTGAAACCGGCACAGGGAGTGAAACATCCAAACACTGGATGCAAGAGAGCAAGAGCGCTGAGCAAACAAGACCAAAGGCTTCGATGGGATCCCAAAAATTCAATATCTGATCCAGACAACTGGATCAGAATCTGGCAAGGCATTCAGGTACGGTGGTCTGGAAAACTTTTCCAGACTTAATTCGAGAAGCAGCAAGTGTACCGCAATTTAAAAATCGGTTAAAGAAACATCTCCTTGAGGGTAGCTGGTGAGTGGAGGGTTTGGAAGACGAGAGAGGACAAATTGACAAATTATTTAATTAATTTTTAGTTTATTTTAGTGAAGGTTTGATTGGAATATGATAGTAAATGTTTACTGGTTGCGTTTTTCAAGCACGTATGTGCTTTGTGTGTAACCGGTCGTCAAGCCGGAATGAATTTTTTTTAGTAAACTTGTTGAATCCTAAAATCCTAACTGGGTCTTGCCTTCGCCAGACCCAGTCTTCAGCAGACTCCTTGAAAAATTTTTACTATTAAAATTTAGGAGCAGATTAAGGCCAAATAGCTAATCATCTGAGAAAACCAAGTTCAGATATGGATTCAGCGTGTGTGTTTACCCCTATAAGTCATATCTTTTTTGACGAAACCGATCGAAACTTCCTGCCTTACTTTTGCCAATTTTCCAGTCCGACGGAATACAGGAACTACTTGTCCGGCGAACAATAAAGCTCAAAAACGAATTCAGCGTATCTCCTTACCCCTATATACAACATCTGATCAACTTCAAATAAAATATTTAACTTATAATAAATTTTCCTGTTTCAGCCGGATTCTGGGCGAACTATATGTCGGGGTGAAAATTATTGTCAAATATCGCTGCTAAAGCATCGTAGCTGACACATCCGTTTTATGCATTATTTGAATACATGCTTCAAAGTAAGCTTGGGCTCAGGGAATATTTTTCCGGTTTTGGCCGGATTCCGGGCGACCTACTGGCCCGGCGAGGAAATGGTTTTTAATCGACTCTCTCATCAGCTGTTTAAAAAATGTTTGTTTCTTAATTTGAACCCCCACCCCTAAATGTAGGGCTACAGAGCCCATCTACGAATTCGACCTTTCCCTTGACCCAAAGGATCTTCACATAAAGTTTCATCGAAATACCTCATTCCCTTCGACATTTATCGTGCTCACAGACGGATAGACAGACGGACAACTTCTGCAATGATAAGATTTAGGTAAGATTTATTTACACTAAGAGCCAAAGGCCATGGCAAATACATGAAAAATAAACTCAAACAAACAAAAATAATACCTTCTATAAGCACCTATCCCTATGGGCTAGGGCTACCCTGGGTATGCCTCAGCTTACATTTTGGGATTCCAAAAACGTTTTGTAACTTGAGACTAGCATCTTTTGTCTGTACAGGCTAACTTGGATTGTAAGCGTTACTTAAAATTAAGATTCGTATCAAGTCTTGCATAACGGACCAATTAAAAATCCCATTTAAAGTAGAAAAGTTATGCGCTATTGTTTTAATGCCAAAACCTATGGCAATAAACATGCAACAACAGTGTGGACAGAATCAGTCAATAAGCCTACGTGTCCTGACAGACATTGTAAAAGGTAGATGGAACATTTCACGCATTTGTCTTATGATTTGGTACGAAAAGAATGTACGATAATGTTTATACTGATGTAGGCGTGATGTACAATGTACAGCAGTGGTTCCCAACCTTTTCTGTATCACGTACCCCTAATTAAGGTTCAAAATGGTTGCGTACCCCTTTTTGAAGAATCATTGTTCTATAATTTTGCACCAAAAAGACGTCATTTATTGTCTATTGTCATAAATGGTAAGCAATTAATGTGTAAAAATATATATAAATAAAAGGGATACTTGCGGCTGGAAGGCTGTCAATTTAATTCTCGTCCATAAACTGGTCAAGGATCAAAAAGACACTTGCGCTGTTTATTTGAAACTTCGTAAGCCAAAACTCTAATTTCTTGACGAAAGCAGACATTTTCGAATTCAGAGATTTGGGACCTTCGCGTAACCCTTACGATGGTCTCACGTACCCCTTTGGGTACGCGTTCCCCCAGTTGGGAACCACTGATGTACAGGACCTTCAAGAATATAATATTGCAAGATTTGCAAGTGCAGTATATCAGTGCCTCACCTCGGGCATTAGCACACGGACGTGACGGACCAGGGTGGCAAATCATACGTGTGTAGGTAGAAGGTCGAGAGGAGCCGACAACACCAAAAATTAGGAAAAACACTCTTAGAGCCCAAATCTTTGAAAGAGGAGACAACAGCAGGAACCGAATTAAAACTGAAATAGAAAATATATATCGTAACAATTTATTTTCCAAACATGCCGAAAACCAATGTCGAGCAAGCCACCTGGTGATAAGCGTGAAAAATATAAATTTTAAAGGATTTGAAGAAAAATCATGTTTGCGTTTTATCCTGGCTAGTTGTAATAATATATCTGCCTGCGTGCGTGGAGGCGGGGGGGGGGGGGGGTTCATCCACATGGCAGATGGTTAATCTCGAAGACTGGTAAGTTCCAGTTCTTAGTCAACAACCTGCTCGGCCTGATGCTGACAGCCACCCATCCTACAACATACCCATAAGGAACCAAGGTCAGTCAGATAGTGCAGCCCATAGGCATCTGTATACACGCATGCCCAGCACCGAGTAGGTTACAGAGGAACAAGGGTGAGACCCAGCGTTTCGCACAGCCTATTCCAAGTGTCGGGGCACCCTGGGCCCTTAGCCCATTGAACGGGACAAGGGCTAGATCGCGAATTCCACGCAAAAATAATAATTGGCAGGCTCAGCTGCCTCATTTGGAAACGTTCCAGGTCAAATGCTGAGCATATCCAACTGGTTTAACAATCTACCAAAAAATCAGGCATTTGTACATGGTAACAACTGAACAAGTAGAGCCCTGTCGAACCCAAGACAGAAAAAGCTGACCAGAAAACGGGCAAAGAAGAGACAACAAGTCCGATAGCCCACCAAAACTTACCCATTTTTCTCATTGTAACTTCTGCTGATGATCAAGACCGACAAGTATCCATAAACGATCTACAATCCTGCTTCACTTGCGTGTCAGATGCTTCTTCAAACTGCCCTTAACAGACCAGAAGTCTAGGCTATCCAACGGTAATGTGGACTGTTGACCACACACACCAAACCGGAGCAGCCACTTCACACCATCCTCTCTACAACTTTAGTTTCCACCAGATTTGAAGTAAAATGTACAAACTTCCACAAATCGTCAACACATTCACAGTAAAATGCCGAGCTGAGGTGAACAGCGTCGCGATCTCTCGTAACGCGCGTACGCGAAACGGAGCACAGCTGTGTGTAAGAAGGGAGGGTGCGATCGGCCTCTGGGCAGAGTAAATGGTCCTACGATAGTCGATCATCGTCGACCACAACAAATAACAGGGGTTGGTGAATCCTGAATTACCAGAATAGTTAGGATTCAGATTCCAGGTGGAAGATTCAGGTTGGTTACTCTAGGATTGTCGGAAACAGAGGAAAATATAATCGTACAGCTTTATCTAAACTATATTCGGTATTTTGCGATCATTCAGTTTTATACCTTTCTGGTTTCTACCCTCTGTTAAAAAGTAAGATATCTCTTTTTTGCGTGTCCAGTATTTTCGGTTTTGCATATTCCTTCTTTTCCTCCCCCCTTGTTACCGTAATAGGAAGATTATGTCTAAATTTAGGATGAATGATGTTTTCGCGAAAGTTGCCGTATTGAGTAGAAAGCTTTCTGATATCAACGCAAGCCAATTGCCACCGTTTCACGGTCTTGAATGTGTTTACTTCTCCTAGTTTATGTTTCTCTTTTCTCTTCGTTTTCTTTGTTCTTGAGTTTACTCCGCTATTTACCTTTGTTGTTATTAGTGGGTAAGAAAATAAATAAATATAAGTACAAAAAGTAACGAGGTCGAGATGGCGGTATATTATAGTAACCTGGTGACTAAGATAGGCAGGGTAACAGTAAAAAAAGGTAACGAGATGGAAAAATGGGTGTGATATTTTCAATAGCTGCCTTTGCAAAACTTTCACGGCAGGTTTACAAAGATAGCAGAAAAACATGCCAAAACAAGCAAAAATGATATATACGTCGGGTGAAAACTGAACAGCCATCGAGAATGGAATGCAAAAATATGAGGTACTAAAGATAAAAGTATTTTTCACGCGTCGGTTTCACTTAAGAATCAAAATGAAATGAAGAAGGTCAGCACACATTATTTTCTGGAATCGCTCTGATGTTTTGTGACTGCAACGTAGTTTCAACTGAAATCCCACTATGACAATCTTAGAAAGTACCGGGACCGAGCACAAAAATTAGGTTACTTTAACTACAGCCTATTCGCCTATACTATCTCATCTTTGTTAAAGGGCAACTCGCACTACATAGTATTTCTGCTAAGATGTTCTGGGATAGTTGACTACTTTAAAACTTAGCTATGTTTACAGAAAATTACAAAAGGCTTCGGAAGTTTTCACTTTTCAGCATCTTTCAATGTCCCATGTCTTGGATGACAAACTTGGGAAAAATAAGCATAACCGGTCTTCCGACCAATAAGCTTCTCAGAAACAGTGATCGGGAGCCAGATATGCCGGGCCGTATCCAGGGGGGTTAGGAGGTTCGAGCCCCCCGTCCCGAAACATACAAAACTATAGGCTTTAACCTCTGATCTGTGTCCTTTTAGTACTTTTGGTCCGACCCATGGGCACCCCCCCCCACAAAATAAATTCCTGGATAAGGACCTGTAGATACGTCACGTAAAGAGATCAAACGAAGCAAGCCCGATAATCAGTGCAATACTAATAGAGGAGATAGGAAACACTGAAAAAATATAGAATCTCGGAAACGAGAATGGATGGATATACTACTGAAGTAAAGCGAATTGCCATCATAAGTGCGACGTGTCCTTTAACCGATGTAGACGCTCGATCGCGTTTGAAACAACAACAAAAATCCAGAATCGGGATATTGTTATTTCTCTTGTAAAGTCTCTCCAGTAAAATACCCTGTCTTGCCCCTGACAAATATTAAAGTGCACGCAGATCCTGGTTGTCAAGCTGGGCGGATTGTCTAACCGATAAGATACTTTCCAATAATAAACAGAACTTGGCAGTTCGTCAGGGCTGCTTATCTATAGTTACTCTCAGTTACTCCCTAGTAACAACTTCTGCTCAAAAAGCTGATTAAAAATATCGTGCTGAGATCGGAAACAAACGATGTAAGTACGTAAATATGCAAGTACGGGTAATCAGAAAATCAAATGGCAGCCTTTGTACATGTGGCGAAAGAAGGACACACAACTGATTGTATTTAAACTGAAGTGGGAGACAAAAAACTGTTTCGGCAAAAACGTCAATTACAACCCTAATCTGTAGTTATAAATTACAGAAAAATCAACTTTACTTATCACGGCTTGTAATGACCGAGGGGTTGCTCATTTGCTGGGCACCACTGTACATCCTCCAAGGCGACGGCTGGACTCCGGCTCAGCCCACCTGGGCCCGAGCTCGAGACTTCGGCACCGATTGGGCACACCTGGGCACCGGCTCTCTCCACGAGAGAAAACTAAAATGTTAACTAGTGCCACGTAAGAAATGTTTATTTTTGTGACTGAGACGGTGTGTATGTCACTAGTTCGAGAAGAAGAACAAGATCAAAGGTTTCGACGGGATCCCAAAGGGGAACATTTATAGGACAGACTATCGGGTCTTGTAGATTTCTTAACAGCTTGGTAAGAAAACAAGACCAAAGGTTTCCATGAGATCTCAATTATTGAATATTTATTGGACTACCTGATCCAGACAAGCGAATCTTGTAGATTTTCCGGTCTTCGCCAAACCCCTTTAGCATTTTGCTATGGTTTAGATGTGGATTCAGCATGCATGTTTACTCATCTCTAATCGACTTCAGACCAACTTGGCCACTTGACCAAATTCCTCCTTTTAGCAGTAGGCTATTGTCGGCAAACTGCAGGTAGAGCAAAAGAGCTGGTGATATTGAGAGGCGAACCTTTCGATCCAAATTTCAAGGTTTTGGCAAATTTTGCCGGCTTGTCCGTCAAGAAATAAAGTTCAAAATTGGATTCAGCATGTCTCCTTACGATACCGAATCTCTCACCGATCTTTAGTACGTTTGAAAGCTGCAACAGCATGTCTCCTCACCCTATGTCGACTATATCATTGGGTTTTAAAACTTAATGCTAAATTTCCGGCTGTGGCCGGATTCTGGGCAAACTATGCTTTTCTGGCAAGAAAATAATTTTTAAATTCACATTCAGTATGTCTCCTTACCTCTAAATGAAACCTCTAATCAACTTCAGATTAAACTTCCACTTTTCACAAATCTTCCGGTTTTACCGGATTCTGGGTGAACCACTAGTCCGGCAAGAAAATTAACTTCATATTTGGGTTTGGCATGCCAAAATCCTATATCGAACCTCTAATCAACTTCAGATCAAACTTTTACTTTCCACAAATTTTCTGGTTTCTGCCGGATTCTGGGTGAACGTCGAGAAAATATTTTTTAAACTTTTAAACTTCAAATTGTCACAAATCTTCCGCTTTTACCGGATTCCAGGTTAACCACTAGTACGGCAAGAAAATTAACTTCATATTCGGGTTCGGCATGTCTCCCAAATCCTACATCGAACCTCTAATCAACTTCAGATCAAACTTTTACTTTTCACAAATTTTCTGGTTTCGCCGTATTCCACAGATAGTATCATGAAAGCAAGTAAACAAAGCAGTAGGTTGATTCAAAATGGCAGCTTATCGAACTATGGGCACGCTATATGACTTCATCAAGCGATGATAAACTCTAACAAAGTTCCGGGCTTCGCCGTATTCCGGCCGAATATCGTTCCATCAGCAAAACCAATATACTGATCCAGCATGTTTTCTTACCCCTATCTCGACACTTCAACTGATTTCAGACAGATCTTCTACTTGAACAGGTTTCCAGCTTTTGATGGATTCAGGACGAACTACTAGTCGAGCGAGAAAACAAACTTCAGGTGCGGATTTAGCAAGCTGTTTTACCTCATCTCAAATCTCTCGTCAACTTTGGAACAAACATTTACTTCTACCAGATTTCCGGTTGGGCCGGATTCCGATCGAATAAATCCTCCGGCAAGAAACTAAAAGTTCATAAAATAGATTCAACATGTTTCCTTCTCACGACGTCGATCCATTTACCCCAGATAAAAACTTTAATTTTAGGAGTGTCCCGGTTCTGGCCGGATTCCGTTCGAAGTACATATTCGGCGTGAAAACAAAAGAATAACGAGTTCAGCATGTCTTCTTACATCTATATAGAGCCTATGGTCATGTTCAGATAAAACTCTCACTTCAACCAAATTTCAAGTTTTGGCCGGATTTCGAGCGAACAAATTCTCCGACAAGAAAATAAATAGAGTTCCAAAATGGATTCAGCATATCTCATTATCTCTACGGCGAGCCTGCAATCAACTTCAGATAAATACTAAGGAAATGTTCCGGTTTTGGCCGGCCGATTCTGGGCGAACCACGTTTATAGCAATAAATAAATTTCAAAAGGGGATTCAGCGTGTTTTCTTCCATATGTATCGAACGTCTAGTCCTATTCAGATAAAACTTTTACTTCCACAAAATTTCCAGCTTTGTCCGGGTTCCTGGCCAATTTCTTGTCCGGCGAAAAAAAAAGTTTCAGATATGCATTCAGCATGTTTCTATACCCCCCAGATCAACCATCTGATTAGCTTTTTGTTCGTCCCTTAATTTGTAAACCCATCCCTAAAAACAAAGCTACAAGACCCATCTACAACATTGACAAGTTCCAACGAATTTTTACTTGAACAAAATGCCTCAACCCCTTCGAGACTGTCGTGCTAATCGAGTTTCGTGGACGTGTGACGTGTGAGTCACTAACATTTTGGGATCCCAAAAAGAGTAATGAACTAACGTTGTTTATAGATCGACAGAACGTTTCTATTATCGTCACCATCGACATTAAACAATTTTATCTAAAAACTAGTAACATAATCAATTTTCCGATTTCCGTCGGATTCCAGCCAAAACCTCCCGAGAAAAAGACACAAACATATCGATTGTTTGTTCTGTTCTAAATCAGACTACTGACACCTTCAATTACCGTCTTGCTGATCCCTCTATCGACACTCTCACGGTTCCTCAGGTGGTATTCCAATCCAGGTTATGAGAATATCGGATGATATACTAAGCATCTTCGCACCAAGTTGGATTAAAATAGTGCCTCGCTTAAAGACCTAATCCAAACATTCAGTTTACCTTCTCTTAGGGATCGCATGCCACGGGTTTGTTTAGATTTGAACTCGATTGCCGAGTTGCTGTTTTGTCTCGAGAAAAAACCCACGCGCAACGTCTTCTTTTCTAGATGGCGGAATTTTCCAGGATTGATTAGCAAAGAATAATAAGACCTAACTGAAAATTTTTGTATGTCTTCAGAGGTACCACACTGGTCTTGGTTTTATAATTTATTTGTAGTTGTAATAAACAGTTGGAGCATTAGATGGAAATTATTATTTTGACCCTTGGCTCCCTACGTGCCATAACAGCTGTCCGGGATAATCGGCTGAGATTTAGTCCAGAAAGAGTTATTTCAAACCTAGGAAATTTGGTGGTTTTTTTTTAATTTGCTCATTGTTTTACGGTGTTTTAGTGGTTTGGAACATTCATAGTGACAGTAGGGATGGTTAGCATTGTGTGTGTGGTAGAAAGACCATTTCTTGTGGCCCGCTTTAACCGCCTGATTATTCTGAATTATAACGCAATTAGTCATCTGGACTCGTATTTCATTTTCTGGATTTCCCCTTGTCTCACACCTCCCCTCTTGAACTCCTGATGAGATTTACATGTCAAAAAGCGAAAATAAAAGCAGCGACTAAAAAAACGGAAAAAGACAGTGACACGGCGAAAACAGAGACAGGGCGAAACCGCGACGGTCAAAACGACGAAAGTCAGTACCGCGACAGACAAATGCCGCTACGGTCAAAACAACCAATGTCGTTACCGATACAGGCTACGATATGGACAATGCGGGCTAAAGTTACTGGATTAGCAGCATAGTTTGGAAGTTTTTATACTAATTTCTTCATCAAGACTTTATAACTTGATCCTATAGTTTGCTGCACTGATATATGTCGGAGTTCGGAAAAATTTTTATTTGAATACTTTAAAACTATGCTGTGCTTTCAACAAATAGCCCACGGCCTTGGCTGTTTTAAGCCTTTCCCGAGACCCGTTGACTTGTAGCGAAAACAGGGAAACAATTTACATAACCGGTTTTCCTGATGGAAAAATTTCTCACAGACAACCGTCAACAGCGTGATACACATTGAAGGTAGCAAAACACGGCAAGTGAGAAAATCAGTGTGGTTTTGTTAGAGGGGTTACAATTTACCGTACGAAATTGGAGTCTCCGGGCTTAGAAATATACGGAGTGATTGTGGAAGTAAGTTGCATTAGTATGATAGGTAAGACAGGTCCTTTAAAGAACACTACAAAACAGGTATCTTGGAATTTTGCCACCACCGTTGAAATAAACATTTTCTTTGAACAAGGGAAAAATGTACACCTGCTCATAAAGAGGTTTGATACGCCGTCCCCCCTTAAAGGGAATTGATTACTGCAGAATGTGGCTTAGCTAACTCTTAAAACCAGGATCAAGGATTCCAGATATCCTTTGAAAAACAGAACAGTTGACAGACAGTTGATCGGGTTCTTATTTTACCATGATTACGAGTTCCGATCTACGTATTCAGAAATCCTATCCTAAACATGCAAACCTTCGTAAGAATGTCCAAACAAGGATACACGACAGCTCGAATTAGAGGTGAATTTGGAGACAAAAACTTGTCTCAGAATTTCGACAAAAAGACGTTAGTCCATAATTTCAAATTCAGAAATACGTCCATTTCGTTATCGCTCCCGTAACGATGGCCCTTGTAAAGAGAAAATGTTTACCATGAATTATGCCAATTTCCTTTCTGTTTTTCGAGAACACGAACTCTGGCTTCCGCGAAGTTTTTTATAAAAAGATATACCTTCGACCTGTTTTTTTTATCGTAAATTTCTGAGAAAAATCCAACTAGACACTAAGCAACAAAGTAAATTTATGCAGCAACTTTGAACTTCAAGCAAAGAAATCTGTCGCCACAAGCAACTTTGGGGAAAGTAGAAAGCCCCCCCCCCCTCCCTCCCAACAAGGTAGAAACGAAGTGGGCCAGCAGACGGAAGAAAAGCGGGTCAGAAAAGCCTTCTTCATAAACGGTATCCGCAATTCAAACAATAAAATCCCTCTGTCTAACAATTACTACACTATCAGAAGGTTGATAACTTTTAACCCATGGATGCTCGTCCTTTTGTTAAATGTTAGTTGGAACAACATATTGCGACCCTTTTAAGTGTTAAGTCTTCGCGAAAAGATAATACTTAGAGCAGTGGTTCCCAACCTTTTCCGTATCAATCAATCAATCAATCAATCAATCAATTTATTTAATTCGTGATATTACACATCACATACTAAAATTACACTAACACATGAATTTTCTTACTAAATATATGCAATCATTTTAACCATTCGGTGGCTCGGGGCAATAGCACAGTCGACGGAAAAGTCGATAAAAATGTCCAGAACGGCATTCGGCATTCTCACGAATTGCCTTTAAAAGTGGATTATCGGAAACTTCTACCCTTGCAACAAAACTAACTATCGCGTACCCCTAATTAAGGTTCAAAATGGTTGAGTACCCATTTTTGAAGAATCATTGTTCTATTATTTTACTAAAGAGCTGTCCAGATCGGAACAGCAAAAAGAGGTCATTTATTGTCATAAATGGTAAGCGGTTAATGTGTAAAAATATATATAAGTAAAAGGGATACTTGAGGCTGCAAGGCTGTCAATTTCATTCTCGTCCAAAAAACTGGTCAAGGATCAAAAAGACACTTCTCTGATTTCTTGACGAAAGCAGACAATTTCGAATTCAGAGATTTGGGACCTTCGCGTACCCCTTACGAGGGTCTCACGTACCCCTTTGGGTACGCGTACCCCCAGTTGGGAACCACTGCTATAGAGGAGACGAGTGTTTCATACCTTGGGTGGTATACTCAGTATGACCAGGGACCCATAAATTTCCTGTTAAGTTTCTTACAGGGGGCCACACATTTCCTATGCTTCTATGTTGCTATGTTGCCCGAGCCTCAGCTAGTTTCCAAAAATTCCGCTTGGGTCGAATCGGCGTTCTTGCTCAGATAGAAAAATTTGTTCCCACAAGTTTCAAAGAACACAGAAGCCATCGGCAAATCGGATTCTTTTTATAGGCAAGAAATGAAATCCTGATAACATTTTTCGAGCAAAACACAGAAGAAATCGAATTCTGCATGCTTTTGTTGCTCCTCAGTAATCCAGAAGAAATAAGTTTTTAATGTTTTTGTTGAGCGTTGGTCGACTCGTTGGCACATAGTGTTCTTTTTATACACAAGAAAGGAAGTCCTGCAAACATTTGTTGGGCAAAACACTGAAGAAATCAAATTCTGCATGCTTTGTCGTACCTCGATAACCCAGAAGAATTAATCTTTTAACGTTTTGTCGGACTCTTCGGCACATCGTGTTCTTTTCATACGCAAGAAAGGAAATCCCAAAAAACTGGTCAAGGATCAAAAAGACACTTGCGCTGTGTATTTGAAACTTCGTAGGCTCAAAACTCTGATTTCTTGACGAAAGCAGACAATTTCGAATTCAGAGATTTGGGACCTTCGCGTACCCCTTACGAGGGTCTCATGTACCCCTTTGGGTACGCGTACCCCCAGTTGGGAACCACTGACTTAGAGGACACCTGAACAATGAAACCATACTTGAACACACCATGGAGAATGCATACTCTATATGACTAAGTCCAAAACACGCCAGTGATTCTCAGGAAGAAGGAGTAAACGTGTCCGTAGCGACTCAAACTCAATGACTCAAATCCTGAGTCAGCGCAGCTGTGACACCGTTTCTTCCTTTCTTCCGCAGGTACCCGGAGATTCTGCATGGGCAGGGAGAGATAGTCATCAAGAGTATTTACAGACATGTCCACGGAGAGCATTCTTCTCCTGAGCGTGACGTTTTCAAAACAGGGATGTTCGTTTCTGGAGGTTTGCACATGCAGACTCCAAGACAAAAAGCGCAATTCATTCAAATCTTGTTTAGCGCTGGCCGGATCGTATTGGAATTTCTTCTAGATATACGTTCGGGCTTAACTGGATAAAAATATTCCATAAGAAGGGTTGATTGGAAACATTTCTTCATTACTAAAATTGTTCGGTACTGAAATAAGGACAGATGCAAAATGGAGCAAAAATCATAGCTTGGAAACACTATTTCGTATTTGGACTGAGTTTACTGCAGGCAATGTTAACGAAAGGCATACAGATAGGGATGATACTTGGTACTGTTCATTCAGGTGTCCTTTAAATGTTATGGTTTCGCGAAGACAATGCTTAAAATTGTAATGCCATCAATGTTCCCGGCATAAGAAAGGAAATTCAATAATGTGTCAATGTGTCAAATATTTTAGAACTTCTGACAGTGTAGCCTACTATAGGATTATATTTGACAATGCAAAACGGATACGTCTGTGTAATGTAGCTGACGTATCCGTTTTGCATTGTCAAATATTATTCGCAGTCAGCTTGGGCTGAAGGAATATCTACTATAGGATTCATTTCTGCAGGGAAAAATAACGTACGAAGAGCAGGGTCTCAATGAGAATGGGATTTAGGTGCAACAAGCCAAAAAATGCCGTAATTGCTCTACTACGTGTGATCTGCTTTGACCAATCAAAGACATAAATTAATTGCACGAAACTGTGTTTCCGCTAAACTCGCCAACAGCGAAGATGCTTACTTTTTAGACTTTCAAAACGAATCAGCAAAGCTCGGAACACCTCTGAATCCAAACATCTGATTGG
Source organism: Branchinecta sandiegonensis (assembly GCA_030848855.1). Lineage (NCBI taxonomy): Eukaryota > Metazoa > Arthropoda > Branchiopoda > Anostraca > Branchinectidae > Branchinecta > Branchinecta sandiegonensis. Next base: position 15,812,121 of record JAUPMV010000003.1, on the reverse strand, counting down.
GCGCCTCTTAGCAGTAACTGTTCTTTTACTGACTAGGACCTAGTGTTTCCCCTATACGGAATTTTTGGACTCACCATCTCCCGGTGACTTCTCACAAGGCCACCAAACCAGGTTCTGGTTAGTCCACACTGGTGAGGTAAAACCAAACCTGGCAAGTCCGAAACGGGTTACAACACTAGGAATAAGTGAACCCAAAAATGCCTTATAGAAAAAGCCAGACACCAGCAGTCAGAACTCCCACGGGAAAGAACGCAGCTATTACCATCCAAAATACAACTACTCCAGTCACACAAAAGTAATAGTTTAATAAACGCCACTACCTTGAGAATGATATAGCACCTGGTCGAAGACAGACGAAGCACCCAGAAAGAATTATCAATTTAACACTTAACAATCATTCCTGACACTATCGCAGATGCAATCTCTTTGTCTCAGCGTCCTTGCAAGAATGAGTTCGCACATCGTATAAACGGTCAGCCCTGCCTTACAACCCATTATCTCACCACTGGAGCCTTCAATGCTAGGGTCAACAGAAGTGCACCACAACATGCCATGTGGAAATCGATGAGATGAGACTGGCAGCGCGACCCGCGGCGAAGTACGACAATTAATCATTTGTTTGTCTAAAATATTGCTGTCATTGCCTCCCGCACGCCGCTCTTTCACCAGGCTCCTCGTTCAGGGGGAGCAAGATGTATCCCCATCGTGACATCTTTTTTTACAAATGTTGAAAATTCGTTTCTAAACACGACTTGAAGCTTCGGTGAGATCCGAAAGGTTACGGTTCAATTCTGCTCGATTTGCCGACAAAGTTTTTCAGATCATTGGCTTTTCAGACAAAGCTTTCGTCAGTACCAAGAAAAGGATCGAGACAAATGTTTGTCGGTGCTTCAGTTTACCGACAAGACTTTTTCTCCGGTCACCGCATTGAAAAGTGACCAACAAACAAAATGAGGATCCGGATTTGCGGACAAGGAATTTTCCGAAAATAGGAGTGCAGCAGGATCACTCAAAAATCATTATGAGCAAGAAATATCTCGACATTGCCTAATTCCACTGATTTGCGGCTTCAGCCGGATTCCGGCCGAGATACAGACCCGGTGAGAAAATGAAGTACGGTTTTAGATTCGGTCTGTGTTCTTACTTTCACATGGACACTCTAATAAACGTTACTATAATATCTCTCCATGTTTTCGAGACAGACCCACGACAGAATGTTGCACATACAAGAAAACCCTCGACCACTTTCAAATGTTCTGGCGAGGTAATGGCACCATTTCTGTCTCCTAAATTACATTACAAAGCAGGTATAAAGAAAAGGACGGGAAGGATCCACATTGGAAGCAGGAATAAGCCGTTTTTGTCCCTCTTTCATTGTTAAGACGCCCGAATATGGCGCGAGTGTCATAAACTTGGCTATATGCTCGTTCGAGCGAGCTAAAACTTTCAGGGAACGCATCGATAAACACGCCAAGATGATAGACGCTGTCATTGTAAAGTCCAGAGTGACCTAGGCTTTAAAGGACGTCAAAGAACAATGTAGAGTTCACGAGGCCGGTCAGTCACTGAAAAGTAGTGCTATGGAATGGAGACCCATTATTTAGTTTAAGCTTAACTGAAAAGCCAGCTTTCTTTTATATCTTAGATTTGAATACACTTCATTATTCTGACTCGGCTAAGTTTTTTGTTGTTTTTTTTCATCTTGGGCTCTAGTAGTGACGTTCAGAACCGATACCGAAAAGATAAAGTTCATCCAGACGCGGAGTATTTGAATCTCAACAAAAGCGTGCATTCAAATGGCTAATGAAGCGAAGCTCAGGAAATGTTAAATTCCAGTCGTTACTGCGTGTGACCCAAAAAAGGTTGTTCTTCAATCCTACGTTTCAAGCATAGGGGTACCGGCATATAGAGGTACCACAAATCCGAAAGAAAAATTTCATTCGATGAAAATCGATCATATGAATTGCAGTGCAACTAAGTAACGCATTTTCATCGGACCTTCCAAGCCTACTTAAATGAGTAAGTAATGGATAACTAGACCGTCGTACCTTAGATCTATTCCAGGGGCACAAAATCTTCCATCTCTTAAAATTTTTGCCCCTGAATAGGTTTCAAAGGGCAAAATTGACAGCAATGTTGTTAATTTAAGGCACATTTGAAAACCACGTCAAATTTATCCCAAAAAGAGTAATTAAATTTTAAATATGAGAGCATGATCCACCTAGATACCTTACCGTAGTTACTACGCATGACGTCACGAATCCTGGCTTCTTGGCGTCAAGGCTGGAACGCATTTTTATATTTTCGGAAAAATATCACTGCGAAAGCTGAACGGGTCAATCACGTCACATATAGCGTAGTTACCACGCTAACTACGCTCCCGAGCGTGGTAAGCAAATAGCTACTATTTCGAGAAGGTTGGAACTGACAGCGTGGTAACTTTTCATGGGGCAAACGAAAATAGTAACTAACAGTTACTATTGTTAGAAGAGTGGAATACGCTCTGAGTAATAAACCCGGGACGGGCGCTAAAAAATTGGGTGCGCAAGGTTTAGGCACCATCAGTTAATCCTGTCGGATATTTCTATTGTCTTCACTTCTGTTTTCTGTCTTGATCGAAATGTGTTGCTACTGAGACAGGAGTGGATACGAACTTTAACGGAGCTTCACCTTTATTTAGGGAAACTTTCGTAGTTCTGAGTGGTTGTTAGAGATTTGTCATTTTGCTTATTTTGTCTGTATTGCCATGGCCCTTGGGCTTTTAGAGTGATAAATACAACATCATAAAGGCCAAACAGAGGTACATCATTCAGTCCACTTTTTGGTCTTCAACAGAATATATCACTTTTTTGTGTTAGTAAGAACCATCTAACTCTGTCGCAGCTCCACGTTATTTAAAGTATAACCGAGAAGGGCTGGGATAGGACAATCTACCCATCACTTATTCCCTTAAATTGGCTTGAAGACCCGCTGAAAATGCATTACTTCCGCTATTCACGAATAATCGGTTTACAAATAGTGGAATTTCCGTGTGATTTGTGGTACCTCTATGCGCTTGTATTTTTGGGATCCCAAAACGTAAGTTGAGGGATACCTATGACTTCGCAAAAGTTGTCCGTCTGTCCGTCCGTCCGTCCGTCCGTCCGTCCGTCTGTAAGCACGATAACTCTCGAAGGGAATGAGATATTTTGATGAAACTTGGTGTGAGGATTCGTTGGGTCGGCGGACCAGTCGAGTTCGTAAATGGGCTTTGTAGCCCTACATTTAGGGGTGGGGGTTCAAATTAAGGGGCAAACAAAATATTTTGAAACAGCTAATGTGATAGTCGATTATGGGGTAAGAAGACATGCTGAACACGATGGTGAAAACCATTTTGTAATCGGACAAGTAGTTCGCCCGGAATCCGGCCAAAACCGGAAAGTTTGTTCAAAGTAAAAGTTTTATTTGAAGTTGATTAGATGTTTGATTTAGAGGTAGGAAGACATGCTGAAGACGATGGTCAAAACCATTTTCTCGACGGACAAGTAGTTCGCCCGGAATCCGGCCCAAACCGGAAAGTTTGTTAAAATTAAAAGTTTTATTTGGAGTTGATCAGATGTCCGATTTAGGGCAAGAAGACATGCTGAACTTTTATCTGAAAACAATTTTCTTCCCGGACATGTAGTTCACCCGGAATCCGGCCAAAACCGGAAAATTGTTAGAAGTTAAAGTTTTATTTCTAGCTGATTAGATAACCGATTTAGGGGTAAGAAGAGACGCTGAATCCGTGTGTGACAATCATATTTTACCCGGACATATAGTTCGACCGGAATCCGGCTGGAGTCGGAAAATTTGTTATAAGTTAAATTTTTATTTGAAGTTGATTAGATGTTCATTATTGGGGAAAGAAGATACCCTGAGTTCGTTTTTGAGCTTTCTTTTTTCGCCGGACAAGTAGTTCTAGAGTTCGGCCGAAACCGGGAAATTGGCAGAAGTGGCAGGAACTTTTCGTCAAAACAGATATGACTTATACGGGTAAACACACATGCTGAATCCATATCTGAACTTGGTTTTCTCAGATGATTAGTTATTTGGCCTTAATCTGTATCTGAATTTTAATTGTAAGAATGTTCAAGGATTCTGGCGATGACTGGATCTGGCTAAGACAAGACCCAGTTGTCTGGATCAGATATTGAATTTTTGGGATCCCATCGAAAAGTTTGGTCTTGTTGTTGTATGCCTTATGAGAAAGATACGAGAAAGATTTATGACTTTTTTGTGTTCAGGCACTAAGTAATCTTCACCAATCTCACCACTGCCCACTCAAAAGCCGCGTTTGTGTCGAGATTAAAATTTCCCGTGTCGTAGTAGAATTTACGTTGTGGGGACGGCCGCAGATATTCTGAACTTCATAACCAGAGCAGATAGTGGAGAATAAAAAAATCCATTTACACAATCAAAATAGTTCAGTGTATTCAGTTAAATGACACAAAAATAAGTTGGCTTTTCAGTTAAACTTTTACGGAAAAGGATGGGACATGAGACAGAAGAAAAAGGCAAGAGATCATGCTAGGGGAAGGCCCTTGTGGGGACATACCGGTAATAGATCTAGGGCTCCTAGGCAGTAACCCCTTTTTGGTAACTGAGCAAAAACACAAACTTTACTTTCATACCTGTATTATAACTAGAAACAATACATTATGAGTCCTTGTTTACCTCATTCCAAAACATGCTGTTTTCCCTTCGATGACCGGATGAGAGGTTATTGAGAATGATACACATGTGATGATGCGAATGATACATAATGATAAAATTCATAAAGACCAGGGCTATATAGACATAGACTTTTCAACATCCTCAGTCACAGCAAAAACCCGATGTTCACACTATAATTTAGACTTGAAAAGGCAAGGGTCCTTCCGAATCAGGGTTTCGAGGTTCCCGCCTATCCATCATTTGAGTCTCCTGATTACTTGAAGAAACGAATGCTGTCGACCAGGCCCGTATCCAGGAATTTATTTGGCGGGAGGGGGGGGGGGGGTCGACTTTCAGGGAGGGGGAGGGGGTCCTGCGGGTCGGACAAAAAAGTACAAAAAAGACATATATCAGAGGGAAAAGCCTGTAAAACGGGGGGGGGAGGTCAACCCCCTACCCCCCCCCTGGATACGGCCTTGCTGTCGACGTAAAACTGTTTTCATCGCTCCATGCAGTAACGTCCGATGCGTAAATTGTTCTAAAGCTACGAGCACACACAGTACGATAAGATTTCGCATGCGAAATTCACATCACTGGGGAAAACTGCATGCGATACGTCAAAATTCCGGAGCGAAGGAGGAAATTCACATCCGATTGCGAAAATAGGACTGATGTGCACGTACCCTAAAACGGTAGAAAGACTACTCCTCCCAGATAATGTTCTATAGCCTATTGCAGTTGTGGCCAGAGCTGTGCTGTGCCTTCAACGTACCCACTTCTACCCCGCCTCCAACACCTGGAACAACGTCTTGGTCTTCGTAGAAAGATTCCCTCCCCCGCCTACCGAGTTGAAGATATATCCCCAGACTCACACCAGTAAGCTATCCGACCAACTGCAACCCGCAGGAATTCGTTAGCTCGAAGACCAAGAACCAGGTCCAATCAGGAAGAAAATCTTCTTGCTCTTGTACGGATGAAGTATTTTTTCAGTTGATGAGACAGACAACGGCCTAGATGCGTTGGTCACGCCACCCAGCCACGAGATTGTCGCCTAAGTTCGACCCATTAGTATTGTAGAAGCGATGGTTAGCGAAGAGATCAAACAAAGATAGGACCAAGCTGCGATAAGTGGCGCCAAATTTACTGACTGAAGTCACAGATTACATCAAACCCGATCTCCTTCGTTTTAGCAAGCAAGGAAGGTTTTCGGTGAGTCTACAACCGTGTCTACACATGTCACGATTCGTGCAGTGGCTTCCGAGAAACCACACTGAACCATTTACGACTGGACAGATGGACAAGTAAAGGCGCAAGTAAAGGAGGGCCAGCGAGATAAATCTGGTAGAATCTCTGCGTGGACTCCTGATAACGGCCGCTTTCCTTGAAATTTTTCAATTCATATTTCACAATAAGACTCTAGTTGAAAGTTACTCATGAAATTAACAACTCCTGTTCTTGGTAGATCACTTCCGTAAAGCCACGGAGAGGCAACAGTCCCCCACCCCAAGCCACAGTAGGCTACTGATGGAACGGACAGGTCCAAGGAGGGAACATTTAGATTTGATAGATAATAGCCTAGCAACGTGTTTTTTCCGAAAGTTTGACGCGTTTTTCGACTACGTAAAAAGCGTTTGCTCTAATTCAAATTCCTTCTTTCCACAAGCATCCTTGGAAACTTTTGGTCCCAAGGGCCGTTGTTAACAGCGACAGAGCACAGATGTACACAGCAATTTGAAAACTGGCGATAAGCCTTTTTACAATATGCTGCGCCATAAATAGCACCATATTTATTTATTCACTGTATTGTTAAGTAGGCCTAAGTGTGCTGAAAAGTGAATAGCTCATTTTGTGTTAGCTGCTGGTGCCAGATTAATTGATTAACTCGTGAAAAGCGTGTTTGAAACTTTCGCACGCAAGGCTAGTTTGTAGCAGTGGCAGAACAGACACATTTAAAATACATAAAAAGTCGTTGATTCAAGGTTTAATTATTGCTTTCTTTACAAAACGAAACTAATGACAATCGAAGTGAGAGACACGCGATACAAATCCATAACTAAAGAATATTAAATATTAATTTTGCTTAATCAAATAACTAACTTTGCTACTTTGCACCTAGGCGTTTCCAAGGGGTTGCCCACTACCAGCACCTGCTGTGCACCCTTTCTTGGCACCGACTGCCAATACCGTCCGTAATTTAGACGATTCACTTTCCAAACGCTTCCAAACATGCTAATTTTTGGGTTCTAACACGTGGCAACCGGTTCCAGCACCGTGTGTACTTGTTGTACGCTCAAATCAAGAGTGGTCAAACCCTCGAACGTCTCTTTCCACACAGGGAGAGACCAAGTTAAAATATTAACCGTCATTCCACTTTCACAGAAAAAATAGTCGTTACCCGACTCTTGTGAATCAAACACAATAACACATGGGAATTAACGGTATGAAACAATACTCTGTCACTATCCGACAGGTTAAATAATACCGGAACCCATTGGAGCTGCCAACCCGCAGACACGCATGAAAAAAAAAATGAATTTTTAGTGGTGTCACCACGCCGACCAACTTGGTAATGAATGTGTAAGCACGTTCCGAGTCGTGTAAACTACTCCAACGTTTTGCGTCAGAAACCAAACGCAACGGTTTGAAACGCGAGCCCTTTTCATTTAAGCGAAAATCTAATGACCCTGCGTTTCGTTTAAGCGGCACACATACTTGCACAAGGAAAGCAAGTGGCATACTGAAGTAAGTAGTCACCTATGTCTAATTAAAGCACATGTCGCAGCCCTAGCTCCCTTGTGGAACTACAAGCTACTTTCGCCACTGTTTCATTTTGCACCTACGACTTTTTAGCGCTCATTCGGCCGAGCCGAGTTTTACCAGTCATGCAACGCAAACTTTCAGAAAATGTCAGGTCCGCCGGCAATTCTTTCACACACAAGGACAAGGGAATCTTCAAAGTGTTGTTTTTCCTTTTAGAACGCTTGGTAGGCCATCAGGTCCTTCTATTTTGGACTTCTTTCGTTTTGCTTGGTATTTCAATTTTTAACCACGGCGCGTTCAGTTTTCAAATATTCTGCGTCCAGCCACCGCGTCGGATGTGAGCGGGAAGGCAGGCTAGAGTCGACAAGCACTAACAAGAAAATCGCTAATTTTACAAGGAAAGTAATGGTATTTTCGGAAAAGATACTTCTGAGCCATTTCATCGTAAAAAGACCATTTCAAGTAAGAGCTGTGCTTTAAATATGTGATTCCTTTGGTGGTTTCTAACAGAAACTTTCCATGGCTATACAAAGCCACACCGGCCCCCTTGGTTTTTGCAAGAAACAAGGAAAAACTTCCATAACCGGCATCTATGACTAACGAGATCATGGGAGCCACAGTCCGCAGCCAATCCGCCTAAAAGAAGCCAAAACACGAGAAACCCAAACATCATCGTAGTGCCATTACGGTGAATGAAACTGACATAGGAGGTCCGAAATCTTAGAAATGATAACCGAAGAAAGGATAGGTTTGAGGAAATATGGAAGCTACAAAATGGACCTCTGACAAAGGTCACGGGCTAGAATCCCGCCTGAGTTGCAATTTGTCCTTCAATTCACTTCAATTTCTTTTCTTGCACTCTTACTTACTAGCCTAACGTATGAATAGTATTAGGCTAAGGCTACATCTCCCCTCCAATGATGGCGTTACACAAAGGCATATCCACTTAAGGGAGGTCTCCCACATTACTGGCGACTACCTCTTGCTACTAGCCTACTCAATTTTAAGCCCTGCTGTTTTCAATCTAAGACTGTAATGGTTAAATCTTAGTTAAAAGATTTAGTTTATGGGAGCCAAACTTGATTTGGTACGTAAAAAATAATAAACATTAAATTTCGGAAACGTCCGTTCCGTCACAAAAGGACAGTAGTGACAAGAAATTTTCCTCTAAAACTTCTCATCAGTGAGAAAATCCTTGAACAGTAACTAACTTACTTCATACGTTTCAGACCCCTCACAAATGAATCAATTTGAGGTCAGCTTGTTATCGAAACGTAATTTGGTTTGATTGCAAATAATCTAGAGAACTGGTTGATCGTGATTGGTAGTTTTTAAAGCCCAATCGACTCCAGACACGCAATTTTTCCAACAGATTTTTGTTTTTGCTTACTTGTCCGAAGGCTGACATGAGATATGGCGCTAAGGGATAAATTAGCTGAGATTTATCCTTGCAATATTTCGACCCCTCTTGGCAAGGGTTCTCTTCAGACTCAAGCTGGCAAAAAGAACCCGCAATCATTTTCTGGCTTGCAGCATGAAGGATCCTAGACATGGCTCTGATAACACTGTTATTTAAAATAAAATTGTTACTTTAATGAAACTTTCAGTCATTGTCAAATTAGTGACCCGCTAATAGCTGTCGAGGGGTTACCCACTCAACGGCACTTGTTGTAGACCCTTTCCCCGCACCGGCCGGCACCGACCGAAAACATCGGTGCCGACGCCGGTGCTGGCCATAAATTAGGCGATTCAGGCTCCTAAAGATGCTGATAAAGATAACAGGTGGCAACCAGTGCCGGCAACGACCGGGCACATGCTGCACACCAAAATTGAGAGTGGGCAGCCCCTCTATAGCTGTGTAGTAACAAATAGAAACTTATAGCCGAAATACTTATCATGACTTGCAATCCTTTTAATTTAGTAAAGCCCAAAGTTTTAGAAAGATTCTTTTGTTTTTTTGTGTATTTTGTATGTTATGTTTTTGTTTAATTATTTATACTGCGTCTTCGTGTCTTGTGCTTATTTTGATGGTAAATATAAAATCATCACTTATACCATCATCATCGCTTATCCATCATTACCAAATCAATAAGCTTATGTATATCTATCTCTTCAATATCAATCATTAATGTTCGTTTTTGTGCTCATTATATGCAGTGACGAATATAGCATCAGATTCGCGAACATCGGGAAGGTTCGTCTGTATGAGAATGTCGCACAGGGAGCACTTTCTATAGTCTAGTACGGTTTTAAGGTTTGGATAGTGTCTGTAACATATGTAAATTTTGTTCTATTATTTTGTGATTACCACGGCCGCAAGGTTTTAGCGTAATAAACTACTACTACATAAACCTAAAGTCCCTTCTCTCCCTGAAATCCGTCGTTCCTCCGTCCTTTCTCTTCAGTCTCGAATTCTGGCGTCGAGCAATCCTCTGCTCATGATTCTGTGTGGTCCGCAAATGCGCCTGTCTCTGCTTCTGTGGCAAGCGGGAAAGAAATTTGCTGTGAGTTCGACCCATCCTGATTGGGTTTTGTGTACTTTGTTTGTTGGAGGCTTCGTGCCTTCAACATATTTTTTTTTCTCTCTCTCTTTACTGTATATAAAATGAGTTGATATGTAGCAGCCTGAATTGGCTATATTTTGAAATATATAAATAATAAATAAAGAGTAAAACGTTCCTATTCAGACACACAAAAGCAGTCAAAATACTCGAAACCAGCAACATAACTTACACGCGAACAGGAAACGAATACTATTTCTCCATACAACGTTCCGCTCGAGAGCGTACGGTAACAGTAAACAGCACATACCTGACACCGGGCGGTTGCGGACGAAAGCAGTCTTCTCCGGCGCGTTAGTCTGAAAATCGGCAATAGATGTCTCAAATGGGTAAGCAGACTGCGAGATTCCCTAAAACAGATGATTAAATTAGAGGAGTTAATTGATATGATAAAAAATGGGGGACAAGTTATTACCAGTCGACAATAAGTTTTTTTTTTCTTTCTATTTGATCTTAAACTTAGCAAACATTAGTAATAATAATAACACTTGTTTATTGAGCCAAAAGGACATTTTGGAACTTCAGCACTAAGAGAAACTGTATCGACCCTTTATGACAGTGGTTCCCAACCTTTTCAATACCGCGTACCCCTAAACAAGGTTTGAAAAGGCTGCGTACCCCATTTTTAGAACGTGAAAAAGGCGATATCTATCTCATAAATGAAAAGGCATACAGGTGTAGAAATGTATAAAAAATCAATGAGACATTAGAGGCTGCGTTGTAGCAAAAATTTTGTCAAATCTCGGCTCGATGTCATTAACGGCAACATTTTTTACAGTCATCCCATTTTTACCAGAGCTGACATCGCTTATCTACTAAATGGATTTTGAATCCAGTCATAAGTTCTACCCTGTCACTGCAAACTGATAAATAACAGGCACACGAATGTTTTTTTCATGCTGTCCTCGGTACTGAAGGTTTTCGAAAAACGGAATATTTTCTTTTATGACAGAATCTCGATAACGGACAAATACTATTACCTGAGCTTCATGTGATCCCGCAAATCCATGCTTTCATCAAGCTGCATCGCAGACATTTTCGTTAATTTTGTTCTAGACCTGAATGACAATATTACTTGCAACGCCTTCGCTTCTTTTCTTTGCAAGGGTCCTCGTCAGGCTGTCAATCTTCAGGGTCAACGTCGGGGAAGGAAACAAACCTTACATTTTACAGGTTTGATTTATTTACAGTTTTGTTTCCTTCCACGACGCTAACCTTGAAGATTGACAGCCTGTCGAGGACCCTTGCAAAGAAGGGCCGAAATACCGCTGATGGAGCATCGCAGCTGACGTATCCGTTGTATACATTATTTGAATATATGTTTCAAAGTCAGCTTGGGCTCAAGGATTATTTGGAACCAAAGCCAATCTCAAATAAATCCTTACTTTCTATATTTGGCAGCCTAGTTACCCTGAAAAACTATTTCGACTTCTTGAAACAAGTTGTCAGCACCATGCCACTGACTAATGCACTGAGCGTCTCATACCCATCCAATGCCATAAACCAGGCCTGTATAAACAATGACATTTTCGAAATGAAACTGGAGATTTTGATTCCTTAGTGACCGATGAAAACCCAAAAGCAGACATTCTATGGTTAGGGGGAAACTGATGAGAAACTGGGCCCAAGGGAGAAATGAATTCTGACTTTCCCCGGATTCGGGGAAAAAGAGCGATTTGTTTCCAAATCTCCAAAAGAAATCTCGGAATTGCGACACAACTTCCAATGTCGATTCATACAGGTAAGGTCAGGTAGCTCCAAGAAATCATGTGGAATAAAGATAAAGGACCGCATCTTATCAGAGAAAAGAAGCTCGGGAAAACGATCACGTCAATGAGCTTTCAAAAAAGTTACTGACAGACGGTCTCCATAGTTATTCCAGAGTTAATATATTTAACCTGTGAGCATCACCAGAATACGAATAAAATATAAAAAAATAACATTTAAAAGTGCCAAAGCTCGTGGAATCAAGAGTTTCCAAAAACGGCTTCCCTCACTATCCTATCTTAAAACATGAACTTCGATTCGCAATATCAAGCTGGTCCTTCATCACGGCTAAACCACGTTCATTCAACCGAAAAGTAGGAATGCAGTGCTGATGATCTTATGTTAATTAGCCGTACTATAAAAGGGTTCTGGTGAGGACCCTTGCGAAGAAGGGCCGAAATATCGCTAGTGGGAGTAGTAAGTAGCTGACTTTCCACTCAAGCCATTGTTTAATATACTAAATATACTTGCTTCACTTTATGGGAATTGGTCTTCTGCTGAATGTCGACAAATGCGAATTCCTGCAGTTTAATGGGACTCCTTCTCCTAGTCCACTGGATTGCCAGGTATTTAAAATTCCAAACGCTGTTTCTCTTAGATGGCCGGTGTTATAGTTACGAGTTCCCTTCCATCTTTCCGCTTTACACCATTTGCCGACATCAACGTAAGCTACAAATAGGCTAAGCAAAGATTGTAGCTTATCTCGGCAAATTCAGAAGAACTTCTTTGGCCAATCTTGCCTTCACACAAATTTTGTGACCCGGGTGTGCTTTTTTCGGTTAGTCTGTTTGATGTTTATAAACTAGATTTATCTAGAATAAGATTATTTCCGTTATTTTCAAGTTTGTTTCTGTCTTTATCCCATCTCACGGAAATTGTAAGATCATCATATCATATGGACCCAATGATATTTTGCCACGGCTTTTACACTGTACAAACTCCAGACAGATTTCCGGCAGGATTATTGTTTACGTTTGTCGCCGCATCACCGGCTGATTAGACTTTTCTGATTGATCCAAAAACTAATGGACAATAATGGAAATAAACCAGATCCAAAAACTAGTAGCAAATCCTGACACAACATCCGAACTTCACCCCCATGCCAGCTTCCTGCAAGGTCCGTTCTCAAATTTGTGGCTCTTACCAGATTCCGGCCGGATTAGAGATCCAATCCGCGAACTGCGGGGAAATGCTGTATGTTGCCTTGCCTTACATCGACCCCTGAACAGATTCATTTGGAAATTAGGCTTATACTAGAAGATTTTTGGCTTTTACCGGGTTTTGTTCGAATTAGCCATCCGAACCGAAACCGATAGATTATCTAGTTTCAGCATCATATTTTACCCCCAATGTCAACCCCCTTGCCGGTACTAAATCGGCCGGTTATCGGGTTGGTGGTTTACTTATTTCTTGATAATTCGTTTCGAGACCGCTCTTAATTTAGCAACAAAAAAGCAACTCAATTAAGTCCATGACCTGTTCTGCCCGGATAGAACTTCCCCGCGAAAAGTCATTTTCAGACAACAAATCAGCCACAGACAGACAACCTTAAAGCGGGAAACAAGCAGTCACGTCCAAGCAGTCAATACCAACTTTCTTTTAGGAATGCTCGGAAAAGCGAAGTTTCTCTACAGGAATCGCAAACTCCTCTCGGAAACTAACAACAGCAAGGAAGCACAATAATCGCTGCTGTCTTCTTAGAAAATTACCTAATTAGCCTGACGCAAACGGAAGCTCCCATACTCATTAGAAGTTGAACGCAAAAGTATATGACATCACAAGAAACTTTCTGTCCCTGGGGCTGTTTATAACAAACGGCATAATTTCAATGGCCCATAATGTGTTGGTCATGGTTATTCACGAGCTCTGCCAATGCGATTTCTTAGCGATCTTCTTAGAAGTAAAACGACCTATGGGTTTTCAGAGGGGTTGCCCACTCCCCGGCACTTCCTATACACCCATTCCCGGTAACGGTGCTGGCCATAAATTTAGGCAATTCATCTTTCAAACGCTACCTTATTTTAATGTTCTAACACGGGGGAACCAGCCGGTGCCGGCGCCGGGCACTTTTCGTACACTAAAATCGAGAGTGAGCAACCCCTCGGAAACTTCCTTAAAGGACCAGTCTTACATATTTGATGGTGGAAAACGGATACGTCAGCTGAATTTTATTGGAGCTATATTTCGGCCCTTCTTGGCAAGGGTCCTCTTCAGGCTCGAAACCGCTCAAGTTGGAAAGACGAACTTGTGGGAAACACAACCCATAGTCTGTTCTTGGCTATGACACCCAAGACGCGCTTTGTTCGAAGCGAAGTGTTATTGACACACGAACTTGTGGACCAGTCTTACCTATATTACTAATGCAACCTATTTCCAGAATCACTCCATATATTTCTAAACCCGGGGACCCCAATTTCGTAAGGGTACATTCTAACCCCTCTAACAATAGTACGCTGATTTTCTCACTTGCCGTGTTTTGCTACCTTCGATGTGTATCACGCTGTCGACGGTTGTCTGCGAAAAGTTTTTCCATGAGAAAAACCGGTTATGTAAATTGTTTCCCTGTTTTCGTTACAAGTCAAAGGGTCTCAGAAAAGGCTTAAAACAGCCAAAACCGTGGGTTATTTGTTGAAAGCGCAGCCTAGTTTTAAAGGACCGATCTTACTTATTCTGCCTTTTATAATACACTTAGCTCCCGTGTCGAATTATAAGCTTCTAAAATCCCCACCTTTCTCCTTTGTTTCGTTTCGGAACTACGAATTTTTAGCGCTTTTTCGGCCTTGCCGAGTTTTCCCATCACCCAACGAAAAGTTTGCCGGAATCTTCAACATCTGCTGACAACTCTTTCACACGTAAGGATGTGATAATCTTCTGTTTATTACTTACATTATTTCATTAGTTTTCCCACTTTTTAACCAAGGCACGTTCAGTTTTAAAACGTTTTGCGCCCAGCCGCCGCGTCGGAGAGCAGGAAGGCTGGATACAGTCGACAAGCGCTAACAAGAGAATCGCTAGTTTTAGGTGGAAAGTAATGGTATTTTCAAAAACATTTTTTTTTATTCATTTCATAGGGAAAATATCATTTCTAGTAAGAGTTGTGCTTTGAAGTATTCAAATATTTTAAAATAGTTGAAGAGTAAATAGTGCGTGGGGTCCTTTAACTAAAATCCCTTTGTTCTATTTAACCAAAAAGGTGGCTTTCGGTGCCATATCACGCATTGAACATAAGTGACCAGACACAAACGGGAAGAATGTCGCTCCATTAAAGGATGGGAAGAGTAGAGGTAGTAGTGGCGAAGAATGTTATTTAACTTTATGGAAGGAGAATATGCCCCAGATGGAGCCGTTCATGTCGGACTCGCATCCGGACACGGTGGGCACAACAGTGTCATTTCCCTCCGCTTGATGTGACACTGGTCAAAAATAGATAATAAATAAACATAATGCTGATAAAGGCTTTCACGCCTCATACTTCGCAAAACAGGACACAAACTCAATTAGAGACAAATTTTGGAACCAGAGATTCAACTAAATCCAAACTTTCTACGGAACTTCGAGATCGAAAACATATCATCCAGATAAATGCTATCTATAGATTTTTGAACTGTCTGACCGTCTCTGCACCAATTACATCGTCTTGTAGGGAGTTTCACAGGACGGCCCAGCTGCTCCCAAATGCCCAACGGCCAACATCCTTGCCAAAGCTTGAATGAACAGTTTTGAGACGGTGGCCCCATAGTTAGCTGCTTATTTTCGTGGACCACAACCAAGTTCTCATCCGGAAGGTTGTCGTAGGCGCCATGCCAAAGCTGGGGGCTCATAAGTACACCCGAGGGACATTATTCCCGCTAGTCAAGCCTGCTTCTACCCGTTCTGCCGTTCATATGTATACAGGAACACGCAGATTATTAGGAAGTTCATTAGAAATCGATGACTAGAATCTATGCTGTACAGAGAATCCAAGCACTATGTCGCGCACTGACTATGTGATTCTATTAAACGAGGTGCGCATCTGTGTGTTAGTTCTATTATTTTTCTGCAAGCATTTCAAACTGTATTAAGTGTGACAAAGATGAACAAGACCAAAGGTTTCGATGGGATCCCAAAAATCCAATATTTGATCTAGAAAAGTGGTTTTGTCTTCGCCAGGTCCAGTCTTCGTCAGAGTCCTTGAACATTTTTAACATCAAAATTCAGAAACAGATTAAGGCCAAATAGCTAATCATCGTAAAAAATCAAGTTCAGATATGGATTCAGCATGTGTGTTTACCCCTATAAGTCATATCTATTTTGACGAAAACTTCCTGCCTTACTTCTGCCAATTTTCCTGTTTCGACTGCATTCCGGAACTACTTGTCCGGTGAAAAAAGAAAGTTAAGAAACGAATTCAGTGTATATTCTTTCCCCAATATCGAACATCTAATCAACTTCAAATAAAAATTTAACTTATAACAATTTTTCCTGTTCCATCCAGATTCCGAGCGAACTGTATTTCCGGGTAAAAATGATTGTCATATACGGATTCAGCATCACTTCTTACCCCTAAATCGGATTTCTAATCAACTACAAATAAAACCTTACTTTTAACAAATTTTCCGGTTTTGGCCGGATTCCGGATGAACTACTTGTACGGGTAGAAAATGACTTTCACACAAGTGTTCAGCAAGTCTTCTTACCCCTAAATCGAACATCTAATCAACTCCAAATATAACTTTTGTTACTTTCCGGTTTGGGCCGGATTCCGGATGAACTACTTGTCCGGGTAGAAAATGATTTTCACACAAGTGTTCAGCAAGTCTTCTTACCCCTAAATCGAACATCTAATCAACTCCAAATAAAACTTTTACTTTCAACAAACTTTCCGGTTTTGGCCGGATTCCGGGCGAACTACTTGTCCGGCGAGAAAATGGTTTTCATCATCGTGTTCAGCGTGTTCAGTTTCTTACCCCATAATCGACTATCACATTACTGTTTCAAAATATTTTGTTTGCCCCTTAATTTGAACCCCCTCCCCCACCCCTAAATGTAGGACTACAAGCCCATCTACGAACTTGACCTGTCCAATTAATTACCCAAAGAGCACTCACACCAAGTTTCATAAAAATATCTCATTCCCTTCGAGAGTTGTCGTGCTTACAGACGGAAGGACGGACAACTTTTGCGATGTCATAGGTATCCCTCCACTTACGTTTTGGGATCCCAAAAAGTAACACTTTGAAGATCATAAGAAAAACCTTTTGCGTGCAAACTATCAAATTTATCACTTATTACGAAACTCCTGAAAGTGCACTATGCACCGAATCGATGAAGCACCGAGCCTACTCAAAACAAAAGAATCAATTTCATAGTTAAAAAAGCTTGGAAAGAGTAAGAGTACAAGAGTAAGCTGTGCATACACACTCTAGACTGAAAAAAACATTAGTTCCACCTTTTCGACAGACTTGTCGTTTTTTGTTTGTTTTTAAGTGTGCAAAGTTCAGATCAACCATCAATCATTATGACGCAAGTTACTCGAAAACACTAAGCCTGAATACCTAAAAAGACCTTCGAAAACGTTCTCCTTTTTGCAGTAAGCCTGTCACCGCAACAAACGTAAACGAGAACCAACTGAACTGTCAGCTAGACGCAAAAACATTTCTATTTACTCTGCGTGGAAAAACAAGTTAGAAAACCAACCGAGCGTGGAACTCAGAAAACGGTGTCGCTTGGGCACTCTGATGTATGCTCGCAGGAACCGGAAATAAAAATGTCACCAAGCTTTCTCGCAGAACGATCGTACCTCTCTCAAATAGCACCACTTAGGCATAATTGAAAAGCGCGCGCCATCCCTAGCTCCCAATAAATTCATTCCAAAGCATAGGAGAATCGTCAACGAGGAGTCGATAAGAAAAATATTAAACTGAATAATAAAAGAGGAGAGCACGTAGGGCCAATTAAATTCCTTTACTAAGTGAAAGGCCGTAAAGTCTAACCGAAAAGGGCTGTGACAAGACAGTCTAGTTACCCATCACTTAAATAGGCCTGAAGACCCGACGAAAATGCGTTATTTCGTTGCTGCACTATTCACAAATAACTGATTTCCATATGGACTTTCCCTGTCGGATCTGTGGTACCTCTGCTGTATGCTTGACCGAAACGGTTTACGCAGAACAAAAAATACAATGGCAAATGAAATCGATTGGGGGACAGTCGAATGTGACGATGAAGTACTTGGCTTTCGTGCATATATGTTGAGACACGGTTTTCATCAACCTCACCACTGCGGCTACTGAAAAGCAGCGTCTGTGCTGAGCGTCATAGCGCATAACTTAGCGTTGTGGGGACGGCCGTACAGATTCTGAACGTCACTACTTGCCATAAAAATCGCTTAAAACCAACAATCCAAACAACTCAGCGTCTTCGGCGAAATGATGCAAGAATAGGTGGCTTTTCAAGCAATTTGTAGGAAATGTAAGAACACTGAGCAACAGAAAAATAACAAAATAAAATACCTGGCATCGAGTTGGCGAAAGTACTGCCTGAACAATCATGAGGCGTTTTTCTGCGACCCCATGATGAGGCTGTGGCTCAACTAGAGCGGTACCGCGATCGTCGGCGTGGCCCACCAATCCGTTTCCGCGACCAACAAGTTTTATGTGGCTCGCACTGTGGCTCAAATTTTACAAAACGCTCGGGGTGATTTCTGATATTGTGGCTTCAACCAGGCGGGAAATTTAAATTTAGCTGTAAATCGAAGTCCAAATTATAAGGGTAGCTACTCAACAAAGCAGACAGACATAAAACTGAGGATCTTTCTAGTAGCCTACATACTGGTAAGTGCGTAATCCTACGCCGCTTTATGGCCATTAGGTGCCTGGAGCTCCCAAGGTTCGACCTATACAGCTAAATGGTAATATCATTTCCCATGTTCGCCGCTTGGAATTTACGTTCGGGATGATCCTTTGCTGGGCTTCTTTCACTTTTAACAAGGGACTACTAAAACCGCGTGAAGCAGAAATCAAAACTGACACCTGAACTCTATTTGCCGTGTTTTATGCTCAGACGAACTTCTGCCAAGAGAGGGAAAAACGCATACGCCAGATTCCTTTTACGCTCTTCTCAGAGGTGGTGGACTCGGAGACTGGATTCGTCTCGAGACACCTCTTTCTGTTTCGTCATCTAGGACTCGGGGCGTGACTCGGTCTCGAGACGTCTTGAGAATCCTTTTTCATGGACTCGGACTCGGTTCACAGCGGACTCGCAGCACCTCTGCCATATGCACCACCTAACGGTCCATTTACACACTGCGGAAAATCCGAGCGTATTTTACGCACGTTTTGAGCTTGAAAAGATTTCTAGCAATACGGACGTATTTAGATACAAAACGGTTTCTCAAATACGTCCGTATTGCTAGAAACGTTTACAAGCTCAAAACGTGCGTAAACTACGCTCGGATTTTAGGCAGTGTGTAAACCCACCATAAGCCACTCGGTCTCGGGACAACCAAAACTACGTCCAAACAAATGAATACTGACACCTGAATTGACACTGTCTTATGCACAGGCAAACTCTTGCCGAAAGAGGGAAAAGCCCATGCCTCAAATTCCTCTTACGCTCTAATACCATATACACCCCCTAAGGCAGTGGTTGCCAACCTTTTCCGTACCGCGTACCCCTAATCAAGGTTCGAATAGATTGCGTACCCCCTTTTTCAGAACGTGAAACAGACGAGAGTTTTTATCATAACTGATAAGGCACACATGTATAGAAATATACTCAAAATTTTGAGGCAATCACTTGAGGCTGCTTTCTATAGCTAAAATTCCTTCGAATCTCGGCTCGGCGTCATAACCTGTACCTGTATATGGCCCTCGGGCTTTTTCAAATACAATTATTATTATTATTATTATTAACGGTAATATTGTTTTCAGTCAGCCTGTTTCTCTGTTTGGTTTTGATGTTCTCCGTGCTTTCATCAAGCTGCATCGCAAACTTTTTTGTTAGCTTATTTCGCAACCTGAATGACAATATCACTTGCAATGTCTTCGACTCTTCTTGAAACAATGTTGATTTTACGGCAGTAGGCTAGCTGTTTTGGAATCAACAAGGAATCAACATTTCACTAGGGCTTGTGATCAGAGGGGTCACGTAAGGGTTGCCCCCCCCCAAAGTGGGGGGCCAGACGGTTAAAAACAAAAGATTCGGCGCGAAGCGCCGCGATTTTTCATAAAAGTAGTTGTTTAAAAAAAAAAAATGTCGGTCAGTAAAAATACCTTGCCCCTTAAAATACATTTGGCTCGTGATGCTTCTGTTGGTAATATTAGGCTTTCGGCAATCAAAAGTGAGTGAGGCGAGATTTTCAAGCTACAGACTAAATCAATCTTGGTTTCTTCGCGTACCCCTTGCAAGGGTCTCGCGTACCCCTTTGGGTACGCGTACCACTGGTTGGGAACCACTGCCCTAAGGCACTAGGTCATTTCTTCTTTATATTCAGCCACAGCCAGTACAGTATCGTATCGGGCTAGAATCTAGACAGTCTCAGACACGTCAGATCCTCCAATCCAACTAATTAGTAAATGGTCCAACAGGATATCACGCCGTTCATAATCTTATTGCGTGTTTCTCCCAGATTCAGAAGTTGCTTCTTCATGCCCCCTCCCCTCACGCAATAGGCCGTGTTTCAAGCCCCAAAACTTTGCCAAAAGAGGGGAAAGAGTCATTCCCCAGGTCACTCATGCGCCTATGCCACTCGGTAATCTCCTTTCACGCTTAGCCCCAACCAGTACAGTAGAATCTAGGAAGTCTAACTACCCAAGCTGGGCAGTAAATGTTCCCACAGAATATCTCGCCATTCCTATTCTTACTGCGGGAATCTTCCGAATTCGTAAGTTGCTTCTTGGCAGGCTTCCAGAAAAGCTTCATATTTATTGCTGCAAACGCAAGATAATCCCCGCTATTGTAAGAGGGTAAGACACTCCCTGCGAAATCACTTCCCTATCAGTGTAGTTATGAGTCATTCGGAGTAAGGACGTCATCTAGCGACGGGTGCTTCACTACTGTCGTTACAGACGGTGATGAGAGACATATTTACGAGTGAGCGAGTCAGGATTGATCATTTCGCGATGCTTCATGTCTGAATTACCTTAAGAAGGACTTTACAGACGAACCTAAGAGACCTTACGATACCTTACATAAGATTTTTCGAGATCAGACTACCCGTAGGTTCACAGGGATAGTATCCAGAAATGTTTTTCCGCTGATTTTGCGTACATCTGAGTTGCTACAGCAGATGCACTAAAACTGCTAAAACTTCATTACGTATTTCGTTTAGACGTGGATGGTTTCGTTTAAATCCTTTCGTTTATCGACTAAGGTGAGCTCTTTAGTAAGACTTAGACAAGAACAAGACACAAATGTAGGACGCGGACTCAAACACCCCTTAGACCCTCTCCTGGGTACGGCCTTCGCTTACGCAGATCAAGTCCAAGCCATCGTAATTCTGAACCCGTCCCTAATGTTGGCCATTTTCAAAATTCTCGGAAAATCGGCAAGACAGGCTAAAAGCTAACGTAAGCCATCTTTTCTACAGGCATCCCGCTTGGCATCAAGCACATTTTCCCAAAAAATGAACACCAACAACATTTCAATCCCAGCGAAAGGGATCCAAAATACGGCGCCGAAACCGTCATGGACTGAAATCCAAGTTCTAACTAAGTTTCTCTTAAACCACCTAGGCCTACTTACGGCCTCAAAAATGCTCATCATCCAAATCGATTGCCGAAATTCGCGATTTCGGTAGTGTCGGCACACGAAAACACTTCCGACTTCGCCAATTCAAAGACAAATCACGCAAGAGCCTTTCCTAAAGCGTCGCCATCGATTGATCCAACATGGAAGCCCAACCTTGATCGAATTATTTGATATCCCTAGTTTCTTGGCTGCTTTCTGGTGTTGACATTAATTCAGGGGAAGGAAACGAAATTCATTAAAACCGGCTGAGTGTAGAGAAAATAATGGCCCAATTTGTAGTCTTGACTACTGCATGTGAGCCCGAAGGCAGAATTTCATGAAAAAAATGGAGGGAGATGTCATTCTCGTGGAGAGAGAAATGCTAAATAAGAATCTTGAATCCTTTAATATCAGGAAGACACAGGGATGAACAGAAGCGAGATACGAATAAGACGAGCTGTTCACTCGAAATGTTCCCAGTGCCTCCCGTCCCTGCAGTTGTCAACAGTGAAATTCTGCCGAGACAAACTAGGCCTAGAGGCCTTAATCTCGGAAGGGGGCCGAAGTGCTAATTATAATGTGTAAAAGAATATAGTTGGAATGACTGGGCGGACTGTTCTTTAAAAGAGCCGGTGAAAGTAGGGAGTCTAAAATGTTCAGCGTTATCACAAGCATGCCAAGCTAAGCACAGGTGCCTAGGCACATGCCCAGGCTTATAGCCAGGCATCGAGTTATAGAGCCTAGAACTCAGTGCTGGCTCAAAATTTGTGCCTAGACATGGGTGTGAACGGTGATGCTAGGCACGTGCCTCGGCATCTGTGCTTGGCTAGGCATGCTTGTGAACGGGGCTTTCCCCAAATTTGCGAAGCCGTGCCATACAGTTTGGTTGGATCCAAGGGTGAATCCTGTAACTGGCAACGAGCCATTCACTCTCGGCCAGACCCCAGCAGGGTTGTAAAGTTGTTCTCCTAAGATTAACATCACTCTTGCTCATGTCCAGGGGTACAGGGTAGCCAAAGAAATTTTCGAACGCCCACGCCGAAGCTGACTCCACCACTGCTCCCAAGTAGGGCTTTTGACAGTAATTGGAGGTAAAATCATACGAATGTCCGAACGGTTTATGCCTGAAAAGAGCTGCCGATAGACAAGGGGTTCGTACAATTTTTCCAGAATTCGCCCTAGCCTTCCACAAAGAATCGAACTCCTCTTTTTAATTTCTAGGTTTCATTATATATTAATAAAATTAAAGTTTGTCTTTTGTTAGATTACTAAAAAAGGTGCACCGCCTTGGCTCTGTCCAGGACGACAGCCAGTGACAGGCGCCCGCTTACTCTGATCGGTCAATTCCTTCTGATCCTGGATTTACATTACATTGCAATATTTTCGGTTGGGCAGTTCCCCGTGTCACAAGCTCACCTTTTCAAGACTTTTAAAGACCTAATCCAAACATTCTGTTTACCTTCTCTTAGTTATCGCATGCCACTTGTTTGTTTAGATTTGAACTCGATTGTCGAGTTGCTGTTTTGTCTCGAGAAAAAACCCACGCGCAACGTCTTCTTTTCTAGATGGCGGAATTTTCCAGGATTGATTAGCAAAGAATTATAAGACCTAACTGATAATTTTTGTATGTCTTCAGAGGTACCACACTGGTCTTGGTTTTATAATTTATTTGTATTTGTAATAAACAGTTGGAGTATTAGATGGAAATTATTATTTTGACCCTTGGCTCCCTACGTGCCATAACAGCTGTCCGGGATAATCGGCTGAGATTTAGTCCAGACAGAGTTATTTCAAACCTAGGAAATTAGGTGGGTTTTTTTAATTTGCTCATTGTTTTACAGTGTTTTAAGTGGTTTTGAACATTCATGGTGACAGTAGGGATGGTTAGCATTGTGTGTGTGGTAGAAAGACAATTTTTTGTGGCCCGCTTTAACAGATCGTTCCCGCGCCATGTTGACACAACACCCATTGGGAAGACCATTACCACGTTCTTCTGACTCAAAGCAGAGCCCCCTGTAGAGATATACCCACGAAAAGAGAAGTAGTTTTATTTAAAGCTGAATGATGCAGTCATGCTGCCATACATTTGTAACTAAGCGCTTCTGCTAACTTTTAACGTAAGCAATTGAACATTTGCGGAATATCTTATTCTGGTTGACAGAATACCGAGAGTCGAGAAGTTGCAACGAGCAGCTGAACGAAGCAGGTTTTGTCTCTCTCTCTCACACAACAATACTACAGTGCCTGTAGTCTGACTCTCTTGTCAGATGGTCACCGAAAGCCAGAAAGAGAACAATTTTTTCGCATTATGCTTTACCTCATATTCTGCAACAATCTACACCTAAGTTGGTCTATAACCTATTTAGCATACATCGGGCGCTGAATGATCCGGCCTACCACTCATTCAAAGTTTCTCTGCGGATACGCATAGGTATTCCGAAGAGGCATAACAAACTAACATGACATTCTCCCCAAACCTTTCCTTGTCCAGTCTTTGTCTTCACCTTTGAGGAAAGGCCGGCCTCCAGCTTTTGCCTGCGACTTATTGATCAACACCCATTCGCGAGATTTCAGAAATCCTTTTTCTTAGAATCCTGCGATAATAATCTTTCCTTTTCTCTTTTCTCCGTCCATCATCCCTGATTCCCCAGCCCCCGGCGTTCGTGCGGAAGGTAATGCTCCGTCTCGCATATATTCCAGCGGCTGAACTTGTTTTCAAGGGAATGCTTACTCAACTGCCGCAGGTAGATTGGAGCTCCAAAATTAATTACAATGAATATGGACGGATAAATGTCGAGTTGACACAACAGTGGCAGTAACATACAAGAAAACCTTATAGGTTTGTACTGTCGTCGCATCGCCTGTCTCTTCACCCTTGATCTCCGTCTCCACCGCCTCTCAATCTTCGCGACGGGTTTTCCGGTTGGGATTCGGTATCGAAGTAGTCTCTCAGAAAAAGGTACGGGACACACACAACAGAAAATAATATCATAACATATCCTAGTTCCCGAAATCAAAGCCAACTAGAGCTTCTGTAATCATCCGGCAAGTCTACAAAGACACCAGTCGAATGCGGTCATGTTTTTCAAATATCTCCGTTTTCTTCTGTACCTTCCTCGTCGCATGAGCAATCACCGAATCATGGAGAAGTTTTTTTGTCTTGGGCCTAACTGTCAAGCTAAAAGAAATAAGTGAACATCTTCTGCCACCATCCAAGCGCCTTCCTGCCCATTGCGCCTACTAATGCAGTAAATTGATTGTTCTTTTCGTGTTTCGTTGTGTGTTTCTTGTTTTGCGTTCGTTTATCTTTTGCTGTTGTAGTAGATTTGTGTACCCTCTGTATTTCTTGTCACGCGTTCATTTACGTTTTTTTTTGTATGTACTGTGCAAATGCCTTATTACTAGGCTGCATGTAATAAATTCATTCATTCATGACAAACGGAGAAACACCACCCTAATCTACACCTCGAAGTCAAGTGACGAGTGCTGAGATAGACCTGTTTCGTTGAGTCAGAATTTATGCGGAGAAATCCCAGAAGCGTAGAAACTTATAATTTAGGCTAAGCTGTATTCTTGCTGCAAAAATTCGCGGCCTACTAGATGGCACTCTCTTCTCACTACAATGCTGAAGAACTCTCTCTGACCCGAGAAGGGACAGCCTAGTTTGGCTCTTTCAAGCGGGTCGTAAGGTCTGACGGGAACGTTAGGCAAGCCCTTAACTCGCAGAGTGGCTACCACCTCTGTTCCCATCTTTTGGCCCCAGTCCAGATAATATTCTTCAGCGAGGCCAGCTCGCTCGCTCCATGTCCAATAGAGCAAAGCCCAGATTTCCGTGATGATTGAATGGGGAAAAAGCTCAAGGATGCACTTACTTCGACGAAAGAGTAATGACCAAAGTTCCTAGGAATAAATGAGGCGCCGGCCTGTAGGGGGTCCTGAGCCTATCAGCACGAACTCGGGTTTCAGACCGGCGTGACAGAGCAAAAAGCTGACTTAAACCTACTGGAACATTAAACAACGAGTGGGAAAAAAAGAGATCCAGGAACTCCTAGAGCGAAGAGCAAGATCCTCTAGATACCCCTCTTTCCCCTCGAAGGTGAACCCCCTTATTACCCTACATCTGCACAGAGTAGGTAATCAGACAAGACTTGAGAGAAGTGGAGTGACGTCTCATCAACACACTTTAGGCAGTCCTCCCTCCCTTTAGGTACATACCCTGTCACCCTTCACCGGAAATGAACGTACTGCAAGCACGCAGGCAAAGTGGACATAAACGACCTTAGCATTGAAGCATGGATGAGAGAAATAAGCACTGTCAGCAGAGGAAATCTAGATATCCCCCGAGAGAGCGACCTAACAGCTTCCTCTCGACACCCCTGCCCTCTAGGTACATCCCGTTATTGTCCTTCCCAAGCACGGAACCACTAGACACAAATCTGTTTGAACATCGAATTTCCATTTCAGATTATTCTCAATTAATCAAATCAGATCATTCTCAATTCAACAGATGTTTATGGTGGTACCATGCCTGTCCAGCAGGACATGGTTGGACTGACGTTGGAGCACCATCCCACAATTTGGGATTTGTGTATGACTGAACGGAACTAACGTAAGCAGACCTTGGTGGCCAGATCTTTGTCATCTGAAGATTTCCTAAGAACTGTGCGAAATTTCATACAGCGCAGCTCTACCTAGGGTCCCTGGAGCTTCCAGAACGCTGACGCGGCACCCCGCTATCACAAACGCACAGTCCCAAGCGGTCGATGGACGTCACTAGTGAGTTTATTTGCATAAAATCATTAGCAAAAGTTATTACTGAAAGGAACGTTGGAGCTGACCCGCCATGGGCAAGGCTACCGCCAACCAGCAGTACCAGTAATGTCAATGAAACAAATTAGGCCGACAAAATAAGGTAGACAAAACAAGGCGATAAGGTAGTTTTTCACAATACCAATTCTGTACTGGTGGAAGCCCACATAGCTAAACTGCCGCCTGTCATATTGGCCTTCCGCATGATATGGTCCCAGCTGTAAGACAGTACCGACACCTACCAACAAATCGCAAGAGAAGACAATACAGAATCTCATTTACTCTACAAAGCAGATTCAAAGTTTCTGATGCACCGCGCTGGAAAGCAGCAAATTCGTCGGACTGAAAAAATGGTAGCTTCGTCTCTAGCTTGCAAATCACCTCTTGAGTAGTCACCAGGCGGGGGAGGGGCACTTCATAGCTCCCTTCACATGTCAAGACACTACCAGAAAAGGGGCGACCAAGAATCGCTGTTCATTAGGAATCGGGCTTCAAATTTGGGATTTATGATTATCCTACCTCTTTTCGCCTAATCTTACGCTTCTTCTCCTTGAGCGACTCCTTTCTCTCTCGATCGGACGTCTTCTTTGGAAGGACGAGCGAGCCAAGTTCTGAAACAGGAGAGATTTCTATTAGAAAAATAAACAAAGCAGAAAGGTGATTGGGGGACAAATTGAAAGGAAAACAATCGACGAAGAGAGCGTTTACTTAGAAAAGTTTATTCAAGGGCTAGCTGGAGTAGCGTTTAAGAGGTCACAAAAAAGGCTATTAACGGAAAGGATCGTGAAGTGTCCTCTTGATGGTTTCTTCTAGCCTACGGCCATACAGCATACCCAAGTAGACTATAGGAGGGTGTTCGCTCTCCGGTGGTTTTCCCGCTGCTTCGAAAAGTTGCCGAACTTCCCACACGGTTTTCGCGCTTTTAGAACGGAAGCAGAATTTTCGGAAAATAATTCCAAGACGACGGTGAAAAGCTCTGCAGAAAGTTGAATGCTTCGCGGGAATCTTGAAAGTGCGAAAAAAACGACAAGTGTCACTAAAGAATGGAAAAAACACGGCAAGCCTCCTTAACGATGGCTTCACTGGAACATGTGAGAATCGATGGAATGTTCAGTAAACCACGTTTATTCTAAAAAGTTCGAAGTCAAGATTTTCCCGGCGAATTCAGCTTTCCATGCGTTTTCGTGATCTGTCCAGCGGGAAAGTGGAAAGCAATCGCAGGAATCGCTTCCCCATAGTTTTCCCGATTCGCTTCGCTCGCTGGAGAGTGATTCCGGAGCATGAAATGAAATGATGATTTAATCCGTAATATCTTTAAATACATAAAAATAGCTTTGGATATGTCAATACAAATAAAGACACTTCAAGCACTATCAATCAACTCGTCAGGTCAATATTACTTATCTGATAACATTAAAATTTAATAAATAAAATACATCAATAAACGAAAGACAAGTCAAAATTACATAACGTATCTCGTATTAAATTTCTAAATAAAACAATCAAGTTCGTAAATACAATCGTCTACATCAAAACAAGAACAAGTCAAAATTGCATACCACAAGCTAGGAACAGTTAAACTGTTTAATAAAGTATGTATGGTACGAAAGACTTTAGGTAACGCTCGGATGAGTGTATTGGAGGAGGATCGTCGGAGGATCTATCGCGAAAACCACCCTTATTTAAGATCCCGAGGCAAGATCCGCAGTGCACAATCAGTACGTGCATAAAGATGAAACATCTTAGTAGGCAAAATAAATGTTAGGTTTAGCCGCGACGATTTCTAATGATAAATTTGTAAACAGAAATTTCGTAGCCTCGATAGTAAGTAAATTCTTAGAAATCTCCGAGGACGATTTTTTTTTTCAAATATCCCGAAGCCTCTGGCGGTCCGGTTCCATTTCTAAGACGGTGATGGATTTAAAGCGACCACACGCGTATTGAACTGTTGGATTAAAAAAAAATCTAAGCCCACAAGATTATACCGCAGAGACCTTCATGTTTTTCCATGTCAAGCTTGTTAGCCTACGGGACTACATGGAAATCGCCCAAATCAGTTGAAATTAAGACCACTATCTATCTCATGCGTCGTCGAGAAATGCATTGCCGTCAAGACACCAGATGTGTTTTATTACTCCTTTAAATCCTTCTCTGAACGTGATTCCATCGAAAACACTCGAAACGACAAGCATTTTTCCATGTGTCCTGTCACTTGCGGTAGATCCACAACACGGATGGTCACAGACACATGGGCCTCTCAGCTGACATGTCTATATACTGTTTTCAATCTTCTTGTAAACATTCTTCTGACAGAATAAGAGGGCTTTTATCGTCAAAATTACGCAGGCAGACATTCCAACGCAAAAGTAAAATCCACTCGAGCCATTAATTGCAATACTTCTTCAGCGATGGAGGGAGGAGGGAATGCGCAAACGTCCGGGAAAGAGAAGAGAAGTCGGAAGAGGCGCCCCTTTTGTAGCAGATTGCAAATGCCACAGCGGCCTTTGATGGCTATCAGAGTGAGCGGCGTCACAGTCATTTCCAGGACCTGGAAATGCCGTGGTTTCAATCAAGTTCGGGGCGTGTGTTTTTTGCTTTGAAAAGACAAGAAAGAACCATAGAAACTGGAATGCCCGAATTAATGATAAAATGAGCCGCATAAAATAAACTCAGCATGGAAACTTGAATAGGGGCGGAAAAAAATTCCCAGACCGCGAATCACATTTGACTACGCTAAACCGATACGTCAGCAGAATTTTACTCGGGATATTAATCTAGCGATGTTTCGGACCTTCTTGGCACGGGTGCTCTTCAGGCTCAAACAAGAAAAGTGAACCTATGGTCAGGAATACCGCTAGAATAGAACTGACGTATCCGTTTGTCGCAGTCAAATACAGAAAAGAAACTTTTCAAGATGGGTAATGGCGGAGGGTTCCTAGTTCTTTGCTTTCTTAATAAGACACGTTTAAGTAATTAAAATTTGAAGAAAGTCATGATAAGCTCAGAGAAATGTGAAACTATTGGTTCTTGTTTACTGTTACCTTGAGCAGCCAATACCGATTTGAATCTTATCTTGTACCCGTAATATCACTTTTAGGTTCTCACTGGCTATTTTCATAAAGTAAAATATATGTACACTGAAAAAGTTTCTCCGAATAAGGATGCAGTATTTGCTACTGGGATTAATCTTATCTCTACTGGGATAAGACTAATCCGAATTAGGGGTAATCTTATCTCAATAAAGACAAGATCAATCCCAGTAGCAAATACTGCAAGATTTTTTTTTTCAGTGTAAATATTACACGATATTTATTTTGGCGAGAAGTTTCCTGATTTATTTCGATGAAGTTTTATTGTTCAGTCGGAAAGTAAAGGCCAAGAAAGAGGTTGTGAAAGCGGCCGGAAATAACGAATAGAAGAGGAGAGGATTGCTTTGACGACAGCTGTAACTACATGTTGAGTCGGGTGATGCTGTCATTAGTTGTGTCGGATGGAAAATTCGGCTAGTCAAGTGAAAACAACTTGCAAGCTACTCAGTTAGGCTACAGGGAGAAAATGCCACCTCAACAAACCAAAACTTTGTCCCACGGCTCCAAAGGTAAACGGCACTCTTCTGATTCCTTGCCCTTTCCCAAGAATAATCCTATCGCCCAGCCGAGGTCCCAGTTGGACGTCGTCACACGCCTATATGAGATCAAGTATCGCATTACGCTCTAAACCAATTAGAACAAATGCACTTGGGATAAGCGAGGGATCATTAGCTTTTCCGTTGTTCCAGACACCACTTCGTCAGCAATATGTTCCCTGGTGACAGATATCCAGGTGTGGAGTTCCTTATTCCAGAGTTGAGAACTCGTACAAAGAAAGCCAAGGAGACATGTCAACCAGCTTTTAGGAGGCCTGGCTCCGACAATTTTTAGGCACTAAAAAACGTGCACACCCTACCCCAGCCCTACCATATCTGGATTTATGTCACCCATCATCGGCGGATTTCGGGAAAAGCTGGATTTGCTTCACATTTCTGTTACGTACAAAAGAAGCCGTTTTCCTTGCACGGGCTTTTAAACTCAGCGTATAAGCAACGAATTTCAAGTTCTCAACTAAGGAAACCAAGGAATCTCATCTAGTTGGATCAGTATTTCCAAATATATATTGTCTAACCTAACGTCGGTCAAGAACCTTACGTGTAAGGCGGAATAATAAATTAGGAGTAGTTAGAAAGGAAGTACTATATAGTACGGTAGTTTTGTACTTTATAGTTTTATTCTGATTATCACACGGTTTATACGAGACATTCAAGTAGGTTAGTGAGTGAAAATAGAAATAGTAGCAGAGCATCCTTTGTATCTAAAAACCTTGATTTGAATGTGCTGAATTCCCTTCCGGAAAGGATTACGGACTAGTAAAAACATTTAATTCTTTTTTTAACAAACTAACAAATTCCCTATTTTGGAAAGCTTAATTTTCTATTATTTTTTTCGAAGGGAGGCGTGTAGGAATATTTGAAGTATTCAGTAACTGTATCAGGCCCGTATCCAAGAATTTATTTCGGGGGGGGGGGGGGGGGGGTGTTTGCCTGCGGGTCGAAAAAAAAGTACGAAAAAGACATAGATTAGAGGGAAAAGCCTATAAAAACGGTTATTTTTGTATGTTTCGGGGGAGGGGGGCCGTCAACCCCCTACCCCCCCCCCCCCCACTGGATACGGCCTTGAATTGTATTATTTATATTATATCGCTATTTGTGTATATGAGGGGGCGACTGGCAAAAAACGCCTGGTTAAGGAAGTTACTGACCCTCCCCCAAAGAAAAAGAAATTGGACTACCGTCTTAGCAACGGAGATTCTCTTTCCATCAACCCTGAGCAGAAGACAAAGCAAATTAATCATTTCTCCGTAGTAAATAAAGGGAGTTCCCCATCCCTTTAGGGATGGCTGGCAAAAAGCGCAGATGGTTCCTATTGGAGAAACAACACATGTAGCTTTTCCAGGGAAGAAGGCTAGCATGTCATTTTGGTTAAAAGGACAGCGGCCTATTTTGGACTTAAAAAGTGTGGGCCTTAAACCTTGGAACTTCTGTCGACAGCAAAGAAAGATTAAATTCCACACAAAACAGCGGGGCAATAATAGTTCAGGAGGGGGTCGAGCTCCTGAACTAAGAATATTTGGCTTGCTAAAGAAGCTGAAAGAGTATGAAGCAAGTGGTTGTCTGTTTGACGTAGTAGATGATTTCCTGCAAAGTCCCACCCTCAATATTGTACTAGATGGGTTCAACTACTTCCGTAGACCTAATCGCTTCATCAATTCTTATACTCGAGAGACTCAAATTTTATACGGTAGATTTTAACCCCAGACGATACACACTGGTTTTCACACTTGCCACATTTCACTATTTTCGATACGTAGCCTATCATGCTCCCGATGATTGTTTGCGAGATGCTCATTCGTCAGGCGAACCACTTATGCAAATGTGTCCATGTTTTTGCTAGAAACCAACAGGGATAATTTGTTTAAAGCAGATCGTAGTTTCAATGCATTCAACTATTTTAAAAGATTGGAAATAGTGCGATTTATAAAGATCAAGAATGGTCAGAAGCATGAACTGTGAATTTCAACACGTCTAAATCAAAGGAGTTCCGTCTTGTCACCCCACTTCACCTCCTCTTGAGAGAGTTAAATCCCTCCGAACTCGGGACAAGACAGGACACGCAGAAAAAAGGCGGAAATACCAAGAACTCAACGCTCGCAAAGACGAAGCGAATCCGTCCACTCTTGCAGAATCAAGAGATAGAAGCTCATATGGTACTTGCAAGGCTGGGTTAGAGGATGAAAGTAGGAATTTGCCAATTCAACGTTTTTTATTATCATTTGTAAGCAAAAACCTTGAGATAAGACTGATCATGGGCCGTTGGAAACCACGATAATGTATCGTTTGATAAAAAAAAAGTATTTTATTTGTGCACTTAGCTGTGATGATGTGCACTTTAAGGGCGCTAGAAATTCGTCTGTAATCAAAAACCTTGGAGCAAAGTGATGATTTTCACTTTGCGGTTAAGATACGAACTTTAAGGGAGCTATAAACTAATTTCTATGCAAAACCCTTGAGGCAAAAATTATCATGGGCTCATGGGGATCATGAAAATGTAACCTTAGCTTAAAAGTATTGTTTTCTACTAAGATGAGTACTTTAAGGGATGGTCGGAACTGGGAAGTGACAATTTCTAAGCCAATCTTGTCAAGTCTCTAATGTTCCAGCAAAGTTTCATCGTCCTAGCACATCTGGAAGCACCGTAACTCGCGATCAACGGAATTCCGGACCCCCCTCCGACTCCCCCCAGTGCCCAATTCCGGTCCGGTTCTGCCACTGATGTATCTAGGGATTGTGCTTGTTCTTCCCACCAAGTTTCATCCCGATCGCTACACTCCAAGCGTGTCACAAGTCAAGGAGTGACATTCGAGACACGAGGTCTTCCCAAATCTCAAGTTGATCCGATCACCCATTCGAAAGTTATAAATACCTCAAGATTCTTCTTCCCTTTCCCTCCACTACCCCCCCCCCCCCCCCCGATGGTCGGATCGGTGTACTGACTATCTATAAACCAATCTTGTGAAGTCTCTAATGTTCAAGCCAAGTTTCATCGTTCTAGCACATCTGGAAGTACCTTAACTCGCGATCACCGTACCACAGTGCCTGAATCCGGTCCGGTTCCGTCACTGATATATCTAGGGCTTGTGCTTGTTCTTCCCACCAAGATTCATCCCAATCATTCCACTCTAAGCGTGTCATAAGATTCCGGTTCCCCACTTCGACCCCCCCCCCCACACACAAATTCATCTCATCCGGTTCGGACTTAAAATGGGACATCCGAGACTAGAGGTCTCTCCCTTTATCAAGTTTCATTAACATACGATCACCCGTTCCAAAGTTATACATACCTCAAGATTCCGGATTCCCTCTCCCTCCACTCCCCCCACGGTGGTCGGATCGGGGAAGTGACTATTTCCAAGTTAATCGGGTCCCTCATACGCCTTCCAAGTTTCATCGTCCTAGCCCTTCTGTTCTCTCCCTCCTAACTCGAGAACAGTGGACCGATACCGATAAGAGTTGCGTTTTTGATCGCCTGTGTAAGTTCTCTGTGAGTTCGCCGTTGCAGCTTAATTTCCGTTTTCACACTCAGTTCGCCTGACGCCTGATACTTTCGCCGTTTCAAGATGCAGGTGAATAAAAACGGAAAATAAGCATCCCGGCACCTCATTCATAAAATCGCGTAAATAAGTCAGTAAAGGGTAGTTACATTTGACAGTGAAAACGCCATTCTTGTAGTCAAAACATACAAGTTATAATCATCCATTTCGAAACACACTATCCAGGACTTTCAATTTCTTTTGGTTGATTTATTCATTACAGGCGAACTCGGACCGGGAACTGCGTCTGCGTCACAGTTCGCCGTTTCACTCGCAGGTGTTGTAGAACCGAGAACTGACACGGTCTTAGTTTCAGCAAAAACGACAATTAAGCAAACTGCGAACTCGGAAGGTGATCGAAAACGAGAAATAAGAAGAACTGAGATCAGGAACGGCAATCAAAAACGCAGCTAAGGGATCGGTATATGGCAGTTGAGCGAAGTTGCAAGTGCAATAAAAGCCCACTTAAACCCCTACTAGAAATACAGACCAGGCCTCCGCACGGTTTCGCCATCTACAACTCAAGGACAGATTCCTGTCAAGAATAAACACAAGCGGACAAAGGCCTTAGGCAGTCCTCTCTACAAGCGTCGGCTCTCAAAATCCTTCCTTTTCCCTTCGCAATCTCGGGAAAGCGCTTAGACCGTAACCGCGTCCCTACACCCACCCGCGTCTTCGTCGATTAATCCCCATCGATCCAGGATAACAAGGGGGGCCCAACTAGAGGGGTAAACTGTTACTATGGTGACAGCCCCATAAATGCAAAGAAGTTCATTGTCTCCCTTCTTCAAAGCTGTGGGGAAGGATGACGCACCAGACAAACCGAATATGACAATGGTTGACAGGCGAGCCTAAAAAACTGAAAGGCAAACACTTTTTTACGCTGGCCTCGGTGTCGGATGTGATTTTTCATCCTTTGTTAACGCACGTCTGCTAAATGCTGGAAATATTTGGATGTTCACAATGGCATTCCGCCATGGCATTGTCAAATGTATTTACTAGGAAACCGCGACTGGGACCTAAAAGCTGCTAAATTCAGTAAATCGGTGATCAATTGCCCGAAATCCATGATAGAGTAGTGTAAATCACATACAACAACGCAAATCGGAAGGAAAATTAACCTAAACATGTTGCTATATCTTGAGGTCCCGTAAAATTCCGTCATGGAAATGTTATCAAACATGCCACAGGGGATTTTCTCAAAATCGCCCCTTTTGCCTTCGTGGCTATGCATTCTTAATGTTTGTTTTACAGACCCTAGACTAGGCTGGAAAACTACTATCTTCGAAACATACGTCATCTTCCTAGACTGGTCAACACCAGGATAAATGAATTTATTGCGTGAATGGGCCTTGCCCCATTTCACAACTAACAATTAAACAAACGAACAAAGCTAAACATCTAAAATAAAATATAAATCTCATGATTTCCGTCAGAACCCACGGGTTCTTTTCATCAAGGAAAACCTTTGCTGCAAGAAGGAAGGAAGGCATATCGGCAACTTGGATATTCCATTTAACCCAGACTGCAGCGGCAAAACACCAGAAACTTCACAAGATACGCTTCGAAACCAAGATTCGGGAAAAACAATCATCAAAAGAAAGCCTACGAAACCCAAGCCTCGCATCAATCTCGAGTTTATCAGATTCGGCCGTGGTCACGATAAACTTCTCCGCGTCGAGTCATGACCTTCTGAAACGCAACGCGGAAAACATGAATGATTCTTTCAGCGCTTAAAAAATAAGCGAGGAACAGCTGGCGCGTCAGAAAGCGGCATCGCCTCAGGGTCTGTCAGGGAAGAGTCCGGGTGAAAGCTACGCTGAATTAATCATGCAATTTGGTAGCAATAATTCATGAACAACAGGGTGGGGGAGGAAATCTGCACAGGAATCAAATACTGACTACACATCCGAGTGTGAGAAAGCGAGTCAAAAATACAGAGACAAGGGAAAGATGAATAAGTAACCTTCTTTATGGATCTGCGAAGTAAAATCTGTGCAAGACTGGCGTGGAAGTCAAATTTATAGGCAAAGCAGGACGACATGGTTCCTTCAAAGTGCACTCTGACGTCCAAGACATTTAACTGGATAAGAGAGCTCACTTTCACGAGGTGGAGCCATGTCACGGAAAACTTTGGATGCTCAATAAATTTATCGGTTCCCTCAAGGTATAGTTCATTTTCTACTATCTATCTATAGATAGTAGAAAATGAAAAAAAACTAGTTCAAACACTTTATTCGAATTAGCACCCCAAGATACGCAAAAAGTGGTAGATCATGAACAAATTAACATAGTTGACAATTTGTGGCACAAACATGCGGTAATTTGGGAAAACACGAAATAGTGGTGAATCTGCTACAGCGCGACAAGAAGCACAACAGTAGCCTACTATAACTGCATTATCTGCGAAATGCTACAGCCTTGGTACTCAACTCAGTTTTCATATCCCAGAGTGAATCACTCAAATAATCCTTGATTTGATCCGTTTTATACTACCGAGTATCGGGCACCTACATTTTCTTTTATTTTAGTTGCATCTGTAGTGCAGCGCCCTCGTTGGCTATATTTTTTATAAATTATATTAAATTACTATGGTGAGGTTAGACCAAACATGTTAAAAACTACACTAGGCCCATTGTCTCGTTCCCCAACATTATACCTGATGGCAGAGGATCAATGTATACTGGATTAGCTGATAAAATCACAAGGCTATTCGTCCCCGCAACTTCCTCCTAGCAAAAAAGTGATGACCTTAGTAGCATTAGATACATTTCGTAGTCTTATGGTGGGGTACAGAGGCGTTACTAGCCAAACTGTTTGGCGGGGGGGGGGGGGGGGCAATGCATTTACCGACTGGCTGGTAATTTTTACCGACTTTTTTTGCAGAAAAAACGACTGTTTTCAAGAAAAAAAATGACAGTTTTGAAAAAAAGTCGACTGATTTTCAGAAAAACCGACTGTTTTGACAAAAAATAAACTGATTTTCAGAAAAACCGACTGTTTTCATGAAAAAAACACTGTTTTGACGAAAAATCGAGGCGCTTCGCGCCGACGTTATTTTTTACCGGCTGGCCGACAAGATTGGGGGGGGGGGGGCGCCCCCCCCCCCCCCTCAGTCGTGACGCCCCCTGGTGGAGTATACCAAACATATTAAACACTTAGGCCAGACCAGGCCCACTATCTCATTCCCCAACATTATACTTGATGGCAGCGGATTAACCCACTATACAACTGATAAAATCACTAGGCTATTCGTCGTCGCAACGAAAAAAGTGATGCATTTAGTAGCATTAGATGCATTTAGTAGTGCCTGAAGGGGTAAGAATCACATAAATCGGTTAAGCAAAAAAAAATTCCGCATTCAAACACATCAAATCATTCGTCAAGGGTGCGATAATTCAGCTGACAAGTTACACGCTCGGCGCTTGCAGGAACCAGTCGCTTGGCAGAAGAGATTTCTGGGTTCATAAGTCAAAAGCGTAAGAATCGGATTTCCAGACAGTTCATTAATTAGCCTTTTGCGAGCAGCACGAGATCTGCTTATGGAATGCCTGGCGCAAGAGTGAGCAGGCCAGAACAGGAAAGACAGAGCAGTGAAACAGGAAATGGTTCACCAGTTTACCTCAAACAGATACTGTTTGTTGTCGACAGTACTCTGGATTCGTAACCAACGAACCGCAAGACTTCGTTCATTATTCCTATTCATCCTAGAGATTTAGCTCATTCCTGATTTAACAGTGAAGGACCGTTACAAAAGAAGCTTTAAATTTGTCGAGTTTGGTGTAGTCTTACTCCACGTTCCTCTTGTTAGTTTCTGTTTTCCTTCTTCGTTGTTTCATTTCCTCTAAAGTCTTCCGATTGTTCGAACACGTGTGACCACTGCGGGTTTTTCTTACTCGTTTTCTGGCCCCTTACACTGTCAGAAGTTTCATTACAGATAACACGAGGATGCGCGGTTTCAACAGATAACACATAGGATGTTAAATGTTATGTTTCTTCAAACAATGTTTACAACGGGTACGTCAGCTATGATTCTCCATCAGCGATATTTCGGCCCTTTTTGGCAAGGGTCCTCGTCAGGCTGTCAATCCTCTGGTTCAACTTCGGGGAAGGTTACAGGTTTTTAGGTGATTACAGGTTTGTTTCCTTCCCCGAAGTTGAACCAGAGGATTGACAGCCTGACGAGGACCCTTGCCAAAAAGGGCCGAAATATCGCTGATGAAGAATCGTAGCTGACGTACCCGTTGTAAACATTGTTTGAATAAATGTTTCAAAGTAAGCTTGGGCTCAAAGAATATTTAAATGTTATGACTTTGCAAACGTTACGCATTAAACGTTATGCATACAAGACGAGCAGAAGCACCGCGGAAAAACATCTTCTGACTTTTTTGTTGCAATCATGAATCGGAAAAGTCCGCAGATGCTTTTTCGACGGTTTTTCGGCTCTTCCTGGTAATGCTTGTTTTGCATAACGTTTGCAAAGTTATAACAGATAACATCCCAAGTGTTATCTGTTGGAACTACGCATCCTTGTGTTATCTGTTATGAAACTTTTGATAGTGTAGTATCCAAGTTTTCACACAGAACCAGCTTTTCCCATGGTACCTTTGGCCTACGAGCATTTTTATTTTCAAAACACCTTAAGTAAACCCCTCTAGCTGTAAACAGTTTTCACACCCGCAGTGGTGACTTGCGTGGTGTACTTACCTCTGAAATCTCCCCATTTATTGATAGATAATATAATATTTATTCATGACCCACGTGCAGATTTAAAGGACCCCTCTTGCTTATCCTGCCTTCATACTGTCCCTAGTTCCCACATGGGATTTCAAGATTCTGAAATTCCCGCCTTTCGCCAATGTTTAGTTTTTGAGCACTTTTTGGGCCTAGTCTATGTTTCGAAAGTCACGCAAAGCAAACTCCGCCGGAAGTTTCTAGGTCCGTCAACAACTCTCTCACAAATGCGAAGATTCGAAGTATAATTTAACATCCTGGAAGGCATGGTAGACCATCAGGGGTACCTTCTGTTTTGGATTTCTTTTGTTTTGCTTGGTTTTCCCACTTTTACCCAAGGCGCTTTCAATTTTCAAAAATTTCTCGTCCAGCCGCCGCGTCCGAGAGAGGGAGGCTGGATAGAGGCGGCACGCGCTAACGAAACAAGACCAAAGGTTTCGATGGGATCCCAAAAGTTCAAATTTGATCCAGACATCACTTTTACTATTAAAATTTTTATTTAAATTATTAAAACTAGTTCAGATATGGATTCAGCATGTGTGTTTACCCCTTTAAGTCAAATATATTTTGACGAAACAGATAGAAACTTCCTGCCTTACTTCTGCCAATTTTCCGGTATCGGTGGAATTCCGGAACTACTTGTCCGGCAAAAAAATAAAGCTCAAAAACGAATTCAGCATGTCTCCTTACCCCTACATCCGACCTCTAATCAACTTCAGATTAAACTTTTACTTTTAACAAATTTTCCGGTTACAGCCGGATGCCGAGCGATCTATACGTCCAGTGAGAAAAATATTGTCGTATAAGGATTCAGCATGTCGTCTTACCCGCAAATCGAAAATCTTATCAAAGTTAAAGAAAACTTGTACTTTAAACAAATTCTCCGGTTTTGGCCGGATTCCGGCCTAACTAATTGTCCGGCGAGAAAATAATTTTCATATTCGGATTCAGCACGTCTCTTTGCCCCTAAATCGACTATTTCATTAGCTTTTAAAAAACATCCACATCCAACATCCAACATCCAACATCCAACCTCTAATCAACTTCATATTAAACTTTCACTTTTCACAAATTTTCCGATTTTCGCCGGATTCCGGGTGAACTATTTGTCCGGCGAGAAAATAAATTTCATATTCGGATTCTGCATGTCTCCTTACCCCTAACTCGACTATTTCATTAGCTTTTAAAAAATATCTTGTGTTCCCCTTAATTTCAAACCCCTCCCCCACCCCTAAATATAGAGCTACATAGCCCATCTTCGAACTTGACCTGTACTTTGACCTAAAGAGTCCTCATGCCAAGTTTGATCAAAATATCTCAACCCCTTCGAGAGTTATCGTGCTAACAGACGGACGGACGGACGGACAGATGGACAACTTTTGCGATGTTATAGGTATCCCTCCACTTACGTTTTGGGATTTTCTCGTGGAAAGTTATTGTATTTCTGAGCCATTTCATCTTGAAAAGATCATTTCTAGTATGAGTTGCGCTTTAAGACAGTGGAGTAATGAAAGAAAAGAAATAAAGAAAGTGCAACATAACACCCACTGTATTTCTTTGATTAATTTATTATTATTTATGACCCACTGTACATATTTAAGATAGTGGAGTAATGATAAATTAATATATAATTATTGACGACCCACTATACAGGTTTAAGATAGAGGAGTAATGAAAGAAAATAAAGAAAGAAAGTACAACATATCACAAAACAACAACTGAATCCTCGTGAATCACTTCGTTGATTTTTCGCTTTTCAGCGCTAGCCGAGATTTTCCTGGGTTGCCAGACAATAACTTTGTTTTTGTCTCGAGAGGTGAGAGAGTAGGCGCTGACAAACCTGATTTCGTCACTGCGAACGGCCCTCACAGGGAGGTGCCGTGGTTCACTATTATTCCACAGCATTTAACCACGGCGCGTATTTGTTTTAAGCTTTTCGCGAGAAAAAACAAGTATTTCTGCGCGAAGCACCGCTGCAGTCGGCAAGCACTAACAAGAGAATCGCTAATTTGAGGAGGCAAGTATTAGCAATTTCTGAAAAGCACTACTTCCGTACCATTTTAATGTGAAAAAGCTATTCCTCGTAAGAGCTGTGCTTTAACCCCGTGACCTCATTTCTCAATACCGACAGTCTGTTTTCCCGATCGTGATTGGGCCTACGTTAAACCATGCCTAAATTGACCAAAACCTGTGTGGTTGTTGCGTAGGAATAACAACAAGAGCTGTAAGCTCATATGGCACTTGCATGGGTCAAGCTGATTTGATTGATCAAAAGTAAGTTTCGACTTTGCGGTTGAGATGCGCACTCTAAGGGAGCTGGAACTTCATTTGTAAGCAAAACTCTTGAGGCAAAACTGCTAATGGGCTGATGGGCATCACGAAAATGCATATATTGCTTAAAAGTATTTTTTTTTACTTTGCGGTCAAGATTGGTACTTTAAGGAATAATCGGAGTTGGGAAGTAGCAATTTCTAAGCAAATGTTGTTGAGTCTCCAATATTCCAGCGAAGTTTCATCGTTCTAGCACATCTGGAAGTACCTTAACGCGCGATCATCGGAATCCCAGACCCCCCCCCCCTCCTCCAACTCCACCCACAATAACCGGAGCCAATCCGGTTCTGTAAATGATTAATCCAGAGCATCTGTTTGTCATTCCCACGAAGTTCGATCCAGATCACACCAGTCTAAGCGGGTCAAGTATTTTCCGCCCTCCCCCCAATAATTGCCGGATTCGGTCGGACTTACCTAGAGCATCTGTTTGTTCTTCCCACAAAGTTCCATCCCGATCCCTCCATTCTAAACGGGTCACGTATTCCCCCCCCCCAATAGTTGCCGGATCCGGTCCGGATATGAAAAAAATCACCGGAGAAATGTCCTCTGTTCAATTCTTAAATTTCACTCGAATCCGATCACCCATTCCAAAATTACGCATGACTGAAAATTTCGGATTCCCCTCCCTCCACTCCCCCCCCCCCCACCATTATCTGATCGACAAAATTTTTATTTTGATCTCCCGGCACCCACACCCGGCGTACACGGGTTTAGGGAGTGAGTATCCCACAAATACGCACACTGTCAACGATAGCATTTCAACAGCAGCTCTTGCAAAAATTCGCAGGTAAACAGAAAACTTCTTAGTTTCATCAGTTCTCAGAGACTTACATAAGACACTACACTGTCAGAAGTTTCATAACAGGTAACACAAGGATGCGCAGTTTCAACAGACAACACTTGGGATGTTATCTGTTGTGATTTTAAAAATATTCTGCATGAAATGTTATGCATAACGAGCATTGCCGAAGAGCCGAAAAATGCCGGAAAAGCATCTGCTGACTTTTTTGTTTGTCGTCATGGTATTGGAAAATTCAGCAGGTACTTTTTGGCGATTTTTGGGCTCTTCGGCAATGCTTGTTGTGCATAACATTTCACGCATAACATTCGTCGCGACAACAGATTACACCCCAAGTGTTTTCTGTTGAAACCGCGCATCCTTATGTTATCTGTTATCAAACTTCTGATAGTGTACATACCAGGTCAAACTGCCTCAAGCTTTTCAACCTAAGCCTCCAGCAACAACATTCAATCTTAACTCGTTTCAACACCGTTCCACTCGTGAGAATTCCGAATAAACACTAGACGCGGGCGTCTTGCGGCGGCTGATGAATATGTTTTCCAAGACTGGCTGATTGACAGGCGAGCCACCCCAAATTGTCAAGTCCCCGCCAGACCGCCCTCCCTCTTCCAAAGGTCTTTCTGGCATTATATTGCCATTGTAAAACACATGTTCTGTCCAAACGCTGGAATATGTCCGATTCAGGTATCGACATTGTTATTGATGGGTAGGCGGGAAAGCTTTCAAGCATGGAGAGTCTAAAGTGACGTCTAAAGCCCTGTTCTAATGTGGTAATGTTATTACTAACTGACATTTACAAAATTCTAGGAAACTAGTGTTTTTGTTTTGCTTCATGTCTTTACGAACACGACGAGAAAACGATCAAAAGAACGAATTTCTCATCTATTCTATGAATTATTATAACTCCTGCTTTTTCACAACAAAGAAGAAAGCGGAGGATATATTGTTAAACAATGGATGCATACAGTGGAATTAGTGGATACATATGTTTCCCGGGCAGCTTTGGTTGAAGGAGTATTTATGAAGGCGAAGGAGTAGAGGAGTAAAAAGAATGAAAGTATCCTAACAAGGAACAAGAGCCTACACATAAACGGGCTTCAAACAGCACGCTGAACCTAACATAGACTTCGGTTATTTTCCTTGGGACACTTAGGCCTGACTTAGGCTACACAGAAATTTCCACTTTACTGATTTTAAGTTCACTCAGCACTGGGGGCAGTTTTCTGTGAATTCTAGGGATCAAAGAGATCTTACGAATCTTATGAATATATAAGAATTAAATAAAGGAAAGTGCGAAATCCTGGAAATAATGTCAGAAAGAGAAGATGGGGTAACCGAAGTATGTGGAATACCGTTAAAAAAAGAGATAAAATTACTGGGACTAAAATTTAATAAATCGTGGAAAGATACTGAAAAAAAAGAATTGGTCGGAAACAATATAAAAAATGATAGTGTCGATTAATTACGGACGGAATCGGAAGCTCACGGTTTTTCAGAAAGCGGAATACATAAATATATACAGCCTTCCAATAATCTGGTATTTGGCTAATGTTTCGTACCCTTCGAAAGCGACATTAAAAAAAATTCACAAAATAAGATACAAATTCATATGGGAAGGAAAAGAACCGCCAAAACTCAGAATTACAGATATGTACCAGCAAAAGCTAAAAGGAGGACTTCAGATAATTAACCCTGAAGCTAAGTCAAGAGAGCTTTTCGTCAGGACAGCTCTGGAAAATATGACCGAGAAAAAAGACTCAGTATTAAATTCGTGCATATTAATGAGAACAAGCGGAAAAAAAAACCCCACAAAGCCTAGAAATCGCGTTTATGGACATAGAAGAGATGAGAAAAGAAACAATTGTTGACCCTGGTGTAAGAGAAACACCAACAGAAGAGATACGAAATTTTTACCGAGAAAAGATGAGTCTACCGGATTTACCAAATACATAACGTTCTCCCAACAGAAGAAAAGAAAGCACCGAATTTTCCCTGAACATAACATGGGAAAATGTAAAAATTGTAATGAAATCGGAGATGTACATCATTTTCTCATTAAATGCGGGAAGAAAAAGGAGAGAGTAAGAAAATTCGAAAATATAATACGTTCTTTAATGGAATATGGAGACAAATGGCATTTCAAGGAGGAAATGAGCCTTATAAACGTTAAAAGTAACCATGGATTAAAAAGAGAAAGGACAATGACATTCATCATATCGACATTTTGTTATTATGCGTGGAAAGACAGAGAAAAAGGTGAGGATGATAATGTATTAATGAAAGTTAAAAAATGTTGGCAAATGATAAAAGGTAGTAATGATAAAGTAGGAAATTTTTTGGAATTAAATTTTAATACTGAGGATTTAATTTGAAATTTAATAAAAAAAAATTAATTTATGTTAACGGTAAATTTTAATGTTTTAAGAAAGGGATACATTTTGAAAGGTTTTTTTTTGGCAACCAAAGTAGTTTTATATTAAGAGAATTGGTAATTGTTGAAAGTTTTTCATTTAATCGTACTAATTAATTTTGTGAGTAAAGTACGATCAAATGAACGTTTATTTGTATTTAATTTTTTGATTTTATTTGTTTTACAGTTTTAATTTAAAAAAAAAAGGGTTTTGGTATCGGAGACGGATATGAAAAAGATTATAATAAATGCCACTGCAAAAGGGATTCCCTATGATGGGAGGGCATCCTTTGACGCAGGAAGAGCGAAGAGGTAAAACAAATTTTGTGTTCTTAATGTATCCAGGACAAAAAAAAACTTTTGGCTGGTTGCAGAAAAAAAAAAAAAAATGAGGGGTAGTATTTTTATAAATAATATGTTTTAAATGAAAAAAAAAATTAGGAAAGGAGATTTTAAGAAAGGAAAAAGTAAAGAAAATTTAAGGTTTTAAACA
This sequence comes from Branchinecta sandiegonensis, assembly GCA_030848855.1. Classification (NCBI taxonomy): domain Eukaryota; kingdom Metazoa; phylum Arthropoda; class Branchiopoda; order Anostraca; family Branchinectidae; genus Branchinecta; species Branchinecta sandiegonensis. The sequence continues at coordinate 15,767,890 of JAUPMV010000003.1, read as the reverse complement.
TGAAAAATGGTAAAATGAGAAATAAGGGATAAAAGAGGAAATAAGAAAGAATGACGCTAAATATATAAGTCGGTCATTGAAACAAAAACAAAAAAAATAATAATTTAAAGCATGAGATGTTGGGACCGTTGGCGTCACCGAGGGAAAGTGGAAGCGTAGTCACCTGGCCAAATCATATTGGACAGGAAGAACCGAAAAGATACTACGTGGCAATAAAAAAAAAAGAATAAGACCCAACAAATTGATCACAACTATTGAAAGAATCCAGCATATCTGTGTTACTGAGACTGAGTGAACAGATATCAAAATATGACCATACACAAGCATTCAGAAGCATCAATCTTCGTTCTAACCGGTTAATTCAGAGCGCGAATTCCCCCCGCCACAGAGAATGTGTGTGTGATTAAAAATGTATGTGCTTTATTGCGCTTTTATGTGTATGCGCCAAAGTGACTCGGCTAAAGATGCATACGTTTGCATCTTGACGCTACATTTTTATGTAGGAAAAACTGCAATTGCTGCGCCAGAAGCCCAGCGTTTTAGCGGCTCTGGACAAACGCTCAGTGCTTGAAGCCGTTGGTGGGAACCGGGTGTCGCTCGACCCCATGGCGCCAAGACGAAAGCTAACTGCAAATAAGCCTAATACAAACAGAAACCTACTCTGTCGTGAGTATCCGATTCAACAGTTTCTTAGTGACTAATCACTCGCACACCAATCTCATCAGCACTCGAGCCACAGATGCACGAAATGGACTGAATCAATCACAGTCCCACGTGCCCAAACTGACGAGTGCCTCGGCCTGGAAACGCTCTCAAGAGAGAGCTCTCCGCAGACTTCACTCGTCTCCACCCCTCCCTCTCCCGGTTTCCCAGGCAAAGTCTCTGGGAAAGCCGGTAGGGTTGGCAAGTGTCGCAAGACAGTACGAACTGGAGCCTGGAATCCAGACCCCAGTTTTTTTCAAAAGCGGGGCGAGAGGGGGGGGGGGGGGGGCTTGCTGCATCGTTACGAAGAAATCTTCTAGATTCCAAGGTAAAAACTGTACCGCACAGCTCCCCACCGATGCAGGTGACCAAATTTTTGGCAAGCAAAGACAGATAAAATCTAAAAAGACCAACTTTATAAAGGCATACCAGCAGAAACCTTAGGAACCAAGCATATTACTTTCAAATTATGCTTCTAAACCCAAATTAAGTACCAAGTTTTTTCAGGCGCAGCTGTAGCGAAATATGGTACTCCACAGATACATGCTTAGTGAAAAAAAAAAACCGTTTTCGGAAGTGGGTGGCTACTTCTACAGGAAGGAAAAAACGAAACCCAATGTAGTGTACTGGAAATGATGTCAGTATGATTCCTGCAAGATGTCATACTTCATTTCAGGAGGCCACCATTATGTTCCAACCAGCCCCAGCATCACAGCCAAGAAGTTCTTGGAGGCTAATCTATGAAGGGAGAACGGTTTCTTCTCTATGCTAGTCGCCTTGCTTTCAGCCTAGCCTGTCGCGATTATAACTTTCGCTGTTTTGCCGGTTTCCGCATGGCGCTGTTTTAGCTTTCACGGTTTCGAGCGTCTCTGCTTTCGCAGTCGTTGTTTTGGGGATCCCAAAGTGGAGGGATACCCATGACATCGCAAAAGTTATCCGTCCGTCCGTCTGTCCGTCTGTTAGCACGATAATTCTCGAAGGGAATGAGATATTTTGATGAAACTTTGAGTGAGGGTTCTTCGGGTCAAGGGTAAGGTCAAGTTCGTAGATGGGCTCTGTAGACCTACATTTAGGGGTAGGGGAGGGGGTTCAAATTAAGGGACAAACAAAATATTTTTAAACAGCTAATATGCCAGTCGATTAAAGGGTAAGAAGGCATGCTGAGCACGATGGTGAAAACCATTTCCTCGCCGGACAGGTAGTTCGTCCGGAATCCGACAAAAACCGGAAAATTGGTTAAAAATAAAAGTCTCATCTGAAGTTGATTAAATGGTTGATTCAGGGGTAAGAAGACATGTTGAACACGATAGTGAAAACCATTTCTTGCCGGACACCTAGTTCGTCCGGAATCCGGCAAAAACTGGAAAGTTGGTTAAAAGTAAAAATTTCATTTGAAGTTGATCAAATGTTCGATTTCAGGGTAAGAAGACATGCTGAACACGACTGTAACAACCATTTTCTCGCCGGACAACTAGTTCGCCCGGAATCTGGCCAAAACCGGAAAATCTGTTAAAAGCAAACATTGTATCTGAAGTTGATCAGATGTTCTTTATAGGGATAAGGAGATACGCTGGATTCGTTTCTGAATTTTCTTTTTTTGCTGGACTAGTGGACTAAGTTTCGGTTAGTATCGTCAAAATAGATATGGCTTATAGAGGTATATCTGAACTTGGTTTTCTGTAATGATTAGCCTGGCGAAGACCGGATCTGGCGAAGACAAGACCCAATTGTCTGGATCAAATATTAGATTTTTGGGATCCCATCGACACCTTTGGTCTTGTTGTTTTCGAGATCTTGACATCTAACCCTTCAGCCTAAGTCCCAAAATTCCCCAAAACTGGCCTTTTCAGAATGACAGTTGTATTTCTGAGATTGTGATCTGCTTCTAGTCACTAAGTTGCGTGTTTACACTGCGGGGAAAAAACTGCGCAAGTTCATCATAAGACCGGTCGTATATTTCTTACAAATCCAGTCTACTTCCAGAGCATTTCATCTCTTATTATTTCCACGATTCTGCATTTCTGTCGGTGAACTGAACTCCCCGCCATAGCGTTCGCCGTATTGGCAACTGCTGGCAGATTATTTATTTATCTACTAGAAATACAATATGTGACGACAAGTGTTCTTCGTCCCTCAATATTCGATATTCCGTCGGCCCACACGAAAATCTCGGGAAATTTGTCGGCACAGTTTAGTTTGCCCCCCCCCCCCCCACCCACCCACCCACGTGATGAGCACCAGGCACACCCCTGCTCGAGGGGGCATCAACTCCCCAAAACTGGGATAGCCCACAGTGTGCCCGACAATTGACTTGACTTGACTTGACTTGCTTTATTTACTACTAAATACAAAATAAACTATAAAAACACGCCACCGCCCGGGGAAGGCTCAAACAGCCTGATGATGGACGACAGTGTGCCCCGAAGTGTGCCCGATTGTGCTACCGAACCCATTTTCGTACAAATTTGGGTACAGTGTACCGAACCATTGAGTGTGACCTAAGTGTGTCAGACTGTGCTAGCAAAGTCGTAATTTTGTTGGTCTGACTCTTTTCGAGTCAGACCAGGCTCCCGCATGTTGCTTCTGAAGAGCTTATTTATTTATCATCTTATTTATTAACTTCTACTTCTGTCACGTAGACCTACTGGTTATTCAAATTGTACGTTGTTTCTCAGCAATACCTCTATGCTCTATCAATACCAAGGCGGGCCTCGCGGGTGGGTCACTTAATCTTTGAGAAGACCAGAAAAGTCAAGCAAGTTTTCAACAGAAGTGTATCTGGTGCGGCTGGTGCTTTAAGTGAAATAGAACTGTCTGTAATAACCCACGACAAGAGAGGCGGCACTGCACATTTTGGGTGGATCTTGAGAACCTAGTCCCCCATCAGCTCTTTTCTGGGAAACTACTTCGAAATTGTCTTATCTCTCGTGAGCCTGAAGACCAATACAAACTTCAGAATCTATACTTAGAGAAGTTTCGACAGGGGGACGTTTGACTTGGGGACGTTATGTCATGGGGACGTTTCGCCATGGAAAAGTTTTGCCACGGGGACGTTTCACTCGGGACGTTTCGCGCGAGGTTTCGCGCGAGGTTTCGCGGTGGACGTTTGTCGGTAAGCTCCCGGTACACAGTGCGCCCGACAGTTGGTACCCTCTCCCCCCTGCGAGCATGCCTTAGTGCTGGAGCTTGGTTATGAAAGAAGGACTTGATGTGCTACACCGTCGTCTCTCCCAAACCCCTGCCCTGCCCCAAGCAAACACTAGGAACCGCCTTTGAACTAGCGAACAATACAGTAAAATCCTAAGAAGCAGGAAGCAAAAACATAAAAGCAGAATACTTGTTCTTCAACATAGGCTACCACTTGAGGTCCTTTGTCCCCCCCCCCCCCCCAGTCAATGGCACCTTTGCTTCAGGGTAGGCTGAGGCTACCCCATATAGCAGCCACGTGGAAAAATAAATTAACCGAAAAGATTAACAGGAGGCTTATAATGGTCATGATAAGCAACCCACCAGTAAAATGGCGTCTTTGCTCCAGGGTAGGCTAACCCGCCAACCACGAGGAAAAATAAAATAAACTGAAAAGATTAACATATACAAAGGTTAGCAATTGACATTATGAACTCATTTCGGATAATTAAAGGAGTAGATGATATTGACCCCAATTCATTTTTCAAGTTCAATCACTACCATACAACCCGACAACACCCTTCTAAACTATACCCTCAAACCACATAAAAAAATTGTCCTGTGTTCGTTCGCAGGGTTGCCACATCAAAAATATTTAGAGAGTGACTTTTGGCCGAACACAGAGAGTGAATCGGGAGTGAAATCTATTTTCATAAAATGTTCACCTTTGGTCGGAACCGCCTTCGTAAAAATGACACATCTTAATTTTACTTTCATGAAAAACTTGAAATAGTTACTTCTGGTCGGAATCCCTACTGCAAAAATGACACATTTGATCATTTGGTCATTTTAACAATTTTGGTCATTTAAACTCATTTGTGCCTTTTTTATCCGCAATTGTAATGTGTATTAACCAAATTTGTAATTTGACAATCCCGTGCATTTTGTTTTATCAGAATTTTGGGAATAAATGAATTGCAATTGTAATTGTAATTTTCTGAAATAGAGTGATTTTTATGTCCTACGTAGGACAAGAGTGGCAAATACAAAACAGAGTGACAATTCACACTATCGTGCGACATGTGGCAACACTGATCGTTCGTCAATAAGGGGTAACTGATCCGTGGAACAGTTCGCCAGCAGAAGTTGTTGATTCAGGCAGTATCCAAACGTTTAAGCGTGGTATAGTGGACACCCCATTTTACTCAGTTGCTTTTGTAGTTTAAAAATGTGTTTACTTTTGTAGTGTGTCAGTTTCTGTGTGTAAGTTTATCTAATTCGTTAGTACTTGTGTAGTACAGTAGAGCAAGAATAAATAAGGGAAGAATTGAGAAGACTAGAATCATGGGACGTTGTTTTCTGCCCGATCCTCAAGTACCGGGGGTGGAGCCTATTCGGCGCGTGTCCAGACCACAGAGTAAATATTGGCGCTATTTCTTCTGATCGCCATGCTTCGCGTCAAGGAAGTGCGCCAAATTCAAATTAAACAGAAAGAGGCCGACATTTTGCCCTTCTTTCAACAAATCGCTGCTACCACTAGTTTAAAAGACGAGACAAGGGGCTGAAGTACAGTGAGATGATAGAAGTCGTGCAATTCTACATTCAAGGATGACGAAAATAAAGGCAGAAAAGGACCGATTTGGACTGAACACTATAAGTTTAAAGAAGGAAGGGACACGCTTCCAAACATTCATGCAATCTCTATGGCAGATTCTTAGTGATGAAAAAAAAGACTGTCAATAGGATAGATAGTGAAACATTTAGCCAACTACCCGAGATAATGATATACATTTTGACCAAAAATAATAAATGGTTATCTCAAATATAGACGTTTTGAATGGTACCGTGCAATTATCATTTTCAGTAATAAATTAAAATTTTAAATTAGGAAATACTTCAAGCCAACGTTTCAAGCCTAACCGAGAAATGTTATGAACTGAATTTTGTGTACAGAGTACAACTTAAAAACAAAACATAACAACTCTTTGAGTACAATTCGCCAGCTATGCCCAAATTCCAACTTGAATGATGTAAGATCATGATAATAAAAAAAAAAAACATTACGAAAAGGCATAGACAATGACAAATGTGGGCAGATGTAAAGTGCAACTATCCGAGATAATGATATACCTTTTTGACCAAGAATAATAAGTTGTTATCACAAACTGAGACGTCTTGAAAGATATCCTACACTCAGCAATCGTTAATTAAAATTAGGACTTTATACTGTTTTTCGCAACTACACGAGAAAATGATATGAACTAAATTTCGTGTAGAGTACAACTTAAAAACAAAACATAGTAACTCATTGAGTACATTTCGACAGTTAAATAATGGCCAAGCTTAATACCTTTTCTAGAAGCGATTCTTTACAGTCCTGAGAAGACCAAAATAAAATTACTAATGTTCACACCAGTCCTATTGAATCTGAACTAAATGCATGCATGTTAGATCTATGCTTCAGCGTTCAAGTTGCTTAATTGTTCCCCTGAGTCATCAAATGCCGCATTCCCTTGGGCTTCACCGTCTTTGTGAAGGGTGGTGACAACATAAGCTTCATAATGCAAATCTGACCCGAGATTGAAAAGGAGTTTCCATTTATATAATCCTCAGAATCTGCACTGTTTGAACTTCCCGCCTTTTCTGACTGCTTCATCACTTTTGCTCTGGAGGTAACATTTAATACTGCAAGAGGCAACACGCGAAGCTCCACCCAGGCTCCACCCCCAGTAAATAATATCGGACGAAAAGAGATCTAGGATGCTGACATCAGGATTATGTGAGTTCTCAATTCTTCCCTTATTTATTCTTGAGTAGAGGTATGCTTATGTGAACGTTTGTTGACAGTGGACTTTGCCATTTTCATGCACTTGCTGTGTTTGAAGCTAACTACCAGTTAGCCAAAGTAGGTAATTAAGGGAATCTGAAAACATCTGTTTAGGTATTTTGCATCTTCATTCTACCATTTAGCCCAAAACTGCACTGTTGACATAAGCTCTACTGTAACTATACAGTAGTTGCGTTTTTGATCCGAATTCTCCTCGCGATTCTCCTATTTCGCGTTTCTGGACTATTCAGATGAAGTGAATTCTCCTTTTCTTGCGTTTTGGTCAGAATCGAGAACGGGGAAAACCTCAAGATTCTGCAGAATCGAGAAGTTGCTCTGATGGCGAATTCTCGATTCTCCCTCTCTGCGTTCTCCTCCCTGATTGGTCAACAGAGTGCGGGTGCTTAATATGCATGAACTCGTATGCCGGGTTGCGGACGAGCTGCAAAATTAGTGTTTTTGTTAAAAGCAAGAATGGAGAAGTCAGAGGAGCAAAAACGGTAATTTGTATGAGAATCGAGAATTCGGAACGGAGAATTCGGATCAAAAACGCAACTAGTAACTACTTCACATAAGCTCTACTGCACTGAAATGGCGACAAGCTAAAAGCTTAACGCCAAATCTAATAACAATAAATAAGCACGCACTGTGTGCTTTTCATAGACCTGGACGTGAACAGGCCATGCAGCGTCCTAGCCGACAATGTAGGCCATGTTAAAAAAAAGACATGGCCTAGGCTGATCCAAATCCTTCTTACCGAAATATCCTCCTCTTGGACGGTCGCTCTTCCTCGCATCCAAACTAGACCGTAAATGAGCCCTCATTTAGCAAACATCATTTGACGTTTACAATACTTTACAACCACTTCCGAATGAGTTTTGTCATGAAACATGACTAAACTTTCTTTCTAACCACTCACCTCAGACGCTCTCTAGCAACTGAATTCTATAACTTACCGGCGGTTGCGGTTACGTCTCCGCTGATGGAACTTTTTGACGAGTAGATGGCAGGCGTTGACTGAAAGGAAGGTAATGATTTGTACATATGATGATTCATTCAGTATTTACTTCTTTTGCCGTTTAGATTAAAAAGCTTAATATCCGTGCTCATTAAGCTGATTGACATTTTCATTTCAGTGTGCTAGACTAGACTAGACGCTTGTACTAGTGCTCAGTTTCGACCATAAGTGGCGTGGTCTTCGCTGCTGACTATAGCATCGTCGTTGAAATTTGAGGTGTTGACTATACTTCAGCCGGTTATCGCAGCCCGTGACGTCACACGAGAAGTTCATATTTTCCATTTACCAACGGAATTGATTGTCCCTAGAACGGTTTATTTTAATTCACCTGCTTCTGATAAATTCCTGAAAATCAAAAAGTAAGCCCACAATGATAAACCTGTTAGTACACTATGTTATAGAGCCAGGTGGCTAGGGATTATGGCCAAAATTCAAAGAATTGTAATTAGTGCCACAGCACGCTTGCCACCGTTCTTCTGAGAAGAAATTACGTGATGAAGATGCTAAGACGAGATTTGCTTGTTACAACTAAAGTAAATTTTACTAAATTTTACTAAGATTCGCTTAAAACTGCTCAAGAGATATTGACAGCATGACAGCATAATAATTTTATATCTTATATATAGTTATTAGGAGGAAGAACAGTAAATGCAAAATGGGCTTTATTATTAAAAGGTGACGTAAATAGTTTAAAAGTGGGTGAAAATAGTGTCAATGAGGGACGGAGGAGTAGCCACAAAAATTACATAACATGATTTTCGTTTTTTTATTTAAATAATATAAAAATAAGTTAAATTAGAAAAGTTGCTACGGAAAAAAAAGAAAAAAAAGAGCTATTGACAGCACATCTGCTGAAGCACATCAGCGGAGCTTATCCTGCACCGTCTTTTTTAAGCAGCGATTTCTAATGCTACAATGCCACTGCTCTGCCACTTTTTCTGTATCTTTCCCCTTTAAAGTACAACTCTTGCTAGAACAAGACCAAAGGTTTCGATGGGATCCCAAGAATTCAATATTTGTTCCAGACAACTGGGTCTTGTTTCGGCCGAATTCCGAAACTACAAGTCCGGCGAAAAAAGAAAGCTCAAAAACGAAGTCAGCGTATTACATTCTTTCCCCAATATTGAACATCTAATCAACTTCAAATACAAATTTAACTTATAACAAATTTTTCGGCTCCAGCCGGATTCCGGTCCAACTATATGTCCGGGTGAAAAATGATTGTCATACACGGATTCAGTATCTCTTCTGACCCCTAAATCGGATATATAATCAACTACAAATAAAACTTTAACTTTTAACAATTTTCCGGTTTTGGTCGGATTCCGGGCGACTACATGTCCGGGTAGAAAATTGCTTTCACATAAGTATTCAGCATGTCTTCTTACCCCTAAATCGAACATCTAATCAATTCCAAATAAAACTTTTAATTTTAACAAACTTTCCGGTTTTGGCCGGATCCCGGACCAACTACTTGTCCGGCGAGAAAATGATTTTCACCATCATGTTTAGCATGTCTTCCTACCCCTTAACTGAACATCTAATCAACTTCAAATAAAACTTTTACTTTTAACAGACTTTCCTGTTTTGGCCGGATTCTACTTGGCTAACTACTTGTCCGGCGAAAAAATGGTTTTCACCTAAATCGAACATCTAATCAACTTCATATAAAACTTTTACTTTAAACAAACTTTCCGGTTTTGGCCGGATCCCGGGCGATCTACTTGTCCGATGACAAAATGGTTTTCACCATCGTGCTCAGCATGTTCTTACCCCATAATCGACTATCACATTATCTGTTTAAAAATGTTTCATTTGCCCCTTAATGTAAACCCCCTACCCCACCCCTAAATGTAGGGCTACAGAGCCATCTACGAACTCGACCTTACTCTTGACCCAAAGAATCCTCACACCAAGTTTCATCAAAATATCTCATTCCCTTCGAGAGTTACAGTGCGCACAGACGGACAGACGGACGGACGGACAACTTTTGCGATGTCATAAGGTATCCCGCTACTTACGTTTTGGCATCCTAAAAACCTTTTTTTTTACGGTAGACTGGTTTGGAAGTAGCGTTTTTAGTGGAGTGTTCCTTGGAACAACCCACTTTTGCGAGCTCTGTAGCAGCTTTCAGCTTTCGGTTTTCACCATATTTTGTGAAGCTCATAACTCGTGAACGAGTGAATGTCTCAAGTTCAAACTTGGTATACTTGTGGTTATTGTGGTCTAGTTGTGCCTTTTGAGGGTCCCAACCCCACCCCCCCACACCCTCCAAGTTCAGGGGCAGATGTGCCCAGATTGCGCAGAAAAAAAGTTCATAACTTGACCAGAGTTGGACATAAGACGATGAAATTCCTTGTACTTGTAGATCCTAGGACTAGGAACTACTTTTAAAGTTGCACCTCCTCCACCCATCCCGTTCCTGGGCAACTGGGCCCAGATTGCCCAGGAGTAAAGTTCGCTACCCGTGACAGGAATCAACATGTATCAAGTTGAAACTTGGTCGGTTTGTCAGCATTGGGGTCTCTTTTCCTTTTCGCGGGTCCCAAACCACACCCTCACTTGGTTTAGGGGCGATTGGGCCCAGATTGCCCATTTCTTAATGTTTTTAACTTGACAATAACTGGAAATAGGACGATGAAACTTCTTTGTTCTTCCACAACCACCCGCCACACTGCCCGTTATGGGCAAGTGGGCCCAATTTGCCCATGAGTTAAGTTTTTGACCCGTGACTGGAACCAAACACTAAGCTGGTATCGAGGATATTTAGGTCTAGATATGCAAATTGATGCCACCCCCCCCCCCCCCACCCTCCCGTTCATGGGTAACTGGGCCCAGATTTTCCATGAGTTATGTTCGTCTATGACATGTTTCGACTTCAAGTCTTGTATACTTGTGAATATGTATGTATATATGCAGATATGTAACAGCACCCAATAAGACCATGCGGCGTACTTCAAAGCTCATGGGCAAGTGGGCCCAAATTGCCCATGACAAAAGTAGGGTCACTAACATGCCTGCCATATTTGTCCTTAGAACATCTGGAAGTATCCTAACTCGCGATCACCGGAATTCCGGGAAACCCCCTTCAACACCCCTTAAAGAGCTCCGATATGATCTGGTTCTGTCAAGAGCGTACTAGGGCTTGTGCTTGCTCTCTTCGCAAAATTCCATCCCGATCCCTCGATTCTAAGCGTTTCAAGAGGTTTCCAGTGCCCCCCTCGGATTCCCCGCTCCAGCTCCCCTTAAAGTCACCGGATCCGGTCCGGAATCTTCGAATTATAAAGCTACATTAAGATCCAATCACCCGTTTGAAAGTTATACATACCTCAAGTTTCTGAATTACCCCTCCCCCCCCCCCCCAAGGTGCAGGTCGGATCGGGAAGTGATTTGTTCTAATATAATCTGGTCGGGTCCTTGATACGTGTGCCAGTTTCATCGTGCTAGCTTATGTGGAAGTACCCGAACTAGCGAAACCCGGACCGACAGACCGACGGACGGACAGAAATTACGAACTATATGGGCAAGTACCATAAAAATTGTTACCACACTTTGAGGTCCATGAGAGGGCCCATGGTGATTCAGTTTACTGACTCTTCATTATTTGATTTGTAGCTTTTAATTTTCTTATATATCTACACAAAGAGACAGGCCTATGCTTCGTCGAACGTTAGTTAAACTACAGCAGTTCAGTTTTGGGCTTTTAAATACCCATTCATGTGATCTTTAGAGCCTTTCATTCATTTATTCGTACTACACAAACTACATAAAATAAATATGGGGCAAGAAACAAGACCCCCTGAAGCTATCTTGTTGGGGATTTTTGGGGACCTTTAGTTTGCTACTTCGTCTGACTGGTAGTTGACTTTAATCACAGCAAGTGGATACAAATGGCACCGTTCAACGTTAACTAACATGAAGCATGCCTTCAATATACCTAATTAAACCGGATCATACCTAAACCAAGAACTGATAATCAATCAAACAATTTCATTTAGACCATAAAAACCCTCCGTAGCGTTTTGATCAAACACTGCTAAACCAAGAGAATCTATGTCAAGACTGTCGACAAGGCCTGCTTAATTCTGGCCAGCGTTTAAGCCGTGATGGGTTGGGTACTCCCCCGTCAGCGGTTGAACAGAGGCTCATTTGGGTTCAAGAACTAAATTTGTATAGTGTAGAACTTCGCACCTCTACGGTATACTTTGATAAAACTCCGGACAGAAAATTCCTTTGCTGGTCGGGATTCCGGAAAGTGAGCTGAATCCTGGATGAAGAACAGGTATTCTCAGGCAAATTGAAATCCCCATTATCGTCTGCTGTTAGTTTTCTAGCCCACAATAAATCTAGTTAGATCTGGCCAGAAGTAGTCTCAATTGCGAGAGCCTTTTAAGCGCAACCTCAACCCAGCGCAACCTCAACCCAGCGCGTACTCTATAGTCTATATAATCTAATTCTTCAGTGATGTACTTTACTTTCGAGATTTTGTTATTGTCATTTACGTTCCTTCTTTCACTCCGTTTGTGTGTACAGTTCTGCAGTATGGTGAGTAATAAATACAAAAAATACAACGCTATTCAACGAAACAGAGAGGTAAAAAAAATCTTTGTCTTTTTGGTAGTGTTTTTATTTATTTGTAGCCTAATTCAGTTTCGATATTAAGCTCGGTTGGGTTTGTTTAAATTCTTTGCGATGTGTACATTAGGACGACCTAGGAGTACCTTAGGATGTGTACCTTTAGACGCTAAGTTAGTCAATGATGCTGTGAAACTTCGTTTTTAGACAAATTGTCAACATAATCGTGTTGCTCCAAAATAACTTTTCGCTCCATTTCTCACCCGGTACACCTTTCTGCCTGTGCAGTGCTCAGGACATCAAAATAACATATAAAGGTGGTTAGGAAAGCAATTGTGGTTAGAACAAGAGCTGTAAGCTCATATGGCACTTGCATGTGTCAAGATGATTTGATTGATCAAAAGTAAGTTTCGACTTTGCGGTTGAGATGCGCGCTCTAAGGGAGCTGGAACTTCATTTGTAAGCAAAACCCTTGAGGCAAAACTGCTAATGGGCTGATGGGCATCACGAAAATGCATATATTGCTTAAAAGTATTGTTTTTACTTTACGGTCAAGATTGGTACTTTAAGGAATAATCGGATTTGGGAAGTAGCAATTTCTAAGCAAATTTTGTTGAGTCTCTAATATTCCAGCGAAGTTTCATCGTCCTAGCACATCTGGAAGTACCTTAACGCGCGATCACCGGAATCCCAGACCCCCCTCCCCCTCCTCCAACTCCACCCACAATAACCGGAGCCAATCCGGTTCTGTAAATGATTAATCCAGAGCATCTGTTTGTCATTCCCACGAAGTTCGATCCAGATCACACCAGTCTAAGCGGGTCAAGTATTTTCCGCCCTCCCCCCAATACTTGCCGGATTCGGTCCGGAAATGAAAAAGGTCACCAGAGAAAAATGTCCTCTGTTTAATTATTAAATTTCACTCGAATCCGATCACCCGTTCCAAAATTACGCATGACTCAATATCCCGGATTCCCCTCCCTCAACCCCCCCCCCCAAGATTATCATATCGAGGATTTTTTTTTTTATTCCAAGTCAGTTTGAACGGGTCCCTGATATGCCTTCCAAGTTTCGTCGTGAAAATCCCCCAAAAAACGGAATTCCGGGATACCCCCTCCTCCCCCCCCCTCAAGTGTCCGGATCCAGTCAAATTATGTAAAAGATTTACATGGACCAGACGTTTGTTCTTCCCAGCAAGTTTCACTCCGATACCATCATTCTAACCGTTTCTCGAGATTTCCGATCCAACCCCCCCCCCCCCCCACCACCCCCCGCTCCCCCGCGGTGCACGTAGCCAATCCGATTCAGCAAATGACTTACCTAGAGCATCTGTTTGTTCTTCCCACAAAGTTCCATCCCGATCCCTCCATTCTAAACGGGTCACGTATTTTCCGCCCCCCCCCCCCCCAATAGTTGCCGGATCCGGTCCGGATATGAAAAAAATCATCGGAGAAATGTCCTCTGTTGAATTCTTAAATTTCACTCGAATCCGATCACCCATTCCAAAATTACGCATGACTGAAAATTTCGGATTCCCCTCCCTCCACTCCCCCCACCATTATCTGATCGACAAAATTTTTATTTTGAAGTCAGTTTGATTGGGTCCCTGATATGCCTGCCAAGTTTCATCGTGAAAATCCCCAAAACCACCATCACCGGAATTCCGGGACCCCCCCCCCCCATAAGTGTCCGGATCCAGTACAATGGTCTAAAGGACTTATCTAGAGCAGATGCTTGTTCTTCCCAGCAAGTTTCACTCCGATCCCTCCATTCTAACCGTTTCTTGAAATTTCCGGTCTCCCCCCCCCAACTCTCCCCTGGCTACCGAATCCGGTCAAGACTTTAAACGGGACATTACAGATATATATTCTGTTCAGTTATGAAGTTTCATTACAATCCGATCATCCGTTCGAAAGTTACACACTTCTCAATTTCCCGGATTCCCCTGCGGATTCCCCTCCCTCCACTCCCCCACCATTATCTGATCGACAAAATTTTTATTTTGAAGTCAGTTTGATTGGGTCCCTGATATGCCTGCCAAGTTTCATCGTGAAAATCCCCAAAACCACCATCACCGGAATTCCGGGACCCTCCCCCCCCCCATAAGTGTCCGGATCCAGTACAATGGTCTAAAGGACTTATCTAGAGCAGATGCTTGTTCTTCCCAGCAAGTTTCACTCCGATCCCTCCATTCTAACCGTTTCTTGAAATTTCCGGTCTCCCCCCCCCCCCCCCAACTCCCCCCTGGCTACCGAATCCGGTCAAGACTTTAAACGGGACATTACAGATTTATATTCTCTTCAGTTATGAAGTTTCATTACAATCCGATCGTCCGTTCGAAAGTTACCCCCCCCCCCCAAAAAAAAAATGGTCGGATCAGAAAACTGATTATTCCTAATTTTGTTTGGTCGGGTCTCTGATATGCCTGCCAAGTTTCATGGTCCTAGCACAACTGGAAGTTCCTAACTCGAAAAAGTGTGACAAAATGCCCTAAATTTTCAAGTTTCCAGCGCCCCCACTTCCCCGCATATGGTCGGATCGGGAAACTGATTATTTCCAGGTTAGTTTGGTCGGGTCCCTGATATTCCTGCCAAGTTTCATTGTCCTAGCTCATCTGGAAGTACCCTCACTCGAAAAAGTGTGACAAAATGCCCTAAATTTTCAAGTTTCCAGCGCCCCCACTTCCCCGCATATGGTCGGATCGGGAAACTGATTATTTCCAGGTTAGTTTGGTCGGGTCCCTGATATTCCTGCCAAGTTTCATTGCCCTAGCTCATCTGGAAGTACCCTCACTCGAAAAAGTGTGACAAAATGCCCTAAATTTTCAAGTTTCCAGCGCCCCAACTCCCCCGCATATGGTCGGATCGGGACACTTATTATTTCCAGGTTACTTTGGTCAGGTCCCTGATATTCCTGCCAAGTTTCATTGTCCTAGCTCATCTGGAAGTACCCTAACTCGAAAAAGTGTGACAAACTGCCCTAAATTTTCAAGTTTCGAGCGCCCCCACTCCCCCGCATATGGTCGGATCGGGAAACTGATTATTTCCAGGTTAGTTTGGTCGGGTCCCTGATATCCCTGCCAAGTTTCATTGTCCTAGCACATCTGGAAGTACCCTAACTCGGATATGTGGGACAAAAAACTCGGACCGACCGACAGACGGAATTGTGATCGGTAAATGGCACTTGAGCCAGAGGCTGCAAGTGCCATAAAAACGTGTCTTGCTCATTGAGAGCATGTTCCACCCTCGTACCAATAGTAACTATTAGTTACTAAATCCGTTCCAACCTCACGAAAAGTTACTACGCTGACCGTTCCAGCCTTCTCGAAATAATAACCAATAGTAACTATCTGCTTACCACGCTCGGGAGCGTGGTAAGCGTAGTAACCACGAATCTCTGTCACGGGATTGGTTGGATTCACCTGTGGCATATAGTCCGCTGTAAAATAGAAAAATCGTTTCAGCCTTGACGACAAAAAGGCAGAATTTGTGACGTCATGCATGGTAACTACGGTAAGTAGGATGGAACACGCTCTGAGTAACGCAAGCTGATCCTTTGGAGGCTCTACTCGAGACTTACATTTGTGAAGTTCGTCCGAGATACCAAGAAGCTACTACCAAACATAAGATGAAAACCTGGGTATAGATCTCTTGAGTTCGGGCATGGTTATATTTGTCTGAGAAATCTGTAGGCTATACTTCGGTATATATGTGTGATAATAAGTTTTTTTTTTCGTAAGTAGCATCCAGTTTCGTCTTTTTTCTCAATCATCATTTTCGAAACAGCAAATTGACACCCTAACTAAGTCCTAATTTTGAGCGTGTCCGAAAGCTCGGAAACGAACGAAAATGCTGAATTAATTCAGCATTTTATGCAGCATTTCGCTTTCGGACTTAAATTTTAGCTCAGTTAATGCAGCATTAATTCAGCATAAAATTAATCGAAAAATTCAGCGAAGATGCTAAATTTTACGCTGAATTTTCAAGAAGAAACTGGGGAGCTGGCGATTAAGGCTAAATTTCGGAATTAGAAGTGTCAGAGAAGAAATAAAGAACGTGTCCGAAAGCTTTTAGTGCTGTAAATGCTGCATATAAGGTAAAAACTTTCGGACGAAAATAAAAATAAAAATGCAGCATTAAATGCAGCATTTACAGTCCTGAAAGCTTTCGGACACGCTCTTTGTATAGCGTAGAAGAATTGACACAAATACAAGCGCATAAGAGGTACCACAAATCACACGGAAATTCCACTATTTGAAAATCGATTATTCGTGAATCGCGGAACAACGAAGTAGCGCATTTTCAGCGGATCTTCAAGCCAATTTAAGTGAATAAGTGATAGGTAACTAGATTGTCCTATCCCAGCGCTTTTCGGTTAAACTTTAAGGGCAATTTGCAGCGATAAGAGGAACTCAGTAGTTCCTCTTCTATGGTAATCCGAAATGCTTCGCCGTGGGCATAAAGGATTGGAAAGAACGAATTGTCCTTCGTGCTTAAAAATCTAGTAGCCTTGACCATACCTTGGAGTAAGCAGATGAGTCCTTGAGCACAGCTTCACCCTTTTTGCTCTTGTCCTTGACAAGCCACCGTGAAAACCAATGTTGAGATAATCGGTGCATTTTTTTCCCGAGAAGAAGCTAATGCTGCGTGAAGACCGCAGTTTGCTGCACGGATGCACAATACCGGAAGTGAGTATGCTACTGATCCCAAACGATGGAGAAAATGGGGTACTTATTTGCTGACAAGAGCACTCGTTTTCTTTCGTTTTTCATGGGTTGTGTTTTCGTCTTGGAGATCGCTTTGTTTTGCAGTTTCCTCGACAATTCAGTTCGTGTTCAGCACAGGCGATTTTCTGATTTTCTTCTTTTAGTAATTTGGATGTTTTCGCCGTCAGGTTTCACTATTTTGGTACCAGCTTATCGGCGGCGGATAAGCTTTTTCATACGTCGCCTCTCAAGAACGTTTCGTTGGGTACCCAGGTGGACGATATCAAGTGTGAGGTTCACGTCGTCAGTCTATTTTCACTATTTTGGTATCAACCAGTAGCGACGAATTGGCTCTTTTTAAGTATATTATTGCCTCTCAAAAACTTTTAGTTGGGTAATCCAGTCACCGATGTTCCATCAGTGTAAAATTTATCCATGGACCAAGCAGCACAAATTTCAACATAAGGCATCAATATAAACATGATTCCATTCTGCCGAAAAAGGTTTAAACCAAACGAGTATCAGCACTTGACTTAACCGTACCACAATCTGGCAAGATTCTTTCTCTCCGCTATTCCTGTTTCTATACTTGTATTCACTTATCACACACCATACGTCTCAGCACGTGGAAACGTAGTAAACATCAACAATTCAAGGTATGGGTAATTGTTCAAGCCTTTCCTTTTCTAAACACAAAACCTTTGAAGTAGCCGTATTATTTGTGAAGTTGCTAATTCATTTCATAAGCATCAGATACCGGAATAGTAGATGTCTTTTTTCTGGACATTCTTCAATCTGAAATTCACAACTATTCCAATTTCCAACTAACAGAATATCTGATATCTTTCTAGGATGTCACTTCCCTGTTTTCTAAGTGTACCGGATACGCTGCTAACGCTCACTTATATTACACTGACACTTCCACATTTGCTAAAACCCCATGTAATGTATTCTTCCGCCTATTTTTAAAAGCACGCGATCAGCGCGCAAGATTGATGCGGTCGACGTTATGACGTGAAAGTGCTTCTGATTTGTAGTTCATTTCACTTTTAAATCTGTAAAATAAAAACGTCGGCTTTAGCAATGACAG
Source organism: Branchinecta sandiegonensis (assembly GCA_030848855.1). Lineage (NCBI taxonomy): Eukaryota > Metazoa > Arthropoda > Branchiopoda > Anostraca > Branchinectidae > Branchinecta > Branchinecta sandiegonensis. The sequence goes on along the minus strand of JAUPMV010000003.1, from coordinate 15,749,847 downwards.
CTTCGGGGAAGTTTTTAGCACTTCGGGGGCTTCCGCGGCAAATGGCTTCTGGGAAATTGCAACCATAAAGAGGAAGGGTAGAGACACTTAGGCCTCAGACATAAACTAAAAGAGCTCTTTCTGCCAGCAAGAAAACCTTATTCAGTTGGAACGAAAACTTTTGCCCTAGATGACAGACAAGTTTAGTACTAACTGAGCGTTAACTCATCAGTTGTTAAGTTATATTACTGTGATACCGCATTTCTAAAGTGCCACGTTCGGAAGCCAAATTGGTGGAAAAAATAGCCTAGAAACGGGGAGGTTGATTGGTTGTGTATTACCAGTAAAAGTGGTTAGCATCGAGCATCTGAAAGAAAACAAAGATCAAGCGCGAAAAGTACTGAACTAAAGGCGAATCTAAGCTAGTTAATCAACATAATAAAAAAAAAGGCCGCAGGGTATCATATAGGCATAGCCTACGTATCAGATATCCGATCCCGCCGAATAAATCCGCTTCATGTTCGAGCTCTTATAATCATAACAAAATTTCGGCCTTCCAGTACGGTGGACTCTAAATTCCTTTTGAAAACGACCTCAGACTACGCTATTTATATCAAAACCAACCCTACTATTTATTTCGTGACACCTTATGTGACAAAGTGACAAAACTGCATGCATTACTTTGGCCGAGGTTGTTAATTGCAGTGTTTCCAGCCATTTTGTGTTTCCTTCTGTGAGCAAGAATTGTGCATCATTAGCAATGTCATATATTGTTAGTCAACAGTAATGATTCATCCTTTCAAACTTTTTCGTACGTCTTAAGGCGTATTCTCGCCGTTCCCCGAGGACTCCACTTGAGAAGTCACCGAGTTTTTGTTTGTTCCGGGGACTCACTCGCCGTATTCTCCCCACGGATAGGGAATGCTCCGATTATCATCACCATCATCAAAAAGGACTCCCTTTCAAATTCGGAGGGGAATCAATTTTTGCTGTTGTAGGTGCTATGTAAAATTAATTAAAAATAATCAGAATAAACAAAACCAAAAATAAAGTGGATCTAGACTAATTTTCTCACCTGCATATTCATTTTTCAAACAAAATACATTTTAGAAGCATTCCCAGTATTCTCGCTGTTTCTGTACGCGGAGTCCGCGTGTGACTCCCTCTATTCTCGCCGTTCCCTTCGATTCCCCGAGGAGCCCTCGGGGAACGGCAAGAATACGCCTTTAATCAATATTTTCTTCCTCGAAATGTGTTGATATCTGGATAGGAACGTTTAATGCTTGAAATCTTGTTTAAAGACGGTCTCAAACCTACTACTTAAACACACAAACTTGCTACTTCTGCATCTCGCTCTGCATAAACCCAGCTCTGCTATCTGTTTCCTGTAATCCTGACACCTGTATCTTTTCCTTTCGCAAAGGAGTCACAATAGTATGGCAAAACTGCTCATTCATTCACTTCCTTTAGTTAGTAATAACTACAAAGGCTCAAACTCCCTTGGCCATCTACTGCCTCTGTTTTCGCTCAAATCGGCGATGCCGAGATATCCTACCAAATAATTAGCAATGGCATATTTACGAAATTTCGACACCATCATGTAAACAGTTAATCCTTGCAATATTTCGGAAGTATTCTCTTATTTTTGTTTTCTGTATCCTCTTGTGCCATTTCTTAAAATTTTTATTTGATCGAAATGTGTTGCAGTTGATGACAGAAATGTTTGATGCCTAAAACTGTCTCGCCCTGACGGTGACCCACAACAGAGGGTTGGTTTATATGAACCAAAGGACGAAGATTGGGTTGGGACTAAGAGATCCATGTTTGGATAAGGACTTCAGTATCCACGTCGTATCTCATTGCAATTCTTGCACTTGCATCTCTTCATTATTTGTTTTCACTGGCATGTCTTGAGAAGTTCAGGTACAGGGCGTATCAAAATATGAAAATGTTATGTTTCTAAGAAGTGCTTAAGTAGGTTGTAAACCGACCGTAAGTAGGATAGTAAAGAGTACCTACGGAGCCAAATCTCTTTTCCGCTTGTCTCACGCCTTTACTAGCACGATGGGAGGGATTAATAGCTTGAAACATTGTCGGAGCATTTTAATAGGTTATACTCAGGCCAAAAAGTGTTGTCGACTCCAGTGCAAAATTTAAAAATCACATCGAGGATTTACTGTTCTACAGGTGGGAACACGACATAGATTCAAACTTTCTCCTTTCAGGCATACTACTTAGGTCGGACACTCGGAAAATTGTACATTACAAATTTCGTAGATTTCGGTAATGGTGGGCTTACACACTGCGTAAAATCCGAGCGTATTTTGAAATCCGAGCGTATTTTACGCATGTTTTGAGCTTGAAAACATTTCTAGCAATACGGACGTATTTGAGAAATCGGTCCGTTTTGTATCTAAATACGTCCGTATTGCTAGAAATCTTTTCAAGCTCAAAACGTACGTAAAATACGCTCGGATTTTACGCAGTGTGTGAACCAACCATAAGTGACCCTAGCCTTAGTCATCGGCACCCATCTTTTTTCCAATTGCCGGAAGTTCCTGTGTCCGATCTAGGCAGCCTGAAAGAAAAGTGGATTGAGTAAATCTATGGATCAGGATGGAGTGGTTGCCAGATATCTATCTGAAATTTGTACTATTAGTTTCTTGGTGAAGGTTTCTATTTTTCCCACAAGAATAATCAAATTGACTTTTAATTTTATAAAAAAAATTGTGTCCGATCTAGGAAGAATAGTGTAATAGCAAACCTATAGTTAAGGATAGAGTTCGACAGACATCTGTCTGAAATTTGAACTACTATTTTCTTTGTGAAGGATCGCATTCTTCCAAAGAGAATAATGACTCTTCGCTGGCCCGCTTTATTGTTTCTCGGGTTTCCAGTGGAACTGCCTGTACTCGACCTTCGGCTCTTTCTGTTCAGTACAACCACGCGAATGCTATTCTACGCTAGAGCAAATGCCCATGATGCGCTGTTCACACCGAGGTTCACTCTTACGTGAATGTGAATAACTAAGTTATGATCTACTTATTATGTGCCCTTGGTTGGACATCAGTCCGATAAGATTTCGCATCCGAAAATACGCATGCGGAAATTTGTGTCACTATGGAGGAGAAACCTGCATGCGAACAGGAATAAATAAACCAATAAACCTTTGGTCTCAGGCACCGACTACTCATACCGCGACAAAACTTAGTGTTGGGCGATATTCGATATCGATAACGATATATCGATCGGACCAAATATCGATATCGAATATCGAAACGTAAATATCGATATCGAGAACGACATTTATTCATTCGTAATTGTTTAAAATATTTCAACGTAACCTACATTTATATATCCGGAATTGGAGCAATATGTTTTCCGTAATTCATTTCTTATCTATTCGGAGTTTGAGATGATGCAAGATGCTATTTAACCACAATTTTGATAATAAATTTTGGCGAAACGAGATGTATCCTGTAGCGAAACATGCAAAGAAATACCGAAATCGATTATCGAATATCGAAAGTGAAAATATCGAAAAATCCAAATATCGCCCAACACTAACAAAACTGAGCAGAGTGGGATCTCCTTGCTGAGCTCTGAGTTGACACCATTTCTACTTCCCCCTTAGTCGATGCGCATTGCGAGGAAAATACCGTAGAATAGTGACAAAACAAAAAGCATTGGTCGTTTAACAATGTTAAACAGCCAATAGTCTGTTAGTCTCGACTTCTCTTCTCTGGGCTTCTACTGCGATGAGCTGTTTGTAGAAGAAACGAATTACGATGTTCTGCGTAGCTGCTAACCTCCCCTCTTTTGCCTCCGGCAGGGCATCGGGAATCTGTTCGACTTCGCATGGTCGCATTACATAGATGGAAACGGAGGTTCTATAGCTTATTTGTTCTTGATGCGATGCGTAAAAATTTAGAGCAAAGGAGGAAATTTGCATCCGACTGCGGAAACCGGACTGTGTGTGCACGAAGTTTAAGGAGAGGACGATTTAGTCCACTCCAGGCAGAAGCTACCTAACATTTTTTTTCGACTGCGGGTATCAGTTGAGAAGAAGAGACCAAGAGGCTAAAAGGCTGTCTGTCCAGACCAGAGGCGTTACTAGCCAAATTTTTTTTTTTTTTTTGGGGGGGGGGGGCAAGGCATTTACAGACTGAATGTTAATTTTTACCGACTGTTTTGCAGAAAAAACGACTGTTTTCAAGAAAAAAAGATAGTTTTGAAAAAAAACGACTAATTTTCAGAAAAAAACGACTGTTTTGACAAATAAACGACTGATTTCAGAAAAACCGACTGTTTCATGAAAAAAAATCAACTGTTTTGACGAAAAATTGAGGCGCTTCGCGCCGACTCGGTTATTTTTTACCGACTGGCCGACAACATTGGGGGGCGTCCTCCCCAGTCGTGACGCCCCTGGTCCAGACACAGAATCTTTCCAAAAGAAAAAATAATTGCATGCCAAATACAGTTAGTAGAAACCGCGTCTCCAATTGTGAAACAACTTAGATATAGGCTGTCCGAAGACAGAGAGAAGACAGAAAGCAGTGGGAATTGAAAAGTTCCAAGACTAGATAATTTCAAACTGCGTTCAGAAAGATTCAGGGAGAATAGAATAAACGGAGTTCCAAAACTTACTCTAAATTTGACACTGCACAACAGCGATACGTCAGCGACACGAAACTAAATGTATTTAGAGCTATCTTCGGCCCTTCTTGGCAAGGGTCCACTTTAGGTTAAAGCTGGAAAATGAACTTGTTAAAAAATAACAAAAGATTCTTGCTAAAGTATGCTATCTGATTCTGTGAATTTCTTCAAATCAGATACTTCGAAATATAGCTCTAATAAAATGTAGCCGACGTATCCGTTGTGCAGTGTCAAATATGATTCGTAGACAGCTTGGGGTGAAGGAAATTTTACGCTAAATTATTACTGACCGTACTTGAACCACATCGGAACAAACCACACATTAAGGAGATGATAAAACTAACTGTATACGCTATTCTCTAAATAATTACAAACTGCGTCTTCTCCTAAGCCACATTTAAGCTCGTCCGCTTATCGTAACGCACATCACAGAACAACAGCTGCTCCTCTTTTGCGACTGGGAATTAATAGACTCAGCCCTTTAACCGAAACATTCATCGAGTTCCATTCTATTCACCTGCACACACACACGTTAATGACCAAAGAAATTCCAACACTTCGTTAGTATGCAGTACGAAGAGTAAATGTAAATCCGAAGTATTCTCGTTTGTCAGCGAGCGCTGGTAAAACTCATCTCTTGTTAAAAGCTAGCACACCCGATAGGTATAATAACTTGAGCAAAACATGACGCCCGACATCGGTTGAACAAGACAGGCTGAGACGGCCCTGCCTTAGAACCCACAGAGTTTTATATCAGACACGTCGATAAATAATTATAAGCTGCCATACCCGGAAATTCGATGGATCACGTTCCTTCCTGATTATTCTGGACTATTGCCAAATGGAAGTTACAAGTTTCCTATGAGATGTATTACATCATGCTATGTCAACGTCAGGTTATTAGAATAGGTAACTCTTGTTTATTGTAAATCGTGGGTGTCACGGACTTCCTAACCCCTCAGGTTAAGTTACATGCAGACACAGTCCGATAAGTTTTCGTGTGCGAAAAAGAATTCGGAACTGGCGTCACTACGGGGAAGCCTCTTTCTGACACTGATCCCAAGGCTAAAAGATACTTTACCTTGTTCCAATATAAAATGAGAAGGGTAAACCCCAGATTTCCTACGAGTAAACCTTTATTAAAGACAATTTAAATTAGATGATAAGAAAATCAATTATTTTTAAGAAAAAATCCACTTTGTTTCATAAAAGTCTATTGGTTTTCAAAAAAAATGATTATTTTTTAGAACAAGAGCTACGAGCTCATATGGCACTTGTTAAGAGTAGGTGGCACAAGAAAGTAGGGAAGCTCGGGGTTGACCCGCACCCTAATTTTCCTTTTCTTGCTAGGCCGGGGGTTTCTAGGTTTCTTGGGGGATTTACGACATTTCTGTGTCAAACGTGTCGAATGTCTGAGAGAATAGTTGGCATTTTGTTCTGATTTTTTCTAAGTAAACATTTTTTTTTCCGTTTTTCCATTTGTCCGGACCAACCCCGTACCAATGGGGTTGATTCGGACAGGCCCCGGTTTGATTCGGACATTATTTCAATGTACTATTTTTTAGTCAACTTCGTTTAAATGTGTAAAAAAGTGGAAAGATATTACTGCGGCTCAAAAGTAAACATAAAACTGAAGAAGACAAATGTTTCAAGATCAGCGGATATTGTAGAAGTCGAGGTTGCATTAAAATGGAAATCCTGTATCTGCCCTTTCGGTTCAGTAATTCCAGGGGCTCGTAACTTCAAACTTACGTCAGCGAAGTTCGATTCTATAGAAAGATGAATTTAGTCCCATTCTTCCACGGAAAGAATATCTTCTTTTTCTTGATCGTTTCTCCCGCATCAGAAACATTGGTTTGACCTTTTCCCAAACTGAACGTTAAACGGACGAATTCGTTTTTTATTTGTCCCTCCTCGAAAATATTGTATGCAAAGTTAATTACAGTAAATTCTTGTGTACACAAACTTCTAAGTTTTTTATTTTCTGACAGCTAACTAAACAAACTAATTTTCTTCGGTTGTGGCCGTCTCTTTCTAGCGTCCATTTTTCCGATTTTGATAACCAATTCTGTTAATAAGTGCACGATAACGATTCTGATAATACCTTTTTGTATTTTTCTTACCAGTTTTTCTCTGGCGTATCAGTAAGAAAATACTGTATGTATGAACCCCTTCAAAACTGTCCGAACCAACCCCACCCTGACTGAAATAACCGAAATGGCGTACCACACGAAAACCAAGTGACATATCTCGAAAATACTAAGCAGGCTACAAAGCCTGATCATTAAGCTGTATATTACCATTTAATTGCCTTACACTTAACCTTTACCTCAAGAAAAGCATTTTATTCAACTTTCTGTCAAAATCAGAAAAGTAAAAGGACCATGAAAGTTTGGTACAAAGTTTGAGCACTTTGAGCAGAAGGTAGATGTTATGTAAATGTCCAGACCAACCCCGTGTCCCATCCAACCCTGAACTTCCGTAGATTAGAACGTCACAAAATACCCCCTAGGATCGGACCTAGAAACAGGATATCTAGGCTCGCTAGAGTCTGAGCATTTCCGGCGTTACCTAGTGATCATCTCGGATCATCTAGTGCAAATGACCGTTCTACCTTCCGAGTTTAAATCCACAAGTTCGATCCCTGAACGTGCCATGCTGTTTCCGGTACCCCCCCCCCCTCTAACTATCCCTACTGCGGCTGAATCTGGTTTGGACACCTAAGTAGATCCTCTAAAGCATCTTCTCTTACCGCCTGTCAAGTTTCACTCTAATCTGAAAATGTTTCGGGAAATTCCGGTTTTCCCCGCCACCCTGCTCGGATCCGGTCCGGATCCTAAAATATGCCATATTGGGCATATGATCTTTCTACTCCAAGTTTCATTCAAATCGCACCACTCGATTGACTCCTATTCGATCCCCAAAATGTGGAGCTCCCCCTCCAACTCCCCCCACTGTTGCCGAATAAGACTCGGACACAGAAACCGACATAAACTTGGCATCTCTGGCATCTGCTCTTCCCATCAAGTTTGACTCGAATTGGAGCATATCTGCAAATTTACGGTTCCCGCTTGATCCTCCTCTTACCGTGGCCGGACCCGGCCCGGACACCAAATAACAAATCTAGGGCGCATAAACTCGGTACTGACGTCCTGTCCACCTTGCATCCAATTCGGCCCATTCGTTTTTTTTTTCATGTCATAAAGTTTTCAGACTCCGCCCCCCTCCAACACCCCCAGCCATGTCCGCATGCGGTTCGGACATATGTTTTGCATATCTGGGTTCGCAAACTACGGTAGTCAGTAATTTCCGGATTCCCCTTCCCTTAACTCACCCCAAAATGGTCGGATCCAGGAACGGAAGTTCTCCTAGGGCATAGTGTTGGGTACTTAAGTGTATTTGTTCGGGTCAATAACATGTCTTCCAAGTGCCATCGTTCTTAGCACATCTGGAAGTATCCTAACTCGCGATCACCTGAATTTCCGGAAACGCCTCCCCCTCCCCAAAGAGCCGTGATACGATCTGGTCCTGTCAAGAACGTATCTACTCCATATGCTTGTCCTTCCCACCAAATCCCATCCCGGTCCCTTGACTCTAGGCGTTTCACGAGATTGCCGTTGCCCCCCTCGACCCCCCCCCCCCCCAATTATCGGAACGGTCTGGACTTGATACGAAACATCTGAGACGATAGCTCTTTCCACTTCACAAGTTTCCTTCAAATCCTATCACCCGTTCAGAAGTTATGCATGCCACTAGATTACGCATTCCACATCCCTCCACTCCCCCCACGACATTTGGATCGGAGAAACGACTATGCTCAAGTCAGTCCGTCGGGGTCCCTGATGTGTCTACCAAGGTTCATCGTCCTAGGAATCATCAGGATCATAGAAGAACTTAGCCCCCCCCCCCAACTCCTCCCACAGTGCCCGAATTCGGGCCGGTTATGTCAACGATGCATTATGTCAACGACTTGTGCTTATTCTTCCCACCATGTTTCATCCCGATCCCTCCACTCTAAGTGTTTCTCTTCCCCCCCCCCCCCACCTCCAACTCGCCTAAACTCATGGGATCCGGTCCGGATTTGAAGTCGGTCATTCTCAGAGCTGAGATATTTCCAAATATCAAGTTTCATTAAGATCCGATAACCCGTTCAAAAGTTATACATACCTCAATTTTCAAAATTTCCCCTCCCTCCACTCCCCCAGATGATCGGATCGGGGAAGTGACTATTTCCAAGTTAATCTAGATTAGCTGTATTAGCTAGCAAGCTAGGCCGAGCTCGGCGGGTCCCTGGTATGCCTGCCAAGTTTCATTGTCCTAGCTTATGTGGAAGTGACCGACGGACGGACAGAGATTGCGATCGCTATATGGCACTTGGCCAAGGGCCATAAAAACCTTCTGTTTTTAGTAAAAAATCGACCGATTTTACGAAAATTCACGGGGCTTCGCGCCGACTAATTTTTTGTTTATCGAGTGGCCGACAACATTGGGAGGGGTACGCCTTTGAGGCCTCCGGGTCGCGGACTGAATTTTCGACACCATCGTCAGTCCGTATGGAAGTGGAAGAGTTGAGATTTGGAAAATGGAGTTGCTCCTTGGTCACACTGTTCCGTTGCTATAAGCGACAGAATTGCATTAAACGCTACGGGAAACTGATCCATTTTGTAACGACCATCCGGGAGACCGTCGGGACATGACGTATACAGACCCTGGGGACATTCAGTTTGATCAAAGTTTATATTAACAAGAGCTGTAAGCTCATATGGCACTTGCAAGCATACGCAGTAGGTAATGCTAACAGCTAAGGTTCTTGCTTTGTCGAGGAACAGACAATTATGGACCTTTCCGATTCATGAAAATGTATGGTTTAGAAAAAATATGCCATACAATTTCCGGTTACAATGCGCAATTTATGGGGGCTAGGAATTCGTTTTGTAAGCAAATGAACTGATACACGAATGATCATGGGCCCTTGGCTCACGAAAGTATATCATTCGCTCGAAAGTATTAATTTTTTTTGGCATTTTTCGGCTAAGATGCGCACTTTAAGGCGTCCGAACTTAATTTGGAAGCAAAATACTTGGGGCACAAATGGGCCAATGGCCCCTTGGGGATCCAAAAAATGTTTAGTTTCTTAAAAGTGTTTTTTCGAATTTGCGGTAACATAGCTGCTTTAAATATGCTGGAAAATTAATTGTAAGCAAAAGCTGTGAGACAAAAATTATCACGGGCCCTTGGGAATCAGGAAAATGGATCTTTTGGTCAAAAGTATTTCTTCACTTTGCAGTTAAGATACGCACTTTAAGGAGGCTAAAATTTATATAGTTGAGGTACAAATGATCATGGGCCCTTGGGGGGTTATACGATCAAAAACACGTCCTTTTGTCAACTGTGAAGTTTCCTTCTGATCCGACCAACCGTACAAAAGTTCTGCATGAAATTATGTTAGTCCGCATTCCAATTCCCTCCACTCCCCCGAAGATAGTCGGATCGGGGAAATGACTCCTCCCAAGTCAACCTGGCCGAATTTCATCGTCCAAGTGCATCTGTAAGTACCTTAACTCGCGATCACTGGATTTCCGGAAAACCCCTTCCAAGACACCCACAGTGCGCCGATCCGGTCGATCTTTGTCAAAAACGTATTTACAACTTGTCCTTGTTCTTCTCACCAAGCTTCATCTCGGTCCCTCCGCTCTAAACCTGTTCCAAGATTTCCGACCCCCCTCCAATCCTTCGCTCCCCCCCCCCCCCAGAGTTATCGGATCCGGTCCGGACACGAAATGGTAAGTTTGTGACACGAGCCCTTTCCAACTGTCAAGTTTCGTGTGTGTCCGCTGCCCCGTTCGAAAGTTATGCTCGCATGAAGATCCCGAATTTCCCCTCCCCCCACCGATAGTCGGATCGTGGAAATGACTTTTATTATGTCAATCTGGTCGGGTCCCTTATAAGTCTGCCAAGTTTCGTCGTCCTAGCACATCTGGAAGTACCTAAACCTGTGATAACCGGAAATCCGGGACCCAGAATCCACTCCCACCCCCCAACAGTGCCCGGATCCGATCCGGTTATATCAACGATGTATCAAGGATATGTGCTTGTTCTTCCCAGAAAGTTTCATCCCGATCCCTCCACTCTAAGCATGTCGCGATATTTCCGAAACCCTCCCTCAAACTCCCCCCACAGTTGCCGGATCCGGTCCGGACGTAAAATGGGACATGTGAGGCATGTGTTCTTTCCAAATATCAAGTTTCATTCAGATCCGATCACCCGTTCGAAAGTTAAGCATGCCTCAATATTCCGGATTCCCCCTCCTTCCACTCCCCCCACGATTGTCGAATCTAGGAAGTGACTATTTCCAAGTCAGTTTGGTCGGGTCCCTAATATGCCTGCCAAGTTACATCATCCTAGCACATCTGGAAGTACATTACCCCGTGATAACCGGAATTTTGGGATCCAGCCTCCATCCCCCCCCCCCACAGTGCCCGGATTCGATCCGGTTATATCAGCGATGTATCTAGGATATGTGCTTGTTCTTCGCACCAAGTTTCATCCCAATCCCTCAACTCTAAGCGTGTCACGATATTTCCGGTACCCCCCTTTCCAACTCCCCCCCCCCACAGTTGTCGGATCCGGTTCGGACGTAAACTAGGACCCGTGAGGCATGTGTTCTATCCACATATCAAGTTTCATTTAGATCCGATCACCCGTTCGAAACTTACACATGCCTCCAAATTCCGGATTCCCCCTCCCTCCACTGGAAGTACCTTGACCCGTGATAACCGGAATTCCGGGATCCAGCCCCCCCCCCCCACCCCATAGTGCCCGGATTCGATCCCTTTTATGTCAGCGATGTATCTAGGATATGTGCTTGTTCTTCGTACCAAGTTTCATCCCGATCCCTCAACTCTAAGCGTGTCACGATATTTCCGGTACCCCCCTCCAACTCCCCCCACAGTTGTCGGATCCGGTTCGGACGTAAACTGGGACACGTGAGGCATGTGTTCTTTCGACATATCAAGTTTCATTTAGATCTGATCACCCGTTCGAAAGTTACGCATGCCTCCAAATTCCGGATTCCGCCTCCCTCCACTCCCCCCACGATGGTGGAATCGGGGAAGTGACTATTTCCAAGTCAGTTTGGTCGGGTCCTGATATGCCTGCCAAGTTTCATCATCCTAGCACATCTGGAAGTACCCTAACTCGCGATCACCGGACCGACCGACCGACAGACAGACCGACCGACGGAAATGTGATCGGTAGTGCCATAAAAACAGTCGATGTTTTCGTTAAAATATTTTTGTCGTTAGAACAGTCGGTAAAAATGACCAATCAGTCGGTAAATATCCTAACTTGCTCCCCCCCCTAATCATTTTGGCTAGTAACGCCTCTGCCGCGACCCCCCGATCTTGATCATCTATTCAAGCAAGAACAAATGGTTCAAGGCAATAGCGAAAAGAGAACAGGAGAGCAACTTGGAATGAGAAGACGATGTTCTTTGAATTTAGGTAGGTTCCAAGAGCGTAAGTTATCTTCTCATCACTGAGAATTGTGCAGATCAGATCACATGGTGATGGAGCTGGTGTTACTGAAACGGGCAGCATTGCAAGACCCAGCATCCCCTCGTGAGCAGTAGCTGCGTGTGACCGAGGCTTGCCAACAACGTAAGCATTCCATCGCTGTATGAAGCCCATTTCTTAGCCAAATGATTAGGTCACTCTGGCCAGTGTTGATGGCTAGAGAAAACCTTGACAAATTTGAAACCCTTAATTAAAATTATACGTGTCAGCACGTATTTCGTAATGACCGACTTCGTCCTTGCGATAGTTTGTAACCGGTTGTGACTTCTTTCGGCCATGGTAAATCACATAGTGATGGAAAAAATGATAGCTCGTTAAAGGGCTAGTCGTCTCCGTTTGCATTTAAGGACAGTAATTTGCTGTTTAATTTTCAGATTGTCATAAAGTGTAGTTGGAGACACGGAATGATGTGTCCTGATTCTTAGAGTTGCAGGAGTTTGCTAAAGAAGTATTTCATTGTTTGTTTTCTAAATGCTATGTTTCGCTCGGAATCCCGTCCACAAGAATCGACAAGACTGGTCTACAGAAAGTTCGGATTTCCTTTGGGCACAACACGCTGTTTCCGACCAAATTAAGCATGAAGCAGCAAGTCAAACAGAAAGCATAAAAACCATTATAGGCGGAACCTACTAGCTGACTAAGCTAACAGAAAGGAACAAGAGATGCGAACTCACATGGCGCTTGTTACGATTAGGCGGTACAAGAAAGTAAATGAGAACGTCACAAAATACACCCGCCATCCAAAAATGCGGTTCGGACCTACAAATAGGACATGTGGTTTCACTGAAGTCTGAGCATTTGCGGCATCCCCTCGGATCATCCAGGCCAATCTGTTTGGTTTCACTGGTCACTGGTTCCCTCACTCCCCCAAAAATGGTCGGGTCCAGGAACAGAAGTTCTCCTACGGCATTGTGTCGGATTCTTTAAGTCAATTTGGTCGGGTCACTCGTATGCCTGCAAAGTTTCATTGCGGGGAACCATCTCCAACTCCCCGCACAAAACCCCGATACGTTCTAGCTCAGTCAAGTATGTATCTAGCCCTATAATGCTTGTTCTCCCCACCAACTTCCGTCCCAATCCCTCTAGTGTTTCACGAATCACCGGCGCCCCCTCCACCCCCCCCCCCCCCACAAGTATTGGATCCAATCCGGACTTGACACAGAACATCTGAGACGATATTTCTTTCTACTTGCCAAGTTTCATTCAAATCTGATCACCCGTTTAAAAGTTATGCATGCCACTAGATCCCAGATTCCCAACCCTCCACTCCGCCCACGAGGGTCGGATCGGGGAGTCTGTTCGAGTCCCTGATAGGCCTGCCAAGTCTCATCATCCTAGCACATCAGGAAGTACCGAGCTCGCGGGCTCACGCTAAATCCGCCCTCCCCGCCCAACTCCCCACAGTGCCCGAACCCGGTTCCCGTTATGTCAATGACGTCTCTAGGACTTGCGCTTGTTCTTCCTGCCAAGTTTCATCCCGATTCCTTCACTTTATAGATAGATAGATAGATTTATTAATTGCTAAGCAGCCCGAGGGCCATGGCAACAAGAAATTACAAAAAACATCACATACTAGAAGAAAACGCACAAAACAAAATAAGAACACAAAAAAGAGAAAAAGCTCCTCCTTAATCTTAATCTTTCTCTTCTCTAATAACCATTTTTAGATTTCTTTGTTATTTCTCTAATCCAAAAATCTGCTTCTATGTTCCATCGCCATCGCTACGTTTCCCAATATTTCCGGTTCTTCCCTCCAGCTCCCCCCAAAGTCACCGGATCCGGTCCACATCTGAAGTGCCCCCCATGGCAAACTGTCCCCAGCGAAAAGTCCCCGTGGCGAAACGTCCCCGTGGCAAAAGGTCCCCTGACTAAAGGTCCCCGTGACGAAACGTCCCCACGACAAAAACGTCCAAGTGGCGAAACGTCCCAAGATTTTTAAGTTTGCCTTGATATTCAGTCGCATGATCGAGGTAAAACATTAGAGATGTAGGAATATAGGCTGTTTATAGGCAGCAAACGGCGGACATGGGACCAGTTGCTTGAGATATGCTCCGTTTCCCTTCAAAATATATAGTGTAATAAATGATCAGTAAAAGGGCTAGTTCTATCTTCTTTAAAGCAGCATGCATAATCGGTAATTTTTTTTTAACCAATAAGATCCTCGGAGGAAACAATCGGAAGTCTGATCTGACTCAAACAGTCAAACAAGGAGAATGCAAGAATTAGCGTAGTGCCGTTTCGGTGGACAAAAATGGGACGGGAGTTCAAGATCTTTTTTAGTGAACCTTCTATTGCATGGGATAATATTTAAGTTGTACACCTAGGCGTTTTTAATCTCTTATGTCCATGCTCTGGTCTTAAGTTAGTCCGCTCTGAAAGAATGCCGTGTCAGATGTAAATCATGAAACCCGCACCCCCCCCCCCCAACAAAAAATAAAACTTGGTTCATTTTAGCCGGGGACGTTTTGCATGGGGACGTTTCGCTGGGGACGTTTCGCCGACAACCCGAAGTGGGACGTATGAGACACTAGGTCTTTCCAAATATCATAGTTTCATTAAGATCCGATGACCCGTCCGAAAGTTATACATACTTAAATTTTCCGGATTCTCCCCTCCCTCCACTCCCCCCCAGATGGTCGGATGGGGGAAGTAACTAAGTTAATCTAGTCGGGCCCCTGATATGCCTGCCAAGTTTCATCGTCCTAGCTTATGTGGAAGTGCCCGAACTAGCAAAACCCGGACAGACTGACGAGCGGACAGAAACTGCAATCACTATATGGCACTTGGCTGAAGGGCAAGTGCCATGAAAACGGATCTTTCTGCTTAAACTCCTTAGCAGCTCCATGAAAATTCCATAATTTTTGTGCGGGACCAAAACCCAAAAGTTCTAAACCCCAGTGAGCCCCCCTCCCCACATCTAAGGGGGCGAGCCTGCTGTACCCCCGCTGCTCCCCTGTCAGGAGTGCGCGCGGGCAAACATGCGGTAAAATAAATATCCGGCCTTACTTTCCCTTGAATCCAGTTCGAACAAAAATAATCCTTCTTCCAAATATTCACTTACTAATTCAGTATCAGCAAGCTCACACTAAAAGTCACGACTAACGACTGATGCTAATTAAGAAAATTAAGCACGGCCGATCCCGGCCAGATCTGGATGCTGAGAATGACGTGCAACAGCGCCGCCAACTTGCTAAGATGCGTTTGGCATGCAAGATCAGAAGTACGAAATTACGCTTCACATATCTAGAATTTCTGAGGTTTTTTGTCGGGAACCGGAACACCTCTTCTTCCATCGACCTCTGTGGCACTGAAGAGGTATGTCGTAAATCGCTGAATGGAATTTAGACTTTCTGCTCTCCTGGTACTGACAGTTAAGGAGGGTTTTCGCGAACTGGAAAGCAAAGTCGGAATCACTTTCTAATGGTTTTCGCGCTACTTCGGAAAGTTGCCGAACTTTCCAACCCGGTTTTCGCGCTTTGGAAACCGAAGCAGCTTTCCCGGAAAGTGATTCCACGAGGTTAGTGGAAAGCTCCGCGGAAAGTTGAATCTTTCGGCGGGAATTTCAAAGATGTGGAGAAAAAACAGTGCAAGTGTCACTAATAAATTAAAAAAATGGCAATCATAATTAATGTGACTTTGATGTAATATATAAGAATGAAAGAACCGTTCAGTGAACCATATTTATTCGAAAAAGTTTGTAATTCAACATTTTCTCGGCGATTTCAGCTTTCCATGCGTTTTCGCGATCAGTCCAGCGGGAAAGTGGAAAGTGATTCCAGGAATGACTTTCCCACAGTTTTCGCGATGCGCTTCGCTCGCCGGAAAGTGATTCCGAGATCTCGCGAAAACCCTCCTTTATACACTCTTAGTATTGGTCAGTAAGTAGATTTTATGACCAGTCAAGGTTCCAAAGAACGAAAGAAGAAGCATAAAACAGGAAAGAAAAATGAAAAGAACAACTTTTCAGACTAAAAACTTGTAGACCAGTCACAAATATCCGTACCATTAACTGCAAAATATTGACTTCCAAGGGTGGTTAATAACCTGTCTAGACATCTCAGGTAGCTGCCTCGGATGCACAGATGGGTAGCAGTGTTCCATCGCCACCGCGGTTTTCCGCCACCTTTTAATTCAGGTAGCGCAGGTAGCCTGTGCAGGTAGTTTCAGATTTAAATATTTAAATCTGAAAAGGGTGTTTACTACAGAGGCGTTACTAGCCAAAATGTTTGGGGGGGGGGCAAGGAATTTACCGACTGGCTGGTAATTTTTACCGACTGTTTTTGCAGAAAAAACGACTGTTTTCAAGAACAAGAGCTACGAGCTCATATGGCACTTGTTACGAGTAGGCGGTACAAGGAAGTAGATGAGAACGTCACAAAATCCACCCGCCATCCAAAAATGCGGTTCGGAAATAGAAATAGGATATTTAGTTTAACCAAATTCTTAGCAGTTCCGGCATCGTCTCGGATTATCTGTAGCAAATGCGCATGACTGTTCAAACTTCCAAGTTTCAGCCCAATAAATCCACTCGTTTGATCCTTATAGGTGCTACACGATTTCCGGTATTCCCTTCACCCCCTCCCCCCTACCGTGGACGAATCTGGTTCGGACTAAAAAATGGATCATCTAAAGCATCTTCTGTTATACCATCTATCAAGCTTCGCCGGAATCTGAGCATTTTTGGAAAATTCCTGTACCCCCCCCCCCCCCACCGTTGTCAGGCCCGGTTCGGACCCTAAAATATGTCATGTAGGGTATATGCTCTCTCTATATTCCAAGTTTCGTTTAAACTGATGCACTCGTTTGACCCCTATACGAGCCTCAAAGTTTCCGGCAATCTCCTTCCAACTCCCCCCACTGTGGCCGAAGAGGACTTGGGAACATAAAAGTCGTATCTCTTAATCCCCTCTTCCCGTCCATCAATTTTTACTGAAATCAGAGCATAGCCTATCTGCAACTTTCCGGTACCCCCCCCCCCTACCTTGGCCGATTCCGGCCCGGACGCCAAATAAAGAACTTGCATCTCATTCGCTCCATCCGTTTGGTTTTTGTGCATGTCAAAAGTTTTCGCCCCCCCCCATACCCCCAACCGTGGTCGCAAGTTTTACATGTCTAGGTCATCGATTCTTATCACCCAATAAGTTTCACTCCAATCAGACCACTCGTCCGCAATTTGCGTAAGTCAATTTCCATATTTCCCTTCCCTCGCTCCCCCAAAAATGCTCGGATCTAGGAACGGAAGTTTCCGTGGGTATGTTGTGTTAGGTTTTAAGTCAATAAGGTCGGGTCATTAATATGCCTGCAGAGTTTCATCGTCTTAGTACATCTGGAACTATTCTAACTCGCGACTACTGGAATTCCAAGAAAACCCCTCCAACTCCCCCCACAGAGCCCCGAAACCATCTGGCTCCGTCAATTTCGTATCTAGGTCTAATGCTTGTTCGCTCCACTAAGTTCCGCCCCAACCCCGCTGCTTCTTGAGTTTCCCGCCCCCCCCCCCCCCATCCTCCACAGGTATCGGACCCGACCCGGACTTGACACTGAACATATGAGGCGATAGCTCTTTCCACCTGACAAGTTTCATTCAAATCCGATCACTTGTTCAAAAGTTATGAATGCCACTAGATTTCGGACTCCCCATCCATCCACTCCCCCAACGATGGTCGGATCAGGGAAACGACTATTCTCAAGTCAATCTGTTCGGATCCCTGACATACCTGCCAAGGTTCATCGTCCTAGCACATCAGGAAGTATGCCGAACTCGCGGGATCGCTAGAAATCCGGAAACTCCCCCCCCCCCCCCCCCCACTTCCCCACAATGCCCGGATACGGTCCGGTTATGTCAATGACGTATCTAGGGCTTATGCTTGTTCTTCCCACCAAGTTTCAGCCCGATCCCTCCACTCTAAGCGTTTCTCAAGATTTCCGGTTCCCTCCTCCAACTCCCCCCAGTGTCATCGGATCCGGTCCGGATTCAAAGTGGGACGTCTGAGAAACGAGGTCATCCTAAATCAACTTTCATCGAGATCCGATCACCCGTTCGCAAGTTAAAAATACCTAAATTTTTGGCTTCCCCCTCCCTCCACTCCTCCCCCCCAGATGGTCGGATCGGGGAAGTGACTATTTCCTATTTAATCTGGTCGGGTCCCTGACATGCCTGCCAATTTTCGTCGTCCTAGCACATCAGGAAGCACCGAACTCGCGGGATCACTAGAAACCCCCCAACTCCCGAAAATGAGCGGATCCGTTCCGGTTATGTTTCTCTCTATTCCACGCATCTAGGACTTGGGCTTGTCCTTTCGTTTTCGTCTCTAAGCGTTTTCCTAGATCCCCGGTTTCCGCCTCCAACTCCCCCCAATGCCACCGGACCCGGTCTGGATTTAAAATAAAACCTCTGAGACACGAGGTCCTTCCATATATCAAGTTTCATTAAGATCCGATCACCCGTTCGTAAGCTAAAAATATCTCATTTTTCCTAATTTTTTCGGATTCCCCCTCCCTCCACTCCCCTCCACATGGTCGGATCGGGGAAGCGACTATTTCTAATTTAATCTGGTCCGGTCCCTGATACGCCTGCCAAGTTTCATCGTCAGTGCCCGAACTAGCAAAACCGGGACCGACTGACGGACAGAAATTACAATCGCTATATGGCACTTCCGAAAGGGCAAGTGCCATAAAAAAACGACAGTTTGGAAAAAGTCGACTGATTTTCAGAAAAAACGACTGTTTTGATGAAACAAATCAACTGTTTTGGCGAAAAATCGCGGCGCTTCGCGCCGACTCGGTTATTTTTTTTACCAACTGGCCGACAGCATTGGGGGGAGGGGCATCCCCCCCCCCTCCCGGTAGTGGCGCCCCTGGTTTGCTGCCACCCAGGAAATATTACGTCCCCAAGAGGATTAGTTAGTCCAGAGGGTAGGGTCAAATCTTGTCTCTCGAGTGCCGGATACCTTGCAGTGTTGCACATAGGCTGGATTAACCATATAGTAGAGGTATAATTCTTTGAATGAACTTAGAGCAATGTAGTTTTTGGGATCCCAAAACGTAAGTGACGGGATGCCCACGACTTCGCAAATTTCCGTCTATAAGCACTAATACTCTCGAAGTAGGTAGTAGTAGACGATATCTACGAAGTAGATGGGCTCTGTATACCATTATTTTAGGTTGGGGGAGGGGTTTCAAATTAAGGGGCGATTTTTTTAAAGCTAATGAGACAGTCGATTTAAGTGTAGGGAGACATGCCAAATCCGTATTTGAACATTTTTGTCTCGCCGGACAAGTAGTTCGCCTGTAATCCGACCGAAACCGGAAAGTGTTAAAAGTAAAAGTTTTATCCGAAGTTAATGCAATAATTGCATTCGTGTTTTAACTTCATTTCTGGCCGGAAAAGTAGTTCGCCCGGAATTCGGAGTGCGGCATTTTGGCAGAAGTAATGCAAGAAGTCTTAGGACCCAATGGGATAGTCGAAATAGGGACGAGGGGACATGCTTAATCCAGATCTGAGACTATGTTCTCACCGGACAAGTAATTCGCCTGGAATCCGGCCATAACCGGAAATTTGGTGACAATAGAAGTTCATTCTTTAATCGATTTGAGGTTCGCATCGGGATTAAGAACACGCGATGAATCCGCGCCTTAACTTTATTTTCTTGTCAGACAAGTAATTCTGCAGAAATTCGCCAAAACCCGGAAATTTGGTAGACTCGAAAAGATGTAATATCAAGTCGAGAGATTGCTTATTGCAAGGTCGGTAAGTCTCAACGAAACACAGAGAAGGCTAGCTCAACCTTTAGAGCGACAGACTGCAGATCGAGAGGCTTGTTTCGCGTCTTGGTGTCACAACCTTTTTGGGATCCGAAAACGTAAGTGGAGGGATACCTATGACATCGCACAAGTTGTCAGTCTGTCCGTCTGTGAGTACGATAACTCTCGACAGGAATGAGATATTTTGACGAAACGTGGTGTGAGTATGCTTTGCTCAAGGGTAAGGTCAAGTTCGTAGATGGGCTCTGCATCCCTACATTAAGGGGTGGGGTTCAATTTAAGGGGCAAACAAAATATTTTTAAACAGCTAATGTGATAGTCGATTCTGGGGTAAGAAGACAAGCTGAACACGAAGGTGAAAACGATTTTCTCGCCGGATAAGTAGTTCGTCCGGAATCCCGAAAAAAACGGAAAGTTGGTTAAAAGTAAAAGTTTCATTCAAATGTTCGATTTCGGGACAAGAAGACATGCTGAACACTTACGTGAAAAGCATTTTCTACCCGGGCAACTAGGTCGCCCGGAATCTGGCCAAAACCGGACAATTTGGTAAAAGCAAAAGTTTTATCTGAAGTTGATTAGATAACAGATTTAAGGGTAAGAGAGACGCTGAGTCTGTATATGACAATCATTTTTTACCCGGACATATACTTCGCCCGGAGTCCGGTTCTAACCGGAAATTCTGTGTAAGTTACAGTTTTATATGAAGTTGATTAGATGTTCTTTATAGGGATAAGGAGATACGCTAGATTTGTTTCTGAATTTTCTTTTTTTGCTGGACAAGTAGTTCGCTGTGAATTCGGCCGAAACCGGAAATTTTGCAGAAGTAAAGCAGGAAGTTTCGGTCAGTATCGTCAAAATAGATATGGCTTATAGAGGTAAATCTGAATGTTTTCTCTGATGATTAGCCACGAAGACAAGACCCAATTGTCTGGATCAAATATTAGATTTTTGGGATCCCATTGAAACCTTTGGTCTTGTTTCGTCTGCATACGTTGCGAAGTTTTAGAGCGGCTAGGCGTTGATTAAAGATTCGACATATTTGTGAAAACATATATTTAACCCATATCTGAAGGGATGGACGTAAAGCAGGAAAGGAAGGGAAAGGCAAACTAAAACGAAGAAAGAGGTGCCAGAACTCGAGGATTCGAAAAACTGGCAAGGTGCTCCGCTCCTCTCCTCTGTTTAACATCCTGTGAGGAGTGGGCAATTTACCATTTCTTTCCTCGTTGAAGTATCCTGTTGGTAGGCAACTAAAATCCTCTGAGTGCAGTGAGGGGTTGGCAACTAACACATTTCAAGTCCATCATTTTTTTCCCCATTTTAGTATTCTCTAAGGGGTACGTTGCTGGCAATTAACATCGTTAGAGTACTAAAACGAGGAAAGAATTGGTGAACTCTGTATAATATTTTTTGAGGGTTCGGCAATTAACTTTCTTAGAGTACTACACTGTCAGAAGTTTCATAACAGATAGCGTGTAACACTTTCAAGAATAACACCTTTTCACTTCGAAATAAAGTATTATGACCAATTAAGTTTACACTATTTCGTGCCTAGATCTCCAACAACACCTTCAATTGGTAAAAATACTAACGGGAACGAAAGAAACATAATAGATAACATCCCAAAGTGTTATCTGTTGAAACCGCGCATCCGTCTGTTGTCGTTATGTAACTTCTGACAGTGTAGTATTTTTACCTATTAAAGGTGTTGTTGGAGATCTCGGCACGAAATGGTAAAACTTAATTGGTCATAACACTTTATTTCTAAGTGAAAAGGTGTTATTCTTGAAAGTGTTATGCGCAATCTGTTATGAAACTTCTGACAGTGTAACACGGCAGAAAAGGGATATCGCAGTTTCTGTCCGTTCAATGGTAGTCGACTGAAGTCATCGTTTAAATTTTTTAATTAAATAGCAAATCAAGGATAATCTATGTGCTTTACTTTTTAGCAACAGGTACAGTACAAAACAACTAATATTCCGTAGCGTCTAGCTACACAAGTATTCAGTATAAAAATATTAGGCTCAAAACTATGAAACACACCGCCTTATTTGGGCCCGAATAAGGAAAACAAAAATCTTGGCAGTTTTTGCATACACAACGCATCCACACAGATTAAATACGCATTCAGAGTCAAACTTCAACTACTAGCATTTATAACGTTTCGATGAATATCGATAAGTAGGAGATCTAAAGCACCGAATGTCCACTCGCCCTGGTTTACACAAAATCTGTTACTGCATTAAAAAGCTATGTTTTTCGTTACCAGTTTTAGTCAAAAAGATGGATGCCTTTTCGTTTCGTCCAGGAGGGCCATTTGGGGGGGGGGGGGGGGGTGGGAGGGGGGGGGAGCATACCCCCTATATTTCGAAATCTTCCTCCTTGATACTATTTTCTGGCCTAAATAAGATTCAAAAAGCAAAATGCAAAGCAAAAAATATATATGACTCGGTTGTGGCCCGAAAAGATTGTTTCCGCCGTCGTTTGAGTGGCCCACAAGTGTGTTTTCGCGGCTAATAAGTTTTGTTGCTTGAATTGAGCGGGAAATTGAAATTTAGCAGCAAATTAAAGTCTAAATGATAAAATTAGCTACTTTATCAAGCATTTAGACATTAAACTGAGGACCCTGCTTGCAAAGAATAGCAAGGACGTAAGCTTGAAGTTTGATAATTGAACTTTAATATCTGGATTTTTTTTCCAGAAATTTAAAATTATCGCCAAAGAAAAAGAAAAAAAAAACGCCTCTGGGATGGGGGCCAACAACAGACCCCTTAGGTTTACTGAAACTGCGGCACTGTGCTCGTCGCTGCTATTTTTCTCCCTTTAGTCACTGCGACTGCGCAATGAAATGCAGCTGGAACAAAGTGAAGGGATGTTTTCTCCATATCCTGCTAATTCTTCTGCCCAATTTTTCGTAGTTTCATCCCATCATTTATTTCTGGTCATATCTTGTAAGTGTATTAGTTAATTTATTTCGTGTTTGTGTATTTCGTAAGTTTGTAATCCTCTTCTAGCTTTTAGCTATTTGGATTAAACTTGATTGATTGATCTAAGAAAACCTCACAGTTCCCAGCATTAGCTGAAAGAGAGGATGGGTGTTGACGATAAAGGGTATACACAAAGGTTCAATGGTCCCAGCGGCATCTATTTTTGTCAAAATAGTTCCACGCTTGGCCACGACGAAACATTTTGCCAGACCCCCGCCCCTTACTCTGCGAGTGGGACAGACATTAAAAAAAGACAAGTTCAAATATGTTCGCGTCGACATCTTTTTGATGAAAAAAAAACCCCACAGCATTCCAACGCAGAAACACAGTCTATGTGAACCAGGTGAAATATAAATTAAGATATGAATTCCAGAAGAAGAAAACTTCAAGTCAAGCGGACTCCGATGCTTCATCATAAACAAACTCATTCCCCGTCATTTTCAGGCACACTGCCTAGATCGGACACTATAAATTTTATATTACATAGTTTGACACAGGGGCCTTATGGAGGGGTAACAATTAATAGTTGCGTTTTTGCAGATACCATGGTAACTGATACCACGGTCTGAAATCGTTTTCGCAATTATCGTGGTATCTGATATGATGAAAAGTCATCTAACTTTCATCAAATTTTGTCAAATTGGTGAGAAAGAAGTTTAGCACTTGCACTTGGTGATGTAGCTGGATATCAGTTTTACGAAAAGTGCAATTCCGGCAATCGTCGTTTTTGCAGAGCAACCGTGTATCAGATACGACGGTAACAGCAAAAACGACAAATTGCAGATTCAGTTAATAGATGCCATGGTATCTGCAAAAACGCAACTAATGTTAAAGTAGCGCATTAAAAAAGCTTTAAGCGCATTCTTCACTTAACTGAGCGCATGCTCTATTTGGTGTAACTCGTCAGTGTAGACTTGAAATTCACGTTTCTGATTTTGCCTTTTTTTCTCTTCCTTATTTAACTACTCCGTCTTTTCGTATACGAGTACACCCATGATAAGAAATCAATGTATCAGAACCAAAATTGTTCAGACCCTTCCCAAAATCAAACGGTTCAGCAAAATTCAAAATTTTCCGATCTAACTACACGTCAGAAGTTTCATAACAAAGGATACGCAAATTCCACCGACACGAGATAACACACTCTATCTGTTAATCTTCAAAAATTGTGTTGCGAGCCTTTAAATGTTATGTTTCAGGTAAAATATGACACTAAACATGGTTTGCAACGTTACTTTTGGCAAATAAAAGGTCATAACGGAAATATACTCTAACGTCAACATATTACGTGTTATCTCACATCTGCTGTAACTGCGTATCTATGTGTACACCTTACGAAACTTCTGACAATGTAGTGTGCCTAAAAGAAAAGACGACGACTTAGCTAGGCATTCAGTTGATTATTCCGAATCTAACAGACAGGCCAAATCCGGATTCTCTATTTTGTATGCTTGAGTGGGACCGTAACAAAGAAATGTACCACTAGATAGCACAAGTAGTAAAAGACCTAGCAGACAAACCGTTGTCAAGCTTGCCTCAGCAAAAACAAATTATTTCCGATTGCGAATAATTATTCTTGTGAAGTAGGTGCCGGACGGATCAAAATTAAAATTAAGATCCTTGCGAATGTTGCGCAATTAGTTTGTGCGAAATTAACGGCAGTAAGAAGGGGAGATTTACAAATTTCCAATCCATTTTCGGTGGATTGGCTGGAATAACGTTTACAATTTAATCAGACTGCGTAATTGTTTCTTCAGGATCAGAATTTACATAGATTAGAAGTATCATATTTCCGGTAGGGTACAGACAGAACAGAGAAATACCAGCGAATGCGTAATTTGTGGCGAACCCACTGTTCTATTTCTACAAACTACAGTTTCTAAGATATTTGCTAAAAAACAGATGTGGGCCAAAACAACTCCTGTAGCTCACAATGACCTGAAAAACAAAATACGAACTGACTCAACAAACTCTTCCAATTTTGTGCGACTTATTTTCGAACTGATCACAAAAATAGGCTCAAAATAAAACCCGCATCTCACGCGCTATCAAAAGCGCACCGTATGGCACTCATTTTGCCAAAGTGTAAGAAATACTATTTACAATTCACAGGTTGCAAGATGCTGTGGAAACTGCAACCAAAGTACTACTCGAGTTTTTGTGCATTCGCTGCCATCTCACATCTCACCCTTGGCGGTCCGAGAGATTTGTTTTTGCTACCACTCTAAAACCGAGCCAAGCTGCTACCGGAAACTTTGCGCATACAGACCGGATTCTGGCCTCCCTGACCCGGATCCTTTGCTGGATCACAGGCTTTCACTTTAAGTTCTACTGCACACCCCACATTTTAGCGTTTACCATTTTAGCGGGTAACAAAGTGTAATTAATCAACTTTTCAGCTTAAAATCCATCAAAATTGTTTGCCAATCTGACTTGTTTTTGTGCATACACACCAGAATATGTCTTATCTGAGCGGAGTCCTTAGCTGGGCCTCAGTCTTTTGTTTTTGCTTCTGTACTGTAAAAAAAAATCTTGCAGTATTTGCTACTGGGATTAATCTTTTCTCTATTAAGATAAGATTATCTCTAACTCGGATGAATCTTATCCCAGTAGAGATAAGGTTAATCCCAGTAGCAAATACTGCAGTTAACTTTAATCCTTACTCGGAGAAACTTTTTACAGTCTAGCTAGACCCGTACTATTATGTTTATGACTCTTTACGGAAGCGGGAAAATCAGCGAGGATTCCGATGGTCTGCACGCCCAAAGCTTTAAAAGGCGCAGTCTCACAGGTTAAACGAACACGAAGACGTCACTACAGTGAGATGAAGTGTCCAGACATAGCTAAAAGACGCCGACTATTTTCGGTCGCCACTGACTTTCGCTCGCATTCTGCGGATAAAAGAAAAACTGATAAAAAATCCGCGTTTTCGTGAATCTGATTTCTTCAGCTTTTCTCAAGTCCAAATCGGCGGGAGATCGAAAATAGCCGTTTTCTGCCACAGCTGAACAGCTCTTTAAAACAATAGCTTTGGTTTAAATATCACTAGCATCAAGATTTTGTGTCTTTGCAGTCAATGATCTCGTCTGCAATTCCACCCCAACGGAGCCGATATGAGCCAGTACGCCACCGGATCGTTGGCTCCCAAACGGCGTTGAAGAACAGGATGGGGGCATATATTTCCCGGAATACCCAGGCAGTTATGAAGTCCAACTTGCCAAAGGGCACACTATCACTCTGAAAAGATAAAGCTGTCAAACATTGTCCCTCGGGAATAAACAGGGTCGACGCGCAAGGAGTTTCACATGAAACGCGGTCCCACAAATAATTGCACAATAATTGCACAATAAATATCCATACGATATTTATTTCAATACTCGAATACCAGAAACCTGACTAAAAAGCGGGCTTCTCATTTTCCCTTGGCGGCAAATGAGGAGGTGCTTCCATCCTCCTGTATAAATTCACAAAAACTGCGATACGCTGTTTAGTCTGTCCACTTGTGTTATAAGGAGGGTTTTCGCGAGCTTGAAAGCAAAGTCGGAATCACTTTCCAATGGTTTTCGCGCTACTTCGGAAAGATGCCGAACTTTCCAACCCGGTTTTCGCGCTTTGGAAACCAAAGCAGCTTTCTGGAAAGTGATTCCACGAGGTTAGTGGAAAGCTCCGCGGAAAGTTGAATCTTTCGGCGGGAATTTCAAAGATGTGGAGAAAAAACAGTGCAAGTGTCACTAATAAATTAAAAAAATGGCAATCGTAATTAAGGTGACTTCGATGGAATATATGAGAATCAAAGAACCGTTCAGAAAACCATATTTATTCGAAAAAGTTTGTAATTCAACATTTTCTCGGCGATATCAGCTTTCCATGTGTTTTCGCGATCAGTCCAGCGGGAAAGTGGAAAGTGATTCCGGGAATCACTTTCCCACAGTTTTCGCGATGCGCTTCGCTCGCCGGAAAGTGATTCCGAGATCTCGCGAAAACCCTCCTATAAGCAAAGGTCTTTTTTTTCTTCCATACTTAACTTTGTTCGAGACTAGGCTATGGGCCAACAGAAAGATCAGGCAAATGATCAGATTATCTAGTGTACTGTCAGAAATTTGATAACAGATAACACAGATTTGCGCATGAATTACTTTGACTTAAGTCTCCTGCCGAGCGTCGCTCGGCGTTGAGAATGATGTCAGCCTCCTCCATCTGGTGCGACCAGCAGCTAGCGCTGTTGCGTCGTGGGTGTCAATATGCGCATCCTTGTGCTAAATGTTATGATGACATATCTGTTATGAACCTTTCAAATGTTATCTTTTCGCGAAACTTAACACTTAAGATCGTCATTAGATAAGTTTTGCGTCGCAACAGAGAAGCTGTCATAACGTTTAACAGAAGAATGGATGTGTTATATGTTATCAAACTTCTAGCAGTTTGAATGAATGAATGAATACTTTTAATTCAGCAAATTTTGCCATAGACATAGATGCAGTCTGTTCCTGCTGTTGCGTTGCAGCAAGAAGAGACTGCCATACAGGCAGGCAACGAAAATTGGCACAGTGGCAAATTTAATAACCTCAACCTTTGAATCCAAAAGACGGCACAGAAGTGCCGCTCTAGCCTTACGGCGAATTTCGTCAAAAGTGAGGCATCTTCTCGAGACGAGCGCCGAAGAAACACTACAGATACATGGTAGCTTAAACAAACGCCGGAACACACGGTTATAGCTTATTTTAGCGTTACTAAGACTCTTAGCGGTAGGATTAATTACCAATGCTAAAGCTAAAAGATGATAGCAGTACGTTCTAAACAGCTGAACGCGTACATCAAAGTCCGCCTTGCTAAACTTACGAATTAAAACGTTTGCACGTTTGAATAGCCCCGATATCAACTCTTTAACATGAAGATCATCATTCAGGTTAGACTTGAACTGTGTGTGCTCTCGAAAGTCGGATTCGCGGGCTAAAGCCCTCTCGCGGACATTCAATGGCTTCTATTTTGCCCACGAGACAGTGCTGGTTCTCCTCCCGAAACCTACGCTACCAGTTTCCGACGAGACTCTTCATTATCCGAACGGCTCGGTGAAGAGCGGCACCTACAGCGTTTCTGACTATAGCTACCGCTTTCACTCGCTCTGCTCTAACGACTTGTCTATTTTTATGAAGTGCCATATAGTGCCATATAGCGATCGCAATTTCTGTGCGTCTGTCGGTCGGTCCGGGTTTTGCTAGTTCGAGCACTTCCACATAAGCTAGGACGATGAAACTCGGCAGTCCTATGAGGGATCCAAAAAGATTCTTCCCCGATCCGGCCATCGTGGGGGGAGTGGAGGGAGGAAGAATCCAGAATCTTGAGACATTTATAACTTGTGACGGGTGATCGGATCTTAATGAAACTTGATATTTGGAAAGAACTCCTGTCCCACTTTAAATCCAGACCGGATCCGGTGGCGTTAGGGGGAGCTGGAGGGGGTAACCAGAAACCTTGGGAAACGCTTAGACTGGAGGAATCGGGATGAAACTTGGAGGGAAGAACAAGCACAAGTCCTAGATATATTGCTAATATAACAGGACAGGATTCGGGCACTGTGGGGGCAGTTAGAAGGGGGCGAGTATTCCGGCAATCCCGCAAGTTCGGTACTTCCTGATGTACTAGGACGATGAAACTTGGCAGGCGAGTTAGGGACTTGAGAATAGTCGTTTCTCCGATACGACCATCGTGGGGGAGCGGAGGGATGGAGAATCCGTAATCTAGTGGCATGCATAACTTTTGAACGGGTGATCGGATTTAAACGAAACTTGGCAAGTGAAAAGAGCTAACGTCTCACATGTTCCATTTCAAGTCCGGACCGGACTTGTAGCGAGGGAGTTAGAGGGGGGGGGGGGGCACCGGAAATCTCGTGAAACGCTTAAGAGTAGATGGATCGGGATGGGATTTGGTGGCAAGAACAAGCATAAGCGTTAGACCCGACCAAATAGACTTAAGGACCACAATGCCCCAGGAGAAATTATGTTCCTGGATCCGACCATTTTTGGGGGAGTTGAGGGAAGGCCGGAATCTGGAAATTTCTCATTTCCGTAAGTTGCGAGCGGGAGGTCCAATTCGAGTGAAACTTTATAGGCGCAAAACGTGTGTCCAAAACCCCACGCGAACATGGTTGGGGGAGTTGGAGATGAAGGAGGGGGGGATCCGGAAACGTTGTGACATGCACAAAAATCAAGCGAATCGGCCGAATGGGATGGGAGTACCGAGCTTATGCGGCCTAGGTTTGTTATATGGCGTCGGTAGGATGATGAAGCAGGAACCGAAAATTTGCCGATATGCTCCGATTCGATTCAACCTTGATGGACGGGAAGGAGAGATGTCAGTAATGCGATGTTTATGTGTACCAGTCGTATTCGGCTACAGTGGGGGGAGTTGGGGGGGGGAGTCCCGGAAATTGTGTGGCTCGCATAGTGGTCAAACAAGTGGCGAGATTTTAATGAAACTTGGAAAGTAGACAGGACGTGTGGCCTATATGACATATTTTAGGTTCCGAACCGGATCCGAGTACGGAGGTGGTTGTGGTGGGGGGTAACCGGAATTTCTCGAAAAATGCTCAGATTTAAGTGAAACTTGAAGGTGGTAAGAGAAGATACTTTGTACGATCCATCTACGTGTTTGAACCAGATTCGGCCGCGGTAGGGGGAGTTGGAGCCGTTAATGCAGCGCCAATACTAAAACAAGCGCGCAAGCGCTCAGACGTGGAGTGTGAAAGTAAAATCTTTATCGCATCTTAAAAAACAGCGTCAGAACCAAGATATTTCGCATCCCCAATAACCAAAAAAATATTGAATAAACATATTGTGAAATCATCCCAGTTTAAGAGCTTTTAATGTAAACAAACCGCATTTAGAAATCCAAAGAAGATCTTGCAAGATCGGTTTTCAGTTTCCATACTGAATGTCTTGCTAGTGATCAAGTAATCAACATTTTTTGTTACGAAGTATTTTTGAAATTAAAGAACCTGAACCTAGCCAGTCCCACCCTTTAAACCTCTATTCCATTATCAAGGTAATAACAAGTGCTATAAACCAAACCATAGCAGCCTAATACCCCCTTTGTCACAACTTCATTAAAGAACGGCATATAATCGATCATGTGACGAAACCGTCGAGTCTCCAACTGATCATTAAGGAATGAGGTACGCCGCGTGGTCTTTTTTGTTGCTGTTACACCAAAATGCGCATCTATACATACATATTTATACATATCTATAGTATACGTGAGTTGAACTGGAGACATGTCTTAGACGAACGTAACTCATGGGAAATCTGGGCCAGTTGCTCATGAACGGGAGGGGGGGGGGGGGGGGGGGGTCGGGACCCATGAAATCATCTAGACCTAAATATCCTCGACTATAGAGTTTGACTCCGGTCACGGGTCAAAAACTTCACCCACGGGCAAATTGGGCCCACTTGCCCATCAACGGGGAGGGTGGGGGTGGTTCAACTACGCATATATATCCCTAACCCCTATGATCCAAAAGCACAAAGGAATTTCATCGCCTTATCGCCAGTTATTGTCAAGTTAAAAACATGACCCAATTGCCCCTGAACCAAGTGGGGGTGGGGTTTGGGACCCGCAAAAAGGAAAAAGAGACCCCAATGCTCACAAACCTGCCAAGTTTCAACTTGATACCTGTTGATTCCTGTCACGGGTAACGAACTTTACTCCTGGACAATCTGGGCACAGTGGCCCATGAACAGGGTGGGTGGGGGAGGTGCAACTTTAAAAGCAATTTCCCAGCTCTAGGATCTACATGTACAAGGAATTTCATCGTCCTTTGTCCAGGTCTGGTCAAGTTATGAACATTATTCACTGGGCAATCTTGGCCCATTTGCCCCTGAATCGGGTGGGGGTGGGACCCCTAAAAGGCACAACTAGACCCCAATACCTACAACTGTACGAAGTCTGAGCTAGATACTTGCACTGGTTCACGAGTTATGAGCTCCACAAAATACGGTGAAAACCCGAAACCGAAAGCTGCTACAGCGCTCGCAATAGTGGATTGTTCCAAGGAACACTCCCTAAAACCAGAAACGCGTACAGCACACGAATAAGCTCACAAAGGCAAACGTCTGAGAGGTAGGTTGCGGAGTAAAAGTGCACTCGTATTGGTCTGCATGACCAAACTGAAATGAAAATATTCATATAGTGAAATGAATCTGAATGAAAGTGGACAAATGTTTAATTCGTGCTTTTTCAATTCTTTATACTCCGCTGCAGTCCGTAGGGGTTAAAAATATAAAATTACGAAAGAACTCCATCTACTTTCAATGATAAGGAATGCATTTCCTCTCAGACACATTTTCCGATGGAAATGAGCCACGGAGCGAAAATCGAGATCATCCAGACTTCTAATCAGGCAATGACTACTAATCAGTTCCGCTAATTACGACGAGGTCTGATAAAACACTGCTAAGAGGCTCAAGGCTTCGAGAAAACGAAACGGCTCGAATATCAAAAAGCTGGAAAACTCTAGAAGCAGCATGTGCGGTGGGACCATAACGACATTGGCAACAGTATAAAAAATAAATAAATACAAATGGAGAGCTTTGGCAAGTCTGCCCGAACCTTTGGAGTTACTGTGAGGTTAAGGAGGTGATTGGGCCTGAGTTTTATTTCAAGAAGGATTTACCTCCGTATTTTTGGAAGATATGGATTCAAGCCGGAGTACCCCCCCCCCTTTGTTAGGTAAAAAACTGGTGAAGAGGAAACTTTTTTCCATTTTCTTAACCGATGCCAGGAGCTTTCGGAGTTAAGGGGATCGATTTCAGGAAATAAGGGAGAACTTGGACCGATAATACCTAAGATATTGGGCTATGGCCGTTGGCCGGCTATGGGTCAACCATAGTAGAGAGGCGTTAGCCCCCCCCCTCCTCCTGGATCCGCACGACGCAAGTCCACAGATGGCACAAGCTACATAAACCTATTCTGGTATTAGATGGTAGGCTACAATGGTGGTAAACGTTATATTTGTCTGTCCTGGTTCATTTTTCAGGCATCAATATCATGAAAGGTGAAGTCCATTTGTATCTGAATAAATTCAAATATCTTTTAGGGACGAATCTAAAGACCTTTATGGAAGTGAAACTTTTACGGTGGGCGACACATCCATCCTTTCAATACAAATCGTGGCATAGCTAACTTTAGGGTGAAAATGATGCGTTTTAGAAGAATTCTTTGAGGTCAGTGGGATACTTTTTGCATTACATTATGGTATCGGCGAGGGTGATAGATAGGTAGATATTTTTATTGATCTAACCGTTCAGGGATCAACAGAGACACAGGCGAATATTCACTGGAAACATGGAAAGGCATCATCAGTGAAAGGAAATTCAGACCCCAAGCTGTTCTCTACAACAAAAAGAAATTCAACCCAAATGCAGAAAAATCTCTACCCGACCAACGACTCAATCGAGCAGCAAAAACAGCAGCCGTGTCCAAAATGAATTCACAGCAACCTTTTTAACTCCAAGCAAGACTCACGAAGGAATTTACGAAGTTAAATATTTAACGCTAGGCTATAATCTTTAGTTTTGTGTTTCCGACAAGTTCGTTTTTCCAACTTGAGCGGTTTTGAGCCTGAAGAGGACCCTTGCCAAGAAGGGCCGAAATATAGCTCCAATAAAATTCAGCTGACGTACCCGTTTTGCACCATCAAATATGATCTAACTCGTAGCGCTGACATGGCACTAAATAGGTCGACCATTACATTTAATGTGTTAAAATACTTGAATATCTACAATTATAAACAATCTAAGTGCGCTGATTCTATTTGAGATTATTTTGCCAAGTTCTAGGATTACATTCCTGCGCGTTGATAAACGTGAGGTAGTAAAATATTCTGGGGAGTGAGTCAGTACTCAGAGGAAACTGAAAATAATAATCAATGGTATAATACCATAATATTATTACTAAATTGACTCTTTGCCAACACCAACTCCAAAGCTGAAGAGCCATTATCCTGCAGAAGAAGGAGGTAAAAAAAGATAATTTAAGGGAGGTAATTTAACCCAATCACACACTCGAGCAGAAGTTTCACGTTCAAGATGCAAGCTTTTGAAAGTGTCTTTGTCTTTCCAAAAAATCATGCACTTGTGACTTGTTTTCCCGCCGCAGAGGAAGACCCCAAAACACACTCCGTCGTACCTACAACAACGACCTGCGGCAATTTCATGCCTCATTACAGCCGGAGTGGGAAGACATCGTCGCAGCCGCAAGTTTCAGAGACGACTGGAGACTCTTCTTGGACACCCTGGGCGCCTCTAGAGGCACAGGAGGGTCTAAGGGAAGGTGACTTGTTTTACTATTTTCTAAAAAATGGCCGATCACAAATGAATTACTTATTTTGACTATTTTAATACAGCCAGGAACCAGTACCCGCAAGGAGTAAATTTTCTGCCCAAGGATTCGCAGTGTTTGCGTATTTTTTTTTATTTTCTCTGCAAAATTTGAAGGCCCACATTCATCTTTTTATGGCTCGCTGGGCGGCTATGAAGCTCGAATGCCTCTGCACTAGCAAGAAAAAGACTCCGTCGTACTTACTTGCACAATTCTTAACAGAATCCAATCTAGTATCATCCACGTAAGGACATGCGTTAGAAATACAGCTAATGGCGACCATTCTAACAGCCACCACGTGACCACGGAAGCCAATACGCCGAGGGCCATACATTCGGACAGCGGCTCCAAGATCATCGTATGTGGAACCATGGCGAATCGCAACTTCGCCCACCTAAAAAAAAATATTTTAATTTTAAATATCCGTAAAGTTCAAGCTGACTGGGATCCACCAGACGTCGTGGATTCAAATCCCACTTGGAGTATTTCTACTTTTTAGTCCGCATGTTTTCTGCATGTTACTTTCAAGTAAGGTACTCTCGAGTCGACAACTAAAGGCTTATCTTGATGTAATTTTACCATTTTACCAACCACTTAATTGGTTTCTTCGTCAGATCTTTGTTCCGACATTTTGCGTGAGCTATGATTATTATTATTATTTTATTACGTACGATTAAAAGACACGATACTAAGATTTTAAAGGACCTGTCTTACCTATAATACTAACGCTCCCTACATATATTTCTAAGCCCGAAGACTCCAATTTCGTATGGTACATTCAAGCCCCTCGAACGAAACCACGCTGATTTTCTCACTTGCCGTGTTTTACTACCTTCGATGTGTATCACGCTGTCGACGGTTCTCTGCGAGAAGTTTTTCCATCAGAAAAAACGGTTATGTAAACTGTTTCCCTGTTTTCGCGGAAAAGGCTGAAAACAGCCAACACCGTGAGATGTTTGTTGAAAGCACAGCCTAGTTTTAATAAAATGCAGTAAGTTGAAGAGTAAATAGTGCTAGGGGTCCTTTAAAGGACACCTGAATGATACGTACCAAGTATCATCCCTATCTGTATGACTTCCGTTAACATTGCCTGCAGAAAACCCCATCCAAATACGAAATAGTGTTTCCAAGCTATGATTTTTGCTCCATTTTGCATCTGTCCTTATTTCAGTACCGAACAATTTTAGAAAGTAACACAAATTCCAATACGATCCAGCCAGCGCTGTACAAGATTTGAATGAGTTGCGCTTTGGGTCTTGGAGTCTGCATGTGCTAACCTCCAGGAACGAACATCCTATTTTGAAAACGTCCCGCTCAGTAGAAGAATGCTCTCCTTGGCCATGTCTGTAAATGCATTCTCCATGGTGTGTTCGAGTATGGTTTCATTGTTCAGGTGTCCTTTAAGGTTTCGAACGTCTTAAATTTTAAAGCTACGTTAATGTGACTGAAGAATAAACTATCGAACTCTGAATGAATGAAGAATTGACAACGCACTGCGTAAGTGCAGTAATAAAGGACACATTTTTTTCCCATAAATGTTGTTACTAATTTAGAATCACACTGATGCAGCCGCGGGCAGGTAAAGTAAGTATTACTCTATATGACCAAGTCCGAAGAACCTTGGGAAGAACAAGAAACGTCACCGATCATTGATTCAAATCATGTGTAAACCAATCCACAGTGTTTGCCGAGGGGTTGCGCACTTGCCGATTTCGTGTACACCATGAGGCAGAGGCAGATGAGGCCCGTGAGGCAGGCATGAGGCCCGTGAGGCAGGTATGAGGCACGTGAGGCAGGCATGAGGCACGTGAGGCAGGCATGAGGCACGTGAGGCAGGCATGAGGCACGTGAGGCAGGCATGAGGCACGTGGGACAGGTATGAGACACGTGAGGCAGGCATGAGGCACGTGGGGCAGGCATGAGGCACGTGGGGCAGGTATGAGACACGTGAGGCACGTGGGGCAGGCATGAGGCACGTGGGGCAGGCATGAGGCACGTGAGGCAGGCATGAGGCAATGAGGCAGGGACCTTGTACACCCTGAGGCACCAGTGCGCAACCCCTCTGCGTTTGTTGTCGTGACGTTTCTGGCTCTTCGCTGGGCACGCTGCGATTCTTTTACGAATGAGTTAGACGTCAGGAGTATCCCAGGACACAAATTAGAAGAGAGGTTTTCAAGCGTCAATAACATGTCTGTTACAAACGGCGGATGAGGTAGCAGTTCCGCGTACGCTGTGGTACATTGTCAGAAGTTTCATAACAGATAACACGAGGATGCGCGGTTTCAACAGATAATGCGCAGCAGACACTTCGGATATTGTCTGTTGTGTTTCAAAATGTTATGCATAATAAGCGTCACCATCAGGAAGAACCGAAAAACCACCAAACAGTATCTGCTGAGTTTTCCGACATCATGACGATAAGGAATAAAGTCAGTAGATGTTTTTTGGCTCTTCCTAACAATGCTTGTTATGCATAACATTTCATGCATAGCGTTTTCAAACACAATAGATAACAGCCGAAGTGTTAGCTGTTACGCATTATCTGTTGAAACCGCGCATCCTCGTGTTTTCTGTTATGAAACTTCTGACAGTGTAGGTAAAGGAGAAATCTCACATATCTGAAGTATGTGCGGCGTATTCGTCGAAGGTTTTTTCCCTTAGTACACAACCTATTGCAATGAAATTTACATAGGCTACGGTGCGCTAAAGGCAGTAGATAACTTCCCAAGCACAGGTCTTTGTTTGCTCTACTCCCTTTTAAGCCGCTTTCACATTCACGCGTCGTTGCGATGCGTCGCGTATGAGTTTATCTGGAGTTGCGTACAGGTTGCATAGCGTATCTTTCACAACTGTGCGGGAAGCCTTCATGATGGCTGCGTATTTACGTTTTACTTTCTCGGTTTCTTCGGCTTTATTTTTTCCTTTCATCATTAGTAAGTTTTTACTCATCATTAACAAGTTTTTCTCCAGTTTTACTTCGAAAACTTCCATTTTTCACTGAAAAACCTGATGCGTACGCGTCGACACAATGCAAGAATAGACCTTGGTTCGTTGCCTTTTATTTGTCTGCGTTGCGTCGCCGCAAGCGCGACGTAGAGATTGCGTAGCTCAGTGTAAAAAGGCTCAACGCCTCATTGTGAAAGCGGCCTAGTGGGAAGCTTGTGAGTTCTAAAACCTCCAGTTTTAGCGGCTTGCGACCGAACTACCCCTCCAAGACGAGAACTAACAGCAGAGCCAAACTCAACAGGCTACCCCTTTCGTCCCCCCGTCGGACTTCAGCTCAAGTCCTAAAAATAATTCAACCTGAATGGAGGGTTGCTCACAGGCTTGCGGATGGCAACACAGTTAGGATGTTACGGGTATTGATTCTTCTGTCTTTTCGTAGCAATTTAATGGGATATTTGCCGAAAAACACCGGAGCGAAAAGTCGTCCATCCCTTGAGTCGTAACGGGAACCAAGGTGGCTTCGATTTCGGTTTTCTTGCTCTCGGACGTCTATGAATCAGAGTGGACAATCTAGAAATCGCTTTATTTAGGAACTGAAAGCTACGTTATTCCGGAGCAAAGGAGGAAACTCGCAACTGACTGCGAAAATAGGATTGTGTGTCTACGTTACTGAAGGCGTGTTCACGCGGTTAACCGCAGAAACATCACCAATGTTGTTTTCTCGCTCGAACATAAGCAGTCTAGGAACTTCAGTGCCACAACCGCTTGACCCAAGTCATATTTTAGGTTTGGCTTGCCCCCAACCAATGAATGTCCAACTATCTAGCTGGTTCGTGTCAGTGTATCCCAAATTCCTTTTTATCCTTTTTGGGATCCAAAACCAATGTCTGAGATCCCTATAACACCGTAAATCAGGCGCCCCAGGGTACTTGTGAGCATTTTCGATGAAACTTGGCACGGAGATTCTTTGGGTCAATGGTAAGTCAAGTCAATAGATGCGCTTTGTAGCTCTGCGTTAGAATCGAAAGCGGCTTAGAACTTTACGAACAGAAAAAAAATCTAAGGTCAAGTTGATTCGAATGTTGATTTGGGATACAATGAAAAGTCTGAATCAGGAAATGCTGTAGGTTCTTGCAGGTGGATACTTAGTTCGAATCATTCCGAACAGACGCATTTACCCAATGAATCTGGGATCAACGGATAACAAAGGAATCAAAATATGCTGTTCGCAAATGTCAGTCAAACAGAGTAAAATAACACTAGGGAGTAGCGCCAAGACCTATGCTTTCCATGCCATTCTCGTAGCGCCACCCGCTACGGTTACGGCATTTAAAGCGAGACAAACTTTTGAGCTTATAAATGTCTAGCAAAGCAAAGGTGCGGTCTGCACACACCAAGGAGCTGAGGAGTCTGTTTCATTTTTTTGCAATGTTCAGAATATGAAATTATCGGAGCCACCGTTGGTGAACGACTGAATGAGTTTCAGTGGGGGACGTTCTCTATCGCTCGTGATGCTAGTATCGCTTCTATTCGAGTGTGTGTCAATCTTGTCAAGTCTTGGCGCTACTCCCTAGTGTTATTTTGCTCTGGTCAAACGTTGAGTGGATAGCTGGACAGAATCTGTGTAAAAACTATATGTTCTGGACTCAGCGTCGAATCTTTGTTTCTAAGCTACCGTTACGAGACTGAGGTTGTCAACAAAAGTGCATTCCAAGAAAGTCCCCCCCCCCCATGTGCTTTTTGCACATTCGCTCATCACCTGATCAAAACTTCACACAACAACAGCAAGGCCAGAAACAAATCTCCATGATCTACCATCAGAACATAAAAGACCCCCCTAACTTTCCCTTTCAGAAGTAATACAAAGAGCAAACTAAAAGAAAACTAGTAGAACTCCAGTGGACATTCCGATAGAACTGATCAAGCCTTTTCCCGATAAACTGGCTTTACCACTCAGGAATATATTTTACACAATCTCCGAGACTAGATTTTACCCTGATACTTGGAAGGTAAGTTACGTGACACCGCTCCCCAATGAAGACTCGCCAGTAGGCTTCGAAATCGACTCTATCCGACCAATCACCCTCACAACCACTTTCAGCAAGGTGTATGAATGGTTTGTAAGGTGAAATTCTTGGTAAATTAGATCCACTACAGTAAGGCATCAGACCAAAGTCGTCTACATTACATCCCATTACCTAGTCAGTTTATTTTGTATTTTAAGGAACCTAGATGATACAGAAAAAATGGATAAATTTAATCGCAATAGACTTAACTAAAGGGTTCGACTGAATTAACCACAAAGTACTTGTGGAAAAGCCAATTAAACTAAATGTAGGCCCCTACTTCATTAAAATTATTGTTTGGTTCCTCCAAAAAAGAAAACAAAAAACTAAGTATAAGGGTGTTTTTTCGGAAGAAAAAGATTTATTTTTTGTGGAGTGCCGCAGGGGACTCTTTTGGTTCCTCTTCTATTTTTGGTGATCATCCATGATATTGCAATAGATGAGAAAAACCGTTGGAATTATATAGACGACCTGAGTATTTTTGAAATCTGTCATCGTTCCCAAATGAGTAATCCTAGGCTAATAATCCAAGAGGTGGCGGACTAGGCACAGAATAGCGACATGAAAGTTAACTGCGCGAGAACAGCGGTCTCAGCTATCTTTTTCCTAACATCGAAACCTGCTTTCAAAAAAGGAATACTAGATAAATGAAGGCAGAGAAAATTAAGTTACAGGGTGTTACCATAGCCCCAGATCTAAAATGGGAAGCGCACTGCCAGGACATGCTGAAACGTGCGAATGCGGGAATAAACTAAACTGAACTAAACTAAACTAAACTGAACAAAATCTAAAACTCCTTTCAAAAATGAAACTACCACAATGTAACCTACTATGAGTTTATACTTCGTTCCATTAGACCCACCCTGGAATACGCAGCACCTTTTTTGGCATTTTTGTAATTTCTTCTGTTGAAAAGTCGACTTTTAAAATAAACTTTTTATCTATCTATCTAAGGGGTATCGCTCAGTGTCGAAAAAAAACAACAAAATGTCGGAAAAACGACTTGATAAGTCTATCGACTTTGCAGCCAGTTTAACTTACAACATAACCTAGTTAGTAATGTAAAGCTAACCGTAGCTCATACTACTATAGATGCGTTCTACTAATAACTGTGGTAGACTATCAGACGAATTTTGTTACCCTCAAATGTATCAGAAAATTAAAAAATAACAGGTACACTAATTCGCGAAAGTTACCAGCCCCTCGCCCCTGAGGACGACCATACTCTAACAACCGATTCTTACGTCCTTTTCCATGATAAACATGGAAACACTTTTTTTTTCTTACCAGGCATCGAAAGCAGATAATAGATGACGGCCTAGACCACCTAGCAAAAGTTGCAAGCCCCTCATCGTCAAAGATGACCACGGTCTAACAGTCAATTGTTACTTGGTAGCCCCTCACTAAGCCCCACATTTCTCACAAGTTTATCCGATTTTTTTATTTTTTGATGTACAAAACTTAACTCGATTTTTTTATTTTTTGATGTACAAAACTTACCACTCGAAACTTAATCTTTGATCAGCTCATCACTGAAAACAAATTTACACCTCTCTTCTTTCAAAAGCTAATAATCCTATCAGGTCCGGAGTCCAGGAATCTATTCCGGGGGGGGGGGGTTGCCCACGGATCGGACCAAATACAAAAAATGCATAAATCAGAGGTTAAAGCCTATAAAAAACGATTATTTTTGTACGTTTCGGGGGAGAGGGTTTGAACTTCGACCCCCCCCCCCCCCTGGATACGGCCCTAGAAAGGAGCGATGGTTAGGCTCTAATTTCTTTAGCAGTGAGAGAATTTCTAAAAGTCCAGCCGATGGGCAGACGGGACAAAGAGTGAGCCACTAAAGACAGAAAATCTGAGTGGGGCATCCGATCCTGTTCACAACTATTAAGATGAACCACCGATTTAACTAGGGAGCGAATTTCAACGGATCTTCAGACCACAATTTGCCCCGTGCAAATTAAGGTAATTAATCAATTAAGGTAGTAGACACGATACCATTTCCCAGTTTCAGTCCCTAACGCTGACACGAAATGATAAACTCAATAGAAACCACGAACAGAAGTGGTTGGTAAGGGGAGATGACAGCATTTTCGGAACCGTGGGAACATTTTACTTTTATTTCTGTTAACTTTTCTGTTTGGATTACTCGAAAGAGAAATTTTGGTTACGGGCCAGGAATTGTCTCAAGCGCACCTTTTCAAACTAAAATCTAGACGGTCTGAAGAACAAGACCAAAGGTTTCAATGGGATCCCAAAAATCTAATATTTGATCCAGACAATTGGGTCATGTCTTCGCCAGATCCAGTCTTCGTCAGGCTTATCATCAGAGAAAACCAAGTTCAGATCTACCTCTATACGCCATATCTATTTTGACGACACTGACCGAAACTTCCTGCTTTGCTTCTGCCAAATTTCCGGTTTCGGCCGAATTCCGAACGAACTAACTGTAAACGTATATCCTTATCTCTATAAAGAACATCTAATCAACTTCAAATAAAACGTTTGCTTTTAAAAAATTTTCCGGTTTTTGCCGGATTCTGGGCGAACTAGTTGTCCGGGTAAAGAATGCTTTCTACATAATTGTTCAGCATGTTTTCTTACCCGTAAATTGAACATTTAGTCAACTTCAAATGAAACTTTTACTTTTAACCAAGTTTCCGGTTTTTGCCGGATTCCGGACGAACTACTTGTCCGGCGAGAAAATGGTTTTCACCATCGTGTCCAGCATGTCTTTTTACCCCATAATCGGCTATCACATTAGCTGTTTAAAAATATTTTGTTTGCCCCTTAATTTGAACCCCACCCCTAACTGTAGGCTACAAAGCTCATCTACAAAATTGACCCAAAGAACCCCTACACCAAGCTTCATCAAAATATCTCATTCCCTTCGAGAGTTATCGTGCTCACAGACAGACGGATAGATGGACAACTTTTGCGATGTCATAGGTATCCCTCCACTTACGTTTTGGGATCCCAATAAGCAGGGTACTGAGAAACAACAGCTTATTCCTTCAGCTGCAGGATAGCTCTCCTCCCCTACATTGGCTACATTTCCACCTTCTATGCGGTAACTCCGGGAGTTTTCGATTAAAGCCAAACGAATCATTATTTCAAGTTAGTAGCATAATCTGTTTCCACGAGTGAAAGCGGTAAAAAGGAACTGAAACTTCTAGCGCAGTGGCTCCTCCACGCCGGAGAAAATGCGGCAAAACGCAACAAGGGGGAAATAATGAGGCCATAGGTAACACAACCGCGGCTCGAGTCAATCCAAAGGTTAGTTATGAAGAGAGGCTCTCAAATTCCCCTCGGAGGAGAGGCAAGTGATTCGCAAAGAGCTTGGGCTCAAAAAGCCGCCTATTCGACAAACAACCGAAAATCCCTAGGGGACGTGAGATTTGATGGGCTTTGTGGCAGCTTGGGGATAATGAGCACACTGCAATTAGGGGTCAATTAGGCTACCAGTAACATAATTATACACGCTGTTTTGCTCTAACTGATCTCCTGAATTTAAAACGACAACATTCAGAATAAGTTGTATCTTGTTCTTGTTCTTTTTTCTACTTTTGCAACCCAAAAAGCCAGGAAATGAGCCAAGTCTGGCCAAGCTCAAAGGGAAACAAATCCTGAAGAGCGATTTCGAGAAGCCGGCAAGTGAGTGATAAACACTAAAAGAGGTAATACGGATCGAGGAAATTATGTACGCATCTCAAAGGCGGCTCAAGATACGCTATTTCTGTATGAAACCAAAACTGCTCTCTGTTTCGTTACGCACGTAGGCTTTTCTTCCACCAAACTGAATAAATAATACACAACTTCACAAACATTCAGCTCTCCAGGCTTAGTTGCCGAGTCTCTAGCCCCTTTCCTAACTCCTGTCACTCAGTTCCGTTGCTCTGCGACACCGAGATTTCCAAATTCGTACCATCAGCGTAATGAATAATTGACGGATAATTAGTCCTGATATTTGGCGCGTTTTACGAATCTTCTTGTGAACAAATCACCCTTATGAACACTTTGAACGTCTTCTTTTATTTTAATTATCTTCCTTGCTCAAAAGTAGTTACAATTTAGGATTAGAGTGTTTGATGCCTGAAATCTTGTCGGGTCTTAACCATAGACCACAAGAGAGGTTTGCATGGGCCAAAAGCGGAAAGATAGGTTACTGTTAAGGAGTCCAGGTTTTGATACGGGCTTTAAGCTAAACATTCGGTTAGCACTATCTGGGTGAGTTTGAAGAATGGTTAACATAAGTCGGTCAGAGTTGTGCCTAGCATAACTTTTTTAGTGCCATTGTAGAAGACATTAAGCCCTCGTACTTGACGCTGTGGCCCTCAGTTATTATGTTAAGGTTGAATAGGCAAGTCATTCATTCCGGTTCATTAAACTTTATCGTAGGCTCCGAAGTCCTTAGCAAATATGCGTTTTGCGACTCAAATATTTTTTCAGATTTTCCTGTCAATAAATCATAATGCTTTCTAACCTTTTTGGAAACATGGGACCTAGACCTAATAGTAAGGAGACGAATTCATGTAAAATCAGGAAACGAATTGACAACTTATGAGTTGTAACAGTTATTATGACAGTACACAAAATCCTTCATAAACTTTATTGTAGTTTCATCGATCATTTTATTTCTCCGACCTTTTCCCAGCTTTAAAGAAGACAGATGACCACTCCCTCCGTTCTTATTATTACCAATATGCAAGACTCTTCCCCCCCCCCCCGGTACACATCTTTAAAACTTTCTACCCTGAAAAAAAAACCTCAGCTTTCTCGCATGCCATCCTGTCTAATTTTTGTCTGTCAATATTCGTGTTATAATTTTCTTTTTTTTTGTACGCCACTGTTTCAGACACTGACAGACGACCACTCCCTCCGTTCTAATTATTACCGATATGCAAGACTCCTTCTCCCCCCCCCCCCGGTAGGCTACATATCTTTAAAACTTTCTTCCCTGAAAAAAAACCTCAGCTTTCTCGCATGCCACGCGCTGTCTAATTTTTTTTCCGTCAATATTCGTGTTCTGATTTTGTTTTTTCTTTTTTTTTGTACGCCACTGTTTCGTTCTTCTTGGCAGACTAAGAAAACATAAAAAATTGCTAACAGTGTCTCCTCTGACGCATTTCATTCTCTCTCTGCAAGTGGCAGGAGGAGGATTTGACCCACTCCCTCTTACAGTGCCAAGCGCTTTCGCATTTAAGGGTAAAATTTGTTCGGGGTGATTTGGTATCGCTTC
This sequence comes from Branchinecta sandiegonensis, assembly GCA_030848855.1. Classification (NCBI taxonomy): domain Eukaryota; kingdom Metazoa; phylum Arthropoda; class Branchiopoda; order Anostraca; family Branchinectidae; genus Branchinecta; species Branchinecta sandiegonensis. Next base: position 15,706,259 of record JAUPMV010000003.1, on the reverse strand, counting down.
CCGGTATCGTGAAATCTACTAACCCCAACTTCATCGTCGAAGTATGCAAATATGTAACTAAAACTTATAGACTTGACAGAAAGCTTAGCCTAATTTATGTAATAGTTCTAATATCAGGTGTAACAAATTCTGTGGTGGTAATCTCCGCAATCTTGTATGGCCCTTTGGCTTGATAACACACGTTATAATTATAATTTCCGATCGGTGTCTGACTGGCGCTTCACGAAAGCCACTGCCAATGGTATTTCCAAAAACTGACTATGAAGTACTCTGAAAGGTCTTTCCGTCTGAAGTTACATTGAACTCTTAGCAATGACTTGAAAGAGTCTTGGCTTTCTTCACCGAAGGAACGTACTTACGAAAGTGTCTCAGACGAATTTTACGGCCTTTAAGCGGAATTCACCCAAAGAGCGTCTTAACAAAGGCGGGCAAATTTGCGACTGCGAGCGAATTTGGCCGAATTTCATTTCACTCCATGCATTTTCTCTTATTCCATTGTCTTTGTACTGGTCCTTACTTTTGCATGTGTGGTTCGCTACACTGTAAAAAATTTCTCCGTACAAAGATTAAAGTTAACTGCAGTATTTACTACTCGGATTCATCTTATCTCTATTTATCTGCGTAGAGGTAAGGATGATTTGAGTAGCAAATACTGCAGTTAACTTTAATCTTTTTACGGAAAAACTGTTTACAGTGTAGGGGAGGATATTTTTCATTTGGTAGGTAGATGCGTTGAGCTGAAAGATTTACGAACAGAAATTTTTGAGCATGTTAGGATGGAGGAAGAGGATTTGGTTAAGATTATGCGGAAGACATATTTTGGAGACCTTCGTCGGCTTTTGAGGTTCCTCAAGCAGGCTATGAAGCATCCGGAGCGTTTTTTGGAGTAAGGGTTCCTTCCTTTAGGTGTATATATTGAGTTTTTGAGTGTTATTTGTGTTTATCTTGATTTACCGCCATGGCCCCACGGGCTTTTTGGGAATAAATTCATTCATTAATTCATCGTAAATGACTGTGTAACTCTGAACTTAACTGATTAGCTGTTATCAATCCATGTTTCTGTATTTCAAATTATTTATCTGGCGTTTCGGATTTTCTCGGCTCGAAGCCGAAGCTCGACAATGCGTTTTTTCGACTCAACGATGCGTTTTTTCAACGCCTAGCGTGACAGACATTGCCAGCCGTGGCGAAATTCACTATCTCTGTGAACTGGGCTTTATTCTATGTTTTGAGGAAGCTTGGCAAATGGAAATAAGCCAAGCACCCTACCAGCCAACCGACCAACACACACTGCAGCGAGTCGGCTTTCAAAGTAATAAAAATCAACCTACTCAGGGCACAAGGGCCCTATAAAACTGTTTCCGGAAGGAGGTTCGAAGGCCGTAAAATTCTGGAAATCGGTAATGACGCAAGATAACAAAGTCCTATCGGGTAAGTAAACAAGGGGGGAATTCTCGGTAAATAGGCCAGACGTTATGAGACATTAGGTCCCGTGGGATAAGAATGCCCCAAAATTGAATACTCACAGACCGTGAAAATTACAAAGCGTGTTCCACCCTACTTACCGTAGTTACTACGCATGACGTCACGAATTTTGGGTTCTTGGCGTCCAGGCTGGAACACATTTTTAAATTTTCGGTAAAATATCACTCCACGGGGTAATCCGGCCAATCCCGTTACAGAGATGTGTAGTTACCAGGCTTACTAAGCTCCGGAGCATGGTAAGCAAATAGTCTCTATTAGTTACTATTTCGAGAAGGTTGGAACGGTCAGCGTAGTAACATTTCGTGAGATTGGAACGGAATTCGTAACTAATAGTCAGTACTGTTATAAGGGTGGAACACGCTCACAATATTGAAAAACGAAAGAGATGTTTTTTTTCACCTAAAGTATCTTCGTGTCCTACATTGTCAGAAGTTTCATAACAGACAGCACAAGGATGCGCGGTTTCAACACACAACACGCCACAGACAAAACTTGGGATGTTATCTGTTGTCGCGACAAACGTAATGCATAACAAGCGTTGCCAGGAAGAGTCCAGCTTTTATGTTTGTCGTCATGATACCGGAAAGTTCAGCAGATGCTTTTTTTGCGTTTTGGCGGTGAAATGCTCAAAGGACACTTACAGGACCACTTTCATGGTGCATTTACACACTGCGTAAAATCCGAGCGTATTTTACGCACGTATTTGGGCTTGAAAAAATCTCTAGCAGTACGGACGTATTTGAGAAATCGGTCCGTTTTGTATCTAAATACGTCCGTATTGCTAGAAATCTTTTCAAGCTCAAATACGTGCGTAAAATACGCTCGGATTTCAAAATATGCTCGGATTTTACGCAGTCTGTAAACCCACCATTAGCTTACCAACAGTTGTTTTCTATGACAGTAAGTGAACAAAATTACAATGTTCGATGATTAATGACGTTTATAGAAGCTAATCTTAGTCGTCTAGGAAAAGACTGCAAATAATAATCTCGGAAACACTACTGAAAAGGGATTTTTCTATATTTCTAAAATCATACGATGCCTCCCATCCATCCATGGTTGACAGTTTCCCGGCTCGATGACAGGTTTTCAGCCAGCTCTTTCGCTTGCATTCCTTGGTTAAGAAACCTGGATGCAAGATTAAGGACCAGTGCCAGGATGGTAAGAAAAGCTAAGAGACGGACTCATGTTTTCTTCGGAGGTTTTCGAGCCAGAAAGAGAAAATCAGGTACACTTAAAAAAAACAAAAAAAAACGAGGGGCCATCCCTTGACAGACATGGCGTAGAACGGGACCCTGGAATTTAATACTTTTCAATTTATTTAATAATAAAGCAAAACATATCTCTCGTGGGCAGAGCCCAAATACGATGTTTTTTTAGTCATAAAAAAAAAAAAAATAAGTTGTCAACAGATACTGCTTAAGATCATTATACTGCTTTACGAAGCTCGGCACAAAGCTTCTGCTGTAACGCATAGTGTTACAGTAGATTGGGGTCAGTTTGGGAACCTTCTCAGCCACTTCTCGGGGGGGGGGGGGGGGAAGAGATCTTACAGGAAGGAAGGGTGGGGGAAGGAAAGAACGGTACATGGGGTGCTGGAGAAGGGAGGAGCCAAAGTTGCGCCATAGTTTTTCGCGGCGGGAAGAAAGGGATTCGATTTTAAATTCTTTGAGGTAAAAAGAGTATGGAAGGGGGAACCGCCATAGATAATTTGCAGCGATCTCTTCTGAACTACAGATTAAACCAACTTCTACTACAGTATAGGTATGGTTTTTTTGATCCAACAAACCCCATATATAATCTAAATCTAATCATGATCCATTCACGTGCTCTGAAGGAGGTCAACATTTAGTGAGTCAGGGTAGGAAGGCTGGCTGTTTTGTCCTTTATTTGATTGTTTAGCCAAGGATTGTACAACTCGAATTTAAATTTCTCCTTTCTGATTATTATCTAGCTTCAAAACAAACACTCCTTCTACCCACATATTGCCCATTTCAATGTTATCATCCAATTAAGATAAAGCGAGGCAAGATGTTGCATAATCAATGTTTGCGTCCACTTGCTGCGGCGACAGGCTTGTCCCAGGAGGCCAAAGGGCATCGAAAAGAGCTTAGCCAGAAGCTTTATACCGTCTTAAGTTAAATAACCGCTCATAATAGGATAGGATTCTGCCGGTGACATATCCGATTTCAACTGAATCAATTACAATGGAGGACAGTGCCGTCTTTACCCATAGGCCGGTTAGGCTGGGGGCCAGGGGAAACGAGAGGCCAAACGGCCGGCGTAAATTGTTGAGAAACCAGGCTACGGTTGCTAGCCGTGTTGCCTTGTTCATTACGATCCAGGAGCGACCGACTACGTTGCACCGTCATTTACGTTACGGAAATTATGCTCAGATGTGACCAGTGAGGCTCGACCAAGAATCGTGTGTGCTAATGTGCTGGCGCTTTTACGATTTTGATTCATGAAAAGGGGCCAGAAACCCATGGATGGCCTAGGGTCCACCAAAAGTAAAAGACGGCACTGATGGAGGATGACCCGATCCTTGTATAACAATACATTTGTAATGAAATTTTTTTAAATGAGAGGCTAACTTACCTAGTCATCCTAGACTGGAAGGCTAACACTTTGCACGAGCCGCTGTTCTGCCACGCCGGCTGGCTTGAGATCGACAGCCGCCATCCGCGGTCCGTCACGGCTTTCGCCATGAAAAAATCTTCCGCTAGATAGCAGGTAAAAGCGCGGAGTCCCCCGGCCTCATCAATGACCTTCTTTCGCATCAGAGAACTCATTCCAGTGGCGCAGTTGATCCGGAGGAGATCAGCGGTCAGGTAAACTCGGGCATGGGAGGTGCCGAAGTATATCTGCAACGGAATTCAATTTTCGGGAAAGATGTTTCCGGTCCTCGAGGACTTGGATGGATCTATTTCATTCCCAAACATCTGCAAAGGCGGAACATTTTCTGGCAAATAATCTTTGCGATATTAGACTGAGGAAGGAGAAGTCGGGTCTGAGAAAGCGGACCAAACGTTTTTCTCAAATTGTTTGCCTTTAGGAGAGACGCAAAGCCAGATACTAGTTGCGTTTTTGCAGACGGTAACTGGATCTGAAATTAGCCGTTTTTGCAGTTACCGTGGTATCTGATATACGGTTGCTCTGCAAAAACAACAGCTGCCGAAATTGCGCTTTTTGAAGTCATCCCAAAAGAAAAACTGACATTCAGTCACATCACTGAGTGCCAAACTTCTTTGCAACCAATTTGACCAAAATTGATGAAAGTGGGATGACATTTCAAATACCACTATCACTGACCACGGTCGGACCGTGGTATCTGAATATCAGATACCACGAAAACTGCAAAACACCTTTTGACCGCGGTATCAGATACCACGATAACTGCAAAAACGACTTTAGACTGTGGTATCAGATACCATGGAATCTGCAAAAACGTAACCACTGTTTCGTTCCCCTGTATTCTAAGATGATTTCCTCCTTTCTTTGTGGTGATAACAGCAATTTCAGAGATATCAGAGTAAAAAGTCGACTCCAGATGGGAGCTGAGTCATGTCGACGGTGTTTCTTCAAAAGGTGATAAGCGACATTTTTCTCGAAATTGAGTGATTAGCGCTGGGTTCGGGCTACACCCCCGACATAACCCCCACCGGAGATAATACCACCCGGGTACCTCTCTCCCACCAAAAAAAAACCCACACGGTGTTAATAAAATAAGATATTTTTTTAATGGAAAGTATGTATAGAGGCGAACGGCCAGCGAGCCGCCGTCATGCGTTTACATTTAGCTCGCGTATTTTGCCTAGATCCATTTCCACACTTGTATCCTGCTGTCTAGTAAAAATGTCAGCCAAATCGGAGCCACCGTTTCGGAGATTCCGAGTTTTCTTTCTGGGCCTTCATGGGCTAAAGCTGAAAAGTTTCCGTTGTTCCTCTTGACAAATGTCACTTATAACCTTTAGGGAACACATCATCGAAGTATCCCGATGAAAAATTTATCTCAAAATAGTAGTGCGAAGTTGTACGAAAAAGTAGCATGCAGTACTAACTGATGCTACTACATGCTTCTACTTCAAGGCTACCGTGTTACTGCATACTACTGCATGCTACTATTAGCAAGATTGGATGCTACTATGGCAAGACAGGATGCTATTGGATACTACTACATAAGATTGGACTAGTCTGAGGCACATTAAATGATAGTTTTCTTTGCTACTACATAGTATTACATGCAAACTTTTCGTGCAACTACCATACATCTACGCAGGCTACAAATTTTTCATCGGGATACCGTTCCCTGAAATAGCTAGCGTCTCTGCCTGCTTGAGAAACGGGACAAACAATATCCCAGGGTCCTCCGATAAGGAAGCACTTAACATTCGTTAATGATAAATGCAACAAAACTAACGTAAGAGTCAACAGAAAAATGTCCCTTCCACGATACCTTTTCTAGTGTAGCAGCAAAGCCTTCTCTGTCACAAACAAATGGCATCTGATGAACCAGGCCCACATCTTCTTCCATATGCGCCACCATGTCCATCAGTGTGTCTTCTTTCACTGCAAAAAATTTCCAGCTTACAGATGGTCCAAAATAAATTTCTCTTTTCAATGAGAGAAGCATTCAGACGATGCAGTGCATCCAATATGTTTTCAACCAGTAATGTTATGTCCTTTTTCGAAATTGAGCGAAATTCGAAATATGCGCCACCATGTCCATCAGTGTGTCTTCTTTCACTGCAAACAATTATCAGCTTAAAGATGGTCCAAAATAAATTTCTCTTTTCAATGAGAGATGCATTCAGACGATGCAGTGCATCCAATATGTTTTCAACCAGTAATGTTATGTCCTTTTTCGAAATTGAGCGTAAAGCTGTTTTTTCATTGAAATTCCGGCTACTGAAATCTAATAACAGCCATATTCAGTTTCACTCTGCCGCTCTGGCAGGACTAGTGCGATTATTGTGTAATTTATTAGTTCTTGTGTAATTATTGAATATTTGACTATGTAAAAGAGCAATTGTATATAGTTCTGTTGGACGAGAGAGCAAATATTCGTTTTTTTGTTAATACCGTAAGCAATGTTTTTCGAATAATAAAGATTGATTGATGAACTGGGTGTTCGTTATATGTTCTCTACCGCTGTGACTCGTTTGTTATGGTTTTGTGAGTTACAGTCTATGTCACTATGTAAATATGGCCCTTGGCTGAAATAAAGGTCGGACCTATCACCCAAACAGTCGAACAGTTCTAAACCGAAGACCTTTGTGAGGTAATATCTGAATACCGTAACTTATTGCTGGTCAATGGTAACAAGAGCTTTTAGCAGTTTTCAGCAATGCAAATGTGACTCTGCTCTAAAATCACTCCCACACACTGTACAAAGTTTCTCCGAATAAGGATGCAGTATTTGCTACTGGGATTAATCTTATCTTTATTGGGATGAAATTAATCCAAATTAGGGATAATCTTATCTCAATAAAGACAAGATAAATCCAAGTGGCAAATACTGCAAGATTTTTTTTTTACAGTACACCTAGGCCATGGTTTTGACCCGCCGGTCTGCAGAAGAAAATCACGCTATCCACAAGGTCCCAGTAACTCCTATTCAAGACCTAGCCTTATCAACCACCCTCGAAACCATCGAAACCGATTTTAAAGTGAAGAATCCTTTGGAAACTTTAAATTATAAAATCCAGAACTTTCATAAAAAGGCTGACAACATTCTTCTTCAATGCAACCTTTTTCCTTTTTTTCACAAAAAAGCGCCCGGATTAGTTTGTTTATTTTGAACTTTGTTTTTTCCATGTATTTCGTTGTATACTGTAGGCTAATTTGTCTTTAACGGTCAGCTGTGTATTAGTATGTAAGTGTGTGTGAGTTTGATTGACATGTTGTTGTTCCTTTTTATACATTACTCTTCAGTTTTTAAGGATTCAAATACATAACAATAATAATAATATCACTCTAGCCACTCGTGTGCTACCCTACACATCTACCTGAAACTAGATTCCTTCTTTTCTTTTGGAATGTATACATTTGTAAATAAGAAAGGAAACCTTCAACCGACTGCTGGCACAAACTTCTCCGGAATGTCTGAATGAATGCTTGCGTCACCACCGCAGTGTGTCCTGACTAATCTTCCGCACGAAATACTGCGGTTGTTCCAGTACGGGGAAGGTATATATTCGTCCCAGCGCAAGATGGATGTCTCTGCAGTAGCCCAGGTGACACTGATCTGAACCAGAGCAAAATAATACGAGGGACTAGCGCCAAGAAAATAGCAATAGCAGCGACTCTAGCACCACTTGCGATAGAGAACGTCCCTACCGAAATTCAATCAGTCTTGCATCAGCACTGGCTCTCATAATACCATACTCCAAACACAGCAAAAAAAGATACAACCTCCCCTTTTCGTCGATATGTAGCTTCTTAGCTGTACTAGAAATTTTCAAACCCGCAAGTTTGTCTCGTCTTGAATATCCAGAGCGTAGTGGGCACCGCAACGAGTAATGCCCATTTGCGATGCACTGAAAGCATAGATTTTGGTGCTACTCCCTAGTGTTTTTTTGCTCTGATCTGAACAGAAGATTTCAGGATTTCAAAGAAAACGTGTTGGTGTACCAACAGGCATCATGGCATCCTGGGCTGGAAAAAAAAGTTGGCAACCACTAGTTCCTCATCTAAATCCTAGCACGTGTTTCCCAATCATGCCAGGTAATTGTCAAGGCAAAGCGACCAGCTGACAGGGACTTCCAAAGTAGAACTAGGCCTTCAAACTAAAGCTCCCTCCCTACAAAGCAAAAAACAATATCTGTCAGTTTAATTTATATATACTCCTTGAGCCCAAGCTGACTGGGAAACACATATTCGATGCATAAAAGGGATACGTCAGGGAAGAAAACAGAGGAGGCTTAAACCGAGATACAGGCGAGTACTCCCTACTAGAAACATGGAATGGGGTTATTAATGGAAGAAAATTTAAACCTTAGTCCCTTATAAATAACAAAACCGAAGCTGGTTAAAAACGCAGAAAAAAAAACTTTCCTCGCCATCGCCCCAATCGAGCAGCAAAACCAGCCGCCGTGTCAAAAATTAAATCTCAGCACTAGTTTTTTCCCTACAGTGGCATCCGAAAGTAATTTCCCGAATAGGATATTTATGGTCGATAGAAGCTAAAGTTATTTATTGCAGGTTCGTTTCTTCCCCAACGTTCGACATCTTAACGAGGACCCTTGCAAAGAGAAGGGCCGAAATACCGCTGCCAAAGCATCGCTGCTGGCGTACCCGTTTTATGCATTGTCTGAATACAAGTTTAATCTATTTCTGCCCTTTAAAGGACTCCTCTTGCTTTTTCTGCCTTTTATAATACACTTAGCTCCCATATGGAATTATAAGCTTATAAAATCCCAACCTTTCTCCATTGTTTCGTTTCGTAACTACGATTTTTTAGCGCTTTTTCGGCCTTGCCGAGTTTCCCGTCACCCAGTAAAAAGTTTGCCGGAATCTTCACTGTCCACTGACAACTCTTTCACACATAAGGATGTGATAATCTTCTGTTTATTGCTTCTTTTTCCCACTTTTTAACCAAGGCAAGTCCAGTTTTCAAATCTTTTGCGCCCAGCCAGCCGCCGCGTCGGAGAGCAGGACGGCTGGACAAGCGCTAACAAGAGAATCGCTAGTTTCAGGTGGAAAGTAATGGTATTTTCGAAAAAAAAATTCTGATCCATTTTACAGGGAAAAGATCATTCCTAGGAAGAGTTGTGCTTTAAGGATTTTACTGTCCCTAGAGGATCCCCGACCCTAATATGCTCTCCCTGCTGGTTTTCAATGACCTGGGGAAATAACATCCCATAATACAAAAAAAACTTCTAGTGCCGTAACACAGAAGAAATAGAATTGTGTATGCTTTTGTCGAGCGTCGACTCGTCGGCACATCGAGTTCTTTTTATAGTCAAGAAATAAAATCCTGCAAACATTTGTCCGGCAAAACACAGAAGAAATCGTATTCTGCATGCTTTTTGTCGGGTCTCAGTATTCTCTATGGCATATCGGGTTCTTTTTACACACGAGGAATACAGAAGAAATAAAAAGTGGATGCTTTCGTCGGGCGTCGTCGACACCTCGGGTTCTTTTTGTACGCAAGAAAGAAAATCCTGTAAATATCTGTCGGGCAAAACACAGAAGAAATCGAATTCTGCATGCTTTTGATATTACAGCTTTCAGCCTTGTTCTCCAATACGTCCGTGTCATGCACTCCAGTGAACAAACATTTGCGGTTGAGCCTGATATGCAGAACCAGAAGGTCACGACCTCTGCCCAGAAAAGAGTCCTCTACCAGGACTGAAAAGAAGTATATCCACCAGTGGCGCAAACATTAGGGCGGGGGGAAAGGCCAAGGATGGACCTCAATTCCAGATCTGTTACACACGACTCAAAAGGGTATAGTTTTCTTTGGGGTAAATATAAAGTAGTTTCGAACATAGGCTACCTTAAAGGAAAGTCATTGCTTTGCATTTTGCTTTTTGAAAACTATTCAGCGGCCAAAAGTAGCACCAAGGAGAAAGATCTTATATCTAGAGGGGGCAATGGTCCATCCTACCAGAAAGTTAAAAGTCGCTTCTCTATCCAGGATGAAAGAGATCGCACAGAGATTCCATCAGGAGACGGCCAATGGGCCAATACTCTTGAAGACTAACTCTTCTTGCCGATCCAAAATCGCCCTGAACCTAGCGGAAGAGCCGGAAGCGGTATCACAGCTGCTCCCCAACATCACCGTGATTGGTTAACACGGGATTGAGTTGTTGAGTTTGAGTCATTAGTGCTGCGTTTTCTCGTTCTTCCCGAGGATCACTGGCGTGTTTTGGACTTAGTCATATAGAGTATCGCAAAGGGCCATTGCTTCTACAAAGAGCTGGTCATCAAAACACTAATTGAGTCTTCGACGCTTCAAACTTTCGAAACAGTCCGTGTTATTTACGCTGGAAAATGACATCTAATCACAGAGCAAGTGTCAGGACAGAACCAGCCACGAAATAACACGACCTCCAACGCAACCAAAAATTCTCAAACGATTTCCATCGGTTGTGACGGAAGTTCAATAATGCATAGGGCCGAGCGTCTACAATCCATTCTGAGCGAAGGAGCACAACCTGCACTGTCTTTAAGAAACGGTTGACGCTTGGAAGAACAAGGGAAGTCCTTTCTCTTGATTATTCCTGAGAAACGAAAGCATACCGGTACAATGCATTCCAGTAAATCAACAGTTCTCCTGTCCGGAATCCAGTCTCTCAAGAAACGAAGGACTGGACGATCCTAGTTTCATAAGTGACTGGGCGAGAGAGTGAGGAGAGCGGCGACAATCGCAACGCCAATGGGATCGAATTCCCCAGTAAAGGGGTGATTGGGAAATAGGGAGCGAGATAGGGAGGTTTGTCGGTTGAGGGCGTTTGAGTGAACACAGTTGATTTGGAGTGAGTTTAAGTTCTTTTTATTAATACATACGACAACAACTAACATACTACTAACATAAACAAAAACACAATCTATTCATTTAAACAAAAATTCCAAGGGCTCTTAGTTATCTTTTAAACTCATCAGGTGTTGTCGCGAATATACCCGACTTTCACATCACCCCACATCGAGAGTCAACGTTAAGATCTAATTTTTTTAAACTTTTATAATAAACAACCATATTTAAACCTATTTTTTTCTAATAAATAAATAAAAAAAACCCAAAAAATCTGTTATTACCTTTTTTTTCAACAAATTTATAATTATTCTCCAAATTTTTTCAACCAATTAATTTTCATTTTCCAACATAAATCTTTTAAGGTGTTTTTTTTAATGAACCGAGACTCAGGGACTGCCGAGTCTCAGCGGGAAACGAATTCCAGGCCCGCCCTACAGTCACGTCCAGTCACTACAATGGCATTTCCCGTAACATTTTAGAACTTATAACGTTAATATTTCTTGAGCCTGCCGGTGCTGTGTTTTTAGCCAGTCGTATATTGTGAAGTCCTCACCCCCCCCCCCCCCCCCCCCCAATGCCCAAGCCCTTCGAACCGCCCCTGCGTCCAGACCAAAGTCTGAACGCACTGATGGAGTGGACGGATCAGTATGTCATCTCGATTTCTTAATGCATAAGGGATAACTTCATTAACAAGTCGAAAAATCCCAGAAAAACACGACGGGAGGTCACCACGAAAATACTGAAATGCAAATGAGCATAATGAAAAAATGTAAATGTAAGTTTTCGAAAGTCTGTTGACAAACAGTTTTCGGTAATTTGTTGTTCGTCTTGCACAGGTGACCTGTTGTCACATATTAAGACGGACTATAAGTATATGAGTATGTTGAATGATGGTTATGTCAAAGATGAATGAACAACTGAACAACATCTTTCATCCTTACAGCCCCCAAAGCCGGGATGGTTTCGTCCCACCAAAGTGCACCATAAGCACCATAACGCTGCTAAGTAGCCCAATATGGTGATTTACGATGAATTAGGAAGAAAGGGTTGTTTACTGGATTATTTTTGGAAATGTATCTACTGGATTTACTTGGAATTTATTTACTGGAAGTTAGTTTTTTTAAACTTAGTATTACTCATGAGCTTTGTTTCACCCTGGCGTGTCAAAAGAGAATAGGTCTAACGTAGGTTTTATAGAGTGTAAAGTTTCCAGTAAGAGCAATTTCTGCTCTGACAACCATTATAATGAATTCCTAAAAGAGGTTCGTTTCAAAGCTACATTTCGTCCACTTAGCTTGATTTGGTAGTTATCGTTCGGTTTGCAGAGACGAGATCTACTTTGAAATCTCCGCACTTATCAAATGAATGAAGTGGTTTTACTACCCATCATTGCCATACCTTCTAGCACACTGAAGCAAGAAAGTACCCAGTAATTAATCTGAATAACAATATCTATTCAGAGGTAAGGTTAAACAAGAGCTGGAAGCTCATATGGCACTTGCAAGGCTAGGTCAAAGGATGAGAGTAGGAATTCGTCAGTTCGTGGGTTTGTTGGAATCATTTCACTATTTGAATATTTTTATTGATTTTAGTAAAGCGTTCGATACAGTGGATTTTAATATTCTATTTAAACGTATACAATCCCTTGGAATTCGTGGTAATTATCTGAAGTGGTTTGATAGTTTTCTAAGTGGTAGATCTATTCAAGTAGTATTAAATGATGTGTTTTCTTCTCCTTTTCAAGTGAAGTGTGGTGTACCTCAGGGGTCTGTTTTGGGACCTCTTCTGTACCTTGTGTATGTTGATTCAATGCGTTTCTACTTACCTGAGTGTTTTATTACGACTTTTGCGGATGATACTGCTTTAACTGTATCTAGTCGATCCGTTGATGATTTGTTGTTGAAAGTAAATGGGGTCTTAAAGTCATTTTATGTATTTACAAGTTTGAGCCTTTTGTCAGTGAACGTTAAAAAAACTAATTTTATGATTTTTAGGAGAGTTGGTAAGCCTCCAAGTGTTGATAGCGAGATATTTTTTAATGGTAGGCTTTTGTCACAGGTGCATGAAGTGCGTTATTTGGGCTTCCAGCTTGATTGTAATTTTCTTGGAAGAACCATAGTGATCTTGTTGCAGCTAAAGTTGCTAGAGGTCTGGGAATATTGCGTCGATTAAAGCATGCTTTACCATTATCAGTTCTTTTATTACTGTATCATACTATTGTTGGGCCTTATATTTCTTATGGTTGTGTCCTTTGGTCTAGTAATTTCTACGCAAATTTTAAAGAGTACAGATTCTACAAAATAAAACAGTACGTCTTCTTGGTAATTATGTAGAAAATGTGAATGATACCGCGTCATGCTTTAAGAAATTACGAGTGTTTAACATTGGTCAGATCCGCGATTATCAAGCTGCGGTTTTTGCGTATAGATGCTGGAATGATGTATGTCCTGCAGTTTTACTGAATTTTTTCGCGCAAATCGTTCACTCCACAGGTATGCGACTAGAGAGGCGGATAATTTTGTTGTTGAGTACCGAGACACCACACGTGCAGCTTTCGGAATTAGGTATCTAGCTCCGACTATTTGGAATGATATCCCAGTTGTCATTCGGGAGGCTGAACACATTGGGTCATTTAAAGTAAAACTTAAAAAACATTTGTTGGGAGAAGGGAGTTAATTTTCTTAATTTTTTTGGTTTTTCTTAGATTTTTTTTGTTTTTTTAAATTTCGGTATGAAAGGTTAATTGAGAGAGTGTTCTTGTACTTTTTTTTTTTTATGAAATTTGATATAGGTTGAGAATCAGAGGATTGCAGTCGTCCATCATCAGGCTTCTTGAGCCTTCCCCGGGCGGTTGCGTGTTTTTATAGTTTATTTTGTATTTAGTAGTAAATAAAGTAAGTCAAGTCAAGTCATTTGTAAGCAAAATCCTTGAAAGAATGTTCATGGGTCTTTAGAAATCACGAGAATGTATTGTTCCTAAAAACTATTTATTTGTGCATTTGACCGTGATGATGCGCACTTTAAGGGCACTAGAGATTCAAGCACGATCAGCATGATCAGCTCATTGGAATCATGAAAATGAATATTTTGCTCAAAATTATTGTTTGTACTTTAAGAAATTCACTGTAAGCAAGGCCCTTGAGACAAAAATGATCATGGGACTTTGGGGATCATGAGTATATATCTTTTGCTTAAATTTTTGTTTTTGACTTGTCGATTAAGAAACGCACTTTAAGAATTCTAAAAATTAATTTCTGAGCAAAGCCCTTGAGTTAAAATGTATACTTTGCTTAAAAGTATTTCTTGTACTTTGTGGTTACGATTGGTACTTTAAGGGATCGTCGGATCTGAGAAGTGACAATTTCTAAGCCAATCTTGTCAAGTTTCTAATTTTCAAGCCAAGTTTCATCGCCCTAGCACATCTGAAAGTACCTTAATTCGCGATCACCGGAATCCCCCCCCCCAACTCCCCTCACAGTGCCCAAACTCGGTCCGGTTTTGTCACTGATATATCTAGTTCTTGTCCTTTCCACCAAGTTTCATCCCAAACACTCCACTCTAAGCGTGTTACAAGATTTCCACCCCCCCCCACATTCATTGGGATCCTGTCCGGACTTAAAATGGGACATCCAAGACACGAGGTCTTTCCAAATATCAAGTTTCGTTAAGATCCGACCACTCGTTCAAAAGTTATACATACCTCAAGATTCCAGATTCCCGTCCCTCCACTCCCCCACGATGATTGGATCGAGGAACTGACTATTTCTAAGCCTATCACGCCAAGTCTTTAATGTTCAAGCCAAGTTTCGTCGTCCTAGCACATCTGGAAATATCTTAACTCGCGATAACCGGAATTCCGGACTCCCCCCTCTAACTCCCCCCACAGTGCCCAAATCCGATCCGGTTCTATCATTGGCGTATCTAGTTATTGTGATTGTCCTTCCCACCAAGTTTCATCCCAATCGCTCCACACTAAGCGTGTCACAAAATATTCGGTTCCCCCCTCCGTCTCCCCCCCCCCCCACACATTCATCGGATCCGGTCTGGACTTTAAATGGGTCATCCGAGACACGAGATATTTCCGAATATCAAGTTTCGTTAAGATCCGGTCACCCGTTCCAAAGTTATACGTTCCTCAAGATTTCGGATTCCCCCTACCTTCACTCCCCCACGGTGGTCGCATCGGGAAATTGACTATTTCCAGGTTGATCTGGTCGGGTCCCTGACTTGCGTGCCTAAGTTCCATTGAACTAGCCCACCTGGAAGTAACTTAACTCGGTATCGCCAGAATTCCGGACCCCCCCTCCAACTCCCCCCACAGTGCACAAATCCGGTCCGGTTCTGTCAGTGATGTACCTAGGGCTTGTGCTTGTTCCTTACACCAAGTTTCATCCTGATCGCTCCGCTCTAAGCGTGTCACATGATTTCCGGTTCGCAGTGGTTCCCAACCGGGGGTACGCGAAGGTAACAAAGTCAGTTTAGTCTGTAGCTTCGAAACTTGCCTCACTTACTTTTGATTGCCGAAAGTGTCGTATCACCAGTAGAAGGCAGAGGGATTAGTAGCCAAAATGTTTTTTGGGCGGCACGGTATTTTTACTGACTGGTTGGTCATTATTTTTGCGAAAAATCGCGGCGCTTCGCGCCGACTCGTTTCTTTTAACCGTCTACGACCAGTTTGGTGTTAGGGTTGTTCCCAACCGGTACGTGGCGCCGCTGATTATAAGTTGTTCAGGGCTACGAATTAAGCTAACGAAAATGTTGGCGATGCAGCTTGACAAAAGCACGAAAGACATCAAAATCCCAACAGAAACAGGCTGACTGGAAAAAATATTGCCGTTACCGAGGACGTTACTGACATCGAGCCGAGATTTGACAAAATTTTAACTACAAAGCAGCCTCACGTGCCTCATTTTTTTGCGTATATATATCATTTACGATATATCTTCTTTTGACGTTCTGAAAAAGGGGGTACGCAACCTTTTCGACCCTTGATTAGGGGTACGCGATACGGAAAAGGTTGGTAAACACTGGTCCCCTCCGACTCCCCCCCACACTCATCGGATTCGGTCCCTACTTGAAATGGAACATCTGAGACATGACGTCTTTCCAAATATCAAGTTTCATTAAGATCACCCGTTCGAAAGTTATGCATGCCACTAAATTCCGGATTCCGGTTCCCCTCTCTCCCCCCACGATGGTCGGATCGGGCAAGTGACTATTTCCATGCTAGTTTGGTCGGGTCCCTAATATGCCTGCCAAGTTTCATCGTCCCAGCCCATTTGGAAGTACCCTAACTCGCAAACACCAGACTGACCGACGGAAAAGTGATCGGTATATGGCACTTGGCCGGAAGACAAGTGCCACAAATAATGCACACGTACAAGACTCACATCATACCAAATAGTTTCTAGCACGTTTTATAATAAAGTTTTTTGCCATTTGGTAATCCTTTGGTTTAATCAACATTTGAACATACTCGCCTTTTACCAAAACATATTCTTCTCATAGCTCCCTGCGTTAAACGAATACGTCAACCGATTTTTATTCCATCGATATTTCGGCCCTTCTTGGCAAGGGTCCTATTCAACTAAGATTCTCAGTCACCTTGGGCTGGAGGTATATTTTATGCTTCTCAGAAGAAGTCGCGACTTCGAGAGCCAATATTTTACGAAGGGGCGAAACTCTCTCGAGCTAGCTTTCCTTTTCGAAAACCTTTATCTTTCTCGACTTCCTAATACCTAGAGGAAACGCAAACGGAACTGAATTTGTGCGATAAAGTTTTTGCCGTCACTAAGGATACCGATAAATAAGTTAACCGTACTGCACTCAAATACAAAGGAAGTAGTCAGAAATGGTTAGCGACGGAGCAGAATGCTTCATGGTGCATTTACACACTGCGTAAAATCCGAACGTATTTGAAATCCGAGCGTATGTTACGCCAATCTGGGTTTGAAAAGATCTCTAGCAGCTCGGACGTATTTGAGAAATCGGTCCGTTTTGTATCTAAATACGTCCGTATTGCTAGAAATATTTTCAAGTTCAAATACGTGCGTAAAATACTCTCGGATTTCAAAATACGCTCGGATTTTACGCAGTGTGTAAACCCGCCATCGGCGGGTTTTTAATCAAACCTATAACTAGAACTTAGTCAGGGGTTTCAGATATCGAGGATATTCCCTACTTTAGTATTCGGGATGGCTGTAAACATTAACGGACTTGTCGTACCTAGATTACTGGTACTCTCTACGTAGTCTACGTCACTAATCGTTCCGAAACTTCTTATTTCAGAGTATCTGATTCACTTCTAACCTACCCTAACGGCACTACAGCGATTATTGCATTGCCGTGCCTGGCTGTCTGGCAAACCAGGTTCTCGCTAATTGGTTCTGAGGAGCTCATTCGTCAGAGTGACCGTTTATTCAATTTCAATCAAATCTTCGATAGCCTATGTTTAAAAAAGTAGGTCTTTCCTTGTGAGCTTTGCGTAATATCGTAAATAAGGAATTCCTACTACAACGCTATCTGACTCCCAGACGAGATCAAAGTTATATATGGACCTTAAAGGACCCGTCGTACCAATAATTATAATGAGACCTAGTTCGGTTATTGCTCCATCCGTTCTCAAAGTTTGGAGACCCGACTTACAAACGGATTATAAAATACCACCTCACTGATTTCTACACTTTTGGTCTTTCGGTATTATCGATGGTAAAATGCTCCCAACCATGGTTTGCGAGAAGCACGTTCGTCAGAAAGACCGCTTATGTGAATTGCCGTGTTTTTCTCTGAAGACGACGGCCTAGACTTAAAACAGCGGAAGTCGTGAGTAGACGACATGAAGAAAACGTACTTACTTCTGATACCGCAATCTGATATGAGTATGAGATCATATTTCGCCGCTTCATACGCAGGAATCATGTTGTTCACTTTAGGATTAACACCAACTTTACGACCTGAGACAAAGAGATACTATAAATAAGTAGTAAGTAAGTAATTCATTTAAAGCGCCCTTTTCAAAAGCGGAGTATGTAGAAGAAAAGAAAGAGAGCACATCAAAAACATTTAAATACAATTTTTCAATCTCCGGCCAGGAAACAATGATGAATTGATGAAATTTGGTGTGATGACTCTTATGGTCAAGGGACAGGTCGAGTCCGCAGATGGGCTCTGTAGCCCTAAATTTAGGGGTGGGGGTTCAAATTAAAGGGGGAACAAAATATTTTTTAACAGCTAATAAGATGGTCAACTTAGGGATAAGAAGACATGCTGAACACGTGTGTGAGAATTATTTTCTCGCCGGACAAGTAGTTCACCCGGAATCCGGCCAAAACCGAAATTCGTTAAAACTAAAAGTTTTATTTGAAGTTGATTAGATGTTCGTTTCAGGGGTAGGGTGACATGCTGAATCCGTGTATGACGATCATCTTCTACCCGTACATATAGTATGCCCGGAATCATGCTGAAACCTGAACATTTTTTAGAAGTAAAAGTTGTATCTCAAGTTGATTTGAGGTTCGATATAGTGGTAAGGAGGCAGGCTGAATCCGTATATGAACTTTTTTTCTCGCCGGACGCATAGTTCGCCCGGAATCCGGCCAAAGCCTGAAATTTGGTTAAGCTAGGATTTTGCCGGACAAGTATTCCGACCGGAACTCGGCTGTCGAACGTCAGGGACAACGTTGGGGAAGGAACGAGCCTGCTATCAGGTTACGTTCGACAACCTGACGAGGACCCTTGCCAAAGAAGGGCTAAAATATCGCTGCCAAAGCATAGTAGTTGACGTATTCGTTTTACGCATTGTTTGAATATATGTTTCCCAGTCAGCTTGGGCTCAAGGAGTACTATAAAACATACTGCAGTTGAACATTTTGTGTGACAGAAAAAGATACAAATAACTTACCGATACATATTTTAACATTAACAGAAGGATATTTATTCATTAATCTTCTAACAACCATTAGCGCAGGTTCCGAATCGTCATGGGCACAGAAGAGTAGCTCATACTGGAAAACAAAGGAGACGGATAAATAAATTGGCTCTATGTAGGCTACAAGTTTCCAAAATTAATAACCCACACCGCCTTCCTCGTCTCTCCACAAATGGTAAAAAAAATGCGGACCAGGATTAACTTTTGAAAGCTACAACGGAAGTTCTGCTAAGCTCGAATTTCTTCTCCAAATGAGTTAGTTCCCCCGTGGAATGTTTTGTCTGAAGATGCTCTTGCGAGAAAAACCCGAATCCTTCACGAAGAGACCGAACGAGGACTGAAAATCCCAGCCCTGGGGAGATGGCTTGTTCGCATCTGAGGAAGTAACCCCCACCAGCTGCGAGTCCATATCCTTGTTGCTTCCAACTGCAGTAGGCCTACTCTATATGGATAAGTCCAAAACACGCCAGTGATCCTCGGGAAGAACGTGAAAACGTAGCACTAACGACTCAAACTCAACAACTCAATCCTGTGTTAACCAATCACGGCAATGTTTTGGAGCAGCTGTGATACCGCTTCCGGCTCTTCTGCTAGGTACAGGGCGATTTTGCACCGGCAAGAAGAGTTAGTCATCAAAAGTATTTAAAGTTTAACTGAAAAGGGCAGAGATGGGACAGTCTTGTTGCAACTCACTTATTTGCTTAAAGAGGCTTGAAAACCCGATGAAAATGCGTTACTTCGTTGCTTCGCTATACACGAATAATCAGTTTTCAAATAGTGGAATTTCCCTGTCAGATTCGTGGTACTACCTGTGCCGTATGGTTGACGAAAAAGATTTATGAAATTTTTTTGTTCAGGCACTAAGCAGTCTTCACTAAGCTTATTACATCCCACTGAAAAGCCGCGTTTGTGTTCAGATTCAAATATTCTGCGTCATAGTAGAAATTGCGCTGTGGGGACAGCCGTAGATATTCCGAACCTCACTACTAGAGCAGATAGTGGAAAATAAAAAAATCTCTTAGCAGAATCCGAATAACTCAATGTGTTCAGTTAAATGATGCAAAAATAAGTTTGCTTTTCAGTTGAACTTTAAGGTAACTGAAGGAAGGTACAACGATTCTTCAACACAACGTTGTCTTTCTAAGTGATGCTAACGGGTTACGAAGGAGGCTTTCGAATGATTGGAACAATGGCGAGTACATCATAGACAGGCTTCTTCGATCGTCTTTTTTCTTGTTAGTTTATTAGTTTTCTTTGTTTTCTCTGCTAGTTTCTTTTAGTACAGAGTCTGTACTGTCTGTACAGAGTACAGAATTTGAATGAAAGTTAAGTTACACCAATCGTCAGACGACAGCTTTATGGAGGGGGGGGGGGGGGGGGCTAGATGAATACTGTCATTCCTTCTCTGTGATTGAACTTAACTAAAATTTCTGAATACTTGGTACCATGACATCTAACGTCTAAAACTCCCGCAAAAAACAATCCTTTTTCTTCATTTTCCACTGACAAGTTTTTTTTTTCCGGTTAAATACTGTCAGTTCAGGTGGATTAGAACGAGGAAAACAAGGAATGATGCTTTTTGATTTAATTACGTGTCAAGCTTTATAGGAACTCAAGGTGGACTTTACTGACAACTAAAAGGATGAAAAGATGCAGGTTTACATTTTCTCTGGAAATTCGAGCTGAATAAAACCACACACCGGTGATCGCGCAACACTGATTTCAATATGAATGAAAGCAAAAGCTCAGACTCAATTTAAATGCGCCCCTCCCCCAGAATTAGATACTGCTCGAAAATTCTAACTGTTTTACGACACTCTGAAAGTCTACTGGAAAACTAGAAGGACCCAGAAGATATATTTCCAAGAGCACGACGGGGCAAATGCACAATAGGCTGCATACGAATCAGTTAAACAAGAATTAACTTGTTAATGAAGTAACCTTGCGCACCCTCTTTGTAGTCAGACTAGCTTAGGGCTAACTAAGCAACGCTTTCATCAAAAGCGTTCATACAGCGTTTTAGGTAGGCTAAGGTACAAATTTATAGAAAATGGTAATAACTCCAATGGTCAAAAAGCGTCACACATGCCAATGGCAACAAATGATACTTTGTTAATATATTAATTAAAAGCATGGAAGATATTTCGATGACTGATCAAAAAAACAGAAGCCCAATGTTTTTAACTACGAACTTGTATTACTGCAAATTCTCGGGTATGGCTGCGAAGTTGCCCAGCCATAAGAATATCAATCTGCGAATCCTAAAATATAAATGTCAAAAGTAAAGCCACACCAAATAGCAGTAACTGGCTCCCATGAACGAGTTTGACTTTCGAGAAAGTGGCGAGCTCTTGGGATCGTAACTCGAAAGCGTAGAGCAACTTACTGCAGAACAGAAACAGTTCAAGTCCAGTCAGATATCTTAAAGGACCTATCTTACCTATAATACTAACGCAACCCACTTCCACAATCACTCCATATACTTCTAAACCCGGAGACCCCAATTTCGTACGATACATTCTAACCCCTCTAACAAAACCACGCTGATTTTCTCACTTGCCGTGTTTTGCTACCTTCGATGTGTATCAAGCTGTCGACGGTTGTCTGCGAGAAGTTTTTCAATCAGAAAAAAAAACCTCCCTCTTTTCGCTGTAAGTCAACGGGTCTCGGGAAAGGCTTAAAACAGCCAAAACCGTGGGTTATTTGTTGAAAGCACAGCCTAGTTTTAAAGTATTCAAATATTTTGAAAAACTGTAAGTTGAGTAGTAAATAGTGCGCGGGGTCCTTTAAGATTCAAAGAGGAACGCAATTTCTGTACGACCAGCAAACATGTCGGCTCTAAGAAAAGGAGCCAGGTTATAAGGGGCTACCTACGGTAAGAATAAACCCTCAAGATAGACGCTACTAAGCGTACACCGGCTCAATATACTTCAGCTGACATAAATGAGTTTTCAAAAACAAACTGGAAGCAAACAAATAAACTACTTACGGTAGGATATTTCATTGTAAAGAACGTCTCTAAGTTCCCAAACATATTCGGGTCTGTTCCGGTAAGTGGTTTGATGAAAGACACCCCGGGTAAAGGAATGTCCACCGGCCAGTCTTTTCGTCGATGTAACCTCCATTTCCTAAAACAACAAAGAATCCCAGTTTACTTCAAGTGGAGCTTAATGCCAAGTTTCCTTCTTTGTTTATTTTCTCTTCTTTTTTACAGCCCATTTGGTGGTTTTACGGCACTTGGCACAATGTCAGAAGTTTCATAACAGATCAAACAAGACTGAGAACTTTTAACAGATAACACTTGGGATGTTATCTGTTATTATATTGCAAATGTTATGCATTGACTGTTATGCATAACAGGAACTGCCAAGAAGAGCCGAAAAGCATCTGTTTACTTTTCCGATATCACGATGATAAGAAAAATCAGTAGTTTTCTTTCCGGTGGTGTTTCGTCTCTTTTTGTATGTATAACATTCTTTACAGTAGTTTCACTGATCATTCTATCTTCTTTCTTTCTGGCCTCTCCTCAGTTTGAAAGAAAAAAAGATCTTCATTCCCTCCATTCTTGTTATTATCGATATACAAATTTTTTCCTTTTCCAACCCCCTTGGTACAAAAACAGACATCTGATTTCGCGTTACAAGCTTCCGGATATATCGCTGAAACTTTCAGCCCTAAGTAAACAAGAGCAAAGGTTTCGATGGGATCCCAAAAATTTAATATTTTATCCAGACAATTGGTCTTGTAGAGGTCCGGTCTTCACCAGACTCCTTGAACACTTTTCTAATAAAACTTAGAAACAGGTTACGGCAAATGGTAAACATCTGAGAAGACTAGGTTCAAATATGGATTCAGCATGTGTGTTTACCCCTATGGCCTGCGTCATATCCACTTTGACGAAAGTTCCTGCCTTACTTCTGCCAAATTTCCGGTTTCGGCCGGATTCCGGGCGAACTAGTTGTCTTGCAAAAATCGAAGTTCAAAAACGGATCACCGTATCTCTTTACCCCTATGTCAAACCTCTAATCAACTTCAGATAACAAATTTTCCGATTTCAACCGGATTCATGGCGAACTATGTGTCCGGGTAGAAGATAATTGTCAGGGGCGAATTCAGCCTGTCTTCTTGCCCGTAAATCGATCACCTAATGGAATTAAAATAAAACTTTTACTTTAACAAATTTTCCGGTTTTGGCTGGATTCCGGGCGATCTACTTGTCCTGCGAGAAAATAATTTTCATACTTGGATTCAGCATGTTTCCCTATCCTTAAATCGAACCTCTAATCCACCTCAGATTAAACTTTGATTTTTGACAAATTTTCCAGTTTTTGCCGGATTCCGAGTGAACTAATTATCCGGCGAGAGAATAATTTTCACACCCGGATTCAGCATGTTTCCTTACCCCTGAATTGACTATCTAATTAGCTTTTAAACAACATCTTTTTCGCCCCTTAATTTGAAACACCTCCCCTAAATATGGGGCCCATCTACGAACTCGACCTTTCCCTTGACCCAAAAGATCCTCACACCAAGTTCATCAAAGGGTTATAGTGCTGACAGACGGACAACTTTTGCGAAGTCATAGGTATCCCTCCACTTAAGTTTTGGGATCCCAAAAAGCTACAAGGACCTTATCAGCTTCCCTGCGGCCTGTCCCTTCTTCTTTAGGGAATTTTAGTGTTTTGTTCTTTTTCATGTTTGTACTCCGCTACTCTGTCTTTTCAGCGGGTTACAAAAATAAATAAAATAAATAATAAATAAAGAATGCGTAACGTTTGCAAAATAACGACAGTTAAAATCTTAAGTGTGATCTATTGAAACTGCGCACCCCTGTGTTATCTGTTATGAAACTTCTGACAGTACAGCTTTCGGCTCAAGGCGAGGGAGGTCTTGGTCCGACAACTGCTCCTTCCGGGTTTGGGTGTGTTTTCTATCCTTCCTAAAAACACAGTTTACTGACGCCAATTTTCCTGCTTCCATCACCCAAAACTTAGATAAATGCGTAGGCTAAGCTCTAATTGACAGATGACAGCCGGCTAGAATTAAGTAATTTTTCTCCCAATTTTCGAAATTCCAGGATAACGAACTTCATTGTCGCTGGAAAACAAGTCCAAGGTTTTGACAGGTTTCTAAATCAACAACTGTCGTCATATGAAATCTTGGCTGTCAATATTAAATATCTTTGGTGCTGTCGGGTATGAATAATGCAGTGTTTCGGCGCTGTAGCCAGCTGTATTATAAAATCATTATATCATATCATTAAAGAACAACTTTACTAGAAATGATGTTTTCCCTATTAAGTGGATCACAAACAAGTTTTTAGGAAATACCATTAGTTTCCACCTGAATTTAGCGATACAAGCGAACAAAACGAAACAATGGAGAAAGGTTCGGATTTTAGAATCTTATAATTCCATTAGGGAGCTAGGTATATTATAAAAGACAAAATAAGCAAAAGGGGTCCTTTAAAGAAGCCGCAGTCAAGGCAACCGATGGTTTCCGATCTTTTTAGAAATTAATCTGAAAACATACAAATGTACAATTGTAAATCAAATCTGTAGTAAAGGTCTTAGTGTCTTCTGTGGAGTACATCACTCATTGACTACGACAGGCATCAAGTTGAGATTTAGCATATTTGATGGGCACGTGGAGCTAACTGGATCTCTCAGATAGATTTTTTTCAGATAGACTCAGATAGCCGGATTGACAATAATGTAGTCAAAGGACCCCTCTTGCATTTCACTATTTTCACAGCCCCAGTGGCGGGAAACACTACTTCCGGACCAGTTTATCGTGAAAAGGCCACTTCTAGTAAGAGCAGTGCTTTAAAGGAGTTAAATCAGAAGCACTCTAACACTTCCATGAAGTAGAGTGAAGAAGGCAGACGCCAAGAATATGCTACTGTAGAAAAGTGTTCTTTTATTTTAACGAAGTTGGTAGCCGACCAGTTACGCATTACGGTGCGCAATTGTGGGGACGGGATAGAGTACTTCTACGACAGGCATCAAGTTGAGATTTAGCATATATGATGTGCACGTGGAGCTAACCGGATCTCTCAGATAGATTTCATTTCGTCCCTTCTTGGCAAGGGGGCACTTTCGACCTTACAATAAAAGTGAACTTAAAGTGAATACTGTCTTAAAAGTGAAAATCCAGTGGCTAATCCGTTTGGCTCACCACGACACGTCACGCGCATGTTTACGGGGTTAGACTTTCACAACCTGGATGAAAGTGCTTTACAGATATTAAATTATGCTGGAAAGAATAACCATTACCGTACGGTGTATCGTGATACTTATCACAAAATAATTGGGA
This sequence comes from Branchinecta sandiegonensis, assembly GCA_030848855.1. Lineage (NCBI taxonomy): Eukaryota > Metazoa > Arthropoda > Branchiopoda > Anostraca > Branchinectidae > Branchinecta > Branchinecta sandiegonensis. Next base: position 15,681,051 of record JAUPMV010000003.1, on the reverse strand, counting down.
AGTTAAATGGAAACCATTCGTTTACGAGTGTACGTTCGAAATACGACTTGTTTACTTTGGTCTCAATAATTTTTATCAGAATAGCCTACTGTAGTCCGAGCGCATGCGCACTTGATTTTATTACTACGACACTTCTCCGATTAAGTTTTTAAAGTCTTTGATTCATGTGGGCCGAGAAGGTGGGAGACACCATCATTTTTCGATGGGTCGGATTTTTACGAACACACTGTTACCTTTGTTTTCCCCAAAATCCTCACGGTAGCAAACGTTATCCACAAATTACCTGAACACAATTCACTCCTGAACGTCAATCCGCCATTGCTAATTAACTATTCATTGATCCCCTGCCGCTGGTCGAAAGATTTCTAGAACCTTCTAGAAGATCGAGCGGCGTGTAAGAGGATTAAAACAACTAAGTATATCACCATGTGGACGTTTAGATATGAAGAAATCATCGGCCAGTTTGACATTTTAGGGTCTCGGAAGCTGAATATTATTTAGCTCAATTGCAGAATCTTCAAGAAATCACTATAACGGATTTAGTATAATTTACGGCGTTTGTTTACTGTGATCTAGTTTACACCCTTAATTCTTTGCACTTACGGGAATCAACAATAAAAACAGAAAACAAAATACCTAAAGAAATCGATAATGCAAATAATTAGTTTAATTTTTCTACACATTCTCCAAATGCCTGCTACAATAAAACATTTTGTTAGATCCTAAGTCAAACTATGATTCCATCTTCCCCATGACGGGCGCTTCCGACCCGCACCGCTAGATGACCCAGAGGTCGGATCGAGTCGTGGCTTCATCTTGGGACTTGGGTGGGGGTGGGGGGGGTTCTAGACGCTGCAAATGCTAGAATGCTTATGATATAACTCCTTTAACCTAAAGTTCTGCACCTATTTAAATAATAGCCCCATTCATCCGCCATTATTCAGTGAGATCTATTGCAACACCGCACCTACCAAAAAGAACATGATTATGCGAAGCTCCATAAAATCAAACTTTCAAACAAGTACCGCGGAACAACCTAACTTTCCTCCTATTAAGGACGTATTTCACAACATTTGATACCAAATTACAAAGCCCCTGAAATTTACTTCCCACACAAGCTTTGACTAGGGCGACGAAAGTAGGGATTTATCCTAGGCTGCTGACTGACAAAGAAGTAGACACTACTTATGAAGCAGGAAAGCTTTACTTCTTTGAACGTTAGTTAACTTTGAATAGTGCAGTTTTGAGCTAAATGGTAAAATGATGACCAAACAACCCATTCAGCTTTTCTCAGGAGCCCTTAATAAGCTACTTTGACTGCCTGATAGTTGACTTTGCCACTAGTATTGCTTTGTCATAGCAAGTAGATGAAAAAGTCACTGAAGTTAACAACGTTCAAAGAAGCCCAAGCTGACTGCGAATCATATTCGACAGTGCAAAACGGATACGCCAGCTGAATTTTATTAGAGCTATATTTCATATTAGCAGATTATTTGGACAATAAGAAGATGAAGCTGAATGTTAAAAAAACAGAAATAGTAGTTTTTGGTAATAGTAAAAATAATCACAAATTTTTCTATAAAGGTACTGATTTAAAAAGAAGTGATACTTTCAAGTATCTTGGGTTTTTGTTGAATGAAAAAGGAAATTGGAAAGATCATGTTAAAGAAATGATTCGTAGAGGTAAAGCAGTGTCTGCTGCTGTGTTGAGAAATTCAGTGATGAGTGGAATAAAAAATTTAAAAATGCATAAGCAAATATTTCAGTCAAAAATTCGCCCTACTATCCATTATGGGGCTGAGCTTTGGGGGTATGAGGCTATCCCGCAACTTGAAACCGTTCAGCTGCAACATTATAAGAAATTAATTGGGGTCCATCCTACAACTCCAACGTTAGCCCTTAAGGGGGATTTAGGGCTCTGTTCTTTGCAGAAAGACAGAGCTGTCCAGGTTATTAGGTTCTGGATAAAACTTCTTCAACTACCAGATGAGAGGCTGTTGAAGGCAGCGTATTTGGAACTATTAAAGCAGGGAAAGAAGAGATCCTGGCCATTCCAAGTGAAAGCCCTACTTGATAAAGCAGGGCTGTCTTATGCTTGGAATGAGGGTCTTGGTCCTACAACTGATCAAGATAAACTTTGTCGCAGTTTTGCGCGAGTTCAGGAGGATCAGGAAATTCAACTTTGGCATGAACAGACTGTTAATTCAGAGACTCTGAAAGATTATAGGAATATTAAAGAGTCGGTTGGTTTTGAATTTTATTTTAAGTTACGTTTACCGGCTGAAAACCTGCGTTTGTGGTTCCAGATCCGAGCGAACAGTCTCCCTCTTAAGAGTAGGGTTAAATTATTTGAAAGAAATTCCCGAAACCCGAAGTCATGTTATACTTGCTCGTTATGTGGTTTGGAAGAGGAGAATCTGTCCCACTTCCTGTCAAGATGCAAGGGGCTCTCGGATTCGAGAGTAAGATTTTTTGGTGAAGATGGGTTGCTCTTTCCTGGTATCCTAAAGTCATCTTCACGGCCAGCGATAATGGCAGTTACAGGTTTTGTCAAAGAAGCGTTAAAGAGATGTAAATAGTTATTGGTGGTGGGAGTTTAAAGCGTTTTACATGTGAGTTTATATAACCGCTCTCTCGAAGTGTTTAAAAATGTATGATTTTGTGTATGGCCTAACGGCTAAATTAAAGTATCTATCTATCTATCTATTCGACAGTGCAAAACGGATACGCCAGCTGAATTTTATTAGAGCTATATTTCAACCCTTCTTGGCAAGGGTCATAAACTGGAATGCTCAACCGGTTTGAGCGGTTTGAGCCTGAAGAGGACACCTGCCAAGAAGGGCCGAAATATAGCTCTAATAGAATTCAGCTGACGTATCCGTTTTGCACTGTCAAAGAAGCGTACTTTTACTATGCTGTTGTCCCAGGCAGTTCAGATAGTTTTAAAGTTTCACGACCCTAGTTGTGTTTCAGCTGCTAGTTTCGTAGATGCTTTGTGCCCCAGCCTTTATGAAGGGACGGCGTTTACCGCGAGTTATCACACATCCGCGTCACGAACTTCTGTGAGATTGGACAAGCACAAAGCCACGCCCAAATTTACCCGAGACTGCCGAGAAAGATAGAGGTTCTACTGCTTCGGATTACAAGATGTGCGTAGGCTATTCGAAATTCTGCCGGTTCAAGAATGGTTGTAAAGATTCTCTATGGGCTGATAAAGAACGAAAGAAAAAGTTGTTGCGTCAGACTAGTACTTCAACAGAAACAGAAAGTTTTCTCAAAATTACCGATACTTTTTTTTACTTCGTGATACTCCAAATTAAATATTAAAATTACACTAAAACAAGACTAGTCTTTAATAAATATATACAATTATTTCATCCAAATTCGTTTATAACTTGAACAAAACAGACCAACGGAGGGTTAATATCTCCCTTCTCGTTTGGGCCTATCTGAATTGCGCAGCAGACGTCTTCTAATTGACAATAATGTAGTCAAAGGACCACTCTTGCATTTCACTATTTTCACAGCCCCAGTGGCGGGAAACACTACTTCCGGACCAGTTTATCGTGAAACAACCACTTCTAGTAAGAGCAATGCTCTAAAGGAGTTAAATCACAAGCACTCTAACACTTCCATGAAGTAGAGTGAAGAAGGCAGACGCCAAGAATATGCTACTGTAGAAAAGTGTTCTTTTATTTTACGAAGTTGGTAGCCGACCAGTTACGCATTACTGTGCGCAATTGTTGGGACGGGATAGAGCATGGAAACATGTAGTTATAGTTAAAAGTTATTATAAATGCATGTTTGGGCTTAGCGAGAAATCCAACGGAGTACGGCTAACAGAGGATGTAGAATTACTTGCACTGAGAAATAGAAGATTGGTGAATATCGTGAAGTATTGGGAAAGGCTAGCTGCAATGCCAAATAACCGACTAGTAAGGAAAGCGTTCGAATTGACGATAGAGGATAAAAGGAAAGGGGCGTGGCATATAAAAGGGAAAGTCAATTCTAGATAAGTTGTGGACTTTCGTAGCTATTGAATGAGGGAAAGCCTCAGGGGGTCAGATAGGTTCCATAGCGCACATGGTTAGAGAGGCCTGGAGGACAAAGGAAAACAAGTTTAGCATGCTATAATGACGTCTGGGCCGAACCTGAAGTTCTACGCAAAGGCCAAAGGTGCTTAGGGAACTATTTTATGGCAGATAAAAAAGGACGAGGTAAATTGGTGATTCATTCCGGGGCGAACTTCATCCCATTTACAGGAAGAAGAACATAACTATTTAGGTAAAGTTAGGATAGTGGATGGTCTTTTTTTCTTGACGGATGTGCGGAGGGGCTCGGGAAAATACTAAGCACTTTATGATCGTTCGCGAAGAATTAGAACATTTGAGGAGGGATATTTTAGGGTGGGATACGGGGGGAAGGAGTGGTTGATACAAAGCTTGGAAGAGAAATGCTTTCTTGGAATATAAACCTTAGAAGGGTCATTTGTCTGGGAATGTCGCAGAGGGATTACTGTCTATAGGCTCGCCCTGGTTTCGGTTTCGGTTTGTGCCGCGAAGTTTCAGAAAGCACTAACTTCCTACTGCGAACTACTACTTCCTAATACTTCCTAGTGCGGGGTCATGTCACTACGAGCCGAATACTATCTGGATTGTTAATCTGAGCACTTAATAATTTTCGCGGAGAATTAAAACTTTTGAGGAGTGATATTTTTAGGGTGGCATACGAGGGGAAGAAGTGTTTGATACGAAGCTTGGAAGAAAAATCCTTTCTAGGAATATAAAACTTAGAAGGGTCATCTGTCTGGGAATGTGGCACAGTGATTACTTTCTATAGGCTTGCCCTGGTTTCGGTTTCGCTTTTTGCCTCGAAGTTTCGGAAAGCACTAAATTCGCACTGAAGTGCGCGGTCATGTCATTACGAACCGAATACTTTCTGGATCGTTATTGTGTGCATTCTTAGCTGGAGAGGGTCGTATATTCCGAATGCCTCTGTGAAAGTAAACAAAAACTTACCCATAAACTATTGCCATAAGATGAAGGCACCATACTCCAATCCAGAATATCACAACACCCACAGCAACGATATCCACTACTCTCATCCATTCCATCACGCATCGACCAGGCAATAACCGGCGCCACTGGCTCTCGAACCCGGAACTGACCTGAAAGAGAACTAGGCTATAACTACAGCCTATGCATGTGAGTGACAGCAAATAAGAAGATGGTAGTAAATAATTGACTGAGCTTATGGTGAAAAGGCGGAACTTCCGGAAACAAACCGATATCAGGGGTTAAGAACTAGTATGAACAATTGTAAACTGTACTCATATCGACGATATGGCGTGAGTGGTTCTAGACCATTCTACCTCTCTTGAAACAGGCTACCAGAGGGGTTGGGTCGCGAACCCCTTGTTACAGTAGAGGTAAGCTTCTTTAAACACTTTTAAAAATTTAGACCATCTTGGTTTTGTTTATAATCTATTGTCGTTTTAATGTTTTTTGTAAATTTGTGGAATGTTTACCTCTTACAGCGAATATCTGTTTGGTATTGAAGTTGTTGATTGATTGTTTTTCGCCACTAGAAGGTGTGGTGACAACAAACTATGAACTTGATATCAACTGAGGGCCAAATGTTCCAGCTTTATTTTGAAATAAAGAATGAAGTCAAATTCCATTAATTCGATTTGCTATTGCATTTCGAACGTTATCTTCGGACGGTAATGAAAGTAATGCAAACCTGTTGTAACTCTTTAGACGCCGTAAACTGGCGGGAAAAGTGCGCCAATGCAAATGAGGAGGAAAAAGCAAAAAATTCGAAAGACAATGGTGTTTGGCATTAATTTAACTTTACTTTACTTTAACTATTATTTGCTCTAAATACTGTGCATAACTAGTTGCTTCGGTGCTGTTCAGAGTTGGGCGATGTACTGTAAAAAGTCTCCCCTTTTTCGGACTTTAGTAGTTGTGCATCATCGATTTCGGACATTTTCGTTCCTAATTCGGAGAATTAAAATCCGAATTCGGAGAGTTATAATCCGATGCAAGATAAAAATGATAGAATGCAAAAGACTGCAGTATTTTTAATTCTAGCGTTTTAAATTGCATCAGATTATAATTCTCTGAATTCAGATTTGAATTATCCGAATTAGGAATACAATGTCCGAAATCGGTGACGCACAACTAGTAAAGTCCAATAAAGGAGAGCCTTTTACAGTGTGTCTGATGTAATACATTTCTCGGTATACAAAAATATTTATACGGCGAACGGCCACGACCGCATCCTGACGACAGTGATGCCACTGGTGGCAGAACCCTTCGACTTGTCACAGTTTTTTACTTCTTCGACAAAGCCAGCCAGTAATCTACAGAATTAATAGTTAAGCCGTAAAAACAGCAAAAGCATGTAAATATGAAGCTGAAAAAGCGAGATTTCCCGTTAAAAATTGGTGAAAGGACCGAGTTTCGTAGATGCCAGAATGTCAAAGGTTTTTGCGGCCAAATGCCATAGGTTCCGTCAGAGAAAAGTGGCAACACTGAGACCAAAAACAGCGATTGCAGGTGAAATGGACGCCAAGGCCAAATTAGCACAACTGCTGAAACGGTTTTACTTGCACATATTAACATTACAGATTTCTTAATCGGGCACCGGTGTCCCGTAGACCGGTGGCACACGACAGAGAAAAGACCTTGGTATTCATGATCCCGGTTTTCTAAGCGACCTTTTCCAGCTGGAGAAAATAATCCACGCGATTCCCGCGTGCTCGGTTATATTCTAGAGCAGTGGTTCCCAACTGGGGGTACGCGAGACCCTCGAAAGGGGTACGCGAAGGTCCCACATCTCTGAATTCGAAAATGTTTGCTTTCGTCAAGAAATTAAAGTTTTGGCTTACAAAGTTTCAAAGTATCGGCATAAGCGCCTTTCTGTTTCTTGACCAGTTTGCGGACGAGAATGAAATCGACAATCTTGCAGCCTCAAGTATCCCATTTATTTGCATATATTTTTACACATTAATCCTTTACCATTCATAACAATAAATGACGTCTTTTTGGTGTTCTGATCTTGACAGATCTTAGTAGAATAGTAGAACAATGATTCTTCAAAAAGGGGTACACAACCTTTTTGAACCTTAATTTTATTAGGGGTACGTGATACGGAAAGGGTTGGGAACCACTGTTCTAGAGGCATGGAAGCAGTGTCATCAGTGCTGAATTTCTTTCATTTCTGACTGCCGTTCTAAAACAGAGCCCTCCCCCCATCCCACACACAAAACAAGACCAAGGGCTTCTTTGGGATCCCAAACGGCTGCACGCTAATAAACCATGGTACGCTATTGGTATGACAAATTATCAAATACACAACCTTCCTACAGGATCACCCTCCGTGCCACTCCGAATTCGCAATAAATTAGGCGTAACCATTTCCCTAGAGGACAAAGGAGTTACAGAAGTCAGTAACATTAGTTATGTTTGCCAATACATGGACAATGTTTAACCCCTTGTTTCTTTATCTACGGTGATAGGGCAAAGAAGTGTATCTAATATTCACCAATATCGACGCAAGAATATGCGAACAGTTCTCACGGAAATGTTTGTTTGCCTTTCTAGCTAAGCAACCGAAGAAACAAGAGGCTGTGCAGTAACGCTAGAGGGTGATAAAAAAATATATTTATCGCTTAAGGCTATGGCTATCACGGTCAGCTATACCCAGCTCTCATTGAAAGGATTTGAAAGTTGCTGACTACGTTAAACGGATACGTCAGCTGATTTTGTTCGAGCGCTACCTCACATAATGATCATAGTTACTTTTCTAGCTTTGAGCCTGAAGAGGACCCTTGTACCATTCAGCACAGTTAATAATGGTTCGTAGTCAGATTGGGCTGAAAGAAGATTTCAAAGTTTGTCTCCGTGGATCTGTATCGTTCTTCCTAACGAACAGGGGTAGAGGGTAACACAAGGGTTTACGACTTCGTAAGCTTGCAGGCAAGAAATCCTCGGTGCCTTGACCGCTAATCGCTCAAAAGAGCCGGCGAGGGGGGGGGGGGCGTAAAATGTTCCCAAAATAAGCACAGGCCTGCCACAGAGTAACTTTGACAGCTTCAAGATTTCGTGAGAAAGGGTCAAGGCAAGTGGCGTGCTTAAAATTCTATTTCGCAGAAAACTTACCACGTGAGAGGTTAAACAAGGTATATATTCCGTCTCTGTCCTCCTTCGGAAGACCCTTTTCACGTCAAACAGGAGATCCCGAAAGAGACTCGGAAAATTAAACTAGCAACCCACCGTTCACATTCACAAAAGACAAACGGACAGATTCAAAACGTCATATGTATCACGGTTCTTTAGGATCCCAAAATAGTTCTTCACATCGAGACTATTGTCGAATATATGAAAAGAGGACAGTTTTTCCAGCTAACAGAAATGATCGCACGGGCTAGAAATATCTAATCGGGGCTATTCAAACGTTCAATAATTCGACCAAATTGACAATTAAAACTTTAGCAGGAAAGAAACTTCCCGTCCGCACTTCCTCTTACGAGAAGAACCTAATACTGAAACACCCATCGGATCAAACAATCAGGAAAACGGGAACTTCCAAATGTACAATTAGTGGGCTAAAGCACACATCCGACAGGATTAGCGGAGTCCAAACAAAATGGCCAAATGTTTCACAGCCAAACAAATCCCCGAGCGGAATGCGGAGACGAAATGAATGTTGTCATTCTCATAACATTAAGAGGGAAAACTCTAATCTTCAATGCAGGCTGAATACAGGGAGACGATAAAGCAAAGCCTATAATATCCAATTAGGTGTAGATAAAATAAATGTCAAATATTTTACTTCATCCGCCAATCCAACAGGACGACTGATCTACGGTCTGAATGTTCTTTCTCCGTTCTGAGCTGGCTACGTTTTCCGAAAAGGCAAGATTACGAAGCGATGTGTATCTCTTAGAAGCGTGACCAAGTGATGTGGAAAATCATCCCGATGCCTATTTTACATACAAAAAATGAAGCTACGGGGAAGTCGGCGTGGTGAATTTCACTCTACAAACATGACATTACGAAAGAAATAGGAAAGTTTTAGTGTTGCAAGATACGCGGCTATTGCATCTTCGGCGTGGGTCTTCCTACTTCCCAGGCTAGGAATATCAGCCAGGAATCCAAACGACCGTGCTTGGACTGACTTTCACAAAATCTAGTGACACCTTGAGACTGGTAGACTATAACAACGGCAAACTACTTGGCAATCGAACTTGAAAGTATTCGATTGTAGGAAAAGACGCTAAAGCTTTACCTTGACGAAGACCTCACACCAAGATCCCAACCACAAATACAGAAACAAGAGAACCTGGCAGATCGCACGTTGTCAACTGACACGGTATCGACAAAGCTCTCATAGATAGTAAAATTTGCTTAGGCTTTTCTGACGTCTCTGGATAATAAGAGCATTAGATAAAAATTCTGGCCTAAGTCCAGCTCTGACTCAGTTCCAAAATAAAAATTTATTCTGGAAGAATGAGTTCTAGAGCTATGGCGTCATTGACGGTCTCTCGAAACCGCAGAATGCCGAAACCGTGACGTGGGCGGATATTTCGGCGTCGGTTGAATAGTGAATGGAACAGCATACTCTCTCAATAATAGTGGCGTCTTATTGCCCATCGGCACGGCTCTTACAGCATCTGAACCTTAGGCTATAGATGTTTTTGTGTGCATTGGACTCGGTCAACCAGCAAAAGAAGTTTTCAGAAGAACAGCGAAAGCGATTGGCCACCCATTCGCTTCGAAAGTACAGACGAACGACCACTCGAGGGAAATCACGTTGAAAGTGGATTTCCGGCTTGCCTTTGCCTAGTCTAATCTTGAGGGTTAGCTGAAGAGCATAGCATCACTTTCCTCAATGTTTGTTCGCATGAAAGGCTCTTCCAGCGTCTAGGTTCCTGCAGCAATCACAACAGCCAACCGCTTAAAAGGTCAGTATGAATGAGTAAACAACCTTCAGCTTAGTTTGCCACTGCGCAAAGAGGGGAGGGGTTACATCTAGGCTTCAGGAACTACATAGATTCAATGTTTCGTCTTACTATCTCGGAATTTTCCAAGGAATACGGTTGTTTTGAAAGAACTGAAAAAGAAATAAGAAATGAAGCCACCCCAAGGCCAGTTTCTTACGATCCATGTAGGTGTGGGGGGGGGGGGACTTAACAGTAACCTAGGTCCCGTCGGTCACATGCGTACTAGGTCAGCGGTACCCACTAATAGTACCCTCATAATCTGAATGCTTCGGGAGGATGGGAGGAGGTTACTCAAAAGGCATATCAGGAATCAAGGGATCTAAGTATACTTTTCGTCTAAAGGTTTTCGAGTTATGAGTAAACGGATTGTGAACGAAAACCGAAGAGTTTTGCAAGAGGTAAGCCGACATTAAACTACACCGGAAAAAAGAAACTGCCTTAAATCACAGTATCTACCAGAACCGAGGGGTTACCTACTCCCCGGCACCTGATGTACGCCCTTTCCCGGTGCTGCCGATCATAAATTTCGCGATTCATCTTTATATCGCTTCTAAACGTGTTTGTTTTAATGGTCTAACCCGTGGCAACCGGTGCCGGCATCGGTCGAGAACAACGGCACTGTACACTAAAACTGAGAGTGGCAACACCTGGACTGGAACAAGGCGAATCCAGTGGTACTATCTGGATTTCCAAACTATACACCTACTGTATTCTTTGTATGTTGTTAGTAGCTTATGTTTATTCAAACCAATGATAACACAATAGGCGTATTCTAGCCGTTCCCCGAGGACTCCTCGGGGAATCGAAGGGAACGGCGAGAATAGAGGGAGTCACTCCACGCGGACTCCGCGTACAGAAACAGCGAGAACACGGGGAATGCTTCTAAAATGGATTTTGTTCGAAAAAAAAATATGCAGTTGACGAAATTAGTCCGAATCCACTTTATTTATGTTTGTTTTTTATTCTGACTGCTTTTAATTAATTTTACATTGCACCAACACAAGTAAAAACTGATTACCCTCCAAATCCGAAAGGGAGTCCTTTTTGATGATGGTGATGATAATCGGAGCATTCCCCGTCCGTGGGAGCTCGCGAGAATACGGGGAGTGGGTCCCCGGGACAAAAAACACGGGGACTCCTCAAGTGGAGTCCTAGGGGAACGGCGAGAATATGCCTTATATCTTTTTCCCGTGGCCTTCGGGCTTTATATTCTATATTCCATTCTATTCTAGAAAAGTAATTTACTTCTTGGGAGCGATCACATTGCAACATCTAGAGACAGTAGCGGTATCTTTACGCGTAGTTTTCTTTTCTAGACCAGCTTTTTGTAGTTTTTGTAGTAGAGTTATTTTGTTTTATTTCGTAGGGCCAAAAACTTTACTTCTCCTTTTCTTATAATTTTTCCCCACTGGCTAAATCTCTGTTTGTTCATTAGATGAGGAATCTCCTCCAAACAGTTAGGAGAATTGACCAATGCTATGGCGTCGGGGAAAACAAGACCAAAGGTTTCGATGGGATCCGAAAAATTTAATATTTGATCCAGACTTTAACAGATTAAGGCAATGGTAATCATCAGAGAAGATGAAGTTCAGATATGGATTCAGCATGTCTGTTTCCCCCTATATCCTACGTCGATAATCAAGCTGATCAAAACTTCCTGCCTTACTTCTTCCAAATTTCCGGTTCCGGCGGCGGCCGGATTCCCGGACGACTTGTACGGAAAAAACTACAACTCAAAAACCCTACACCCCTACATGGAACATCTAATCAACTTCAGATAAGAAATTACTTTAACAAACTTTCCGGTTTCACCCGGATTCCGCGCGAACTGCACGTCCAGGGAGAAAATGATTGTCATACACAGATTCATCATGTCTTCTCACACCTAAGTCAAACATCTAATCAAATTAAAATAAAACTTTTACATTTTACAAATTTTCCGATTTTGGACGGATTCCGGGCGAACAACTTGCCCAGTGAGAAAATACTTTCGTATTCGGATTCAGCATATATCAGCATATTCAGAATATATCGAACCGGTATCGAACCTCTAATCAACTTCAAATTAAACTTTTAGTTTTTATAAATTTTCCGGTTTTGTCCAGATTCCGGGTGAACCACTTGTCCGGCGACAACAAAATTTTCATAATCGGATTCAGCATGTCTCCTTAACCCTTAATGGAACCTCTAATCAATTACAGATTAAACTTTTACTTTTTACAAATTTCCGGTGTTACCCGGATTCCGGGCGAACTACTTGTCCGGTGAGTAAATAATTTGCATATTCGGATTCAGCATGTCTCCTTACCCCTACATCGACAATCTCAATCGCTTTTAAAAGATATTTTTTAGCCCCTTAATTTGAACCCCCAACCCCAAATGTAGGGCTACGGAGCCCATCTTCGAACTTGATCTGTACTTTGATCCAAAGAGTCCGCATGCCAAGTTTGAATAAAATATCTCAACCCCTTCGAGAGTTATCGTGCTAACAGACAGACGGACGGACGGACAACATTTACGAAATCACAGGTATCCCGTCACTTACGTCTTGGAATCCCCAACACTGGTCATGGAGCTTATTACAGGAGAAGATAAAACAGTGTAAGCTGATGTTTTAGATCTACTTTAATTGCCCGGTATATTAAAGCGGTAAATAATACTGAACAACTGAGATTCGGTCTAGTGAGATGAAAGCTAAATTTTGAGCTGTGAACAGTGCAATCGACCACTATAATCTGACGGAGTACGCGGTTCTTTATCTTCCAGCTTTATGCGGTTGTCCTCTGCCAAAACCTAGTACGGTAACTACAAAAAAAAAAATCGTTTTTGAGTTAAACATTGACGGCCACTAATTCCACCACGGCGAAATGGCGTAATCAGAATTCTTCGGTACAAGCCTAGTATCTACAGGCGCGAAAGACATTTTCGCTGAAATCCGCACCGAAATTCTGCGTTTCCTGAAAAATCGTTCGAAATGCAGTTACTAGGTTCTGGCAGAGGACAGCCGAATGGGGCTTCGAGTCAAACTTTAATTCTGTATATAACGTTTCCAGTAGAATAGGCTACTGAGCTTTTATTTCATATTCCGGACACGGCGTTCAACAAGCTACTCGAACAGAGCCACTTAATCACATAACATTCAAGTGGACTCTCGCTTAAACGGACAAGCTTCGGGGAAAAGAATGGACGGAACCTTCACATAAGACGAGTTGATAGTAACTTTTGTTATTCTTCTGGAAAGTTCTTACCCGCAAAAAGGATCCGTTGAAGATACAGTCACTATAGAGAAAGCAATGTACGGTACAAGCAGTTGTACATTCTTACGACTTTCCTTTAACCTTGATGCTAATCACGATGCTAGAACAGATCTCGCAGCAAAATCATCTCACAAGTAACTATTATCAATCCACTCTACCTCATACGTTTCAAGGGGAGTCAAGGGAACAGGTGCGAGCTCTCCTCATTGCCAAACAATTCACAGGGGAGGTCAACGACAAACTAAGGACCTTAGAACACGGCAGAATTCTGCGCGTCGGAAAAATGCCGCATGGGAGACAAAACCACGGAGATTTGCCTAATCGCAACTCTTAGAGGGAGGGAGGCAAATGCAGCTTTCCATTCCCTTCAGGCAAGACCGACAAAGCCAAACAGAAAAGCCGATACATCTTTACCTGGGCACACCAAATCAAGGACCAAATACGAGAGAAAAGAGTCTACAGACGCAAAAGGTGACGATATCTTAGTTGCTACAATCTTTGCAACAAATGACTGATCATTATCATCAATCAGTTTGTACCGTGTTCCTTCTCCCTCGTACAGTACCTTAGATACGGAAAGTCTGATGCAAGCGCCAAGAGTCCGGTAACGCCGGTGTTACAGGTATTACCTCATCGACTAACCGTAAAAAGGTCGACTCGGTTTACTGGTTTATTTATTTATGCTGCAAACAGACGACAAGGGTCGGGCAGTCGCGGGCTGGAATTCCTTCCAGGAACTTCTGCACCGTCATCAATTCTATATGAAAAAGCGGAGATTCCTTCAACTTTATGATGAAACTGGAGAAAACGAGGCCAAGAAATCCTGATATTCCAAGGCCTGAACAGTGAATATGAGGAAAAAATGAGCCCCAAAATGACTTGATTCATGCGTAATAAACTGGGATAGGCTATGCTTTCATGCATCCCTAATCTTTTCATTCATTCTCATTTACCGTATTTCAAATTTCCCATCTGCTTTCACCCACCCGAAGTCCCTAACGGCGCTACGCCGATTCTTGCATTTGCTGTCTTTTGACACTTTTCAAAGCGGACCAGGCTTATCGCTTCAGAGGAGCTCATTGGTCAGAAATTCGTTTCCGTGTTTCTCACCAAAACCGGGGGCTCGAGCAAGGCTTAAACAGCACAGTTTCAAATGAATCACATCTGCTGAAGTATTGGAATAGAAGGTTTTCCAGGTTCATGTTCAGGTTCTTTAATTTAAAACACTAAAACAGTAATGGCGACAAGCTAAAAGCTTAAGGCCAAATGCAATTATAATAATCCAAATATAAATCGGTCACTGGGGGCCGGCAGGGATACGAGCTCTTTAGCTGGGGCCCATTTTATACACCGACTATTTAATTACCTTAAATTGCACTTGCAAGCAATAAGGATGTTGTATCCCGATGAGTAGCTTGCGGATGACGATGGTGCTATGTTCTGGTTGCTGCTTCCGGGGCACACCAGTCCTCTTTCCAGGGCTGCCCGCGCCAGTCCTCGTCGAGTCGCTTTTTGAAACCTTCGGGTGTTTCGCTGGTGACAGTTGGTTCGGACAAGCTATTCCATAGAGGGACAGCTCGGTTACTGAAGAAGTGCTGGCGAATACGAGAGGTGTTGGACCTTCTGGACAGTTTCCGGGAGTGGCCCCTAGTCCGTGAGTGGTTGTCGGGGGCGAAGAGGGAGGGGAGACAATTAGAGTTGAGGACTCTGTAGACTAGTGGCATGTCCCCTCTTTTCCGCCGGTAAGTAAGTGTTGGGATCTTCAGTGTCTGCAGGCGTTGTTCATAGGGTAGTGCTCTAAGGCCTAGGATGGATTTTGTTGCTCGCCTCTGGACACCTTCGATCAGTTTCTTGTCTTGTTTGTAATAGGGTGAGGCGAGGGCGTTGCCGCTCTCCAGCTTGTGCCTGACCAAAGCTTTGTAGAGCTTCAGCATGACAGTTGGTTTGCGGGATGCGACTGATCGTTTTATCATCCCTAGGGTCTGATTGGCGCTAGCCACTACCTTTTTGGTGTGAGCGTGGAATTTCAACAATATCAGAAACTGTCACCTACATAAGGCCCTGTATGGAGTATGGTATCGTCGTGTACGGAAGCTGCTGCAAAAGCTACCTCGCTATCCCGGAAACCGGTCAAAACATGACCATCAGGATCGCTCTGGGGGTCCATCATCGCACGGCCAGCAATAGAGCAAGACAACTAGCGGGTCTTCCTTCAGTCAAAGATCGAGCGATGCAGCTAATCACCAACTACGTCTCTAAAGTTCAGGCCTGGGGCCCTGATCACCACATCTTTCAGCTCATCTTCCTTAAAAGCTCGGTCAATCCGCATCTCCGCTCGTGGGAGCTTTTCACCCTACAGCACCCAAATTGGAGAACCCCAGCTCCTCGCGTATGCAAGTTCCCCCCCCCCCCCCCCCCACCCCACCCTCAGTGTCGTGGGAAATGCCACAACCAGGCGTCCAGCTGTCACTGCTTGAAGGAAAGAAAAAAGCCAGGCTTCACCTTCCAGATTCCCAGACGTCCGGGGCTTCCGCATAGTTAAGCCAACCCTTCCAGATTTTCATGATAATGATGACAACTGATTTTGCTATTCTTCAACATTTTCTAGATGTCCCCTTTCCATTTCAAATATCTCTTGCATCCCAATCACAAATGTCAATCACTTTCCCTTTTCTTCCTACATTTGCATATTACTCCAACATCGAACGGCTTGCCTCTATGGCACCTTCCAGACATCCGGAATCTGGGGTGTCCAACACCCCGGACTTCCAGACGTTTTTGGCCTGGCTTTACTTTCCAGACCAGTCTCGACGAAAACGGCTGTCTGGAATCCGGAAGAAAAATCTGGAAGGTGAAGCCTGGCTTAAATTCAATCTCTCTTCCTGTAACACATCCAAACAACATACCCGAACCACCTATATATCTACACCGACGGCTCGGTCATATCCGAAAAAGCTGCGACGGCAGCAGTGATTCCAGCTTAGCCCTTAAATCTGGCTAAGCCTCTCCCAGCAAGCTTGTCGATCCTGAGTGCTGAAGTTACGGCCATAAATGAAGCGCTGAAGGTGCTGATGGCAAAACCACCACCGTCACAGAAGGTTGTCATCCTGTCGGACTCCCACTCGGCCCTAAAACTCGTAAAGAACATCTAATGGGATACACCAGACTCGGATATCGAGGACATGTGGAAGTTTCTCTACGACCTAGGTCAGATTGGTGTTAAAGTAGACTCCCAACACGTCCCTAGCCATCAAGGCATCAGATACAATGAAGTAGCCGACAAGATTGCCAACGCAATAGCAAATAGCTTACAACGTCAGGCGACAACACCAGCCACCTTCCGAGACCTCCTTTGCCAGCGCCGAATAGGCACGAAACTCCGACCCTTGCTGCCAGTTTTCAGAGAAGTAGACGACAACAGAGCCTATCTCAAAGTGAAAAGCATAGCACTGATTCTTCGCAAAGAACTGTTTCAGTGGAAGAAGACAGCGGATCCAAGTTGCCGGCTTTGTAGCGACGCCACCGAAACTCTACAGCATCTGGTACTCGAGTGCCCCTCTAACACAGAGCTGGCTAGCTTGTGCAGAAGCACAAATGGGACAGCCGGAAGGCCAGTCTCCATCGACGAGCTTGTCGACTCAGTTCGCCCAGCCCGAGAAGAGCGACGAATCTTCAAAAAAATCATTGAGTTTCTTCGTAGCACTGACGTCCTGTGAGCCATTGTGACCGACCCACGAAGAGCAACCTACCCCAGGCCGAAAGGGTTCCGAAGGATCGGAGCCGAGGAGCCAGAAGTTTATTGGATTGGACAATGTGACTTGCTTTAACAACGTAAACTATTAGCAGGACATGTTTTTCAATGGACATGCCAGCTGCCAAGTACCGTACAGACATTCCAGAGAGTAAATGATTTTCTGCGAAATGCCAAAGATCCTCGAAATCATGTTTTAAAGAAAAAGGATACCAAAGCTATGCAATCCTCTTAATTCCGTTTTCGTAAATCTCTTCTTTTCTTCCTCCTTGGCAAAGAAATTCTAAAATTATTAGTAAGTACTCGCTGCCCGATATTACGGAGAATTTGTCTGTTCTCCACAGAAAACTGCCCGAAACGGCGTACGCATGTCTGTTCGCCCTCTCATGGGCTTATTCGTCTGTATGACTCTTGATTAGTTTTTTGTTTGTATGCATGTGTCAGGTTTTCCCTAATCCTGTCTTCCTATTTTTTCTGTAGGCTACTCCTTCTTTTCGTCTTGTACGATTTGTGGGTTAACATTAATTATTATTAGATGGAAGGATGGGACATTGGTGAGGTTGGGTAATTTTAAGGGGTATAAGAGATGTTTGGGGATCTTGTGGACGGATGTAATGTACTTTCCATTACAGAGTGGCCAGCCCTGCTGTACAGAAAAAAAAGAAAAAAGAGGGATCCATCCGAGTCCTTGGATTCATCTGAGAGCTCTGCTTCCCTCCTTTTATTCCCAATCTTATATGGCAGCGAGGCTGATGGGAAGAGCAGGATAGAATACTAGCCTGGTAATCACAATACTGACAACAATCGAACTACAAGCCTCTTAAACAATTGCCAAATTCTCTACACCGACATGGTTGCTGAAACTTTGACAGCATATATATATATATATATATATATATGTTTTTGTATATATATGTTTAATTTATGACCCACCAAATGCACAAGGCAACAGCAGAGTAAAAGGAAAAAAGGAAAACTAACAAAAATACAAATTTACATAAAGGACGACCACTTCGACTGAATTTCTAACCAGGCCTCAAAATTTCATGAAAAACATCATGTAGATGATGAGCTGGATGAATGGATGTTTTTAGTAGAGACAGTTTTTCAGAATAAACAGAAAACTTACTGCCGCAGCAATTTGTGTCCATGAGGACAAACAGGAAGAATTAATTTAATGTGTCTTCTTACCTCTTGACTGGAACTGAGTAGCCTACCCCAAAAAGACATGAAACAAGACCGAATTCCAGGTTTTCTCCAAATTCCATCCTCGCCATCAGAAAAAAGTCAGCAGCAAAAAAATTGAACTGCAGCACAACTTAGACCAGCTAGACTTTAGATAGTCATCCCAATACTAATCCATCATAGCTTTCAGCTAAAAGTCCCACACCAGTACCCAATATTTACAGACTAACCGATTTCAGACAAAATGTTTGCTGATCATGAATTCCATTTTTTGTTAGATTCTGGGCAAACATCTTGTCTGGCAAGAAACAAATTTCAGTCCTAGCTTGAAAAATATTTTTTTTTGTTATGCCTTAATTTGAAATCCCTTCCACACCTCTAAATATATGGCTAGAAAATCCAGCCAGAACCTTACTTGTACTTCAACCCAAAAGATCCTTACACCAAGTTCGAACATATATCAACAGACAGACAAACTTTACTAAGTCCAAAGTACCTAAAACGCATTTACAGTTTGGTATTATTTTTTTTTTGTTTCAATAGACAGAACTCCAGGCTTTTTTTGTCCTTACCATTCCATGCAAAAAGGATCCTGAACTTTGTATCTTCATGCTTGAGAAAGCTCTGAATTTTAATGTTTTGTCATTATTTAGCTGCTAAATTTGCATTTCCCGCCAAAATCAAGCCACAAAATCTACAATCACCTCAGCAGTTGTTTGTTGTATTTAAGCTACAAAGCAAGCGATGAGAATCTCGTTGGTCGTGGAAACATATTTGTGGGCCGCACAAAAGGCGGTGGAAACAATCTTTTCTAGCCACAATCGCCCTACAAACTGTTAGTGGGAGCATGTAAAAACGCATTATATCTTTGGTTGGTGAGACCTGAGTTGTAATTTTGCAGATACAATGGTATCTAACTGAATCTGCAATTAGTCGTTTCTGCAATTACCGTGGTATCTATATACAATTGCTCTGCAAAAACGACAATTGCCGAAATTGCACCATCCCAAAAAAAAACTGATATTCAGTCACATCACTAAGTGCCAAACTTCTTCCCCACCAATTTGACATAACTGATGAAAGTGAGATGACTTTTCAGATACTATGATTAGTTACCATGGTCAGACCCTAGTATCTGAATATCAGATTGCATTAACCTGCAATAACCTGACAATGGTAGCGTTCCAGTGAAGTTATTACAAGTTACGATGATAAGAGGAGGGGCGAGCGCCGTATTGTGGTAGTTATCACACTCTCTGGAACGAAAATAATAACAACGCGAACATACGTCATCGCTCTTGCTAGATCAATATCCTTTGAGCCCAAGCTGACTTTGAAACATTTATTCAAACAATGTTTACAACGGGTATGTCAGCTACGATTCTTCATCAGCTATATTTCGGCCCTTTTTGGCAAGGGTCCTGGTCAGGCTGTCAATCCTCTGCTTCAGCTTCAGGGAAGGAAAGAAACCTGTAACAAATAACTGAAGCTTCTACCAACTATATCGATAATAGAAACATAGAACGAGGTTATTAATAAAATAATATTTAAGTTTTCAGTCCCTTATTAATAAAAAAAAACAAAGTCGACCAAAATGCAGAAAAAAACCCTTTCCTGTCATCGCCCCAATTGTCCAGCAAAAACAGCGAATGTGTCAAAAATTAAATCTCAGGACTAGTTTTTTCATTATAGTAGTATTTGAAGATAACTTACTTTAATAAGATATTTATAGTAGGTAGAAGCTTCAGTTATTTATTACAGGTTTCTTTCCTTCCCCGAAGTTGAACCAGAGGATTGACAGCCTGACGAGGACCCTTTCCAAAAAGGGCCGAAATATCGCTGTTGAAGAATCATAGCCGACGTACCCGTTGTAAACATTGTTTGAATAAATCGCTCTTACGAGTTCCTGCAGAACCGATTGTTATTATCACTTATGATAGTCAATGTTGACTATACAAGCTATGTTGCCGAGTAAGCTCATGTCAGCAAGCGTCTACCTGTCCTATAGAGGCTGTAGAGAGGTTATGTGTATAAAGAAAGATATGAGGCTTGAGCTCAGCACCCAGACTGGTATCAGATACCATGGGTATCTGCAAAAATGCAACTCTGGGCAATATAAAAGATCCTGAAGAACTTCTACAACATGGCACTTTTAAAGCAGCGATTCAAAAATAGCAAATGTGTTAGTTTATGCTTTACCTGTAATTCAGTATCATAGGACGATGGCCTTATTAGAAAGTTTTGACTCAAAACAACCGGGAAAACCCTAAATTTTTGTTCTTCTTCTTCTTACTGTAGAAACAAACTTAAGTTTCCTTTTCGGAAAAGTAAACCAACAAAAATCACTTTCCTTTCCCTTTTCAGAGTTACTACTCTTAACTAGAATAGCATATAGCTAGGTAGCACGGTCGGTTAGGTCTAAACTGCAGTTAGAATTTATTTCAGATTAATAAACTGTTTCCAACAGGTTTCCGATGTTTCCATTAGGATTATTTAGGGATTCCAAGATCGTCGTATAATTTTCGTACCCCTAGTGGCGTATCTTTTAAATTCCCAGTGACGAATGGTTGGGGTAGTTCAGAATCCACTGGTTTAGGTGAGACATTAGTTGCATTTTTGTTCGACTTTTCACTCGCCTTTTTACTTTTTTGCGTTTTCATAAAATGGTCCTAAGCACTGTGTGACAATTTCCCGGTTTTGAATAGCCTAGGCAAAAAACGACTTTTGCCTTTTCCCTCGGCTTTTTGAGAAAAGACAAACTTGGTAGGTGACCAAGTTATGCTCTCCTTTTGGCTTTTGCTTCGCGATTTTTATCAGTCTTACCCCAAAATCCAACAAAAGATGGATTTGAGTCAAATTCATTAGCAGTATTTGAAGACTATCCTGGATATTTAAGATGGACAGTTTATAGTACAAAGACAATACAAGTAAAATGACATTTGTCGAAATTATGTTTTCATCCAAGAAAGGAGAGTTGTTGTTAGTAGAAACTGCGACTTGCTAAAACGCGAAAATGTTCTAAAAGGCCTGAAAAATTCTAAAAATAAAAGCTAAAACCGAAACGGGAAAGGCATTCGCAGTCAGCTTGGGCTGAAGGACTATCAAATGCAAACGTCGAACAAAAATGTAACTATTGTAACTGGAGTGTAGAGAAAAAATTGTAGAAGCTCCATTAAACCATAAAATTGTAATTAATTCTTGTCAGTTGAACAATTCCTGATTTCCAGACCTGGTTCTTGGAGAAAATCAGTGTACAAAATGGTTATTCTTCTTTGAACTGTTGAACATGCACACTGTTGAACTTCTAACTGTCAAAGTCAAAGTAACTAATGTTCAAAGAAGAATAACCATCCTGTACACTGAACATAAACATTTCAATTTTCGAATTTGTGGTAAATGGCTAAACAAAACTAGGTACTAGAAGGCACTAGAAGGTAAATGACATTACGGAAGATCAGGCAGTTGCCGATTTGGAATTTGTTAGTTTAGCTCTCCAGGTGACAAATTTTAATGAATTCAGTCTATCTTGAACAGACCTTGAAGTTTTTGTGTTGTTGCCCGAAAATGCAGATCCCAACACTAGGCAAGATACTAAATAAATTACTTTCATATTTTCAACCTTTTCCCATTGGAATGTGATTCTCCTGAATCTGAGCCTTGCATTAGAAATACAATAGCCTAGCTAAAAATGGATTGCAAGAGAAAGTGTGAATATGATGCTCAAGATCATATGCTAAGAACAGGCAATTTATTGGTGTAGCCAATAATAGATTTTCAGTCCTTGCCTTCTTGGTATCAACAAATTTTCCAGGCAAGTTCAGTTAATTTTTTTTACCTGGATTTGCATGTAATATTAAGGATAATATAAATTAGTTAGGATATCTTACTGCTGGCTTTATTAAATAGATAATTTAGTCGTTAATGCAGTGGTGTATTTAAATATTTTTGGAAGCTGTTTTAGGTAGTAAAACTGAAGAACAAATAAGGTCCCTGTAGGTTTTCAAACACTGCCTCCCTTACTGTCCAATGCCCCCATGTTTTGTTATTGGGCGTTTTCGGGCAACTCGGTTGGTGGGCAAAAACTTTAAGCTGGTCCTTGAACCGGCTTTGTGGATAGCCTGTGCCAAATGCTGAGTACATTGCATACCCAATATACCGAATGCTGGATACTCTACCCCAATAAAGTATTGATGATTTGATTGAAGACTAGAAATCAACCAATGTGAATCAGTTTATAGTGGAATAGTCCAGGTTTAGGGAACCCACAGATACCCAGCATTTAGCAATCTTGGTAAATGCTGACATTTGCTATTGTTTTTCAGATTGCATGGTGGTTGTATATCTGTACTTCTCCCAAGTCACCACTATGGCAGCTATTGCTTGGAAATTCTTCTTACTTTCTACGTTTTTAGTGGATCTTGGAGACGCTTCAGACAGGGAGCTGACTGTCAGCGTGGAACCAGGAACCCAAGAATGTTTTTATGTTGATTTAAAAAGTGGACAGATCTTGGATGTTGAATACCAGGTATTTTTTTTTTTAATCTGTTGTTGTAACCTTTGCCGTCTCTCCTGTGAGTCGGACATTTCCAAGCACCGTTTAATGAGATGGACTGTTGTGCTCGCCCATGTGTTTCGGTTTAGTAATCAGTGGATTATTCTGTCTCTAGTTGTAGTTTGGTTGCTCTTTTATTCCTTGTCGTATTCCATCCCTTAGTCAAAGGAACGACAAATAAAATTGATTAACTTTTTCATTCTTTTTTTTTTATTTTTCTGTTTGTTTCTTTCCCTTTTCAAGTAATTTGTTATTGTTGGTGTTTAGGGTGACTTTATTTCCTTACAAGTTAGAGGACCTTTTTGAAGACCTTTTTATTGGAGTAAACCTGTGTGTTAAAAAAATATTCTGTAAAGTTATCGAAAACATTTCATTTTTGTCAGACGAGATTGTTTTTGAATGATAAATTTGTACTGTCTGAAATAGCCATTACAGTTTTTTTTTCCAGGTGATCGACGGAGGACAAGGTGATCTGGACATCGATTTCAGATTAGTTTCCCCGTCTGAGCGTCTGATTCTGTCCGAGTCTCGGAAAAGGGATGGATCGCACAGGTAGGCGAAATTATTATTATTATTATTATTTATTTGAATCCTTCAAAACTGAAGAGTAATGTATAAAAAGGAACAACAACATGTCAGTCAGACTCACACACACTTACATACTAATAAACAGCTGACCGTTAAAGACAAATTAGCCTACTAAATATACAACGAAGTACATGAAAAAAAACAAAGCTCAAAATAAACCAACTAATCAGGGCGCTTTTTTGTTAAAAAAGGAAAAAGGTTGTGATGAAGAAGAATGTTGTCAGCCTTTTTATGAAAGTTCTGGATTTTACCATTTAAAGTTTCCAAAGGATTCTTCACTTTAAAATTCGAAGTTAAGAAAGAGTTACTCGCAGAAATCGGGAAGCCAAGAAATGAAGAGAAAAATATCCTGTAGAGTTATCGAAAACATTTCATTTTTGTCAGACGAGAGTGTTTTTGAATGATAAATTTGTACTGTCTGAAATAGAATGAAAGAGAAAATGAATTTTCAACAGAATGAAAAGAGAAAATGAAAGCAAGCTTTACCATTTGGTTCCTATGATTTCGTGTCGTACACCTAGAATATTTTTCCGTACGACGATGGCTGTAGATTACCCAGGACCACCTCCCGGGCCACTCCCAACACCCCCACCATGAATGTTTGTGGTTAAATAGCACATATGAGGCATCACATGTCGTGGTGTATTTAAGGCTCTCTTTCCATCCGTTAAGTTCCTCTCGAATCTTTCCGGTAGTTGTCTGGTGCCCCCTGAACTCCCCCAACGAGCTCCGATCCTATCGAGACCCTAAAGTGGCACATCTGAGGCATATGAGCTTCATACCGCCCACATTTCACCAAAATCTGAGCATTTTCGAAAATTTTCCGGTACCCGTCCCCCCCAACATCGACATGTGGTGGTACCACAAAGTAGATAATCTAGGGTATATGAGCTGTGTAGCGTCCAAGCTTCATCCGTCCTAGTCGCTCCAGTCGTTTGAGCCCTTGGGGGGCCATTGAATGTTTTTTAAGACGGAACTATTCGGTATATTTATGGAGATTCGGTAGTTATGCAGAATCCCGAATAGGCTATCGGTCCAAAATTGTTCGGTATCATGATTGGGATTCGGTATAATTGCCACGAATCCTCGAAAGTTACCACGAATCCCGACTTTCGGTCCAGCTTTGACGAAACTATTCTGTATAATTACCAGGATTTGGCACGTTATACAGAATCCCAAATAGGCTATTGGTCCAAACCTAATCGGTGTAGTATCGGGAGTCGGTAATTTATTCGATATAGCAGCTAGGATTCGGTATTTGTAAAGAATCCCAAACTTCGGTCCAGTTTCGAAGAAACTATACATATTTGTTCGGTATAATAAATGGGATTTTCGAAATTTCCCCGCGGCGCATAGTCTCAGCAACACGGGCGTCGCCAGCTAAAACACGAGGGGGGGGGGGGCAGGGGGCCTGCTGCCCATTTTAGTTTTTCGTCGCACATGTAGTAATAAAACATGAGATACCTTGCAAGCGTTTAAGTCTGAAGAAGCCTAGTCGTATCTACGAGCTCAGGGACGGTTTGAAGGGTTTGGGCGTGGGAGGTGACTACCTAAAAATTTACGACAGATTTCCAGCAAGGCTCAAGAGTCATACCAGTTGGAAACAATAGCCAAGAAACACAGCATCGCATGCTGGAAAGTGTGCGAAATTACAGAAACTGAACGTCATTTGGAATTCGCTAACGCAATAGTCTGCCCCACAGCAGTTCCTAATGACTGTATATCAGACAGAATGAAAATGAGCGCCGCAGGTGAAATATTTTAATTAGGCTATGACTTTTTTCGGGCAAAACATTACTTCCGTCAATAAAATCTAGATTTTAAGGTGACCCAAGCCTCGAAATTCCAACCCTAAAACCCGAATGAAATGACGCGAGCTTCCAGTGAATAGAGCCTACTACAAAAGGCGCCGCCGGCAAAACTATTTTCTGAAATCCTATATGATCAGACGTCCTTTCGGATCCAAAATGAAATTAAGGGCCACTTAGCACGGATCTGCCCGTCTGTCTTTGTTCATGACAAATTCAATGTGCTTTAGTTGATGACCCTTTCCAAAAAAGAAGGACTGATCATCCATAAAACAGAGCAGACTTGTTCCGAGTTTCCAGTTAAAAAACAAAATAAAAATCAAATGACATGTTGCAACAATCAGGCCCGTCATTACACCGTTGTTCATTGCTGACGAAGCCGATTTATTTTAACGTCACACTAACTAACAAGTTCTTAAAATTGTACGCCACAAGCAGAATCGGCCTAATTTTTACATGAATTGAGAGATATTGGTACATAACAGATGGTGCTAAAACTGTCAACCTGGCAAGCTCGAAACTTGCGGCTGAGAATCCTATTCCTGAAGTCTCAAACGCTCGAGAACCCAGAACGGCCTAGGTCCGAGGTGGATGTCAACTCAGTTTCTTGGTAACCCTGAATTAGCCTTACTTACTTTTTCGGGCGCACTGCCAGCCCCCCATTGAACTTTTCTGGGTGAGCGCCCGTTTAGCTGAACTTCTGTGTTCGGGCGCTCTGCGAGCGCCCAGATTAGCATAATTTATTTGGTCGCGCGCTCTGAGAGCGCCCAAATTAGCTTTTTTCTTTCTTCGAGGGGGGGGGGGGGTGGTACCCCCCCCCCCCCCCCCCCCCCCATAGCGACGCCCCTGCTCAGCAATATTTGGTTCTGTGGAAAAAAAATGTATTAGTGGAAGTATGTTTTTAAAGAAAAATCATGCAGGGCCAGGTTTGGACATAAGTCGGAGATTCTACCTGACTTTGAATACGCCTAATACGCGATATACCTGATACCTAATACCTTGAATACCTAATACGCGACAGAGACAGAGACAGAGAGACGCTGCTTCATAGAGACTAGAAAGACCACCCATAAACTCGACAGATCGTACCTGAAATCCTTCGTACCTTATTTTACCCAATATTTTAATTCTAAAATCTAATTCTCTAATTTCTAATCCTTTCCTAAATCCTTCGTACCTTATTTTACCCAATAATTTAATTCTAAAAAAAAAATCATGCAGGGCCAGGTTCGGACATAAGTCGGAGATTCTACCTGACTTTGAGACTACAGCAAATAGCAGGCCTAATACGCGACAGAGACAGAGACAGAGGGACGCTGCTTCCTAGAGACTAGAAAGACCACCCATAAACTCGACAGATCGTACCTGAAATCCTTCGTACCTTATTTTACCCAATATTTTAATTCTAGTTAAGTCAAATTATATTTCAAGTTGTACGTGTAGATGAAATGTCTACTTATGTAATTGTCATGTGTCGTTTGTGTGAATGACGATCCAGTGCTAGCGTGTATAATACAAGCTATTAAGAAAGTAAAGTACATTATTATTATTATTATGTAAGCATTGAGAAGAGGTCAAGTGAAGTACTGATCACAGATAAAGGGACTGATCCATTGTTTCATCGGTAACCCTTACTTTTATTTTGGATCCCAAAAACACGTTATAATCATAAATCCAACGAAAATACACTTGCGACGTCCTTGCATCTGGGCCATATTATCTTTGTATCTTCCAAGTTTCGTCCAGATCGCTCTACTCTTTATGGCACTTACAGCTCCGCTCAAGTGCCATATACGGATCACTTTTCGGTCGGTCGGTTCACTGTTCTCGAGTTAGGGTACTTCCAGAAGGGCTAGGACGATGAAACTTGGCAGGCATATTAGGGACCCGACCAAACTAACTTGGAAATAGTCACTTGCCCGATCCGACCATCGTGGGGGGAGGGGGAGTTGGCGGAATCCAGAAATAGGGGCATGTATAACTTTCGAATGGGTGATCGGATCTTAATGAAACTTGATATGTGGAAAGACCTCATGTCTCAGATGTGTCAGTTCAAGTCCGGACCGGATCCGATGAATCTGGGGGGGGGGTCGGAGGGGGGAACCGGAAATCGTGTGAAACTCTCAGAGTGGAGCGATCGGGATGAAACTTGGTGGGAAGAATAAGAACAAGCTCTAGATACATAACTGACAGAACTGGGTCGGATTCGGACACTGTGGGGGGAGTTTGAGGGGGATTCCGGAATTGCGGCGATCCGTAGTTAATGTACTTCCAGGTGGGCTAGAACGATAAAACTTGGCAGGCATATCAGGGACCCGACCAGATTAACTTGGAAAGAGTCACTCGCCTGATCCAACCATCCTGGGGGGAGGGGGAGACGGCGGAACCCGGAAATTAGTGGCATGCATAACTTTCGAACGGGTTATTGGATCTTAATGAAACTTTATATTCTGAAAGACCTCATGTCTCAGATGTCCCATTTCGAGACCGGGCCGGATCCGATGAACTGGGGGGGGGGGGGGGTCGGAGGGGAGAATCGGAAATCTTATGACACGCATAGATTGGAGCGATCAGGATGAAACTTGGTGGGAAGTACAGGACGATCAAGCTTTGCTGGAGCATCAGAAACTTGAAATCATTGGGTTAGACATCGTCACTTCTTCGATCCGACCATCCCTTAAAGAACTCATCTTAACCGCAAAATACAAAAAAAAGCTTTTAAGAAAAATTTACCTTTTCACGATCGCCATGAGCACATCATCCTTTTTGCCTCAAGGGTTTGGCTTAGAAACTATTTTGTAAGCACCCTTAAAGTGCGCATCTTAACCGAAAAATAAAAAAAAAACTTTTGGCCATCACTTCCATCCTCTGACCCAGCCTTGCAAGTTTGGCGCATCTTAACCGGAAAGTGAAAAAAAATACTTTTGACCATCACTTCCATCTAACCCGGCCTTGCAAGTTCCATATGAGCTTCCAGCTCTTGTTTTTTTTATATCCCTGAACATACCACACAATATCTCCCCCCAACAGTAGCCGAATCCGGTTCGGACAAATAGGTGGATCTTACCACTTTTCACTCAATTCTGACCATTTCTGGTAAATGCCCGGTAAGGTTTTCTACAACACTGTATAGAAACCTTTATATGCATGCTAAGTTGTATCTTTCTAGCCTATGTGGAAATGCGACAGACGATCGCTATATAGTAGCCTACTTGAGCCGGAGGCTGCAAGTACCAAAAAAAAAATACGCACTTGATATTCTTAAAATCCCGTAAGGTACTGCCGCGTATAATTAAATCTGACGAGTCTTTCTATATTGGGGGAGGGGGGGGGACCTGGTAAAATTGACCGAATCGGTAGGCTATCTGATTTTTACCGAATTTAAAAAAAAAAATCTCAAAACACAGCGAGCTGCCTTCAGGATGCTACAATAGAAGCTACTTTGCTCGTTCGTTTAATAGTTCTTAATCGTGTTTATCCAGTATCATTTGTCATTTGTCATTGGCCATGTTATATCCCGTTGAAAGTGTTAGGTTGACTTACCTTTGCTAGCTATCTTTGCTATTTTGGTCAATAAACGATACATATATATATATATATATATATATATATAAAGTTGCATAGTATGTAGAAAATCAAGTCTGAAGAGAAAATTTGGCGCGTTTGACGCTCTTCCACTTCCGTTTTTCTTTTTTTCAGGCATACGCCGTCACTAGACTTTTACCTTTGGGGGACGTCCCGTTTTGCCAACGGGATTTGAAAAAGTGCCAAAAAAAGCCGTTGCTGCAAAGCTACATCGTCGCTAACGGCTTTACCCAGGACAGACTAAAGCGCCGCCGGCGAATTTTTTTTAATCCGCCTATTTTCTGGCCACGTTTAACTACTTTCCATGCAAATTCTAGCTTTTAATGTGGTTCAAGCCCCCTAAAATTCCAAGCCTCAAACGCCAACTAAATCATTCATCCTTCTTCTAACTAGTGAATTTTGTGAAAACGCTGATGATCAAAGTGCCTTTTTGTGATCCCAGGACTACCAATTAAATCACAGAGCTGTCTGGCGAAAAAAGGGGCCATCCAGGAAAATCCATCCATAAACACTTTAAATCACCCAGTTTGGAAATGTAGAGACAAAAGTTTGTATAAAATGGCCAAAACGTAGGGGTGGGGTGGGGGGGGGGGGCGCTGCGCCTCCCTCTTAGGACACCCCTGCCTTCTGACACACCTGCTTCTGGAAACAGGTGTGTCAGATTCTAACCCCTCCCCTAGAGACGGCCTACTCATTTTGTAATGTTTTTTCTTTTTTTTTTTTGCAGACAAGCCATGAGTGAGGCTGGAGACTATGAGGTGTGCTTTGACAACACGTTCAGTATATACAGTGCGAAAATTGTCTTCTTCGAAATCATTGTTGAAAATGATGGTGATGAAGCTTCAAATGAACTGTGGGGGGACGAGGATGCCTTGGGAGACCTGGCACCAGAGGAGGTGTACGAAATTCAGATCAAAGAAATCCAGGTACGTGATCTGTCCAGGAAATGAACTTCAAACGAGATCCCT
Source organism: Branchinecta sandiegonensis (assembly GCA_030848855.1). NCBI lineage: Eukaryota > Metazoa > Arthropoda > Branchiopoda > Anostraca > Branchinectidae > Branchinecta > Branchinecta sandiegonensis. The sequence continues at coordinate 15,651,345 of JAUPMV010000003.1, read as the reverse complement.
TGATGTATTGGGGACTTGGGGTGAAAAGTGGTTGGTGGTGGCTGTATAGTTCAGCAGGTCAGCCAGCCTTTAAATAAAAAGTTATTTTCTGTAAAAGTAATGGTTTTAACTTCCCAATAAGTGCATCAAGTATCCAGTAACATCTCAGTCGCTACACTGTTGTCGCTGCCTAAAGGTCGTCCACGTGTGTATCAATATGTGAAAGCAACAGAATTATTTTATTATGTTGACATTGCCAACATTTGTCAAGATGTCGCTGATGAAACAATATAGTAAATGACTAATTCATTTCTGACACGCCGTTTTCAAAAGTCGAAGTAACCAAGGAACACGTCACAATGTACATCTTTTTTTCAGTAATCGTCAAGTGAAAAACAGCAGAAATAGTGAATTCGGAAATGTATTAAGAATAAATATTTTTAGTGGAGCACTATTTGCCAGTCGTGGTCCAGTTTCCTAATTGAGTGATGATAGCCTACACTGTAAAAAGTTTCTCCGAGTAAGGATTAAAGTTAACTGCAATATTTGCTACTTGGATTATGCTTGCCTCTAATGAGACAAGATTAATCCGAATTAGAAATAAGATTATCTCTTTAGAGACAAGATTAATCCCAGCAGCAAATACTGCAAGATTTTTTTTACAGTGTATTCAAAATCTCGAAATGGTATTTGTGTGTCAAAAAAATGCAGCATTTATAATAGCGACCCATTCCTGCGTATAGTGGCCTACAAAACCTCCGGATGATATTTGTTTCAGAATGTCGCACTGGGAGCACTCGTCTAGATTTGCCCAAGCGAGTTATTCTTTTATGTATTACCATGACCGCCAGCCAGTGCTTTAATTTAAGTAAAATTTCGAAATTTGGCACTTTTTGACCTGAATTTGACTTTTAAGATGTTGCCTCGGTTTTTGCATGCAACGAACAAGATCCCGATGTTGATAATACGGTCAAAAGGATTGTTTTATTAAGGAATTATTAGAAAGGAGGAAAAACATTTTAAAATATTGAGAAAGAAACAGTTCTAGTGCTGCGTTTCACCTGTGGATTTCTAAGTTTCCACCAACGAACGCCAGAACGTTAACAAAATCTAAAGCAGGATCGATTCTCGATAGCCGATCCAAGAGTATATCAGTTTCAGTTTCAGTTTTATTCATAAAGAATAATAAACACCATCAACTCTTTATGGCCCCACCATAAGGTCTAACATACGGCCTGGGAATTGGCGGGGCTTAGTCTTTATTCATATAGTCTTAAGGGAAACAAACCAAACTGATCAAAAGAAAAAGGAGAGAAAAGAAGAAGAAGAAGAAAAGAAGAATAAAGACATAAGGAACTGGCAAGAAAACTCCACTAATGGTAGGTTTACACACTGTGTAAAATCCGAGCGTATTTTGAAATCCGAGCGTATTTTGAAATCCGAGCGTATTTTACGCACGTATTTGTGCTTGAAAAGATTTCTAGCAATACGGACCAGTTTCTCGAGTACGTCCGTATTGCTAGAGATCTTTTCAAGCCCAAATACGTGCGTAAAATACGCTGGGATTTTATGCAGTGTGTAAATGCACCATAACGAACGATCTTCAATCAACAAAGCGACCATCAAGCGCCTATCAAAATTTGATGTTGAACAGGGCTGTAGAAAACAGCTTAATGCGTTCCAATTTGTGTCCATGCTAGCCGAGTGCTATTAGAGTTAGTAAACTGATAGATTGTTCCCTTCCAGGATGCTGTGTATCGAGTGAGGGACAATCTGGGTCGGGCAGAACAATTCCAGCAACAGATACGTTCCCATGAAGCACGTGATCGGAACGTAGCGGAAAACAACTTCACACGTGTCAACACGTGGTCAGTAATACATCTGTCTGTTATGGTCCTATCTGGAATCCTACAGGTAAGTCAATCAATCAACTTTGTTCCAAATAGCTTAAAGCCAAAAAGAGGTCGGCGAAGATAGTTAAGAAGCAACAACAATTAGTAAAGATGACAAGAAATTAACTAATACAGTTTACGGGAAACGATCTGAAATAAAAGCTGGTATAAAACTATCTAAAAACTGAGTTGATAATGGGCAGGATACGCCAAAGACCGATTGCCAGTGTCAGCATAGACGACGGATGGGAAGGGGAAGTAGACGGCTCATCTGGGGACAACACACCGAGAAGTCCGGTTCTTATTTCTCCTTTTGTCAGGTTAGTTGCGAGGTTAGTTGCAGGGGCATGGTGGGCCATCACCGTCTCCAAGTAATCCTGCAGTCGTGGAAACGGAGTGGTCAACCGGTAGATGTTGATGGTGATAATTGGTTTTTAAAAGCGAACTCTCACAATATAAATGCCGAACCCTAGCGTATCTCATCAGGTACGGATAATATCGATACCCAGTTATCAAAAGGTCCAATTGTCGGGAAAATCGAGTTACCCCAGTGGTTAGATTCTCCGGTCAAAACTATACATCTCCATGTTCTTCTCAACAACGTACGACGATGTGAGAGCCATCTAGAGTCTCTTGTCAAAAAGATGTATCAGGGGAGAGTTCGTGTCATCCGATCAAAATTTGTGTCTAGCTTAAGAATGACAAATGGGGAGATATGACCTTTTGGTAACCGAGTATCAATGAAGTATCGACGTTGATCACAATGTCAAGAGCCGCCAGCAATATGGGAGCATACAGCCTCCTACCCTTTAACTCCAGTTACGCCTCTAGGCAGTTAAGTAGCGTGCACACACAGTCCGAATTTCGCAGTCCGGTGCGAATTTCCTTCTCCGCTCCGGAATTTTGACGCATCGCATGCGGATTCGGTCCGATAATTTTGTTCCGGTTTGAGTAGAAAATATTCTACTTTTACCGGAGCGAATTTTAAACGCATGCGAAATTGTGCCCTGAGAATTGAAAAATTAGAAGCTGTGTTTGAAATTTCAACTGTTTATACGACCTATTTAATGTTAGCTGCATTCATTCATTCGGCAATCAATCAGCATCATCTGACTGTAGGCTAAGCAGTGGATTTTTCAAACCTGGGGCCAAGTTTCACGTCTGAATTTCGTTTTATCTGAAAAACCTGTCGGGCATCGTGACGCGAATTTCGTATGCGCGTTTTCGCGTGCGGAATCTTACCGGACTGTCTGTGCCCTTAGCTTAACTCCAGTTGCGCCTCTAGGCAGTTAGTGTTGGACTCTGGGTCCCGTCATAGATTGCAGACGTCCAAACCTGTTTGATACCTTAATCATGAGGCAAGAGAAATCACTTTTGCCGTTACCAGCCTTTTAATCAAACTATTTCGTGCATTCAGGTGGTACTGGTGCGAAGCCTATTTGACGAGAAGTCGCGGGTACATCAGCTATGGAAGAAGGTTGGCAGTAATCTCGGTTCATAGGTGGCGACTTCTTTCTTTATTGTGAATTTGATACCGGTAGAGATCTTAGCTTTGAGCGATGGTTTAGGCTCGCTGGAGGATGGGGTTTCCCTACTTGTTTGATGTATGATAATTCTACTCAAAATAACACTAGGCCTACAAACTTAATCTCCCTTTGAGTTTTTCCCCCTATATTTTTTAGAATAGTAGAAAGGGATGTTCATGTTATCACTGTGAGTGATGCCGAGAACGGATGATGATAAGAACCTTGTCCGGATTCGGGGTCGCGTTCCGTGCGTGGGCTTGTACTCAAGTCCTTGTGTATCGTCTGCCATTTAAATATTGCCATAGGGCTTGAATAGCCATTATCACTTATAGCGGTAATATAAAAATCAGTGTTTTCTGCTCTATACCCAAATCAGGACTGGAACAAGTGGGCGAATCGCTCAATTAGTGGTAGTCACCCTCTCTCACGATCCACTTTTCCTAATCGTTTGTGTACAGTAGAGGTATGTCAGTTTGGATGTCGGCCAACTTTGCACGTTTCCGGAGAAGATGACCTGAGACTTAAGGCGTTCCCCGAGGACTCCTCGGGGCAATCGAAGGGAACGGCGAGAATTGAGGGAGTCACTCCACGCGGACTCCGCGTACAGAAACAGCGAGAATAAGGGAAATGTTTCTAAAACGGATTTTGTTCGACAAATGAATATGCAGCTGAAAAAATTAGTCTAGATCCACTTTATTTTTGGTTTTGTTTATTCTGATTCTTTTTAATTAATTTTACATACCACCTACAACAGCAAAAATTGATTCCCCTCCGAATTTTAAAGGGAGTCCTTTTTGATGATGGTGATGATAATCGGACCATTCCCCGTCCGTGGGGACTCGCGAGATACCGGGAGTGAGTCAACGGGACAAACAAAAACGCGGGGAGTCCTCAAGTGGAGTCCTCGGGGAACGGCGAGAATACGCCTTTAGCAAGAATTGATTCAGAATACTGAACGCAAATGGTAACTTGTCAAGTTTTGAGACCGTTGGCGTCACCGAGGGTAAATGGAAGCGCAGTGACCGGACCGATTCATATTGGACGGGAAAGAGGTACAAGATACTACGCGGAAAAAAAAATATAACTGGTCAAAGTCACGATTGATATTATTTTCAGTCTGCTGCTCTGTGGTAACGTGGCTTAGGAGCGAAAAATAAAAAGAGGCGGTTAAAAATGTACAGGCATGTCTAAAAACCATACCTCTACTGTACTAAGGGCCCACGACCTTTCGATCGTCGCTGAAGATTCAGTCAGCATGTCACTGCATTCAAGGTGGCTGACCGCTACATAATATGGCAGGGTCGACGGCATTTCGATATAATTAAGGCGCGCGCGGTCAGCGTCATAACAGTGCCATTTTGTAAAAGCTATTGACTGAACTGGCTTACTATCATAACATGCTATCGGATTCACGAGATATGCTGTCGGAGTCACGAGCGATGATAGAAAAGCCATGGTACCTTTTTGTACCTTCGTTGTTACTGAACAAGTTTGAACTAATTTTTCCAATTGTTAAAATCGCACAATTATGCCATAAATAGGGGTGCAGTGTTAACGCGCATTCTAAAAGTTTTGTCCCCATTTCCTGTTTTCCTCTGAGCTCGATGTTTTGTTCTGAACTATTCGTCTACGGCCAGTAATTTTATATGCTTGATGTCTTAAAGGACCTGTTTTACCTATAATACTAATGCAACCTACTTCCATAATCACTCCATGTATTTCTAAATCCGTAGACCCCAATTTCGTACGGTACATTCTAACCCCTCTAACAAAACCACGCTGATTTTCTCACTTGCCGTGTTTTGCTACCTTCGATGTGTACCACGCCATCCACGGTTGTCTGCGAGAAGTTGGATCGGAAAAAAAGGTTTTGTGAATTTTTTCGCTGTAAGTCAACGGGTCTCGGAAAAGTCGGAAAAAGGTTAAAACAGCCAAAACCGTGGGTTATTTATTGAAAGCACATCCTAGTTTTAAAGTATTCAAGTATTTTAAAATACTGTAAGTTGAAGAGTAAGTAGTGCGGGGGGTCCTTTAAGCACTAAATAACGAAAATGCCGAGTGGGATGCCTGTCGGGATTGGCCTTAAATAAAGTGGAAAGAAGATTAATCTGTTATGGGATCGTAGGCTAGTCGAAGGTCTTTGTGAATAAGTAATTTATGAACAACCTATAGTGGCTCCTGGATAGCACCGGTCATGAAAGGTATAGTCAGTCGGGAAATCAACAATCAGGAGGCACTTCTCTTCGCAATAGCTCACTTTTGTAAGGCTTCACATAATCGGAAGGGAGGTCTGTCGTTTTAGAAAAAGAGACTAGCCTACAAAAGAAGATCAGATTAAGTAATGACCAGGCATGGGTTTGAGGAATGTCTACTCGAATCCCTACTCCAGAAAATTCAGTATGAGGCATCTGGAGGTTGTTTGTATTTTTGCCTTGGAAAAGGACAAAATTAATTATTTTGTGGGAATAGATTAATGGTAAAAGTACTCATCTACTCTGAAAAATTGCATATGCCCTCACTTCAGTTTTAGTAAATAGTATGTCGTGCTGGGAGATATTTTGAGAAGTTAGACCATTTTCGTAGTTCACTTTTGTACTTCCTAGATCTAGCTTGACACTACGCCCGGACGCCCTTTGCTTGATAGAATTCCGTATCAGAAGAAATTCATTAATCAACTGAAACTTCCTCCGCCTGAGCTGTTACGCAGCGAAAACTTGCTATTACGAAACTAAGGCGGCATGCAATGTCATTTTCAAGACTGAAATGAATACATATGCTACCTTCAGGTGTAGACACGTACTTTAACCATTTAGTGCGTTTTGGCTTTTATTGCTATTGTTTCTGTTTTGTACAGAACAAGGTTATGCTTTGGGAGTATGTGATTGGTATTGGCAGGGAGTTTGATCTTTAGACCCTAGTCATTGTGCCTTCCTTGCCGTAAAGATATTGTAAGCTCTCGAGGTTTTGTGATTCTTGTATTAAAAGGTTTAAAACGTACGCAGCACTGCACTCTTTGACTAGGAATCGGCCCGACAATAAGACTAGCACTCGTCCACTTGAAAAGCCTCTTCTCAAAGCCTTGGATCCTCATTGCCGAAAACCATGAACAGAACACCAATCCGTTTCTTGTTCTATCTTTCCGTTTGTATCGCAGCGCCACACAGCTGCCAGATATCTTTCTATCTTGAGTTGCGTTTTCAGACAACAATGAGTTTAATACCAATGTGCAAATACCCATTTTCATCCTACCTTGTTTACTCTTGAGTCTACTTCTAAACACGTAACGTAACTTGCTATTCTGGAGAGTTGCGTGTTCTGGATAATCGGTGTTAAACCCGCGCATAACACGGAGGCTTAAAACACTTTTAAACATCAACACAGTGTTTGACTCTGGCAATTGAAAATGCATTTTGCTAAACTCAGGGAAAACACAAGTGTCTGAAAACGCAACTTTGGCAGTTCCTTCGGAGACGAACCTGGTCCCGAGATTGGCTCACGTGACGTTCCAGGGGCAGTTTTACCATCTGGAAAATCATCAGATTGACTGTGATTATAGGGAACGATTCGGTGGTCGCGCCCCGTTGTAACAGCAAGGAATTTCTGGTTGATGAGAGCAACAGATAAAGTTACAAACCTTGTTCAGTACTCTATATGACCAAGTCCAAAACGCGCCAGTGATCCTCGGGAAAACGTAGCACTAACGACTCAAACGCAACAACTCAGTCCTGTGTTAAAACAATCACGGCGATGTTTGGGAACAGATGTGATACCGCTTCCGGCTCTTCCGCTAGGTACGGGGCGATTTTGCATCGGCAAGAAGAGTTAAGTCATCAAGAGTATTGAACAGGGGTTGTGTGCACGCCTTTGAAAATTTTGTTTCCAGGATTTTTTTTGTCAGGCTAACAAAAGCAGGTGTTACAGCTTTCTGGGCTGATTTGAGTAGCCCGCAAGTCTGAAAAGCAACAATTTGCCTACCAACTCCTCCGACTGGCTTTTTATAAGATAAGATAACGTTTATTTGCAGTATATTATCTTCACAGATAGATGCACAGCTATAAATAAATAAATATACACTTTTATTACATAGTCATTTTAATTGGCGATTTCATTGCGATTTGTCACTCTCTGTTTATGCCTACATGTTCATATAATGCACAAAATACTGCCTGGACGAGCGTCTGTATCGCGAAGACGCAGACGCTTTGCAAGGCACAAACTTGTGTTTGTGCCTTGTTGCATATCTTGGCTGCGGCGCCTCAGGTGGTAGAAGGTTTCGGTGCTTCCCCGATATAAATACTTGTTTACCAAAACTCATGGTTAAGTCGTGGCATCGGCAAGACAGTCTTTGGAGTTGGAGCTTTTCGAGACTTTGGTCATAATCGGACTGTTCCTGACCCAGAATAATTTTTGCGGCTCGTTTCTGTACGCTTTCCAACTCTTCAGACTGCTCTTGGGTCAACCCTGCGTGCCAAGCAGGACACGCGTATTCGACAATTGACCTTCTATACAATTTATAACAATTTAAAATTTGCTTTTCTGGTCATTTCGTAAACATGGACATCCCAGTTAAATTTAGAATTAAAAACAACACCTAAAACTTTCATCTTGTTTACAACTGGAATACCAGTACTTTCAGGGGGTGGCAGTTCACTTTAAAGAAAACTTACTCGCATCACTGCGGATTTTTTTGCGGTTTATTTTCAGTTTATTGTCTTCGAAGTCCCGTTCCAAGAGTTCGACAATCTGTTTTAGACTGGTTATAGAACCGCTCTCTTGCAGGGCGAGTATTTTTAGGTCGTCGGCAAATTTGGCACGATTTTTGTGCCATGTCGCTACTAGATTTGACAGGATTACAAATATTTACTCGGCCTATAAACTTGTTTGTTTCTCTCCATTATATCAGATGGGACTTTAATCGAAAAATGGGGACACTGAAGAAAATAGATCTATTTTCTTGGCCTCCGTTGGAAGCTCAGCGGCTTCGCTTTCTCCGTCCTGATGAGGCTGCTAAAGTCTACAACGTTCAGTGTCTTTGACAAAACAGGGCTATGCGCCGCCGGACTCTGGCTTCTTGAACCCTCCCTGCTCGTTTCGCCGACGTCACTACTCGACCACTCGATCGGAGCGGTGAGGAGCCGCCTCCCCGCCGTAGACGTGGTTTGAGGTTTTTGCGGCGGGAAACCTGGAACAGATTTGCTCACTTTCTTCTTGCGCCGGGCTGCTTTTACGTCAATGACCAAGTCATCGAGTCGTTCCCAGTCTGGTTTGTAGGATTTCCTGTTATACCGGAAAGAGGGGGAGCTTGCAGGGGATACAGGGGCCTTCTTGAGCATCACGGGCTCATCGCTGTCGATTGTATAGATGTTGCAGAAGCCTCCGTTCGGTCTATCACTCTGAATCCGGTGAGAAGTCGTGAGATGAACTGAAAGCCGGTCTCCATTGTAAGTTGGTTCAGCTTGGTAATTTATGAATTCGTCCACAAATTCGGAATCGGAAGGGCTTCCAGATTTCTCATCGTCGGTTCCCGATATATTGCCGGCTTCGGGTTTATTTTTCCGATTTCGTGAGAGCATGCGAGGTTTGAGCCAGCCTTTGGGTCGCACTGGCCGAGGCTTTGGCGGTGGTGGGATGTGTCCAGTAAGACGATAGTAGTCGTAAAAGGTCTTGGCTAGGTTGCGTCCCAGGAGATTGTCTGGAAAGGAGTAAGTAAATAAGTAATTTATTTGTAACCCGCCATTTTGAAAAACCGAAGTAAATTAAAGACACATAAAAAGACACTAATTTTCAATCTTCGGCCAGGAAGCAGTTGATAATGTCGTGCGCTGGTTTGGCCCTGTTGTCGTCAGAACTCAGTCAATGTATGTGACATAGTTTCGACAAGTGGAGCAAGTGCTTTTCATATTTAAAGTAACACGATCTCATCTTTTTAATCTCCTTCTTTCGCAGAATATGAGTGAAACCAGAACGAAATAGTATAGAAGGTGGTATACAAATTTCCCAAAGCTGTACAATTATAGCGCCCGCAGTTGGGGACGATACGCCCATATGCGGTACGGATATATTTACAAACTTCTTGAACAACCGAAGAGCAAACTTTTACAATGAAGATTTGATTGTTATGCCAAGCCATCGTAGAGAGTCTGTTGATTTGACGATGAACGTAATACTATAACATGTACGAACGTAGGGTAAGAACTTACACGATTCCTCGGTGTAAGGTATAATGTTTACGCCGTCTACGTCTGCGGGGTAGCCATACATGGAGCATTGCAGTGTGTATACGTTTACGTTCTCCTTGAGAAATCCGGATAAGTATCTAAATGAAAACAAATATATTCGCAAATTCCGTCCTTTTGGAACTGCGTTGGGGTACTAGAGTGCCGCGTTTCTTCTGTGTTCCTGATCGCCGGATTAAAGGCAACGCAAACGTTGATAGATTATTTAAACCAAGTAAAAGTCAAGTCCTTTGATGATTTGCGGCTACACTTGCGTTATGGTCAGTGCAGGGCTAAACCCTGTAGAGGCCCATAGGTAGTCAATCTTAGGGTTCCCCCTCGCAAATTATCCGACCATATCGACGCTAAACTAATATGGCCATCATTCTATATTATCCATACTTAGTTTGCACCGCTTGACTGTATTTTCTTTCGGGACCAAATCAGGATGAGGAGAGAAGCGTCAAACTCAACCTCTTTTTTTTCTAGTAATAATTAAATATTATTTTGATGTGTCATTGCGAAGCCTCCTAGAAAGAGCGAAGGCCCTTAGACAAATGCCTACTCTGCCGGTTTGGTAATCCGTTCGGGGTTGTGGCTTGCTGTCCGCGTACGTCATTAATAGCAAGAATAAACAATCTGATAGAACTTACACCTCCCTATCTCGGTAATACGACCAAGCGGAGTCAAATATATTCTGATACCCTTCCCGATGCAAACGAGCGTAGGAGGAGCTACGCAGATCATCATAATTTGTTATCTCTACAGCTACATTGCAGTAGAACCCCGCAGAAGAATACGAGCGCCGTCTGAATCGTCCTTTACAGCTGGTTGTAAGCTGATCGGTTGTCTATCTATACCATCTTGATGTCACGTCACACCCACCCATGCAGGTAACCCACGGTTTTCTCCATCTGTTATGCGCAACGGAGAAGAGGGAAGTAGACGGGTATCAACTCAAATCTCACAGCAAGTAGGGGAGCTCGGGGTTGGATCGGACACGGGGTTGGTCTGGACACCCGCAAAACCAATATTAAAAGATGTCGCTAAAATCGTACATCTGCATACATAACATCTGCCATCTAGTGATCTAACTTTGTACCAAAGTTTTGTACAAAAAGTTGAAAAAATGGTTTTCTTGAGGTAAAAGTTTTTAGCTCATGGTCGGTTAAAAAGCTGTACGCCGAAGGTTAGCGATAATTGGAAGGCGATTAAATGACAAGAGACAGCTTAGTAATTGGGGTGTGTAGCCTGGTTAGTATTTTCAAGCTAGATCAGTTAGTTTTCCTCTAGTACGCCACTTTCCTATTTCAGTCAGGGTGGGGTTGGTTTGGACAGTTTTGATGGGGGTTGGTTCGGACAGTCTTTTCCTACTGATATGCCATACAGAACCGAAACTGACTTAGAAAAATACCAAAGATGCTATCAGAATCCTTGTCGTATTATTTGTTAACAGAATTAGCTTAAAAAATGAACGCGCTGAAAAGAGATGGCCACAATCGAAGAAAACTAGTTAGTAGAATTGTCTACAACAAAGTAAAAAATTAGAATTATTTAATGATTTAATATAATTAACTTTGCTTTCGATATTTTCAAGGAGGAAAAAGAAACACGAATTCGTCCTTATGAAGTTAAATTTGGGAAAGCTAAGGTGTTTCTTCTGTCGGAAAGTCAGTTCATTGAATGAAAGTTCGTTGAGGGGCTTGAAGATATTCTTTCTGCACAGAAGAGGGCCTAAAATAATCTTCCTGTAGAATCGATTCGAGTAATCGGTCCAACTAAAGATGGACCGAACTTTGCTAATATAAGTTTGAAGTTACCAGTCTTCTGGAATTGCTAGGTTAACTGAGGGGACAAATGAAGGATTTTCCCTTTAACGCAACCTCGGCTCTTGAAACATTAGTTTTCTTTAGTTTTGTGTTTACTTTTGAGCTGCAATATTATCATTTCCACTTTTTAACATATTTAAATAAAGTCGAGAAAAAAAATAATACATTACAAATAATGTCCGAACCAACCCGAGGCCTGTCCGAATCAGCCCCATGGGTACGGGGTTGGTTCGGACAACCTGATGTAGAAAAAAATCTGAAAAAATTACCAGCTATTCTCCCAGACAGTTTACACGTTTGACAACAAAAACCATGTAAATCCGCCAAAAAATGGCGGCCAAGCAAGCAAAGGAAAATTAGCGTCCGGGTCAACCCCGAGCTCCCCTACTCTAGCTCCGCTCATTTTTTTCGGGGTATCCATAGTCGCTGCATGGGACCAAAAACGGAGGTTCTTTCAGATTATTTGTTCTTGGTGATAGTCAGTTATCATTCGTTCCGAGGGCTGCGCAAGAAATTTATCTCGCCAACGCGAAATGGACATCGCACCTGCGGATGAAAGAGTAGATCCGCGGAGAGAGAATAAACTACCTGAGGGGTAGTTGAACTCTCATTCACAGATTGCAAAACAATCATACCTTCTTGCAGTTCCTATCTTTGCGCCATCTCTGTTGAAACAGCAGTTCGATGGAACGTAGTCTGGTGCGTTTTGTGACAACAGCTTCGGGAAGAGTAAGTGCCGCTCGAGTCTAAAAAAACAAGACCAAAGGTTTCGATGGGACAATTCGGTCTTGTAGATATTCGGTCTTCAACAGACTTCTTATACATTTTTACTTTAAAAAATTAGAAATAGATTAAGGCCAATGGTAATAATCGGATAAGACAGTGCAAAACGGATACGCCAGCTGAATTTCACCAAGTTCAGATATATTCAGATATCCATTTTGCGCTGTCAAATATTCAGATATGGATTCAGCATATGGTTTACCCTGTAGCCAACGTCGTATCTCTTCCCTTCCTTACTTCTGCCCAGCTTCCGGTTTCGGCCTGATTCCGGACAAACTACGTGTCTGACAAAATACTAAGGCTCAAAAACGATTTCAGCATGCCTCCTTGCCCCTACATCGAACCTCTAATCAACTTCAGATTAAACTTTTACTTTTAACAAATTTTCCGGTTTCAGCCGGATTCCGAGCGCTCTACGTCGGGTGAGAAAATGATTGTCATATACGAATTCAGCATGTCTTCTTACCCGCAAATCGAACATCTTATCAAATTTAAATAAAACTTTTACTTTAAAACAAATTCTCCGGTTTGGCCTGATTCCGGCCGAAAACTGTCCAGCAAGATGATTTTCATATTCGGACTCAGAACGTCCCCTTGCCCCCAAACTGAACCTCTAATCAACTTCAGACTGAACTTTTACTTTTCACAAACTTTCCTGTTTTCGCCGGATTCCGGGTGAACCAAATGTCCGTCGAGAAAATAAATTTCATTTTCGGATTCAGCATGTCTCCTTAACCCTAATTCGACTATTTCATTAGCTTTAAATAAATAAAAAAGATCTTAATTTCAAACCCCTCCCCCACCCCTAAACATAGGGCTACATAGCCCATCTTCGAACTTGATCTGTACTTTGACCTAAAGAGTCCTCATGCCAAGTTTGATCAAAATATCCCAGCCCCTTCGAGAGTTATCGTGCTAACAGACGGGCAACTTCTGCGATGTCACAGGTATCCCCCACTTACGTTTTGGGATCCCAAAAGGTTGTAGGAGCCCTTCGACATGAGTTACAACTGGTCTGTGTCGAGGTTGGTGTCAGACCTCTGACAACGAACCGATAATTACACGAAATTCAATCTTCAGCCGAGCAAACACTCGCCATCTTGTTCCGTAAATGTGAAGCGGATGCCTACCGAAAGCTTGTCTGCCATCTGTGGTGGATGGCACTAACTCCAATAATGACTCGAACTTCTGTCTCCAGCTGTTACGCCAATAAATTTGCGATCAGTAAAAACTTTTAATTGTGGATCTCGTGGAAACAAAATAAAAATGCAAGGACTTAGTTTGAACGACATAATCAAGCACGCATCTTTGATTCCGATGTCTATGTATGTGGGTACTGGCTGCGCTGAATCTGGCTTACAGATGATTAATGGGTTTGACCACGAAGAACTCGACGTCTCTGGATTCATTTAGTCCAAACTCAGAGACATGGGAGGAGCACTTAGACACCAACACAAGTTTTGGATTCCATATCAACCTTTCACACCAAGCCAGGCTCTAAAATTGTGTGTGTGTGTGTGGGGGGGGGGGGGTGAACGACCAAATCAGGGAAGTTGCCTCAAAAACTTTACCGACTGGTTTGACGTTTTATTCGCATCGTAGCTTTATTAGTAAAAATGGGGGGGGGGGGGGGGAGGTGCACGAACAAATCAGGGAAGTAGTCTTAAAAACTTTAATCCCAGCGCGGAAGCAGTATTTACGATATATTGAATTTCTATTTAAAACAGTAAAGCGGGGATGACGATAAATTGAAACATCAAATAAGTTCTTGATAGCACCACAGGGCTAGAGCATCGAAGGATCCAGAGACGCGATAATGTAAAAATAACGAGTCGTTCAGGTTAAGGATTGCCTGGTCGCTATAGGCAAAAAGGCAGAGACGGGTGCTGGTATCGTAGGTTCTGTCCCTGATCGAAAACTAGTATTGCAGGGTAAACTCACCTCAGAAAGTCGTCATATGAGTTTCCATACACGAATGTGCCGTAGAGTCCCGGGTGTGAGTGAAGATCGATGACGAATTCCAAAGTTGAATTCTGGAATCAGATTGTTTGTTAACAAAATATGCTCTTGTTTCTCCTTTGACGAAACTTAATATATGGTAGTTTAGGTCTGAAGTAGCATCTTTAAAGCCTGGCTTGAAAGTGGAATGTCGGTCTGATACTCTCGAAACGGTCAGGAACGGATGATAAAAAATAAATCTGGATGTAAATAGAACGGACAGGCCGGTTAGACCCGTAGTTGGTAGCTCGACTGGAATCTGGCGAGAGTTTGAAAATCTTCTACTGACATGAAAATCCTATTTAACAGTAATATTTTCTACCAGGTCGACATATCTTGTTCGAAAAATCAGGTCACAGCGTTGGCAGAACCGAAGAAATGGCAACAGATAAGCTAGTAGCAGTGCCTCATTACTTGCGTCGGTATCTTTGTTTTTTGGCGCCCCGGTTTCGCACATCACGTAAAATATGTATCCACTTACAAATTCTTCAACTTACCTTTCCTCTATCCAGTTCTGCCAGGGTAAGCTTGATCGCATGGATTTCCGGATGCGCCCATTCTGATATGCAGTGCCATTTACGGTTCAGATCGGAACCAATCAATGAGCACCTAAAATCAACCGGAAAACTCAGTGACAAGCTTGGTCTTAGGGTCGGCCGTTAGAAGTTGAACCAGTCACCTTTTATCTTGAGTTTCGACTGATTGCAAAAGTAAGTACACGAGAGTGTTTGATCCGACCTCAGAAATATGGAGCTTTGCAGCGCTACGATAATTCGTGTATGACTGTCCAATGCAAGTTTTGGCTGAATCTACCCGCGAGTTGCAAATTCAGGCCACGACGGCAAATTAGGTAAATCGATCATCCGATCATGAGAGGATTCGAATCCGAATCCGGGGCTAGGTACAAATCCGATTCCGAATCCACCATTTCGTGCTGAGGATTCGAATCCGACCTTAACAAAAATCAAATCATGTACATAGGCTATGGCTTAAAATCAGAGGTGACAAAAAGCACTGCTATTTAAGGTAATCAGATAACGTGATAGATTACTTAGGATTGTTGGTGGTGGAGACCAAAAAGTTGGATTGCCTAGGCTCACTGTGTAAAAATTGGGAAAACGGAAACTGGAAGGATGAAGTCTAGGAATTTGAGCGGATTCGTAACATTGAGGGTTTGGAATCCTAGTCCGAATCCAACCTGACAAGCAGAAGATTCGAATCCGGCCAAAAGGACGAATCCTGGATTCGAATCCGGATTCGCCCATCTCTGGTCCACAGCTTGCGAGGCACTTGGCTCCGGCTGTCCAAGACAACAATTTATTAAACTACATCGAACTTACCTGTAGTTGCCTAAGAAAACCCCATCTGGGTTGGCCATCGGAAAGATTTTGAAGACCAAATAATCTCGAAGGTCGATTGCTAAAGGGTGATCGCTTAGAAGGAAGTCGATCAGGCCTGAAAAACACATAGCTGGACACGTTACCGATCAAGCTAGGTCGAAGTTTCATCTCGAGCGGCTCCCCTTCTTGCACAGCAGCCACGGCTGACGACGGCATGCCCAAGGGGCTTTCATATCTCAAAAGCAAGACTCTTGCGTTATAGTTCGCGTTGCGGATTGGCTGCGTCGGTCCTTTCACACCGCGAAGGCGCCCGTATTCCGTTAAATTAACATTATTCCAGCTCGTTAAGATTGTCCACACAACAGTGAAATGGCAAATTCTAACGAAGAATTAATATTAATTTATGTTGGGCTTAAAACTATTAAAATATCAAAACTAAAATTATACATATCTGTTCTGTTCATGTTGTTTCATAGATATTTATTTTTACGTGGGTTTGAATCAGTACGGGTCAGGTTGTGCCGACGCAAAAGCAAAAACGAACTTGGATCCCATTCTGGCGTTGGCTAGGTTTTCCAAACTGATTTTCTTGAGCTGAGTTTCCTAAAAAATCGATGCGAGACTCTGGTGCATAGATTTACTCGTTCGGCTTCGTTTCCGTCAGCTAGATCGAACACTGTCGAAATTTTACATTGCAGATTTTACAGCATTGGCGTTCGGAAAAATAAAAGGGGGAACACAAGGAAAAGGGAATGATCCGTTTTCCTAAAAGGTCTGGGTAACATGACTGAAGGTGAAAAAGAAAATCTGTTTTCAGTGGCGAATTCGGAAGAGCTTGGAGCTATAATCCAGCATACGCCATTCCGGATGCGACAGCGAGTCTTTGGGTCTGGTCAGGAAAGTCGGACTTTGTTGGAGCCAATCCTTAGTTCTTATACCTTCTAGACTGCCTGGTCGAGATAACAAATGCATACCAGCCAAGTATCCTCTTCTGCATGTCATGGCCAGAGCCTACTGCTGATTTGCGAGTTGTGCATCACAGTAGTATAATGGGGAAAAATGTGCCCAATAATAGTTGCGTTTTTGCAGATACCATGGTATCTGATACCTAAATATTCTTTGAGCCCAAGCTGACTTTGAAACATTTATTCAAACAATGTTTACAACGGGTACGTCAGCTACGATTCTTCATCAGCGATATTTCGGCCCTTTTTGGCAGGGTCCTCGTCAGGCTGTCAATCCTCTGGTTCAACTTCGGGGAAGGAAACAAACCTGTAATCCCGAAGTTGAACCAGAGGATTGACAGCCTGACTAGGACCCTTGCCAAAAAGGGCCAAAATATCGCTGATGAAGAATCGTAGCTGACGTACCCGTTGTAAACATTGTTTGAATAAAAGTATCTGATACCACGGTCTAAAGCCGTTTTCGCACTTACTACGGTATCTGATACCACGGTCAAATAGTCGTTTTTGCAGAGCAACCGTGTATCAGATACCACGGTAACTGCAAAAACGACTAATTGCAGATTCAGTTACCTTGATAACAGATACCATGGTATCTGCAAAAACGCAACTAATATCCCTGGTCATTAAGCATAATACAAAAAAAATTCTGGTTTGGTCGTTCCTCATTTGTTCCTTGCTTACCTTGAGCGACGAAGGATGTAGGCGACTCTCCAGGGTGGATCCGGGCAATGATTGCGACGGTCTTTTGCTGAACCCCTGGCTCCAGGTTTTTGGGGTTGGTAATTGTAAGCAAGTTAAGATCGCGCTTATGCTGAAAGATAGTTATCATCATTTGGTGGTTTCAACTAAGTATAACCACCTTTAGAAAACAGAAGCGCGGGCTTAGTTATGTTTTTGCAGATACCATGGTATTTGATACTACGGTTGCTTTGCAAAAAACGATAATTTCTAACTTTACGCTTTTAACAGTCATCGCAAAAAGAAATACAGATATCTAATTTCCTTCCTTCCAATGTGACAAAAACCCAGGCTCTTGTGCTGGTGATGATGAAAAGGACATGGGTTTTCAGATACCACGGTAAACGGCCAGATATCAAGGTAACAGCAAAAACACTTTTGAACGTGGTATCAAATACGACAATAACTGCGAAAACGACTTTGGACCGTGGATCAGATACACATGGTATCTTCAACAAGAACTATGGGCTCAAATTGAACTTGTTACGAGTAGGTGATGCAAGTAAATAGATGAGAACGTCACAAAATACCCCTTTCGGATCCCCCCCCCCACCGTGCCCGGATCTGGTCCGGACCCTAATATACATCATCTACGGGATGACCTCTCTACTTTCCAAGTTTCATTCAAATCGCTCTACTCCTTTTACCACTATGCGAGCCATAAAATTTCGGGGACTCCCCCTCCAACCCCGTGGCCGAATACGACTTGAACACATAAACTTCTCATCTCTGACAGCTCCTCTTCTCCATCAAGTTTGACTCGAATCGGAGCATATCTGCAAATTTCTGGTTCCCGCTTCATCCTCCTCCTATCGTGGCCGGAACCGGTACGGACGCCAAATAACAATTCTAGGCCGCATAAACTCGATACTGTTCAACTTGCATCCCATTCGCCCCAAACTGCCCCAACCATGGCCGCATGTGGTTCTGACACATCTTTTCCATTCCTAGGTCATCAGTTCTTATCGCCCATAAAGTTTCACTCGCATAGGAACACCCGTTCGCAAACTACGGAAGTTAGTAATTTCCGGATTACCCTTCCCTCAACTCCCCCAAAATGGTCGGATCCAGGAAAGGAAGTTTCACTAGGGCATTGTGTCGGGTCCTTAAGTCTATTTGGTCGGGTAACTAATATGCCTGCCATGTTTCGTCGTCCTTATCACATCTGGGAGTATTATCAGCTACGATGCTTCATCAGCGATATTTCGGCCATTCTTGGCAAGGGTCCTCGTCAGGCTGTCAATCTTCAGGTCTAACGTCGGGGAAGGAAACAAACCCTGTAATAAATAACCAAAGCTTCTGCTGTCTATAAATATCTTCTTCAGGCAAATTACTTTCAAATACCACTGTAGGGAAAAAATAGTCCTGAGATTTAATTTTTGACACGGCCGCTGTTCTTGCTGCACGATTGGGGCGATGACAGGAAAGTTTTTTTTTTCTGTATTCTGATCAACATCGATTTTATTAAAAGTAATAGATACAGGCGAGTATTCCGTAATAGAAACGTGGAACGAGGTTATTAATGGAATAAAATTTAAGCTTTCAGTCCCTTATTAATAACAAAACCGAAGTTGATCAGAATAGAGAAAAAAAACTTTCCTGTCATCGCCCGAATCGTGCAGCAAAAACAGCGGCAGTGTCAAAAATTAAATCTCAGAACTAGTTTTTTCCCTACAGTGGCATTTGAAGTAATTTGCCTGAATAAGACATTTATAGTCGGTAGAAGCTTCAGTTATTTATTACAGGTTTGTTTCCTTCCCCGACGTTAGACCTGAAGATTCACAGCCGGACGAGGACCCTTGCCAAGAAGGGCCGAAATATCGCTGATGAACCATCGTAGGTGACGTATCCGTTGTACATTATTTGAATAAATGTTTCAAAGTTAGCTTGAGCTCAAGGAATATTTAGTATTCTAATTGGCAATCGCCGGAATTCCGGGAAGCCCCTCCAACTGGCTCAAACACCCCCCAAAGAGCTCCGATACGATCTGGTTCTGTCACGGACGTATCTAGGACTTATTATTGGTCTCCCACCAAGTTCCATCCCGATCCCTCAACTTGAAGCGTTTCACGAGATTTCTGGTGTCCCCCTCCACCCCCCCCCCCCCCGAATGTATCAGATCTGGTTCAGAACTGAAACAGAACATGTGAGACGATAGCTCTTTCCACTTGCAAAGTTTCATTCAAATCTGATCACCCGTTCAAAAGTGTTGTGCATGCCACTAGATTCCGGATTCCCGATCCCTCCACTTCCCCCGTGATGGTTGGATCGGAGAAATGACTATTCTCACGTCAGTCTGTTCGGGCCCCTGATACGTCTGCCAAGTTTCATTGTCCTAGTACATCAGAGGTTCGAAATTCCGGACCCACCTCCAACTCCCCCCGCAGCGAAGGAATCCTGTCCGGTTATGTCAGCGATAGGTATATCCAGGACACGTGATTGTTCTTCCCAGCAAGTTCATCTCAATCCCTCCACTCGAAGCGTTTCCCAAGATTTCTCCCCCCCCCCTCCAACTCCCCCCAAAGTCACCTGATCCGGTCCGGAACTGAGCTGAATCGTCTGAGACATGACATCTTTCCAAATATCAAGTTTCATAAGATCCGATCACGAATTTCGAAATTTATACATACATCAAGTTCCCCAATTCCACCTCCCTCCACTCCCCTCCCCCCCCCCCCCAGATGGTCGAATCAGGTCCGGTCCTTGAAACGTGTGCCAAGTTTCATCGTCCTAGCTTATGGGGAAGTGCCCGAACTAGCAAAACCCGGACCGACGGAAGGACGGACAGAAATTGCGATCGCTACGACACTTGGCCAAGACCAAGACCAAGTGCCATAAAAATGCAACTCTGGTTTCTCGCCGCCTGAGGTGAATCTCGGGAGTTTGGAATGTGTTTCATTTTACGCACTTGGATCTCTAGCTCCCGATTTTAGCTAACGTTGAATACTGATGAGCTAGAGCCAGAGGCGTCACGTATGGGGGAAGGGCCTGAGGGGGAATGAACCCCTTCCCTAATGTTGTAAAAAAAAAAGTCGGCGTGAAGTGCTGCGATTTTTTCAAAAGTTCGATATTTCTGAATAACAGTCGATCTCTGTTTTAAAAATAGTTGTTTTTTCTGAAAAACTGTTGGTAGAAATGACCAGCCAGTCGGTAAATACCTCGAACTCCCCCCCAAACATTTTGGCTACTATCGCCTCTGGCTAGTGCTACCCCGTTGCGGTAGGCGATAAAACAATTAAGTAAACATCCTTTTCGCTTATGGGGAGTAATGATTGCTTGGCTCTTACCAATGTTGGCGTAATCAACTCCTTCTTATAATAGGTGAACTTGAACCCATCCAGGAGACTCAAGTACTTCTCATATCTCGAGTACGAGTAGGGGAACGAAAGTGCAAACTGGTACACATCCTCCTCACGGTCAAAAGCAAAGGCTATGCTCAGAACGAACTTATTTCCGTGTTCAGGGCTCCGACGGTAGAAAACTTGGCTTGACAGGACTCTTACCCTGCAATTGTAAGGTTGTAAACATACCCGGCACCTGGGTATGGTAAAAGTCTATCACACAGGTATCACACTTAATCAAGCAGATCAATAACTGAGAGACATATTCTGTGCTCGAAGACAAGAAGCCGAAGGCTTCGTCGTCCCTATTACTGATTCACCGTATGTTTCTGATCGTAGCAGCCATACCCTACCCCGAGATTCCGAACGTAATTTTTACCCACCCTAACGGCGCTGCAATTCGCCATATTCCTGTTCAGCGCTTCCAAGCGGGCTAGTTTCTGTTAATCCCCCTCACCATCAGCACTTGGATCAGACATGGTAAAGTAGATCCACAGGTTAGTGAGTGGAAAACCTGTCATCCGTGTCCCAGGTAATGGAGGTTGGCATATGTTTCAGCAGCAGAAAGTGAGAGTGACCCATTCCCCTATGCGATTAGACTTTTTACTATGTCTACACAAGTATTGGTTATGAGGCTCATGGACATTGTAAAAAGTCGGATCCATAGGGTAGTGGGTCACTTTCACTTTCTGCTGCTGAAACACATGCAAAACCTCCATTACTTGGGACACAGATGACAGGTTTTCCACTCATTAACCAGTGGATCTACTTTACCATGTCTGATCCAAGTGCTGATGGTGAGGCATAGGGGGATTAACAGAAACTAGTCCGCTTGGAAGCGCTGGACAGGAATATGGCCAATTGACTCCTTTCTTTAGGATGGATTCTCCTTATTTTTGCGCTTTTCGACGCGGATCGGATCTGAAGCTTATTCTTTCTGAGAGCTCAGTGGTCAGAAGTACCAGTTATACAAGTTTCTCATCAAAACCAGAGGGGCTGCGCGAGTCTGAAAACAGCCCTGACGGTCCTCCAAGAAAGAAAGCAGAGTTTCAAAGGAGTCACATGTCTTCGGACACTGGAACCGAAACTGCATAACTGCGACTTGTACATCGAGACCTGTCAAGTTCTAGCCTAATTTTAGCGAGACATTCGACATCATTAGACGAGACGAGACATCATTGTAGCAGGAACAAAGAGATAAACTAGAAAGAATACAGAAGCGGGCTTTTCTTATAATGCATAGTGGACCGAAGCTACCATACTCATACCTTTTAAAACACTTTAACCTAAAAACACTGCAGGAGCGCAGAAAGGAGTTAAGTGCTGACTTCAGTTCAGTCACGGTATCTCATCCTCTCCACTTCGAAATCCTCCCTCCCCCCTATCAAAATGTCAGAAGTAGACCAGAACGAGTGGTAAGTTCTAGGGTTCACAAGCTCTGTCCCGCACCTACAAAACACGCTAGATATGCAATAAGTTTTATTACCGAGTTCGTGAAATATTTCAACGAAGCGTGATTTTTTCAAGCCTACCGACATTAGATACATATATTGTAATTTATTATGTTTGTTTGACAATAATCGCAAATTTGGAAAGTTTGTGTGTGTAGCAAATAGAAGAATAGAAGAAGTAGAAGAATCTGGGCAAGTACAATAATGGAAACAGTCGAAACTGGTGCTAAAATTCCTTGAATTCCCAATAACCACGATACCTTAGTCGATTTTTACAATAAATTTTCTATCTATCTATCTATCTATTTCACGTGATGCAGTGTGTTTTCACTTGCTAGACGGCAAGTACAGCTGACAACGCTGTGTTTTGGGATACCTCACTCATGTTTGAAAGTCGCTGAACAAATGGGAGAACATATAATTCATAGAAATGGCACAGAACGTGCCTATACGGAGTATATGAAAAACAGTAAAGGAAAGAAAAAGAACGCAACGCTCTGACTGGCTGAGAACCGGTCACACCCAGACTTAGAGGCTAGAGCAATGGAATGGGGAAAACATTGGGCTTACCACTCTGGGCGACTAGTAGACTTTACCAGGGGCGTCAGACCGTCACGACACAGTGTCTGACCTTTTCCGAAGTTGACAATGTTGAAAATAACCCTCTGCGAAGAAGGAACGGGCTTACTGCATTTTTGTGACGCCCCTTCTTTCTAGCTAAACTTCTTCGGAACTTGATAGATGGCATCGTAAGAATTTGAATGTGAACCAATAGGAAAACTGCTGTGATCCGGCCTGTTAGCGAGAAAACCAAAGGTGGTTCTGAGACACGAGGTCTTCCGAATTTCATTAAGTTCAAAAGTTGGATATATCTCAAGATTCGGGATTTCCGCTCCCTCCACTCCCCCCAAGATGGTCAAATCGGAAAAATGACTGTTCTTAAGTAAAATTATCGAGTCCCCGTTATGCCTGCGAAGTTTCATTGTCCTAGCAGATGTGTAAGCATCTTAACTCGGGTCACCGGAATTCCGGAACCCTCCCTCCAACTCCCCCCACAGTGCTCGGATCCGGTCCGGTCTTGTATCTAGTATCCAGGGCTTGTTCTTGTTCTTCCCATCAAGTTTCGTGTCACACGATTTCCGCCCCCCCCTCCCCTCCAGCTCCCCCAAAGTCACCGTATCCATTCTGGTAAAATAGGACCTGGTTCTGACCGATTTTTTGTTCTTCTAAAACACAGCGAGCTGCCTTCAGGAAGCTACAATGTACATTAAGTTCAAAGAGAAAATTTCCGCGTTTTCACGCTATTCCTCTTCTGTTTTTTTTGTTTTTTTTCAGGGATACGCCGTCACTAGCCTTTACCTTTGGGGGACGTTCAGTTTTGCCAACAGGACTTGAAAATATGCCGACCAAAAACGCCGCTGTCGCATAGCGACAACGTCAGTAACTGCTGATACACAGGACAAATAAAGTGCCGCAGGTGAAAAAATTGTAATCCGCCTTTTTTCTCTGGCAACACTTAACTAATTTCCATGCAAATTCTAGCTTTTAATGTGGTCCAAGCACCGCAAAATTCCAAGCCTTAAACGCCAACTAAATGACGCGATATTCTTGTAAATAGTGAAGACTGCAAAACGCTTCGCAGGCAAAATTTTGTAGAAACACTGATGATCAAATTGCCTTTTTGCGATCCCAAGACTACCTATTAAACCACAGAGCTGTCTGGCGAAAAAAGGGGCCATCCAGGGTAAAGTAGGTACTACATTTAGTCTGAATTTGCAGCAAACTAAAGTAGGCTAGTTTTCACGTCAATATACGTGCTTATTCCTGAACTACTGCACTACTGTTAAATGGTAAAGAACAAGAGCAAAATAAATGCCAATAAAATTACCGAGCTCAGTAACAGGGTTGAACCAGATAATGAATTCGTAACTCGTAATACCGAAAAACAAAAAAAAATAAGAAACAGATCGGGAGCGGTAAAACAACCGGATTTCGTAATGGAATAAAACAACCGAATGTGACAAGCTGGTAATAGACTAAACAAAATCCGGTGAATTACCGAATTCGATCACGAATCAGAACCAGATGAATCTGATTAATCACCGAATTATGATATGAACTGACAAATTCGACAGAACAGAAACGAACTTGAGGTGTATTACCGAATTTGGTCACCTGATGAGACCAAATAAACACGTTAGCTCACCGAATTTACGAAGGGACGCACCGAATTTGGAGAAACTGATGCGGGCTGAGCAAAAGTTGGATGAATTACAAAATTCGATGAACACGTTAAAGCACCCAATTTAGAAATATGGGGAAAAAGATTTTTTTAAAGCGGGCATCACAGCTTTGCCGCGATGCCCGTTTCGACGGCGAAAATTTGGCGAGAATGCGCAAAACGTACGGGGGGCGCCCCCCCCCCCCCTCGGGACGCCCCTGCAAGGGACACACTCCCCGTATTCTCGGGAGTCCCCACGGATGGGGAATGCTCCGAGTATCATCACCATCATCAAGTTGGACTCCCTTTCAGATTGAGAGGGGAATCAATTTTGGGAATTACTGGTGTTCTTGTTTTAACAAATAATAGATATTAGAGATGGTTAATAAGAATGTCTGAGATCAATATTGATTTTGGTTGTGGTTTAAAACTGATTTTGAGAAAAAGTCATCTTTTTCATTGTATAGTAACAAATTTTCATTTGGTAGTATTAACAATATAAAATCACTTAAAAACCATCAAAATAAACAATACCGGAAATAAATTGGATCCGGAGACCAACTGCATACTTTTTGTTTAACAACATCCATGTTGGAAGCATTCCCCGTGTTCTCCTTGCTTTCTGTACGCGGAGTCCGCGTGAAGTAACTCTCTCTATATTATCGCTGTTCCCTTTGATTCCCTGAGGAGTCCTCGGGGACCGGCGAGAATATGCCTTATTTTCGAGCAGTTTATGGCAGGCAAATTGTGGAAAAACGCTCCATGTATGACAAGGGTTCCATCTGGGGTCTGAAAGTGTCTAATAGATGAAGTCACTCCGCGCGTCTCCGCGGACGGAAAACAGGAGGAATACCTCGAAAAGAATTTTTGTTTCAAAAAACCATCCAGGTGACGGAATTGGTCTATAAGGTCATGCTCCACTTTATTTACACTGTAGTCTTTTCTGATTGTTTTTACTTAATTTTGCATTTTATATTTACAACCAAAATATCATAGCCTTGATAAAATAGATGCATTTTTCTTAAAATCTCACATCTCATAGCTTCTCTTACTTACACACTCTCTTACAACCAAAATATCATAGCCTTGATAAAATAGATGCATTTTTCTCAAAATCTCACACCTCACAGCTAAACTCAATTTTGATCTATATTCTTTTTAGCCATCCCCATTATCTGTTTTTTTTCCAAAAACCAACAACACCAGCAACTGTCAAAATCGATTCCCAACCGAATCTTAAAGAGTCCTTTATTATATGATGGTGATTATGATCGGACCATTCCCGGTCCGTGTGGACTCGCGAGAATACGGGGAGTTATTCCCTGGGAAAAAACAAAAACGCGGGGACTCCTCAAAAGGAGTCCTCGGGGAACGGCAAGAATAAGGCCTTTAGAAAGTTCTGTCACCATCTTACTCTTGGTGGCTATAGCTGGGGATCGACTAAAACCAGGAAGGGAAGGGAACACGAGAAAAGCAGGAAGGCATACTAAAACCAGAAAGGGCATACTAAAACGAGGAAGGGCATACTAAAACGTGGAAGGAATTCAAGGCTGCGAAAAAATGGAAAGCTGCACCGTTCCCTTCCTCTGTTTAGTATTCTTCGAGGGGTCGACAACTTTTCAAACTTAAAGTTCACCATCCCTTCCTCGTTTTAGTATCCTGACATGGGTAGGCATTAAGTTCAGTGAGGGGTCAGCAACTATCAAAATTGTAATTCACCTTTTCATTTCTAGTTCAGACGGATACTAAAACGACGGATACTACAAGATACTAAAACCAGGAAGGGATGGTGAACTTCGAATTTGGAAAGTTGCCGACCCCTCAAAGAATCCTAAATAGAGGAAGGGAATGGTTCGGCTTTCCAGTTTTCATTTCTGGCGACAGCCTTCCTCGTTATAGTATGCCCATCCTCGTTTTAGTATGCCCTTCCTGGTTTTAGTATGCCTTCCTGCTTTTCTCGCATTCCCTTCCCTTCCTGGTTTTAGTCGATCCCCTATAGCTGCTCTGTCCCATCCGGCGAAAAACACTCTTGAAACTTAGTGCGGACAACGTGCCAATCGAGAAGAAAACGTAAATCAAATTTGTAAGAAAAACCCATTTCATGCATCGACTTGCCATTCTGGAACAAATTCCTTACTTTTTCCTTTTTGATAGCCCTTCCGTGATTTGGCAAGAAAATATATTTTTTTTTCATCGCGAAATTCTGTTTGATTACTTTCTCCCTCAAAACGTTTGTTTGCATGCCTTCCAAATTCGGGAAGTTCCAAATTCCGGCCGAGCAGACAGATAGAGCGGTTTGATTGTACTCCTGAACTTTGTTGCCCAGTTCCTTGCAGAGATGTTTTTATGCACGAAGAGCTAAGGAGTTTTAGCCATAACAGAAAAACAGTAGCGTACATTGTGGGTGAGCGGCAGAGGCGGCCTCCCCCATATTTTTTTGTCCCTTGCTAATAAGTAAATAGACAAGACAACTGTGTAACAGTGGTTTCGTCGAGAATTTCACCATCATGAGTCGGGAGATGAGGTCCAGCATCCCATCAGAGAATGAGAACAAAAAACAAGACCTTTGACAGACGATTGTATGATAGGATAAAATAACTGTAACTAGGCACCTGGATTTATTCTGATCAAGAAGCGAAAAATGGTTCCTTTTTAGTTTACTTATTTTCTTACGTGACATCTTTATTTTTTTTCAGCAGAACATAAATCCGGGTAAGGTTAGATCATATTTTTTTCGCGCTAAGAAAAGCTCAGAGCTCAGAAATGAGAGCACAATCTAGTTCATTCCGAAACAAAAATTTTTGGTTTAAGAAAGTTGGGAAATTAATTAACTTCTACTAAAGACACTAAGGTGGGTCTGCAACGAAGAAGTAAATGCTGATTAGTGGATTAGGACAAACCAAAATCAAAGCCTGAAAATGGAATGATGTGACTGCGTACCTGGTCAGTCCTGACGTTGTCGACGGAAAAGTTGAACCAAAATCGGAATCGCGGGTTGCAGGAATCCGGTCGGATGAAAAGGTCGTATTCGAACTCGTTGACATGGTCGACGCGGCCGAGGTTTCCTGTGGTATTTGAATCATTTTTACGATTCTTAATTAATATAGAAGAGAGCATCGGCGTGTCAACACAAAAATTAAACTAAATAGAATGGTAACGTTAATGTTTTTCCATCTTGCCGGGGTATCCTAGTACCCTTGGCCTGATTTTATAAAGAGATTTCCGACAAAGTTCGTTCACATCTGAGCCTCATTGCCCCGCCCGGGAAAGAGGCTCAAAATAGGCAAACTAATAACTGAATATCAAATTCAAAAGAACAATAATTGAAAAAGGATCATAATATATTAAAAATGTGCATCTTAAATTATTTGTTTCTGAAAACGGAGGCAATTGCAAGGGTAGTTCGTATTTATGTAAGCTCGCACTTCGTTTCCATGACACCCACGGTTTTTGTGGCTCGAATTAACAAACAACTGTTCTATTGTTGATGTTTTTTACTCGAGTTTGGCGGGAAATTCAAATTTAGCAGGGATCTGAAGTCTAAATAATAGAATTAGCTGTGGTGAGAACTCTCTTGTACAGAATGGTAATGACAGAAGTCTGCAGTTCTATTTACTTAAATTTTAACTGGATTTTATTTTTATTTTTCCGACAGTTGAAATTAACGCAAAAACAGACAATACGGTGTTTCTGCTAGTTTCAGTATTTAGGTAGATTGTGTGGCACACAAATGTGCCGCGGCAAAACACCCTAAATCATCCCCCTGACCCACGAAGCGTGCTATGGACCTATCCGTCTAGTTCGTTCACATCTCCCCACCCCAAGTGCAAGACCATTTCTGAGAACCCCTAGTCTAAATGTTCCACCCGCAGTGGCCAGCACGACCGTTCGGGACCAGCAGCGACACATCTAGGAGATGCGACCTTACGGAAACTGTCTTCGTCGAGTGGAACACACCGTACGTCCTCCTGGGCATAAAAGATCGAAAGGCCCTGCCGCCGGAGACTGTATGTACAATTGAAGGGTGCTAGGAATCAGAGGCTTTGCTAGCCAAAATATTTGGAGGGGGAAGGTTTTACTGACTGTTTTTGCAGAAAACGACTGTTTTCAAGAAAAAACTACTCTTTTGACGAAAAATCGACTGATTCTCAGAACAAGAGCTACGAGCTTATATATAACTTGTTGCGAACCCCCCTAGGTTCGAACCTAGAAGTAGGATATCTATTTTCACGCGAGTCAGAGCATTTCTGGCATCCCTTCGGATCATCTAGGACAAACGAATTCTCTACTTTCCAAGTTTAGATACATACGTTGGATCCCCAGATGTGCCACACTACTTCCGATACCCCCTCCTCAAACTCCCCCTACCGCGGCCGAATCTGGTTCGGACACATAAATGGATCATCCAGAGCATCCGATCTTCTCTTACCACCTATCAAGCATCACTCGAATCTGAGCACGTTTCGGAAAATTATGGTTCCCCCCCCCCACCGTGCCCAGATCCGGTCCGGACCCTAAAATATGTCATCTATTGCATATGGCTTCTCTACTTTCCAAGTTTAATACAAATCGCTCCTTCCGTTTGACCACCATGCGAGCCACAAATTTTCAAGACTCCCCCTCCAACTCCCACCCTCACTGTGGCCGAATACAACTCGAACACATAAACGTCGCATCTCTGACATCTCCTCTTCCCATCTGTCAAGTTTGACTGGAATCGGAGCATACTGTATCTGCGAATTTCCGGTTCCTGCTTCATCCTCCTCCTACCGTGGCCGGACGCCAAATAACAAATCTAGGCCGGATAAGCTTTGGCTAGTTGCGTTTTGCGGTAACTAGGTGTGTGTTACTCTGATGAATTGTTATTTTTTTGCAGTTACCTGATATCTGTTACCCCGACTAATTGTCGTTTTCTCAGTCACCCCGCAACATGTTGGTAATCCTGGTATCTGGTACCGAGTACTGTAACCCTGCCGAGACCGGGGCTATGGGAATTCAGTAATGGGAATTCAGTAGCAGTAATCGGGTCATCGGGCAAGAGTGCGCTCAGTTACCGGGTAAGAGTAACTCTAAGTTACCGCAAAAACACAAATACTGTTTCATTCTAAATGATCTCCTAAATTTAAAACACTAACATTCAGAATTTGGTGTATCTTGTACTTTTCTTTATTTTAAATTTAGCAGCCAGTCTCAGTTTAACCAAATTTCACAGGGGTAGCATGCACATGCCCATACGTCTAGGCACACCGAGACGTTCGGGCAACATACCCAAAAATCGAGTTTTTTTTTATTTGGACACACAAAAATGATCATCAAGTCGACAGACCCCCCCCCCCCCCCCCCAAACATTTTGAATAGTAACACACAGTGTGCATTTTAGTCCATGGTGGAATCTGGGTGCTAGACTGACAGCCAAACATGAATTGTATCCCACCACACTCCCTGTGCTTTCACAAAAGTAAATGTGCAACCAAGTCCAAGACCAAGTGTTAATTCAACTTTAATTCAACGTACTCAACAATCCAATCCAAGTGATTTAGGGCACTGTGTGCCAACAGGGGCAACCTTTTGGCTTCGATACTTTCGGATGCAGTGAAGCTCCTTGAATTCAAAATTCTAGATATCTCCCTATTATTCAGTATCAGTTCTTCTAGTAATCCTTATTCGAAACTGGCGCCTCCACTTTCGAAAGAACCGCACCAGCAACTTTCAAGAATCCCTACGGATTTGCGAATCCTTCTTTCCTTTTTTCCCTACCCTTTCTCATATTTCGATTCAGTTCGGTTTTCCCGCTCCTAAATGGACTATCGTGATTTCTATCATTGAATCATGATAGTCCATTAAGAAGCGGTAAAACTTGGGGAAAACCGAACTGAACCGAAATATGAGAAAGACAGAAAAAAAGGGTGTAGAAAATAAAAAAGGATTCGCAAATCCGTAGGGATTCTTGAAAGTTGCTGGTGCGGTTCTATTGAAAGTGGGTGGAGGCGCCAGTTTCGAATAAGGATGACAAGAAGAACTGCTACTAAATAATTAATAGGGAGATATCTAGAATTTTGAGTTCAGGGAGCTTCACTGCACCCGAAAGTATCGAAGCAAAAAGGTTGCCCCTGTTGGCATACAGTGCCCTAAATCACTTGAATTGGATTGTTGAGTAAGTTGAATTAAAATTGAATTAACACTTGGTCTTGGACTCTGCATGGACTTGGTTGCACATTTACTTTTGTGAAAGCATGGGGAGTGTGGGGGGATACAATTCATATTTGGCTGTCAGTCTAGCACCAAGATTGACCCAGATTCCACCATGGACCACAATGCACAATGTGTGTTACTATTTAAAATGTTTGGGGGGGGGGGATCTGGGGGGGATGCAGTCTCCCACAAATCCCTGATTTTTGGATACCCCATGCTAAACGCTGGGTATATCTAGCATTTGGCATAGCCTATGCCTAATGCTGGATACCCTATGCCAATCGCTGGATACCTGTTGGTAACCTAACCCTGTTCTACCTCAGTCTAAGGAAAGGAGTTCTGATGGGTTGATTTTTTAGCTTCACTCAAATCATCAATATTTTACTGGGTTACAGTATCCAGCACCTGGCATAGCGTATCCGGCGTTAGGCATAGGGTATGCCAAATGCTAGACATATCCAGCGTTTGGCATAGGGTATCC
Organism: Branchinecta sandiegonensis; assembly: GCA_030848855.1. Lineage (NCBI taxonomy): Eukaryota > Metazoa > Arthropoda > Branchiopoda > Anostraca > Branchinectidae > Branchinecta > Branchinecta sandiegonensis. The sequence goes on along the minus strand of JAUPMV010000003.1, from coordinate 15,620,394 downwards.
AAAAATCAGGGGTTTGTGGTTGACTGGCGAGTGTCTGTCAAGTAGATGATCATTTTTGGGTGTATGCTGCAGTCATACACAAATCCTAGATTTTTGGGCAGGGCGCCCCAACGTTTAGGCATGCCTGGACGTATGGGCATTGTGCCCATAGGTTGGGGCACCATGCCCTGGAGCATGGGCATGGTATCCCTGTGAAATTTGGTTAAACTGAGACTGGTTAGCCTACATATTATAGGGTTGTCTCCAGGTTGTCTTCCTGTCCTAGATCAAAAGATACCTGGTTTTACTTTCTATCCAACCTGATTTTCCAATTTTCATAATGTTAGGAGCACTTCCAAGATACATAGAGTTTTGTGGAGGCCACTTCTTTCCGAGTGGGTTTACTCTATCCTTTTCCAAGTAGTTGCCACTAGGTTACTTAATCCTTTTCCAGGTTGTCGCTGCTAGGTTATCTATCCTTCTCAGTTAGTCACCGCTGGGTAGAGTGGATGAGGTAAGCTTTTAAATTTTCTTCCTTTAGGAATTAAATTTCCTTTCCTTCCAAATTCCTTTAGATTGTTTACCTTTTATTGTATTTCTTTTGAGTTTACTGAGTTTCAATAACAATCGTTAACATAGCCAAAAAAACACAATGAATACAACAAAAGGCAAACAATCTAAAGGAAATATTTGCTCCAGTGAACAGATTGAAAAGCTTGTCTCATCCATGCTACCTAGCAGCAATTTTCTGAAAAAGGATAGAGTAAACCCACTAGAAGAGAAGTGGCCTCCGAAAAACTCTATGTATCTTAGAAGTGATCTAACATTTTGAAAATTGGTAAATGAGGTTGGATAGAAAGTAAAATCAGGTATCTTTTGATCTAGGACAGGAAGACAACCCTATTTAGGTATGTAACCAGTCTCAGCTTAACCAAATCTCACAGGGTACCATGCCCCAAAATTGAGGATTTGTGTATGACTGGTCTACTGACTAGTAAAATAACTGTTTTTCTTAGGAATAAAACTACTATTGTGATGAAAAATCAAATGATTTTCAGAAAAAAGGAACTATTTTGAAGAAAACAGTCCGCTTCGCTCCAACTCTGTTATTATTTTAATCCTGAAAAGTTACGCATAGCTTTATGATACCAACTAGATTATATAAGACATTGTCCCAAGTTTTCATCCGTCACGACGTCTACGATTGAAAACGATAAAGTTCAACTGACTGCGAAGTCAGTTTAGTCCGTTCTTCTGATGTTCTGTTGTTGTTGTTTTTACAACGCTGAGGAATAGTCTTTGATCATGTGATTACTGATTGTGTTCTTCTTAGAACATACCGTTTTGTAAGCTTTGATAAGTTGACAACTTCAGCATTTAACCGACAGCAAACTCGGGGTCTGTACAGACCATGACACGATGAAAGGCACTAAATAACGAGGGGATACCCAGTATCCTAGGTCTCATAGTGAGCCAAGTCGGAGGCTTAACAAAGCAGGGCAGAAACACAGAACGTACTACGTCAAGAGTAACCAGTGCGCACCCGATTAGTTTTAATAGCTAGCCCTGGTAGATACCCTCATATTTTCAGCTTATTTTTCGCTAGTATAACCAAAGTGTTCGCAGTGTCTCGCAACACTTTAGTCGGCGAAGCCGCACAAAGGTTGCCGCAACACTTCACGTTGCCCAGGCAACGTAGGTCTAGTTAGGTTTCCGTCCTTTTTTCTTGATCAGCTACTTATCCCTCTAAGATGATATGGTTTGTCTGAAGTTCAAAATCAAGTTTCTGCAATTAGATGAAGATTTTGTCTGACAATCTACTCAAATAATGAATTCTTAAAGGAGTTTTACTGTGTTGGTTTCACCAATGGCTGTTTATGTTCACCAGATCGTTAGGAATGGATGAATGAATTTACTCCAAATAAAGCCCATGGTGGGAAAAATATAAAGCACTCAAACAAAGAAAAAAACATCCCGATTAACAAACATCTAAAAAACATCTAAAAAATAACATGTAAAGAAATGATCCGTGGTGGGCCATCGCGGCCTTTGGGAATCTACCCAGTCTTCGGAGAGTCGCCAAAACTCTCACTTAAATTCAAGTAATGTATACAACGGATACGTCAGCTACGATGCTTCATCAGCGATATTTCCGCCCTTCTTGGCAAGCCAAAGAAATGATCCATGGTGGGCCATCACAGCCTTTGGGAATCTACCCAGTCTTCGGAAAGTCATCAAAACTCTTTACTTAAATTCAAATAATTCATACAACGGATACGTCAGCTACGATGCTTCGTAAGCGATATTTCAGCCCTTCTTGGCAAGCCGACGGACTAAAAATTTGCCGACAGAACACGCTGTTGCCGCTTCGAATAGAAAAAGAATAGAACCGGTGTAAAACTAACTGTAATGCATCAGTTGAGATTTTTCCTTTAATGTAATTTCGTATATTAAAGTTCACATATTCGCCAACGACTGTACTCAGAACAAGTTAAAATAAGCGCCGCCGGCCAAATTTTTTAAATCTGCCTTTTTTTCCGGAAACATTTTTCATTCCTACCATACAAGTTCTAGCTTTTAACGTGTTTCAGACCCCAAAGAATGTCAATCCTAAAACGCCAACTAAATGAAACATCGCTCTTCCAAATAGAAAATACTACGAAATGCACCGCAGGCGGAATTTTCTGTGGAACTAATTCTACTGCATCAGTCGAGATTGTTCCTTTAATATAATGTTTTCGTTTCAACTTTCGCTAAAAAGCGAAGGTTCCAACGATTGTACCCAGAATAAGTTGAACTAAGCGACGCATGCGAAATTTTTTTAATCTGTATTTTTTCCGTAAAAAACTGCGCCCGACAAATCTTTGCAAAATTCGATTTCTTGCGTATAAAAAGAACCCATGTGCCGAAAGAATACCGACGCCCGACAACAGCATTCATGATTCGATTTCTTCTGTGTTTCGCCACTTTCGCCCGACAAGACTGTAAAGAAAGATCTTTATTTCTTGCATGTAAATATAAGTCGTTGTGCCGACGAAACTTAAAACTTCCGGGACGCGCCAGATAAACGTTTACAAAATTTGATTTCTTACATGTAAAAAGAACCCGATGTGCCGACGAGAATACCGGCGCGTGAGAAAAATATACAGCATCTGATTTCTTCTGTGCTTTATCCGACTGGACTGTACAGAAGTTAAGCCAAGAAGGGCCGAAATATCGCTGATGAAGCATCGTGGCTGACGTATCCGTTGTATACATTATTTCAATATATGTTTCAAAGTCAAGAATACCGACGCCCCGACAACAACATTCATGATTCAATTTCTTCTGTGTTTCGCCCAACAAGATTGTAAAGATCTTTATTTCTTGCATGTAAATATAAGTCGTTGTGCCGACGAAACTTAAAACTTTCTGGACGCGCCAGATAAACGTTTACAAAATTTGATTTCTTACGTGTAAAAAGAACCCGATGTGCCGACGAGAATACCGGCGCTTGAAAAAAACATACAGCATTTGATTTCTTCTGTGTTTTGCCCGACAGGACTGTACAGAAGTAAATTTCTGACGTGAAAAAATAAACCATTGTGCCGACGAGACTTGAACTTCTCGGGTGTGCCTGACACAGTTTGGACAATTTGATTTCTTACGTATAAATAGAACCCTGTGTGCCGACCAGTCGACTGTCGCCCAACAAAAGCAGACAAAATTTTATTTCTTCTGTATTCCTTATGTATAACAAGACTAAAGGTTTCGATGGGATCCCAAAAGTTTAATGTTTGTTAGACTCAGAGGCGTCACTACCCAAAATGTTTGGGGGGGGGATGAGGCATTTACCGACTGGCTGGTAATTTTTACCGACTGTTTCTGCAGAAAAAACGACTGTTTTCATGAACAAAAAATGACAGTTTAAAAGTCCCCTGATTTTCAGAAAAAACGACTGTTTTCAGGAAAAAAATCAACTGTTATGAAGAAAAATGTGACGCCCCTGGTTAGACATCTTGATCCAGACAATCGAATCTTGTACATATCCGAGTCTTCGCCAGACCCCTTTAACTTTTTTGCTATTTATCCGTAATCAACCGCTTGGATATGTACACAAAAATGTTACCGTTTTGAAGTTTTTGCTTACGGCCAAACAACTAATAAAATACCGTACTCCAGAATCTCATCTCTATTCAACTTGAAAAAGGTCTTTTAGAATTTTCTTATTTTTTTTTCCAAATTTCTCGTATTTTAGCAGCATTCCCAGCGAACTGCATGCAGAGCAAAAGATCTAGTGACATTGAGAGCCGAACCTTTCTGTCCAAATTTCCAGGTTTTTGCAAATTGTGCCAACTTATCCGTCAAGGAAATAAAGCATGACTCCTTATGCCGATACCGAATCTCTAATCGACTTCAGAAACAACTTTGATATTCAACAAAATTTCCAGTTTAGGCCGAACTCCTGGTGAATCATTTGTCCGGCAAGAAAACTAAGTTCAGATGTGGATTCAGTGGGCCTCCTTACCCATTAAACGAATATCTCATTAGCTTATAAAACAAATTTGTTTTTATCCTTAATTCGAAACTGCTTCTAAATATGGGGCTAAAGGACCCATCTACGGACTTGGCCTGTACTTTGCCAGTGAATCATCATATGAAGTTTGAACAACATATATCGACCCCTTCGACAATCCGAAACCCAAGGAATATGTACGCTAGGTTTAAACAGTCTTCTGTTAAACCCAATAAACTTTGCGCGTATACATGCGACCGAACTCACCATCCCTCTTGGGTCCATAAATTAAACAAAGTGACGTCACTCGCGCGCAGAGTTTTCGCCTGTGTGAATAAAGGGGTAGGTTAGGGACTGGAAAATTGGTCAACTAATTTTATTAAATTGTTACCAGATGGTTGTCGGATGCATTCTGACTTTTCGACCCACCCAGTAGCCTAAATGCATACAGTTTTTGTTTATCATTAGTATGTTCGAAAGTTGCAACAGCATGTCTCCTCACTCTAATCGACCATATCATTGGGTTTTAAAATTTCATGCTAAACTTCCAGATTCAGGGCGAACTAGCTGTCCGGCGAAAAAATTATGTTCATATTCGGATTCAGCATGTCCTCTTACCCCAGATTCGAACATCTAATCAACTTCAGATTCAACCTCTACTTTTTACAAATTTTCCGTTTTTTGCCGGATTCCGGGTGAACTAATTGTCCGGCAAGAAAATAAATTTCATATTCGGATTCAGCGTGCTTCCTTAACTCTGAATCGGCTATCTCGTTAGCTTTTAAAAATATTTATTTTCGCCCCTTAATTTGAAACCCCTCTCCTACCCCTAAATATAAACCTTTGTAGCCCATCTACAAACTTGACATGTCCCTTAACCCAAATAATCCTCACACCAATTTTCATCAAAATATATCATTCCCTTCGAGAGTTATCGTGCTGACAGACGGACGGACGGACAGACGGACAACTTTTACGAAGTCATGGGTATCCCTCTCGGTATCCCTCAACTTACGTTTTGGGATCCCAAAAGAACCCGATATGCCGTAGAGAATACCGAGGCCCGACAAAGAGCATGCAGAATTCGATTTGTTCTGTGTTTAGCCCGACAATGTTGGCAGGATTTTATTTCTTCCAAATAAAAAGAACTCGATTTGCCGACCAGTCGACCGACACTCAACGAAAGCATACACAATTATATTTCTTCAACGAAAGCATACACAAATATATTGCTTATTTCTGCTTCGTGCCCGACGAAAGTACTTTCTCAAGCAAGACCTTTGGGAGGGAGTCCCCTCCCCCATAGTGACGCCCCTGTCGAGGACCATAACTATTAAAACAAGACCAAAGGTATCGATTGGATCCCCAAAATGCAATATTTGACCAGACAAATGGGTCTTGTAGATATCCGGTCTTCGCCAGACTCCTTCAACATTTTTTCTCTTAAAATTTAGAAACAGATTAAGGCCAATGGCTAATCATCGAGAAAACCAAGCTCGAATTCAGCATGTGTTTTACCTCTATACGTCATATCTAGGCTACTTCGACGAAATTGATCATAACTTCCTGCCTTCTTCTGCCAAATTTCCGGTTTCGGCCGAATTCTGGTCGAACCACCGATCCAGCAAAACTAAACCTCAAAAGTCGATTCATACGAATGCCTTACCCCTATATTGAACCTCTATTCAACTTCGATCAGGACTTTAACTTTTAACAAAATTTTAAGTTTTCCGGATTCCGGGTGAACTATTTGTCCGGCGAAAAAATGATTTTCACATATGGATTCATCATGTCTCCTTACCACTACATCGAACCTCTAATCAACTTCAATAAAACTTTTACTTTTGATTTTCTGGCTTCAGCCGGATTCCGGGCGAACTATATGTCCGAGTAAAAAATGATTGTCATATACAGATACAGCATGTCTTCTTACCTCTGAATCGAACATGTAATCAACTTCAGATAAACTTTTACTTTTAACATATTTCCGGTTTTGGCTGGATTCCCGCGAACTACTTTTCCGGCGAGAAAATGATTTTCATATAGGTGTTCAGCATGTCTTCTCAACCCTATATCTCATTAGCTGTTAAAAAATATTTTTTTCGCCCCTTAATTTTTACCCCCTCCCCTACATCTAAATGTAGGGCTACAGAGCCCATCTACAAACTCGACCTGCCCCTTGACTCAGAGGATCCTCACATTAAGTTCTAGCAAAATATCTCATTCCCGTCGAGAGCTATCGTGCTGACAGATGGGATCCCAAAAGCAAGAATTCGTCGAGTATGTCTTCATTAACACCCAAAGTGGATGAAACTTAGTATTCGGCCTTACCGGACTCGAACGATGCATCAAAGCAGAGGTGGCCTCGCTTGGCTTTACCGGTGTGGCCAGCGGGCCGTAGAACGAGTTTGGCCACATTGCCCATTCCGGTCTCCTCATCACTGTCGTCAGAATCTGAAACAAAGTAGGAGATAGAACGGTGTCGACTTGATTGTATCGGAATTCCATACAGTCGTGACGCATTTAGTGACGTCGCGTGGACCCGCATAGGATTTGATTGTCCCTACGTCGTTCTAAAATGTAAACGCGACCGGCGCCTCGATGGCCGCTCGGCTCTCTATATATATATTAAAATGAATGTTCACCGATAGGAATAAACTACAAATTTTCGTTTTCTGAGGTAAAGTAGATCAAATGGGTGTGAAGTCACGCTTGTATGGAATTGCGATACAACTTAGTTTAGACCGATAGGACTGCTTTGAACGCACGACCATGAGCGATTCTCGCAAACAAATACACAGGGGAAACACCCATATGGTTCAACTAAGCAGCGTAAAAGGTAAGGCTAGATTTAGTAAAAATGAAATAACAATAGCTATAAATAAAAAGAAGTATCGACTGGAAATATGACAAAGGATATCACATGCCCGTCGAGTGAAAAATATAGTTGTGTTTTTTCAGATACCATGGCATCTGATACCACGTTTTTGCAGTTACGAATCAGTCCAGTTACCGTGGTATCTGAAAAAAGTCATCTCACCTTCATCATCACAAACAAAAGAGCCTAGGGGTGTGAGTGGATATAAGTATTTCTTTTAGGATGACTCCTAAAAGCACAAATTCGGCAATTGTCTTTTTTTGCAAATCAACCGTAGAATTAGAAACCATGGGAACTGCAACAAGAGCTGTAAGCTCATATGGCACTTGCATGTGTCAAGATGTTTTGATTGATCAAGAGTAAGTTTCGACTTTGCGGTTGAAATGCGCGCTATAAGGGAGCTGGAACTTCATTTGTAAGCAAAACCCTTGAGGCAAAACTGCTAATGGGCTGATGGGCATCACGAAAATGCATATATTGCTTAAAAGTATTTTTTTTACTTTGCGGTCAAGATTGGTACTTTAAGGAATAATCGGATTTGGGAAGTAGCAATTTCTAAGCAAATGTTGTTGAGTCTCCAATATTCAAGCGAAGTTTCATCGTCCTAGCACATCTGGAAGTACCTTAACGCGCGATCACCGGAATCCCAGACCCCCCTCCCCCTCCTCCAACTCCACCCACAATAACCGGAGCCAATCCTGTTCTGTAAATGATTAATCCAGAGCATCTGTTTGTCATTCCCACGAAGTTCGATCCAGATCACACCAGTCTAAGCGGGTCAAGTATTTTCCGCCCTCCCCCCGATAATTGCCGGATTCGGTCCGGAAATGAAAAAGGTCACAAGAGAAAAATGTCCTCTGTTTAATTATTAAATTTCACTCGAATCCGATCACCCGTTCCAAAGTTACGCATGACTCAATATTCCGGATTCCCCTCCCTCAACCCCCCCCCCAAGATTATCATATCGAGGATTTTTTTTTTATTCCAAGTCAGTTTGACCGGGTCCCTGATATGCCTTCCAAGTTTCGTCGTGAAAATCCCCCAAAAACGGAATTCCGGGATACCCATACTCCCCCCCCCTCAAGTGTCCGGATCCAGTCAAATTATGTAAAAGATTTATATGGACCAGATGTTTGTTCTTCCCAGCAAGTTTCACTCCGATACCATCATTCTAACCGTTTCTCGAGATTTCCGGTCCACCCCCCCACCCCCCCAGCTCCCCCGCGGTGCACGTAGCCAATCCGATTCAGCAAATGACTTACCTAGAGCATCTGTTTGTTCTTCCCACAAAGTTCCATCCCGATCCCTCCATTCTAAACGGGGCACGTATTTCCCCCCCCCCCCCCCCCAATAGTTGCCGGATCCGGTCCGGATATGAAAAAAATCATCGGAGAAATGTCCTCTGTTGAATTCTTAAATTTCACTCGAATCCGATCACCCATTCCAAAATTACGCATGACTGAAAATTTCGGATTCCCCTCCCTCCACTCCCCCCACCATTATCTGATCGACAAAATTTTTATTTTGAAGTCAGTTTGATTGGGTCCCTGATATGCCTGCCAAGTTTCATCGTGAAAATCCCCAAAACCACCATCACCGGAATTCCGGGACCCCCCCCCCCCCCATAAGTGTCCGGATCAAGTACAATGGCCTAAAGGACTTATCTAGAGCAGATGCTTGTTCTTCCCAGCAAGTTTCACTCCGATCCTTCCATTCTAACCGTTTCTTGAAATTTCCGGTCTCCCCCCCCTCTCAACTCCCCCCTGGCTGCCGAATCCGGTCAAGACTTTAAACGGGACATTATAGATATATATTCTGTTCAGTTATGAAGTTTCATTACAATCCGATCATCCGTTCGAAAGTTAGACACTTCTCAATTTCCCGGATTCCCCAGCGGATTCCCCTCCCTCCACTCCCCCACCATTATCTGATCGACAATATTCTTATTTTGAAGTCAGTTTGATTGGGTCCCTGATATGCCCGCCAAGTTTCATCGTGAAAATCCAAAAAACCACCATCACCGGAATTCCGGCCCCCCCCCCATAAGTGTCCGGATCCAGTACAATGGTCTAAAGGACTTATCTAGAGCAGATGCTTGTTCTTCCCAGCAAGTTTCACTCCGATCCCTCCATTCTAACCGTTTCTTGAAATTTCCGGTCTCCCCCCCCCAACTCCCCCCTGGCTACCGAATCCGGTCAAGGCTTTAAACGGGACATTACAGATATATATTCTCTTCAGTTATGAAGTTTCATTACAATCCGATCATCCGTTCGAAAGTTACACACTTCTCAGTTTCCCGGATTCCCCTGCCCTCCACCCCCCCCCCAAAATGGTCGGATCAGAAAACTGATTATTCCTAATTTTGTTTGGTCGGGTCTCTGATATGCCTGCCAAGTTTCATTGTCCTAGCTCATCTGGAAGTACCCTCACTCGAAAAAGTGTGACAAAATGCCCTAAATTTTCAAGTTTCCAGCGCCCCAACTCCCCCACATATGGTCGGATCGGGAAACTTATTATTTCCAGGTTACTTTGGTCAGGTCCCTGATATTCCTGCCAAGTTTCATTGTCCTAGCTCATCTGGAAGTACCCTAACTCGAAAAAGTGTGACAAAATGCCCTAAATTTTCAAGTTTCGAGCGCCCCCACTCCCCCGCATATGGTCGGATCGGGAAACTGATTATTTCCAGGTTCGTTTGGTCGGGTCCCTGATATTCCTGCCAAGTTTCATTGTCCTAGCTCATCTAGAAGTACCCTAACTCAGAAAAAAGTGACAAAATGCCCTAAATTTGCAAGTTTCCAGCGCCCCGCACTCCCCCCCATATGGTCGGATCGGGAAACTGATTATTTCCAGGTTAGTTTGGTCGGGTCCCTGATATGCCTGCCAAGTTTCATTGTCCTAGCACATCTGGAAGTACCCTAACTCGGATATGTGGGACAAAAAAAACTCGGACCGACCGACAGACCGACAGACCGACAGACCGACAGACGGAATTGTGATCGGTATATGGCACTTGAGCCAGAGGCTGCAAGTGCCATAAAAACGACTAGGTAGGCTAAGGTCCATAAAAAAACAGAATGAAGTTGAAAAGGAAAGTAACAGACAACAAAACTAACCGCCATCAGAGTCCTCAGCTTTGCTAAACAAATGAGTTTGGTCCAACGGGTTTATAAATCCAAGATCGAGATCCATCTAGGCGTAAGGTTGGTCACGCAAAACGAAATCTTTGCAGAACAACTCCTATTACAGAATGTTTCTGCGAAGACTTTCTGAGATAGTTGATTTCTTTAAAACTTGGCTATGCTTAAACTTGACCGCTAAACTTGTTAGAAACAAGGATAGGGAGTTTTGTACGTCAAATAAAGAGACTTGGCAAGCTTGATAATCAGTGCAATTCTTTTACAGAGATAGGACACACCTTTGAAGTAAGATCTTGGGAACGAGAATGGATAGTACTGAATTATGTTTATTATACTATTAATAGTACTGAATTAGGATGAATTACTATTACAATCACGACATATCCTTTAAGGTGTAGAACTAATTAACGAAATCTGGAAAATAATTCCGATGACCAACCCTTTCTAACTCACAACTAAGACTGCGGAAGTCCAACAGGATTTTGGAACCTGATCACGAACTTTCATCCAATATACGTTCGTTTTGCATGCTAGATGCTAAACAGCAAATCAAACATTTGCGAAACGTATAATACTGTCGAAAATCAACAATTTTCCCTTGACCTTTCACGCGTCACGGCAGGGGCAATGGTTATGATTTTGTCTGTGATTACCAGCGTAATTACAGATATACTACTGGTTTATGGTGTCAATTAATGTATTCGTGTCCAAGGTCCATTAAACACCCGCTCGAAGGAGTGGCGAAAATATTTGACCACTGTTTTATGGTTGTTGATTTTTTTGTGTTTTCCCGAAACAGTTTGAACACTACTGGGGGAACAAATCATAATATTGTCAGATTTGATAACTATGATTTGTGAAGGTATTTCAAATGATTATTTGTTGGTTATTTATTTATTCCGTATGCGGTAAGGGTTGAGTCGGTCAGGCAGTTTTGTTAGTACAAAGCAAATCAAGAACCAAATTAAAACTTACACTTTTTTTGTTTACGATGGATTTGTGAAAGTGGATAATAGGGAGAGTGGTAGAGCATTCCTTGCCCTACTTAGGATTAATGCTAGTTACATACATTTAGTATCCTAGCCTTCATGAAGCTTTGACGCAACGCGCATCCCTGACAAGCTTGCGTCACTTGCTTGAGTTGCTACGGAACTTGACGAAAGAACTGAAAGGCCTTTGTAGAAGATGAAAGAATAACTCCATGTGTCGTCATACCATGGTGTATACGAACTTCTGATTTTCCATTGGGTCTCACAACTGAACAAGTCAAATTTCGGGCCATATATCAGGTTTTGGTTAAAAGTACGTAAGCTGTGCCAGGAAAAAAGAAAGGAAGATGTCCTGGCCATTCATTTCTTTCATCCTAAATAATATACTTAAAACAAACAACTCGAAACACAAAATCGTGGGGACTGCATTCAATCATTCCGTCAGCACACACCCAGTTTTGTCGGCACGTTTCGGGCTGTCCCTCCCCTCAACCCTACGGCTAACGCTCGAAATGCCAAGGATCATAATGCCCACCATACATGCCCACTATTCAGAATGACCACGACTGAAAATGTTCATGGGTGTTCCACGGTTCAAATATTCCACGGTTCAAAAGGCCCACGATTTAATTAATATATAGGAAGGAACAGGAAGTACACTGTAAAAAGTCTCTCCATGCTAGACTGCAAAATACTGCAGTGTACTCTGCATTATTTTGCATTCTAGCATTTAATCCTGCATCAGATTATAACTCTCCGAATTCAGATTTTAATTATCCGAATTAGGAAAAAAAATGTCCGAAATCGGTGACGCACAACTAAAATTAAAATAAAGGAGAGACTTTTTACAGTGTAGCTATAGGAAGGAACTGAACGGTTCAAATGTTCCACGGTTCAAAAGGCCCACGATTTAATTAATATATAGGAAGGAACAGGAAGTACACTGTAAAAAGTCTCTCCATGCTAGACTGCAAAATACTGCAGTGTACTCTGCATTATTTTGCATTCTAGCATTTAATCCTGCATCAGATTATAACTCTCCGAATTCAGCTTTTAATTATCCGAATTAGGAAAAAAAATGTCCGAAATCGGTGACGCACAACTAAAATTAAAATAAAGGAGAGACTTTTTACAGTGTAGCTATAGGAAGGAACTGATGTGGAGTATAATAGATAGCTTCATAGTAGCCAACAAGATAGCTTCAGGGGGTCTTGTTTCTTGCCTTATATTTATGTTATGTAGTTTGTGTAGTATGAATAAATGAATGAATAGAAAAGTAGACATCACCAGTTGGGAACATTATTTTGAATACTGCTGTATTTTTTATTTTTGTAAAAAAAAATCGGACACCAACCAACATTACTCCCTAAGAGCAGAAAATATCATCAACCCTTCCGCCGCCCGTGAATACTCTGTATGACTAAACCTCGGGTAGAACGGGAAACGTCGCCCGAACGATGACTCCGATCCTGTGTCAACGCAATAAACGGCGTTCGTTGGGGACAGCGGTCAGGGGCGTCACGACTGGGGGGGGGAGGGGGGACGCCCCCCCCCCCAAATGCTGTCGGTAAAAAATAACCGAGTCGGCGCGAAGCTCCGTGATTTTTCGTCGAAACAGTTGATTTTGTTCAGGAAAACAGTCGTTTTTTTCTGAAAATTGGTCGATTTTTCGTCGGAATAGTCGGTTTTTCTGAAAATCAGTCGATTTTTTTTTTTAAATGTCATTTTTGTTGTTGAAGACAGTCGTTTATTCTGCAGAAAAGGTCGGTAAAAATTACCAGCCCGTCGGTAAATGCCTCGTCCCCCCCCCCAAACATTTTGGCTAGTAACGCCTCTGACAGCGGTGGGGACACTTCCGGTTCTTCCGCTAGGTTCACGGCGATTCTCATCGGCACGTACAGTTAGTCATCAAGAGTATTATTACTATTCTTGAAACTTGGCTTAGGCTATTGTTAGGCCGAATTAAATACAAATCTCGGAACAAAGAACTGAAAAGAAATAACTAACACTAATTACTTCGCTGTATTTTTTGTTCATTTTGTATTAATATATTTCTTAAATTGCTAAGGGTAGAAAGCCTCAGGTTTGGCCCCTTTAATCTGCAATTAGCTGAAATAAGGGTGGGCGAACACCAGAAGGAGTAAAGCGATCATCAGGGCTGTAATAAAACGTCCAGAAAACCGCTTGCTTGAGCTACTTTCAACAAGGATACTGTCGGAAAAACCATCAGTGTTTCAGGAACAACCGTCAAAATTTGCTTAAGCCTAATTCACACAGAGAGCGAACTTCGCTACGCCTCGCGATATTCGCACGCGAGGCGTTGAAAAACGCATCGTCACGTCAAAAAATGCTTCGCCAGGCCTCGACTCCAGCCGAAAAAAAATCGCAACGCCAGGCAAATAATTTGAAATACAGAAACGATGGAATCAGTCCGTCTAATCAGTTTAGTTCAAGTTACCCAGTCATTTACGATATTGGTATCAAGGAATGCAGAAACATTGGAAAATAAAAATAAAAGAAAAGAAAATGCATGAAAGGAAATAAAATTTGGGCGAATTCGCTCCCGGTCTGTGATACACTGCAATTTCGCCTAGACATCAGGAAGTGTATTTTTGCCTGCCAATATTTAGCCGGCTTTTGTGTGAATTCCGCTTTATAGCATGTAGAGTGTGCATATAGATTATGCATAAAGAGTGCATTTTGATCGTGGGCATTCTGAGCGTGGGCATTGTGAGAGTGGGGAGTGGGGAAAAGATCGTGAGCATTGTGGGGACCACCCGCCGTAGGATGAAACTTACGCCCTTGTCTCCTTGTCTTGTCAGAACCCAACTTATAGACGTGTGTATACTTCAGTAAAAATAAGTTCAAGAAAGATGCACGGAGGCACTCGGAGATTTTCGTCTACACACCCTGGTAAATTCCTGTAGTTTCGTAAAATTCTGTCCGGAATTCTGGAAATAATTGTTTAAGGAAGCTTAAAGTTGATCGGCAACATCTATGTACCTGTCGGAGTTTCCCATACTAATCAAAGATAGATCTGAAGCTTTATTGGAGCAAGTTCGAGGCAAAACAAGACCAAAGGTTTCGATGGGGTCCCAAAACTTTAATATTTATTGGACTTCTTGATCCAGACAATCGAATCTTGTACATTTTCGAGTCTTCGCCATACCCCTTTAAAAAAAATCCTATTTATCCATAATCAACCGCTTGGATTTGCTTACGGCCAAACAACTAATCAAATGAGGAAACAAAGTTCAGATATGGATTCAGCAAGCATGTTTACTCCAATATCTCATCTTTAATCGACTTCAGAAGGTCTTTTAGATTTTTTTTTTTTTACCAAATTCCTCGTATTTTAGCAGCATTTCCCGGCGTGACATTGAGAGCTAGCCTAACCTTTCAGTCCAAACTTCCATGTTTTTTTTAATTTTGTCAGCTTATCTGTCAAGGAAGTAAAGTTCAAAATTCGATTCAGCATGTCTCCTTGTGCCGATACCGAATCTCTAATCGACTTCAGAAAAAACTTTGAGCCTCAACCAAATTTCCAGTTGCGGATGAATTCCTGGTGAATCATTTGTCCGGCAAGAAAACTAAGTTCAGAAGTGGATTCAGTGGACCTCCTTACCCCTCAAACGAATATCTCATTAGCTTATAAAACAAATTTGTATTTACCCTTAATTCGAAATCCATTCCTCTGCCTCTAAATAGAGTGCTAAAGGACCCATCTACGGACTTGGCCTGTACTTCGCCAGTGAATCCTCAGACGAAGTTTGAACAACATATATCAACCCCATCGACCCCCCGACAATCCAAAACCCAAAGAATACGTGTGCTAGGTTTAAATAGTCTTCTATTAAACCAATAAACTTTGCGCGTAAACACGCGACCGAAGTCGCCATCCCTCCTGGGTCCATAGATTAAACAAAGGGACGTAACTCACGTGCAGAGCTTCGCCAGTGTGAATAAAGGGGTAGTGTAGAGACTGGAAAATTGGTCAACCAATTGTATTAAATTCTTACCAGATAGTTGTTGGATGCATTCTGACTTTTGGACCCGGTAAATGCCGGTTGGGACTTTGAAGATAACTAAACTGGTCGCGTACACTTTTTGTTTATCATTAGTATGATATTATATGTCATTGGGTGTTAAAACTTTCATGCTAAATTTCGGATTCAGGGCTTCCTACCCCTGAATCGAACATGTAATCACTTTCAGATATAACTTTTACTTTTCTAAATTTTTCGGTTTTTGCCGGATTCCGGGTGAACTACTTCCGGGCGAAAAAATAATTTTCATCTTCGGATTCAGCATGCCCCCTTACCCCTAGGTCGACTATCATCCTGTCACAGGAATATCAGGAAACTTCCCTCTCATCACGGCATCCCTTATGCTCGCAACCTTTTATTTCGGACTTTTTTCCAATTTTGAACCAAAGCTTTCCATTGTCTTGCCGTAATAAGGAATCCGGCAACACTCTACAGTGTATACTGGAAAATACAGTATTTTCCTCGGAAATCTGCGTAGTAATACATTATTATGATCGCGATTTGAGATATAACCCGAATTTGCATTGCTCCTTTGGCAGAGGAGAGGTCCTTCAAAAAGAGAGCTTCGAACAGTTAACATTTAAACTTGAAAGAAATCACGACAGATGACAAAGTAAAATCAGACATTACCATTTCTTTGTCGGTAAATAGAAACATGTTCTAGAGGGTCGACGGCTTGATTCCAGAAATCCATTTGATTGAAATGACAGACTAAGAGCTTGACAAAATCTTAGCATATAAAAAGATGTGCCTGGGGCGGAGCTTGGCAGCGCACGGAATGAATTGTAAGGATGAGGAGCACGAGCTCCGGAGCTTCTGACTTAAACGTTATTCTTATGGCTTATAGTCGGATAGAGTTCGTCAGTTCCAGGCTCGGACTGTGTGAGCAGCGTTGCCATATGTCGCACGATAGGGTGAATTGTCACTCTGTTTTGTTTTTGTCACTCTTGTCCTACGTAGGACATACAAATCACTATTTCAGAAAATGACCAAATGTGACATTTTTGCAGCAGGGATTCCGACCAGAAGTGACTAATTCAAGTTCTTTTCATGAAAGTAAAATTAGGATGTGTCATTTTAGAGGCGATTCCGACCAAAAGTGGACATTTCATGAATAAATTTCACTCCCAGTTCACTCTCTGTTTTGGGCCAAAAGTCACTCTCTAAATATTTTTGATGTGGCAAACGTGTGTGTGAGTTGTCTGTAGAACGTCTATCCTCAAAAAAGGTCCCCGACCAAAGACGCGTCCCCGGCTAGAAACGTCCCCAAACGAAAGGTCCATGTCTAAAAAGGTTCGCAAACATCAATATCCCATGCTCAGAATTGATACTCATGATCAGAATTCACTAATTAAAAATATAACTTTGTTTAGCCTATCTTCGATTTCAAGCTGTTTTTTCCACACTCATTATTCTTTCGTAGCAGATTATTTTGAAGATCGTGCCATGGGAAAAACAAATTATGATTGGGCAATCATGTAGACAAGTCTTGTGGAAACAGTTTCACTGGTAACAGTACCACTGGTACTGCATCCATTTTTTTTTCTTTTTACCGAAACAAGGTCATGTCCCAAACTCAGTAATATAAGCTACTAGTTGGTCCTGTCCTGTAAAGGTGGTATGGCTGAAAAACAAGGCGAACAGAAGAATTTGTGCTTGGTAATGTTTCTTGTGGGGAGATATTTTCGTTGGCAGTTGTCTTCACTGTAAAAAGAAATCTTGCAGTATTTGCTAATAATCTTGTCTCTAAAAAGATAATCTTATCTTTAATTCTGATTATTGTTATCTCAGTAGAGATAAGCTTTGTCCCAGTAGCTAATACTGCAGTTAACATTAATGCTTACTCGGAGAAACTTTTTACAGTGTAGTCGGGGGACTTTCGCCGCTTAGTCGTGGGAAATAGCGAGTCAGCACAGAGTAGCCAGTATGCGGCTGGCTTTCTTTGTTCGGCCGAGGATGGCTCTCGTGATGCCGTCCTGAGCCTAAATCCCACTGTGAGCTAAATTTGCTCGTCCAGTTTCGCTTTGCGTAAAGTTGGCCTTGAAATGCGCCATTTCTGTTTAAAACCAATAATTTTTGTTATACTAGTAAACTTCTTCTGCCAAAATGTCAGGAACAATGACAAGCTACTCGTCAGGTTGTCCAAGGCAGAAGTACTGATTGTTTTAACAGAGCAACGCTAAATGAAGAATTTTGATGCGTTTTACTTTAATCCTTACGTATTATCTTAGTTACGCAAATTTGCGCTGAAATATTTAGTGTGGTTTTCTTTCTCATGTATTTATCTGTTGACATGCCTGCGCTAGCTAACGCTATTTTGGTAAAGTAAAGCATTCGTTCATTAAATCTACGTTGCTTATGGCTTCTCATAGTGCGGATACGATCGGGACTTACTGGCCGGTTTCCTTCACTTTCATCGTCAAATTGAAAAACGTCCCATATAGAATTGATGACGGTGCCGATAATCCGGTCAAGAACTCCAGTATGCGAGCACCCGACTAGGCAATTTTAAGGAGTAGGGATTCTTAAATTCCTTCCAGGAGCACCAGTGCGATGAGCCATCTGTGAATAATTAGCAACGCCATGTGACGCCATGTTGTGAGTTTTTAGTACCATTTTAAAATACTTAACATGTTTTTAATTTCTTGTTTCCTCTTTGGCCCGAAATTGTTTCCACGTTATTAGGCTGTAGGAAATTGTTAGGAAAACGTAATGCCGGAAATGTTGCCTAAATCCTGACAGTGATTTTGCATGAAACAAAAGGTAAAAATCGAATTAGGTTTAAAAAGTCCATGGTGGATCTGGACTTTAAAGGACCTGTCGTAACTATAATGGCAATGCAACGCCCGGAGACCTAAATTTCGTATGCTATATTCTGACGACACCTCACTAATCTCGATTCATTAGTTTCCATGTGCATTATGCTCCCGACAAATGTTCGCGTCTCATGCTATTCATGCGTAAAACCGGTTATCTGAATTTTGTCGAGATTTTGCTAGAAGTTAATGGGCCAAAGCCGTGGATAATTTGATAAAAGCAGATCCGAGCTTTACAGTATTCAAATAGTTCTGAATATTGGAACATAAACAGTAAATAGTGTAAAGTGTGCTTTAACATAGCTGCATAAAAGGGTTGCTTTGGCTGTGCCGCTGTAGCGAGCTTGGCCGTTTTCGTTGCGAAACTCTTTGCCGCGAAACTTGCTCAAGTTGGGACTGAGCTTTACTACAGGTCCGAGGACAGAAAGCCTACTATACCAGTGAACGTAGTCGAAGCTGGTTGGTTTTCAGACAGCCTTTTGTTTTTGTCCCCGTGTAGCAGAAAACGGGATCTCTTCGACCAGAATTGATATCGGATAGTTTTAATAGTCACGCAACTTCGGCCTTTTGGTCAAGCGTTACTTTTCAATTGACATTTACGCCTGACACTGATGAACTGCCCCCTAACAATTCCAGTGCGTGTTCGATAAACGCGAAAACATAAAGACTTTCGTGCGTCCCAATTATATCTGTCAGATTTTACCTGGATTTGAGTCGCTCATGTTTCTTTCTTATTTGCTTTGCACTTTAGGACGATGAATTGTAAACTTGGGCTTGTTTGGTCGATATCCACTATGCTGTAGCCGTCTGTTGCGAGAAAGTTGCCAGAAGCAAAGATTGTTGCTTGACTCACAGATGGCGGATTGATCCGGGACTTTGAAAGTGAAAGACGCATTTTTCTGAGACAAGTCGCTGCTGATGGCATGCGAGCGTTATCTTTGTACTGTTGTACTACTTTTGGACTGTTGTACTGTTTAGATAAAAAAAGGCGTAGATCGGAATAACCCAGTCTCCTATTGTGAACGGTCCCCTGAGTACCACAGCCCCTTTCCCCAGTTAGCCTGTCAGTCAAAACACTTGCGTGCTGGTTGCTCAGGCATGGCTTTTGAGCTGAGTTGAGAGTTTGCTCTGGTTGGGATATATGTATAAAAACGCTCCGCCAAGTCGGAAACGACTTCGCTCTGTTTGGACCCATTTTTTGTAACTTGGTGAGAAGCCATTGGTATCAGCCATCTGCTGGCTAGCAGACTACTCTTAGAAAATGTATAGATGGCAGCTGCGGTCCCATCAAATATGTACGATATGTAGACGTACTGTTATTTCCGTTTTCTTGGAATGATGAAAATGCTAGGAGTGGGGGGGGGGGGAGGGAGGGATAAATCGAAAAGTTGAGGTATTTTTAACTTGCGAACGGGTGATCGGATCTTGATGAAACTTGATATGTAGGATGACCTCGTGTCTTAGACGTCCCACTTTAAATACGGACCGGATCCGATGACACTGGGGGGACTTTGAGGAGGGAACCGGAAATCTTGAGAATGTCAAACTTTGTGCGTGTCAAAGGTATCCGCCCCCCCCCCCCCCCCCCCCCTCCAGTTCACCCAACCGTGGTCGCATGTATTTCGAACGCATGTTTTGCATGTCTAAGCATCTAGTTCGCAGTCTGCAGAAGTCAAATTTCTATATTTCCCTTCCTCACTCCCCCAAAAATGCTCGGATCTAGGGACGGAAGTTTTCGGCGGCATGTTGTGTTGGGTTTTTAAGTCAATTCAGTTGAGTCACTAATATGCCTGCAAAGTTTCGTTGTCTTAGTACATCTGGAAATCGGGACTACCCGAATTCCAGAAAACCCCCTCCAACTCCCCCCACAGATCCCCGAAACCCTCTGGGCTCCGTCAATTTCGTATCTAGGCGCAATGCTTGTTCTCTCCATTAAGTTCCGTCCCAATCCCTCTGCTTTAAGCGCTTCATCAGTTTTCCGGTCCTCCCATCCCCCCACAGGTACCGGATCCGACACTGACTTGACACAGAACATCTGAGGCAATAGCTCTTTCCACCTGACAAGTTTCATTCAAATCCGACCACCAGTTAAAAAGTTACGCATGCCACTAGATGCCGGATTCCCCATCCATCCACTCCCCCGCGACGGTCGGATCGGGGAAACGAATATTCTCAAGGCAGTCTGTTCGGATCCCTGACATATCTGCCAAGGTTCATCGTCCTAGCACATCAGGAAGTATACTGAACTAGCGGGATCGCTAGAAATCCGCCCCCCCCCCAACTCCCCCCTAGGACTTGCGCTGAAATGGGGTGCAGTTGGACAGTGCCGAGTTTATGCGGCCTAGATTTGTTATTTGGCGTCCGGGCCGGAATCTGCCAAGGTAGGGGGGGGGGGGTTAACTGGAAATTTGCAGATAGGCTATGCTCCGATTTTAATTGAACTTGACGGATGGAAAGAGGGGATTAAGAGATACGATGTTTATGTTTCCAAGTCGCCTTCGGCCACAGTGGAGGGAGTTAGAGGGATATTGCCGGAAATTTTGAGGCTCGCGTAGGGGTCAAACGAGTGCATCAGTTTAAATGAAACTTGGATTGTAGATAGCATTTACCCTATATGACATATTTTAGGGTACGAACCGCATCCGAAAAAGGTGGGGGGAGGGGGGGGGGCACCGGAATTTTCCCAAAAATGCTCATATTCGGGTGAAATTTGATAGATGGTATAAAAGAAGATTCTTTAGATGATCCATTCTTGAGCCCAAACCAGATTCGGCCACGGTAGGGGAAGATGGAGGGAGTACCGGAAATCGTGTAGCAGGTCTAGGGATCAGACGAATGGATTTATTCGGCTAAAACTTGGAAGTTTGAACAGTCGTTTGCTCCAGATAATCAGAGGCGATGCCGGAACTGCTCAGAAACTAAATATCCTTTTTCTATGTCCGAACCTCATTTCGGATGGCGGGTGTATTTTGTAACGTTCTCATCTACTTTCTTGTACCGCCTACTCGTAACAAGTGTCATATGAGCTCGTAGCTCTTGTTTTCAATTTTTTTTCTCTCTTTACTGTCTCAAGGTTTGACTGTATTTCTTAGCGCGTGGTTACTGGTTTCGTTTGTTTCAGTCTCCTCACCCTATTATGTTTTATTTGGGACGTATTAAAGAAGAAATAAGACCTAGGGGAGGTCCCTAGGTCTTATATTTATTATATATTATTCTTCTGGTCTTATATTATTCTTTTTGTAGCCACCTTGAGCGCCAACCATCTGCGTTTTGTGCGTTGTGGAGGATTGAAAGAGCGGAAAGCATTAGGAGAAAAGAAGAGTGACAAATAATTTAAAAGATGGACAGCAAAATCAGTATGAGCGTGTCCGAAAGCTCGGAAACGAACAAAAATGCTGAATTAATTCAGCATTTTATGCAGCATTTCGCTTTCGGACTTAAATTTTCGCTCAGTTAATGTAGCATTAATTCAGCATAAAATGCATCGAAAAATTCAGCGAAGATGCTAAATTTTACGCTGAATTTTCAAGAAGAAACTGGGGAGCTGGCGATTAATGCTAAATTTCGGAATTAGAAGTGTCAGAGAAGAAATAAAGAACGTGTCCGAAAGCTTTTAGTGCTGTAAATGCTGCATTTAATGCTGCTAAGGTAAGCTGCTGCTAGGTGAGAGCTTTCGGACGAAAATAAAAATAAAAATGCAGCATTTACAGTCCTGAAAGCTTTCGGACACGCTCTATGTCGGACAAGGTGGAGGCATCGAAACAATGAGAAGTGCTAAACATAGGCAACATAAGGTGAGTTGTTTTGAAATAGCCATGTACAGAGGCAGGATACTGACCCTTTTTGCCATTTTTTATGGCACTTGTCCTTCGACTAAGTGCCATATAGCGATCGCAATTTCTGTCCGTCCGTCGGTCTGTCCAGGTTTTGCTAGTTCGGGCACTTCCACATAAGCTAGGACGATGAAACTTGGCAGGCATATCAGGGACCCCAAAAGATTAAGTTGGAAATAGTCACTTCCAAGATCCGAGCATCGTGGGGGGAGTGGAGAGAGGGGGAATCCGGAATCTAGAGGTATTTACTTTCGAACGGGTGATCGTATCTAAATGAAACTTGATATTTGGAAAAACCCCGTGTTTCAGACGACCCGCTTAAAATCCGGAGGGGATCCGGCGACTTTGGGGGGAGCTGGGGGGGGGGGGAATCTTGGGAAACGTTTAGAGGATTGAGGGGGGGGGTCGGAATTCCGGTGGTCCCGCTAGTTTGTTTTTTTCCGGATGTGCTAGGACGATGAAATATGGAAGGTATGTCAGGGGCCCGAACAGACTGACTTGATAATAGTCGTTTCACCGGTCCGACCACCATGGGGGGAGTGGAGGGATGGGGAGCCCGGAATCTGGTGGCATGCATAACATTTGAACGGGTGATCGGAATTGAATGAAACTTGGCAAGTGGAAAGAGCTATCGTCTCAGGTGTTCCGTGTCAAGTCCTGGTCGTATCCGATACATGTTAGGGGGGGGGGGATAAGTAATTGATAGAACCAGATCGTAACGGGGCTCTGTGGGGGGAGTTGGAGGGTGTTTCCCGGAATTCCGATGATCGCCAGCTATTCTAAGGACGATGAAACTTTGCTGGCGTATTAATGAATAAAGGACCCGACAAAATTACCTAGGGAAACTTGTGTTCCTGGATTTAGGGTCCGAACTGGATCCGACAGTTGGGGGGGGGGGGCGGAGAATTACCGGAAGTACACAAAAAACGCTCAGATTTGAGTGAAACTTGATAGGTGGTAAGAGAAAATGCTTCAGATGATCCTTTAGTAGTCCGAACCAGAGTCGGACTCGGTAGGGGAAGTTGGAGGGGGAGGGGTACCGTGTGTCACGTGTAGGGACCAAACGATTGGATCTTTTGGGTTGAAACTTGGAAGGTAGAAAAGTCATAATCCCTAGGTGATCCGAGGCGATGCCAGAAGTGCTCAGATTTGAGTGAAACTAGATATCCTATTTCTAGGTCCGAACCGCATTTTTGGATGACGGGGTATTTTGGTTTCTCATCTACTTTGTTTGTACCACCAAATATTTGGCGCGTAAATAACGTAAACTCATCTGGGTGTTTTTCGATTGTTGGACTTTTCCGGCAGGTCGATGGCAGGCTCGAATGGCTATGTCCAAGGCAAAATGGTGTCCCGGCGCGCAGTCTGAACCTTTGAACATCCTCTTGATGACTATCTCTTCGTGGCAACGAAGAATGGCCGTGTTCCCAGCGAAGAGACAGAAACGTCACGACAACAAAAATTGTTGATTGGTTTACGCAGGATTTGAATTAATCTAGAGGGTTCGTTTGGGTGACTTTTCTTGCTCTTCACAAGGTTCACTGGCGTGTTTCTGACTTAATCATATATAGTATCATCGAACACCACAATTCTTTTACTTTCCCATGCAATTAGATCCTTGGATGGCCCAAGAGGTGGTGCTGATGAAACATTCAATACAGTAGAGTTATGCTTCTTTGAACGTCAGTTAACTTTGAAGAGTGTCATTTTCATCTACTTACTGTGAACAAAGTCAGCTATCAGTCTGAGAAAGTACAGCTCAGCAAAGGCTTTCGAATGCGCTAAAAGGATACGTCAGCTAAATTTTATTCTAGCGATATTTCGGCCCTTCTTGGTTCTTATGGTATAACAAGATGGGATCCCAAAAATTTAATATATAATCTGGATAATTGGGGCTTGTACTTATCCGTTCTTCGCCAGACTCCTTGAACATTTTACTGTTGAATTTAGAAACAGATCAAGGCGAATGGCTGTTCGTCTGAGAAAAATTCTCGAAAAATAGCTTTAAATCAGTACTTTTGAAAACCACCTTAATCCCACCTGTATCTAGAGACAGCCAGAAAAAGTAATTCTAGACCCTGAAAAGAGGTGAAAACCATTTATTACCATTTATTATATAACATTTATTACCTGTTACCATTTATCCTAAAGCTGCACTGTTGAAAGTTAACTAACGTCCAAACAAGCATACCCTTTCTTTGCTTCAAATTGACGCTCATCCTTATGTTGCTCTTTCATTCAACTCTTCGTTTATTGCCAGTATTTTTGTGGATGAAAAGAGGCGTGACATTTAATATGTTGAGACCCTTCTTCGTTATTACGCCCGTGTATTTTTCTAAAATTAGTGTTTTGGTGGTCTGTGTCATAGGTCCCTTACACTAGTGGGACAATCCTACTTTATACAAGCTTTCTGATGCAGGAAGCTATTGTTGAGACGTCATAGTCCCACTGTTTGAGAGCACACGTAGCTTCCGAGCATCCTTTGTTGGTGTGAGTCTGTCGTGCCCAACCCTATACATGAGATAATAGCCTAGTTTCCTTCCACTGGGATCCCTCTATCAGCGTCAGGGGCTATTCGCTCCAGGACTTGACGGTATTTCTCCAAGGTTGACTGGATCGTTTTCTCAACTCTAGTTTGTTAGCTAAGCCCATTCTTGGATTTTCAAGCATTTGGGAGACAAATAATTAGGGTTGCGTTTTGATGTGGTTTCGGGGTAGTTTCCCTGTAGTTTGACGTACTTTTCTTTTAGTAGTGAAGGTATTATACAGTACTTGGGCTGGCACGGACAAATAAAACGGTACGCATACTATACTTTAGTAACTACACAAGAAGTATGTTAAACTACAGTGAAGCTACACCGAAACTACATCCAAAAACGCAACTTAGGTTTATCCTTATTTTTAAAAGCCATTCAATCAGTCAAACAATAATTTTAGTAACCCATATAAGAAATATTCCCCCAGGCGAGCCCATATGAAGTATTTTGAGGACAAGGCTGAAAAGAAAGAAAAATATTAGAGTAAACTAAAAAACACTAAATAAATGGAGGCTACCATGTTATTTTTATTGTTTACAGTGAGTTGAAGGCTTTTTCATGTACGGGTTTGATAGTGCAAAACGGATACGTCAGCTGAATTTTATTAGAGCTATAAATATACGGCCTTTCTTGGCAAGGGTCCTCTTCAGGCTCAAAGCCGCGCAAGTTGGAAAATGAACTTGTGGAAAACCTTGGTTTTTCCACAAGAATGCGATTTGTTCTGTATTTTGCCCGAAAAATGTTTGGAGAATTTGATTTCTTGCGTGTAAAAAGAACCCGATCTGCCAACGAGTCGACCGACGCCCGACAAGAGCATGCACAATTTTATTGCTTCTGTGTTTGCCTGAAACACAGTTGTCGCCCGAAGAAAGTACTTTCTCAAAACCTTTGAGGGGGAGTCCCCTTCCTCCCCCCATAGTGACGTCCCTGCCTACAAGCTCCTTCGAAGGGAACAAGCTGAGGCCTGACCTGGATCAAAAGGAGTCCAACAAAGAAAATGCAAAAATCAGTGTAGTGCCATATATTATGGTGGATAAAAAAGGGATTGGAGTGGTGTTTAGTGAACCTTGTACCTTTACCCTTAAACATTTAATCTTTTATTTCCCTGCTCTGGTTTTGAATTAGTCCGCTCTGAAAGAATCCCGGGTCTGATGTAAATCATGACACCCCCTCAAACAAAAACAAAAAACTTTTCAGTAGGAGAAAAGCTGGCACGGGGGAGACTTACCTTTGCCCTCTTTGCAAGTTGCAGGAGGAGGATTTGAACCACTTCCTCTTAGAGTGCCAAGAGCTTTCGCATTTGAGAGTAACATTTGCTGGGGGTGGGTTGGTATTGCTTCCCGTATCCTGAAATCTACGAACCGCAAATTTATCGTAGATGTTTGTAAATATGTGACTAAAGGATATATTCTCAGGAATGAAAGTTCAGCTTAGTTTACGTAGCATGGTAGTTCCAGAGGTGTAATAGTTTATTTGTGAAGTGTAACGTGTATTAAATCTTGAATGGCCTTTTGGCTCAATAAACAAGCATTATTATTATGATTATTTTGGTTATTAGTTCATTTTAGCCGGGGACGTTTCGCAATGAGGACGTTTTACATGAGGGCGTTTCGGATGGGGACGTTTAGCCATGGGTACGTCATGATGACGTTTTGCCACGGGGACGTTTGTCATAGGGACGTTTTGTCATGGGGACGTTTTGCCATGGGGACGTTTTGTCATGGGGACGTTTCACCGACAACGTTTTTGTGATCTATCAGTACCGCGCTCCGGATCCAGCCCAGCTAGAGTTTTCGTTAACCGCTATTGGTTCCCGGATAACTAGCCTTTTGAATCCACCGAGTTGTTGATACGTCTGCCAATTCAGGTCCTGAAGTTGCACTGTCCGCTGCGCTGCAATCTGCAGGAGAAAATCCAGCTAGGAATTTCGGTTCAGATTCTGGTCACGGTGATAAAAATCCCTACCGTCTCGGGGCACTTATGTGTCTATCGAACTTTATGTTTTGACCTTAGAAGTAACGGGCAGAAAAGCACGGGTGGGAGGGGGACGTCGGCTTCCTGATTTGACATATTCGTTTTCAAAGACAACAGTGCTAGCTTGCCACAGTTTCCTGGGTAATCGAGATTTTCTTTTTGCCGGACTTTTGGCCATCGGGACTTATCTTCTTTTCTACTTAACTTTCTGGTTGTCTAACGGTTTTCTTTTCCGCGAAATTTCTTGATGTCTCCTTGTTTTCCTGTCTGTTTAGCAAATTCGCTTCAGCGAAGATTTGGGTGTACAGCTAGAACTTGCATTTCCAAGCCCCTCTTATCAGCTGCAGCTGCCGATCTTTATTGTGACGCAATTCCATCTGCTTGGTTCCCAGACGACTATGGGGGCCGCGTAAACACAATATATGAGTATGACTCACCAGTCACGACGTAGACGGTAGAATCGTATCTCGGTTTTCTGTTTGGTGGTAGGTTTTACCTTGGTTTTACGCTGCATTCATTCACGAATGTTGCTTGCCTAGTCTATTAACAGAAAAGCGCAACATCAGAGAACAGACAGACAGGGTCTTTGGGGGCGGCTATGTTAATGGTAAGTTTACACACTGCGTAAATCCGAGCGTATTTTACGCATATATTTGGGCTTGAAAAGCAATACGGACGTATTTGAGAAATTGGTCCGTTTTGTTTATAAATACGTCCGTATTGCTAGAGATCTTTTCAAGCCCAAACGTGTTCGAATACACAATATACACTCAGGTTTTTTGCGGTGTGTAAACCCACCACAACAGAGAGATTGCACCCTACCGATGAAAACGGATATTGCTACACCATCATCACGGGATCGTAACAAAAAAATTTAACATAGGGAGGTATAGGACTTTCGACTTTGAAATTAAATTATCGAAGTTTGATCATCATTTTGAGCAAAGGACTTGCTGGAAATGTTAATTGGGCTATTCCTTAATCTTATAATTCTATTTTTTTGCTAAAGAGTTTTCATGGAAATAAGAGCTTGAAGGCTTCAAAGTTTGAACACACAAACGGAGTCTCGAATCCTATTGGTCGGTTATGACGTGTCATTCAAAATCCAACCAATAGGAAACAGTATTCGTTTTGTAGTGAAAGTTTGGAAGCCCTCAAACTCTCATTTCTGATCAAACTTTTCTGTACAACTATGATTACACAATTAAGAAAAAAAAACAGGGAATCGTTTCCAGCTATTTACAGGCTTATAATAGTAACAGAAAATGTACAATTTGGTATCAAAGTCGAAACCACTGTACTTCAATGTTAAATTACTCTTTTTCTACTCCTATCCGTTTTCGTTGGGTAGGCTGCAATCTCTGTGCGTCTTGTGATTGAATGAAATGAGGTTACTGGGCATCCTCAGCAGAGGCTTTAAATGGAATGGAGAGCGATAGGTCCGAGAAAGCGTCATTCAAGGCTCAAGACGGATAGATCAAGGGAAAAAAAACAATGAAACGAAGAAATTATCGTACAACGTTGAGACTAAGTCTATAAATGAGGATTTTGTCCTTATTCAGTGAACTGATTCAGCGTCAGATGGTATTGACTTATTGCTTGACTGATTATTCTCTAAGTACTGTAAATTTTGTATGTATCTTCCAAAATCTTTTCGTAATCGTAAATTGGTTTCGAATTTTAATGTTCAGGATAGTATCGATACACTTTTTCGTTCGCATTCAAATCTATTTTCCCTCCACAAACATCCTGCCCTCTCAGCCCATGAAGTTATTAGCCAGTTTTTCATTCCTGAACCCGATTAATGTGCTTGTCAATGTGTACAAATTTTAAGTCTATTTAGTGTGTTTTTTATCCATATGAAAAGAATGTTTATTTACATTGTTTTGTTTAAGTGTTTTAATTTGTATATTTTCGTTGTATCTTATTCATACTCCGCTGTCACGTAAAAAGCGGGTCACAAATAAATAAATAAACAAATCAAAATACAAGTTGTTTTGAAAGCAGAATAATGTGGTTTAATCCACCAGAAATCTGTACAAGGAAGCTTACTTTCCAATACAACACTCAACAGTTTGAGTTCCTGGGAAACGTGCTTAAGGCTATGTATCTGGATTCTGGGGATCAATCTGATTTACTGTCTGGTCACTATTCGGTTCTGGGGCAGTCTGCGTAAGAAGAATCAACAGTGGTTAGTCAAACGCACTAAATACTCTATTTTTGGGTCCTTGCATGTCTGTTTTCAGGAAGGAAATGGTCCAAATACTGATGTACAACGGAATGCAAACATCGGATATAAAGTTGCCATAGCAAGAGAAGCAAGAATGGTCAGAAACGCGTACTTTTTCCTTCGTCGATAAAACCATTGGAGTCGTATGATATATTAAACTCTTTCTTACCTTTTATTTTCGTTTCGCATACGTTTGTTCTAAGTTTTCTTCCAATTTGTCATGTCACCATGAATTGAGCATCTTTAATGAGATCTTCAGATCACGGAAAGAAATTGCTGTTAAGAAATTTAACTATCCTAATTCCAGCCCACAAATTTCTTCCAGTTAGGAGCGGATCCCACCTTTTTAGTTGTTGCTTATTTGGCACATAATTGTAACCTAATGAATTAGTTTTGTATCATAAAATCCTGTATATTCAGTAGGTGCTTCTAATCACCAAATTTATTTGCTGTAGTACACTACGTTGGTTACTTTTGAATTACATGACGTATCCCACCCGTTCCCTTTTTACTTATCTGATTCGTGTTCATCAGCCAATTAATAGGTTTTTTGAATTTAGATTGATATATTCAGAAAGTGTTTCTTGACACCAAATAAATTAGCCGGATTATTGATAAGTTTCGGTTACGGACGGATCCCACCCGTCCCTTTTTACTTATCACTTGTGTGACATAGCCTAATTAATTAGTTTTGTATAATAAAATTGCGCCCAGCTATCCTTTCCGACAAGCAGGACTGGCGGCATTGGGCAGATGTTGTTTTATTGGATCGATTGAGTCGCGCGCGCGCAATCTCCTTCGATTTATTCCCTGGGATCCTCAACTCAGTAGAAGCTCGGGAATAGCAACGCGAGGAGAGGAGGAGATTTTCAGTTGATTTCGTTTGATCTCATTTTTTTAGACCGCCGTTTTTTAAAACAGTCGGATTTTACTTGTTTTAAGGTATGTCTTGTTTATTTATTTCGTGTGACGGATCTTTGTACGGTAGTTAGGCTAGCTAAAATTGAGATAGCATCTAGAACGAGATCTGGAAAACACCGCATTACTGGCTTCACTCTCCATAGAAAACCGCTATTTTTCATTTGGTCTGCGGAGATGCCTACTGGAAATTCCTCAACATATTTGTTCTGCATGTTTTCGTTGGACATGGTCTGCGTGATGAACTAATCGAAACTAAAAACTCCCTTGCTTTATACTTTTTTCCTCTCCAATACTATTGGTGGCCGTACTTCATCGGGACCGATCGCTTCGTCGACTATTTGTAAGAATCTGGTTGGAATTTTAGTACTTTATATGATAATGAATTTTGAGACAAAATTTCTTCTCGTCCGGGATTTGAACCCACGACCTTCGGCTTGTTTAGTACTTGTTGGAGATGCGTCGTATTTTTGTCTGAGCCGACTGCCGATTGGTCGAACTACTCTGGTCTACCCTGGCATTACTCGTACTGTGGACGGGAGCTCTTCTTGTTGAATTATTTAGAATTTCGGAAGCCGTCAAATCTGCCAGTCCTTGAATCCTGCTGTTACTGCGAATAACAGAATAACAATATGGCGGTAGTTTATTTTTAATCCACAGCTCGAATGGAAGTGGAGTAGAACAAAAAGAAACAAGCAATACTCAAATAACATTTACACAAGTTCAAGTTCAAGTTTTTTTAATTTATGACACAAAACCACAAATACACTAAACAAGCACTGTCGAGAATAAAAGTTCGAACATTCAATGCTTGTTAATAATTTTACCTTAATGACAACAGCTACGTACCATATAAATTATAATAAATCTAACAAAATATAATTTAACTTAATATAGTCTGACCTGTATAATATAACCTGCTATCTACCCTCTTTTGAAAAAACAAAACAAAAGAACAATCCATTTGACATGAGCAAGTGAGAATGCGTACAGTAGACATCAACCCTGAATGAAATCAAACCTTTTTTTTTTATTTCAAATCCAACAATATTTACGTCCGTTTCTGTTGCCTGAGATTTTTCCTAGCGCGAAAACGAGCGTAAAGTATGCTTGGATTAAGTGAAACCTAACGTCAAACTGTAAGTTTGTTTAGGACGGCACGGGAAAGTCTCCAGCTCTCTTCTTAATTTTGGTGCTAGCTAACGGATGTCTCCCGATGGAAAGAGATTGACCGCTCGAGGAACTTGGGGTTAGCTGACCAGCTGAAATGGCGCATCAGTAAACCCAGAATTTAGAGAAATTTGTTAACGCCTCGTAACCGCGGAATGTTCCGCCTGGGAAATGGAAATAAATCGTTGAAAATTCCTCGGCAAAGTCCTGGATTTTGTTGTGGCACTAAATGTTCGGTTGGTTGTCCCATCAACATTTTCAGTCCGGCCGTTAATTTTTCACTGACTAGGTCATTTGTTTCTCGTTGGCTTGTCTCTGAAAGATTTGACTATAACTGATTTTCCAGCAGGTTTTGACCTTATGACTTCTATTTAAAATGGTCGGCAAAATTCCGCACATTCGCAGTACGAAAAGCATATAAAATATAGTACACCTTACCATCTTTTTACTACTTTAGTCTTCGTTACTGTGTTGATAGTCGGTCGATGTGAATTAGGTAGCCAAGTCCGCGAAGACAGGGTCCACACTCAGTGTTAGAACTACATTCCTTGAAACTGACGTGCAGGATTGCCTCCTTTCAGTTTTTGTACGAAACTTATTCGGCCAAACACTCATTCGACCGACTGGTACCTTTCTTCATTCACACCCTAATTCGTACACCACTATGCTATGGTATACTTTAATTAATTAAGTAAATTGTATATCATCCCAAAATATTATTCCTATAGGTTTAACCTTTTTTTTTTTTTTTTTTTTCTTTTTTTTTTAATAATCCACAAGGTTGCATGATTTCTCTGACATATTCTTCCCAACATATAGGCTATGTTTCCTCGGTTTCCTTTGCTTAGCTACGACAAGTTGGAACGACAATTAGAACAACGACTATTGGAATAATCCGACTAGCATCAGGGAGTCTGCCACTTTATGCGGGTTTAAAAATAAACTGATAACTTTCCACTTAATTAATACATGTTGAAGGGTGTGTGGTCTTTTTCTTCTATTTTTTCTTTTTTTTCACAGTTGTTCGGGTGGGGCTGAAACTGGTAAAGAGTAAATATTAAAGGATTCTTGTTGTGTATAGTGTTCACGTTTAATTGTCTGTTATTTAAGTCATAGGCTAGGTGGATAATTGCAAGTTGTTGTGTTTGGCTATTTATTTATTAGATACAAATATTGTTAATAAATTGCAGCACAAGTCCTTAGGACTTTCTTTGTGCTGCAATAGGATAGGTTATTTTCAATGTTTTGGTTAAAAATTAAAAAACCTACCTACCTAAGTACGCGACAACTCTTTTCGAGGCGTCTCAGGCTCTCGATTATTAGTTCCGAGGAGATCATTGGCCAGAAAAGCCGGTTGTGTAATTTTTTCCGTGTTTCTAATCCTAAGAGGACCGGGATCGGTCCATAATCTTTTAAACACGGCACAGTTTCAAAGTATGCAGTTACACAAACTATCTCTTCAGCGGCTTGGTGCTTTAAAACATGAGATTGCGTCGGATCCGCAACTTTTAAATCGAATGGCGATTCGACGTTAGCGAGTAATTGAAATGAGAAATTTAAGATTTGTTTTAAATATTATATACTAATTATTATTACGGCTAGTACAACGGATTTCAGAAGGTCTGGCTTCCGATCAGATCAAGCAACCCGCATTTTGTTGTATCCCACATCCTCATCCGGGTTCCGGATCTTCTCCGCAGGGGGTCGGCATTTCTACGGGTTCTTGGACATTCCGGTTGAGCAGCTTTAGACTTCCTTCATGAGTACCGTACATAATCTGGGTAGTTATATTGTAATCCCCTATGTAGCCGGCGGGAGTAACTTGAGAAGTCTACTGAATTATGTTTGCCATGTAGTTAGTGACCACGTTGCTGTCATTGGTAAGCTACTGGTGGCGAAAGCCGAAGTGGGAAATCGGAGTGTTTTAGGAAATTATTCGCTTGAAGCGTTGTGTCGAAGGATAGATATAGATAGATAGATATTTTTATTGATCATGGCACTAAATACGTCGACCATTACGTTTCATGTGTTAAAATACTTGAATATATACAACTATTGCATAAAAGAAAATAAATCACTTGGAATTCACTTGTTTTTTGCTAATCTTCTCAGTGAAACCAGACATATTTCAGGTCGATGTTGATTTTTACGCGTTAAAAGCGGATCAGTTTCGCCTGTGGGCACTTAGCTTAGTTTTGATGCTAGTGACCCCTCGGTCCTACTTTTTTGTCTCGTAAAGCGTGCTTGCACCGGGCGTACCCCCAGCAGATGTTCTAAATCTGATGGCCTCCCGTCATTCACTCCCGTCAGACCGGCTACTAATTTCCCGTAACGAGTTTGCATACAGGAAGTGTGATATAGTTTCACACCTGCTCTTTTGGAATGAAATAGCGGTACCTATATTGACTGAGTTACTAGGGTTATCAGTAGCATATATAATAATAATATATTAGCAAATTGGATGGCAGGCCGTTAAGCCTCTATGATATATATGCCTCGATATATCGAGGCAGAGCGTTGTTTCTGGAAAGGTATATCTAAAGAGAATCCCTTTATCAGGGTCGTCGTAAGGGGGAGAGGTGAGGTGGGTGCAGTAGAGGCGTCATTTGGGGAGGGGGACAGCTGCCCCCCCCCCCCTGGCCTTCCAAGGGGGCCCAGAGCTACACAGGAAAAATAAAAAAATAGCAAGAAATAGTCAGTTGCTCATCAAAATTGTGACATCTGATTGCGCCATAGCAGTTGACAAAGGTTGACCCATGAAAAACTCTTTTTCGCAATGTTATTTTTTCACACAATTTTCACTTTTAATGACGACACATTGTTCGAGGACGGAATGTCTTCAGGGCGCGTCTGAGCCTGGGTCAGTTGTGTGTCTGAACTCTGAACCTGAAGAGAGACATTATCTCTACAACATGGCGTCGAGTATCACTTTGTGGGATCCCAAAGCGTAAGTGGAGGGATACCTATGACTTCGCAGTAGTTGTCGGTCTGTCCGTCCGTCTGTCAGAACGACAACTCTCGAAGGGAATGAGATATTCTGATGACACTGAGTGTGAGGATTCTTTGGGTCAAGGGAAAGGCCGAGTTCATAGATGGGCCCCATTGCGTAGCATTGTGGGGTTTTGCGGAATCGCGACACCGGGGTCTAAAACCCTTGGATTGAAGGTTTTCTGGATTGGAATGTTGATCATGTAGTCTTTGAGGGTGACCCAGGCAGAGGACAGGTTTGTAAAGAGCAAAAGCTGAAGATATGATTAAGTTAAGAAGTCTAGGTTTGTACGGAGCTTGACCCAGTCTGTCACTTTTATGACGGAAACCTTTCTCGCTCTTTATGACTTTATGACGGAGACCTTTCTCGCTCTTTTATTTAAAGTTGAAAAAATAGATTATTTTTTTTTCCTCTCCTCTTTTTTTCTTTAAATAGAATGTTCAGTTAATTGATTCTGTTTGATGTTTAAATTAGTATAGGTTATTTCCCTGCCCTAGCCAAGCACTACATTTGTGCTTTCCTAGCAGGAATGTAAATTGTGTATTCATTTGTTTTTTAAATATAGTCCAATGAAACTGAACTGAAACTTTTGAACTCAACGGCGAAACGATCATAAAGATGTCAATGACGTCATTTTGCTTCCCAAGGGAATCTTAGTCAGAAAGTTTCCAGTTGCAATTCCCGCCGTCCAAAACTGAAATGGGGGATCGGTAAATCGACTCTTCCCATTGGCTTTGAGAGCTCCTGCAGTATCTTGCCTCAAACAGGGACAACAAGAGTGGTTTCGTCGATCAATGGCTATGGACGAAGAGTCATCACCTTGTTAAAGTGAATGCTGGTCGGTAGTGACTCGATCAAAGGAACCAAGGCTTCAGTTTTTATGGCACTTGCAGCCTCTGGCTCAAGTGCCATATACCGATCACAATTCCGTCTGTCGGTGTGTCGGTCTGTCGGTCGGTCCGAGTTTTTTTGTCCCACATATCCGAGTTAGGGTACTTCCAGATGTGCTAGGACAATGAAACTTGGCAGGCATATCAGGGACCCGACCAAACTAACCTGGAAATAATCAGTTTCCCGATCCGACCATATGGGGGGGAGTGCGGGGCGCTGGAAACTTGCAAATTTAGGGCATTTTGTCACTTTTTTCTGAGTTAGGGTACTTCTAGATGAGCTAGGACAATGAAACTTGGTAGGAATATCAGGGACCCGACCAAACGAACCTGGAAATAATCAGTTTCCCGATCCGACCATATGCGGGGGAGTGGGGGCGCTCGAAACTTGAAAATTTAGGGCATTTTGTCACACTTTTTCGAGTTAGGGTACTTCCAGATGAGCTAGGACAATGAAACTTGGCAGGAATATCAGGGACCTGACCAAAGTGACCTGGAAATAATAAGTTTCCCGATCCGACCATATGCGGGGGAGCTGGGGCGCTGGAAACTTTAAAATTTAGGGCATTTTGTCACACTTTTTCGAGTGAGGTTACTTCCAGATGAGCTAGGACAATGAAACTTGGCAGGAATATCACGGACCCGACCAAACTAACCTGGAAATAATCAGTTTCCCGATCCGACCATATGGGGGGGAGTGCGGGGCGCTGGAAACTTGAAAATTTAGGGCATTTTGTCACACTTTTTCGAGTTAGGGTACTTCCAGTTGTGCTAGGACCATGAAACTTGGCAGGCATATCAGAGACCCGACCAAACAAAATTAGGAATAATCAGTTTTCTGATCCGACCATTTTGGGGGGGGGGGGGGGTGGAGGGCAGGGGAATCCGGGAAACTGAGAAGTGTGTAACTTTCGAACGGATGATCGGATTGTAATGAAACTTCATAACTGAAGAGAATATATATCTGGAATGTCCCGTTTAAAGTCTTGACCGGATTCGGTAGCCAGTGGGGAGTTGGGGGGGGGGAGACCGGAAATTTCAAGAAACGGTTAGAATGGAGGGATCGGAGTGAAACTTGCTGGGAAGAACAAGCATCTGCTCTAGATAAGTCCTTTAGACCATTGTACTGGATCCGGACACTTATGGGGGGGGGGGGGGGGGCCGGAATTCCGGTGATGGTGGTTTTTTGGATTTTCACGATGAAACTTGGCAGGCATATCAGGGACCCAATCAAACTGACTTCAAAATAAAAATATTGTCGATCAGATAATGGTGGGGGAGTGGAGGGAGGGGAATCCGCAGGGGAATCCGGGAAATTGAGAAGTGTGTAACTTTCGAACGGATGATCGGATTGTAATGAAACTTCATAACTGAACAGAATATATATCTGTAATGTCCCGTTTAAAGTCTTGACCGGATTCGGTAGCCAGGGGGGAGTTGGGGGGGGGAGACCGGAAATTTCAAGAAACGGTTAGAATGGAGGGATCGGAATGAAACTTGCTGGGAAGAACAAGCATCTGCTCTAGATAAGTCCTTTAGACCATTGTACTGGATCCGGACACTTATGGGGGGGGGGGGGGGGTCCCGGAATTCCGGTGATGGTGGTTTTTTGGATTTTCACGATGAAACTTGGCAGGCATATCAGGGACCCAATCAAACTGACTTCAAAATAAAAATATTGTCGATCAGATAATGGTGGGGGAGTGGAGGGAGGGGAATCCGCAGGGGAATCTGGGAAGAACAAGCATCTGCTCTAAATAAGTCCTTTAGACCATTGTACTTGATCCGGACACTTATGGGGGGGGGGGTCCCGGAATTCCGGTGATGGTGGTTTTAGGGATTTTCACGATGAAACTTGGCAGGCATATCAGGGACCCAACCAAACTGACTTCAAAATAAAAATGTTGTCGATCAGATAATGGTGGGGGGAGTGGAGGGAGGGGAATCCGAAATTTTCAGTCATGCGTAATTTTGGAATGGGTGATCGGATTCGAGTGAAATTTAAGAGTTCAACAGAGGACATTTCTCCGATGATTTTTTTCATATCCGGACCGGATCCGGCAACTATTGGGGGGGAGGCGGAAACTACGTGCCCCGTTTAGAATGGAGGGATCGGGATGGAATTTTGTGGGAAGAACAAACAGATGCTTTAGGTAAGTCATTTGCTGAATCGGATTGGCTACGTGCACCGCGGGGGAGCTGGGTGGGGTGGGGGGGACCGGAAATCTCGAGAAACGGTTAGAATGATGGTATCGGAGTGAAACTTGCTGGGAAGAACAAACATCTGGTCCATGTAAATCTTTTACATAATTTGACTGGATCCGGACACTTGAGGGGGGGGAGGAGGGGTATCCCGGAATTCCGTTTTTGGGGGATTTTCACAACGAAACTTGGAAGGCATATCAGGGACCCGGTCAAACTGACTTGGAATAAAAAAAAAATCCTCGATATGATAATCTTGGGGGGGGGGAGTTGAGGGAGGGGAATCTGGAATATTGAGTCATGCGTAACTTTGGAACGGGTGATCGGATTCGAGTGAAATTTAATAATTAAACAGAGGACATTTTTCTCTTGTGACCTTTTTCATTTCCGGACCGAATCCGGCAATTATCGGGGGGAGGGCGGAAAATACTTGACCCGCTTAGACTGGTGTGATCTGGATCGAACTTCGTGGGAATGACAAACAGATGCTCTGGATTAATCATTTACAGAACCGGATTGGCTCCGGTTATTGTGGGTGGAGTTGGAGGAGGGGGAGGGGGGTCTGGGATTCCGGTGATCGCGCGTTAAGGTACTTCCAGATGTGCTAGGACGATGAAAATTCGCTGGAATATTGGAGACTCAACAACATTTGCTTAGAAATTGCTACTTCCCAAATCCGATTATTCCTTAAAGTACCAATCTTGACCGCAAAGTAAAAAAAATACTTTTAAGCAATATATGCATTTTCGTGATGCCCATCAGCCCATTAGCAGTTTTGCCTCAAGGGTTTTGCTTACAAATGAAGTTCCAGCTCCCTTATAGCGCGCATCTCAACCGCAAAGTCGAAACTTACTTTTGATCAATCAAATCATCTTGACACATGCAAGTGCCATATGAGCTTACAGCACTTGTTCATTCTTCTGGTCGAATTTAATGAATTTCTCATCAGATTAGTTTCGAGAGTTTAGTGTGTTCCTAAGTTGAAGCTATGGTAGTTAAACCAGGGAAAGCCCGAAGACCCAGGAAAGTACAAGAAAGAAAGCTTCAGCTCGCAAAAAATGCCAAATTAGAACCACTCCCTTTCTTTGCCAGTAAAACGCATAGAAGATCCGGGGCAATTACGATGCGGACAGAAAGTGATGTTTTCCCAGCTGGATCTTCATGGATCCCAACTTTTCAGTACCGAATGAATGATGGTGCCGAAAATGTTGGCAGGAATTCCAGTTCGGGACCGCTCGATCCTGATCGTATGTCCGCGACAGTAAACCGCCCTAAACGCCAGAAACTAGCAGAAATATAGAAGACAAATTAACGCCACTTTTGCGGCCAGTAAATATTCAGTTAATCAATCTATAAATAATTTGCTCTATTTTTATGGCACTTGCAGCCTCTGGCTCAAGTGCCATATACCGATCACAATTCCGTCTGTCGGTCCGTCGGTCTGTCGGTCGGTCCGAGTTTTTTGTCACACTTTTTCGAGTTAGGGTACTTCCAGATGTGCTAGGACAATGAAACTTGGCAGGCATATCAGGGACCCAACCAAACTAACCTGGAAATAATCAGTTTCCCGATCCAACCATATGCGGGGGAGTGCGGGGCGCTGGAAACTTGAAAATTTAGGGCATTTTGTCACACTTTTTTCCGAGTTAGGGTACTTCTAGATGAGCTAGGACAATGAAACTTGGCAGGAATATCAGGGACCCGACCAAACGAACCTGGAAATAATCAGTTTCCCGATCCGACCATATGCGGGGGAGTGGGGGCGGTAGAAACTTGAAAATTTAGGTCATTTTGTCACACTTTTTCGAGTTAGGGTACTTCCAGATGAGCTAGGACAATGAAACTTGGCAGGAATAGCAGGGACCTGACCAAATGGAAATATTAAGCTTCCCGATCCGACCATATGCGGAGGAGTGGGGGCGCTGGAAACTTGAAAATTTAGGGCATTTTGTCACACTTTTTCGAGTTGGGGTACTTCCAGATGAGCTAGGACAATGAAACTTGGCAGGAATATCAGGGACCCGACCAAACTATCCTGGAAATAATCAGTTTCCCGATCCGACCATATGCGGGGGAGTGGGGGCGCTGGAAACTTGAAAATTTAGGGCATTTTGTCACACTTCTTCGAGTTCGGGTACTTCCAGTTGTGCTAGGACCATGAAACTTGGCAGGCATATCAGAGACCCGACCAAACAAACTTAGAAATAATCAGTGATCGGATTGTAATGAAACTTCATAACTGAATAGAATATATATCTGTAATGTCCCGTTTAAAGTCTTGACCGGATTCGGTAGCCAGGGGGGAGCTGGGGGGGGGGGAGACCGGAAATTTCAAGAAACGGTTAGAATGGAGGGATCGGAGTGAAACTTGCTGGGAAGAACAAGCCTCTGCTATAGATAAGTCCTTTAGAGCATTGTAATGGATCCGGACACTTATGGGGGGGGGGGGGAGGGGGTTTCCCGGAATTCCGGTGATGGTGGTTTTGGGGATTTTCACGATGAAACTTGGCAGGCATATCAGGGACCCGATCAAACTGACTTCAAAATAAAAATTTTGTCGATCAGATAATGGTGGGGGGAGTGGAGGGAGGGGAATCCGAAATTTTCAGTCATGCAAAATTTTGGAATGGGTGATCGGATTCGAGTGAAATTTAAGAATTGAACAGAGGACATTTCTCCAATGATCTTTTTCATATCCGGACCGGATCCGGCAGCTATTGGGGGGGGGGGGGGGCGGAAAATACGTGACCCGTTTAGAATGGAGTGATCGGGATGGAAATTTGTGGGAAGAACAGACAGATGCTCTAGGTAAGTCATTGGCTGAATCGGATTGGCTACGGGCACCGTGGGGGAGCTGGGGGGGGGGGGGGGGACCGGAAATCTCGAGAAACGGTTAGAATGATGGTATCGGAGTGAAACTTGCTGGGAAGAACAAACATCTGGTCCATGTAAATCTTTAACATAGTTTGACTGGATCCGGACACTTGAGGGGGGGGGAGGAGGGGGTTTCCCGGAATTCCGTTTTTTGGGGGATTTTCACGACGAAACTTGGAAGGCATATCAGGGACCCGGTGAAACTGACTTGGAAGAAAAAAAAATCCTCGATATGATAATCTTGGGGGGGGGGGGAGTTGAGGGAGGGGAATCCGGAATATTGAGTCATGCGTAACTTTGGAACGGGTGATCGGATTCGAGTGAAATTTAATAATTAAACAGAGGATATTTTTCCCTGGTGATCTTTTTCATTTCCGGACCTAATCTGGCAATTATTGGGGGGAGGGCGGAAAATACTTGACCCGCTTAAACTGGTGTGATCTGGATCGAACTTCGTGGGAATGACAAACAGATGCTCTGTATTAATCATTTACAGAACCGGATTGGCTCCGGGTATTGTGGGTGGAGTTGGAGGAGGGGGGGTCTGGGATTCCGGTGATCGCGCGTTAAGGTACTTCCAGATGTGCTAG
This sequence comes from Branchinecta sandiegonensis, assembly GCA_030848855.1. Taxonomy (NCBI): domain Eukaryota; kingdom Metazoa; phylum Arthropoda; class Branchiopoda; order Anostraca; family Branchinectidae; genus Branchinecta; species Branchinecta sandiegonensis. Next base: position 15,579,847 of record JAUPMV010000003.1, on the reverse strand, counting down.
GACGATGAAACTTCGCTGGAATATTGGAGACTCAACAAAATTTGCTTAGAAATTGCTACTTCCCAAATCCGATTATTCCTTAAAGTACCAATCTTGACCGCAAATTAAAAAAATACGTTTAAGCAATATATGCATTTTCATGATGCCCATCAGCCGATTAGCAGTTTTGCCTCAAGGGTTTTGCTTACAAATGAAGTTCCAGCTCCCTTAGAGTTCGCATCTCAACCGCAAAATCGAAACTTACTTTTGATCAATCAAATCATCTTAACCCATGCAAGTGCCATATGAGCTTACAGCTCTTGTTTTATTTGGGTGGGGAGCGATAATCACTGGTGTGGTTGCTGCTAGTTCTTTGGTTTTCTTTATCTTACTTCGTAGTCGGTGTTAACCAGCTCAGTCATAGTCTAGGACCTAGGAGGTACGAGGAGACAATTCTTTCCAAATGAGAGTAAACTTTACACCACAAAACGTCTATTTGATACTTGTCAGGCTACCCCTTTTGATTTTACTAACTATGAAATTTGTACAGATATCAAGATTTGAACCGAAATATTTAAAGTCCGTTGGAGATATTTTGTTTTGCTATACATAGATCTGTAACCTCTCGTTTAAGGATTTTGAGACCCAGATCTTTGAAAACTTAAGGTTCGGGTTTACAAAAAAGAGCGGCTGGGGTTGCATTTTATTTGTTTTCAGGTTACGATTTTTATCATCATAACTATCAAATTTGTCTGCAAGGTCTTTGTCTGGAACTTGAATCGTGCTTTCCTCGTTTTCAGCCGCTCGCTAGTCTCTAGGGAGTTTCGCTGAAAACACGAAACGCTCCGAATGTTTATTTTCCTGTCCCGAACCCGAGAGCTGTTTACTTCAGTCGGAAAAGTTCAAACGTTTGCCAGAATCGCTTCTTTTGCGAGTTAGTTTTCGCTGAAGTCTCAGGAAAGGTGCGTCGCATGCCTCGCTACACGGCAGCTTGGCACGGTCACGTAAAAGAGGAAATGTATAGTTTTGATGAGGGTGCACTCTTATGCACACTTCTGCTTCAGGCCGTCGTCTTGTGGATGCCCTGCTTCTCCTTGACTTAGCAAGAAAAAAAGAACCTAGATTTCTTAGCCTTCGCTTAGTTATCTAAATCCATCTTAACGACCTGGGTATCTGATTACTCTAAATGACCAAGTCCAAAACATGCCCAGTGAACGTCTGGAAGAACGAGAACGTCGCCCGAACGGTTACTCAGACCCTGTGTCAACCAATAAACGGCGTTCGTTGGGGACAGCTATTGTGACGCTTGCGGTTCTTCCGCTAGGTGCACGGCGATTCTTCATCGGCACGTAGAGTTAGTTATCAAGAGTATTGAACAACGGTATAGGAAGTTGAGGTGTAACTCGTCGCTGAAAACGTAAAATGTTTGAACTTACTTATGTAGACTGGGTTTAACCAGAGTGAAAAAATCACGACTGTATAGTTCATATTCAGTATCGGTTCATTGCGGCAAGATTCCTATTCTGAAAACTGATTTGTTTTTGGCGGAAAGTCATCACATTTAGGACAGTGTATTATAACAACTTTTCGTCCAATTCCGCTATAAAATAATACAACCAAAACTGGATGGGAGGCCACACCGATTTCCAACCTCCCCTTATGTACATTGTATACAAGTCTGCTCCTGTGCATCCCTTGATTTTTACTCGAATATCACGCTAACAAAGCAGCCCTCTGTGCACATACCAGCGATACTTGTCCGTATGACAGTTGATCTGATTTTTATGGCACTTGCAGCCTCTGGCTCAAGTGCCATATACCGATCACAATTCCGTCTGTCGGTCTGTCGGTCTGTCGGTCGGTCCGAGTTTTTTTGTCCCACATATCCGAGTTAGGGTACTTCCAGATGTGCTAGGACAATGAAACTTGGCAGGCATATCAGGGACCCGACCAAACTAACCTGGAAATAATCAGTTTCCCGATCCGACCATATGGGGGGGAGTGCGGGGCGCTGGAAACTTGCAAATTTAGGGCATTTTGTCACTTTTTTCTGAGTTAGGGTACTTCTAGATGAGCTAGGACAATGAAACTTGGCAGGAATATCAGGGACCCGACCAAACGAACCTGGAAATAATCAGTTTCCCGATCCGACCATATGCGGGGGAGTGGGGGCGCTCGAAACTTGAAAATTTAGGGCATTTTGTCACACTTTTTCGAGTTAGGGTACTTCCAGATGAGCTAGGACAATGAAACTTGGCAGGAATATCAGGGACCTGACCAAAGTAACCTGGAAATAATAAGTTTCCCGATCCGACCATATGCGGGGGAGTTGGGGCGCTGGAAACTTGAAAATTTAGGGCATTTTGTCACACTTTTTCGAGTGAGGGTACTTCCAGATGAGCTAGGACAATGAAACTTGGCAGGAATATCACGGACCCGACCAAACTAACCTGGAAATAATCAGTTTCCCGATCCGACCATATGGGGGGGAGTGCGGGGCGCTGGAAACTTGAAAATTTAGGGCATTTTGTCACACTTTTTCGAGTTAGGGTACTTCCAGTTGTGCTAGGACCATGAAACTTGGCAGGCACATCAGAGACCCGACCAAACAAAATTAGGAATAATCAGTTTTCTGATCCGACCATTTTGGGGGGGGGGGGGGGTGGAGGGCAGGGGAATCCGGGAAACTGAGAAGTGTGTAACTTTCGAACGGATGATCGGATTGTAATGAAACTTCATAACTGAAGAGAATATATATCTGTAATGTCCCGTTTAAAGTCTTGACCGGATTCGGTAGCCAGGGGGGACTTGGGGGGGGGGAGACCGGAAATTTCAAGAAACGGTTAGAATGGAGGGATCGGAGTGAAACTTGCTGGGAAGAACAAGCATCTGCTCTAGATAAGTCCTTTAGACCATTGTACTGGATCCGGACACTTATGGGGGGGGGGCCGGAATTCCGGTGATGGTGGTTTTTTGGATTTTCACGATGAAACTTGGCAGGCATATCAGGGACCCAATCAAACTGACTTCAAAATAAAAATATTGTTGATCAGATAATGGTGGGGGAGTGGAGGGAGGGGAATCCGCAGGGGAATCCGGGAAATTGAGAAGTGTGTAACTTTCGAACGGATGATCGGATTGTAATGAAACTTCATAACTGAACAGAATATATATCTGTAATGTCCCGTTTAAAGTCTTGACCGGATTCGGTAGCCAGGGGGGGGGGGGGGGGGAGACCGGAAATTTCAAGAAACGGTTAGAATGGAGGGATCGGAGTGAAACTTGCTGGGAAGAACAAGCATCTGCTCTAGATAAGTCCTTTAGGCCATTGTACTTGATCCGGACACTTATGGGGGGGGGGGGTCCCGGAATTCCGGTGATGGTGGTTTTGGGGACTTTCACGATGAAACTTGGCAGGCATATCAGGGACCCAATCAAACTGACTTCAAAATAAAAATTTTGTCGATCAGATAATGGTGGGGGGAGTGGAGGGAGGGGAATCCGAAATTTTCAGTCATGCGTAATTTTAGAATGGTTGATCGGACTCGAGTGAAATTTAAGAATTCAACAGAAGACATTTCTCCGATGATTTTTTTCATATCCGGACCGGATCCGGCAACTATTGGGGGGGGGGGGAAATACGTGCCCCGTTTAGAATGGAGGGATCGGGATGGAACTTTGTGGGAAGAACAAACAGATGCTCTAGGTAAGTCATTTGCTGAATCGGATTGGCTACGTGCACCGCGGGGGAGCTGGGTGTGGGGGGGGGGGGTTGGACCGGAAATCTCGAGAAACGGTTAGAATGATGGTATCGGAGTGAAACTTGCTGGGAAGAACAAACATCTGGTCCATATAAATCTTTTACATAATTTGACTGGATCCGGACACTTGAGGGGGGGGGGAGGAGGGGTATCCCGGAATTCCGTTTTTGGGGGATTTTCACGACGAAACTTGGAAGGCATATCAGGGACCCGGTCAAACTGACTTGGAATAAAAAAAAAATCCTCGATATGATAATCTTGGGGGGGGGGAGTTGAGGGAGGGGAATCCGGAATATTGAGTCATGCGTAACTTTGGAACGGGTGATCGGATTCGAGTGAAATTTAATAATTAAACAGAGGACATTTTTCTCTTGTGACCTTTTTCATTTCCGGACCGAATCCGGCAATTATCGGGGGGAGGGCGGAAAATACTTGACCCGCTTAGACTGGTGTGATCTGGATCGAACTTCGTGGGAATGACAAACAGATGCTCTGGATTAATCATTTGCAGAACAGGATTGGCTCCGGTTATTGTGGGTGGAGTTGGAGGAGGGGGAGGGGGGTCTGGGATTCCGGTGATCGCGCGTTAAGGTACTTCCAGATGTGATGGGTGGTAGGGTGGTTAGGGGAGGAAGGGTGGGCTAGGGAGGTAAGGGGGGTAAGGTGAGGTTGGGAGGGAAGAATGGGGGGAGGGGGAGTTGAGTATTGATGACTGAGAGAGATTGGATTTATTTTTTCTTTTTTTCTTTACACAGGTAAGTAGTTATGTGGACTTTCGCGCGAATGCAAACCCTCATAGGTTTTTTCTCCAGCGCGAAAGTGTTGCTTTTTATTTATTTATTTGTGAATGTTGAAAAATAAAAAAACTTGAACTTGAACTTGAACTAGGACGATGAAACTTCGCTGGAATATTGGAGACTCAACAACATTTGCTTAGAAATTGCTACTTCCCAAATCCGATTATTCCTTAAAGTACCAATCTTGACCGCAAAGTAAAAAAAATACTTTTAAGCAATATATGCATTTTCGTGATGCCCATCAGCCCATTAGCAGTTTTGCCTCAAGGGTTTTGCTTACAAATGAAGTTCCAGCTCCCTTATAGCGCGCATCTCAACCGCAAAGTCGAAACTTACTCTTGATCAATGAAATCATCTTGACACATGCAAGTGCCATATGAGCTTACAGCTCTTGTTTTTTTCGTTCCAAAAATTTCTAAGAAACAGCTATTGCGATCTGTTCTCTGGGAGGCTTTTTTGTTCATGATCTGATTCCTTTTTCTTCCAGGTTTTATCTTCTTTCGACCATGAACGTGATCGATACGTTAGTGCAGCAAAATGGCGTCAACGCCCTCCACCACAGCCTAGTGAGTCAGTTAGCAAACACGTCACAGAATAGCTCAAGTCGAATGTCTGTCAAGTCGGACGATGACGAGAGCAAAACTAACCTGATCGTCAATTACCTACCTCAGACCATGACACAGGAGGAAATCCGGTCGCTTTTCGGATCCATAGGCGAAGTCGAAAGCTGTAAGCTCATCAGGGACAAAGTCACAGGTATGTTCAAACATCTTTCCTCCGAATATGTCTTTGCCTTCAATAATAGTTGCGTTTTTGCAGATACCATGGTATCTGTTACCGCGGTAACTGGATCTGCAATTAGTCGTTTTTGCAGTGTGGTATCTGATATACGGTTGCTCTGCAGAAACGACAATTGCCGAAATTGCGCATTTCAAAGTCATCCCAAAAGAAAAACGGATATTCAGTCACGTCACTAAGTGCCAAACTTCTTTCCCACCAATTTGACTAAAACTGATGAAAGTGAGATGACTTTTTCAGATACCACGACCAGTTACCACGGTCGGACCCTGGTATCTGAATATCTGATACCACGATAACTGGCCAGATACCACGATAACTGCAAAAACGACTTTATACCGTTGTATCAGATACCATGGTATCTGCAAAAACGCGACTAATATATATTTTCCTAGGTAGTATTTCTGGAAAGAACATTTGTTGACCGTGCTGGATGTGACAGTGTCGTTGATTGGTGGGGTCTCAGAAAACTCCCCAACTACCCCCCCCCCCCCCCCAAACAGTTAGGGGAGCTGCCGTATTCGGGTGAATGTGCAGCCTTGGGAGTGTAGCTGTAGAGATTAACGATAAAGATAACTTGCTCTTTCAAATAGTTGACCTCGGAAAGGCTCTTAGTTTGACAGTATTTTACATTATAATCTTACATTTTTTGTTTGTTTGTAATTAGAAATGTACTGCAGTTTGGTAATGTGTTATTTTTTCTTTCTTATTCTTATACACCATCTTATGCTTTTGTAGCTATTTGGGTTAACAAATACAGGCATACATTAAGGATCTCTTTGCTTTCCTTTTCTACTATTCTTTTTTGCAATTTCTTCTTTTGAAGGCTAATTGTCCTTCTTCCCTAGGCCAGAGTCTCGGTTACGGGTTCGTAAATTACCATAGGATAGAAGACGCCGACAAGGCAATCAATACCCTCAATGGACTGCGGTTGCAGAACAAAACTATTAAGGTAACCGATTTTAAGTAATTTAAAGTACTCCTTGAGAGACTGGCAACATACATTCAAACAACGGATAAAACGGATACGCCAGCTACGATGCTTTGGTAGCGATATTTCAGCCCTTCTTGGCAAGGGTCCTCGTCAGGCTGTCGGACGTCAGGGACAACTTGGCAAGAAGGGGCAATATCGCTGCCAAAGCATCGTAGCTGACATATCCGTTTTATCCATTCTTTGAATGTTATTTTGAGTTTTATTCGGGTGGGGGGACGAGTTTTATATAGTCTAACGGGTATTTATTTTTTCGCTGCCAGTTCTTTCTGTTTTAGTACCCTATGTTAACCACTTTACGGTTTGAGGTACGGTAGGACACGTACTGAGGGGTGGCTCTAATTATGGTTTTCAGGTTACCATTTTTTGATTCTCCAAACTATATATTTCGTCGGGATATCAGAATTTTCTACCTAAACATTTCAAAGTTCCTAAGAGATATTTTCTTCAGAATTTATGGTTTTACTATAGGTAGATCTTTAAACCTTTGTTGAAAGATGTTGGAACGCGCTTCCTTTTGAAGCATTCTGAAGCCTTCTGAAACCTTCCTGTTACAACAAGCCACTATATAGCAAGATTATAACAGCTGGTGTTCAATCCTGTTGAGAATTCTCCTGTGGAATATGGAGGTCTAACGTCTGTGCTAACATAATTGTGTTATTGTTCATTTTTATGCTCTGTGGGGTCCAACGTGCAGAGTTTCTCCTCCGGCCCGGAACTAAACCCCGCACTCCATTTCCATTGTCGCACTTACGCTCCTATGACTCCTGAAATCTCGCCGAATTGAGGGGGGGGGGGGTCAGGACAAAACACTATTGTCAGGGATTGGGAGGCATTTTCTTCGGCCACAATAAGAGATTTGTGAATGGACTTATCTTCGAAGTGTTTAGCGCTGAGCGATTTGGGCTCGATTCATCTTGAGAGGTGACAGGTCGGCGTTCCACCGAAGACATTTGAAGTGGGTCTCATTGTCACTTTGTTATGCGGCAGCAGATTAGCGTTCCCAGATTGTAGTCCTAAACATTTTAACCTCGATTCCGTTGGCCCTTTTCTCCCTATTGTATACTTCGCACCGTGTCCTTTTGAAATCTGAAAAAAATGTCGAAAAAATGTCGATTTAACCAACTAGGAAATTTCCAGACCATAGTCCTTTGGTCTGAAAGTAGTCTTGTAGTATTTTTTTGCAGTTTACCTTTCCCTTTTTGATTAGATTAGATTGTTAGATTATATATGGGGTTTATTGGAAATTTTTTTAGTAACTACAAAACCCTCCAAAAGCTTTCACTTGTTAAGAGGTTTATCAAACCCATTTGACAAACTAACCTACATAACACTGTAATTAACAAAAAAATGAAAAAAGGAGAAGAAATTATTCACTTACTGGGTTCCTGGTCAAACGCCCATTGAAGCTATTTTCGGGTTTTAATGTTTTTTTCTTTGAAATTAGCTTCTATAAAATAGTTAGATATTTCCGATCTCATCGAGTGTTTGAGTCAACCATTTCAGTCAGGTGTTGGCGGTAACTTTTTTTTTACTAATTTAAAGCCGATAACAATTTGGTAAGCTTTTTACGAGCGTCCTTTAGATTCCCAGGTTCTGTTCCCGGGCGATTCATTCGCAACGGAACGATGACTCATTGTCGTAGTCTTCGTTCCAGCAATTATTTCACATGAACAAATAAATTGAGAAATTCAGAGCTTTCTAATAAATTAGTTTAGAGGGTCTCAGCCGGCAGGACCGCTATGTGAGTGACGTGTTTTGGTTTATCGATTTTCTTCGCTCTTTCGGAAAGCAGCTGTTTTCCTCTGAGGAGTATCCCGTTCTGTGGTGTTCAAAGGAGGAAAATAACTCAACAATCGCATGTCTTGCAGCGGGGCATGGGAAGGTTGTCTTGGAATGACAGTGGGGCAGGTGGGACAGGCGACAAGGGTTTTAGTTGGTAGCGCTTAACGGATACGGCAGCTGAGTTGATTCGAGCCATATTTCGGCCCTTCTTGGCAAGCATCCTCTTCAGGCTCAAAACTGGAAAAGTGAACTTGTGATCGGGGCCGAAACATCGCCCAAATAAAATCAGCTGACGTATCCGTTTAGCACCGTCAGCTATGATTCTCAGTCAGCTTGAGCTGCACTGTAAAAAAAAATCCTGCAGTATTTGCTACTGGGATTAATCTTGTCTCTACTGAGATAGTCTTTTCTCTAATTTCGATCAATCTTAGTAGAGATAAGAATAATCCTAGTAGCAAATTAATACTGCAGTTAACTTTAATCCATACGCGGAGAAACTTTTTACAGCGTGGAGAGATATTTAGATAAGGATTCTGCAGTAGTTCGCTGCAGTACCAGAACTTCAGTACCATCATCAGTTCCGGACGTAATAGTAACTATCAGGTTGGGGTTGGAAATGGAAATTCTGCCAGGATTTCAGGTACAATACTCAATTCCAGACGGATAAGTTGAGATTGTTTTAACTTGATGATAAAGTGCAGAACATCTACGCGGAAAACCTGCTAAACCTCAAAAAGTTGATTTGGTTCTATTTTCTGGTCGGAGCTGATGAAAGCGCAGAACATCAGACTGAGTCTTACCGTATTTTCTTTTGGCGCAATTAGAACTTTCACTCACAGTTTTGTTCCATACGAAAACCGGATCGACCCAACTTGATTTTACGTTTTGCAAATCTTCTGTCTTGCGGAATATTCTATGTCCCGCGCAATTTTGGTTTAGGTATGTTATTTATTAACCTTTAAACTTCGAAAGCAAGAAAAGATCTTTGCAGCGACTTCTTGAGAACTGTCGTTTCTTGCCTCCAAAGTTTTACCACACATTTATCATCATACCGACTGGCCCTGTAATCTCTTTGAACTGGTGCGACATGAAGAGAGATGTTGGGCGTGACACATAGAATCAACTGTTTTGCTAAGTTCTCCGATGACAGATGGGAGACGTGCGGCAGGTGTGGATTTTGTCAAATTTTGTCTTCAACCTTCAGTCTCTCCTGATGCAGCGATTGTACGATTAAGATTTATCGGCCAAATCTCCTGCACTTTCATCATCAAGTTACAAAATCTCTACTTTACTGTATAGAACTGACGATGGAGCCGAAAATCTTGGCTGGAATTCGAGTCCGCGCGTACCCAACCCTAAAGCTGCGAATATCTGATCTGATTTCCTGACCGGATCTCATATTTCTTACTTCTGGGCTACGGCTCCGTTAATATTTTTAATACTCAACACTATTTTCTCTTTTCAAACAGAACTCAAAACTTCCTTCAATAACTGCCGGAGACTACTCTCTAATTCTTTCAAATTTAAGAGATTCATAACTACTTTTTATTGTTTATTTTTTTGTCAAAAACTCAAAATTGTTCAAATTTCAAAATTCCTAACCATTTATATTTTTAACTGAAACAAATGAAAATTTTAATCAAATTCTTAAAGCTTGGCCGAATAGGGCTGAGATCCAACAGTCTACTTACACACCACTCCTCACTTAAATAAACCTGAAAACCTGACAAAAGTGCGTTACTCCGTTTATCCGCTATCCACAGATAATCGATTTCACCGAATGAATTTATTCTTTCGGGTTTGTGGTACCTCTATGCGCTTGTCCCTCTATGCTTGAAATATTTACCAACTACAAAGGCATCTCAGAAGAAGGTCAACCGGAAGGCAGAAAGGCTCGCGCTCCCCAGCTGTCCCGATGCCATAAATGAATACAAGAAGTAAGCCATTGCCAAAAAGCAAACTTTAAAAGACAGATTCCTTGCCAGTTAACATCATTTTCCTACTTTCTTCAGCCGTGACTTTTCCGGGTTTAGCGTCTTTAATCCTGGAAGTTGAAATTCAAATTCTCTGCATCTGGATGAACGTTGGATTGCCGTGCAGGCAGCGCACATTCCGAACGTTATTGGGTGAAAAAATATAAAATCTTTTAGATGGGTCAATATGTTTCAGTGTATTAATATCAGATGTAAAATAAGCGGTATTTTCGGTTTAACTTTAAAGGACCCCTCTTGCTTATTCTGTCTTTTATAATATAGCTAGCTCCCTTCTGGAATTATAAGCTTCTGAAATCACCACCTTTCTCCATTGTTTCGTTTTGTTCCTACAAATTTTAGCGCTTTTTCAACAGTGCCGAGTTTTGCCCCGTTACGCAACTCAAAGTTTGTCAGAATCTTCAGCGTCCGCTGAGACTCTTTCACACACAAGGATATGAGAATCTTCTGTTTTTGACTTCTCTCATTTGCTTAGTTTTCCCACTGTTTAACCACGGCGCATTCAGTTTTCAAATGTTCTGCGCCCAGCCGCCGCGTCGGAGAGCAAGAAGGCTGGATAGAATCGACAAGCGCTAACAAGAAAATCGCAAAATTCAGGTGGAAATCAATGGTATTTTCGAAAAACGTTTTTTTGATCCACTTCATAGTGAAAACATCATTTGTAGTAAGAGCTCTGGTTTAATGGTATTGCTCTTGTGACCTTTCAGGTCCCGGTACCGTGGTTGAGTGGCCACGGTATTCGGTGATGGCTGCAAGATTAAACGAGTGCTGTAAGCGCACCACGTCATTATCTGAAATCCAGTTTCATTTACTGGGGAGCCGAAGATCTGCTCAACTGGACGAACTGCGTCGGATTTTGACGGAATCACGGAAACCATTTCCAGAGTCAGGACTAAAACAAATATTTACACGCTCTCGCAAATTGGGAGGCGAAGAATTCCGAAGTTCTAATTCGAACGTGAAACTAAACAGTAGATCCGTAAACATCCGTAGCGGTTACTAGCGCTCCTGTGTGCCGGGGTCTGGTTTCCTGTGCGCCTCTACTGCGGTAGATGGCAGAAGAGAGCCATGTACATCGAGCTTTCGTCTTGAACAAAAGTTTCTGCTGTGTGGAAATGCATATGTGTGGAGAAATGAATGAGGATATATGCCACCTTTTGTGTGATTGCAGTGAGTTACGGGGACTCAGGGAGGAGATTTTCGGGGCGGGGGGAACTTATAAGAAATGGATTATTAAAATGATGGGAAGTAAAGATATTAAAGAAATAAGAAATGTTGAGAAGTTCCTCAAGTTAGCTTTTAAACACCGGAAAAATTTCTTTTGATGGGAAAGTTGTGTTTTTAGTGTCAATAAAGTATTCAGAGCAAATTTAAAAATATTAAGTGTGTTAGTGTGTATATACGCATGTAAGATTGTTCACTTTTTGTTTTGTGTTGTTGCATGATGGCCTGATGGTTTTAATGTGCAAATAAATCATTCATCCATTCATTCATTCATATAGGCCACGTTGGATTCGATTTATTTGCACCCACTACCCAGCCATCTTTGTTCCCAGTTAGCTTTCTTGACGAGTCTTTTGATGACAGCCCGTCAAGAATCAGTACTAAAACGCATAGACAGATTGGTTTTGCTAATCAGACTGAGGCTAAAGCTAAACACCAAAACAAAAAAACATAAGAACAAATTCAGAAGTCTAGCTGCTATACACGAAAACACAAGAATAAATTCAGAAATCTTCTCAAAAATTGTGCTTTGTGCCCCATCGCTAACGAAATGATTTTTTATTTGTTTATTCTCTCTCAAGTTTTGAAACTTTACGAACTCGGGAACAAACTTCTTGCTTTAAGTCACATGCTTTGTAGGTAACAGGAGCTGCTAAGGATGCTCTAAGTGAATTAACACTCCTTTCGCCCTTATCTGTCATGCTTTTATCATATTTGGTTTCAGCTTTGTTTTCATTTTCTAGGTGTCATTTGCTCGTCCAAGCAGCGAAGCTATCAAGGGCGCCAATCTATATGTCAGTGGCCTTCCAAAAAATATGACGCAACAAGATATCGAACAGCTGTTCACACCTTTCGGCAAGATAATTACTTCCAGAATACTCTGCGATAATATCACAGGTATGGAAAGGTTTCCCGGATTATTTATAACTCGAGTCTTGTTTTCAGTGTCCCGTGTCAAACCATGAGTTCGCTACGGTTCTCTTTTGATTTCTCGTGTCCGGGACTTGATGTCTTGAAGGCGTTTTTACGGGCGTTGCTTCACGGACTTGTCAGGTGATCGAGTCCGACTCCGTGTTGGACGCGTTGCCGTGTGGATCAGTTCCGACGTGGGACACCGAAGAGCAAAACGGATTGTAGTGCTTGGTGTTGGAAATAGTGCTGGAATCGAAAGGGCACTGAAAATGCAACTTTGGTCTCTGGATGGCAATCAGGCGAGAGAGGAGCTCTTACCACTTGATTCTCACGTTGGAGGGATCAGAAGGGGTCGTTAATTATGTCGCTAAAGGCTTTACTAAAGGACTTGCACTGTAAAAAGTTTCTCTGAGTAAGGATTAAAGTTAACTGCATTATTTGCTATTGGGATTAATCTTATCTCTACTGGGGTGAGGTTAATCCGAATTATAGATAATCGTATCTCATTAGAGACAAAATCAATCCCAGTAGCAAATACTGCAAGATTTTTGTTTACAGTATACCTATTCACTTTCCTGACATGGGCCCATAATTGCCCGTTTCTAGTCGAAACCTCGGAAGAAACGACAAATCCGGTTCCTTCGCTTCCCTCTTCATACTAATAGTGAACCTACTCTATTGCACGCCATCTACGTTGAACAGCCTGGATGAAAATTTGTCCATGGATATAATCGGTGATTGGTTGGCGCGACTGATCCGTCACGGCGCCCACACTTTCCAAGCTGTGGTTGAGCAGTAAAACGAAGTCTCAGGCTGATGCAGAGCAAAATAACACTAGGGAGTAGCGCCAAACTGACACACATTCTAATAGCAGCGATACTAGCACCACTAGCGATAGAGAACGTCCATACTAAAACTCATTCAGCCGTTCACAAGCGCTGGCTCCGATAACTTCATATTTTGAACATAGCAAAAAAATGATACAGTCTCCATTGTTTCCTTGGTATGTGCAGACTGCAGACGCACCTTTGCTTTACTAGAGATTTCTAAACCGGCAAATTAATCTCCCTTTACGTGCCGCAAGCGTACTGGCCGGCGCTACCAAAAATGGAAAGCATACTGCATAGGTCTTACTCTTTAGTGCTTATTTTGCTCTGGGCTGATTAGACAATGGGCCCGGTGCGGCCTTAGTTTCGGCCACCCGCCACAGTTCCATTACTGACGGTTACCACACCCTAATAATTGTTGCTGGCGATGCCGCTGGTAATGGAGACAGTGGGTGAGCCTACAATCAAATCCCGAAATTTTAAGTTAACTTTAGCTTTTTACCTGAACACAAAATTACGCTAGAGGCGTATTCTCGCCGTTCCCTGAGGACTCCACTTGAGGAGCCCCCGCGTTTTTGTTTGTCCCGGGGACTCACTCCCCGTATTCTCGCGAATCCCCACGGACGGGGAATGGTCCGATTATCATCACCATCATCAAAAAGGACTACCTTTCAGATTCGGAGAGGAATCAATTTTTGCTGGTGTTGGTGCAATGTAAAATTAATTAAAAACAAACAGAATAAACTAAACCAAAAATAAAGTGCTTCCGGAATAATTTCGTCAACTGCATATTTTTTTTCGAACAAAATCCATTTTGGAAATATTCCCCGTGTTCTCGCTGTTTTTGTACGCGGAGCCGCGTATTCTGGCCGTTCCCTTCGATTATGGTTGTTCGATCGAGGAGTCCTCGAAGGGAACGGCGAAAATACGCCTTAGGCGATCAACAAAAAGACAAGCGATACCAGGCAAGCAATAACGACACATCCGCTGCTTTTGACCCAGAGCTCGGTGGTTTTCGTAACTTTTTCCTTCGGTTTATATACCGCAACTGGGGAAATTCATTACCAGAAGGGAATCCAAGATTTCCACTTGCATTAGCTTTGCTACCAAATGTCTTCTTCGTTTGTTAATTGTCGATTTTAACTTCCAAGTCTAGATTCAGTGCCACACTGGCAGAAGTTTTGTTTACAGATAACACAAGGATGCGCAGTTTTAACAGATGACTCTTGGGATGCAATCTGTTGTGATTTTGAAAACGTTAACAAGCATTGCCAGGAAGAGCCGAAAAACCGCCGAAAAAGCATCTGCAAACTCTTCTGTTAGTGGCCATGATAACGGAGAAGTCAGCATGTGCTTTTTTGACGGTTTTTCGGCTCTTTCTGGCAATGCTTGTTATGCATAAAAATTTTTCATCAATCAAACAACTTTATTATCCAAATAGCTAACAGCTAGAAGTGAAATACACAGACCCGAAACAAATGAACCAATACACTTACAATATATGACCAGAAATAAATGATGGGATGAAACTACGTAAGAATTGGGCAGAAGAATTAGCAGGATATGGAAGAAACTGATTGCCAGTATTCCTCTCGGACCGACGCACAGAAGACGGGAGGGGAGGGGGGAATAAATACATAACATTTAATGCATAACGTTTTCAGGATCAACAGATTATTTCCCAAGTTACATCTCTGTTGAAACTGCGCATCCTTACGTGATATGTTATGAAACTCCTGACAGTGCTCAATTCAATTCAGTTCAGTTCAGTTTTAATAAATTCAGAAGTAAACGAACAAAATAAGTTTCAAACCCCTACAAAGCTCCGTGGCGCGTTACATAGGGTTAATACCAAAGTAATCAACAAATAAACGAGTCTCTTCACTATTAAAATAAAACAAAAAAGAACAATTTTTTTTTATTTTTACTTACCGCTCCATCCTCAAAGTTCACCTCCAGGTCCACACCGATGTCCCACAATCCCAAAATTTAAACAAATAAAATAAATGACTAAAAAAAAACAAAAAACAATCCTAGCATCCAGGGATGTCGCCCTACACTCATTATTGATCTTACCGTTACACATAATACTTAAACAAACAGATTCAAAACACAAATTATTTGTTCCCGAATGTTTTTATTTCCCATCATATTTATCAACAAAAAATACTTTTAACTGGGACTTAGAGGTGCCAAAACGGCCAATCTTATTTGCTCTCGCTTTTCTTGTGTTCTGTGCTTATAAAAAAACAAGGAAATTTGTCCCGAAAAGATTCGAATGCTTTCCGGTTACACTAGCTCTGCTCCCAAACGACTTCCTTTGTTTAATTTTCGACTTTAATTTCCGAGTCGTGATTCAGTGCCAGTCTCACTTGCTCTCGCTTTTCTTTGACTTTATTTGCCGGAACAAGGAAATGGTTTTCAGGGAAGGATTCGAATGCTTTCCGGTTCCACTAGCTATTCTCCCAAACAGCTTCCTTTTTATGGCACTTGAAGATTCGCTCAAGTGCCATATACGGATCACTTTTCGGTCTGTCGGTCCGTCGGTATGTCGGTCTGTCAGGCCACTGCTCTCGAGTTCGGGTACTTCCAGAAGTGCTAGGACGATGAAACTTGGCAGGCATACCAGGAACCCGACCAAACTAACTTGGAAATAGTCACTTCCCGGATCCGACCACCGTGGTTGGAGTGGAAGAGGGGGAACCTGGGATCTTGAGGTATGTAGAACTTTCGAACGGGTGATCGGATCTTAAACTTGATATTTGTAAAGACCTCGTGTCTCAGATGTTCCATTTTAAGTCCGGACCGGATCCGATGAATGTGGTGAGAGGAGAACCGGAAATCTTGTGACACGCTTGGAGTGGAGCGATCGGGAAGAGATGTGTTTGGAAGAACGAGCACAAAAACTAGGTACACCAGTGACAGAACCGGACCGGATTTGGGCACTGTGGGGGGAGTTGGAGGGGGGTTCCGGAATTCCGGTGATCCGGAGTTAAGGTACTTCCAGGTGGGGTAGGACGATGAAACTTGGCAGGCATAATCAGAGACCGACCAGCTTAACTTGGAAATAGTCAGTTTCCGGATCCGACCATTGTGGGGGGAGTGGAGGGAGGGGGAATACGGAACCTTGGGGCATATACAAATTTCGAACGGTGATCTGATCTTAATCTTAACCCTTTTTTCGGATTTTGTTTGCCGAAAAAAGGAAAATGTTTTCCGATGAGGATTCAGGAGATTTCCGATTGCACAAGTTATTCCTTCTCTGTCCAAGCTTTTTTGTTCTCCACGCTGCAGACGGTCAGGATAAATCAAAGTCGAACTTTTGAATATACGAGAACTTTTCGATGATCTTACAAAAAATTCGGAAAGCGAAGCTGTTTGAATGCTCGTTAAGTTTTTCCGCAGCCGTCTGGAGGGTTATTGCCAAAGCACTGGAGTACCGTACCTGACTTGGAGAAACACTTAGGGAGAGTTGCTATATTGCGTTTTGCAAATTCTTTGGCGGCAGGTGCAAAAGAGGTGCCAGAAAGGGGTAGAGGTACCATAGAGCCTATGCTCATGTCGGAAATATCAAAAGGAGTTAATAACTTTGATCCCAACGCAGAAATTTAATCTGTAGCCTGTTCCTCTGCATTTGAAGAAGTAAAATCTGAAATGCGCCGACCATTTGATGAACGTTTCAGAGTCATCGGCGCTGTCCTTGTTCTCGGCCTATTTCTGTTTATTCTAGAGTTGAAAAAATAAATGTTTTGTATAATTCATACAAAAAATATAACTAAACTAAAGCTTCCGTTGAAAGTTTGTGATCGAAAGCATCTCGGAGAAATGCAGGTTATCATGATCATATGGACTACTAAGGCTGGTAGGTGGCTCCACGGGACTGCCGCTGTGTTCCCAAATGCCCAAGGGTCGACGTCTTTCTGAAAGTTGGAAGGAGAAGTTAACGAACGTCGAAACTTTTCAAGGAAGGAAAGTAATTACACCAGAACAAGGTTCATGTCTCTCAACCTTAAGGAAGAAGAAGAAGAAATTTGAAATATGGGTCCTGCCCCTCGTTTTTCGCGCCGGCTTGCGGCTGCATTCGCGCTCCGAATTGATTATGTTCGCTGAAAAGGACTAGGTTCTCAGCCGGGAGATTGTCGTAGGCGGAATGTTGAATCCCTCTTATAAAATATGCAGGCCAGCGTTGGTATGAATGAATGAAATTTTATCACGGTCTGGATAGGAAGGGAAATAGTGCAGTGCAAAGAAAGTAAAGAAAAATCAGACTGAGCTTTCATTATCGATGTTAATGCACAAGTTGAAGAAACATACATAAAAACGCGAAAAAAGAGTATGTAAAGAGTCGGAGAGAAAGGCGATCGGCTGACCGTATTGACCCTAAAGATTGACGGCGTAGCTTGTTGGCAGTGTTCATCCTTGTGCCTCAGCTAAGAAATATCGTCACCAAAAGGATGACAATCTTAAACCCGTCTTAGGTCACGTGTTACTGGCGAAGTTAATTTTCTGAAAATACGTTCAAGTTGACATGAGCAAACGAAAACAGTGCTCTAGAACATGGCACCGTTTCATTCAGTTGCTCTGGCTTGTCAAATTTTTGAGTCTCCCTCATTGAAAAGTGCCGACTGTTTTGACAGTTAAGAAGATTTGAAAATTCGTACTGGGGATTTGATGGCCAAGGGATTTCAGAATCGGCTGCTAGATTAGGCTCGTATTGCCTTGAAAGGTACGAAAAGTATTTATAGAACGGATCGCAGGACACGGGAGAGTTGGAAGGGTGAGGGCCCTGGAATGTGACATGAGTAACTGTCAGATGCCTGATTTGAGGAATGGAGTTGATGGTTAGCGAAAGCACACGTCCTAGATGTTCCATTTCCCGGTCCGGACTGGGTCCGGGAAATGCGGGGGAGTTGGAGGGGGAGTGTCGGTAATCTTGTAGTATGTATTAATCGCGAACAAGTGGTCCAGTTGGATCGAGCTTGGTAGTTGGCAGCAGCACGTGCCCAGACCGCATGCGACCATAAGCTGAAATACGTGCTAACTACCCTTGCAAGTGCCAGATGAGCTTTCCGATCTTGCTTACTGCAGCTACCCTTCTTTGTTTAAGCAGTGCAACACTGTCTTCGTACCTTTGGCTTTAGTCGCTAGAGTCTGCGCTTGAGCAAATCCTGGGTTAAATAACCGGCAAAAGTCTGTGATGACAAGATATAACCTGACACTATGACCACATAATGGCCTTGTCGTTTCGAGCTTACTGTTCAGTTTTCTTACCCGTTTGCCCGTGAAATTCCGTGTGAAGCCGCAAAATGGTGTTTCCGTGCCGCCACTTGGTGTTAACAGACGGCAAATCTGTATTTACTAAGCCATTCACGACTATGATACGACTGCGTATCTCCTCGTTAACGCTGGTTAACTATTTTATTGCGTTGTATCGCAGACAAGAAAGTTGAAATTTGTCAACGCATAATAACATCGAGAACCACCTTTTTGGTGCAGAACGAAGCGTTTTAACGCCAACGTAGGACGTAGAACCAGCATTACAATATGCGTTTCTGCGGCTGCGTTCCGTTTCAACGCGTTGCGTCTCTTGGTGAACCAGGATTGAACCAGGGGTTAATATTTTTTTTTTCAGTTCAGTTTATTTCCAAACCATTCACGGACTAGCCGAATTTTCGGTTTTTTGTCAACAAAAATAACTGTATCAAGATAAAATGACGTCGAGCTTAAAGTGAATAAATACAACAACAACAATGATGACGTCAGACGTAAATTGACTAAATACAACAACAACAACAAATACTAAGCAAAAGCGCAAAAACTAAGCAGCAAAAAAGCAAAAAAGCGCAAAACTAAGCAAAAGCGAACTTTCGTATGCAAACCATTAAAAGTCTCGGGCAGTGCAGTGCGTCGGCCGTGTCCGAGTGTGGTGCTTAGTTTCGGGGCAAACTTCCGACGCTTCCTGTACTATACCCACCAGGATCGCCTGCGGCCAGTCTTACAGAACCTCATCACTGGTCCCGTCGAATGCCGAGCGCCTTGACAAGGATTCGAACTTCAGGCCGAAACCCGTCCTTGTTCTAAGACTAACGCCTTAACCACTCAGCTATCGATAATCCTGCTGCATGTAAAGCCATCTTCTTAACATCTTTATGATTTGTCAGTCAAGGCAGATTTGTCTTCACCTTTCATCTGTTCGCCTATAACTCATACGACGCGTCATTAGGATTGTCGGGGCACTAAATTCTCGAATTAGTTGCTTTGACACGTTCTGAAAACGCTCCAGAGAACGCCACTCTGAGCGGCGTATCTTACGTCCATTTGGCTGTCACATTTGGAAGGGGATCCAGGGTGAGATGGATTTCGCATCTTCGAAAATCAAAACCTGTTCACTTATATTCGCGAGAAATAGCCCTGGTCCAGTCAGGACGGACAGCTGACCGAAGCTACAGATTTAGAAGTTAAAAATGTGTAAGCAATATTGTTGGTTTAAGCATTGTCCAAATAGATGTAATAAGCTGAATAGCGCTATACGCGATGTTTACGTCTTAATACACGCGCCCGTCCAAATAGAAAACCCGAGAGGTTCTTATGAATGCAGCGTTCGGTGTTGCCACGCTGGTACAGTTTTTCGAGTTTCTAAAGATCAGAAAAAGTATTCTTAGCACTACTTGAAGGACACCAGTACAATTTGACGCCCAATATATTGTTAAAAGCTATTCAATTTATGGATGGACAGCCTTGGTCCTCGAACTAGCAGTAAGCAGTCGTAACAGAACAAAACGTGTTCTTTTGAAGAAAAGTTGTTTCTTTAGCTTCCAACAAAGTAGAACTTTAGTGCTTCTCGTGGCAACACTGACGGCGCTGCTCCTTTCCTCGGCCCGCTGGCAGAAGCAACCAAGCAATCTGATTGGCTCTGCATAAGGAAGAATAGAGCCGAGCTCCATTTTCCTTATTCGCGTTATTACAGCGCGCACCGAGGAAAAGAGGAATCTGTAATAAGGCTTATACGCCGTATTACATCTTACAACACCTATTTGGACAATGCTTTAGAAATTTGTTGATCACAGGAATGAACAGTTGTGAAAAGACATTTAGCAGCTATTCACAATTCTTTGTAGGAGTATTAGCTTCCGCTTGGTTAGCTTCCTACACAAATCTATGCAAATGCAGGGGAAGCACATGCCCGACAACGAGTCACTTGGCTGGCAAATGCTGTGTCCTCAGAACGCGGAAAGTCGCTTATATGCGGTGCATTCGACGTGGAGTTACTCGGGTCGAATTTTCTCCTATAGATACTGCTGGATTCTTCAGCGCGAATCCACGTTCTGGGATACTTTCGTTATTTGTGACACAATGTTTTGAATAGCTTCCGTGCGCAAATTTGATTTTTACTGTACTTTTTCAGATTTAATCGCACGACTTTCTTCCAGAACTTACAGGAGAACGGGGCAGTGTAACAAGTGCATGTCTCCAAGTCTTAGCTAGTAACTCAAGCATTATTTGCGCCACCCCCCATGAATGAAATATATGCATGCAGTTACTGTGAAATTGGGATTGAAAGCTCTAATTATTGTCTACAGTGTATACCTTTTTCCATTTTTGTTGAACGAAGTCGCAGCGTTGCCGAATGCCTTTCTTCTAAACACCTGCTGACCATGACCAAATCGTTTTTGCGCCAGCTTCCGTTTCCAATTTTCTTTTGCTCCTTTCGCGGATTAATTTGCGCTACCAGGTTGACCCCAATAGCTTGAGCGTGACTATTTGCACCACGTTTTTTCTGTCGCATGTATTTACGCCGTTTTTTACTTTGTTTTGCGCCAGGCAGTTCTTCAAAGAAGAAATAAAAGTAAATGGATGACATTTGATATCAACTAATTTGGTCACAATGGATGTATTTTGATGTTCCACACGCGATCCTTGTGGTTTAGTCTTCAATTACACAAGTTTACTATACGGGTGGCGCAAATAGCAAGGTATCCTGTAACTCCTTTCTCAAAAAGACCTACAGCTCTGTGGTCCTTCCTTCGTCCATCTTGATTGAGCCACGCCGCGCGTTCAGGCGCAACGCCATAAACTCTGAACCCTGCGAAATTGACGTGCAACATTGCCGATGGCAGGATGCCGCGCGAAGTTTTGGCCAATTACGCAAGGATACAACTGGAATGACAACACGGGAAATTGACCTGGTCTTTGATGGATGCGGAACATTCCTCGTATCTTCGGTGATGACGAAAGGGACATCAATGAATTTGCATGGGCGTCCCCGCTCGTTTGGGACTGATCGGAGATCCTTGATGGAAATTTTCGCCAAAGGAATGGTGGCTGGGAACGTGACGAGATCGGGTGTCATTTCAAGACAGCTGATGCTTTGTTCGTGGTGGAAATATGTACTTTCACTATGCCAACTCCATAGCCGTTAGCCTATGTTGTTTTTTGCCCAGAAAACAGAGTTGGGAAAATTGAGGTTACTGCCTGTCTTTCCACAGTTGAGTTCCCACTGGTTGCAGAATTCTACAATTTGTCACAGGCTTTCGAATTCATATACAAAGCGAGCAGAATTATGTGCCCGGTAGGGTCGTAAAAAATGCAAAAGTACATGACTATGCTGCTGAAAAGTGAGATCTAGTTGGTAAAAAGAACCGAGTTTCACAGCCACAGTTTTTTGGCGGAAAAATGTCACAGGTTCCGTCTAAGAAAAGTGGTAACACGGTTCCACAGGCTGGGAGGTTCTTGTCGGATCGGTAGTTTTTGAACTCACGTCGTTCGAAGTTACCGGTTGTTTGTTGCGGGAACCGTGATACTAATGCTTTTGAAAAACTTCAACCTCGAAAGTTTCATTTTGCTAAATAATGGCTTTCACAAAAGCAGCTGATTTGGACTTGCTCGAAAATACATTTGTGTTATTGTACCAATGCCAGTGACACCTGAGGCATCCCACCTCGCACATCCTTGCCAAGCTACGAAGGAAGAAGGGGAGGGAAGTATGCTAAGCGTGCTGGCTTTACCTGATATCTCACCCTACACACCATCATCCGACTATCTGTCTCCCAAAAGGTGGGTTCTTTATCGCAAGTACCAAAATTCCGATTTTCGAAGTCATTTTTTTTCTCTCTTCTAGGGCTATCAAAAGGCGTCGGCTTCATTCGATTTGACCAGCGCCACGAAGCCGAACGGGCGATTACCAAACTAAATGGAGTCATACCCGAAGGTCAGACTGAACCAATCACAGTCAAGTTTGCCAACAATCCAAGCCAGACCAGTAAGGCGATTCCTCCTCTGGCAGCATTCCTTC
The DNA here is from genome assembly GCA_030848855.1 of Branchinecta sandiegonensis. NCBI lineage: Eukaryota > Metazoa > Arthropoda > Branchiopoda > Anostraca > Branchinectidae > Branchinecta > Branchinecta sandiegonensis. Next base: position 15,557,490 of record JAUPMV010000003.1, on the reverse strand, counting down.
CGGGAACTGCCGCAGCGGCGCTGGCAGCACGGCGACTCGGAGGGCCCTTGAGTGTCGCGGGAAGACTAAGGTAGGTTACGCGTTTTTCCATTCGGGGGGGGGGGGCAATGAGATCGACATGCAAAATACCAGCAAGTGCGCAAACGCTCCAGTTCAGAATTGTTAGCATTTCGCTACGGAAGCTGACAATAAGAATCGGGTCTTTCATTCAGCACAGAACAGTTTTGGTTGTTGTACAACTCTTACTAGAACTGATCGTTCCACGATGCAAGGGTTCAGAAATATCGTTTTTCCACGATACCAGTTGTTGCCCCATGAAATTAGTGATTTTCTTGTTGGAGCTTGTTGAGCCTGTCGAGTGTCGAGACTTACCGCTTTCCAAAACAGAGGGTCGAAGCAAAGTATTTGAAAACTTTGTTCGCCGTGGTTAAAAAGTGGAGAAAGCCAAGCAAAACAAAAGGAGTCGGAAACACAAGATATACTTGTTGGTCTACCGAATTGAAAAACAAAGTTATCGAGCTTCTCATGTCCTTTTTTTTAAACAGTTGTTGGTGGACGTTGAAGCTCTCGTCGAACTTAACGCCGCTTGACTGGGAAACTCGGCTTGGCGGAAAAAGTGCTAAAATTTATAGATGCAAAACGAAAGAATGGTGAAGGGTTGGAATTTCTAAAGCTTATAATTCCATAGGGGAGCTAGGGATAACATAAAAGGCAGAGCAATAGTGTCGAGAAAAGTTTGAGATAAATACTAGCCTGTTTATTGAGTACACCCACGTATGTCGACTAGCAAAATCTTTTTATTGCTTTCGCTCCAAGTCCAATGTGTTTTGCTGGTCAGTTCTTTTTGTCCGCGTTTCCAGTGTCAGCGAAAAATGTGGAATTTTCTCATTTATCTTGCCTCCAGTCACCGGATTGACACCTCGTTTTATAAAGATTTCTCTTGGTAAAATATGCTGGACTAAGTGGTGGCCAGACTTTACCGAGCTCCCGGGAGTGTGCACGTAATTAAACGTTTGACGCGAGTTTTATGTTGGAGTGACTCAAAATTGTAAGGATATACTTCTCAACCGTTCAGTGAAATACCAACAAAAAATAATTTGGAATAATCACTGGACGTTGTTTTGGATCAACGAAATGGTGATGCCCGTATAGTCAAAGGACAATGATAAGTGCAGAGATGGCTGAATCCGAATCCGGATTCGAATCCAGGATTCGTCCTTTTGGTCGGATTCGAATCTTCTGCTTGTCAGGCTGGATTCGTACTCGGACTTGGATTCCAAACCGTGGATCTTATGAATCCGCTCGAGTTCCTATATTTTCCCAATTTGTATACAGTGTGCTTAAGGTATTGTGCTTAACGAGCCCCAAATTCTCCTGATTGCCGAGAGGAAACTCATACTACAACTGTCTCATTCTCCTTAGGCATCAGTGCTTTTTGTCAACTGGATTCGGATTCGAATCCTTTCATGATCGGATTCGCCCATCTCTGAATGAGTGTAAAAAGAGATCCGGAACCGACCGCAAAAGTTTTTAATTCTATCGACCCGCAAATACCCTAGGTGCTGCGATAAATAAAAGAGGAATTTGTTGTGAAAAGTAATATGTAAAAGTAATTAGGAATATCCATCGCGAAGCAGGCATCCCACTGAATGTTTTCACAGAAATAGTAAATTTAAAAATTTTAGCACTGGAAAAGTAAAAATTTCAGAGCAAGAAGTGAATTAATAGTGAGGGGATCCATAATGGATACCTTATGCTCGTTTTTTGGGGGTGGTCTACGGTTATCTGGTTTGCGTTTCTTGCTGAATTTGAGGAGTAGTCCATCAGGATTGGTATTTTAATGGGATGTCTACAATTAGACGAGAGAGGCAGGACCCCTGTGCTGATTTTCTTCTTTCTTAAAGTTTAACTGAAAAGGGCAGAGATGGGACGGTCTTGTTACCCCTCACTTATTCACTTAAAGAGGCTTGAAGACCCGATGAAAATGCATTACGTCGTTGCTCCGCTATTCACGAATAATCAATTTTCAAATAGTGGAATTTCCCTGTCAGATTTGTGGTACTACCTGTGTTGCATGCTTTACGAAAAAGATTTATGATTTTTTTTGCTCAGGCACTAAGCAGTGTTCACCAAGCTTATCACCGCCCACTGAAAAGCCGCGTTTGTGTTCAGATTCAAATATTCCGCGTCATAGTAGAATTTGCGCTGTGGGGACAGCCGTAGATACTCTGAACCTCACTACGAATGCAGATAGTGGAAAATCAAAAAATCTCTTAGCAGAATCCAAATAACTCACTATATTCAACTAAATGATACAAAAATAAGTTTGCTTTTCAGTTAAACTTTAAGACAGGAGGCCTGTTCTGGAGGGAATTTCGATGTTCGGAGTCTTGTTTTGCAACGTTAAACTTATTGACAAACAAAGCCCCGACTTGCTCATTGTTATGGTACGAAGTCTCCGTCAACTGATTTTTCCATAATGTTAACTCGGTCACATCTCTTCGTTTTTTTCGCACACGTCCACTGAGGCGAATGAAGCTTGACTTCACATATCTCAGTCCTGTCGCATCTCGAAACCAGGAAGCATATATCTAAGACTTCTAACTAGGAAGATATAATGGTCAAGCTCTCGTGCCCACGGAAAAGAGCCGCAAATTCTTGCTGTCACAGTTTGTCGCCTGAAGTAAACGACGAGGAAGTTTCTTTTCAATGGCTGAAAAGGCCTGGGCATTTGTAATCTTACCGTCGATGAAGAGGCAAGGGTAAATTTATCGTAAATTAATTTCACTTGTTCCCGAGGAGTTGACCACTCTCGATTTTAGTGTACAGCAAGTGCCAGGTGCCATGTCGGTGCCGGCCCCGTTTACACCAGCCGGCACCGTTTGCCATGTGTTAGAACGTTAAAGTCAGCATGTTATAAACGGGAATCGCCTAATTCTTGGCCGGCATCGGTGCCGGGCCGCTGGTTTCGGTCGGTGCCGGGAAAGGGTGTACCGGGGAGTGGGTAACCCCTCGCTGGTTCCATGCAGTTGCTTGTGGTGACGTGCCATTTTGTGCCAGTTGTGGGATAGACGTTTGAGGTGAATGTATACTAGCGATGGGATTTTAAGAACTGGCTGAAATTCGGATGAAAGCTCCGACGCTTTCCCGGGCATAAAAAAGAATGTCACCGAATTGGACATATACACAGACATTGTTAACAGGGTTGCCACATGTCGCACGATAGTGTGAATTGTCACTCTATTTTGTTTTTGTCACTCTTGTCCTACGTAGGACATAAAGTTCACTCTATTTCAGAAAACGTCCAGATATGTTATTTTCCATTAGTGATTCCTAACAATGTGACTATTCCACGATTTTTTATAAAAATAAAATTAAGATGTGTCATTTTGCTGGAGCGATTCCGGCCAAAAGTGACCATTTCACATTCTTTTCATGAAAATAAAATTTCACTCCCAATTCACTCTCTGTTTTCGACCAAAAGTCACTCTCTAAATTTGTTCGATGTGGCAACACTGATTGTTAAAGCCCGCAAATTTTAAACATTATTTTACTTTAATCTGTATTTCGTCAAATCAGCATCTTTCTTCCTGTTTTGGTTGCATATCATTTTGTGCTTTGTCGAGTTGCGCTATCTCTTGGTTATCTTGGAATTCGCTTCATCGATATCACATCATTTCCTATCCTAGTAACGGGGATACCGCCGCATTTGGTCCCCCAACTTACTAGGGAATCCCTAAACGTTCCGGCTTCCCGCCAAAATCAATACTGACTCCAGGGATCGGCTGCCGGTCATGTCTGGATCGATTAAACATTTGAGACAGTCCGGGAAACGAGGAGCTACAACTCCGTTTAGAGGAGTGTATGTGGAAACGAATTGAAGCTGAAGCGCGTGGGAATTTGAATATCTTTGCGCGGTACATTTCGCTGCATTTCAGCGCTACTGTCGGTGTCTTCAGTTTTCAGTTTACTACAGGCTTATCTTTTGAAAGTACTTTTTTAAACAATCTTGGCCGGTAGACTCTTTTACTTCGCGATTACACGGACATGTAGAAGTCCCACCAGTCCCACCCGGGTTTTCACTTTGCAAGAAAGTCGCCGAAACATCATTGCGGTAAAATGCACTTGAAAATCGCGAGAGCAGTTCCAAAAGTCAGTGGCGGTCAGGCAAAAAGTCGCCGAAACATCATTGCGGTAAAATGCCCTCGAAAATCGCGAGAGCAGTTCCAAAAATCAAAGGCGGGCAGGCTGTTTGCATCGTGACCCTCCATATGATTCTCACCCTGTCAGTGACGTAAGATATGTTTGCAACCTGTTTGATCCCTCAAGGCTCAATGCAAAGTGTGTCTATGTGGTAGAAGTTATGGACCCCTTCGCAACTCTTGGGAGTTAGGAAACGCCGCCTTTGTTTTCTAAGACCCTTTTGCTCCAACGAAAATACGCATTTCATCGCCGGACTAATGTTTATCGTCAATAATCACGCTTTGCTGTCCGATCCTGGGGGAGTGCAGAGGAAACAATCAACACGTACCAGAGGTTTCGGCTGGATCTCAAACTGATGATATGTTTCACGTCCTGACAAGTAGTGTTTTCTGCATTCACAAATTTTTGGTTCACGCCGGGTTCCGGCCCGACGAACTCAAATGGGGTCGCTGATCATGCAGTGGCCGCTGCATGAAAACGAAATCAAATGGGGTCGCTGATCATGCAGTGGCCGCCGCATGAAAAGGAAATTGGACAAAGGTCGTCTCAGATAAAATGGGACAATTTCATTTTACTTTGTTAAGGGAACATACACTTTAACATCACCTATATTCAAGACAGTGTTTCGCCCCAGAGCCGCCGGTCCTCTTCAGTTGATACCATGTAAGGGTCATTGGGGGATTATCGGATAGTATATGCACTGCCCGTTGAAATCGAGTCGACGAACATTAGACTAGTATCAAAGAACCATATTTCCGTCAAAAGTTTGTGAAGGCCCTCTTGCCGTTCTTCCGCTCTTGGCAAGCAAGTAGATTTTGTCGTAATTTTCGTCTGTATTCTTCGTTCATAAAAAGTAAAGTCGTATGGGGAACAGCCAGGAATCCGTTTATGTGATGGATTTTATTAGTCTTTGTGCTCTTCTAGATCCGTTGGTGCTGCAGCAGCGGCAAATGCGGCAGCTTGGCAACCACTCGCCGGACTCACCGATGCCTCTGATCTTAGTGACCTAGAAGCACTGGCAAAAAGTCAATCAAGGTGAGAGTCTCACCACAATAGTGGTCACCTTGAATTTGTAGTTAGTCATAAAACACCACATTTTGGAGTGTATGGTAAAAATGTGACGGTGCATTTGGAATGACAGTCGGTGGAGCCGGGCTTTCGGTGAATTCTTTTACCGGGATCCAAGCTTCGCGTGCATATCATACAGAGAATTAACCATTGCCTTTCCTCTTCATCCTAAATGTTGAGCATGAGCACAGACCACATGTTTAAGGAGCACGAAAGCGAATCTAAGCCTAAAAGTCGGATGAGGGGTTCCTATAGCATAAGACTAAGTTAAGAAATTTAAATACAATCCTCCTCCTAATAATAATGGTAATATAATTACAGCAAAAAGGCTTTCGGCTCCACAAATTTCTCACGACACTAAGTACACTAAATTGAACGTCAGCCATGTGACGGTCCACACCAGCTTTAAATTGGTATCCCAACGAGAGAAGGCAGACTGCTTTTGCCCTGGCGAGGGACGAAGAAGCGTTTCTATATAAATAAGAGCTACGAGCTCATATGGTTACGAGTAGGTGGTGCTAGAAAGTAGATGAGAACGTCACAAACCTCCTTCAACCCCCTAGAATCGCACCTAGAGATAGGATATCTAGTTTCATTCGAGTCTGAGCATTTCCGGCATCACCTCGGATCATCTAGGGCAAATGTTCCATCCCACTAGTTTAATCCCTAGGAGCGCCGCGCTATTTCCAGTACTCCTTCCCCTCAAACCAACGGAATCTGGTTTAGACACATAAACATACCATCTAAAGCATCTTCTTTTACCGGCTATGATGTTTCACTCGAGTCATTTTTCGGGAAACTCCGGTACCGTCCCCCCCCCTCCCCCCCACCGTGCTCAGATCCTGTCCTCAGATCTCATATCCCTAAAATATAATAACTAGGGCATATCGTCGCTCTATTTTCCGAGTTTCGTTCAGATCACTTCACTCGTTTGACCCCTATGCAAACACATAAACGTCGCATCTCTGAGATCTCCTCTTCTTGTCCTTCAATTTTGACTCGAATCGGAGCATATCTTCAAATTTCCGGTTTCCGCTTCATACTCCTCGCATAAAACCAGTACCATTCGGCGTTTGATTTTTGTGAATGTCAGAAAGTTTCCGGACCCCCTCTCCAACTCCTCCAACCATTGCCGCATGTGGTCCGGAGACATGTTTTGCGTATTTAGGTCATTACCCAAAAAGTTTCAATCGAATCGGACCACCCGTTCGCAACCTAAAGAAGTCAGTAGTTTCCAGATTTCACTTCCCTTAACTCCCCCAAAAATGGTCGGATCCAGGAACAGAAGTTTTCCTAGGGCATTGTGTCAGGTCCTTAAGTTTATTTGGCCCGGTCACTAATATGCCTGCCAATTTTCATAGTCCTTAGCGCATCTGGAAGTATCCTAACTCGTGATCACCGGAATTCTGGGAAACCCTTTCCAACTCCCCCCAAATTGCCCTGATCTGATTTGGCTCCGTCAAGAACGTGTCTAGGGCTTATATTTTTTCTTCCCTCCAAATTCCCTCCCGATCCCTCGAAGCTAAGCGTTTCACGGAAATTCCGGTGCCCCCTCCCTCAACTCCCCCCACAAGTATCCGATCCGGTCCGGACTTTACATGGAACATCTGAGGAATGGAACACCTCTTTCCACTTGCCAAGTTTCATTGGCTCCGATCGCCCCATCAAAAGTTATGAATGCAACTAGATTCCGGATTCCCGATCCGACACTATAGTCGGATCATACTAAAGACTATTCTCAAGTCAGTTTGTTCGAGTCCCTGATAAGGCAGTTTCGTCGTCCTAGTACATCAGGAAGTACCTAACTTGCGGGATCCCCCCCCCCCCCCTCAACTTCCCCTCACAGTGACCGAATCTTGTCCGGTTATGTCAGTGATGTGTCGAGGACTTGTGCTTGCTCTTCCCACCAAGTTTCATCCCGATCCCTCCACTCTAAGTGTTTCCCAAGATTTCCGGTTCGCCCCTCTATCTCCCCCCAAAGTCACCGGATCCGGTCTGGATTTTAAGTGGGTCGTGTGAGGCACGAGGTCTTTCCTGATATCAAGTTTCACTAAGATGCGATCACCTGGCTCAAAGCTATAAATACGTCAAGATTCCGGATCCTCCCTCTCTCCACACCCCCCACGATGCTCGGATTGGGGAAGTGACTATTTTCAACTTAATCATTTGGGATCCCTGATATGCTTGCCAAGTTTCATCGTCCTAGCTTATGTGGAAGTGCCCGAACTAGCAAAACCCAGACCGACCGATCGACGGACTGATAGAAATTTCGATCGCCATGTGGGCACTTGCCCGAATGGCATAAAAATGAGTAGACTTCGCCGGCTTTCGCCTGCTGGGCCTCGTTCATGTCAAAAGTTTCACATGGCTTAGGTGCTGCTTATGCACGTCGTCAAAGCGCCGCTTAACAAACAAGCTGGGGAGGATCTGTCAAACAGCACGACCTGATGCTTCATCATTTATGTGGTGGCTACAATGAACACTTTGACATCTGTTGTATGATGTGTACTCCCATCCTAAGAAAACAGGCTAGGCAAATTTCGTAAAATTCTACACTTTGCCATCAGAAATTGGGAAAAAGTCTTTAAACAGCGTTTGTCCGGGTATCACCAGTATACTTCCATGCTGTATAAAATAGGACTTGAAATTTCTACATAGGGCGTGTTATGATCAGAAGATGGGCCAAGATAGCCTGACTGCATTTTGCACATGTCAGTCACCTGCCATTGTTGTCATGCTTCTCTTGTGGAAGAGGCGGAAACTTTAGTCGAGTTACCACATGCTCAGTTAGCTACTAAACTTCCAAGCTTGCTAAAGGCGAGTTTTTTGCTCCTAGTCCACCTCTTTACTAGTCTTGTTTCGCCTTCCCTAATTTCTCTTTGTTGGAGTCGTGACGACTAAACCAGACAGGACCGAAAACCTGCTCTGCACTGACTCGCTAACTTTGTGAACAGCGATCAGGGTCGAGCGGTCAGGGACTGGAGATCCTGCCAGGACAGTTGGCGCCGTCATCAGTTCCATACGGAAAAGTTGAGATTTTTCAACTGACGGAAGTGCAGAAAACGCGCCGGGAAATCCTAATCGTGTCTTCTTAGGATCACACTCACTCTTTCGTGGAGTTCAAACTTTCCAGTATTGTCCAGAGGAAATCCATTCCCAGCCAGAATAAATAAAACGCGCTTACCACGTATAGGAGGGGGGCAGTTCTGAGTATTTTGGCATTGTTAGCTTTCAAGTTTATTTACGAGCGCTTCTTCATTTTGAGTGAAAAAGTAATTTTATTTCTTTCGAATTCGTTTAGTATTGCAACTATTTCTTCTGTATACAATCTGAACAGCTGAAGCTGTTGTTTTGTTCTCTACACATTAACCCGGCGTTTTCGAATTTGTCTCTGTCTTTTCCTCAGTTTCTAATTTTTCATTTTCGTTTTCATTTTTTATAGTACCGGAAAAGCCGTCCTGGCTCTTACTAAAGGGCTTCAAAGGTAACATAACATTTAGTTTAATTTATTTTAATTTTTAGCTTAACGCACGGTTTAGTGCACGCTTGCTCACATTATCCCGCTATTATTTAACTTTTATTTGGATTTTTAGCTTTGTGTTTCGGTGTTCGTGTCGTTGTTTTCATTAGCCTCGTTGTAAACCAAAAGTTAAGTTCAGATGAGATTTAATGCACACAGAAATTAGTTTTCACCACGTAACGTGGTGTAACGTGGAATGTAATGTGTAACGTGTAACGTGTGTAACCAATGTAACGTGAAAAAAAACATGTAAAAAACCATGCCTGAGCAACAGAAAGAGACCCTTCCTTTACTTGACAAAATGTAGCCCAATTGGAGCACGACTATTTGTCCAGACGCCTGGTACACCGTCAGTGGAGACTCTTCGTTCGTTACGTGTAGACCAGGACCATAGAAAACCGTGTTTCTCAATTGAAACCGTTCAGTAACTTTAGGTGAAAAAAAAATACTTGTAACACTAGATTAAAAGAAAGAAAAAAAGTGGAGATAAACATTTTGGAATGTCTGATATAACTGTTGCTTTTAGGGGGCTGCAATTGTAGTTTGGAATAATGTTAGATAATTTATTTTGCAGAACGCATTAAGCTTTAAAAGCCTGGGTATCATTTGGTGAAAGTCAGGCACGTCGGTTCGTCCCATCCCCGCACTCGTTTTGTTCACCCCTAAGCCTGAGCCTCAACCTTTCATCGTAGATACCCCCCCCCCCCCCGGAGAGCAGCATGAGCAAAATGAGTCCGCTAAACGACAACCGCAAATCCACATGCTATGCGTCCGCATGCAAGTGTGAACTCTACCGGTCGGTCACTTTTGGGATAGACAAAAGTTTTGGCCAAATCGTTGGAGCTCTTTCGGGGCAGCCCATGCCGAACGCGACAGATAAGGGGGTTCGGTGAGGCTTTGCCTAGAACTCGACCAAGGTTACCTGAAGGCTGGGGCACCTTCACCCTTTCAGAAAAGGCTCATGGTGTATTTGTTGTTGCCTGGATTTAAAATCAAATTAGCTACATAACCCCCTTTCCGATTTTTGGAACTATTTCAGATAACAAATCCAAAATCCCTACTTAGAATCCAGAGTTTTTAGTGGAGTGTTCCTTGGAACAATCCACTATTGCGAGCGCTGTAGCAGCTTTCGGCTTTCGGTTTTCACCGTATTTTGTGGAGCTCATAACTCGTGAACCAGTGCAAGTATCAAGTTCAAACTTGGTACACTTGTGGGTATTGGGGTCTAGTTGTGCCTTTTGGGGGTCCCACCCCCCACCCCAACCCGATTCAGGGGCAAATGGGCCCACATTGCCCAGTGGATATTTAGTTCATAACTTGACCAGAACTGGATATAGGACGATGAAATTCCTTGGACGTGTATCCTAGGTCTGGGAAATTGCTTTTAAAGTTGTACCTCCCCCACCCACCCCGTTCATGGGCAACTGGGCCCAGATTGCCCAGGAGTAAAGTTCGTTACCCTTGCCAGGAATCAACAGGTATCAAGTTGAAACTTGGTAGGATTGTGAGCATTGGGGTCTCTTTTTACTTCTTGCGGGTCTCAAACCCCACCCCCACCTGGTTTAGGGGCAATTGGGCCCAGATTGACCGTTTTATGTTTTTAATTAGACAACAACTGGGGATAAGGCGATGACATTCCTTTGTGCTTTTGGATCATAGGGACCGGAGAGAGTTGAACTACCCCCATCCTCCCCGTTCATGGGCAAGTGGGACCAAAATTGCCCATGAAAAAAGTTTTTGACCCGTGAATGGAATTAAACTCTAAGCTGGTATACTTGAGGAAAAATGGTGTAAATACGCATTTTAATGGGTCCCGACCCCCCCCCCCTCCCGTTCATGGGCAGCTGGGCTCAGATTTCCCATGAGTTAAGTTCGTCTATGACAGGTCTCAAATCCAACTCTTGTATATTTGGGGAGATATGTCTATGGATGAGGATTTGGTGTAAATCAACAAATCAGACGACGCGACGTACTTTAATCTTTAATGAACAGTTGAAACTGGACTGTTTTGTCATATGATCCATGATATACCGTTCTTAATGAATTGTGACAAAGGGTGCATTAGTCTGCTACGAATTGGTTTATTGTACTTGTTATTACCTTGCTAATGGAAAAGGCTTAAAGGGTGGGACTGGCAGGCAGACCATTCAGTTTTCGAACAAATGCTATTCGTGCAAGATCTTCAACATTTCTTTGGATATATACTGGCGGTTTGTTCACATTTAAAGCTTTTAAAAGGGGGCGATTATAACGTTATTTCAATACTTGTTTGGTTATTGGGGAAGAGAAATGTCTTGGTTCTAAAGCTGTTTGTATATAAATGTGATAAACATTTAACTTTTACACTCCACGTCTGAGCGCTTGCGCACTTGTTTTCATTCTGACACCCAAATTGATTTCCATTTAGCTATCTCAGGTTAAGGGTGCCTAGCGTTTGGCTTAGGCACAACCAGTCCTGACGTATTCACTAACGTTCAGGGTAGCCTATCCCAAAATCAGGATGTCTTATAAGTTTTGGTGCAATAATAGTGCAATTACCGTGGCCGCAAGGCTTAACGTAATAAACTACTACTACGACTAGTAACAGCCAGATAAGATTTTCACTCGTCAGAAAGCACCAGGCGTAGACGGAGTAAGAGAAAAGAAAGAAAACCGCATCATGAGCTGGTGAATACTTTGCAGCGCCAGATAATAAGTTCAGCTTTTTCAGGTACTCTCCTCTGGCCAATGATCTGCTTGCTAATGCGGTGCTCCCCAGCTCTGCCATGACTGGAACCGGCTGGTGTATATTCGTGTACAACCTCGCACCGGAAACCGAAGAGTCGATGCTGTGGCAGCTATTCGGCCCATTCGGTGCCGTTCAGAGCGTTAAGGTAATTAAATTAAATTAATTTAATTTCTGCCTGTTTTAAAGTTCCGTCAAAGTTATCAGACCTACATCCACTCCGCCTGCAACCATGCAACCATATGCGGAATCAGTTGTGTCAAACAAGCTTTTTATCAGCTTATGTTCCTTTCCGCGATCCTTTCTACTGTATCCTTTTCTTTTCTAAGATACTAAATTGAAAAATTGGGTATTGTATTTGTTGTGTTTTATTTAATTCTTTTATCTTATTTCACACACTCCGCTTTGCAAATGGCGGGTCAGGAATATATTGCTTACTTACTTACAGTGTTAGTCCTAGTTTGTTTGATTTGTTCTCCTTAAGAGTTTGACAAGGGTGTTTAACCAGTAAACGGTAATCCCGTAGGAGTTTCGGCGCAAACAAGCTGAGGGTGTGACATGCCCTACCTCCAGGACTGTGAAATCCTATACTCTTCTTTCCATGCAGTACTCAATGACTAACCGTGTGTGCCGTGCGCGATAGAGATGTCGGCAATCACGTGCTATGTAGAGCCTCAGAAAATTGAGCAACAACCCCCGGACTTGCTTTACAAGCCCAAAAACGGAATTGATGCTTCGCTCGAAACCAGTAATGCTAAAATCTGACCACCACACTACTTAAAGTCTGGTGTAACTTACATGCCAAGATTTCCATAGAAGCGTTGGCAGTGAGGACCAAGTCTTCAGCCTGTGAGGAATGGAGCGATTATAAGTGCTTTATAGACTTTCCTGACAATTTTTTTACGTTATAATTATGGGTTTACCATACATCCACAATAGCTTACTGAGAGCGTGTCGAAATTCCAACCCGTTTCTTTCAGGTGATCCGGGACTTGCAGACAAATAAATGCAAGGGCTTCGGTTTCGTCACGATGACGAACTATGACGAATCCGTCATCGCCATCCAGTCCCTCAACGGCTACACACTCGGCAACCGTGTCCTTCAAGTCTCGTTCAAGTCCTCGAACCGAAAAGTTTAATGCCGCGGTGCCAGTACAAAACTGATTTAAAGGTCTAGTCCCAGAACGACGTATCTCAACATGGGGTATTTATATTTTGATATTATTCGTGATAGTGATGCGAGTGCAGCGAAAATATTGTGTTAGCGACTCGGCAGCACTTTAAAGACAATTTTGGTACTTAAAAGAGCGCTAGAGATAGGCGCCCAGTAATTGGTGATGACGTAGCGCGACTCGAGAGCCAATCGCGATATTAGGAAACCTCGATATATTTTCGTACCAGTGCCAGTGGCGCTTTACATACTTTTTGATGGAACTTTTTTTGCTGACCTTAGATTTTGTTGGTGCAACGCCTGAACCCCCTAATCTATTGAGCAGTGAATTAGCTGTTGTATCTATGCGAATCTTCTATGCCATAGCCGAACCAGACTCGGTAGGAACCGTACTCAGGAATACAGCGGTTTTCCGATGCAGGTTCTGACAGCATTATCGTCGTCCCTAAATCCAAAGAGCGTGTTTGACTCTTTTTTTTTTTTTTTACAGTAAGGGTTGTGACGCTTAGCGAGGGACCACCAATCAAGGTTCTGGGTTTTCAAATCAATTCGAAAGATCAAGTGTCTAGACCAGGAGTCTACGTCTTATAGCAAAGCAAGTTAAAGTCTGTCCCTAGATGGCAGTTCAAAACATAAGGTCTCAGTAAACATATACTATTTGCGTTTTTGATCCGAATTCTCCTCGCGATTCTCCTCCGAATTCTCCTATTTCGCGTTTTTGGACTATTCAGACGAAGTGAATTCTCCTTTTCTTGCGTTTTTGTCAGAATCGAGAAACGGGGAAAACCTCAAGATTGCAGGATCGATAAGTTGCTCCAATGGCGAATTCTCGATTCTCCCTCTCTGCGTTCTCCTCCCTGATTGGTCAACAGAGTGCGGGTTCTCAATATGCATGAACACGTATACCGGGTTGCGGACGAGCTGCAAAATTAGTGTTTTTGTTAAAAGCGAGAATGGAGAAGTCAGAGGAGCAAAAACGGTAATTTGTACGAGAATCGAGAATTCAGAAGCGAGAATTCGGACCGGAGAATTCGGATCAAAAACGCAACTACTATCTACTCAACCCTTCCATGGAATCAAGCTAAAGATAGCCTCTACTTAGATACGCTCTGTGGATTCGGGGACGGCGATATCGGATTTAAAGTTTACATAGATGGGTATATGCTCTTAGGGTAGAAGTGCATCAGTCTGGTTAACCGTATGCTCAGGTGTTCCCGGATCAAGAAACCCTCGAAACCAGGATAGTCGGAACAGCCGAAGCTAGCTTTTGTTCAGTTTTCACAGATAACGTTCTATTATTTATATTTTGGAAGATTTTCTGTGCCTGGATTGTGCGGCTTTTTATCCCCGTTCTTATATGGAATGGACTTGATTCACTGATTTTATCACTTAAAGTCTGCCCCTAGCGAAAGCATGGTTGGCGTTTATCTTAGTTTTTATTCTGTTTTAGTGTCTATCAGAGTTGATTTTCCACATGATTTAGCGTGTCTTTTAGCAAGTTTAGTTAGCTTTTTGTTTTGTCTTTTTCTTTAAGCAACTACTATTTTATTTTCATAGCTTTGTGATTGTTCTTTTTATTTCGATTAAATTTTTTCTCCTATTTTATTTTTGTTCGCTGCTTCTCGTCTCTAGTTTTAGCAATGACTGAAATGTTGAGTGATTGAGTGTTCAGTTGGGTTTTTGCTTCCCAGGGCGCCTGTGCTTGCCAGCCCGAAGTCGTTGCCAAATTGAACTTTCGATGTTCGAAGGCGGTAGGTGAAAAACTGGAGATAGAAGCCAGTCGATGATTTAGAGGCGTCGTTTCGCGAAGACCTTAGGTCCGGGGCTTTGCTTCGGCAGGGAATTAACTGATTTAACTTTTGTCACGCTCGAAAAGCCGCTGACGTCTTTTCCGGGATTTCCTTGGCCTTTCCTGGGATGCTCTTATAAATCTGGGGTAGCCCTCGCATTCTCTCCTCAAATGACTTTCACCCCGAAGGCAGAGCGACGTCCAATCAGCGTCAAAAAGACGACAGAGGTAGAACGTCATGAAAGAAGTTGGGAGGGGGAAGGGCAGACTAGAAGGAAAAAGAGGAAGCGCGAGCCATGCGGCTATCCGAAGTGAAATTTTTCACCGCCTGCCGTCTCTCATTTCAACAGTGGCTCATTTCAACAGCAGCAGTACCCACTGATACAGCGGAAGTTCTTTTTACCTGAAACAGTATAAGCTCGCGACCGAAAAGTTCTAGCAAAAGCGAAAACTGCCTACAAGCATAAGCCAGTATCTGAGAGCACGTTTTGAGAAAGTGCTGCGTCATTACCGATTCGACTTTAAGTTTAGTGCACAAGTTGTACGTTACCCTAACGGTGATTCTATGATGAACAAGGTTCAAGCCCGCAGTTAAAGGGCAGACATTCCGTTATTGCGTTCTTGTTGAACTTGTTGTTGAGAAATTTTATACGAAAAGTATTATGAAAAAATTTGCTGCATTTCTAATGTTTGAAAGAAAAATAATTCCCAGTGCCACATCCCTTGTAAAGAGGGTTGTGAGTTCGAATCCCAGAGCTCCCACAAACCCTTTGCTTTGGGAATGTTTGTTATAAGAAGTGCTGGAAGTTATTTTTGAAAGTTGTAATATCAAATTTGCTAAAATCTGATCTCATGGGACTAGCGATAACCTACCCCGACATTTTAATGAGTTACTTATTTGAACTCTAGTCGTTCTCATGTAGCTTTTGTGTTGGTGTTTTGTGCTTTCCGCTTCAAGATCATAAATGATTTATAAAATTTGAAAAACTTCTTCAGATTTTAATTGAGTACGCTTGCGTAGATTCGTAGAGTCTGCTTTGGCATGATTTAGGTAGTTTCATTATACCATTTTTGTCGTCTCCTTTGTGTCTATGTGTTAGGCCTCCGGGTCTTTTCAACGATTCTACTTAATCGATTTAATTGTAGATGTTTTCGTCGTTTTTCTTTGTCAATTCTTCGATCATAACATTCCCTGCATTTTTCGAAATTTGTTGTCAAACATTGGTTTTGTATCATAGAGGTGGCGTTTCATTCCACAGACTGCCAGGACATCTACCGATTTGCGCGCGACAAAGTTCTCCTATGATTTGGTATGGTAGTGTCTCTGATTTTGAACATTCGGGGTATCGTTGGACAAACTTGAATTTGCTGGACCAGTCAGCAACGAAACGTGGTTTTCATTGCTAATGGTCATGAAACAAAAACAGAAGCAGCTCATGGAAATGCAGTGTTTGTATTTTTATGTGAAATAAACGTTGCTGGAACGAATTACTTAACACCCGACCTAGAGCGTGTTCTTCCCTTCTAACAATAGTAACTATTAGTTACTATTTTCGGTCCAACCTACTCGAAATAGTAAATAATAGTGACTATTTTCTTACAATGCTCGGGAGCGTGGTAACTACGATCTCTGTGACGTGGTCGGGTCGATCAGCCCGCGGCCCAATATTTTGCCGAAAATAGGAAAAGTCATTCCGGCCTTGACGCCAAGAAGACAGGATCCGTGACGTCATGCGTAGTAATTACGGTAAGTAGGATGGAACACGCTCGTAGACTGCTACCAGCTCCCTTTTCTTGGCAAGGTAACAGCGATAGGCAAAAGTTTGTCAACCGGCGAAATAGAGCGAGTGGAAGCTCATAGGCCGATTACGAGAGTAAGTAGGATGGAACACGCTCGTAGACTGCTACCAGCTCCCTTTTCTTGGCAAGGTTACAGCGATATGCGAAAGTTTGTCAACCGGCGAAATAGAGCGAGTGGAAGCTCATAAGGCGTATTCTCGCCGTTCCCCGAGGACTCCACTTGAGGAGTCCCCGCGTTTTGTTTGTCCCCGGGACTCACTCCCCGTATTCTCGCGAGTCCCCACGGATGGGGAATGCTCCGATTATCATCACCATCATCAAAAAGGACTCCCTTTCAAATTCGGAGGGGAATCAATTTTTGCTATTGTAGGTGCAACGCAAAACTAATTAAAAAGAATCAGAATAACCATAACCAAAAATAAAGTGGATCTAGAGTAATTTTTTCAGCTGCATATTCATTTTTCGAGCAAAATCCATTTTAGAAGCATTCCCCGTATTCTCGCCGTTCCCTTCGATTCCCCGAGGAGTCCTCGGGGAACGGCGAGAGTACGCCTATAGGCCGATAAGACCAGAGTGGTACCCGTGATTACAAGAGTTGCATTTTTGCAGATACCATGGTATCTGTTACCACGGTAACTGGATCTGCAATTAGTCGTTTTTGCAGTAACCGTGGTATCTGATATACGGTTGCTCTGCAAAAACGATAATTGCCAAAATTGCGCTTTTCGAAGTCATCCCTAAAGAAAAACAGATATTCAGTCACATCACTAAGTGTTAAACTTCTTTCTCACCAATCTGACAAAATTTAATGAAAGTGAGATGACTTTTCAGATACCACGACCAGTTACCACGGTCGGACCGTAGTATCTGAATATCAGATACCACACTAACTGGCCAGTTACCACGATAACTGCAAAAACGCCTCCGTGGTATCAGATACCATGATAACTGCAAAAACGACTTTAGACCGTGGTATCAGATACCATGGTATCTGCATAAACGCAACTAAGGGTTCACGTTTTCACAACTAACGCTCGCTATTCCGGGGGCACCTTGATAGAAAAATAGTACAGCCTATGCCCTCATACTTTACTGTTCTCAACCCCGTTTAGATTCGCACATTAGCCAGGGCTGACTGACCGCGCCTTCACTTACAGACGAAATGATTGCAGAAATATCACTGCACTGAAACGCACTCGGAGTCGCGGAAATCTTTCAGGTTGGATTCACGAGCCTAGTGCGGCCACGAGTACATCCTGGCGCAAAAATGTTGGAAACTCTTCACGTGTTTTACTCCCCACTGAGGAAGCTCCTATTCGCATTTCTTTCAACGTCGACTAAAACTCGCATCAAATTTGAGAGCGGTTTTGGCGTAAGGCTAGTAAGGAAAACAAATTCACGATGGGTCTAGCCGGAATCTCTTGCCATGCATTGTGAATTTTCGTTCAGCTTTCGGAAAGCGAACCCATCACGAGGACAGAATCATAAACCATAAACATAAGCCTGAGGATCATGTGAAATTATGCGATATCCACGTTTGCCTTTCTTTCATTCGACAACAAGCTACGGGTAGCAAGATGAGGGTATACTTGCGGCATGCTTTAGTGTTGTGCAGTGGTGGTCGTTAGGGTTTCATTTCGTGCCAAACCTGCAAATCGGAACGTCTCAAAAGATTTCCTCGAATAACGTATTTAGCTATAGGATTTAAGATGACGAGATGAAGATGGCTCTGGTGGCGAAACGTGCTTAGCCAATCTCCTCAGCGACCCAAAAAACAACAGGACGAACTTTTCCCTAGGCAGGATTTATGACAAGACAATTGTAAAAAAATACAGAAGTATAATATTTCGTCAGGTCACCAAATGATCCTCTGCAGACCTTCCATATCAGACCACGTGAACGTTTTTGTTACGAAAACAACCAGCGATGCCGCGTTAATCACGACGTTCTGAATCAATTCCAGCGTTAACAACGTCCGTGACGTGTTTGGTACATGCAGCCTGAGCAACACAAATACCATCGTAAAGTAACGTACTTCTAGAAGTCTCTGAGGCACAACTGATAACACAACGCACACTATGTAAGCTACCGATACTAGGAAGGGCTCCACTCGGGAAACATATCTCCATACGCAGATCCACGAATATACATACACCGGTATAGCCACATATCGCCCGAACCACAGCCGTCCATATACAAGTTTCCAAACGTAAAACGTATAGTGACGATTGTCCGATAGCAGATAGGGGTGCACTAAGGTGTTGAACCGGACAATTATTCCACAGATGGCGATAATCAAGAGTATAGACACTTTATACCAACTGAGGGTTCGAACCACCGACCGCCATGTCGACAGAAAATGTGGGGCAGCAAACACGAAGGCGAAGGCTGAGAAGTAGAAGAGTTGCGGTAAGTTGACACTGGCTTGGTGGGCGCTGCGGTCGCCTACGACAATGCCATTGTTCCAAATCACAAAAATAATGAAACCAGCTGAAGTCGTAGCGTATGGCAACAGTGAAGAAAGAATCGGGGCAAGTTTGGATAGGCGATTGCTGCGAAGCGCTGCCAAGCGAAGACCCCCATTTATGAAGCACTAAAAAGAAAACGTGTGTTCAATTCAGTTCACTTTTTTACACACGAATAACGCTGATCCGTAAAAAGTAAACATCGTAGCTCAGGGAGAAAAAAACAAGAGCTGGAAGCTCTTATTGCACTTGCAGGCTGGGTCAGAGTATTAAAGTAGGAATTCGTGGGTTTGTTGTGATCATTTGTAAGCAAAACCCTTGAGATAAGAATGGTCATGGGTCCTTGGAAATCACGAGAATGTATTGTTCGTAAAAAACTATTTTATTTGTGCATTTGGCCGTGATGATGCGCACTTTAAGGGCGCTAGACATTCATCTGTAATGAACACTCTTGGAGCACAAATGATAATAAGCTCATTGGAATCATGAAAATATATATTTTGCTCAAAAATTATTGTTTGTATTTTAAGAAATTCAGTTGTAAGCAAAACCCTTGAGGCAAAAATGATCATGGGCCCTTGGGGATCATGCCTATATATCGTTTGGTTAAAGTAATTTTTTTTACTTTTCGGTAAGAAACGTTCTTTAAGGGTGCTAAAAATTAGTTTTTGAGCAACACCCTTGAGTTAAAATGTATGTTTTGCTAAAAAGTATTTTTTGTACTTTGTGGTTAGGATTGGTACTTAAAGGATAGGATTAGTACTTTGAGGGATGGGCGGATCTGAGAAGTGACAATTTCTAAGCCAATCTTGTCAAGTTTCTAATGTTCAAGCCACGTTCCATCGCCCTAGCACATCTGGAAGTACCTTAATTCGCGATCACCGAAATCCCGGACCCCCCCCCCCCCCCCCCACCAACTCTCCTCACAGTGCCCGAACCCGGTCCGGTTTTGTCACTGGTGTATCTAGTTCTTGTCCTTGTTCTTCCCACCAAGTTTCATCTCAATCGCTCCACTCTAAGCGTGTCACAAGATTTCCGGCCCCCCTACCCCATTCATCGGATCCGGTCCGGACCCTAAAACGGGATGTCAAAGAAACGAGGTCTTTCCAAACATCAAGTTTCGTTAAGATCCGACCACTCGTTCAACAGTTTTACATACCTCAGGATTCCAGATTCCCCCTCCCTCCACACGACGGTTGGTTCGGAGAACTGACTATTTCTAAGCCAATCATGTCAAGTCTCTAATGTTCAAGCCAAGTTTCATCGTCCTAGCACATCGGGAAATACCTTAACTCGCGATAGCCGGAATTCCAGGCTCCCCGCCTCTAACTCCCCCCACTGTGCCCAAATCCGATCCGGTTCTATCACTGACGTATCTAGTTCCTGTGCTTGTCCTTTCCACCAAGTTTCATCCCAATCGCTCCACTCTAAGCGTGTCACAAGATTTCCGGTTCCCCCCTCCGACTCCCCCCCCCCCACATTCATCGGATCCGGTCCGGACTTTAAATGGACCATCCGAGACACGAGGTCTTTCCAAATATCAAGTTCCGTTAAGATCCGATCACCCGTTCCAATGTTTTACATTACTCAAGATTCCGGATTCTCCCTCCATCCACTCCCCCCCCCCCCGGTGGTCGGATCAGGAAGTTGACTATTCCCAGGTTAATCTGATCGGACCCCTGAATTGCCTGTCAAATTTCATTGTCCTAGCCCACCTGGAATTAACTTAACTCCGTATCACCGGAATTCCGGAACCCCCCTCCAACTCCCCCCACAGTGCACGAATCCGGTCCGGTTCTGTCAATGATGTACCTAAGGCTCGTGCTTGTTCCTCGCACAAAGTTTCATCCCGATCGCTCCACTCTAAACGTGCCACATGATTTCCGGTTCCCCCGTCCGACTCCCCCCAAATTCATCGGATTCAGTCCGGACTTCAAATGGGATATCTGAGACATGACGTCTTCCCAAATATCAAGTTTCATTAAGATCCGATCAACCGTTCGAAAGTTATGCATGTCACTAAATCCCGGATTCCGGCTCCCCTCCCTCCCCCACGATGGTCGGATCGAGCAAGTGACTATTTCCAAGTTAGTTTGGTCGGGTCCCTAATATGCCTGCCAAGTTTCATCGTCCTAGCACATCTGGAAGTACCCTAACTCGCAAACACCGGACTGACCGACTGACCGACGGAAAAGTGATCGTTATATGGCACTTGGCTGGAAGGCAAGTGCCATAAAAAATGCCTAGTTTTCATGGATAGCTCAGTGTTATATTTAAAGTACTACTGAAGATAATTTTTGTTTGCTGTAATGAAGAATGCCCAAAAAACTTTCCTTTGCTTAGGTTCCATGGATGATGAAAATCGTTTTGTAGGGTGACATATTTGTACGGCTCTAAAATTCCTTCATGGAACATCGCGATCCATCAATGAATAGTATACAATAAATAAACACATACATCGACGCCGTATTTGTGGCTTTTACAATTATCCTTACGAAATTTACGACGGTCTCCCTGCAGGAGAGGAATATGGATTCCTGAAATCTTTGTTCGTTTTCGCAGAAGCTCAAACAAAGGACGGGTTGATACCAAGCAAAAGGAAGATCAGAATAGTGATACGAAGTATAAGTCTAGGATTGTCTTCCATCCTATTTACCGTAGCAACGGCTCCTCGTTTTTTGGCGTCAGACATCTTATACTTTCGGCAAAATAAAGCGCTACGCGCTAATCCTGCACTAATCGCACACATCGCGTCACAGCCCACAGGGATAGTACTTACCACGCTTACTACACTCCCGAGCGTGATAAGCAAATAGTTACTATTTCGAGAAGGCTGGAAAGAAAATAGTAACTAATAATTACTATTGCAAGACGTTTGGAACACGCTCTAGGAAGGAGTTCGATGCCCTGGTACTATAAATAATACTCACTCCAACTTCTCTCCACGTATGGATGTTTTCATAGCTTCTTTCAACTCGCGTGTGTAGCAGCACTTCCCGTAGCGCCAAATCACAGGACCTTGCAGCGACCCATAAGACCCAAACAACATTCGTTTGCCGAATTAAAATTGAGAGTGCACCTACAAGATTATGAGAATTAGTTCCCTGACGGTGCAGCTAGTATCACTGACTGAGCATCTTACGGTGCAGGCAGTCTAAGTGTGGGTTTGGCCTGCAAACCATAGTGTGAACTGACCACCGGTACCCATAATGAATCTGTGAAGCTCTGCATGTGTATTAGGCCATCTTGACATCGATGACCGTTCACAAAGGTATCAGCATCAGCCTATATAGGCTTAACTGGCGGTGCTGATCCACAATTCCCTGCACTCAGCCAGGAAGTGCAATGGGCAGTCGGGGGCTGGCCATCCTGGAGATTTCGCGCACCCTTCTCACCTTCCTAAGATTTCTCCAGGTACCATTTGAAGCTGGGTGGACTCTGGCTTGTCTTACTGGGTTATGCCACAAATCCACGCCCCAAACCAAACGGTAGGCCCACTAAGACTCGAACCAGCGACCTTTCGCTTACGAGTTTCGTGCGCTAACCATTCGGCCACGGAGGACTGGATTGACCGTATAGCACCTTGAACATTTACCGTCTTCTACGCCCCTCGCCGTAACATCCGTTTTCGGCCGAATTCCGGAACTACTTGTTCGGCGAAAAAAGAAAGAAAAACGAATTCAAATAAAACTTCAAATAAAAATTTAACTTATTTAAATTTAAATTGAGTGTCCAGCTTTAACACAACACCTTCAGCTGCTGTTTCAAATTTGTTTATGCCAGGGTTTGGTTCCGAATAGTTTCCTCCTGGGTACTATAACATCGGTGATTAAGCGAGGGAAAGACGCGGACCTTTGCAAAAGCTATCGGCCAATTACAGTTTCTTGTACCATGACCAAAATCCCGGAATACGTCCTTCTTCCAGAACTAGTTGAAAAATGTAGCTTTGGTTCAATGCAGTTTGGATTCCGTTCGAGCGCCAGTTGTGCGCACGCTCATCACATATTGACAAAAATGATGAAACAGGCTACCCGCGACAAGTCTTCTATACATATATGTTCTATAGATATAGCTGGTGCTTTTGACAATATAACGCATTCTCAGGCCCTATTTTCTCTCATTACTTCTGGCGTGAATCTGTCTGTCGTCTATCTGTTAAAATTTTGGTATGGTCATTCTTCAGTAAGGTTCAAATGGCAAGGTAGCTTGTCAGACATTATTTCTGTCCGAACTGGTGTTCGCCAAGGGGGAGTCTTATCTCCCTACATCTTCAAATCGGCCATATCTTCTTGTCTCGATTCTTTGCTTCCTGCTTACTTCTATAAAGACTATGCCTTCAGCTACATAGCCTACGCGGACGACTTGCTCTTAGTAAGCCGTAGCCGATCCACACTCACAAAAAATGTAAGTAAGCTGTCGTCAGAACTTCTGAAAATTGGCCTTGAAGTTAACCTTTCAAAATGTGAGTACCTGCATTTCAACCCTTCGTCAAATTGTTCGAGTGCATCTAAAGCTTCTATATCTCTTGGATCGTTCATCGTCAAATCAACAGACTCTCTACGGTGGCTCGGCATAACATTCAAATCTTCATTGTCAAAATTTTGCTCATCGGTTGTTCAAGAAGTTTATAAGTCGATCCGTAGCGCCTATGGGCGCATCGTCCCCAACCGGGGGCGCTATAATCGTAAAGCTTTGGGAAATTTGTACAGCACCTTCTGCGCTCCTTCTATACTCTTTCGTTCTGGCGTCCACTGGTCGAAATTATTTCATAACCATACATTGACTGAGAAATTCAAAATTCAAGACGCAAGTATTACCCTTTTGGATGTTTCGTCATCACTTTCAAAACTCATGGACAACAAGGCCCAACCAGCACACGATGTCGTCCACTGCTTCCTGACCGAAGATTAAAAATTAAGTGTCTTTTTCTGTGTGTATATATGTGTTTTGTTTATTTTCTTTACTTTCGTCATTTACTCCGCCTTTTCAAAATGGCGGGTCATAAATAAATTACTTACTTACTTATAAACAAATTTTTCAGTTTCAGCCGGATTCCGGGCGAACTATATTTCCGGGTAAAAAAAGATTGTCATATATGGATTCAGCATCTCTTCTTTCTTACCCCTAAATCGTATCTAATCAACTACAAATAAAACTTTTATTTTTAACAAAGTTTCCGGTTTTGGCCGGATTCCGGGCGAACTACTTATCCGGGTAGAAAATAATTTTCACATAAGTGTTCAGCATGTCTTCGTACCACTAAATCGAACATCAAATAAAACTTTTACTTTTAGCAAACTTTCCGGTTTTCGCCGGATTCCGGACGAACTACTTGTCCGACGAGAAAATGGTTTCATCATCGTGTTCAGCATGTCTTCTTACCCCATAATCGACTATCACATTAGCTGTCTAAAAGTATTTTTGTTTGCCCCTTAATTTGAACCCCGACCTCTAAATGTAGGGCTACAGAGCCCATCTACGAACTTGACCATACCCAGTCAACCACTAATCCCTGATTTTTAGATACCCTATGCCAAACGCTGAATATGTAAAATACCCAGAAAAATATTGATGATTTGAGTGAAGCTAAAAAATCAACCAATGAGAACTCCTTTATATTGAGGTAGGTCAGGGTTAGGGTACCAACAGGTATCCAGCGTTTGGCATAGGGTATCCAGCGTTAGGCATAGGCTATGCCAAATGCTAGATATACCCAACGATTGGCATAGGGTGTCCAAAAATCAGGGGTTTGTGGTAACTGACCCTACCCTTGACCCAAAGAATACTCACACCAAGTTTCATCAAAATATCTCATTCCCTTCGAGAGTTATCATGCTCACAGATGGACGGACAGACGGACAAGCTTTGCGATGTCATAGGTATCCCTCCACCTACGTTTTGGGATCCCAAAAACCAGGCATGCTTACCAGCACAGGCGGCGATACCGTCACTCTTATGAAGATGCAGGCTAAACATGAGCAGCACCATGAAGACTGAGGCAACATCGGTGTAATACAATGAGGAAAAGAAAAACATAGGCGGGAATAAGGCAAGGTTCAAGGCTCCAAGTAGATTCTTCTGACCCTGGAACAGAAAAGTTTTGAAGTTTCTCCAAAGGAATTGATCTTACTAATTTACTGAGCGCTGCCCGAGGGCCTAAGTGCACTGAAAAGGAGACGGAAATATAAAAGATTCTAATCCTTTATGGTTGTTCATAAACGAGGACTACTCTGATTGAGAGTGAACAGGTAAGCTGCTAGCTAGCTACAGGTGACTACCCTTAGCTCAATCATTATACTGTTGATCTTACCTCTCGGGGTATGTACCGTTTCCACATAAATATCCCGAGTGCTTCTCTCTTGCTTGAGGCGTTTCTTCGCGATACCACAAAGAGTTTATGGTGCGGTTGTGGCTCGAAAAGAGTGTTTCCTCGGTCGTTTGTGTGGCCCAGAAGTGTTTCCGCGACCACCTCGACTTTTGCGGGAAATTCAAATTTAGCACACACTTGCGTCATCAAGTCAACTTGAGGTCACTGCGTAAGATCAGATGGTATTTGGCTTATTGATTTATAGAAAACGGGCTTGGGTCTAAAGAGCTTTAAAACCCTGATGAAATGAAAGAGTAGAACACCGCAGAATATTGTAACATTTCAAGACAATGTGAAGTCCTACCTGATGCCTCGAAAGCTTAGCAAATATCACATAGATCAAGTAGAAATTTCCAACGGATAGAAGAAGGTTGGTCGACCTGAGAACTTGTGTCGAACAGAAAGCCACTAAATCGAAATTTAAGATGTTCGAAAGCGGATACAGGAACCCGACAGAAATCAGATACAGCCCAGGCAGTGTTGTTATCTTGCTGTCCCACTAAAAGAGAAACTATGAGTAAACGCTATGTCTCACTGACATCTGGGCTTTCGCTTTGTCAATCACTCTCCCTTTCCTACCCCTTTCATCTGCATATTTGCTGTATCTCTCAAATCAAATATGTTCCCTCTACGATACCTTCGATGTGCTGGAATCTGGGGTGCTGAACACCCCAGATCCTTCCGACCCATTTAGACGAGAACGGATGTCGGGAATAGAGAGATTGCACCCTCCCCGATGAAAACGGATACTGCTACGCCATCATCACGGGAATATAACAAAAAAAAAATTAACATTGGGAGGTATAGGACTTTCAATAGATTATCGGCATTTGATCATCATTCTGAGCCTGGGACTTGCTGGAATGTTAATTGGGCTATTCCTTAATCATACAGTTCTATTTTTGCAAAAGAGTTTCCATGGAAGTCAGAGCTTGAAGACTTCAAAGTTTGAACACAAAAGCAGAGTCTCGAATCCTATTGGTCGGTTATGGCGTGTCATTAAAAAACCAACCAATAGGAAGCACTATTCGTTTTTGTAGTGAAAGTTTCAAGCCTCTAAACTCTCATTTCTGATCAAACTTTCCTATAGAGCTGTGATTATACAATTAAGAAAAAACTAGGAATCGTTTCCAGCTATTTAAAGGTTTACTATAGTAATAAAACATGGATAATTTAGTCTCAAAGCCGAAATCCCTATACTACACTGTAAAAAGTTTCTCCGAATAAGGATGCAGTATTTGCTACTGGGATTAACCTTATCTCTATTGAGATAAGATTAATCCGAATTAGGGGTAATCTTATCTCAATAAAGATAAGATTAATCCCAGTAGCAAATACTGCAAGATTTTTTTTTACAGTGTAAACAATGTTAAATTACTCTTTTTCTACTCCTATCCGTTTTCGTTGGGTAGGCTGCTATCTCTCTATCTGGAAAGTAAAGCCTTGCTTTAAAGTTTAACTGAAAAGTCAACTTATTTTTGTATCATTTAACTGAACCATACTAAATTATTTGGATTCTGATAAGGGATTTTTTTTTTTTTCCACTACACTGTAAAAAAAATCTTGCAGTCTTTGCTACTGGGATTACTCTTGTCTTTATTGAGATAAGATTATCCCTAACTCGGATTAATTTTATCCCAACAGAGATAAGATTAATCCCAGTAGAAATACTGCATCCTTATTCGGAGAAAATTTTTACAGTGTACCTGCTCTAGTAGTATTGACAATCAGGATATCTACGGCCGTCCCCACAAAGCAAATTCTACTATGACGCGGAAAATTTGAGTCTCAATGCAAACAAGGCTTTTCAGTGGTCAGAGACCAGATTGCGGCAGGTTGCTCAATGCGTGAACGCTTCTTTTGTCATCAAGCATACAACAAAGGGACAAGCGCACAGAGGTATCATAAATCCGACAGAGAAAGTCCGCTATCCGAAAATCGATTATTCGTGAATAACGGTGCAACGAAGTAACGCATTTTCATCGCGTCTACAAGCCTATTTAAGTGAATGAGTAATGGATAACTAGACTGTCATATCTCAGCCCTTTTCTTTCAAACTTACAGCAGTTTGGCTATACATCGATGATATTTTCAAACTGAATGCCAGAAAATGCAGTGTGGGCCTGGCAAATGCTCAAAGGCCGTAATATCTTTCCTTTTCTCTACAAAAACTGTCAAAATAAGAAAATATCAGTTACCACTGAGCTACAAAGGTGGCTCTGAGACAAGCCATTTTTCAACTTTAACCGAGCTGTCTTCGCTCTTTAGTTTGTTGTAACTATTTACTATACGAAGAGGAACTATGCCTAATGTGACCGTTACTTTTCCCTTCTGAATTTTATTCACAAGCTGGACGGTAAGAAAATTCTACAATTTCTTCCTGGTATATTCAAAATTACTGCTCACTTTATTGACTTGTCTAAAAACATTTCTTTGTTTCCAAGCAAGTGTACAGCCTTTTTGCACTGATATATTTCGCTAGAACACAGTATAGCTGAAAAACCACTAACCGTATACAACCTAACCTTAGCCAGCCTAATAGTTAAGTCATGGTTATGTCATCTCTACTCAATTTCTAGCCAGCGAATCTTATTGAGTCTATCTTCTGACACAGCAGCAGGCATAGGTCCCGGTCTAAAGTTCATGTATTCTGATTCAGGTCTATAGTTCATACAATTCTGAAGGATACATCTGTTGCTATCCGGTGTTTACTGTTTCTGTCTCGTTCTTTCTTGCATTTGGGGCTATTGATATTCATCACAAGGTGGATGGGTAACAAAAAAAAAATTACTGTTAGTTATAGAAAGCAGAATTGCAACTTCACACAATAACGTTCCACTGGATTGCATTCGTTCGATTTAACAGTTTAGAATAACAGAGACTAAATAATTCCTCACCTCTGTAAAATTTCCAGCACAGTACTTTTGTGCCTGTGGTACATGATAGATCTCATCAATAAAATTGTCAGGTTGGAAGACAAAAACAACAAGCTGAAGGAGAAGTGCAAGTACAGCATAAATTAAGAAGAAGGAGACAAACGACGACATCCTAGCATCAGTATATGCCCACACTCACAGCAAAATGAGCCTAGAAAAGGATTGCTTCTAGTTCTGAGAAAATAGGAGCACTGAAGGCTGCTTGGAGGTTGACTACTAGCTGGATACCACCTATCATCATACCTTGTCTTACAGGGTTACGCCACAAACCCCCGCCCCAAACCACACGGTAGGCACCACCAAAACTCGAACCAGCGACCCTTCGCTTACGAGTTTCGTGCCCTAACCATTCGGCCACGGATGACCGGTAGAGGTTGAATACTAGCTGGATACCACCTACCATCATACCACATCCAGCCTATCATCTGGGAGGAAGGAAAGGGTGTCAGTCTAAGATACCTCTTAATGAAGACAAAATTAAAAAAGTTAAAAGGCTTTGGGTATATACAGTAGAGGTATGTTGCTTAGAACATCAACTAACTTCGAATGGTAACAATAACTCAAGAAGAATAAATTCAAATTAAAACCTCACACTGTTATTTTCTAAAACAATTGGTATTTTTGCTCAGTCAGTTTGACCCCCAGCTTACGGCATCCAAAGAACTGAAAGGTTTTCCATGACTCTCAGGACCATCAAAGTATCCCGACAGGAGAAAAAGAACATAAGAAAACACTTAGGAAATTGCACCAGAATAATTTGATTTTTTCCTTGTGTCAAAAGAAAGTTGAAACACTGCCAATTAGCTGATTTTAAATTTTAAATTTATCCTTTGTCTGACTGTTTTAGAGCTGAAAAAAAAAATGAAGGTGGCCTTTAATTTAGAGAACTGTTCAAAGAAGCATACCACTGCAATCCATAACATTCTCAACACTATATCAACTAACTTCAAATAGTTAAATGAGAAAACTAACCACAATATACCTGAAATGAACAAGAACACATCCGCCAGATGGTTTGGGCTCAGCTCCAGGATCAAGAGAGATTGCAATCCGCCATCTTACTGTAAATTAGAGCAGTCCAAAAGAAATACTTGTCAGTTTCTCGAGTTTGCTCTGCAAATTTTCTTTGATTTCTACTGAAGTAGCCTTCGTGGGTGCCATTTCTGAGCCAAGACTGATGTTCTAAGATTCTTGCTACATCCTTACTTTACCAGATACTTACTAAACATTATATGTAACCAGGCTCCCAATTCTTGGGCTAATCTATCCTGATCTAATCAATCTTGGACCACTAGGACGGCTACTATGATTTGTTAAGATGAAAGCTGATTCTTAGGCTTCAGTTCACTTAATTTACAAACATACCATATAGTTATGGTATGGCACAAAAACGGCACAAAATGGCACAAAAACGATACCATACATAAATTATTCAACTGCTAAAATACACAACAACAAAACAAACATGTTATAAAGCGGGTTTCTATGGGTAGAGAAGCTCATATTATTATATTTGAACCCAAAAGGGCTGATGTTTGACAGTCTAGTGACAATTCGTTTTTTTTACTTAAATAGGCCTGAAAACCTGATAAAAACGCATTACTTCATTTCTCTGCTATGCACAGATAATCAATTTTGAAGAAAGAACTTATTCTTTCAGATTTTTGGTACCTCTATGTGCTTGTACTTTATGACTGAAGTATTTAGCAACTTAAAATGTGATACAGTATTGCCAAAAAATAGCACATATAATCAAAATACACATCTTATCATCGCTTTTCTACTCCTTTCAGAGGAAATACTTCCTCCAATTTGTCGAGCATAGCATCTGCAACACACAGAAATTCAGACTTTTGTTGAAATTCAAATTCGCCGCTTCTAGATGAATTTTGGGTCATCAAACAGCGCACATTTTGAACTTTATTTACTAGAGCCTAGGGTGAAAAAATACGAAATCCCTTAGCCAGGGGCGTCGCAAGTGCATTTTCGGTGTGTGGGGGGGGGGGGGTGCAGAGCCAAAATTTTACCGAATCTTTCAAAACTTTTACAGAATCCTAGAACTAAGAATTCGAGCTTTAAATTATGGAACAGAAACGATTACGTGGGAAGAGTGACAATAAAGGGCAGCATGAAAACGATAAACCAACTATTAGGCGGCGTTCTGGCAAAGCCCACATGGAGAATATATTGCCGGGTATGATTGCAGAAATAGGTTTTACGTATAATAGCCAATAGAAAATTAAATTGAGTGCCTCAGGGGAAATTTTTCTAAATCAATTTTTTTTTCTGTAGGCTAAAATTTAACTGCTTCTCTTGCAAATTCTATCATTTATCGTTGATTAAATACAGAGACTCTAAGAAGTTCCAGAAACCACCAAATGGAGCAACGTTCCGGCAGCAGCAGCAACTGTAGTCTAGTCAATATACTACCCATAATCACATAAAGTGAGCGCAGCAGGCGAAACTTTTGTGTGCTTTTCCTGCCAAATTTAATTTCCATCCAAAATTCTCTATCCTAAAACTGGCTTAAAACCCCCGTCAAATGACGCACCCTTCCGCAAAATAGAGAATATTACGGAACTTGCTGCAGGCGGAATTTTTTAAATATTTATGATTAGATATTCTTTTTGGGATCCAAAATTAAAGTAAGGACTATCGATGATTTCATAGATCATCCCTTTTGTCTGCGACCAGTGCTTCACTACCTCTTCTGAGTTTCGAGGTTCTTGGTAACTTCCGAACCCTGGCAATTATAACAAATAAATTAACGAATCCCAGTTATTATACCGAATAAGTTTAGACCGATAGAATGTTCGGGATTCTGTATAACTACCGTATCCCGGTTATTATAACGAATTGCTTTGGTATCGAAAGACTACCGAACAATATTCATATTCCGTATACTTTCGTCGAAACTGGAACAAAGTCAGGATTCTGTGTAACTAAGGAATCTCCATAAATATACCGAATAGTTCCAGCATCAAAAATTACCAAATTACCAAATACCGAACAATTGTAGTGAGATTTTGGGCGCCCGGCCCAAAATTTTACCGAATCTCAAAAAGAGGGGGGGGGGGGGGGTGCTGCACCCCCCCTCGCAACACCCCTGCCCTTAGCCTAGGTAGGGTAGCCACAAAAACACCTAGTGGCAAAAATTGGCAATTTTTTTTGTAATGAATGCATGAATTGCTGTGAATTTTCCTTATCAGTTTTACCTATCTAAAACATCTCCAAAAAATATTTAAAAAATACCATTGCATTCAGGACAAAATTGTCTGTTTTGTAAGGCCATCACTAAGATGTCCTAGCTATTTAATATTATTATTAATATTCAATGTAAATTTAGATGTAAAAAAGAGTAGCTGAACTGCCTACAAAAATTTGTTGATACTAAGGAGGAAAAGTCAGCAGCCTATAGCAGCAATAGGTCTATTGGACTATAACCTTGATGAACATATTCATATTTTCTCATCTAACTCACTTGCTGGGGCTCACCATGCACTCAAAACCAGCTCAAAATCACCCAGTTTCATAGAATTTCATTGAAGCACATAGTTCCAAGCTGGCCACTAGATGGACAAAACCCTAAAGTCAATGGATGAACATAGGCATTTCCTTATGTAAAATACTGTTTTCTAAAGAAGATTTAAGATGCTTAGAGACAAGATAGAGAGGTGATTTTGGCCTCAAATCAAAGCTAAAAGATAGGAGAATCACATTCTGATCTTCAAAAGCTCAGGTTTGATTTTTTTTTTTTTTAGCGGCTACCCTAGCCTAGGCCACTAAGGATTTGGGGCCTTAGATAAGTTGAAACAATTCAATGTACTCAACTATTAGACATAAAAATAAGCTGCCTTTTCTGTTAAACTTTAAAAGATCCCTCAAAAATATACAAAGTAAGGAGACATCATTTCTATAGACTATGTGTATGGCACTAGCCTAGGCTATCTTCATTCTACTGGATTTCCTTATTTTGCCATAGCTGGTAAGATTACATATTGACATTCAATTTTTGTATGGGCAGTTTATAAGATTAAGTGCATACTGTTAATTTATTATACCACAACTATTTCCTTGAAGACAGAAATAATAGTAGGATCCAAAGCACCTGAAGATTGTTTGAAACCGGCACAGTTGCATCTTTGTCATAGAGTCATTCCAATCTGTGCAGAAACTGAGAAATAGCCGTTACCTCTCTGATTCGCAAGAAATTTAAACTTCATCGTCGACATTGTTCTGACAGCATTCTTGTCAACATTCTGAGGGGCGACGGAAACCCGAAAGAAGAAGGGTTTTGAAATAAATTTAAAACTGAAAGGTACCATAATATTTTTGTGCCTCAGTTTACCTTGTAGCATAACAGCCGTACCTGAATTACTCTATTTATTTCTATGACTAGGACAATTGTATATACTGTATACTGGAGCCTTGGCCATTGGCCATTGCCCAGCTTTGGTTGTCTTTTTCTCACCACAGAAATTTCCAAAAAAGGTAAACAGTATCTCAAAAGAAAGCCATCTTCTTCTTCTTCATTCTAGGTTTTCTTCCGAGATAATACTGGAGCCTACACTATTTCCGAATTAGTTTTCTAGGTAGATGTGCCTTAGATGCACCAAAACCTGTCTAAAATAGTTAAACCTGTTGGAAGATGTGTGTTTAAAATCATATTCACTGTTAAATCTTTCTAAATTCAGATATTTAGGCACTGTTGTGTCGGAAATAGAATCACTGCACCCCGCGTTGTACAGTACAAGAGAGTTGGCGGCATTTTCGGTAAGCCAAAAGCTGGCCTAAAAGACAAAGATCTTCTCAGTTTAAAACACTAAATGTTTTTCTTACATTGAATTCATGTTTGTTTCTGACAATCATACAATTTGCTTTCATATTTTTGCAAGTACCAAGGTTAAACAATGATTATGCGACGGAAACAAAATTTGGATGACCAGCTGTAACGGTAACAAAGTCCCCAGAACATTTTTGGGTCATCACAGAAAATCATGTATCATGGTATCATGCCTGGAATCCGGCTGAAACCGGAAATTTGTCAGAAGTAAGACAGGAACTTTCGTCAAAGCAGATTAGACGCAGGCTAGAGGGGTAAACACACATGCTGAATCCATATTTGAACTTGGTCTTTTCAGATGATTACCATTTGCCTTAATCTGTTTCTAAATTTTATTAGTAAAGTGCTCAAGGAGTCTGGCGAAGACTGGACCTCTATAAGACCCGATTGTCTGGATCAAATATTAAATTTTGGGGATCCCATCGAAACCCTTGGTGTTGTTTTTTTAGATTACAAGAATACTGTGCTATAAGTGAACATGCCTGATAACAATTGTTGGTAACAAGGGCTAAATGGCCATTATCTATGTGTTTATTGTGTATTCCTGCATCAACCTTTTGACTAATGTTTTCTAAAAAAGGTATTAATATTTCTTGAAATTCTTAATTTGTTTGCCTGTGTAGCTGTGTTTTCGCCTACTGTTTCTATTCGGTGTAATTTCCGGGCATTAGCCAGTCATATGTTTTAAGGTCGTCACCCCCCATGCCCAAGCACTTTGGACAGCTCCTTCCTGTAGGAAGTGTTGGCTCAACCCCTTTCCCCTCGTCTGAAGTTTCCTACTTATTTGGTGACAGCTAGTTGGCAAGCATGCCATGCCAAAGCTTCTTGTGAGTGATCTTACTACCTCTCCCAAGAGGCATTAACACGATATCAGTTGATAACTATACATTCATTGATAAAGATTATCACCCAATAGGCTAAGTAAAAAAGATTATATCTCCATAACAAGGCATGAATCTGATTGTTTATGGATCTGATTATTTCAGATTTTATTTTATTTATTATTTTATTTATTTTATTTTCACACTCTTATTAGTTTATTTTCACACTTTTAATTTCCGGTACCTGGACCTAGGAAGGCTTTGTTGTTGCTACTAGATTACAATAGAATGTCTGATCCTTTCTTTCATAGCCTAGTTGCTGCTAAGCCATAAGAGCTTATCTGAGGTTCATCTGTTAGGAGGAAGATGGTTCCTCCCCATGGGACTAGAAAGCCAATATCAAAGATATACAGAAACATAGTGGCAGATTTCATTGTCGTAACTGTGTTTTGGAGGATTTTGTATTTAGTCTTCATATATCACACCATTTTTTAAATATCCAAATATATGAAGCCTGTGCTAAAGATCCCCTTCCCTGTGTTTGTATTTTTAAGCCAGTTAAATTCCTGTGTTTTGGTACATGTGAATTTTATCTAAGGACGGAGAGACATGCAAAAACAGGAGACAGGCTTCCGTAGCTATCTTGTTCTTAAGACATACTAAGGTTAGAGATTTCTCTTATTCTCTTATCTAGGTGTCCGTATCATCACCTATCCTCCAGTAAATGACGGAATCAACTCACAAGTTGGCGCTTGCTGTCAGAGGCACTGGTGCTAGTGCTACGCAAATAAAGAAGTGGATCCTAAGCTCGGAGCTTCAGTGCTGCTTCATTAATCCATCTCTAGTAAGATTTGTTCTGTCTCTATTGACAATCTGCATTGCAGTACTTCGATTATCTGGTGCTAGGCTGATAACCTATGTAAAATCAGCTTTAATAAAGTAGCCGAATAGCATTTGATTCGTCTCTTACACCTAGGCTAGTGTCGAGAGGGATGTTTGGGAAACATAGTAGAGAGACTGAGGTTGAAAAATGTAGAGGATTGACAAAGAATAGTAAAAGGAAAGTTTTTGCAGGAAAACTTTTTTTCGGGCAAACTTTTTCTCAACGCGAGCAGTCGACACTTGGAATAACCTGCCTGAAACATGCCGCCAAATATAAACAGCTTCAAAAACAAGAGTTGATAAGTTCTGGGAAGAAAACAACAGCAGTTTCAACACATTGGCTGAATGGTAAAAATAGCTACAAGATCAACCAACTACAACTCCCTCAAACAAACAGAGGGCATCGAACAGACAGGCCAACTGCCGGATGGTGCTGAACAACTTTAAGTAAGTTAAGTAAGTAGAACAGCCTTAGCAACGAATTAAGAGAATATCGTACCTTGAAGCCCCAATCTTTATCGCTTGTTTAGTCTAAAAGTTCTTTATCTCCCCCCCCCCCCCGGACATAACTCCTCCGCTACCCCCGGAAACCGTTTATTTGTTACCCAAATGGTAACCAATGACTTTGAAATCACGACTATTTCCGACGTGGAAATAAATATTTTGGAAAGGGCTGCATGAGCCTGTTTTTCACCGTACTCTTTGCAGGTGGTGGACCAGTTTCAAATTGAGCATGCTGTAAATCTGGCATCAATTAGTGTCACAAATTCTGAACAGAAAACAAGGAGTATCCATACTGAAATATTGTATTGTCTTTCTCCAACCAAAAAGGTAAGATTTGGTGATCAAGTCTAAATTGCGATCCTGACAGTTTGGGCTCTTTATCAGGCTAGAGGGTTGTCCCCAGAGCGGTTATGGGAGGAGAGTTCCTCGCTAGAAAACGAAAAATCATAACTGTTTGGCTTTCAAGTAACCCGCAGAATCAAGATAAACAAAATCAAGATAAACTCAAGAAGGAAGTTGGGCATACTGAAGCCCTTTTCATACAAGGGCCCTCTGAAAAGAAATCCCCTATGTTCACCTACTATCTCAGAAAAATACTGCATCTTGAGTTTAGTCGATCTAGCAATCCTGGACCTTTGTTATTGAGTAGCTACATCACAAAAAATGTCATCCTCCCTTGCGGAAACCCACCATATGTAATGCAAAGTATTCAGAATCTCTTGTATAGTTCCCGAGAATTGTTTAGACTCCCAGTCTTGCTTCTCCCCATTCGTTTAAAAGAATTATTATCTTTCCCTTTACAGGTCAGGTGGTTCGGACAATATGTGCCTGACCATATCTTCGTGACCTTCGTTCCCGTACCTACCAGCCGACACGACAAACAAGACCAAACTTTTCGATGGGATCCCAAAAATTCAATATCTGATCCAGACAACTGGGTCTTGTCTTAGCCAGATCCAGTCATCGCCAGAATCCTTGAACATTCTTACAATTAAAATTCAGAAACAGATTAAGGCCAAATAGCTAATCATCTGAGAAAACCAAGTTCAAATATGGATTCAGCATGTGTGTTTACCCGTATAAGTCATATCTGTTTTGACGAAAAGTTCCTGCCACTTCTGCCAATTTGCCGGTTTCGGCCGGACTCTAGAACTACTTGTCCGGCGAAAAAAGAAAGCTCAAAAACGAACTCAGGGTATCTTCTTTTCCTAATAATGAGCATCTAATCAACTTCAAATAAAAATTTAACTCATAACAAATTTTCCGACTCCAGCCGGATTCCGGTCGAACTATATGCCCGGGTAAAATATGATTGTCACACACGGATTCAGCGTCTCTTCTTACCCCTAAATCGGTTATCTAGTCAGCTAGAAATAAAACTTTAACTTCCAACAATTTTCCGGTTTTGGCCGGATTCCGGGTGAACTACATGTCCGGGTAGAAAATTGTTTTCGCATAAAAGTTCAGCATGTCTTCTTGCCCTAAATCGGACATCTGATCAACTCCAAATAAAACTTTTAATTTTAACAAACTTTCCGGTTTGGGCCGGATTCCGGGCGAACTACTTGTCCGTCGAGAAAATGGTTTCCACCATCGTCTTCAGCATGTCTTCCTACCTCTAAATCGAACATCTAATCAACTTCAAATAAAACTTTTACTTTTAACAAACTTTCCGGTTTTGGCCGGATTCCGGGCGAACTACCTGTCCGATTACAAAATGGTCACCATCGTGTTCAGCATGTCTTCTTACCCCATAATCGACTATCACATTAGCTGTTTCAAAATATTTTGTTTGCCCCTTAATTTG
Organism: Branchinecta sandiegonensis; assembly: GCA_030848855.1. Taxonomy (NCBI): domain Eukaryota; kingdom Metazoa; phylum Arthropoda; class Branchiopoda; order Anostraca; family Branchinectidae; genus Branchinecta; species Branchinecta sandiegonensis. Next base: position 15,520,589 of record JAUPMV010000003.1, on the reverse strand, counting down.
AACCCCCTCCCCCACCCCTAAATGTAAGGCTACAAAGCCCATTTACGAACTTGACTGGTCTGCCGACCCAACAAATCCTCACACCAAGTTTCATCAAAAAATCTCATTCCCTTCGAGAGTTATCGTGCTTACAGACGGACGGACGGACAGACGGACAACTTTTGCGATGTCATAGGTATCCCTCCACTTACGTTTTGTGATCCCAAAAACATGACATCAGACTAAAAGTAATGCGTACAAAATGTGTAGTAAATGTATTTGAGCTCTTTTTCTTTCAGATTAGTGACTCTTTGAAGCTCTTTGGCCTGGGCGACGACTCTCAGTCTGCCATCATCATCACCGTCGACGATCCTAGCGGAGAAAAGCTCGACCAAGTCCTCACTAAAATCGAATGGGAAGCCAGCGATATTAGTGAAATCGCCACTTTCAGTGACTTGGACCTAGTCAAGAAGCATTACAAAATCAAACCCAACGAGTTACTCGTCGGCACCATATCAGAAGCGGTAATCAATCGGATGTCGGCAAAAGAATTTGTGGCGTTCTGATTGGTAGTGCAATGAAGATCCTACTTGCCTGTTTAGCCATATTGCTGCTCGTCAATGAATATTTGGTATATTATCTAGTGATGCTCAAGTGTGAATGCCCAAGTGGAGATGGACTGAGGGCAATGGTCCTCGCTGATACACATTTGTTAGGGTCACGTCGAGGCCACTGGTGGGACAAACTAAGGCGAGAGTGGCAAATGTATCGGTCTTTCCAGACCGCCGTTCAGATATTCCAGCCTGAAGTTATATTCTTTCTGGGTGACATATTTGATGAGGGAAAGTGGTGTGACGAGGCTGAGTTTGAATATTATGTGAATCGATTTCACTCCCTTTTTTCTGTTCCTGATGGCATCGAAGTGAAAGTGGTGGTAGGGAATCACGATATTGGATTCCACTATGCAGTGACACCAAGATTGAGGCGGAGGTTTGAGGTGGCATTTAATACAACCTCTGTGGAGCTGTTATCTTTAAAGGGAAACAAATTTATATTTGTGAACAGTGTTGCTATGGAAGGCGACGGGTGCACAATGTGCCATGCTGCCGAGCGCAAAGTGACCCAAATCGGCGGTATGTTGACATGTGCTAAAACCGGCAACTGCTCGCGTTCGGTGCGCGACCAGTTGATAAAATCCGGAATCCGGGAATATTCTGCACCGATTTTAATGCAGCACTATCCCCTCTTCCGTAATTCCGATGAAATTTGCGATGGGCCGGATGCCGCAGTGGGGGACGAAAAACGCGCAGAATTCCGCGAAAAATGGGACTGCCTCAGTCGTGAATCGTCCGATTTTCTGCTCACGAACCTCCAGCCTCGCTTGATTTTCAGTGGTCACACGCACCATGGCTGCAACATTAGCCACAAGGATGTGGTGGAGCACAGTGTTGCATCTTTTAGCTGGCGGAATCGGAATAATCCAAATTTTTTGCTGGCTTTATTTACACCCGGTGATGTGCAAGTGGAAAAGTGTTTTCTTCCGTATGAATCCACAGTTATTAACATCTATATGTATGGGTGTATCCTTGCCGTAGGTCTTGAAGTTTGTGCATGGGTTAGTAAGCGCCGCTACATTAGCCAAAAGAAGGCGATTTAGACACTTCAGTATTTCAATCTTGAAAGTTGCAGAGCTAGGTCTACTGGCTTCTTACGCACTTCCATGCCGACTCTAAAATCCCTCATTTTGACGTTTTCCTTCACACAAAAAAACAGAGCTACACTGTAAAAAAAAATCTTGCAGGATTTACTACTGGGATTAATCTTGTCTCTATTGAGATAAGATTATCTCTAATTCAGATTAACCTTATCCCAGTAGAGATAATATTAATCCCAGTAGGAAATACTGCAGTTAACTTTAATCCTAACTCGGAGAAACTTTCTACACTGTACTACTACATTATTATGGCAACCTGGGTTAGCAATCTTTTTTTTTCGATAAGGGGTCACTGCAAAAGCTTACTCATTCGATTTCATTTCAGTGACGGATCGGATGTTCTCGAAATTTTACATTTTCGAGAATTGGGTCATTGTTGCAAGCAAAATAAGCACCGACGGTACAGAATCTTATTTCAAAATCTGTAAAAGTTCAAGGGTAAATCTGGGTGAAAAATAGGTAAATCTGTGAGTTACTGCGTATGAAATGTTATGGGTCGTATTACTGCGGGTGGAATGTGTTGTCGTCCAAATGTCAAGAGGCTTGTTTTACCCGAGGATGAATTTTGTAGAAACGAGTCAAAATAGACGGCAAATCTCATCGATTCGTAGATGTGTTTATACACCTTACATTAGGCGTATTCTCGCCGTTCCCCGAGGACTCCACTTGAGGAGTCCCCGCGTTTTTGTTTGTCCCGGGGACTCACTCCTCGTATTGTCGCGAGTCCCCACGGGCGGGAATGCTCAGATTATCATCACCATCATCAAGATGGACTCCCTTTCAGATTCAGAGGGGAATCAATTTTTGCTGGCGTTGGTGCAATGTAAAATTAATTAAAATCAATCAGAATAAACAAAACCAAAAATAAAGTGGATCCGGACTAATTTGGTCAACTGCACATTTATTTTTAGAACAAAATCCATTTTAGAAGCATTCCACGTGTTCTCGTTGATTTCCGTACGCGGAATCCGCGTGGAGTGACTCCCTCTATTCTCGCCGTTCCCTTCGATTCCCCGAGGAGTCCTCGGGGAACGGCGAGAATACGCCTATTGAGCGCTCTACGCAGTTGGGACAATTTTTTATTTGGGAAAAGGTATCTTTAATGAGCGCTAAAGCTGCCAGTGTCCCAATTCAGTATTGCAAAGTTCCAAGAGTTCTGATAGGAGAGGCCCAGTTGTGTTCACGGAAAGAAGTTGAGAGCTAGTAAACCCTTGCGTCTATCGGTCGCGTCCGGAAAACGAAGTCAGTTTGCTACAGCTGCATCTGTCAATATTTATCCGTCTGCTAGAACAGCATCACACTCCACTAGCACTTTCTATTTCAAACAATAAACTGGGATTGCGAGTACAAGAAGTTCCAAGAAAAGCAATATGATGCAAAATTGCATATGTTCCCCCGCGGAAAAATAACTTGGATATTTGAAATTGGTTTTTAACGAATCCCAGAGATCATAGGAGCGTAGATTTCCTTTTTTCTGTTTAGAGATATAGGGAGAAGATAGGGAAAACAAGAGTTACGAGCTCAGATGGCACTTGTTGGGAGTAGGTGGTTCAGGAAAGCAAATGAATACGTCACAAAATTTCACATTCAGCTCCCCTACCGTCTCCGGATACAGTTCGGACCTAGAAATGGGAAATCTCGGGCATCTGCTCGTACAGTCAGTCGATTTTCGCCTAAATCTGAACATTTAAAGTCCGGCACCCCATTCCAACTATGCGCGACGTCGGATCAGGCTGGGACCCAAAAATGGATCGTCTTGGGCATGTTACCTTTTTACCATCCAAGTCTCATCGAGATCCCTCTAATCGTTTGGTACCTAGCCGTGCCAAAAGATTCCGGGCCCCCTTTCACCCCCCCATCGTGACCGGAATCGATCCGGACTCATAAATTGAAAATCTAGCGGACCTTGGCTTACCACCCTTCAGATTTGTCCGGTACCTCATACCTTCATCCCAATAGCTCCACTCGTTTGGTCCCTAGGCAGTGGCCATTTTCCGGGACCCTCTCCGAACTCCCCCACCGTGGCCGAATTCAGTTCGGACCCATACATAGATGATCTAGGGCATCTGCTCTTACCTCACATCAATCAAGTTTCACTTGGATCTGAGCATTTTCGGCAACGCCCTTGAACTCCCGCCAAATCCGGCCGGGACCCAAAATAGATCATCTAGGGTATATTTATACCTTCCAAGTTTCATCCCACTCGTTCATTTGTTTGATCTCTAGGCGTGGCACAACAAACCTGAGAACCCCTGTAACTAACCCTGCTGTATACGAGCTTTTTACTGGGTCCGGTTGGGACAGATAAATAGGTTATTTAGGGCATCTTCAATTGCGACCGTAAGGTTTCACTCGAGTCTGTCGATTGCCAGTAAATATCAGTGTTCCCTAGGCGTGGGACTAAACTACGGAGCCGTCCCAGTTCCCCCCACCGTAGTCGAGTCCGATCCGGACACATGATGAACATCTAGGTTTCATCCATCTAGTTTCACATCAATCAGATCACCTGTTAGCAACTTACGGGTGCTGCCAGGTCCCAAGTTCTTCCTCCCTCCACTCCACTGGGGGAATAAGGAAAACGAAAGATATGCTTACCAAGATTGACCCTCCTAGCTTATGCGGAAGTACCCAAACTAGAAAAGGTGTGACGACGGAAAGAAAATTGCTTTATGCCACCTGAGCCGGAGGCTGCAAGTGCCATAAAAAGCCATCCAGCGACGGATTTTCCCGCCTGTTCCCTGAGATTTCTTGGGGCTTCACGGCCGGCTGTTCCTTGTCTAGTCGGACAGGACTACATCACAGTCCATCGACAAACGAAGTGTCTCAGTCAGAAAACCGATGAATGCCAATGTTTCGCTTCGGAGGATTTCTGAAAATTTGTTCTACAAGGGTTCAAGAGTGTAACGCACGACTTAGTTCCTTTCTTACTTCCGAAAACAAAACCATTCGTTGCCTCATGTCAGCATCCTGATTTTATTTTCTTGAAAAACATTTCTGTCGGAAGAACATGTTACGAGGGGAAATAATTTTCAGTAGATACGATAGTTGCGTTTTCGCTGATACCATGGTATCTGTTACCACGGTCTAAAGTCGTTTTTGCAGTTATCGTGGTATCTGATACCACTGTCAAAAGGCGTTTTTGCAGTTATCGTGGTATCTGGCCAGTTATCGTGGTATCAGATATTCAGATACTACGTTCCGAACATGGTAACTGGTCGTGGTATCTGAAAAGTCATCTCACTTTCATCAAATTTTGTCAGATTGGTGAGAAAGAAGTTTAGCACTTAGTGATGTAACTGGATATCTGTTTTTCTTTTGGGATGACTTCGAAAGTGGAATTTCGGCAATAGTCGTTTTTACAGAGCACCGTGTATCAGATACCACGATAACTGCGAAAACGACTAATTGCAGATTCAGTTACCGTGGTAACAGATACCATGGTATCAGCAAAAACGCAACTGATGCTATATCCGGGGGATTTTTTCATGTACCACTTCACCATGATATTTGCAACTTTATCATGTGTCTGATTAAAATACTTATCTACACATGACACGTTGCGTGTGTCAGCTACTCAGTTGAATCAAGAAAGTAGAATTCATAACGAAGAGAAATTTTGCCCCGGTACAATTACGTCTTTTCACTGCGTTGACTCTCCACGGTAGTAGTCAGCACTGAGGGCGGCCGAGCTTGGTTTTGACACAAATAACTCGGCGAAATATGAAGCATCGCTTTTGACTGGCTACTCTGAGCGTGTTCCACCCTCGTACCAATAGTAACTATTAGTTACTGAATCCGTTCCAACCTCACGAAAAGTTACTACGCTAATACTAACTAATAGTAACTATTTGCTTACCACGCTCGGGAGCGTGGTAAGCGTTAACCACGAAATCTGTCACGTGATTGGTCGGATTCACCCGTGGCATGATATTCCGCTGGAAAATAGAAAAATCGTTCCAGCCTTGACTGCAAAAAGCCAGAATTCGTGACGTCATGCGTAGTAACTACGGTAAGAAGGATGGAACACGCTCTCTGCCATGCTGTTAAAAAAAAAAAAACTTTTACAAAAATAAGCTCATGACAAAAGCCTGACAACTCGATTCTAGTTATCGTATTCTGCTTCGAAATCCAACTTGTCGGCAAAATAGATAGAGGCAATATCATACCACTCAAAATAGACTCAGTTTTAGCTTTGTAATTAGAAACAGCACTACTGACTGGCTATGCTACCACGCTGCTTCAAATTTCGTGCCGCGTAATTTGTGTCAAATTAAGTTCGGCCGCGCGCTTCGCTGACTATTATCTTCTCGGTATACCGAGGACTTTTTTTTATATCTCTTCGTCATGTCCTTTATTTTCGAGGCTCGAGTAGTCAGGCGTCGACGCGTGCTTTAAGATAAATCTTGCTGGAGATTGCTAAAGCTGATCAGGGAAATAGTTTGCCTATTAGTTTTCACTTTTTAACACGACGAGGACCGAATTCTCTCAGTTCTGCGAAACACGGACATTTTTAATAAAAGCTTTAAACATAACAAAAATGCAAAATGAAAGCTCAGCGTAAAAAAGAACAACGTCGACACCCAATCAGTAAAATGCGCGTTAAACTGTTGTGACGGACAGGATGCCGTCTGCTAGAGCGTGCTTCGGTCTCAACGAACCGACATGACGCTCTTCAAGCATTTTGTTGGCATGGGTTTTCTCCTGATGTCTGATTTTAAGCTCGGAAATGTGATGGCACTTCGAGCTTTTTTCATGACGGCGGTAGCGCTGATCTCTGGCGGCAATGTCGGAAATGATTCGCGCGTCGCGCCGTACTCGTGTGTGGATCTGGAAACAAAAACGCTTTAATGTTTCCTGCTTGAAACACACTTCGTGCTGTCTAGGCGTCACTGAAGAGATTGGGAAAATACGAGGGATTTTTTTTTTGTCAACAGCAAATTTTATCTTAATTTTTGGGATTCCAAAACGTAAGTTGCCTCCTATGATTTCGTAAAAGTTGTCCGTCTGTCTGTCGGTTAGCACGATAAATCTTAAAGGGGTTGAGATATTTTGTTCAAACTTGATATGAGAACTCTTTAGGTCAAAGTACAAGTCAAATTCGAAGATGGGCTCTGTAGCTCTTCATTTAGAGGGGGGGGGGGGGGGGGGGGTCAAATAAGGGGCGAAAAAAATGTTTTTTAAAAGCTAATGGGATAGTCGATCTATCGGTAAAGGGGCATGGATTCCGAACATGAAAATTATTTTCTCGCCGGACGCGACCTGGATGCGACCATTTTTGGGTGAGTTACGGTAAGGGGATTATCTGGAAATTACTGACTTCCGTAGGTTGCGAACGGGTGGTCCGATTCGAGTGAAAGCTTATGGGTGATAAGAACCGATGACCTAGATATGCGAAACTTGGGTTCGGGGGGTGGGGGATTTTTGACATGCACGAAACCAAACAAATTGGCCGAATGGAGTAAGTTTGGCAGTACCGAGTTTATGCGGCCTAGAATTGTTATTTGCCATCCAGACCGGATCCGGCCACGGTAGGAGGATGAAGCGGGAACCGGAAATTTGCAGATATGCTTCGATTCGAGTTGAACTTGATGGATGGGGAAAGGAGATGTCCGAGATGCGAATTTTATTTGTCCGAGTCGTATCCTGCCACAGTGGGGGGGGGAGTTGGAGGGGGGTCCTGGACATTTTTTGGCTCACATAGGGGTCAAACGGGCGGAGCGATTTGAATGAAACCTGGAAAGTAGAGAGATCATATGCCATAGATGACACACTTTAGGGTCCGAGCACGGGGGGGGGGGGGGACAGCAATTTCCCGAAAACTGCTCAGATTTGAGATAAACTTGATAGGCGGTTAAGTAAGATGCTTTAGATAATTCATTTATGCGTCCGAACCAGATTCGGCTGCGGTAGGGGGAGCTGGAGGGGGGTTACCGGAAATAGTGTGGCACGTCTATAGGGATCATACGAGTGGATCTAAACTTGATGGTAGTCATTTGTCCTAGACGACCCGAGGCGATGCCAGAAATGCTCACGACTCGAGTAAAACTAGATATCCTATTTCTAGGTCCGATCCTTGGGCGGTTGAAGGGGGTATTTGTGACGTTATCATCTACTTTGAGAGCTCGTTGCTTTTGTTAATAATAATGTTTTATAGGGGAAATCATTTCTGGGATCCCAAAACATAAGTGACGCGATACCTATGATTTTGTAAAAGTTGTCCGTCAGTTGTCCGTCGTTAGCACGATAACTCCCGAGAGGGTTGAGGTATTTTATTCAATCTTGGGCTCTGTAGCCCAACATATAGGGGTGGGGGATGAGTTACAGTTTAAGGGGCGATTTTTTTCTTTTTTTAAAGCTAATACGATAGTAGATTTAGGGGTAAGCAGACATGTTGAATCCGAATATGAAAACTATTTCTCACCGGACAAGTAGTTCCCCCCGAATCCGCCAAAAACCGCAAAATTTGTGAAAAGTAAAAGTTTAATTTTAAGTTGATTAGAGGTTCGATTAAGGGTTAAGGAGACATGCTGAACCCGAATAGGAAATTTCTTTTCTTTCCGTACAAGTGGTTCGCACGGAATCCGGCAAACCGGAAAATTTGTGAAAAGTTAAAATTTGATCTGAAGTTTGTTAAGAGGTTTATAGGGGTAAGGAGACATGGTGAATCCGAATATGAAAATTATCATCTTACCGGACAAGTAGTTGGCCCGGAACCGGGCCACAACCGGAAATTTAGCTTGAAGTTTTAAAACCCAATGATATAGTCGATATAGGGTGAGGAGACGTATTGTTGCAGGTTTCAAAAATACTAAAGATCTATTAGATATTCGGGAGACATGCTGTATCCAATTTAGAACTTTATTTTCTTGAAGGATAAGCTGGCAAAATTTGCCAAAACCTGGAAATTTGGATCGAAAGATTAGCCCTCAGTGCCACCAGCTCTTTTGCTCTCCATGTAGTTCGCCGAGAGTAGCCTACTGCTAAAAGGAGGAATTTGGTCAAGTGGTCAAGTTGGTTTGAAAGCGATTAGATGCTGGAGTAAACATGCCTGCTGAATCCATATTTGAACGACTGGCGAAGACCGAAAATCTACAATATTCGCTTGTCTGGCTCAAGTATTCCAGTAAATATTCAATATTTGAGATCCCATCGAACAGTTGGTCTTGTTTCTTAGGGCGTACCAATGTCCCGTAGTTGATGCATGAAACTGAGCATCCGCTCGCGCAAGCTCTTTAGACCGGCGTGGCTGGGACACTTCACAGACGAAGAAATTAGTTTCAGGTCGTAAAATGTGTTATCTGATTTCTAGCACACTGACGGTGTATTCTTTATACCGCGCATAGCACGTTCGCTTGATCATCATAATCTGAGCATGTCGAAAACACACTCGTCTCGTCAGCGTCTAGAAAAAAGGTGCAAAAAGTATGTGGTACTCGATCCGAGCTAGTCCGTAAGCCACCCAAATTAATGGGCCAGCTAATTCACTATGTCTGAAATTGTGGTCTTTAGTTCGAAAGCATAATTTGTGCACTAACGGAATCTTGTTATAGAGGTAGGGTTCAACAACTTCGGGAAGATGGGCGAGGTTAGCTAAGTGTATGAATAGAACTTTCCACCTTAGGAAAAATTCTAACGATGGTTGATCAAACTTGATTCCAAAACTGCCAGAATAAATATGCAAATACGTTCGTATGTCTGCTTAGACTTGTATAACAAGAGAACTATCATCTTCTTGTAAAAAAACTAACAAACAAAAAACAACGCGTCTTCTTCAGCTTTTTATGGCAGTTGCAGCTTCACTCAGATGCCATATCGATCACTTTTCTGTCGGTCGGTTGGTCTAGGGTACTTCCAGAAGGGCTAGGACGATGAAACTTGGCAGGGATATCAGGGCAACTTGGGCAACTGCGGTCCGGCAACTTGGTGGGAAGAACAAGCACAAGAGCTAGATATATCAGTGATACAACCGGATCGGATTTGGGCACTGTGGGAGTTAGAAGGGGGGATTCCGGTGATCGTACTCCCAGATGTGCTAGGACGATAAAACTTGGCTTGAACATTAGAGACTTGGCATGATTGGTCTTCTTCAGCTTTTTATGGCAGTTGCAGCTTCACTCAGATGCTATATGAAACTTGGCAGGCATATCAGGGACCCGACCAAACTAACTTGGAGATAGTCACTTCCCCGATCCGACCGCCGGGGGGTGGGGTGGAGGGAAGGGGGTCCGGAATCTTGAGGAATGTATAAATTTGGAACCGGTGATCGGATCTTAATGAAACTTGATATTTGGAAAGACCTTGTGTCTAGGATGTCCTATTTCAAGTCCGGACCGCATCCGATGAATGGGGGGGGGGGGGTCGGATGGGGAACCGGAAATCTTGTGACACGCTTAGAGTGGAGCGATTGGGATGAAAATTGGTGGGAAGAACAAGCACAAGAGCTAGATATATCAGAGATACAACCGGATCGGATTTGGGCACTGTGGGAGTTAGAAGGGGGGGATTCCGGTGATCGTGCTCCCAGATGTGCTAGGACGATAAAACTTGGCTTGAACATTAGAGACTTGGCATGATGGCTTAGAAGTAGCCAGTTCCTCAACCCGACCATCGTGGGGGGGGTGGAGGGAGGGGGAATCAGGAATCTTGAGGTATGTATAACCTTTGAACGGGTGATCGGATCTTAATGAAAATTGATATTTGGAAAGACCTCGTGTCTCAAATGTCCCATTTAAAGTCCAGACCTGATCCGATGAATGTTGGGGGGAGGAGGACGGGAGAACCGGAAATCTTGTGGCACGATTAGAGGTGAGCGATCGGGATGAAACTTGGTTGGAAGAACATACACAAGCCATAGATACATCAGTGACAGAACCGGACCGGGTTCGGGCACTGTGAGGTTGGGAGTCCGGAATTCCGGTGATCACGGATTAAGGTACTTCCAGATGTGCTAGTACGATGAAACTTGGCTTGGACATTCGAGACTTGACAAGATTGGCTTAGAAATTGTCACTTCTCAGATCCGACCATCCCTAAAAGTACTAATCGTAACCGCAAAGTACAAAAAATACTTTTAAGCAAAATATGCATTTTCATCATCCCCATGAGCCCATGATCATTTTTGCCTTAAAGTTTAACTGAAAAGCCAACTTATTTGTGTGTCATTTAACTGAATACATTGAATTATTTGGATTCTGCCAAGGGATTTTTTTTTATAAATAGTCCTTGAACCCAAGTTGACGTTGAAACATATATTCAAAATAATGTATACAACGGATACGTCAGCTACGACAGTGGTTCCCAACCGGTGGTACGCGTACCCCAAGGGGTACGTGAGACCCTTGCAAGGGGTACGCGAAGTAACCAAAAGTGATTTAGTCTGTAGCTTCAAAATCTCGTCTCACTCATTTATGATTGCCGAAAGCCTAGTATTACCAGCAGAGTATCACCAGTCAAAATGCATCTTAAGGGTCAAGGTATTTTTACTAACGGACAATTTTTTTTTCTTTAAATAACTGTTTTTAAGAAAAATCGCGGCGCTTCGCGCAGACTATTTTCTTTTTAATCGTCTGGCCAACCTTTTTGGGCGGAGGGTTATTGTCAACCTGTGCGTGACACCTCAGATTACAAGCCCTAGTGCAAATTCAGTGAAAAAATGTTGATTCCAAAACAGCTAGCCTACAGCCGTAAAATCTGTTCCTGTGTCAAACAATATTGTTTCAAGAAGAATCGAAGACATTGCTAGTGATATTGTCATTCAGGTTGCGAAATGAGCCAAATTGCGATGCAGCTTGATGAAAGCACGGAGAAAATCAAAACCAAACACAGAAACAGCTGACGGTAAAAAATATTGCCGTTAATGACGTCTAGCCGAGCTTCGACAAAATGTTAGCTACAAAACAGCCTCTAGCCTCTTTTGTATATATTTCTGCACGTGTCTGCCTTACCATTTATAATAATTATATCGTCTTTTCCATGTTCTGAAAAAGGGGGTACGCAATCTTTTCGAACCTTTTTTAGGGTACGCGGTACGGAAAAGGTTGGGAACCACTGAGCTACGATGCTTCGTCATTTCTGTCGTCATTTTCATATCTCATTCACTGTCAATCTTCAGGGTCAACGTTGGGGAAGGAAACAAACTTGTAATCTGTTTACAGGCTTGTTTATAACAGACTTGTTACATTATTTGAACAGATTTTTTTATTTTCGACTATCTGCTCTAGTTATGACATACAGAATATCTGCGGCTGTCCCCACAACGTAAATTCTACTAAGACGCGGCAAATTTTAATCTCAATACAAACGCGGCTTTTCAGTGGTGGCTTTGGCAGTGATGAAATTGGTGAAGATTGACAAAAAAAAGATTATGCATCTTTCTCGTAAGGCATACAACAAAAATACAAGCGCATAGAGGTACCACAAATCACACAGAAATTCCACTATTTGAAAATCGATTATTCGCGAATAGCGGAACAACCAAGTAACGCGCTTTCAGCGGGTCTTACAAGCCAATTTAAGTGTATATTCAAACAATGTTTACAACGGATACGTCAACTACGATTCTTCATCAGCGATATTTCGGCCCTTCTTGGCAAGAGTCCTCGTCAGGCTGTCAACCCTCTGGGTCCACGTCGGGGAAGGAAACAAACCTGTAACAATTGATTACAGGTTTGTTCCACGTCGGGGAAGGAAACAAACCTGTAACGATTGATTACAGGTTTGTCGAGAATCGTAGCTGACGTATCCGTTGTAAACATTGTTTGAATAAATGTTTCCAAGTCAGCTTGGGCTCAAAGAATATTTATCAATTTTAGTGAATAAGGGATGGCCGATGGGTAACTAGACCGTCCTATCCCAGCCCTTTTCGAATAAGCTTTTACTAAAAAATTATTTTTTAGCACCCGTATCTTAACCGAAAAGTCAAAAAAAACTTCTCACCAAACGACATATACTCATGATCCCCAAGGGCCCATGATCATTTTTGCCTCAAGGGTTTTGCTTACAAGTGAATCTCTTAAAGTACAAACAATAATTTTGAGCAAAATACATTTTCATGATCCCGGTGAGCTTATCATCATCTGTGCTTCAAGATTTTCATTACAGATGAAACTCTAGCGCCCTTAAAGTGCGCATCATCACATCCAAATGAAAAATAAAATAAATAGTTTTGACGAACGATACATTCTCGTGATTTGCAAGGACTCACGATCATTCTTATCTCAAGGGTTTTGCTTACAAATGATCACAACAAACCCCCGAATCGACGAATTCCTACTTTCATCCATCGACCCAGCCTTGCAAGTGCCATGAGTTTCCAGCTCTTGTTTTTAGACTGAAACCAACATATAGGCTAATAATGACTGATACTCATACTCTGTGGTAACAGAAACGCCATTTCGTGGAAACCTAATGGGCAGCAGTGTTGTACCGGGCTCCTGCATTCGTTACCGTAGATCTTACATAAGGAACACCACAAATACTTAAAAGGCCCCTCTCACTATTTACTCTTTTAAGTTCCAGTATTCTGAAACATATGAGTGAATTAGGTTCTACTTTCAACAATTTACCAACGGCTTTGGCTGTTTTAAGCCTTTTTCAGGCCCAGTGGCTTCTAGCAAAAACAAGGCGAAATTTACATAAACGGTTTTTCTGATGGATTAACTGCTCACAAACAAGCGTGAACAGCTTGATACGCGCTGAAAAGACAATAGAGAAAATCAGTGAGGTTCCGTTACGGGGGTAGAATGTACCATATGAAATTCGGGTCTCCGGATTCAAGAACGGATGGAGCGGTTACAGAAGCAGATTGCATTAGCATTATGGGTAAGACATCCAAGACAGGTCCTTTAAATGAATTAAGAAAATATGAAAGACAGGTCCTTTAAGTGAATTAAGAAAATATGAACGAAAAGTAAACAGTATATTCACGAAGCTTTATGGAAAAATATCTTGTCTGTATCTTCGGTTTTGCTCCTCGTCAACTAGGTTTCACAGCGTTTTTTCAATGGTGGCTCTTGCCAAGCTTGGGAAGCCAGAGGCACACTGCATCCCCTTAAATGATGCCCCTGTGCGTACAGAAAAAATAGTACTGATTCTGTTAATCGGACATCTTCCGAGAACTAAGATGAGCTTCTATTGATTCAAACGTCAAATAATCTTTAGTTAAGGGCGATTAGTTAGGTACATGCATGTCAGGCAAGTAACACGCGAGCTTCAAACTGCTCAAACATGTAATTTTTTAGGTCGCACACCACAAAGCGGGGTCTTTGATGTCCTGCACGCAAGAGACGGCAATATATTTGATTTTACACTTTTTTTCAGTCGGCGTGTCTTTAACTGGAGTAAACGTACATATAAGACATTTCTGTAAAGAGTTTAGTTAAAGATATATGCAGTGTTCTAGTGTTGGTTGGAAATTTCAGGTAAAGCTCCTCTCCCCATGGATTGCTAGACAAACAGAGAGCTCGTTGTGAAATAGCCAAGACCTAAGTCGCGAACGTATTTGAGGCAACAAAACCACCACTCACCTTATTCTCAGCATCTGGACTGTAGTCCATCGGAAAACAGTTCTCCTCCTCCATTCGAGCTCGGCCTCGTGTTTTAGTCCTGACAGCACGTCGCGAAATATACCTCGTTCCATCCGGCCTTCGTTTGATTCTCCACTCCATTTCTACACCGTCGCCATCTATCGGCGACCCATCCTTCTTCTTCTTCTTGTGCAAGTGTTCTTGAAAGATTTTCTGCTGGAGGAGAATTGTCTGCTGGAGATTTTCGGCGTTTGTGTACATAGTATGAGTGTGTGGGACAAGCTGAGTCCGGGCTGAATTCCGGATTTTGTTGTCTTTCCGGGACCGATTTGCGAGGAAAACGGGGATACCCCCAGGGCTTGGCAGCTGTACACAATTTCGGCAAGTCTGACATGAGACCACGCTTAACTGGTCACATAGTGCGGTGTCTGGGGTTCGTTCCCCGCGAACAGATGGCGGGCAGAGAACCAAGGATGAGTTCATAAGGTTCGATCCAAGGTCCAGGGTCATCCTTGGAGGCTCTCGCCTTTTCTTTTCAGATTTCGCTTTCAGAACTTCTCCTAAGTCACATGTCACTTCGGTCGAAGTTGGCTGAACACTTCGGAGCCAATGCGTCACTTCAAGATTTCGATCGCAATTCCGGTTCCTTGAAACAGGACATTGTTCCGGAACCCGATCTTTCTTTACGAGTCTCGTTTTTTTCTTAGGTTCATAGGGACTACAGTATAACGGTTCCGTAATTACAGACTCGTTTATGGATTCGTAGATGTGCTCCGCGTCTGACTCTCCCCAGGAGGCTTTTTCCGGGAAATCCGGAGCAGAAGTCCGCAGAAGTTTCTCGCATTCAATCTGGATTGCATCCATCTTTTTGTGGACCTAAAAAAACAAGAAACTGGTGAACAAGTTCCCTTTCGGTAACGGTTGTTTTACGTGGTCCAATCCAAAAGTTCCTGCTGTTACGGATATCAAATAAAAGGGAGGCTCATACTTTCCCCTCAAATATGAGGTGACACCATTAAGTGCCTCGTTTGAACTTATAATTGGTACTCACTCAGTCTTTCCAGCTTTCACAGCTGTAAATTTGAGGAGACAGAGTGGTGCATAATTAAGGAGTTAATGCCGTCTGGTAACGAACACCGAAACTTTATATTGGGTCGGTCAGGCAATTCCTGAACTAATGTCTTCTGCGAATCCAGGTGAGGGTGGGGAGAAGTAATTAAGACAACGTTTGGAAGAAAGAAATTCGGGCTCCAGCCGTGAACTTAAAAGAGCTAGTGACCCTAATTCCTGATTTTCCAGTTCAGTACTTCTAATGGACTAAAGTATGACTAATAATGGAAGTAATAAACCCGTATCGTCAAAGCACGCAAATTTCGATTACCGTTTCAAATCACACTTGAAGTGCTAGGAGGGCTCTAGTAGATCGCAAATAGCCTTGTCTTTTTAGACAATAATCCGTGCACTAGCGTTAGAAATCGAGCTTTCCTTAGCTGAAAAGATGAATAAGATGTCAAATTACTGATTAAAATCTTCAGTTACAATAAGCTCTACTAATGAAATAGGTTAGGAAAAGACTTTTACTTCAACCAAGTTTCCGGTTTTGGCCGGATCCCGGGCAAACTGCGTGTTCGACGGGAGGGTGGAATTCGGACTTCAATTCGGCAAGTCTCTTCACCCACGTATCGAATTTCCGGTTTACCTCGAATTTTGTTTTTACTTTTACCAAATTTCCGGTTTCGGCCGGATTTCGGGCGAACTATGCCCGACGGGAGCACGGGGTTCGGATATGGATTCGGCGTGTCTCCTTGCCCCTAGAGCGACTTCTCATTTGCCTGAAACAAGTACTAACATAGGCTCCTGGATTGGACTAGTCCTGTATTTAAATCCTACTGGCTGTGCTGAAATAACCCATCAGCGGTTAATTGGGGATCGAGTAAAAGAAGGAAGGGAAGGGAACGGAGAAAAGCAGGAAGGAATACTAAAACCAGAAAGGGCATACTAAAACGAAGAAGGCTGTCACCAGAATTCAAGGCTGCGAAAAACTGGAAAGCCGCACCGTGCCCTACCTCTGTTTATTATTCTTTGAGGGGTCGGCAACTTGTCAAATTCAAAGTTCACCATACCTTCCTCGTTTAGTATCCTGACATGGGTAGGCATTAAGTCCAGTGAGGGGTCGGCAACTATCAAAACTGTAATTAATTCCTCGTTTTAGTAGCTGGTCACGGGTGGTACCTTAAAGTACTAAAACGAGGAAGGAAATAGTGGATTCTCAATTATTAGTCTTTGAGGGGTCGGCAACTATCAAAATTTATCGTCCACCATTTCCTTCCTCGTTTTAGTACTTTAAGGTACTAGCCGCGATAAGTTCCTAAAACGACTAATTGAGATTCCACCATTTCTTTCCTCGTTTTAGTACTTTAAGGTACTACCCATGACCAGGGGCGTCCCGAGGGGGGGCGCAGCGCCCCCCCCTTCGTTTTGGGAATTCGGTCAGGGCATCGCGGTGAAGCCGTGATGCCCTTTTCATAAAATCGTTTGTCCCCGCATTTCGAAATTGGGTGATTTAACGTGTTTATTCGTTCCCCTTTCTTTATCGAATTGGCTAATTCATCCGACTTTTGTTCACTCCGCATCGATTTCACCGCATTCGGTCTGTCCCTTCGTAAATTCGGTGATTTAACCTGTTTATTTGGTCTCATTAGTGAGCTAATTCGGTCATTCACAAGACTTTTCTCAAGTCCGTATCTGTTCTATCGCATTCGGCCAGTCCATTTCATAATTCGGTAACTGATCAGATTCATTTGGTTCTGATTCGTGACCGTATTCGATAATTCATCCAACTTTTGTTCAGTTCGCATCGGTTTCGCCGCATTCGGTCCGTCCTTGCGTAAATTCGGTGGTTTAACCTCTTTATTTGGTGTCATTCTTTACCGAATTCGGTAATTCGGTCGCATCCGGTCAGTCCATTTCAGAATTCGGTCATGAATGAGATTCATTTGGTTCTGATTCGTGACCGAATACGATAATTCATACACTTTTGTTCAGTCCGCATGAGATCGACTAAAACCAGGAAGGGAAGGGAACGCGAGAAAAGCAGGAAGGCATACTAAAACCAGGAAGGGCATACTAAAACGAGGAAGGCTGTCGCCAGAATTCAAAACTGGAAAGCCGCACCGTTCCCTTCCTCTGTTTAGTATGGTTTCGCCGCATTCGGTCCGTCCCTGCGTAAATTCGGTGACTTGACCTGTTTATTTGGTCTCGTTCTCTACTGAATTCGGTATTTCGGTCGCATTCGGTCAGTCCATTTCATAATTAAATTCGGTGAGATTCATTAGGTTTTGATTCGTTACCGAATATGGTATTTCACCGGATTTTTCTTTAGTCCGTTTCTATTACTAGACTTGCCGAATTCGGTTGTTTTAGGTTGTTCTAACAAGAGTCTTATTCCATACGAAAGACGGCTGTGATACCGCTCTCAAACTGTTCCTTATTTTTTTATTTAGTTTTTCGGTATAGACGAATTCATTAGTTGCTTCAACTCAATTATTGAGTTCGGTAATTTAAGTGGCATTTAGTTAGCTCTCGTTCTTTACCATTTCGGTAGCTTCAGTTGGTTGCTGTTCATTTTT
This sequence comes from Branchinecta sandiegonensis, assembly GCA_030848855.1. Lineage (NCBI taxonomy): Eukaryota > Metazoa > Arthropoda > Branchiopoda > Anostraca > Branchinectidae > Branchinecta > Branchinecta sandiegonensis. The sequence goes on along the minus strand of JAUPMV010000003.1, from coordinate 15,502,743 downwards.
TTACTTCTTAGAATTGCAGTACTTCAGGAATAAGCACGTCTCTTGACGTGAAAACTAGCCTAGCCTACTTTTATTTGCTGTAAATTCCGAACAAATGTACTTTGTATCCACTTTACCCTGGATCGCCTCTTTCGTTGCCATACAACTCTGGGTTGAATATATAATCTTGGAATCGCAGAAAGGCACTTTTATCATCAGTGTTCCACAAAACTAGTTAGACAAAGGTTGCCTTTTTTAACTGGCGTTTGAGGCTTGGATATTTTTGGGGGATTGGACTATATTAAAAGCTAGAATTTGCATGGGAAGTAGTTAAATGTTGCCAGAAAAAAGGCGGATTAAAAAAATTTCGCCTGCGGCGCCTTAATTAATCATGGGCACAGCCGTTAGCGACGTTGTCGCTATGCAGCAACACCATTGGGTTGAGATTATTTCAAGTCCTGTTGGCAAAACTCCGTACGAAAAAACAGAAGCGGAAAAGCGTGAAAACGCGCCAATTTTCTCTTTAGACTTGTTTGTATATCCTCTGCAACGTTTTACGTTGTAGCTTCATGAAGGCAACTCACTATGTTTTTTCAGTTTTTGTTAATAAATTCAGTAAAAATCAAGTACCGATTCGGTCAATTTACCAGGTGCGCCCCCCCCCCCCCAATGAAGAAAGGCTCGGGACGCCCCTGCCCATGACCAGCTACTAAAACGAGGAATGAAAAGGTTAATTACAAGTTTGATAGTTGCCGACCCCTCACTGAACTTAATGCATACCCATGTCAGGATACTAAAACGAGGAAGGGATGGTGAACTTTGAATTTGAAAAGTTGCCGACCCCTCAAAGAATACTAAACAGAGGAAGGGAACGGTGCGGCTTTCCAGTATTTCGCAGCCTTGAATTCTGGTGACAGCTTTCTTCGTTTTAGTATTCCCTTCCTCGTTTTAGTATGCCCTTCCTGGTTTTAGTATCCCTTCCTGCTTTTCTCCGTTCCCTTCCTGCTTTTAGTCGATCCCGTTTTCCTAGCGCTAAGGAAAAGGGCACAAAGAGAACGAAGCAAAAGTGTACAAGCAGCACGCGAGAAGCGCGCCGCATTTTCGTATTTAATAAGATGAGATACGGGCTCATATGGTCCTTGTTACGAGTAGATGAGAACGTCACAAAACACCCCCTTCAGCCCCCCTAGGTTCGGACCTAGAAATAAGATATCTAGTTTCAATCGAGTTTGAGCATTTCCGGCTTCGCCTCGGATCATCTGGCGCAAATGACTTTTTTAGCTTCCAAGTTTAGATCCGCTCGTTTGATCCCTTGACGTGCCAATCTATTTCCGGTAGACCCCTCCAACTATCCTTACCACGGCCGAATCTGGTTCGGGCACATAAACTTCGCTTCACTGATATCTCCTCTTCCCGTCCATCAAGTTTAACTCGAATCGGCGCATATCTGCAAATTTCTGGTTCCCGCTTCATCCTCCTCCTACCGTGGGGATCCGGTTCGAACGCCAAATAACAAATCTAGGCCGCTTAAACTCGGTACTGTCCAACATGCATCCCATTCGGTCCATTCGTTTGGTTTTTGTACACGTCACAATGTTTCCGGACCTCCCCCCCCCCCCATCATGGCCGCATGGGGCTCGGACACAGGCTTTGCATATCTAGGTCATCAGTTCTTATCACCCATAAAGTTTCGCTTTAATCGGACAAACGTTCGCAACCAACAGAAGTCAGTAATTTCCGGATTTCTCTTCCCTTAACTCCCCCAAAAACTGTCGGATCCATGAACGGAAGTATTCGTAGGGGATTGTGTCTGGCCCTTAAGTCTACTTGGTCGGGTCACTAGTATGCCTGCCAAGTTTCATCGTCCTTAGCACTTCTGAAAGTATCCTAACTCGCGATCACCTGAGTGATGAGAAACCCCCTCCAACTCCCACCAAAGAGCCCCGATACGATCTCGTTGTATCAAGAACATATCTAGGGATTATGCTTGTCCTTCCCACCAAATTCCGTCCCGATCCCTCGACCGCAAGCGTTTCATGAGATTTCCGGTGTCTCCTCCAACTCCCCCACAGAAATATTGGATCCGACCCAGAATTGACACGGAACATCTGAAACGATATTTCTTTCCACTTGCCAAGTTTCATTCAAATCCGATCATCCGTTCAAAAATAGATTAGTAGATTACGGATTCCCCATCCCACCACTCCACTCCCCCCACGATGGTCGGATGGGGAAACAACTGTTCCCAAGTCAGTCTGTTCGGGTCCGTAATACGCCTACTAAGTTTCATCTCCCTACCCGTATGGAATACTTCAAGTCGTCGTATTGTGGGAATCGTAAACAATTGAAAACAATTGGAAACGATCGTAAACATTTGTTTTTCTTACGACTGGAAACAGTTGTATAAGATTGTAAACAGTTGTTAACGATTGTAAACAGTTGTTAACGATTGTAAACAGTTGTTAACGATTGTAAACAGTTGTTTCCAATTGTTTCCAATCGTTTGCAATTGTAAACAGTTATTAACGATTGTATTTTTGCGATTGGAAACAGTTGTTTCCCATCGTCAAATTACGATTGGAAGGCTAGTTATCCCTCTAAGATGATGTGCGAGGGAGAAATAAAATTTCGGATATTTCGGTTGCACTTCCGGCAAACCATCCTCAAACCAAAATCTCGTTTTCTATTTTTGTTTGCAGCGCAGACCTGGCGGGCGAGGACCACGACTTCATGTAGCTAACGAAATAGAACTTATCGTCTTAGGTGATTCAGGTAGGTCGCTCGGAGAATTTCTAAAGCCCACGCTGACAGTGGTTACTTATTAGTCCAATGACCGTGTTCGAAGGGTTTGAAATAGCCACTGAGAGGCTCGCTGCTGAACTATGACTTCTAAAAGCTCATGGCTGAGAAAAGTCAAATTGCCTAATTTTCCGGCACATGGTATCGTGACTGAGCGATCTATATACAAACTTTCACGCAAAAGGTTTGTATTGGTCTTTCCTCAACAACACGGCGACTTTCCATTTCTTGTCATTACTGTCGCCGGTAACAATCAAAGCACCCGCTTGGGAGTCTAAGGACTATCTACTCTCTGAGAGAACGACTTGATAATTGGTCTCGTGCTCCTGTTGCCGTACTCCACACACCGTGGATCGAAGACGTAGAAAAAGAAAAAAGGATTTGGGCACAACACGAATTAAGATGTAAAAAAAAAACGATTTGGGCAAACCTTTGAAGTTATTCAAAGTTAAATGGTGGCGTTAGTAAGGTTAGTAAAGCTATTTGCAAAGTGCATTCAGTAAGGTTTTTCGCCGCTCAGATCAGAATTTGACCTTGTTAAAATCATCTGTGGTAACACATTAAATTATAACAGAGATTCTACATCTGGGCTTCCTTGAGAAGACTGATTTAATGTGATGTTAATCTCGGGGCTAGACAAATCAACATTTCTTCAGTTTCCTGATTCCACATTTCAAAATTCATTGAAAGTTTTGTTTTAGCTCTCTGCTCCTGTTGGTCGATCTTACGAACTTTAAGAAACAAGGCCAAAGGTTTCGATGGCATCCCACATATTGAATATTTATTGGAATACTTGATCCAGACAGGCTAATCTTGTAGATTTCCGGTCTTCGCCAAACCACTTTAACATTTTGCTATAACCTGTAACAAAGTTCAGATATGGATTCAGGATATGGATTCAAATTCCTCCTTTTAGCAGTAAGTGAACTGCAGGCAGAACAAAAGAGCTGGTGACATTGAGAGGCGAACCTTTCGATCCAAATTTCGGGGTTTTGGCAAATTTTGCCAGCTTATCCGTCAAGGAAACAAAGTTCAAAACTAAATTCAGCATGTCCCCTTACCCCGATACCGAATCTCTAATCGATCTTTAGTATGTCCAAAAGCTGCGACAGCATGTCTCCTACCCTATATCGACTACATCATTGGTTTTTAAAACTTCATGCTAAATTTCCGGTTGAGGCCGGATTCCAGGCCAACTATTTGTCGGACAAGACAATAATTTTCATATTTGGGTTCAGCATGTCTCCTTACCCTTTAATAGAAACTCTAATCAACTTCAGATTAAACTTTTACTTTTCACAAATTTTCCGGATTTTGCCGGATTTCAGGTGAACTACTTGTCCGTCGAAATAATTTTCATACTCGGATTCAGCAGGTCTTCTTACTCCAATATTTTTGTTCGCCCCTTAATTTGAAACCCCACCCCTAAATGTAGGACTACAGTCAGCTACAGAGCCCATCTTCGAACTTGACCTGTACTTTGACCCAAAGAGCCTTTATGCCAAGTTTGAATAAAATATCTCAACCCCTTCGAAAGTTATCCTTCTAACAGACGGACATACGGTTTACGAAATCAGAGGTATCCCGTCACTTACGTTTTGGGATCCCAAAAATATAATTATAAAGTTGAACTTGAAACACTTGGCGATAAAACCTGCAGGTATACAGAACAAGTTTACGAACTTTGAAAACGACTTTATGCACTTCACGTCCGATGCCTGAGCGGGCCTTAATAGCTCCCCGCTTAACTGGAAAAATCGACTGCCAGCGATTCATCGGGATACCAATCCTCCTTGCTGACTGCAGTCTATTTGTCGATTAAACTTCGACATTAGACTGCGGTCCACTTTTATACACATAAGACATAGGCTTTTATGTGTAATTTTTAGGTCCGTATCGGATCCGAGTTCGCGCCGGACATTTTTCGAAAATGCCGACCGGAAACTTGACGGGCGTTACGACCAGATGCCACAGCTGTCTTATTTCTAGGTCCAAACCGCATCCGGCGACGGTGGGGAGTTGGATTGGGGTATTTGGTAACGTCGTCATTTACTCCTTGTACCTCTTACTCGTAACAAATGCCATATGAGCTCATGGCTCTTGTTCTTATCAGTTTCCGGTCGTTCTTACTGAAGGCGACTAACTCCGTTTTTTTTCTCACAAATCCAAGGGTTCTCCTCGACAGACTGGCAAATCTTCTAGTAAAACAAAATCCATTTTGTTTAATTTCTTGTTTCTCTCAGTTCTTAGATTTACGCGCAAGCTTACGTTCGGAATAACTACGGAAACTTTTTACATCTTGGTAACGACCAAAGGGGAGTCGGTGTGGAGGGAGTGAGTAACAGCTTTTTGGGATCCCAAAACGTAAGTGGAGGGATACATATGACATCGCAAAAGTTGCCCGTCTGTCCGTCCGTCCGTCTGTGAGCACGATAACTCTCGAAGGGAATGAGATATTTTGATGAAACTTGGTGTGAGGATTTTTTGGGTCAAGAGAAAGGTCGAGTTCCAAGATGGGCTATGTAGCCCTACATTTAGGGGTGGGAGGGGGTTCAAATTAAGGGGGCAAATCAAATATATTTAAACAGCCAATGAGATAGTCGATTAAGGGGTAAGAAGACAAGCTGAACACGATTATGAAAACCATTTTCCCGCCGGAAGTAGTTCCCCGGAATCTGGCTAAAACCGAAAGTCGGTTAAAAGTAAAAGTTTTATTTGATGTTGATTAGATGTTCGAGTTAGGGGTAAGAAGACATGCTGAACACTTGTATGAAAATCATTTTCTACCCGGACAAGTAGTTCGCCCGGAATCCGGCCAAAACCGGAAAATTTGTAAAAAGCAAAAGTTTTATTTGCAGCTGATTAGCTGTCCGGTTTAAGGGTACTAAGAGATGCTGAATCCGTTAACGACAATAACTTTTTAACCGGACATAAAGTTCGCCCGGAATCCGGCTGAAACCGGAAATTTTTGTTATAAGTCAAATTTTTATTTGAAGTTGATTGGATGTTCGATATAGGGGTAAAGAGATACGGTGAAGTCATTTTTGAGCTTGATTTTTTCGCCGGACAAGTAGTTCAGGAATTCGGCCGACACCGGAAAATTGACAGAAGTAAGGCAGGAAGTTTCGATCGGTTTCGTCAAGGTAAACACACATGCTGTATCCATTTCTGAACTTGGTTTTCTCAGAGGATTAGCTATTTGGCCTTAATCCGTTTCTAAATTTTAACAGTAAAAATGTTTAAGGAGTCTGGCGAAGACTGGGTCTGACGAAGACAAGACCCAATTGTCTGGATCAAATACTGAGTTTTTGGGATCCCATCGAAAACCTTGGTCTTGTTCATTTTTAAGGGACCCTAAGACGTAGGTAGGGCACGAGGCTTAAGGCCCATTGAACTCACTCTGCTCAACAGACTGTACTTATTCTAAATTGCACTAGTGCCACAAACCCACTCCTGATCTGCCAAGTTCGCTAAACAGATTAACATTCTAAAAGCGCCCTCACTCCCGTTCATGGTTCTGTGGCTCCTTGCCTTGTTTAGATCCCATTTGTACCCTATTCATCTTTATGTGAACTGTATTACTGCAGCACCCGCAATTAGGGAAAAGGGGACTCTCCACTGATGACTGAAAGCGATGACAAAAGCTCTGCTAGAACTTTCGGAAACGGTAACTACACATGATGGGAAAAAACTTTCTTGGAGCTGACCAGAAATGAGATTTTCATTCCAACTTTTGTGGCAGATACCAGAGGAGATTTTACAGAATTATGGTCTGACAAAAAAGTAACTGAAGACTGTGGCCTGTGCAATGACGGAGCAGGCCCATCATATCTGTTAGGCGATGTGGAAAAGATGGTAAAGAATAAAAGACCATCAGATTCGACTGTGGAATTGCAAAGTACGTTCATCTTTTCCGAAGTGCTACATCTTGGATAAAGATGCATTGAGGAGGAACTTGGTTTTGAAGGACGGTCACAGGCCAGAGGAACTAAAACGGATAGTAGTTTGCGGGCGGATTCTCTCCCGTTTGGGTAAAGAAGAAGATACACTGTAAAAAGTTTCTCCGAGTCAGGATTAAAGTTAACTGCAGTATTTGCCACTGGGACTAGTCTTATCTCTACTGGGATAACATTAATCCGAATTAGAGATAATCTTATCTCAGTAGATACAAGGTTAACCCCAGTAGCAAATACTGCAAGATTTTTTTTACAGTATATATAGGGAAAGGTAGGTTGAGTTCTGGTCTTGTTGCGACCGAAGAACGAGCATAGCTTCCAACCTTGTCCCGACTCTGGATCAAATCTAAAGATAGATGACACACATGCGAGTCCATTTCGAAAATTCCAAGTTTACCGAGCTCCCAGATTTCTTATTTCCATTCGAAAACACTACCGCTCCGTACCACTGAAAGAAAATCACAAATTCCCAACAACTGAATTAAAATTATAATTCTTGCCGGGAACTGATCCCCCTATTTCTACCAAGACAGAGCCTCCCTTCCATCAGCAAAGGCGCACAATTTGCGTCATTGTTGTTCTGAATTTTGAACAAACGAGTATTTGCCCTTGCTATAAGTAAGTAAATAATTTATTCCTCTCTCGTCAGTTTTCGATGGGAAAGGTTTCGATGGGATCCCAAAAATCTAATATTTGATCCAGACAATTGGGTCTTGTCTTCGCCAGATCCAGTCTTCGCCAAGCTAGTCACCAGCGAAACCAAGTTCAGATATACTGACCGAAACTTCCTGCTTTACTTCTGCCAAATTCCCGGTTTCGGCCGAATTCCGAGGGAACCAATTGTCCAACAAAAATAAAATAAAATTCAGAAACGAATTCAGCGTATATCCTTATCTCTATAAAGAACATTTAATCAACTTAAATTTAACTTTAACTCAAAACAAAAAATCCGGTTACAACCGGATTCTGGACGAATTATACGTCCGGGTAAGGAATGATTGTCAGATACAGACTCAGCGTCTCTTCTTACCCCTAAGTCTGCCGTCTAATCAACTTCAAATAAAACTTATTACTTTTTACAAATTTTCCGGTTTGACAAACTACTCGTACGACAAGAAAATGGTTTTCACCATCGTGTTCAGCATGTTTTCTTACCCCTAAATCGAACATTTAATCAACTTCAAATGAAACTTTTACTTTTAACCAACTTTCCGGTTTTTGCCGGATTCCGGGCGAACTACTAGTCGGACGGGAAAATTTTTTGCATGTTCGTGTTCAGCATGTCTTCTTACCCATAATCGACTATCACATTAGCTGTTTAAAAATAATTTGTTTGCCCCTTAATTTGAACCCCCTCCCCCATCCCTAAATGTAGAGCTACTGAGCCCATCTACGAACTTGACCTTACCCTTGACCCAAGTTTCATCAAAATATCTCATTCCCTTCGAGAGTTATCGTGCTAACAGACGGACAGACGGACGGACGGACAACTTTTACGATGTCATAGGTACATGACATACACTTACGTTTTGGGATCCCAAAAACGGAGTGGAAGAAAAATAAACAATGAAGTACTTTTTAGAACGACGAATAAAAAAGGCAGAAGACCAAAGCCCAATTCTCATGATTACAACCCACAAGAGCTGGAAGCTGATATGGCACTTGCAAGGCTAAGTCAGATGGAAGTGACGGTCAATAGCATTTTTTTTCGCTTTTTGGTTAAAATGCGCCAAACTTGCAAGGCTGGGTCAGAGGATGGAAGTGTTGGTCAAAAGTTTTTTTCATTTTTCGGTTAAGATGCGCACTTTAAGGGTGCTAAAAATTAATTTCTAAGCAAACCCCTTGAGGCAAGAAGGATCATGTACTCGGGCGATCGTGAAAAAAGAAAATTTTGCTTAAAAGTATTTTTTGTATTTTGCGGTTAAGATGAGCTCTTTAAGGGATAGCCTGATCGGAGAAGTGACGATGTCTAACCCAATGATGTCAAGTTTCTAATGCTCCAGCAAAGTTTTATCGTCCTTATAGCACATCTGGAAGTACCTTAACTCACGATCACCGGAATTCCGGACACCCCCCTACAGCCCCCCTTGGTCCCGAATCCGGTCCGATTATGTCACTGATGCACCTAGGACTTGTGCCTGTACGTCCCACCAAGTTTCATCCTGATCGCTCCACTCTAGGCGTGTCACAAGATTTCCGGTTCTCCCCTCAGACCCCTCCCCCCCCCAGTTCATCGGATCCGGTCAGGACTTGAAATGGGACAGCTGAGACAAGAGGTCTTTCAATATATAAAGTTTCATTAAGATCCGATAACCCGTTCGAAAGTTATGCAGGCCACTAATTTCCGGATTCCACCGTCTCCCCCTCCCTCCGCGATGGCCGGATCGGGCGAGTGACTGTTTCCAAGTTAACCTTGTCGGGTCCTTGATATGCCTGCCAAGTATTAACGTCTTATCCCACCTGGAAGTACATTAACTACGGACCGTCGGAATTCCGGACCCCCCCCCCTCCAACTCCCCCCACAATGTCCGAATCCGGTCCAGTTCTGTCATTTATTTATCTAGAGCTTGTGCTTGTTCTTTCCACCACGTTTCATCCCAATCGCTCCACTCTGAGAGTTTCACACGACTTCCGGTTCCCCCCCTCCGACTCCCCCCAGATTCATCGGATCCGGTCCGGACTTGAAATGAGACATCTGAGAAAGGAGGTCTTTCCAGATATCAAGTTTCATTAAGATCCGATCACCCATTCGAAAGTTATGTATGCCCCTATTTTCCGTATTCCTCTACCTCCCCCTCCCCCACGATGGTCGGATCGGGCAAGTGACTATTTCCCAGTTAGTTTGGTCGGGTCCCTAATATGCCTGCCAAGTTTCACCGTCCTAGTACATCTGGAAGTACCCTAACTCGCAAACACCGGACTGACCGACCGACTGACCGACCGACAGACCGACGGAAAAATGATCGGTATATGGCACTTGGCCGGAAGGCAAGTGCCATAAAGACTGACTTGATTACAAGAGGATTTTTCGAGACCGCGAGATTCTCTTTTCAACTTACCACGAAAATCTGATCGACTGATTGATTTAATAATCGTCAACAGAAAAAGTCCATCCTCTTAAAGTGGGCTGTACTCCACTTACCATGTACAGTTGCTGATCTACGTCTAGTAGCGGCTGTTCGGACCCACAGCTGCTTCTGCCACTGAGTCGACTTCCCAGGCTGGATTTGCTCGAATTCGTTCCAGTTTCTCCATTAGGAAGATTCATATTCTTCACGCTAGGTGACAGCAGTGGCTTCACTGCAGGACTTGATTCCAAAGTTTCGTCGTTCTGATACGCGAGACTTTTTCCTGAACTAGAACAAATAGTCCAACTGAGAAAAAGAGACATGGCCAGAGGATCAAAAATATTCTCACCTGACGGGCAAACTGGTCCAACTCCACAAGTAGACCTAGAAATCCGGAGCCAAAACCGGCCTTCTCCAATAATGCGCTTCTTATAACACACGGGAAAACTTCTAGCTTACGTTTTTTTCTGGAAATAATAAATGAACAAACGTGCTTCCTCGTTAGATGACAAATTATTTTTAACTGGAAATTTCCCGAGGGTAAGATTCTTGGTGAAAGCTGAAGGCATGCAAAACTAACAGGACAGGGCTATTCCTTTCAATGATGCTTAAACAGTTTGCCAAAGATAAAATTAACAACAGCTAAGTCAGCTAGGAGGCTAAGTCTTGGCAAGAGTCGTCGTCATGCTCTAGATGGAAAAAAAATTTCACTGGAAGCATATCCTAGCTGACTTCACCGTTTCATTCTTTACATATGATTCCCAGTCAGCTTGGGCTGAATGTGTATTTAGCTTGCCACAGATTTTTCGCAGAATACCACATGTTCACTTTTTCAAATTTTTCACACAACCTTTCGCATGCTGGGATATAGAAGCGAACAGATCAGTTCAAGGTTACTGAATCTTGTCACGAACCTTCGGCTCTATTTCCTATTCTGTTTGTTCACATTCGCCTGAAGGTCTTCACCGGGAGCGGAATGTTAGACGACAGATACTTTTTGTCACAATGACCATCCTAATAATCCTTTACCTACGACTGATCCCTTAAGCGATTCCTGCGACCTCACAAGCCAATTGGTTCGATAAAATACTCTAGGCACATTCGACTTGATTTCTTACGAAAACAAGAGGCCGCTAATTCAAATCTATCCCCAGACACCGATTCCCCCAAAATCACTCATCTTGCCCCTAGTCTTGTTTTTGTGGGCAAGCCGAACATAGAAGAAAAGGAAATATATACTGGATGGTAAGAACAGCGCATGCGCATAGATCACGGCACACCATGGGCAACATTTTAATCACTACACGCGAGGTGGAGGGAGGATGATCGAATCCAAGAAGTGAATGATTCCACAAGTGAATCCAATCTAATCCCAAGCAAAAGTGCTGAATGTCCGCGATCTAGCTTATCTAGAAGTTAGTGGACTCGAAAGTGGATCTGCCCTGGAAATGACACCTCTAGGATGTATATCTTTTCTACCCACCAAGTTTCGCCTTCATCCAACCACTTATTCGGCACTTCCGGCATATGTGCGCCAGAAACTTTAGGACCCCCCCCACCCCCCCCACCCGAGTTCCCCACATTAGTTTCATCTCATTAGTCACACCTTCGAAGTTTCTTCTTGGCACGTGTAAAAGTTCATTTTCCAAGTTTACAGGAGTACCTTGAAACCGGTCGTGCAGAAATCGGATGACACCCGAAATCTAAGGAAAATTACCCTTTTCACTAGTAAATTTTGTCCCGACCCCTACACCAGTTCGGGGCACTCCTACGACCGGCAACCTCCCCCTCTATCGTGAATCCCGTCCGGAATTATGAACGGCTTATCTGCGGCATGGAGTTTTGCAATGTTCATCCGAATCGGGTCAACTGTTCGGGAAGCGTGCCTCAGGTTTCGAATTCCTCCTCGCTTAACACCGACTCTCCCCCTCCCCCCCATAGACCGTCAAATAAGGGAAACGAGAACTTCCAAAAAAAATGTTGGCAAGTTCCTTGTACCAAATGAGTCCATCTGAGAGTTCCCTAGCCCATGACTGGACGGACCGACAGACCGACGGAAAAGCGATCGATACACGGCACTTGAGCCGGGGAAGTGCTATTAAAACTAAATGACCAGTCGTTTCGCAACCCACTGCCGAAAATCCGGCAGCCTGTCGAAAGGACGAAGAACTTTTGTTGCCTCTTCGTGTCCAGGCAACCAGGAAGCTATGGTTCTGCTGCTGTTCTCTCGAGAGCCACGCAAACAATTGGCCTTCTTCAACTGGCAATTACAAGCCAAATAGGTTCTGACGTATCGATCACAACATGAGCAGAAAGCATTTCTCCATTTACTGAAAGGAACTGCCAAAAGCAAGCTCCATCATCCCCCCACAGGCCGCGTTCCTTGCGGCTACATTACAAGAGCTATCATTTGTTTCTCTGGCCCCTTTCCAGTGTTCGATGTAAATTAAGATTGCCGACAGAAAACGAAGATAGGGAACTAATTCCTTTTCCAAGTTATTCCAGTACAAACAGACTTTGCTGGAAATTCAGTTTAATGAATAGAATTTCAAAACTAACCAATTTTGTTAAAGTACAGTCGGTTCATAAGAAATCAAAACGCGTGCTGTCTAAGTTGTTATGACATCCTTGGTAATTCGCTTTGCCGGAACAAGCTTACTGGAACCAAATCTGACTGGGAGTAAAAAAAACGCCGTTTTTAGGAAGTAAGACGCTTGCTTTCTAAACAGTTATGGCGGAAATAAACTAGGTTGACAAACCCTTTTAAGAACGACGATGCGCTGTCAAGAGCTGGGATAAAAAGTTAACAAAGGGTCCCAAACGAAACGAAAAACCGCTTCCTCATGCGAATCCAAGCCAAAAGCAAAGTTTCAGTTTTCCGAAACACGACGTGCAGACCAATGGTTCCTGCTGTATGATTACCACAATATGACTGAGAGGGAGCACCAGCAACTTGCTTTGGAGACTATTGAAACTTTTCCCAATGTAAAAGGAACAGAGGGCTTATCACTCCAGAGGTGGCGGTATACCATCACCAAGTTTAGCAAAGCGTAAAGAAGACTGTTACTTTATTTGTAAGCCGAAAGACCAACAAAATTTCTTGGCGTCAATTTAAGTTGCTTTTATATTAAAGCGTAAGCCTTTAATACTGAACTACGCAACTCTAGTGCTGCGTTCGGGAAAGCGCAACATCAGCTTTGCGTACTGAAAATCTACACAAAGCAAGAATGGGATTCAACTCGATGTTTGCGTTTGCGTTAGCGCAACGCAACCAGCAGAAAATTCAAAGCCAACAGTACATATAATGCATATACCATGCACAAATAACATACACAGGGGCGTCACGTTTGGGGAGGAGGGGGGACGCCCCCCCCCCAATGTTGTTGGGCAGTCGGTAAAAAATAGCCGAGTCGGCGCGAAGCGCAGCGACTTTTCGTTAAAACAGTCGATTTTTTTTCCTGGAAACAGTCAATTTTTCTTCAAAACAGTCGGTTTTTCGTAAAATTAGTCGATTTTTTCTTAAAACAGTCGGTTTTTAGTGGAGTGTTCCTTGGAACAGTCCACTATTGCGAGTGCTGTAGCAGCTTTCGGTTCTCGGTTTTCACCGTATTTTGTGGAGCACATAACTCGTGAACCAAGTTCGAACTTGGTACACTTGTGGGTACTGGGACCTAGTTGTGCCTTTTGGGGGTCCCATCCCCAACATCCACCGGTTTCAGTGGCAAATGTACCCAGATTGCGCAGTGAATAATGTTCATAACCTGACTAGACATAGACATAAGACGATGACATTCCTTGTACTTGTATATTCTAGGGCTGGGAAATTGCTTTTAAAGTTGCACCTCCCCCACCCACTCCGTTCATGGGCAGCTGGGCAAGATTGCCCAGGAGTAAAGTTCGTTACCCGTGACAGGAATCAACAGGTATCAAGTTGAAAATTGGTAGGCTTGTGAGCATTAGGGTCTCTTTTTCCTTTTTGCGGGTCTCAAACTTGGTTCAGAGGAAATTGCGCCCAGATTGCCCATTTTTTAATGTTTTTTAATTGAAAATAAAGAGATAGGGCGATGAAATTCATTTGTGCTTTTGGATCATAGGGGTTGGGGATATATATGTGGAGCTGAACCACCCCCCGAGGGGTTGCTCACTCCCAAAATGGTTGTACAGTGGTGCCCGGTGCCCAGGTGTGCCCAGCCGGTGCCCAGCCATTTTTCATTTAGGGGCGAGATCCGGTGCCCAGTGATGCCCAGCGGTGCCTGCCGGTGCCCAGGGAGGGTGTACAGTGGTGCCCGGCGAGTGAGCAACCGCTCGCCACCCCCCACCCTCCCCGTTCATGGGCAAGTGGGCAAGTTAAGTTTTTGATCCGTGACTGGAATCAAACTCTAAGCTAGTGTAGTCGAGGATATTTAGGTCTAGATATGCAATTTGATGGGTCCCGACCACCCCCCCCCCCCTCCCCCCCCCTTCCCCGTCCATGGGTGACTGGGCCCAGATTTCGCATGAGTTACGTTCGTCTATGACATGTCTCGAGTTCAACTCGTATACTTGTGGATATGTATGTAAAGATGCGGATTTTGGTGTAACAGCAACAAATAAGACCATACGGAGTACCTCAATCCTTATTGAACAGTTGGAAACTGGGCGGTTTTGATCTAGAGAAGTTGTGACAAAGCTGCTACGATTTGGTTTACTGCACTTGTTATTACCTTGCTAACGGAAAATAGGTTTAAAGGGTTGGACTGACTAGCAAGACAATCAGTGTGGAAACTGAAACCGTTCTTGCAAGATCTTTGCAAGATTTCTAAATGCGGTTTGTTTACAGCTCTTAAACTGGGATGATTTCAAAACACATTATTTCAATATTTTTTGGGTTGTTGGGGATGTGAAATGTCTCGGTTCTAACGCTGTTTGTTTATAAGATGGATAAAGATTTTACTTTTACACTCCACGTCCGAGCGCTTGCGCACTTGTTCTTAAAATCGATCAATTTTCGTCAGAACAGTAGTTTTTTCTTAAAAACAGTCGGTAAAAATGACCAGCGAGTCGGTAAATACATTACCCCCTAAAAAAAAAAAACATTCGGGCTAGTAACGCCTCTTTTATGACAATTTGTCATCACAATCAGTCCCATCGTGCGATTTCTGCTTAACTGTGAATCAGTAAATATTGTATACATTGCAATCGGACTGACAGACTCCCTCTACTCAAAGACCCATGCGCCGCTAGAGCAATACTCAGTAGCACCATCACACATGACTCGCTGTCAGCTTGGGCTGAAGCCATAACTATACCCACACAATCAACGCTACCAAGGGCATTACAAACAATATAAATCCTATGACTCCCTACTGATTTAATATTCATAATACTGGTGGTAGCCTGTTTGTTCCAATGGTGAGAGTGGACATTGCACTTGAGGACTCACGAGGTAAACAAATAGTTTATCACATCCAAATCCCGTGGCACCGGCTATCCCAAATGGTCGTATGGGTTCCGGCTACCCCCCCCCCTGGATATACCCCTCCTCCCAAGTAGACATAACACAAATATTGTTAGTTGTATACCGTGAGGCCGAGAGGTAACCCCTCGACAGGAAATGCTTTCAGCCAATATAAAACGACCGATTGTTTGGGGATCCTGGCGATAATGCTGGGATACCTCTACAAAAGATGTAAAATCTTTCCCCCATTCTCTCCTCCATCGAATCTCAGAGCGGAACTGACAAAACTGGTGTAGGTAATCCTAGTTATAACCCAGGCGCTTAGTTCATTTCGATTGCTTCCACTATCTTAGGTTCAACTCTTTGAAACTTAATCCAAATAGAGAAGTCGTTACTTAGCAAGAAAGCTTCCTGTTTCCCCCTTTCGTCCCAGGGAGTACATAATGTTTGCACATGATAGCAGCTCAACAGCAGACAATATACTACTTAACAATCCTCTATTGCTTAATTATTAACCTCTTTCATCTCTGAACACTTAAACAAACGGGAAAGCTCTGGGTAGAGATTAATTCTTTTCAAAACGACGGTAGCTCAGGGACGTGACAAAGGCGAAAATAATCCCCCCCCCCCGAAGGGCAGGGTGAACACCCCAACATGGCCTGAGAATGGAATCCTGAGTAATCATAGTAAGTTGTCTTAGCTTAATATACTGTAATTATGCTTACTATTATTACTTACTATACTACTTACTACTATAATTACTCTTAGTTTCATGTTTGTACTGAACAAGCACAAGATCTAGTGTCTCCAGTCTACCACCTAAAAATATTTCACACCCTATCGAGAGTATCAGGCCCCTCAAAGAAACTTGGCTGCCAACACTTGCTGGAGGAAAGTCGTAAGAGGGAATAAAATTGTTTCCTTAGATTAAGGAAAGTTGATTAGTTGTACAAGCTCGAAAGGGTTTCGGTCTGAATAGCTTTCCGTGAGGTAGAAATAAAGCGAAAGACTTTTGCACGATAGCGAAGGAAAGTCCGGCTCAATTGGACCCAGTAATTGAAAAGGATCTTCGACACTGCAAAGATGGAATCGAGGAAGGAACAAATAGGATGGGATTTCGATGGGATCCTAGAGGGGAATATTCACTGGACTTCTTCATCCAGAAAAGCGGGTCTTGGCCAGGCCCCGTATGACTTTTAATTTATCACTGATCAACCGCTTGAAAAGTAAAAAAAATCTTTTTGGGGAAGATTACATACAATATTACGATTTTTTCTTGAAATCGGTCGATTTCTTTAAAACCAGTATTTTTTTCTCTCGAAGTTATACCGAATACTCTTGATGACTATCTCTCCCTGCCGATGCAGAATCTCCGGGTACCTGCAGAAGAAATGAAGAAATGGTGTCACAGCTGCTCCGAAAGATCGCAGTGATTGTTTGACACAGGATTTGAGTCGTTGAGTCTGAGTCGTTACGGACACGTTTACTACGTGTTTTGGACTTAGTCATATAGAGTATAGGCCTGAGATAAGACACTGTAGTTGCCCACCACTTATTCTCTTAAATAGGCTTGAAGACCCGATCAAAATGCTTTACTTCGTTGCTCCACTGCTATTCATACAATCCATTTGCATCGAATGAAACCCGCTGAGAAAACCACGAACAGGAATGGATGGCTTCAGCATCATCAGCATGGCCACTGGCAGACCCTCGCCAGTGCGGACCTGGCGTGCAAAGACAGTAAAAGTGGGAAAGACCGGAAACTTCCGTAAGCCCAATGACTCACAGCAATCAGCGCCGCTTAGCGGATGTTCTTTCGTTAAAAAATCGCTCTGTTGACATTTTCTTCCATCGCTCTCCGCAGAATCATCATCAAAGCACGTTTAGTTGATTTTTTTTTTCGTTTCGTTTCTGATGAGCATCCTCTCTCCATTCAGATTTACTCTTTAACTGGAATAAAAAACAAGTAGGAAAAGAATAAATAGCTTTTTTATGGAAAAAAATGTTGAATCCACGATTTTGAATCAATTAATGTTGACAGACATTGCCTACTCACGCCCTTTCGCTTTGATTATATTAATCATCTACCGCTCGAAATTCCAAACGCTAGGCAGCGTTCCGATCGATTTTCAGAGACCCGATTTTAGCTAAGTCACCGGTCTTTCCCACTATTATTGTCTTTGCTGGCGTGGACTAACCAGAATCTGGTCGGGAGGCAAGTTCATGCAAGAAGTCACCGGGAGATGGTGAGACTAGAGAACTCCTCGTGAAGGGAGCACCAGACACTAGCGAGTAAAAACTGGAAACTACTACGATTACAGCGAACTCATCTATTCGTCATTTGCCTTACACCTTCAATCAGCTCGTTGTTTTCAAGTCGAGTAAATTTAAAGAGAACAGATTGATACTCCTTCAACGCCTAGAAAATTATCGAAAAAGACCGAGTAGCGACTGACAACCTGTGTAAGTAGACTAAGAAAAGCTCTATGAATCACTTACTCTATCGTTGTCGGTAATGAAGAATTCCCATCATCTGCCGCGAGACCGACGCCGCTATCGTGGTGAGATGGACATCTCAAGTCGACACCCTAGAACGGAATAAATCACTAAGTTTGATGTTTGACGCTTGTCTGTAAAAAATGAGGTACTTGAGAAATAAGCATGCATAATGGTATCACGCCCTTTTCAAGCCTCTAGAACGAAGGGATGGAGGCTTCCAAAACTAAAAAATAACACGAGGTCTGGATCCCATCCATCTGCCACGAAATCAGCGCTGGCTACGAAATCTCAGAAGGTCATACGTCTAAGATTAACCAAGTCTTATAATCGTATTTAGATTAAATGAAAACTGTGCGATCGTAGCGGCTCTCAGGTGGACACTATTGTCTTTTTCTGCAATGTAATGTAGTGTTTATTTTTCACCCATCGTAGGGAAAAAAAATGATGGAATATATGAGACGCAAAATAAAAAGAAACACTGAAAGAGATCAGACACAAAAAGAGAAAACAAAACACAAAAAGAAAACTCATACACTAGAAATTTGGACCCCCCCCCAACTCCCCCACAGTGACAGGATCCGGTCCGTTTATGTAATTCGCGTATCTAGGACTTGCGCCTGTTCTTCCCGCCAAGTTTCATCCCGAACCCTCCACTCTAAGCGTTTACCAAGATTTCCGGTTCCCCCTCCAACTCCCCCCAACGTCACTGGATCCACTCCATATTTAAAATGTGGCTCTGATGCACGAGATCTTTCTATATATCAAGTTTCATTAAGGTCCGATTCCCGTTCGTAAGTTAAAAATACCTCACTTTTCCGGATTCCCCATTCCTCTACACCGCCCCCCCCCAGATGTTCGGATCGGGGACACGACTATTCTCTAGTCAATCTGTTCGGGTCTCTGACACGCCTGTCGAGTTTCATCGTCCTAGCACATCAGGAAGTACCGAACTCGCGGGATCACTAGAAATTCGGATTCCCCCCCCCCCCCCGAACTCCCCCACAGTAAGTGGATCCGGTCAGGTTATGTCAGTCATGTATCTAGACTCGTGCTTGTTCTTTCAACCAAGTTTCATCCCAATCTCTCCACTCTAAGCGTTTCCCAAGATCCGGTTCCCCCCCTCCAACTCTCCCAAATGTCACCGGATCCGGTCCGGATTTAAAATGGGACGTCTGAGACAGGAGGTCTTTCTATGTATTAAGTTTCATTAAGATCTGATCACCAGGTCGTAAGTAAAAATACCTAGTTTTCCCGGATTCCCCCTCCCTCCCCTCCCCCCAGATGCTCGGATCGGGGAAGTGACTATTTCCAACTTAATCATTTGGGGTCCCTGATAAGCCTGCCAAGTTTCATCGTCCTAGCTTATGTGGAAGTGCCCGAACTAGCAAAACCTTGACCGACCGACGGACGGACAGAAATTGCGATCGCTATATGGCCATAAAAAATATCAAAGAACAATCCCTTGTCACTCACATCCGCTCAGATAGCATTTTGTTATTTGCGACTCATTATATTACCAGAATGAAGTGACGAAGAGGAACAAATATACGTACCATCTATTTACACCTTATTTTATTCTAAAAAATTTTTATTCCTTTTTTAGGCATAAATAACTGCCGATAAGTTTATTATTCATCAATCCCAACATAGCCGATGATCAAGAGCTATGTATGTTGGGAGCAGATATTCCGTCAGCCCAAGCTGACTGCGAATCATGTTTGACGATGCAAGACGCATACGTCAGCTACATTTTATTAGAGCTATGTAATGTTTATTTTCCAGCTTGAGCGGCTTGAGCCTGAAGAGGAGCCGTGCCAAGAAGGGCCGGAATAGAGCTCAAATGTAGCTGACGTATCCATTTTGCATCGTCAAATATATGTTGGGAGTGGTGCTGATGTGACTAGCAGGTTCACATTCTTAGCTAGAGTCTGAGCCTCTGACAAGAAGGACAGAACTGTCGCCGAAATAAAATCTCAGCTTACCCTTCCGTTTGCCGCCATCGAACATGATTTATAGTCAACTTGCCTGACAGAATCCCTTGCTACTCAAGTGCTCCAAACTTTACTCGCCCGGTGCTGGGCGGTTTTCATTTACCATTATACAATTTTTAAACTACATTTTGTGAAGTCGGTACTAAAAAAGAAAATAGCAACCAAGGAAATAAAAGCAATTCCCAAGTCCACAGATGTTCCTATGATAATACTCTTGATGACTATCTCTCCTCGCCGATGCAAAATCTCCGGCCTCTTCGGGTATCTAGCGGAAGTGGTGTCACCGCTGCTCCCAAAGATCGCGGTGATTGATTGACACAGGCTTTGAGTCGCTGATTTTGAGTCGCACGGACACGCTTACTCCTTCTTCCTGAGGATCGCTGGCGTGTTTTGGACTTAGATATTACCGTGATTTCACGACTACTGTATTGTGGAATTTCCCTTCAATTCCAGAATCTTCATAATCCCTCTCAAAAGCAATCGAAAACACTCACTCGATGTTTTCAGCAAAGCGGGAGCATTGAAATTAGTCTAATTACTTCTCGGAATTCCTATCTTGCCTAGAATATTCTCTAAGGGGCCAACCACTCCAAAAGTTCGTAAAAAGCCCGGTGCTTATCCAGAAGATTGAGTAAAAGACGATGGCTCGGAAGTTGAAGATAGGTCAATGGGCCCAAGCTCAAACGCTTCTAAGACATACGTTCTATGCCGTCAGTATTCACGCTGTCCCCACAACAACTTTCCTCTCGAGTTCTCTTTTTGGGACCCCAAAACGTAAGTGAAGGGATACCTATGACATCGCAAAAGTTGTCCGTCTGTCCGTCTGTCCGCACGATAACTCTCGAAGGGAATGAGATAATTTGATGACACTTGGTGGGAGGATCCTTTGGGTCAAAGTACAGGTCAAGTTCGAAGATGGGCTTTGTAGCCCTATATTTGAGGGTGGGGGAGGGGTTTCAAATTAAGGGACAAACAAAATATTTTTAAATAGCTAATGTGATAGTCGATTATGAGGTAAGAAGACATGCTGAGTACGATGGTACAAACCATTTTCTTGTCGGACAAGTAGTTCGTCCGGAATCCGGCTAAAACCGGAAAGTTGGGTAAAAGTAAAAGTTCCATTTGAAGTTGATTAAATGTTCAATTTAGGGGTAAGAAGACATGCCGAACACGACGGTGAAAACCATTTTCTCACCGGAAAAATAGTTCGCACGGAATCCGGCCAAAACCGGAAAGTGTGTTAAAAGCGAAAGTTTTATCTGAAGTTGATTAGATGACAGATTTAGGGGTAAGAAGAGACGCCGAGTCTGTATATGACAATAATTTTTTACCGGGACATAGGCTATAATTAGTCCGGAATCCGGTTTTATCCGGATATTTTTCAAAGTTTTATTTAAAGTTGAGTAGATGTTCTTTATTGGGATAAAGAGATCTGCTGGATTCGTTTCTGATTTTTTTTTGTTTTTTGCTGGACTAGTAGTTGGCTTGGAATTCGGGCGATACCGGAAATTTGGCAGAAGTAAAGCAGGAAGTTTCGGTCAGTATCGTCAAAATAGATATGGCTGATAGAGGTATATCTGAACTTGGTTGTCTCTGATGATTAGCCTGGCGAAGACTGGATCTGGCGAAGACAGGACCCAATTGTCTGGATCAAATATTAGATTTTTGGGATCCCATCGAAACCTTTGGTCTTGTTTGTCAAGGCAGCGCGGCAAGTAATCTATAGTTTGCCGGAAAACGGTCCGATTTTCCGGGATCTATGCTACGGGTGTGGCAACAATTTTGGTCAAGTTTAACGTGCGGTTTCGGCGTCGTCAGCTAAAAAAAAGGAAATATCGATTTATGGAGTTTGGGCATGGTTTACATAGCATTCGACAATATGCCAACATCCACCGTTCCGTCATTTCAAGGGGGGTAAGTTACAGTGCGGCATCCAGTTACTCCGGGATTTGAGCGATACGGTCTGCAGTCGCTTCTGTACGTCTAATTTATACACCAGCAATGGAATTTCTCGAGCCCCTGATCTTCCCTGTATGTTGTCTCTGTGTGACTCGATATTTATGTCATCAGCAAAAAGATTAGTTTGAACCACTAAGACAACATCGTTTGCAAAAGGGGTGGAGAAAGACGTCGGCTTTAGATTCTGATGAGGTAGGCCATAAATGAAAGTAGGCCTTCAGGCTGAAATTTCTCACACTAAGATCAAAGACGACCTGAACCGTTTCGAGAGTTATCGTGCCAACAGACGATCGAAAGGACAAACTTCACGAGGCCATAGGTACCCCATCACCAAAATTTTGGGATCCCAGAAAGATCGGCACAGTATAATAAGTGGTGCACTTCCTTTAAATCTAACGTCCAGCTGTGTGTGAGGCTAAACGGGGCAAGAAAGGGAAACGTGCTCAACCAAGACTGCCAAAAAGCAACAAACCAAAAAAGAATTGCCCTGACAGTAATGGGCCACTTCTATGGGACTAAAAACAAGTCTGACAATACGGCAGAATCACGTTCAGACTCAAATTGTCATTTCCAGAAACCGGACACGAATTAACGGCGGAAAAAACGGTCTCGCCCATTAACTGTCACGTCATCCGAGAGCAAAAGCGGGTTCTTACAGGATGCTTTCTCTGTTTTATTCCATTTCCCCACAGTTAAAAAAACAAGACAGGCTGGGTCAACCGATCATTCGAAAAGCGCCAAGAGGAGGATACAGATCAAAAGTAAGACACGGCTTAGACAGGGCTTAGAAGGTGTAATATAAACGTAACCCAGTTTCCAAAACATAACTTCTTCACTGTCAGAAGTTTCATAACAGATTGCAACACTTTCAAGAATAACACCTTTTCACTTGGAAATAAAGTGTTATGACCAGTTAAGTTTCTACTATTTCGTGCCTAGATCTCCAACAACACCTTCAATAGGTAAAAATACTACACTGTCAGAAGTTACATAACAACAACAGAAGGATGCGCGGTTTCAACAGATAATACTTTGGGATGTTATCTGTTATGTTTCTTTCGTTCCCGTTAGTATTTTTACCAATTGAAGGTGTTGTTGGAGATCTAGGCACAAAATAGTGTACACTTAATTGGTTATAACACTTTATTTCTAAGTGAAAAGGTGTTATTCTTGAAAGTGTTATGCGCAATCTGTTATGAAACTTCTGACAGTGTGGTGCACTTCCTTTAAATCTAACATCCAGCTGTGTACCAGGAGGCTAAACGGGGCAAGAAAGGGAAACGTGCTCAACCAAGACTGCCAAAAAGCAACAAACCAAAAAAGAATTGCCCTGACAGTAATGGGCCACTTCTATGGGACTAAAAACAAGTCTGACAATACGACAGAATCACGTTCAGACTCAAATTGTCATTTCCAGAAACCGGACACGAATTAACGGCGGAAAAAACGGTCTCGCCCATTAACTGTCACGTCGTCCGAGAGCAAAAGCGGGTTCTTACAGGATGCTTTCTCGGTTTTATTCCATTTCCCCACAGTTGGAAAAACCAGACAGGCTGGGTCAACCGGTCATTCGAAAAGCGCCAAGAAGAGGATACAGATCAAAAGTAAGACACGGCTTAGAAGGTGTAATATAAACGTAACCCAGTTTCCAAAACAGAACTTCTTGTCTTGCCTTTTTTATTAATTGTTTAAATTGTGAAATACCGCCTGCCCAGGCATCACAGTACGCGAAAACGGGGATTTCTGATTGGGTAAAACAACTGAGCGTACTGACATGATGGCAAAGGCCTAAACGACCATTCTTGATTTATTTGTGAATCCTCTGCTTTTTCGATTGAGTTGTTAAACGATGCTAAAATTAAGTCCTCCACTGGCAATCGTAAGGGCGTTGTAACCGTGCTCGACCAGACACTGCAATCAGAAATAAGGCTTAAAATCAGAAATGGCCGCTTACGAAACGTTACGATGGCTTACAACAGCTTACGATTGCCAGTAAAGGACCCACACATAAGTGGTAATAGAATAGATAGATCACGCCAGCCATCTTACAGGCCCATTTCAGTAGTCGTCTGCTGGACGGGGGCCAAAACCCGTAGGTAACCCACCTTTCCTTATCACTTTAGCTACGTGGCTTAGTGGGGCTAATAATTAGCGTAATCCGGTCGAATCTGATTAATTATTAATCAGATTCGAAGGATCCTTTAGCTTGCAACGGCTTATACGTCACTGGTCAAGGAATCTCCTACAAGTAAATGAGCAGATCTGCAATGATATATCACTTTTTATATAATTTATGTGTGTAGTTTATCTGTTTCCAAAGTACGATGGTTTTATTTTGTCTTGCCATGGCCCTAGGGCTTTTACATCAATAAAATATCCTATCACATCGAGTTATCGCGCGGGAAGGGCTCTTTAAAATACATCAACTCTGGACGGCCTGGCGAATAGCGTTAAAGAATGATTAAACAGTATTTTCTCAAACCGATCTTTACAAAAGAAACAGGACCAAAGGTTTCGATGGGATCCCAAAAATGTAATATTTTATCCAGACAATTGGGTCTTGTAGATATTCGGTCTTCGACAGACTTCTTAAACATTTTTACTATTAAAATTTAGAAGCAGATTAAGGCCAGTCGTAATCATCTGAGAAGGCGAAGTTCAGATATGGATTCAGCATGTATATCTACCCTATAGCCTACGTCGTATCTACTTTGACGAAACTGATCAAAACTTCCTACCTTATTTCTACCAAATTTCCAGTTTCGGCCGGATTCCGGACAAACTACTTGTATGGCAAAAAACTAAAGCTCAAAAACGAATTCAACATCTCTCCTTACCCCTATACTGAACCTCTACTTAACTTCAGATAAAACTCCTACTTTAAAATGCTTCCATCTCAAGGGCGTCTTCCCCACTAAAATTATCATTTGGTTTTCTTTGGTTTTCACCACGAGACCCCGCCTTGTGGGTCCTGGCATGTCTACGTGGCTCTGACAATGAAGTCCTAGACATCTAAATTACATTCGAAAAACTGTTTCTGGTTTATTGGTCACGATACAAGTCCCTTGTGTAAAGCGCCATCTATGTATTACTCCTACTTTCAACAAATTTTCTGGCTTCGGTGAGAAGATGATTGTCATGTACGTATTCAGCATGTCTTCTTCCCCGCTAATCGAACATCTTATCAAATACAAATAAAAATTTTACTTTAACAATTTTTC
This sequence comes from Branchinecta sandiegonensis, assembly GCA_030848855.1. Lineage (NCBI taxonomy): Eukaryota > Metazoa > Arthropoda > Branchiopoda > Anostraca > Branchinectidae > Branchinecta > Branchinecta sandiegonensis. The sequence continues at coordinate 15,477,834 of JAUPMV010000003.1, read as the reverse complement.
TGGTCATGGCCGGATTCCGGCCGAACTAATTGACCAACGAGAAAATAATATTCGGACTCAGCACTTCTCCTTACCCATAAATCGAACCTCTAATCAACTTCAGATTAAACTTTTATTATTCTCAAATTTTCCGGCTTTTGTCGGATTCCGGGTGAACTACTTGTCGGCGAGAAAAATAATTTTCATATTCGGATTCAGCAGATCTCCTTAACCCTAAATCGACTACTTCATTAGCTTTTAAAAAAGATTTTTTCCCTTAATTTAAACCCCTCCCCCATCTTTGAATACAGAACCCATCTTCGAACCTGACCTGTACTTTGACCCAAAGAGTCCTCACGCCAAGTTTGATCAAAATACCCCTTCGTCAGTTATCGTACTAAACAGACGGACAGACGGACAACTTTTACAAAGTCCACTTACGTTTTGGAATCCCAGAAACGCTATCGCATGACATAACCAAAATACTACACGGCTCATACCGAACCAACAAATCGTAGCGTAAAAACACAATGACTAATGAGTTCGAACACTGAGCATGATAAAACAAAAGGCGCAAAAACCATTAGCCCGTAAAGGATAGCGAGGTGGTAGCCCGCGTCTAACATACATAATACGCAAATCACGTGCATTCAATTTATTATAGTCGCACGAGTTTGGCGTGAAGTAATAACCCTGCCCAAACATGGGAGAGGATTTGTTTGGTCTAATCGCACAAAGACTCTTGGCGTGTCGCGTCCGATTTTGTCTCCTCATTGATCTCAGATATTCACAGTATTTTCCGAAATTGGACATGCACATCAGTGACACACGCATAAACAGACAAGCTAGATACAAGGTGAACCGACGAATAAGGCAGCCTACAAAAAACTCCCAATCCGAACAGGAAGTAGTGCTTTTTGATTGGCATCAATAATTCGATAAAATAATATTTTGGTGTCAGTCAATGAATGTCATTTCACGGAGGATAAACATTGAAACTATTCAGTGCGCAAGAAACTGAAATTTGGACTTTACACGGTAAAATTATAAAGCATAAACTGAAAATCCCGTACAACATGGTGAAATGGTAAAAGCTAAGAACATTCTCGTCCCAACCACGCTCTAGCATTCTTTACACTAATGCTGGGTTTACACACTGCGTAAAATCCGACCGTATTTTGAAATCCGAGCGTATTTTACGCACGTATTTGAGCTTGAAAAGGTTTCTAGCAATACGGAAGTATTTAACTACAAAACGGACCGATTTCTCAAATACGGCCGTACTGCTAGAGATTTTTTCAAGCCCAAATACGTGCGTAAAATACGCTGGGATTTCAAATACGCTCGGATTTTACGCAGTGTGTAAATGGACCATAACCGAGTTTCACTTTCATAGACCCACTACCGCGTGCGTTTGATATCAAGATGCAACGCTGCTGGTCAAGATCTCGGTCAAGATGTTTCCAAGTGCCTACGAAGAGTCTCAAAGGAGTCTTAACGATAGTCTCTAAGGAGGCCATTCTATTTGTGCTGCCATTTGTAACTGTGTGAATAGGCCTAGGCCCAATGCCTACGAGTGACGTGATAGTATCGAGAATCAAGCGAGGATTCAAGTGTTTGAATGCCATTTATATTTCCTATTTCCCTGTGCTTCTTCGCGAAGGCTGAACAGTAAGATTATCATCATTACCATAATAGAAGAACAAGGAGGAATAGACCAGTTGGTTCTGGACCAATTCACTACCAGACAACTAAAGAATTCTCTTCAGGAGTAGCCTTTGACCGGACGAACTCGCTGACGGCCATAGCAATCAAAAAGCTTCCGACGCCTTTGAGGATCTGGAACAATGGTCAAAAAATCATCACTCTTGGCCTCATGAGCAAAATGAAAGAGACAAGATCCCTCAAATTCGAAAGGTGACTCACGATCAGGCCCGTATCCAGGAATTTATTTCGGGGGGGGGGGTTGCCTGCGGGTCGGACAAAAAAGACACAGATCAGAGGGAAAAGCCTGTAAAAATGATCATTTGTGTATGTTTCGGGGGGGGGGGGTCAACCCCTAGCCCCCCTGGATACGGCCTTGCTCACGATAGCACCTTTAAGGAAGTTAGACGCCCCGAGTTTTCATTCACCAGATTTCCCGTCTCCTCCCTTGTTCGTTTAATCGAATATTATTTTTTCTGTCCCTCCTTCCCCCATCCTTTACACGCAAGGTTGTGGTTTCACGAATGGACTGACGGAAATGAATATGGAATTATTTTTTTTGCTTTGCGTATCAAATCAAGCCAAGCGATCAAGCCAAACATTGAAATTATGGTCGCAGGAAAAAACGACACGCAACTGAGCCATTCAGCCTAGCCAAAGCGTTTCCATCATGAAAGGCGCCTTCTCCCTACTGTACTACACAAGCCCAGGGGCGTCCCGAGGGGGGAGCTGCACCCCCCCCCCCCCCTAGAAGGTCTGTGGAAAAACATTTCGGTAAATTTTGAATGGTGCGGCGAAGCCGAGCGAGTCAAAATTTGTCAAATTCATCTGAACTTGATGATTTTATGGAGTCTACCGGATTATTGCTCAAGGAACCTACCGGAATTTTGCTAAGGGCATCTACCGAAATCAAGCCCAAGGAATCTACCGGAACTTGTCTCGGGGAATTTACTGGAGGCTGGGTCAGGGGATCTACCGGACTTTGCCCCACGGAATCTACCGGAATTTTGCTCAGGGCATCTACCGAAATCAAGCCCAAGGAATCTACCGGAACTTGTCTCAGGTAATTTACTGGAGGCTGGATCAGGGGATCTACCGGACTTTGCCCCACGGAATCTACCGGAATTTTGCCCCACGGAATCTACTGGAATTTTGAAATTTACCGGAATTTTGCTCAGGGAATCTACCGAAATTTTTCTCAGAGAATCTACCGGAATTTGCTCATGGAATCTACCGGAACTTGTCTCGGGGAATTTACTGGAGGCTGGGTCAGGGGATCTACCGGACTTTGCCCCACGGAATCTACCGGAATTTTGCTCCGGGCATCTACCGAAATCAAGCCCAAGGAATCTACCGGAACTTGTCTCAGGGAATTTACTGGAGGCTGGATCAGGGGATCTACCGGACTTTGCCCCACGGAATCTATCGGAATTTTGCCCCACGGAATCTACTGGAATTTTGGGATCTACCGGAGTTTTGCTCAAGGAACCTACCGGAATTTTGCTCAGGGCATCTAGCGAAATCTTGCTCAAGGAATCTACCGGAACTTGTTTCAGGGAATTTACTGGAGGCCGGATCAGGGGATCTAACGGACTTTGCCCCACGGAATCTACTAGAATTTTGGAATCTACCGGAATTTTGCTCAGGGAATCTACCGGAATTTTGCTCAGAGAATCTACCGGAAGTTTGCTCAGGGAATCTACCGGAATTTTGATCAGGGAATGTACCGGAATTTTTCTCAGAGAATGTACCGGAATTTTGCTCATGGAGTCTACCGGAGTTTTGCTCAGGGAACCTACCGGAATTTTGCTCAGGGCATCTACCGAAATCTTGCTCAAGGAATCTACCGGAACTTGTCTCAGGGAATTTACTGGAGGCTGGATCAGGGGATCTACCGGACTTTGCCCCACGGAATCTACTAGAATTTTAGAATCTACCGAAGTTTTTCTCAAGGAATCTATCGAAGTCTTTCTCAAGGAATCTATCGGAACTTGTCTTGGGTAATTTACTAGAGGCTGGGGCAGGAAATCTACCGGACTTTGCTCCACGGAATCAGCCAGAATTTGGCTCATGGAATCCACCAGAAGTTTGTTGCTTACCGGATAAGCATAGACTCACAGCTTACCAGGTCGACCCTCGCACACAACTTATCAGAGTGATTCTTGCAGACAGACAACATGGCGTACCGGAACATTCGTCGAGTGATTCCGGTAATCTCCTATGTTTCTGTAGCTTTCAAGAATTAGGCAACCTACTGAAATCCATCAATTACAACTACAAATACTGTTCCAGGAATAGTTTCACGGTACCATCTACTCCAGTTTTGACAGTTTTCTCGACTCCTCACCGGTGATAAGCCGAGAAGAGTTCAAAGACGACTTAGCCTTGTTCCGACATGATCTCAAAAGTCGCCAGGAGAGCCTCGAAACAAAAAAAGAAAATATTCGAAGTTTTTCGTGAATTGAAAGATGTCTTACCACAAGTATGGAAAGCTTTCAAGTTGGCCAAGACAATCCCTGTTACCTCAGCAAAAGGGGAAAGACGTTTTAGCAAGATGAGTGTTGGTTAAGGCCACTTTGCGTTCAACGTTCGCTTACCAGCATCTGTTACTAATCGCATTTGAAACCGATCTAGTTGACGAATGTGAAATTGGATGTGTTGTGAACAAATGGAAAACATGATGAAAAAATGTGTAGAGAGGGTTGAAGGTTGACAACTTTTCAGTTTTAACTGACAGTCTTAAAGTTTAACCGAATAGGTCTAAGGTCTAACACGTCTAGTAACATATCATTTATTCACTTAAATATTCCTGAAAACCCGATAAAAATGCGTTACTTCGTTTCTCCGTCATCCAGGGATAATCGATTTCATAGGATGAACTTATTCTTTCGGATTTGTGATACCTCTAAGTGCTTGTCCCTCTGCGCTTGAAATATTCACCAACTAGGTAAGCCATTGCCGAAAAATTAAACAAAATTCTCAGATTCATTGCAAGACATATCCTAAAATCATTTTCTTATTTGATGGTGCAAAACAGATCCGTCAGCTGATTTTATTAAAGCTATTTTTCGGCCCTTCTTGGCAATGGTCCTCTTGTGGCTCAAAGCCGGTCAAGTCGGAAAAACGAACTTGTTTTCCCACAGGTTCGTTTTCCAACTTGAGCGGCTTTGAGCCTGAAGAGGACCCTTGCCAAAAGGGCCGAAATATTGCTCTAATAAAATTCAGCTGACGCATCCGTTTTTCACTATAAAATATGATTTGCAATCAGCTTGGGTTGCAGGAATATTTAAAATCATATTCCTGCTTTTCTACAGGCGTAGCTTCTCCGATGTCGCATCTTTATCCCTGGAAAGGCAGGCCTTTGTTTAAATTCAAATTCTCCGCGACTAGGTGAATTTTGGTTTGCCATGCAAGCAGCCAACGCTCTGCACGTTATTGCAAAAACTACAAAATCCCTCAGACGTGTTCAAAATATTTCAGTATTCAAATATCAGAATGAAAAATAAACTGCCTTTTCAGTAAAACTTTACCGAGCCTATTTTATGTTGTTTGTAACACATAATTGAAGTCAGAACAGAACAGTAGACCTATTCTAGAGTTTCTGCAGAGATGGTCATTACGGAGTTATTTCCGGTAAAACCTTAAAAAAATCCGGTAAAACTTCGAAGAAATCCGGTAAAATTCTGAAGCTGCACCCCTCCTATCAGGAAGGTATCGGGACGCCCCTGCCCAAGCCTACCTTCTAGGCTTAGCCTCGCCCTCTTTCAATAACTGCCGCATCATAATTAGTGAAGTAAAACCAAGATCTTTCCGTGGAACGAAAACATAGGACAAAAGTGGCGACAGGTGAGATAGCTGGCATAAAAGAACAAAACCAAAGGTTTGGATGGGATACCAAAACTTTAATATTTGACCCGGACAATTTGGTCTTGTAGATATCCGGTCTTCGCCGGACTCCTTGAACAATTTTACTATTGAGATTTGAAACAGAAGAAGGTCAATGGCTAATCATCCGAGAAAACCAAGTTCAGATATTGATGTAGTTACCCCTAGGCTGTGCGTCATATCTACTTTGACGAAACTCTTCCGATTTGTACCAAATCTCCGGTTTCGACCGGATTCCGGGCGAACTACTTGTCCGGAAAAAAATAGAGCTTAAAACGAACTCAGCATATCACCTTACCACTCTATCGAAATTCTAATCAACTTCAGATAAAACTTTAACTTTTAACAAAGTTTCCGGTTTCAGCCGGATTCCGGGCGAACTATATGCCCGGGTAGAAAATGATTGTCAAAAGCGGATTCAGCGTGTCTTCTTACCCCTAAATCGAAATTCAGATAAAACTTGTACTTATATCTAATTTTCCGGTTTCGGACGGATTCCGGGCGAACTACTTGTCCGACAAGAGAATTATTTTCATATAAATGTTCATTATGTCTTGTTACCCTAAATCGAACATCTAATCAACTTTATATAAACTTTTACTTTTAATAAGCTTTCCGGTTTTGGCCGGATTCCAGGGGAACTACTTGTCCGGCGAACTACTTGTCCGGTTTTCATATTCATGTTCAGCATGTCTTCTTACCCCTAAATCGACAATCTCATTAGCTAATTAAAAAAAAATTGTTCGCCCCTTAATTTGAAACCCCTCCCGGACCCCTAAATGCAGAGCTACACTGCCCATCTACGAAGTCGACCTTCCCCTTGACCCAAAGAGTCCTCAGACCAAGTTTCATCAAAATATCTCCTTCCCTTCGAGAGTTATCGTGCTTATAGACGGACAACTTTTGCGATGTCATGGGTATCCCTCCACTTAAGTTTCGCGATCCCAAAAACAAAGCGCTTTTCATCAGACCGACCTTACATCACGAAGCAGGTTAAGGATTTAGTAAAGGAAAGGCGACGGCTTTTCAAGAAGGTAAGCGACAGCAGGCAAATAAACTTCAAAACAGAATTAGGAAAATAACCCGTAAAGGGGCCATAATCAAGTTAGTGAACTTTTTCGGTCGGTTCTGATTCTGCGGAATGTCCTGAGATTTCGTAATCAAGACAATTTTAAGAAAAACAGAGCAAACTAGCATTACGCCTATTGAGATACCGGTGGATGTCATTTTCCAGGCTCACCGTGTGAGTCACCTACTGTTCAGCTTCAATCTTATTCCTTCTGCAGAAAATGTGTACCATTACACTAATCTTTCTTATTTGTGATGTGGAAATTACACTCTTTCTTCCTATAAATATGATAAAACGATCGTCATTCCAGCAGCGAGCGAATTGCCGACCCCTTCGAAGCTGTCCGAAAGTTTTCGGTAGAAAGAAAGAAATAGCGGTTGAAGAACTTGCTTGTCCGCTTTGTCGGAAAGAGGGACTGGTCCACTTCCTGAGAGAGGAAAGGGAGCCTGGATTTAGAGTTCGTCCTTTTAAACAAGACCAAAGGTGTCGATGGGATCCTAAAAATTCAGTATTTGATCCAGACAATTGGGTCTTGTCTACGCCAGATCCAGTCTTCGCCAGACTCCTTGAACATTTTCACTATTAAAATTCAGAAACAGATTAAGGCCAAAAAGCTAATCATCTGAGAAAACCGAGTTCAGATGTGGATTCAGCATGTTTGTGTTTACCCCTATAAGTCATATCTGTTTGGACGAAAACTTCCTGCCTTACTTCTGCGAATTTCCCAGTTTCGGTCGAATTCCGGAACTACCTGTCCGGCAAAAAAAAAAGAAGCTAAAATCGAACTCAGCGTATCTTCTTCCCCCTATATCGAACATCTAATCAACTTCAAATTAAAATTTAACTGAAAACAAATTTTCCGGTTCCAGCCGGATTCCGGGCGAACTATATGTCCGGGTACAAAATGACTGTCATACACGGAATCAGCATCTCTTCTTACCCCTAAAATCGGATATCTAATCAACTACGAAGACTTTTAACAATTTTCCGGTTTTGGCCGGATTCCGGGCGAACTACTTGCCCGGCGAGAAAATGATTTTCACCATCGCGTTCAGCATGTCTTACTATCCCTAAACCGAACATATAATTAACTTCAAATATAACTTATACTTTTAACAGATTTTCCGGTTTTGGCCCGATTCCGGGCTAACTACTTGTCCGGCGAGAAAATGGTTTTCACCATCGTGTTCAGCATGTCTTCTTACCCCTATATCGAACATCCAATCAACTTCAAATAAAATTTTTACTTTTAACAAACTACCCGGTTTTGGCCGGATTCCGCCGAACTACTTGTCCGGCGAGATCATCGTGTTCAGCATGTCTTCTTACCCCATAATCGACTGTCCCATTAGCTGTTTAAAAATATTTTGCGTACCCCTTAATTTAAACCCCCTCCCCCACCCCTAAATATAGGGCTACAAAGCCTATCTACGAACTCGACCTCACTCTTGACCCAAAAAATCCTAACACCAAGTTTCATCAAAATATCTCATTCCCTTCGAGAGTTATCGTGCTTACAGACGGACGGACGGACGGACGGACAACTTTTGCGATGTCATAGGTATCCCTCCACTTACGTTTTGGGATCCCAAAAAGTATGTTTGATGGAAAAGATTTAATTTGTTCTTTCCAGTGTTGTTTTTACAGTGTGTACTCGGTACTGTAGCCTACAGCCTTTTTAGATTCAATTACATTCTCAACGAATGAACCCTCTAGTGCAATGGCTCCCAACCTTTTCCGTACCGCGTACCCCTAATCAAGGTTCGATAAGGTTGCGTACCTATTTTCAGATCGCGAAAAATACGGTATTTACTATCGTAAATGATAAGGCGTACATGTGTACAAATGTAAACAAAATCAATGAGACATTTGAGACTGCTTTGCAGCTAAAATTTTGCCAGATCTCGGCTCGACTTCATTAACGGCAATATTTTTTACAGCCATCCTGTAAAAGGCTGTTTCTGTGTTTGGTTTTGATATTCTTCATGCTTTCATCAAGCTGCATCGCAAACATTTTCGTTACCTCAGTTCGCAACCTGAATGACAATGTCACTTGCAATGTCTTCGATTCTTCTTGAAACAATATTGTTTGGCACAGGAACATATTTAACGGCAGTAGGCTAGCTGTTTTGGAATCAAAATTTTTCATTGACTTTCACTGGGGCTTGTAATCAGAGGCGTCACACACGGGTTGGCAACACCCCTCCCCCCACAGTGGTCGACCAGACGGCTATAAAGAAACGAGTCGGCGCTTCGTGCCGTGATTTTTCGTGAAAACAGTTTTGCTTTTCGAAAAACAGTCGGTAAAATGACCAGCTTGCAAGGTTCTCGCGTACCCCTTTGGGAACGCGTACCATCGGTTGGGAATCACTGCTCTAGTGTATATACGTTGGGGTAGCAGTGTTCTAACGCCACCGCGGTTTTCCGCCACCATATGTTTTCCGCCACCTTTTAATTCAGGTAGGGCAGGTAGCCTGTGCATGTAGTTTCAGATTTAAATCTTGAAATGTGAAAAGGGTGATTACCGCCACCCAGGAAATCTTACGTCCCCAAGAGGATTGGTTCCTCTAGAGGATAGGGTCAAATCTTGCCAGGCCTAATATTCTGATGAGGTGTCGAGCGCCAACCGGATTAAGTATCACAGCGATTAAGGGCTCTCGGCCAAACCTGCTACAAAACGTCGCAAAGTCTGCAGACAGCTGGAGGAGAGGCTACTGAAAGTTAAAATTACGTATCAAAAAGTCTTCAAGAGAAGCACTTCTGCGGGCGATTTCTCACTTTTTGAAATCTGAATAGTTTGGGGGCCTTGAGTAGTTGAAGTTGTACAGTTTCTTTAGCTGGACTAAAATAAATAATTATTTGAAACGTTAAGCTCTGTCTTCGTATTGGCTAGGATTAACGTAGAGTTGGCGTTGGTGGCGGTAAACCCCTCTTCGCATTAAACGATTTAGATATTGGATTACATGAACCAGCTACCTGCACGAATGAGTTGGCGGAAAACATACGGTGGCGGTGGACCTACCAAAATATTTGACCCTTTCGTCTGACCCAGCTAATCCTATTGATGATGCAAGATTTCCTGGGTGGCGGAAAACATACGGTGGCGCTAAAGCACGGTGGCGTTCGAACACCCACTTCTACGTTGGCACGCTTCGCAGTCTTTCCTGATCTCGGTGATACAAGATTTTCTCCGCGAAAGTCGGTTGGAACAAAAACTGGACAGACATACCTCTTCCGCAGCTAGATCCGTGTCCGACACACCACCGGTGAGGACTTCGTTGGTGTGGCTTCGTGTCAGCTGACACTAGAAATAAAAGGAAGAAGATATGAGCCTGTCCCAAACTCTAGAACCAACTATTCTGGCCTAAAACCGAGCAGTATCTGCTCCATTCTCTCGTAGGACCCATCATATCTATAACGCCAATGCAACCTAGTTCGTAATTTCATTCATAAATTCTTAAGCCCAGAGACCAGAATTTCATATGTTACATTCTAAGCCCGCTAACGAGACCTCACTAATCTTTGCACTTGCCATGAACAACTATTTTCCATGCGCATTATGGTCCCGGTGAGTGTTCGCGTATCATGGTATTGATGCGTAAAACCGGCTTTCTGAATTTTGCCAAGTTTTTGCTAGAAATCAAAGGGCTTGGGAAAGGGCCAAATTCACTTGGAAATCATCATTTTCCCGATTGGACTACCCGTGGGGATGGCAGAAAGTCAATTTCAGGAAGAAAGGGGGATCATCATTCGGCCTAGACGGTTGGGCGTTCGTGAATAATCTCGCTTTTCCACTCCCCCTTCCCTTTTCTATGTCACTCTCTGTAAAGGGCTCAACAACCGATGGAAGAAGGCGACTGAACCGTTTAGCCTGAAGGTAAGTCAAAGACATGGAAATTACCATACGGTAATACAAAATCGATAGTGAACAGCTTCCAGTTTAACTCAATATCGAAGGGAACCGAAAGCCAATTAGCCACCTCCCCGCACACCGACTGAACAAAAAAAGGGACGATAAAGAGAAAGTCGTTCATCTCTACCCTGAATAAGGGATGCCACACAGACACGAATGATGCGGTATCATTTGAACCATTATGAATCTGCGACACACATAATACTTCTTTCGCAATGAATCGTAAGCCTTTCACAATGAGCTAAGAGCACAAGTCTTGCGCTGATTGTGAAGACGCAACTCAAGTTTTGCGGATGAAAAATAGACGCAACGCAAGAATGGAATTCAAGTTCATTTTTGCGTTCGTATTAGCGCAATCCGACACTCACTGCTTCCAAGCTAGTATTATTGATAAACAATATATACAACATAATATTTACATTATTATACATCGTTTATCATACAATAACTTTGTCGAACAGGTATGTATTGTATTATGACAATAAATTAATACAGCAAAAATGTTTAACAAGAGCTAAGGGCTCATATCGCACTTAATACGAATAGGTGGTACAAGAAAGTAGACGGGAACGTCACAAAATACCCCCTTTCAACCTAGAAATAGGATATCTAGTTTCACTCGAGTCCGAGCATTTCCGGCATCGCCCCGGATCATCTAGGGCAAATGACTTGCCTACCTTCCAAGTTCAGATCCACTAGTTTGATCCCTAGGTGTGTGGCAAACTATTTCCGATACCCCCTACCCCTCACCCCCCCCCCCCCTACCGCAGCCGAATCTGAACAGATTATTTAAAGCATCTTCTCAACCGCCTATCACTCGTTTCACTGGAGTCTGAGCATTTTTCGGGAAAATCCGGTACCGTGCTCAGATCCGGTCCAGACCCAAAAATATGTCATCTAGGGCATATGGTCTCTCTACTTTCCAAGTGTCATTCAAATCACTCCAACCGTTTGACCCGTGTGCGCGCCAAAATATTTCCGGAATATCCCCCTCCAGCTCCCCCACTTCCCTCAACTCCCCCCACGATGGTCGGATCATAGAAACGACTATTCTTAAGTCATTCCCTAATATGCAGCCGAGCTTCATCATCCTAGTACATCAGGAAGTGCTGAATCCGCGGGATCACCAGAACTCCGGACCCCCTCCCCAACTCCCCCCACAGTGCCTGAATCCGGTCCGGTTATGTCAGTGATGTATCTAGGACTAGTGCTTGCTCTTCCCACCAATTTTCATCCCGATTCATATTGACAGATTTATATGAGTGTTTACATGTATATATGACCATTTCGATCCCGATTTATATTGACAGATTTAAATGAGTTTTTACATGTAGGCTATATATGACGATTTCGACAAATTTGGATTTCACCATGATAGTTCGAAAAGAATAAAAGCTATATCTATCTATATAACTAGGACACATAAAATTCGCATCTCTGACATCGTCTCTTCTCGTCTTTCAAGTTTGACTCGAATTGGAGTCCCTTTCCGCTTTCCGCTTCATCCTCCTTCTACCGTGGCCGGATCCGGTCCGGACGCCAAATAACAAACTAGGTCGCATAAACTATGATACTATCCAGCTTGCATCCAAGTCGGCCCATTCGTTTGCTTTTGTGCATGTCACAATGTTTCCAGACCCCCCCCCCCCTCCAACCATTGCCGCATGTTGTTCGGACACATGTTTTGCTTATCTAGGTATTTAGTTCTTATCACCCATAAAGTTTCACTCGAATCGGACCACCTGTTCGCAGTAATCGTCAGTAATTTCCGAATTCCCTTCCCCTTAACTTTTCCTAAGTTTTCCTAGGGTATTGTGTCAGGTTGAGTCACTAATATGCCTGCCAAGTTTTACCGTCCTTAGCACATGGAAGTATCCTAACTTATGATCACCGTAATTCCGAGAAATCCCCTCCGACCCCACCCCAGCCCCCACCGAGCCCCAATATGATCCGGTTCTGTCAAGAACGTTTCTAGGGCTTATGCTTGTTCTTACCGCCGAATTCCATCCCGATCCTTCGACGCTAAGCGTTTCACGAAAATTCCGGTGCCCCCCTCCAACTCCCCCCACAAGTATCGGATCAGGTCCGGACTTGACACGGAACAACTGAGACGGCACTCTTTCCAGTTGCGAAGTTTCATTCAAATTTGATCGCTCGTTCTAAAGTTTCGAATGCCAATAGATTCCGGATTCCCCTTACCTCAACTCCCCCACGATGGTCGGATCATAGAAACGACTATTCTTAAGTCATTCCTTGATATGCCAGCCGAGTTTCATCATCCAAGTACATCAGGAAGTGCTAAATCCGCGGGATCACCAGAACTCCGACCCCCTCCCCAACTCCCCCCACAGTGCCTGAATCCGGTCCGGTTATGTCAGTTATGTATCTATAGGACTAGTCAGGGACTAGTGCTTGCTCTTCCCACCAATTTTCATCCCGATACCTCCACTCTAAGCAATTCCCAACACTTACGGCTTCCCCCTCCAACTCCCCCCAAAGTCATCGGATGCGGTCCGGATTGTAAGTGAGTCGTCTGAGACACAGGGTCTTTTCAAATATCAAGTTTCATTAAAGTCCGATCACCCGTTCAAAAGTCATAGATACATCAAGATTCCGAATTCCCTCTCCCTCCACTCCCCCCAAATGCTCGTATCGGGGAAGTGACTATTTCCAAATTAATCTTTTTGGGTCCCTGATTTTCCTGCCAAGTTTCATCGTACTAGATGTGGAATGTGGAAGTGCCCGAACTAGCAAAACCCGGACCGACGGACGGACAGAAATTGCGATCGCTTTATGGTACTTGGCCGAAGGGCAAGTGCCATAAAAACCGAAAGGAAATGCTGTTTTATTTCCTAGCCAAGGAATTAGTCCCGGGTTCTAGCCTAGATAACGCATAGGAGACCACCACTGTGACACGGGAACCTTTTGCTGTGACGTCACGGTCCAACTCCCCGCACTGATATCCTCACCTTAGCGATAAGGACTAATCTGATTGCTGCTGTGGTGACTGCTGTGGTGCTGCAGTCCCTAAACCAAGTGCCGCGCCTGGGGAGGAGCCCCAGGCCGCGGTACCAAAACTCGCGGGACAGTTGCGGTGGAGGGAGGCACCAGGGGTGCAATAATGGGTCATACCTTGTTAAATCACATTCCCACTGAAAATGCAATTTGTCAACTCAAATAACATTACTTCCAACTTACTTCAGCTTATTTTCCTGTACTATCCAAAAGGCAGCTACTGATCAATTACAACAGTCTTTTTCTTGACTTGGCTCTGATTAAACAGTCCATTAACAGAAACTTAGGCTTGACGCTGCTAGATGGTATCTGCTTCGCCACAAATAGAAAAGATGGTGTTGGACAAGGATTGTATTGTTTTAAACAGAAATGCCCGGTCACAACAGTGGTGGTGCTTTTCACATTTCTACAGTAGGCTAGGATTGCCATTTCACTAAACATAAATTCCCTACAAAAGTAGCAAATAAGTACTACCAAAGAACACAAAAATTATGTTCAAAAAAGGTACAGTAGTTAACACACCTCCATCTCAGTCGATCTCAGAATAACAAGCTCGAGGGCAATTAAAAAATATCAACCTCACTGCGCTCGGCAAAGATTTTTCATAACCTACCTCGCCTTCGGATCGGACAGGTTATTTTCAATGGCCGTCGCTGTCATAATCCTATATCAACATCGATGTCGGAAGTTAACCTTTAATGTATTCACATAAGAGAGTATTAATCCATAAATATAAATAAACATGCAGAAATTAATATTCTGTCCCCATTAAGAATTGCCATTTCACTTTCATGCGGAAGGATCGACGTGAAAGGTTCGACGCAGCCCATACGCAACGCGGCCAACACGCAAGCGCAACGCAGGAGTCTTACGTTTGTAATGTGAAAGTGCATACAGATACGGGTATCAGTTTAAAGTTTAGCTAGTTGCGTTTTTGATCGAAGTTTTGTTCGCCGTTCGTTTAGCCGGTTGCTTAATTTTCGTTCTCGAATACCGTCGTAGTTCACGGTTTGCTTAATTAGTGTTTTTATGACTCCGGCGATCCTCGCCCGGTCGCCGTTTCTTCAACGTTTCAAGCAAACGTCGAACTTGCTAGCTCACGAAGTTCGACGGTCAGAGTCTGAACTCTGAAGGACAAAGAAACTGTGACGGGTGACCAAAAACGGTATTTAAACAGAGACCTTTGAGTTTGAAGGTAACTTCAAACTTCGATCAAAAACGCAACTACTGAAAAGGAGATGAGATAAGACAATCTAGTTACCCATCACTTTTTCACTTAAATAGGCTTGAAGACCCGATGAAAATGCGTTGCTTCGTTGCTCCACTATTCACGAATACGCCCATCATAAAATTCCTCTCTTATTAGTTCTTTTTTGGCCGCTAGGTGCGCTATCGTAAAGAAAACAAGGACACATTACTTCTTTGTTTATCCAGGTTTGTTTTGCTATTTTCAGTTCTTCTTAGGCCTAACCATGTTTAAAACTGTTTAAAATGCCTCTTCCCCTCTTTTTGCTTTACCCAACTCTGTTCCGTCAAGCGTCATCAAGTTTGTCATTTCTGACTTCCGACTTCAGTGCTGAGTGCTGGCTGATGTCTCAACGGGGCTAATGCGCGACTCGATATGAAGCGAAAGCCTAATCGCTTATTCACCCGTCAGATAACTTATCCCCCCATCTCACGTGTGATTGTTGTTGTTCCTCTAGCGCGTCTGGCGGCAATTCGTCATCGGATTTTATGAAGGACGTATTGTCGGTTTTCTAATACTGGAGTTTCCCTGTCAGATTTGTGGTACCTTTATGCGCTTGTACCTGTGACGTATGCTTGACAAAAAAAGATTTACGAAAAATTTATGTTCAGGCACCAAGCAGTCTTCACCAAGTCCACCACAGGCCACTGAAATTGTGTTGAGATTCAAATCTTCCGCGTCATAGTAGAATTTGCGTTGTAGGGACGGCCGTAGATAGGCTATTCTGAATGTCACTAGGTAGTGAAAAATCAGAGCATTCAGTTAAATGACACACAAATAAGTTGGCTTTTCAGTTAAACTTTAAGACCCGATACAAGGTGGGATCGACTAAAAGAAGGCACGGAATAGTGGCGACAAGCTAAAAGCTTAACGCCAAATGTAATAATAATAATAGTACAGGGGGAAGGAGTACTAAAAAGAAGTACTGGTACTAACATCGACGGAAAAGCTATCGGTATATAGTAGATTGTGATCGTATTGTCATATACGGATTCAGCATGTCTTCTTACCCCTAAATCGAATATTTGATCATATCTGATTAACTTCAAATAGAACTTTTACTTTTAACAAATTTTCCGGTTTTGGCCGGAATCCAGGCGAACTACTTGTCGGGCGAGTAAAACGATTTTCATACAAGTGCTCGGCATGTCTTCTTACCCGAACATCTGATCAACTTCAGATAGAACTTTTACTTTTAACAAGTTTTCCGGTTTTGGCCGGAATACGAGCGAACTAATAGTCCGGCGAGAAAATAATTTCCATACAAGTGTTCAGCATGTTTTCTTACCAATAATCGAACATCTGAACAAATTCAAATAAACCTTTTTGTTTTGGCCAGATTTCGGGCGAACTACTTGGCAGGCGAGAAAATGATTTTCATTAACGTGTTCAGCATGTCTTCTTACTCAGCTAGTACTCTACTTAGCAGTAAAACAAATATTTTGTTCTCCCCTTAATTTCAACCCCCACCCCTAAATGTAGGACTACAGAGCCCATCTACGAACTCTACCTTTCTTTTGACCCAAAGAATCTTCACCCCAAGTTTCATTGAAATATCTCATTCCCTTCGAGAGCTATCGTGCTGACAGACGGGACAGACGGGCAACTTTTACGCAGTCCCTTCACTGATCCCCAAAAATGACGAGGAACCGGTCCTTCCATGTAGATACTTCACCCTGTTGTCAAACTGATGTTTTGATCAAGATTATGAGGGTATTTTTCAACAGTTATATTACACATGTACGAATGTTTGTGTTTAAGTGAACACTTTGCTAGTGTTGTTTCTCTGTTGTATTTTACTCGCTGATTTTTGCAGAAAATAAGTAAAACAATAATAATCATAATAAATTATTTTAGGCTCTGAAGGGAGGGCACGAGGTCTCGATCAGTCTGAACGGTTTTTTTTTTGGTTTAGTACTCTTTTTATACAATTCAACTTTTACAGGCTAAACTACATGAACACACCTTTTGTAACCCTCTTAACATCCTTTATAGACGTAGCTGATACTTCTGACTGCAGGAAAGCCCGAATGGGCCTGAAACTGAATGAAAACTGAACGAAGAATGAAATTCGGAAAAATTAGAATTCGGACCCATAATTCTGAACCTAGAAGAAGAAAACGAAAAGCTCACGAGTGCGAGTCCTATCCCTTGTAATTTTTTGTCCGAGCCTGCTTGAGGAAGTGACGCTTGTTACGGAAAATCGGGTTGTGGGGACTTACGGGTGGTGAGGTCCTGGGTGGGCGAGCAATGAGCAGGTTAATGGCAAGGCCGGAGTGGCGGAAAAGCTCTTCCGCCTGGTGCTGACTGTGAACGCTAACGCCGTTGACCTAAAACGGAAGAAGCTTTCAGGAATTAGGCGTAAACGAAAAATCGTGAAGCTCACTAAATTCGTCACCTGAATGAATTACACATTAGTTTGCCTATATTAGAGGCTTTCGTTCTTTTCTTCCCTTAGAAACATTATGGCAGATGTCGTCCCTGGACAACCAAAAGGTCGTTTTGATTTTTTTTGTAATATCTTTTAACGGATTTCTTTATATCCAAACGAAAAACGCGTCTTTTGGCATAATTGTCGTATCTGTACAACGCATAGAAGCTGAGATTTGAGTATGGCTAAGTCGTTGTATCCGCTTTTGCAATAGTCTTAAAGCACAATGGACACTAACTATGCTTTAATTTTTATAACATGCTTCACAAATATACGTTTCTGACTTCCACTAGGAGCGTGTTCCATCCTACTTACTGTGGTTACTACGCATGACGTCACAAATTCTGCCTTTCTGTCGTCAAGGCTGGAACGATTTTTCTATTTTCCAGCAGAATATGATGCCACGGGCAAATCCGACCAATCACGTGACAGAGATCCGTAGTTACTACGCTTACTACACTCCCGAGCGTGGTAAGCAAATAGTTACTATTAGTTACTATTTCGAGAAGGCTGGAACGGTCAGCGTAGTAACTTTTCGAAAGGTTGGAACGGAAATAGTAACTAATAGTTACTATTGGTACGAGGGTGGAACCCGCTCTAGATAGCGCTTCAAAAATAAGCCGTCTTCTTGTTCTCGCTTGTCATTGACTCTTCGGCTTATCGGCGGACACGATTTCAGAGCATGGTATTGCAAGGCGCGGAAATTCAAAATCTCTCGACCATGTACGAAAATCAGTCGTTTTGTAGAGCTGAGTGACGAGATTGCCATGCTGCTAAAATAAACCGTCTCTGTCGCTGGCAGATTGCTCTAGTGTTTTCTGATGAAACTTTCTGTTGTTTGTAGTACCGAAGAAAAGTTTAGTTTTCTGGATGTAAAGTTACAACACTGACAAAAATGTACAAATATAACCGACCTACTTTCCAGAGCTTACAAGGGATTCTCAGGTACTACCGTTAATACGAATATTTGTCAACAATACAAATAATCCGGTTACCCGGAGCATATAATAACAACGAATTAGTGAGAAAAAAGAAAATCCGCTTATGTTTGTCGAAACTAGTAAATCGGAGTATGACAGTCAGTAAAAAACGGCGTAATGATATATTAGCGAAAATAAGTTGTCGAGGAATCTGCTGATTTCTGATGTATCATTGTATTCTAGGGGGTGGTAATGTGGCATCATGATTGTTTGATCCGCCCATTGAACTTTAAAACTCGTGTTTTTTCGCTCTCCTGAGCAATGCTGAAAAGTGCAGATACGACATTAACCCCGACACCATATAATGAGAAATCTATGAGTGTAAGCTGAGTGCAAGAGACGGTTGCGGTGGAATGCCCCTGTAATATGTCGTCTTATAAAGCGTAGAAAACAAATCATAGAAGTATGCAAAAATGGGGTTAAAGCATTTAGACTTAGGACAGAACGTTTAGCTTAGTTTATATCACAGTTTTAGTAACTGGTGCAGCAGTTCATGTGTGTGGTTATACATGTATTCAATGTTGTATGGCCTTTTGGCTGAATAAGCAAACGTTCTTACCATTATTTCGCCAAAAAATGCACGGTCCAACGTTAATTAGCTGTCACATAGTTACCCCAAGACATCAACAACTGTGAGCGCATATGTATAATGCCTTCTGCGATGTCTGTTTGTCTTCTTAACATTTTTATAAGGCGTGGCCGCCATCGATGCGCGGCCAGGTCAATTCATCACTCATGTAGACAAAGTCAGCGGAGCACGTTGCAAATGGCGAACTACGTCGTCAATACAGGAAAACACGGTATTTCTTCTGTCTCTTCATGCACGGACACCGGACAAGATGGCGTAACTAACGTACGACTGGTGAGCTATCTCTATCGGCAGGCAAAAAAGACTTTGTTTACACGTGCAGTAGAGGTATGCTTATGTGAACGTCTGCTAACAGTGAACCATCGCCGCAGAAAAAACTAAAACCCAAACCAGGCATTTTTTACTATGAATACTTGAAATAACGACTCACGCATTTGTCACTTTTTGAATATTTTGCTAATTCACGGCTGAAAGAACTGTACGCGGGCCGATTGCCGCCTGGTTTTCTATCCGGAATCCTCACTTTTGATCATCTCAGACGGAAAAGTTGAGATTTGTCAACTACTCCTTGCAGGGCCTAGTGATCAAGTGCGGAATCAGCTTTATAGCTCGGGAAAACAGAGCAGGGAACCAATCCGTATTCCACATTCCAGCCAAGTTTTGGGCCCAATGTGGTGCAGAAACCTATTGGATCTTTATTTGCCTCATCCGTCTTCCTCTAGTCCTTGGGGCTAGACTATCTATCTGCCCCTCTCCCGTTTATTCGAGTTTATCTCTTCGTTTGCTGCAGACAAGCAAAAAAGAAAGGTCAAGAGAGGAAACCCTATCATACTGGCAGGTGATGAGCAAAATAAATCAATGAGTAGAAAAGGATGATCCGTCAGATATGAAAGCGAAGAGCCCGAGATAAGGAAAGTGGATACCGAAATGGATGAACAGACTTGACGACAGGAAATTATTTTGTTTTTCTATTTCCCATTATGTCAGAAGATTGACTAGAAGCGATCAGCTTGGTGCACTATGATATATTTTGGGTTGACATTGACATGAAGGTACTTTATGGGATTAAAGACAGTAGGCTAATGCAGGTTTAAGGATTTATCACGAATATTTTGACGCTATACCCTAGTTGATACTCATGCTTTATTATAAAACTCCTTCATCCTTCAAGGTTGTCCAACCAGGCTTGAATTTTCGTGATTTAAGAAAAGGCAGAGTCGCAGATTCCTAGTACCTCCCACATTTATGAGTTTGAACACTTCTTAATCTTTTATTTTTTCGTCCCCAGTTCTACAATTTGATCCCTTTTAGACCAGAGCTATTAGGTTAGTAAAGGGTAGATTGCCGTGTGCCTACAGGGATCGTACAGCAAGCAGCGATTGCCAGCGATCATCTGCTTCAAATGCTTTGAATAGCTCTGGGACAAAAATTTAATGCGCGTTTCACATTGCAAACACGGTAGAGGTTTCCCGGCCGGATTTTGTGAACTTTCGTCATAAAGTTGAAAAGTCTCAACTTTTCCATACGGAACTGATGACGGTGCCAAAAATCCTGGCAGGAATTACGGTCCGCGACCGCCGACACTGACCATCTTTCCCAGGATTCTTTTAGGTATCCGGTATCCGTTTTGTGGCTAGGTCTACTGGGGCTAGCTTCACATAATCGACAGACCAATCGTCTAGGCGAGAATTTGACCGCGGGACCCTGATGATAGCAACAAATCCAAGGCTTTAACAAGCCGGTCACTCGTGTTGGTGAAGATGGCCTCACGCAGAACTCCTGTGCCTTTGGGCAAACGGGAGTGGCAGTAACTTTTCTACACGGGTTTCCGAAGGGACCAAAATTATGTCTCAGGGAAAGGCACTGAAGGATCCCCGGGAAAATCCTCACTTCTCATTAGTACAACTGAAACCTAGGCAAGATCGAAGAAGATATTCCTGCTAAATCAAAGCTCCAACGTAGGCTGACGGCCAGATGGTCGTCTGTCCTAATTAATTTTGATTACACTTGATCAGTCAAGTGCGGGACAATAAACAGTGGGCTGTATTGGATATTAACCGCGTAATAGCTAAGAAAAGACTAAGGCTGGATGCCTATATAAACATTTTCACGGGAAGGTGGGCACAACTGACGTGCCGACAAAGGAAGAAACCGAATATGTGGTGGAATATAAAAATGGTGGACTTTCCCTGTCCGCTGTTTTTTTTTTTTTTTTTTTTGCCTCTTGAAAATCAGGAAGATACGAGTTTTTTTTGTGAGAGCAATACGTAGACGTAATTCGGCTTGTCAGTCCTGGACCAGGAAAGCGTCGCTATGGAGAAATGTGGTTACTGCGGAACACCGGAACTGCCAGCAACACACTCCTCTGAGTGTTGTTTTTTCACCTTCGGTTTCGATTTTAGAAGGTCTGATGAATTTGACCGAAAATATGTTATCCTGTGATTATTCTCAAACTTTAATCACCGGCTTTCTTATTCTTGAAGTAATAGTAGATGCAAATCTTCCCTCTCTCCTACAGTTCAAAGGACTAAAAAAGGGTTCCTTGACATTGCACTTACTTTGAACCATGTTAAATGCGAGTATATTTGTTTCAATGGTACCCTGCCAAATTCTCCTCTTAAAATCAAAATTACATCCATTCCCTCTGTTGATTGGTTTATTGATTGGTCGGTGGATTGGTTAAACAGTTTGTAAAATTTTTTTTTCCTTTCGCCAGTCTGCAATATTTGAAGCTTGTAAAAAAATTAGATTTGCATACTCTAAGATTGTGTCAAACCGGTCTAAGTATAGCCGAAAGGCTTTAGATTCTCTGTATTCAGTTTTTATATTCTGTCGGTCTGTCCCGGCTTTGCTAGTTTGGGCACTTCTGCATAAGCTAGGACGATGAAACTTGGCAGGTATATCAGGGACCCGACCAGATTAACTTACAAATAATCATCCGACTTTCCCCGGATCCGGGAGTCGGGAAACTAGGAACAAGGGTAGCAAATGGGGAGAAAAAAGGAAATGCCCTGATGTGGTATCCATCCAGCGACCTCTTTCATGGAAGCCACACACGCTAGCTTAAACAGCCATTCGACCTTGTATTTAAAGCCGAATGCAAGAACAGTTACAGTTTAAGGATTGAGATGCGTCAAGAACAAATGCTTCGGAGTGGAGGGATGGGAAACCCGGAAACTAGTAACATGCATAACTTTGGAACGGGTAATCGGACATGCATGGAACTTGACGTATGTCAATAACAAGTATTTCGTTTGTTGAGTTTGAAATCCGTACCAGATCCGATAACTGGGGGGGGGGGGGGCTGATGAAGAATCGTAGCTGACGTGTCCGGCGTAAACACCGGACATCTCATGAAACGCTTCCACATAAGCTAGCACAATAAAACTTGTGAGGCATATGAGGGAACCAACCAGATTAACTGGGAAATAATCACTTCCCCAGGCCAGCCATCGCGAGGGGAGTGGAGGGATGGGGAATCCGGAAACTAGCGACATGCTTAACTTTGGAATGGATAATCGGACATGCATGAAACATGACAAATGTGAAGAACAAGTGTCTCAGATTTTCAATTTCAAATCTGGACCAAATCCGAAAACTGGGCGGGGGGGGGAGGGGTTAGAGGAGGGGACCGGAAATCTCGTGAAATGGTTAGGATCGAGGGATCGGGATGGAACTTGAAGGGAAGAACAAGCATTAACCCTAGATATTTTATTGACAAAACAAGACCGGATCGTGTCGCAGTAAAGGGGGTTGGAGGGGGTTTTCCCGGATTTCCGGTGATCACGAGTTTGGGTACTTCTAGATGTACTAGGACCATGAAACTTGACAGACAGACTAGGTACCCTTCCAGGTCGACTTAAAATAATCCCTTTCCCGATCCGATGATCGTGGGAGGAGTGGAAGGATGGGGAATCCCGATTCTAGTGACATGCATAACTTTGGAACGGGTGATCAGACGTGCATGAAATCTGTCAAGTGTCAAGAATAAGTGTCTCAGATTATCAATCAAGTCTATAACGGTTGCGATAACTTGGGGGGGGGGGGGGCTTGGGGGGTGCCGGAAATCTCGTGAAACGCTTGGAGTCGAGAGATCGGAATGGGACTTGGAGGTAAGAACAAGCATAAGCCGTAGAGACATTATTGACAAAACAGTACCGGATCGTGTCACAGTGGGGGGAGTTGGAGGTTTTTTTCACAATTCCGATGATCTCGAGTTAGGGTAGTTCCAGATGTGCTATGACCGTGAAATTTAGCAGGCATATTATGGACTCTTATCATATTGGCTTAAAAATAGTCCCTCCCCCGATCCGATCATCGTTTGGAAGAAGAAGCAGTTGTCAATGAGTGGTACAACCATTTCAGAGTAACTAGATCAAGCCCATTTTCTGATGAGACGAATATCGGGAGAAAGATCCAGCCTTGAAAACTGCAAACCATATCTGGCAAACATGCTAACTGTTCTTACAAGTGCCACACAGAGGCGTTACTAGCCAAAATGTTTGGGGGGGGGGGGACAAGGAATTTACTGACTGGTTGGTAATTTTTACCGACTGTGTTTGCAGAAAACAAATATTTTCAAGAAAAAAACGACAATTTCGAAAAATTCGACTGATTTTCAGAAAAAACGACTGTTTTGACGAACTATCGACTGTTTTAATAAAAAAAAAAATCAAATGTTTGGCAAGAAATCGCGGCGCTTCGCGCCGACTCGATTATTTTTACCGACTGGCCGACAACATTGGGGGGGGGGCGTCCCTCCCTCCCCCCCCCCCCCCCGGGCGTGACGCCCCTGGTGCCATATGAGCTTTCAGCTCTTGTTTAAGATCACTCTATACTTTATCTGGCACTTTTATTCTGTTGAAAAAGAGTGACAAATGTAAACTACGTCGACGTTACTATAAATACTGTAAAAACCTGCTTTATTTGCCTATACCGTATCGAAATCGGAGAATAATCCGAAAATACAAAGCTCTCAATATACCAGGCTACCGGCACAACTCCAGGAGCTTCATGATAATTTATCTGGACAAGCATATATAGAGGCCAACGCAATATTATTGCAATTATATTATTAGTATTATTATTGTACTCTATAAACGGCTTACTCCATATCACGGGCTCATCAGTTAGTTCTGTTGATTTTTGTGTCTATTCTGCTGTACTAGTGTTTCTTCTGATGTTCATTTGTGTATTTCTCTTCTTTACTCTACTATCTTCACATTGTTTCTGTGCAGTGGGTTACAAATAAATTATAATTAATATTATTATTATATAACTCTGGTGTTGGTCACAGTTCTGAATTAGTCCCAACTGTGTCGAGGCTCCAAATTAACCCTGATAGTTGTAATAACCATACAGTGTGTGTAAGACTGATTGTGTGTAATACCATATGCATACATAGTGTGTAAGACACCGTCACAGTCAGTTATAGGCTTTCGATTCTCTGCGCTCCAGTCCTTCTTTAACTTATCCCCAGCGTCCACTCAACCCCTAGATGCCGCCAGTTTTATCTCCTGTTCCATTTACAATTGCTCTAGTCCGCTACTGCCGTGCTAAATTAGAAATCCAAGAGCCTACGCCTGCGACTTTATCTCAGAGAACCGTCTCCCCCCTAGCCCTGGCTCAACCCTTATCGTCGGCTGGCAGAAAACGGGCGCCCCAAGCCTTTAGCGATGGGTTCTTTTATCAGGGCGCGTAAATCAGCGGCTCTCTCTCTCGAGTGGATGCAATGAGCATGTCGTGTCTCTGCTGATAACGGGTGGAATGTTCAGGGTTCGTGTCTCTAGACGGGTGGACTGCAAATAGCAAAGTTTGTAGCCGGACGCCGTTTTCAGCAAACCATCTCATATTTTTAGCTACGGCCTGAAACAGACCATGGTTAAGATGACCGGATTATCGCCGAAAATAAATCCCGGATGGAAAATCTCTTTAGTACCACACTGTCAGAAGTTTCATAACAGATTGCGCATAACACTTTCAAGAATAACACCTTTTCACTTAGAAAAAAAGTCTTATGACCAATTAAGTTTATACTATTTCGTGCCCAGATCTCCAATAACACCTTCAATAGGTAAAAATACTACACTGTCAGAAGTTACATAACGACAACGGCAGGATGCGCGGTTTCAACAGATAACACTCTGGGATGTTATATGTTATATTTCTTTCGTTCCCGTTAGTATTTTTACCAATTGAAGGTGTTGTTGGAGATCCAGGCATGAAATAGTGTAAACTTAATTGGTCATAACACTTTATTTCTAAGTGAAAAGGTGTTATTCTTGAAAGTGTTATGCGCAATCTGTTATGAAACTTCTGACAGTGCACCAAGCGTAGTTCGCAGTCAGCTTAGGAATTACTTTTTGGAAGAAGATGGGTACCAGCAATTTTTAGGGTATTTTGGGTAGCCTACCCGATTCTGAACTGAAATTTTAACCTGTACATCCGTGTGAAGTCTCAAAGTCTCGTTCATAGAAGATCGGAGAGCGCGTTCTATTCATGTTTTGGTGGCGAAACTTCCGAACTTCCTGAAGAAATTCTCGAATCATCACTGACTGACCGCTTCTCTTTCAGGCACATTATCTAGATCAGACCAGGTAGGCAGACTCAAACTTTAGACGACAGGTTCTGGACATGATTTTAAGGAAAAAGATGGGCACTAACAGTTAAGGAAACGGCCCCCTTTTCAACTAGTCTCAAAATCTGTAATGCTACGTAGTATGTCGAAGATCACCAATTAAATCTATGGAACCAATACTGGAATCGCGAAAGCTATGTTCCTCCAATTGACATTTTTCGGCTGATATGAAAGGTAGTTTACAGTGAACAAACCTGTAAAAGCTGGTCTCCCACTCTTAACTGACCATTGCCGGCTGCCAAACTATTTGGAATGATGTCACGGATATAAACATTTTCCTCGTCTTCTTCAGATGTTTCCTGCGTTTCTCTAACGTAATACAAGGTAAGCCCGAAGGGATCTTCGGACGGTTCTCTCTTCAATAACACTTCCTAGAAAAAAAATAATACTATGAACCACGTAACATAAACGGCATACGAACCAGTAGTCTGCCTCTCCTCGCCAGTACGCAGAGATCGTGTCTTCTTGTGGGCTTTCGGAGGTGGAGGCTGTAAAAGGCGCCTTCGTCCAAACCTCCTCCAATTTGGAATCCCAGCGGGGCGTCTGGTCTTGTTTTCCCCGTGTCCTAACTCCTAAGGCGTATTCTCGCCGTTCCCCGAGGACTCCACTTGAGGAGTCCCCGCGTTTTTGTTTGTCCCGGGGACTCATCCCCCGTATTCTCGCGAGTCCCCACGGATGGAGAATGCTCCGATTATCATCACCATCATCAAAAAGGACTCCCTTTCAGATTCGGAGGGGAATCAATTTTTGCTGGTGTTGGTGCATTGTAAAATTAAATAAAAAACAACCAGAAATACACAAAACCAAAAATAAAGTGGATCCAGACTAATTTCGTAAACTGCATATGTTTTTATCGAACAAAATCCAATTTGGAAGCACTCCCCGTGTTCTCGCTGTTCCTGTACGCGGAGTCCGCGTGGAGTGACGCCCTTTATTCTCGCCGTTCCTTTCGATTCCCCGAGGAGTCCTTGGGGAACGGCGAGAGTACGCCTCTAGTGACTAACTTCGGTTGTGCTGGCAGATTCTACTACGCGGATGGCTGTTGCAAACTAGATAATCGACCAAGACAGCTCGGCGAAATGGCTTTCGCCAATCGCCCTTGCAGTCAGCTTTCAGGCTTGCTTTCAGGATGCTCGATTTCTGGAAACTTAAAAATCCGGTCGGTCGAAAAGCGCAAGGATTCGCCTTTAAGTTACGTGCACATACAGTCCGATAAGACTTCGCATGCGAAAATACGCATGCGAAATCCGTATCACTTCGGGGAAGCCTGCGTCAAAATCTCGGAGCGAAGGAGGAAATTCCCATACGACTGCGAAAATCGGACTGTGTGTGGATTCTCCGAGGTTATGCCAACAAAGACGCAGAGTTCCCCAAATTTCTATTCATAGCCTTCGGTATTAGCACTACAGCTGTTAGGTACCAGGGGCGTCACGACTGGGGGGGGGGGAGCGGGTATATATATTGTCGGCAAAAAATAACCGAGTCGGCGCGAAGCTTCGCGATTTTCCATTAAAACAGTTGATTGTTTTCATAAAAAGAGTCGGTTTTTCTGAAAATTAGTTCATTTTTTGTCAAAACAGTCGGTTTTTCTGAAATGAGTCGACTTCTTTCAAAACTGTAATTTTTTTCTTAAAAACAGTCGTTTTTTCTGCAAAAACAGTCGGTAAAAATTACCAGCCAGTCGGTAAATGCCTTGCCCCCCCCCCCCCCCCCCAAACATTTGGGCTAGTAACACCTCTGCTAGGTACAACGCTTCTTTTCCTTCCTTCTCGTTCTGAGCAAAAAACATCAAACCGCTTGAGTATTTGACATGGCTGCCGATTACGCTTCTTCCGAATACAGTTGAATAACCGGGATCCACTTTCTGTGGAACAAAATGCTTATCATCGGATGACTTCTATAGTCGACAGCATTTACTTCCATTCTCACTTCCACCCCACAGTTTCACAAAGAGATGCAAGGATTTAAAAGGAAAGTTTTCTCTGAAGTCTGATAAACGAGCCTCTTGACTCGATAGATACTAAAAAAAATGCCCCACTTTTTGCTGGCTCTGATGTAAATTAGGCGTAACAAAAGACAGCCGCTTTGTTTACTCCCAGGGCTCAAGAAATACTGCCGAGTTGATCGACCGATGAAACAGCCAGTTGTTGAGGTCCTCAAGTTGAAAGCAACAAAACAGTTCAAAGGCGCAGTGCGAAGACATGCGAGAGGGAACTGTTCCAGACGTAATTTTTTGTCCAAATGGAGACGGACATGTGACACAACTCTACAACTCTTGGTCTTGACTTTATATCTAAGGAGATGCGACAAATGAAAGGCTTAGTCCTTGGGGGTTAAAGCGGGGACGTGGTTTCACGTCAATACTCGACAGCAAAATCCAACCAGTAGCCAGATTGGCAGCAAAAACGATAACTTAAAGAGCGTGTTCCACCCTCGTACCAATAGTAACTATTAGTTACTAAATCCGTTCCAACCTCACGAAAAGTTACTACGCTGACCGTTCCAGCCTTCTCGAAATAGTAACTAATAGTAACTATTTGCTTACCATGCTCGGGAGCGTGGTAAGCGTAGTAACCACGAATCTCTCTCACGTGATTGGTCGGATTCACCCGTGGCATGATATTCCGCTGGAAAATAGAAAAGTCGTTCCAGCCTTGACGACAAAAAGACAGAATTTGTGACGTCATGCGTGGTAACTACGGTAAGTAGGATGGAACACGCTCAAAGTAGTCCTCGACTTCACAGGTGTTTTGACTCGAGCCTGTCCTTTTTGTTTCTTTCCAAATCACTTTCAGCCAGTACAATATTGTGGATAACCTCAACTGTCACAGGAAGCATGGTAGCCCACTAAGAAACCGAAGGTGACTGATCCCCCCCCCCCGCCCTCAGACAGCCATTTCGCTTTTGTCTTA
This sequence comes from Branchinecta sandiegonensis, assembly GCA_030848855.1. Taxonomy (NCBI): domain Eukaryota; kingdom Metazoa; phylum Arthropoda; class Branchiopoda; order Anostraca; family Branchinectidae; genus Branchinecta; species Branchinecta sandiegonensis. The sequence goes on along the minus strand of JAUPMV010000003.1, from coordinate 15,449,474 downwards.
CATAACCAGAATAATGTACTGAATTCCGAACAAGGCCAAAGGCTTCGAAGGTATCACAAATTCACGTCAGTCTATACGAAACGGCCTTTTTCACAATCTTCGACAGGAGGAAAACGAAAATCTTGAACGAGATGACTAAAGAGAGGAGATGACCAGGAGAGTGTAAAGACTTTCCACTACCCGAGAATTTTCAAACAGACTGTATGTCTTGTCGTTCAGACAGGGTCAGTTTAACCAGAAGACACTTTGTGTTCAACCTTCCTAGGATTACAATATATTCTCTTAGACAAATTTAGAGCAAATGAAGAAACGTAGAGAAGAAAAAACGTCAGTATTTTGTCGGATCAGTTGAAATTTATCAGCGTACGCGAAGAATGCAACGTTTTGCGTTGCTTGTCGCACGATTTGTGTCATACTTCGGCAGAACGCATAACTTTACACGCACTGTGCGAACCAGGGGCCGGATTAAGGAATTCCCGGAAGAAATGTGCGCTATCGCTGTGCTACAAGCTACCGGGTATAAGCATTCGATCATTTACCGAATACGATCGCGGAATATTGAGAAAGACGTTCTTATCATTACCCGTTCATGTTATTTATCACAAAACACGAACAAAATATACATCTTTTACAGCTGAGCCCGGACAATTGAGACAAGGCTGTCAAGCGGCGTAAACACGTTAGTGATTCGCTAGACAAATTAGATATCACTGTCGGATTCTATATTCGGTTGCACAGCTTCGTTTGGGAACACAAGATGGACCCACCACCGCGCTTGCATAACGCGTGACCACTTTGCTCGCATTAATCGCGCAATGGCACGTGATTGATGGAACATGTGCAAGCATATCCGAATTTCAAAATACACGCGCCTAGTGACAGTCGGGCCAGGTTAGGCATTGTTCAAAACGATGCAGTAACCTTAGATCCATCAAACTGTAATGAATCTATTGAGTCGATAAAATGGAGGGAGATATATTGAAACCACCCCCGTTGCTATTTGGCTGTGATGGATGATGTTTATTTTAAAATGAAGTGGACCGGGGAATTAATGAACATGACGAACTGTTTTAACGAACAATATGGCCGATGGTTAGTTCCCACATCGATGAGCATAGCGGTGTTCTGTTCGTAAGACAATATTCCAACATGTAGGGCACTGTAGAGACCGAGGGGTTGCTCACTCCCAAAATGGTTGTACAGTGGTGCCCAGCCGGCGCCCAGCCGGTGCCCAGCCGGTGCCCAGCGAGGGTGTACAGTGGTGCCCAGCGAGTGAGCAACCCCTCGGTAGAGACTTGAAATGAATCTATTTGTAAGGATTGAGTCGAGCATTTTTTGCACTGAACAAGCAGACGGAATCGCCGGGACCGTTTAAAAGGAATTAATAACATTCTAGCATTTCCCACGATCACCCACGCTCCAGTCGCAAGTTCAAACCAGGACTCGGTAAGATCTAGTGACGTGTTTCGGAAGTACACGAATGCCCGCTGTCAGAATTGCTCCCAGCCGAAAAAACACAGAAAAATGAAAGTATTTAGCTAAGGAAAACGGCTACTATTTGGCAGTGACTTCTTTTAAACTCGTACCTATAATGTAACATATCCGTAGCTGCATTCCTTAATTCATAAGCTCGGAGACCCAAATCTCATACGTTACATTCCGAATCCGCCAACGACACATCACTAATCTTTGCACTTGCCACGATTCACTAGTTTCCATGCGCATTACGCTTCCGACGAGTATACGAGTAGTAGTAGTAGTACCGTAGTAGAATAGTTTTATTAATAAAACAATCGAGGGTCTCATAAATAGCACAGCAAAAGCACTGCTTGCGAGGATGTGCTATTAAACAACACAAAAAAAGAAAAAAAAACTGAAGTAAGGAATACTTGTACATCTTGCTATTCATGCGTAAAGCCGTTTTTTGAATTTTGCCAAGATTTTGCTAGAAGTCAGTGGGTCTGGGAAAAGGCTTACTGAAATCAGCCAAAGCTGTGGACAATTTTCAACTTTCGTTTTCCAGCATTCATATAGCTTTGAATATTGGAACATGAACAGCAAATAGTATGAGGTGTACTTTAAGCTTTTGATACCATTTCTGCTTAAAAACAGCCATTTCTCAAGAAGGTGTGTCCATCAAGTTTAAAGCACACCTCACATTATACACTGTTCCAATATTAAGAACTATCTGAATACTATAAAACTAAGCTTTCCCCAACCCATTGACTTCTAGCACAAACTCGGCAAGATTCAGATGACCGGTTTTACGCAGGGGTACAATGATACGCGAACACTCGTCGGTAGCATAATGCGCATGCAAACTCATGAATCATGGCATGTGCAAAGATTAGTGTGGTGTGGTTAGCGGGTTTAGAAAGTAAAATATGAAATTTGGTTCTCCAGGTTACAGAATTAATGACTGCAATTCGGAAGGGTCTTTTAACGAATGCTATACGACCCACTGAATAAAGAACAAGCCGGTGGAGGGTTTCGTTATAGGGTCATTTGGATATTTGGATTATTGGTTTGGTATTTGTGAATAATACTTGCTGGAGTTAGAATTTTGCAATGAAAAGGTACGACTGTATTGTAATGGTTTCTTCGACATTTGCACCGAGAAGATGCTTCACGTTCATGTACTGCAAATTCATATAAAGTTCCCAAAACTTATGCGTAACCACAGACTGGTAACAAATCTTGAAGTCCACGACACCATCAGTACCTACACATAATCGGAATTCTTCAAAGTTTCTCGACCCTTACTAACATTCTCCACTGCCGGCCTACATGAAACCCTAACCCAGTTCAGTGATGACGAAATTCAACACGCCTGTTGGAGTTGTAATCCAAATTTGTTGAGATTCCATTAAAAAATGTATCAATTAGTAAATTATTACGGGAACAAATTCAATTATAAAAATACAGATTAAATTAGATGGATGAGATGGATTCGGTAGTTATACAGAATCACGAATTTGTGTTATTCCGTTTAGTGTTGATTTCGTCTATATTTTGTTACTCCGTATAAGTGGGTTACAAAATAAAATCATGAGTATCATTGTTTGCTTAATTTTCTTTTCTTAAGCTCGACACAACAATTTTAAGGTCGATCGTCATGACAACAACTGGAAACAATATGATCTACTATACCACCTACCCATAAAAATACTTCTTGTATTTCACGGTGACCCCTAGGTTTTCGTTTATCACAAGAGAGCCGAAGAAAAAAACGATCTCATGATTCAAAATTCGACGCATGGATTTAGCTATTCAACTGATAAAATGAAATTGCGACGCGGTCTGTTGCTAGATTAGAGGCCGACAGTGACATGAGGGAGACAGATATGTAATCCTAGAGAAAACACTCTTGACATGCTGAAATCATTTTGCTTTTGCTCTGGATGCGACGCTGTTATGTTGACAAACTGGGAAAAGGAAAATTAAATTTTCATGTTGAAAACTAAACACATACGGAGAATTGATAAATGAGAAGACGATTTAAAGCCGAGCAAACACGATACGGCAATCCTAGCAGTGTTGCCAGATGCTTGACCCAAGATCGCGCAGCAAGAGAACTTGTTTTTGACGAAATCGGAGGGGTCCTCCCCCCCCCCCATGTTGTCGACCAGTCAGTAAAAAAAAAATTGAGTTTGCGAGTTAAGCGCTGCAATTGTTCTTGAAACTAGTAGATTTTTCATTAAACAGTAAATTTATCAGAATGTTAAAACGAAGAGACATTTCTGAAATTTTAATTTGGTGTCCCTTAAAGTGCCATCTATGTCTTATTATTAATTTCCGTGACATGGGGATGTGAACTTGTTAGATGAATTTGCCCTCGGGCGGGATCACTGTTCCTATGGCCGGCTTCTACCAGACTATTGTAGCGGTTTGCGAACTCTGTTCACAAGCCCCTCGGTAGCTCAAATGGTTAGCGTGCCTGCCTTGTAAGCAGAGGGTCCTGGATCCATCCCGGATGAGGAGCATTTTTGTCTTTCAGTTCACTACTTATAAAATGTAAGTTATTAGTTACTAATGAATTATGATTTGTTTGTAAAAAGCAGTCAATTTTTATCTTCAAAACAATCGTTTGCTTTGAAAACAATCGGTAAAAGTAACCAAGCAGTCGACAAATACCCCCCCCCCCCCCCCCTTCTCCCCATACATTTTGAGTAGTAATAGTAATGCAAGAGAAAAGTTAATCAGCTTTTGTGAGAAAAAAAATATTAAGGATAATGACAAAACAATTTTTTCCTCCAAACGATTTAAAAAATAATTTTTTCTAAAAAAAATAAAAAAAAACACGTTCCACATATGCATAAACCTGACGAGCACAACTGCTTACAAGCGAATATACTCTCGGGTCCAGAAACATCACAGCACTCATCAGAGGCGTTACTAGCCAAAATGTTTGGGGGGGGGGGCAAGGAACTTACCGGCTGGCTGGTAATTTTACCGATTGTTTTCGCAGAAAAAACGGCTGTTTTCAAGAAAAAACGACAGTTTCGAAAAAATAGACTGATTTTCAGACAAAAAAGACTGTTTTGACGAAAAATCGACTGTTTTAATGAAAAAAAATGCCAACTGGATTATTTTTTTTACCGAATGGCCGACAAGATTGGGGGGGGGCATCCCCCCTCCCTCTCCCCGGTCGTGACGCCCCTGGCACTCATAGCGGTCCAGCTTGCGGTTGCTCGCTGGCTTTCAAGACATGGAGCAGTAGAGAGGGTTAACACATTTTGAACCAGCAAGCATCAATTATCAGTGTTTCCGAATGACATTTTTACAAATTATCAGTGTTTCCAAATGACACTTTTACATTTCAGTGAAGGTTTTGAGTCCCTGCAACCCTCGAGATCTGAAATCTGGTTGTAAAATCACTGTGGGGTCCATACTGGTTTTCAATTTCTAAGGTATACGGTGAGGAAAATGTGCCCATTTTTCGCCAAATTTAAAGAAACACGCAAATTTGGCGCAATGCGCACACTTAAAAAATTCAAAGCGCAGCCGCCTCTAAAAAGCGCCCAAATGGCACAAATGCGCACTATCTGGCAACACTGATCAAAGATAATAAGACCAGGGAAGATAGGCCACTCCCGTAAGCCCCATGAGTCGCGTAAAGTGGCACCGGCTGGTGGTCAGCTCTGCCGTTAAAAAAGCTGCTCTGATTGACTCCCTCGCTGATTTCTTCACTTTCAGTGAATTAACTGTTTAATTCTCACAGAGAAGAAGAAGAAGAATTTTCCGGCTCCATTAACGAACAAATATACTCTTGATTCTGAGACTTTGTTCTGGCCTTTTGAGACCTTTGCCTGAGACTTTGCTTATATTTTGCCTTTTGGAAGAGAAAGACCAGATGAATAATTAAGACAAACATGAAGTGAAGATTGTTTTCATGGAGTAAGTATCTTTTCTGGACATAATAAATAGGCTTGAGTAAAAGAGACGTTTCTTTTGTCAACCATGTTACTCTTTTACTCAATTATGCTACGTTCCCACTGCTCAGATTGCTATTCTCACTAGCCAGAAATCTGGCCAGATTTTTCTCTAGAATTCTGCCTGATTCTACCAGCTTGAAGTTTTCGCCAACTGGTAAGCCACCCGCAAATGCTCAATACCATGGCATTGGCATGGGCTTTAAACGCCCAAGAGCCAAGTAGAGGAAATTAGGCTGGGTTGACCCAATGGTACTGTCAATGCTAAAAGCTGGATACAGGCTGGATAAGTCAAGTCTGGGCATTGTGTAGCAAGGGCGACAGTGCTTGAAACATCCAGTCTAAAATTAGTCTAAAACGACCACCAAACCACCACTAGCATTAAAATTCACAAAAATGTGGATGAGTTAACCGTCTGTGCATTGGACGTTGCCTGAACCGACCAAGTGGAAAACAGAGAAATGATTAGTAAATCATCGCCAGTACTCAAATTTGTATAAAAAATTGAAAAGAAACTAGCCTAGCCCGGGATATTTTTTATTACTGAGAAAGAAACCTATAACCTGTAATAAATAATAAATAACCTATTCCACCCTCATACCAATAGTAACAATTAGTTACTAAATCAGTTCCAACCTCACAAAAATTACTATGCTGACCGTTCCAGCCTTCTCGAAATAGTAAATAATAGTAACTATTTGCTTACCAATCTCGGGAGAGTATAAGCCTAGTAACTACAGATCTCTGTCACATGATTGGTCGGATTCACCCGGGTGATATTCTGCTGGAAAAAAATCGTTCCAGCCTTGACTGCAAAAAGCCAGAATTTGTGACATCATGCGTAGTAATTAGGGTAAGTAGGATGGAACACGCTCATAATAACTATTATCATAATCAGCTTATAAACAATAAACATCAATTTAAATCTCTGGAATGGTTTGATACATTTTAATTTTGGCGAAGATTTGGTAACTCTTGGTTTTTGGTTTCTACTAATACGATCTTTGACACTGATATCCTAGAGCAGTGGTTCCTAACCGGTGGTACGCGTCCCCTAGGGGTACGCGAGACCCTTGCAAGGAGTACGCGAAGGTACCAAGATCTGTTTAGTCTGTAGATTCAAAATCTCGTCTCACTCATTTTTGATTGCCAAAAGCCTAATAGTACCAGCAGAGGCATCACTAGCTAAAATGTTTTTTGGGGGCAAGGTATTTTTATTGACTGACTGGTCTTTTTACCGACTGTTTAAAAAAAAAAATACTGTTTTTACAAAAAATAGCGGCGCTTTGCGCCGATCTGGCCGACCACTTTCAGGGGTAGGGGTGTTGCCAACCCCTGCGTCACGCCTCTGATCAAGAATAAATAAGGGAAGAATTGAGAACTCGCATAACCCCGATGTCAGCATCCTAGATCTCTTTTCGTCCGATCTAATTTACCGGGGGTGGAGCCTGGGTGGAGCTTCGCGTGTTGCCTCTTGCAGTGTTAAGTGTTATCTCCAGAGCAAAAGTGATGAAGCAGTCAGAAAAGGCGGGAAGTTCAAACAGTGCAGATTCTGAGGATTATATAATGGAAACTCCTTTTCAATCTCGGGTCAGATTTGCAATATGAAGCTTATGTTGTCACGACCCTTCACAAAGACGGTGAAGCCCAAGGGAATGCGGCATCTGATGACTCAGGGGAACAATTAAGCAACTTGAACGCTGAAGCATAGACCTCACACGCATGCATTTAGTTCAGATTCAATAGGACTGGTGTGAACATTAGTAATTTTATTTTGGTCTTCTCAGGACTATAAAGAATCGCTTCTAGAAAAGGTATTAAGCTTGGACAGTATTTAGCTGTCGAAATGTACTCAATGAGTTACTATGTTCTGTTTTCAAGTTGTACTCTACACGAAATTTAGTTCATATCATTTTCTCGTGTTGTTGTGAAAAACAGAAATTAATGATTGCTGAGTGCAGGATATCTTTCAAGACGTATCAGTTTGTCATAACAACTTATTATTCTTGGTCCAAAAGGTATATCATTATCTCGGATAGTTTTAATTTACATCTGCCCAAATTTGTGATTGTCTATGCCTTTTCGCAATCGTTTTTTTTTTCATTATCATGTTTTTACATCATTCAAGTTGGAATTTGGGCATAGCTGGCGAACTGTACTCAAAGAGTTGTTATGTTTTGTTTTTAAGTTGTACTCTGTACACAAAATTCAGTTCATAACATTTCTCGGTTAGTTGCGAAAAACAGTTGGCTTGAAGTATTTCCTAATTTTAAATTTTAATTGATTACTGAAAATGATAATTGTACAGTACCATTCAAAACGTCTACATTTGAGATAACCATTTTTTATTTTTGGTCAAAATGTATATCATTATCTCGGGTAGTTGGCTAAATGTTTCATTATCCATCCTAGTGACAGTCTTTTTTTTTCATCACTAAGAATCTGCCATAGAGATTGCATGAATGTTTGGAAGCGTGTCCCTTCCTTCTTTAAACTTATAGTCTTCAGTCCAAATCGGTCCTTTTTCTGCCTTTATTTTCGTCATCCTTGAATGTAGGATTGCACGACTTCTATCATCTCACTGTACTTTAGCCCCTTGTCTCGTCTTTTAAAGTAATGGTAGCAGCGATTTGTTGGAGGGAGAAGGGCAAAATGTCGGCCTCTTTCTGTTTAATTTGAATTTGGCGCACTTCCTTGACGCGAAGCACGGCGATCAGAAGAAATATTGCCAATATTACTCTGTGGTCTGAGGCTCCACCCCCGGTACTTGAGGATCGGGCAGAAAACAACGTCGCATGATTTAAGTCTTCTCAATTCTTCCCTTATTTATTCTTGCTCTGATTATAAGCCGTAAAGAAAGTCAATGAAATAATGTTGATTCCAAAACAAAGCTAGGCCACTGCAGTAAAATATGTTCCTTTGTCAAACAATATTGTTTAAAAACAATCGAAGAAATTGCAAGTGATATTGTCATTCAGGTTGCGAATCAAGCTAACAAAATTTTTTGCAATGCAGCTTGATGAAAGCAAGGAGAACATCAAAACCAAACACAGAAACAGGCTGACTGTAAAAAATATTGCCGTTAATGACATAGAGCCGAGATTTGACAAAATTTTGGCTACAAAGCAGCCTCAATTGTCGATTCTGTATATATTACTACACATGTATGCTTTATCATTTATGATAATAAAAATCGTCTTTTCACGGTCTGAAAAAGGGGGTACGCAACCTTTTCGAACCTTTGATAGGGGTACGCGGTACGGAAAAGGTTGGGAACCATTGTCCTTGAGGATCAGTGGGTTTGAGCCGTTATTCCCCAACAGAGTTTCCTCAGTTCAACTGAAATACCATCATTACGTTCCAACTATTTATCAGCTTACGGCTTGGAAGTTTCTCAAATTTCATGCCAACTGATCTCACAGAAAGTGTGTATTTATTATTATTATTTTTTAGTCGCAATTTTTCAAAACTGAAGATATAAATACATCGGTCATTTCACAAATAATTCCATAAATATTAAGCAACTGACCAAGACAATATTAATAGATCTTCAGGCAAGTTTAGACGTGCTACAAGAAAATTAAAACATAAACTGACTAGAGCTCGCACAACTCGTTCCATTGCTGTTCGTCTTGACCCAAGCCCCCAGCCTCCTTCAACTGAGACCCCTGCCTCTGTGGCAGTCTGCGATCTTCCCGATTTCCTGAAGCCAAGGGGCAGGAGGTAAGCTCGACCCGGAAAGCGGGAACGACGGGACCAGGCCCTTTGACCTCTAGCTTATGGAACAATCGTCGAAAACTAATTGACTGACGGAAAAGAGATTTTGACCCTGTAGCCTGAAAACATGTAGGACGACCACACACGAATTGCTGTATTTCTCAGTGGAATTCAAAACTAGAGGGCAAGGAAAAATCCGTAATCACAACAGTCTGCTCATATTATTTCTATGAACTAATCGACGGATGAACCAAATCAGGAATTGGACGTCAATATCGGAAAGGATTGGCAAAAATTTGACTAGAAACAACTCATTTCCCGTTCGTCGATCGATTCCGGCGGATCCAGCAGAATTATCGACTTGTTAGGAAAAAGTAGCTGGAAGATGGACTTCCTACGTCGTCTGACCTCTAAATCGTCCCCCAAACACCCGATAAAGACACAACACGAGGCTTACTGAATTTCCGGTTTTCCATCCTTAGCATCGACCAAACGGGAAAACAAACTAGATATTTTCAGTTTACCCATCCTTCGACGACTACATATTTTACAACTCAATAGTTGCGTTTTTGCAGATACCATGGTATCTGTTACCACGGTAACTGGATCTGCAATTAGACGTTTTTGCAGTAACCGTGGTATCTGATATACGGTTGCTCTGCAAAAAACGACAATTGCCGAAATCGCGCTTTTCGAAATCATCCCACAAGAAAAACTGGTATTCAGTCACGTCACTAAGCGCCAAACTTCTTCCCACCAATTTGACTAGAATTGATGAAAGTGAGATGACTTTTTCAGATACCACGACCAGTTACCACGGTCGGACCGTGGTATCTGAATATCTGATACCATGATAACTGGCCAGATACCACGATAACTGCAAAAACGCCTTTTGACCGTGGTATCAGATACCATGGTATCTTTAAAAACACAACTAATAAGACTCAAATAATTCTCAATAAGTCTGTGGTTTTCGAATACAAATTTAAGCTTGTTCTTTCTGCAGAAACCAAAAGTCATGGTTCCAACTCCAAGCCAATTGCTTACCCCTTCGAAGCGCCCTTAAGTCTTCGATAGAACGAAAGAAATAGCGGACGAAGAACTTGCTTGTCAGCTTCGCCGGAAAGAATGGTTGGTTTACTTCTTGGGACAGTGAACGGAACTTTCGGAGGAGATGGAGGCTGGCTTTAGAGCCTCGTTTAGACTTCGTCTTTTTAAAGGAAAGAAAGTTTGATGGAAACGATTTAACTTGTTCTGTTCAGTGTACTAGTGTACTGATATGAGGTTGGAACCCACCCATTGTCTTACGTAGAGGTCACCTGACAATAGTGACAAAGCCTGGACATGGAAGCGAGGACGATTTCAGCTACTACTAGTTTTGTACAGTGAGTCGCGTTCTTACCGCTGCAAAAGATACTTTTGGAAACACTGATAAACTTGCTACAGTAATCTCGAGCATTCGGTGACCCTTTAATACCACACAGGACAGGCAAGTTAGGCAGGTCCAAGCTTGTCGGAGCTCGTGAAGGGGAGAAGACACATGTCTCGTAAGCAACAACTACCGAACAACTCTTTCTAATCAAAAGGGACCATGTTAACATGCCAATAAACACCTTCCATGTTTGGACTTGTTTGCCTGACAAAGACGCCGAATCGTCGGTATCTCCAATATATCCAACTGATGTACCTTGAACTGCTTGGGAATGCCCGACCAAGATGTTAGCGTTATAAAACAGTTCACAGAATACATAGGTTAGGCCTACTTCAAAGAGCGTTTTAATTGCAGACATTTGGAGAAGTATCCTAGTGAAACCGTTGTGAAGGAAGGCCAGGCTTTCGGAAGTGATCAAAGTTGACTGGCCAAGATAGTTAAAGTTTAACCGAAACGGGCTGGGATAGGACAATCTAGTTACCCATCACTTATTCACTTAAAAGTTGACACCCCCACCCCCCCGAAACATACAAAAATAATCATTTTTATAGGCTTTTCCCTCTGATCTGTGTCTTTTTTGTACTTTTTCGTCCGACCGCAAGCAACCCCCCCCCCCCCCCCCCGAAATAAACTCCTGGATACGGACCTGGATTTGTGGTACCTCTATACGCTTGTATTTTTGTTGTATGACTTACGAGTAAGATTTATGATTTTTTTGGTTCAGGCAATAAGCAATCTTCACAACCTCAGCACTGCCCACTGAAAAGCCGCTCTTGTGTTGAGGTTAAAATTTCCCAAGTCATAGTAGAACTTACGCTGTGGGGAAAGCTGCAGATATTCTGAACGTCATAACTAAAGCAGTTAGTGGAAATCCCTTTGCAGAATCCAAATAATTCAGTTTATTCATTTAAATTACACAAAAGTAAAGTTTGCTTTCCAGTTAAACTTTAAGACTAGAAAAAAAAATCACACAGCATACTTAGGTTAAGCCTAATTCGTAAAGCGTTGTAATATCGAGACTTGGAAGAGTATCCTAGTGGAACGGTTGTGAATGAAAGCAAAGCCTTTGGAAGGGACAAGGTAGACTCCATAATTTGTTTACTACAATGTCAAGCGTGAAAGGGGGAAATCACGCTGGGATCGCATAGTAGTTTATCGTTCAGAACACAGAGTCGCGGATATGTAGGCAGCTAGCACCGCACTTTCGAAATGAGAGGGCAAGGTAACAAAAAATACTACCTTATACTCATGTAATCCCTCCCCTCCCTCCCCCTTACAGCCTGCTACACTGGCTGACTAGCATTATCTAGAGGGTGCGACGATAAACAGGCTTTCACATCTGCTAACTTGTATTAGTCATCGAACGACGATTAAGCTCACATTTCGGCAGATATTTGAGAATCGCAACTGCACACATCAGCAAACATATAAGTTTCTTCCAACCCAACTCGCACGTGGACTGTCCGTCGTCGCCGTCATCTCGGTTTCACTTCTGGATGGACCAGTTGGCCCCCACCGTGAAAACACGGACACTTGACACCGGATGGAACGAGGAGCTCCAAATTGCAAGAACTGGTGTATATGATAGCTATATGCTCGTTGGTACAGAACTAACAAAATATAGAACTGGAAAGCAGTACACTGGAAATAGCATTGTAAGCAGGCGCCTACGTTGCGTTCTCAGCACGATTGCAGACAAATTTCGAATTATTCCATAAAGAGGTTGAATATCTTCTCCTGACGTGCGATATGAAACAAAAATATTGGGCTTTCCGTAAATAAAATCACGCGGATTCTAATTTTTTGTTCGCATTGTAGAGGCAAATTTGTGCTTTTGGGGTTAACAGGTGCACTTTTTTTTTTTTTTTTTTTTGCAAGAATGAATTCATGCATAGATATTCGGGATCGAATAAAAGGAGGCACGGCACAGCATGACATGGCGCAGGAGGCACGAGTAACAAAAAGAGATTAGCAAGTAGTAGAAGTAGACAAGAAAGTCAGAGTTCGTATCTCCGGAGACCTTAAACAAGACACGTTAGAAGATTATTCCTGTCCCTAACTCTGTAGCCTGAAAGTGCCCTTTTAGTTTTCGTACCTCTCTTTAGTACTCGTTCCTCCTACACTATGCCGTGCCGTGCCGTGCCTCTTTTTAGTCGATCCCCAGATATTCATTCAGCACAAGCTTACTGACATTTTCTTTCATTTTCTCCGCTTTTTCGAAATGGCGGGTTATAAATAAATTACTTACTTACTGCGGATAATGCTTGACAATGCAAAACGGATAGGTCAGCTACGTTTTTTTAGAGCTATATTTGGCCCTTCTTGGCAAAATATAGCTCTAATAAAATGTAGCTGACGTATCCGTTTTGCATTGTCAAATATGAATTCATGCAGCCGATCTCATCTGCTAGCCGGACTTCAGTTTTGTTTCCACTTAGGACAGCAGACTGTGACTGCATCCAAATAACTCACTCCAAAAATTTTCAGTTTGGTCAGACTGGACTTGGAAAGCATGAACTGATTTTATCTACTAAGGAAACGATTCCTCTAATTTCTAATTCGCTTAATTCCATGTCATCTTTTCACAAAAATAGTGGTGGATCGTCATACATGGTAAACATATTCATAAATAATCACATGTATGTTCCAATTTTAAAATCTGCTAGAACGTTGTAGCCCCTAACATGCTAAGCCATATGTTAGAACAGTGGGGAATAACTCAATTAGAGGGGCATCTGCGGCCGATGACAAAAACGACCCTTTCGAAGAGCGATAATTTGATATTTCTCGGCTAATCACTTCTGCAGCTGTTCAATAAACTTCCTAGACTCACTTGAAAGACGGAAATGACTTCAACTTCAAATCAAGAAGAGAAGCACAGTGGTTCTGGTACAAGACGTCGGTAGAGGCGTCGTGATCGCCTCGCAATGCTGTCTGCTAACCTTCCGCAAAAAGCCTTTGTTGGGCAGAAGACAAGAACGGAGTAGCCGCAGACCACTGTGTCCAGACAAAGTTAGACGACATCCTTACTGTCTCCCCAAATGGCCAACTATTACTGACGACTTTCGGGGGACCTTAACCTTATCAGGCATTTGTTCGTGCCAGTATTTGCGCTGTCGACTTTGGTGGCGCTTTGTCGTTACATTTTTTGGAAATACAGGCGAAGCGCCAATGTCGAGGTAGACGAAATCAGAAGTGAGGCCACTTCTTCAATGGATGTTCCAGGCAACACTGCCACTGAGACTTAGACATTTACCACTAGTGTCGGTCAATATTGAGTGGTCAGACGTGATCAGGCAGCAAGTGGCAGTATCAAAGCTAGAGCCTTTTGATCTTCGCTTATCACCAAGGACAGCCACCATAACGTAACCCAGCTTGTCCAAACTTCGTCCAGTCTTTGTTATACACAAAAATAACACTTCACGAGAATGGCGAACAAAATCGAAACGGCGTGCAGAGCGCCACTATGACCAACTACAAGAATGGGTATAAGCAAGAACAAATAATCGGATAGAACCTCCGTCTCCCTATCTCTGTAATATAACCATGCGGAGTCGAATATTTCTCCGTGCCCCGCCCGATGAAAACTAGCGGAGGTTAGGAGCTACGCGGCACATCACGTTTCATTACCTCTACAAATAGCTATATCGCTGTGAAGCCGCGTAGAAGAAACTTCCAAGGTCAAAGCCGATTGGTTCTCTCGACGCGCTCCAGAGCGGGTCAGCGTGCCTCATGCACTTACTGCTCTGGGATAAGCAACGGCGAAGACGGAAGTTGGCGGGTATCAACTCAAAATTAGAGCAAATAAGAGCAAGTACCTCTAGCTCCGTTCAGTTTGGTCGGGTATCCATAGTCGCTGTATGACACCAAAGACGGAGGTTCTATCTGATTATTTGTTTTTGGTATAAGCTGACGTTGTGTTTAGTTTCGATTGGCGTTGTGACGTGACGGTGCTTGCTGAACGACGGGACCCAACGAAACATACCCGAAAATAATATCGTTTTTGCTTGGCTACGAAGCTTACTAAATACAAATCTAAGGGCCGGTTCTCACGCTATCAAGGCGGCAAGTTGTTCCAACAAAGTCCCTATCTTTAATTCAATCTGAAATTTCTAAGAAAATGTTGATACTGTTTCCTGTAAGTCTGACACGCCGAAAGAGGGCCGACCCGACTGCCGAAGCGACGAAAAATGACAGCACAATGGAGATTACAAAAACAGAAGAAATTCATCCGAATATTTAAAAGGACGTGAGTTGACAGCGACATGAAGACAGGATTCCTATTTCTTGTTCCTTCCCATTCTGCAGAAATCCGAGACAAACGAATCATCGTCCGAGGTCCTATTTCTGTATTCTCTTTCACGGCCCAGAAGAAGAGGGTTGATTTCGGTAGAACTTTCTTGTTCCCTTCTTCTTGTATTTCTTTCATTCCTCTCTTGAGATTTAGAGACTGTGGGAGGTCGGTTTGGACCTGGACGTGCATTTTGAGAATGAAGCGGTAAGAAAATATTTATTCAATTTATGTTTGAACAGACTCGTTTATTTGGTTACTTTCTTCGGTATTGACTCCGAAGTAATGGCCATGGAGCTTTGCAGGGGCTCTTATTTATTTAGCTTTGTTATGCATTTAATTAAATGAAATGCAAACCCTCCCGTTTCTCAAATAAAATTGGGGTAAACCCAACGTTCTACTTCAGGATTGTCTTTCAAGTATGGATAGGGTTATACAGGATTTGATTTTGGTAGAAACCTTGAGGGCAGGCCCGTATCCAGGAATTTATTTCGGGGGGGGGGGGGGTTGCCTGCGGGTCGGACAAAAAAGTACAGAAAAGACATAGATCAGAGGGAAAAGCCTATAAAAATTAATATTTTCGTATGTTTCGGGAGGGGGGGTCGACCCCCTCCCCCCCCCCCCTGGATACGGCCTTGCTCGAGGGACACCTCGCACTACATAGTGTTTCTGCTCAGATATTCTCAGATAGTTGACCACTGTGCAACTACACTGTAAAAAGTTCCTCCGATTAAGGTTTAAAGTTAGCTGCAGTGTTTGCTACTGGGATTAATTTTATCTCTATTGAGATACGATTAATCCGAATTAAAGATTACATTATCTTTTTAGAGACAAGATTCATCCCAGTTGCAAATACTGCAAGATTTTTTTGTAAGTGTAGGCTATGCTTGCAGAAAATTACACTCGGCTTCGGCTGTTTTTATCCTCTTTCCATGTCCCTCGCCTTGGATGACAAGCTTGGCAAAATTTGAATAGCCGGTCTCCGGACGAATAAGCTTCTCGGAAAGCAATGATCGGGCGCATGAAACGTCACGTAAAGAGAAAAACGTGGCAAGCGTGATGATCAGTGTATTGCAAATAGAGGAACTAGGCACACTTATGAAGTAAATACACTTATGAAGGGAAAAATCTCGGGAACGAGAACAGATGGAAATATTACTGAAGTAGAATGAACTACTATTATAAGCATAAGCACAACGTGTCCTTTGAAGATCAATGACCGAAATAGTGTTTCCCTGCTAGTTTTACGGAGCCCTGGTGTCCTTACTTACGGACAGTTTGAATACAAGACGTGTTGCTTCAACGGCGGAAACGGGTTTTCTTCATGGAAGTGTAAAATGACCGTAAACACAAATTCACGTCCTAATCTACCAAAGCCTGCTAAAACTATGTGAATGAGCTTGCCATACAGATACTTCGCCACAGTGACATCTCGCCACACCAATAGCCTGTCACACCGATAACTTGCCACAGTGATAGCTTGCCACACCGACAACTTGCCACAGTGACAAGCTGACACACAGACAACTTGCCACAATGTGAAATCTCGACACATTTACAGCGTTAAGGTCGGTTACTATTAAAAAAAAGTTCAATATAGCAAATAATTAAGGGCGATGCATCGCAACAAATCAATTACGCCGCTGTGGCTATAACTACTGACAACTCTTTTGATTCATATTTCCGTATTTTTAATTGTCCGGCAAGAAAATAAAAGTTCAGCATGTCTCATTACCTCCCAATCGACCATTTTATTAGATTTTACAAAATGGTTTGTTTTGCTCATTAAATTAAATCTCCCTCCCTCACCCCTAAAGATAGAGCTACACAGCCAATACTTGGATCCAAAGAATCCTCACACCAAGTTTGAACAAAATCTTCGAGGATTATCGTGCTAACAGACGGATAGACGGACAAGTTATGCGAAGTCATAGGCATCCGTCATTATCGTTATGGGATCCCAAAACAAGTCAGAATAGGAAAATGCATGAGAAACAAAGCTTGTTCTGAGTACAACATAAACTTTTCCAGAAGAAAATTGGAAAAGTGCTCGAGGAAATTCCAAATAAAATTACAACCAAGGTCCTCTCAATCCTCTTACGGCAACTACGGAAAATGGGAAATAATCCGGGGGAACGAAAATGCAGTGACAGGAATTTTCAAAACAAAAGATAAGCTTCCTCGGAAGAAGAATATTAAATTATTGATTAGTTGCTGTTTCTGGAGGGACAGAACAAACAGACAGAATGTTTGAGAAATTCCGACGGAAAAATTCAATCTCTGTGAAAACTGCTAATTAAATTACGGAAATTACAGGAGTGTATTTTATTTATTTTATATGTACGGTGGATAGTGTTGGATGAATGTATGAAAGAGGAGGATGGCGCCCATCGGGTTTCAATAGCCTGATGGTTTTCGCTGATGGTACATCAGCGCGCACTGATACTAGTCAACTGTGACCTTTAAGATCAATGAATATACAACGCATCGCTATACATTTCTTCATTTCTCGGCAACTATATCCCAGAGGTCTACTACAATCGCGGTTGAGTCGTTGCCAGGAGTTCCATGGATTCAGTCTCTCACTAAGAGGATAGCTTATACGACGCTTATAACCCACCTTATCCGTATATCAAACAGAACACACACATACACTTAAACCGATTAATGTTGCGTTTTTTTGGATGTAGTTTCGACGTAGTTTCGCTTAAAAGCCGTTTTATTTGTCCATTCCATTTGCTGTAGTTTCGAACCTGAAACTACAAACTACCTCGCAGACGTAGTTTGGTGTAGTTTGGCTTTTCGGAAACAAGAACTCAATAAAACGCAAGAAAGACAAAACAAGAGCCAAACTACAAACTTTGACGAAACAGAAGTTAATCCAAAAAAACGCAACTTAAGTCACTCCTCGCCAGCAGTAACACAGACTAGTTGTGATACGCCACGGCCCTCCCTGCCCTTTCTTCGTTTTCTTTCTTCCTGTCTTTATTTACTGCCACAGCCAGAGGCGTTACTAGCCAAAATGTTTGTTTTTTTGTGTGTGGGGGGGGGGGGGGGGCAAGGTATTTACCGACTGGCTGGTCGTTTTTACCGACTGTTTTTGCAGATAAAAACGACTATTATCGAGAAAAATCTAATGTGTTTACGAGAAACCAACTGTTTAAAAAAAAAACGACTGTTTCCAAGAAAACAAGACCAAAGGTTTCGATGGGATCCCAAAATTTTAAAGATATCGGTCTTCAAAAGACTTCTTAAACATTTTTACTTTTAAAATTTACAAACAGATAAGGCCAATGGTAATAATCAGAAGACCAAGTTCGTGTTTGACAGTGCAAAACGGATACGCCAGCTGAATCTCACCAAGTTCAGATATATCCAGATATCCGTTTTGCGCTGTCTTATATTCAGATATGGATTCAGCATATGGTTTACCCTATAGCCTACGTCGTATCTCCTTCCTTCCTTACTTCTGCCCAACTTCCGGTTTCGGCCGGATTCCCGACAAACTACTTGTCTGGCAAAAAACTAAAGCTCAAAAACGAATTCAGCATGTCTCTACCCCTACATCCAACCTCTAGTCAGCTTCAGATTAAACTTTTACTTTTCACAAATTTACCGGTTGCAGCCGGATTCCAAGCAATCTGTCCGTCCGGTGAAATAATGATTGTTATTTACGAATTCAGCATGTCTCCTTACCCGCAAATCGAACATCTTATCAAATTTAAATAAAATGTTACTTTTAACAAATTCTCCGGTCTTCGCCGGATTCCGGCTGAACTATTTATCCGGCAAGAAAATAAATTTCATATTCGAATCCAGCATGTCTCCTTACCCATAAATCAACTATCTCAATAGCTTTCCCCCTCCCTCCCCCACCCTCAAATACAGGGCTAAAGAGCCCATCTTCGAACTTTACCTGTACTTTGACCCAAAGGATCCTCCCACCAATTTTCGTCAAAATATCTCAATCCCCTCGAGAGTTATCGTGCGGGCAGACGGAGAACTTTTGCGATGTCATAGGTCCTCCACTTACGTTTTGGGATCCCAAAAACCGACTGTTTTTACGAAAAATCGCGGCTCTTCGCGCCGACTCGGCTATTCGTGCCGACTCGGCTATTTTTTACCGACTGGCCGACAACATTCGGGGGGGGGGGGGGGGGCGTCCCCCCCCCCCCCTCCCCCCTAGTCGTGACGCCCCTTGTCACAGTTAGCATTTAGCGTTGCTAACCCTGAAGTTCGCAAAGGTTACTAGATCGTGTTCCTGTAGTTTATCTATAGATAAAGTACAGGAACACAATCTACCTTCTACCTTCTACCTTCATTTTTTTCCTCCTGTTCTTTATTGTTGTTTCGTATAGCTTTCGATATTGTGGCCCTTTTATGGCCCCAACAACGTTAAACTTTAACGAGAATACCTTATCGACTTCTTTCCTTAGGATGCTAGCGACTTCAGGGACCCATCCTTTTATATGGGCAAGGGCCTATGATTTAGTATCGTTGCTCACAACTTCAGAGTCAATATCTATGTTCTTCAGTCCAGCCGTGTTTTACTTTTTCGTGCTAGTCTAATATGAGGCTGACCGTGGAGGGGCAACCTATTAAGATATCGAGATAGAAGATTTATTTTAATAGAGTTTTCTTTTGTCTCGTTTTTTTTCCAAGTGCATCCCAAACCTTCGATTTTCGAGAGTATGTGACCGGGCAGGCTACGAATGCTGCAACGTTATCCAATTCTTGTTATCCTTCTCTTTTACCAGCCCCTATCCTGTGGCGCTTAGATCGTGCACCTCGTTAAGCGCCATCTTCTGACAGGCAGAACTTCTAGGCGGCCAAGTGAAATACGGGCCCCTATTATTATTAATAATTTTATTACCCATCATAATGTACAAGTACACAAAAAATGGAGGAGGAAAAACAAGGAAAAACGAAAACAGTGCACACCACTACGTACCTACAACAAATTATCGTCAACTATTTCAATAATCTATATTTATCACTTGTCGGGTCGAGATCTTGCCTATACCGCAGTAAACGCTTCTGCACAGAAACTACGGGCTGGGCTACTCCATACTTCCTCCATACGCTGCTATTACTACATTTTCTTTAAACGTCAAGTCTCTTACCTGGTATTCCATGCTTTCATCATAAACATCATACATTTCGTCATCAAGAATTGTCTCAATCAAATCTTGGTCGTCTCCGGGGGTTCCCAGTTCCCCCGGCCAGAAGCGGTCATCAATGCCAAAAGAGGGGGAGAGAAAAGCCTCAAAGCCATGTAAGTCGGTCTGGACTGCTACTGAGCTCGTCCGGCTTTTTACGCCGTCTGAAATGGAAGTGATTTATGTTTATCAAGGGCCCATATTTTGTTTGTATTCACTCTGATCATCGTAAGTCTCAGCTTTACGGGATTCATCTGACTAGTTCAAGTGAGTTGATGGATGGAATCAACAGCCATGAGCCATTTATGCCCCATATCTGTTGTACAGAAACGCAACACAAAGGCTACACAAACGAAGAAGTGTTGCCCGACATCAGCCGTTAAGAACCTTGACTTTTAGAAAACGGCTTATAGATCTTTCGGAGCCACTCAGAAAAGAATGGAAGAATACAGATTATGGAGCCAGTAGGACAAAACTACTACCTGGAACCATTAAAGTAACTGCGCACCCAGATTACTGACTCACTCTAGGCGACGTCCCTAGTCATTCCATCCATTCTCATCTCTAAGATTTCGTACTTCCGATGTTATTTTTATCCACCCTAATGTCATTACTCGTATTGTTACATTTGCAATAGTTGCGTTTTCGCAGATACCATGATATCTGTTACCACGGTAACTGAATCTGCAATTAGTCATTCATGCAGTTACCGTGGTATCCGCTACGACGGTTGCTCTGTGAAAACGACAATTGCCGGATTTGCGCTTTTAAAAACCATCCAAAAAGAAATGCTGCTATCTAATAACACCTAGAGCGAGATAACTTCTTTCCCACCGATTTAGGTATTAATGTTGGTAATGATGAAAGTTGGATGAATTTTTCAGATACCACGATCAGTTACCGTAAAATCAGTTACAATAAAAAACGCAACTAAAGTCTGCTCTTTTCGCAGTGAATCAGGCTCCCGGACCCGCTGATTGCTTCCGAAGAGTACATTGGTGAGAAAGATCGTTTATGCAATTTTTCCCGTTTTCTCATCAAAGCTAAAGGGGCCGCGCGCGGCTTGTACATCCGGGATGGATCAGTAATTTTCTGACAACTCAACAAAGTTTCAAAAGAGTCAGGTACGTTAGAATTTTGGAACAGTAAATGTTTCTAGTGTAATGTTTTTTATTCATTCCAGATAAATTTTTTTATATAAATATAGTTGATATCTAAACCAGGGGGGGACTGGTATGAAATCTGAGGACCCTAGCCGGGTGGGGTGGGTCATTTTTGCCGTGATTTAGCAGATTTTATTTGGGTGGTCTCTTGTTTGTTTTTTTGTACACTGACCCAAGCAACATATCATTTAGCAGGAAATCACACGGCCCAAACAGCTGGGACAAAGATACCTATAGATCTCTTATTCTGAACATCGTACAAGTACAAGTACAAGAAGCCCATTCACTTTCCCGTCGAATACTAACTTTATTCCAATTAAGTTAACATTTCGGTTACAAGCATACAGTTTAAAAAGTTGTCAGGTAATAGTAGTAAAGCGCGGACATCTTTCACATGTCTTTTGGGGCTACAGAATGCTGGTGATGAATCTCATAGTGCCTCCTTACACCAAGACACAGACTGTGCTTCGTTTCCCAGGTCAAAAACTTAAAACAAAAGCTAAGAGCTCATATGGCACTTGATACGAGTAGGTGGTAGACGAAAGAAGATGAGAACGTCACAAAATACCCTGCCATTCAAAAATGCGATTCGGAACTAGAAATAGCATATCTAGTTTCACTCAAGTTTGAGCATTACCGGCATCGCCTCGGATCATCTAGGGCAAATGAATTTTCTACCTTCCAAGTTTCAACCCAGTAGATCCACTCGTTTGGTCCCTAGACAAGCCACAAGGTTTCCGGTACCCCCCCCCCCCCTCCAACGGCTCCAACTCCCCTTACCGTGGAAAAATCTGGTTCAGACTCCTAAATGGATCAACTGAAACATTTTCTCTTACCGCCTATAAAGTTTAACTCAAATCTGAACGTTTTTTGGGAACTTCCGGTAACTCTCCCCCCTCCCCCACCGTAGTCGAATCGTGTTCGAACCCTAAAATATGTCATCTAGGGCATGTGATCTTCCTACATTCCAAGTTTCATTCGAATCGCTCCACTTGTTGGACCCCTATGCGAGCCACATCATTTCCGGAACTCCCCTTCCAACTCCCCCCGATGTGGCTGAATACGACCCAGAAACATAAAACCGCATTTCTGACATGTCCTATTCCCGTTCATCAAGTTTGACTGGAATCGGAGCATAGCCTATCTGCAAATTTTCGATTCCCGCTTCATCGGTTCTTAGAAGATCTGGAACTATCCTAACTGGCGATCACCGGAATTCCGGGAAACACCCTCCAACTCCCCCCATAGAGTCCCGATTCGATCTGGTTTCGATCTAGGGCTAATGCTTGTTCTTCCCACCAAGTTCCTTCCCAATCCCTCGACTCTAAACTTTTCGCGAGATTTCCGGTGCCCCACTCCAATCCCTCCCCCACAAGTATCGGATCCGATCAGGACTTGACATGGAGCATCTGAGACGAAAGCTCTTTCCACTTGCCAAGTTTCATTCAGTTTCGATAACCCGTTCAAAAGTTATGCATGCCACTAAATCCGGGCTCCCCATCCCTCCACTCCCCCCGAGATGGTTGGATCGGGGAAACGACTATCATCAAGTCAGCCTGTTCGGGTCCCTGATACGCCTCCCAAGTTTCATCGTCCTGGCACATCAGGAAGTACCGAACTCGCGGGATCAGCAGATTCCGGCCCCCCCCCCCCCTCCCACAAAGTGTCCGAATCTGGTCCAGTTATGTCAACGATGTGTTTAGGACTTGTGCTTGTTCTTCCCACCAAGTTTCATCCCGATCCCTCCACTCTGAATGTTTCCCAAGGTTTCCGGCTCCCCCCTCAAGCTCCCCCCCCCCCCAAATTCACCAGATCCGGTCCGGATTTGAGATGGGTCGTCTGAGACAGGGGGTCTTTCCAAATATCAAATTCATTAAGATCCGATCACCCGTTCAAAAGTTATAGATACCTCAAGATTCCGGGTTCCACCTCCCTCCACTCCCCCCACGATGCTCGGAAAGGGCAGGTGACAATTTCCAACTTATTCTTTTGGGGTCTCGGATATGCCTGCCAAGTTTCATCCTCCTAACTTATGTGGAAGTGCCCGAACTAGCAAAAACCTGGACAGACCGACGGACGGAGAGAAATTGCGATCGCTATATGGCACTTGGCCGAAGCGCAAGTGCCATAAAAATCCTTCATCTCATAGTGCCTCCTTGCACCGAGACGCAGACTGAGCTTCGTTTCCGAGGTCAAAACTTAAAAAAAAATCCTTCACGTCTGCTGAAATAAGCTTTTTACTTGGATAGTCTTCGTCATAATAATAAAAGGAGTACAGCATACTTCTAACCTTGTGATTTGGAATCGAACGATATGCTACACACCCTGCTATTGGGGGTGGTGTGTGCAATATTTTTTTTTTATGCAGATTTTTTTTGGCGGATATTGGGGTACCCCTAAGGGGTTTCAGATTTCATACCAGCCAGGCGGGGGTGGGTGGGTCTTTTTTCCGAAAAAGGCCAGATTTTAGGCTAGGGGTCCTCAGATTTCATACCAGTCCCCCCCTGATCTAAACTCTATTTAGATATAGATTCCTTTTTGTCTGATGCTCGGAAGGAGACGGATACTGTAAGCTCTTCCAATTTCCTCTCATTTTATACCAAATTGTTTGTATGTCGTGGGCCTATTGGTTAGTCTACGAAATGTATTATATATTAATCTTCTTATTGCAAAGAGGTTGTTACCGACGTGTGGTCGGTACAAAAGGCACTGCAACAGCAGCATCTGAAGTAATCTATACTCTATATGACTAAGTCCAAAACACGCCAATGATCCTCAGCAAGAACGAGAAAACATCTCATTAAAGACTCAAACGCAACAACTCAAATCCTGTGTCACTTATCACGGCGATCGTTGGGGACAGCTGTGGTGCTGCTTCCGGCTCTTCCGCTAGGTACACGGCGATTTGCATCGGCAAGGAGAGTTAGTCATCAAGAGTATTTGGTAGAGAAAGAAGGAATGTCAGGGTATAAGAGTTACGAAGATAGCACAAAATGTAAATTATAAGATATAATGGATGTAAAAATGGAGGGCAGTCTTCAGAGAGCCCTATAGGCTTCTTCACACTGCAGGTACGCCTAACCCAGACAGCAAAATCTACGCTTCTGGAAGCTAGACGTTCCCAGGAGTGTTAAGTATCTGTTCTTGGTTGGACAGAAGAAAAAACGTACGCATAGCTGAAGAAGACTTTTGAAAGACTTCATTGACAGATTTCTTCTTCAGTTTCACCTTCAAATCGATAAAGCAGAAACAACTTAGAAAATGAAACACTATAGTAACTATCTACTATATCTCTGAATCTCCAAATAACACCCGGTATAACGCAGATCGGTCGTTCTTTTCGAGGAAGATGCCTAAAATATCCTAACTCCTCTTCTGTGTTCCGCTTTCTGTTAATCGCCCACTTGTTACAATAGAACCCTGCGAAGCTGCTGCGAACTCCTCCTGAAATTGTGCGTTGTTATCCGATGTGCAAAAAGCCTTCTTTGCAAATCATCTTGACAGCTTTTGACATATGTCAATAGATGGGATTAGCAGACGTGGAATGAGTAATGGTGCCGAAGATCGTCACGGCGAATTGAGAGGCGTCGCTAATGAGGAAAGAGATGAACTGGAAATGCAACAAGGTTCTGGCATCCATTGACAACCGGAAACGGTTTCTTCGCCTCCCCGCTGTGCAAACTTCTGCCGGAAGATGTCGTCATTTCGGCTTTTTATCAAGCTTCATCGCATTAGTGCATTTAAGCAGGGAATCGACTGGGGGCATGCCGTGTCATTAGGTTTCCGACTTCAATTGTGGTCATCGAGCATACGAGAGACTTTCAATGTTTTTAACGGCAGAGTCGTCGTACGGGTGTTTGGTGTAGCGTGATCTAACGTGACCGCAACTTAGAAGGGTGTAAGGGTGCTTCGCCTTTTCACTGTTTTCCTCCACGACAGTACAATAAACCTGGCGCAGATTTACCCTTAATTCACACTACTGCGTTGTGTGCCAAATGATTTTTTGTTTTTAGGATCCCAAAACGTAAGTGGAGGGATACCTATGACATCGCAAAAGTTGTCCGTCTACGATAACTCTCGAAGGGATTGAGATATTTTGATGAAACTTGGTGGGAGGGTCCTTTGGGTCAAAGTACAGGTCAAGTTCGAAGATGGGCTCTGTAGCCCTATATTTGAGTGTGGGGGAGGGGTTTCAAATTAAGGGGTAAATTTTTTGAAAGCTATTTAGATAGTTGATTTAGGGCTAAGGAGAAATGCTGAATTCGGATTCACTCACTCAGAAGATTCACCCGTCCTAGGATTACAATGTTTTATTTCAGAACAAGGTAGAGAAACTTTTAGTTTAGAAAATCAACTAATCTTTGTTTGTTTTTTTCTTTTCTTTCCCCTCAAAACTCGCATGCGTTATGTCGGACCAGTTCAAATTTTTCGATGCATCCGACACTGCGGCAAAACGAAGAGTGTTGCGTTGCCTGCCGCACGACTTGTGTCCTGTGTCGCATGACGCAGAATTTTGCGTGAAATCGCAGCAGTGTCAACCAGAAGCCTGTTTTTCGCACTGGAAATGACGTCACGCAGCTGCGAAATCATGTTCACATCTGTGAATAACGCTTATTCTTACATTCCCCATTCACAAAAATAGAACCTAAGCTGGGCACTCTCAATTATCCTGTAATGCAATTTAAGGCTACAGATGCCCTATATGACTAAGTCCGATACACGCCAGTGAACCTCGGGAAGAACAAGAAACGTCACCCAAACGAACCCTCAAAACTGATTCAGATCCTACGAAAATCAATCAACAACGTTTTTTGTCGTGACGTTTCTGGCTCTTCGCTGGGTAAGCGACGATTCTGCAACGGCACGAAGAGTTAGTCATCAAGAGTACTACACCGTCCGCCTTGTACTGTATGGCTTATCTATAAATGTTCGAGCGGCCTTTCTGCATGATGTAAGTAGTATTAAAGACTTAAAGACCTAATCCAGACATTTTGTTTACCTTCTCTTACTGACCGCAAGCCACAAGTTTATTTAGATTTGAACTTGATTGCCGGGTTGCTGTTTTGGCTGGAGAAAAAACCACGCAGAACGTCTTCTTTTCCAGATGACGAAATTTTCCACGTTTAATTAGCAAAGAACTTTAAGACTTTATTGATTATTCTTTGTATGTCTTTTAATTTATTTGTATTTGTAATAAACAGTTGAAGCATTAGATGAAAATTATTATTTTGATCCTTGGCTCCCTACGTGCCATAACGGCTGTCCCGGATAATCGGCTGAGATTTAGTCCAGACCGAATTATTTCAAATCTAGGAAATTTGGTGTCTTTTTTAATTTGCTCATTGTTTGACGGTGTTTTTTGTGGTTTTGAACATTCATGGTGACAGTAGGGATGGTTAGCATTGTGTGTGTAGTAGAAAGACCATTTTTTGTGGTCCGCTTTAAACTCACTACGAAGATGGACACGCGGTACCTGAGAAGCGTTGGACTCCAAGTCCCACCAGAGGATCATTTCTATCTTTCAGTCATTACTTACAATGTTTCTTTCTCAAGGGCGTCCTTCTAACTAAGTCTTTGTCTTTGTTCAAATTTATCATCAGCCTCTGCCATGAGCACCCTTGACTGTCTCGGAACTGCCGACATTGTAGTCTTAGGCTTCAAAGCTGAATTAAAGGTGGGTTTTTTCTGGACTTGACAAGTCCCTTGTATATCTCCCACTACTACAGAAAAAATCTGCATATTCTTCGGAAGATTCCGAAAGCGGATAATATCAAAGCTACTAGAAGCTTGTATTATAAATATGTAAAGGTTTGCTTTGGTTGTCACTGTGGTGCCAGAACCATAGCAGGAACGCAAACGCGGTATTAAAGACACAAACGACACCCCTCTATCAAGCCAAACAAAACATATTTTAAGCACAAAAATTCCTTAAGCCCAAGCCGACTGGAAACCATAGCTCAAAGCTAGAAAAGTTAACCTTTAAACAGGTTTCACTTTTCTAGCTTTTAGCCTGAGGAAGACTCTTGCCAAGTAGGGCCGAAATATCGCTCAGATATATTTAGTTGACGTATCCGATCAGCGCAGTTAACAACAATATATCAAACAATTAATTCTTAGGATTAAGTAAAATACGTTTAAGTTAAAAGTATCTTATTTTGTGTGTTCTTCTTTCATCCACACTCGACCATTAACATCTGCGTAGATTATCCTAGGGATAACAAACACTATCATCCATTTAATCAATTATCGGCCTAGTTTATCTGCTACGGTTCAAGTCCCTTGTATGGCTTCCATCATTGCGTAAAGATAATATTCTTCATAGCGGGATTATTATCCATCTCAGGTCTGACCTGGACTCGGCAGTTGGCCGTTTGGCCATCACGGGGAAACTTTTCCCAGCCATACCTGATTTCCCGTCGTCCCCCGGCGACATGCATCGTCGCAGGACTTCTATGACAATCGGCTCGCTAGTCTCTTGGAAAATTCGGACCGCGTCTTCCTGGCTTGCCCGGGAGACATCATGTCCATTAACCTGGAAAACGAGATTTCTATTAAACGAGACTGGAAACAATGGGATCGACTAAAAAGAGGCACGGCACGGCATGGCGCAGGCACGCGTAATAAAAGGAGATTAGCTAGTAGTAGAAGTAGACAAGGTAGTGAGAGTTCGTAACTCCAGAGCCTAAAAGAAGGGACGTTAGGACATTGTTCCTGCCCCTCATTCGGAGGCCTAAAATGGCCCTTTTGGTTTTCGTGCCTCTTTTTAGTACTCGTGCCTCGCCTCCTACAGTATCTCGTGACGTGCCGTGCCTCTTTTTAGTAGATTCCGGAAACAATAGTCTCTAAAAGAATGAAGGCTCACTGATTCGGAAGGCCTTCCGAGAAAACGGACTGGCAATAGGGGAAGAATAAATAAGCAGCCTCTTTTTTTCACAAAAAAAGGATCTGAATGACAATCCAGTTCAAGGCTGCAATCAAGCAATTAAGGTCTTAAATATGCCTCTGAACGAATGAAGGCTAAATGGTCCAGAAAGCCTCCCTAGAATTCGGGCTCCAGGTACAATCAAGCGATTAAGGTCTTAAATATGACAGCAGCTCCGGCGATCATATCTGCAGTGAATGCATTTCCGACCTTGCCGATATAAAATTTCGGTAGGTGATAAAGTTTCAAGGTATCTGGAAACAGAGAAAAGAGTTCGTTTCGTTTTCGGCCGAAACTGAATATATTGGATGTTCTTCAATGGACAAAGTCGATTTTTTTTATTGTGAAACGACAAGTAACAAAAACATTAGAAATCACAAGACATAAAATTGACAAGTATTATTATAGGGTAGTTTCTGAATACGACAACACAAATCTTCACAAACCGAGGGACAACTGTTAATTCTTTTCCCTGTCCATCGCTAGGTCTATGTGGTTGATAATCCGGGATTCATATGATATTTATGATATCATATGATATTTAATTACCAAAAAAACCTTTTGGACCATGGCAGTACATACAAACAAAAGAACTGTCGATATCAATATATGTCGTGTTTTCGCTAATACTCTTAACGACTCTTAATCACTAGATAGCAGAAGTAGCAGAAACGCCTCCCTGGTGAGTACCGCAGCGCCACTCCAAAGATACAACTTGGCGGCCCCTTTGCACGACTGCAGTCGTTACAGCTGTTATCAGCCATTCAATTCGTTTACCACCAGAAATTGCTGCTGCGGTTTTCTCTTCACTCATCAGGCTATAAAAGGTCAAAGGATGCCGCCACCCACAACCACAAAGGATTAAATGATCACTTTTTGATCCTGTTGATAAACAGAGCATAGCACCTGCCAGGAGCTACAGGCTCCCAAAAGAGGTCGCCAAAAATATGGTAAACCGAAAGATCTAGGTCAGAACTCTCCCTCCGAATCCCTCAAGCGGGCGGTGGTGTTGGGCGATGCGATGCTTGGATTTTTCGATATATCGATATTTTCACTTTCGATATTTCTTTACCATGTTTCGCTATAGGATACGTCTCGTTTCGCCAAAATTTAAGATCAAAATTGCCTTTAAATAGCATCTTGCATCATCTCAAACTCCGAATAAATAAGAACGTTTTCGATATCGATATTTACTTTTCGATATTCGATATCGATATTTGCTGATATATCGATATCTAATATCGCCCAACACAACAGGCGGGGATAAACCACTCGGAGTTGTGTAGCATTATGCTGATAGCTTTCGACGGTATCGCCAAACTGTTACAGGCTTTCTCTTTTGGTTTTCCCAACGCATATGGTCAAGACTCCTCGAGAACTTTAGAAAGAAAGCCGGAGGTCGTGATTTCGGCAGGATTTCGGATCCATCTTAAGGAGTAATTCTGCTTTAGAATTCACACCTTTTCAGTATACTGACTTCAATTTGTCCCTGTATTTTTTTTTTTTTTTACATTAACCAGTGCATATCCCCTCACTTTGGTACGAAAATCTGAACACGTCGGATGAAACTCCTGAGGCAGGTTCACGAACAGGTCGGTCCATTTTTTGTGAAAATAAGCTTAGTGCCCACGACGTGTTTCCCAGCGACCTTTGTCCCCTGTACTGGGCGTCACACAGCTAAAACAAACAGAAGATTGTACTCTGTGCATTCGACTTGGGAAGGATAGAAAACTCTGGAAAGAAAATGTATTCTATTATGAAGTCCTTTAACCTAAAAGACCAGTCAACGGTGCCTTTCGCAGCCGTACCCAGCAATGGAAGAAGATACCTTAAATACGGGGAGGAGGGGGGGGGGGTTGCTTCGGTAGACGCTAGGCAAAGGTCTTTGGTGAAAAATAGTACGCAAAGGGCCGACATCCACATCAGAAAACAGTTGAAGCATTAAAACTGATTTCAAAGCCAACCCAGGAGAGTTGCCTGCCCCTGCTACACCTGCATCGAATGATGTAAGAAAACAATCACTGGTATCGTAAGCGGTATTTTATTGACATGGCTAAAAGGTGAGAGGTCTCGGACCGTGGCGTCGGCTGATACCACTGAAGAAAAATGTTATAAATCTTGCAAGATCGCGATTTGTCTTCCTACTGAGTGACGACAGCAGTGGCGTTCCGAAGTCTGCACGGAGATAAGTGGCCACTCTAAAGGCGTATTCTCGCCGTTCCCGAGGACTCCACTTGAGGAGTCCCCGCGTTTTTGTTTGTCCCGGGAACTCACTCCCCGTATTCTCGCGAGTCCCAACGGACGGGGAATGCTCCAGTTATCATCACAATCATCGAAAAGGACTCCCTTTCAGATTTGGAGGGGAATCAATTTTTGCTGGTGTTGGTGCAATGTAAAACTAATTGAAAACAATCAGTTTAACAAAACCGAAATAAAGTGGATCCAGACTAATTTCGTCAACTGCATATTTTTTTTTCGAACAAAATCCATTTTGGAAGCATTCCCCGTGTTCTCGCTGTTTTCGGTACGCGGAGTCCGCGTGGAGTGACTCCCTCTATTCTCGCCGTTCCCCTTGATTCCCCGAGGAGTCCTCGGGGAACGGCGAAAATACGCCTTAAGTGACACGGAAAAAATTAGACTTGAAATCTGAAATGTTGCGAAGGGAGTTATATCCGCTCGGCAGCGCCGGATCCGCCCGCGCGGTTGCAGAATCCGCGCTCCACAGGGCGGACTACTTTTCCTCAGCTGCTTCTTCAGTTAAGGCGTATTCTCGCCGTTCCCCGAGGACTCCTCGGGGAATCGAAGGGAACGGCGAGAATAGATGGAGTCACTCCACGCGGACTCCGCGTACAGAAACAACGAGAATACGGGGAATGCTTTTAAAATGGATTTTGTTCGAAAAATGAACATGCAGCTGAAAAAATTAGTCTAGATCCACTTCATTCTTGGTTTTCTTTATTCTGATTCTTTTTAATTAATTTTACATAGCACCTACAACAGCAAAAATTGATTCCCCACCGAATTTGAAAGGGAGTCCTTTTTGATGATGGTGATGATAATCTGAGCATTCCCCGTCCGTGGGGACTCGCGAGAATACGGGGAGTGAGTCCCCGGGACAAACAAAAACGCGGGGACTCCTCAAGTGGAGTCCTCGGGGAACGGCGAGAATACGCCTTTAGTGTTTCGGTAAGGTAAGTGTCCTTCAGCCAGGCTAAGTACCG
The DNA here is from genome assembly GCA_030848855.1 of Branchinecta sandiegonensis. Taxonomy (NCBI): domain Eukaryota; kingdom Metazoa; phylum Arthropoda; class Branchiopoda; order Anostraca; family Branchinectidae; genus Branchinecta; species Branchinecta sandiegonensis. The sequence continues at coordinate 15,418,137 of JAUPMV010000003.1, read as the reverse complement.
AAAAGAAACACTATGCAAGTCTAAAAGTCGGGGCCCTGTTTCAAGATTTCAGTTGGCAAAAAAGGCACCGGCCTTTCAAAACGTATTCGAAAAAAAAGAACCATCTTATCTTTCGGGGTTGCGTCTGAAAACTTAGTTGTTTGGTTTTGGTCCTACATCTGTTTGAAGACCTCGAGTACAGAAGGTCAGCCAAATCGACACATTAAAACCGAAGAAGTTTATTTTCCAGCTTGAGCCTGAAGAGGACCCTTGCCAAGAAGGGCCGAAATATAGCTCGAATAAAATGTAGCTGACTTATCCGTTTTGCACCGTCAAATATTAAAACCGGTCCCACTGTCAGAAGTTCATAACAGATAACACATGGATGCGGGGTTTCAATAGATAACACCTATGGTGTTAGCAGTTATGTTTTCCATGCGTTACGCATTAAAACTTTATGCATACACGAAGAGCCGAAACACCGCCAAAAACATGTGCTGACTTTTTTGTTTGTCATCATGATATCGGAAAAGTCAGCACAATTTTTTCGGCGGTGGTCCTTCCTAGCAATGCATGTTATAACAGAAAACATCCCAAGTGTTACCCGCTGAAACCGCGCATCCTTGTGTTATATGTTATGAAACTTCTGAGTCTGACACTGCAGGCAAGACTTAACAGAAGTAGGCCAACGTAGGGAAAGGCGTCTTCCCAAATCCGCATGCATTCTTGCCGAAAAGCGTATTCTCGCCGTTCCCGGAGGACTCCTCGGGGAATAGAAGGGAACGGCGAGCATAGAGGGAGTCACTCCACGCGGACTCCGCGTACAGAAACACCGAGAACACGGGGAATGCTTCCAAAATGGATTTTGTTCGAAAAAAATATGCCGTTGACGAAATTAGTCTGATATCTTTCGTTTTGTTATTCTGATTGTTTTCAATTAATTTTACATTGCACCAACACCAGCAAAAATTAGTTCCCCTCCGAATCTCAAAGGGAGTCCTGTTTGATGATGATGATAATAGCCGGAGCATTCCCCGTCCGTGGGGACTCGCGAGAACATGGGGCGTGAGTCCCCGGGACAAACAACAAGAGCTGTAAGCTCATATGGCACTTGCATGGGTTAAGATGATTTGATTGATCAAAAGTAAGTTTCGACTTTGCGGTTGAGATGCCACTCTAAGGGAGCTGGAACTTCATTTGTAAGCAAAACCCTTGAGGCAAAAATGCTAATGGGCTGATGGGCATCATGAAAATGCATTTATTGCTTAAAAGTATTTTTTTTTACTTTGCGGTCGAGATTGGTACTTTAAGGAATAATCGGATTTGGGAAGTAGCAATTTCTAAGCAAATTCCCCCAATATTCCAGCGAAGTTTCATCGTCCTAGCACATCTGGAAAAGTACCTTAACGCACGATCAACGGAATCCCAGACCCCCCTCCCCCTCCTCCAACTCCACCCACAATACCCGGAAAATCCGGTTCCGTAAATGATTAATCCAGAGCATCTCTTTGTCATTCCCACGAAGTTCGATCCAGATCACACCAGTCTAAGCGGGTCAAGTATTTTCCGCCCTCCCGCCAATAATTGCCGGATTCGGTCCGGAAATGAAAAAGATCACCAGAGAAAAATGTCCTCTGTTTAATTATTAAATTTCACTCGAATCCGATCACCCGTTCCAAAGTTACGCATGACTCAATATTCCGGATTCCCCTCCCTCAACTCCCCCCCCGAAGATTATCATATCGAGGATTTTTTTTTTATTCCAAGTCAGTTTGACCGGGTCCCTGATATGCCTTCCAAGTTTCGTCGTGAAAATCCCCCAAAAAACGGAATTACGGGAAACCCCCTCCTCCCCCCCCTCAAGTGTCCGGATCCAGTCAAATTATGTAAAAGATTTACATGGATCAGATGTTTGTTCTTCCCAGCAAGTTTCACTCCGATGCCATCATTCTAACCGTTTCTCGAGATTTCCGGTCCACCCCCCCCCCCAGCTCCCCCACGGTGCCCGTAGCCAATCCGATTCATTAGATGACTTACCTAGAGCATCTGTTTGTTCTTCCCACAAAGTTCCATCCCGATCCCTCCATTCTAAACGGGTCACGTATTCCCCCCCCCCCCCAATAGTTGCCGGATCCGGTCCGGATATGAAAAAGATCATCGGAGAAATGTCCTCTGTTCAATTCTTAAATTTCACTCGAATCCGATCACCCATTCGAAAATTACGCATGACTGAAAATTTCGGATTCCCCTCCCTCCACTCCCCCCACTATTATTAGATCGACAAAATTTGTATTTTGAAGTCAGTTTGATCGGGTCCCTGATATGCCTGCCAAGTTTCATCGTGAAAATCCCCAAAACCACCATCACCGGAATTCAGGGAAACCCCCCCCCCCCCCAAGAAGTGTCCGGATCCAGTACAACGGTCTAAAGGACTAATCTAGAGCAGATGCTTGTTCTTCCCAGCAAGTTTCACTCCGATCACTCCATTCTAACCGTTTCTTGAAATTTCCGGTCTCCCCCCCCCAACTCCCCCCTGGCTGCCGGATCCGGTCAAGACTTTAAACGGGACATTACAGATATATACTCTATCCAGTTATGAAGTTTCATTAAAATCCGATCACCCGTTCGAAAGTTACACACTTCTAATTTTCTCGGATTCCCCTGCCCTCCACTCCCCCCCAAAATGGTTGGATCAGAAAACTTATTATTTTTAAGGTTGTTTGGTCGGGTCTCTGATATGCCTGCCAAGTTTCATGGTCCTAGCACAACTGGAAGTACCCTAACTCGAAAAAGTGTGACAAAATGTCAAAAATTTTCAAGTTTCCAGCGCCCCCACTCCCCCGCATATGGTCGGATCGGGAAACTGATTATTTCCAGGTTAGTTTGGTCGGGTCCCTGATATTCCTGCCAAGTTTCATTGTTCTAGCTCATCTGGAAGTACCCTAACTCCAAAAAGTGTGACACGCCACTCCCCCGCATACGGTCGGATCGGGAAACTTATTATTTCCAGGTTACTTTGGTCAGGTCCCTGATATTCCTGCCAAGTTTCATTGTCCTAGCTCATCTGGAAATACCCTAACCCGAAAAAGTGTGACAAAATGCCCTAAATTTTCAAGTTTCCAGCGCACATCTGGAAGTACCCTAACTCGAAAAAGTGTGACAAAAAACTCGGACCGACCGACAGACCGACAGACGGAATTGTGATCGGTATATGGCACTTGAGCCAGAGGCTGCAGGTGCCATAATAACGCGGGGAAACCTCAAGTGGAGTCCTCGGGGAACGGCGAGAATACGCCTTAAGTCCATTCGAAGGGATGCTCAGTGACGGTTCTTGATGTTGAACGAACTTCTAATGCACATCAAGTGACGATCGAACATCTGCTGGAGCCATCCCGGGGTTGTGTAAATCGCGGAAAACTAAAGTCGCCACTTCAACCAGAGAAGGTGGCCGGCGAACTCCGGTATGAATTTTCAGACTTTTAATAGTCTACTACCAGCTCTCGCCCCATCCCTAGCCTTCCTTAATCTCCTTATGGCGTCTGTGGAGGGGGGGGGGGATAATTTATTTGTATTCGCCCGCGGCTGTTAATCTCCGGGCAGGGCATTACAGATGTCAATGGGCTAGAATATTGAGATTTTCTTGATTACTTGAGCGGAAATTATTCTCGGGGAGCTTTGCGGCCGTCGCCCAGAATCAAATGGATGTGCCATTGTTCCACGGACCGAGATAAGTACAATCTAGCAACAACGTAAGCAATATTCCCGGATGAGAAAATTCTTCTCAAATGGCTGAACAAAATAATGATATCCTAAGCCTATAGTGGCCAACAGAGAATGAAGCTTAGTTGGATTCAGTTAACTGGTCCGTCAGACAAAGAAACCATTCTCCGATTCCCTGTTGTGAATTTCGGCTGGGATTGGCAGTTCAGCCGGAATCCGGGTCAAACCAATTATTTTAGAATATATGGTGGCTGATAAAGCGGTAAAACACCATTTTTAATTGAAATATACGTTAGTTTTTAAGCTCTGGTGGATAATACAGCCGGAATCCACTGAAATTCGAAGATCGGGAAAAACTGTCACAGCAACTGAATGGTGTTCGGCAAAGGTGTAAAAGGAAATGCTGAAGTAGAGTGTGTTTCTAGTTTTCTCCTCGGATAGGTGGTCCAGTCGGAAAGCAGAGAAAACCAGAATTCTAGAACTGCTAGAATTTCTAGCTGAACTGACTAAAGGGCAGGGACTTATAGCAGTACTAAAAAATCATCAAAAATAAACTTTCGGATCAGATTGATAATTCTGTAGGGATTGGTGAAAACTGGACAATCGGATAAACGAACTGCTCAAAGGAGCTGACGTGTCAAACAATAATAAACTGCCTGGCCGTGAAGAGTACCGGGCCTTAAACCCAGGCAACCTTCACACCTTAATAATACAAGAACCTCCCGATGAAAAATTTATCTCAAAATAGTACTATGAAGCAGTACGAAAAAAGTTGCATGCAGTACTAACGATGCTACTACATGCTTCTACTTCAAGGCTACCGTGTTACTGCATACTACTATATGGTACTATTAGCAAGACTGGATATTACTATGGCAAGACAGGATGCTACTGGATACTACTACATAAGACTGGACCAGTCTGCGGCACATTAAATGATAGTATTATTTGCTATTACATAGTATTACATGCAACGTTTTCGTACTGCTACCATACTACTACGCAGGCTACAAATTTTTCATCGGGCTAGACCCTTCCCCCCAGCAAAAAAATTCCCATCAGCAACCCAATACTTCTGCCTCCACTTCTCTGTATCTCCCGAAGCGAGACAATTCCAGCGAGATTAAAATCGAAGTGAATTTTCAAGTATTGCTCTCTTGATTATTTTGTGGAAATTCCCCTCTACCGATTCGCTACCGAGACTGAAGGACGACGCAATAAGAAAGATGATTTTTATCCGAAAATGATCAACATCCAATTTAGCGCCAAGATCACGCAGATCAGAGGTGCCGCACCTCAAGACAAAGACGTCGGTGGGACCCTAAAAAGGGAGACGTTTTGTTTTTAACTGCTCGAAACTACCAGTAGGGTACTTCATTCCAGCACAGGATTTTCCGGCCTTGTCAATTCGTAATCGTTTTTTGACGGACTTCTTCTAAACTTTACACCCAGTACTGAAAGTTGCAGTCATTTCTGTTTCAAAAATGCTCTTTAACCCCCAGTAATTCTGAAAACTGTCTGACTGGTAGGCCTATCGTTCCACTAGCTTTCAGTAACTACTGCTCGTTTGTGGCTAAAGAAAGAACAGCGTCGCCTGACCTTTACAACATCCCTTCGGTCAGTCCATCGGCGTATGCACTTATTTCCTATCATTATATAAATTCAGTTATCATTACTATTATTAATCGGTTGATTTAGAATTGCCTTAATAAAGCTGAAGTAGGATATTTGATTCTAAAACTTTCGGTGTTCTCTGTCCGATCTTTCCACCCCAGCCAAACACAACACCGTGGCATAATTCAGCTATAATGTTTTGCATTCTGACCTGAGAAATGTATGCTTGAAACTTTGAACCTTGAGACCAACCACACATATTTTTCTCTGTGTTGCTTTATCTCCACGCTAATTGTTCGTCCATTTTCGGTGTTTACCGGATGACGACCGATGATCGACCTATGCCCAAAGAACAGAGTAGCTAGAATAAGAGCGTGTTCCATCCTTCTAACAACAGGATAACTACTGGTTACTATCTTCATTCCAACCTCGTGAACAGTTATTACTTAAACCGTTCCAATCTTCTCGAAACAGCAACTATTTGCTTGCCATGCTCGGGAGCGTAGTTAGCGTGGTATCTACGATCTCTGTGACGTGATTGGTCCGATCAGCCCGTGGCATAAATCTTGCAGAAAATAGAAACAAGCGTTCCAGCCTTGACGCTATGAAGCCGGGATTCGTGAGGTCATGCGTAGTAACTACGGTAAGTAGGGTGGACACGCTCTAAAGCAACGTGCACACACAGTCCGATAAGATTCCGTATGCGAAATTCGCGTCATTATGCGGAAACTAAAGAGAAGTCTATATGAGACACGTCAAAATTTCGGAGCGACAGGAAATTCGTATCTGACTACGAACGTCGGACTATGTGTATTTTAAACAACGTATAAAACGGACACGTCAGCTACTTTGGCAGCCAAATTTCGGTCCTTCTTGGCATTTTATCCATTGTTTGAATATATGTTTCCCAGTGAGCTTGAACTCAAGGAGCATTGGACTGTGCGTTTATAAACCTTAAAATTTAACCGAAAAGAGCTGGGATAGGAAAATCTAGTTACCCATCACTTATTCACTTAATTGTCTTCAAGACCCGCTGAAAAAGCGTTACTTCATTGTTCCGCTATTCGCAAATAACCGATTTTCAAAGAGTGGAATTTCCGTGTGATTTGTGGTACTTCTATGCGCTTGTATTTTTGTTGTATGCCTTACGAGAAAGATTTATGATTTTCTTATTGTTCAGGCACTAAGCAATCTTCATCAATCTCACCACTGCACACTGAAAAGCCGCGTTTGTGTTGAGATTAAAATTTCCCGCGTCATGGTAGAATTTACGCTGTGGGAACGGCCGTAGATATTCTGAACGTCATAACTAGAGCAGATAGTGGAAAATAAAAAATCCCTTTGCAGAATCAAAATAATTCACTGCATTCAACTAAATGACAGAACAATAGGTTGGCTTTTCAGTTAAACTTTAAGCCATCGCGTGTTCTTGTCCCTTTCCAAACAACAGTACGTTGCCTCCGACAATCCGTTCCCTTTCCAATTTGACCGGATTCCCGCCAAATATTCATCCAGAGCCAAAAACCAAAAGCATATTCCAATTCGGAATAATCGTTTGCCCCTTAATCAACCGACCAATAAAGCAATAAGGTCCCTTCTAATATTATCAGGTTCCAATCGGATAATGTGATCTCTGCAAATATGCACAAAGGCCCTGGGTTCACCACTGCGCTTATTATATCAACCTCACAGTTACGCGCGGACATCTTCATTTGTTTAAAAGTGTCACGCCGTTTCTCTGTCATTTTTCCTTGGTCTAAATCACACACTTAAATGTCTAATTTATTCAAATACCGATTAGAATCGAATGATAAAAACAAGAGGCAGAAGTGACATGGCTCTAATTCGAATAGAGCTATCGCATGGGGATTAAAATAAATCAAGAAACTTAAAGAAAAAAAACAGACGGAGGCTTGTGCTATGCTAATTTGGGTGATAGGTCAAGCAATCTGTCAAACTTTTTTCCTGTCTAGCTGGATATCAGCGCAGATGAAGTTGTTATCGCAAGTGCACGATATCGGATATTCTTAAGGACAGGTTACTCCGAGTTTCGATTTCAAATTTTAAATGTTCTGAATTACGTTATTTGAGGTTTCAAAATTTTAAGATCTGCAGGCTTGATGGATAGCACTCATTTTTTTTCAGCATATTTTGACTCTGAGGGAATACCAGGAGTTATCACTGTTTCTTTAGGGTGGGGTGGGGACTTCTTGAAATGTGTTTCTTTACCTGGAAAAGCACTGTCAGAAGCTTCATAACAGATTGCGCATAACACTTTTAAGAATAACACCTTTTCACTTAGAAATAAAGTGTTATGACCAATTAAGTTTACACTATTTCGTGCCTAGATCTCCAACAACACCTTCAACTGGTAAAAATACTAACGGGAACGAAATAAACATAACAGATAACATCCCAAAGTGTTATCTGTTGAAACCGCGCATCCTTCTGTTGTCGTTATGTAACTTCCGACAGTGTAGTATTTTTACCTATTGGAGGTGTTGTTGGAGATCTAGGCACGAAATAGTATAAATTTAATTGGTCATAACACTTTATTTCTAAGTGAAAAGGTGTTATTCTTGAAAGTGTTATGCGCAATCTGTTATGAAACTTCTGACAGTGAGCCGATGTCACTTCTGAAATTATGTGATCTTTGCTCATCTACCAAGCCCAGCGGCCATAGCAAACAAAAAGTGTGTATCTATTATTGTGTTTTTTTTCACTTTTGATACAAGTCAATAATACGGGAATGAAAAAACTAAGCAGGCTGGTAGGCAGGTTGACGAGCGAAAACCTTTTAAATAAGGCAAAACTGCGAAAACAATTCGCACACGCACCCGTTAAAGGACCCCTCTTGCTTATTCTGGCTTTTATCATATACTTAGCTCCCATACGGAACTGTAAGCTTCTAAAATCCCCTCCTTTCTCCATTGTTTCGTTTCTACGTTTTTAGCGCTTTTTCGCAATTGCCGAGTTTTCCCGTCACCTAACGAAAAGTTTGCCGGAATATTCAACGTCCACTGACAACTCTTTCACACACAAGGATGTGATAATCTTCTGTGTATTCCTTCTTTTATTTGCTTAGTTTTCCCACTTTTTTACCAAGGCACGTTCAGTTTTCAAATGTTTTGCGCCCAGCCGCCGCGTCGGAGAGCAGGAAGGCTGGAGGCTGGATATAGTCGACAAGAGCTAACAAGAGAATCGCTCGTTTCAGGTGGAAAGTAATGGTATTTTCGAAAATGTTCTATCTCATCCATTTCATAGGAAAAATATAATTTCTAGTAATAGTTGTGGTTTAAGTATACCACAGCACCACCATAATTATTCATTTACTGAACTAAGGGCTAATAGGTCCACTAGACCAGTGGTAAGGCTCAAGATCAGAACGCCAAAAATATTTATTGTTATAAACGGTAAGGGATTAATGCGAAAAATATATCCAAATAAATTTGATACTTGAGGCTGCAAGGTTGTCAAATTCATTCTCGTCTGTAAACTGGTCAAGGGTCAGAAAGACACTCAGGGCTGTTTGTTTGAAACTTCGTAAGCCAAAACTTTAATTTCTTGACGAAAGCAGACATTTTCGAATTCAGATATTTGGGACATTCGCGTACCCCTTACAATGGTCTCGCGTACCCCTTTGGGTACGCGTACCCCCGGTTGGAACCACTGCACTAGATAATCTCACGGTCGCGCCATATTGGCTTGAACTAGCGTCGAGAAAGTGGGTAATCTAGAGATTGCAAAAGCGAATGTTTCCGAATTAATTATCCCTAGCCTTTTTCCCTAACTGATCGTCTTCATCCGATTTCGCATAAAACGGCTAAAGGCCGTCGAGGACTCCATTTTCTCTTCTTTAATGTCATATTTCCGTGCAGAAGATGATTAGGACATGTCCATTTTCTTTCCTTTCAAAATCCATGGGAAGAGCGTACTACTCCAATTCGCAACATCCCATTAACCTTGCATTAATAGAGGTCACTAATGTCGCAGGCGATTGTAGATTTACCAACTATGATGCAAATTAAGTGGTATTCAATATGACTGATGTATGGAGTTCTGTATGAAGTAATTACACTCAGCGAAAGACATGAGATGGCGAGGGATTGGAACTTCGTTTGCCCAGAATCGACCATGGACTGTGCTTGGCTCATATTTTCTACCCTACTACGACCACTCACATTACAACTCATTCAATAATACCTACTGAATGCATGGTCTACGATGGCCGATTATTCATCAATTCCCATTGAATCCCTGACTTGCAACGACCAATTATTCGTAAAGGGAATGTTGGAACATTCTTTCAAGAGTTGCAAAAAGCTACCGTCATCATTCCCACTTGCGACATAGTTACAGGATTTCAGTCGGAGGCATCTAGCATTTCTCATCACCCTCGTCAAGCCACGAGTTCAAACCAGGACTCTGAAAGACGTTGGCTCATGCGAGATCCGGAATCACGATCAATTATACAAACAGAAAAACATTCAGCGTGTATGCAAATAAATCTGGCAGTAACTTTCAATCATTTGTTTCAGCTTTGTATGTGACTTCTTCTTAAAACACCACATTAAACAAAATTTTACCTATCATGCTCCGAAGTGTGGTAAAAAGTGGTAGATCTGGAAGTCTGAGTGGCAAATTCGAACCTTGAGATAAAAATATCGAATCTCTGCACCTCGTAGAATCTGTCAATTTCTGAATGAAGCTAGAATACGGTATTTGCGTAATTCATTATTTGCAAGTCCAAAAAAAAGTAATCAATGTTATGGGTTACGGCTAGTGTAAGAAGTGATTATTTGCTTGACCGACCAATCTCGAAATGGGAACCAGAATACTTACAATAATTCTTACGGCAATTCATTTTTTTCCTGCAGAAAAATCAAAAACACTCCTCAAAGACGAATTATCTCACTTCAGGGCATGAGGAGGGGGGGGGGGGGTGGAATTCAGAGAGGCATGAAAGTTACTACTTGCGGTTCGCAACAACAAATTTAGGCTAGGCAATGTCAAAAGTCCGTTCAGCGAAAGAAGTTGGCTTCTGCACAAGGATCTTTAAACTTGGCATTGCAAGCTATTCATATTTTGTACACAGCCTACAGGTAAGACATTTCCGGAATGTCACAGGCTTTTTGTCAATAACTTAATTCACTCATCAAGTATTCTTGCTCGTTTTTGTTTATTTTTCACAAGAGGGTAGTTTTTATTCATTTATTTGGTAAATAGCAGGTCATTTTATACAGGTCAGATAAATTAAGTAAGATTGTTTTTGTTAGATTTATAGGGTAGCCTACGTGGTTCTTGTTATTATAGGAAAAAAATTAACAAGCACTGCATGTCCGAATTTTTGTTCTCCACAGTGCTTGTATAATGTATTTGTATTTTTGCGTAAAATTAAAAAAACTTGAACTTGAAGAACGGCTTGCAGAATTTTTACGCAAAAAGTACACTATAAATGTGAAACGTCTATAAAGTTTGTCCGGAAAGAAGATTTGGACGAATTTTCCATTTTCATGCTGGTTCAAGCGGAGAGCCCTCTGGGAACCTAAGAATGTAGTCTAATCTGGGGAATGAGCTATGTTTTTCCGTATTGTTGATATCGCAGCAAGGTCTATCATTTCATTCACGTCGAAGACTGCCCTTTACGAAAAATTCTTTAAAGGAACCCTCTTGCTTATTCTGCCTTTTAAAATATACTTAGCTCCCATATGGAATTATAAGCTTCTAAAATACCAACCTTTCTCCCTTGTTTCGTTTCGTAACTACGGGGTTTTAGCGCTTTTTCGGCTTTGTCGAATTTCCCCGTCACCCAACGAAAAGTTTGCAGGAATCTTCATTGCCCGCTGACAACCCCTTCACACATAAGGGTGTGATAATCTTCTGTTTATTACTTCTTTAAGTTGCTTAGTTTTCCCACTTTTTAACGACGGCACGTTCAGTTTTCAAATCTTTTGCGCCCAGCCGCCGCGTCGAAGGGCAGGAAGGCTGAAAATAATCGACAAGCAGAACAAGGACAACCAGAACGTGGTAAATTAACTACAGGATCAACTGAACAACAAGGAAGCGAGTGTGTAAAACAGGACTGACTTCGAGTAAAACAACAACTTGGTTCCATTTGTCCCTTAAGCTTAACCAGATTTGCCGACGGACCAGAAAATTGACAAAAGCGCTAACAAGAGAATCGCTAGTTCAGGTGGATAGTAATGGTATTTTCGAAAACGTTTTTCTGATCCACTTTACAGGGAAAAGATCATTTTAACAAACTTTCCGAATTTATCCCGCTGTGATGGTCCTCGTTTACTCCTCAACTGCACAAGCGACAGTTGCGGATCCCAAACACAGGACAGACCGGGCACACCCCCAAGCCTGAACTGCTTCGTACTCGTTCGTAAGAGGTGCCTTTTTAGTTGCAAAAATATAGAACAACCGTCTTCGGCCTTGGTAGCTAACATGACCCCTGTTATACATCAGTTACATGCAATTTTCCTCTTTTCATTTCCTCATCCATATACTGTACTATAAAAACTAACAGTTTATGAGCTTAATTTTTCAGGTTCATGAACGGCGGCCGGATCTACTCTATATGACGAAGTTTCAAAACACGCCAGTAAAACCTGGGAAGAACATCGCCCGTTAGATGTTCCTTCAGCCCAAGCTGACTGCGAATCATATCTGGTGGTGCTACAGGCTTGAGCCTGAAGAGGACCCTTGTCAAGAAGGGCCGAAATATAGCTCTAATAAAATGTAGCTGACTTATCCGTTTTGCACCGTCAAACATAACGTCGCCCGAACGATGACAAAAATTCTGTGTCAACCACTCAACGGCATTCGTTAGTGACAGATGTGGTGACGCTTCCGGCTCTTCCGCTAGGTACACGGCGATTCTTCATGGGCACGAAGAGTTAGTCATCAAAAGGATTGGGGGGCACGCCAATTGGCACTTGATTGATATGGGCCTCGTTGATCCTTAATCTGGGCAGAATTCTGGAAGTTCCGATACCCAATGTTTATTTTAGGATTCTTACCTTCAAAATTACGAAGTCCATCTTAGTCGATTTGAATTCAAGATTTCTCTATCTGCAGTCCAGAAAAGCCATCACATGAGACAGTACATCGGTTTCTGATGTGTCTGCAAATGAAAGAAATTATAAACAAGAGCTACGAGCTCATATGGCACTTGTTACGAGTAGGTGGTGTGAGAAGTGAGAAAGTAAATCTGAGCATTTTTCCGGAAATTCCGGTACCGCTCCCCACCGTGCTCGGATCCGGTCCGGGCTCTAAATTATGCCATCTAACGCATACGATCTCTCTACTTACCAAGATTCATCCAAATCACTCCACTCGTTTAACCCCTGTGCGAGCCACAACATTGACTCTCCCTCGAACTCCCTCCACTGTGGCCGAATACGACTCGGGCAAATAAACTTCGCATCTCTAACATCTCCTCTTCCTGTCCATCAAGTTTAACTCGAGCCGGAGCATATCTTCAAATTTCCGGTTCCCGCTTCCTTCTCCCCCTACTTTGGTCGGATCCGGTTTGGACGCCAAATGACAAATCTAGTTCGCATAAACTTGGTAATGTCCAACTTGCATCCCATTCGGCCCATCCGTTTGGTTTGTGTGGATGTCATAAAGTTTTTGGACACCCCCCCCCCCCCCCAATTCCCTCAACCATGGCCGCATAAGGGCTCGGACACATGCTTTGCACATCTAGGTCATCAGCTCTAATGACCCATAAAGTTTCACTTGAATCGGACCATTTTTTCGCAACCTATGGAAGTCAGTAATTTCCGGATTCCCCCTCCTTCAATTCCCCGAAAAATGGTTTGATCCAAGAGTGAAAGTCTTCCTAGGGCATTGTGTCGGGTCCTTAAGTCTATTTGGTCGCATCACTAATATGCCTTCCAAGTTTTATCGCCCTTGGCATATCTGGACGTATCCTAACTCGCGATCACCGGAATTCCGGGAAACCCCCTCCAGCTCCCCCCACAGAGCCCCGAGACGATCTGGTTCTGTCAATTACGTATCTAGGGCTAATGCTTGTTCTTCGCACCAAGTTTCATCCCGATCCCTCGACTCTAAGCGTTTCCAAAGATTTCCGCCCCCCCTCCAATTCCCCCCCAATGTCACCAGATCCAGTCCGGAGTTAAAATGGGACGTCTGAGGCACGAGGTATTTCTAAATATCAAGTTTCAAAAACCCGATCACCCGTTCAATGGCAGAGAACGCACTACTCAATTTTCTCAATTTTCCAGATTCCCCATCCCTCCACTCCCCCACGATGGCCAGATGGGGAAAAGTACATTATAAAGTCAATCTGTTCGGGTCCCTGATAAGCAAGCCAAGTTTTATCGTCCTAGCACATTACGAAGTACTGAACTCGAGGGATCACTAGAAATTTCGACCCCCCCCCCCCCCCTCCCCAACTCCTCCACAGTTAATGGATCCGATCCGTTTATGTCAGGCGCGGATCTAGGACTTGTGCTTGTTCTTCCAACCAGATTTCATCCCGAACCCTCCACTCTAGGCGTTTACCAAGATTTGCGGTTCCCCCTCCAACTCCCCCCAATGTCACCAGATCCACTTCATATTTAAAATGGGGCGTCCGAGACACAAGGTCTTTCTATATATCAAGTGTCATTAAGGTCCGATCACCCGTTCGTAAGTTAAAAATACTTCACTTTTCCGGATTTCCCCTTCCTCTACCCGGGAATCCTACACCCGGGATCTGTTCGGGTCCCTGACACACCTGTCGAGTTTCATCGTCCTAGCACTTCAGGAAGTACTGAACTCGAGGGATCACTAGAAATTCGGATCCCCCCCTCCCAACTCCCCCACAGTGAGTAGACCCGGTCCGGTTATGTCAATCACGTATCTAGGACTCGTGCTTGTTCTTTCCACCAAGTTTTCATCCCAATCTCTCCACTCTAAGCGTTTCCCAAGATTTCCGGTTCCCAACTCCAACTCCCCCCAATGTCACTGGATCTGGTTCGGATTTAATATGGGACGTCTGAGACACGTGGTCTTTCTATGTATCAAGTTTCATTTTTCAAGTTTCATTTCAAGATCTGATCACCAGGGTTAAAGATACCTAATTTTTCCGGATTCCCCCTCCCTCCACTCCCCCCCCCCATGCTCGGATCGGGGAAGTGACTATTTCCAACTCAATCATTTGGGGTCCCTGATATGCCTGCCAAGTTTCATCGTCCTAGCTTATGTAGAAGTGCCCGAACTAGCAAAACTTGGACAGACCGACCGACCGACCGACGGACGGACAGAAATTGCGATCGCTATATGGCACTTGGCCGAAGGGCAAGTGCCATAAAAAAATAAGACAATTCTCGTCAGAGCCTTAGCCGATATACTTTTAAGTGTCGTTTATCAATTTGGATGTAGCCTACCTAACTCAATGTATGCACATCTAGCAGTAAGAACGCGGCAATTTAAAGCTCTAACATTAAATATAATATAAAAGCTGATAGACAGAGTAGCCTACAGCCACAGGTAGGCAGGTTTATGGTCTCGAAGACCAATTTCAGTTTATAGGCCTACACAAGCTCGTTATGGTGCCTAAACCTAAAGCACGGTCAATATAAAGCTAGTCCGCCAAGTCCAACATGAGCCCAAAACACTTTATGCGTTTTTCCGCGACACAATCATGTGCCACACACTTCCGAGTGTTTGTCGCGGGAACACGATTGCGTGCCACACAGCCGATCCAAAGGTTGAAACTCACCGAAACTCCGTTTTGACTATTTTTGGGGCGGTAGTTTCAAATCTCTAAAATAAAAATAAAACTCAGATAAAATCTCAACAAATAGGATTACCATTCTGTGAAAAAAGGATCCTCAATTTTACGTCTACATGCTTGAGAAAGTAGTTAATTTTACTGTTTTGACATAATTTTCCTGCTAAATTTGTATTTCCCACCAGAAACGAGCCACAAAATCGACAATCACCTCGGTAGTTGTTTGTCGAATACGAGCCACAAAATGAGCCAAACTGTTTGTGGGAGACGGAAAAACGCCTTTTGACACAACTTTATTCTATAAAATGTTCTCAAACTCGTTTCTAGGAGTTAAGACAATCTGTTTCTAAAAATATCCCAGCAAATAGGCTAAAACAGAGGTAGCCTACAGTTCTCTATATGTCATTTAACTTTTGAGTGCCATTTTCATCTATCTGCTGCAGTGGCGACATTTGGGACAGGGGTGACATGACCCCCCCCCCCCCCCTGAATTTGAAAGGGGCCCAAAATCCGAGGCTTTTTTGTTTATGTTCTTTGTTGTTTGACATGCTGACATAAAGGCATTTACGAAATCGTAAATTTCACGCTGCATTGCACAGTTTGTAATCTGGTTTTGAACGAAAGCCTTTGTATTTTAGGAGAAAACAGGCTGATTTTTTTTTTTTTTGCCTGCGGCGCTCAATTTCAATATAATTTGGTGTTTGTGAGATGTTTCAAGATGTTAAGACCATATCCGAACTCAAAAGATTTCCGAAATCCAGATGTACTTCTCGAGATCGCAACAAACCTTGATAGGGATTTGATTGAAAGTCTCAGAGGGTTCAAAGTCGCTTATTCTGTCATATGGGTAGGCCTCAAACTCCAGCTCACAGCATGCTCCAATGAACATTTTTATTTGTGAAGGATCTTTGAACAATGCATGACTCTTGGATATGCTCATTATTGTATATTTAAAAAGTGCATTAATTTTACTCTAGGATGGGGGCCCAAAATGGATGTTTGCCCCCCCCCCCCCCAGTGGCACCATTTGGGGGGGGGGGGGGCATGGCCCCCCGTGAATTTGAAAGGGGCCAAAACCCGAGGTTTTTTGTCTATCTTTCTTGTTGTTGCTGGACATGCTGAAGTAAAGGCATTTACCAAATCGTAAATTTCACACTGCACCGCACAGATAGTAATCTGGTTTTGAACCAAAATCTTTGTATTTTAGCAGAAAACAGGCTAATTTTTTTTTCCCTGCGGCGCTCAGTTTCAATATAATTTGGTGTTTGTTAGAAGTTTTAAGATGTTAACCCCATTTCTGAACTCAAATATTTCATGTATCCAGATCTACTTCTCGAGATCGCGACAAATCTCGATAGGGTTTCGATCGAAAGCCTCAGAGGGTCTAAAGTCGCTTATACTGTCATTTGGGTAGGCCTCAAACTCCAGGTCACAGCATGCTCCAGTGAACATTTTTATTTGTGAAGGGTCTTTGAACATTGCGTGATTCTTGCTTATTATGCTCATTATGGTATATTTTAAAACTGCTTTAATTTTTCCCTAAAAAAGCAATTAAATTTTTAATAGATTACAGGTTTGTTTCCTTCCCCGACGTGGACCCAGAGGATTGACAGCCTGACGAGGACTCTTGCCAAGAAGGGCCGAAATATCGCTGATGAAGAATCGTAGCTGACGTATCAGTTGTAAACATTGTTTGAATAAAAATTAAATTTTGCGTTTGAGCAAAAAAAAATCTAGTATGGGGGCCCAAAATGAATGTTGCCCCCCCCCCCCCTGAGGTTTACTGAAATGGCGCCACTGTGCCCCCCCCCCCCCCTCCCCCGAGGTTTACTGAAATGGCTCCTCTGATTTGCTGTGGTGTGAGTTCAAGTGGGTGAAATTCACATGAGTGCTTGTGGCTTTTATCCTACCAAGCCAAAACCACACCATCCCAAATTAAATAGAACCCCAAGTAATATACTTAGTAGGGTGGAGGTAGGCTATGCTTCTTTGAATGTTAGGTAACTTTGAACAGTACAATTTTGATTGTGAAACGGAGATCCAAAACATCCATTCACATGTGTTCTTAGCAGCCCTTTAATTGGCTACTTTGGCTGACTGATAGTTGAATTTGGCACAGCAAATGGGTGAAAATGCCACTGTCTGTAGTTAACTGACGTTCAAAGAAGCATATCTCTATTGTAGCCCAACAGTGTCTTATCCAGTATAGCACAGTAAAGGTATGCTTATCTGAACAGTTTAGCAAATGTGAACAGTGCAGTTTTGGGCTAAATGGTAGAATGAAGATCCAAAATACCTATTCAGGTGTATTCAGAGGCCCTTAATTACCTACTCTGGCTAACTGGTAGTTAACTTTAGACTCAGTCACAGCAAGTGCAAGAAAACAGCGAAGTTTGGAGTGGAGTAGTCAACCACAAACCCCGGAATTTTGGATACCCTATGCCAAACGCTGGATACCCTATGCTAAACGCTGGATAGCTGTTGGTAACCTAACCCTGACCTATGTACCTACAGATGAATTCTGATTGGTTGATTTCTGAGCTTCACTCAAATCATCAGTATTGTATTGGGTCCCAGTATCCAGCATTTGGCATAGTGTATCCAGCATTAGGCATAGGGTATACCAAACACCAGATATACCCAGCGTTTGGCATAGGCTATCCCAAAATCAAGGGTTTTTGGTAGACTCGAGTGGAGTCAACAAACGTTCAAATAAGCATACCTTCCTATAACTCACACTAAGGTAAGTCCTTTTCTGATACCCATGCTGTAATGCTGGCAGGGGCGAGCAAGATATTCATAGGTATGTGTAAATTACAATATAACACATTCCAGGCACATTCCAAATTTGTTATTAGGCTAATTAAATCATCTATCAATTAGACATTAAAACATGACAGGGCTAGCTAACTAATATCTTAACTATAGGCTGGGTAGATGCATACCTCGAGCTAAACTGTAGCCTACCAATGCTACACTTCTTAATCTCATACAATTTCAGGCTATTTCTTTTGTTGCATTTGTTTGACATAAAGACTTTATGTCAAACAAATGCAATAAGCTTATTGGAGCCAAAAATGTGTGAGAAGGTCTTTCTACCGCCAGTTTAAAACACAGGCAAGTACCTATTTTTACCTAGGACCTAGGCTAGTTTGAGTCACACCACCGTGTGAGTTCTTAAGCAATAGGCACCAACACCAAACGAATAGAAATTTCGGAAATCTGGTAGGGAATTTCAAAACTTTGAAAATGCCCGCCGTAAGACTGAAGAAAACGGTCATGCAAAATAGAGATATGATGAGCGTGTTCCACCCTTCTAACAATAGTTTACTATTAGTTAAGGTGAGTCTTCACCTTCCGGAATCTGGGTTCCCAGATTTTCCGAGATTTTTTTTTAATTTCTTCTGCGATACTTAAGAAATCCGGAAATCTGGAAGTTCAAAAGCCCCTTTTTTCCGGATTATTTTGATATACTTTTGGACCCGTTCATATTCCAGATGCAATATACAGAAGACGTCAAAGAATAATCTGGAAGCCCAGATTCCAGAAGTTCCGGGAGGTGAAGATCCGACTTTACTATTTCCGTTCCATCCTCACGAAAAGTTACTATGCTGACCGTTCCAACCTTCTTGAAATAGTAACTAATAGTCACTATTTGCTTACCATGCTCGGGAGCGTAGTAACTACGCATCTCTGTAATGTGATTGGTCGGATTCCCCTGTGGCATGATATCCTGCTGGAAAATAGAAAAATCGTTCCAGCCTTGACGGCAAAAAGCCAGAATCCGTGACGTCATGCGTAGTAACTACGGTAAGTAGGGTGGAACACGCTTGATATGGGGGCGTGTCCTACCCAACTTTCCGTAGTTACTACGCATGACGTCATGTATTTTGTCTTCTTCGAATCAAGGCTGGAACGCATTTTTCTATTCTAGACAAAACACCGTGCAACAGGCTAATCGAGCCAATCACTTTACAGAGATTCGTAGTTACATGCTTACGACCCCCCCGAGCATGGTAAGCAAATAGTTACCATTAGTTACTATTACGAGAAAGTTGGAACAGTCATTGTAGTAACTTTTTATGAGGTTGGAACGAAAATAGTAACTAATAGTTACTATCGTCAGAAGGGTGGAACACGCTCCGACTGCCCACACAGCCAAATTCACACCGTTGGTATGATCTTTCATTTCACTGAACAGAACACAGTTCATTTCGGAACGGAAAAAAATAACAGACAACTTTTCTCGCTCGTCTTTCTGAACCGCCCTAAGAGTAAAAGTTTCGTCCTGGAGGCATATTGTATTTCAGATTGTTAGTGTATGTATCCAACAAATACGAGGTTCAACAAGTCTGAAAAGTTGCGGTGTAGATAATGAGGAGACTTTAACGGACCTATACTGGGACTTAATTCAGTAAATTTAGTTCTTAACCGATCAATCACATACCACAGGAGACACGTGCCTCATAGAGATGTTCCCGTACATTAGTCCCTCACCAACCTCAGCTGAGCACTTCGTTCGAACCAATCAAATCCAGTTACAGAATCACAACAGTTCATGACCCTACTTTGTCAAGCATTGGGATTCAACTGAACCAAAATGAGTCAGCTGACTGGTCACAGCATGAGCTGCTCCCTTGCTCCGGCATTTGATGTCTCCGGAGAAGCTCAGCTCCTCGGCTCCACTGAATGAAATAAATTTTGGTCAAAGGGAACAAGACCAAAGGTTTTGGTGGGACCTTAAAAATGTAATAACTGATCCAGACAATTGGGTCTTGTGGATATCCGGTCTTCGCCAGACTCCTTGAGCATTTTTACTATTAAATTCAAAAACATATTAGACAAGATCAAAGGTTTCGATGGGATCCCAAAAATTTAATAATTTTTGGACTTATTGTTCCAGACAATCGAATCTTGTAGATTTCCGAGTCTTCGCCAGACCCCCTTAACATTTGCCTATTTATCCACAATCAACTGCTTGATTGTGATTGATCCATTTTGGAGTTCTCTAACAACTTACGGCCAAACAACCAGTCAAATGAGAAAACCAGGTTCAAATATGAATTCAGCAAGCATGTTTACTCCACTATCTGATCTCTAATCGACTTCAGATAGGTCTTTTAGAAAGTAACATTGAGAGCCGGACCTTTCGATCTAAATTTCCGGGCTTTCGCAAATTTTGCAAGCTTATCCGTCAAGGAGATAAAGTTCAAAACTCGATTCGGCATGTCTCCTTACCCCATATCGAATCTCTTTAATCGACTTCAGAAACAACTTTGAGCTTCAACCAAATTTCCAGTTTCGGCCGGATTCCGGGTGAATCGTTTGTCCGGCAAGAAAACTAAGTTCAGTTATGGATTCATCGGGCCTCCTTACCCCTTAAACGGCTATCTCATTAGCTTATTAATCATATTTTTTACCCTTAATCGGAAACGCCCTCCTCTGCCTCTAAATAGCTGCGACAGCATAAATATAGCTGCATGGCTGAAGGCTGCAACAGCATGTCTCCTCACCTTATTTCGACTATGTCATTGGGTTTTAAAACTGCATGCTAAATTTCTGGATTCCGGGCGATCTACTTGTCTGGCGAGAAAACAAATTTTCATATTCGGATTCAGCATGTCTCCTTACCCTTCAGTCGATCCTCTAATCAACTTCAGATTCAACTTTTACTTTTTACAAATTTTTCAATTTTTGCCGGATTCCGGGTGAACTACTTGTCCGGCGAGAAAAAAAAAATCGTATTCGATTCAGCATGTCTCCTATCTCATTAGATTAAAAAAAAAAAAAATCGCCCCTTAATTTGAAACCATACTCCCCCTCCCCTAAATATACACCTATGGAGCGCATCTACGAACTCGACCTTTCCCTTGCCCAAAGAATGCTCAAGTTTCATCAAAATATATCATTTCCTTCGAGAGTTACCGTGCTGACAGACGGACGGATAGACGGACAATTTTTACAAAGTCATAGGTATCCCTCCACTTACGTTTTGGGATCCCAAAAATCAGAACTTCCTGCCTTACTTTTGCCAAATTTCCAGTTTCGGCCGGATTCAGGCCGAAATACTTGTCCCAAAAAAAACTAAAGCTCAAAAACGAATTCAGCATATCTCCTTACCCGTATATCGAACCTCCAATCAACTTAAGATAAAACTTTTACTTTTAACAAATTTCCCGGTTTCATACGGATTCCGGGCGAACTATATGTCCGGGTAGAAAATGGATCGTCATATACAGATTCAGCATGTCTTCTTACCCCTAAACCGGACATCTAATCAACTTCAAATAAAACTTTTACTTTTAACAAATTTCTCGGTTTTGGCCGGATTCCGGGCGAACTACTTGTCGGACAAGAAAGTTATTTTCATATACGTCTTCAGCATGTCTTCTTACCCCTAAATTGACTATCTTATTAGCTGGTAAAATATATTTTGTTCGCCCCTTAATTTCAACCGCCACCCCCAATGTACGGCTACAGAGACGATCTACGAACTCGACCTGTCCCTTGATTCAAAGAACCCTCACACCAAGTTTCATCATAATATCTCATTCAATTCGAAAGTTATCCGTTATCGTGCTGAAAGACGGACGAACAGACAACTTTTACGAAGTCATCGGTATCCCTCCACCTACGTTTTGAGATCCCAAAAACTCAATGACGATTATCAAACCAAAGAAAGACAACTTCGCAACTTTAACAAAGTGTCGTCGAAGGCTTGACAATCCAGCCACTTACAACCCAATAAAATATTGACGGTTTAAATCAAATTCAGAAGGCAAACATTTAAAAAGCTTTACTGCTGATATAATAACAGAGGATTTTCCCTCTCTAATTTTTCGCGTCCACCTGTCCATTCTAATTTGATGTAGGCTACACTCGGAAACCAAGGAACCCACAACAGCCTTCTCGCCACTTAATCTTCTCAGGATCCTGGAGGTGCTAACAAGAAATGTTTTGCATGATTAAGTGCTGGTCCCAACCAACCGCTACATTTGCTAGATTCGACCGGTGTTGATCACTAATTTAATTGACCAGAAGAATTAAACAACAAAGACTTGAGGTGGAAGTAACAAGATCTGAAAGCTAAAATGGCACACGCAATGGTAGTTAGCATATACTTCAGTTAATAGTCGCATAGGGTCCGAACATTCAAACGGGACATCTTGGACACACGCTTTCACCGACTATCAAGTCGGTGAATTCAACATCGTTCAAAAGGTTGTTTAAGGGAAAGAGGGGCACCGATTGAAAAGAAGTTCCATCTGAACGGGATTCTAGATTCTAGATTCGTTGGGGTAGGAAATTGAATATTCGGGACTTTCGAGGTGCTAATCTCGAATCTTCCCGTAGAAAGATTGTCAGAATCCGTCTTCTGTTCGAAGCCGCAGATACGGTGAAACTGTATCGGTTCCCGATGCTTACATCTATGTCAATATCAAGGATTTTTTTGTTCCAGGGGTGAAATTCGGAGTCAGCATCTTCGATAACCTGTGTTCTGATGGACTTTAGCAGCGCAAAAGGGGGGAAACGGAGAGCTTCGTGAAGTCGCAAGCGCCAACAACGGACTTTTCAAACAGTGGTGTGTCAAGGTGAGATTGTGTCATACCGACCGCACTCTGATGGGTACGATCCTAATAGTTAAGTTACCCAACCCCTCAAGAATCAAAAGCCAACCGAAAATGGAATTCTGCTGGAAATTTCACGTGAACGAATGAAACCGTTGCTACCAACAGTTGGTGTGACACCCAGAGTTTGTAAAAAGGGTATCGTTGCCCATTTCAGAGTTATAAAGATGGTGGCCAAGTACGGAAAGTTGTCAATCGACACAACGGAGTAACGGGCGTGAATATTACTTGCTAGCTAGAGTTATTACTGCTATGACAGTAGCAGCAAAATAGAACTAGTTAGCAGTGGCAAAACTAGGGGCTGCCCCCCACGAAAAATCCCGTCGGTAAGTCGTCAGTGTTTGTCGACGATACCGACAAAAGCTCTGTCGTAAAAACAGGAAGCTTCTTGCTGGGAAATCGGCAGCGTTTGTCGATGCGGAGACGGTGCGCGGGTTCGTTTTCATTGCCGGCAAGAGCTCTGACAGAACATTTTCCTCATACCCTTTCTGATACCGACAGAAGCTGAGTCTGTAATCAGGAAACTTCTTGTCTGAAATTCGGAATTTTTTGACGGTGTGGAGACGATACCGACAAAAGCCTTGTCGGGAAGTCAAGCCGATGACCGGATCGAGATCCTGATATCGGTTGTTTTAGTTTTCGATACGATGATCGGGAAAAGTCTTGTCGGTAATATGGGAACTCTCTTTTTTGGTCTGTTTACATCCAGAATGGATAAAAATCTTGTCGTTAAATTTCGTAATTGTGAACTGTTTGTGAGTGCCAAGACGTTTTTATCTGGTGACTGGAAAATTCTCGTCGGTAAATCAGAAGATGTTTTGGGTAGAGCAGTAACCGAACACTTTTTCGTTCCGTTCTGTTCCTAGACCGTAAACGGCAAGCTTGTTTCCTTGGGTTGTCCTTGAGTGATTTCTTCCAGCCCACAAACTGCCCTTCTGGGTTGATCTGGCTGTCCATGGTAGGCTATAATCAATCTGGAAAATAGTCCACTTTTGGTGACTTATGACTTTCAAATTCCTATTAGTGATACCCCGACCAACTCCGCCTACCGAGGTTGGATCAGGTCAGGATATCTGAATAACACATCAAGGTCACATGACCGCAATATTGCCAAGTTCACCTCAATCGATCAACTCATTTTGTCCCTAAGCGTTTCGGAAAATGTTATCCCCCACAGCACTACCACCACGGGTGTTTTTCGTAAAAACAGTTGACTTTTTTAATGAAAACAGTCGGATTTTCTGAAAATTAGTCGATTTTTTGTCGAAATAGTCGGTTTTTCTGAAAATCAGTCGATTTTTATGGCACTTGCAGCCTCTGGCTCAAGTGCCATATACCGATCACAATTCCGTCTGTCGGTCTGTCGGTCTGTCGGTCTGTCGGTCGGTCCGAGTTTTTTTGTCCCACATATCCGAGTTAGGGTACTTCCAGATGTGCTAGGACAATGAAACTTGGCAGGCATATCAGGGACCCGACCAAACTAACCTGGAAATAATCAGTTTCCCGATCCGACCATATGGGGGGGAGTGCGGGGCGCTGGAAACTTGCAAATTTAGGGCATTTTGTCACTTTTTTCTGAGTTGGGGTATTTCTAGATGAGCTAGGACAATGAAACTTGGCAGGAATATCAGGGACCCGACCAAACGAACCCGGAAATAATCAGTTTCCCGATCCGACCATATGCGGGGGAGTGGGGGCGCTCGAAACTTGAAAATTTAGGGCATTTTTTCACACTTTTTCGAGTTAGGGTACTTCCAGATGAGCTAGGACAATGAAACTTGGCAGGAATATCAGGGACCTGACCAAAGTAACCTGTAAATAATAAGTTTCCCGATCCGACCATATGCGGGGGAGCTGGGGCGCTGGAAACTTGAAAATTTAGGGCACTTTGTCCCACTTTTTCGAGTGAGGGTACTTCCAGATGAGCTAGGACAATGAAACTTGGCAGGAATATCACGGACCCGACCAAACTAACCTGGAAATAATCAGTTTCCCGATCCGACCATATGGGGGGGAGTGCGGGGCGCTGGAAACTTGAAAATTTAGGGCATTTTGTCACACTTTTTCGAGTTAGGGTACTTCCAGTTGTGCTAGGACCATGAAACTTGGCAGGCATATCAGAGACCCGACCAAACAAAATTAGGAATAATCAGTTTTCTGATCCGACCATTTTGGGGGGGGGGTGGAGGGCAGGGGAATCCGGGAAACTGAGAAGTGTGTAACTTTCGAACGGATGATCGGATTGTAATGAAACTTCATAACTGAAGAGAATATATATCTGTAATGTCCCGTTTAAAGTCTTGACCGGATTCGGTAGCCAGGGGGGAGTTGGTGGGGGGGGGGAGACCGGAAATTTCAAGAAACGGTTAGAATGGAGGGATCGGAGTGAAACTTGCTGAGAAGAACAAGCATCTGCTCTAGATAAGTCCTTTAGACCATTGTACTGGATCCGGACACTTATGGGGGGGGGGCGGAATTCCGGTGATGGTGGTTTTTTGGATTTTCACGATGAAACTTGGCAGGCATATCAGGGACCCAATCAAACTGACTTCAAAATAAAAATATTGTCGATCAGATAATGGTGGGGGAGTGGAGGGAGGGGAATCCGCAGGGGAATCCGGGAAATTGAGAAGTGTGTAACTTTCGAACGGATGATCGGATTGTAATGAAACTTCATAACTGAACAGAATATATATCTGTAATGTCCCGTTTAAAGTCTTGACCGGATTCGGTAGCCAGGGGGGAGTTGGGGGGCGGAGACCGGAAATTTCAAGAAACGGTTAGAATGGAGGGATCGGAGTGAAACTTGCTGGGAAGAACAAGCATCTGCTCTAGATAAGTTCTTTAGGCCATTGTACTTGATCCGGACACTTATGGGGGGGGGGGGGTCCCGGAATTCCGGTGATGGTGGTTTTGGGGATTTTCACGATGAAACTTGGCAGGCATATCAGGGACCCAATCAAACTGACTTCAAAATAAAAATTTTGTCGATCAGATAATGGTGGGGGGAGTGGAGGGAGGGGAATCCGAAATTTTCAGTCATGCGTAATTTTGGAATGGTTGATCGGATTCGAGTGAAATTTAAGAATTCAACAGAGGACATTTCTCCGATGATTTTTTTCATATCCGGACCGGATCCGGCAACTATTGGGGGGGGGGGGGGGAAATACGTGCCCCGTTTAGAATGGAGGGATCGGGATGGAACTTTGTGGGAAGAACAAACAGATGCTCTAGGTAAGTCATTTGCTGAATCGGATTGGCTACGTGCACCGCGGGGGAGCTGGGTGGGGTGGGGGGGGGGGGGGGGGGGGGTGGACCGGAAATCTCGAGAAACGGTTAGAATGATGGTATCGGAGTGAAACTTGCTGGGAAGAACAAACATCTGGATAAATCTTTTACATTATTTGACTGGATCCGGACACTTGAAGGGGGGGGAGGGGTCTCCCGGAATTCCGTTTTTGGGGGATTTTCACGACGAAACTTGGAAGGCATATCAGGGACCCGGTCAAACTGACTTGGAATAAAAAAAAATCCTCGATATGATAATCTTGGGGGGGGGGGAGTTGAGGGAGGGGAATCCGGAATATTGAGTCATGCGTAACTTTGGAACGGGTGATCGGATTCGAGTGAAATTTAATAATTAAACAGAGGACATTTTTCTCTTGTGACATTTTTATTTCCGGACCGAATCCGGCAATTATCGGGGGGAGGGCGGAAAATACTTGACCCGCTTATACTGGTGTGATCTGGATCGAACTTCGTGGGAATGACAAACAGATGCTCTGGATTAATCATTTACAGAACCGGATTGGCTCCGGTTATTATGGGTGGAGTTGCAGGAGGGGGAGGGGGGTCTGGGATTCCGGTGATCGCGCGTTAAGGTACTTCCTGATGTGCTAGGACGATGAAACTTCGCTGGAATATTGGAGACTCAACAACATTTGCTTAGAAATTGCTACTTCCCAAATCCGATTATTCCTTAAAGTACCAATCTTGACCGCAAAGTAAAAAAAATACTTTTAAGCAATATATGATTTCGTGATGCCCATCAGCCCATTAGCAGTTTTGCCTCAAGGGTTTTGCTTACAAATGAAGTTCCAGCTCCCTTATAGCGCGCATCTCAACCGCAAAGTCGAAACTTACTCTTGATCAATCAAATCATCTTGACACATGCAAGTGCCATATGAGCTTACAGCTCTTGTTTTCAAAACTGTCATTTTTTTATGTGTTCGGACACATAAATGGTATCTGCGCCTACCGCCTATCAAGCATCACTCGAATCGGAGCATTTCCGAAAAATTCCAGCTTGAGCGGCTTGAGCCTGAAGAGGACCCTTGCCAAGAAGGGCCGAAATATTGCTCGAATAAAATGTAGCTGACTTATCCGTTTTGCACCGTCAAATAGGATCCCAATGGGCCTACCGGTCCGGTACCCCAGCCCCACCTTCACACCACGGACGTCAGACTACATGTCTAGGTCCCATGAAATGTGTACCTTTCAAGTTTTATCCCAATCACTCCATCCGTTCGGCCCGTACGCGTATTACAACATTTCCGAGACCTCCTTGCAACACTGTTATCGACGCAGATAAATGGAACATCTTGGGCATGTTTCAGTCAAATCCGATCACTTTCTGGGGCCCATAAACCCGTTTGGTTTGTGAGGCGTATCCCAAAGTTACCGTGACCGCCACCTTCTACTCACAGTTGTCGGATTTCGTTCGGAAACAGAAGCAGTATCTCAGCCCCTTTGGCAGTTATCGTGGTAACAGACGGACAGACAAACCTTACGAAGTCATAGACGCTAGCGTTTTGGAATCCCCCGAAGCCGCTTAGTTTACAAGCGAAAAAGACAGCAGCGCAAATCTTCAAGCAGTGAAGTAATCTGTGCAGTGTCTATCACTACTTTTCTGGTTCGCAAGTGTGTTCCTGGTTCCATGTGATAACCATTGGTGCCGGAAGTGAATGACAAATTCATGAACTTTCGTTAGAAAACCATCTCAGTTGATATGTTACAATTTGTTATTATAACTGTTGTAAGATGCGTTCGCGTGGAACGTACGCCGTTGCAGCCCTTTTTTTTCGGTGAATTGATAAATCTTGTCGGTAAAATCTGGGCTTGCCCCCCCCCCCCACGAAAATGGGCTAGTTTCGCCACTGCTAGGGCGCAGCGCCAAGACCCATGCTTCGCAAACGGGGCATACTCATAGCGCCGCCCACTACACTTGCGGCATTTAAAGAGAGACAAACTTGCGGGTTTAGAAATTTCTAGTAAATCTAAAATGCATTCTTGAAACATCGGGAACCAAGGGAGCTTGATTTTTTTTTTCTCTGTTCAGGATATGAAGTTATTGGAGCCAGCGCTGGTGCACGACTGATTGAGTTTCAGTTGGGACGTTCTCTACCGCTGGTGTTCTGCTATTCGAGTGTTTGTCACTTTTTTCAAGTCTTGGGCGTTACTCTCTAGTGTCATTTTGCTCTGGACACTAGAAAGGATCTGATAAGATGTTCTGATAAGATGTTCTGTTCCCACAAACAGCCATTTCTGTGGTCGCTAACGCGCATCGCTCCAGCTTGGACTGCTGCGGGTCTGGGATAGAGTTTCGCCCTATGGTACTGTACCTTTCCCTCGAAAGATGACCGAAAGTAGGGAGATTTGTGAAAGTGTGCTATTTTTTTTTTGCTCTTCTCAATGTGTATACACATCTTCGTACCATGCGGGGTGCACGTTTTTTCTGCATAATCCGTAAGCCAACATTATTCACAAATGCCAGACAATAAAATTCGTCCCTTACAGCAGTAAGCCTATCAATCTCCTCCACTCTTTAATGACTTTGTAGGTTAAATTGAGTTGAATGGCTTACTGGACACCCCTTTTTACCGCTCCAGGCCAACGAAATCATCTTTGCGGAATCCACCAAATCCACGTTCCAAGCATAGACCATATTCAACCATCCATGGGTAACAGCTGAGAATCTGTCATTTCCAAGATTTATCCGATTTTCAGTACAAAAATACAATATAGCCTACTCGACTAAGTTCCTTGCGACAAAGACATAAGGGATCACAAAAACAACAAGAAAAGCAACACACATAAAACGTACATACTAAAAAAAGGCGAGGGAAAATAATACTATGGTATTCCAAGTTAAAGCGATATTCCAAACTGGTTATAATATCCTGGGGTCTCTCTGTTTGGTACAGAAAAGAAGGTGGTTGAACGACGTGCCATCTTTTATGAACCTGGAAGCTTTATCACACTGAATTCTTAAATGATTCCTCGCACAAGTAGCGTGTCTGACCCGATGTTTTAAGATAGGTGACTACTTTAAAACTCTCTCTGCTTTCAAAAAATTAATTGGTATTTCTGATCAAGAAGCTACAATAACTGTTAGCCGATTCGCTCAGAAATAGACAAAAACGGCAGGCGTTTAAACCAGTGTAGTACCGACAGGAGGAGTAGACTAAGCTACTATACGAAAAGCATAATCTAGGGAACAAATATGGATGGACAGGTTAGGGAACTAGAGTTTGTATTACAGGAACGACGGGTCATCTAACTATCAACAAGAAGAAATAAAGATGAGCACCCCTCTTCCCTGACCCAGAGTAGAATCATGGCAAACCATCAAATTTCAAACTCGCTTGTTCTCGGGGCATCCCCACTATTCCTCTATGACTACTGCACGGCAGCTTGCGCACACTACCATACAAGAATCAACACGTGAATGTTTTCACATCTGGTTCGGGCCGGGTCGGCTGTACCGATCACAGGTCGCACAAATTTCAGACGGCTCACGGTTATATGGAGACTTGTTCCCTTAAGAACCTTATTCGTTCTTGCTACAAAATCGTCACTGTCAGTACGCCTTCCGGATACATGTATCTTTTGGCACTGAGGCCGTCACCGAAATACTCTTCTGGTCGCTTTGATACTTTGGTATGTCTAGGGTCCACTGGGAGGGGCATTTTGGAGGGGACTGGTCTCCTTCGTCGCTCCTTGGATTTCTCAGCTTGAAGTTTCCGCTCCTCTTTACTCCAGTACCGGCCAATCTAGAAAACAGAAGAAATGTTGGCGTTGTTAACAAAAGTAAAGGTATCCGAACAGGGGCTAGGTTCGTCTTGGTTGCCTTCATGCTTTTCCAGTGGCGTAACCAATTCGCCATATTTCAGTACAGCGCTTCCAAGTGGACTAGTTTCTGTTAATCCCACAATGCCTCACCATCAGCAATTGTGATAGACATAGTCAGAATAGATCCACAGGTTAATTAGTGGAAAATCTGCAATTTGCTTGCCACGTAATGGAGGTTTTGAATATGTCAAAAGTGAAAGTTACCCACCCCTTATGGATCCGACTTTTTACTACGTCTAAAAGGTAAGGTAAAATTTTATTGACAAATATCACAAGTGTCGATTATGAGGCAATGGGGTACTAAAAGTGCTAACACATGATCAGGATTTCCCGGCCGGATTTCCCGCACTTTCATCATCAAGTTAACATATTTCAAGTTTTCCTTGTGGAAGTGATGATGGTGCCAAAAATCCGGGCAGGAATTCCAGTCCGGGAGCTCCCGATCCTGATCGTGTGTCCGCACTAGCCTTATGACAGAAACCAGTCCACTTGGAGCCTGAACCGAAAAAAGGCGAATTTACTCAGGTACTGTTCCAACGGAAGATCTTCAACTGCTTCACGGCTTGCCTTGACGGCTTACCGACGAAACGTCCCCGTGACAAAACGTCCCCGGCGAAACGTTCCCGTGACAAAACGTCCCCGTGTCAAAACGTCCCCGTGTCAAAACATCCCCATGACAAAACGTCCCCAAGACAAAAGGTCCCCACGGCAAAACGTCCAGACGCATAGATTTTTAAGTTCGCCTCGATCTTAAGGTGCATGATCGAGGTAAAACAACTTCAGAGTGTGCACTACAAATCTGGGACCATTCCTTATAAGCAGGAAAGAACGGACATAGGACCGGTTGCTTCATAAATGTGTTGTTTTCAGTTAAATATGTAGTGTAATATGCCTTGCAATTGACTCGTAACTGATCAGTTCTAGGTTGTTTGAAGCAACATGCACAGTCTGAGGAGCACCAATAAGCTCCTCAGAGAAAGGGGAAGCCCGCAGTGGCTTAAATAGAGCCAAGCTAGGAAAATATAAAAATAAGCGTAGTGCCGTCATGCTAGATAAAAATGACATGGGAAGCGAGAAAACGAAAGCGGGTGGAACGATTAGTAAGATAGAGAGACATAGCAAATCTAGGTTAGACGGGTTTGTTCCTTTGATAAAATCCTTTGATAATGAATATCATCAAATTAAATATCGAACACAAGCGAGATCAGTTAGTTATGTCGCAGCGTAAACTAACACACAAATAAATCAATTAAAGAAAAGATAAAACGAAAATTTACAAACTACTACATCTTTGCGCTTTCTTTAAGAAATGGCTACAGCGGGAGCAACACTTTGGGTTGTTTCTTGACTATCGGTTAAATGCTGAAGTAGTCAGCCCATCGTGGTTTTCAAAAGTTTATATTCCAAGAACATTTTTTGTCTGAACTGATGACGCAATCAGTTATCTCATAGGCCGAGCTATCCCTCAGCGAAAAAAAAAATCTATAGCCGGGGGCGTTTCGCCAGGGGACGTTTCGATCGGGGGCGTTTCGCCACGGGGACGTTTCGCCAGGGGACGTTTTGTCGACAACCCGCCTTGACACCCGGAATAAGCTTCGCCATCACGTTTATATATATATACATATATATTTATTTTTGCCCGCTTACAAAAGGGAAAAAGCGGGGTACATAAAGAGAAAGAAAAAGAAAAGAAGAGAAGACACTTAGGAAAATATATACACGCACTAAACATAATACTAAAATCTATACCACGAATCGAGTTAGTATATGGTGTGCGCAAGCATTTAAAGCTCTTGCTCGAGCACTTGTTTCGATTTTATGTATTTTTTCGGTGGGGTTTATTATTTCATATTTTGCTGATAATTCCGTGTTTGAACTTCGGAGAGGGACGAACAGGGGCAAATCAAATACCCTCAGGTCCCTAACGATTTCTTACTACGGAGGGAGAGACACAAATTACAAAACACGTTCCTAAAGAATTTTGAGAACGTAGGACATATTTTTGGAACGTCAACGGCCGTCCAATCGTTTCCTCCAGCTACAGCCTGACCAGGACCTGGCCAAGAAGGGCCGAAATATCAAAGGTTATTTTTGCGTCATTTTTATATGTTTCGCAGTCAACTTCGGCCGAAAGATAATCTATCTCGTTTCTACTTTCTTTGGTCCTTTAAGTCTCAATTATGCTCCCCATCCAGGCACTTCCCCTTGGACTTCACATTCCTTGTAAATACAAGACCGGTTGAACTGAAACCACTTATTAGTTTTCAGCCGGGAGTCAAATCCTTTGTAAGCGAATATCGAATTTAGAAGACTCTAAGGGGAAAGTCGATCGCAGAGATAGGGTCCGCTTCTTTTTCGTCCCGCTGATTCAATTTTCGGAACTACTAAGAGGCAATTTGGCCACTGAGTTTCAATTTGGGAAAAGGCGTACCGCCCCAGAAGAGCTATTCCCAGTATTTCTTTTCCGATCTTTCGCCCGGAAGGCGGACAGGAGGCAAGGAGGATGAATGACCCGATAACCCGTTCGGTGGAGTTATGACCATTTGAAGTGTTTAACATAGTATCTGATATGTATTTGTACCGGGTTAAAGCCAGGCTTCACCTTCCAGAGTTTTCTTCAGGATTCCAGACAGCCGTTTTCGTCGAGACGGATCTGGAAGATGACGCCAGGCCAAGATTGTCTGGAAGTCCGGGGTGTTGGAAACCCCTGATTCCGGATGTCTGGAAGGTGCCATAGAGGCAACCCGTTCGAGAGACACAACAAATATGCAAATGTAGGAAGAAAAGGGAAAGTGATTGACAGTTGTGATTGGGATGCAAGAGCTATTTGAAACATAGAGGGGAGATCTAGGAAATGTTGAAGAATAGCAAAATTAGCTGTCATCATTATCATGAAAATCTGGAAGGTGACGCCTGGCTTTTACTATTACCATCATATTACTGCGCCGCGAGGCAAACGAATTCTCCCCAGGTGGTGAGAGTTTTTCATTTCAGGGGCTTTACCAGCATAGCATAGGTGATGGGGATAAACTAGTTCTATTCAAGAGACGTATCAGCATTCCCCAGCCACACGTAGATGATGCCTCTACAGTCTCAGAAAGACTGAAGCAAATTCGGTTCTTTCTTTTCTCGCAT
This sequence comes from Branchinecta sandiegonensis, assembly GCA_030848855.1. Taxonomy (NCBI): domain Eukaryota; kingdom Metazoa; phylum Arthropoda; class Branchiopoda; order Anostraca; family Branchinectidae; genus Branchinecta; species Branchinecta sandiegonensis. Next base: position 15,385,182 of record JAUPMV010000003.1, on the reverse strand, counting down.
CACGTCCGCAGCAGGCAGTTATGGCTCTTCTGCCCAAAAGTCGGAGTCGAATTCTGAAACGGGTCAGTTGATTGGGAAACCTATGTCCGTCACGGTCAACTACTGTCATCATCACAAACACCAATATGGGAACGCCTAGACAGTTGATTGAAAACACTAGATTGGTTGAGACAAAGCAGGTTACTGAGACCAAGAATAAATAAGGGAAGAATTGAGAACTCACATAACCCCGATGTCAGCATCCTAGATCTCTTTTCGTCCGATCTAATTTATCGGGGGTGGAGCCTGGGTGGAGCTTCACGTGTTGCCTCTTGCAGTATTAAGTGTTACCTCCAGAGCAAAAGTGATGAAGCAGTCAGAAAAGGCGGGAAGTTCAAACAGTGCAGATTCTGAGGATTATATAAATGGAAACTCCTTTTCAATCTCGGGTCAGATTTGCAATATGAAGCTCATGTTGTCACGACCCTTCACAAAGACGGTGAAGCCCAAGGGAATGCGGCATCTGATAACTCAGGGGAGCAATTCAGCAACTTGAACGCTGAAGCATAGACCTAACACGCATGCATTTAGTTCAGATTCAATAGGACTGGTGTAAACATTAGTAATTTTATTTTGGTCTTCACAGGACTGTAAAGAATCGCTTCTAGAAAAGGTATTAAGCTTGGACAATATTTAGCTGTCGAAATGTACTCAATGAGTTACTATGTTTTGTTTTTAAGTTGTACTCTACACGAAATTTAGTTCATATCATTTTCTCGTGTAGTTGCGAAAAACAGAAATTAATGATTGCTGACTGCAGGATATCTTTCAAGACGTATCAGTTTGTGATAACAACTTAATATTCTTGGTCCAAAAGGTAGATCATTATCTCGGATAGTTGCAATTTACATCTGCCCAAATTTGTCATTGTCTATGCCTTTTCGTAATCGTTTTTTTTTTCATTATCATGTTTTTACATCATTCAAGTTGGAATTCGGGCATAGCTGGCGAACTGTACTCAAAGAGTTGTTATGTTTTGTTTTTAAGTTGTACTCTGAACACACAATTCAGTTCATAACATTTCCCGGTTAGTTGCGAAAAACAGTTGGCTTGAAGTATTTCCTAATTTAAAATTTTAATTGCTTACTGAAAATGATAATTGTACAGTACCATTCAAAACGTCTACATTTGAGATAACCCTTTTTTTATTTTTGGTCAAAATTTATATCATTATCTCGAGTAGTTGGCTAAATGTTTCATTATCCATCCTATTGACAGTCTTTTTTTTCATCACTAAGAATCTGCCATAGAGATTGCATGAATGTTTGGAAGCGTGTCCCTTCCTTCTTTAAACTTTAGTGTTCAGTCCAAATCGGTCCTTTTCTGCCTTTATTTTCGTCATCCTTGAATGTAGGATTGCACGACTGCACGATTTCACTGTACTTTAGCCCCTTGTCTCGTCTTTTAAACTAGTGGTAGCAGCGATTTGTTGGAGGGAGAAGGGCAAAATGTCGGCCTCTTTCGGTTTAATTTGAATTTGGCGCACTTCCTTGACGCGAAGCACGGCGATCAGAAGAAATAGCGCCAATAATTACTCTGTGGTCTGGACAGGCGCCGAATAGGCTCCACCCCCGGTACTTGAGGATCGGGCAGAAAACAACGTCCCATGATTTAAGTCTTCTCAATTCTTCCCTTATTTATTCTTGCTGAGACCAAAGTTTTGACCCACAACTACTCAAGTCAAGTCTGTGATTTACATACTAAATGAAAGAGTCTAACGACTGCCCACCCCCCTCCCGACATTCGCTGAGTCTTCAAAACAACGCAGGTTACTGAGACCAAAGTTTTCACCCTCAACTGCTCAAGTCAAGTCTGTGATTTAGATACTAAATGAAAGAGTCTAACGACTGCCCACCCCCCTCCCGACATTCGCTGAGTCTTCAAAACAACGCAGGTTACTGAGACCAAAGTTTTCACCCTCAACTGCTCAAGTCAAGTCTGTGATTTAGATACTAAATGAAAGGGTCTACCGACTGTCCCACCCCGCACCCGACTATCACTGAGTCTTCAAAAACGGGTTACAAAAACAACAAAAAAAACTGCAGCGCGTTTTTGCGGGAAAAAAAAAGTAAATAGTATGCACTACAGCGAAAATAAGGCTTTTTTTTAGCGGTTCTTCTGTTTATTAACAGTGTTGACCAACAGAGTACTGTTGACCGCCAAAACGTCCCTGTTGATCAACAGAGGTGAATCTTCGCCAGAACATTCTGTTTGAAAAATCTCGCTGTTATGGTTTATTTATAACTTTATGGTTTATTTATAACTTGTGAGTTGATGTTATTATAGTTTGTAGTACAAGAAAATGTCCGCCATTTGGCCTCGAGCCTCTCTCTGCCAAATTGGCTCTTTATGTTGAATTTAGTTTGAAATAAACAGAACTTGAACTTAACACTCCATAAACTGACCAACAGACTTGCTCAACAGCACTTTAAAATGTTGGTCGAAAACAAACAACAATGTTGGCCACAGAGGTTTCTGTTGGTCGCTAGAACGCACTGCGTCGATCCCCATTGGCTCAATGTTGAACCGCCGAAAAACGACTTTACTGTAAGCTGCCTAACAAACTGACGGGGAAGTTCAAATAGCTACATCACGGGATTAGCTGGATATCCGTCAGGTAAAATTTGATCTTCGCTTTAAGTACATCTTTATCAAGGTCTTGTCAATGGCTAACAAATGTTTTATCCTACGCTAAATAACAAAGCGAATTGAAATTCAAGAATTTAGGGAATAGAAAGGGAAAATGATGACGGAGCAAGCGTTGTTGGATTAAAAAATAGTTTCTTAGAGTGCGTGCCGGGATTACTGAGGAGTTGTAGCCGGAAAAAGTAAGAAAGATGCTATGCGGGGGAAATGACCTATTATACTCAAGAATAACGAAATTGCCACAAGGGTTAAAAGTCATAAAACTCTCCTTGTATATTCAACACTTAGATGACACATCTCAGATTTCGCACTACTATAAAAAGTAAGCACTTCTAAGAATACAACTCCCCAGAGCGTTGCCGAAAATAAAACTCCTCACATAATCAACTCTTGCATTCTCATTCGATTTCTGGAATTTCGCCATTCTTAAAAAAAGCAGGAACTCTTTACAGTAGTCTTGCAATCAGAATACCAAACTTCTTTGACATCCAGACGGGAAAAATTCAACATGAACGAAACTGCGCACGTTCGCCGGAAATTCGCTCACGAAAAAACACTTGGCAAACTTAATGATAAGCACGCCCAGCTTATTTGCTGGTAAACACAAAACCGAACGCTGAAACCATACATGGTAATGTACTTGCGCTTAAGATACGCTTCATCATTTTGCCTGACAAAGGAAAACAACAAATGTTGTGACCGCATCAAACTACCAAAATCCATGTTTTGTCTACAGATTTCATAACCCCATTACCATATGAATGATACCGTTTTCGGTTTGATAAGGTGTGGCGAATACCGCGACATGCTAGGATGTCCATTTATAGTTTTGCTGTGCGGTATTTGTTTAAGAGAAAGTGACAGGTCGTACGTGTGGTCTAATTGTTAAATGAGAAAAAGCAGACTTATTGATTTTTTTAAACGATTACTATCGCTTATTTTTCAAGGATGGTCGTCGGCACACTGACGGACGTTCACAAGGATGCGCAATTTCAAGAGAAAATACTTTGGAATTTATCTGCAATCAGGGGCGTCACTACCGGGGGGGGGGGGGGGGAGGCCCCCCCCCAATGTTGTCGGCCAGTCGGTAAAAAATAATCGATTTTTCGTCAAAACAGTTGATTTTTTTCATTAAAACAGTCGACTTTTCTGAGAATCGGTCGATTTTTCGTCAAAACAGTCGTTTTTTCCTGAAAATCGTCGATTTTTCGAAAATGTCGTTTTTTTTTCTTGAAAACAGTTGTGTTTTCTGCAAAAACAGTCGGTATAAAATACCAGCCAGTCGGTAAATTCCTTGGCCCCCCCAAACATTTTGACTAGTAACGCCTGCGCAATCGTTTCAAAATATTTCAGTGTAGCAGAGGGCAAAATAACGCTAGGGAATAGCGCCAAGACTTAGTCGTGCACCAGCGCCGGCTCCAATAACTTCATATTCCGAACAAAGCAAATAAAAGATAAAACTTCCACTCTTTCCTTGATGTGTGCAGCTCGCATCCAAGCTTTGCTAGACCTTTATAAACCCGCAAGTGTGTCTCGCTCTATGCCGCCAGGGTCGTGGGCAGCGCTATCAGTATGGCCCGTTTGCGAGCCATGGAAAGCATAGGTCTTGGCACTACTCCCTAGGGTTGTTTTGCTCTGGTACTGCCTTTCAAATGTTGCAATTTGTAAACGGATAAGACTTCAATCCATTTTAATTCAAGGGTTTTGGTTAGAAATGAATTCCTAGCACCCTTAAAGTGCGCATAAACCGAAAAGTAAAAAAAATACTTTTGACCAAACCATGTATATTCATGATCCTAAAGGGTCCAGGGTCACTTTTGCCTCAAGGGTTTGGTTGCAGATGAATTTCTACCGCCTTTAAAGTGCTCATCATCACAGCCAAGTGCAAAGGAAAAAAAAATTACATTTTTACCAAACAATACATTCTCGTGATTTTCAATGGTCCATCGTCATTCTTATCTCCAGGGTTTTGCTATGATCACAACAAACCCACGAATTGGCGAATTCCTACTTTCATCCTTTTACCAAGCCTTGCAAGTGACATATGAGCTACTAGCTCTTGTTAAAACTGTTCAATCAGATCGCAAATCTTATACCATCTCATGACGAATATGTTAGGATTATAAACGAGCGACGACGAATTTCTGTTTCAATTTATCTGAAAATTTAATGAGCACTTGCAAGCGGTAAGATCGAATTTCGCGCTGGGAACAAGACCACTCTCCAGGTGCAATTAAATATGCCATATTTCGCTTGGCTACGTGCAAAGTATCGCAGAAAAGAAGATTATCCCCACCCGCATATTTTGTTTTGCAGTTGACATGAATTGCTTCTCATCACTGAAACACGAAGAGCCAGGAGGACAAATGTCATATTTAATAGAAAACAGTTTCGAATTTCGGCAAGATCAAAGCAAGACAAAACAAAAACACCACGCTCACATGACATATTATTTGGAACGATATCACCTATCAATGTTTACGCTAGATTGTGTTACTGGAAAGGAAATGTTACTTCTAATAAGATTCTGAAACCTGAGCACTAGATAAGAAATGTATAGTGTTTTTGCATAATGTTTTCCGTTATCTAGCCAACCGCGTTTTCTATGATATTGGGTCATCTACAGAGGTGTATTACACTTAAGCTACACTTAAGCGCAAGACGTAAAACTACTAAATTCGTTATTAAATGTTGTAATATTTAAAGCTGCCATGTGTATTTACTTTATCCTTAAATTTTTGGCACACTCTTTCCATTTCTGTAAGCATTTAGACCTACATATAAATATAATTGCTTATGTATACGTGTTTATGGTATATACATGACTAATCTGTACAACATCTCTATGGTTATATGCAATGCATATATGTATATTTAGATATCAGAGGCAGTTTCGCCTTCTAATTTTTGAGCACTAAAGTATACCTTATTTGCCATAAAGCGTGTTCCACCCTACTTACCGTAGTTACTACGCATGACGTCACGAATTCTAACTTCTTGGCGTCAAGGCTGGAACGCATTTTTCTATTTTCAGCAAAATATCTTCCCACGGGTTAATCCGGCCAATCACATCACAGAGATTCGTAGTTAGCACGCTTATTACGCCCCCGGGCGTGGCAAGCAAATAGTTACTATTTCGAGAAGGTTGGAACGGTAAGCGTAGTAGCTTTTCACGAGGTTGGAACGAAAGTAGTAATCAATAGTTACTATTGTCAGAAGGGTGGAACACGCTGATAGTAAACTAGAAGACCCGAGACGGCATCTTTGAAATGTATCGCTTGCCACTTATAATCTTCGAAGTATGCTGTGGCAAGACCAGGGAAAAACAGAGACAGGAATAGAGTGGAAAACGGCTGTTTGTACAGCAAATGTTATCTCCGATATCTGCTATCCACATGCAGTTTGTTTTAGTCGCGTTTTCCTCGTTTCTTCAAGCCTAATTACTACACTGTTATCGCCAAACCTGTCGCAAAACATTAGGCGGTCCCTTTGATGTGACAAGCTAAGGATTCATTGAGCGGAAATACTTGTTAAGAAAATATTCATTTGGGAATTCCGTGTATCACTGAAACCCTCAACTAGAAGGAGGTGGAAACGTTGGTAGCCTAGGCACACTGACGACTGTGCGTCTGGAAAGTAGTATCAGTAACTTAAATTCTCGAAAGTTCTTCATTTTGACGATGTGAAATCAAATCAGTTCGGTTCGTGGCAATTTGAATACAGATAATTTATTACAAAAAAAAACAACAGAAATTTAAATAAAGATTAAATTTCAACTGCGAATAGTTAATGTGAATATTTAATATACTTTATCTGGCGCTTTAAATTTATTGTTCGAAGTTCTTGCTGTTATAATACTTGTTCTGGTCCACGCATTTAACCTAATTTAAAAAAAAAATTAAAAAAAATATGAAATTAAACAGATTAAGATTATTTATAATTAGCTCTTTAAATACAGCTAGATTATTCAAAAACAAATATGTGAACCTTAATTCCTCATTTCAACTGTGGACATTGGGGTCGGTGCGTTTTGGCCTTATCTAGACGGTGTGACCCCCCCCCCCAAATATTGTCGGCAAAAAATAACCGAGTCGGCGCGAATCGCCACGATTTTTTGCCAAAACAGTTGATTTTTTTCATTAAAACAGTAGATTTTTCGTCAAAACAGTGGTTTTCTTTTGAAGATCAGTCGATTTTTTCGAAACTGTCTTTTTTTTCTTGAAAACAGTCGTTTTTTCTGCAAAAAAAGTAGGTAAAAATTACCAGCCAGTCGGTAAGTTCCTTGCCCCCCCCCCCCCCCCAAACATTTTGGCTAGTAACGCCTCTGGTGCGTGGATAAGATCACGAAACCACTGATAGAAAATCCCCTGGCCCACGATTTTAGCCAGGTATGATAGATTCGCTTACATCTAGGCTTGATGCCAAGGAATATCAAATGAGTGGTTTCCGTAGTTATTATATACCGATTCGGAAGTGACCTAAAGATTCAGGTTTAACCTCACGACCGTCCTTACTCTGCGGGTAAGTTAAACCTGCACACCAGAATCTGACAGAACCAAGAATATAAAAATGCTCACCTTTAGCTCTGACATTGCATCATCATCCGTAGTAAGCCCGGCTCGTTCCTCAGCTACAATCCTCGCCCGGTCTTTTAACACTTTATCTCTGACCGGCCTTCGGGAAACGTATCGGGTGCCATCTGGCCCTTTTTTGACCCTCCATTCCACCTCAGGTTCTGAACTCAAAACCTGACGCTGCTGCTTCAGCATATTGTCCCTAAATAGTTTTTGCTGCAGCATAATTGTCTGTTGCAAGTTCGCTGCATCTGTATACATCACAGTTGGAACGGGTACTTCCTGGGCTCTTGCGTCCCTCCTTGGGTCTACTACCCGGGAGTCGGGATTCGGTCGCGTAGATCTTGAGGTTTTCAAATCGTAGCTCCGTTCGAGTCTAGGACTACTGGGAACAGGCCGTCTGGGCTTCCCCTGGATTTGCATACAGCTGGGGCAGTTTTCACACTCGTCACTGGGTCTCATTGTGCTTATCTTTTTCACAGTTGGAGGGTTGAGAAAGAGGGTGGATTGACTTAGGTCTTGTCCTAGGGAAAGGGTTAACCGGGGAGAGCTCGTCTCCTTTGGTCTTCGTCTACTCTCACGACCTTTCAATCGCGCGGATTCATTACTACTGCTACTGTTCTTCGTGGATGCCGTTTTGTTCCAGCTGGAGATACCGGATTCTAATTTTGCCGAGTCTGTCATTTTGGGCGACCTTTCGAGAAGCTTTGGCTCTTCGCGCCAGTTTCCTGGCTCCACGTTCGCTACATCAAACCACTTCTCACATGTTTTTATCTCCTTCCTTGTCTGGGGGGAATCCGCCCAAATTACGTTTTTGGGCGTCTCAGGCGACGGCAAAACGTGCCTCAGCCACTGGTGGACGTCGCCACTTTTGTCCAGACTTCTCTCCTTGGAAACGATTTTTGGGCGTTTTGGGTCTTTTTTTGCTATCTTCCTTGGCTCATACGGAGCACAATAGATTGGCTCGTCAATCACAGTAGAGCCGGGGATTGTTTCATATATGTGTTCGACTTCAAATTCGGGCCAACGGTTGATTTTTTGGTGTTGATTAAGTTTTTGGCAATCAAGCTGGATGTCGTTTATCTTTTTCTCGACCTGAAAAAATAAGCCATCAGTCGTCAGCCGGTTTCCGTCAGTTGGTATTAGGCAGCTGAAGTGGCAGGAGCTCATTTCAGTCTGAAGAGAGAAAAGTAATCAGCTACGGTGGAGCAAAAACGGACGAAGTCATATCAATTCTCGTGATGGACAGCTGAATTAAAGTGGAACCGAGTCCTGCAACACCTTCGACTGTAATATCATTTCCTGCTAGTTTTTAGGCCACGGACACCCAACTATTAAATAACTTGTGTCTGGTATTCTTTTTTATGCTCATGGAGCGGTGAGAAACCTGCCGGTTGCCTACGCGTCAGGGGAGCTCTTGCTGGATGGGCGACTTGCACAATACATGGACCAAATATTGTGGTTGACCGGACAACACAAGAATGAATATTCCTTCAGCCCAAGCTGACTGCGAATCATACATGACAATGCAAAACGTATACGTCAGCTAAATTTCATTAGAAGCTATACTTCGACCCTTCTTGGCAAGAGTCCTCTTCAGGCTCTAGATGGAAAATGAACTCGTGGAAAAAAGTGAAGAGGTGAAAAAATTCAGCTGACTTATCCGTTTCGCCCTGTCAAATATAACACAACAATGTACATTTTAGGCAAAATGTGTATGGTGCAAACATTCGTTCGCAAGTACGACTTCGAACTACGAATCATATTTTATGGCGCTAAACCGATATGCCAACTATTTCGGCCATCATTTGCAAGGGTCCTAGTCAAGCTACAGCTGGAAGAAACGTCACCATTTCTTCTAGCCGCAGCCTGACGAAAACACTTGCTTTTAGGACAAGCACTTTTGGCGCACACCACAGATTAATTAAGAGTAGCTTGGTGGAAACCTTTTTCTCCGTAAACCAACGTGATAAAACATCTTCAGTTTGCCACTGTTTTAAAAGAGTCTGGGTTAATTCCACCAGAGGCGCCATTTGGCGGAAACCTAAGGGGAATCAGCGGCGCTGCCCGGGCACCCTTCGGAAATTAGCCAACATATGAGAGAAAAGTATAAGCAATATATTCAAAATATTTAGACAAGAGTTTATTCATATTCGATTTTGCGCCTCGTCTAATTACATTTTTTTTATGGGTATCCCTGGGCCCACATGGGAAGACAGGGGGGCGGGGGCAGCTACAGTCTACCACAAACCCCTGATTTTGGGTTTTGGGAAAGCCTATGCTCAGAAATCAAGCAGAAATCAAGCAATCAGAACTCAACTATAGTGGGGTAGGTCAGGGTTAGGGTACCAACAGCTATCCTGCATTTGGCATAGGGTATCCAGCGTTAGGCATAGGCTATGTCAAACGTTAGATATACCCAAGGTTTGGCATAGGGTATCCAAAAATCAGGGGTTTGTGGCTGAATGGGCAGCTATCCCCTGCCCCCCCCCCCCCCCCCAAAAAAAAAAAAACACCCCGGAATTCCACAAGGGCTTAGAAAATCGAAGACCGACATGTTGAGGCACATTCATTCAGGACTACACTTAATTTTTTCGACTTTCCTAGCCACGTGTGATGAAGGTAGGGGAAGCCAGGAACTCACCAAATAAATTTCATGATCCGTGGCGAGTTGCTCGCTGCTCCGCCGGCTACCAAAGCTCGATTTGCTCGAGCCGGTGCCAGAATCGGAGATTACTGGTATCTTCTTACACTCTTTGTCTGACAGAGGAACATCTGGGGATGGTGACACGACAGCGTCAACAACGCTGGAATTAGAGCTGAAAGAGAATGTGTTGCCTGTAAAATGTTGTGGGTAAAGTTCCCCGCGACCTTTAAAGTTCATATGGGATGATACCGGCGAGGTTACAGGAGAATTCCCGTAGCCAACATAAACAAGATCTTTTGCAAGGGAGTCGAAATGAATTGTATACTTTTTTAGGCTAGCCCACAGCAAGTCATACCCCAAACGGTGCTTAATAGTTGCTCCCCCAGCTAATTCAAATCCTAGGTCTATAGTGTGTTTGGTAATATGATAGAAAACATTATTAGTTTAGTAGAAAGTCGGTAGGTGATATTAAGTTAAGAATGAGAGATAAGTGAGGTTGTTTGTGACTTGAGATTGTTCTATTTATGGCTTAATAGCTTTTAAATACGGTATATATATATATATATATATATATATACCGAACTAGACAATATTTTTAAAAGCCTAGCCAACCAAGGCAGCCAACTAGGCAGTATTACTTAATTAATATTTTTACAAGCCAAAGAAACTAGGCAGTATTTCTTAATTAGGCTAAAACACCGAGACATTTTGTCGCATTCAGCGCTAGTATCTATACGCTGGGAAAACCGCTTCGTCCTTGTTTTCTCACTAAACATAAGGGTTAGAATACTCTGAAAGGGATACATTTTCTGTAGAAAATATTAATAAAGTACACTTTTTTAAATATTATTATTATTTATTCGAATCCTCCAAAACGGAAGTGTAATGTATAGAAAGAACCTAATACAAATAAACAGCTGACAGTTAAAAACAAATAAGCCTACTAAATCTACAACGAAATACAAGGGACAAAACAAAGATCAAAATAAACAAACTAATCAGGGCGCTCTTTTGTGAAAAAAGGAAAAAGGTTGTGATGAAGAAGAATGTTGGAAAATAAACACTTTCTAGTGCTGCGGCGAAGGGAAATTGGCTGTCAGCGGGTAGTAAGCTTAAGACAAAGAAAGAAACTGCAAAGTCGCAGCAGCACGAATACTCACCCTGTCGTTCTAGGGAGGGAGAATACCCCGTCATCTATTCCAAGACCCAGGCCACTATCGTGGTGCGACGGACATCGTTCTTCCAGACCCTGGAAATAAACCCTACCATAACTGGCCTATCTTTCATTTCCTGTAGGGGAAAATGTCAGCATTCACAGATAGCATCTCGAAATCCGGCTTCAAGCATTCGGCGTCAGTATTAACAACCGCCTATTTCATGCAGGAACTGGAGTTGGTCCAGAAACGGGGAACCAGGATCATCCTGAGTAGTAGAGACATTTCCTACCACCATTCCCTCGCAACCCTTGAACTCCAAAGTCTTGAACTCCGGTAACTCCTTATCCCGAGGTTTGACAAAAGGCGTTTTTTAGCGGTTCTTCTGTTTATCAGCAGCGCTGACCAACAAACTACTGTTGCCCGCAAAAATGTCCCTGTTGATCAACGGAGGTGAATCTTCGCCAAAACGTTCTGTTTGAAAAATCTGGCTGGTTAATCCACACATTGACCAACAGACTTGACCAACAACACTTTCAGTTGTTGGTCGTTTTGACCAACAATGTTGGCCACAGAGGTTTCTGTTGGTCGCTAGAACACACTGTTGATCAACATTGGCTCAATGTTGAACCGCTAAAAAACGCCTAAAATGCTGCTGTCTAACCCTGCTCACCGTGACATTTCACCCCCAGAAGCCCCGACAGTCAGCCGCAAGAGACAGAAACTAAAACTTGTGCCTGTGCGTGCTCGGACAAATCGCTACCAGAACTCTTTCGTGCCCTTTTTTACGTCCTTGTATAATAATGTATAATGTTTTGTAGTACAACATAAAATTAGCCACTGAGCCACGATTGTTGTGTAAATAACTCTCTCTCTTCCTTCCCGTTTCAGAAGACAAGCTAACAAACCTGTCGGGATTTCCGCACATGTATATTATGTGCCCCAAATCATGGTTTAATACAAAGTAAATCTGACCAAGCAAGTTGAATGAAAGCTTCTTCCATGCCTCATCTCTGGACCAGATCGAAGAGCTGTTTGCTCAACTGCCTCCGGTACCCGTTCTTTTCCCTGACAAGGACGTGATGGAATGGTCCATTCCATCTGACATTCTGTTTTTACATTTTTTCCAAACGGCCGTTTCCGGTGGCTGTCCGAACCCCACTCAGATGTTAATCCTTTGCTTGAGAGTGAGCAATCCCTCAGATAAATATTCTTTGAGCCCAAGCTGACTTTGAAACATTTATTCAAACAATGTTTACAACGGGTACGCCAGCTACGATTCTTCATCAGCGATATTTCGGCCCTTTTTGGCAAGGGTCCTCGTCAGGCTGTCAATCTTCTGGTTCAACTTCGGGGAAGGAAACAAACCTGTAATCTTAAATTTACATTACAAGGATTTACATTACAAGGATTACAGGTTTGTTTCCTTCCCCGAAGTTGAACCAGAAGATTGACAGCCTGACGAGGACCCTTGCCAAAAAGGGCCGAAATATCGCTGATGAAGAATCGTAGCTGACGTACCCGTTGTAAACATTGTTTGAATAAAAATCCCTCAGATCTGACTTCCGAATTCCCGAGGCCAAATTCCAAGGTTCATAATAAAAGTTCTATCGAATTTAGAAAAAAACGAGCGACATATCGACCTATAACAATTTCTGTTGATTTATTCCATACAACAATAGCAAAATCCTGATCGAAAAAAGTGGATCAGCTTACACTGAAGTTATTCGCCTGAATTATCCTAGTCAAGCAAGGCACCCAAAGTAATTCTTTCTCGGAACGCGAGTTTGTAGTACTTCACTTGACCGGTAGCTGGACACTTGACGCCCAAAGAAGCCACGGAAAAGTTGCAGAGGGGCTAAGCTGTTCCACCTAATCCACAATACATGAAGCAAAACTTGTTCTTAATTACCATATCGATCTTGTCATCGCGACTCGAATAAACAGTCACACTTCAAATCGCAAAATGATTCCTCCGGTGTTCCATAAGGCATCTAACGATTTGTCTTTTCTTTATGAATGTTATTAAATTCATTTTCTATCTTGCTCCCGAAAGAAGTGGGGCCCATAGCCGCCCATAGGCGGGTGCCTACTTTGCCTATTTGATAATTCAGCATTGACCAGGAAAGGTTGCTGGCAATACTCTATATGACTAAGTTCAAAATACGCCAGTGATCCTCAGGAACAACAAGAAAACGTCTCAGTAACGACTCAGACTCGACAACTCATATCCTGTGTCAAACAATCAGTTCGATCTTCGGGAGCAGCTGTGATACCCGAGGTGATATCGCTTCTGGCTCTTCCGCTAGGTCCCCGGCGATTTCGCATCGGCAAGGAGAGTTAGTCATCAAGAGTATTATGACCCCAACACCGGGTGGGGCACAGTAACGAAGTTAATAAACATATTTTTGACCGCATATACTCCTTACTAAGCAACACCCTATTAGACCTCCCAGTTCTTTTTACTACTTTAACTCTCGTAAATCTGCCTACAAAAATTATGAATTTTAAGAAGACATTACATCCAAACATGCAACTTTATGCTTCAACGATTTATTAGCATGCATTACACAGGTATAGAAAATCTTCCGGTTACCATTTACTTACCATAAGTAGTCTCAGCTACCCGTTTCATTGAAATTTTAAACAGCGCACATCATATACCACCCGTGTTATTAATAAATTCTGAATGCGATGACAGAAAATTTTGATAGATGAGACTTTGATTCGCTTCGTTTTCTGTTTTGCATGCATTACAATCGATCATAGAAAAATTTACGTTCTTTTTTTAGCATACGGAGATACTGAAAGTGAAGACCGATATGCGTTGATCTGAAAGGGCATTCGAAGTTTAAAAAAAAGACATTCCAGATTTCTGGCCTGCCTTCCGAAACATAAGATCTCGCGCAATCTCTCGTCGATTGACAAATTCCAAACTGCGAGGGGGGGTTCGTTTGCAATGAATGGTCAGCTTGGCTTCAAACCTTATATGGGTCGGGGAACATAGACAAACTACGACGGCTGTAATGTTGTACCAAATTCTTTGTACCGGATTATTTATAGATTTATAGGATTAATAGATTATATCTTAGTGATTTTAGTTAAACTTCAAACCCCAAGCCAACGTTGAGGCTCCAGTTGCAAGTTCAATAGTCTTACCTGCTGTTTTAACGCTATGGCCTTCTTACTCAACTTTTAATATTGGAAAGAATTAGGCAAGCAGGCAGGCACCAGTTTCAAACTGAAGATGAATTAAAACCTGAAAGTGCTTAAGATGTGACATTTCCCTGGCCGTACAGGCAAAATGTCTTTTTCGAATACTGAACAGAAAGGTTGGAAAAATTACTTTTAATGATTTAATACTGCCAACCCGAGAAAAAAGAAGTTGAAACGTGCGGTTTACTCAAGAGTGTCGCATCCTGACGCCGGTCCGGATAATTTGCGACTCGTTCACTTTCCGGCGTCGATGGTGCTTGACTGACTGAGCACCGGCTCTCACCCGTAATGAATAGTGGGCGTCTGGTGAAAGCGATGAGTCAATTACTGCTGGAAAACACGCAGTTTGGTTGTCGAAATACTCGACGGAAGGAGAGACGTTGACAAATTTTGACAAGGCCCCTTAAAAAATTTAACGACCGGACACTTTCCGGAGAGGCGGTCGTAAATTCTCGACTTAGAGCTATGCCGGCTGACATAACGCGGCTAAATGTGAGTTTCAGAGAGCGAGGGGTCTGACACTTGAGACGGGAAAATCAAGCCTGTCGTCAGTACGTTGTGTTTCATGCTGAATGCATGAACGTTGAGTCGCACGTTGGTCGCGCATCTGGACCCACCAACCCTAAAGCAGTAAAAAGACAACAAAATGTTGTGTTTCATGGTAAATTCAATTTTTCTTCCATAATCTGCGTTTTCTCTGATCTCGCAACACAAGAATGGGATTCAAGTCCACTGTTGCGTTTACGTTACGCAACCGATCCCGCAGAAAGTACAAGCCCACACAAGTATTAATACAAACAGTACATTTGATACATAGAAAAAGTGTGTCTGTAAATATATTGAAACCCCACAAGAACTAATATTAGGTCTTCTTCAAAACCATGCCATCTCACTTTCCTGCGGACGGAACGCAGCGGCCATATTTACGCAGATTTTGTTCTTTCGTAGATCAGAAAACGTCAGAATTATAAGTCCACAACCTTTCTACTGCTCCTTTAGAAACATTTCGGCGGAGTAAAAGCCTTTGTTATTATTATACGGTATCGCAGTAACGCTCGAATTTCTAAAATCCGGAGGAAAAGCGCACCGAAATCCTCTGAGACGAATCATGTTATAATTAGACATAATGGTCTGTACGGCCCCACGACGTCCCTCTAATGGGATCCTCCAAGTCACAAGAAGCCTATCAGCCACTGGTTGTCACTTGTTATCTGTCCGTCGTCGTAAGAACCACACAAATCCGATATCTCCAGCCCGAAGGCATGCCAAGATAAATCAAAATTAGGCAGGATTTCGTCCCGCTCGAATTTTTTTCGGGACTCCCAACATTCGTCTTGAAAAAGAATCCGAGAACCTTAATCCACCATTTCTCATACTGTCCAGGGATCGTTTCGTTTCAAATATTTAAGATTCAGCGATAACGCAGAAAAGAATGGGCCATGTTTTGTCTGTCCACGCAAAAGAGCTAAAATGTTTGATCCTCGTCGGCCGTAAATCCCGCGAAGGTTGGCACCTTTGTATAAACAGAAAGGTGTCTACACAAACTACTGGAAGACGTAGCGAGGGGATGAAGACTCCGCCTGTTACTATTGGCCGAGGGGTTTTCAACCTCCAGCTTGGCGATCTAGTCCGACTGGAACTGGTAGGACCAATGAATACCAAAGGTAAAAAAGTGTTATTTTCCAACACGCAACAAGCACTGAATGTTAGAATTTTCTTTCTCGACAGTGCTAGTTTAGTTTATTTTTTGTTTCGTGTCATAAAATAAAAAAACTTGTATAAATTAAAAACTTGAAATTTGATTTAAAAACGGTGCTAGTTTAGTTTATTTGTTGTTTTGTGTCATAAATAAAAAAAAAAAAAACTTGAAACTCATAGCCTAGCCTCACGTTTGATCAATTCTGCAGAAGCCGACAGTTAAATCATTCTTGGTGTTACTAACATGTTAGTAAGTGATACAATTTTAAGATAACGGTCTGTCTGACGACGATCGTCATTGCACCCGTACCGTACTTAAGCCTTGCCCAAACCATCCCCAGTAGAAGATTGCGTATGATCAGAAGGCTTGGAGTATTTTGATTTTGCGGATTTACGAACGTTTTTAACGCCTCCGTAATGTCAAAGAATAATACATTATAAAGCCCTTTGTACCTAGAAAATCCAAACCATATTTCCCGTAAAAACACGTAAAATACGACCTGTAATACCTTTGGGGGATAAATGACACGGGAAAGCTCGTATTTATACCGATTTTAGGTAAAGCCCGGTCCTCAGAAAAACTGAAAGTTTGCATGTCAGGGGTGAGAGGATCCAGAAGCGCATATCTATGTTTAGGTAAGTTTTTGTTTACATGTATTAATTTTCAGTGTTATTTTTTATCGATCCTTCTTGAACGTCCCGTTTATGTTTTAGTGTTAAACGAAAAACAGGAACACCAATTAAATTATATATAACTAAGAATATTATCTCTCTTGTCTCCCGTTATTTATTTTATATGATGAAGTCTATAATCAGAGTTTTTGTTGACGGAAAAAACCTACTATCGGATCGTTCGTCCTTCAAAGAATATACGTCCATTATTCGTGTGTATGTATTTGTTTGTTTTTGCTCAGTTATAATGCCTTCGGCTAGTAGTTAGTAGTATCTGTTTATGAAAATCAATTTGTTAATTAAGTGCCATTTCTGTATAATAATAATAATAACGCTTGTTTATTACGCCAAAACATCATACAAGATTTAATGCAACTGGCAGGTCTGACACTTTCTTTAACGCTAGTGCTATTTCCGTTGCAATAAAATTCTACCTTACCTTACCTCTCTAAGAAGAGATAGACACTTACCATTTGATCAAGGTTCACTTCTCCATCAGACTCTTCTTCTTCTTCCACACCTGGAAGCCGATAGTTCGACACAGTGTCATTCTGAAACAGGAAATACAAGTAAAAGATCACGCAACCGTTCATCAATCAATCAATCAAATTACTGAGCCAAATTGCCTAAAACTAGAAGAGGTCGTCAAAATCAGTTAGGAGAAGCAGTCTAAGACATTGAAAATACCATTAAAAACACAAACAAAAAATTAAATAACACACTTTACGAGAAACGTCCTGAAATAAAGGCGGTAAAAAAAACTGTCTTGTCACTCGACAAACGTATAAGTGCGAAAAGCTTCCTGTGTGCCTTTCTCCGTTCCAGAATTACCCAGCCCGTAACTCGATGACGCATAAAAAATAAATACTCTTTCACTCAATTCGACTGCGAATCAGACACAATAAAAATGACGCGAAACGGAAAAGTTGGCAATATTTCGGCCCTTCTTGGCACGGATTAGGTAGGAGCTTAGTCGCGTTTTGCAGATACCATGGTATCTGATACCGCGGTCTAAAGTCATTTTCGCAGTTACTATGGTGTCTGACACCACGGTCTAAAGGCAGTTTTGCAGTTATCGTGGTATGTGAAAAAGTCATCTAACTTTACTATTACCAACAATAGAGACTAGGATTTTGTCAAATCGGTGAGAAAGAAGTTTGGAACTTAGTGATGTAACTGGATATCAGTTTTTCTTTAGGGAAGACTTCAAGCGCAATTTCGGTAATTGTCGTTTTTGCAGGGCAACCGTCGTATCAAATACCACGGTAACTGAAACAAGACCAGAGGTTTCGTTGGGATCCCGAAATTTAATATTTGATCCAGACAATTTGGTCCTGGAGATATGTGGTCTTCGCCAGACTCCGTGAACATTTTTACTATTACGATTTAGAAACAGAAGGAGGCGATAAAATCATCTGAGAAAACCAAGGATTCAGTATGGATTCAGCATGTGTGTATTTACCCCTAGGCTATTCGTCATATCTACTTTGACCCACCTATTTTTCCATCCTTAAAGAGAAACATTTGAAATGTCGGTCAAACGGCCGCTATTGAGAATACATCTGCAATAAACACAAATACCTGTCTTGGCCTGTACCAAGCTTAGTAAGACTGCCCATTCGATACTCTCTTTTCTTGACGAGGCCTTGGAAATACTGTTGGGGGTTTCCTGCCCGGATTCTAGTATTCTATCAGAATTTCCCGCACAAGCTGATTCCTAAGATTTTCTGACTGGATTTCACAATCCATGCGCAGATAACCGGTGTGTTTTTAACTAGTATTAACCACCGAGCACGTTTGTCGCATGCACTCCAGGTCTCCGATCCCACGAAATACCATCGAATATGTAATTACTGACAAAGTATAACATTTTCCCACCTTAAACAAATGTAATCATGCCCTCTCCATACACACGCAACAAAACGGGTACCGAGTTCTCTTTCATCTCCCACAGACAAGATAATATTTTCTCATTTTTTTCCGGCTATATCCGGCGTGCACGGAAAACCGGTGTGTGTGCACTATGTTTAAATGTTATTTTTTTTACCGACGAACACGTTCCTCGCACGATCCCTGGAACTTCGGTCACACGAAAAACCATCAGATGTGTAATTTCCTACAAAATCAAACATTTTCCCACCTTAGAGAAATATAATTATGGCCTCAGCTTCAACACGCAAAAAAAAATGCGTACCGAATCCCTTTTCACCTCCCACAGACAAGATCTGACAAACAAACTTCCTAAATTGATACCCTCCTTTGTATATCATTCGAGAGCTGACAGACTAAATAATTATGGTACCGGCGGTTCCTTGTTTTTTGGTGAGAAAAATCCTGGTGGGTCTCCACTAAAAACAACTGTCATAACTTAATACCTATCATCATTCTTTTGATGTCTGGCGCGTGAATAGAGTCCAAATTGCAACTAGGCATTCAAAAGTATGCAATCAAGAGAAACCTGTCCCGCCAAGACCAGTTCCCGAACATTCTTCACAGCCTACAACTAATAAAGCTCTGTGTGTTAAATCTAGGCGACTTGATGAATATGACGTAGAATAAGAGCAATGAAAGAATGGGTTTTGAAAAACTAGATTCTGGAGGGACGAATGTATAGCAACTAAATGTGGCTCATTAGGGTGCTTGTGTGATGAATGAGCTTTTTGTGAGTCTGCCTTCAGCGTAAATTTTGGGTGGTCATGTATTGCATCTCTTAACTGTCAATAAACAGAGCTCCAAAGCCCTCATTTGAGGGGGAGGGGGGCAGCTAAATCTTAATATCTTTAAGATTCAAAGTTATTTACATCATTATACGAGGCGTAAAGTGAATTTTAAGAAGGTATCTTACCAAACTTTGATCTTTTTCATCCAAGCTAATGACCCGGAACTAGGTCGTTGCCTGCCTCCCCAAAGTTTTCGCGAAATGATATCCTCTTTTCAAAAGAAAAGTAAGCCCCCGAAGAAACGTGCAATTTAGGTGGCAACACTGATCGTCTAACGTTGCTACAATTTATATCGAGAATGAGGCCCCATCACCAAGAGCATCCGACTACCGCATTTCGCGGCTGTCGCCGCGACACGTGCATTGACTTAGGGAACCCGTACTACATTTCAACAATAAAGAAATACATGGAAAGGCAGTTAAATTTTTGGGCACTGATTTCGAATCGCACTTCTGATCCTTAAAGAAAGCATCAAGGCAACACTGATCGTCTAACGTTGCTACAATTTATATCGAGAATGAGGCCCCATCACCAAGAGCATCCGACTACCGCATTTCGCGGCTGTCGCCGCGACACGTGCATTGACTTAGGGAACCCGTACTACATTTCAACAATAAAGAAATCCATGGAAAGGCAGTTAAATTTTTGGGCACTGATTTCGAATCGCACTTCTGATCCTTAAAGAAAGCATCAAAAATATATCCGCCCATGGACTTGGTCATAAAGAGCAGAAACGTCACAAATGGAGGGCGTGTCCCTCATAATATTGTCTTCCAATCGGTAAAGAAAATCGTAAGAGCTTTACCCTCCGACGAAGCGGACAAGAGAGCTGAAAAACATTTTTAAAGTGTTCGACTTTCTACGGGTTTTGTATACCTAGCGGACACATTGTGATTCCAAATTAGTGAACCCCTATGGAAAATATTTATGACTGTCTAGTGGTGAGTCATGGAATTATCAACATTTATTTTTGGAATTAGTTATATGTAAAATAGTTTTCTTTTATATTGTACCGGGTTTTTGTCAATCGACATAGTGTCTCCGGCTTGACCCTATATTATAATTTTGTACAGAAGTGTAATTAAAACCTTGAACCTTGAATCTTGGGATTCTTTTATACTTCTTTGTCATTTTTTCCTGGACTTGCCCTTTGGACTGTGCGTCATAAATCCTTCATTCACCCAAACAAGGCTAAGGTCGGGTTAAGCTTCACTGTACCAATGACGGCTTTCGCCCTTGTTTTTTGCTTTAACCACACCACATTCGTCTGAAAACACGTACCAAGTCTTGCCAGTCCCGCCGCGTGGGAGAGCCGAATCCAAACGTGAGAATTGCGATCAGAGTGTCGGATTTCCATCTTGGGAAAGGCGACACTCGCATCGCACCACGGCACACAATGCTAATAGTCGGCATGGTTTGTGAATACGAACCGTAATTCTCACCCCCTTGTCAACAAAGCGCCCTCCCTGGTAATGATATGGTTGCCGCAACAGGACGATTTTTTGTCTAATTGGGCCTACTAGATCCTGGAGGACTGCCTAATGAGCCTACAACTCGCGGGTTATGATATGAGACTGATATATGGTCGAAAACTGAGGCAATAAACTACGCTGGAGTGTCGGCGTGTGTGGGCGCTGTCCAGTCGGTTTTCCTCAACGAGTTGACGATAGTTTAATGCAGCGAATTCTTGGGAAAAAGTCAGTATTTCTCTGGGCTGTATCGGTTTTCGCTGAGTGCTGAAAGAACTTGACATTATATTGATAGAAAGTTGGCCACCACTGTCTTCCGAGTGCTGGAACATCCCAAAAGTACGACTTTGCAGCTTGATTTTTTTTTTCTTTCTAGGAAATGTGTGAAGCATGTTACCCTAATAACCCTTTAGCCTACTTTTGCCGAAAAATAAAGGAATTTTTGCACTATTATAAGGTTTGAAGCCAAGCCAAGAAATAGAAAACCGTGATTTTCGTTTTTTTTTTATTGATCAGCTAATTATCAGCCCAGATTCTGTGAAATTATTTGTACAGTTATGGGAAAAACGAAGGATTATATAAATGCTGGGTGAAAGCTTCTTCGCTTTCCCAGGGAGTTGATAAATTTAGACACAGAAATCACAATTGTAAACTAATCACAGATTTGTACATATACACTTTTAACACGTACATTTTAATACTCGTTATTTTATTTGAATTTTTCTGTCGTTCAGTCCGCATCGTTCTTCTGGTTTTTAGTTGCATATCGTTGTATGTTTTGTTGGTTCCGCATCGTTTTTCTGTTGGTATTGTGTTGGATTTTATGATTTAGTTTTTTGTTTTTTTCGCTAAATAAAAGACATAAATACACAGAAAAAGACACTAATTTTCAGTCATCGTCTATGAAGCAGTGTAGAACAGTGTTTCCCAACCGGTGGTACGCGGACCCTAAGGGATACGCGATACCCTTGGAAGGGGTACGCGAAGGTACCAAAATCGGTTGAGTATGTAGCTTCAAAATCTCGCCTCACTCGTTTTTATTGCCAAAAACCTAATATTACCAGCAGAGGCATCACTAGCCAAAATGTTTTTTTGCGGGGCAAGATGTTTCTACTGACTGGCTGGTCATTTTTACCGACTGTTTTAAAAAAATATACTGTTTTTACGAAAAATAGCGGCGCTCCGCGCCGATCTGGCCGACCACTTTCAGGGGGAGGGGTGCTGCCAACCCCTGCGTGACGCCTCTGATTATAAGCCCTATTGAAAGTCAATGAAAAAATGCTGATTCCAAAACAAGCTAGCCCAGTGTAGTTAAATCTGTTCCCGCGTCAAACAATAGTTGCGTTTTTGCAGATACCATGGTATCTGTTACCACGGTAACTGGATCTGCAATTAGTCGTTTTGTAGTTACTGTGGTATCTGATATACGGTTGCTCTGCAAAAACGACAACTGCCGAAATTGCACTTTTCGAAGTAATCCCAAAAGAAAAACTGATATTCAGTCAAACTTCTTTCCCACCGATTTGACAAAAATTGATGAAAGTGAGATGACTTTTTCAGATACCACGATTATTTACCACAACTTTAGACCGTGGTATCAGATACCATGGTATCTGCAAAAACGCAACTAATATTTTTTTTTAAACAATCGAAGACATTGCAAGGGATATTGTCATTCAGGTTGCAAATCAAGCTAACGAAAATGTTTGCGATGCAGCTTGATGAAAGCACGAAGAACATCAAAACCAAAAACAGAAACAGGCTGACTGTAGAAAATATCGCTGTTAATGACGTCGAGCCGACATTTGACAAAATTTTGGCTACAAAGCAGCCTCAAATGTCGAATTTGTATATATTTCTATGTGTGTATGCTTTGTAATTTATGACAATAAATATCGTCTTTTCACGGCCTGAAAAAGGGGGTACGCAACCTTTTCGAACCTTTGATTAGGGGTACACGGTACGGAAAAGGTTGGGAACCACTGGTGTAGAAGGTCGTGCGCTGGTTGGGCTCTGTTGTCAATGATTTTTGGTAACGACGAAGAAACATCCAAAAGGGTAATACTTGCATCTTGAACTTTGAACTTCTCCATCAATGTATGGTTATGGCATAATTTCGACAAGCGGAGCAGGTGCTTTGCATATTTAAAATAACATGATCATCATAACATTAGCTACTGTGGCTGGCTGGTAATTGACCTTTGCCACAGCAAGTGGATGGAAATGGCGTTCAACGTTAAGAGGCGAAAGCCTTTACTATTGCTTTATATTATGACTATTATTAGTTAACGTTCGAGGCAGTATGCCTCTACAGTGCTCTATGAGAACATGCGTTTCTGCGGCTTCCAGCCTACTAGATTTGATCTCTACAACTATATTCAAACAATGCACAAAACGGATATGTCAGCGACGATGCATTAGCAGCGATATTTCGGCCCTTCTTGGCAAGGGTCCTCGTCAGGCCGTCGAACTTCATGGAAAGCGTTGGGGATGGACCGAACCTGAAAGCAGCTGAAACCTAAGAAACCTGCTAATAATACAGGAAAGCCTTTGCTCTTATTTTATATTATTATTTTTAACTAACGTTCGAAGTAGTATACTTTGAGAAGATGCGTTTCTGCGGCTTACAGCTTCACAGCTTGCTTGCAGGTTCGTTCCTTCCCCAACACTGTCCCTGAAGTTCGACAGCCTGACGAGGACCCTTGCAAAGCAGGGCCGAAATATCGCTGCCAAAGCATCGTAGCTGACATCCGTTTTATGCATTTCACCACCCCCCCTCCGGACATCATCAAATTTAAGCTATGCATAGGACTTACCATTGTTATTCCCGAATTCTCCAATCCCAAATTGGTGGTGCCGGAGACTTGTCTTGCGATATTATTTTACGCTCGCACAGTTATGTGTTCGTCGCTTGATTTTGCCTATGACGCGGGCAAAACTCCGGACATCATTATATTTGAGCTGTGGTTGAAAACAACGAAGAACGCATATAAAATAGTATCCCACAACCTTCTAAATGTCGGATTTCTAGTATACCGCTGTCCAGCAGCTATACACATTGTAGCTGTCTTGCTACAAACCTCCCTAAGATGAAAACGTCAAGATAACCCACAACATTCTGACTGCTTATACATGGACGCCTCTAAATGTCATACGCGCCAGGCTCAAGTAACACGTTTATGATGCCCGCCCAGAAACGTCCTAAGTAGGAATTAGCCGTAGACATACTTGCTAGCACATACTTTAAAGAAAGAAAAGGAATGAGGCAAGTGGCTCCACATTAATTTGATATCTTTCCGAATCAACGACCTAGTGGCATCTCCAAGCTAATTATGTAGGCGCTCAGTATTGTGCCTTATGCCAACGAATATTTCCAGGAAGAAATTTGGGAGGTTCATGTCTACTCGTATTCCTTGCAACGCCATTACTGGATGAGAAACTCCTAAACTCTTACATCCGCGCAACGTTTATCCACTATTCCATTGCTTTTATATGTACCCGTGTTGTACAGGAGCTGACTCGGGTCATGCTCCGCTAAATTTGTGCTACGTGTTGCGCACGCCACAATGCAGCCTGGTAAGTTCTCCTACATTATCGGTTCTCGCTGGGTTACGGACGGCAGAGCAGAAGAGACCAGCGTTGGCGTCGGCTAATTTATGCCAACTGGGATGGTCAAACCTACTCTTCACTAATCACATCAAAGGCGTTACTAGCCAAACGGTTGGGGGGGGGGGGAGGGGCAAGGAATTTACCGACTGGCTGGTAATTTTTACCGACTATTTTTGCAGAAAAACGGCTATCTTCAAGAAAAAAAAGGACAGTTTCGAAAAAATCGACTGATTTTCAGAAAAAAAACGACTGTTTTGATGAAAAATGGACTGATTTTCAGAAAAATCGACCGTTTTGATGAACAAAAAAAAAAATCAACTGTTTTGGCGAAAAATCGCTGCGCCTCGCGCCACTTGGTTATTGTTTACCGACTGGCCGACAACATTGGGGGGGGGGGGGGGGGGTCCCCCTCCCCACCCCGGTCGTGACGCCCCTGATCACAATCCATACATTCTCAGGAACGGTTTTTGGTTGAAAACGAGATCGCTGTCAGATTTGTCTTTGCTAACTTTCGGCCTACAACATATTTTTCAAGTAAAACAGCAAAAAATAACATCAGCCGGAAAAGGGAGGCCGAACCATGATCTATTCACGAGATAACCTAAACAGACTTAAGTCCATATAGTTATGAAGAGGTTGGTTATCAAACTTGTAGCATGACCGACAATTTGGCAACACTGCATGGTAATGACGTCGTTCGACTCTACCTCTAGTTTTCCTAGACGGTAAAGCTCACTGATATAGCGTTTACACGGACAAGAAATCCTGTCGAGTAGAAAGGAATTCCGGTCGGCTCGAAAGGATTCCGTTCGTGAAGATGACTAGAAAAAACGTCTAGCGGTCCGAGAATCCTTTTATTATGAAAGGAATTATGTCTACTTGTTGGTAAAAAAGACCAAAAAAAAGTCTAGCTAGCTTTTGAGAGCAGCAGTCATCAGTACTGATGTCATAAATGATCTCAAAACACTTTTTTTTATTAGCTAGTGAATTTACTTTGTCAGATTTTCTGGTTTGAAGAATTTGTTTTTTTCCCTCTGCGTGTTAACATAACCTTGTCACCATGATCGGATTGTGTTCAAGTTTTCCTGTACTTGTAAACGCTGCATGAGCCATAACAGTAGCCATGTAATCATCAGGTAATCCAGGTAATCATAAATTCCTTATACCTATTAGTTGAATGGGTAGTGAAACAAAGGCTCACCTGGTGAGGCAATCTCGCAATAAGGAAACTGATCTCCCTTCCAGACTCTGAGAAAAGCAGCTCGGCTTCCTGCTGGCTTCGTACTTCGCGGCCGTTAATCTAAAACATAAAAGGTAAATAAAGATTTTGTTTTGACGATGAAAGGAATAAAGTTTAAAGTTTAACTGAAAAGGGATGTAACAGGACAATCTAGTTACCCGTGACTTACTTAAAGAGGCTCGAAGACCCGATGAAAATGCCTTGCTTCGTTGTTCCGCTATTCACAAATGATCGATTTTCAAATAGTGGAAATTCCGTGTGATTTGTGGTACCTCTATGCGCTTGTGTTTTTATTGTACGCCTTACGAGAAAGATTTATGATTCATTTTTTGTTCAGACACTAAGCAATCTTCACCAATCTTACCACTGCCAACTGAAAAGCCGCGTTTGTGTTGGGATTAAAATTTCCCGCGTCATAGTAGAACTTACGCTGTTGGGACGGCCGCAAATATTCTGAACGTCACAACTAGAGCAGATAGTGAGCGTGTTTCACCCTACTTACCGTAGTTACTACGCATGACGTCACGAATTCTGGCTTTTTTCCGTCAAGGCTGGAACGATTTTTCTATTTTCCAGCAGGATATTATGCCACGGGCAAATCCGACCAATCACGTTGCAGAGATGCGTAGTTACTACGCTTACCACGCTCTCGAGCATGGTAAGCAAATAGTAACTATTAGTTACTACTTCGAGAAGGTTGGAACGGTCAGCGTAGGATCTTTTCGTGAGGATGGAACGGAAATGGTAACTAATAGCAACTTTTGTTAGAAGGGTGGAACAGGCTCACACTGTCAGAAGATTCATAACAGATTGCACATAACACTTTCAAGAATAACACCTTTTCACTTAGAAAAAAAGTGTTATGACCAATTAAGATTATACTATTTCGTGCCCAGATCTCCAACAACACCTTCAATAGGTAAAAATACTACACTGTCAGAAGTTACATAACGACAACAGCAGGATGCGCGGTTTCAACAGACAACACTTTGGGATGTTATATGTTATGTTTCTTTCGTTCCCGTTAGTACTTTTACCAATTGAAGGTGTTGTTGGAGATCTAGGACGACATAGTGTAAACTTAATTGGTCATAACACTTTATTTCTAAGTGAAAAGGTGTTATTCTTGAAAGTATTATGCGCAATCTGTTATGAAACTTCTGACAGTGCAGTGGAAAATAAAAAAATACCTTAGTAGAATTCAAATAATTCAGTTTATTCAATTAAATTGCACAAAAATAAATTGGCTTTTCAGTTAAACTTTAATGGAGGTCGACAGGGGGCGTTCTCACATTAGGTAGTTAATGAAATGACGGGTGGATGAACTTACGGATTTTGGTAGGTCAACTGACAGGTTTTAGAACTGTCGAAAAAAGTTGGCGAAGGGACGGATTCCTTGGGCGAACTGACGGGCGGACGATTTAACGAGTATCCAGTGAGTAACGTCCGATTAGTGCTGTCTTAACAACATCCGAAAATTTTAGGGCCTCAGGAAACTCAAAATTGCACGCAAAAGAAAACGCGATGCAATGAAAGCTTTGATTGGTACCTTTGGCAGGGAGTGGGATACGTGGTTGCTTGCTATTCCCTATATTTTTCTGAGTACATCTTTCACAGCTAGGTTTCTGCAGTTGGTCTTACACATGGTCTATTTACCGTTTCGTCCTTGACACAAAAATAGAAACCTGGTTTCATAATATATTTTAAAGGACGTTATTTTCTGCCCTAGAATATGTACTAAGCATCCCATGTACATACATCACGGCCTGAAAAGAACAGGGCACTAGTTTCGGATGAACCATTCGCCTCAGCAAGCGAAGCCCGCTGGAAAATAAAACGCCCCCTACATATTTTACCGGTCAAGGTCAGGGCCTAGGACAGGTCAAGGCATATACCGTCAAAAATAAACATGCAAACTCTCTGTCGTGAAAAGAAAGATCGTGAAATCCTGTACGATTCACAAAAACAGAATTCACAACTTGTCACAGAAGCCCACCCCACCACCGTCAGAATATATAGATAAAATCTAGAGATTTCCAAATCTGCCACACAACTTCTTCCATATCCTGGCGATCTGGCGAACAACGCTGCCTTCACATTACAAATTAATCAACTATAATGCGCACGAATTTCAAATTTCCACCCGCCGTTCCGCATGTCTATCAAAACCCCACGCCATCCGACACGGAAGTCAATCCGGAACAAAAAACTCTTTATAACAATACTAAACGCACAAAAAACAAAGGTGTCCGATTGTTTGAATTGCCGTCTCTCAAGTTGACAGGGGGAGACAAAGACCCTCTGTATAAAGTGACGCAACGCAGGAAGGGGGCAATGGAGCGTGGTAGCGGGAGTAATGTCATGGACTGATGGAATTTCATGGACGAATAGCGCCCATGGTGTCCGTAGTCAAGGTGAAGTTCGATAAAAGTTTAACCAAAAAAGGCTGGGATAGGACAATCTAGTTACCCATCACTTATTCACTTAATTGTCTTCAAGACCCGCTGAAAATGCGTTACTTCATTGTTCCGCTATTCGCGAATAACCGATTTTCAAATAGTGGAATTTCCGAGTGATTTGTGGTACTTCTATGCGCTTGTATTTTTGTTGTATGCCTTACGAGAAAGATTTATGATTTTTTTTTGTTGAGGCACTAAGCAATCTTCACCAATCTCACCGATACCCACTGAAAAGCCGCATTTGTGTTGAGATTAAAATTTCCCGCGTCATAGAAGAATTTTCGTTTGGGGGCGGCCCGAAATAATTTCTGAACGTCATAACTAGAGCAGGTAGTGAAAAAAAAAAATAATCTCATTGCAGAAATCAAATGATTCAGTGTATCCGATTAGATGACACAAAAAAAGTTGGCTTTTCAGTTAAACTTTAAAAGCCCAGTCGTACCTACGATACTATTTCACTCTAGTTTCATAACCTTCCCAAATTACTCACCGATTACGGCGGAAATAAATAATCAATAGCAATAATAATACGTTTTTATTCCCGAGATTTGGTTTTTCTTTTCTTTGCTTTCTTCATTCATTTCTTTTTCTTCTTCCTCTTCCAGTTTTCTTCTCTTTTTCGAAAAAGTATGTGAAAATTAATGTAACGTGAAGTTTTTTTTTTTTACTGCCCCTACAGGCCCATTCGGGCTTTCCTGCAGTCAGAAGTATCAGCTACATGTATAAAGGATGTTAAGAAGGTTACACAACGTGTGTTCATGTAGTATAGCATGTAAAAGTCGGTTTGTATATAAAGAGTATTAAACTAAAAAACTAAAACTGGTATTTCATCTGTGTATTCTATTCCCCCATCCCCCTACTGCCATTTCAACTCTTGTTAAGCTTGCCGTGTTTGTCTCTTTACGTGACATGTCAGGCTCTCGACCATTCTTTATAGAAGCTTTACTTATTAATGCCAAAATTATAAGGACCCTTGTCAAGAAGGGCCGAAATATAGCTCCAATAAAATTCAGCTGATGTATCCGTTTTGCACTATCAAATATGATTCGCAGTCAGCTTGGGCTGAAGGAATATTTATAATTATGGGGTATGCACACTGCCAACCGCAAGTCGTTATAGTTGCTTTCTTTCCTCACCATGGCAAACTCCCTATCATCAGAAACGAGAGGAGTAAAAAACGAAAAACGAGTAAAAAGTCTAAAGTAGGATAATGACATCTCGACCTAGCTTAGACTGGGTAAGAAACGGTTGGTATCCTTTCTTGCATGGTCGGGAGTGGATCAAATCGATCTACAGCACAGCCCGCAGAAGCCCATCTACTGTGTGTTGAGATTATCATAAAACCTGCTAATCTAAGAAAACATCCGCTCAACAAACCACGACTTTTCCAACACAAAGCGCTGGAACACATTAACGAACGAGAGAACTAGGAAGCCTGCTTTTACATAGATATGCCGCGGACGAAGCCTGAACTGTTACTGACCTGTAAGACCTGATCCCCCTCTCTCAATCTACCATCCAGGGCCGCAAGGCTGCCAATCTCGATATCTCGAATGAAGACATTTTCCTCGCAATCGTCTGTTTCGGCGTCGGGGCTGTCCTTGACGTAGCACAAAGTGAGGCCGATTTTGTCGTCTTCTTTATCTCGACTCAGTCTGATTTCCTGGAAAGAAAGACAATGGCTGAAAAGAACCTCGCAATCACAAAGGGACGATCAGAGTGGTTAGTTTTACTGGTTTCGACTTATCGATGTTTCTCAGAAAGTTTTCGGATTAAACCGTGCGACCATTTCTCCAATATTTGCGCATGACTTTCTCAGTAGGTGGGTCGTAATGAAGTTTGCACAGACATGCCTGCTCTGAAAAGCGTGGAAACGAAACAAACATATTCCGCTCAGATTATGAAAGTTCGAACAAAATTAATGGAAAACCACCACCTCGGCTGAACTCCAAAGTTTGGACAACAAAGAATCATATACCACAACATATCATTGTTTCGAAACGGAAAAGAGGAAAGTATTTGCGCGACTTCAAGACAGCGCCACTCCTTTCAAGAAAAGCCTATGATCAGCCCCCCCCCCCCGTACACGCCACTAAATGGAAAAGAGGAAATGGAGTGATCAGGTTCAGGTTCATTTAGTTTCAAATAATGAAAACGAGTTTACATAACTTCATGGCAGAGAGCAGGCTCGCTGTCACAAGCTGGGTTACTGGTCAAGTGGGAATCCCGAACGCTAAAATTCTGATGATTCCGATTCTCCTGGGGTGAATGCGAATTCCAGATCTACTTACGAGGCAACGGGAATCAGGTCTTGGGGAATGATTACATGACGAACAGTCCCCCGCACGATGAAAAACACAATCTCGGACTCCCAAAGAAAGGCCTTTGTCTTCTTCAACTCCAGACACAAACTGACGGCGTCTCCAACAAATCTTTATACTCCAGTTAAGAGTTACCATGTGGTTCAGTTCCTACCTCGATTCCTACTCGTCCCCCCAATGATCATCACCTTCATCAACGTTTAAATAAAACTCCGCTAGGATGTGTGTTTAACTATATTTCTTCGACAGATAATGTTACAAACCTCCCTGACAACGAGAGTTGTTGAGCGGTGATGAAGGCTAATAATGGAGCAAGAGGAGATGTAACGAATGCTATATCTTATCATCACCCCCCCCCCCCTCCCAGAAGTGCCAAATGCTGGATACTGGGACCCAATAAAATATTGATGATTTGAGTGAAGCTCAGAAATCAAGCAACCAGAATTCATCTGTATAGTGACGTAGGTCAGGGTTAGGGTACCAACAGCTATCCAGCTTTTGGCATAGGAGCGTTAGGCATAGGCTATGCCAAACGCTAGATATACCCAGCGTTTGGCATAGGGTATCCAAAAATCAGGGGTTTGTGGTTGACTGAAATGAACATAACATTGTTTTGCCAGTTAGTATGGCTGGGAGAATTGTCTAGAGAAGTCACAATAATTTTGTATAAAGCACAAATACTAGAATGGTCTTTTCACGACAAAATGGCACATAAATGTCATTTTTCGAAAATATCATCACTTTCTACGTGAAATTAGCGATGTTCTTGTTAGCGCTTGTCGCCTCTATCCAGCCTTCCCCTTCTCCGACGTGGCGCCTGGACGCAAAATATTTGAAAACTGAACGCGCTGTGCCGTCCTCCGCGGGGAGCGACGAAATCAGATTTGGAGCGTGTTCCACCCTTCTAACAATAGTAACTATTAAGCTACTATTTCCGTTCCAACCTCACCAAAAGTTACTACGCTGACCGTTCCAACCTTCTCGAAACAGTAGCTAATAGTAACTATATGCTTACCATGCTCGGGAGCGTAGTAAGCGTGGTAACTACGTATCTCTTAACGTGATTTGCTGGATTACCACTTAGAGTGATATTTTGCGGAAAAATAAAAAATGCGTTCCAGCCTTGACGCCAAGCCCAAATTCGTGACGTCATGCGTAGTAACTACGGTAAGTAGGATGGAACACGCTTTTGGCAGCGCCTGCTCACTCACATGTCAAGAGAAAAACACAGTTATTGTCTGGCAACCTGGGAAAATCTCGGCAAGCTCTGAAAAGCGAAAACTTCAAATAGAGTAATTCACAGGAATTTTGTAAAGTCGGAGATTTCTGAGGTGCGAAAACAGTGAAAAGCAAGAGGAGTCGTTTAAGTTAAATCTAGTAAGGTACAGTATTAGACTGGCATAACCGAGTAATGTTGGTAGTACGAAAGGACCACAGCAGAAGACAACCAGAGACTAATCCGCTTGGAGCGCTGAGCAGGTATATGGCCAAATCAAAGGTGTTGAAGAACGATAAATACTTGAGCTGATCCGATCACCTGCCACACGGGCCTAGCGGCGTCTGAGGTATCAGCACGGCTCACCTATCACTAAAGGAATTTCGAGGGCGATATCTTAAATCTTCTCTCTTCACTTAGGCCGACCGATTTCAGTTCTCCCTGTCGCATAATAGTACCCTGCTGATCAAGATGGCTGAGTTTAACGAGGCATTAAAGCTCCGGTATGTGGTAAACACCGTTTAAGTAGGTACCATGGGTATGATATGGCGACTTGGAACACAATTACTTTTCCCTATCTTAAGAACACAGGTTGAAAAAATGCGGCGTCATCATTGAGACGAATACGACTATTATACGTTCTGAGATATTGGTAAAGATACTGTTCAAAAGACTGACAACTGACATAAAGGAATTTGCTATCCTAGCAGGTTACACTGCACTGCAGTAGCCTACAACCACCACTTGCGAGTCAAAATGTATAGACTACCTTTACGCAGGGGCGTCACGAATGGGGGGAGGGGGAGGGGCGCGCCTCCCCCCCAATGTTGTCGGCGGCGAAGCGCAACGGTTTTTCGTAAGAAATAGTAGATTTTTTCCTGAAAATCATCCGATTTTTCATCAAACAGTAGATTTTTACTTAAAATCAGCCGACTTTTCTGACAACCAGTCGATTTCTCATCAAAACTGCCGTTTTTTCTTGAAAAAGATTTTTTTCGCTAAAACCTACGGGGGAGCAGTGGTGTCTTCCAGGGCCCCGTGACGCAAGGGCGGTTTGAAGTGATTGGGAAGGGGGGGGGGGGGGGTATGGAAAAAATACTTCCCGGAAATCCAGCACGGCTGAAGAGTTAAACGGTTTAGAAAAAATGGACAAGAAACGTACTGCACCACATCCGGTAAAACTAAAAAAAATTCAAGAAACCAGTTCGTGAAAGGTAAAGCTGAAAGGTATAATAACAGGAACACACTGGAGAGCGTTGCCAACGTAGCAGCTTCTAACGACTGGGTAGCAACAAAATACCAATGATAACCGCGGGCGATTTTTTTTAAATCTGCCTGTTTTGACCAAAACTTATTTACTTCCCGAACAAATTTTAGGTTTGAATGACCCAAGTTTCAAACAAATCTCAAACGAAGCAGGGTGTCTTTTTGGATCACAAATGAAAGTAAGGGCCAGCTATCATATCATAAATCAGCTCAACATGTTCTGTAGCAGAAGGCCGCCACTAACGGAAAGTTAAATTTTGACCAACTTTTTACGTAAACATCGGCGGATCTATATTGGAGACTAGCACATATGGCCTACGGTAGGTAAAAGCTCAAACACAATAATGATCCTCTCTTGCTGAAACTCGAGATGATACTACCTACACCAGAGCTTTACTCATTCGTCGTCATTTCAGGCACATTAGCTATCTAAGATTCTCGAAATTTACTAATGAGTTTGGGAGACTAGGAAAAACGACAGGGCACATTTTCCCACTCTGTATTGTAAAATTCTGCGTATCTTGGTATTTTGCCTGACTACAGAGGTACCGCAAAATAAACCAGTAAACCTTGGGAGGGAGGGGGGGGGGGGGCAAAGATCAATTCGGGCCCCGTTCCAGGTTTAATACTCAGACTGAAAAATTTAACTACTTTTTGGGGGGTAAATTTTAGAGTAGTTTTCGAAAATACCTTAAAGTAACATGGGGCCAAAAAGTAGTTCCAAGATGGAAGAATTTAGTTCCCACCGAAATCGGGGGTGGGGGGGGGGTGGCGAGGCCTCCCCCAAAGGCGAAAGAGTAGATTTATGACCACTAGAAGCGGCTGCATTCCGTCAATTACAGATGTACCTACATCGCCAAACAGCGCGAATAATACAACCTTGATTCTCATCATTTCTTATTATGATTACTTTCGGCCCTCTGATACAATGAATGCCGCAATCAAGGGTTTTAATCTCTATACCAGAAGTAATCTATTGCTCGCGCCGACAAGATATATTAGCTGTGAAATTACACGCTTAGTTTTTTAGTCAACATGCTTTTGCAATTCCGCCAATCGTTTAAACAAATGAGACGTGTCTGTAGGCAAAACCTGAAGCGAGCAACAATCTAATGTTTTAGTCATTTTTTTCTCAACATGACAGTAGGTCGCTGCGATACCAACTGGGGATCTTGATACCTTAAGCAGAGGTGCTGCGAGTCCGCTGTGATCAAGTCCGAGACAAGACCGAGACCGAAGTGACGCTCACGAGTCAAGACGAGTCCGAGTCCACGAAAAAAATCGTTCGAGACGAGACGAGACCGAGTCCGCGAAAAAGGTGTCTCGAGACGTCTCGAGACCGAGTCACGCCCCGAGTCCAACAATACGTTTCGTTTTTGTCAAAAGCCTTTACAGCCTTGTTACCTCCGGTTCCTAATATGAATCCTTAGAACTCCAAGATATTACTTGACTTAATCCTACTTGTAAAGGTTACGACATAACCATCCCTTGGCCAATATCTTGTATTGGTCCCCGGAGACGTCAATTCCGTTTTGAATTTGCTGTCCGAGACGTCTCTTGGACTCGGGTGACTCGGCCGGATCTCGAGACGAGACGAGTCCGAGTCCTCCTCCACAAAGGAAGAGTCCGAGACGAAGCCGAGTCCCAGAAAAAGGTGTCTCGAGACCGTCTCGAGACGAGTCCAGAGTCCGAGTCCACCACCTCTGATCTTAAGACATGACATTGGATCCATGAAAGACATATTTTGATCCAGCAGGGTGAATTTGTGTACTATTTAGAAGTAGAAAAATGAATAGTCATCCTTCAATTAAAGAAGTTAATTCAGAAGCATTCTCGCAATTACCCTCTTTCACGATGCTAGTTGAAACCAGGACTTGGTACGACCGTAGGGTCATCTCGTGTCGTGATCCGGAAAGTGCAATGCTGGGCATTGTTAAAATAGCCCTCAACGCAACAATCAAAGCGAAAGGAAATTATTTTTTTTTTATGAATAAAAATACAAAGGCTAATTGGCCGTGTTTATTTCTTCCAATTATTTCTAATTATTATTATTACTGCTTTATTTCAGTCCATAAGACCACAACAACAACAAACAAACATACAGTAAAACAGACACTGAATTGTTATGAGGATGTATAAAAACGCTACATTTCCAAGAAGAAAGGCGTGTCCACTGAAGGCAGTGAATCCTGACATACTTGTGAATGACTAATACGACGGCAAGAAAGAATGATTTCTGTAATTTGAGAGTAAGGTTGACAGGTGTTAGGTTTGTAGAGAAAAAAGGTACAGTTGTGTACGCAATTATCATTTATATCGACTGGTTATGGTTTCTCTCCTTTTTACATAAAATGAACTAATCCTTTGATGCCTGAACTACACTCAATTGGATCCTTCTCTGCGGTAAATCGTTGTTTTTATTTTGACGCTTACTTGCAGGTTAAGTCATCCCCCTCCTATTCTGACATATTACCTAAAGACTCTATACTAGTTACTTCACAGAACAGAATTTGAGATACGGTTCCAACAGGCATCAGTCCTTTTTTCTATTCTGCCGCGAATACAGGATCAGGAACCCCGGCCGCATTTTCTCCACTTCCAGTATCAAGCTGAACAAAGCTAAGCTTTTCCGTATGATACTGATGATGGTGACATGCTGGCGAAATTCCGGTCCGCGACCAACTGACCCTGATCCTCTGTCCGCAGCACAAGTTCCGAATCCCAAACCGTCTCTTCCAGTGTCAGGCGCTATCGCATTGGAGGGATGAACTTGCTGGGGTGGTTTGGTTTTGCTTCCCGGTATTAAGTCTAAGTCTAAAATATTAAAAAGGAAACAATTTTGTGACGTGAGACTGTTGGGGGAATTCCTCCGGATTGGTTTGCGCCACCGCGATTTGTTTATCCAATAGTTGTTATCTTTTTATTCGTATGTTGTTAGCAGTGTATGTTTGTTCAAGCCAATGTAAACCTTCTATGTTTTTGTCATGGCCTTCAGGCTTTGGTGTAAATATATTCTAGTCTATTCTGCTCAAAAACCCACATAAGCCAACCATATCATGAAAGTTTCAAAACATGTACAGAAAGCATTCAAATCTCGAGTAACAAATTAGTTGAAGGACCCGTCGTACGTATAATACCAATGCAGCCTACTTCCGTAACTGCAATCATTGATTCTTAAACACGGAGACCCTGATTTCATATGTTACATTCTGAACCAGCTAACGACACCAAACTCATCTTTATACTTGCCAACATTCACTAGTTTACATGCGAAACATGCTTCCAATGAGTGTTCGCGTATCATGCTATTGATGCGTAAAACCGGTTTTCTGAACTTTTTGCTGGATGTCAATGGGTCGGCGAAAAGGCTTAAAACAGCCAAAGTCGTCGATAATTTGTTGAAAGCAGAGCTTAGTTTTACAGTGTTCAGATAGTTTCGAGTACTGAAACATAAATAGTAAATAGTGCGAGGTGTGCTTTAAGACTGGTGAAGGTATAACCGTTCGCTTGTTTTTCATGTTACCGACGTTATTTCGAACCAAAAGACATGGGGTGGCAAGGCCGTTCGGACCACCGGACCCCCTCCCCCAAATATAAAAAATAACCGTTTTTTCTAGGCTTTAACCTCTGATCTATGTTCTTGTTAGGTACGGATTAGGTCCGACCCGCTGTGAGACCCCTCCCCCGGAATAAATTCGTGAATACGGCCCTGTGGTGGAGAAGTGACACAGCGCAAAGACGAAGTGAAATCAGTTGCCAGGTTAACGCAATGCTGCACAATTATGCACAGAAAGGCCATCCATCGCCGTCAAAGCGAAAATCTTCGAGAAGTTATTCAATCTATTCATCTTCAGTGCATTTTTTCTATCTCATCAGCCAACATGATTTACGAGCCCGGAGGTCAGAAGCCAAAAAAGCGATGTGACACCAACTGTGCTTCTTTGTTTCCAAAGACTGCATACATAAATACTGCAGCTATAGGATATACTTTCCTATTTCTCAAAATATGTCAAACAGAAGTATTATGCGATGTTCAAGTTGCGCGGGTTCTCAATACTCGATTATTTTTCCCGAAAGTATCAGCTGATATTCCGAAAGGTGTGTATAAAAGGCGAAGGAAGAGACGTTCTTCTTGGTGCTGGATTCAAAGTCGCTGGACTCGATGGTCAAGTGAGAATAACCACTTTTATGAAATACAAAATTATGTATAGAATATTTGAAGAATATATAAGAAGTATACATGACAACAAAACTGTATTGTGTGTACGTATGGTATGTGACCGTATGGTATAAGGTTATGCCAATAGTGACAACAACAAACTTAACTATCTGTGAACAATAAGAATTAAGTTCATTGGGACAAAGTTAGAATCTTTCCTTTAAAATTGTGTCCCCATTTTTTTCATGCGTGGAAAAAAATCAACAAGAACAGATTAATAATGTCATTATCACAAACAGACACACAATGTCAAAATGTGAGTACCTGCATTTCAACCCTTCGTCAAATGGTTCGAATGCATCTAAAGCTTCTATACCTTTTGGATCGTTCATCGTCAAATCAACAGACTGTCTACGCTGGATCGGCATAACTTTCAAACCTTCATTGTCAAAATTTTGCTCTTCGGTTGTTCAAGAAGTTTATAAGTCAATTCCTAGCGCCTATGGGCGCATCGTTCCCAATCGGGGGCGGTATAATCGTAAGGCTTTGGGAAATTTGTACAGCACCTTCTGCGCTCCATCTATTCTATTTCGTTCTGGTGTCACTCATGTTCTGCGAAAGAAGGAGATTAAAAAGATGAGATCATGTTATTTTAAATATGCAAAGCACCTGCCTAACCATACTACATTGACGGAGAAATTCAAAATTCAAGATGCAAGTGTTACCCTTTTGGATGTTTCCTCATCGCTTTCAAAAATCATGGACAACAAGGCCCAACCAGCGCACGACGTCGTCCACTGCTTCCTGACCGAAGATTTAAAATTAAGTGTATTTTCTGTGTGTGTATGTGTTTTGTTTATTTTCTTTATTTTCTTCATTTCCTCCGCCTTTTCAAAATGGCGGGTCATAAATAAATTACTTACTTATTTACAATGTATATATATTCCTAATTATAATACACATAATATACAAGATAGTATGAATGTAAGTATGTAATTTCAGAAGGAAGATAAATACAGTTATCAATAGTTTGAACTATAAACAGTAAATTCGTACACAATTGCAAACGAACGAGAAGCAGTTGCAGACAGCTTTACCTGCAGCACTTCTAGTTTCACCCGAAAGTAATTTGTCAATAGTAGCATCTCTTTGAGAGCCAACTTTCCTTCATCCCGGGAGAATCTCCGTTGTATACATTAGGATCGTGTGCTATGTTTGCGCCCCAGACTCCTTGGAATAACAAATCTACTACGTTATGAACAGAGTTTGGCTCAAATGAGGAGTAAACATCTTGAAATAATGCAGGGCAGAGTTCTCGGGCGCCCTTCGAGAATCGGGAAATCGATTCCCCACCAACACAATGAGGATTGCCTGCATATATATGTGGGATCGTGCTAAGATATGTTTACACGATGGTTAGAGGGTGAACAGGTGACATATTTCGACTCCCACAAGACAGAAAAACTTTTCAATGACCTTTTATTCCGAATGTCAACATTGATTGGTGTGATCTGATGAGATGCTAAAGTCAGGCAAGAGATTTTATATTCGACTTATCGCAGCAGCTCAGGATGGCCTCTATCCTTACACTGCCTCCCTATATACCCCTCTCATACATTACCTATAATACTAATACAACCAGGGACCCATAAATTTCCTGTAATGACTCGCCATTCAGGGGGCTTGTCATTTCCTATGCTTCAATGTTGCTATGTTGCCCGAGCCTCACCTAGTTTCCAAAAATTCCGCTTGGGTCAAATCGGCGTTCTTGCTCAGATAGACAAAATTTGTTGGGACTATTCAGCATGCCACCAGGTACCTAAGCTAGGACAAAAGATCCAGGATACTCTTCCATTACAGAGAAATATTCCTAATTAAGCACAACAGCTGCGAAAAATTTTGTCTATCTGGATAGTCGGGTATTTTATCCCCGTGGGTATTTCTCGAACTATCTGACGCTCGGTCAAGAGCGCATCAAAAATCTTTTATTGACAAGCCCCCTGAATGGCGAGTCATTGCAGGAAATTTATGGGTCTCTGATACAACCTACTTCCCTAATCGCTCTATCCATTCTTAAACCCGGAGACCAGAATTTCATACGGTAACTTCTAACCCCCAACAAAATCTCACTGATTTTCAAACTTGCCGTGTTTTGCTACCTTTTATTCGTCTCATGCTGTCGACGGTTGTTTGTGAGACGTTTAATCATCAGAAAAACAGTTATTTAAATTTTCCCCTGTTTTTGTTACAAGTCAACGGGCCTAGAAAAAGGCTCAAAACTGCCAAAACCGAAAAACGGGTAGGATCCCTGTCATAATAGTTTTCTTGTTCTTCCTTGTTTTGGATTCCTGATTTCATTAAGACAGGTGTCCTGTTTTGATTGACAACGGAAGGTCCGTAGCTCTGTTTCAGCAACGTTAGCCTCATTACTGGGAAATTTGTTGAAAGTAGAGCCTAGTTCTAAAGTATTTGTCTACTTTATACTACTGGCATATAAAGTGTAAATAGTGCTGCGTGTCCTTTAACGAAACATCCCCGGTCTAAAGCTCAGGGTTTCAGACCGCAGGGACGCGTTTTGTGAGAACCAAGTGGAATTACACAGAGGGCGTAACAAATTTTGGCAAACTAAATCTGGGGTCAAAATTCCCGCTTGGCCACAAGGAATTCAAAATAACGGAAATCAAACAAAAGTCAACAGCGAAACCCAAACTCAGCCATCCAGACAGAACATGACAGCGGTGGCCGCCGCCGCCTTAATTAAGAAGGGAGTCAGAAAGCGAAAAAAATCGTTACTCTGGCTAATGAAGCACACATTTCATGTGCTCATTCACACGAAAATCCAAAAAAAAAAAACGTTAATTCACTAAAAAATTATCGTCTAAAAGGATAATCAGTGCATGAATATGAGTCTGATTAACAAAAAATCGGACGAGAAGTAAAATCAAAACAGGAAATGGTTATCGAGCTAATTCCACGGGAATCAGTATACGAACGAGTAGGAAACTCCACCTTTCCATTTATACTTGAAAACTTTGAGTCAACAGAATCGTAAATGAAGCCTTTGAATATGCTACGTGGGCAGTAAGACTGGTGGATATACAGATGAAAAGAAAGAAAAGAATCCGCTACGAGCGAAACTGTTGCCAGACGAGAAAAAGTTCGAGAGTTACCCTGTGGAAGATCGTCCGAAAACAAACCATCATACCCCTGTGCATTTGGATTATATTAACTAAGGGAGAAAAAGTAAACAACAAGCTAAACGACATGAAGCGACCAAACGAAAAAAAACATTTTCACATTAAACGGAATAGAAACTAGATTGAATCATATTATTGGAGGGTTAAAAAAAAGTAATACACTTGTTGCTTACCAACTGGAAATGTTCTACAAATACTAAACTTTCAGTCATTTTAATGTCTTACGAGGGTGAACATGCGTGAACTGAAGTGACAAGATGGAAAAATGCAACCGCTCAAGCGCATCCTTGCCCTTGGCCGGGGTGATCACCACTTTCAAGTCATAAGTTACATGTTTTTTGAAAATGCTGCTTATTTAGCAGACAGGATACTAAATTGTGATAACCATCTTAAGCAACAAAGGCAGGAAACGATTACGGTTTTCGGTCGCGGGCACGCGCGACCGCAAGGTGAGCATTGCGTCCGGCCGACCACAATTGCCTAACACTGTGATTTAACGCGAGCCCGTTTTTAGTCGTCTAGGCGGAAGGCGTGCCTCCCGAGTGACCCCGCAGGAAACCAGCAACATCTAGTAATTACCCAGGTGGAAAAAGTACATCCGCTGGCTTCAAAGTACTCGTTATCGTTTTGCCAGAAAATGACCAAAACGTACCATTTTTAGCTTCATAATTAAAAGAGCCCATTACAAACAAAACATGTTTTTCTAAATATCCAAAGCACCTTCTCTACTTGCCGAAATTATGTCATAACCATACATTGACGGAGAAATTCAAAATTCAAGATGCAAGTGTTACCCTTTTGGAAGTTTCCTCATCGCTTTCAAAAATCATGGACAACAGGGCCCAACCAGCGCACGACGTCGTTCACTGCTTCCTGACCGAAGATTAAAAATTAAGTGTCTTTTCTGTGTGTTTATGTCTTTTGTTTATTTTCTTCATTTTCTTCATTTACTCCGCCTTTTCAAAATGGCGGGTCATAAATAAATTACTTTCTTACTTACTTACTAGAATTAAACAGAAGTGAAGGTCTGATCTGTCGCGTTTGCTACTTCTCAGCCAGTCCCTACCCAGTAGAGCATTGCGTGACAAAGTCCCCCCTCCCAGATACAGATAAAATGCAAGCAAAGTGGACCAAAGCTAGTAAAATTCCGGTAGTAAACAAGTATTAACCCTCTTGTAATAAACACTGGCATATTTATAATTGAAGTTTAGCCCATATTCAGGAATAGTGAGATTTTATTTCATTGACAGGGTCTGACGAATTTAAGAAATGTTTTCCTATCCACCTATTCCAAGCGTATACCATTACATTCTCCTCTCCAAGCACCCAAGTTAAGCACTCACCATGTGGCTTATGATTAGCCCCCTAGAAAGCAATTAAGCTGACCGGATCCATAAAACTAAATCTAAAAAGCAGACGAAGTGCTCGAACACAAAAATAAAACGACAAAAAGGGGAGAGGGAACTTTGTTCATGACCAAGAGAGCATAGTTAATTAGCCACCCTGACGTCCTTAGTGGTAGCCAGGGGCTCCTAACTTACGCAAACGTCAGGCAAACGTTAAAGCCCCATTCATCGGTG
The DNA here is from genome assembly GCA_030848855.1 of Branchinecta sandiegonensis. Lineage (NCBI taxonomy): Eukaryota > Metazoa > Arthropoda > Branchiopoda > Anostraca > Branchinectidae > Branchinecta > Branchinecta sandiegonensis. The sequence continues at coordinate 15,343,300 of JAUPMV010000003.1, read as the reverse complement.
GACTCCTATTTTATGGTTTTGGACATTACAATTACGACTTTATTTCAGGGGTTAAAAGAAGTACAAAGTCAGAAGTTTGATAAAAAGTCAATACAGGGATGTGCAATTTCAGCTGACAGTTCTTAGTATGTTATATGCTAAGTGTTACAGAATGTCTCCGTTTTCACCTATTAAGTGTTATGGTTTCATTATAAGTAACACTGAAAACCATGCACTGTATTTTATAACACACATTTTCTGTAACACGGACAATCCCGGTGTGAGGTATTTCCATGATTTCCAAACGCGGCTGTAATACAAATTGTGGCCAATTCTCTTTTATATAGTCCCTATGAATAATTTATCTCAAAATAGTAGTATGAAGTTGTACGAAATAATAGTATGCAGTACGAACTGATGCCACTACATGCTTCTATGTCAAGGGTACCGTGTTACTGCATCTTACTGCATGCTACTATTAGCAAGACTGGATGTTACTAGAGCAAGACAGGATCCTACTGAATACTGGTGCTTAAGATTGGCCCAGTCTGAGGCACATTAAATGATAGTATTCTTTACTATTACATATCAATACATGCAACTTTTTCGTACAACTATCATACAACTACGCAGGCTACAAATTTTTCATCGGGGTATATAGTTGATATGTAGTTGAAGGCCTTCGCGAATAACTACTTTATGATCAACTTATTTTAGGCTCCTGACACTACTGAAAGACCGATCAGCCTATCGTCTCATAAATATGCTGACGGCGAGAGCCAAATAAAAATTACCTTCCATCCGCGTCTGAGTAGGTTTTAACATAGCTATGAGCCCCTAGGCTCTGAAACGCAAGAGCCCCATCAACACTTCCAAGCTTTTTTTCAATGATTAATGACCAAGTATTCAAAATCCAACCCAAGTTGCGGACGTCCGACACAAACCGGACATCCGAAGAAGTGGTGGGAACACTTGTTCTGAAGCAAAAAGATTGAGGGGTCATTTCTGGACCATGAAGGAACTTCCGAACAAATCAAATCAAATCAAATCAAATCATTTAATGTAAACAAGATACAGTCTCTCATAGTCTCTCAGACTGCGTAAGCGTTCTCAATCAGAATAGTATCCAAGTACCCACAGATAAGAAATAGAAACACGGATCAGAAACTACATTATTAAAAAGAGGAAAATGCTGGATAGAGGTTCAAACGAAAATCTTCTTTGGGTACTTATCGAGTCTCTCTTTCCTTCTTCTATACTGAATTTCAAACAGATATTAAAATTCGTATTCCACGATAAAATTACTTAGAACCTTGAAAAAGAACTAGGTTCGAACCCAATCTAAACCATTATCATTTTTTAAACGGATTAATTATAAGAAACATCAGCTGTGTTTCCATTTTTTTTTTGCTTTTCATTTTGGGAATTGGAATTTACGAGGAATTCGTGTGGAGAGAAATCGGTCGCAAGCAAGTTAAGTATCAACATATTTTCGACTTATACAATGGTCACTTTTTAAGGTGAATATTTCTTTTGGTAGATATAAGCATTTTTTTTTCGTAAATTATAACACTATATGAACTGAAAAGCCAAAAATCCAACCGGCCCGGCCTTACTAAAAATCTTTCCTAACGTCCAAAGTTTTCCCTTGTTTTAACAATCCACAAATCCATTATAACCAACGAAAATCAAGCCAAGTTCATTAATGCTCATCTAATGACGCAATCAAGCCATTACGGAAATACACAAATAGGTACAGTTCGAAAAAAACAATAAATCTGGACGAGTGAAGGTAAAAGAAGCCAATTTTCGAAAATTTGTCACGGGTGTCTTGATTGCACCTACAAATTACCGACAATTGACGGTTTTGGTAATTGGTAGTATAGAATCATTCCGTACCGGAAATGACGATGGAAGTGCAAGAAAACCACCAAAAAGACGACAAGACCTTCAAATAACGATTCTGTAAGATGAAGAGTTTAAATCGAACCTAACATTTACCAAATGAAGTCTACACGCAGATACGTATTTTCAAACATAATAGAATGCATAATTACAAAACGTAGACGGTGCCGTTCCAATAATTTATTAAAAATTAAATAAACACATGTTTTGAGAAGAACGTGAGAGTAAAGAAACAAAAAGGAGCTCAAATAGAGAACTATGAATCACTGAGGTCCTCTAGCCTAAAATAATCAAAGCAGTTAAGTATTCTGACTTTTTAGGTTGCAGTAAAGATGTACATGATCGTTGTCAGCCAATCATTTCCACATTTGACGTCAGCCTGCTAAGATCAGTTCGTTGCGCAGAACAAAACATCTTTCATAAACATATTTGTTACAGATGTATCTATACTAGTAGCAACATAATTTAAAGCTTAAATGCATTCATTGCGTAAAGTTAATTTGTCGTAAAATAACATTTGACCTTGGCTGGACCAGGACCTGAAATGTTTGTTGTTTGTATGGAAGTGTTTGTGTCTAGATGGTCAGCGCTGAATAAAAAGTAAAAGTAAAGAAATCATGTTTGACGGTGCAAAGCGGATAATTCAGCTACATTTTATTAGAGCTATATTTCGACCCTTCTTGGCAAGGGCCCTCTTCAGGCTCGAGCTGGAAAATGAACTTGTAAAAAACAATTAAAGATTCTTCCTTAAATATCCTGATTTCTTAAACTTCTTCTTAGAAAACTGGTTGGAGTTAAAGTTGGTGCTGTGATTTCATTCTGGACACGGCAAATCCTTTACTTTAAAAGTGACAATTTGGAAAAATCGGTAGGCTACTGCACAGGAAAGGCACCAAATAAATGAGAAAAGGGAATTTTCGAACCACACTTGAAGAGGATCAAGGTTAAATTCTCAGACTTTAGAAGAAAGTTGACCGAAAAGTGACTGGGGGCGTCTGAACTGCACACCGCAAATACAAGTGGCAAAAAAAAGACAAAGCATTCGTGGAAATGCTGGTGTGCAAGAAGAAGCAACAACTAATATCACTGTCATCCACAGGAAAAGAAAAGTCTCAGCGTGACAAAGCAGAACAATTATTTGCATCTAAACACCAAACCGAAATAACAGGCATTCGAGTTGGCGTCAAACTTCTCCTCGCTTCGAGTAGTTTCACCCAGCCAACCACATACCCCTGATTTTTAGATACCCTATGTCAAACGCTAGATACCTGTTGGTAGCCTAACCCTGACCTACCTCACTGTAGCTGAATTCTGACTTCATTCAAAAAATCACTTTTGAAAAATCACTCACACCTCACTTTTCATTCAGCCTCATTCAGATCATCAATACTTTATTGATGATAGGGTATCCAAAAATCAGGGGTTTGTGCTCACCTTTACATGGAGGATAAACGAATTGAATCGTTTATTAATAAATGGTAAACCAAATTAAATTTGAGAAGCCTTTACCTCGTACTCCATCCCGGTGTCGTAAATATCATACATTTCTTCTTCAAAATATGTCCCATCCAGTTCATTTTCCCCGCCAATAAGGTCGTCCTTAGGCTCCATCCACTGCTTGGAGGTATTGAGGAGAATCCAATCCGTTTGAGCACTCGTGTCGGCACACCCGGACTCGGTTTCTGTAATGCAAAAAATCTATCAAAAACAGAAATCCCTGAATTTTGTATAGCTAATTTACATTTTGTACCTCGATATCCTTTCTGGCGATGCTTCTATACAACTAACATACAGAGCAGAATACTATGACATGAGCGTGTATGAGCGTGTTTCACCCTTCTAACAATAATAACTATTAGTTACTATTTTCGTTCCGACCTCGAGAAAAGTAACTACGCCGACCGTTCCAACCTTCTTCAAATAGTAACTAATAGAAACTATTTGCTTGCCATGCTCGTGAACGCTGTTAGCGGGGTATCTACGACCTCTATGGCGAGACTGGCCCGATAAGCCCTCGGCACTAGTAGTAATAGAAACTAGTAACTAACAGAAACTATTTGCTTGCCATGCTCGTGACACTGTTAGCGGGGTATCTACGACCTCTGTGACGAGACTGGCCCGATAAGCCCTCGGCACTAGTAGTAATAGAAACTAGTAAGTAATAGAAACTATTTGCTTGCCATGCTCGTGACACTGTTAGCGGGTTATCTACGATTGGCCCGATAAGACCCCGGCACGATATTTTGCCGAAAATGGAAAAATGCGTTCCAGCCTTGACGCCAAGAAGCAAGGATCCGCGACGTCTTGAATAGTAACTATGGTAAGTTGAGTGGAACATGCTCTGTGTAAAAATCGGACAAGGGGTGAGAAGAACCACAAAGGTTGGGCGCTTTGACAGCCTAGAAAGCGAAGAAGAAGACATCTGGAGCTAGTCTCAGTAACTCCGTAAGAGCCCTCTAAGTCAAGATCCTAGTCTGCCAAAAGATTACGAGGACATGCGACCTAGGCCGGAAAACACAACCTGGAACTAAACATCTTAACAAGAAGGAGGAACTAATGACAGTTGCTCGTCTGGATAGGCCTATTGGCTCCGCCAGGAGGGCCTTTTCTGACTTCAAATTCAGTCGACCTTCAAAGTTTTTGACGGACCAAGTGGCGGGATTCCAAACAATCTAAGAAGAAAAACACGACAAGCATTGGCAGGGCTGTATCGAGGGGGGGGGGGGGGGGGTCGACCCGTCCCCGAAACATCCAAAAATAATCGTTTTTATAGGCTTTAAGCTCTAATCTATGTTCTTGTCTTACTGTTTGGCACGGATCAGGTCCGACCGGTCGGCAGAACTCCTCCCCCCAAAATCCTGGATCCGGTCCTGAGAACTGGAAAACCGTCGCTCAAAGAACAAATCACGCATCGCACAAACGGAGGACGCCAAGAAGCAAGGATCCGCGACGTCTTGAATAGTAACTATGGTAAGTTGAGTGGAACATGCTCTGTGTAAAAATCGGACAAGGGGTGAGAAGAACCACAAAGGTTGGGCGCTTTGACAGCCTAGAAAGCGAAGAAGAAGACATCTGGAGCTAGTCTCAGTAACTCCGTAAGAGCCCTCTAAGTCAAGATCCTAGTCTGCCAAAAGATTACGAGGACATGCGACCTAGGCCGGAAAACACAACCTGGAACTAAACATCTTAACAAGAAGGAGGAACTAATGACAGTTGCTCGTCTGGATAGGCCTATTGGCTCCGCCAGGAGGGCCTTTTCTGACTTCAAATTCAGTCGACCTTCAAAGTTTTTGACGGACCAAGTGGCGGGATTCCAAACAATCTAAGAAGAAAAACACGACAAGCATTGGCAGGGCTGTATCGAGGGGGGGGGGGGGGGGTCGACCCGTCCCCGAAACATCCAAAAATAATCGTTTTTATAGGCTTTAAGCTCTAATCTATGTTCTTGTCTTACTGTTTGGCACGGATCAGGTCCGACCGGTCGGCAGAACTCCTCCCCCCAAAATCCTGGATCCGGTCCTGAGAACTGGAAAACCGTCGCTCAAAGAACAAATCACGCATCGCACAAACGGAGGAGGAATAGATAAACGGGATCCGAACATTTGCTTACTTTTCGACCGAAATATACAGTAGACATTCCCGAGACAAACCCAATCCCGGAACAAACCCATGCATCATCATCAATCCCACCCCAGTTCCCACTGGAAACCCGTCAAGCAATCCGTCTCGATTTCTGCTGGAATTCTATCTGAGCTGGAAAACGAGCAAATTTCGGTACCCCGGCGGAATCCCTTCTGACAGGTAATCAGGGATGACGGCTCAAAGAGCCCCGATGGGACCTAATTATCGCGTTTATTACCCACCCCTGGGACGAAATACTTATATACGGGATTTGTTATGGGAAAAGACGCGCCGATGGAATGATTAGATTGGAATAAATGGATATGACCACCCAACTGAGCATCTGGACGAACTGGGACGAACTTAACATCCGAAGTCAAGGATGGTGGCTTACATCGATCCTGCAGTGAGCTTCGGGTTTCCTTTAAGTAAATCCGGTTCATATGCATTTGTAAGCAAATAATTCAAAACAAGTAACTGAGCGGAGCAAGGCCCTTTGACGGCTCTTGACAACTATTGAGAGCGGAACGTTACGCGTTTACATTATCTTGAAATGTTCCATAGGGTTGTATGTTAACATGTTTACATGTTTATTTTGTTTAGTTTTTCATTGGTGCCTTTTAGTTTGCTTTCTCTTGCTTCACTGTAACTAAAAAGTGGGTCAGAAACAAAATAAGTAAAGCAAATTTAGTATCGATTTATGGATCCAAAAAGTCGCCATAGAGGTAACATTCCATCGATCAATAACAATCATAAGAGCGAGTCGCACCGAACACCATATTATAGTCACAAATATTTCTTTTGCTGAGGTTAAGGCTGAACTAAAGGTCCAAGTTTTCACTTTCTTTTTTCAGCTTTCCCTTTTCTTTTATTTATTTTACATACTCCGCTTTTCAATTGGCGGGCCAGAAATTAATTACTTACTTACTTTTTGTCATTTCAGCCGAACGTTCCAAAAACAGCCTAGCATTATCGTTTCTCTCTCAGTCGTTTTGTAATAATCCCACTGTGAGCAAAGCTGATTGTCAAAGGAGGTCTACCGGTAAGAGAACGGACCTGTGTTTAATTCTAAGATTTTGGCATAAATTGGTTTTAGCGAACGTCAGATTACACAGATATCACACCTACAGTACTGGATATTTTATGAGCTGAACCGTGAGCGAGTTAACAATAAATCAAACGTTCCCAGCTAAAATCTATGGAACCAAGGAATGTTTAAAATCCAAACGAAAAATCAGCATAATATACGTAAGGGAACATCACATGAAAAGACGCTTTATGCTACGAAATTTTTATACTGTTTTTTTACTACTAAAATTCTGGGAGATCCGCTGTCTAAATACATTAAACCTAGCTACATTAAAAAGCAGTAAAATCAAAGCACAAGACGAAATGGTTGGGCACAGTCAGCAATCTGGTCCTGGACTGGACTAACTAAGAGGTTTGTGCATCTCGGTGGGAAAAAGATAAGAAGTGGATATAGCAGCTATTCGAGTTTCATATTTCCGTTATTGTGAGTTCATCCACTACTTGTGAATATGGTATAAGAACTGTCAAATTATCTATACAATTTCAGTTACTATCATAAACATCAAACTTGGCGAGCTGCATTGAAAACTGCCGGTTGCAGCGTTCTTTTCGTACCAAGGTTTTTCCGTTTGTTTGAAGTGTAATTATTTATTCTCATCCAAGTTGTTTCTCATCTTTTTTTATATTGTTCTTCTTATAGCCTACAGTCTCTATTTTGTGGAAGGGGATTATGAAAACATTCATTAGAACAGTGCATCGGAATTGCTGAAATGGGACCGATACTTATTAGGTAAGCTTAAAGGAGATAGGGTATAAAGGTAAGCTTAAATTAGATGGGCTTAAAGGGAGGCCGATCATCAACTTTTTAAAAATTCTATATTTTCTCTTTTCTCTGAAAAATGGAGTGAGGGGCAGGGAGCAGGGGCGTCACGACTAGACCCCGAATGTTGTCAGCCAGTTGGTACAAAAAAAACGAAATAGTAGTTTTCTCAAAATCAGCTGATTTTACATGAACACAGTCGTTTTTTCTGAAAAATAATCATTTTTTATCTGCAAAAACAGTCAGTAAAAATGACCAGCTAGTCGGTAAATCCTGCCCCCCCCCCCCCTCAAACATTTTGGCTAGTAACCTCTGGCAGTGAGTGAATAAATATGTGTTTGACTGGTTCTCTTATACGTGCTCATTTGTCTGAATTCGCGAGTAGGAAGGGCTAGTTTACAGCTTCAGCTTTATATTAAATTAGTAGAATTAAAATAGTAGCCTCCTTTATGAAAAAATAGGCCACACGATTTTTGTGTATCTTACTGTAAATACTGCAACTGTCACAATTTTTTTTTAAAATAATGTTTCCGACAAAATTCTTAAGAAAGTAAAATATTAAAATATACAAAGTTTAGAATTGAATCCACACCCAGAGCATGTAAACTCATAATTCTTTATTACGACTTCCAAAGTGCGAGTTAATGTTAGCCGCCGTTAAAACGCAATAAAAGCGAAAACGGCCACTCCAGTAAGTCGTATTTCCAAGAGATTACACGTCAAAAATACGATGTAGCAGGCTAAAGTGTTTGTTTCTGGTCATAATTCCTCGCTAGTCCCAAACAGCATGTAAAATGCACACCGTGGCATTTGGTTGGTGATGGGATAGGTAAGTTGTTATTCAAAATGTTTTTATTGCAAAGTGTAATAATAGCGGATATGTGACCTGGAAGTCAAGAGCTGGCCATCTTTTACTGCTCTTTCTGTGTTGCTGAACAAGATGACAAGCTTGAGCTTGCCGTCCATATGACATACTAACATTTGGAGTTCGTGTATGTAGTTTACTACAGGCAATGAGCTTCTGTTCTACGTGTGGGTTTGAGTTACCCATGCCGAAACCCTTTACAAACTTAAGACACGCATCATTTTTACGAGGACAATCAGTTTTACTGGCGATATTTAGGCGATATTTGGTCCTCTTCAGGCTCAAGCCGCTCAAGCTGGAAAATTTACTAAGTTAATTTTTTTTTTAAGTTAATTTTCCAGCTTGAGCGGCTTGAGCCTGAAGAGGACCCTTGCCAAGAAGGGCCGAAATATCGCTCTAATAAAATGTAGCTGACTTATCCGTTTTGCACCATCCAATATTAAATAAAATACCAACTAAATATTCCATATTTATCTAACTACCCAAAAAATAATTTTTCAATCTATTTTTAAACAAAAACTTGGAGATGATTCCAAACCTTCACACCCGAATTCCTCAATTTCGTTTTCCGATGACAATTTTTCCGTTTGTGTCTCCATAATAACTGCCTACGGTAATTCTGGATAATCAGACGGCACTTTTAATTCGCGTTTAAAAATCGCTTGAAAAAAAGCAAATATTCAAATTCTATGCGTCTGGATGTATTTTTGGTTGTCGCGCAAGCAGCGCATATTCTGAACGTTATTACTAGAGCCTCGGGTGAAAAAATACAAAATCCCTTGGATGGGTCAAAATATTTCAGTGTATTCAAATATATGATGTAAAAATAAGCTGCCTTTTCAGTTAAACTTTAATAATAACCGTCTATAGTAGTTCTGGATACTCAGAAGACAAGACGCTTAAAATCCACTCAGATAGAAAATAGAACATTTTCTACTCACATCGGACTGGACCTGCATACGGTCCGTGCAAAATTCGGAGCGAAGGAGGAAATTCGCATGTCGAATTTCGATGCATCGCATGCAGGTTTCCCCATACTGACGCAAATTTTGCATGAGTTTTTACATGCATCTGATCTGACTGTGTGTGCACTTAAAGCACAACTCTTACTAGAAATGACTGTTACAGGATGAAAGAGCACATAAATATTGTTTTCGAAAACACCTTTACTTTCCGAGTGAAATTAGCGATTTTCTTGTTAGGGCTTATCGACTCCATCCAGCCTACCTGCCCTCCGACGCGGCGGCTGGACGCAAAATATTTGAAAACTGAATGCGCCGTGGTTAAAAAGTGGAAAAACCAAGCAAAACAAAAGAAGCTCCAAAACAGAAGAGAGACCAGGTGGCCTACCATGACTTCCAAATACAGAACAACACTCTGAAGTATAATTTCATAAGGGAGCTAGAGATAAAATAAAACGCAGAACTACTCTAATTCACCGAACGCATTTGGTCTTGTTCAGTCGAGGACTGGAGGAGGTTAGAAGCTGACTTTAAAAAAAGAATCGCTTCTGGTGTCGTTTGGGCTTTAATTTTTACAAGGCCTGTCGCACAACAACAACCTTACCTTCCAGGCACTCGGGTTGTTCCTGAGGAGATGCAGATGGATTTTTCGGTGACGAGGATCTTCGAAGAACCTCAACGACAATTGGCTCTTCAGCAGCGTTAAAAATCCTCACGGCTTCCTCATGGCTTACAGTCGATACGTCCTGGCCATTGACCTAAAAATACAAGAAATATCGGGTTTAGTCTATGTGATTTCCTGTATTCCAACACTTAGTCAGGATATTTCTTGTCTGACATTCTGAAACTGACTCAAACGCTTCTATCATCCGGCCCCATCCGGCTCACTGGAAACTGTTTTCCCCAATGTAATCCTAAAATCCCTAGTCTACGCCCCTCCTCCAAAAACACATACGCCACATCAAATCCGTACACGGTAAAAAAAAATCTTGCAGTATTTGCTACTGGGATTAATCTTGTCTCACCTGAGATAATCTTTTCTCTCATTCGGATTAATCTTATCTTTTCTCTCATTCGAGAGAATGAGAGAAAAGTACTGGCAGTACTGGCTGGAAAAGTACTGGCTACTGGCAGTATTTGCCAGTAGCAAATACTGCAGTTAACTTTAATCCTTATTCGGAGAAACTATTTACGGAGTAGTTTCACCAGAAGACTAATAACATTTTAAATGGGCTATGTTCTCAGAACATGGTTACAAGAAAGAGTGGCAATGATCCTCTTGTCATGATTTTCAGGCAAGTAAACCTCACGGTGAGTGCAAGACCGTATCCCCATATAAACAAACAATCGTATCTACAATCATCGTATCCATAAAAATCTACTTTTTATAGCTTCAACCCCTGATTTATGTTCTTGTTTTACTGTTAGGCTATGTAAGTAGATTAGGTTCGTCCCACGGGGAGATCCCCCTCCCCCCCAAAAAAAATAAATTCCTTGATCCGGCCCTGGGCAAGAGTATCTTCAACTCAGCTTCTATCCTCATAAATGTGTTGATAGTGAACATCTTTCAAATACATGAACGGACAGATCACAGGAGGTCTCATTAGCAGCCCTTCACTAGAGGTCAATCCCGACACGAGCATTCGACAAAAAATTAAGTAACTAATTCATAAGACCTTAATTTATAATGACATTATGATCGTCAATGAGTGCAAAGAGACACAGCTGTTGCCGTCAGCTGATTCACGAAATTCAGTGGATCGTGACTTCGTGGGCAGAACTCAAACTTTAACAACCCTTAGATGCGCTTCCTTTTTTAGCAGCTGCCGGGAGGTTATGTGATAATGTGACGGTCTCAACAACCCATCTCGCTCCCTGAAAGCCCCAATGTCTCTGTAAGTTACTCTGACACAACAGCAAACTGTTGAAATAAAACACGAACATTCCTGATGTTCCATAATCTGTCTTTCATCTGTTTGTACTTCTGTCATACGCATGTTAATTCGTACATTTTAAGAACATTCCTGAAACGAATACCTGGACCTGATCCCTAAGGCTCTACCACGTTTCAACTGAAAGCACTTGACCTTACCCCGCAATCCTGGACTGCTAAACTCCAACAATATTAACGGACACCCGAATATTTGGCTCAACGGTTTCTCCTATCAAGTCCTCCTGTGTACTCCTCGTTGCGACTGATTCGTAGTGCAATTTCTACCACCACAACTTCTGGGCCGAAATATCAGAGTGGTTTACAGATCAAACTAAACAGCGCACACAGCGAATGGTATTGCATTTTTTAGACTCATTATTATCCAGTTCATATAATAGGAATTTAACAAATTGTTCTTTCAACGTAAACACTAGAGACAGAATTTCCCTACTGAAGAAAATACTATTGATGACTAACTCTTCCTGCGATCAAGAATCGCCGTGTGCCTAGCAAAGAGTCAGAAGCGTCACCAGTCACCACAGGTGTTCCCAGAGAACACCGTTGACTGGTTGACATAGGATTCGAGTCACGTTCGAGCGACATTTCTCGTTCTTCCCGAGGTTCACTGGCGTGTTTAGGACTTAGTCATATAGAGTATTGACATTCTCTCTTCTACGAATTCCTGCACTTAAACGTGTTAAAAGACCAACGATGTAACGACTATTCGTGTCTCATACGTCTCGTAATGTTAAGTTCTCCTTTATTTGCCAATTTGATACAAAAACCTTAAGGTTTTCAACATCGTTTTAATTCCATTCACCTTCAAACTTAACGAGCTACACAGGAAGCTGTCGGAGTCCATTTGTTTAAAGTGTGAATATTTGTTCAGATTGTTTCTCGTCTTCTCTTTTATCTTTTGTTCACTCCATCAATCCTATATACAAATACCAACTTACAAAAGTAATATTCGTCTTTCCAGTCGGTATTGTGCAATATATTGGTTAGAACAGCGGTAGTAGCCTCAAGTAACCGTTCGTTAAAAAATATAAATGTTCTTAGTTAAGTAATTTCGACCAGTTTTTGTTGATATTTTTATGAATTACAATTTTATTTATGAACTTAGTGCTTATTTCTATTTATTTTAAAATGGATTAAATCATTGTTATTCTTATTCGTAGGAGGTTGGAATACTCTTGATGACTATCTCTCCCTGCCAATGCTGAATCTCCGGGTACCTGCGGAAGAAAGCAAGAAGCGGTGTCACAGCTGCTCCCAAAGATCGCCGTGATTGTTTGACACAGGATTTGAGTCGTTGAGTTTGAGTCATTACGGAGACGTTTACTCCTTCTTCCTGAAGATCACTGGCGTGTTTTGGACTTTTCCATATAGAGTATTTACCCACACTGCAACTCATGAGGCAACCTCTGGAAAAACTGTAGCGCTGTGTCTGCCCAAACATGATTCCTTTATTGCCTGCTGGTGGGGTGCTTCAAAATGGGTGTTATAAAAATTTACGGGGGGAAGCCGACAAAGATCCTTTGGCAAACAATAACAGGGTCATTGGTAGCTGTTATGGCAGGGCCAAATTAGAGGCGATCAGACGAGAAATTGAGGGCCCACCTAGCCAATGCCCTAATAGGCTTGAATTAGGGAGCCGATATTACTGTATTCAGACCGAGGTGATCGGTAATTATTGAATAGACGAAGTTAAGTTGAGACCAACTTTTCAGAAAAGAGTAAAAAAAGCAGCAACCCCTGAGCCCAAACCTATTCTCAAGCGAGTTCTCAAGTCAGGTTCAAATGTCGGACTTTCACGACGCTTAACCGAAAGACAGTTGATCCTTATTCTATAAGTTGGCACACTATTTCGAGTGGAGAGATCAGTGGTGCCATTTCAGTAAACCTCAGAGGAGGGCCAAACTCCATTTTGGGACAGTTTAAGGCTTGCCCTTATGACGGAATAAGCTACTTTAAACCCTCTGAGGCTGAGGCGAAAAATGGTTAGAAATACTCAGAAATATTGGGTCTCAAGCCGAAAGAGGATTTTCGGCATCCAGAGGATTTCCGGAATCCCCACCTCAAACGATGAGAAACACACGCTATTTAAAACTTTAATTAAAATATTCCTTTATTCTCTCCCTCCTTTCCTTTTTATGGCTCATACTTACATTTCAAACTAACGCTGTTATTTAATAACAACAGAAATTGCTAGCCTTCAAAAATTTTCCTTTTACAATACTTTTTATCCTAGACACTTTAAACACCACACCAGTCTATAACCTTGGACCCAAGAGTCCTTTTTTGCTAAGTTTCGAAGTAGCAGCAAACACGAAGATCATAACCTCCGTCAACAAAATAGACAACACCATTATTTCAATTAGTGTCATTCCTGGGTTATAATTACAGCCATAATTATTATGATTTTTCAATAAAGTACGGGACAAGAGCTCAAGATGGCTCTCGACAAGTGTAACACGCAGGGCAGCCCGTGGAAACACGGATATTTCGGGAATATCACACAAACAGCCCGCACCTACAGAGCACTACACTGTCAGAAGTTTCATAACAGACAACAGAAGGATGCGCGGTTTCAACAGACAACGCGTAACAGACAACACTTAGGATGTTGTCTGTTCTGTTTGAAAATGTTATGCACAACAAGCGTTGCCATCAGGAATAGCCGAAAAATCGCCAAAAAGTATCTGCTTAATTTTCTGACATCATGACGACAAACAAAATAGTCAATAGATGCTTTTTTGCTCTTCCTGGCAATGCTTGTTCTGCATAACATCCACGTATAACGTTTTCCAACACAACAGATAACATTCCAAGTGTTGTGTGTTACGCACTGTCTGCTGAAACATGAGAAAACCCTGTTTTTTCCTCTTCTTTTTTTAGCGTCCTATTTTCTCAACGTTTTATCATTAATATATTTTCATAAAAAGCATATGCAAAGCTTACAAGCATGGCACTTGTTTTCCTTTTGTCCAAATTAGCGGCGTAAATTTTCAATGATTTGTTGTTTTTGTTTCTTGTCTCCACAATTTCAACCAAGATCATGCCAACTGATGTAATTCATGTGCCTCTGATCTTTTCTTCTTTCTAGTCGCTAGCACCCAGCCCAGAGAAGACTGGGATGTACGGAAGAGCGCGAACTTTTCCCGCTTGCGAATACTGTATATGACTAAGTCCAAAACACGCCAGTGATTCTCAGGAAGAAGGAGTAAACGTGTCCGTAACGACTCAAACTCAATGACTCAAATCCTGGCTCAGCGCAGCTTTGACACCGTTTCTTCATTTCTTCCGCAGGTACCCGCAGATTCTGCATCGGCAGGGAGAGATAGTCATCAAGAGTATTAAGACACGACGAATAAAATTCGACTTGAAGCTGAAACGGCGCGGCACGAATTTTGTGGCCTGACGCCGCGGATTTTTTTCTACCTGCGATGCCGAATTCGCCTGGCGAACGCGAATTCGCGTTCTGTGGCCACCTAGCTTAATAGTCCCGAAACAAGCGAAGAACTTGGCTCAGACAGACATGACCGAAGTTTCCCGAGCCACAACCAGCGAGCAATTTCACAATTACTGGGGCTCGGGGGTCGACGGAAGACCCCCTCCCACTGGAAAAACTCAATCAAATAAGGCGTGTGTTTAGCCTGAGGTTTAGGACCCCGTGCCCTCGGCTTTGTCACAAAGGGTAGCTAAGCGACAATGAGGGATGGAACCCCCCTCGATTTAATTGGACCAATGAAGCTAGTGGCTTCCGGCGATGCGACTGTGTGAAAAGCCGGATAATCCGCGATTGTTGCTCGGATGAAAAGACCGGAATCCATTAGAAGAAGAAAGGGGGAGACAAGACTATGCTAATAGCAGAATAAATTGAGCGGAAAGCAGGATACACAGTTTGGCCTTCCGTCTGAACCAACTAAATTCGGAAAAGCCGTGGTTCTCTTAGAAATCGGTAAGGGCAGACCAGAAGAAAGACAAGTCTATGGATCGCTCAGTCCCTCCTATCCATGAAGGAGACTTACCAGAGTTCGTCTTAAGGCGTGTACTTTCGGATGTTGGGAGACGTACTTATTATTTCACTCCGAAGAAATCCGTTGATACAAAACCAATGCTACCATTTCCAAATCCAGCCAACACGATGAAACGAAAGTGAATGATGCTCAACCTGTCAAGAACTGCTTAAGCGGGCTTTATACATCAACTTTATCCTAGCTGCCTATCCTATCCTCCTTCACACGCATTAACGCCTGAAAACAGGTTCGATCTAATTACTGCAGAAACTCATTTCACTGTATAAATTCATGCTGACGTCACGTAGATCATCTGACGCATCAATCGTGACTAATCCGAAATAAGCCGCGCCCATATTTACCGAAACTTCTATAGATGCCAAGGAGGTTTTAGTACTTCACTAGTTTCCGGATGGTTGTACAGAGCTTTAAAGCCTTGGTGGTATAATGCTTTGGACACACGATCAGGGTCGGGTGCTCCCGGGCCGGAATTCCTGCCCGGATTTTCGGCACCGTCATCCCTGGAAAAGCCGAAATTGTTTCAACTTCATGATAAAGTGAGGAAAATCCGGCCGGGAAATCCTTATCGTGTGTTCGCACTTAAAAAGAAGAAAACATCGTCGTGCCCCTGGTCCATTAATTTGGTAAAAGAGTCCATCATCCTTGCCCCAAGTTCCAAAAATAAAGTCGAATAAGCTCCGACCGAGGCTCCGACGCTTCAAACTGGGAAACCATTTTTTTTACCGAAGACTGTGCTAGCTCGCTCCTGGAGCTCTGCCATGCACTCAAATATCAAATCAAGTCTGACAGCTACGAAGTGGCATTCATAGCTCACCAAACTTTAATCAGCAGCAGACAAGTGGAAAATGATATTCCCAAAAGACCCTTGATCACCCAAGCAGGATATCACAACATGAACAGAGCGAGGACAAACATCTCTAGGTCTGCGGCGCTCTTGTTCTCACGACATTCGCAGATGATCTTTTAGACAATGGAATTTCTAGAGGAATGTTCCGGTGTTTGGAAACGCAATGGTATGAACATGACGGGTCTTCAGTGATGGAAAAGTGAGGGACCATTAGCTTCTTCTACGGGAAAGCAACGACCGTGGGTCGAGACGATTACAAGCTTTCCTTTAATTGGACTGGTTGACGATTTTCAGTCAGTCAATGACTTCTCTAAACGATAATTCGAACCTCAACTTCTTTTGTCACCGAGCAGGTGAAGACGCACAATAGCTTAAAGTTTAACTGAAAAGCAAACTTATTTTTGCATCATTCAGTGGAATACATCGGGTTATTTGGATTCTGCTAAGAGATTTTTTGATTTTCCACTATCTGCTCTCGTAGTAAGGTTCGGAATATCTACAGCTGTCCCCACAGCGCAAATTCTACTATGACGCGGAATATCTGAATCTGAACACAAACGCGGCTTTTCAGTAGGCGGTCATAAGCTTGGTGAAGACTGCTTAGTGCCTGAACAAAAAAATTTCATAAATCTTTCTCGTCAAGCATATGACAGAGGTAGCACCACAAATCTGACAGGGAAATTCCACTATTTGAAAACTGATTATTCGTGAATAGCGGAGCAACGAAGTAACGCATTTTCATCGGGTCTTCAAGCTTCTTTAAGTGAATAAGTGAGGGGTAACACGACTGTCCCATCTCTGCCCTTTTCAGTTAAACTTTAACCATATCATGCAAGTAACTCTAGCTGAACCATTCGGAACTAGTACTCTTGCAGATATCGTTTTCTAGCTTTCCGTTTGTAACTATACAAGTTAAACAAACCTCTCGTCCGAAGAGTTGCGTACTCCCTGGCACCCGGTGTATACGAGAGCGGACACTCACAGAACACCGCGCGAAAAGGGCAGAACAGTCGAACAAATCGGGCCAACCAAATGAATATCGTCGGGAACGCTCCCTGGCACCCTGCGGGTGGGGCCGCACCAAAAACTGACCGTGAACCAATCCGGCAGCCAGCAAACAAAACCCAATCTGCTCTGTGTTTTGTGGTACGTGCAAGCTGTTTCTACCACCAAAGAAATACAAGTACCAAGTCTCACCCTTTGCTCACCGCCCGTGAGGCTCAGATTCTCAAATTCCTTCATTAGCGTTAAGAATCATCAGTAGTAGGGCCATATTTGTGAGTTTTAATGTCAACGTATAACCACTTCATTCGTACGGATATTCTAGACTGGAAAAAGGAAATGTTTGATGTCCAAAATCTTACACGATCGTGACTCGTGACCATGGACCAAAATAGAGGGTGGGTTGGTACTAAGTGAAGATGGGATCAGAATCAAGAAGTCGAGGTTTTGGTACGGACAAGAAACCACTGGAAGCGGTCTATACAACGAGTTCTCAACTCCTAAGGAGGAAAGCGCGGGCGGAGAAGATTTGCTCTGAGTGACTAGCCGTAATCGGGACACGAACGAAGGCTGAATCGTGATGACTCGCTTCATGTCAAGCAAAGAGAAATAGACAGCCCATCAAGTTCTGCGGATTGAATTAGACACGAGCTACCTGAAGAATGGAATAATGAATAGTTTCCACCGCATCGCAATAACATATCTAATTCAATGGCAGGCAAGATCCGGGCACAGCGGGACTAAAGACAGACCTTGCAATCACACGGAAAATAGGCTAACAGGGCTCCTGAACAAGGCATTTCATAACTAGCCTAGTCGTAAAAGATCCTGTACATCGTTTTTCGTTGCGTCACTGGAAACAGTGTGGATCCGGGCAAACCGAAAGCCACTTACTTGAGAGGTACGACATTCGTCCGAATAGAGTCGCAGCCTATACACAGCAAAACCACAAAAGTCAGCCCGAAATAGCTGAAAATTTGTCTGTCGAACGATACAAGAAGAAACTTTCAACTTTGACAAAAACATCGGTTCTTTGATCAACATGCACCACATCCAAAGTAGGCCTCTGGATCCACCGATGATCCGAAAGGATCAAAACGAAGAGTCTCCTCGCTATGAAGAAGATTCACAGGAGGCGTAACTCATGCCGTACAAAGACTCCGCAAACTTCAATCAAACAGTCCATAGCAGGGCCAGTGTGCAGCACGCGTGTAGGAATGCAGAAGCCCACCGGGCTGGTCACCATAACTGCAAATTTTTCACAGCATGTCGTCCCACCCCGAGCCGAAAACAGGACGTCTTTATTTGGTCGTGTTTCCTTTCCGGTTTTCAGTTTTTGACGCCGCGTGCCGCCCATACCGCACAGGGTGGCGCTGCCTGCCTTTCCTTATGTATACAGCGGGTGAGTGACGGCTCGGAGCTACAATTTATTTCGCCAGTGTAAATACAAACAGGTGTATTTCCGAATCGAACAAATCTTGTCGACGCTGTTTAAGACCCAGAGAATCGAATTACTCGTCTTCGACGGCTTCGGAATGAGGCGAGAGATCATGATCAGGATAGTAATAACTTTCTGTTCTTCGAATACAAGTCCAAGTAGTCTACCGATCCATTGAAACACCCAGAAAAGGGTGGTTGTCTAATTTCTGCTGATTTCAATACTCCAATTGTCTCCCTTCAGCTGTGTAACAAGCCTAAATATTCTTTCAGCAAAAGCTGACTTCGAATCATAATTGACAGTGCTAAACGGATACGTCAGCTGAATTTTATTAGATTGGTATTTGGCCATCAAACGTCCTCTTCAGGCTCAAGCTGGCAAAATGAACTTCATTCCAGCTTGAACCTGAAGAGGACGCTTGCCAAGAAGGGCTGAAATATCGCTATAATAAAATTCAGCTGACGTATCCGTTTAGCTCTGTCATTAATATGTAATAAGCAGTTTCTAATTTCACTCAGTACGAGTAATTTTTACTGTTGTCATTTATGTTCTTGTTGTTCTTTTCTCTTTTTGTTGGAAAGCATCATTATTTTAGCTATAGACACAGCTATAGAAAAGCTATAGAAAATAGAAAGGCGTGCTATAGAAATATAGCTATTGAAAAGAGCTATGGCATTCAAGAGGAATAAATAGACAGGGTTAAGGAACTCCCAAAAGAAATTGTCAGTCAGAACGCGTCAACGTCAACAGCTCTTCCCATGCTTTGTTGTCAACTCATGGAATAGTATTACCAACAAAACACTACCAGCACCCAACGTGGAAACTTCCAAGAAGTCGTTAGACACCGAGTGGAATGATGTGCCCTGAAGTACTACTAGAGGAGGGTTTTCGCGAGATCTTGGAATCAATTTCCGGCGAGCGAAGCGCATCGCGAAAACTGTGGGAAAGCCATTCCTGGAATAACTTTCCACTTTTCCGCTGGACTGATCGCGAAACACATGGAAAGCTGAGATCACCGGGAAAATGTTAAATTACAAACTATTTCTAATAAATCTGGTTCATTTGACGGTTCTTTGATTCTCGTATATTCCATCGAAGCCATCCTAATAACGCTTTCCATTTTTCTTTATTTATTAGTGGTACTTGCACTGTTTTTTTCCCACATCCTGAAATTCCCGGCGATACATTCAACTTTCCGCTGAGCTTTCCACTATCCTCGTGGATTCACTTTCCGGGAAAGCTGATTCGGTTTCCGAAGCACGAAAACCGGGTTGGAAAGTTCAGCAACTTTCCGAAGTAGCGCGAAAACCATTGGAAAGTGAATCCGACTTTGCTTTCCAGTTCGCGAAAACCCTCCTTAGGATGCATGGGATGTCTGACAACACAGACCATATCATCAGCTACGAGTGATCAAGAAGGATCTTAATTCGCTTTTCGGAGCGAATTAAGGTAATAATCAAAGGTCAAGCTATCTTGCCAAGCAGATCATCGCAAAGAAAACCAAATTACAGTCAACATTTATCTATCTTCGGGTTGTTCGAATCTCTGCTTCGGGCTTACACATTAGGCTATGGAATAAACCCTCTGCCAAAGATCTGTCTGTAGGGTCATAAATGACAGTACAACCTGATGTCAAGATTAACTGTTGACTCCCTGGAAACTGTGAAACATCGAGCTTCGCCCACAAAATAATCAATTTGACCCTCTCCAAAACTGGATCAAGAACCAACAACTATACCATGCTTGGAAGCTTATAGCAGGCCTACCGGATGACAGGGCCCAACCCAACCAGCCCACGATCCACTGCTTCTTGGCCGAAGATTGAAAATTTAGTCTATTTATCTGTGTGTTTAAGTGTTTTATTTATTTTCTTTCATTTACTCCGCTTTTCCAAAATGGCAGGTTATAAATAAATTACTTACTTACTTAAAATAAACGGTTACACCTTCCTCAACCTGAATTAACATGCCTATAGAAAATTTCAGTGCTTTCTGTACATATTTTGAAACATCCACGACAAGTTTTGAAACATCCACGAAAAGGTCGGGGTTCGTGGATTTCAGATTATCGGGAAGCAAACCAAAACACTCCCAAAAATGAATCCCAGCACCCGACACTAGAGGAGGAAGTTTGCTAGATTCTTCTCCCCAATCTACCAAAAAGGGCAAAGGTGTATATATTCAAACGAAAACCAGTGTTTACCTTGAGGATTATGAAATCCATGGCGCTGTCACCAGATGGTCGCTAATCTCTTATGTCACAGTACCGTCATCCGAGCAGTCGTATCTGAAAGCATATATTGATAAGGATTTTCCATAAATTACCAATGAAGTAGCAGAAAGCTAAATTGGAGCTCTCCCAAACAACGTGAGTAAAGTCAACAAGAAACACAAATCTCCATGAATAGGGACCAAACTACATTAATTCACAAGTTTTCTTTTCTTTGAGACACACTACCTAGACCAGAAACTTCGAAATTGGATTTTGGGACATGGGTCATGGAACTTGGAACATGGAAGAACAGATGGCACCTTTTGTTAAAGCGCAACTTTTACTAGAAATGATCTTTTCACAGTGAAACGGATAAAATAAAACGTTTTTCGAAAATACCAATACTTTCCACCTGAATTTAGTGATTTTCTTGTTAGCGCTTGTCGACTATATCCAGCCGTCCTGCTCTCCAACGTGGCGGCTGGGCGCAAAACATACGAAAATTTAACGCGCCGTGGTTAAAAAGTGGGAAAACTTAGAAATTAAAAGAAATAAAACACAGAACATTATCATATCCTTATGTGTGCAAGAAGTATCAGCGGACGTTGAAGATCCCGCAAACTTTCCGTTGTATGACGGGCAAAACTCGGCACGGCCGACAAAGCGCTAAAAATTCCTAGGCACAAAACGAAACAATGGACAGATGTGGGGATTTTAGAAGCTTATAATTCCGCAAGGGAGCTAAATATATTATAAATAGCAGAGTAAGCAAGAGGGGTCCTTTAAGGACACGGCCCTTTCCAAAAATCGGTGATACAAAATTTGAATGCCCGTCTAGTAGTTGATTAAAGATGACAGTACAAATCCATACGAAGGGCCGACCAAATTTGATTTTCTCGACAGATCAACTAAAGTTAAGAAGATTCAATACTTTATTTCCAAATATTTATTTTCAAGAACCGATCATATATGATTTTCCGCTAGATCATAAAGGTAAGAAGATTCAATCCTGTATTTACTATGTTTACAACGGGTACGTCAGCTACGATTCTTCATCAGCGATATTTCGGCCCTTTTTAGCAAGGGTCCTCGTCAGGCTGTCAATCCTCTGGTTCAACTTCGGGGAAGGAAACAAACCTGTATTCCTCTGGTTCAACTTCGGGGAAGGAAACAAACATGTAATTTACAGGTTTGTTTCCTTCCCCGAAGTTGAACCAGAGGATTGACAGCCTGACGAGGACCCTTGCCAAAAAGGCCCGAAATATCGCTGATGAAGAATCGTAGCTGACGTACCCGTTGTAAACATTGTTTGAATAAATGTTTCTAAGTCAGCTTGGGCTCAAAGAATATTTATGTATTTACTATATATTCAAGTAATATCAGTTTACTTAGAGTATGATTTTGGGGAGTAATATATTGCAACTCTATTTGATCCTTCAAGGTTTGCAGTGATGAAGTTGCCATTGGCCCTACAATACTTCCTTCATCCAAACTTTTCCCGAGAAGGGCATACTAGCTAATTGAATCCGCTACAAATGGAATACAAACAGGTCAAAAACGAACTAAAAAGCAAACAAACAACAACCTTGGACTTCTAAAATTCTGTTATTTTTTTGGTTCTGCTGCTTTGCACCTTATTCCCGCCAGGTTACGGCTTCCAAAGAATATATTGCAACAGTTTTGCATTACTTTCACTGATCGTCGGAAGTATCCCAAGAGAAGAAAAATAACATCAACAAAGAAATACTCAAGCTGGAAACAGTAAAGTAAAAAAAACACTCGATACGATTGTGCCGTTTTTCGTTGAGACGTATAATAAAATACACGAAAATGAACGCAAAAGTTTGTGCCGCCATTCGTGCCGTCACTTGTTGTCACAAACAACCAAATTACCAAATTAGCTCGCTGTCAAGATTTGTCTAAATCTTACTTACTTAGACTGTAAAAAAAACTTGCAGTATCTTTGTTGAGATAAGATTATCCCTAATTCGGATTAATTTTATCCCCACAGAGATAAGATGAATCCCAGTAGCAAATAGTGCATCCTCATTCGGAAAAACTTTTTACAGTGTACTTGCCTAAAGTAAGTTCGGAGAGTTTTATTTCATTCTTTATTTCTGAACAAGGCTGAAACGCTCGACTCGAGCTGATATCAGGTTCTTAATTTACTATTTCCATTTGACTCTTTTAGAGGCGAAATAAAACCCAAGGTAGTCTAAAATCAGAAACGTGTTCAACGAAGCGCTAAATTCGAAAAACGCTATCTACACTGTAAAAAGTTTCTCCGAATAAGGATGCAGTATTTGCTACTGGGATTAATCTTATCTCTATTGGGATAAAATAAACCCGAATTAGGGATAATCTTATCTCAATAAAGACCAGAGTAATCCCAGTAGCAAATACTGCAAGATTGTTTCTTACAGTGTATAGTGGAACAATAAACATTCGCACTCGGCATTTCGGAAGAGGAAAGCGAACAAATTAAAGAGTATGGGTATTTTCGGTATACTTACTACCAATCAGGCAATATTTTTTTCTAAACCAAAGCCGAACCAAGTGAGCCGCGGTCTTGCACCATTATAAAAGAACAATATAAAACAAGTACAAGCTTACCGCATATTAATAGATAAATCAACGAATAAAAAAAAATCAGAAGTCCAAACACAACATGTGACAAAGGATATCTTTAACGAGATAACACAGAAGAAACTTCAACTTAGAACTGATTGATACAAACGATGTAAAATTAATGAAGGTCGAGAATCGGGTTAAAGGCTAACACGAAAGTTACGACACCAGGACGCTTCAAGAGGTTTGCTGATGGCGAAGTCATCAACCACAGAGACTTAAAGTTGCGCACTGGCAGGTAGCAATCCATCATAGGAGTCACAACTGATGACTCGACAGAAAGATGAATGAATTACTTATTTCGTTCCGTGAATAAAAGCAGTCGAGACAACTCAAAAGGCAAGCGCCGTAGATGGCAGGCGAAGAAATAAATTTGTCATAAGGAAGTGACACTCCTTTATGCTAGTGTTATATGAAATCATGACTACTGAACATCCATTTAAGTTTGCAAATGAGGCATCAAAAAGCTGTTGTTCTTTCATCAAGGGCAGGAGTCCAAAAAAGGTAGGGTGATGGAGAAAAAGACATTAAAAACTTAAAAAGCTGACACTTCATATTCGCAAGCAGACAGCAAAAACAAACGGCGAGACTAGACTCGACTTCTATTAGGTTGGGAAGTTGGAAATTTACCGTCAGTCTGAGTACAAGTGATGTGATTAGCATCTCTTCAATACACCCAAGTCAATCAGAGTACATTTTAAAGTAATTTTTTAAACCAAATATGTTAAAGTAATTTTCAGTAATATTTTTAATTTAATTTCCACTGCCAGTTTTACGGATCTGGTCGAACTTTCGGTTCCCAGGAGGCTTTTTCTTACCGAGTGTGAATTAATTGCACGACATTCTAGAGACTAGTAATAAAGTAAAAATGATTAAGATAGCGGAATCTATAGAAAGGCTAATGCAGCTAACTAAAGTTCGTTAACATAGCAAATTAAGTTTTTGACGCATCACTTTATGGCGATTTGACTATAAACAATATTCTGCAGGCTGCAGACATTTCCTAAATAACGGGGACTTAACAACACAGTTTCGGGGGGGGGGGTCAACCCCCTAACCCCCCCTCCCCTGGATACGGCCTTGGTTACAACCGACAAAATAACCTCAATAAGCAATGGTTTCCGCATTCCCTGAGATCCTCCGCTTTAAGCTCCTTTCATTTCAAAACAAGTCCGAAGTATTCGAAGACAGCGGGATGCTTTAATTAAATTAAAACAATCGAACCAAACCATTAATTAGAGGTGATGAAACGAACTTTACGGATTTAACAGGCGGTACCGTCTTCAATCATGTGATCAATGGAGATAACTGATGAAAGAGTTGAACGGAGCCAATGAAAACGAAGAGAGATTTGCTGAGAGGCGAGAATTTCAAGAAACAAACATTTCAATGTTTCTCTTCAGTGCTTTCCAAGAGGGGCGAGGAATTTACCGACCTATTCACATGGCAGACAAGTGAAATCTATTGAGACATTTCTTGCATTTCAAGAGCGAAGTAGTCTCAGAAGTGTGGAACATTTTCAGCTAACGATTTCTAAGTACATGCAGCAAATCTGAAATAATTAAATGTTACACTTCATCAACGTACGATTTTTCAAAAATGAGCTAATTTAAATCTCTTTCTCAACATAAAAATCTACATATAGTAGTCTAAATTGCACAGACAGAAATGCCAATGTGGTTTGAAATATGGGAGAATAACTGGATGTATCACGAAGAAGTTAAAGCTAACAAAAACTCATAAGTTAACACCTAATTTCGGCGCAGAGAGTACAGCAAAGCCATATGCTAGTTTAAACACTTGTCAAAATTTCCGACCATCTGCGTTTCATTTTTCACCCCAAAAAGTTATAAATTAAGAACTTAATATCAGATAAGAGCAAGTATTCCGAACAAGAAGCGCTGCAACCCAGACTAGGTTAGTCGGTTCCCGAATCTCAGCCGGGCTGCGATACAATTTTTTTTTTCTTTTTAAATATTCTATTTCCTTTGTTGGAATATTTGGGACGGCCATGAAAATCATGCAAACGGACACCGTAACCGGGCGATAAAGAGCGTGTTCCACACTTCCACCAATAGTAACTATTAGTTACTATTTCCGTTCGAACCTCAAGAAAAGTTACTACGCTAACCGTTCCTACCTTCGCGAAATAGTAACTAATAGCAAGAACAAATAATCAGATAGAACCTCTGTCTTTGGTACCATGCAGCGACTATAAATACCCCGACCAAACTCAGCAACCTAGAGGTATTTACTGTGGCTTTTTACCCGTCTACTCTACTCTACTTCCGTCTTCGCCGTTGCTCGTCGCAGAGAAAGAAAATGCAGGAGGCGTACTCCGCGCGCTGACCCGCTCTTGAGCGCGTCCAAAGCACCAATCCGCTGTGTCTTCTACTTTTCCTCAAGGTGGTTTCACAGCGATATAGCTGATTGTAGACGTAACGAAACGTGATGTGGCGCGAAGCTACTAACCTCCACTCGTTCACAGCGGAAAAGGTACGGGGAAATACTCGACTCCGCACAGTCATAGTACAGAGATAGGGAGACGGAGGTTCTATCTGATTCAAGTTTCAAGTTTCAAGTTTTTTTATTTTTCAACATTCACAAATAAATAAATAAAAAGCAACACTTTCGCGCTGGAGAAAAAACCTATGAGGGTTTGCATTCGCGCGAAAGTCCACATAACTACTTACCTATGTAAAGAAAAAAAGAAAAAATAAATCCAATCTCTCTCAGTCATCAATACTCAACTCCCCCTCCCCCCATTCTTCCCTCCCAACCTCACCTTACCCCCCTTACCTCCCTAGCCCACCCTTCCTCCCCTAACCATCCTACCACCCATAACAAAATTTAACATTTTTGCCCCAGAAAATAATCTTTTAATTTCTTTCTAAACTGAGGTATGTGTTCCGCCGCCCTAATGCTCACTGGTAGTTCA
This sequence comes from Branchinecta sandiegonensis, assembly GCA_030848855.1. Taxonomy (NCBI): domain Eukaryota; kingdom Metazoa; phylum Arthropoda; class Branchiopoda; order Anostraca; family Branchinectidae; genus Branchinecta; species Branchinecta sandiegonensis. Next base: position 15,317,082 of record JAUPMV010000003.1, on the reverse strand, counting down.
TTCCATACAGATGGACCCAGGTGTTTCATTGAAAATGAAGACCGGGTACCATGACGTAAATCCACAACTATATCATCACTATGCCTTGTTCCATAATTATGCAGGTCACTATTTGTTTGGTAAAAACTGTTAAAGATATCGGGGGCTAATCCATTCATACACTGAAACACAAATACTGCAGCCTGGTAATCTCTTATCTGACCGACATTAAGGAGCTTCAGGGACGTAAAACAAGCACAAGTGTCATGCACATCCTGGAGGTATCTACCGATTGTTCTAACAGCTTTATTCTGTAGAACTTGCACTCTTCTATAGTTGCATAAGAAGTTGCTGCTCCATAAGAGGCAGCCGTAGGAGATATATGGATAAACCAACGAATAATATATAGTTAGAAGTATCCTCTGTGGGAGAAAGTGCTGCAGACGTCGAAGTATGCCAACCCCACGGGCGATTTTTGATGAAATAGCGTCACTGTGACATTTCCATGACAGGTGGCAATCAAGATAAAAACCAAGGTAGCGGAGATGATCAACTTGTTGAACTGGTTTACCACACAAAGTTACCAGGCCAGACACATCCAGCGGTGTACCAACTCTACAGTACGTCATTAAAAATGTCTTGCGCACATTTACACATAGTAGACTTAATGAAGTGAAAACCTCCAGCTTTTCCAATGCAAGGTTCGCTTTTCTGATTATTTGTCCTTGCTAACAGTAACTACTTTTACCATTCTCGGGAGCATAGTAAGCGTGGTAACTACGCATCTCGCAACGTGAACTACGGTAAGTAGGGTGGAACACGCTCAAAGGGTGCATAATAAGCTGAGCAACAAAGAGCAAAAGATTCAAATACATTACAATTTTTGCCTTCAATTTGTCCTTTATTTAACTTAAAGTTGCTGTTCGCGCTCAGTGCTGAGCATGACTATTTGCTAGGTTTGACTTTCATCATATTCTTCCGCGCCGTTCAAAGTTCGGTAACCTCCAAAGCTTTAATGTAAATAAACTTCATTTTTTTTTTAAATTTAAATAAGTATATAAAGAAGACATGGACATAACAATTGTAAGTTCAGAAATAAGATCAAAAGAAGGAGGGACTGGTCGTGAGGCGATACGGCATTAAAATAAATCACGACAATATTAGTTCTAGGATACCATATGAAATGATACGATATTTACTGCAAAAAAGCCCGAGGACCATGTCAACACAAACAAAATTGTTTTGTTTGTCATCCTCATAACGTAGAGGTGGTACAAAAGACAACATAGAAAAAATCCATGAACAAATTAGGAAACAATTTAAATACTAGACACATTTTCTAGCGGGCACGAATCCGAGTAAGAACAACCCCGCGGCCCATAGGTCTCAAATTACTTCTCAACGATACGAGGGTAAACTGTGTTCGAATTTAATCTTTAACCTTTGCCTACTAAGGCTTCACAGGGGGCGAAGCCTTTTCGAACTGTCGCAAAAAATGGAGGTACCAGGTGTCAAACTCCAACCATCCCTCAACTAAGTATCGTATGTCATTCTCCATCTGTGAGGGCTTTATGGATGTTTTCAATCATGTCACCATCATCACTAACCCGTGAATTAATGAACTGATGTAATCAGTAGAGACAATCCTAGGGGTATAATGATATGTGAGATCTGAGGGATGGGGATGTTTGTGGTAAAAAAAAATACGTAGGACACGAAAGATGAGACGAAGAAGATCAGAGATACGAACATGTTTTTTTTAGCTTTAATAAGGGTCCCTATAAATGGAAAAGGGTTAGATTTCATAACGATATGAGAACGGTATTTGTGTGACCCAGAGATTTTCTGAGCCTTTCCCGCACTTAGACGCATATCATGCAGCCTGACCAGTTTGTCAGAAACATGGCTATCCGAAAATGAAAGGAGGCATAAGCCTACTCAAGTGCCATTTTATGGACTTGTCGATTAAAACTGGACAGTCGAACTGTGCACGATCTTACAGCAATCAGACAACAAATTTTGATCAGCAAAATCTTACTTTCTCAAATCTACCAAATGAACCTTTTCGAAATAGAACGGGCAGGGACACTCGTAGTGGATTTAACTATGAAAGGACACGTCATAGATATGTATACTATTAATTCACTTGTATATCCCCAGTTTTTTCATCCATTCTCGTTTCCAATTTTCGAGCTTACAATGTCGTTTGTTCCATCCTAACAATGCAACAATTATTTCTACATTTTCCGTGTTTGGCTGTTATCGAAGCGGTTCAAGCTACCAAGGAGCTTATCACGGTTTTACAAGTATTTCCATGTTTCTCCAAGGGGACCGAGAGGGGGAAAAACTGCCAGGACGGGATTGTACTTTTTCGGATCCCAAAACGTAAGTGGAGGGATACCTTTGACTTCGCAAAAGTTGTCCGTCTGTCTGTCTGTCCGTCTGTTAGCACGATAACTCTCGAAGGGGTTGAGATATTTTGATAAAACTTGGCATGAGGACTCTTTGGGTCTAAGTACAGGTCAAGTTCGAAGATGGGTTCTCGAAGATTCTCTGAAGATTCGGTTATATGAGGTGGGGGAGGGTTTTGAAATAAAGGGAAACAAAAATATGTTTAAAAGCTAATGAATAGTCGATTTAGGGATAAGCAGACATGCTGAATCCGAATCTGAAAATTATTTGCTCGCCGGACAAGTAGTTCGCCCGGAAAGCGGCAAAAACCGGAAAATTTGTGAAAAGTAAAAGTTTAATCTGAAGCTGATTAGAGGTTCCATTTAGAAGTAAGGAGACGCGCTGAGTCCGAATCCGGCCAAAACGGGAGAAACTTGTTTAAAGTAAAAGTTTTATTTGTATTTGATAAGATGTTAGATTTGCGGGTAAGAAGACATGTAGCATACATGCTGAATACGTATATGACAATCATCTTCCGGCCGAATCGGAAATTTGGCAGAAGTAACGAAGGAAGTTTTGATCATTTCGTCAATGTAGATATGACGTAGGCTATAGGGTAAATACACAATAATGCTGAATCCATATCTGAACTTCGTCTTCTTAGATGATTATCATTGGCCTTAATCCCTTCCTAAATTGTAATAGTAAGAATGTTTAAGAAGTCTGTCGAAGACCGAACGTCTACAAGACTGAATTGTCTGGATCAAATATTAGATTTTTGGGATCCCATCGATACATTTGGTCTTGTTTCAAACGGCGGAATTATAAAGGCGTCACTGCATGTTAGAATAATGAATAGCACTGGTGGGATTTAGTGGGATTCAGCAATGGTAGCCCGACTCCAGCCTCTCTTGCAACCAGACAGCGCATTTTGTTACGCTAAAGCTCAAAATGACCAAAAAATACTAAAATAAATATTTCCTGCAAGAAATGGGCGGGACAGTAGCAAACCTTTCTTAGCCGCTTTTGAGACAGAAGATAGAAATAATTTTTCTAGGATTTCTAGGAACAAGGAAGTCTGACGTCTTGTTCGAAGTAAGGGCATACTGCCAGGAAATTCGACACCAAACCTTTCTGCCTTTCAACTGGTTGGACTTCAAGCAGCTCAGTCAGGCGAACCAGTTTCCAAAATTAACTGATAAAGGGGGTGTACCCCTCTAGACTACCGCACACGCCTCACTGATGTCGGCGAAACGTCTCAAAGGACGAGTCATGGAGTTGGTTGTTCTGAATTTGTAATTGGTAACAAGGCTAAGGGGTTGTCAACTCTCTGACCAGATAAGGTTGATGCGCAATTTGATCGTTTCGAGCAATCTGAGCAGAGAAAATGGTGTTCATTCTATTTTGTTTTACTGAACTGCATACGTGTTCATTATTTACACTGGAAGAAACGTTATAACAATTAAAAGCTGTGCATCCGTGTGCTAAATCTCACAATGAATGCCCATATTATCTCTGTTATCTCTTGGTAACCCATAACGGATTTAAGTGATGTTTTATGGAAAGATTTTAAGTTTTATAACGTTTTACACAAGGGTAAGCACTTTTGTGTTCAGTTTTATCGCAATTTTGACAGTACACGAAGAAACAAGTAGATTGCAACTTGAAGTGGTCAATTTAAAAACATACCACTGCAGGAGCCTCCAAAATTCGTGAAACAATGTATAGCCGTATACTTATTTAATGCTGCAACTCCAGGAAATTAACCAGATTCGCAATTCTAGACTAAATGAATCATTTGACTTAACCAGTCTGAACACACAACGAGTGGTACTGATCCAATCTTTTCCCCCGTTTCGGGAAAAAACGAAAGAAACATGTGCGGTCAAAGACAGGCTACACAATGACAAAATTCAAGGCAGAACGGATCTGATTGATAATTACTCAGAATCTTAAAAGGAACGCAAATTGAGGAGTCCTTATTTCCGAGTCCCCATTTCCCCGGATATAAATAATTTCCCAAGTTACTGCGTTTTCGTAATGTGAATGGCTTTCGTTTTGCATGTTGTTTATTCATTGCAGTTACAGTCATTAAATGTTTGAAGATGTTACCATCATTATCATTTGGTATTTTTATGCTAATACTGACCTACTGATATCCCTCAGGAAAATATGTGTGGGTGGGGAAGGGGGGCAAAGGGGCGGGGGGTGCGTCGCGGGTCAATATAATGCGGACTACTTCGTCTGTAGTCCGGAGCCGCCCTTGGGTGTGGAACTTATCTAAGTGATGTGAGACCCCTCGCGGTGACAGCCGCATTCCAATCAGCGACAGGAATTGGAAGAAGGAAACGTCTTGGAACTTCCGTACTAGAACGAGCGTGAGAATCAGAATTCTTAGATGGATCATTAGTCAGAATGTGATGCCGGGTCGCGATCTACTTTTGATAAAGGACTACAGAGACTATAAGGAAGAATAGGGCGATTTAACGGCAAAATTCCTGTAATCGAAAAGCCGAATGGATCCATGCCTGATCCACCTGGATTATGAAAAGTGAAAAACTCGAGGAGAGGTATACTTCTTTGGACACTTGTCTGAATTTTAAAACACCTTGGTTTTGTTTTTCGCATCTAAAACAGTCAAATCGAGATAAGAAATCAAGAAATTAATATCTTTTAAGAGACAAGTGCGAAGTAATTCCCGAGGTAATTCCTTCACAGTGATTTGTAATTCTCGAGGTTATTCCTTTGGGACTGTTCGTTTTCTTCTGCTGAGATGCTTCGGACGGTCGTGAAGAGTAATGCAAAATGATACAATGCTCAGAACGCCCTAACCTAGCGAAAGAAAGAGTTTGCAAAGGCAACTGAACAGTAAACAGTAAAATCCAAATAAAATAAAATGTGGATTTAATTTGATATTGTTCTATAATTATATTTTGTACTTTGGATAAATAATTACTAAATTTGAACCTCATCTTAATTTTCGGCATCGTTTAAAATTAGGCAAAGTCCGAAGTAACATAAGCTACCTCTACCGTCGTCGAAGAAAAAGATGCAGAACAAAACGTCCAGCGCTAACTTATGTTTTATCGGGTTTAAGAAAAAATGGGAGATTCCTCAATATTCGATACCCATAGCCCCTGGACTGTTCCCAGTAAGAAAATAGCAAATTCAAAATGTATTTGAGGGTAGTTTTGTTTTGTAAAATCTTTGCAACGGTCATAACAGGTAAAAAAAGAAGAAACAGACAGTACATTTTTACATCCTTTGTTGCTATTGCCTTTTAAACTCACTGTTTTTTTTAGAGAGAGAAAAATTTAATACACTGGAATTTTACAAAAAAAAAAATCAATATCATAACAGACCTGCCACGTGAAAATCTATACGGATTTGTTTATGGCAGGACTCAATAATTTAATCACTTGCCATAATTATACTGGGAACAAAAAAAGAAAAGGGAAAAAAATAAATGCAATACTATATACATAAGCAAGTCGTGGAAATCCAGAACCGATTCGTACCCAAGGTAACCCTCTCTCCTCACCCATCTTTACTCATCAAAAACTTTTCATCTTTTTTTAAATGAACATACATCTCGGCCATCCTAGTGCTCTCCGGCAGATTATTCCATACTGAAATACTCACATTTCTATACACGAAACTAGACCGTGAAGTATGTCGTACGCAGAATTCATTGACAATATATTACAAAAATAATTAGGTGCTAGCTGATTTAGACACTGATAAACGAATACACCAATCTGATAATCTCTCATCTGCCCAACATTTAAAATAATAAAATGGCGATAACAATCCAGCATATGTTCACATTTTTGTAAATCACCGAGTATACGCAACGCTTTATTCTGTACAATCTGGATCTGCTTATAATTTACAACAAAATTACTTGCCCAAATAGAGCAACCGTATACTATGTAAGGATTACTCACTGACTCACTGGGTTGAGGACACTTCTAACGAGCTTTTTCAGAAGTCAATCTACTCAATACACCCCAAAGAAAGACTGGAATAGCACCAATGTCGGTTTCCTACTGAAGATGCAAAAACATATTCAAAGAACAATCAATATTTTTCGCAAGCTTTTGAAGAGCCTTGGAACTAAGCCAAATGAGAGCCATTCCGAGAAGCAACGAAAGAAAATCGATTCACTCTTTTCTAAAAGGGGACGAAGGACCTGAAATGCCCATTTACAGAATCAAGTCTATCGGGGAACTGGAAGAGCCAGGTCTCAGCAGAATCTGTCTGACTTCATGGGCTTACAGAACAGCAAATCGCTATATGGACTGTAAAAAAAAGACAACCGTACTGCAAAAAGGATCAAAATAAATATCCTTGTAGAGTCAAATTTAACGGTTCCCAACTTGAAATGTGAAGGTCGGTTTATTTATTTGCCGAAAATTTCCAAAACAACTTCTAAAAATAACCAGGACATGAAAGAAAATTTCTCATAAGAGAAAATGCTAGCTCAAAGCAGCAAAATTTTGGAAATTCTCTACAACACCGAAATGTATATTGGAACCTCGGCTCAAACGGCAAAACTGCATCAATAACATAAGGCTGTCGGCCTACCGTCGGCACCATTTTAATATTCTTAGATACTTATCCCCAGCTGTTACTACTGATCAATCAATTCGGCTGAATTTGAGTGTAAGAGTTAACGGTCCGTGTTAAGCTGAAAAATTAAATTGCAACAGCGGGAGGTGTTAGGGGACCCTCTTGTCGGCGTGGCACGATTCCGAATGCGGAATAAATAAAAAATATTATGCAGGTCGTCAAGTAGTCACCACTAGGCGTCAAGCACTGGTGCGTTGGCCCATTTCCATCTGCATGGTTGGAGTCTGAATGCACGGATTGGGAGATCAACAGATTTTGACAGGGACGCTACAGAAGAGGTATGCTCTTTGCGAAAAAATGCTGAAAAACATCATTTCGGGTCATGAGAGTTGTTGTGAATTGTTTTGTTCTCTTCGTCGTTTCCTATATACGAGATTGTTGTCGCGTCTGACGCGGAAGGGTTACAATAAGTGATTTTTTCATTGTTTTTTCCAGATAAGTAATTTTTTTCTTCAGAGAAGGTTTGTCCTTTCTTCAGTTCCTGAACTGGTCGTTTAGAGCCTTTGGCATGTTGGCAGTTAGGGAATTCGCGAGTTTATTTTTTTCTTTTTATAAATCGTTCAATCGATCAATCATTTCTTCCACTTGCTGTGATGCAACTGGTGGGTAGTCCCAAAGGGGCTCCTACTAATTCAGACTGAGTATTTTCGGGTTTAATTGCAACAGGTAGCCAAGAAACACACATTGCCAAGTAATATGCTCCTACAGTGCGTAAGAGAAGAACGAAGAAACGACCATGCGAATCAAGAACAAATAAGCCAATAGAACCTCCGTCTTTGGTCCCATGAACCGACTATGCTACAGATACCCCGACAAAACTAAGCACAGCTAGAGCTACTTGCTCAGCTTCGAGTTGACGCCCGTCTACTTCCCTCTTAGCCGCTGCGCATTCAGAGGAAATGACCGTAGCATAGTGACGTCACAATGTTAAACAACCAACTGTCCCTTACTCTCTACATTTCTTCTCTGAGGCTCTACTATGATAAGCTGTTTGTAGAGGTAACGATTTATGATGTTCCGCGTAGCTCCTGAACTCCACTCGTTTGCATCCGGCGGGGCATCGGGTATCTATTCGACTCCGCATGGTCGTATTATAGAGATCGGGAGATCATAGATCTTTTGCTTATTTGTTCTTGGTTGAATTGACCCACAACTGGTATTGCGGCAGCCGCGGCAGGTGAGTAATGAACGCTGAAAGTCGAGGGCCTACACTGTCAGAAGTTTCATAACAGATTGCGCATAACACTTTCAAGAATAACACCTTTTCACTTAGAAAAAAAGTGTTATGACCAATTAAGTTTATACTATTTCGTGCCCAGATCTCCATCAACACCTTCAATAGGTAAAAATACTACACTGTCAGAAGTTACATAACGACAACAGCAGGATGCGCGGTTTCAACAGATAACACTTTGGGATGTTATATGTTATGTTTATTTCGTTACCGTTAGTATTTTTACCAATTGAAGGTGTTGTTGGAGATCTAGGCACGAAATAGTGTAAACTTAATTGGTCATAACACTTTTTTTCTAAGTGAAAAGGTGTTATTCTTTAAAGTGTTATGCGCAATCTGTTACGAAACTTCTGACAGTGTAGAGAAACACCTGGTAGGACCACTGTCGTAGGTCAGACGAGACGCCTAGTTATCAATGTTTTTGTATAGTAATGACTTGTCTCTCAACTTTTCAGAACGTGTTTACTTCTCAGTTACAGCAGGTGAAGAAAGGAATATTAATCCTGCCCCCTTGCCTATGTCGATCTTGTGTGATAACTTTCGCTACTGTTGTGAGGGGTTTATTTACGAATATTCATTGTATGTACGTATATTCTTTTTAACCAGTCACATTCAAATAGAACAAGAACGGAGTAAATGAAAGAAGAAGTATGTGGAGAAAAGAAAATTAGCGATCCATGTCAAAATCTATTGTACACTAACCTTACAAATAAATACTAACTATCACTACAAATACAAAAGCAGAAAGGGCGAGTTAACCCCTGGTCATAGATTGGGGTCAAGTATTAGCCTAGTAACCACGGGTGTGCGGCCGTTCCAAGAACAACTAGCTTTTCTACAGCCTATTTGGGTTACATTACTATATTGTGTCAAAATACTCCAATCGGGTTGGGATAGAAAATGACTGTTTTTGTTCATAATAATAATGCAATGCATCATAAAAGAATCAGCCTCTATGTATCTCGAAGAAACTGGGACTTCTCGTACTGAGCGGACTCAAAATCTTATCTATAGTACACTGGAAACTATTAACTGATCCAGCGTTGACTTCATCTTCCGTATGGCTGCCAAGTACCAACAAGACACGGTTATGCGGATCGATATGTTTTGTCGTAATGTCAGTGTTTCTCACTTAAAATTAAGCTAAAAACCTAAAACGTTTGATAATTTTGTTTCTGTAGCCAGCGCCATTTACATTCGACAAGCAACATATTTTCGAAAACAATGATTACTTTCATTTGGAAGCTTCCAAATTCCTCTTAGCTTCAGCAATTCAGCAGTGTTTGTCAAGTAGGCTAGATTTGTGTAAATGTGGGTCCCAGGCTCCTGAACCCCTCCGCCCCATTCTTTCTAAAGTCGTTTCCCCGTCACAGAACTGTCATTCAACGTAACCTGTTGGCAGAACATTTCGTAACCGTTGAGATATGAGCCAATCAGGCGGCCTTATTACAGCGTTTTCTGTCGAAGAGAGGCCTGATAATCCGTACGAGAAAAAATAAAGATACCATTATATTCTTTTCAGGAGGTTTAGGCACCAGGTCAGGCTATCATGTTATCCAGGGGGGGGGTAGGGGGTTAAAACCCCCCGAAAAATACAAAAATCATCATTTTTACAGGCTTTTCCCTCTGATCTATGTCTTTTTTGTACTTTTTTGTCCGACCCGCAGGCAAAACCACCCCCGAAAGGCGACCCCCCCCCCCCCCCCGAAATAAATTCCTGGATACGGGTCTGATGGCAGCTTTTCAGTCAACCTTTAAAACACCTTATTATTAGTTTACACCTATGTCTAACCCCGATGGAATAACCACTAAAGGGGTTGCTGACCGTCTGAGGTCAGCATCAGTATTTACTTCAGGTTTGCAAAGTTTCTGCTGCGTTGTAACCTAGTATCGCAGTGAATCGGGTAATTTCAAATTACGAAGGGAAATGGAAACACCCCTGGCTTAAACACTTTTATAGTTCTTGATTGCGTAACTGTTATGTAAAACGTCATGTGTATTTATCTGTTTTGTGCCTTAAATTTCTCTTCTTTTTTCTTTTTCTTTATTTTCTTCTTTAATCCGTTTTGTTCTGAGTGAAAAATACGGGTAATAAATACTTTACTTACACCTTCTGAGACGCGGACGAAGCACCCTTTATCAGCATGAAAGGGCATCCCGTCATCAACCGACTTGGCAAACATCAATCCAGTGTTGCAGAACATTCAAAAGTATATTTCGAGATTACTTCTGCTTACCTTTATAGATGTTACCCCTGGACGGTCAGCTCCTTATCCAACTCTCCTATTATCCAAATTCACCTATACCGATCGGTTTGGATAACTGATCACAACTGTCTCTCAGCGTTTTGAACCAGCCTCAATAATCGTGGAGTCGGAGGTGTATTCATTCAGCAACACCTCGCCGTGTCTCGGCTGGATAATGATCCTCCTGGACCGAGTGGTTGTGAGGAGGGAGGACTGTGTGATAGTGGTAGATGGAGTGGACGACGAGCTGATTAAGTTCGGCATAGTCATGGACGCTGGACAAGCTAGAAAAAACGAAATATCTAGTACGTCATGCTGTGCTGGACAAATAAGTAGCATCAATGTTAGTAAGACCCATCATGATTAATAACATTTTGCCGCTCCCATTAAGTTATAACGGCCTACACATAAGACAAGAGCAAAGGTTTCGACGGGATCCCAAAAATGGAATATTTATTTAGCTTCACAATCCAGACAGTCGAGTCTTGTAGATTTCCAGTCTTCGCCAGAATGCTAGAAAATGTGTATGCAAAAAATGATACCATACTGGTGATTTTCGATGGATTGCGGCCAAACGGCTAACCCGCTGAGAAAGCAAAGTTCAGACACGAATTCGACATGTATATTAACCCCTATTTACATATCTAATCGATTTCAGAAAATTCTTTACTATTACCAAATTCACGGTTTTAGCTTAATTTTGCTATCTGTCCGGCAAGAAAATAAACTGCAGATACGGATTTATAGCTTATGTTGATATGGAATTTGCGGTCATTAAAAACTACCACTATATACATAATATTGGTTGCTAAATCACTAGACAGATCTCGAACGCATTCTGCCAATTTTATCATAGTGAATGTCGCTGAATCGTAAAATACCTATCCAGGTGTTTACAGGGGGCTTTAATTAGCTACTGTTTCTTTGGTCATAGCAAGTGCATGAAAATGGCACTGTCCGAAGTCAGCAAACGTTCAAATAAGCTTAACTCTACTGTAACCTACGCCATAAATTTTATTTCAAGTTAGGAATACTATTTAAGTTCTTGAAGTGTTGGATTCAGGTGCAAGCAAACTGTTTACCGCTATGTGGTGGTAATTCGTGAAATTCTAGGTGTCCGGATGGAGTACGTACGTTTTTGTCCTCTTTGCCATCTTGATGGAGATGGTCTAGATCATTTTCTTTTCAGGTGCCAGGAGCTTTCGCACTGGGGGTTCATTATTTTCTGGGAATGGTGGGCAGCTTCTTGGTATCTTACGCTCTACGTCACCAAGAGTGATTGTTTCTTTTGGTAATTTTGTGCAAAAAGCACTCGAGTTGAGAAGTGCTGTTTCTTAGTTTGTTATTTTGTTTAGTTTCCTATGAGTTGTTTGTTTACAGATTACAATACAGATATATATATATATATGTGCATTGCGACATCGTGGCGTAAAGGTTCGGAATGCGTTGCCGAACTGTTGAAAAAGGGCACTGTATTTAAATTCGCTCCGAAAAAATATGAAAAAAATATCGTATCAATCTGTGACTGCCGTGACGGTTGTTATTGTATCATCGTGAAGTGATTTTTGGTATCCCAAAATGTTAAAGTTTAACTGAAAGGGCAGCATTTTTATATCTTACATCTGAACACACTGAATTATTTTGACTCATCTAAGGGATTTGTGTTTTTTTTCACCCGGGGCTCCAGTAATAACGGCCAGGATGTGCGCCGCTTGCACGATAACCCACAATGCAACCAGCCGCGGAGCATTTGAATTTAAACAAAAGCCTGCATTTCCTCTGCTATAGACACTAAGCTAGATAGGAAAGGCGAAAGAAAGTAAGAAAAGGAACTAAAGATATGTCTTGCAAGGAATCTGTCATTTTTATTTATTTTCAGCAATGGGTTACCTTTGCTATTCCTCTATATGTAGTGTAGCAAGACAGGCACAAAGAGGTACTACAAATCTGAAGAATTTTTTTTTAGCACGACAAGCACATAGAGGTGCTGAAAATCGAAAGGAATAAGTTCATTCAATGAAACTGATTATCTGTGGATAGGCTAGTGTACAAACGAAGTAACACATTTTTATCCGGTTTTCAGGCCTATTTTAGTGAATGGGTTTTGTGTAACTAGACTGACAAGTCTCAGACTTCTTTCGTTAAAATTTAATGATTGATACTTATGACTCGGTAGTTAGTCTGTCTGTCTGTCTGTTAGCACAATAACTCTCGAAGGGGTTGAGACATTTTGTTCAAAGTGTGTGTGAGGATTATCTAGGTCGAAGTACAGGCCAAGTTTGTAGGTGGGCTCTTTAGCCCCATATTTAGGGTTTGGGGGAGGGGGTCAAATTAAGAAGTGAAACTTTTTTTTAAGGCTAATCAGATAGTCGATCTAGCAGTAAACAGACATGGTGAATCCGTATCTGAAAACATACTTTGCCAGACAAGTAGTTTGCCGGGAATCAGGCTAAAACCGGAAATTCAGTGAAAGTCACATTTTGTTTCCGAATATGATTAGAAATTTGATACAGATTTAAGGAGACATGAGACAAGAAGGATCTGCCAGGAATCTGCAAGACCTATTTGTCAGGATGAAGAAGTCCAATAAATCAGCAATAAATATTAAATTTTTAGGATCCCATCAAAACCTTTGGTCTTGTCTGGATGCTATTCAATGCTATTAGCCTACTTTGCACAAGTCAGAGCAGTGGAGTGGCCCTGATAGGCCCCCTGCATTACCAAGGATCCAAGGATAAATAAGGACAAAATAGCTTGGACAAGATCAGGGTCTGGTCTCCCCTATCTTATGCTGATTGCAGATCTTGTGTGTGTGCAAATCTTGTTGGGTCTGATTCATTATATCTTTTTACTTCCTTATCCAACTATTCAGCGAGACTACTATTACTTAAAAGAGTTTTGCTTTCTTAAACAATTCATGACTAGACCATCCAGAGGCGTTACTAGCCAAAATGTTGGGGGGGGGGGGGGGCAAGGCATTTACCGACTGGCTGGTAATTTTTACCGACTGTTTTTGCAGAAAATGCTACTGTTTTCAAGAAAAAAATGGCAGTTTTGAAAAAAAAAGTTGACTGATTTTCGGAAAAATCAACTGTTTTGACAAAAATCGCGGCACTTCACTCCAACTCAGTTATTTTTTACTGACTGGCCGACAAATCACCAGTCATGATACCCCTGTACTATCCTAGTCAACCACAAACCCATGACTTTTGGATAGCCTATGCCAAACACTGGGTACCTATTGGTACCCTAACCCTGACCTATTCCACTATAGCTGAATTCTGGTTGGTTGATTTCTGAGCTCCACTCAAATCATCAATATTTTATTAGGTTAGACTATCCAGCATTCACCAGCATTTGGTATAGTGTACCCAGCATCGGGCATAGGGTATGCCCAACACTGATAAACCCAACATCTGGCATCCAAAAATCAGGGATTTGTGTTGTACTGGACTAGCCCATCTTTTTTTGTTTTTCTTTTTCTCTAAAAGCTGCATTCCAGGATGTCTCTGGTTTTTCCTCACCAGTGTTCTGAAAATGGGCTATATTATAGGGGAACAGTCACTGGTAATGCAAAGACACTGGAAGTACCGGTGAGCAGTCACCGGACAACGATAAAGAAAAATGATGATGATCATAGGACTCTGAAGTCTGAACTGATAGCTTGTTCACACGGGACCGAAATAAGCGCGTAAACAGCGGCTGATCTGTTCAGACGACGGATCGACTGTTTGGGGTTGACGGGAGAATTAAAAAGAAAAACCTAATTCCGAATGTTCTTTTTGTTAGTAACAAAATATATAAAATTTATAAAAAAACATCCTGTGTGTTAGTCAAAGTCAAATCTAGTTGGCTTGTAGTCTTTATACGAGGAAAAAGTCTCAAACTGAATATTGATAGATTTCAGGCGATTCAGCAATTTTAAGTTAAAAGGCAAATAAAAATAATATAAATATTTTTATTTTTGAAGGAGAACCTAAAATATAATTAATAATATAGATATAAATAATATGAGAACAGTATGCAACCATTTACTGATGTTCAGTTACATCTCAGTGAAGATTGAATGAAAAAGTTATTCAAATTATTAAATTTTTTAAAGAAAAACAACGAAAATAAATGTTAGACATAAACAGAACATACGCTGTTGTAATTAGAAAATCATTCTACCTTTTTTTTGCAATCGTTTAGTAATCCTGAGATGCTTAGTGTAAAACCATGTTCACGTCAGTCTGACAGAATTTGAACTGGATTGACCTAAACCTCACCACAAGTTTGAACTAATTCTCCTAATTACGGTCTGTTTGCTGTCCCTAGAGTCATCAAAGGTCACATTCCAAAGGATTTAGTTTATCCCGATCGGAGACCACGGCGAAAATAAGCGCCTATTCGGAAAATCAGCGGCTGATTTTTGGATTTTTTTCAACCGCTATTTACGCGCGTAAATCAGCCGCTGATCGAGAATCGGCTGCTGTTTCAGCCCCGTGTGAACAAGCTATGAACTGTCTGAATCAAATTTCGCGCCACGCAACGAAATACCACAACGCAACATTCAGCGCTGCCCAACGATTTTCCCTGTGTTGCATGGTTAAAAATCTCTATTAACCAGCCTTAAAAGCACATTAGCTAAATTTAAGTTGAAAAATATTCATTTTTGCACCTCAGACTAAGGTTTTTATTCCTGAATTTACTTACACAAATAATGATGAAGTTTTCTCCTTTTATTATGGATTTACTTTCAACAAGGAATCAAAATTTTGGGCGATGGGTTTGAACTTACTGCCCCATGCAGCCATGTCTATCCCAGACAAATCTTGGCAACCGCCAACAGTTACCTTGAATACATCGTAAGCGGATACAAATACTTTTTTTTATGTCTAAATGCTTATGTTAATTTTCTTCTTCGAGGATCCCTGCCAGTAAACTGCAGTAAATAGTCTATGCACATTCCTTCTTTTTCAGGCCTTTTTCTGAGAACTGCCTTAACCAGAATCTCAATCAGTCTTTTCAGTAGCCTACCATCAGCAGGGGCAAACCGAGGGGCTTCACTCCCCCCCCCCCTACATTTGGGCATTATGTCAAATTTTCGGTAAAGGCGAAATGCTGGTTGAAACAGCATTTTGGTGAAGCCAGATGCCCATTTTATTCATTTATTAAATCTTTTGTGCCCACATTTCCAAATTAGCCTAGGTGATTTAACGGGTTAATTAGTTCCCACTCTTTATCAAATTTTGTAATTCATCCAACTGTTGTTCAGTCTGCATTGATTTCATCACATTTGGTCCATCCCTTTATAAATTCTGTCATTTAACATGTTTATTTGATCTCATTTGTTACCGAATTTGGTAATTCATCCGTCTGTTGTCCAATCTGCATCGATTTCACCACATTCGGTTGTTCCCTTCGTAAACTCGGTGATTTAACATGTTTATTTGGTCTCATTCGTTACAGAATTCGGTAACTCACCAGCAGTGGCGTTGCAAGTGCATTTTTGGTGGGGGGGTGCAGAGCCAAAATTTTACCAAATCTTTCAAAAATTCTACCGATTCCTAGAACTAAGAATTCGAGCTTCAAATTATGGAACAGAAACGATTACGTAGGAAGAGTAACAATAAAGGGCAGAAGCCCACATGGAGAATATATTGCTGGGCATGATTTGCAGTAACAGCTTCTATCTATTACAGCCAATAGAAAATTAAATCAAGGGCCGCAGGCGAAAATTTTCGAAATCCATGTTTTTCTGTAGGCGAAAATTTAAATCATTTAGCGTTGGTTAAATACCAAGACTCTAAGAAGTTCTAGAAACCGGATGGAACGACGTTCCGGCAGCAGCAGCAACTTTAGTCTAGTCAATATACTACCCATAATCACATAAAGTGAGTGCCGCAGGCGAATTTTTTTTTGCTTTTTCCTGCCAAATTTAATATCCAGCCGAATTCTAGCTTTTGATGTTTCTAAACCTCATTCCTAAAACTGGCTTAAAACTCCCGTCAAATGACGCGCCCTTCGAAAAAATAGAGAAAATTACAAAAAGTGCTGCAGGGGGAATTTTTGAAATATTTTTGATTCTGTATTCTTTTTGGGATCCATAATAAAAGTAAAGACTATCAATGATATCATAGATCATCCCTTTTGTCTGCGACCAATACTGCACTCGACCTCTTCTGAGTTTCGAGGTTCGTGGTAACTTCCGAATCCTGGCAATCATTACGAATAAATTACCGAATCCCAGTTATTATACCGAATAAGTTTAGACCGATAGCATGTTCGGGATTCTGTATAACTACCGTATCGTCTGTATCCCGGTTATTATACCGAACTGTTTCGGTATCGAAAGACTACCGGACAACATTCATGTTCGGTATACTTTCGTCGAAACTGGAACAAAGTCAGGATTCCTGGTTAACTTCCTAATCCTGGGAATTATACTAAATAAATTACCGAATCCCAATCATAATACCGAATAATTTTGAACCAGTAGCTTATTCGGTATTCTCTGTAACTACGGAATCTCCATAAATATACAGACTAGTTCCAGCATAGAAAAATTACCAAATGATTTCAGTAAATTCTCTCACCGAATTCGTGATAACTACCAAATACTGGCAATTATACCATTATACCGAATCCCGATCATTATACTGAAGATAGCCGATTTAGGATTCCCCGTAAATATATCGAACAGTTCTGCTATCGAAAAAATACCGAACAATTTTAGTAAAATTTTGGGCCTCCGGACCAAAATTTTACGGAATCTCAAAAAGGTGGGGGGGGGTGCTGCACCCCCCCCTTGCGACGCCCCTGCTCACCAGACTATCGCATTTGGTCATTCCATTTCATAATTTGGTCAATAATCAGATTTATTTGTTTCTGATCAGGGGCATCCCAAGCCTTTCTTCGTTTGGGGGGCAAACCTGGTAAATTGACCAAATAGGTACCTGATTTTGACCGTATTTTTTTTTTCTGAAAACACAGCGCGCTGCCTTTAAAGAGCTACAATGTAAAAGTTCATATATGTACAAATTCAAGTCTAAAGAGAAAATTTGGCGCGTTTTCACGCTCCTCCTCTTCTTCCTTTTTTTTCGGGGATACACTGACACTAGCCTTTTACTTTTGGGGGACGTTCAGTTTTTCCAACAGGACTCGAAAATGTGCTGACAAAAAACGCTGCTGTCGCATAGTGACAGCATCACTAATGGCTGTACATATGACAAATTAAACAGCCGCAGGCGAAATTTTTTGAATCCGCCTTTTCTTTTCTGGCAGCATTTAACTACTTTCCATGCAAACTAGCTTTTAATGTAGTTCAAGCCCCCCAACATTCATAGCCTCAAACGCACAACAAAATGATGCACCCCTCTTCTAAATAGTGAAGAAAGCATAATGCCCCGCAGGAAATTTTGTGGAAACACTGATGATCAAAGTGCCTTTTTGCGATCCCACGATTACAGTAGAGACAAAGTAGGCTATATTTATTCTGAATTTACAGCAAACAAAAGTGGGCTAGTTTTCACGTCAAGAGACGTGCCTATTCCAGAAGTACTGTGATCATTAAAAGTAAAAGTTAAGTAATGAATGGGAACCAACTGAAGCTACCATTAAATGGTAAAGAACAAGAGCTAAATAAATGCCACTTAAATTACCGGAAATCAGTAGGTGGGGTGAACCAAATAATGAATTCGTACTACCGAAAAACTAACTAAAAAAACAAAGAAGAGATCGGGAGCGGGATAACAACCGAATTTCGTAATAGAATAAAACTCTTGTTGGAACCACCTAAAAGAGCCGAATGTGGCAAGTCTGGTAACATAGTCGGACTAAACAAAAATCCTGTTAATTACTGAATTCGGTAACGAATCAGAACCAGGTAATCCCCTCACTAATCCTCCACAAGAGAACACTGCAGTTTTCAGAGCAACCACAAGCACTCTAGGTGGCATGCTGGAATATGTGTTTTTGGTGAACTAGCAGCTGTCATGTGTAGAATTTTTAAAGGCAAATGTACATCAAGTGAAAAACAAGCATTGGTGTCACGTGCTCGTGGGTGCTTTAAGCATTTTGTTTCTTAGAAGGTGGATCTCTATAAAATAGTTTAGCCTGTTATTGTTACAAATTAGTTTAAGTTTGATACAGCTATTCATTTCTAGGATGGGTGAAGTTACTATTGAGCTTTACTGGAAACATGCTCCAAATACCTGCAGGAATTTTGCTGAGCTGTCAAGAAGAGGGTATTATAATGGCACAAAATTTCATCGCATTATTCGAGATTTCATGATACAGGGTGAGTTTAACAAAAATTTTGGTTTTACCATGACCAACAGTGTTATTTTTAACTTTGAACAGCAGACTACTAATAGTATAGTACAGGAAATGCAGCACTAAATACCTTTTCATGGGACCTTCAGGCAGTTTTGCTAATTTGGAAACTTCGGCATAAGCTAGGACAATCAAACTTGACATGCCAACCCTGCCTGATGGTCCACTAAACCTTCTTTTCCTGTTGCCGATCATCCGTATGGGGTTGACGGGAGGGGCACTCCAGGATTTTGTGACCCTTATAGGTTGCGAACGGATGATCCCAGCGGATTCGTATGAAACTTGATGGGTGGTAGGAGCAGATGCTGGAGATGTCTCAATAATGTGTCCGAACCGCCTCAAACGCGGGGAGGGAGTTGGAGGTGTGGGTCCGGAAGTCTTCTAACTTGCTTAGGGTTCAGGTTCAGGTTCTTTTATTTCGAAAACACTTCGTGACAATATATTTTGATCACTGGGGGCCGGCAGGGATACGAGCTCGTTAGCTCGGCCCCGTTTTCAACACTCACTATATGAACATAATATAAATGAGTCGTTCCTCTGTAAATGCACACACAAAAGAAAGAAAGACTCGTTCCATTTCGTATACTTACACACGCCATACCAAAATCTCCACACGATAAAATATAAAAATAATAATAACAAAAAATAATAATAACACCAAGTCGTGGCCTAAGCTGAAGGAACGCTAACTTTTTCTAAAACAAAATTAATAATTAAGGGTTGGGGATTTACCGGGATAACAAAAACGTGAACGTATCATATTTAATATCAGTATTCTGCCAACAGATGAGTTTTAATTTTCTTTTTCAAAGTGATCAATGATCGGTCCTGTTCAAAAAGGTCTTTAAACTTGTTCCAAACTCCAATAACTTTATTCCTTATCGAAAAACGAGACCTCTCTGTGATGATTAGAGGCTGGCGTATTTTCGAAGCCGATCGGGTCTCATAAGCAGGCAATACCACATCATCCGGGAATAAATTAATAGATGTGAAATAACTAGGTAATGCACCCTGGCGATACCTGACCATGAACAAAAATGCGTGAAATGTAACAAAATGATCTAATGGTAAAATATTTAAAAATAAATACAAGCTTTTAGTTGGGGATTTACCGGGATAAGATAAAGGGGAAGGTAGCATACTTTTCAGAATCCGAAGTGCTTTATTCTGTTGCCTCTGTAGTGGAGATATGTGAACTTTAAAAGTGTTTGAGAAAATCAGAGGACAGTAGTTTAGGTAAGAATGGACTAGTGAATAGTAAACTGATTTCAGCGCATTTAATGGAAGAAGAAATTTTAGATGATGCATAATCCCCACATTTCTTCCCAGCTTAAGTCTCAGAGTATTAGTGTGAAATTTCCAGGACAATTCGAATCAATGAGTATCCCCAGATGACGAATACAATCCACACGCGCTATGACTCCGTCCGAACCAGGGATAGCTAGAGCTAGAAGGCTCGAGCATGCCCTTGATACACGTGAATATATCATAAACTTGGTTTTGTCGAAGTTAATGCTTAGCCTATTTACACTGAACCAATTTACTAAGTTTTTAAAAGCGCATGAAAGGTTTTTCCTCAATACTTGCTCGTCGGATCCGGATACACTACAACCCGTATCGTCGGCAAAGAGGATGTTTAGACCTAACCCGTCGACGCACTTGTTGATATCATTAACGTATATTAAGAACAGTAACGGTCAACCAAATGGATGGAAGGATTGGAAGGAAACTTGGATGGTAGCCTACAAAGTTCATAGGTACTAGGAATGTCATTTTAGTGGAGTGTTCCTTGGAACAATCCACTATTGCGAGCGCTGTAGCAGCTTTCAGCTTTCGGTTTTCGGTTTTCACCATATTTTGTGGAGCTCACAACTCGTGAACGAGTGCAAGTATCAAGTTCAAACTTGGTACATTTGTGGGTATTGGGGTCTAGTAGTGCCTTTTGGGGGTCCCACCCCCCACACCTCCCCCGGTTCAGGGGCAAATGGGCCCAGATTGCCCAGTGAATAATGTTCATAACTTGACCAGAACTGGACATAGGACGATGAAATTTCTTGGACGTGCAGATCCTAGGGCTGGGAAATTGCTTTTAAAGTTGCACCTCGCCCACCCACCCCGTTCATGGACAACTGGGCCCAGATTGCCCAGGAATAAAGTTCGTTACCCGTGACAGGAATCAACAGGTATCAAGTTGAAACTTGTTAGGATTGTGAGCATTGGGGTCTCTTTTTACTTTTTGCGGGTCCCAAACGCCACCCCCACTTGGTACAGGTGAAATTGGGCCCAGATTGCCCATTTTTTAATGTTTTAACTTAACTAGAGATAAGGCGATGAAATTCCATGTGCTTTTGGATCATAGGGGTTGGGGAGGGTTGAACCCCCCCCCCCCACCCTCCCCCTTGTGAGCCCCAAGTGGGCCCAAATTGCCCATGAAAAATGTTTGACCCTTGAATGGTTCCTTCCCTCCCGTTCATGGGCAGCTGGGTCCAGATTTCCCATGAGTTAAGTTCGTCAGTGACAGGTCTCAAGTCCAACTCTTGTATATTTGGGGAGATACATCTATGGATGAGGATTTGGTGTAACAGCAACAAATAAGACGACACGACGTACTTTAATCGTTAATGGACAGTTGAAAACCTGACTATTTTGTCATATGATCGATGATATGCCGTGTTTAATGAATTGTGACAAAGGGGGCATGAGGCTGCTACGATTTGGTTTATTGCACTTGTAATTACCTTGCTAATGGAAAAGGGGTTTAAAGGGTGGGACTGGCTGGCAGACCATTTAGTGTTCGAACGAATGCTATTCGTGCAAGATCTTCAACATTTATTTGGATTTATACTGGCGGTTTGTTTACATTTAAAGCTTTTAAAGTGGGATGGTTACAAATTAGGTTATTTCAATCCTTGATTGGTTATTTGGGATGAGATATGCTTGGTTCTAAAGCTGTCTGTATATAAAATGTGATAAACATTTTACTTTTACACTCCACGTCTGAGCGCTGCGCACTTGTTAGGTCCAGATCTGGCTTCGGTGTGGTAGTTGGGGGGGGGGGGGGGGGGGGGTACCGAAATTTTCCGGAACTGCTCTGAATCAAGTCAAACTTGGTGCGTGTTACGAGAAATTGCCATAGCTGCGACAGTTATGTGTCCAAACCGCTTCCGGATATGGTGGGGGAGTTGAGTGGGAATCTTGGAAACCTCCGGTGTGGCCCGGTGGGGGGAGTTCTGGATATCTCGTGACATACGTGACTCTCGATCACATGATCCGACCCGGATGGAACTTCATAGTTGCAAGAGCAAATGTCCTAGATGCTAGATGTTCCATTTGTTGTCCGTGCCGTACCGTTGCAAGTGCCACATGCTGTCAGCTCTTGTTCTTTCTGAATATAAAAAAATATGTTTCTCCTTTATAAACCATAATGCCTATAGCGCCTGGCTACCCTACTATAGGGTGGCCATACAGAGGTCAGAGTGCTCTTGACAATGGCATGCATTGCTGATGGTTAATGGGGGCTATAATACAAGGCATTGTTATATAATGAATCTTTGACTCCCAAAAGTAACACATCATCTTTAGCCATGAGCTGTTCTTTCTTGATAGTTAGGTTTCGCTCACCCTAGTGGGCAAACCGTTCTTCCAGCTTTAAAGCTATCGTGAGACAAATACAGCAGTATTCAGCAGGTCACAAAAGGAGTTTATTATGGTACAAGAAGAAAATGTCAAATTGCCTTCAGGACAGGTTGAATGCTTTGAATGAAAACTGCCGTAACGCTTTGGGGAAAGAATCGATCCCGTTTTCTGTGGCACTGTTTACAGCGAATGGCACTCTGAGTAGGGAGTCTGTGCTCGCTGCTTTGACGGCAGGTGTGGCACAGCCAGTTGTGGCTTAAAGTCTAACTGGAAAGGCAGCTTATTTTCACATCTGATGTTTGAAAACACTGAAATATTTTGGATCGTCTAAGGGATATTGTATCTTTTCACCTGGGGCTCTAGTAATAATGTTCAGAGTGTGCGCCGACTGATAGATAGATAGATAGATAGGTAGAAAGTTTATTGTAAAAATCGACTATCGTGGTTATAAACCAAATTTGCGATTATTGTCAAACAAACAGAAACAAGACCAAAGGTGTCGATGGGATCCCAAAAATCTAAGATTTGATCCAGACAATTCGGTCTTGTCTTCGCCAGGCTAATCATCGGAGAAAACCGAGTTCAGATATTCTATCTACCTATCCATCTATACCTCTATAAGCCATATCTGTTTTGACGATACTGACCGAAACTTCCTGCTTTACTACTGCCAAATTTGCGGTTTCGCCCGAATTCCGAGCGAACTACTAGTCCAGCAAAAAAAAGAAAATTCAGAAACGAAACCGGCGTATCTCCTTATCCTTATAAAGAAAACTAATCAACTTTAAATAAAATTTTGACTTAAAAAAAATGCGGGTACAACCGGATTCCGGACTAATTATATGTCCGGGTAAAAAAAAGATCATCATATACAGACTCAGCGTCTCTTCTACCCCTAAATCTATCATCTAATCAACTTCAGATAAAGCTTTTGCTTTTAAAATATTTTCCGGTTTTGGCCGGATTACAGGCGAACTAGTTGTCCGGCGAGAAAATGATTTTCACCATCACGCTCAGCATGTCTTCTCATCCCTAAATCAAACATTTAATCAACTTCAAATGAAACTTTTACTTTTAACCAACTTTTCGGTTTTCGCCGGATTCCGGACGAGCTACTCATCCAGCGAGAAAATAGTTCTCACCATCGTGCTCAGCATGTCTTCTTACCCCTAAATCAAACATTTAATCAACTTCAAATGAAACTTTTACTTTTAACAAACTTTCCGGTTTTTCCGGATTCCGGACGAACTACTTGTCCGGCGAGAAAATGATTGTCACCATCATGCTCAGCATGTCTTCTTACCCCATAATCGACTATCACATTAGCTGTTTAAAAATATTTTGTTTGTCCCTTAATTTGAACCCCCTCCCCCACCCCCAAATGTAGGGCTACAGAATCCATCTACGAACTCGACCTTACCCTTTACCCAAACAATCCTCACGCCAAGTTTCATCAAAATATCTCGTTCCCTTCGAGAGTTATCGTGCTTACAGACGGACGGACGGACGGACAACTTTTGCGATGTCATAGGTCCACTTACGTTTTGGGATCCCAAAAACCGCAATATATGTATCTAATGTCAGTACGCTTAACTGCAACTGCAACAACCACTCAGAATTCATCCAGACGCGGAGAATTCGAATTTCAACCGAGTCCTGCATTTCCGGGGTCAAAGATACTGAGCTTGGACAAGTTACGCCTTACGCCTGTAGAAAGTAAGAAAATTATGTTAAGAAATGTCTTGTAAGGAATCCGACATTTTTATTTTACTTTTCGACAATGCCTTATATTTTGTAGTTGATAAATTTACAACCGCAGATGAACAAGCACGTACAGGTGCCACACACTAGAAAGAATAAGTTAATTCGATGAAATCGATTATCTACGGATAACGGACAACCGAAGCTGTGACGCAATTTAATCGGATTTTCGGGCCTACTCTGAATAAGTTTCGGATCTCAGTCCTATTCGGTTAAACTTTAAGCAACTAGGGAAGAAGAAAAGGATGTAACATCGTACTAGTAAACCGTATCCTATTAGAAGGCTGTATTTCCACTAAAGTACCATTTCTAGGAAGACATTCTGAGACACAAATAATTGTATTCAAGTAAACATTGGAACAATACAGGAGACTTGTTAACCTTGCCAATAAACCTGAAATATTTTTTGATTGAATTGATTAGTTTAGGAATCGACGAACACGTTTAAAACTTACCAATACATTACATTATGATTTAACCCTCAAGAACCAAAAACTTCCTTTTCTCTTTACTCTACTGTCGCCGATAAAGTTAGCATATCTGCCCCGATGATCGTGCCAAAACGTGGCAAACTTGGCAGTCAAACTTGGGCTGTATTACTTACTCACCTAAACAGAAATTACCTTGAATATTTATTTTGTCTCCAGGGGGGATCACGGTATAGTAGCCAATTCTACATTTGCTTTGTTTCTCGCACAGGAGGAGATCCTACAGCAACAGGACGAGGAGGGGCCTCCATTTACGGAAAAACATTTGAAGATGAAATCTCTGATGATTTAAAACATGCTGGTAAGATTAAATATATATAGGTCCGTCTTTACAGAATGGGGCTTTCTGGCCCCTTTACTTGACAGATACGATACCGATACGATACCCCGAAGAAATCAAAGAGCTACTTTTCAAAATGGTATTTTGTTTGTGTTTGGACCGAAGATTTGGGAAAGCTATCAAGGGAAAGGTCAAGTTGAAAGACAAAGAGATGAAAGTGAAAAACGGTCCATGCAAGCCTTCCAAAAATGGAAACTGGGCAGCTTTGATTGGATCGAGTTCAAGCGAAACTCCTTCCCCTCCCTTGTATCCAAATAGACGTAAGAATGATAGAGGATCGTGGCTAGAACCAACTGGACGACAGATCTAATCACATGGCTTCCTAGCATATCGCATTGCTAGCATCTCGCAGATTCACATCGTGAAAAATCTGGTGCAGAAAGAAGATTAAAATCTATACGGATCTATACTATCAAATATGATTCGCAGTCAGCTTGGGCTGAAGGAATATTTCTTAAAATCTAACATATTTGCAGGTGCTGGAATACTGTCCATGGCAAACTCTGGGCCAAACACAAACGGATCACAGTTCTTCATCACCCTAGCGCCTACCCAGTGGCTAGATGGAAAGCATACAATCTTCGGTAAGTCGCCTACTATTGGTTTGGCATTTGTATGAGTTTCGATCCTGTATCACCCTGTATCTCCTTGCGTAGCAAAAAGAAAATAGAACAAAAATCCAGTGAAGCACTTGGATTTTTATATTTCAATACAGAAACGTCGCTTGTGCTTGCATACCTTGGGGTTCCTTACCAGATTAACCATGAAAGCATACAGTAAATTAGATATAATTTTTCCAAACTTTTCCGAGCTTTGAAATATCATACTCAAACGCCTGAATCAGTTGCACAGTTCCTCGTGTGTTAAGCTGATAGTCCTTGTTGCTTTCTCAGAAAAGCTTTCTCTTCTGCAGTTCCCCCGTCCTTTACAGACTTAAGCAATATCCTACGACCCTTGCACAAATTTCCTTGGCAAATTCACAATTTATTTGAAATTGTGCTTGCTTAAAGCACAACTCTTACTAGAAATAGGTTTTTCATGATAAAATAGTTGTTGTTCTAAAATACTCTTTCTTGCTTCGTCAAATTACGGATTCTGTTGTTAGCATATGTCGACTCTGGCCGGGCGTCGCAAGGATTTTGGGAAAAGAGGGATTTCAGAGGTTAGTAGACGACGCCATCGTCACTTTGGGTGGGAAAACAGTAAAAAGCAAAAGGGGT
This sequence comes from Branchinecta sandiegonensis, assembly GCA_030848855.1. NCBI lineage: Eukaryota > Metazoa > Arthropoda > Branchiopoda > Anostraca > Branchinectidae > Branchinecta > Branchinecta sandiegonensis. The sequence goes on along the minus strand of JAUPMV010000003.1, from coordinate 15,290,839 downwards.
CCTTTAAGCGAGAGCAAACTAGGGAAAAAAGCTGTTTTAGGCCAAAACTGGGGATATTAGGTCCTAAAAGTAGAGGCCCATGTCCTATTTCTTGTATTAAACCGTTGCTGTTATTATTATTATAAAAACACTAGTTATTATTTGGTTCTACGATGATCTTAATTTTTCTTCTTCTTTAGGCCGTGTACAATCAGGCATGCAGACAGTTAAGCGAATGGGTTTCGTGGAGGTCGACTCAAGCGATAGACCGGTGGATGATGTGCAAATCATAAGAGCTACGGTCAACTTTTAATTGCCAGGGCTTTTTCTATTTTTTGTAAGTAAATTACTTCATCGACTAGTTGCCGCTACTCAACTATTATTGAAAAACAAAAGTTGGTTGACTGCAAGCCTGTTAATGTTCCCTAGACCTACTGAGGTTCCAATTGTGACGCCGTATTTAGGAGAGGGTTACCATGCTCCCCCTATCCTATTGAACTGTATTGGAGATCTAAGTGCGTTAGCGAGGGGATCAGAACTGCTTCGGTACCCCGTTCGAGTTACTTGTATCCAGAGGAGCCATTTTTTTTTGGGGGGGGGGGGGCATCGAACCCCCTAGATTTTTGAATCTTCAGTCTTTGTAGTCTACTATTTTTTTTGTCTCCTAAAGAGGTTTTAAAAAGCAAAATGCAAAGCAATGATGTTACTTTAAGGTATATTCGACTACTACTTTACTACAAAAAGAGTAGTTATGTTCGAGTATGAACAATGAACCTGGAATGGGGGCCCAAAACTGGTCTTTGCCTTGCCTTACCTTACCCTGGTATACAGAGACGAAACGGGCTCTTTTTTGCAAAGTTAGCTAGCTCTAGCTCTATAGCAATGTAGGCCCTAGAGAAACCATCCGAAGTTCCTCTTTAAAGACCCGAACCAACCCTTCGAAGAATAGCACTCGGGCTACCACTATCCTCCCGATAGCAAAGATCACACGAGCAGCAACAATTATAGATACTGGGGATATATGTTTAGCAGTGAGCGACCATATTAGCAACAACTACCGCGACACTGGTGACAGCGGATGTAGGCCCTAGAAAACCATTCGAACTTCCCACATCAGCCAACCCTTCTGGCATGAAAACGCTTACACGAAAATTTCATACTGTTATGTAGTATACGTGTATGTGTATACGTACTTATTTGAGTCAAAATGTCTTAAACAGCAATTTACCAAAAATATATTTTAATGTTATCTTGATAAAACGTAGGTATGAAAAAGAAAAGGTTGGTTACCAAAGGCAGAACCTGGGATCACAGTCATCTCGATGAATCGAGCTTTGGATTTTGTTCACCAGGTGGCACCAATGGGACATGTTCACAGGATGACCTTCGCTCCAGCGACGATTTTAGGAGCTTTGCTTTCTGTAAAAGAAAACTGGATTAGGTCGATCTCACCCCCCAGCCTTTTTCTCGTGGCTTAATAATATCTGATTACAAACTATCTGCCAGATATTACTGTTCCCACTAAACTCCAAGCGTTAGAGAAGCCGGTGAAAACCACAGAGACATATTGCCCAAACTAGCACCGATGACAGGACGGACGCGGCACCAGAAACTCTTGGTACCAGCGAAGGGTCGTACAAACCGGTACTTGAATTCGTTTGTACCTTACTTCACAGACAAAAAAAAAAAAAAAAAAAACCTGTTGCATTCCAAGTGACATTTTTTTATGATTATGTATATTCAAGTTATTTTAGGCCCTTAATATCGACATAATTAGTGCCAATTCAGCGCTACGAGTTGGATCAATAAAAAACTATCTATTTATCTAACTTTGATCAACGCCCGTCTACGACTTTGATCTGACTTTTGACACGAAAAGGCCCAACATCACCTTTTATCAGAATATTTATCCGTTCAGGCGCTATCGTGACAGCAGGCGGACGGACGGATTTAGGATGTCATCCCAAAAACAATATCTGGTAATTTTCCATAAGGTTTGTGTCACATTAAATCTAATAGCTGCCCTTCAATATGTCAGCAGAACTTACAGTGCAACGAAAAAAAACCTCAAACTCTGCAGTTCTTGATATCAGTGGAGTTGTAGTTAAGTTTTGACGACATGATACATGGTTCCAACACGTAATCGCGATTTACTATTGCTGCTGCTCTAGAAGTGGGAAATGAATTCCAGTGAATCCCACTGGTGACCTGTTAGAACCAATAAGTAAGTAATTTATTTCTAACCCGCCATTTCAAAAAGCGGAGTAAATAAAAGAAAATAAATACAAGACATAAATACACAGAGAAAGACGCTAATTTGAGCAATTTCGAGCAGAACTTTGGTTTTTAGGCGGCGTGGCATTGGCCTATCCTGTAACTTTCTATCAGATCCAAAAATGCCAAAAAACGTGAAATCACCTTTCTGGGGCGAAGCCAATCCAAGAAGTTCAACAAAAGATAAGCAGCTACCACAGCGAGCAGAAACATCTTTCCAGCGATTACACCAGTGTCATAATATCTGAAACTTAAAATATCGGGTATCCCAGAAATAATACAAATCTATCAGTGGGGGGCCGGCAGGGATACAAGCTCGTTACCTCGGCCCCGTACGATAGCCAGTCACAGCAAGCTATACATCGAGACATGACATCTTGAGGCGTTTTTCCGCGCTCTCATAAACAGTTTGTGGGTCGATTGTGGCTCAAAAAGAGTGTTTCCGCGGTCTTTAGTGCGGCCCACAAGTATGTTTCCGTGACCAACAAGATTTTTGTGGCTCGAATTCGACAAACAACTGCCGAGGTGATTGTCGATTTTGTGGCTCGATTCTAGCGGGGAATTCAAATTTAGCAGCAAAATAATGTCAAAACGATAAAATTAACTACTTTTACGAGCTTGTAGACGTAAAACTGATGATCGTTTTTGCAGAGGATGGTAAGTTCGAAAGCCTTAAGATCTATTTATAGAGATTTTATCTCAGTTTTATTTTTATTTTCAGACATTTGAAATTACTGCCCAAAAATGTACAAAACGGCGTTTCCGCGAGTCTCAACTTGTGGCTCGACTGTGTGGCCCACAATCGTGTTTCCGCGACAAACACTGGGAAGTGTGGGGCACACAATTGTGTCGCGGAAAAACGCTTTTAATGCTTGTAAGTGCACGGTTACGGCAGACTATTCGAGAAGTAGAGTGCTGGCTATGGTACGGTAGAGGTACGCTTCTTTGGACGTTGCCTAGCAGCTAGCTCCTAACGACGCCACATTTAGTTTTCTGCTTTTTTTTATTAATTCGTTTTCCTCCGTAAGACAGAGCTTGGTACTGTCCCAAACTTCTTTCCTAATAGCTCGGTCGGTCCTTCTCATCTACGACGTATTCTGTCTACTCTTATGAAAGAAGACCTTGGTTTACCCTACAAAGATCGACTCTTTGCGGCGCTTGGGCACTTGCGCCACACATAACCCCAGAACTACTGGTCGGCGACGTGACGGGAAAACAGGTATTAAAATTGGCTTCGACTTCGCACTGAAGCGAACAAAATCTTCATATAAAAATCAGATGGCTTTTTGTGATTTTTTTTCTTCTGAAAAGCAGAAACGGAGTTAAAACCAAGAACTGTGGCCAATAGACCAAGTTGTCCAGTGCTGTATCATTTTAGTACACAAATAAATACTTGAGAAAGAGAACTGCGAGTTGAACTCTAGGATACTTAGAAAAAACACTTTAAGCCTGTCTTGGCAAGGGCAGAAAGTGACTCGCAGTCAGCTTGAGCTGAAGGAATATTTCTCGACTCCCCTTTTTTGACCGACCGTTTCTGAGGGTTGAAACAAGGCAGGGCCCAAAGACAATCCTTGCTACCAAAAAGGTCCATACGACCTTGCTTCTCATGCTTGGCCTTCTAACTACACACAGAAGCCTATCATAGTTCGCACTGCATGCTACTTTTTCTTACAAGTTCATACTACTATTTTCAGATAAAGTTTTCATGGGGTAGCTATTAATTTCATGTACATTTAGGGGTGGGGGAGGGGGTTGAAGTTAAGGGGCAAACAAAATATTTTTAAACAGCTAGTCAGCTAGTGTGATAGTCAATTATGGGGTAAGAAGACATGCTGAACACACTTGTATATATAGTGTGCAAATCGTTTAAGAAACTGTCGTAACATTCATAGTAGATGGTAAAAATCGCGGCAGATTAATCAGACGAAACATGCTTCTGCTGTAGAAAATAACTAAAAGTAGATCATTCACCTCCATAAGACTTCTTTTATCGACAACGCCGGCTCTTTCATCACAGCTTCGTAGACGCGACAAGTTTTATCCACTACTTTATCCCAGCTATATGCTTTTCGTACTTCTTCATGGCACTGCAAAGGGGAAGGGTGCAATCTCTGCTTATGCCGGTAGATGGCTGTCTCGAGCCCGTGAAATATGCCTGAAAGGAAGCGAAACTTGGATAAGTCATTCTGCACGCAACCGAAAGTGAAGTATACCTTAGAAATGGAAAATAATTCATAGATGGGAGACAGGATGGAAATTAAGGGATAAAATGTAGAAGGACAGAAAACTATTACTTGCTGCCCCCAAATCTTTAGTTCGTCCGTCTACGTATTATTACGAAATTTGCTAATACTCTTGATGACTAACTCTCCTTGCCGATGCAAAATCGCCGTTTACCAGCGGAAGAGCCGGAAGCGGCACCACAGCTGTCCCCAACGATCGCCGCGATTGGTTGACACAGCATTTGAGTTGTTGAGTTTGAGTCGTTGGGGCGACGTTTTCTCGTTTTTCCTCAGGATCACTGGCGTGTTTTGGACTTAGTCATATAGAGCGTGTGCCATCCTAATAATTTGTCTTACCGTAGCTACCACGCATGACGTCACAAATTCTGTCTTTTTGTCGTCAAGGCTGGAACGATTTTTCTATTTTCCAGCGGAACATCATGCCACGGGTGAACACGACCAATCACGTGACAGAGATTAGATTAGATTATTAGATAATAATAGATAAGATTAGAGATTAGATGACAGAGATTAGAGATGACAAGAGACTATTTCGAGAAGGCTGGAACGGTCAGCGTAGTAACTTTTCGTGAGGTTGGAACGGATTTAGTAACTAATAGTTACTATTGGTACGAGGGTGGAACACGCTCATAGAGTATTGCGCAATGTATTTGATTAAGAGGTAAGGGGAAAGCGCAAAGTGAACCTGGATAGGCTTTTAATTATTGGAGTGGATGGATAGTTTGGTCAGAATCCGGTCACTAAGTCGAAAACTGAGAATGGACCAAATTAAATGACCAGGGGGTCAGGGGGTTTGGCCGGAATTCGGTGGTACACAACTCACGAATTTTCGACTGTTCTCACCAGACCAAAAGTCAAAATCCCATAGAAGAAAGGTTTCTCTATGTTAATCCATCTCTAACGGACAGCTGTTTGTAGGTATGTAAGTGTGTGTGAGTTTGATTGGCATGTTGTTGTTCCTTTTTATACAGTACTGTACAGTTTTGAAGGATTCAAATAAATAATAGTAATAATAATAAACACCCATTTTATTTAATTTGATATAACCAAATAGAAGCCAGGCTCTTTGTTTGGTTGATTACGTGAGAGGTAATTTGGCATTAGGTAACAACTAACTGTCATAAAAAGCAGCGAAATTCAGACAGTATTTTCTTCCAGGCAGCTGCGCTGGATATTGACCAGGTTAAACGACTACTTACCTTCTAGGTCTGGCTCAGCCAGGACTATCAAATGAGAAGGCAAGACTTCTGGTATACCTCCGACCTTCGTACTGACGACTTGTAAGCTTGAAAATAAAAATAATCGTAAATAATTCCCAATCACCGTCGCTTACATTCACACAAGTGACGTCATTGGGCTGAAGGTGCTTCTTCTGCAGTTCTATCAGTCTACAAGGGTGCAGTCTTAAATTTTCAATCGAGAGACTAAACGCCACCAGATATCTCTTCTCGCTTTCCGTACCAGACACTGTGATCTCAATCCCATCTTTACCCTCTGCTTCATACAAAAAAAAAAATGTGTCTCTTTGTTCCTGCAATAATGAAAAATTCCAAACAGGCGCTCGTATTCCACGGTGGGTCTAATGAAGGCAGTATAAACTCGTAGTAGGTGACACTGGGGTATTTTCGTTTTTGAAAGAAGGATTAGATTTTTTAATCCCGCATTGACGAAACGTGCCAATGCGATATTACAAAATCTAAACTCCTTTCAAAAATGAAAATACCCCAGTGTCACCTACTACGAGTTTATACTTCCTTCATTAGACCCACCGTAGAATGCGAGCGCCTGTTTGGCATTTTCATGGCACTTACCGTTCGGCCAAGTGCCGTATAGCGATCGCAATTTCTGTCCGTCCGTCGGTCTGTTCAGGTTTTGCTAGTTCGGGCATATCAGGGACCAGAATAAATTGGAGATACTCACTTCCTCGATCCGACCATTTAGGGGGATTGGGGGACGAGGGATCCGGAAAACTGAGGTGTCACGGCTTTATTGAGAAGTATCACAAGCCGTGACTGTATTCGTAAGATAGTGGAAAATGTAAAAAATAAATAATAATTACTAAATGGTCAACTTTAAATAATAGTTAAATTATGCATAAAAATAAGGAAAGTGAATTTTGTTTAAAAAGTTCACCAGACAATAGTTATTATGAATAATAGAATGTTTAAGTGAAGGAGACTGTTAGTTCAGTCTTTTGAAATAGACATTGTTACTCGAGTATAAAGTACCTGTATATGTTTATGTTTATTGTGATTGACTAGAGCCAATATCATTTTTCTTCACCCCTTACTCTGTAAGGTTTCCAGGCTAAGCAGGCTTTGGACTGTGTTTTTGAAGTCTCTAACGGGACGGCGTCTAACGCCAGCTAGGCTAGAGACCTCGCAGTGACGTCCAGAGGGGTGTTACGGCCCTTGATGACCCTGGGCCGTTACATAAGGTAATTTTAACTTCCGAACGGGTGATTGGATCTTCATGAAACTTGATATTTATAAATACCCTATGTCTCAGACGTCCCACTTCAAATCCGGTGACTTTGGGGGAGCTGGAGGGGGGGGGGGGGGGATTTTTTTTGCGGGGGGTCTTAATTTCCGGTGATCCCGCGAGTTTTGTACTTCGTTATATGCTAGGAAGATGAAACTTAGCAAGCGTATCAGGGACCCGGACAGACCGGAAATCTCGTGAAACGCTCAGAGTTGAGGGATTAAGATGGAATTTGGTGCGAAGGACAAGCATTAGGCCTAGATACGGTAACTGACGGAGCCAGACCGAATCTGTGCTCGATCTGTAGGGGGAGTTGGAGGGGGTTTCCTGGAAACTTATGACATGCCACTATTGCACAAAAAGCAAACGGATTGACTGAATGGAATGCAAGTTAGACAGTACTGAGTCTATACGGCCTAGATTTGTTATTTGAAGTCCGGACAGCATCCGGCCAGGGTAGGAGGGGGGGGGGAGCAGAAATCTGAAAATAGGCCATGCTTCGATTCCAGTCGAACTTGATCGACGGGATGAGGCGATGTCAGAGATACGAATTACAATAATAACAGAGATTCAATAGGGGGAGATGGAGGGGGAGTCCCGGAAATTGTGTGGCTCGCATAGGGGTCAAACGAGTGCAGTGATTTAAATAAAACTTGCAATCTAGAGAGAGTGTATGCCCCAGATGACATATTTTAGGGCCGGATCACGGTGTGTGGGGGGGGGGGGTACCGGAATTTTCTAAAAAATGCTCAAATTCGAGTAAAACTTGATTGGTGGTAAGAGAAGATGCTTCAGATGATCCTTTCACGAGTCCGAACCAGATTCGGCCGCGGTAGGGGGAGCTGGAGGGAGGTACTGGAAATCGTGTGGCACGTCTAACGATCAAACGAGTGGATTTACTGAGCTGAGTCTTAGAAGTTAGAACAGTCATTTGCCCCAGATGATCAGAGGCAATGCCGGAAATGCTGAGACTTGAGTGAAACTACAATATACCCTACTTATCAATATCGATCAATAAATTATATTACTCAGCACGAGGCCATACAATACATAAGCAGCTGCAATAGCAATAGCTACAAGGCTGTTTTCTGACTTTATAGCACGTACGACAAATCGAGATTTTGCCGCCCTCTCTATTTCAGCAAATGTGCAGCAATGATTACGCAGTGGCGCCTGGCTTATACTTGCTCTGAACTCCACTCGTGCTAGCTGTCGAAATATACGATTGTAACAAGCTTCTAGATTACGCATAACACGAGCAGTGTGGTTCGTAACAAGGGACACTGCAAAAAACTGGGTACAATAAGTCTTAAAAAGACGCACTTTAATATTCAAATCAACGTGACTGAACTTCCAAATCAGACCATTTCCATGCTAACAAAGACTAAATCCGGACTTATAAGTCCGGACCTCATTTTTGAATTGAGGGTGTATTTTGTGATGTTCTCATCTACTTTCTTGTACCGCCTACTCGTAACAAGGGCCATATCAGCTCGTAGCTCTTGTTCATTATTGCAGGAACAAAGATACAAATTGAAAAGAATACAGAAGCGGGCTCTTCTTATTGTTCATAGTGGACCGAAACTTCCATAGCCTATTCCTACCTTTTAAAACACTTTAAACATTGCAGGAGCGCAAAAAAGAGCTAAGCACTGACTTCGGTTCAGCCATGGTATCTCACCCTTTTTTTAACGAAGCGCGATAGATTTTTAAGTGCATTGACATTTGACACATATAATGTAATTTGTTCTTTTTTTTACAATAATCGCAAATTGGGTTGTATAGCCGCAAAAGTCGATTTTAAGAATAAACTTTCTATCTATCTATCTATCATACAAACCCACCCTCTGTTGTGGTCCATGGTCACAACCAGACAAGATTTCATTCATCAAACATTCCCACTTTAAATAGCAACTCGTTTCAGGACGGATACCAAAGCACAGAAAGCGTTCGTTTTGAGGGGAAGAGCGTATTTGAGTCTGTCTTGCCATTCTAACTCTGGTACTTGCTATAAGATAGTTCTTGAGTCAAGAACGCAGTTCACTGGCAATCTGTCCAGTCGCCACTTTGTCGCCCAGCACCACAAGCAGAACCTAGTTATATAATCGCTCTCTTGAAGTGTTTAAAAATGTATGTTTTTGTGTATGGCCTAACGGCTAAATTAAAGTATCTATCTATCTATCATAGGCAAAACGTGATTAAAAAAAAAAAAAAAAAAAAAAAACTATTTTAGTCTGAACTGGGTAGGTGGAAGCCTGGACAGTCACAACTAGACCTGAGGTCAATGACAACCAACCTTTCAATGTGTCACAAACTGAATAGGCTATGTCACAATTACAACTGACTCCACAAGACCCACTGAAAACGACTTGAAATGACAACGTAAAACTGAAATGCTGGGATTCTACCAATAGGAACTAAAACGGAATGAAACTTCGATAGAACAAGGCTTACCCACAAGCAGCAGCTTCGACGATTGCCATGCAGAAGGCCTCCGTCAAAGACGTATTCAGGAAAATATCCCCTTTCGCCAACGTATCCCTGACCCGGTAAGCGTCTAGGGCACCTAAAATAGTGACTTGGGCCTGAAGTGAGTGGGTCTCCAGCATCTCGTCAAGAAGAAGCATCCCAGGTCCATCTCCGCCGACCAGGAACTGAACCTGAGCGATGAACATTCTTACAGAACATATGTACAGCGTTATCAGCAACTATGCACCCCAAAGTAGAGTTCACAGTTTCCGATGACACAGAAAAAAGAGTCCAAACCCAACCCACCCCGATAAAACTAATGAACTTACCTCAGGATATTTTTGGCAAAGCTTTGGAATGACTTCTACAATGAGATCAATCCCTTTTCTGTATACCAGGCGGCTCATGGTTACTACCGTAACTGTAACAGAAAATGATTAAATAGGTCTGAACTACAAGCCGCAATGATGATACCTACTTTTGTGCTGGCTCCATCCACTCCCGATGAAAAATTTGTAGCCTGCGTAGTTGTATGATAGTTGTACGAAAAAGTTAAATGTATTGATATATAATAGTAAAGAATACTATCGTTTAATGTGCCTCAGACTGGGCCAATCAGTAGTATCCAGTAGCATCCTGTCTTGCTCTAGTAGCATCCAGTCTTGCTAATAGTGCATGCAGTAAAATGCAGTAACACGCGTCCCAGAACTTCGTACAGGATTCTTCTCCTATCGTTACAGCGTTTGACTGATTCTGTCCTGCACCGTTGTCGGCTATTTTCGATTTTCCAGTCTATTTCTAGCCAGTACCGAATACGGGGATTTGACGGAAATACCTGTGAAGCTACGCAGAGTGGGGTGGGAGAAAGGAGCAGAATAGAATACTGTATAAGAATCTTCCATTAAAGCCACCATTTATGAATGTCAGTCCTATAAACCCAACGCCTTAACGGCAAGTAAAGTCGCAAATGGTACGATACAATTACACGACAGGTCAACCAAAGCGGATGGAATTTGCCAAGAACTTTAAAGCACAACTCTTACCAGAAATGATGAAGTACCTCAAATTTATAATTTTTTAATGTTACTTTTCACGTAAATTAGCTATTTTCCTATTAGCTCTTGTCCTTCTTGCTCTCCGACGCGGCAGATGGACGCAAAATATTTGAAAACTGAATGCGCCGTTGTTAAAAAGTGGGAAAACCAAGTCAAACAATAGATACACTTGATGGCCTACCACGCCTTCCAAACTGGAAAAAAAACACTTTGAAGCTTATCATGCCTTATGAAGGCGGGGATTTCAGAAGCTTATCATTCCATAAGAGAGCTAAGCATAAAATAAAACACAGAATAAGCAAAGGAGTACTTTAAAGCCGCTATGGCGGCTTTTTGGGACCATAAAAGGATACCGCATCGAGCGCTTCCTCACGCCATATACCATGTCAAGACAATCTAAACAAGTAATGTTACGCTTGAAATGAGCGTTAAAGGCCCCCTCTTGCCTATTCTGCCTCTTATAATATACCTAGCTCCCTTATGGAATTATAAGCTTCTAAAATCCCCACTTTTCTCCATTGTTTCGTTTTATGCCAACAACTTTTTAGCGCTTTTCGGCCTTGCCGAGTTTTGCCCGTAACACAACCTAAAGTTTGCCGGTATCTTCAACGTCCGCTGACAACTCTTTCACACATTACGATATGAGAATCTTCTGTTCTAGACTTTTTTCATTTGCTTGGTTTTCGCACTGTTTAACCACGGCGCATTCAGTTTTCAAACGTTTTGCGCCCAGCCGCCGCGTCGGAGAGCAGGAAAGCTGGATAGAGTCGACAGGCGCTAACCAGATAATCTCTAAAGTCAGGTAGAAAGTATTTCGAGAAACGCTTTTTCTGATCCATTTCATAGTGAAAAGATCATTTCCAGTAAGAGTTGTGCTTTAAGAACTTCATTTCGCTCGGGTGCTTTTTCAAATTATTTGCTTATTAAGATCCGAAAGGTAATTACTAAAGAAAGGCTCAACAGTGAAAGATTAATTTATGGCCCCCGAAAGCCCACCATCAGCCGTCGATGCGAAGAGGTCGCGTCTTCCCAGAGCGGAGGGTACAATATTCTCATCCTAAAATACTCTTGATGACTAACTCTCCGTGCCGATGAAGAATCGCCTTGTGACCTGCGACGGGCCAGAAACGTCGCTACAACAACACGTTGTTGATTGGTTTAAACAGGATTTGAATCAATTTAGAGGGTTTCTAATGTCATTCTAATTTCACAACCAGTGCGTTTTCCCTTTCTAGATTGCAGGTGCATCTTTCCAGAGGCTTCTTTGTTAACTTTGGCTTTTGTTTTTACAAATTCGACCCAGCCATCTGACGGTGATTTTAGGACAGGCGTATTGCGAATAGACGAAGAACTAAGTTCCAAAAGAATGCGATCGACCAGACTGTCAGAAGTTTCATAGCAGATAACACAAGGATGCGCGGTTTCAACAGACAATGTGTAGCAGATAACACGGGATGTTATCTGTTGTATTTGAAAACGTTATGCATGAAATGTTATGCATAACAAGCTTTCCTAGGAAGAGCCAAAGAACAGCATAAAAGCATCTACTGACTTTATTCTTTTTCGGAAAACTCAGCAGATGCTTTTTGGCGGTTTTTCGGGTCTTCCTGTTCGTAACACTTATTAGGCATAACATTTTAAAACACAACAGACAACATCCGAAGTGTTATCCGTTACGCATTATCTGTTGAACCCGCGCATCCTTGTGTTATTTGGTATGAAACTTCTGACAGTGCATGTGAACGCGAATCCGCCGAAACTATTTCCACAGAGACAAATATCATGAAGGGCAAAACTGAAGCCTTACCTCTGCTAGGATCTCGCTTGCCAAGGTCGGGACAAAAATGGCCGGTATCGACCGCGTTTGGTATAACAGACACGTTTTCCGGTTTCACTTTTGCCCGGAGGACCGTATTCTCTTTCCTAAAATATGAGGTATTCACTGAAATACAGGATCAAAATGAATTCTGTGTCAGCATAAGAATGGAAAATCACCATGATGTATGGGAACCTGAATGGGGAAAACGAGAAGACAATGGATTTTTCAATTGTGCCTAAGCCCATAATCGGGCAGCTGCAAAGATAGCATGCTCGCAGAAAACCGGTAAAAATATATACTAACAAGAGCTGTAAGCTCATATGGCACTTGCACGGGTTAAGGTGTTTTGATTGATCAAAAGTAAGTTTCGACTTTGCGGTTGAGATGCGCACTCTAAGGGAGCTAGAACTTCATTTGTAAGCAAAACCCTCGAGGTAAAAATGATGATGGGCTGATGGGCATCATGAAAATGCATATATTGCTTAAAAGTATTTTTTTTTTACTTTGCGGTCAAGATTGGTGCAATTATCTGCTATCCAGCAATTTCTAAGCAAATGTTGTTGAATGTCTAATATTCCAGCGAAGTTTAAACCAGCGAGTTAAATGATTAATCCAGAGCATCTTTTTGTTATTCCCACGAAGTTCGATCCCGATCACACCAGTCTAAGCGGGTCAAGTATTCCCCCCCCCCCCCAATAACTGTCGGATTCGGTCCGGGAATGAAAAAGATCACCAGAGAGAAATGTCCTCTGTTCAATTATTAAATTTCACTCGAATCCGATCACCCGTTCCAAAGTTACGCATGACTCAATATTCCGGATTCCCCTCCCTCAACTCCCCCCCCAAGATTATCATATCGAGGATTTTTTTTATTCCAAGTCAGTTTGACCGGGTCCCTGATATGCCTGCCAAGTTTCGTCGTGAAAATCCCAAAAAAACGGAATTCCGGGAGCCCCAACCCCCCCTCAAGTGTCCGGATCCAGTCAAATTGTGTTAAAGATTTGCATGGAACAGATGTTTGTTCTTCCCAGCAAGTTTCACTCCGATCCCTCCATTCTAACCGTTTCTCGAGATTTCCGGTCCCCCCCCCCCCCCCCAACTCCCCCACGGTGCCCATAGCCAATCCGATTCAATAAATGATTTGCCTAGAGCATCTGTTTGTTCTTCCCACAAAGTTCCATCCCGATCTCTCTATTCTCTAGCCTATCCGATTCAATGACTGATTTACCTACAGCATCTGTTTGTTCTTCCCACAAAGTTCCATCCCGATCTCTCCATTCTAAGCGGGTCAAGTATATTCCGGATTCCCCTCCCTCCACTCCCCCCACCATTAGTTTGATCGGGTCTCTGATATGCCTGCCAAGTTTCATGGTCCTAGCACACCTGGAAGTACCCTAACTCGAGAAAGTGTGACAAAATGCCCTCAATTTTCAAGTTTCCAGCGCCCTCCACTCCCCCGCATATGGTCGGATCGGGAAACTGATTATTTCCAGGTTAGTTCGGTTGGGTCCCTGATATGCCTGCCAAGTTTCATTGTCCTAGCACATCTGGAAGTACCCTAACTCGAAAAAGTGTGACAAAAAACTCGGACCGATCGACAGACCGACAGATGGAATTGTGATCGGTATATGGCACTTGAGCCAGAGGCTGCAAGTGCCATAAAACTATCCCTGAAGTCCCCAAAACATGAATAGTTTAATAGAATGCATAGTAATACAGCCTAATAGCCCGCAAGGCAGCTCTAACAGGCGTCATTTTAGATATTAATTTGCATAGGGATGTTAGAGCTCAACATAACAGACGACTAAACAAGAAAGACCAGGAACGGCTAGGCCCTTTTTAGCTGCGTTTTCATCTCGATTCTTCTCGCGATTCTCCTCTCAACTGTCCTATTTCGCGTTTTATGACTATTGAGATGAAGCCAATTGTCTTTTTTTCGCGTCTTTGTAAGAATCGAGAACGGGGAAAGCTTCGCGATTCTGCAGAATCGAGAAGTTGCTTCGATAGTCAATCCTCGATTCTCCTTCTCCGTTCTCCTTCCTGATTGGTCAGCAAAGGGCGAATATTCTACCCGTATAAGCAAGTTTTAACGGTTGACCAAATTAGTGTTTTTGTCAAAAGCGAGAATGGAGAAGCGAGAAGAGCAAAAACGGTAATTTAAACGAGAATGGAGAATTGAGAAGCGAGAACTGAGAATTCAGATAATAAACGCAACTATTGAGGCGTGCATGGAAACTACCCTATCTGATCTTGCTATCACGGACACTTTGGAGTCATGGCTCTAACGTCAGCCACCATCTTGGCATATTTAAAATAGTAACTATTTGCTTACCACGCTCGGGAGCGTAGTTAGCGTGGTAAGTACGCATCTCGTGATGGGTGAGATTAGCCCGTGGCACGGTATTTCATTCTTTCTAATTAGTTTGAATTAAAAGACACTTACCCAGTGTGAGAAACGCAGATGCAATGGTTGCTTGCGGCAAGGGAAATCTCGAAGAACTTGTTCGTAACGACAGCAGAGGCGTCGGCAAATCCGAAGAGAGAATGATCAGTGAAAACAACCTAAAAGATTTCCTACTTTACACATGGTTCGATTACTTCCTAAGCCTAAGGCACATTCTCATGTTTGGTTGTTATTTTTTTTCCGGATTAAGGGACATAAAAATTTCTAATAATTACTAGACGGAAATGAAAATGATAAGTGAAGATGACTAAAGAAGTTTTTGAACTGGAAATGGGAGTAGGCTATAAAAAATGGTCTACAAACTTGATAGATAAAAAATGGATTTAAAATGGAGTGAAGATCAACTTTTTGAAGTTGGTTCGTAGAAAAATGATTTAAGTAGGTTTTTATGATATTGTTTTGTTATGGAAATAATAGGTGACGTTAAAGAGGATAACGAAAAATCGACATCACAGTGTGCAGGAGGAGTCTCAAAAAGTATTAAAGACGAAAGGAACTCAAAACGCAGAACCGAGTAAAAAAAAACACAATCCAGAGTTCAGTCTATGCTGGCTGGATATATAATATATAGTACAAAAATGCTGGTTTTAGACTTTGTTCAAAAGATAGTGACTTCTGTTTTCTCAGTACACTGTCAGAAGTTTCATAACAGATTGCACATAACACTTTCAAGAATAACACCTTTTTACTTAGAAATATAGTGTTATGACCAATTAAGTTTACACTATTTCGTGCCTAGATCTCCAACAACACCTTTAATTGGTAAAAATACTAACGGGAACGAAAAAAACATAACATATAACATCCCAAAGCGCTATCTGTTGAAACCGCGCATCCTGCTGGTGTCGTTATGTAACTTCTGAACTGACAGTGTAGTATTTTTACCTATTGAAGGTATTGTTCGAGATCTTGGCACGAAATAATATAAACTTAATTGGTCATAACACTTTTTTTCTAAGTGAAAAGGTGTTATTCTTGAAAGTGTTATGCGCAATCTGTTATGAAACTTCTGACAGTGTAGCAGTCTAGTTTTATTGCGCAACCTGTTCCTACGCAAACTTCACGTTTTGAAGGATTCCCTCTTAGCCCCCATCCGGACTCGCCAGATTTGGCCAAGCTAAGGCTCGGTGCATACCAGGTTTATTTATATTTTAACAGCGGTAGACCCGAAGTGTCGTTTCACCAGACTTTGGATAGGCGTCCATCTCAAGAAGTATCGCACTTACCAATATTTCGGCCCTTTGTGACAAGTGTCCTTGTCAAGCTAAAGCTAGAACACGAACCTGAGAACTCGATTCACTTTTTCCAAGACGGCAGAAGAATGTTTTAAACTGAAGAGGTATTTCGACCAAAGGAATTGCGAACTGAAAAATCGAAAAAAGGAGATGACGGCAAAATGAAGTACTACACCAGGTTTAAAGAGTTCAAAAACGAGATTTTTCAGTTTTTGGGATCCGAAAACGTTAGTGACAGGATACCTATGAATTCTAAGAGTTGTCCGTCCTTCTGTCAGTACGATAACTCTCAAAAGGGTTGAGATATTTTGTTCAAACTCGGTGTGAGGATTCATTGGGTCAAAGAACAGGTCTAGTTCGTAGATGGGCCCTGTAGCCCTACATTTCCGGATGGCGGAGTCGGTTTTAAATTAGGCGATGATAAAAATATTTTTTCAAGCTAATATGAGTCTTTTAAAGGGTAAGGAGACAGGCTGAATCCAGAACTGAACTTCATTTTCTCATCGAACTAATAGTTTGCCCGGAATCCCAGAAAAAAACAAAAATTTCATAAAAATAAAAGTTCTATCTGAAGTTGAATAAAAGTTAGATATAGGGGTACAGAGACATGCTGAATCTGCTTTTGAATTTTATTTTTCACCGGACAAGTAGTTCGCCCGGAATCCGGCTAATACCGGAAAATTCGGTCTTTCTGAAGTTGATTAGAGGTTAAACGTTGGTCGATTAGAGCAGTCAATTTAGAGGTTAGAATACATCCTGAATCCATATTTGAACTTTATGATCTCGCCGGACAAGTAGACTGAGCGGAATCTGGCGAAAACTGGAAATTTGGTAGGGGTAAGGTTTGTTTGAAGTCGGTAAGGAAATGGTTATAGGAGCAAGAAAACAAATTAAATCCAAGTGTGAACTTGAATTTTCTCGCGGGTAGTTAGTTCATACGGAATCCTGAAATTTGATAGAAGTAACAAAAAAGTTATCAGCCGACTGGAGCATCAATTCCACCAAGAAGGGGCTAACAATACATGTTGAATCTACATATGAACTTTATTTCCTCACAGGGCAAGGAGTTTGACCGGAGTCCGGCGAAAAACCGGAAATTTCGAAGAAGTAAAATAAAGTAAGAAGTAAAAAAAAATTGGTTGGAGAGTTGGAGGAGAGGAGGTAGGTGTGACCGAGAAAGTCACGGTGAATCAGAAAATGCTATTTATTCTCGCCTCAGATGAATAGTCCTCTAAATACTCCTTGATCCCAAGTTGACTGGGAAACATTTATTCAAACAATGCATAAACGGATATGTCAGCTGCGATGCTCAAAATATCGCTGCCAGAGCATCGTAGCTGACATACCATTTTATGCATTGTTTGAATATATGAATAGTCCTGTCGGATTCTAGTCAAAACAGGATATTTTCGAATGAGCCTGATTCAGTGGTCTGTTAGAATGATATCAAATGTGTGCGAGTTCAGCAAAGGCTGAACATCTGCAAGACGATCGACGAGTATTCCTCTTTGAGATCTCATCGAAACCTTTGGTCTTGTTTTTCTTGATCACCCTCTAAGATGATATGCGACGGATAAAGATGATTTCGAATATTTCAGTTGCACTTCCGGAAAACCGTCCTGGTTTAGAAACACTAGGCATACCTTTAAACCTAGTAGACGAGCTACTATCATCGCTTCGTGCGCTAATGATGAAAATGCGGAATGTGCATGCAGTATATCCACATTTTCTTCCACCAGGACATCTCTAATGAGAGGAAGGGCTCCGAAAACGGTCGGTAAAGTATTGTTGTCTCGAAACGGTCGCAAGGGCAGATAGTGAACCTGGAATAATGTACTTATATATATATATAAAAAAAATATTACTTTAATCGCCTTAAATTACCAGAAATCGCATTGTCCAGTGACAAAGGTTGATGGTTGATGGTAAATAGTGTCGAATAAACCGTTGGCCTATGTTCCGTTTCAAAGACAGTTACCTGCAGCTCCCTTCCTATTTCACGGCTCGAAACATTCACTCCAGAGTAATCATGGGCCTACAAACTTCTTCAAACTCAATGCTAGTTCCCATAATCGGACAACAAAATAATGCTGAATTCATCCCACAAATCAAACATCTTTCTTCGTATACACGCAAGGATTTAGAACGAGGATCTTGGTGAAGATGTTGTACCCAAAAAGATGCCCCCAAGTGGAAGATAATAGGAGCAGCGTGTCCGCTCCTTTTCCGCACTGTTTAAACACTTCAATACCTATTTATTCTTTATTTGTTTTGGTTTTTCCCCTATATTTTTTTCAATTTTTTACCTTCTTCTGTTACAAATGTTTGTCTTTAGTTTGGTGCATTGGTACATGTTCTTGCTGCATGCGCCTCACTGAGCAGGAACAGAAATCAATAAGGGAAGAGAAAACCAGAGCACTAGTGAGTAGCGCCAAGACTTGACAAAATTAACCCACACTCGAATGGCAGCGATACTGACACCACCAGAGGCGTTACTAGCCAAAATGTTTGGAGGGTCGGGGGGCAAGGTATTTACCGACTGGCTCGTCATTCTTACCGACTGTTTTTGCAGATAAAAACGATTTTTATTGAGAAAAAACGACTGTGTTGACTAAAAATCGGCTGATTTTAAGAAAAAACACTGTTTTAAAGAAAAAATCGACTAATTTTACAAGATAACCGACTTTTTTTTTAAATCGACTGTTTCCAAGAAACAAGAGCTACGAGCTCATATGGCACTTGATACGAGTAGGTGGTACAAAAAAGTAGATGAGAAACCAAAATATCCCGCCATCCAAAGATGCGGTTCGGACCTAGAAATACGATATCTAGTTTCACTCGAGTCTGAGAATTTCCGGCATCGCCTCGGATCACCTAGGGCAAACGAATTTTCTACCTTCCAAGTTTCAACCCAAAAGATTTAACTCTTCTTAAAATGTTTCATTTAAAAACCCTTTCCCAACGCCGCGAAACCCTGCCATTTAACCTTGGAAAACAAATCCTACAAGACCCAACCCTACGCCCGATCCTGCCCCCTGATTTCGCCGCAATTCGAGTCAGGCCTGGCAGAGCAGCTTCCCAACCGATTCCGCTAATACAACCGGTCATATGCTCTCATGCTCGGTATCAGCGTAGCTTCGTGCCCTCATTCGTGAGCCGGCTCAATTCTGAAGCAGTTTCAACAACTGCCAGTATCTAAACATAAGTCTAAATTTTCATTTGTTCTTTAAATTTTTACTAACTTTTATTGCTGTCTGAGAATCTTGTTTTGTTGTTGTTGTTGTCTTTATTCACTTTACGTTTGACGTCATCATTGTTGTTGTTGTATTTATTCACTCTACGTTTGATGTCATTTTATCTTGATACAGTTATTTTTGTTGACAAAAAACCGAAAATTCGGCTAGTCCGTGAATGGTCTGGAAATAAACTGAATTGAATTGAATTGAACTGCCCCTACCGAGTCCGAATCTGGTTCGGACTACTAAATGAATCATCTGGAGCATTTTCTCTTACCACCTATCAAGTTTCACTCAAATCTGAGCGTTTTTGGGGAACTTCCGGTAACCCCCCCCCCTCCCCCAGCGTGGTCGGATCCAGTTCGGACCCTAAAATATGTCCTCTAGGGCATGTGATCTCTCTATTCTGCCTACATTCTAAGTTCCATTAAATCGCTTCACTTGTTTGACCCCTATGCGAGCAAAAACGTTCCCGGAAATCCCCTTCCAACTCCCTCCGCTGTGGCTGAATACGACTCTGAAACATAAATGCCGCATCTCTGACATCTCCTATTCCCGGCCATCAAGTTTGACTGGAACTGGAGCATAGCCTATCCGCAAATTTCCGGTTCCCACTCCCCCATCCCTACCGTGGGCAGATCCGACCCAGACACCAAATAACAAACCAAGGCCGCATTAACTCGGAGCTGTGCAACTTGCATCCCATTCTGCCCCCCCCCCCCTCATTCAACTCTCCCAACCGTGACCGCATGTGGTTCGGAGGAATGTTTTGCTTGTCCAGGTCATAAGTTCTTATCGCTCATACAGTTTCACCCGAATCGGACCACCCATTCACAACCTACAAGTTTTCCTAGGGCATTATGTCGCGTCCTTAAGTCAGTAATACGCCTGCAAAGTTTCATCGTCCTTAGAATAGCTGGAGCTATCCTAACTGCCGATCACCGGAATTCCGGGAAACACCCTCCATCTCCCCCCCACAGAGCCCCGATATGAACTGGTTCTGTCAATTACGTATCTAGGGCTAATGCTTGTTCTTCCCACCAAGTTCCATCCCAATCCCTCAGCTCTAAGCGTTTCACGAGATTTCCGGTGTCCCCCCCTTCAATCCCTCTCACATGTATCGGATTCGACCGGGACTTGGCATGGAACACCTGAGACGATAGCTCTTTCCACTCGCCAAGTTTCATTCAATTCCGATTACCCGTTCAAAAGTAATGCATGCCACCAGATTCCGGGCTCCCTATCCCGCCACTAACCCCCATGGTGGTCGGATCGGGGAAACGACTATTATAAGGTCAGTGTGTTCGGGTACCTGACATGCCTCCCAAGTTTCATCGTCCTAGCACATCCGGAAGTACCGAACTAGCGAGATCACTAGAATTCCGACCCCCCACCCCCCCTCAACCCCCCACAGTGCCCGAATCCGGTCCGGTTATGTCAACGATGTATCTTAGACTTGAGCTTGTTCTTCCCACCAAGTTTCAGCCCGATCCCTCCACTATTAGCATTTCCCAAGATTTCCGCGCCCTCCCCCCCCCCTCCGCCTCCCCCAAAGTCTCCGGATCCGGTCGGAATTTTAAGCGGGTCGTCTGAGACACGGGTCTTTCCGAATATCAAGTTTCATTAAGATCCGATCACCCGTTCCAAAGTTATAAATACCTGTAGATTCCGGATTCCCCCTCCCTCCAATCCCCCCACGATGCTCGGATCGGGGAAGTGACTATTTCAAACTTGAGCTTTTGGGGTCCCTCATATGCCTGCCAAGTTTCATTGTCTTAGCTTATGTGGAAGTGCCCGAACTAGCAAAACCTGGACAGACCGACCGACAGACAGAAATTGCGATCGGTTTTACGAAAAATCGCGGCGCTTCGCGCCGACTCGGCTATTTTTTTTAACGACTGGCCAACAACATTCGGATTCATGCATTTGGGCAACAGCGCTGGCTCCGACTAAGAATTCTGAGCAGAGCAAAAAATGATATCCCCCCCCCCTCCCGTTTCCTCGGTGTGTGCAAATCGCACCTTTGGTTTACTAGAAATTTTTAAACCCGCAAGTTTGTCTCGCTTTCAATACTGCCAGCGTAGTGGGCGGCGCTATGAGTATGGCCTGTTTGCAAAGCATAGGTCTTGGCGCTACTCCCTATTGTTATTTTGCTCTGGAGAAAACACAGTGAACGATAAGGCGGTAACAAAGTTAAGCGGATACTAATAGAGCAAAGAGCTCTTTACACTATCTTTAATTTTGTAGAAACTTTTAGAACTCAACAAACGGCACATGCCTTTAATACAGGCACAGCCTTCCTCCCCTTTTTCCGAGATTTCTCTTGCAAATGAATGTGATTTTCATCCACAAACATTATAAGCAACCAGTGAAAAAGGTCGAGGTGGCGTATCGCTCTAGACACGAGAGTTCTGTTGGACTGTTGGAATGAAGGCGAATTCGAGAAAGATAATTAATTTTCGGTCAATACCATAAACGCGCGTGGATTAATAAATAGTACGGACATGACAGAAGAGTCATGGTAGCTTTAATTTTCGTATTTCCAGCCCGCCCGCCGAAAACGGATGTAAACTTTATGTTAGCAAGACGATTTCGACTCACCCGCAGTCCGCCATCAAACTCCCTGACTCCAATAAAGCCTTCGTACATATGTGTGAGAACCAGGACAACATGTCCTTTCGAGATTAACCCCTGAGACAAGGCCCAGATATGAGACTCCACACCACCGAGGTTGGGGTGAAAATAGTCCGACGCCATGCTGGAAGAGAGAAAGTAGAGAGCACTCCCTGGCGCTGAATATCAACAAATTATGAAATCATCAAACCTTGTGCAGCATGGTGAGCCTTACTTTAAGCACGTAAAGAACATGGACCCGCGTCAGATTCGCCCTGGCTCAGCGAATCCGGCACCAAAAAGAGACAGCAATACTCTAGATGACTAACTCTTCGTACGAATCGTCGTGTACCTAGCGGATTAGCCGGAAGCGTCACCGCAGCTGTCCCCAACGAACGCCGTTGATTGTACAGGATTTGAATCATTATTCGGGCGACGTTTCTCGTTCTTCCCGAGGTTCACTGACTTGTTTTGAGAATTAGCTTCGTGCCGTTACTGGGTCCTATATCTCTCTATAAGTCCTATAACATAGTAAAACTTTAACGGTCTGTACGTACTTGATTTATACCAACTCCTAGTTGCCCCGGTAAAATTCTGAATCAATGTCCACCACAAGGGGACACACAACAGGACCAATCAATTTCGACCTGCATGTTTCGTTCTTCGTTAACTTTGATGTTACCATTATTCATCCACTCTTTCTGACAAACAACAACTACTGGGGAGTTAGAGTAGCTCTAACAAGGTCTCCTAAGAACATCTAAGTAGAACATCAAGCAAGTCTCAAGCAAAATGGACCATCCGAATTTCAAATAACTCCTACGTCTACTGTGCCTCACACAGAAGGGTCGGCACTACTTACTACTGGGCGCAGGCTTCTGCAGTCGCAAGGTTGAAGCTAAGTGTACATTCAGTCCGATAAAGTACGCATACGAAATTTGCGGCACTATGGGGGAGTGGGGGGTCCAGCCAAAAAAAAACGGCGACCCCCGAACACACATACACTGTTAATAAAACCAGCAAGCCGCCGTCTCGCGTTTACGTTTAACTCGCGTGTCTAGAGAAAGCCTTAAGTAGCCTACTTGCGGTACAAACTGCAGTTTTCAACAAGATTTTGTAAGTTTCATATAGATATTCCTTCAGCCCAAGCTGGCTGGGAATCATGTTTGACAATGCAAAACGGATACGTCGGCTACATTTTATTAGAGCTCTAATAAAATGTAGCTGACGTATCCATTTTGCATTGTCGAAAATATTTCCTACAGATTTGTATTCGGAGGAGGGGGGTTTGGTACCCGGGCGACAGGGGGAGGGGTCGTGGGGTTTCGCCTAGATCCCACTATTCAGAAACCTGGATGAAACGCGTCAAAATTCCGGAGCGAAGGAGAAAATTCGCATCCGACTGGGAAAACTGGACTGTGTGTGACGTACTTTTACTCCCAGAGCGACGCCAGGAAAATGTACCTATCAAGAACTTGCTTAGTCTTCCCACTAGGCGCGAGACCGGCGCAACTGTAACTACCGAATAGAATGGGCTGTTTTGAAGACAAAACACAAGGCAGCATGACGCGGGGCAACTTTTCGCTTCGCGGAAACCGAGAGCTCGAACTACGATGTTATCGCGTGGAATACCTACAGATCTGTTTCTGGTTTATTTTCAAATCAAAGGGACTAACTGACACTCGCGAAGTCCTTAAAGTTTTTGTTTAATAGTCGTCGGGTCACTGCTGCAGGACCTGGTCTGTTTACCTGGTAAACAGACCAATAATAATTTCCAAACAAGTCTGAGTGGAAGTCTTTCAAATTTTCCAAAAATGAAAATATTTATGATCAAACGAAATAAAATAAAAATACTGACTGAACAGCCTCTCAAAGCAGTCATAATCATTCCTGTCCAAATTATATTACAGATTAAACCCTTCTGATTAAAAACCCATTCAGAAAAGGGGAAATAGGAAATCTCAGAGAACACAGCTTGATATGAAATCCAGGTAACAAAAACAAAAATACGGCCACTAATCATCATCAGAGTCCATTGCTAAGATCTCATCCTTATCAAAAGCCCTCTGAACAAAAGAAGTCTCAAAACACCTCTTGAACACTTGTTTCACTTTCTTCGACACTGTGGGGCGAACCTCTTCATAAACTTCCGCTGGTTCCTCCCCAAACACCCCCTCCTCCACCCCGTTGCTTTCAGAACTTTTATTCCGAGCTGGGCTCCTCTTACGGCTAGTGCTTGGCGCCGGAGTGCGAACTGAACTGATATTATGCGAGGCGTTCAAGGCATTTCTCACTGGAGGGGGTGTGGCTTGAGTAACGGTAGAGACATCTAACGTCGCAAGTGCAAAGTCGGCGGTAAAGAGAGGGTCGTAATCGACGCTAGCGATTAGAGGGTCACCGGCTTTGTCATAACGAAGGTCTATGGAATAGTTTGCGAACTCGCTGAACTGAAGAAGGGTTCGAAAATCTTTCAGACTGAATGTCAGATCAACACTCTGGGTGCACTTATAGTCGACAAATTCGTCTTTACTCAAAGAAAGCTCAGTCTGAATGGCTCTTTTGGGATCTGGCATATCTTCAATGTAGTTTTTCATGATAACCTTCGTGGGCTGAACTGAAAGCGTAAGCTCGTCGGTAGTGATGCGGAAATTGACAACAGCTTCACTAAACACTTTTGAACTAGCACCAATATGGCAAGGTAAAATACTTCTTGAATAAGGCACATCGACAATATCACATTCCACAACGTTTAAGTTGTAAGTCCGAACTACTGAAAAACGACACCGGAGCTGAATCACAACCTCGGTCATATCGGCTGGCATGCTGATCAGGCATGTCTCCGCTGACTTATCAATAAGCGAGGCTGACCGGAACACCGTGAGCAGTGAGCGGGCAGCAAGCTTACAAATCTGTGAGCCACTTGCCGATTTTTGATCGTAAGTCACAAAAAATTGCCGGGAAAATTTAAAAACAACAAATGCAGATCGAGACGAATTCAAAGCTTTGAGGATAAGCACTTCTTTCTCAGCTTCTATATAGATGTACTCGCCAAGCTTGGCCAGAGCATGAATGGCACGAACAAAAATCCGAATGCTCGGTGACGGTAGAGCACACTTCATTTTCAGCTAGAAAAAAGCAGGATATCAGCAAAACTGAGAATTCGAAGCTCTGAGTACGAATGGGCAAGGGGAAGGGTGGCCCAGTTCATTGCCTGTATTAAACACAAGCCCACCGTAAAGCCCACATTTGTTTTACAACTTCATGATTTACAAAAGTAAGCACCATTTTACTAGTCTTCTGGTGCTTTACGCCAACAACAATAAATACCAAATTTCCACGCTACAGAACATTTTCGACTTCCAACTATATTGCGTTGTTTCACTGCTAGTGTTGGAAAGTATAGCACAAGTTTTCGGATGGTATGCTAAACATGAGTTGCGTTTTTGCAGATACCATGGTATCTGTTACCACGGTAACTGGATCTGCAATTAGTCGTTTTTGCAGTTATCGTGGTATCTGATACACGGTGCTCTGCAAAAACGACTATTGCCGAAATTGCACTTTTCGAAGTCATCCCAACAGAAAAACAGATATTCAGTTACATCACTAAGTGCTAAACTTCTTTCTCACCTATCTGACAAAATTTGATGAAATTGAGACGACTCTTCAGATACCACGACCAGTTACCACGGTCGGACCGTAGAATCTGAATATCTGATACCACGATAACTGGCCAGATACCACGATAACTGCAAAAACGCCTTTTGACCGTGGTATCAGATACCACGATAACTGCAAAAACGACTTTAGACCGTGGTATCAGATACCATGGTATCTGCAAAAACGCAACTATGGTCTTTTGATAGAATTCATATTTTCCGTTAAGGTCAAGGATTGTTCTAATGGTCAAGTTACTAGTTTGGCATCCTACAAAGGGTTCTGGATAAACTGAGCTTGCTTTTGAGATCTAAAACGTAGGTGACTTCGTAAAAGTTGTCCGTCTGTCCGTCCGTCTGTGAGCATGATAACTCTCGAAGGGAATGAGATATTTTGATGAAACTTGGTGTGAGGATTCTTTGGGTCAAGGGATGGATCACAGATGGGCCCCAAAGCTGTATAATTAGAGGTGGGGGAGCGGTTTCAAATTTCTTTCCCTGCAAATTGGTATTGACTGGACCAAGAAAGTAAGTTAGTCAAAACATGCACCAGTTTGATACAGAGGCGTCATTTCGCGGTATCTAGGGGGGCAGCGTCATCTTCCTAGGTCGTTTAAGGGACGAAAATAAATATTCTAGAAGCTAATGAGATAGTCGATTAAGGGGTAAAGAGACATGGTGAACCTGAATATGAAAATTATTTTCTCGCCGGACAAGTAGTTCACCCAAAATCCGGCAAAAACCGGAAATCTGTAAAAAGCAAAAGTTGAATATGAAGTTGATTAGATGTTCGACTCTGGGGTAAGAGGACATGATGAATATGAATATGAAAATTATTTTTTCGCCGGACAAGTAGTTCGCCCAAAATCAAGAAGTTTAGCATGGAATTTTAAAACCCAATGATATTTATTTATTTATTTATTTAAACTAGGATACGACCAACTAGGGTCAAACAAATGACAAAATAATTAACAAACACTGCATAAGTCGATATAGGGTGAGGAGACATGATGTTGCAACTTTAAAACATACTAAAGATAAACAAAAAGTGTATGCGATCAGTTAAGCTATCTCAGAGTCCCAACCGGCATTTACTGGGTCAAAAAAGGCAGAATGCACCCGGCAACTTTCTGGTTAACAATTTAATAAAATTTGTCGACCTACTTTCGAAAAAAAACAGGTGGCTATACCAGTCCCTACCCTACCATTTTTATCCAAATTAGGCGAAAGCTCTGCTCGTCGGACGATACGCTTTGTTTAATCTATGGACGCCATAGGAAGTCATGTTTCTTAGGTTTAATTAAAGACTATTTACATCTAGCGTACGTATTCTTTGGAGTTAGTCATGGTCTCATCGAAGTCTGTCGTATCGGGGTGGTCGAAGGGGTTGAGATATGTTGTTCAAACTTCGTATGCGGATTTACTGGCAAGGTACAGGCCAGATATTCCTTCACCCCAAGGTGACTGCGAATCATATTTGATAGTGCAAAACGGATACGTCAGCTGAATTTTATTAGAGCTACATTTCGGCCCTTCTTGGCAAGGGTCCTCTTCAGGCTCAAAGCCGCTCTTCAGGCTCAAAGCCGATTGTGGTTTTCCCACAAGTTCGTATTTCCAACTTGAGCGGCTATCCGTTTTGCACTATCTAATACATGCCAAGTTGTAGATGGGTCCTTTAGATATTTAGAGGCAGAGGAGGGGGTTTCGAATTGAGAGTAAACAAAGGATCTTTTTATAAGCTAATGAGATAGTCGTTTAAGGGGTAAGGGGGCCCGCTGAATCCATATTTGAACTTGCTTTTCTTGCCGGATAAATGATTCTCCCGGAATTCGGCCAAAACTGGAAATTTGGTTGAAGCTCAAAGTTGTTTCTGAAGTCGATTAGAGATTCGGTATCGGGGTAAGGTAATAAGACATGCTGAACGGAATTTTGAACTTTATTTGCTTGACAGAAAAGCTAGCAGAATTTACCAAAACCCGGAAATTTCGATTAAAAGGTTCTCCTCTCAATGTTACTAGCTTTTTTGCTCTTCGTGCAGTTCGCCGGGAATGCTGCTAAAATACGAAGAATTAGGATGAGATATTGGAGTAAACATCCTTGATGAATCCATGTCTGAGCTTGGTTTTCTCATCTGATTAGTTTTTTGGCCGTAAGTTGTCAGAAACTCCAACCGGTAACATTATTTTTTTTTACATATTCAAGTGGTGGGTTATGGATAAATAGCAAAATGTTATAGGGGTCTGGCGAAGACTCAGAAATCTACAAGATTCGATTGTCTGGATCAAGAAGTCCCCTGAGTATTACATTTCTGAGATCCCATCGAAACATTTGGTCCTGTTCAAAGCGATATCTGACATCGTCATGTTTTCCCCATGTAATTCTGACTAGCACGTATTTCTACTGGAAATACACACATTTTTTGCCATATTCATCACTAATGATCGACCTAGAACTACGGTCACATTTTCAGCTCTTCTTTGCCCCTTCTGCGTAATTTATCAGCCAAATTACGAGCCACACTTCCAATCTTCAATTCCAGTTCCTTTAAGAAGTCTGGTAAAATCTTCAACTATCCCTCACCCCACCGGAGTGAGCACCACCAGAGTCAGCTATCTGAGCAAACAACTGCTTTTGTGAGGACATTTGTCCTTAGGCTGTGCACCGTTGCTAGCTATCTTTAAAAGAAGATTTCACTGGGATAACTGTTGGACGTGTCCACAGTCTAAAAGGATGCCTGTTCTTGCAAGTACAGCCCTCTGCATGGACTGCTGATTCTAGTCAGGTATTCTATGTGGAAAGATGAGATTTGTACCAAACTGGCTTCCAACACATATATCATAACAACCATCATGTTTTAAGGGAATTTAAGGGTTTAGACGGAGTGAGGGGAAACAACTGTTCTAAAAGACGAAAAATGGATACCAAACTCCTCATGACATCCCATCTGAATGAGCAGTGGTACAGAAGAGGTTGGGTACTATTTAGCTTGGCATGGCAAAACCCCCGCTCATACACAAGGCAACAGTCGAAGGATGATCTAAGTAATGTGTATTTAAAGTAGGTATTGGCATCTTACATGTTGCATACGTAATGCCTTAAATATAGAAATTAAAATAATACAGCCTAACAAAGAGAAATTTCTTAAATTTTCTGTAAGCCTATAGTAGTTACGACTCGGGTATTCCATGGGATAAGGCTGTGCTTCATCTGCGACTAGCTTGAGGCGGCGAAATCATTGTTCATGCGTGGCAACGTCAAAAATGACTTTGCCCCCTCAAACCGGTCTCAAATAAAGCACAACCTTGCCGAATGGAATGCTCGACTCTAAACAGCGGAAGTGATAACTACTATACCAAAACCAAGAAATTACTCCCTGTTACAAGATTTTAATTTCTAGATTCAAGGTTTTATTCCTATATGTGACCTGTAAGGCTTAGCTGGTGGACTCGGACTCTGGACTCGTCGCGAGACGCCTTTTTCAAGGACTCGTCTTTCACGGAGCTGTCCGTCCGCCAAAGCTGTGGACTCGGACTCTGGACTCGTCTCGAACTCGGATTTGCTGGACTCGCAGCAGCTCTGCCGTAAGGTGCCAACACGTACGTCATCATGAATATTTTCTGTAATCAGGGGCGTCGCAAGTGCATTTTCGGTGGGGGGGGGGGGGGTGCAGAACCAAAATTTTACCGAATCTTTCAAAAATTCTACCGAATCCTAGAACTAAGAATTCGAGCTTTAAATTATGGAACAGAAACGATTACGTAGGAAGAGTAACAATAAAGGGCAGCATGAAAGACGATAAGCCAACTATTAGGCGGCGTTTTGGCGAAGCCCACATGGAGAATATATTGCCGGGCATGATTGCAGTAACAGCTTCTATCTATTATAGCCAATAGAAAATTAAATCGAGCGCCGCAGGCGAAAAATTTCGAAATCCATGTTTCTGTAGGCTAAAATTTAACTGCTTCTCTTACAAATTCTATCATTTATCGAAGATTAAATACCGAGACTCTAAGAAGTTTCAGAAACCGGATAGAGCGACATTCCGGCAGCCGCAGCAACTGTAGTCTAGTCAATATACTAGCCATAATCACATAAAGTGAGCGCCGCAGGCGAAATTTTTTTTTGCTTTTTCCTGCCAAATTTAATTTCCATCCAAATTCTAGCTTTTAATGTTTCAAAATCTCAATCCTAAAACTGGCTTAAAACCCCCGCAGGCGGAATTTTCGAAATATTTATTATATATTCTTTTTGGGATCCAAAATAAAAGTATACCGATGATATCATCGATCATCCCTTTTGTCTGCGACCAGTGCTTCACTCGACCTCTTCTGAGTTTCGAGGTCGGGGTAACTTTCGGATCCTGGCAATTATGACGAATAAATTACCGAATCCCAGTTATTATACCGAATAAGTTTAGACTGATTAGACTGTTTAGACCGGTACCGTATGCCGGTTATTACACCGAATTGTTTTGGTATCGAAAGACTACCGAACAATAGTCATATTCGGTATACTTTCGTCGAAACTGGAACAAAGTCAGTCAAAGTTGAACCAATAGCTTATTCGGGATTCTGTGTAACTACCGAATCTCCATAAATATACCGAATAGTTCCGGCATCGAAAAATTACCAAATGATTTCTGTAAATTCTCTCACCAAATTCTTGATAACTACCGAATACTGGCAATTATACCGAATCCCGATCATTATGCAGAAGAGTTCTGTACAGATAGCCTATTTAGGATTCTGTGTAACTACCGAATCCCCGTAAATATAACGAACAGTTTTGCTGTCGAAAAAATACCGAAAAATTTTAGTAAAATTTTACTGGCAATTATACCGAATCCCGATGTTTATACCGAAAAGATTTGTACAGATAGCCTATTTAGGATCCTGTGTAACTACCGAATCCCTAACGAAAAGTTTTGCTATCGAAAAAATACCGAACAATTTTAGTAAAATTTTGGGCCTCCGGCCCAAAATTTTACCGAATCTCAAAAAGGTGGGGGGAGCTGCACCCCCCCCCCCCCCGCCTTGCGACGCCCCTGTCTGTAATGATAGGTATTAAACACATTCATACATTCTTGGGCAGCCTCGAAGTAAAGCTGAAGGCTAAACTATCATGTTCTGCAATTTCTCAAGATTGTCGTCAGCCTACTTAGTATTTAGCGAGTACATTCTACCTCCTGAATGTATAGGACACAAACAGTAGCCTAGATGCTTCATGTGATCCAGGTCCGACTGATTGTTTCTGTCCTCCAGATCCTAAGTAAAAATAGATCACACGTAACTGAACGCTACCACATAACTGGCAACAGAAAACACTTTGGTTCAGGGCTTTTAGAGGTAGTATGAGGCACCGAAGTTGCCAGGCTCTGAGCTAGGTCTTGTTAGGTCTCTTATTTGGCCTTTAAGGAGCGGAGCTACTTTGACTGAAAATATACACAGCTGAAGCTGAGAAGTCAAGAAAAATAGCACATCCAAATTATTTTAAAAACCATTGATTCATTTTATTTATATTTCTCTCATAATTACCTTAATTCACACTTTGGAGCGGTTAAGGTTCAATGGACCTGTGTTGCTCTGTGAGTGATAATGGTTGACATTTCTTACTGGTCTTGATCATCCCAACAGTATTTCCGTTACTTGTCCAACCACTTGTTGTCCAGTGACTTCTTGAAAGCTTCTGAAGAAGGAGCTGATATGGTAGATTTTAAAACCTCATTCCAGTTGCTGACCACTCTTTCAGAAAGAAGTTCTGTCATACTCTGGTTTTGATTCTGCTTCGTAAAGTTTCTTGGAATAACCTATTGTATGGAACTGGTTGGGCTGTTGTCGGTAGAGGAAACTAGTCGAATCACTGAAGAGCTTGTGAGTGAGGAGCACGTCATTGGAGGCAGTAAACTAGGGTGAGTAGTTTGAGTCTTCCTAATTTGCCATCATAGGGTTTTGAGGCCACCTATGACTTGAGTTGCGTATCTCTGTATACCAGTGAAAAGCTTGATGTTGCTTTTGTACTGGGGAAAAACTAGGCAGGTGCCAAAGTCAAGGTTGGGTCTAATGATATTTTTGTACAGTCTGAGAAAAACTGCAGGGGATCTGCTTGTCATGGATCTCTTTATTAGAGTGATCCTTGAGCCAGATTTGACTGCATGCCTTGCATTGACGTGAAACTTAAGCTGACTGTCCATGAGCAAGTCCAATTTCCTTTCATCACTGTGGATCTTGATTTCCATCTTCTTTTTATTTTCAGGATTGCACACCGAGTCAAAAGTGTTTCCATTCTTCTGTGTGGACAACGCAGGAAAAGAGGTTGAGAAACATCTGGAGGGCGGCGCTGGTGAGTGACATCCTCGCTGTGCCCCTGGGAGGTTGGGAATTATTCTTGGTACTTTGGGCTTTTGCTATTGTTGTGTTTTCTTTGCTTCAGTTTGCTTGCACTGTAGCATGGTTTGCATTAAGCATTCAGGAAAAGAATATGAAGTCTACAATTGCCCAGGACAGCCTTGCATAATGGTGTTCATGCCCACAAATGCCACTCTCAGCCCACAAACATATAATTACCCCCCGCCTGCAGCAGAGGCTGGAGGCCAGGTTGGCAGCTAGGGTGGCTGTTGGCGGCTGGATGTGGTCCAGGATTTGGATCTCTTGAGCTGAAGTCATCAGTGATGGAAACAGTTGCCTGCAAGGTTGTTTCATTTCAACGCAATGAGGCTCTGTCAGCTGAAAATGACACACATGCCTGTAAGGTCTCTCAGATCCAAGGTAATGAGAATCTTTCAGTGAAGAATCAATTTACTGACGATCTTGAAAAAAGATGCAGGAAGATCCCACAAATCAAGCAATAAAGAATCTTGAGGGAAAATCCCAAATAAAAGAGTGGTGCTTTCATCAACTGTGTTTTGAGAGATGGTTCACCATCAAATCTATTTAGAGTGATGGTTTATCATCAACCAGCTGTATAGCCTACTGGTGGACTGACACAATGGGCATTTTGTTTCCTGAGTTTTGGCAGCAGCGGCTCGAAGTGCTTGGGCATGGGGGGGGGGAGGGGGGGGGGAGGGGGGGGGGGTGATGACCTCAAAACATACGACTGGCTAATGCCTGGCAACTAAACCCATTATAAGCAATAGATACCAAAAACACAGCACCACAGGCGAAAATGTAAGAATTTGAAGAAATATTAATACCTTATTTAAAAAAGGTTAGGCAAAAAGTCAGTGCTGAAATAAAATAATAAACACCTAAATAACAGGGATTCCAGAACGCCGTTCATTTAAGCTTCCACTGGAGAGAGCACAGCCTTGGTCAGCCTTGGCCTTGGTAGCAGGGTCTAACGGATGCCCCCAGGACAATTTAAACTGAGCGCTGCAGAAAAAAAAAATTAATCTAACTTTATTCTGGCAAAATTCAACAGCTGCCCATACAAATTCTAGCTATTAATGTTGCTCAGACCTCACAATCTTGAGCCAAAAGTCCCAGCTAAATGACACATCCTTCAACTAAATAGAGTAAATGGGTACTATACAAAAGGCGGTGCAGTGACTAGATAGAGAATAGGCTACTGTTATTATTATTATGTGGGGTAGGCCAAAACTCTGGCCAAAACTTAGGCAACAAATAGACCGTTGTCTCAATCCCACAATATACAACTGATGGTAAGCCATCACTCTAAACAGAACTGATGGTGATCCATCAAAACATGACCAACATATAAGGCTATAATGGCTCCTGGTCGGGCATGAGCTTTTCTGGTAAAAGGGCAATTTAGGGGTGTAACATACACCAGCAGGGGTGTCACAAGTGCATTTTCGGTGGGGGGGTGCAGAGCCAAAATTTTACCGAATCTGTCAAAAAAATTTACCAAATCCTAGAAACTGAGAATTCGAGCTTTAAATTATGTAACAAAAAGGATTACTTATGAAGAGTAACAAAAAAGGGCAGCATGGAAGGCGATAAGCCCACTATTAGGCGGCGTTTTGGCAAAGCCCACTTGGAGAATATATTGCCGGGCGCGATTGCAGTCACAGCTTCTATTTTTATAGCCAATAGAAACTGAAATCGAGCGCTGCAGGCGAAAATTTTCGAAATCCAGTTCTTTTTTCCTGTAGGCTAAAACTGAACCGCTTCGCTTACAAATCTTACATCCTAAGAAGTTCCAGGAACCGGATGGAGCGACGTTCCAGCAGCAGCAGCAACTGTAGTCTAGTCAATATACTACCCCTAATCACATAAACTGAGCGCCACAGGCACAATTTTCCTGCCAAATTTAAATTCCATCCAAATCCTAGCTTTTAATGTTTCGAAATCTCAATCCTAAAACTGGCTTAAAACCCCAGTCAAATGACGCACCCTACCACAAAACACAGAATATTACGAAAGGTGCTGAATTTTCGAAATATCTATGATTAGATATTTTTTGGGGGATCCAAAATAAAAGTAAGGACTATCGATGAAATCATAGACCATCCCTTTTGTCTGCGACCAGTGTATCACTCGACCTCTTCCGAGTTTCGAGGTTCGTGATAACTTCCAAATCCTGGCAATAATAGCGAATAAATTACAGAATCCCAATTATTATACCGAATAAGGTTTAGTCCGATAGCATGTTCGGGATTCTGTATAACTACCGTATCCCGGTTATTATACAGAATTGTTTAGTATCGAAAGACTACCGAACAATCAGTCTAGTACAGTAGCCCATTTCAGGCACGGTGCTCAAACGTCTAGCACCATGCCTGGGTGCTAGACGTTCAAGCACTGTACCTTGGATTTCATGTATGGTGCATGGATTTCAGTATACAGTGCATACAGGAAAAACACAGTTTCTGTCATCACAGCTGAGCACCAGCTCGGACAGGGCTGAAGTTACTACTATGAATTGGAGAAATCAAAGACAATCCTTTATATATTTTTCACAACAAAAACAAAAGGGCTCTACTGATGATGGAGATGAAAAACCTAACAGCACCCTATCTATTTTCCATGTATTTTCCCTATCTATTCCCCAAGAGCCAATATTCTGGTTGGCTGCTAGGTAGAAAAAGCTGAGGCACAGGACACTTTGCATGCAAAACCCATGACTGTAGAAAAGGAAATGAGGTTTTTCACATCTGTCATCAGCCGAGCCCTTTTGTTTTTGTTGTGAAAAATATATAAAGGATTGTCTTTGATTTCTCTAATTCATGGTAGTAATTTCAGCTCTGTCCGAGCTGGTGCTCAGTTGTTATGACAGAAACTGTGTTTTTGATGTATGCACTGTAAACTGAAATCCATGCACCATACATGAAATCCAAGGTACAGTGCTTGAACGTCTAGCACCCAGGCATGGTGCTAGACGTTTGAGCACCGTGCTTGAAAAGGGGCTAGTGTACTAGACTGCCGAAAAATTCTCATATTCGGTACGCTTTCCTCGGAACTGGAACAAAAGTTGGGATTCGTCGTTAACTTCCTAACCCTGAAAATTATACCAAACAAATTACAGAATCCCAATCATGATACCGAATAATTTTTAACCAATAGCTTATTCGGGATTCTGTGCGACTACCGAATCTCCGTAAATCTACCGAATAGTTCCGGCATCGAAACATTACCAAATGATTTCAATAAATTCTCTCACTAAGTTCGTGATAACTACCGAATACTGGCAATTATACTGAATCCCGACCATTATACCGAAGAGATTTGTACCGATAGCCCAGTCTAGTACACTAGCCCCTTTTCAGGCATGGTGCTCAAATGTCTAGCACCATGCCTGGGTGCTAGACGTTCAAGCGCTATACCTTGGATTTCATGCATGGTGCATGGATTTCAGTATACAGTGCATGCATGAAAAACACAGTTTCTGTCATCACAACTGATCACCGGCTCGGACAGGGCTGTAATTACTACCATGAATTAGAGAAATCAAAGACAATCCTTATCGAATTTTTCACAACAAAAACAAAAGGGCTCGACTGATGATGGAGATGCAAAACCTAACAGCACCCTATCTATTTTCCATGTAGAGTGTCCCAAAAGCAAATATTCTGGTTGGCTGCTAGGTAGAAAAAGCTGAGGCACAGGACACTTTGCATGCAAAACCCTTGACTATGTAAACCCTTGACTGACTACTTCACTACCGAATTTCTGTAAATATATCGGATAGTTATGCTATCGAAAAAAATGCCGAACAATTTTAGTCACATTTTGGGCCTTGGGGCCCAAAATTTTACCAAATCTCAAAAAGGTGGGGGGGGGGGGTGCTGCACCCCCCTTGCAACGCCCCTGTACACCAGACTTATACTACAGCATTAATACCTAGCCTAGATAGACTTGTAAAAAATAAGGATAATCTCCTGACGTCCTCTTTCACCTTTTCTTGTTTCACATAAGAAGAAACACAAAAAAATTTGAAGAAATTTGTTTACTTACCAAATCTTCATTCTCACTAAAACTGGAGTACAAACTGAAAAGACAGATATGAAAATTACACACACACTGAAAGAGCTTCAAAATCTCTGCTCACAGGTCATCATGATCGAGTGATCATAGAGTAAACTCCCGCTTCGATGCCTGAGGATGGTGTAAGGTGTAAGAGTTTCTTGTAAGAGCTACGAAACGTGAATAATTCAGTCTCTAAAATCCTATGCGGTACCTTTCAAAGTTAAATTTTTAATTTGTCCCTTTTCCATTTTTCCGGCTATACTGACGTATCTTCAAATCTGAATGTCAAAAGATTTAAGGCAGATTAAGGCTTATTTTATTGCACTCCGATTTACAAAGTCTGGGTAGAAATTGCTATTCACGCAGACAGCCTCCAATATAAGTAAGTAAGTAAGTAATTTATTTATGACCCGCCATTTTGAAAAGGCGGAGTAAATACGAAAGTAAAGAAAATAAACAAAACACATATATACACACAGAAAAAGACACTTAATTTTTAATCTTCGGTCAGGAAGCAGTGGACGACATCGTGTGCTGGTTGGGCCTTGTTGTCCATGAGTTTTGAAAGTGATGACGAAACATCCAAAAGGGTAACACTTGCGTCTTGAATTTTGAATTTCTCCGTCAATGTATGGTTATGACATAATTTCGACAAGTGGAGCAGGTGCTTTGCACATTTAAAATAACATGATCTCATCTTTTTAATCTCCTTCTTTCGCAGAACATGAGTGACGCCAGAACGAAATAGTATAGAAGGAGCGCAGAAGGTGGTATAACGAATACCAATTTCACATATGTATCAAATTCCCCAAACTAATTAATATTTACACTGGCTTTTCTAAAATATGAATTTACGAATATCATTAAACTTGAATATACTAAAAACTTATTGACAAACGGAACAGCCTATTCATCGCTCGTATAATAGAGTTCATTACAAGACCGGAATTCGGTCAGATTTTGTTTTCTGGCCAGAAAATAGCAAACTCCAACAGATTGAACAAGCTGGCCAGAAAACACCGAAATCTGGGAAAACAATCTGGCCAGAATTGTTGAGACCAAAATCTAGACAGACTCCTGAGTAGTCTCCGAAGCCGAGCCGAAAGTCGATGGCGCGCAGTCGAAAATAAATCAGCGGGCCGCGCCACCGAAAACATTTCGGCGCGCCGCTGTTGGGGTCGGAGGCTGTGGCTCTGATGCTGAATCTTTTTAGGTGATATGTATCAGATTCTCTGTCCACTGAGCTTTATCTTCCCAAGGCTCCAGACTCTTGTTCTGTTTTTGTCATCAGCAAGTGCACCAACAGAAAGAGTCTCCGGTTGTGGTGGCAGTGCAGGGAATAACAATTTCTACAAAAATTGTAGGTTGGCTACAAACCGTGTAAAAAAAAGTGCCAAATAGCGTTCGTGCTGCCTGTCGGTTCTTCACTCTGTCCAACTTATTGTTAGTCCAGGCTCCAGACACTTCCGGACAAGCTAGGACGGTGAAACTTGTCATTCGTTCTGGACGGTAGCGTAATTTCACTGAATTTTGGCAAACGTAAGAAACTACCTTGAAATCACATCGATTGCTGGAGGATTTCAAATTCCCTAGAAATCCCCTCAATTACTGAAGACCCCCCTCCTTTAACAAATTTTGTTCATAGGACACCAGCAGGTAAGCTTATACATTCAAGGACTGTATGGCAATTACAGCCTTCGAGTCAAGCGCCATATAGCGATCATGATGTCTCTACGTCGGTTCGTCTATCCCTATGTCTCCCTTTGCTAGTTCCGGCATTTCCATATAAGCTAGGACTAAAAGGACTATAAAGGACCCGATCGATACTCAACGAAACTTTCTTTTCCGGATCCGATCATCCCTGTGTGAGTGGAGGGAGGGAGAATCCGGGACCTTGTGAACCGCATGCGGTCATGGGTCGTGGACAACGGGGATTTGAACCCAGAACTTCGGCTTTCAAGGCCACTGCTCTACCGTTGAGGCTACGAGGTACAGAGGAGCTTTTGAACATAGTTCGCAAACCACTGCAGTCGTAAGGAAGAAGCACGCCAAAGGAACAGTCATCCCGCGGAAGGGTCGCTGTCACTACCGCAACACGTCAGTTCGCATAAACGTCAGTTCGCATAAACCAAAAATCCGACAGTTCGCCCACACGTCAGTTGCGCTACACGTCAGTTCCCCTACACGTCAGTAGACCAACACGTCAGTTGATCAACACGTCAGTTGACCAACAAGTCAGTAGACCAACACGTCAGTAGACCAACACGTCAGTAGACCTACACGTCAGTAGACCTATACGTCAGTTCACCTAATTCTAAAATCCGACAGTTCATGTACACGTCAGTTCCCCTACACGTGAGTTCGCCGGGTCGCTGTCACTACCGCAACACGTCAGTTCGCATAAACGTCAGTTCGCATAAACCAAAAATCCGACAGTTCGCCCACACGTCAGTTGCGCTACACGTCAGTTCCCCTACACGCCAGTAGACCAACACGTCAGTTGATCAACACGTCAGTAGACCAACACGTCGGTTGACCAACAAGTCAGTAGACCAACACGTCAGTAGACCTACACGTCAGTAGACCTATACGTCAGTTCACCTAATCCTAAAATCCGACAGTTCATCTACACGTCAGTTCACCTACACGTCAGTTCCCCTACACGTGAGTTCGCCTACTGTCAGTTGACATAAACGTCAGTTGACATAAACGTCAGTT
This sequence comes from Branchinecta sandiegonensis, assembly GCA_030848855.1. NCBI lineage: Eukaryota > Metazoa > Arthropoda > Branchiopoda > Anostraca > Branchinectidae > Branchinecta > Branchinecta sandiegonensis. The sequence goes on along the minus strand of JAUPMV010000003.1, from coordinate 15,252,173 downwards.
GGCATAAACGTCAGTTGACATAAACGTCAGTTGACATAAACGTCAGTTCGCCTACATAATCCGTCACTCCGCCTAAAGATTCATATCCGGCTATTGTTCAAAGCCGACTAGGGCACCGAAAGCAATTAAGCAGAGGGACGAAAACACAGGGGATTAGTAAAAGGAAGCCGACATCAGCGCATATAAAATTAGTTCAGAATGGCCGGGAGCTCGCAATCAGACGCGGCAGGTAAAGTCACTAAAGAAAGAACAGATGCAAAGTAATCCCATCAGTACAAGCTGTTGCGAAGGTTTTTACCGGGGCTAGTCATACTGAAACTGAAAAATGTAAGGTGAAACGTATAATTAAACGCATTTAAGGGCTTAACAACCATCCCAAGGGGAAGGACCAAAAAGTACCAGTGAATCTCAATCTTTGTCGAAAGGGTACCGGAAGCAGTGAGGGACGAATTACTTCTCTCTCGACCGGTGCTCCCACTAGATCCTCTTAAAACAAGAGCTACGAGCTCATATGGCACTTGTTACGAATAGGTGGTGTGAGAAACGAGAAAAAACCTCATTAGCGTTTGTTCCGGATATTCCGCTAACCCTCCTCACCTTGCTCGGATCCGGTTCGGACCCTAAAATATTTCATGTAAGGCATACGATCTCTCTACTTCCCAAGTTTCATTCAAATCACTCCACTCGTTTAACCCCTATGCGAGCCACAACATTTCCGGGGCTCCCTCCCCAAGTCACCCACTGTGGCCGAATACGACTTGGACCCATAAACTTCGCATCTTTAACATCTCCTCTTCCCGTCCATCAAGTTTAGCTCGAATCAGAGCATATCTGCAAATTTCCAGTTCCAGCTTCATCCTCCTCCTATCTTGGTCGGATCCGGTTCGGACGCCAAATGACAAATCTAGTCCGCATAAACTTGGTACTGCATGTCCAAGCTTGCATTCCATTCGGCCCATACGTTTAGTTTTTGTGCATGTCACAAAGTTTCCGCCCCCCCCCCCCCCCCCCCCCCAACCATGGCCGCATGAGGTTCGGACACATTCTTTGCAAATCTAGGTTCGTATCACCCATAAAGTTTCAATTGAATCGGACCATCCGTTCGCAACCGACGGAAGTCATTTCCGCATTCCCCCTCCCTCAACTCCCCGAAAAATGGACCGAAGTCTTCCTAGAGCATTACTTCGGGTTCTTAAAGCATAACTCTTACTAGAAATAATTTTTTTCCTATGAAATGGACCAGAAAAGAATATTTTCGAATGTACTCTTACTTTCCACCTGAAATTAGCGATTTTCTTGTTAGCGCTTGTCGACTATGTCCAGCCTTCCTGGCCTCCGACGCGGCGGCTGGGCGCAAAACATTTGAAAACTGATCGTGCCGTGGTTAAAAAGTGTGAAAACTAAGCAAATAAAAAAGCAAGAAACAAGAGCTTCTCAGATCCTTATCTGTGAAAGAGTTGTCAGCAGAGGTTGAAGATCCCGGCAAACGTTTCGTTGTGGTCCGGTCAAAACTCGGCAAGCCCAAAGAAGCGCTAAATTTCGTAGACACAAAACGAAACAATGGAGAAAGGTGGGATTTAGAAGCTTATAACTCTGTATGGGAGCTAGGTATATTACAAAAGGCAGAATAAGCAAGAGGGGTTCTTTAAGACAATTTGTAATGGGTGATCGCGAACTCGCGATCACTGGAATTCCGGGACTACCCCCCCCCCCTCCAACTCCCTCCAAAGAGCCCTGATATGATCTGATTCTGTCAAGAAGGTATCTAATGCTTATGCTTGTTCTTCCCTGTATTGTGTAAAATTGATGAACATTCTGGCAACAGATCCGTAAGAAGGATCTCTAGGTCATGTCAGACAACATCACAAGGAAATTTTTAGCTTTCTATTTCACCGAATCCCTGAAGCTTAGAGCCCACCTGAATGAAGTACTATCTATCATATAGTTTTGTGAGTCGAGGAAGACGAAAATACAGAAGCTGGGACAGATAAAACAAAGTTAGCGGCGATAGGCCTCAGCTATAAGTGTAATCCACACGGGATGGCGGAAAGAAACCTCTTGGGACTTACGCGGTCGCGAATCATAGTAAAAATGTAAGCCCTTTTCGAGACTGTAACCTCAAAGCCGATTAAAATGTGGTGCATGGATTATGCGTAGAGGGTTCATGTACCAGAAACTCCGTCTGAAGTACCATTCGTCGCATTGACACCAGCATCTAGTCAGTCCTCAGCCTTTACTACGTCCTCGTCGGCTGCCTACTCAACCTCTTCAGTATTGACTCCGTCCATAGTGTCTGGTATCTCATTAGCATCAGTTCCTTCTTCAGTGTCGATCTTGTCCTTGGCGTCAACTACCCTCTCATCGTCGAATCATTCTTTCATTTGCGGGCATAGACACACTTGATCGGCAGAAACCCTTTTTGCACCTATAGTAATTAGTGCGTATCCTTAATTCGTCCGTTCTTTGAAGATGATTGTGTTCCGTGTCTTTATTTTCCATGTTCATAAATTTCTAGTCATCGATTGTCCATATAAATATATTTGAAAATTTGTATTCGTTTGCTATTTGGAAATGTGGAGTACTCATACCTGACTATAAATAATCGAAGCATTTTTTAATATATTATTGTGTTTTAGTTGCCCAGCAATTAATATTTTTCTCTTGAAGTTGTAAACTAGCTCTGTTCAAAATACATTTATCAGAACCGAGTGTCTTCATTCACTTCCCTGGTGCCTTCCAACCATCTTCTTTCTTTCGTAACGCAAATCAAAACTATCAGATCTGACGAGAGACTCCTGACTTAATTTTTGCCCTCATTGAAATGGAAATTGTCGGCTCCTCTTATCAATCCCCTGGGCGAGCTTCCGTAATTATCCCATCGAGAACAATATGTGAGCGAACTGTCGGAAAATTTCAGTGAACTGATGTGTATGCGAACTGACGTTTATGCCAACTGACGTTTTTGCCAACTGACGTTTATGCCAACTGACGTTTATGTCTACTGACGTTTTTGCCAACTGACACTTTTGTGAAGTGACGGTAGGCGAACTGACGGTTGACGTACTGACGTGTAGGTGAACTGTCGGATTTTAGGATTAGGTGAACTGACGTATAGGTCTACTGACGTGTTGGGCTACTGACGTGTTGGTCAACTGACGTGTTGGTCTACTGACGTGTTGGTCAACTGACGTGTTGGTCTACTGACGTGTTGATCTACTGACGTGTTGGTCAACTGACGTGTTGGTCTACTGACGGATTTTTGAGTGTCAACTGACGTGTAAGCGAACTGTCGGAAAATGTTGGCGTACTGACGGAATTCTGTGGCGAACTGACGTTTATGTCAACTGACGTGTTGCGGTACTGAAGGGACCCCCCGCGGAAGACAAATCTTTCTAAACACTTCACATCCCTATGTCACGGGGTTAGGCACATATTATGAAGATGGAATTTTACACAAGGGACTTGTCCTGTGACAAATAAACCAGCTGATTTGTCACGGTATAGTCACTTGAGTGGTATTCCATCTACATAGGGACGCATAAATATCAAATCTAGGGCATATGCTCCTATCACCTACCAAGTCACTCGACTAGAAGCCTTTCCTGGATCCGTCACCTTTTGCGCAGTCCAAGTTTCATCCCAATCCCTTGATCCATTTGGTTCCTACGCATGTTACCGAGCCTCCCCTTCCATCCCACCATCGGATGCGATTCGGACGCGCAACTTCTTACGGCACTTATTACAGAACAAGTTTCCCTTGAATCGGAGAACATCCGTAAAATTTTCGGTGACACCCAACTCCCTCTGACGAGACTGGACCCGGTATGGACCTCAAAATCACATATCTAAGATCCATTACCTTCGGACGCTACGCATGTCAAGCGATTTCCGGGCCTCCCTCTCTACCCCCACGAAATCGGATGTTATTCGGAAAATTTATTGTTGCATCTAGGGCATTTGCTACTATCAACCACGTTCTCCCGAATCGAAGTTCTGCCGGAAAATTTAAGGCACTCCCTTTCCAGCTCCGCACATCAAGGTCGGATTCGATCCAGACTTCAAAATCACACATCTGGGACCCATGATCTTTGTACCGTCCAAGTTTTACCGCAATCCCTATATTCCTTTGCAAGGAATGTTCCAAAACTGTTAGCATATTCCGGATATGGAATCCTTACATTCCATTGCAACGCATGATCCAAAATCTCCGGAGTCCCCCCTCGCCCCCACCCACGTGGTCGGATGCGATTCGGACATCTAAACGGAATATCACTTTGCTCCTTTGAATCGGATCACGCGGGTCACAAGTTTCCGTATTCCCCCTCCCTGCAGGGGCTTCACTATGGGGGGGGGGGGGGGGAAGGGGGGGGAGAAGGGGGGACTCCCCCCCCCAAAGATCTTAAAAAGTACTTTTGGAGGGCGAAGCCCGGGGGGAGAAGGGGGGGACTCCCCCCCCCCAAAGATCTTGAGAAAGTACTTTTGGAGGGCGAAGCCCGGCAAAAGTTCACTTGTTTGAAATTTTGTATGCTTTTGTCAGGCGTCGGTCGACTCGTCGGCACATCGGGTTCTTTTCATACTCAAGAAATGAAATCCTGCAAACATTTGTCGGGAAAAATATTGAAGAAATCGAATTGTGCATGCTTTTGTCGTGCCTCGCGGTACTCTCGTCGGCACATCGGGTTCTTTTTATACTTAAGGAATCCAGAAGAAAGAATTTGTGATGTTTTTGTCGGGCGTCCGTCGACTCGTCGGCACATCGGGTTCTTTTTATGCGCAAGAAATGAAATCCTGAAAACAGTTGTCGGGCAAAACAGTGAAGAAATCGAATTCTGCATGCTTTTGTCGTGCCTCGGTATTCTCGTCGGCACATCGGGTTCTTTTTAAATATAAGGAATTCAGAAGAAATAAATTTCGTACGCTTTTGTCGGGCGTCAGTCGACTCGTCGGCACATCGGGTTCTACTTATACGTAAGAAATCAAATTCTGCAAACTTTGTCGGGCGCACCCGGGAAGTTCAAACTCATTGGCACAAGGGTTTTGTCGTGCGTTGGTATTCTCGTCATCACATCGGGTTCTTTTTACTCGTAAAAAATCCAATTCTCTAAATTTTTATCGGGCGCATGCCAAAAGTTCAAGTCTCGACGGTACATCGGCTTCTGTTTACACGTAAAAATAAGGTTCTTTACAGTCTTGTCGGGCAAAACCCAGAAGAAATCGAATTCTGAATGCTTTTGTCGGGCGTCGGCATTTTTGTCGGCACATTGGGTCTTTTTATACGTAACAAATCAAATTCAGCAAACATTTGTCGGACGCAAATTTGCTTAGTTCAACTTGTTCTGGGTACAGTCGTTGGAAGCTTTTTAGCAAAAGTTGAAACGAAAGGCCGAATATGTGAATTTAAATATATGAATTACATCAAAGGAACAATCTCAACTGATGCGGCGCATATTGTAGTATTCTCTATTTGGAAGAACGGTGTATCATTTAGTTTTCGTTTTAGGATAGAAATTCTTGGGTCTGAAACACGTTAAAAGCCGGAAATTGCATGGTACTATTGATAAATTTAAGGCAGATTTAAAAAATTTCGCCTGCGGCGCTTGGTTTAACTTGTCTTGGTACTGTCGTTGGAAGCTTTGCTTTTTAGCGAAAGCTAAAATGAAAAGCCAAAATGTGAACTTTAATATACAAAATTATACCAAAGGAATAATCTCAACTGATGCATTACAGTTAGTTTACACAAAATTTCGCCCTACGGCGCATTCTTTATTTGGAAGAACGGTGTTTCATTTAGTTGGCGTTTTAGCATTGAAATTCGTGGGGGTCTGAAACACGTTAAAAGCTAGAACCTGTATGGTAGGTATAGCTAAATTTTTCCGGAAAAAGGCAGACTTGTTCTGGGTACAGTCGTTGGAAGCTTTTTAGCAAAAGTTGAAACGAAAGGCCGAATATGTGAATTTAAATATATGAATTACATCAAAGGAACAATCTCAACTGATGCGGCGCATATTGTAGTATTCTCTATTTGGAAGAACGGTGTATCATTTAGTTTTCGTTTTAGGATAGAAATTCTTGGGTCTGAAACACGTTAAAAGCCGGAAATTGCATGGTACTATTGATAAATTTAAGGCAGATTTAAAAAATTTCGCCTGCGGCGCTTGGTTTAACTTGTCTTGGTACTGTCGTTGGAAGCTTTGCTTTTTACCGAAAGCTAAAATGAAAAGCCAAAATGTGAACTTTAATATACAAAATTATACCAAAGGAATAATCTCAACTGATGCATTACAGTTAGTTTACACAAAATTTCGCCCTACGGCGCATTCTTTATTTGGAAGAACGGTGTTTCATTTAGTTGGCGTTTTAGCATTGAAATTCGTGGGGGTCTGAAACACGTTAAAAGCTAGAACCTGTATGGTAGGTATAGCTAAATTTTTCCGGAAAAAGGCAGATTTAAAAAATTTCGCCTGCGGCGCTTAGTTTCAACTCAGTTTATTTCCAAACCATTCACGGACTCGCCGAATTTTCGGTTTTTTGTCAACAACAACTTGTTTAACTTGTTCTTGGCATAGTCGTTGGAAGCTTCACATTTTAGCGAAAGTTAAAATGAAAAGCCAAATATGTGAACTTTAATATACGAAATTACATCAAAGGAATAATCTCAACTGATGCATTAGCCTACAGTTAGTTTTACCCGGTTCTATTCTTTGCTGGTGGGAAATGTATGTGTTGTCGGCACATTTTTGAATCCGTCGGCAGGACGTCCCCCCTCCAAAGGTAAAAGGCTAGTGACGCCCTGCCTCCCTGTACCCTCACACGAATAACTGGATGTAATCCTTCAAAAGCATGTAAAGTGTCATCGTTTTAGCTTACGTGGCGTGGATTTACCCAAAAGTGAGACAGATAGATCAACATTACAGTCTTGGTATGGCACTTGAATCGAAGACTGCACACGTACCATAACAATGCTGACGATTTGTGGTGGAAAAATTAAAAAAAAGGTGTTGGAAAATTGAAAAATTACAAAAAAATGCTAAAAATAGAGCAAACGCCGATATATCAGCGGCTTGGAGCCGCCACCGAATTTTGAACGGTGCAGGTTAGGGGACAACTTCTGAGGCATATTCTCGTCTTTCAATGATGACGCCTTTCGAGGAGTCTCCGCGTCTTTGTTTGTCCCAGGGACTTACTCCCCGGATTCTCGTGAGTCCCCACGGACGGGGAATCCTCCGATTGTCAGCACCATCACAAAAAAGGATTCCCTTTCAGGTTCAAGTGCTGATATCGATTTTTGAAAAGCAGATGTCAGGGATGGTTACTAAGAGTTTCTGAGACATATATTGAGTTTAGTTATGGGATAAACTGATTTTGAGAAAAAGGCATCTATTTCATTGTGGTTATTATTTTTGTTTGTAAATAATAAGAGTTTTAATTTATTTAAAAACACCAGGACCAGGACCTTTACAGATTATTTCCGTCACCTGAATGTTTTTTTGTCGAACAAAATCCGTTCTGGAGAACAGCCCGTGTTCTAGCTGTTTTCCGTCCGCGGAGTCCGCGAAGGCCTGCATCTATTCTCGTAGTTCCCCTCGATTCCCAGGAGAACAGCGAAAAACGCCTCTGGATGGTGAGAACAGCAATGTGGGCAGTGGGAACTTAGCTTTAGAGTGGATAGAACGTTAGCCTTGCATCCAGGGCGCCTTAAAGAGTTATAAAAACTTTCTCAAACATCCAGATTAAGTTGTCGTATTCTGCAGGACTTCCAAAAAGTGTCCTTCCAGTCTCCAGGGTTCAATATTACTGACGGACCCTGGGGGGATTTCATACTCTGGGGCTCCGTATCCAAGCCAGGGGCGTCATGACGGGGGAGGGGGGATCCCCCCCCCCCCATGTTTTCAATTCAAATTCAGTTCAATTCAAATTCAATTCAATTCAAATAATTTATTACCTCCAGAAATCGGAGAGCAAAAAACATAGTAAACATCTACAGAACTGGCCAAAAGTATAAAACGACAACTATGACATAACAAGGCCGTGTCGCATAAAGCCAGGGGTGGTGGACTCGGACTCTGGACTCGTCTCGAGACGGTCTCGAGACACCTTTTTCTGGGACTCGGGCTCGTCTCGGACTCGTTCTTTGTGGAGGAGGACTCGGACTCGTCTCGTCTCGAAATCCGGCCGAGTCACTCGAGACGTCTCGGACCAGCAAATTAAAAATGAAATTGAATTCTCCGGGGACCAATTCAAGAGATTGGCCAAGGGATAGTTATGTAGTAGCCATTGCAAGTAGGATGAAGTCAAGTAATACCTTGCAGGCCTAAGGATTAAAATTAGGAACCGGAGGTAACAAGGTTGTAATGGCTTTTAAAAAATCACAGTTGTGAAATTTGGTTATTTGGATTACAAAGTTTTCTCTACAGAGAAAAAGCACAGTGGCAAATGCAAATTCTATGGTAAATTGATCACAGAGACCCTTGGTACAACTTCAAATTTCATTCGTCAGCTAGGACTCGGAGCGTGACTCGGTCTCGAGACACCTTTTTCGCGGACTTGGTCTCGTCTCGTCTCGAACGGTTTTTTCGCGGCCTCGGACTCGTCTTGACTCGTGAGCGTCACTTCGGTCTCGGTCTTGTCTCGGACTCGATCACAGCGGGACTCGCTGCACCTCTGCATAAAGCAAATCAACACGCAAATATCAAACAGAATAAAAACAATAAAAAATAAAACGTATGCGTAATAACTCAACCATCAGCTGCAGCCTCAGTGAGGTTGTGATGGATTCGAGGAATCCATGGTTTTCGGCCAGTCGGTACAAAATAACCGAGTCAGCGCGAAGCGCCACGACCTTTTGTAAAAATAGTTGATTTTTTTTTCGTGGAAACAGTCGGTTTTTCTGAAAATCAGTCGATTTTTTTCAAATTTGTCGTTTCTTCTGCAAAAACAGTCGTTATAAATTATCAGGCAGTCGGTAAATCCCTTGCCCCCCCCCCCCCCCCCCCAAATATTTCGGCTAGTAACGCCTCTGATCCAAACCTGCAAAAAAAGAAGAAGGATAAGAGTGAAAGTAGACGGTGGAAGTATTCGTGAGTGTGAACTGTTTATACGCTAATACTATTCACACATATTCAATTGCTACTTACTCACTGAAAGAAATAGAAAACCGTGATTTTCGGTTTTTTTTCTTGGTCAGCTAGTTATTCCTCTAAGATGATGTGCGAGAGGTTAATATAATTTCAGATTTGATATTTCGGTTAGAGGACGGTTTGCCGGAAGTGCAACCGAAATATCCGAAATTATATTAATCCCTCGCACATCATCTTAATGTATGGATAACCCGAAAAACCCGAAAATCACGAGTTTCTATTTCTTTCGTAATGAATGGTCAGCTTGGCTTCAAACATAATATATACTTACTCACTGATGATTCATTATGTATAATTTATTACACAGCCTGTGTAATTCGTTTGTTTTTCCATCTTTTATTGCTGTGGATCCTTTTTGAAAGCTATTTTCTGATTCACACAGAAATGACGTTCGGAAGGGTTTTTATAAATTATCTGCTGAGGGTTCCGCCATGGGCAAGAAATTAGACTCTATCCAGCAAGTACGGAGTGGCACCGCCTATCTGTAGTACTGAAAAAAGGCGAGAAAGCTGGCCAGGATGACATTGTCGTTCTGTCTCTCGCGCCATCTAAGGAATGTATAATACAGCTACTGATAGATGGCATCGAAGGCACAAGCCCGAGATTTACACTCGTTTCCGATTGGCCAGGTTGAAACCTCCTGTCGTTTGCTTGTGAATCAAATTTCAATGTAGTTAGCCCAGTCTGAGCGGTCACTGTTGTATTAAATCTGTAAGCTCTGTAACACAGCCGAACTGCTTCACGCTTGGCTGTATTTTATTTTGTTGTTATCACTAACTACTGTAAGTAAGGGCATTTTTTTTAAAATCTATTAGTATTGTAAGATTTTCTGTGGATTAATAGCCCTGGTATCCTTGGATAAGGGTGTACTGCTATCCAAACGATTGAATTAGGCAGGTATGGACATTCGTAATGTACTCTGATCTCGAGCCCTTAAACCGTCTGCTCCTAATTATTGTAATATGGCTCAGTAGCCTAAAGCCAAGCCCAAGGGCGTCGCGGTGTGGCGAGCGGGGGGGGGGGGGGGGGGGGGGGGGGAGCCCCCCATACGTTTTGTCGTTTTTCCTTATATTTCCAAACTGGGTGATTTAACGTGTTTATTGGTTTCCATTCTTCATCGAATTTGGTAACTGACCCAACTTTTGTTATGTCTGCAACTATTTCACTGCATTTGGTCTGTCCATTTGCAAATTCGGTGATTTAACGTTTATTTTTATTTTGTTACCATGCGTTACCGAATTTTGTAATCACCGGATCTTTGTTTAGTCCACATCTATTTCACCACATTCGGTCTGTCCATTTTCTGATTCGGTGGTTTAATGGATATATTTCTTTAGTTCCCATTCGTTACCGAATTTGGTTATAACAGGATCAGGACATTAATTCAGTCCGCGTCTATTTCACCGCATTCGTTCCGTCCCTTTGTCTATTCGGTGATTTAACGTATATTTGGTTCCATTCGTTACCGAATTTTATAATTGACCGGACTTCTCTGTTTTCTGTCCCTAATTCGGCGATTAATCAGATTCATTTGGTTCTCATGCTACCGAATTCGGTAATTCACCGGACTTATTGCCACGTCCGCTTGTTTTAGTGATTTGACAAGTATTTTATTCAGTTACGAAATCCGGTTAATATGCCTGTTCCAATCTGTTCCTTATTTGCGGTAGTTCGAATCGATTATTTGGTTCAGCCCGGTTACTGAGTTTTAGCTGGTTACCAACCATTACTTAACTTGTACTCATCCTGATGACTGCAGTACGGTACTTCAGGAATAAGCACGTCTCTTGACGTGAAATCTACCTTTTTGTTTGCTGTAAGTTTAAAATAAATCTAGCTTACTTTGTGTCTACTTTACCCTGGATGGCCACTACTTTTTTCGACGGATCTTATTTGATAGGTAGTCCATTTGGTAGTTTTTCTTGTGATAGCAAAAGGCACTTTGATTTGATCATCAATGTTTCCACAAAATTTCGCCGGCGGCGCATTTCGCAGTCTTCACTCATTGGTTTGGCGTGTAAGCCTTGGAATTTTTGGATGCTTGAATCATTTAGTTGTTATGGCTCTATTTATAGCCAGAATTTGTACGGGAGGTATTTGAATGTTGCCAGAAAAAGGGTGGAATACAAAAATTTCGCCTGTGGCGCCTTAATTTTTCCTGGGTAGGCTACAGCCGTAAGCGACGTTGCCGCTTCACAGCAACGGCTTTTTTTGTCGGTAAATTTTCAAGTCCCTTTGACAAAACTACCCCCCCCCCCCCCAAATGTAAAAGGCTAGTGACACACCTGCATATCCCTTATGGGACAGAAGTGGAAGGGCGTGAAAACGCGTTCTCAGATAGTATGCAACTTTTTACATTATAGCTTTTTAGAAAAAAATTAACAGATTCGGTAAAGATCGGGTACCGATTAGGTAAGTTTTTGTCAGGTTCACCCCCCCCCCCCTAATGAAAAAGAGGCTGGGGACGCCTCTGGCTAAGCCTAACAATAATCGCAATATGTACTTCCTTGCTCGAAACGAGGGGCTGCTCACTGAAATTTTTGTTGTACACCAAGAGGCAGTGAGGCACGGACGCAGGCCCGGAGGCAGGGACACGTACACACCTTGAGCGTGTTCCACCCTCGTACCAATAGTAACTATTAGATACTAAACCCGTTCCAGCCTCACGAAAAGTTACTACGCTGACCGTTCCAGCCTTGTCGAAATAGTAACCAATAGTAACTATTTGCTTACCACGCTCGGGAGCGTGGTAAGCGTAGTAACCACGAATCTCTGTCACGTGATTGGTCGGATTCACCCGTGGTATGATCTTTCGCTGGAAAATACAAAAATCGTTCCAGCCTTGACGAAAAAAAGGCAGAATTTGTGACGTCATGCGTGGTAACTACGGTAAGTAGGATGGAACACGCTCCTTGTGACACGAGTGAGCAGCATCTCACTCAGGAAAGTGATTTTCATCTTCTGTGACTGAGGTCTTGGAATTTAGAAAACCGAAAAAGAAGCTGAAAACGAATATCGTACGGTACATTTCGGTCGTTGGGACGTTTCTGAGATACAGGCTACCGACACTAAATTTAAACTATAGTCCAATTCCCTGTTACGATTTCAGATTTTGTTTTTCAAGAGCAAGGATTAACGAAACCCAGCCTAATTGTATATCAATGGAAAGAAGGTTCGATTTCTAGAAGGAAAAGATTTTCAACTTAAAATTAAAAAATTGTTTGTTCTCATATATTCAAAATAAGTGCTCCCGATATAGAGAAGATCGAACAGAAATGCTAAAATTCAGAAAGGCTTAAATTTTTTTTTTCATATATTAAAAAGTGAAGCCCATAAATTTCCAAACAATTTGAACTGAGATTCTGATTCATATATGTGCCTCGTATATGTGCCCGTGCCTCCGGGCCTGCCTCCGTGCCTCCAGGCCTGCCTCCGTGCCTCCAGGCCTGCCTCCGCGCCTTCGGGCCTGCCTCCGTGCCTCCGGGTCTGCCTCGTGCCTCCGGCCTGCCTCTCAGAAATGCCCTAACGGCGTAAATATTTTGAAACTCCCAATGCGCAACAAAATAAGTCCCATGAATTGGTTCAGCAGATATTCTTCCCTAAATGTTGACAAACTTTTTGACTCCAGAAGTACATTTTTATATCGACCAAGTTTCCGGTTTTCGCCGGATTCCGGGCGAACTACTTGTCAGGTGAGAAAACAAAGTTCAGATCTGGATTCAGCATGTTTTCTTAACCCTGAAAATGGTCATATTTGCGATACAGATAGCCCGAAGTCACGGAGGCAGGGACCGTGTACACCTTGCGACAGAAGTGAGTAGCCCCTCGGCTCGAAAGCTAATGTTGTAGTATTATTGATATTTAAAACCCATCTAGAGTGCCAAGACAGAAATGGGAAGAAAAAGGGACGAAAGTACTGATTTAGTAAAAAAGAAAAGCATCAGTAATACTAATATCCAGATCTTATGACCATTCTATCTATCGAGTGTAGTCTCAGTCCCTCCACCCACTCAGCATTTACGCGTGTTACAAGCTAGGTCAGAAGATATCCGAACTCACCCTCTTTTTATGTCACTTGCAGCTTCATTGAAGTGCCATATGTCGATCGGTTTCCGTCGGTCCGGCGGTCTGTCGGTCCGGTGATCGCGAGTTAGGGTACCTCAGGTCTTTCCAGATCGGCTAGGGCGATGAAACTTGGTAGGCTTATCAGGGACCCGACTAGATTCACTTGGAAATAGTCACTTTCCCGATCTCAGTCAGATGTTCCGTTTCAAGTCCGGACCGGATCCGAAAACTGTTGAGGGAATTAGAGGGGTAGCACTCGAAATCTCTAAAACAGTTACAGTTGAGAGGTCGGTATGGAACTTGGTGGGAGAACAAGCATAAGTCCTAGATAAATCATTCATAAAACTGAACCGGATGCGGTCACTGCTAGGACTATGTAACTTGGCAGGTGGATTATTGACCCGACAAATTGACTTCCCGGATCGACTATCCTGGGGGAGTGGAGCGAGGGGAAATTCTGAAAACTCGAGGCATGCTTAACTTTCGAACGGGTGGCCAGGTCTGAATGAAACTTGATAAATGGCAATAGTGCATGTCTAAGATGTCCCGTTTACACCGGACCGGATGTGACATCAAGGGGGGAAGGGAGGCCGGTCGGAAACTCGTGGCACGCTCAGAATATAGGGATCGGTACGGGACTTGGTAGTATGCTGTGCCTCTTTTTTAATACGTGTGCCTCATTTTAGTACTCGTGCCTCCTGCACCATGCCGTGCCGTAGCTCTTTTTTTTCGATTCCGTCAGTGTGAGGGTGACTAGCTTCGCCAGTGTCTCATGTCCTTTCTTTTGTAGGTTATAATGTCAGATGCGAGAGAAAAGTGGGTGCGACTTTGTCTTTTGCGGGAGGCAGCCGTCAATTTATGCCGTGACTTCTTCCGTCAGACGTGGGGTCAGCGTCTTTCCGTGAACCCTTCTGGACACCCATGGGAGGGAACAATCGATGACTGCGAACGTCTGTGTGGTGTCCTTACTGACAAGAAGGCCTACGAGCCTCACGAGATGGCGTTCATCAGGTCAGGAGAGATAGATTCGTGGGAACTTCAGATTCTCTCAAAAGTACTGGCGGGAATTGGAGTTCCGACCGAGCAGAATATAGCGTCAGTATTCAGCACCATTTTCGCTGGTATCCTGAAGACAGATGTTGCCGGGGAGCGCACTTTCAATGTATGTTCCTATGCGACCAACCGAATTTTTGAGGCCAGTGGTGTGCCGATAGACCCTTTAATTCAGACCTGTCCTGTCGCGGAAGCAGAGAAGCACCTGAAGGTTATGGGACTTTTGCGAAAAGGAAATTTGTTGCGCATCTTTAAGAAAGACGTCACAAAAGCAATTAAAACATACGGCGAAGCCGTTGAGTTCGCCACATCAGGAAAAGATGCCAAGCTTGTAGTTGCCGTGGTTCTACTGACGGCCATTCAGGTTTCAGAAGTAGATCTTGATTGGGTCCTTGCCGAAGGAGAACTGTTCCTCACCCTTGCGCTTCGAAGAGTCGAGACGCAACCAGACTCCTGGGAATGCCATGCAGATTTAGGGAAGATGTACAAGCTTCTTGACAAGAAAGACCTAGCCCTAGAAGCCTTTTCCGAGGCCTTGAAGCTGAACCCCACCCGCGCAGATCTGATGGATATTGTCGATGAGCTCAGAAGGAAAAGTAGACCGAAGGAGTCAACAGCCCTGGGTGATTCACTGAAGTTTATGAAAGGAGAAGTCGGCCTGAATATTTCGGAGAAAATGGTGGAAAATGTTGCCGGGTTCCTGAGAAAGAACGAAGACCCGTTGATGGTAGCTCATAGCTACGCTATGGAAGGTTGTTGCTACGAGGAAGGTTTATCGGGAAAACTGAAAGACATGAAGAAAGCAGCAGAACTTTATGGAAAAGCATCAAAACTTGGAGATCCGAAGGCAAAGGTGGAACTTGCCCGGTTGTACCGTCACGGATTACATTTCAGAAAGAACCTGAAGAAATCAGCTGAGCTGCTTGAAGAGGCAATCAAAGCGCCGAAGCTCACCAAAGAATTCTGCGAGGTCCTAGGTAAAACAGAAGGAGAGTTCCATCCTGGGGTAGGCGAAGCTTTCCTGGCCCTTGGAGAATATCATCAGCAAGGCATCTGGTATCCGTCCTGCCCGCAACTGGCGCTTTATCATTATAATAAGGCCCTCGAACTGGGAAACTTAGCAGCGGCTTACAATATCGGATTTTACCACGCTCGGGGCATGATTGTGGAGCGCGACGAAGACAAGGCGGCTCAGTTCTGGAGAATGGCAGCAGACGCCGGGCATGGCTTGGCAATGTTACAGCTCGCATTCTGGTCGCTTGAAACTTTCGGTGATGTCTCCATGGCACAAAGTTGGTTCAGGAGAGCTAACGACAGGGGCTGCATCTGCCCACAGATAGAGGCTTCGTTCAAAGGAAAGCTTGAAGAGATCAAGGAGAAACTGAAATTTATTAAGACACAAGAGAAGAAGTTGGGTTTGGTGCCAGACGCTAACACACAGATCAGGTAAACATGTTGTTTTTATGAGACCTTTAGCTTGGGTTTGTCGGTCGGTCTGAATCTTGTTTCGAATTCAAACAGTTCGCTCAGGCAAAAACTCATGCGAGTCCGAGCAAAACTAGCGAAAAATAAGGCAACATTCCTGACCGACCATTTATGTGGGTGAACGGATGAACTTATTGCACAAAGACCCTTAATGCTTTGCAACAAGAACTAGAAGCTCATATGGCACTTGCAAGGGTGGTTCAGAAGATGAAAGACAGAATTTGCCTTTTCGTGGGTTTGTTTTGATCATGGACTTGGAAATCACGAGAATGTATGGCTTGGTAAAAAGTATTTTATTTCGAACTTGGCACTTTAAAGGCGCTAGAAATTCATCTGTAAGCAAAATCCTTGATGCAAAAACGGTAACAGGCTCTTGGGGATCATTAGTATATATCGTTTGGTCAAAAGTATTTTTTTCACTTTTCGGTTAAGATGCGCACTTTAGGGGAGCTAGAACTTCATTCGTAAGCAAAATCCTTGAGGCAAAAATGATAATGGGCTCAGGTGGTTCATGAAAATGTATATTTTGCTTAAAAGTATTTTTCTTACTTTGCGGTCAAGATTGGTACTTTAAGGAATAGTCGGATTTGGAAAATGACGATTTGTAAGCCAAGCTTGTCGAATCTCTAATATTCCAGCCAAGTGTCATCGTCCTAGAACATCTGGAAGTATCTTAATTCGCGATCACCGGATTCCGGATCCTCCCCCTCCCACTACCCCCACAGTGCCCGGAGCCAATCCGGTTCTGTAAATGATTTAGCTAGAGCATTTGTTTGTTATTCCCACAAAGTTCCATCCCGATCTCTCCAGTCTAAGCCGGTAACGGTCCGGACATGAAGAAGATCACGAGAGACATGTTCTCTGTTCAGTTACTAAATTTCACTCGAATCCGATCACCCGTTACAAAGTTACGCATCAGTCAATATTCTGGATTCCCCCTCCCTCCACTCCCCCACGATTATCGGATCGAGATTTTTGTTATTTCCAAGTCAGTTTGATCGGGTCCCTGCTATGCCTGCCAAGTTCCGTCGTGAAAATCCCTAAAACCGCGATCACCGGAATTCCGGGAGACCCCGCTCCCTCCCCCTCCCCCAAGTGTCTGGATCCAGTCCAGTTCTGTAAACGATTTATTCCCAAATGGGACATCAGAGATATATCATCTATTCAGTTCTAAGTTTCATTCCAATCCGATCACCCGTTCGAAAGTTACACAGTACTCAGTTTTCGGGATTCCCCCCCCCCTCCCCCCCCCCCCAAGATGGTCGGATCGGGAAACCGATTATTTCCAAGTTAGTTTGGTCGGTTCGCCAACATGCCTGCCAAGTTTCATCGTCCTAGCACATCTGGAAGTACCCTTACTCGAAAAAGTGTGACAGACTGCCCTCAATTTTCCAGATTCCCCCGTCCTCCACTCCCCCACCGATGGTCGGATTGGGAAACTGATTATTTCCAGGTTAGTTTGGTCGAGTCCCTGAAAGAGTGTGACAAACAAACGGACCCGACCGACCGACAGACGGAATTGCGATCGGTATATGGCATATGCACCAGACGCTTCAACGGCCACAAAAAAACAAGAGCTGGAAGCTCATATGGCACTTGCAAGGCTTAGTAAAAGTATGAAAGTATGAATTTGCCAATTCGTGGGCTTGTTGTGATCATTTGTAAGCAAACCCTTCTGATAAGAATGAGGGTGGACCCTTAGAAATCATGAGAATGTATCGTTTGTTAAAATGCGTGATGATGCGCACTTTAATGGCGCTAAAAATGCATCTGTAATCAGAACCCTTGATTCAAAAATGATCCTGGGCCCTTTAGGATCATGAATATATATGGTTTGGTCCAAAGTATTTTTTTTAAATTTCGGTTAAGATGCGCACTTTAAGGGTGCTAGAAAGTCATTTCTAAGCAAAACCCTTGAGGCAAAAATTACCATGGGCTTCTGGGGATCATGAAAATGCCGATTTTGCTTAAACATATTTTTTGTACTTTGCGGTTAAGATGAGTACTTTAAGTTTAAGGGATGGTCGGATCTGGGAAGTGACAATTTGTAAGTCAATCTTGTCAAGTCTCTAATGTTAGGCTACGCTTGTTCTTCCTATACCAAGTGTCATCCCAAACGCTACAATCTAAGCGTGTCACAAGATTACCGACCCCCCCCCCCCCCCCGACTCCCACACATTGATTGATCCTGTCCGCACTTGAAATTCGACATATCAAACATGAGTTCTTTCCGAATATCAAGTTTCATTAAGATCCGATCACCCGTTCAAAAGTTGGACATTTCTCAATATTCCGGATTAACCCTCCCTCCACTCCCCCCACGATGGTCAAGTCGGAGAAACGGCTTTTCTTGTTATAATTGTCGATTCCCTGATACGCCTGCACATGTGTAAGCATCTTAAATCGGGATCACCGGAATTCCGGAATCCCCACTCCAAATCCCCCACAGTGGTCGGATCCGGTCCGGTCTTGTCAAATATTTATTTAGGGCTTGTGCTTCTTCTTCCCACCAAGTTTCATCCTGATCCGTCCACTCTGAACAAGTCACACAATTTCCGGTCCCCCCTCCAACTCCCGCCAAAGTCACCGGATCCATTCCGGACTTGAAGTGTGACATCTGAGAAACGAGGTCTTTCGAAATATCAAGTCTCATTAACATCCGATTCCCCGTTCAAAACTTATAAATATGTCAATATTCCGGATTCCCCCTCCCTCCAATCCCCCTACGGTGGTCGGATGGGGGAAGTGACTATTTCCAAGTTATTTTAGTCGGGTCCTTGATACGCCTGCCAAGTTTCATTGTCCTAGCACATGTGTAAGGATCTTAACTTGGGGTCACCGGAATTCCGGAACCCTCCCTCCAAATCCCCCCACAGTGCTTGGATCCGTTCCTGTCTTTTCAACTCTGTATCTAGGGCTTGTGCTTGTTCTTCCCACCAAGTTTCATTCCGATCCGTTCATTCTGAGCATGTCACCTGATTTCCGGTTCTCCCCTCCAACTCCCCCCAAAGTAACCGGATCCATTCCGGGCTTGAACTGTGAAATCTGAGACAGGAGGTCTTTCCAAATATCAAGTTTCATTAAGATCCGATTCCCCGTTCAAAAGTTGTACATACGTCAATATTCCGGGTTCCCCCTCCCTCCACTCCCCCCACGGTGGTCGAATCGGGGAAACGATAATTTCCAAGTAAGTATGGTGGGGTCCCTAATACGCCTACCAAGTTTCATCCTCCTAGCACATCTGGAAGTGCCCTAATTCGAGATGAGTGGACCGACCGACCGAAAAGTGATCGGTATGTGGCACTTGAGCGGAGCTGCAAGTGCCATAACAAGAGCCGAAAGCACAAAGGCCGTTAGCTCGTACATCAGCTAATGCTAGCGCTTTCGGGGTACGAAGGCTCTTCCGAGACTCCCCCCTTATAGCTTCCTAGAAGCAGGTGATAGCCCGTTCCTCTTTGTCTACGTTAAACCAAGACATCAGCTGAGTATTATTCTAGCGGTATTTCGGCCACGGCCCTTCTTGGCAAAGGTCTTCTTCAGCCCAAGCTAGTAAAATGAACTTGTGGTCACAGATAAATAATTCAGCTGACTTACCCGTTTAACGCAAGACTTACATGTGACCTTTCAGCTAACAAGTTCCATCCGAGTCGAATCAATCCTTCGAGATTAATTTGGGTAACAAGATTTTCGGTACCAGACCTCCAATTCCCCCCGCAGTGACCTGGTTTGGTACAGACTTGTAAACATGGCATGTAGAACGATGGCTCTTGCCGGTCGGGTTACTCGTTCGAGAATTATGCAGGATACAAGATTTACGGGATCTCCCCCCACAGTGACTGCATCCGGTCCGGATCTGTAAGTGGTACAAGTAGGGCTTGTGCTTGTCTTGTCCCGATCCCTTTATTCTAAGTACCCCACAAGAGCCCTCTAACTCCCCGACAGTCGCTGGATCCAGTCCGGTTCTGTAAATGGTACATCTAGGGCTTAGGCTTGTCCTTCCCGTCAAGTCCTGTCCGATTCCTCGACTGTAAGCGTGCCACAAGATTTCCAGTACCCCCTCCGACTCCCCCGAGGTTTTGGATCCAGTACGGAGTTCCGGACCTAAAACGGAGCATCTGAGATATGTGCTCTAGCCAACTGTCAAGTTTAATCCACATCGGATAACTCATTCTAAAGTTATGCGTGCCACAATATTCCGGATTCCCCCTCTTTCACCCCCCCCCCCCCAATCTGGATGTAACAATTTCCAAGCCAAATTGCCCAGGTCCCTAATACGCATCTTAGGATTTATCGTACCCCAACTCATCTGGCAGTATACCCTAACAAGCGTGCCGTTTCCAGGATCTCCTCCCCCCCCCCACAGTGCCCGGATCCGGTCGAGTTCTATGAAGGGTACATCTAGGGTCTTCCCGCCTAGTACCTTCCTGATTTCCTCGATCCAGGGTCAAGGGCGTGCCTCAAGGTTTCCGGCACCCCCTCCCAATTCCCCCGCTACATTTTCCGGATCCAGTCTGAATCTCAAACGGAACATCTGGGACATGTGCTCTTGCCTTGGACCCTTGCCAAGAAGGGCAGAGAGGTCGCTGACAAATATCCCAGATGACTTATCGTTTTTAGTCATTTTAGTGGAGTCTGGAGTGTATTCATTTATGATACAGCTGTTTATGGTTTTCAACGTATTTGAAAAGTTACCTGGTACACTTGTGGGCATTGGGGTCTAGTTGTGCCTTTTTGGGGTCCCAACTCCCCCACCCACCCGGTTCAGGGTCAATTGAGCCCAGATTACCCACTGAGTGGAGTTCATCACCCGTGTGAACAGTCACAGAGATCATGGAACAATTGTTGGCGCTGGGGTCTAGTTGTGCTTGTAAGGGGTCCCCCTCCCACCAACCGAGTCAGATGCTTAGAGTGGAGGAATTGGGATGGAACTTGGTGGGAAGAACAAGCATAATCCCAGTTACGTCATTTATAGAATCGGATCCGGTCAGTGTGTGTGTGTGGGGGGGGGGGGGCGCATTAGGGACCCTACCAGGTTGACTCAGAATTCGTCAATTCCCGGATCCGAACACTCTTGGGGGAGTGGGAATCCGGAAACTTGTGACAGACATCCCGATCTGAATGAAACTTAGAGTACATATCACAGATAATACATTTCAGGTCCGAACTGGGTAACGATACATTTTCATGTTCCCCGTGGGCCCATTATCATATTTATCTCAAGGGGTTTCCTACCCCTTTACGACCTCGACCAAACGAACCTTAGCTGATATACATGCTATCTATTTTCGGTGGAATCCGACACATATTCACCGTCTATGCAGTTTGCCGAACTGATGAGTCTTCCTACTTCGCAGGGATCGACTGGAGAAGCTTACTCTGACGAGTCTTCCAAATTCAGAAGCTGGTCAGTATGTCACGGCTTTGATGAGTGAGATGAAAAATGCCAAACAGGCATACCACCCCCATAATTCAGACTTGGCTAACAAGATGGATTACAGCGAAATATTTAGACGCGCAGGAGAAGGTCAGCTTTTCGCGAAGCAGATGGGTAGAGCAGTAAGATCATGCGTGTCAGCCATTGAGCTTCTTGAGAGAGACATCCAGGCGGGGGTTGCTGCGTCTGACGCGGAGATTGTCCATCAGTATGCTGACTTCCTTCGTTCTCGCTGTGAATTCGCTTGTAGCCTGCCGTTACATCTCGCAGCTCCCCTCTCGGCTGCTATCAAGCGAGTTTTGAGCTGTACAAAGTCAGCGAAGGAAGAACTTGACGCCAGGATCTGTGACATTGGAATAAACTTGGGAAAACTCGATCCCAGCTATGTTTCTGCCTCGATTTCCAAGTTTCCAGATGAACCTCTCTTAAGCTTCTATAGGGTTTCAGTTTTTGCATTTTTGGAAGACTGGAGACAGGCCAAGAAACACGCACAAGAAGGACTCAACCGCTTCCCCGATGACGCTGATTTACTGTACGGTCAAGCAGTCGCATGTCGAATGACCGCCAACAGTCCAGACACCTGGAAAGACGAAATCCAGCAGCATCGCAAGTTCTTGGCGAAAGTTCCAAAGGATCATCGCAAGGTCCCTGAAGTTTACTATTCAATTGCACAGGCACATGCTTCGATCGCGATGTACTGGAAGATGAGCAATCGAGTACGCTCCGCTGAAGCTCTAGCTTTAGCCAAAGATTCGGTACAATCGGGACTAAGAGCTGAGAAAGACCTCATGCCCTGCTTCCTCCCCTACGATACCGCTATCAAGAAAACAACCGAGAGCCTAATTGGGGTTCTTGAGCTTGCGCCGTGTACTAAGCAGTCCAAATCTCAGCAAGCACGCCAGAAGCCTTCATCAACTAAGCCAAAGCCACAGGCGGGGCCAGATATAGCCCTGAAGAACAACAGACTTCCCGAAGCCGTACTTTCCAGCCCGATCCGTCTACTAATGGTTACGTCCCATCGCAAAACTGTTTCAGAAATGCAAAAAGCCATGAGCAGTCGAGCCAATTCAATAACGATTAAGATTGACACAACACTGCAACCCCCCAAAACTCAGACCGGTTCAGAAGCGAAACTCGCCAAGCCCATAACTCTCCAAGAGATGGACGCTTCCAAGGATCGTGTCTACAACGGCCGAAAGATCACGTTGACTTGTATCGAAGACGGATACCGAATGACTGGGATCATGTACGTTGTTGAAGACAAGAACGGTGACACCCAGCGAATGTGCGTTTACAACACTCCTGACGACTCTCGCCTTGCTTATGGGTCCATGGTCACTATCATCAACCCCTACATGCGAATGGCAATGGACGGTAAGGCGACAGTTCGAGTGGATGACCCAGCTTCAATTGTCTACCACAAGGACGAGTTCTTCCACGATCGTTGCCGTTACTGCGGAGGACAAGGAGCTGCTTTCAGTTGTGGAAAATGCCGGCGTGCCAAGTATTGTGGCCAGGATTGCCAGATCAAAGACTGGAAAATTATGAAACACTCATACATCTGCCAGTAAAACTAGTGTCGTTAGTTTCTTTTGTAGTATAAATATTTGTAGTAGCAGCAATACATAAGCGAAAATTTTGTACTTTTTCAAATGAATACGAATCCAGTTTTTAGGATCGTAAAATGTCAGTGGCAGAATATCTACGTCCGAGTACTCCGCTCCTACTACTCCCCGTCCGTCCGTATGTTAGCACGATAACTTCGCTGTCAGAAGTTTCATAACAGATAACACGACGATGCGCGGTTTCAACAGATACTAATGCGTAACAGATAACACTTCGGATGTTATCTGTTGTGTTTCAAAATGTTGTGCATAATAAGCATTACCATCAGGAAGAACCGAAAAAACGACAAAAAAGTACATCATGACGATAAGGAATAAAGTCAATAGATGCTTTTTTGGCTCTTCCTAACAAAGCTTGTTAAGCATAACGTTTTCAAACATAACAGATAACATCCGAAATGTGATCTGTTACGCATTATCTGTTGAAACCGCGCATCCTCGTATTATCTGTTATGAAACTTCTGACACTGTTATCTGAACATTGTCCGCCGGGATCCGGCACAACGGTTAGAGGTACACGATGGAAGTTCGTCTGCAGACAGATACTAGGGTCACCATGTTGTGATTACCACGGCCGCAAGGCTTTAGCGTAATAAACTACTAACTACTAATAGTGCCTATTCGTTGTTTTTTCTCCCCCATCTTCCGGTTCATCAATAATTGGGCCAGGCCTAAATTCGTAGTTTGACAGCAGTTAGAGGTAGGACAGCGAAACTTAGGAGTACTTCCAGACTCTAGGGTCTAGAAGCGCCTTTTGGAGATTCCGTCTTCCCCATACACCCGGTTCATGGACACCTCGGTCTTCATTGTCCAGACAACGCTTTTGGTTAGGACGATGAAAATCCTGAACCTTCACGGGGGCCCCAGCATCTCCCTGTCCGCCGAACTGCCCTACCTGGTTCATGAGCAACTTGGCCATTTTTGCTGTTTTATGGTGTATTTGCTCCACTAGAAAATTCCTCGCAAGATCTAATTGACAACCCGAGGACCCGACCCTCCACTCTCTCATTTCAGGGAGTTGTAAAATGGTCTCAGATAGGTTAAGAGATCAGCTGATGTACAAGAGTGGTCGAGTAAGATTTCGGCGTCGGGTTCTCTGCGATTTCACACAAACAGACGTGTGGGGAGGAAGCTTATTTTAAAGCAAATTTGGGTAGGGAGGAGGAACGTCAGTGGATGGTTCCTATGAGGGCGGATAGCTTGCCGTTGGGTCAGGCGAAGAAAATACTGGGGGTAATCTAGAAAGTGAGATAGTCCTTCCTAATGTCCGATGTGTGGAGAAGAAAGTCTTTTCCGTTTAATGTGGAATTAATAAACTGGGTGATTTAAGCAGGGGAGTCACGTATAAGGAAGGGGGGACGTCCCCCCTCCAAATGTTGTCCGCCAGGCGGTTAAAAATTACCGATTCGGCGCGAAGCTCTAAGATTTTTCGTAAAAACAGTCGTTTTTTTATGGCACTTGCCCTTCGGCTAAGTGCCATATAGCGATCTCAATTTCTGTCGGTCGGTCGGTCTGTCCCGGTTTCGCTAGTTCGGGCACTTCCAGGTAAGCTAGGACGATGAAACTTGGCAGGCATATCAGGGACCTGACCAGATTAAATTAGAAATAGTCGCTTCCCCGATCCGACCATTTGGGGGAGGTGAGTGGAGGGGGGGGGGATCCGGAAAAATGAGGTACTTTTTACTAACGAACGGGTGATCGGATCTTAATAAAGCTTGATATATGGAAGGAGCACGTGTCTCTGGCTTCCCATTTTAAATCCAGAACGGATCCGGTGACATTGGGGGAGTTGGAGGGGGAAACCGGAAATCTTGGAAAACGCTTAGAGTGGAGAGATCGGGATGAAACTTGGTGGAGAGAACAAGCACAAGCCCTGGATAGTGACTGACATAACCAGACCGGATCCGCTCACTTTGGGGGTGTTCGGGGGGGGGGGGTCCGAGTTTCTAGTGATCCCGCGAGTTCGGTGCTTCCTGGTGTGCTAGGACGATGAAGTCAGGGTCAGGGACCCGAACAGATCGACTTGAGAATAGTCGTTTCCGAGGACCATCTGGGGGGGGGGGGGCTGGAAGGAGGGGGAATCCGGAAAAATTAGGTATTTTTAACTTGCGAACGGGTGATTCGGATCTCAGTGAAACTTGATATATAGAAAGACTCGTGTCTCAGACATCCCAGTTTAAATCCGGACCGGATCCAGTGACATTGGGGGGGGGTTGAAGGGGGAACCGGAAATTTTGGGAAACGCTCGAGTGGAGAGATCGGGATGAAACTTGGTGGAAAGAACAAGCACAAGCCCTAGATATGTGATTGACATAACCGGACCGGATTCGTTCACTGTGAGGGGTCCGAATTTCTAGTGATCCCGCGAGTTCGGTACTTCCTGATGCGCTAGGACGATGAAACTTGGCAGGCGTGTAAGGGACCCGAACAGGTTGACTTGATAATAGTCGTTTCCCCGATCCGACCATCTGGGGGGGAGCGGGTATTTTTAACTTGCGAACGGGTGATCGGATCTTAATGATACTTGATATATAGAAAGACCTCATGTCTCAGACGCCCCATTTTAAACCCGGACCGGATCCGTTGATATTTGGGGAGTCGGAGGGGGGAATCGGAAACCTTGGGAAACACTTAGACTGGAGGGTTCGGGATGAAACTTGGTGGGAAGAACAAGCACAAGTCCTACATACGCGAATGACATAACCGGAACGGATCCGATCTTTGTGGGGGAGTTGGGAGGGATCCGAGTTTCTAGTGATCCCACGAGTTCGGTACTTCTTGATGTGCTATGACGGTAAAACTTGGCAGGCTTGTCAGGGACCCGAACAGATTGACTTGAGAATGTCGTTTCCCCGATCCGACCATCGTGGGGGAGTGTAGGGATGGGGAATCCGGAATCTAGTGGCAAACTCAGCAACTGAACGGGTTATCGGTTTTAAATGAAACTTGATATTTAGAAAGACCTCGTGCCTCATATGTCCCATTTTAAATCCGGACCGGATCCGGTGACATTAGGAGGAGCTGGAAGGGGGAACCGGAAATCTTTGGAAAAGCTTAGAGTGGAGGGATCGGGATGAAATTTGGTGGGAAGAACAAGTCCAAGTTCTAGATACGTCATGAAAAATCACTACTTAAACCGTGGAAACTAGTTAAATGAAAGGCTTGGACCAGATGAGAGAATATAAAGAGCTCAAGCATCACCTTTTCAAACAACTCTTCTTCATAATGTCAAACTGGCAAAAGAGGATTCGGGCTAAGGTACCCAACCTATTTACACTTACCAGAGTTGATAACTAAAGGTATTTGAAGGAATATTCATAAATGTTCGCTAGGGAATATTAATAAAAGTTCGCTACGGTGAGATGCTTCGTCCATTTCACATCTAGGCTGTCCATACCACCTCTCCGTAAATCCCCACCCATAACAACAACTGTTTCTACCAAGGTACTCGTTTATTTTGTCAAGGGGTCGCTGTTTAGCACGCCTCACAAATCATATCGGTACTAAGCTTGCTTGTTTGGACGGCGGCGACTTTAATTACGCGGTAGGTGTCTACAACTACGGGTATAACTGTACGTATACGATATCGCTAATCGACAATTTAGTTTCACAGAATGGATGGCCGCAAGCAAAATTCCGCGGGATTAGAAATAACAGACGCACATTATAGTTTACACCGCCAAGCGATATGTACTGAATTAAGCGTCCACAGTGAAAAGGCTCAGAAACCGCAAACTAAATCCCTGTTCTACACTTCACATGTATCCGTAAAGTCCGTCTTCTCATTTCTGGTTTTCTTCGAGAGCGCTGGTAAGTGAGTACCGACATTTCCTGTTCAAGTTTACACCCACTTGAAACTGTTCGAACGGAAACCTGATAAAAGGAGAGGGCTATGCGAAACGCAACTACTGATATTCCGAATTCCGGCACGAACGAAAAAAAATATTCAAAAACCGATTATCACAAGAAGGTAACACAAACGCCTGAACTCTCCGTCTATAATCACTAGTTTGCAAATCGTTGCATAGTCTCTTCTCACGTTTCCACGGAAGACGTTTCCACTAAATTTCAGCAGTTATAGCCTGGGATCTTCAACCCATGCTTTTCTATATAAGCACGCCGGGCATTATCAAGCAGATGAGCTTTCCTTTCAGCAAGGGAAAGTTGTCGGTCTTCACCGCTCTTGTGGAAGTCAGACGAAAACACGGTGGTTTGCGGGGAGGTGGTCTGAAACAGAAGTGTGTTATCAAAAAAGGGATCTCCTTCAGACACAAGTCAGGCCTTCCCATAGAGCACGATGCAAAGTATATAGCTGCGATTCGGGCGGTTTTCGGGATCCCGAAACGGTAAGTGGAGGGATACCTATGACTTTGCAAAGGTTGTGCGTCTATCCGTCCGTCTGTTAGCACGATAACTCTCGAAGGAGTTGAGATATTTTGTTCAAACTTGGTACAGCTTGGACCAGAGTCCGTAGATGGGCCATAATTTTTTAAAAGCAAATAATATGGTCCATCTAGGGATAAGAAAACATTCTGAATCCATATCTGAAACTTATTTTCTTGTCCGACTAATAGTTTGCCCAGAATCCGGTCGAAACCGGAATATTGTTAAAAGTCAAAGTTTCTTCTGAAGTTGACTAGATGTTCGTTACCGGGATAAGGAGACAAGCTGAACTCGTTTTTATGGCACTTGCAGTTTCGCTCAACTACCATATACCCGATCACTTTTCGGTCAGTCTGTCGGTCCACTCTTCTCGAGTTAGGGTACTTCCAGAAGTGCTAGGACGATGAAACTTGGCAGGCATATCAGGGACCCGACCAAACTACTTGGGAATAGTCACTTCCCCGATCCGACCACCGTGGGGGGAGTGGACGGATGGGAATCCGGAATCTTGAGGAATGTATAACTTTCGAACAGGTGATCGGATGAAACTTCATATTTGGAAAGACCTCGAAGTCCGGTCCGGATCCGATGAATGTGTGTGGGGGGGGGGGGTCGGAGGGGGACCGGGAATCTTGTGATACGCTTAGAGTGGGGCGATCGGGATGAAACTTGGTGGGAAGCACAAGCCCTAGATACATCAGTGACAGAATCGGACAGGATTCGGGCACTTGAGGGGAAGTTGTAGGGGGGGGGGGGGGGGGTAATTCGGAATTCCGGTGATCGCGTTTTAAGTTACTTCCCGGTGTGCTAGGACGATGAAATTGGCTTGAACATTAGAGACTTGACAAACTTTGCTTAGAAAGTCAGTTCTCCGATCCGACCATCGTGGATGGATTGGGAATCCGGAATCCTGAGGCATGTATAACTTTCGAACGGGTGATCGGATCATAATGAAACTTGATATTTGGAAAGACCTCGTGTCTCGTCTATCCCAAATCAAGTCCGGACCAGACCCTATGCATGTGGGGGGGGGGGGGGAGGGGAGAACCGGAAATCTTGTGACACGCTTAGAGTGGAACGATCCGGATGAAACTTAGTGGGAAGAACAAGCACAAGCCGCAGATACATCAGTGACAGAACCGGACAAGATTCGGGCAATGTGGGGGGGGGGGGGAGGGGGTCCGGAATTCCGGAGATCGCTAGTTAAGGTACTTCAGATGTGCTAGGACGATGAAACTTGACTTCAACATTAGGGACTTAACAAGATTGGCGTAGAAATTGTCACTCCCTAGATCCGACCATCCCATACCGCATCGACCATCTTAACCGCAAAGTACAAAAAATACTCTTAAGCACAATATACATTTTCGCGGTCCCATGAGCCCATGATCACTTTTGCCTCAAGGGTTTTGCTTAGAAACGATCACAACAAACCCACGAATTGGCAAATTCCTACTTTCATCCCCCAACCCAGCCTTGCAAGTGCCATACGAGCTTCTAACTTTATCTTTTGTCGGACAAGTAGTTCACCTGCAATCGGGCCTAAGCCGGAAATTCGGTAAAAAAAAAAAAAATCTGAGGTTGACTGAAGTTCCAATATCGGGGTAACAATTATACATGCTGAATTCATATCTGAAGTTTATTTTCTCACTGGCCTTCTGTTTCTGAACTTTATTTTCTTAATGGGCCAGTAGTTCGCCAGTTTAGAGGTTCGACATAGGAGTAAGGAGACAAGCTGACTCTTATTGAATTTTATCTTTTTGCCGGACAAGTAGTTCACCTGCAATGGCTGCAATCCGGCCTAAACCGGAAATTCGGTAAAGAGTTTTTTTTCTTCTGAGGTTCATTAAAGATCCGAGACTGGGGTAGAAATACATGCTGAATTCATATCTGAAGTTTATTTTCTCACTGGCCTTCTGTTTCTGAACTTTATTTTCTTGATGGGCCAGTAGTTCGCCCGCAATCCGGCCGAAGCCTGAAAAGGAGTAAAAGTGAAGTTTTATCTGAAGCTGATTAGAGGTTCGACATAGGAGTAAGGAGACAAGCTGACTCGTTTTGGAATTTTATCTTTTTGCCGGACAAGTAGTTCACCTGCAATCCGGCCTAAACCGGAAATCGGTAAAAAGTATTTTTTTCTGAGGTTGATTAAAGGTCCGATATTGGAGTAGAAATACATGCTGAATTCATACCTGAAGTTTATTTTCTCAGTGGCCTTCTGTTTCTGAATTTTATTTTGTTGGTGGGCCAGTAGTTCGCCTGGAGTCCGGCCGAAGCCGGATAAGTGGTAAAAGTGAAGTTTTATCTGAAGTTAATTAGAGGATCGGCATAGGAGTAAGGAGACAAGCTGACTCGTTTTTTAATTTTATCTTTTTACGGACAAGTAGTTCACCTGCAATCCGGCCTAAGCCGGAAATACGGTGTATTTTTTTTCTGAGGTTGATTAAAGGTACGATATTGGGGTAAAAATACATGCTGAATTCATATCTGAGTTTATTTTCTCACTAGTCAAGCAATGCGCCGGGATTCCGGCAGAAAACGGAAATTCGGTTGAGCTGAAGTTTAATTCTCAAGTTTATTGGAGCTTTGGTTTGGAGGTAAGAATGCATACTGAGAGCGTGTTCCATCCTACTTACCGTAGTTACCACGCATGACGTCACAAATTCTACCTTTTTGTCGTCAAGGCTGGAACGATTTTTGTATTTTCCAGCGAAATATCATACCACGGGTGAATCCGACCAATCACGTGACAGAGATTCGTGGTTACTACGCTTACCACGCTCCCGAGCGTGGTAAGCAAATAGTTACTATTGGTTACTATTTCGACAAGGCTGGAACGGTCAGCGTAGTAACTTTTCGTGAGGCTGGAACGGGTTTAGTAACTAATAGTTACTATTGGTACGAGGGTGGAATACGCTCTGAATCCACATTTGTGCTTAGTTTTCTCAACGGATCAGTCTTATTGCCATGTAAGGAGAGCTTAGGAGAGCTTAAGGGAAAGAAGATCTTAAAAATACGGGGACATAAAAAGTCATCAGTAAAACATGGTGGAAGGTTGTTAAACCAGAAACGGACACGATGATTCGGGAAAGACTTTGTCAGAATAGTCGGCGGAAGTTTACGAATCAACCTAATTATCAGATATACTTTTTGGTGAAAAGTATTACGTACTAGATCTCGATAAGGGGTCTGCAAGTTTACACTGCAAGCTTACGGATTCTGGAACAAGTTAGACCCACTTGTCTGTATCACAAGGTTTAAAAATATTAACTTTTGGAAACCCATCGAAACCTTTGGTCTTGTTAGTGTAAGGCAGAGAAGCGATTTCATCGACCAGTTGCGAACAGTGGTGCCATATGGGGGAGGGGACAGGGGGGCCATAGCCCTTCCCAGATTTCTAAGTCCTAAATCTTACTGCTATTTGGCCCTAGGTATCAAAATGGGAAGGAATGACTTTACTTTAAGGTGTATTCAAAAAAATGTATCCCATAAAGATTCGTAAAACTTTTGATCTGACTAATAAACCTTAGACAGGGGCCCAGATTTGACCGGCACCGTTTTTACAGTCGCTGTTTCTGTTTTGCGGTTTCGACATGTAACCAATGGGACAGAAAAGAAATTAGCTCAACTTCAATGATCAATTGCCAGAGACTTACGATGGGCGCTCAGACCGAGTTCCTGATCTTATACTTATATACATCGCCTATGTCTCAGCAATAAAATCCACCCAGGCCTACCTGTTTCAGCAAGGCAGCACCAGAGAAACTCGGTCCAGGGAGGTCAGTGACGGTTGGCCGACTGGTGGAGGGAGGTGGAACCACCTCCGGTGTAAAAGGGATTTGACCCTCAACGAAGTGCGTCACAGTGAGGTCAACAGACTTTGTCCTTCCTAGAAGAACAGTTATAATCAGAACAAGAAAAGAGTGAAGGGAGAATATATGTTTTTCTCAGTTTTCTCGAAGCTGTCAAGTGCCGTTCACAAGCATCCCTAGCCAAACACAGACGCCTCATCACCGTTCACACCAATGCCTATGCACAGATTTTGAGCTAGGTAAGAAGTTCCAGGCTCTACAGCTCGATGCTTGGCTAAGCCTGGGCATGGAGCGCTAGGCTTCTGTGCTTGGTTAGGCATGCTTGTAAATGTGGCTTAAGCGACTTGCTGAGTGCCAGTTGACGAACATATTCAACTGCATTACAGAAGCTAGTGAGTGCACATTCTGGAAACATGCTTTCATCACACCAATCCCCCAAAAGTCTGCCCTGCAGAGTTCCCTAGTTTTCTACCTATCATAATTACCCCAACCTTCTAAAAATGATAAGAAAGCTTCGTCGCTAAATGGCTGGAATAATTTCTTACTTCACTGATCGACATTTAGCAATGTTATAATCCAGCAATGTTAAATAAGGTAAAGTAAGGTAAGCAGAGGCGTTACTAGCCATAATGTTGTTGTTGTTTGTTTTTTGTTTTTGTTTTTTTTTTGGGGGGGGGGGGGCAAAGTATTTACCGACTGTTTTCGCAGATAAAAACGACTATATTATTGAGAAAAAAACGACTGTGTTGACGAAAAATCGGCTGATTTTAAGAAAAAATCGGCTGATTTTAAGAAAAAATCGCTAATTTACGAGAAACCGACTGTTTAAAAAAAAAAATCGACCGTTTCCAAGAAAAATATCGACTGTTCTTACGAAAAATCGTGGCGCTTGGCGCCGACTCTGCTATTTTTTACCGACTGGCCGACAACATTCGGGGGGGGGGGGGGGCGTCCCCCCCTCTCCCCCCCCCCCCCCTAGTCGTGACGCCCCTGAAGATAAGTCATATAATCTTGCCAAAGTTTTCCACCGCTAACTACTTGGTCACCCTAGTTGACAGTTTGACACCGTGTCGAAACACCTAGGTTGCGTTCCCTTAACTTAACAATTGAAAACAATCGTCAGTTTTATTTCGGGGCGGAGCTAACTACAGCTTTAACGATCGTTAACTTCCCAAATTCTACAACTGTTAAAGGACCCCTCTTGCTTATTCTGCTTTTTATAAGATACCTAGCTCCCATACAGAATTATAAGCTTCTAAAACCCCCACCTTTCTCCACTGTCTCGTTTTGTGCCTATGAATTTTTAGCGCTTTTTTGGCCTTGCCCAGTTTTGCCCGTCACACAACGAAACTTTTGCCGGAATCTTCAACGTAGCGCTGACAACTGTTCCACACCTAACGATCTCAGAGTCATCTGGTAATTATTTATTTTATTTGCTTAGTTTTCCCACTTTTTAACGACGGCGCGTTCAGTTTTCAAATGTTTTGCGCCCAGCCGCCGCGTCGGAGTGCAGGAAGGCTGGAGATAATCGACAAGCGCTAACAAGAAAATCGCTAATTTCGTGTGGAAAGTAATGGTATATTTGAGAACGTTTTTTCTTCTCCATTTCGTTGTGAAAAGATCATTTCTAGTAAGAATTGTGCTTTAACTTTTCCCAACGATGCTCACCGACCATCGTTACAAAATAGTTAATAATTGTTAAGCTCTGGAACGGAAACCGTAGGTGGGCGGAGCTTAATTTTCCAAACCAGAAACCCGGACGCAAAAAGTTAACAATCGTTAACAATTTGTTAACAATCGTTAAGTTCTAGAACGGAAATCGTAGGTGGGTAATTCGGTTCGTAATTTTCGAAATCAGAAACCCGGACGCAAAAAGTTAACAATCGTTAACAATTTGCTAACAACCGTTAAGTTCTAGAACGGAAATCGTAGGTGGGCGGAGCTTAATTTTCGCAATCAGAAACCCGGACGCAAAAAGTTAACAATCGTTAACAATTTGTTAACAATCGTTAAGTTCTGGAACGCAACCCTAGATGAAGCTCTCACAGCCACAAGAAGTTATATCATCATGCTTTATAACGGCATTCATACATTCTATACACCGAAAAATCGCAATATCCCATTTCTTCTAATCATAGGCCTTAACATTTTCTCAGGCACAAGTGACCGTGTGCCCCTTACCCTGGATCGATACGTCACAAAAACTGTGCATAGTCAAAAAGAAATTTATTGGCGAGTTATCTTCTGTATTCACTAGAGCCTTTTTAAACTTGTATCACGATATCGCTACTCAAGTTAAAGGTCGTGTGTAAAAAAGGCTAGGACAGTAAACGATTATAAACTCGCAAGTAGGGTCACGGAGGCTGTAACATTCTGCGGAGAGTAAGACGTCGACAAAAATTCGTTCCGGGCAAATACAATCTTGCTCCCGGAAAGTCATTTAGTGGAAAGGTCATGTCACAATTGCTAAAGTGACACCAAACGCCTATGACCCACTGTTCATTGGTTTGTCACAAAAGGATCTTCTTCATGATTGACGATGCAAGATGGATACGTATTCGCAGTCAGCTTGGACCGAAGGAATATCGATCTTCTTCCCTCCCCTTTTAAGTTTCCTCGATTCCCACTAGATGATGCGCAGCGTGGAAAAATGCGGATGGTGCTTTTCTCACTCCATTTTGGACAAACAGAAAGCTGATATTATTATTAAAAAATAAACGAACTTCCATGACTGAAGTACTTTCAGCGCCACACCAGGCCGTGGAAGGCTCCACTAATAGTAACGCAGCCATGAACAACTTATTATGGGACGTTAGTTAGAGACAGATGAGGTAGCTTACTGATGTCTTGTAAAATGACATTCAGCGGAACGTGAGGCAGAATCTCCTTGACCTGGTTCGCCATGGCAGCGAGTCGAGGATCCGCGCTCCATGCCTGGGCTTCTTGCTGCCTCGCCAAAGCTTGCTCTCGCCGCAGTCTTTTAATCAATTCAAGCTAAAAGAAAATTTCACGTTCAGTATTCGGTTATGAGATTAGTACAAATCGGACAGGGTTATCCATGGTTCCAAGAAAAATTCCAAGAGACATAATTGATGTCCAGATAAAGAAACAATAAAGAAGAAGAGAAGTACGCCTAGTATTGATTCAAATGACCTCTTCAGAGCCGGGCATCCAAGCGTTGTCTGACAACTCGGCGGGTTCGCAATGCTACGAACCGAAAACATTCAAAGAATGTTATATTTCAGTTATGGTCAAACAGACCGCAAAATCGATTTCCGCGTTAACGTTATCAAGGGAAAGTAGAACAGAAGTACGAAAAGGACAAATACCGAGTATTCGGATACTGCCATTCCATGCTGTTACTCGTTGTGTTTTTTATCTCAATTCTCCTCGCACTTCCCCTATAAATTCTCCTCTATCGCGATTTTTTACTACTGAGACAAAAGGCGTATTCTCGCCGTTCCCCGAGGACTCCACTTGAGGAGTCCCCGCGTTTTCGTTTGTCCCGGGGACTCAGTCCCCGTATTCTCGCGAGTCCCCACGGACGGGGAATGCTCCGATTATCATCACCATCATCAAAAAGGACTCCCTTTCAAATTCGGACGGGAATCAATTTTTGCTGTTGTAGGTGCTATGTAAAATTAATTAAAGAGAATCAGAATAAACAAAACCAAAAATAAAGTGGAGCTAGACTAATTTTCAGCTGCATATTCATTTTTCGAACAAAATCCATTTTAGAAAGCATTCCCAGTATTCTCGCTGTTTCTGTACGCGGAGTCCGCGTGGAGTGACTCCCTCTATTCTCGCCGTTCCCTTCGATTCCCCGAGGAGTCCTCGGGGAACGGCGAGAATACGCCTGAAGCTAATTCTCCTTTTCTTACGTTTTCTCAGAACTGAGAACGGGATAAGATTCTCAACTCTGCACAAACGGAAAGCTGCTTCGATAGTCACTCCTCGATTCTCGTTCCCTGTTCTCCTTCCTGGTTGGCCAACAAAGGGCGAAGTTTAACCTGTATACAGGTATTAACGGATGGCTAATTTTGTGTTTTTGTCAAAGTAATTTCTATGATAATCGAGGATTGGGAAGCGAGAACTGAGAATTCAGATCAAAAACACAACTACTGTGCTTCAGACAACTAATGATGTATCATGGTAGTCCTTTAACGTTTTTTATGAACAGATGTTCTGTATTTTTGCCATTGCAGTCGAACAAAACTGCACCGACGCGAGCCAATAACGTCCCAAGTCACATGTTGCTGGTCTACTGCAAAGAACTGGATATGCTCTATGTATTTCTTTTCCTAATTACAAATTACGCACTACCTTATCTGAGGCTCCAAAGTTCGTGATGGGGATGTTCAAGTATGAAGCGATGGATTCCTGCGCCCTCTTGGCAAACTCTGCTACATCTTCGTCTTCCTGTTTTCGGACGGGTGGCAAGTACCTGAAAAGTAATGAAAATAAAAATCAGGCTTCTCCACTTGACAGACTGCAGTTCTTCTTGATTTCTCCATCAATTTTCACCCTCTCTCTTACCCTATCTGCTCCAATGACCGATGTAGACCGAAACAGAGGAGCGCAACCTTGCGGAAGTCGGAGAGTTTCGTCAAGACAAGAACCTTCTACTAATTTAGAGGAATGATTTTGAGTGTATATATATACGTGTATTTAAAAGCCAGTGGCCATATACACAACTACAAACATAAAAATAAACAAAAAAGAAAAACAATAACACTCAACAGGTTCAAGAACTGCCTTCCGCGCCTCCACGCCTTTTTCTATAAAACAACATAACGCAATAATTGAATCTCTCGAAGTAGTCCCCAGATACCAGGGAGCAGCGGCACACCCGCTCGAAAAAATGTATCCCTCAAATTCTCCAAACTTCGGCAACTACTCAGAAAATGGTCCAGCCCATCCCCCGCCTCCCCACAAAGGGGGCAAACACACCTACCTCCCGAGCCACCCTCAACAAAAAATATGGTTTCTCTTAGTATGCTAGAATAACCAGCTGTAACCGGCAGTAGTCACCACCATCAATCGCCAGCAATTCAACGGGATATTACATTGTTTGCAAGTGCAATTCAAGGTAATATCCTTACGCCCCTTCCTGAGATTTCGATCAGTGGTCAACGTCGAAAGATCTCATTCTCACCACGCGGGATTTCTACCCTCTGCCAAGATGGCTCCTTATTTAATTACTCCGACTAATATGCTACATATCTGACATTAACGCTTGTCGTTCAGTCAACAAACAATTTCCGAAACCTCTGCCAGGTGAAATGAAAAATACACAAAAAGTGTTCGTGCTGCATTAGAATTCCAACACGGGGCAACAGTACCGCTTGAAATACTGGCGGGATTTCTAAAATTTGCTTGCCATGTCTGCTTCTCTTGCCACATGTCTTCTTCTCTTGGTTCCATTTTGGCAGTGTGGCTAAATTTTCAGGAAAACACTTGGGACAGCTTTGAATTTAAGAACCAAAATGGATTTCAGAGTTTTTGGGTTCTCGTTATAGAAAGCGAGTAAGAAACTTGCAAACCTCATTGAGTACTTCGTGTAAGGAGTGAACAAAAACCAGACAACATCTGACATGAGGCTGCTATTGAGTAGGGACGGGACAATGCTGAGGAAAGCTGGCCGGCTGACTTCGATGGCTACGGGCTGTACTACATCCTGGACCTCAAACGCGGCGGTAGTGAATCTGAAACGAATTTAAATCGTAAAGCAGAAGTTACTCGGATTAGTTAATAGTTGCGTTTTTGCAGATACCATGGTATCTGATACCACGGTTAAAAGGCGTTTTTGCTGTTATCGTGGTATCTGATATTCAGACCGTGGTAACTGATCGTGGTATATGAAAAAGTCATCTCACTTTCATCATCATCAACAATAGAGCCTAGTATTTTGTCAAATTGGTTGGAAAGAAGTTTGCAATGGCACTTAGTGGTGTGACTGGATATCAGTTTTTCTTTTGCGATGACTTCGAAAAGCGCAAATTCGGCAATTGTCGTTTTCGCATAGCAACCGTGGTATCAGATACCACGGTCTACGGTAACTTCAAAAGTGACAAAATGCAGGTCCAGTTACCGTGGTATCAGATATCATGGTATCTGCAAAACGCCACTAATTTCTCAGAAACCAGTGCCATTGTTAGCGCGATGGCCAGCCTACCAACAGCCAGTCACCGCAGCTGTACTAGTCTCCATCTTAGGAGGGTTTCTGGCAGATTCTGGAATCGCTGGAATTGCTTTCCACTTTCCCACTGGACTGACTTTCCACTATAGCCTTCCGAGAAGGCTGCTTTGGTTTCCAAAGTGCGAAAACCGATGCGGAAAGCTCAGCAACTTTCCGAAGCATTTGTAAAGTGATTTCGGCTTTGCTTTCAAGCTCCCGCAAAAAAAAAATCTGGTTCTCCACTCACAGTCGTTTTCTTCAACTCTTTCGGTAATTCGGTAACAAAACTAGTCAAGCTTGTTCACAGTACAATGGAGATATAAATGATTTTGACGTTATTTAACTTAGAAGGATGCAGTTTCTCGTTAAATGTTATATAAAAAAAATATAGGATTACCCACACAGAGAACTATTTTTGGCTCACCAATAGTTGCCTATTATGAAGGTAAGCGGGCAAAAAATGGCACCATTCGGCGTAAAATAACGTAAAAAGAATCATACCTCTACTGATAGCCTAATAAATTCCTAAGTAGTAAATTCCTAAACTAAGTAGCAATATAGCTTAACGAACTTAATGAACCTAATGATCTTTGTATGTGTATTTCCATAAAAGTGATGGTTCATAACTTTGTATCCATATTTCAAAATGAAACAAAGAGATTCCTAAAAATGTTCATTGGGGAATGACATATTTAAAATTCTCTGGAGGATGATTACTATGATTATCAATTCTTAATCATCACACCCACGAGGCATGATATTTATATTATACAAGGCTTGTGCTTTCTTGGGTTTAGCCAGAAGGCACCAAGGACGAATGGATTTATTCCCAAAAGGCCCGTGGGGCTATGTCGGGAAAAAAGAACAACGAACAAAATAAATGTCAAAAATACAATATAAACATAAAAACCGCTCACAACGCTCCACAGCCTGCTTGAGGAGCCTCCAAGCAGACAAAGGTCAGCAAAAGATTTCTTCTCCATAATATTAATTATAACATAATATTCTCCATAATATTAACCAGATCCTCCTCTTCCATCGTTTCTCATCCTAAGGCCTCTGTTCCTAAAATCATTTAGCTCGGCGCATCGACCCACCAAATGAAATATATCATCCCCATCTGAGCCGCGAACACGGACAAAGCAAGGACGAGAACACATCTTAACCCTATCACATTCGAGTTCCAACTTCGGGATGACTTACTTGAGCATTCCCGATTTGCAGTTCGTCGTTGCAAGCTCAGGAAATAGTGCTATGGACTTTTCCTCGCCTTCAATCTGACGCCGGAAAGTTGAAACCAAATCCTCTCGAGACATCTGATTCGGGACTTCGAAAAGGCCCAGCGCAGAATGCAGGATTGAAGGAAACGGATACTTCGATGGCTAAAAGAAAATATAATAATATCAGGAGGATCCAGTCAGCCACAAACCCCTGGTTTTTGGATACCCTATGCCAAACGCTGGATATATCTAACGTTTGGCATAGCCTATGCCTATTGCTGGATACCCTTTGCCAAACGCTGGATAGCTGTTGGCACCCTAACCCTGACCTACCTCACTATATGTGAATTCTGATTGGTTGATTTCTGAGCTTCACTCAAACCATCAGTATTTTATTGGGTCCCAGTATCCAGCATTTGGCATAGTGTATCCAGCGTCAGGCATAGGGTATACCAAACGCTGGATATACCCAGCGTTTGGCATAGGCTTTCCCAAAACCAGGGGTTTGTGTTAGACTGGGAGGATCCAAGTATCTGTTCTGTGACCACACTCACTCACTCTTTAATCCGGAAATAGAAATTCCATATTGACTAGCCTAATACAAGAATACAAACAAAAACAATAAGAGTAACAGAACGAATACCACCTATCCACCTGGGAAACGAAAAAGTTCGGAATTGATCTTATCCCAGATGGGTAATGATAACTGCACAAAAGGGGTACTCACTCCCTCGATAAGACTATTTACCGAGGACACGGTCAACGGACCACAGCTGTACGTGTCCAGACAGCCGCCTAGCCTATTTGTCAATAAACATATATCTAAATATGGCGTTGCCATCTGAAACACGCGGAAACCCAATTCTGATTGTTCATACGACACTTAACAGGATCGTGTTAAAGTTCAAGTTAAGTAATGACACAGTTTTCTTTCCAAGGTTCAAATAAAGTAACAAAAATCAAGTAGTACGAATTATGTAATAAAAATACGAGTTTAGTTTTAAAACGTGTTCAAATTCAAGTTAAGTAATGAAATGGAGATTTTTTCCAAGTTTCAATTTAAGTAACACAAATTAAGGAATACGAGTAAGTAATAAAACTAAAGTTCCTTTCTCGGGTTCTAATGCGAACGTGCTAAGGTTCACGAAAATAATGATATAAATAGTTTTACGTCAGAAATTATGAGAGCACGTAGCAAGTGAGAGATTGTGGTATTTCCTGTGTAGTGAAAGTGAGTTGAAATATAATCGTTCATATTTCCTTTACCAGATTGCAAATTGGGGAATCTATGTGCCCAGGGCTACGTCCCGAACATTCGGGGAATCCGCATGTCCAGAGCTAATCGTACCAACGAACTCGGGGAATCGGTGTACCCTAGGCTAATATTCCCCGAGCATTCGCGGAATCAAAGAGCCCAGAGCTAATGTTCCCCCATAAGCAAATAATCGACTTCGAGGTAGGGATGTCAAAGGGCTAATGTTCCCCGATGTGCAAATGATGGTTTTTGATATCGGGGAATCGACATAACTGACTTCGGACGTAAGTGCCTGACCTTCACAGAACTACATTACCGGACTATGAAGTACTAAACTCAACTCGACCGAACACCAGGTTCAAAGAAGCAACTGTAAACTGTATGAAACTTATTGGCAAACACACATTCAACTGAAAGGTACCTCAAGTCCTTCGTACCCTACTTCGAACGCCACTTCAATTCTATGCTGCAATTAACACGGTCAATTCTACAGATTAAGTGTAAGTTGTGGATCCTTGAACATATTATCAAAATGTTTTATATTGTGTGTGTGATTATATGTAGTATTTTTTAACTGTGTGACGATCCAAGCTAGCGAGTGAATTCCCAGATACGCAAATATTTAAACACTGAGATCGGAGAATCTAAAAGTCAGGGCTTCTGTTGCCGATAAGCAAATGTCAGTGGCATATATCGAGAACGGGACATCGAAGCTGCAGGAGCTTAAGTTCGCCGATAAGCATATTGTGTTTTTACGTTTTTGGGATCCCAAAACGTTGGTGACGACTGACGACTGAAATCCGGTTAGGAAACATGCTGAATCCAGATGTGAGATTAATCTTCTCGCCCGACAAGAAGTTTACCCGGAATCCGGCCAAACCTGAAATTTGGTGTAAACACAAGCTCATTATTAATTTGATTGGAGGTTTGTATCGGGAAGAAGAACACTCGATGAATCCATCTCTGAACTTTGTTTCTCGTCAGACAAGTAATTCTCGAAATTTCGATCGAGAGGTTCTTGCTTCGCCTCTCAATGTCATCAGCTCTTTTGCTCTGCAAGCAGTTTGCTCGAAATACAGCTAAAACGAGGAATGTAGTCAAAGTAAAAGACTTTTCAGTCGATTAGAGACAAGATACAGGGGCAAACATGTATGCTGAACCCATATGTGAACTTGGTTTTCTCATCTGATTAGTTGTTTGGCCGCAATTTGTCAAAAAATCCCAAAACGTTATATTGTTTGTAAATTTTCAAGCGGTTGATTAACAGTAACATGTTAAAGGGGCTTGGCGAAGATCGGAAATCTACAAGACCCGATTGTCTGAATCAAATTCCCATAAATATTCAATTTCTGGGATCCCTTCGAAACCCTTGGTCCTGTGTTTAGATCGGGGAATCGAACTGTATGTTCCCATATTTGTCGACTTTCTTGAAGAATGTAAGACGTGCTGAAATGATGTGCAAAACTTACAGAATAAGACCCTTGAGCCAAATGAAGGACAACACCATCAAATGATGTAACATGGTTGGCAACATAGACTTTGGAAGCTCTGGGATTTGTGTTGCACTCATCTTTGTTCCTTTCAACATATACAAGGCCAAGAACAAGGGACATGCATCGAAGGATATAACTAAAAGGAAAAATCTGAATTACATGTCTTGTACTGTAGGCTAACTATACTAATTTCCTATTCCAGATATGGTATAATACGACACAAAAGCTGAGACATAAGATGTGGTTGCCATGCTACACATGGCTCGAATGTTAGAAGAACAGAACAGAACAAAATAAAAGAACAGAACAACCTATAGCAAGCCTATACAAACTGTACCTATACACTATAAACTATACCTAAATTACACCTATAACCTATACAAACTATAGCAAGCTCCCGATCTGAGCAGAAAAGTTCAAATTAAACAGGAAAAGGTCAACTAGCTACCCTCCTGACTAGATCCTGTAAGCTGCAGATTAATGTACTAACCTTCTTAGCCACTCTCCATGGGGAAATATTATGGCTGCAATAAGGGCCTGGCTCAATATGAAAAACCGAACCAAGAACAGCAAAACTCCAAGTGGAAAATAGAAGATGGCTCCAAGTACAGATGGTGCAGAATTCCAACAAAACCTGCAAAAGGGATTACCACTGAAAACACCAAGTCAGCATCTACACATTATGTCAGGGTTGATCTGTACTGATCCTCCCTTCCCCCTACCAAACGTCAGAGATCCACTAGAACAAATGAGAAAGTCTACTAAAACTCTGTCCTCATAAAAATATGTCGGATTTAAAAAAGAGTTACCTATTCCAGAATTTGTAATACTTTTTCACACAGCATTTCTTAAATGCTACTGACACGGATACTGTAAATATTTGTGACGATAATTGCTAATTTGGTTGTTTAACATGAAACTAGACTGATGAAAGAAACTTTCTATCCATCTATTTAATAGAAATTAGGCCAAGTATCCTTATCTGAGTCTAACATATAACAGTAGTATATCTGCCATTTTCTTACGATTTAAAAGACTGTTTGTGTTCTAAAGAGAATTTCGAAGCTAGCCTGCAGGGTGGCATTAGGTAGCAAATAAGCACATATACGGCCTTGTCACTTCTAAGCATGATTTAGGTAACCTAAGGTCAATTAGTATTTCTTTCAATTACTGATGATGTAGACAGGGGCGTCCGGACACCTTCTCGATGGGGGGGGGGGGGGCTTGGAATTTTACTGAATCTTTCGGTGTTTTACCGGAAATACTCAGTAGTAACCATCTTTGCAGAAACTTTAGAATACTGTTGCGTTCTGAATTTGAGTATGTGTTGCAAACAACAGTAAAAAAAATAAAAATAGGATCGTTAAAGTTTAACTGAACAAAACCAAAGGTTTCGATGGGATCCCAAAAATTCAATATTAGATCCAGACAATTAGGTCTTGTCTACGCCAGATGCAATCTTCGCCAGACTCCTTGAACATTTTTACTATTAAAATTCAGAAACAGATTAAGTCCAAAAAGCTAATCATCTGAGAAAACCAAGTTCAGATATGGATTCAGAATGTTTGTGTTTACCCCTATAAGTCATATCTATTTTGACGAAAACTTCCTGCCGTACTTCTGCGAATTTCCCGGTTTCGGCCGAATTTCGGAACTACCTCTCCGACAAAAAAAAAAGAAGCTAAAATCGAACTGAGCGTATCTTCTTTCCCCTATATCGAACATCTAATCAACTTCACATTAAATATTCTTTGAGCCCAAGCTGACTTTGAAACATTTATTCAAACAATGTTTACAACGGGTACGTCAGCTACGATTCTTCATCGGCGATATTTCGGCCCTTTTTGGCAAGGGTCCTCGTCAGGCTGTCAATCTTCTGGTTCAACTTCGGGGAAGGAAACAAACCTGTAATCTAAAAAATTATTTTAAATTATTATGTGATTACAGGTTTGTTTCCTTCCCCGAAGTTGAACCAGAAGATTGACAGCCTGACGAGGACCCTTGCCAAAAAGGGCCGAAATATCGCCGATGAAGAATCGTAGCTGACGTACCCGTTGTAAACATTGTTTGAATAAATATTCACATTAAAATTTAACTTAAAACAAATTTTCCGGTTCCAGCCGGATTCCGGGCGAACTATATTTCCGGGAATAAAATGACTGTCATACACGGATTCAGCATCTCTTCTTACCCCTAAACCGGATATCTAATCAAACACAAATACTTTTAACAATTTTCCGGTTTTGGCCGGATTCCGGGCGAACTACTTGCCCGGCGAAAAAATTATTTTCACCATTGTGTTCAGCATGTCTTCCTACCCCTAAACCGAACATATAATTAACTTCAAATAAAACTTTTACTTTTAACAGATTTTCCGGTTTTGGCCGGATTCCGGGCTAACTGCTTGTCCGGCGAAAAAGGGACTTTCACCATCGTGTTTAGCATGCCTTCTTACCCCTAAATCGAACATCCAATCAACTTCAAATAAAAGTTTTACTTTTAACAAACTTTCCGGTTTTGGCCTGACTCCGGGCGAACTACTTGTCCGGCGAGAAAATGGTTTCCACCATCGTGTTCAGCATGTCTTCTTACCCCATAA
Source organism: Branchinecta sandiegonensis (assembly GCA_030848855.1). Classification (NCBI taxonomy): domain Eukaryota; kingdom Metazoa; phylum Arthropoda; class Branchiopoda; order Anostraca; family Branchinectidae; genus Branchinecta; species Branchinecta sandiegonensis. The sequence goes on along the minus strand of JAUPMV010000003.1, from coordinate 15,208,437 downwards.
CCGACTGTCCCATTAGCTGTTTAGAAATATTTTGCTTGCCCCTTAATTTAAACCCCCTCCCCCACCCCGAAATATAGGGCTACAAAGCCCATCTACGAACTCGACCTTACTCTTGACCCAAACAATCCTCACCAATTTTCATCAAATTATCCATTCCCTTCGAGAGTTATCGTGCTTACAGACGGACGGACAACTTTTGCGATGTCATAGGTATCCCTCCACTTACGTTTTAGGATCCCAAAAAGCAGCTTATTTTTACAGCCTATACACAGAATACACAGAAATATTTTGACTCATCTGATATTGAATACACAGAAATATTTTGACTCATCTGAGGGATTTTTTTATTTTTCAACCCCTTCTAGTAATAACGTTCAGAGAGCAGAGAATTTGGATTTAAACAAATGTTTAAATTTCCAGGGCTAAAGATGCGACATCGGAGAAGTCACCCCTGTAGATAAGTAGAAAAACGATTTTAGGATATGCCTTGCAATGAATCTGATCTTTTTATTTGGTTTTTCGGAAATGCTTACATTTATCATTGGTAAATATTCCAAGCGTAGATGGATCAGCTCATACAGGTACCACAAATGCGAAAGAATAAGTTCATTCTGTGAAATTGATTGTCCCAGTATACCGGACAAACGAAGTAACGCATTTTTATCGGGTTTCCAGGGATATTTAAGTGAATAAGTGATATGTTACTAGACTGTTGGATCTCGGCCCTATTCGGTTAAACTTTAACTTTGTCACTTAAAACTAAAAAGTCTCGACCTTCACCCCACTACACATTTTATCGTCGCGTTTTAAGCGTTTTCCATTTGTCCAAAACACATCAAATTTCACATTCGTCAACTAGATCGGTTTCACATGCGATTAGTAACAGACTTTCAAGATGCTGGTCAGCCATTGTTGAACGCAAGGTGGTCTTAACCAACTTCATCCTGCTAAAAATTCTTTGCCCTTTCGCCGAGGTAACAGGGATTGTCTTAGTCAGCTTGAACGCTTTCCATACTAGTTGTAAGACATCTTTCAGTTCGCGAAAGACTTCGAATTGGTCTTCAAACTTTTGTTTGTTTCGAAGCTCTCCTGACGACTTTCGAGGTTATGTCCGAACAAGGCTAACCCGTTTTTGAACTCTTCTCGGCTCATCACCAGAAAGTAGTCGAAAAGCTGTCGAAACTGGAGTAGACGGTACCGTGGCATTATTCCTGAACCAGTATGTGTAGTTGGAAATAATGTAAATTTCAGTGGGTTACCTAATTCTTGAAAGCTACAGAAATTTAGGAGACTACAGAGTTGCGTTTTATTTGAAGTTCATAGTACAGCGGACTATTCGTTGTCGTTTTATTCGCCAGCGGGCCGTACGCTGGGAAGGCGGAGGGTGCCCGAAGTCGTTTAATTTGCCAGCGGGCCGCCCGCTGAGTACCAGAGGACCCGCTAGTTTGTACGCTGGGTGAGGCAGGGAACAGTTCAGCGTACCTTCTGATGTAGTCCGCCAGGAATAAAACGCCAACTTGCAGTTCACTGTCCGCTCCCGCTGTACTATGAACGTTTCGGCGCTGTGTTGAAGTCTGTGTTAAACGCTGGGTCGTCTGTCGGTACGAATCACTCTGGTAAGTTGTGTGTCGGGTTCATCCCGGTAAGCTGTGAGTCTATACTTATTCGGCAAGCAGCCAAATTCGGGTCGAGTCCCTGAGCCAAATTTTGGTAGATTCCATGGGGAAAAGTCCGGTAGATCCCCTCCAGTAAATTAAACAAGTTCCGACGGATTCCTTGAGCAAGATTTCAGTAGATTCCCTGAGCAAAATTCCGGTAGGTTCCCGGAGCAATAAATACTCTGGTAGAATTTTTTTTCCAACAGACCTTCTAGGGGTCAGGTAGATTCCGGTACAATCCGAAAGATTCCCTAATAATCATGACTTTTACCGCATTTCTTTGCAACAAACCTTCTAGGGAGGGGGGGGGGGGGGGGTAGTCCCCATAAAAAAAAAACTCACATACACACCCTCGGGACGCCCCCTGGATGTAGATATCCATTTGGGATATTTAGTTTAAGACATTTGCTGGAACACCCAATCTACCATGAGTCCCATATATATATTTTTTTTTGAAATGTTTGTCTATTTCCACTAAGAGGCTGTCATGTCTCTCTTAATTTGACTGAATACCCATCTATCATAAGAAGTCTCACATTCTAATCAGAATATCAAATCGAATTTTGTGCTTCAGATACAGAGAAAAAAAAGATTCTTATTGGGGGCTGTCTCCAGGCCAGGGCCTGGTACTCCAGTGTAAGAGTGTAAGAGCACCAGTGCTAATACCCTAGGGTTTAGGGCATGTCCTGAGGTTGACATTGCAACAATGTGCCCTTGAATTGGCCTCAAAATGTCAAAAGAAATTTCTGTACTGTAACTAGGTCCCAGGTCATTTTAGACTACTACAGATTTTGACTACCCTCTGCCAAACACTAGTTCTATCTAGAATTTGGCACATTCTATGCTCAGCACTGGATACGCGATCATAAATGCTAGATATATCCAGTCTTTCTGCGGTAATGTAAAACATTGAAATTCAAAAATTCATTTATGTTCTTTTTCTTCTTTGACATTTGCGAGAACAGTGTTGCCTTAATCATCTGCAAGGACAGCACTGCTTTCACTATTATTCCGCAATTTAGGTTGGATGAAAGGGCAGAATGTAGCAGTTTTCTACATCTCTCCTGGGATTCGTCATGTTACTGTTAGGGAAATAGAAGGGCATGGAAGGGGGGCCCCTCTAATTTTGTATTCAACCCATGAAATAACCATCTCGGACATCCACCAATGGAAGAAGATTATGGTCAAACGCTCGTTTGACATGCTTTAGTCAAACAGAGATGCAATCCAGTTGTTCAACATGGATGGAATACTATCTTAGCTGACATCTCCTTTTTCAACCACTGCTTGAACACATGCTTTTCAGTCAGCTTTGGCTCAAGGAGTATATATGAAATGCTATGTCAGACTCAGAGTAAATTTTTTTCTCACAAGTAGGCTATACTTTTTTCAACACTTTATGAGTCCCAAAATATTCAAATATTTTGCCTTTCCTTTGTTTTTAACCTTCTTTGAAAAGGTATTTTCTGGTTATTAGCTTTGATAAATCACAGCAAGCAATTCGAGCTCAGGTAAGAATGTGCTGGTATTGTTTGAAAATAAAAATATGTTTAACCAGAAATATTGATGTAAAATTTGTTTCTCCAGTATACAAACAGTTCTATTAGCTTCAGTCTAGTATTTTTGTCATGTTTATTGGTTCATTTCTAAGCCGATAGATTTCGCTGAATGCAATCCAAAAATGTAAAGCCACTGGGTCCAACGTTGACTTCTCTGGAAATTTGAAATATTGTTTGAGGTTGGGTACCTCTCCAGCGGTCTGTACCACTGTTGCAGTCTCCTACCTTGGAGGTTTTTCCGATCTGGCCACTTTTGTTTCCTACCTGGGAGGTTTCCTCTGATCTGACTGTCAAGTAATCTTCTGGATCTGAGGTTCCAAGGTTCTGCCTTGGTGGTTCTGCCTCTCCTGAGGTTCTGCCAATCTGGCTTTTCTGGTGTTCTCTTGAGCAGGAGGCTTGCCTCAATTTTACAATCATCTGATCAGTCTTACGATCTCCCAGAACTGCCAAACCTCTATTTTGGGAGGATTGGCAGACCTAGGATCTCATCTCACTTAAAATATTGAGTCAAACCTCCTGCTCAGGAGGACACCAGAGCAGTCAGATTGGCAGAAACCCCACAGATAGCAGGTTATGTAGATCCTCGAAAGGATAGAACAATGGTTGTTTTTTGGCGCCAACCAGTGTTCAGCAGAAACGGGTAACTGGTTGTCACAAAAACACTTTTTATGGTAACCAAAAACGGTCCTCCCAAAACTTTGCAAATTATGCAAAAACATGTTCAAAATTTGAAGATGATGACATGATGAAGGAAGATATTTAATAACAAAAGATGGAGGAAGAATTTGTAGCTGCACCTAGCAGCTAACTGGGATTTGTGTGAAGGGGTTGGCTATATCTGAAATAATAATAAATAAAATAGTAATAATAGTATAGTAAAAATAAAAAATTAAAAGTAGCACTGAAAAAATTAAAAAGTGCAATGTTAAATGGATTCGTTAGCTGAATTTAACCAGCGCTATATTTCAGCCCTTCTTGGCAAGGGTCCTATTCAGGGTCAAAGCCGTTGAAGTTGAAAAAACTGAACTTATGAAAATAGGACCCTTGCCAAGAAGGGCCTAAATATAGCTCCAATAAAGTTCAGCTTTTGCACTGAAAAAAAAATGGAAATTAAAAATTTAAATTAAAAATAAAATTTATAATTATAAAAATTCCAAAATTAGAATTAAAACTGAAAAACTAAAATTTAAAATTAACAGTTAAAATGAAAATTAAATTTTCAATTTAAAACTAAAATTTTAAAAATTGAAATTAAGGATAAATTAAGAATTCAAGTTATATTTTTATAGTGAGTTCGTATTTTAATTTTAGTAGATTTTTCTGTTTGCAGTTCCACCATAAATATTCTTTGAGCCCAAGCTGACTTTGAAACATTGTTTGAATAAAAGTTCCACCATTGTTTTTACTTTCTAGTTGATGATGGTGAACCTGAATCAGAACCAAGAATCATGAATGGTACCGCTAGTCATTCCAAATTTTCCTGTCCAAAAACCGGAACCAATTGCCAAACAAATTCTGGTTGACGCAAAAACACTGACTGGTTCATTACTATTAGAACTGAAAGTCGTGAAAACACTGGTTGCCTTGAACCGAAGTATGTTGGTTGACGCGGAAACAGACCCAATTGTGTAAAATGTACCTTTTCGTTTCAAAAAGTTTTTCTAAGTCAGGAGAATTCATCACAGACATAAGATTAAATCTCAGAGATCAAAGCTTTTGTTTTTAAATTTCTGATGAAGTCCTTTTTTATTCCCCTTCTTCTCGAAGAGGTTTGTGTGTTCACCTCAAAGGTTCAAGCAGAGCAGAAGTTTTAAATTTGACTTCACATGTGAGCTTTTTACTGTACTGTAGCCTACTTTGTTCGATTCTAGGCTAGCTAGTTGGGAAGTTTTGCATGAGCTGATTTTAGGTTCTTCTTACTAACCTTTTCAGGTATTTTGTTGTGTCTTTACCTGGTCTCTAATTGAGGCCTTTTTCCGCCACACAGTTCTGGGCCACACACACACTTCTGAGTGTTTGTCGCGGAAACAGGATTGTGTGCCACACAGTCGAGCCACTAGTTGAAACTGGCGGAAATGAAGTTTTGTCTATTTTTGGGCGGTAATTTCAAATATCTAAGAATAAAAATAAAATTCATGTAAAATCTCAGTGAATAGAACTCCAGGCTTATTCTTATTTCCTTACTATTCTGTACAAAAAGCATCCTCAGTTTTAAATCGACATGCTTGAAAAGCAGTTAGCTTTATTGTTTAGACACTATTTTGCTGCTTAATTTGAATTTCCCACCAGAATCGAGCCACCAAATAGACAATCATCTCGCCAGTTGTTTGTCGAAATTGAGCCACAAAAATCCTGTTGGTCGCGGAAACACACTTGTGGGCCCAGTCATGCACAAGTCATCAATTTTTGGGCATGGTGCCCCAACATCTGGGCATGCCTGGAAGTAAGAGCATGGTGCCTTTACGTTGGGGCACCATGCCCTGTAGCATGGGCATGGTACCCCTGTGAAATTTAGTTAAACTGAGACTGACTACAAACGTAAATAGGGTCTTCTTCCTGTCCTAGATCAAAAGATACCTGATATTACTTTCTATCCAACCTCATTTTCCAAGTTTCAAAATGTTAGAGCACTTCCAAGAAACAAAGAGTTTTTTGGAGGCCACTTCTGTTCTAGTGGGTTTACTCTATCCTTTTTCAGAAAACTGCTGCGAGGTACCATGGATGAGGCAAGCTTTTCAATATGTTCACTGGAGCAAATATTTCCTTTAGATTGTTTGCCTTTCATTGTAGTTATTTTAAGTGATTTTTTTCTTAACAATTGTTGTCAAAACTCACTACACTCAAAAGAAATACAATATAAGGCAAACAATCTAAATGAATTGGGAAGGGAAGGAAATTTAATTCCTAAAGCAAGAAAATTTAAAAGCTTACCACATCCATTCTACCTAGCGCTAACTACCTGAGAAGGATAGAGTAACCTAGCCGTGACAACCTGGGAAAGGATTGAGTAGCCTAGTGGCAACTACCTGGACAACTTACCCTAAACCCACTAGGAAAGAAGTGGCCTCCACAAAACTCTATGTATCTTGGAAGTGCTCTAACATTTTAGAAATTGGAAAATGAGATTAGATAGAAAGTAAACTCAGGTACCTTTTGATCTACTACAGGAAGAAGACCCTATTTAGGTATGTAGCCAGTTAAGTTTAACCAGATTTCACAGGGGTACCATGCCCATGCTCCAGGGCATGGTGCCCCAACGTATGGGCACCATGCCCTTCCGTGCAGGCATGCCCAGACGTTGGGGCATAAATTGAGGATTTGTGTATGACTGTGTGAGCCCCAGGAAAGACTGCCGAAACACTCTTTTCGAGCCACAATCGACCCACAAACCGTTTGTGGGAGCACGGAAAAACGCCTATGGTCTCTACCCTCTTGTTTTGTTGTCTATTTTGTTTAATTTCCTTAGTTGCATTTTTTATCCAAGTCTTGTCTGCCATTCGTAGCCGGTTACTTAATTTCCATTTTCAAACCTTGTTGAAGCACCGTTTGCTTAACTAGGGGTTTTCTTCGACATTTCAACACATCAACGACGATCACTCAGTTTGAAGCCCCTGATCTTTGGATACCCTATGCCAAATGCTGGATACACTATGCCAGGTGCTGGATGTTGTAACCCAGTAAAATATTGATGATTTCAGTGAAGCTATAAAATAAACCAATCAGAACTCCTTTATATTGAGGTAGGTTAGGGTTAGGTTACCAACAGGTATCCAGCATTTGGCATAGGGTATCCAGTGTTAGATATAGACTGTGCCAAATGCTAGGTATACCCAGCGTTTGGCATAGGGTATCCAAAAATCAGGGATTTGTGGTAGATTGGTTTGAAGGACAAAGATAGTCGGAGAAACTGTAAATTCGATCAAAAATGAACTATTATGTTTACTTAAACTTCATTAACTGACCAAGTACAAAGGCCTTTTTCCGCGACACAGTTGTGGGCCACACACTTCTGAGCATTTGTCGCGGAAACATGATTGTGTGCCACAAAGTCGATCCACTAGTTGAAACTCGCAGAAAAGCCGTTTTTTTCTATTTTTTGTGCGGTAATTTCAAATGTCTGAAAATAAAAACAAAATTCATGTAAAATCCGAAGAAATAGAACTCGAGGCTTTTTGGGGTCCCAAAACGTAAGTTGAGGGATACCTATGACTTCGCAAAAGTTGTCCGTCTGTCCGTCCGTCCGTCTGTAAGCACGATAACTCTCGAAGGGAATGAGATATTTTGATGAAACTTGGTGTGAGGATTCGTTGGGTCGGCGGACCAGTCGAGTTCGTAAATGGGCTTTGTAGCCCTACATTTAGGGGTGGGGGAGGGGGTTCAAATTAAGGGGCAACCAAAATATTTTGAAACAGCTAAGGTGATAGTCGATTATGGGGTAAGAAAACATGCTGAACACGATGGTGAAAACCATTTTGTAATCGGACAAGTAGTTCGCCCGGAATCCGGCCAAAACCGGAAAGTTTGTTAAAAGTAAAAGTTTTATTTGAAGTTGATTAGATGTTTGATTTAGAGGTAGGAAGACATGCTGAAGACGATGGTCAAAACCATTTTCTCGACGGACAAGTAGTTCGCCCGGAATCCGGCCCAAACCGGAAAGTTTGTTAAAATTAAAAGTTTTATTTGGAGTTGATCAGATGTCCGATTTAGGGCAAGAAGACATGCTGAACTCTTGTGTGAAAACAATTTTCTTCCCGGACATGTAGTTCGCCCGGAATCCGGCCAAAACCGGAAAATTATTAGAAGTTAAAGTTTTATTTCTAGCTGATTAGATAACCGATTTAGGGGTAAGAAGAGACGCTGAATCCGTGTGTGACAATCATATTTTACCCGGACATATAGTTCGACCGGAATCCGGCTGGAGTTGGAAAATTTGTTATAAGTTAAATTTTTATTTGAAGTTGATTAGATGTTCATTATTGGGGAAAGAAGATACCCTGACTTCGTTTTTGAGCTTTCTTTTTTTGCCGGACAAGTAGTTCTAGAGTTCGGCCGAAACCGGGTAAAAAGGCAGAAGTGGCAGGGACTTTTCGTCAAAACAGATATGACTTATACGGGTAAACACACATGCTGAATCCATATCTGAACTTGGTTTTCTCAGATGATTAGCTATTTGGCCTTAATCTGTTTCTGAATTTTAATTGTAAGAATGTTCAAGGATTCTGGCGATGACTAGATCTGGCTAAGGCAAGACCCAGTTGTCTTTTTTCTGTACATAGTTCGCTCGGAAGTCGGTCGAAACCGGAAACTTGGCAGAAGTAAAGCAGGAAGTCTCGGTCAGTATTGTCAAAATGGATATGGCTTATAGAGGTATATCTGAACATGGTTTTCTCTGATCATTAGCCTGGCGAAGACTGGATCTGGCGAACACAAGACCCTACTGTCGGAATCAAATATTAGATTTTTGGGATCCCATCGACACCTTTGGTCTTGTTTCCTTACCATTCTGTACAAAAAGTATCCTCAGTTTTAAGTCAATATGCTTGAAAAAGTAGTTAGCTTTATTGTTTAGACACTATTTTACTGCTTAATTTGAGTTTCCCGCTAGAATCGAGCCACAAAATCGACAATCACCTCGCCAGTTGTTTGTCGAGTTTGAGCCACGAAAATCTTGTTGGTCGCGGAAACACACTTGTGGGTCGCACAAAAGGCAGTGGAAACACACTTTTCGAGCCACAATCGACCCACAAACTGTTTGTGGGAGCACGGAAAAACGCCTCTAGGCTCAAAACGGTTGTATTTGACTAATAGTCCAGATTTCAGCGTTATGAAACAAAAAAGTGTGAGGATTCTAAAATTACCTTGGCTTTGGCAACTTTCAACATCAGCTCTAATCTCTAGCCTGTCTCTAGCCCAGCTCTAGCCAGTATGAATACTTCTAATGTGAGACTAGTTCTAGTTCTAGACCCTTGCCAAGAAGGGCTGAAATCTAGCTCTGATAAAATTCAGCTGACATATTTGTTCTGCAGTGTCACACTTTCAGAACATTTATTTTGAGAAAAGATACAGAGCTTTGAGTAATTAAAATGCATAGATCTATTTTGTGTCTTCTTTTTGTGTCTGTTGAAACACGAGATAAAGAAGCATCACTTTCACATCCTTTTTTCATTTCTTCATGTTTCATTTTTGATTATTTTCAGTCAACAGTCTATGGATACAAGTGTTTAGTGCGAGATCTCAGAATCAATTTCCGGCGAGAGAAGCGCATCGCGAAAACTGTGGAAAGCGGTTCCTGGAATAACTGAATTCAACTTAAGTTGCTTTTTGAAGTCATTAGGCTACTTTGCATAGACATATGCTAGATTTCATTTTCATCTTTTTTTTTTCAATGCCATATGAAGTTAGACGACGTCTAAAGTCATGTACCAGTAGGCTAATGTATTAGGTAGGCTATTAGAAGAAGATCATATTTCTTTTGGTACCTAAAAAGCGTCCCTTATACTACCTATCCACCCACGCCTCCCAGCGGGAAAGAATGCTGCAAAGGAAACGGTCAAGTGTAACCTGCGCAATCGGTGAGGGCGAGAGGTCAAGACCCCCGCTTGGGTCTTGTGTGACATGTGCAAATTTTGTATTTCACAAAGGCTATTGGAGTTTCTGTGTCTCGAAAATGAGAATTTGTTATAATTAAACCTGTGTTTGCTAAGGATTCTGAAGAGATTGCAATGCCAGATGGGTCGCTAGAAGTATAAGTATGTCTGTGCTATGGAACTATTAAGATGTTCCATTCCGAATGAAGCATAATTGCTTCATCAGAAAAGTTGAACTTAAAGACAACAGATGCCAGAGTACAGTTTAGGTTGTAATGGTATCTCCAGTAAGGTTTGTAACAAAGATTTTATATGAAATTAGATCAGTTTGATTTTGAAAATCGATTTGATTTTGATTCGGAACTTTGTGAGTAAGCTAACTTCTGTCCAGCCTGTGTCCAACATTTGGGCTAGCAACTAAGCCTATGGAATGCCTTGTTGGAACTTGGTTGGACAATGGGACACCAGTTGAAACCACTTTTAAAATAATACTAGTTTTATTATTGTCGGTTGTAGTGTATTTTTGGACCATGGTTACAAGAAAAGCAAGCACCAAGAAAGCTGGTCTACCCAGCAGAGTAGATAATATGAAGCAACTAAGTCCTGACCTGGATGAGCATGAGAATGAAGAAGAAGACGACGATCTGGTTTCGGAAGCTGGAAACAGCCGACTCAGCGACCTGCTGAAAACTATCAAACATTTGAGTGGAAACTGGTGGGAAGTTGATCTTGCAAAGGTAAGTTTTTCCATCATTTCAAGTCCCTGGCGACGTAACTCTTTCCTGGATTGTTTGTAATTAGTTAGTTTTCTTTCATAGGATAGCCATATCGTCACAGAGACTTATGTGTGTTAAGCCAATGTGCGAAAAGCCAATATCGCCAAAATTGGCAGATGTGAGGACGATCTCGGAAGGATGAGTATCAGTTTGTTGGCTAACGCAAAAAAAATACTGTATAAAAGCTTGTTTGTAGAAAGGCACTTTGTCCCTGACTATTTCCAGATAGCGGATCAACTTCGGGTTTGTTCGAGGAACACTTTAACGGGTTTTTCATGACTTTGGTCGAAAGTTTTCTTTTGTAAGAAGCCTTCAGTTGAAAAGTTCTTTCGTCAGTAGTGTTAGGCTATTAAGTCAGAGGTGTTCTTTTGGTAATGCTCGTTTGCAATAGACAGTTGTCGTAAGGACATATTCAAGCTTGAGATTATTTCGTAAATGGCGTTTAAGTAAACTTTAAAAACGCGTCAAGATGTTATGTCATTCCCAAAATAACGCGTAAGCCGGAAGAACACCTAATAGTGTATATGTCCTTTAAGAATTTTAGTAAAAAAAACATTCAATTTTATTGCAAACACCGTTATGGAGGACCCACAGACCATCTGTTGCATGTTGGTAATCTTTTTGTCTTTTGTTCGTCCAACCCTGGAAAACTGCTGCCAGATTTGGCACCCGTGAGCAGTCGGATTTACTCGAACTGGTGCAGTATAGTGCGCTCCTTGTGGCTTCAAAGTCCCATAGCTCGAACTGTTGGACGAATTTAAATTAGAGTTGCTCAACGCCGGAAAAGGTTATGTTTTAGTTTCGGTTTAAAACCGTTGGAAAGCCCTGGTATACGAGAAATTCTTCCTCCTGAATATTTACCTATTAGGTCAAGACCGGCACGAGCTGCTGCTCATCATGTTCCAAGTTGCAGCCAGTACCCTTTATGAACGATACAAAAAAAACTATTCGGTCCGTCACTGACATTCATTCCGGAACACCTCCATAAATGGATCGCATTTCTTTGATTGTTGTTATTGAATAGTAAATATTATAATTTGTGATAATAGCTAGTTTTTATTTTGGTGTTATTTTAACCAATTTTCGATGGGATCCCAAAAATTTAATATTCGATCCAGACAATTTGGTCTTTTAGATATCCGGTCTTCACCAGACTCCTTGAATATTTTTACTATTAAAATTTAGAAACAGAAGAAGGTCAATGGCTAATCATCTGAGAAAATCAAGTTCAGATAGGCTATGGATTCACGATGTGTGTATTTACCCCTAGGCTGTACGTCATATTTACTTTGACGAAACTTATCAAATCTTTCTGCCTTACCTCTGCCAAATCTCCGGTTTCGATCAGATTCCGGGTGAACTACTTGTCCGGCAAAAACTAAAGCTCGAAAACGAATTCAGCGTATCACCTTACCCCTATATCGAACATCTAATCAACTTCAGATAAAACTTTCGCTCAAATTTTCCGGTTTCAGCCGGATTCCATGCGAACTATATGTCCGGGTAGAAAATGATTGTCAAAAGCGGATTCAGCATGTCTTCTTAACCTTAAATCGAACATCTAATCAACTTCAAATAAAACTTTTACTTTTTACAGATTTTCCGGTTTCGGACAGATTCTGGCGAACTATTAGTCCGACAAGAAAATCATTTTCATACAAATATTCAGCGTATCTTCTCACGCCTGAATCGAACATCTAATCAACTTTATAAACTTTTACTTTTACAAACTTTCCGGTTTTGGCCGGATTCCGGGGAACTACTTCTCCGGCGAGAAATTTTTTTCTTATTCATGTGTCTTCTTACCCCTAAATCGACTATCTCATTAGCTGTTTAAAAAAATGGTTCGCCCCTTAATTTGAAACCCCTCCCCCACCCCTAAATGTTGAGCCACAGAACCCATCTACGAACACGACCTCCCTTGACCCAAAGAGTCATCACACCAAGTTTCATCAAAATATCTCGTTCCCTTCAAGAGTTATCGTGCTTACAGACGGACAGACAGACGGACAACTTTTGAGATGTCATAGGTATCCTTCCATTTACGTTTTGGGATCCCAAAAAGAACCCACTAGCCTACGGGAGTGAATTAAACTTCTTGTTTCTGCCATGGAACTTTAGGACAGAAGGTTGCTTTTTAGATTCGTGTATAACGCTCAGGCATGCCCGAAACTTTCTGATTTAAGAAAAATTTATCTAGATGGTGTAATTTTGTCACTTCCAGAAATTTTGAGTAATACCAACCCTACCGTTATTACTCGAGTGGGCGTGTATATAGACAAATGTTTAGAATTAAGAAGGAGTCTGATTGTTTAAGTTATATTTTCGTTTTTATTTTTTTGTGTATATGCCCCTTGGGCTTTTGAAATACACTGATCTATCTATCTATTCTCATATTTCCGTATTTTCAGATTCTGGATGAGTATATTGATATAATCTCCCGTATCCAAGTTACCATCGATGGAGGAGCCACTACAATAGATTTCTCTAAAGCTTCATACGTAGTTCAAAATATGGCAAATGCATATTCTAAGAAAGTTGACCTCTTACTTCAGCTGGTTGAAAAAATCAGGGACGACCTGAGAGTGTACACGTAAGTCTCCTTACTTTTAGGGAAGTAGCCTGTACCTTAGCTCAGTTCATTGCTGTTGAGTGGATTCTTTTATTGCATTGGCTTAAGTATTTTTCTGCGCAGTTTGGGTGAGGGACTCTCGTACGAATCGTTCTGTGTCAAATTGCCTAAGTTTGAGCTTAGACATTTGTTTTAGTTTTCGATTTCTCAGCTTTAGTGCCAAGTGTTCTCCTTTAACAAAAATAATTGCAAAACTTCCGAAAAGTGGGAAAGACTCTTTGCACAGTGTATTCTAGTCATTTTTCTTGAGAATGAATTGGGCAGTCTAAGGGGAGGTGACAACAACATGTTTGTCTGCACCTACAAGCGGTTATGGTCCGGTTCGGGCGGCCGACCTGAGCACATGGAAGATTGACTAAAAAAAATGAGAAGAAATGTGGCTTTAATCTTTCCGAGGCTCGTTTGCCTCCTGGTCCAGTCTTATCTCAATAGCTATTGGTAAGGACCCGTTTTGAAGTTTTCCTCGCTTGAAATTTGTAAGGATGAACATATTGTCTCAGATATTGGAAGGTTGCATATCCTTGAACAGGAATTGGAATTTCATTAATTCTTCGGACATACGATTATGGTTGGGGGAGGGGGGCGGGGGGACTGGAATTCCTGCCGAAATTTTCTGCACCATCATCAGTTCCATACGGAGAAGTTGAAATTTTGTAGTTTAAAAATGAACGTGCGGAAAAATCGGCCGGTTAAGATACTTATACTCGCCGGTGCGGAAAACTAGGAAATGCATGATCCATGTTCTTATTTTCGTATTCTTCTTCCATAAGATAGGACCCTTGATCTAGTGTAATTCTTCTTTGACATATTTCGATGTTCGGAGCCTTGTTTTGGACATTGAACGCGTGAGATTTAAGTTGCGGTTTTTTAGATTCATTTCTGTTTCGTCAAAGTTTGTGGTTTGGCTCTTGTTTTGTCTTAACTTTCGTTTATTGAGTTCCTTTTTCGGAAACCGAAACACTAGTCAAACTTCATGAACTACATTTGCGAGGTAGTTCGTAGTTTGAGTTCGAAACTACAGTAAATGGAATGGACAAATAAAAAGTGTGAAGCAAAACTTTTTTTTTACAAAAAACGCTCTTAAGCGAAACTACGCCGAAACTACACAAAAAATAATGCAACTTTAGGTCCTTGAGCTCTACTGGTGGTGGCAGAGAACGAATCGAAGTGTAACTGCAGCTTCTAAATATTCTTTGAGCCCAAGCTGACATTGAAACATATATTCAAATAATGTATACAACGGATACGTCAGCTACGATGCTTCATCAGCGAACCTGTCACAGGTTTGTTTCCTTCCTTGTGACAGGTTTGTTTCCTTCCCCGACGTTGACCCTGAAGATTGACAGCCTGACGAGGACCCGTGCCAAGAAGGGCCGAAATATCGCTGATGAAGCATCGTAGCTGACGTATGCGTTGGATACATTATTTGAATATATACTTCAGCTTCTGTCCCCATCTAAGAAGTGGACCCGCGAGGGGGCTTTAATATCTATCACCTTGGTCATTTTATACCTTCTACTCTAGTATTGGTGACAACCCTACCGGTGAAAAGAATGCAGACGGAAAACCGAAACGAACAAGAAAATGTCCGCAGCGGCTTGGATTCCAAGCGGAGGATTTTAACATGGACTTCGGGCGAGAGGTTGGACCAGCCGCAAGTAAGCTCACCATCACCATCAGTACTATAAAGTAGTACGAAAAAGTAGCATGCAGTACTAACGATGCTACTGCATGCTTCTACTTCAAGACTACCGTGTTACTGCATACTACTATATGCTACTATTAGCAAGACTGGATGCTTCTATGGCAAGACAGGATGCTACTACATACTACTACATAAGATTGGACCGGTCTGAGGCACATTAAATGATAGAATTCTTTGCTAATACATAGTATTACATGCAACTTTTTCGTACTACTACCATACTACTACGCAGGCTACAAATTTTTCATCGGGATGTGTTAGGTCTATATACACTTAGAATTAGTGCTCACCTAGGAATTAGACTTTCTGTAAAGCTTCGTGCAAACACAGTCCGATAAGATTTCGTATGCGACTTTCGCGTCGCTATTTGGAAACGTGCATGCGATGCGTCAAAACTGCCAAGCGAAGGATGGGATTTGTATGCGAAAATCGGAATGTGTGCATGCACCTTAAACTCTTCTGATAACCTCTGTTTACTGAAATGCCATCTTAAATTTCCCAAGCACCATCCAAAAATGCTGTAATTTGTGATGATGGACTTTGGCTAAATGTGTAGATTTTAGCGCTTTGGAAAATGGCAAATAGCTTTATCGCATTGTCAGAAGTTTCATTTCTTTTAGGACGCGCAATTCGAGGTAAAGCACTATCTTTTGACGTTGTACGATATTTCCAGTACACCTTTGAAGCATTATTTTGCGCAATGAGCAACGTTGCAAATCATATTTAGAGTCGTCTGGAATGTCAACTGTCATCAGAGGATAAGGTTGCTGGTACTGTGATAAACAATAAGGAGTTGGTTGTAAGCAGTGGCAGCGTCTTTTGAGGCCGTCTTTAAGAAACTGCTTTGGCTCAGCTTAGTCGACTTTCTTCAGTAAGTGGACGAAAATGGTACTGTCCAGAGCTTAAGGATATCCAGAGAAGGAGGCCCTATGGTAACTCAGATCACAAAGGGGAACCCCCCACCGTTAAGGCACTGTCCCGACACTCTGACCCATATCCATGACATTTACGAGCCGTAACCTTCTCTTTCGACGTAAGTTTATACCAAAAACACTTTTTTCACTTTAGGAAAAAAAAAAGAAAAACAGGCATACTGTCGTCCGTTTGTCCAGCCAGTAAACGACAACTAATGTCCGTCAAAAATCACGATATCGTTCCACCAGATCAGACCGTAGCCAAGGAGAGGGAAAGGCAATAGTTCACGACACTCCTCCACCCCTCGGCTCTTCACTCGAGAGCTTTTGCCGTATAATTTTTAAAGAGTGTTTTAAATCGGCATTCATAGCTATCAAGCACCAGTTTTATATCTTCGGTTTATCCAAATAATGTATACTAAATAAATAAATCGTTTATTCATTAAAAATCTTGCTCACGGCGTGTGCCGACTAACTGATTCCAACGTCAACATTATTATCAATATAAATAAAAAAAAAAGGCAAGCTTAACAACTTCATACAACGGGTACGTCAGCTACGATGCTTCATCGGCAATATTTCGGCCCTTCTTGGCAAGAGTCCTCGTCAGGCTGTCAATCTTCAGGTCCAACGTCGGGGAAGGAAACAAACCTGTAAAAAAAAAAATATTAAAACTTTGTTTCATTTGTTTATTAAACTATTTTATGAATTTCAAATTACAAATCCACATTTTATATTTTAATCATTTCTTCTATAATTCTTACTAAATCATATTTTCTTTAACAATGTTTATCTTATCTTTTCTTATCTGCAAGAGCGTAATCCGTCACCACTATACATATTAACTCCAACCGTACTCAATTGCCACAAACACGCAACCACGATATCTACAAACAAGCCTATCTCAAGTTCAAACTTCAGTATTTTGAATTATGACCTATATTACAAATTCAGATTTAAATATTTTTTACTTACGTAATTTTTATTTTTGAGCAATTAAATTTAAATTCCATGGGCCAAACCAGGTACTTCTACCCAAAAAAATTATCATAAAAATCAATTTTCACTTCCTGTTTCGAGGATCCCTTCCTCCATAGGGTTCCTTTCCATCAGTGGCATAAAACTCAACACATTTACTTAAAACAAGTTCCCCTCTTCGACCCATAAAAACCAACAAAACAACAACAACAACAAAAAATATTTTTATATATATCGCTAGTTTTAAGACGTTTTTTACATTTTCTGTTTCTCTAGATAAGAATCTTCGTAGAGTTGACCCCCAAGAAGCACGACAAAACGCGAGAAGTTTCCCCTTCATCGCTCTACCCCCGTGGTATTTGAGTAATCAGAATACAAGCTCCGTTTCGGATGGTGATGCCCCGGGTGCGAACAAGACCCCGTTACAAGCCCCCAATGGTGACATGATTGGATACATAGAAGACTTTAGGTAAGATGACGAGGTCTGTCACAGTCTACTGCACTACGCCCTATTTGAAAAACCGTGCTCAAACGCTCGGGCATGATGGCAGGGTTGAGCATTGTACTCATGTGTATCCCTTATTACCCAGAGGGGTACCGGTATACAGTACTTTAGTATAAACCAGGATTTCTTTCCAGCTGTCGGTGTAGATTAGATTGGCACTTCCAGCTTACTACTATCAGAAGTTTGGTAACGGTTAACGGAAGGATCTTTGGTTGGATGTTACCTGTACATGTTACAGAATTGTTCTTATATCACCTTTTAAGTTTTAGGTTTCCTTTAAAAGCAACATTGCAAATCATTTTTACTGTATATTTTACGTAAACATGACACTTAAATTTACTCACAGCCGACGTTCAGAATATCTACGGCCGTCCTCACAGCGCAAAATTCTACTATGACGCGGAAAATTTGAATCTCAATACAAACGCGGCTTTTCAGTGGTTCAGGTTCAGGTTCTTTTATTTCGAAAATACTTCTTGAGAATATATTTTGATCACTGTGGGCCGGCAGGGATACGAGCTCGTTAGCTCGGCCCCATTTTAAACACTGACTATATGAACATTGTATAAATGAGTCATTCCTCTGTAAATACACACACAAAAGAAAGAAAGACTCGTTCCATTCCGTATACTTACACACGTCATACCAAACTCTCCACACGATAACATAAAAAATAATAATAACACCAAATCGTGGTGAAAGAACGCTAACTTTTTCTAAAACAAAATTAATAATTAAGGGTTGGGGATTTACCGGGATAACATACACGTGAACGTATCATACTTTAATATCAGTATTCTGCCAACAGATGAGTTTTAATTTTCTTTTTCAAAGTGATTAATGATCGGTCCTGTTCAAAAAGGTCAGTGGTCAGTGATGAGCTCGAGGAAGGTGGCTCACTGCGTGAACAGTTATTTTTCGTAAATCGTTTTCGTCAAGCATACAACACAGATACAAACGCATAGGTGTACAAACAAATCAGACAGGGAAATTGCACTGTTTGAAAATCGGTTATCGTGAATAGCTGAGCAACGAAGTAACGCATTTTCATCGGGTCTTCAAGCCTTTTTAAGTGAATTAGTCATGGGTAACTAGATTGTCCTTACCTTGGACCTTATCCTCCTGTGCCTCCAGAGACGCCCAGGGCGTCCAAGAAGAGTCTCCAGTCGTCTCTGAAACTTGCGGCTGCGACGATGTCTTCCCACTCCGGCTGTAATGAGGCATGAAATTGCCGCAGGTCGCTGTTGTAGGTACGACGAAGTGTGTTTTTGGGTCTTCCTCTGCGGCGGGTGCCTTCGGGTAACCAGGAAAACGTGGACTTGGGGATTCTGGAATCGTCCATGCGCAGCACATATCCGAGGTAACTCCATCTGCGCCTTCGTATGGTCTCAATGAGGGACGGTTCACATTTGATGGTTCTTATGTGCTCATTCGTTAACTTCTGGGTTCAGTGGATGCCAAGAAGTCTCTGGAGGCACATGTTTTCAAACGACTGAATTCTCCCCTCTTGGTTTTGGTTGAGATGCCATGTTTCAGATGCATAGAGGAGGACGGCCAGGACATTGCTGTTAAATAGGTGAAGCTTAAGCCGGAGGGAGAACTACATGTCCTATTACATCCCTTTTCAGTTAAACTTCAATAATTCCGCTGCTTGTTATTTCGAATGGCTGTGGAACTTAGCTTCATTTTGATGTTAGTGTTAACACCAAGGTTATTCCTAGAATGGCGTCTGATTTTCGCAACTGTCAGTCAGTTAGTTGGTGTGGTTGCCGTGCGTACGTTGAAATACCTAATTTTGTCTGTTTTTGTCTTTTTTCAGGGTTAACCGGCCGTTCGAATTCGTTACGTCTCTCCGAAAGTTTCGCAACTGTCAGTCAGGTTCTGTGGTGGTTGCCGTGCGTGCGTTTAAATGCTTAATTTTTATTTTTTCAGGGTTAACCGACCGTTCGAATCCACATCCGGTTTCGTTGGCTATAACTTCTTAGATGACGATCCCCAAGGAAACCTGCCATGCAACCCCTTGATCCTACCCACCCAGCCCCCAGTGTCCCAACTGGATGCTTCCCAGCCTCCTCACTCACAACCGGAAGATGAGCTACCGATGGATGTTAGTTTATCTCTGGATGGCGATGCTGAGGCTGAGTTTCCGGATCCGCCGGACTTTGGAGGGGACCTTGAGGGAGACGTGCCGGAGCCGCCACCGCAAGAGAAAATCTTGACTGAAAGGTAAAGGCAAGCTTATATTTCAATGCTCTAACATATGTGACTCCTTTCAAACACGGATGGTTTCCTTAAATATTTCAACCCCATCCCTACTGTTCCCAGTCTCGCTTGGCACCCTTGGTTTTTGATGAGAAACAGGGAAATACTTTTGGGAATACATTCATTCATATACGTAAGACAGGTCCTTTCGGTAGTAGTAGTAGTAGAATAATTTTATTTACAAGACAATTGAGGATCCATAAATAGCACAGCAAAAGCACTGCTTGCGAGGATGTGCTATTAAACAACACAAAAAGAAGAATTTTTCTTTTACTGAAGTAAGGGATAAGAGGATGAAACCATGTACCAAAGCACTCTACACAATTACTTACACTACAAAAAACATTATGTTTTGTAATCCCAAAGCAACAACAAAAAAAGTAAATACAAAAAAAAATATAGAAAACTTTCCTTAATCCATTTCGAAAGTGTACCTACCAAGCAACTCCAAACGTAGCGTATAGTCAAGAACATATAAGCCAATAGAACCTCCGTCTTTGGTCCCGACTATGGTATGGATACCCGGCACTGAGCTTAGCTAGAGGTATTTGCTGGGCTTTCAGTTGCTGCCCGTCTACTTCCCTCTTCGCCGTTGCGCATATTAGAGGAATTAGTGCAGGAGGCGCGCTGACCCGCTTTGCAGCGCGTCCAGACAACCAATCGGCTTTTACTTTGGAAATCTCTCCTTCGGGGCTTTACTGCGATATAGCTGTTCTTAGCGGTAGCGAATTGTTATATTCCGCGTAGCTCTTGCCCTCCGGTCGTTTGCATCAGGGATATATTCGACTCCGCATGGTCGTATTACAGAGATAGGGAGACGGACGTTCTGTTACTTATTTGTTCTTGATATAGTGAAGTAGTAGTGATTCGACTAGGAACCGGTGATGCCAGTCTATGAAAAGAAGTCAAAAGGGTTTCAAGTAAAAAGTCGAAAGCTATGTTGGTGGCGTAATTAGCTTTACTGTTGACGATAATGATCAATAGTAGGAGTATTGAAAAATAGTGTGAAGGAAAAAAAAAAAAAAAATCATTGCCTATAGCAAAATGCTTCAGTGTAAGAAAATCTCTTCTTTACAGGGACGGGAATGCGAGAAGGAATGAACCCCGAAAGAAAGCTCCTCCACCGATTCCGGTTAAACCGAAAATCGAACCGTGGGCGCGGTTCGATCCATACGAAAAAGGGTCAGACGAAAGACCTACTAAACCCGGAAAAACGACTTTGCTTCCGGATGGATTGAAACAGATAAAGGTAAAATCATCCATTAACTCTCCTGCATTTCGCCAACCTTCGAAACCCTACCGGACCAACAAGATGCGTTTGTTGTCCGCAGCGGCATTTAACGCAGGATCGCTCGATATGCATCAGATTTCTTTACAGAAACTAGACGTCTCACAGTTGATGATTTTTCAGTGAACTTTACATGTTTGTTTTTTACCTTAAATTTCCTTGAATCATACTTCCAGCCAGATAAGGTGGGGTGATCCTCCTATAGAGTCTCTTGCTGGTTTGTAGCTCGGTTGATGCATGTTGTTGTTGCATCAGCTCATTGGCATCCAGAATAGCCGACATTCAGCATGTTTCCAGTCGTCGCTACGCCTTTTGAAGCCATCCAGGGTAGAAGCGTTGATCGTTTTTTTCCGAACGGCTGTTCCAGAGTGAGGAGAAAAAACTGTGCCGCTCACGCCTTCTCTTTCTTCTTTTCTTCCTTTTTTTGTACATGAATGAATCCTGCCACCCGTTACGGACAGTGCTGTCTTAGGGTAAAGTTAGTTTCAATGAATAAATTTGTTTTAGTTTCCGTACCAGTTTATTAAGAGACACAGGGACATAGAAACCGTAAGTTCGTAGTTTACCTGAAATCTTGACTGTTCTTCATTCAGGTGAGTCACAGATTGTTCAAGGTATATGTGCAGCAATTTTGATTTTGTCTTTTATGTCGCTGTCACTACTTCTTGTCCCAAAAATTATTTGGCACTTTGAGATTCTTAGGGACCTTCAAGGTTCCTGAGATACGGCTCTGACATATTGCGGAAAACCCGTTAAATTTCATTAATGAGCTCGAATGTCATTCTGATTTAGCAGGAAGTGATTTCCTGCCAACAAACAGTCAGCCCGTTTGTAATGTCGTAGTCTAATTGATACTGACTAGTTCTTGCTTTAGGCTTGGTCTACGTAGGTGTGCCTATATCCATTACCTATATCTGATGATAGGCTTACGAATATCACCAAATGTCCATGTTTCCGAGCATACCGACCATGTTCACCCGAGGTCATGGCGGACGATTCTCCAGAATTGAAGTCATGCTCCGGACTGGGTGCCGCCGCTTAGTGAACAGGATGGCGCATAACGGTAGACGATGGGTTGGTCGGCGGTTCAGTGCCCAATTGCAACCTTATGGTACGTTTACACACTGCGTAAATCCGAGCATCTTTTGAAACACGAGCGTATTTTAGGCATGTATTTGTGCTTGAAAAGATCTCTTGTAATACGGACGTATTTGAGTTTTTATAATTTGTTTATCAGTCAATTCCTGTACTAGCCTAACTGAAACTTACAGCAGTCAAACTTGTTCTATTCACACAGGGCGAGAAGTCGTCCCAGTCGTCAACCATCAACGGCGTGCACTCCAAGGTTCAGCGGTACATACAGTCTCTGCTTTTGTCGAAGCAACACCAGAATATTTCTGCCAAGTTACAGAAAGTAATGGTGCTCGAGTTCGCAGAAGAATCTGCCAGCAATCTCGCTGAAACAGAGAGGCGAGCGAAGAAACTGAGAAAGCAAACACCCGCTAACTACGAATTAGATGCGCAGGAACCAGATTTTGAAGAGGATTTGGATCGGCACGAAGATTTCGGTAGGTCTTTTACCTTTGAGGTACGTGAACACACAGTCCGATTTTCGCATCCGGGGGCGAATTTCCTCCTTCGCTTTGCAGTTGTGACGCATCGCATGCGGGTTTCTCGATAGTGACTCGAATTTTGCATGCATATTTTTAGATGCGAAATCTTGTCGGACTGTGTGTGCACTTCAAGGTCTACTTCACGCGTTGGAAGTCGACTATCCGAACGAAAAAACGTGTTTTCACGAGTGCCGAAAATCGACAGTCGTTAGGTTGAATGCCAGGACAGACTAGCACCAGTCATATCATACATGGAAAATTGCGCTGAAGAGGAAAGTCAGCTAAGATTTTTCGGCCATGAGTTTATGGCGGATAGGATTCGCAGTCAGCTTGGCTAAAGGAGTCCTTACAAGCCATAACACCAAGACAAATAAGCACAAGCAACTCCTTCTCCCTATCTCTGTAATACGACCATGGGGAGTCGAATAGATTCCCGATACCCTGCTGATTCAAACGAGCGGAGGGTAGCAGCTACGCGGAACATCATAATTCGTTACCTCTAAACAGCTATATCGCAGTAGAGCCCCGGAGAAGAAATTTCGAGAGTAACAACCGATTGGTTGTCTACCATTGTGACGTCACGTGTGGCACTGTAGAGTAGGTCTTGGATGCCTGCTGCAGTTTTTCCTCTGATATGCGCAGAGGCGAATAGGGAAGTAGACTGTCATCAACAAAGCTCAGCAAGTACAACCAGCTCTGCTCAGTTTTGTCGGGGTATCCGTAGTCGCTGCATGGGGACTGCAGGTAGTTTGTCCGCTGGCGTACGGATAATTGTGTTGCGAGAGCTTTTCTCCTTTTTTTTTTTTTTTTCTAGCACTGATTTCAGCTTATTGCTAGAAACTGGTAAAGGTCTACCCTCTACAGTTTTTACGGAAAGTGTGGACTACAGGCCGGATTGATGAATATGACATTACATTTTCGAAAGCTCCGTAGAACTCTTGCATGGGGTCAAAAATAATGTTTTTGCTTGCCCTCGAGCTAGGCCCGGTATGGGAAGTGAAATGGAGTTGTATAGCCCATGTCAGAGAGGAGTAGCTGGACTTGTGCAGCCAAGCTTTCTTTTCATCAAACCATGTTCCTGCTTCCGAGTGGAAAGCTCCGTTCTAGCAGGCAAGCAGGCAGACACCAGTTTCGAATTGACGATAGACTAAAACCTGTAAGTGGTAAATATGTGCGGCAGTTCCCCGGCCCCACAGCCAATATATCTTATTTGAGCGATAAATACAAAATTTACAGAAACGAAAAAGTGGTATTTTCCCATTGGTCCGAAACTGCTGCCATCTATTGTTTCTACACATTTCCAGTCGTAAGTTCTGCTCAGAGTATCATTCCATTCTTTGCACTTGGGATTGAGGAAGAGAAATGGTATCACATGTGGCTCTTAAACTTTAGAAATTCTCTCATTGACAAAGAAATCAGAGCTTATCCTTTGCTTCTTTCTAAGTGGTGACACTAGAAAGTTGGCCTTCGCCCTAACTTTTGAACTATTAGATAGAATCTTTTTTTCAACCGCAATCGATAGTCCTTGATGAGCTGATCAAAGTAGGCTATATGTCATCCGTTTTTTGATAAATATTCCTTCATGACTTTAGTGGTAGGGTACAAACTCAAACAAAGAATAGTCGGAATCCAATGGAACCCAACCGTAATCATCTTCGGTAGTGAGGGGTTCCGACTTTTCCTAGTTTGTGTACCTATTTTGTTTATGCTGCTTTTGATGATAAGAAAAATTTGATTCATGTCATTGTCAAGAATCGGTTGCTAAAGCATTGTCATTTTCATGAGATGCTAGAATCGTCTATGGTGATGGTCTATCACTGTACCATAGAATTAAGTGTTAACGCAACAGATACAAATGATAATGTAAAAAAAACGACATAGTTTCGTAAGGACTATGGTATTTTGATCCTGAAAAGTTACGGATAGCCTTATAAGACCAATTAGGTTATATAAGATATATGTTCCAAGTTTTCACCAGTCACGATGTCTACGATTGAAAAAGATAAAGTTCAACTGGCTGCAAGGTCAATTTAGTCCCTACTTCCGATATTCTGTTATTCTATTTTTTATAAACGCTGAGGGATAGCCTTGTTACTGCAGAAAAAATCTTCTTAGATTGGAACATACCATTTTGAAAACCTCGATGGGTTGACAACTTCAGCCTTTAACCGCTAGCGAAGAAACAAAACCAAAGTGCAACACTTAGTCGGCAAAGCCGAACAAAGGTTGCTGCAACACTTTACGTTGAACATCCAGTCGGATCGCATGTTCTCGCTACATCTACGGTCTGTCGGAGTCTCGGTCTTTAGGAATTTAAGAAACCGATTTTTTAGATGATATGCTCCACGACCCCGGTCTCATGCGAGGGGATTCCTTCACGCAGGATGATGGACCGCTTCCGGATGATAACAACGTTTTCGAAGCGCTCCAACATTCTCGCTTAAATGCCACCCTTAAAGAGGAGGAGTCGATATCCTATGAGAATCTAGTGCAGCTAAGAGTGGCTGAATATATGGCACAAGCCCAGGTATGTAGCAAGACACGCGTAGGCTTAGGCACCTTATGCCGTGAGCAGAAATTAATATCCGCTCTAATCGCGTGAGCAGTTTGGAAGCTTAGAGGCACTTTTGGTGTAGCTTGAAGAAAATGGCATCTAGAATAGCAACTACAACAAGTGCGCAAGCGCTCAGACGTGGAGTGTAAAAGTAAAATGTTTATCACATTTATATACAAACAGCTTTAGAACCAAGACATTTCTCTTCCCCAATAACCAAACAAGTATTGAAATAACGTTGTAATCACCCCCTTTTAAAAGCTTTAAATGTAAACAAACCGCCTGTATAAATCCAAAGAAATGTTGAAGATTTTGCACGAATAGCATTTGTTCGAACACTGAATGGTCTGCCTGCCAGTCCCACCCTTGAAACATTTTCCATTAGCAAGGTAATAACAAGTGCAATAAACCAATTCGTAGCAGACTAATGCCCCCTTTGTCACAATTCATTAAGAACGGCATATCATGGATCATATGACAAAACAGTCCCGTTTCCAACTGTTCATTAAAGATTAAAGTACGTCGCGTCGTCTTATTTGTTGATTTACACCAGATCCTCATCCATAGACATATCTCCCCAAATATACAAGAGTTGGACTTGAGAGCTGTCATAGACGAACCTAACTCATGGGAAATCTGGGCCCAGCTGCCCATGAACGGGAGGGGGAGGGGGGGGGGTGGTCGGGACCCATCAAAATGCGTATTTACACCATTTTTCCTCAAGTATATCAGCTTAGAGTTTGATTCCAGTCACGGGCCAAAAACTTTTTTCATGGGCAATTTTGGGCCCACTTGCCCATGAACGGGGAGGATGGGGGTGGTTCAACTCTCCCGGTCCCTATGATCCAAAAGCACAAAGGAATTTCATCGCCTTATCCCCAGTTATTGTCTAATTAAAAACATAAAAAACGGGCAATCTGGGCCCAATTGCCCCTAAACCAGGTGGGGGTGGGGTTTGGGACAAGCAAAAAGTATAAAGAGACCCCAATGCTCACAATCCTACCAAGTTTCAACTTGATACCTGTTGATTCCTGGAAAGGGTAACGAACTTTACTCCTGGGCAATCTGGGACCAGTTGCCCATGAGCGGGGTGGGTGGGGGAGGTACAACTTTAAAAGCAATTTTCCAGACCTAGGATCTACACGTCCAAGGAATTTCATCGTCCTATATCCAGTTCTGGTCAAGTTATGAACTTTATCCACTGGGCACTCTGGGCCCGTTTGCCCCTGAACCGGGTTGGGTTGGGGGGTGGGACCCCCAAAAGGCACAGCTAGACCCCAATACCCACAAGGTCAGTTCTCATCGAGCGTCCGTACCAGGTGGATGTACCGTGCACGGCGCCTTAGCTCTATAACCTTGTTTGAATTATGCAGTCTTAAAGCAGAGTGCTTTTATTTCAACGTTCAACAGTCTTAAAGCAGAGTGCTTTTATTTCAACGTTTTTGGAAAGACATTATGTCGAAACCTACAAGGCACATATGCCCGGAGTGCAGACTACGCGCCGCTAGTGGCACGGTTCAGTGCAGTCGGTGCGAACAGTGGCTACATCCAAAGTGTGCAGGAATAACGACCGAGGAGAGGAAAAAACGCGGTGAGTGGTACTGTTTGAACTGTCAGTCTGCCGTTCCGCTGAACGATGTTTCTGAACCACCAATAACGCCACGCTCTCTCCCTCCTGCCAAGGTACCACGTTGCACTCCCAAATCCTCGCTAAAGCCAGCTACGCCGAAGACAGTTTCAAAGAATCAAGTCTCCCAAGCCCTCCCGTGTGTTGATTGTGAAAAGTATACCAAACAATTAGCTTCCCTCCAAGAAAAATACAGTATACTTCTGCAGAATCACTCAAGTCGTGAAACAGCGATCGTCGAATTGCAAAAACAAGTTGAGATTTTTGCAAATGAACTGAGGAAGGGAAACGGCGAACTGTGCGAACGAGATTCAGAATTAAAAAAGCTGAGTGTGGAAATCAGCTCGCGTAATTCCCGTCTTCTTGACATGCAAGATGAGCTATCAGCCCTACAAAGTAATCAGTCGACACTTTCTGCGAAGATTCTCCAGTTAGAAGATGACGCAAAAATCAGCGAAGCAGTTATTTTCGCACTGAACAAACAATTGCCAGTTTTCAGTAGCTCGTACAAAGAAAATGAATGCGCTAACTCTGTGTTAAACCCGCACCCTGTGGATACTTCTGAAACCGCGCCAAAAGTCAGTGTGACGTCAAACGATCCGCAAAAACCTGCTTTCACCCTAGCAACCAAGCAAGCACAGCAGAGCGACGCGAATGCTGTAACATGTGATGATGACGTAGTTATCATCTTCGAGAAAAGTGCTAGAGATGAGAGGAAAAACAACTTAACAAAAAGTGGAAAAGCAAATGTGATATGCAACTTTTTTGATCGCGGTTGTTGTAAGTTTCGTAAACGATGTAAGTTTTTACACATATGCCGTGGTTTTATTTCGGGTGTCTGTAAATATGACAATTGTACTTTTGACCATGTCGACCTTTGTGCCTTTTTATCATGTTCTGACAGATCTTGCAATTTTGCCCATGTACCGGTAATGGTGGAGGGTAGGCCTACGACCCAGCCTTTTTTAGAGCAGCGCCAGAGCTCGCGCCTGAGGCATTCAAGACTTCCGCCTTTTCTCCCCGCCGGTCAGGTACCTTTCTACCCCCCTTCGCGCTCTCCTCCCAACCTCCCGGGAAAAACCTACGCGCAAATATGCGTGCAACCTTACCGACCGAGCACATCTCATTCCAATCCCATGCCTGTAACGAACCCACCTATTCCTCGTTTTTGTATCCCTTACCCCCCACCACTTACCCACCAATTGGCCCCGCCCCGGTTTCCGACTTGTTAGAGTTTTCCCCCTGTGTGTTAGTTTCGAATCGTTTTAGTCCCCTTGATATTGAAGTGTGTGCCCCTGAGTCTCAGGTTTCTAAAACCCCCTCAAAAGTATCAAAGATCCCACCAAAAAAGTTAGAACGTTGCCAATTTAAAGAAAAATCACAGGAAAAACCTGGTGATTATTATCAATTCCCGTCTTTCCTGTATTCAAATGCTGAAAGCTTAAACTCTGACAAGATGGCAGAATTGGAAGGTACTGCGTCGATCCTCAGTTCGGATATCATAGCAGTCAGCGAAGTACAACGCCAGAATAAAAATCATCTGAAAATAAAAGGTTATTCCGAGTTCATTAAGTTGCGTACGGAAACAAACTCACTGGGAAGTAAAGGAGGCGGAGTAATGTTGCTATGTCGTGAGACATTGGCTCCTAGTCAAATACAAGTTCCGTACATTGAAGAAGATGATGAAATCTTATGGGTATACGTCAAACCAAAACGGCTTCCTCGGCAATACTCCAACTTGGCAATCTGCGTTTTCTACTATTCACCTAATCAGAGTGCCGACGCAAGAAGAAATTTCTTGGAGAAACTTCAGTTAAGTACCGATTTTGTTACCTCTAAATATCCAAACGTCGGGATTTGTTTAATTGGTGACAAAAACGATTTAAATCTAGGATACTTTCTGAAAGGCCAAAGCCTGAAACAGGTTGTTGATTTTCCAACAACGAAAGGTGGAACCCAACTAGACGTCATATGTACGAACCTGGATAATTTTTACAATAATCCAACTGAGCTTCCGCCGCTTGGGGGAAGCTACCATTATATGTTGGAATGGCGACCTTTATCTTCGTTTAAGGTCGATTACACAGTTACAACGGTTACGCATCGACCAATAACAGACAATGGTCTGTTGGAGTTCGGGAATTGGCTTTTAACTGAAAAATGGTTTGATCAAAAAGATGAAAATGGTGTAAGTGAAAATGCTAAAAATTTCCAAAATAAACTCAGAAATAAGTACGAACAGTGTTTTCCAGAAAAGACTTACAAGAGATGCTCTACTGATCGACCATACATTACGGCTGCCATAAAAAAGCTTATTCGTCGAAAAATTAAACTGTTCAGGGAGGGAAAAACGGAGGAAGGTAAGAAGCTGAGAAACAGAATACGAAAAGAAACTAGAAATGCAGCAGCAAGTTTTTATTCAAATAAAGTTGGAATTCTGTTTCAGTCTAAACCTAGTAACTGGTACAAAAATGTTAAGCGCCTTTGTGGTAAAAGTGAGAAATCAATGGATTTTAACCTTGATCAAGATGATAAAAGCACAGCAAATCAGTTAAATTCCCATCTTTCAAAAATAGTCCAATCACTTCCCCCTCTTGTTATTGAAAGTATCCCCCAAGAACCAGTTGATGAGAAAGAAGTACCAAGAATTTCACGCGACGAAGTTTCAAAAAAGTTAAGTTCTTTAAGACGTACTAGTGTAACCCCTGTTGACATACCCGTCGAGTTAATCAGGGCTTTTCCCAAGGAACTGGCAGGTCCACTTACAGATATTTTTAATTCAATTTCCCTTACAGGTACATACCCTGAAATTTGGAAAGTTGGTTATATCACGCCTATCCCGAAGAAAGGAGCAAAAAATGATTTTGATGGGACTAGACCTATTACTCTAACACCAGTTTTTAGCAAAATTTACGAGAGTTTCGTATCCACGTGGTTGAAAGCAGAGATAATGTCGCAGATCGACCCGAGACAATTCGGGAACCGTCCTAAAACTTCAACCAGTCATTACTTAATTAGTCTTATTGATTTTATTTTAAAGAATTTGGACGACCCTAATAAGTGGATTAACTTAATAACCATAGATTTTAGAAAAGGTTTTGATCTCATTAATCATACAATTTTGATAAAGAGACTTATCGAAAAGTTCAAGGTCAGTCCTTTTATTGTAAATATTTTAGTTGGATTTTTGAAGAATAGAAAACAAACAACGAAGTACAAAAACGTGTTCTCTGAACTATCGGATATTTTCTGTGGTGTTCCACAGGGAACTTTACTTGGACCTATCCTGTTCCTTGTAATGATGAATGATATAGCGCAAGAGCACCCAGATCGCTGGAAATTTGTGGATGATTTAAGCATAACCGAAGTATGCTACAGAAACATTAAAAGCAAAGCTGCAGGCATAATAGAAGACATTAAAGATGAAGCCAAGTTGTTGGACATGCAGGTAAACGAAGATAAAAGTGCAATTTTAACCTTTTCCTTCCTCAAAACTAGCATTTCCTTTGAAGAAACACTGCCTTCTGGTTTACAGGTACAGAAGCTAAAGCTCCTTGGTGTAACAATCACGTCTGATCTTAAATGGGAGGACAACACCAACGTAATGCTAAAGCGTGCAAACGCTGGTCTACAGCTGTTAAAACTTCTGGCTAAGTTCCAAGTACCTAATTCCCATCTTGTCCGAATTTACGTTTCTTTCATTCGGTCCACTTTGGAATATGCGGCTGCTGTTTGGCACTTTGCCCTTACTGCCGAACAGACACAACAAATAGAAAGAATACAGAAACGTGCACTCCTAATAATAAGTCGTGAGCCCAAAGTTCCCCATTCTGCTCTCCTAAAAAAGTTTAAGATGGAAACCCTTGAGAGTCGGAGACTGCGGCTGAGCCTAGCGGTTGGTCATAAGCTCCTCCACCATCCTGTTCTATCCGATATCCTTCCTCCTCCTTATGAAAACACAAGAAACCGACAGGAAAGGGTCGCAAGTTCAAAGGTTCCAAAGTTGTCCCCCGTACCTGCAACACATACGCGATACCAGAAAAGCTTCGTTCCGAGTTTCACAAAAATTTATAATGATGGTGGTAGCTGTCTGTGATATTATTCCAACGTCCGTGTTCTGTTTTTGGTTTTCATTTATGTATTATAACAGGTCTGTGATGACGAATTGATGATTAACTGTATAGATTTTAAAATGTGCATTATGCTTGACGTAATACCCAAATTTGGCATTGCCATGATAGTGGTTGTTTGAAATAAAATTCGTTATGTTATGTACGTTATGTAAGTGTACCAAGTTTGAACTTGATACTTGCACTGGTTCATGAGCTATGAGCTCCACAAAATACGGTGAAAACCGAAAGCCGAAAGCTGCTACAGCTCTCGCAATAGTGGATTGTTCCAAGGAACACTCCACTAAAAACTACAAATTGTTTTCAAAAAACAATAGGAAAGGAGTGGACAGGCAAGGAGTGGATCTGACTGGAAATCTGAACAAGACAGCACCCATGAAAGCGTATGTTACTAGAAATCCTACTCGCCTGCAGTCAGATTTGCAGGTACAATCTAGAACTTATGGAGCTACCCGAAAATTAGCAACTTGCACAGGCCGCCATTTGACACCGCTCTGTAGAGTTCCGGGTGGTGGCTCTCGATACGCGGATGGAATACGCTGTAAAAAAAAAACACCCCCCCCCCCCCCCCCGCCCACCTGGCGGTTATTTATTATTATTTAAGGGAAAAGTAGGAGGCCCTTGTTAATAGCTATTTATTTATTATTACAGGCGTTAAACTTTTAGCTTGTCGCCGTCGTTACACAAATACAAACAGATTACAAATACTGTACATACATTAACTGACACACTACAAAAGTAAACAAATTTTCAGACTATAAAAGCAACCGAGTAAAATGAGGTGGTCACTAACTATCCCACGCGTAAACATTTGTTGAATCTACAGCTTCTACTGCAGGAAACCGTTCCGCGGTTCAATTACCGTTTTAACGAATGAGTACTCGCCAATTTTGTTACGTGGTTTCGGAGGGTATTGATAGATAGATAGATAGATAAATCTTTTTATTCGCCAAAAACTGATCATGGCTCACGCCAAATTTGTTCGGTATAGTCATGTATATAAATGAACACACACATAATAGGCCTACGCATATACGGCTAAAAGGTCATAAATAACATGATAAATTTAAACTAGCAGCTCAGCTTATGCTTCGTTATACAACTTTAAAAAAGAAGGGACAAAACTCTTTGCAAACCTCTGGTGGGCACATTTAATCGGCTGCAACTTTTCAACCGTAGTAGCTGCCTTGCGAGGGAGCCTTTTTTGACAGCTTTTCAGAAGGGAAAATATTTTTGTGGATCGAGTGATTCAGAGATTTGACACCAAACTCCATGCAGAGTTTCAGCCTTCGTTCATGTAAGGAGGTAATTTCGAATTTACGTAGTAACTCTTCATAGGACCTCTCGGCCACCTTTGACGCTATGATTAGAGCTCTTTTTTGAATCTTCTCAATTCTGGCGGTCTGTTCGACCGTGAGGCCAAAATGCCAAACAGGGGCTCCATATTCTAAATTTGGTCGGATAAATGAAATGTAAATTTGGAACAAGTGTTTAGTGGGGGGCCCCATACCTGGACATGAGCTTCAGCATCTGGAGTCCGGCATTCCCTCGCTTTATCAGGCTGGTCGTCTGTGCTTCCCATTTTAAATCTTGAGTTAAAATTATCCCTAGGAGTTTAATTTTTTCTACTCTCAAGGAATCTGAAAAGGAATCTGAGTTTATAATGGTGTTGGCAGATTGTATGATAGTGACTGAAATAAAAAAATAACTAAAAATAGCTTAAAAAGCTGATACGTGACTGAAGGCCTTCACTGTCTCAACACACTCTCATAAGTTTCATAATGATGCGCTATTTCAACAATCATGAGACAACCCACTATATTTTATCGGTACAGGACATTTCAATCCACTATCTGCAGACGGTACAGGACATTTCAACCCACTATCTGCTAACGGTACAGGACGTTTCCTTTGTGACCTTTTAAGTGTTATTTTGTTTTGCTAAAAGTAACGGTGTAGCCATGTTTATCATCGAACAACATCAAAAGATAGTGGGTATCACGTTTCTGTTGAAACCTCGCATCCTTGTGTAAACACTATGATGAGCGTGTTCCACCCTTCTAACAATATTAACTTTTATAGTTACTATTTTCGTTCCAACCTCGTAAAAAGTTACTACGCTGACCGTTCAAGTCTTCTCGAAATAGTAACTAATAGTAACTATTTGCTTACCATGCTCGGGAGCGTAGTAATCGTGGTAACTACAAATCTGTATAACGTGATGAGCCGAATTAGCCCGTTGCATGACATTTTGCCGAAAATAGAAAAATGCGTTCCAGCCTTGACGCCAAGAAGCTAAAATTCGGGACGTCATGCGTAGTAACCGCGGTAAGCAAGGTGGAACACGCTCGAAACCTTAGACAGTGTGGTAGCAGAACAATACCACCCCCACTAAATCTTTTCAGGAATACCTTCAGCGGACGGACCTGGCAAAAAGAGTGGCGGAGTGGCACGAGACCGTCATGCCGCGGTTAGAAGCCTCGGAAAAGCAGCGGCATTTCGACATTCATGAATATGGAACCATGGTCCTCGACGGCTTAACCGAAAATATACACAAGGAGTGGGTGCATTTTGGTGAAGTGGTAAAAGGGAAGCCATCGACAGAGGTGGCGCGGCTTTTCTCCGCTACTTTGCAACTCGTAAGTAAAACTTCAGCCATGGGGTCATTGAGTAATTGGGTAACTTTCCATGTTCCAATCTAGTGCTTCCAAGCGGACTAGTTTCTGAAAGTCCCCATTTGTCACATTCGTTGCGTTTTTTTTTCTCAATTCTCCTCTTACTTCTCCTGTTTCGTGTTTTTGACTATTGAGATGAAGCGAATTCTCCTTTTCTATTTTTGTCAGAATCGAGAACAGGGATAGCTTCGCGATTCTGCAGAATCGATAAGTCGCTAGAAAGCAGGCAATGTAAAACTTCCATTGCTTGGGAAGCATATTTCAGATGTTCTACTCGTAAACTTGTGGATCTGTTTTACTCAGGTTTTTACTGTATCTGACACAAGCGCGATAATGAGACAATAGGGAATTTTCAGAAATTAGTCTGCTTAGAGCGCTGAACTGGAATAAGGTGAACTGCCTTTGTCGCATCCGTAAGTAAACATCAACGACGCCGACGAAATATACATCAACGACGCCCATCAGCTTCTGAAGAATCCCATGCCACAATACGCAGATGACTCGAAACTAATTGCCAATGCCTTTACGAACACCCTTCAAGAAGATCTCAACAGTTTAACTGACTGGTCAAGTGAATGGAAATTAGAGTTCAACCCAGACAAATGTCGTGTACTTCACTTTGGATACAATAACCCACCTCAGAAGAAAGGGACCTCGGAGTTATTGTGGACGACAAACTAAAATTCCACGCTCACACCAAAAAGGTAGTGGCTAGCGCCAATCAGACCCTAGGGATGATAAAACGATCAGTCGTATCCCGCAAACCAACTGTCATGCTGAAGCTCTACAAAGCTCTGGTCAGGCCCAAGCTGGAGAGCGGCAATGCCCTCGCCTCACCCTATTACAACCAAGACAAGAAACTAATCGAAGGTGTCCAGAGGCGAGCAACAAAATCCATCCAAGGCCTTAGAGCACTACCTTATGAACAACGACTGCAGAAACTGAAGATCCCGACACTTACTTACCGGCGGAAGAGAGGGGACATGCTACTAGTCTACAGAATCCTCAACTCTAATTGTCTCCCCTCCCTCTTCGCCCCCGACAACCACTCACGGACTAGGGGCCACTCCCGGAAACTGTCCAGAAGGTCCAACACCTCTCGTGTTCGCCAGCACTTCTTCAGTAATCGAGCTGTTCCTCTATGGAACAGCTTGTCCGAACCAACTGTCACCAGCGAAACACCCGAAGGTTTCAAAAAGCGACTCGACGAGGACTGGCGCGGACAGCCCTGGAAAAAGGACTGGTGCGCACCGGAAGCAGCAACCAGATCATAGCACCATCGTCATCCGCAAGCTACTCATCGGGATACAACATACTTATTGCTTGCAAGTGCAATTTAAGGTAATTTAAGGTAAAAGGTATTATATTGTGAAGGACTTGTAAGGAGCAGAGAAATCAGTCTAGTTGTAGTTGAATGTGAACAACACATGGGCCCGTGGTACTACGTATGTGAAAACCTTCTAATATTGTTTGTACGCCCTTACTTAGAATTAACAGTTCGTGTTTACGCTGGTACAGCCGGGGCCTATCAAAAGACCGGTGTCACGTACAGGTACAGGTGCAGAGCTAGTTTACATATTACACTGAGTTTGAGAGCATTAGGGAAAAATACCAGTGGAGGGTATTGTTAATTATCAGCCTGGACACCAGCGAGAGAATCCCGAAGGGTTACAAACTACCCGGCACCTGCTGTACAACCTTTCGCGGAGCCGACCGAAATCAGCACTGCCGGCACCGGTGCCGGCCACGAATTAGGCGCTCCAAGCTTCTAAACGGTGTCGACTTAATTGTATCGGAATTCCATACAGTCATGACGTACTCAGTGACGTCGCGTGATTTAGGACCTAACATAGGATTTGATTGCCCCTAGGTCGTTTTATAAATGTAAACGAGACCGGCGCCTCGCTGGCCACACGGCTATTAAAATATACATTCATTGACAGGAATAAACTACAATTTTTCGTTTTCTGAGGTAAAATAGATCAAATGGGTGTTACGTCGCGCTTGTATGAAATTACGATACAACTTAGAGTAGACCTTCTAAACATGCTGATTTTAATGCTCTAACACGTGGTAGCCAGTGCCAGCTGGTGGAAGCCGGAGCCAGCACCGACCGAGCACTTGCTGTAGGTTACAGTACACTGGGATCGAGAGTGGGCAACCCACGGAGATTCCATCACCCTTCGAGGCGACCAGAACATGAGTTAGGGTACAACTAAGATAGAAATGTGAAGTTTTGTAACTTTAGTCTATTTAGGCAAACGCAATGAATGTCGAACTGCGGCATGA
Source organism: Branchinecta sandiegonensis (assembly GCA_030848855.1). Classification (NCBI taxonomy): domain Eukaryota; kingdom Metazoa; phylum Arthropoda; class Branchiopoda; order Anostraca; family Branchinectidae; genus Branchinecta; species Branchinecta sandiegonensis. The sequence continues at coordinate 15,172,685 of JAUPMV010000003.1, read as the reverse complement.
TGGTGCTATGGCCATTGACACCCTCCACCTAAAGTTCCTGTCTTCGGACCGACACCACGAGAACATAGACGATGGAGAAGCTTTCCAACAGCAAAAGAAAAAGGGGAAGAGAAAGAACCACTAAGTGCATGTATATTTTTTTTACTTTTCGTACTTTCTGAGTTGAGAGTAGAACATTGATGTTAATCCAGAATCGCAGCGCCCGAAACTGCTCTCTGAGTACTAAAGCGTTTTTGATCCGAGTTCTCTGTGCGATTCTCCTCTTAATTCTCGTATTTCGGGTTTTTGGACCATTCAGATGAAGCGAATTCTCCTTTTCTTGCGTTTTTGTCAGAATCGAGAACGGGGAAAGCCTCGCGATTCTGCGATTCTCCTCTCTCCGTTCTCCTCCCTGATTGGTTAACAGAGTGCGGGTGTTCAATATGCATAAACAACGTATACCGGGTTGCGGACGAGCTGCCAAATTAGTGTTTTTGTCAAAAGCGAGAATGGAGACGCTCAAATTACCGTTTTCGCTCCTCTATAGAGGAGCAAAAATGGTAATTTGTACGAGAATGGAGAATTCAGAAGCGAGAACGGAGAACTGAGAATTCAGATAAAAAACGCAACTAATATCTACATTTGACTGCGTTAAAGAAGCGGTCGTTCCTATAGTGCCAATGCAACCTACTTCCATAATTGCATTCATTAGTTCTTAAACCCGGAGACCCAAATTTCGTATGTTGCATTCTAAACCCGCTACCGACACCTCCCTAATATTTGCACTTGCCACAATTCACTATTTTCCATGTGCATTATGCCCCCGATGAGTGTCCGCGTATCATGCTATCTAAGCGTAAACCCGGTTATCTGAATTTTGCCGAGTTTCTGCTACAAGTCAGTAGTCCTAGGAAAAGGCTTAAAAGAGCTAAAGCCGTGGATAATTTGTTAAAATCAGAGCCTGGTTTTACAATATTCAAATAGTTTTGAAACATTGGAACGTAAACAGTAAACGGACTTGGACTGAAGGAATACTTATAGAACTGCTCTTTTCTGTGTCCCATCGTCAAGAATGTTTACTGTTATTTGTATTTGCGCCGTCGTTATTTTCGAGGAAAACTGGGCAGGCCAGGATTTTCTTTATTAAACCCATGTTACCGTATAGCGAGAAATAATCCTAGTTTTCATTTTCTTATCTGCTCTGTGTTTTCGCGACTATCCGTTTTTTAGTGAGGCGGTGAGGCAGTCGTACACCAATCCTCAATTTTAGGGATGCCCTAACGTCCGAGCCATGTGCTCAAAAACCCAGGGTTTGTGTATGACTGGGGTAAGGTCCAGAAAAAATCGTGAATATGTCGGGCATCGCAAGATATGCCAGATGTTGGTTAGATGCATGGTTTTGTCTCGAAGGCTGTGGCCAGCAAAATTCCGACCTGACCAGCGCTTCCCTTTACTAACTCCATCCATCCACTGACTGTGTCGTCGTTATTTTCGAGGAAAACTGGGCAGGCCAGGATTTTCTTTATTAAACCCATGTTACCGTATAGCGAGAAATAATCCTAGTTTTCATTTTCTTATCTGCTCTGTGTTTTCGCGACTATCCGTTTTTTAGTGAGGCGGTGAGGCAGTCGTACACCAATCCTCAATTTTAGGGATGCCCTAACGTCCGAGCCATGTGCTCAAAAACCCAGGGTTTGTGTATGACTGGGGTAAGGTCCAGAAAAAATCGTGAATATGTCGGGCATCGCAAGATATGCCAGATGTTGGTTAGATGCATGGTTTTGTCTCGAAGGCTGTGGCCAGCAAAATTCCGACCTGACCAGCGCTTCCCTTTACTAACTCCATCCATCCACTGACTGTGTCAGTCGTTGCAATACTTTGCAAATACAAATGCGAGACGAACTGACGAAAATGATTTTATTAAAACCAAAAGCAAACCAATTGATAAAAAGTAGGCTATTAGACTTGCACTCATATTGGGCGGAGGGGGACAGACTGTATACCAAGCCTTTTGCCGGCGGAGCGCTGATAGGTGGATAGATTTTAACGGACAAAAGCCGACAAGGGCCATCGCGCGAAAACAAACAAGAAAAACATGTAATATATGCGAAAAATTGGCTTCGCCTTGTTTCAAGTACATACCGATTTCCCGCATCGCCTAGCCTTTAATGTTCGCGTTCTGTGGGCGTATAGCTACGTGCATACAGTCCGGTAAAATTTCGCATGCGAGATTCGCATTGCTGTGAGGAATCCTGCATGCGATATGTCGAAATTCTGGAGCGAAAGAGGACATTCGCATCCGACTGCGAAAATCGGACTTTGTGTGCACGAACTCACGGATTTAAACTCTGGGAATCGCCCCAGAGACGCTCTCGGGAGGAACTCGAGCCAGGTAGTGGTTCAGCGATGCCAGCCACATTGCGCCGTCCTATATAAAACAAAGCATATTACAACAGAATGGCGAAGTCGAGCTGTAGCCTCAACGGACATTTTCCTTCTCGAACTAGAGGTAGCTACGAGGGAAAAAAAAATTGTGTATTTAAGAAAAATATAAGTAGCTGTACCAAGGTCGCTTTATACCCTCTCTCTCTAACCATAACTGCTGGAAAACCACAGTGATACATCGTTACATCACAACCGTCTATTTCACTTATATCGTATTATCGTTCGTTTCGGGGAGGGAGTGACTGAGATTTGTCGAGTCGAGGTTTAGGAAAGTTAAACATTCAAGCTCAGCATCATACGATTTGGTTTTGAGTAGATACAGTAAATTGCTCTAGCCAAGTCATACACAAATCCTCCAGTTTTTGGGTGCAATGCCCCAGCGTATGGGCAGGGTTCTCATACGTTGGGGCAACAACAGCAAGGATATGGTACCTTCATACAAATCTGTTGAACTCAGTATCTGAAATGGAAATTTGCTTCTCAAACAGACTTTCGTGGGAGTACCATGCCCTTGCTGCGCATGGTCCCCCAACATAAGAGCACCATGCCCATACGTTGGGGCACTATGCCCAAAAATTGTGTACGACTGGCTAATTCACATTCAGCTGAGTGAGCAATCTTTGTCTATTCCAATCCTAGCGATCCACAAATTCATGCTGCTTGCTCACTGACTGTTTCTGGTGATTGCGGGTCAGGTACTAATTTGGAGTTCGGGCAAAGTTCTGAAAAGCTTGGTCCACAACCACAACTCTCGGTCCCTGGTGCTTCTTGCCCGTACCCCATCCTAACAGAATATTATGTCCAAAACCTAGAAAATACCGACCTAATTTTAACATCTAAATTTCGTTTGATGCCGCGCTTTGTCGCCAAAGAACTGACTGAGATGTTGAGGTTTCGGACCGGAATTACAAACAGGCAGAAAAGTACATGAGAAACTGCACTGAGTGCCATCCGAGATCCGGTCTTTAGTGAGTGATCCAACGACGTTTCATCATACTAAACTGGTTGGTCAGCTGAGGTTGTGTTTGACTCTTGTGACGGAATCAGGAAGGGGTAAGCACAACTTGGCCCTATTCAGGTTCCTAAAAACCGTCTCGGTTTCACTCGAACTTGAGGCTGTTGGACTGTCTGCAAGCGGAAGAGGTACTCGAACTGTCCGACTCCGAGTCGACAGTCCCCGACTCATACTCCGATGAGTACATGCATACAACACGTCGGAACTCCTTCTTTTTCGTCTCCTTCGACCATGTCTCTTAGCATCTCGTCTTCCTCGATAAATGTTTGAATCTCTTCTCTCGTTATGTTTATCGTCACAGCGTTTTCGTCATAACCCGGTTCAAACAAAGAAGTCTTGATTCATCGGTCGGTTCAAAGGGTCCCTGGGTCCATCTACAGGGCTTTCGACAATCACTCCACTTCTAACATGTAGGTCGGATTGCTCTTCAGATTATTAGAATTGCTCTTCAGATTCGTTAGCGGAATCGGATAAGTCGCGATATCCGTCAGCGGACTCGTAACATCGGTTCAGAAGCGTCAAGGGTAAATTTAGACGAATTTCAAGATCTGGGAGCTCATCCTCGAGCATCACGTACTCATTTACAAGTTCCCAGTTTGCCTTATTCGTTAGAATATCATATTCCGTCTTTTTTAATCATTCGAAAATCCGAGTTGCAGATACTCATCCTCATTTGTTGTGGAAGATAATAATCGTCCGAGCGCTGGCTACCTGGCGGAGTACGGCCGGCTTCTGGTTTTAACTCGCTAATTTTGCCCAGCAGCTCACTATTCTCAAGGGTATCATGTTCGGTAATAATAAACTCCGTCGTGTTAAAGGGGGCAAACAAACTAAAGAGTCTCGCTTCTAGCTTAGCCTCAAGTATCTGATTTGTTGAATTCCTTGTTGAGAGTTGCTTGGAGTTAAAAAGGGTGCTGTGATTTCATTTTGGACACGGCTGTTGTATTTGCTGCTCGATTGGGTCGTTGATCGGGTAGAGATTTTTCCACATTTGGGTTGACTTTGGTTTTGTTGTAGAGATGATCTTGGGGTCTGAATTTCCTTTCACTGATGATGCCGTTCCATGCTTCTGGGGGTTAATACTCGCCTGTGTCTCGGTTTATACATGAACGGTTTTCTTAATTTTCAACGGCTTCTCTTATAGTTTGGTGAAGTTCGGTGCACTTTGCAAGAATTTGGGCTTTTTCAAAATGTACTACATGAGATGGGTTTTCGAAAATGTGTTCTGCCACTGCCGATTTGAAGATGTACTTTGGATGGTGTCCGTTGGAAAGGGCGAGGTCGATCTCCTGTTCGTGTTCTGAGAGCCTCTTTTCGAAAGTTCTCTCTTCTTCACAGTCGCAGGGTATCGAATAAATACCTCGTTGGTTCTGTGTTTGGACTTGATCTTTAGTAGGGTTGAGTCCAGTGAAATGTTTCGATGTTGTACTTTTTGAAGTAAAAACAGCAGCCGTGTACAAAATGAAATCACAGCACGCTTTTTAACTCCAAGCTTCTCTCACAAAGGAATTCACCAAACCAGATACTTAAGGTTAAGCTAGAATCTTTAGTTTGTTTTTTTCCACAAGCTCGTTTTCCAACTTGAGCGGCTCTCAGCCTGAAGAGGGCCCTTGCCAAGAAGGGCCGAAAAATAGCTCTAATAAAATTCAGCTGACGTATCCGTTTTGCACTGTCAAATATGACTCGCAGTCAGCTTGGGCTGAAGAATATTCAGGAGACCTAGCCTGTCAGTATTTCTAGCAAGTCCCTTTCGATTTTTTTCCGCGCTTATATTCGCGCCTATGTTCGAATTTGATACGTGTTCGTTTGTGATGCCTTTTTTTATAGTTCGAAATTGCAGAAATAACTTGGGTGTGTTCACTAAAGATCTCGGAAATTTTTCCAGTGGTGATACTTATATCGCAAGATTCGTCTGAAACCCGCGAATGCATTTCAGGTGTTCTATTCACTTCCGCCATGATTTCCGTGTAATCCCGTAACTATCTTACATAAGCTCTATGCGAGAGGGGGGAGATGTCATGGAGGGGTCACTGCGCCGTTATCCAGATTTGAATGCTAGTATAAGGTTTGAAGCCAAGCTGACCATTCATTGCGAAAGAAATATAAAAACTTGATTTTCGGATTTTTTTTTCCTGATCAGCTAGTTATACCACTAAGATGATGTGCGAGGGACAAATACAATTTCGGATATTTCGGTTGCACTTCCGGTAAACCGTCCTCAAAAACCCCGAAAACTACGTTTTCCTATTTCTTTCAAGAATGCTAGGTCTGCGATATGCCTTGCTTATTCGATCCCCACTTTTGATCTACCTTTGTAATGTAGGCCTCACTGATTCCAGGAGTAGTTCCTGAAGGGTTGTGCCAAGACCTCACAATAGTTCCCTTCCAGTCCACTTCCAAGACAAGACCGTATTTTCCGAGAACCAGGGCTGCCTCTTCCAAACTTAAGATCTGAAAAGGAGAAACAAAAATAGTACGCTGGCCATACACCAACCGTGGGTCTCGTACGCCATCATGAGTAGTAAGAGTTGTAGCAGCCTTATATAAGCATTGTATTTGTTTGTTTATTTATTTATAATACTATCTTTCTGAGTGGGTACCTGGTTTCTGTAAATACAACATGCTTGCATAGCAGAATGGAGTTACTTCAGCCAAGCAGGATAGTTCACTGAACGGGTAGTTCCCAAAATCACCGAACTTTTTGACCACTCTCTCAATGCCCAGTGAGGTCGAAGACCCCGAAATCGAAATCGTCCAAAATATCAACAGTTCAAGCTATCGCGACAGTTCATAATGCCCATAAGAGAGGCCAATCGTCCTGGTTCAAAATGCCGACGCCTCGTACTGTCCACAGGGGTGACCAAATCTGGACTGCGGACAAATACGAGATTACAAGGGACGGGATTACAACTGAAAAGGTATTGAAAGGAATTATTTTGTTGTTTTTTGATCTGGTTAAAATTGTTAGCGTGACAGTGCAGAAGAAAAGTTATATAAAATTGTTCCAACAAAGAAAGCGAAACTAGGCGATCCAAATCCTCCAGTTAACTTGCAACATGCAGGTAAGAATTGTTCTTAACTATCAGTGACACTTTTAAGATCGCTGTTTCGGATTCAGTTTTATTTTAGGATTCGGCAGAGTATCAGATTATAATTAAGCTTATACCAGTTCAAAACATGATTGTCGCCATTCTGATACTCAGTCTACTCCTTCTGTTTCTCACTCATCGCTAATTCCAGTTACTGACTGAACACCTCAAATAATTCAATCGTGGACATTCTGAACCGTGGGCGTTTTGAGCCGTGGACATTGTGATCGTAGGCATTATTAGTGTTAGCCCATTCAAGATCCACCGTCAACCAAAGAGAGGCCCGCTCACGAAGAACTGGTTTAAGGAATCTTCTACAAACAAGTGAGCGGGTTGGCCATGCAATGGCGTAGGCAAGATCGGTTGTAAAAATATCGACACCAAGCGCTTACTAAAGGGCGATTCTGGCGATCTCTTGGATTCGCTTTCCGAAAAGCAAAGCAAGAATCCGCCGAGCGCAAGAACAAGCAAAAAGTCGTTGCGCCTCAGTTGCACCTTTACAACTTCTGGCTGACTTGCCAAAACCATTTTCCACTCGCGAAGTGGATTCGCTTTCCAAGTGCTGGCGGAAACTAGCGGAGCGCGAGAACAGCTCTGGAAAGCGAAGCGACTTTTAGCCGAAGTCGCAAGAACAGCCGGCGCATAAGCTCGCGGAGCTTTCCAGACCGCCAGAATCGCCCTTAAGTCTTCCGTCAACTAGAAAGCTGATTTAAGCGGCTAGTACCATCAAATATAGGCGCTTTCTGCTACGTAATAAATTCACATAACACTGGAGGATTTCGGCTTTAGTTTAAACTTTCAGGAACTGAGGGTTGAGTGTAAGGGAAGAGTGTACGCGTTGGGTACAGTAATAGCCCTCGGGAAAGTCGGGAGATGAAAAATCGCCGCATGAGCGCACTGAAAATAAGAGAAGAGAGACTTCTACGCTGCAGCCGGTTTTCAGACTGGTAAAACCAAGGTATACATTTTACCAGGGGCTAAACATGGGACATTAAAATAACAAATGTCTAAAATGACGAGTAGCTTACCTTGTAGGAAAGCCATCTAAACACCGTGTTCCACTGTGCTGGGATGATCTGAGTCGCTGTATCAACTGCTAGTTTGAACGAAGAAAGCAGTCGGATAATGAAATATCTAAGCCACGGCCGTGGTGTCAAGGAGCCGAAATCGGTGAGAAAAAACGTTGTATCCGTGAAGCGGGGAATAACGATGCCCACCTGCAAGATCAAAATGTGGAGGTGGTTGCGATTTCCGATTATTAGTGTAACTTATGTCAGTCTTCTCTCGAGCAGAAATACGGTAAGGGGGCGTTGAGTTTCGTGGAATATAGAAGACGTCCATCAATCAAGTAATCCAAGCCGTTAAAGGACCTGTCTTACCTATAATACTAATGCAACCTACTTCCATAATCACTCCATATATTTCTAAACCCGGAGACCCCAATTTCATACGGTACATTCTAACCCCTTTAACAAAACCATGCTGATTTTCTCACTTGCCGTCTTTTGCGACCTTCGATGTGTACCACGCTGTCGAAGGTTGTCTCCGAGAAGTTTTTTCATCAGAAAAACCGGTTATGTAAATTGTTTCCCTGTTTTCGCTACAAGTCAACGGGTTTCGGAAAAGGCTTAAAACAGCCAAAACCGTGGGTTATTTGCTGAAAACACAGCATGGTTTTAAAGTATTCAAATATTTTAGAATACTGTAAGTTGAAGAGTAAATAGTGCGAGGGGTCCTTTAACAACCGGTGAGTGGTTTAAAGTCAGGTAACAAACATATGCATATGCAACGAATACAATAACCAACTAAAAGTAAATCACTTAAGTCGTGCACAACTTACTTGTTCAAATAATACTTCTGGAATTACCGCTTGTATAACGTAGGCTTAAGGTAAGGTACAATTTTATTGACAACTGCAGTAACAGGATATAAGTCTACAATAGCGTCAGGTCCTACTTTTGCGCAGAGATAGGCGAATGCAAATTCGAATACAGAATTCGTCCTTTTAGCCGGATTCGAATCTTCTGCTTGTCAGGCTGGATTTGGATTTGCACTCAGATTCCAAACCCTCAATCTTACGAATCCGCTCAAATTTCTAGTCTACATCCTTCCAGTTTCCGTTTCCCAATTTTTGCACATTCAATCCCAACTTTTTGCTCTCCACCAGCAACCATCCAGTAGTCTATCACGTTATCTACCTTAGACATCAGTGCTTTTTGTCATCTCTGATTTTTAAACTATAACCTATGTATATGATTGGATTCGAATCCTCAGCAAAAAATGGTGGATTCGGAGGAATCAGATTCGTATCTAGCCCTGGATTGAGATTTGAATCCGTTCATGATCAGATTTGCCCATCTCTGCATTTTTGTTCAAGGCTTATGAATAAGAAGTCTTCGCACATCCATAGTATGATGTAATTTGCTTCGCACTTCTCTTTCTCTGTGCTTCTAACACTACAAATCGCGAGACATCAAATTTGGTTTGCCAGAGAAGCAATCTTCACCTTTTCATGGCAAAACTACAAGAAGTCTCCAGTACTGTCAAGGAAGTGCTTAAAGGACCCCTCTTGCTTATTCTGCCTTTCATAATATACCTAGCTCCCTTGTGGAAGTGTAAGCTTCTGAAATTCCCATCTTTCTCCATTGTTTCGTTTTATGCCTACGAATTTTTAACGCTTTTTCGGCTGTGCCGAGTTTTGCACGTCCGACAACGCAGAGTTTGCCAGAATTTAAATGCTCCGCCAACAATTCTTTTACATATAAGGATATGATAATCTTCTCTTTTTGACTTCTTTTATTTGCTTAATTTTACAACTTCTTAACCACGGCGCGTTCAGTTTTCAAACGTTTTGCGCTCAGGCGCCGCATCGGAGAGCAGGAAGGCTGGATAGAGTCGACAAGCTCTAACAAGAAAATCGCTAATTTCAGGTGAAAAGTAATGCTGTTTTCGAAATCGTTTTTTCTGGTCTGTTTCGTAAGGAAAAGATCATTTCTAGTAAGAGTTGGGCTTTAAGGGTGGTTTTCGCTGAGAAAAAAGTTCGTAAAGTTTGCAGGGAAAATGATCCGGTAAAATAAGCACAAGGGTGGGTGCGTTCTTTGGTCCATCAGTCAAGTCGCTCGGCTTGCTTTGATGGTGCTAAACGAATGACTCATTTTTCAATATTCATACTTCCCGCCCAGATAGCCAAAGCTACCGCCATCTACCCTGCTCATGGGCAAAGTAGGTAAAAAGTTAGCAGTAAAATATTTATAGAAGATTAGAGCAACTTTTGTCAAAACAATGTCACAATTCGGACAAAATGGCGATAGAACTTACTCACCAACATATTTCCGTTCGGCGCCAGTTTCAGATTATCAGGGGTTCCAGGTAGTAATGAAAATATCTCTCGTTTCCCGGCGTTAGAACCTTTCAACCAATACCTGCGAATGATGGATTAACTGCGCTATTAGGTATCCAGAGAACATACATTATTTCAGTCACTTGTTAATGTACCTACTAGGATCTTAATCTGCAGTCGGCACCAAGTAACTGCCCATTATTGCTATCGGCAGTCGGCAGCCAATTAAATCATTCAAGTTTCATAACATGCAGTTACGATGTTCTACGTGGAACGCCCGAGCTTGCGATAAGCTATACGTTATTCTATATATCAGTGTTTCACCGAATATCGCCTTACAGACAAAGCAAGAGGTTCAGGTTCATTTATCGTCATTGCTAGTTCTAAAAAATACAAATTTACACAAATCCAGCAGAGGGTACGTCGCTGAGAGAGCGGATCGCAAGCCCGTCCCTTACCTGTTGAGCCCGAACCTTTGCAAAAACCTACTCGCCTTCCAGGGCGACCCCCCCCCCCCAACCCCCAGAACTATCGCCGTCGGTACAATCGGGGTGGTTGTCGGCGTTTAAGTTGGTGACGATGACTTTTAGAGTCATAGATTGGCAAGGTGACGCCTGTGTTTCGTATCGGAAGAATTCATTCCTGTCGAGGCTGTGTGCCGACAGAAAGCTATTTCAACGAAAGATTGATAGACTTTGAAGACGTAAGCAGCTGGAAATAAACTTGTATTTTCTATTCTTCCGAAAGTTTTCGACTGTAGCGGTTTATTCTGCAGCTACGTACGACAATAATTTGATATCTGACCCCATGAGGCCAGCGGCTACTTTCGCCGAGAACGGAGAGTTCTCAGAACTCTCGTTGTTCAAGAAAAAGCTTGACAAGCTTTCTGGGCAGAAGCAGATCGGATGCTATTGTCCATAGTATTACTTCCATTTTACCGTTTCAGAAGCAAAAAAAAAGGTTGTGACAAGCTTCAACAAGAGCTACGAGCTCATATGGCACTTGGTACGAGTAGGTGGTACAAAAAAGTAGACGACAAACCAAAATACCCCGCCTTCCAAAAATGCGGTTCGGACCCAGAAATACGATATCTAGTTTCACTCAAGTCTGAATATTTCCGGCATCGCCTCGGATCACCTAGGGCAAATGACTTTTCTACCTTCCAAGTTTCAACCCAAAAGCTCCACTCGTTTGGTCCCTACACATGCCACACGGTTTCCGCCCCCCCCCCCTCCAACTTCCCTACCTGAGTCCGGATCTGGTTCGTACTACTAAACGGATAGTCTGAAGCATTTTCTCTTACCACCTATCAAGTTTCACTCAAATCTGGGAGTTTTTTGGGAACTTCCGGTAACTTTCCCCCAGCGTGGTCGGATCCAGCTCGGACCCTAAAATATGTCATCTAGAGCATGTGATCTCTCTGCATTTTAAGTTTCATTCGCTCCACTTCTTTGACCCCTATGCGAGCCAAAATGTTTCCGGGAATCCCCTTCTAACTCCCCACAATGTGGCTGAATACGACTCGGAAACGTCAACGTCACATCTCTTACATCTCCTTTTCCCTTCCATCAAGTTCGACTGGAACCGGAGCATATCCTGTCCACAAATTTCCAGTCCCCACTTCACCCCCATTCCCACCGTGGCCAGATCCAATCCAGACACCAAATAGCAAATCAAGGCCGCATTAACTCGGAGCTGTCCAACTTGCATCCCATCCTCCCCCCCCCCCCCCTCATCCAACTCTCCCAACCGTGGCCGCATGTGGTTCAGACGAATGTTTGCTTGACTAGGTCACCCATAAAGTTTCACCCGAATGGGACCACCCGTTCGCAAACCTGCGGAAGCCAGTGATTTCCGGATTCCCCTTCCCTCAACTCCCCGAAGATGGTCGGGTCCAGGAACACAAGTTTTCCAAGGGCATTATGTCGGGTCCTTAAGTCATTAATCCGCCTGCAAAGTTTCATCGTCCTTAGAATAGCTGGAACTATCCTAACTGGCGGCCGGGAAATCTGGTTCTGTCAATTACGTATCTAGGGCTAATACTTGTTCTTCCCACCAAGTTCCATTCCAATCCCTCAACTCTAAGTGTTTCACAAGATTTCCGGTGCCCCCCTTCAACCCCCCCCCCCCCCCCCCAGGATTAGACATGGAACACCTGAGACGATAGCGCTTTCAAGTTTCATTCAATTCTGATCACTCGTTCAAAAGTTATGCGTGCCACCTGATTCCGGGCTACCCATTCCTTCACTCCCCCCACGGTGGTCAGATCGGGGAAACGACTATTATCAAGTAAGTCTGTTCGGGTCCCGAACATGCCTTCCAAGTTTCATCGTACTAGCACATCCAGAAGTACCGAACTAGCGGGGTCACCGGAATTCTGGACACCCCCCCCCCCCCCCCTCAGCCCCCACAGTGCCCGAATACGGTCCGGTTATTTCAACAATGTATCTAGGACTTGTACTAGTTCTTCCCACCAAGTTTCATCCCGATCCCTCCACTCTAAGCGTTTCCCAAGATTTCCGGCTCCCCCCAAAGTAGTCGGCTCCGGTCCGGATTTTAAGCAGGTTGTCTTAGACATGGGGACATTAAGATCCGATCACCGGTTCAAAAGTTATAAATACCTCTAGATTCCGGATTTCCCCTCCCTCCACTCCCCCACGATGCTCGGAACGGGGAAGTGACTATTTCCAACTTAATCTTTTGATGTCCCTGATATACCTGCCAAGTTTCATCGTCCTAGCTGATGTGGAAGTGCCCGAACTAGCAAAACCTGGACAGAGCGACAGACCGACGGACGGACAGAAATTGCGATTGCTATATGGCACTTGGCCGAAGGGCAAGTGCCATAAAAAAGCGTACATCTGCCGTATCAACTAATGCTTTTGGACACGGTTATTTTGACTATCCACATTGACTGAGCGCGCTCTGGGGCAAATAAAAGACAAATCTTACCTGGTAAGTCGGAGGCGGAAACATTCGGCTACGACGACAAAGTCTTCGCCTGGTGAAAGCTGGACACCGTTGGCGAAATGCAGATCGTTCATCAAAACCGTATTTTCTCCATTCCTGGGGTCATAACGAATAAGCCTGAACAAAAAGCAAACCATGAGGGACGGCGAATAACGCGTTCAAGGACTGCGCAATCCACCGTATCCTGCAAGGCAAAAGGCAACAAGCAAAAAATTGCAACGCAAAATCTGTTGGTCACCAATTATACAATAAGAGTGGAGGCTGGCATGGAGTTTGGTAAGCAGAACAGTCATAAGCCCTAAAGGTTTAATTTTTTGTTGTAAAGGAAGGAGATTTTAAATGGGGGGTGTGGTTGTTGGTTTTTGGTTGTTTTTTTTATAGGTGAGTGAAGGAATAAGTTTTAAGGTTTTTGTTGGTTTTTCATCAAAGTAATTTTTTTGCCACTGTAAGAGAGATTCTCTAAGGACGGTAGAGCATCTTGAAACAGGTAGTGCGTGAGTTAAAATTTTGTTTTTTTGTTGGTAGTTATTCCTTATCGAACCTATAAAATTTGACTGCTTGATTCGAAGTGAAAAAATAGTATATGTTTTGGAGGTTTGCCAGGTTTTAAAAATATGATTGGATTAATGGTAAAGAAGAAAAGATTTTTAATGGTTGTAAAATATGGTAAGAAAAACTTTTTATTGTTAAAAAATAAAAAAGGGTAGATTTAGACTTTATGGAGGAATTGTTTTTTTGAAAGAGGGAGTAAATTAAAAAAAAAAAAAAAAAAAAAAAAAAAAAAAAAAAAAAAAAAAAAAAAAAAAAAAAAAAAGGTTTAATTTTCCGGTTCAACCGGATCCGACTTCGGAGTTACCGGAAGCAGAGGCCTTGTAAAATTTAGGGAGACGGATTTTTGCACATAAAGGCGACGAAACTTGGATAGTGTGCTGGAGGACATAAAACGATTCAATTCCAAATCCGACATTCTATGGGGGTGGGGGAATCCGGAACTTTTGGCGTGCCTTCCTTCCTTCCTAAGGGACTTTCAATCAATCCATCAACCATAATATATTATTCCTGAGTTTCTAAACATGATAATGTAGGACTGTCAACTGTAACAAATTACAATTAATGTATTAAATTAAGTAAACATAATAAACCATGTCAAGCAAACTTAACAGAGCAAGAGAAGAGGACCCTAAACAAGCCACTCATAGTGCAGGAACGGACCCGATCATTTACAAGTGCTGTGTGAACTTGCAGCTCTTGCTCAATTGAGTGCGGCAAGTGTATGTCCTTGCCGGAAAAGTGACTTTGAATGTTCTTCCTTCAGTAAACCGTTAATGTCCTTATACCATAGTGTATAATAACATCTTCTGTCGTACAACATAAAATGCCCACTGAGCTACGATTGTTGTGTAAATAAACCTTTCTCTCTCTCTCTCTCTCTCTAATACGTCATAACTTACCTGCCAGTGGCGGAACCAAGCATGTCTGCTATTCCCATATGCAGCTTGTACCTTGAACTGTCTGTCCAGTATATATGCTGATCTGACGAGATATCAACGCTGTTGGGGATACCTGGTAGCCATCCATCGATGGGGTGTGAAGCGTTAATTAAGGTGGTTAGGTTACCTAGGAGAAATCAGCTTGTTGCTTTTGAAACAATGCGCGCGTTTCAGACTGACTGCCGACAGAGATGACGGATGCTTACGACAAAGATCGTGATAGTATCTATGGTTGATGGAACAAACAAGCTGTTAGAAATGGACGTTGTTCGTCGTTCGTCTGATTGTCAGTGAGGTAGCATCTCAATAGGCTTTCAATAGTGATGAAATCGACCGCAGATCACTATGTCATTGTTGACAATGTCTATCTCTTCACCAGAAAATAATAATACCGACTTCAGAGAGGTTGTCTAAATTGGTCTTTCGGTTCGAGTGTTGGCATTAGGGGGCGGTGCAGTCACGGAAAGGTTGGTGCCGTCTCGTGGTTCTTAGTACAATGCAACAGAAAAGGCTTTCGCTTGGGAAATTGGGAGTAATCATACAGAGAAGAATTAATCACATCTAGTATACATTTGAAACTATTGATCGATTTAGCATTGACCACATCTTCGGTAAGACTGCTCTAAGGTCCAACAATTCTGTTCCCACAACTTCATTTATCTTCCACCGATGTTTTTGTAATGGTCGCAGTTTCGCAAGGGTATTCACCTTGCTTTCAGAAACTTGCATCATGAACTTACCACTTCTTGGATCAAGCCGCAAGATCCCTTTGTATGCGTCAGCAATTAGTATGTTCCCTTTCTTGTCGGCACGCAGACCAAGGGGGCGACCACAGTTTTCTGCATCCCAGTTATGTTCTGGAAAAATGAACTTCAAAATGAGGTCAGAAATTGTGATATGTATTAAAGGTTAACTTCAGACATCGAGGTGGATATCGGAAAATAACACCGAGACGGTCATTGAAAATAACCTATCCGAGCCGAAGGCGAGGTAGGTTATGAAAAATATCTACCTAGCCGAAGGCGAGGTTGATATTTTTAAATGGCCGTCGAGGTTGTTATTCTGATATGAACCGAGATGGAAGTATAAAAACTATTTTAACTTTTTCGAACTGAATATTCTTATAGGTAGGACTTTTTCTTCTTTTGTTGTACTTATTTGCCACTTTTGTAGGGAATTTTTGTTTAGTGAAATGGCAACTCTAGCCTACTATAGGAATGTGAAAATGATTACTGTTGTGACCCGTGCATTTCAGTTTATAATATTACAATCCTTATCAAGCACCATCTTTTTCATTTGTGGCGAAGCAGTGCCATCTAGCGGCGGGATCGACAGATAGAATTAATCAAGGCGTGCTCTTAGAGAGATAGAATTAATCAACCTTAAACCGGTGTTGTCACTGGTTACAGAATTCTGTGATTTGTCATACCTTTTCGTTTCTTTGACAAAGTGAGCAAGAACTCTGGGACCGGTTCCTTATCAGATAAAACAAAATTGAAGCATAAGAGTTGAGGCGTATAATTATAAAGAGGATAAAGCGAGATTTCTCGTTGATAGTTGGTGAGAAGGACCAAGTTTCGTAGGTGCCAGAATGTCACTGTTTTTTTTTTCCGGCCAAAAGTCACAGGTTCCATCAGAGAAAGTGGCAACACTGAAGTTTTTATTAATGGACTGTTTAATCAGAGCAACATCAAGAAAAAAGAATGTGGTAATTGCTCAATAGATGCCTTTTGGAGAGTAGAGGAAAATAAGTTGAAGTAAGCTGGAAGTAATGTTGTTTCAGTTGACAAGTTGCATTTTCATTGGGGATGTGATTGTAACAAGGTGGGTGGTTGGCTAGGAAAGCAACATTTTCTTTCAGTTTTGAACATTTTTTCTCTTATGTTTTTCAGTATCTTTTTCTTTATTATTTTTAATGTTTTTTTTTTTTGTTTTTCTTTCTGAAAGTGATGTTTTTTATTTATTTTTTTGGAGGTCAGGTTCTATTTTTAAGTAATTGAGAAAAAGTGCTCGACGAACTTCTGCGGAGGTTGATACGGCTTCGTATCATCCTCTCTGGAGGACGCTGATCCGATATCGTATCAGCCTCTACAAACGCATTGTCATGATATAACTACCTGTGGGACATAGAAAGATATACATTACATACCTGTTCGAGAAAAGTTATATGATAGTAATACACGACTAAACAAGCTTTTGGGCGATATTCGATATCGATATATCGGACCAAATATGGATGTGGAAACGTAAATATCGATATCGAAATGATATTTGTTCATTCATAATTATTGTAAATGATCCAACATACATTTACAACTTACATTTATATATCCGAAATATGAGGAATATATTTTCCGTAATTCAGTTCTTATTTATTCGGAGTTTGAGATGATGCAAGGTGCTATTTAACGACAATTTTGTTCTTAAATTTTCGCGAAACGAGACGTATCCTGTAGTGAAACATGGTATAAAGAAATATATCGAAAATCCAAATATCGCCCAACACCAGCTACGATGCTTTGTCAGCGATATTTCGGCCCTTCTTGGCAAGGGTCCACGGACCACGTCAGGCTGTCAATCTTCAGGGTCAACGTCGGGGAAGGAAACAAACCTGTAATAAATAACAAATAACTGAAGCTTCTACCGACTATAAATATCTTATTCGGGCAAATTACTTTCAAATATCACAGTAGGGAAAAAAGTAGTCCTGAGATTTAATTTTTGACACGGCCGCTGTTTTTGCTGCACGATTGTGGCGATGACAAGAAAGGTTTTTTTCTGCATTTTAATCGACTCCGTTTTTGTTGTTAATAACAGACTGAGGCTTAAATTTGCGTCCATTAATAATCCCGTTCCATGTTTCCGGTAGGGAGTACTCGCCTGTATCTCGGTTTAATGCCTGCTCGGTTTTTCTTTATCTAAACGGCTTCTCGAATAGTTTGATGGAGTCCGGTGCACGTTGCAAGAATGTGGGCTTTTTTAAAATATACTGAATGAGATGGGTTTTCGAAAATATGTTCTGCAAATACAGATTTCAAAGTACAATAATGACGGTGTCCGATGGAGAGGGCGTGGTCAATTTCTTGCTCATGCTCTGCAAGTCGTTTTCCGAAAGTTCTCTCTGTCCTTCCTACGTACCGCTTTCCGCAATTACAGAGTATTGAATAAATGCCTCTTTGGTACTGATTTGGGACTTTATCTTTCCCGGAGTTTAGGTAAGACAACAAAGTATTTTGGGTTCTGTGAAAGACTTGGATGTTGTATTTTTTCAAGCTTTTGGACAATTTTTCTGTGACTCCACGGACGTACGGAAGGTAAACGCGTGCATTTTTTTAAAGAAACTTTCATGTCATCGCCCCAATCGTGCAGCAAAAACAGCGGCCGTGTCAAAAATTAAATCTCAGGACTAGTTTTTTTCCTACAGTGGTATTTGAAAGTAATTTGCCCGAATAAGATATTTATAGTCGGTAGAAGCTTCAGTTATTTATTACAGGTTTGTTTCCTTTCCCGACGTTGACCCTGAAGATTGACAGACTGACAAGGAACCTTGCCAAGAAGGGCCGAAATATCGCTGATAAAGCATCGTAGCTGACGTATCGGTTGTACGCATTATTTGAATATATTTCTTAGCTCGACGAGGGGTCGGCTCAATGGCTTTTGGCACGAACAATACAAAGTTGGTGCCCGACCTGATGCGCACCACGTGCGCGTATGTAAGCAATCCTTCGCTAGACGGCGAACTACGAAAATAACATAAATGGATTAAATTTCAGTATGTTAAGAATTGGAGACAAGTATGTGAACAACATTTGAGTTTTATTAGAAACAGTCAGAGGCGTTACTAGCCAAAATGTTTGGGGGGGGGACGAGGCATTTACCGACTGGCTGGTAATTTTTACCGACTGTTTCTGCAGAAAGAACGACTGTTTTCAACAACAAAAAATGACAGTTTTGAAAAAAATCTACTGATTTTCACAAAAATCCACCGATTTGCAGAAAAACCGACTATTTTGACGAAAAATCGACCAATTTTCAGAAAAACCGACTGTTTTCATGAAAGAAATCAACTATTTTGACGAAAAATTGCGGCGCTTCGCGCCGACTCGGTTATCTTTTACCGACTGGCCGACAGCATCGGGAGGGGGGCGTCCCCCCCCCCCCCCAGTCGTGACGCCCCTGGAAACAGTAGGTGACGTTATGTGGTTAAAGAATGTTACCGTCACCGAGAGAAGGAAGAGCCGTGGCCCAAAAAGTTTAGTTGAAACAAAAACTGATATGGAAATTTAGACGGACTGTTATTTTCTGAATTGGATTATAAGTGTCTCGGAGACACTTAGAAAATTCGAAATGTGACTCACCGCAGTTCCCAGTGGAAGCGACTATCTCATACCGCGTTCCTCCGCCCGTAACTTTCAAAATGGCTCCTCTAACTCCAGTGTAGATATCAGAAATCCCATCCTGGAAATCACATAAGCATGAACACGACTTGATATATCGATATATGAACCTCAAAGGGGCCAACCTAGGGCATGTGCACCCCGACGGCCGTTGAAAACACACAAAGACACGACAAATCTCCTCCAAAATTGATCTTCTGCACTAGTAACATAACACGTTAAACAAATCCGTAAACATGTTATTTTCGATTTTAAAGCAGCCCTAAGGCTATACCACTTTTTTTTTTATTCAAAACCCTCTTTCGAATATCAGAAAGTGAAGAGTCGAAAGAAATAGAAAACCGTGATTTTCGGGTTTTTTTTTCTTAAAGCACAACTCTTACTAGAAATGATCTTTTCCCTGTGAAAGTGATTAGAAAAGACATTTTCCACCTGAAACCAGCGATTCTCTTGTTAGCGCTTGTCGATAGTGTCCAGCCTTCCTGCTCTCCGACGCGGCGGCTGAGTGCAAAACATTTGAAAACTCATCGTGCCTTGGTTAAAAAGTGGGGAAACTAAGCAAATAAAAGAAGTACTAAATAGAAGATTATCACATCATTATGTGTGAAAGAGTTATCAGCGGACATTGAAGATTTCGGCAAACTTTTCGTTGGGTGACGGGAAAACTCGGCAAGGCCAAAAAAGCGCTAAGAATTCGTAGTTACGAAACGAAACAATGGAGACATGTGGGTATTTAAGAAGCTTATAACTCCATATGGGAGCTAAGTATATTATAAAAGGCAGAATAAGCAAGAGGGGTCCTTTAATGAGCTAGTTATCCCTTTAAGATGATGTGCGAGGGATAAATATAAATTCGGATATTTCGGTTGCACTTCCGGCAAACCGTAAATATCCGAATTTTTCGTAATGAATGGTCAGCTTGGCTTCAAACCTTATAAATGAAGAGTCGAAAAGATTTGCCTAGGTTTCGGCACAGAAAAGGTACAAACCACCAAATTCACTGGATGTGTCCGAAGTAACATTTGTATAATTGTGGGTTACGCTACAAAGACATGCTTCACCGACGGAAAGGGTTTCAACGTTGGCTGTGTAGCTGTTTCCTATATGATGACTAACTCTACGTGCCGACGAAGCATCGCCGTGTACCTAGCGGAAGAGCCGGAAGCGTCACCGTAACTGTCCACAACGAACACCGTTTATTGGTTGACACAAGATTCGAGTCATGATTCGGGCGACGTTTCTCGTTCTTCCCGAAGTTCACTGGCGTGTTTTGGACTCAGCCACATAAAGTATTAAGCCGCTTTCACACTGAGCTACGCAATCTCTGCGTCGCGCTTGCGGTGACGCAACGCAGAGGTTACGCAGACAAATAAAAGTCAACGCAAGAACAGAACCAAGTTATATTCTTGCGTTGCGTCGACGCATACGCATCAGATTTTTCAGTGAAAAATGGAAGTTCCTGAAGACAAACTGGAGAAAATCTACTAACGATTAGGGAAAATTTAGTAATGATGAAAGAAACGAGAGTTCAGCATAAGAAACCGAGAAAGGAAAACGTAAATACATACAGCGCCGAAGCTTGTGGCGCAGGTGTGAAAGATACGCTACGCAACCTGTACGCAGTGCAAAATATAGGGATCGACTAAAACCAGGAAGGGAAGGGAACGCGAGAAAAGCAGGAAGGCATACTAAAACCAGGAAGGGCATACTAAAACGAGGAAGGGCATACTAAAACCAGGACGGAATTCAAGGCTGCGAAAAAATGGAAAGCTGCACCGTTCCCTTCCTCTGTTTAGTATTCTTCGAGGGGTCGGCAACTTTTCAAACTCAAAGTTCACCATCCCTTCGCACGTTTTAGTATCCTGACATGGGTAGGCATTAATGGGTTCAGTGAGGGGTCAGGAACTATCAAAATTGTAATTCACCTTTTCCTTTCTAGTTAAGACGGATACTAAAACGACGGATACTACAGGATACTAAAACGAGGAAAGGATGGTGATCTTTGAATCTGGAAAGTTGCCGACCCCTCAAAGATTACTAAACAGAGGAAGAGAAGGGTGCGGCTTTCCAGTTTTGAATTCTGGCGACAGCCTTCCTCGGTTTAGTATGCCCTTCCTCGTTTTAGTATGCCCTTCCTGGTTTTAGTATGCCTTCCTGCTTTTCTCGCGTTCCCTTCCCTTCCTGGTTTTAGTCGATCCCCAAAATACACGCATACGCAGCGCATCGCAACGACACTTCAATGTGAAAGCGGCTTTAGGCCTCGCTACCTCGAGACATTAACTAAATCCTTCTCCTGGTACATTTCTAGACGCTCGATGTGAGATTTTTACTGATGGGAATTTTTAAGGTAGGTGCGACGAAATCGTCATTAAGCTGCATTACCCTTGGATCTTCTACTTCGACAATAGACTCCGGTCCCCGGATGCTTCCAGGGAAAATAACTTCGGCCGAATTCAGTAAGTTATCACGGCCCAATGCTCCAACAGGAACGGCGGGCTCATGGATCCTGAAAAAATAGCCCATTTTGTTATCTTTTGTACAACTTCTGTACAACACATAACATACAACTATAATGAAATGTTTTCTTAAAAGGATAAATAATCTATTCTATCCGCAGTGTGGTAAAAGTGAACTGGATTATTTTTCCATGGGGGGGGGGGGGGGGCTGATACTGTCTAGTAACAGTTTCTCAAGTGAGGGAAGGCACTGGCCGAGATATCCGCGACTGTTAATCACTCCGTGGTTTACTTCTTCCACTGCCGCAAACTAAAGGGAAAAATTAAGCTATGAAACACGAGGAAAACAACTAGCAAGAATTGTCTTTTATGTACAAGGTCGCCTTAATTTACAGGAGCACCTTTAGCACGAGCATAAAAACTCGTCAGAGGAGTGTGTTGAACTTCCGGCACGAGAATTATCTACTGCGGTGACACGTTCCGATACCGTAAACATTTCCACTAAACAAGTCCGCGCTGGGATCCAGATTCCCATGTCACAGATGAACCTTACCCAATGAAATAAACAAACAAAATCCCCTTGTCTCACCAGAATGGTACTAAAGTCTCGTACGGCGGGAGGCCGTGAAGGACACACAACACGCTGATCACAGCCACAGAAATAAAAATTCTTCCCATCCCTACTGGTTCAAATCTGATACTTAACAGGTCTATCCCAGACTTCAGTCGTATCAGTTTCTCAGACGTTATTCGGCCGCCTCATCCAAATCCTAACTGATTAAAGTTTAACAATTTAAAAACGTCAATAGCGTTGAAAGACTTAGCGAAAAAATGCAAGTCATTTGTTGCCACCAGATAGCGCTAACTCAGTGTGACTTAGTAAAACTGAAGTACGGACAAAATAATACAGTCAGTCAGCATGACAAACTTACCATGCGAGGATTATACTAGTGGACCTCGATGACAAACAGAACAAACTGCACCGCAACACTGACTATTTACCAAAACAAAAGCTCGAAAAAACAAATAAAATTTAAATGTAATGTAAACTTGCCTTTAACAATGCACGAAAGGGAGCTCGACTAAATCCAAGTAACTATATACCTCTGTCCACAAAAAGCTTATCTGTCAATGATATCTCACCAATCACCCAGTCCAGTGGTGCAGTCTCATCCCACCCCCGCTGTAGTTGCTCCAGAACCTCTCGTCTGTCCGGGAAAGACTGAGCTTTCCTCAAACAGGAGCCTCCAGAACAAGAAAAACAAGACCAAAGGTTTCGATGGGATCCCAAAAATTCAATATTTAATCCGGACAATTGGGACTTGTAGATATCCGGTCTTCGCCGGACTCCTTGAACATTTTTACTATTATTTTAGAAACAGATTAAGGCCAATGGCTATTGGTCTGAGAAAAACAAGACCAAACTTTTCGATGGGATCCCAAAAATTCAATATCTGATCCAGACAACTGGGTCTTGTCTTAGCCAGATCCAGTCATCGCCAGAATCCTTGAACATTCTTACAATTAAAATTCAGAAACAGATTTAGGCCAAATAGCTAATCATCTGAGAAAACCAAGTTCAGATATGGATTCAGCATGTGTGTTTACCCGTATAAGTCATATCTGTTTTGACGAAAAGTTCCTGCCACTTCTGCCAATTTCCCGGTTTCGGCCGAACTCTAGAACTACTTGTCCAGCGAAAAAAGAAAGCTCAAAAACGAACTCAGGATATCTTCTTTCCCCAATAATGAACATCTAATCAACTTCAAATAAAAATTTAACTTTTAACAAATTTTCCGACTCCAGCCGGATTCCGGTCGAACTATATGTCCGGGTAAAATATGATTGTCACACACGGATTCAGTGTCTCTTCTTACCCCTAAATCGGCTATCTAGTCAGCTAGAAATAAAACTTTAACTTCTAACAATTTTCCGGTTTTGGCCGGATTCCGGGCGAACTACATGTCCGGGAAGAAAATTGTTTTCACATAAAAGTTCAGCATGTCTTCTTGCCCTAAATCGGACATCTGATCAACTCCAAATAAAACTTTTAATTTTAACAAACTTTCCGGTTTGGGCCGGATTCCGGGCGAACTACTTGTCCGTCGAGAAAATGGTTTTCACCATCGTCTTCAGCATGTCTTCCTACCTCTAAATCAAACATCTAATCAACTTCAAATAAAACTTTTACTTTTAACAAACTTTCCGGTTTTGGCCGGATTCCGGGCGAACTACTTGTCCGATTACAAAATGGTTTTCACCATCGTGTTCAGCATGTCTTCTTACCCCATAATCGACTATCACATTAGCTGTTTCAAAATATTTTGTTTGCCCCTTAATTTGAAACCCCTCCCCCACCCCTAAATGTAGGGCTACAAAGCCCATTTACGAACTCGACTGGTCCGCCGACCCAACGAATCCTCACACCAAGTTTCATCAAAATATCTCATTCCCTTCGAGAGTTATCGTGCTTACAGACGGACGGACGGACGGACAGACGGACAACTTTTGCGAAGTCATAGGTATTCCTCAACTTACGTTTTGGGATCCCAACAAGTTCAGGTTTGGATTCAGCATGAAGTTTACAACTATACTTTGGCGAAATTGATCCAAACTTCCAAATCAAATTTCCATTTTCGGCTGGATTCCGGGCGAACTACTTGTCTGGCAAAAAACTAAAGCTCAAAAACGAATTCAGCATATCTCTTTACCTCAGTATCGAACCTCTACTCAACTTCAGATAAGACTTTAAACAAATTTTCAGGTTTTGACCAGATTCCGGGAGAACTACTTGTCCGGCGAGAAAATAATTTTCATTCACGTAATCAGCAAGCCTCCTTACCGCTATATCGAACATCTAATCAACTTCAGATAAAACTTTTACTAAAAGTAAATTTTGCGGTTTCAGCCGGATTACGGGCGAACTATGTCAGGGTAGAACATGATTTTCATATACGTGTTCAGCATGTCTTCTTACCCCTAAATTGACTATCTCATTAGTTGTAAAAAAATATTTTGTTCGTCCCTTAATTTGAACCCCCATCCCTAAATTTAAGGCTACATAGCCCATCTTCTAACTCGACCTGTCCCCTGACCCAAAGAATCCTCACACCAAATTTCATCAACATATCTCATTCCCTTCAAGAGTTATCATGCTGACAGACGGACGGATAGGCAGACAGACGGACAACTTTTACGAAGTCATAGGTATTCCTCCACTTACGTTTTGGGATCCCAAAAACTCAACCAGAGTTCAGTGGCACCTCCGTCACACATCATGCAAGGCCATCGGTCGACCTTCTTAGAAAAGCAGTTCACGAACTAATTTTCGAAGAACTTTCTAGAGCCTTCCGGTTTTGCGATTTCACTGTCAGAAGTTTCACAAGGATGCGCGGTTTCAACAGAAAACACTTGGGATATAATCTGTTGTCATTTTGAAAACGTTATGCATTACATGTTATTCATAACAAGCATTGCCAGGAAGAGCCAAAAACCCCCGAAAAAGAATCAATCTGCTGACTTTCCCGATATCTTGATGACAACCAAAATAGTTTGCAGATGGTTTTTCGGCTCTTTTTATATGATTAAGGCGTTAATGCGTAACGTCTGAACAGCTAACATCCTAAGTGTTATCTGTTACTCAACTTCTGACAGTTTACTAGAAAATAACAACCAAGCAATGCGCACATGGTTTCGGCGAGTAAGCTTAGTCGTACAAATGCTCAAAAGCTGAGCATGCCTCCAACCCATCAGTGCTCCGTTAACTGCCTAGTCGTTTCCCTGTAATGACAGATTTCTATGACGAGGGCGTAGATCCGCCACAGAAGACACTCCCCGAGACCCGATTTTGCCGATCGCCTCAACACACCGGACCGAACGGACAGAGAACTGCCCGCAGGGGATGAAATGCGCAAAGGGAAATTACAAAAAAAGAGTTTGTTTGTTCAAATGTACAGTATGGGACAATCATATATTAAAAAGATGAGATCATGTTATTTTAAACATGCAAAGCACCTGCTCCACTTGTCGAAATCATGCCATAGCCATACATTGACGAAGAAGTTCCAAATTCAAGATGCAAGTGTTACCCTTTTGGATCGCTATAAAAAATCACTGACAACAGAGCCCAACCAGCGCACGACCTTCTCCACTGCTTCCTGGCCGAAGATTGAAAATTAGTGTCTTTTTCTGTGTCTTTATGTGTATTTTTTTCTTTCGTTTACTCCGCTTTTTCGAAATGGCGGGTTACAAATAAATTACTTACTTATTACTTTATAGGCTTCGGGAGATGCAGAAAATTTCTTTAGCCCTTCAGATGACATTTGAAAGAAAGTGCTACTGAGGAAAATGGCAGACCAGAAGCTACGTAAATCATGTCAGTAATTAAGAAAGAAGAACAAAAACATTAACAAATATCAGGCACTTCTACTATCACAGATGACTATCGGAATGTCTCAGATCTTCTTAGAGGACCTCGAATTCAACATCCCCCTCGTTTCTTAATGTGACTCTAGGACCTTTAGGGGGAACACGGGCGAGGAAGGGGTTCCACGGAGAAGCCAACCACATGGCGCCGTCCTAGAAAAGCAGTAAACTAAGTTTTAATTACACCTGAGGTTCGGAGGCACAGGAGCAAGGCTCCTGTCCGACTTTGTGTACACCATGAGGCAGAGACACGTGAGGCAGAAATGAGGCACGTGGGGAAGGCAGAAGGCAGGGACCTAGTACATCATGAGGCAGCAGACCCCCCCCCCCTCGCATAAGAGAAAGGCTGCCCAGTTCCCTCCTATACTAAATTATTTTCAACATCATAACTATTATAACATATTTCCAATAATGGCACTTTAGAAGAAAAGCAAGTGCAAATCCTATTGATGTTATAATGGTATGCTCGCTCACCATCAGATAATATAGCGCGACATTCGTTTGCTCATAATCGAAACAATGCGACACCAACCGTTCTCAACAGAACCTACCGAATATGTTTCCACAGTTATAGTAATAATCCAGCCAACAGCTAATCAGCAAAAGCAACATGCACAGCTGGTAACTCAGCATGAATTATTAATTTCGCAAGACAATGCGATTTAAGGTAAATTCTGTGTGCTGTAATTTCCCTAAAGGTTGTCGATTTTCTTTTTTTTTTCACACTACATTAGAAAAACCGGGTGGAGAATACTCTTACTGTAGTTAGATTATTCTAGATTTATAGTCACACTATCTCTAAATGTGTATATTGGTTTCCGGTGAAATAAGAGGCATAACAGCCTTATTTCAGCAATATAGTTTTTTATGGCACTTGCCCTTCGGCCAAGTGCCATGTAGCGATCGCAATTTATGTCCGTCCGTCGGTCGGTCGGTCCAGGTTTTGCTAGTTCAGGCACTTCCACATAAGCTAGGACGAAGAAACTTGGCAGGCATATCAAGGACCCCAAAAGATTAAGTTGGAAATAGTCACTTTCACGATCTGAGATTCGTGGGGGGAGTGGCGGGAGGGGGAATCCGGAATATAGGAGTATTTATAACTTTTGAACGAGTGATCGGATCTTAATGAAACTTGATATTCGGAAGGACCCCGTGTCTCAGACGACCCAATTTATATCCGAACCGGATCCGGTGACGTTGGGGGGAGCTGGAGGGGAAGAACCGGAAATCTTGGGAAACGCTTAGAGTGGAGGGATCGGGATGAAACTTGGTGGGAAGAACAAGCACAAGTCCTAGACAACTCGTTGAAATAACCGGACCAGATTCGGGCACTGTGGGGGGTCGAGGGGGGGGGGGGTCCGGAATTTCGGTGATCCTGCTAGTGCGGTACTGTGCTAGGACGATGAAACTTGGAAGGCAAGTCCGGGACCCGAACAGATTGACTTGATAATAGTCATTTCCTGGATCCGACCACCGTGGGGGGAGTGGAGGGATGGGAGCTCGATATCTGGTGGCATACATAAACTCTGAACAGGTGATCGTAATAGAATGATACTTGGCAAGTGGAAAGAATTATCGTCTCAGATGTTCCATGTCAAGTCCTGGTCCAATCAGATACTTGTGGGAAGGGGGGTTGACGGGGGACCGGAGGCAGATGGAACTTGGTGAGAAGAACAAGCATTAGCCCTAGATATGTAATTGACAGAACCAGATCGTATCGGGGCTCTGTGGGGGGAGTTGGAGGGTGTTTCCCGGAATTCCGGTGATCGCCAGTTAGGATAGTTCCAGCTATTCTAAAAACGATGAAACTTTGCAGGCCTATTAATGACTTAAGGACCCGACATAATGCCCTAGGAAAACTTGTGTTCCTGGATCCAACCATCTTTGGGGAGTTGAGGGAGAGGAATCTGGAAATCGCTGGCTTCCGTAAGTTGCGAACGGGTGGTCCGATTCGAGTGAAACTTTATGGGTGATAAGAACTGATGACCTAGACAAGCAAAACATGCGTCCGAACCACGTGCGGGCACGTTTAGGATAGCTGGACGAGGGGGGAGATACAGAATGGGATGCGAGTTGGACAGTTTCGAGTTAACGCGGCCTTGATTTGTTATTTGGTGTCTGGGTCGGATCTGGTCACGGTAGGGGAGGGGGGTGACGTGGGAACCGGAAATTTGAGGATTGGCTATGCTCCGATTCGAGTCTAACGTGATTAGGACATGTCAGAGATGCGACGTTTATGTTTCCGATTCGTATTCAGCCACAGTGGGGGGAGTTAGAAGGGGATTCCCGGAAACGTTTTGGCTCGCATACGGGTCAAACAAGTGGAGCGGTTTTAATGAAACGTGGAATGTAGAGAGCTCACATGCCCTAGATGACATATTTCAGGGTCCGAACTGGATCCGACCTCGCTGCGGGAGGGGGGGGGGGGAGAGTTACCAGATGTTCCCAAAAAACGCTCAGATTTGAGTGAAACTTGATAGGTGGTAAGAGAAAATGCTTCAGTATGATCCATTCAGTAGTCCGAAGTCCGAACCGGATTCGGATTCGGTAGGGGACGTTGGAGGGGGCTACCGGAAACCGTGTGGCACGTGTAGGGACCAATAGAGTGGATCTTTAGGGTTGAAACTTGGAAGGTAGAAAAGTCATTTGCCCTAGGTGATTCGAGGCGACGGAAATGCTCAGACTTGAGTGAAACGAGATCTAGGGCCGAACCGCATTTTTAGATGGCGGGGTATTTTGGTTTCTCGTCTACTTTTTAGGTACCACCTTAGGTACCCGCCATATGAGCTCGTAGCTCTTGTCTTTCTTTCAAAGAAATAGCAAACATCACCTAGGAATAGTAAAATTGGGAACACTTCGGAGCTATTAGTTGAGTTTTTGCAGATACCATGGTATCTGTTACCACGGAAACTGGATCTACAATTAGTCGTTTTAGCAGTTACCGTGGTGTCTGATACTAAGGTTGTTCTGCAAAAACGACAATTGCCGGATTTGCGCTTTTAGAAATGATCCAAAAACAAGTATTGGTATCAACTGACATAACTTTTTTCCCGCCAATCTGACAAAAAACTAGACTCTTGTGTAAGTGAGACGAACTTTTCAGATAGCCTATCACGGTATCTGACCAGATACCACGATAACTGCAAAAACACCTTTTCATCGTGGTATCAGATAGCACGGTAACTGCAAAAACGACTTGACACCGTCGTATCAGACACCGTGGTATCTGCAAAAAGGCAACTAGTAGCCTTCAGCTCTTGAGAAACTGAGCACGAAGTTACCAGCTTCTCAGGTCGGTTGGGGACAAAAGCGTGAACTGTGTTGCGAGAGCAACACTTTGGTTTTGTCGTGTTTTTTTTCCTAGTCCTCCGATTCCACCTTATTACTAGTATATGGTAAGGGTCTAACCTGTGCGGTTTCTACGGGAAGTGTGGACCTTAGGCCGGATTGATGAATATGACATTTCATTTCGGAAAGCTTCGCAGAGCTCTTGCCAGGGGTGAGAAAGGATGGTTTTAGCTTCTCCTTGAGCCAGAGCCTACGGCGTGCGAAGTGAAGTGGAGTTGTATAGCCTATGTCAGAGAGAAACTAACACTAGCCAAGCTTTCGTTTCTTAAAACCTTGTTTCTGCTTCTGAGTGGAAAGCTCCGTTCTAGCTGGCAAGCAGGCAGGCACCGGCATTTAACCGGCGCTACAGCCAATATATCTTCTCTGAGTGATAAACAAAAAAATCCGCAGAAACAAAAAAGGGGGATTTTTCCGCGGTCAACTTTTGAACTATTATAACAGATATATTTATTTTCCAACGGTGATCGATAGCCCTTGGTGAGCTGATCAAAGTATGTCATCCGTTTTTTAGTAGGCTATAAAAATTCCCTCGTGAGATACACCAGTCTGAAAGTTTCAAGGGACTGTACTTCAGTAATAAGGTAAAGACCGAAACCAAAAATAGGCCGATCCCAATTGTGAGACATGTGGGGACTTGTAAGCAACAATCGGATGTTAGACCATAATCATCTTCGGCAATGAGGGGTTTGCAACTTTCGCTAGTTGGTGTACCTATTATTTGGTTCCGGTTTATCTGATGGTAAAAACAATTTGGTTCTCAACCAACCAACAGCTAATCAGCAAAAGCAACATGCACAGCTATAGTAACTCAGCACGAATAATTAATTTCGCAAGACAATGCGATTTGTGGTAAATTCTATGTGCTGTAATTCCCCTAAAGGTTGTCAAGTTCCCATATATGTAACGGGAACGTGTATTCGCACTGAGCCTACATTAGTTCATTATAACGGGTTATTAATATAAAGGTTGTCAAATAAACATACCTTAGAAAAGTAGGCTTCACTGAGCGCAGGCGTGCTGCCGGATATACCGTGCCAGGATCGCATGATGTTGCCGTTCCAGTCAACCTCCAGAATAAGGCCATATTTTCCCAAAGCCCTGGCAGTCGGCTCCATGCTCAACACCTAAGAAATCAAATCTGATTAGGTTATTTAGATCCGATGTTCACTCGGACGGCAAAAACACATAAGGCGTATTCTCGCCATTCCCCGAGGACTCCACTTGAGGAGTCCCCGCGTTTTTGTTTGTCCCGGGGACTCACTCCCCGTATTCTCGCGAGTCCCCACGGACGAGGAATGCGCCGATTATCATCACCATCATCAAAGACGACTCTCTTTCAGATTCAGAGGGGAATCAATTTTTGCTGGTGTTGGTGCAATGTAAAATTAACTAAAAACAATCAGAACAAATAAAACCAAAAATAAAGTGGGTCCAGACTAATTCGTCAACTGCATATTTATTTTTAGAACAAAATCCATTTTGGAAGCATTCCCCCTGTTCTCGCTGTTTCTGTACGCAGAGTCCGCGTGGAGTGAATCCCTCTATTCTCGCCGTTCCCTTCGATTCCCCGAGGACTCGTCGGGGAACGGCGAGAATACGCCTATAGTCCAGAAACTGAATACAGAATCTTTAACTTAAGATAAATGAATTTAGATTTGACAGTGCAAAAAGAGAAAATTCGTTTCAAGCTGTATTCGCACGCTGTCGACGTGGACGTCAACTCTCTCGTGTCGCAACATTTCCTTGCAGAAGACCAAGACCTGATTTAAGGCATATGCCTCCTTGAACCGGGTTTTTGTCAATCGACCTTGTGTCTCCGGCTTGACCCTATATTTATTATAAGTTTATATAGAAGTGTAATTAAAACCTTGAACCTTGACACTCTTGACAGCTATTGGGAGATCCATCATCGTATCTATCCAAAAGCCTTGGGCCACAACCGTATCTTGACCGGGAGCTTTCACTACCCCGCCCCTGGCATATCCTGGAGCATCCGAATACAAACAGACTTTCAAATGTTCCTCGCCCACCCATGGGCAAACCTCAAGATAATCCCACTGTAGACTGTTGTAATCTTATTTTTGTTTACTTTGAAGCCCATTTGACACCACCTGTGACGATATAACAGATTTTACCCCTGCTTTTCGGATGCATTCTCCAGAAAGACTGCCAAAATACCAGAAAAACTTGTCCCAGTAAACCATTCAGATGACGCAACATTCGAGTAGCTTAGTGCCAGCGTGGTGCCGATTTTTATATTCAAGATCCGCTATAGTTTTGGAAAAAATTCTCGTTAAAAGAAAGAGTCAAAATGAACTGAAATGACGTTAAAACGATCCAGCGCTACGATGAATGACTAAGCCAGTGTGGTGCCTATTAAAAAAAAAAGCAAATGCTGTTTGACCGGACACATTAAAGTTTCTGCGATGCCTCATTGCTGAATAAAAAGAAGGGTCCCATTCCTTTGAATGTGTGGGTCCTGGAATGTGGTTGTAGCAGATTTTCTCCGAGATTTAGATGGTGTCCTATCAATGAAGTATGCCAAAGGGAAAGTAAGTGGGTGAATCTATTTTCATGACAGACTGGAAAATTGTTTTGCACAAGCAGGAGGGAGCTCAACTCGAGTAGCTGTAGGTACATGGTATACGTCCGCTTCAAGCCAGAAAACGTATCCGGAAAGGCTATCCGATGACAGATCTGAGGCTGATCAAATTTGCACTACTTTGCATTGGGCAGCTTACAAACTGCCCAAAAATAAGTACGGAATCATTTCTAGTGACAGATTTGACGCTTGCTTTGAGGGGTGTGCTAGCATCATAAAAAAGGGTATTAGTCTTTCACGAGCAACAGGGGGCTGATCTCGAGTAGGTATGGTACACGTTCATGTCAGCAGAAAACGTGTCCGGAGAGCTAATCCGGTGACAAACCTGAGGCTGTAAGAGGATGTCCAGTTGTTCTCTTTGCCTTTAGGCAGCTATATATAAACTTCCGAAAATAAGTAAGGAATCATGTCTAGTGACAGGCTTGACACTGGCTTTCAGGGGTGTGTTCTAACTCCACGACAATGATAATTGAAAGGTATCCTCGTCATTTCACCCTATAGTCACAGATCTAAGGCTGGCCTTAAGGGGACCAAATATATGGTTTTAAGCCTTCAAATATAAAGCTTGACCTGGGCTTGACCATACATAACGAAAGAAACAAAAATTATATTTTAGTTGGTTTTCATGTCTAGATACAGTTTTGACGCTTGCTTTGAGAGGTGTGGTCTAGCCTCTAAACAATAATAATTCAAAACTATCAACATCAAAACTGGTGAAGGAAGAAAGAGATTGGAAGATGATGAGTGATAGAGTCAATTTTATTCTTGTTAGGAGGTTTAAGTATAGGGGTTAAGTCGGACTGGTCCTTACCGCCCCATGTGCAGGGATATGAATGAGAATGTGGTGCACCTGACGTGTGAATGTAATGATTCGATGGGTTGAGGGAGGAAGTGTTTGGAGAAGGTGCGTATGATGAGGAGTGGATCGTTAAAGTGATGAAAGATGAATGCTTTACGGGAGTTCGCCAGTTGGGAAGATTCGTTGGAACTTGATGAATAGATAATGTTTTTCTTTTGTTTTGTACTGTGTTGCTATGGCCCTCGGGCTTTTTGTGTAAATATACATCATATCACTGAGATGCCTCTAGCCATACCTACACACTGATATCCAACCGATGGATGCATACCTGGTAAGAAAGCCATCTTGGCCAGCTGTTCCACTGAGGCGGGGTCACACGTGCGACAACATCAACAGCAAGCTTGAAGAGGGCCAGGAGGCGAGCAATCACGTATCTTAACCAAGGGTGAGCCGTTAGTGTTCCGTAGTCTGTCCAAAAAGTTACGGTGTCTGTGAAACGAGGAACGACAACACCAACCTTAAAATAAAGGATAAGGCACAGATAATGGTGAGAAATTTAAGGTCCATTTACAAATGCGAAAATCTCACACAAGGTTTAAACACTAATTGTACGTGTATGCGAGGCGATGCACAATGACATTCAAGCTTCTTGATTCCAGTCTGTTTACCCCCCCCCCCCCCCCTCCCTCCCGGTTGCAAACAAATATACAGATATAATTCATTAGTTGCGTTTTTGGCATCTGATACCACGGTCTAAAGTCGTTTTCGCAGTTATCGTGGTATCTGATACCACGGTCAAAAGGCGTTTTTGCGACCATGGTATCTGAAAAGTCATCTCACTTTCGTCAAATTTTGTCAAACTGGTGAGAAAGAAGTTTAGCACTTAGTGATGTGATTGAATATCAGTTTTTCTTTTGGGATGACTTCGAAAAGCGCAATTTCGGCAATTGTCGTTTTTGCATAGCAACCGTATATCAGATACCACGGTAACTGCAGATCCAGTTACCGTGGTAACAGATACCATGGTATCTGCAAAAACGCAACTATTGTTTTACGGCTGGAGATGACTGATACTACTCTAGTCAAACTCGGTACACCCAGGGCCAGCAACTTTTTCATCCATGGATTCCGATTATCATTCGTCATTCAACATTAGTTGCTTCAAATTGCTCACCAATATGTTTCCGTTTGGCGCCAACTTAAGGTTATCCGGTGTACCAGGCATCAGAGCGAAGAGGTCCCGAGTGCCTGCTTTCGGACCTTTCAACCAGTACCTGGAAAACAATTTCAGATAACAAAGAACTCCGGATACTCTTCCTTTCCCAGGCATACCATCGGTCAGGTTGGCCACGGCCCATCCGAATTCAAGTGCTACGAACAGATCAGACAATAGTTGCGTTTTTGCAGATACCATGGTATCTGATATCACGGTCTGAAGTCGTTTTTGCAGTTATCGTGGTATGTGATACCACGGTCAAAAGGCGTTTTTGCAGTTACCGTGATATCTGGCCAGTTATTGTGGTATCCGATATTCAGATACCACGGCCCGACCGTGGTAACTGATCGTGGTATCTGAAAAAGTCATCTCACTTTCATCAATTTTTGTCAAATTGGTGGGAAAGAAGTTTGGCACTTAGTGATGTGACTGAATAACAGTTTTTCTGTTGGGATGAATTCGAAAAACGCAATTTCGGCATTTGTCGTTTTGCAGAACAACCGTATATCAGATACCACGTTAACTGCAAAAACGAAGTTACCAAATCCAGTTACCGTGGTAACAGATACCATGGTATCTGCAAAAACGAAACTAACGTCTCGGATTTTTGGACGCTCGCTCCAACCGCTCAAGACTTCCATCCGGTCTCACCAGACTGGAAGAGCCCCCGCGGGAAGCACCCACCCAGATGAAAGGATGGCCTCCTTCCCTTCATTCGGGCGAATCCCATAAACGCCACCCACCAACCAGATATATTTGTTGAATTATTTGTAACTGTTTCAACAGTCGTCTTCAGTTCAGAGTATGGCCAGACGGGAGAGATGACGGTCCGATGCGGTGTAGCTCGTAAGAGAGCAAGAAAAAGATTTGCGTTTTCCTGACGGCTGAAACAGTCATGTTTGCGTGGTTGGGGAAACAGCCTGGTAAGCCATTCCGGTCTATGTAATAAGTAAGTAAGTAATTTATTTATAACCCGCCATTTCGGAAAAGCGGAGTAAATGAAAGAAAATAAATAAAACACATAAAGACACAGAAAAAGACAATAATTTTCAATCTTCGGCCAGGAAGCAGTGGAGAAGGTCGTGCGCTGGTTAGGGTAATGTGAACCTATATCCCGTCGAAATGGCTGCTGACAAAAAAGAACAACTAATACTTCCTATGACTGACTTGTAGAAAGACTAGCCAGTCCATTGCTAGAAGGATCAGTTTTTTTTTTAACAAATTTACAGATTCTAACGTATGTAAAGAACTGCTCTTAGCGTAATGAATGGATGTATACCGACGATGCATAAATGAAATTAACAAACATATCGTTGTAACCGAACTTCACTCCGAGCCTGGGATTATACTAAGCTCAAGCCTACCGAGTCAATCTGAGACGGAAACACTCAGCAACAACAACGAAGTCCTCATCCGGGGAAAGCTGGACGCCATTTGCGAAGTGTAGGTTGTCTAACAAAACTGTATTTTCGCCGGTTGCTGGATCATAGCGGAGAAGCCTGAAAAATATTTCAATCTCAGCAAACCGTAATTTGCTCTCTGAACACACGCACTGGGCCAGTCAGGAACAAGTCGAAGTTCACAGTCGTGTACACAAAATATTTAGCCTCCTCTCTAGAGAGAGGCTGGGTTAGGGTTTTCAAGGGAAGGGGGAGATCACGCATCTATACATGAAAAGGAATGGTTACAATTACAGTTATTAACCGCGTGGTTACAGTTTTAGACATTGCAAATTCGCCTGTCCACGATCCCATCAATGTGATTCTAAATTAATGAACATTTATGGAAAATATTTTCTGAGTGTTTTACGGTTATTTTATATTTCTTTGTCCTTTTCTACTGCACTAACGCCCTTGGACAGTGCGTCATTAATTCTAAATTCATTCCAATACTAGAATGTGACATAAAAGAAGCATGTCACTAGTTTTAAAGGACTTTTCTTGCTTATTCTGCCCCTATTCTACCCCTAGATCACTTATGGGATTATAAGATTTCGAAGTCTTTCGCCTTTCGCCATAGTTTCGTTTTGTACCTACGAGCGCTTTTTCGGCCAAGCGAGTTTTAACAGTCACGCAACGCAAACTTCGCCGAAAGCTTCAAGGTCCGTCAACGGCTCTTTCGCAAATAAGGACATGTTATGGTTCAAAGTACTATTTTCCGTTCTGGAAGACATGAGGACGGTTTTCGCGAGATCTCGGAATCACTTTCCGACGAGCGAAGCGCATCGCGAAAACTGTGGGAAAGCGATTCCTGGAATAAATTTCCACTTTCCCGCTGGACTGATCGCGAAAACGCATGGAAAGCTGATATCGCCGAGAAAATGTTGAATTACAAACTTTTTCGAACAAATATGGTTCACTTCACGGTTCTTAGATTCTCATATACTCCATTGAAGTCACCTTAATTAGGATTGCCACTTTTTTTTTTATTTATTAGTGACACTAGCAATGTTTTTTCTCTACACCTTTGACATTCCCGGCGAAGCATTCAACTTTCCGCGGAGCTTTCTGTGAGCCTCGTGGAATCACTTTCCGGGAAAGCTTGCTTCGGTTTCCAAAGCGCGAAAACCGGGTTGGAAAGTTCGGCAACTTTCCTAAGTAGCGCGAAATCCACTGGAAAGTGATTCCGACTTTGCTTTCCAGCTCACAAGAACCCTCCTATGGTAGGCCATCAGGTCTACCTTCTCTTTGAGACTTCTTTTGTTTTGCTTGGTTTACCACTTCATAACGAAGGCACGTTCAGTTTTAAAATATTGTGCGTCCAGCAGGCGCTTTCGGAGAGATGGAAGGCTGAATTCAGTGGACAAGCGATAACAAGAAAATCACTATTTTCTTGCGGAAATTAATGTTATTTTTGAAAACGACATTCCTGAGCCCTTTTATCTTGACAAGATCATTTCTAGTAAGAATTGTGCTTTAAGGTAACAACCACACTGTCAGAAGTTTCATAATAGATTGCGCATAACACTTTCAAGAGTAACACCTTTTCACTTAGAAATAAAGTCTTATGACCAATTAAGTGTACACTATTTCGTGCCTAGATCTCCAACAACACCTTCAATTGGTAGAAATACTAACGGGAACGGAAGAAACATAACATATAACATCCCAAAGTGTTATCTGTTGAAACCGCACATCCTGCTGTTGTCGTTATGTAACTTCTGACAGTGTAGTATTTTTACCTATTGAAGGTGTTGTTGGAGATCTGGGCACGAAATAGTACAAACTTAATTGGTCATAACACTTTTTTTCTAAGTGAAAAAGTGTTATTCTTGAAAGTGTTATGCGCAATCTGTTATGAAACTTCTGACAGTGCATAAAACATACCGTCCAGTCGCAGAACTAAGCATGTCCATAACGCCCATATGAAGCTTATATCTCGAGCTATCACTCCAGTAGATCTGACCGTCGGATGAGATATCGACGCTGTTGGGGAGACCAGGAGGCCGACCCTCAATCGGTACTGATGCATTGACCAGTGTCGTCAACTGACCAGTGCTGGGGTCTAGGCGTAAGATTCCTTTGTATGCATCGGCTACAAGTATATTCCCTTTTTTGTCCGCTCGAAGACCAAGGGGGCGACCGCAGTTTTCCGCATCCCAAGGATATTCTGCAAAAGATTGTGAGATTTGAACGAATGAATGAATGACTTTATTACATGCAGCCTAGTGATAAGGCATTTGCATAGTACATACAGAAAAACCAAGGTAAATGAACGCTTAACAAGAAAAACAGAGGGTACACAAAATCTACATCGACAGCAAAAGATAAATAAAAGACAAATAAATAAATTTGTCAGTGATGTAACTGATCACGCGATTATCAAATTGACACCATGTCAACCCGTCATATACGTTATGTGAATCTCTGACAGGGAGCCACACAGATCCTCTCTCGATGACCTGAATACACCCAATGACATACCATACAGTAGAGGTAAGTTTATTTGAACGTTTGTTGACTTCGCACAGTGTCGTTTTCATGCATTTGTGGCGACAAGGGTCAACTATCAACTAGCAGTTAGCCAGAGTAGCTACGGAAGGGCCTTTGGGAACAACTGAATAAGTATTTTGGATCTTCGTATTACCGGTTAGCCCAAAATTATACTGTTCAAATATAAGTAACTGTTCAAAAAAAACTATCTCTACTGTACATTCTCTTATACATGAAATTCCATGTCTCTTCGTGGGAAGATCACTTGCTAGTGTAGCAGAAACTGAAGAAGCATCTAGGAAAAAGCAAATATTCGCAGACGAAAATACTGTACAATTTGTTTGTTACCGTATTAGTAAACGTTCATTGGATGTGGATCGCATATCGTCCTCAGGGTTCAGTTGGAGCATAGCACAGGCAGGCTATGCACTTGGCACTCCTTCGGTCTCAGCTGACAGCGATTCATAAGTAAACAAGACCAAAGGTTTCGATGGGATCCCAAAAATTTTATATTTGATCCAGACAATTGGGTCGTGTAGAGATCCAGTCTTCGCCAGACTCCTTGAGCACTCTACTAATAAAATTTAGAAACAGATTAAGGCACTGATCTATCTATCTATCTATGGTAATCATCTGAGAAGTCCAAGTTCAAACATGGATTCAGCATGTATGTTTACCCCTACAGCCTGTGTCATCTCGACTTTGACGAAAGTTCCTGACTTACTTCTGCCAAATTTTCGATTTCGGCCGGATTTCGGGCGAACTACTTGTCTTTCAAAAAGTTCAAGATTCAACGTATCGACTTACCCCTCTGTCGAACCTCTAATCAACTTCAGATAAAACTTCAACTTTTAACACATTTTCGGATTTCACCGGGATTCGTGGCGAACTATGTGTCCAGGTAGAAAATGATTGTCACAGATGAATTCAGCATGTCTTCTTACCCGTAAATCGAACACCTTATGAAATTCATATAAGACTTTTACTTTTAACAAATTTTCCGGTTTTGGCCGGATTCCGGGCGATCTACTTGTCGGGCGAGAAAATAATTTTCATATTCGGATTCAGAATGCTTTCCTATCCATAAACTGAACCTCTAATCAACTTCAGATTAAACATTTATTTTTGACAAATTTTCCGGTTTTTGCCGGATTCAGGGTAAACTACCTGTCCGGTAAGAAAATTATTTTAATATTCGGATTCAGCATGTCTCCTTACCTCAAAATCGGACACCTAATCAACTTCAGATAAAACTTTGACTTTTAACAAACTTTCCGGTTTTGGCAGGATTCCGGGCGAACTACTTTTCCGGCGAGAAAATGGTTTTCATATTCGTGTTCAGCATGTCCTCTTACCCATTAGTCGACTATCTCATTAGCTTTTGAAAAATATTATTTTTGCCCCTTAATTTGAAACCCCTCCCCTAAATATACAGCTACGGGGCCCATCTACGAACTCGACCTTTCCCTTGACCCAAAGAATCCTCACACCAAGTATCATCAAAATATCTCATTCCCTTCGAGAATTTATTAGTAAAGTGTTCAATAGGAGTCTGGCGAAGAGACCCAACTGAGGAACAATCAATTTTCTGTATAAAATATTAAATTTTTGGGATCCTATCAAAACCTTTGGTCTTGTTACAATAGGATGGGCATCAAAAATTGTACTTGTGTACTTCAAGTAGTACTAAGATCACTTTTTATAATCTTTAGAAGCTCTAAAAAATTGTATCCGCGTGGCAACCCCGAACACTGCACTGATGAGAATGTTTCCCCTTCCTATTTGAACAGCGGTGTGTATTAAGACGTAAGATCACTTATAGCGCTATTCAGCCTATTACCAGTGCTCAAGGTTTGCGTCGCGCAGGTGCCGGTCTCCCGATACTAGCTGCGCTTTTTGCCGTCATCCAGTTAACCGACCTACAAGATTTCCTACTATAAGTCGTTTTCTTCCTTCGGTTAACCGACCTAAGTTTTTATAAGCTGTTTTTTCGGCCCGTTTGCCGGTCGGTTAACCGACCTGTGGACTGAGGCGGGAGCTCCGTCCAACCGACCTACGCTCTTGGCACGGCACGAAATTCAAAATTCTCATTGGAGAGATAGGCCCCGGCGACGGGAAGACGCCATTCTTTCTTGTAAGCCGTTTTTTAGAGCTCATTCGAACCGAGCGGCGAGACGAAAAAACGGTCAATAGTGCTAAATAGGTAGGTCAACCGACCTATGGAGAAAAAGGCAAAAAACGCAGCTACTGCCCTCGGGCGGGAGTGCGAGGCGCGGTTGGATACTTTGCGACAAATGCCAAAACTCGCTTTCCTTTCCACAGCTGTTTTGACGTTCCACTTGTTTGGGAAAGCGAAGCGAAGTGTTCAGAAAAAGGAACTCACGACGCGAACTGAAAGTGATCTCGGAAAGTTGTATGGACGGAAAGGCTTGTCATGAGTTATTGCGTGTTGCGGATTCTCACTTTGCTTTTCAGAAAGCGAATCCATAGAATCGCCATTAAACTTTCGAAGATATCCGATAGGTAGCGTCATTGAAATAAAGATGAAGGAGGAAATGTATGCACATCCTATCGTCCTGCAAGGACTCCCAGACGGTCCCTGCAGAATTTCAACATCGAAAACCATTTGGCTCAGCATGTGAGCTTTTTTATCCAAACAGCTGAAGATCGCACAAAATGGCGAAGATAAAAATAGAAATCCTACAGAAATCAGATTAACTTACACTCACCACACTGGCCTGTCGTTGCAATAATTTGAAAGTGGGTCCCTCCTCCAACGACCTTCAAGATTGCTCCCCCTTGGATTCCGGTGTATACTTCCGAAACTCCATCCTAGAATAGGACAAGTCAAATCAAATCAAATCGTTTATTCATTAAGAATCTTACTCGCGGCGTGTGCCGACTAACTGATTCCAAAGTCAACATATAAATACACATCAATATATATAAACAACAAAAAAACAATCGTAACTGCCGAGTCTACTGTTATTTCGGTTTGCATCGAAACAACAGAAACAAGACCAAAGGTGTCGATGGGAACCCAAAAATTTAACATTTGATCAGACAATCCGGCCTTGTCTTCGCCAGATCCACTCTTTGCCAGGCTAATCATCAGAGAAAACCAAGTTCAGATATACCTCTATAAGCCATATCTATTTCGACGATACTGACCGAAACTTCCTGCTTTACTTCTGCCAAATTTGCGGTTTCGCCCGAATTCCGAGCGAACTACTAGTCCAGCAAAAAAAGAAAATTCAGAAACGAATCCAGCGTATCTACTTATCCCTATAAAGAACATATAATCAACTTTAAATAAAACTTTGACTTAAAAAAAAATCCGGTTACAACCGGATGCCGGACTAATAATGTGTCCGGGTGAAAAATTATTGTCATATACAGACTCACCGTCTCTTCTTACCCCTAAATCAAATATTTAATCAACTTCAAATGGAAGTTTTACTTTTAACCAACTTTAACCAGTTTTTACCGGATTCCGGACGATCTACTTGTCCGGCGAGAAAATGGCACGACCAGCATGTCTTCTTACCCCATAATCGACTACCCCATTAGCTGTTTAAAAATATTTTGTTTGTCCCTTAATCTGAACCCCCTCCCCCACCCCCAAATATAGGGCTACAAAGCCCATCTACGAACTTAACCTTACCCTTGATCCAAACAATCCTCACACCAAGTTTCATCGAAATATCTCATTCCCTTCGAGAGTTATCGTGCTTACAGACGGACGGACGGACAACTTTTGCGATGCCATAGGTATCCCTCCACTTCCGTTTTGGGATCCCAAAAAAATAAATACATATTTACACTATACTAAACGGTCAAACATATGTGCTTAAAAACCAACAAAAAATCATGTGGGCTCTTTAATGGTGGACGAAGCGAAAAACAGTTAACAAATGCCGGAACAAATCTGTTACTGTATCTTATGTGGGTGCATTGGACAGGTTGCAGCTTTGGAATTGGGTTCCCAACTAGTCTTGGTGAGTGAAGTGCTCTGATTTACTATAATAGTTAAAGCTTCAGCGACCTAATGCGCTATTTCTCTACTCCACCCCTCCCCCTAGTAGATCTGCTTTCATCCGAAACCTTTTATGATAAAAAATCCTTTATCTCGAAGTTAGCGGTCTTCGACCATTTTTCACGGTGATCGTGAGATTGCCAGTGTTTCCAAGTTGTTACTTGAATTTCTACGTTGCCGCTACGTGTGTTTCAGTGAACTTTGCCGTTGCTGCGTGGAAATATTTGAAACCTCAAAGTGCTGTATTTAGTTGGCTCTGTGGTTTGAGTGTGCTTCCAGTGCTTCCACTTCTACTTATTTTGGCAGTAGAATACTTACTTTCAGCCTTTTCTACTTACGAAAGTTTTCATCTACTTACCTAGCCTATTTATTTTTCGGGTCTCCTACTTATTATCTCAATATTTAATCTTTATGCGAAAGCTCTATATTTTAACAAAAAGAGGCCTTTATCAAAATTTTTGGCTGCAGCATATTTTTCAACATTGGTTGGTTCTGTCTGCAGTTCTCTCTAGTATAGAAGCAGGTTGATTTTAAAAAACACTATGATTTCACGGTTTTCCCTTGCTTTCATTTCGGCTGCTTTGGAAATGGGAAACTGGATACTTGGGAAACTGCAACGCGTTTCATAATATTCTCTATTAGAAGGTGGGTTTTTATCTGGTTTTAGGCCTGGGATCTGAGAAACATTCGTTCGAGAGCCTGTACTGGAAATGGTTAAATATTGGCAAAAAAATGCTAGAAGCTACTGTTAGGGTTTCACCCTCTCTGTTCTTGATGATTCTGAAATTTTTTGGGGTCTTAATGTTTGATCCACATTAAAAGCTAGGATTTGCATGGGAAGCAGTTGAGTTCGGCAGAAAAAGAAAATACAAATATCAGAACTTAGCCTGCAGCGCTCAGTTTAATTTGATCTTGGGTTTGATAGTTTGACGCTGAAGTGAAATCAGCCGCAGCAACACGCATGTACTGTCCAAGTTTACTTCACAAAAGTGACGACTAGTAGCTGCATAATCAGCTGCCGAGCCGCTCTTTTTTATGCTGCTAATTGTACTTACAAAATTTTATTTTCGAATTTTAACATTTTAAAGTAACTTAATACTGGTTTAAAAATTTAAAACAATCTAGCCTAAAGCTCAAATTGTCATTAAATTTCTGATAGATTTTGTGAAAATTTTCACTCTGAATCCTCCCCATCGAAAATGCCCTTTTTCCTTTTTTGAATGAATTTAGGCTACTCTTTTTCATTTTATACTAGCTTCTACTTGCTAAGTACTTATT
This sequence comes from Branchinecta sandiegonensis, assembly GCA_030848855.1. Lineage (NCBI taxonomy): Eukaryota > Metazoa > Arthropoda > Branchiopoda > Anostraca > Branchinectidae > Branchinecta > Branchinecta sandiegonensis. The sequence goes on along the minus strand of JAUPMV010000003.1, from coordinate 15,129,868 downwards.
TTTTAAGAGAAGCCTACTTATTTTGGGACTGCGGGGAGTGGAAGCACTGGTCTAGCAGCAGCAGTTGTGCCAAGCCTACAAGTAGTGAGACCAGTGAAACTCGTGAGGATTTTCTCCAGGTAGAACAGGGCAGTGCTGGATATTTATACCAGCCACTTCTCAACTTCTCAAGGTACAGGAGGGGTATCCAACCTCAGACAAGTCTTTCCTTCAGAATAATCTATCTGGCTTAAAAAGGAACCAATAAATATGACAAACATATTAGACAGACGCTCATTGATTGGTTTACATATTGGATAAATTAATATTGGTTCAATCTTATTGTTACAAATATTTTTCTTTTCAAACATGATCCCTTCATTCTAACCTTACCTCGATTGACTACAAAATGATTAAAAGGGTAGCAAAGTCAATAGCTAGAAAATTCCTTTCAAAACAGCTTCAAAACAAAGAAAAGGCACACAATTTGAATATTTGAGGACACATGAGTGTTCAAAAAGTCATATTTGCCTCTTGAGGACAGCATGTACATTTCTTTTTAATATTTGCGCGGCAAAAATCGTAGTAGTATGAAAACGAGGTCAGGTATCCCTCCTGCACAAGGAGGGTTGAGCCTGCAGGTCCACCCGAAAAAATGACGAAGATGCCCCAAACTGGTATGTGCGTGATAGCTTACTGTAGTCTATGTAACAAGGTAACTAGGTAAAAAAAGAGACTCCAGTTCATGCTTATTAAGTCTGACAGACAGACAACAAAACCAATTTTGGTAAGGTAGGTTGCAAAAAAAGCTGGAGCACTCTAGTAACATCACACAATATTGATTGTTCGAGTCAATAAAAAATATTTGCATCAGGTCAGGGTCCCCAGATCGCAAACTATAACCTTCTTTTAGAATCATGTTTGTGCGTCATTCTCTGACCAGAAAATTCTTGCTGACATAACCTGACAGACAGACAACCAGACTGGTTAACTCCGACTTGGGTAAAGTTGGATTTGCAATGAGAAAAGCTTTAGCACCCCAGAACACAACACAATATCGGTGGTTAGAGTTAAATTACAAAATAGTTACACTTGCACCAGATATTTTTTTTTTATGAGAGAGAAGACCCCAGCCTTATTGCATACCCTACCGTTAAAGATTTATTTATACAATCCTGAGTGCACTGGTGACTGGTGCAGTCTGACAGGCCAGCAACCAGGCCGATTAACAGAGACTTGGGTAGAGTAGGATAGACTAAGAGAAACGCTTTTTTAATTGTAAGGGTCTTCAATTGGTAGGCTACCCTTCCTTTGAATCCTATTTGTATGCAATTCACAGAACAGAGTTCCATGCTGACATAGCTGGACCGACAGATAAGCTGACTGATTAACAGATAATTTGTTAGGACCAGTCTAGTGCACTAAGTCTGTGTGTTCTGGTTGCCTCTCTGTCAAGAATGTGTCAGTTCTGTTTTGAGAATAGCATAAATGGGAATTGTGGGATAGCAATGAAGAAGCTTAAACACTCTACAATACCAAACAATACTGGAGGGTTGAGTAAAATCACTAAACATTTACAACAAACTTTTTTTTCTAGCTGTTCATGATCCCAAGAGAACTCTCAAACGGAGACTATGCTGATCTAGTCTGACAGACAGTCAGAGCATTTATTTGAGACCCTATGATTGTCTCAGAATTAAACCAGGACTAAAAATCGACAACATACAAAAACAAAAGAAACTACTTTCAGTTTATAAGTATTCCTTCAGCCCAAGGTTTAGCTATCTGGAAATCATGTTCGACTGTCCTTGAAATTCAGTCATGCTGTTTCTTGATGTGCATTTGTAATTCATATAAAGCTAAGACTATAGTGTAGCGCATTAAAATACTTCTACGCTGCTTGAAATGCTCTAATTTTTTAAAGGTGCAAATCCAGAAAACGTTACGTCTGGTCAATAGATGCACATGCTTCCTAATGTGATCTACCAAGTACAGCCCAGGATTCTGACCTGGAATACACCTGTGTATCACAGCATTGCGTCTAGATTTGTAGACTCATAGCTACAGCCATGTTTGCAATACCCCGCTGACTGGTTCCACAGAGAGCTTTAGTAAATAGGTGAGTGTTTATCCTTGAAATACAGCATGTTATCTTTGTTTTCACCAACTAATTCTAGGTGATAGGTTTACTGAGACCACGGAAGTACCATTAACACTGAAATACTGCAGATACTCTCCACTTCTTCAGATTTTTACTTGCAACTGTCTAGCCCCTCTGCTCACCACCTAGATGCGGTTCGGTGACGCCGGGATACTGAGATAATGAATCATCACTGAATAATTCATGGTTTAAATATTTTACTGCGATGATTTCATCCTATTTTCAAGTTCGAATTGGTTGCTATTTAGTACAAGGATGTTTCATGCCCCTAATCTTGGCTGGTATGGATGATTACCTACAATTGAAAGGGTAGAAACCAGATTTCAAGGAAGAGTTGAAGGATAGATTAAGACTAGGTTTATCCAGGTTTGACACAGACTTGCAGTGATTTACATGCTGGTCTGCTGCTTTTGGCTGCAAGTATCGTGAATTTGAACATGACCAAAGGTTTCGATTGGATCCCAAAAATTTCATATTTGATCCAGACAACTGGATCTTCTAGATATCCGGTCTTCGCCAGAAAATGTTTACTTGTTGCTGAGATTCTTACAATGATATATATACACCATGGTAACTGATGCCACGGTAACTGATTTCATTGTAGCTGATACCGTGATGACTGATACCTTGGTAACTGATACCATCGTAACTGATGCATATTCTTTGAGCCCAAGCTGACTTTGAAACATTTATTCAAACAATGTTTACAACGGATACGTCAGCTACGATTCTTCATCAGCGATATTTCGGCCCTTTTCGGCAAGGGTCCTCGTCAGGCTGTCAATCCTCTGATTTAACTTCGGGGAAGGAAACGAACCTGTAATCAATTTGATTACAGGTTTGTTCCCTTGGTAACTCATACATATTTTTGTCCCCCCCCCCCTTAATTTGAAGACCCTCCCCCACCCCTAAATGTAGCACTACAGAGCCCACCTTCGAACTGTACTTTGACCCAAAGAGTCATCATGTCAAATTTTAACAAAATATCTCAACCCCTTAGAGATCTTGCTAACAGACGGACAGACGGACAATTTTTGCGACGTCATAGGTATCCCTCACTTACGTTTTGGGATCCCAGACTCAGTTTGTCTGTATAGTTGCAAAGCTTGCAGTTGCAAACTTCAGCTACCCTGAAGAGCCCCTTTAACCAAATGGTGATGGTGTTGACAAGCATGAAACAAGCACAAGACAAGCAACAAGCACAGGACAAAAAAAAACGAACAGTCCTACGCAACTTTCTGTCTGTGTTGTGACTTTAGATAGACACGTCATATGTTTTTTTTTCTTCTAGGCAACAGCAACATTGGCATCACGAGTTTTTCCAGCTTCACCACTCCCAGGGAAAAGGAATAGTTTTGACATTTTGTATTGATTAAAAGGTCAAATTTTTCGAATGATTGTGAATTATACAAATTTATTTTTATATAGCCTACTCTGAAAAAATTTGTCTGTGATAATGGAAGTTACTGTGTAGAGCTCATTGTTTCATCTAGACCACAGAAGGAAAAAGTCAGATTGAGACTTTGTAAATATGGATGATATGGACAATGACACCTTCAACTTTGGAACAATCCCTGGACCAATTAGCTGCCTCGGGTACTTCGAATAGTTATACGAAAGATTCCCATTCATGCTGCGATATACTTCGTGTAGTATTACAATAAAATAAAAGGATCAAAAACGAAATGTAGGAGCCAAGTCCATGCTGGGCAAGATTTGCTGTGGATTATAGTAATTTTATCTCAACAGTGATATTTTTTATGATCGAACTAGCCCCCGGACATTCCAACAGATGTCCCCCATCACTTGGTTTCAACACATGGAAAGGGACTGCACTACTGATAGAATAGAAAGATATAGCCTATATTTTAGTGATGCACTTCAAAGTGCATACTGTATGGTAAAAAGGTAAATGGTAAAACCAAGCAATTTCTCTGCTACACTCCAGTCCTCTTCTTTTACTTCTTTTACGTCTGAGGCAATATTCAAGTCCTGGGAGCTGTTCAAGCACAGACTAAGCATAGAAATTGCATTTTTTTGTTTGTTTTTAGTTTTGAATCTGAGTTCGGGGTTCTTTTCTAAGATACAAGCTCCAGAAACTGAATATGCGTGCTGCCACAAATCTACGATTTTAGGTTATGCTTGCTCTTAAATTAGGATACGCCCCAAGGTATGAGCACTGGTGCTCACAGGTTGGGGCACAATGACTTAGAACAAGACAAGAGCATGCCAAATGCATGATATACCCAGTATATGACATGGGACATACAAAATCAAGGTTTTTTGTAGACTGGTAGGTTACTGTGCCCTTGCTCCACCATACCAGTGCTCATATCATGGAGCACCATCCCCAAAAATTGTGGATATGCTTCTTACAACTCTTAACTGTAGAATTTATTGACAATTTGACTGAAATCTACAGAACAATCATTCAAAATTAATTTTAGTCAACAGGGTTAGCCAGCACAGGTTAAAATGAGTAGGCAGAGACTATTTGAAACTGACGGCGTACCCCAATTTGCCTATGATCATGCATCTGTGGCAGATAGACCACCCCAGCACTGACATATACCCGCTGAAAAATTTACAGACTGCGAATTTGCATGATAGCTTTATGAAAAAGTTGCATGTATTTACATGTAAATAGTAAATAATACTATGATTTAATGTGACTCAGACTGGGCCAATCTTAAGCAGTAGTATCTAGCATCCTGTCTTACTATAGTAGCATCCAGTCTTGCTAGTTGTAGCATAGAGTAGAATGCAGTGACACGGTAGGCTTGACATAGAAATATGTAGTATCATCAGTTCGTACTGCATGCTACTTTTGTGTACAACTTCATACTAATATTTTCAGATAAATTTTTCATCAGGTAGCTTGATATCTTCAAAGTTAGCTCATTAATAGCTTATCTTGTTGAGGTTGTTGACTTGGAGCTTTGGATGGGAAATATGGTGCTACAGGTGAAAGATTACACAAGTTTGATGACACATTACCGCCAATTTTGTATGGAGATAAAGCGAAAGGTTGTTCACAACAGCAATGTGACCAAGCAGGTCCTTCATTTCAGCTTGCTCCTCAGCGACACCCAAGCAGCAGCAGCTTGATACTACTGCGCTCAAGACAAATGTAGCCCGAGTGCCTCGGGCAACTATTTTGTTTGAAACTTGCATTTTTCCGCAAACTTCAACTTCCTCCCACCCAAGTTCTAGATTTTAGTGTGACTAAAATGATGAACCTAAGGCCCAACATAAATGATGCGCCTTCCACAAATTAAAACTACTATTAAGGCCCCTCGGAGAAATTTTTGGAAAGCATATTTGATAAGTGCCGTTTTGGATCCCACAAAATCCTGCCACCTTATGAAATAGCCTACAACTGCCAACCCAACAGAAAGCTCTCATAATGAGATTATGTGGTATTGTGAGATCAAGAACAGAATATTAAACTGAAAAGAAAAGAGATCAGATCTCAAGTGGAATCACGAGAAGTAGAAACAATGAACCCAGTAAGATTCCATACCTTGCTAGAGTTATTTCCATGAAGTGATAGATACTTCAGGCTGCAGCAGCCAATAGCCTCTTTGAGATGAAAATTAACCCATCATAATGCAGTTGCAAAATACCAGAGGTATCAAAAACAACTCTGACATAATACAGCCACTCAATAAAGGGTGTAATTGGTGTAAAACTGAAGAAAGCTCTGACTTTTGCTGCAACATTCACATAAATCGCAATTTCTTGAAGATTCGGAATTCATCTCTCAGAACACATGCACCGAAGCAATTTCGAATATTGTGGTTTGTAGCGATCATGACATCTCCATGGTATGCTGAGCTAATGAGGTTCTGCAAGAACTCGGAAACGACAATATCGGAAGCGATGGCGCGTACTATTTGGAAACTCTTTATTATTAAGGTATTTACATAAATTAAATCGTAAATACTGTCCTCTGTGCTTTAAAGACAATTGTCCTTCATGGCCTTAAACTCTACACGGACTTCTCCGTTGTTTCCTAATCCCGTTCCACCTTATTGGTACTTTACATACAAAGAAATAAAATGAAATTCGACAGTCAAGTTACCATCTCACAAGTTCCATCATTGTCCAGACAGGGACTACCTCTAGCAGCGTTTTTTTTTTTTCGTCATTCGACTGGTCAACTCGCCTTGGACTGTACCCATGCTGTACCCCTCAATGTTCGTCCTTTGCCTACACTCCGAACGTTGGTGTCAGACCCAAATCACTAAAACTATAGTCGAAAGCCAAGGCATTTGAAAGAGGCTAACCGAGAAAAAAGGCGAACGAAAATCTATGCAAACGGTGAGCAAAAACACAACGACCACTAAGGCTTTTTTCATTTTTTCAATTCACTTTATTTTTCCAAAAAAAAATCGTTTAGAGAAATAGCATCGAAAATGTCAACAGAGTCACAGAGATACGCTGATATGCGAGTACATAGCATTTTTGTTAATTTCCATAATAATTTGTACGATTTAAATACAATTTTGGTTTCATAAAAACTTAGTCGAAACAAAATGATCCTAACACATACACTATTTACAATTTACTCGTTTTACAATGTAAATTGGGTCAATTCAATCTGTTTTATTTTTCACGAGTTCTTTGCGGTACAAAAGAACAATGGTAGTGTCAAAAATGAGCGCTAGGATTTTTAACCATAAATAACAAGAGCTAGAAGCTCATATGGAACTTTCAAGGCTAGGGCTGGGGATGAAAGTAGGAATTTGCCAATTCGTGGATTTGTCGTTATCACTTGTAAGCAACACCCTTGAAATAAGAATGATCATTTGCCCTTGGAAATGACGAGAATGTATAGTTTGCTAAAAATCATTTTTATTTTTACACTTGGCTGTTATGATGCACACTTTAAGGGCGCTAGAAACTGATCTGTAATCAAAACCCTCAAGGCAAAAATTATCATGGGCCTTTTAGGATCATGAATATATCCCCAACCCCTATGATCCCAAAGCATGAAAGAATTTCATCGCCCTATCTCTAGTTATTGTAAACATTAAAACACGGGCAATCGGGGCCCAATTGCCCCTGAACCAAGTGGGGGTGGGGTCTGGGACCCGCAAAAAGGAAAAAGAGACCCCACTGCTCACAAACTACCAAGTTTGAACTTGATAACTGTTGATTCCTGTCACGGGTAACGAACTTTACTCCTGGGCAATCTGGGGCCAGTTGCCCATGAACACCCCGTTCATTGGGTGGGGGAGGAGCAACTTTAAAAGCAATTTCCCAGCCCTCGGATCTACATGTAGAAGGATAGTCCTATGTCCAGGTCAGTCAAGTTATGAACATTATTCACTGGGCAATCTGGGCCCATTTGCCCATGAACCGGGTGGGGGTGGGATCCCCAAAAGGCACAACTAGACCACAATACTCACAAGTATACCAAGTTTGGACTTGATACTTGCACTGGTTCACGAGTTATCAGCTCCACAAAATACGGTGAAAACCGGAAACCCAGAACCGAAAGCTTCTACAGCGCTCGCAATAGTCGATTGTTCCAAGGAACACTCCACTGAAAACAAGACCTAAGGTTTCGATGGGATCCCAAAAATTTTAATGCTGATCAGACTTCTTGATCCAGACAATCGAATCTTGTGCATTTCCAAGTCTTCGCTAGACCCCTTTAACATTTTTGCTATTTATCCATAATCAACCGCTTGAATATGTAGCCTACAACAAAAATGTTACCATTTTGAAGTTTTTTGCTTACGGGCAACTTTAGTACACCCACAGAGTAACCCCTCACTTATCCAGTACATCTTTTCTCCAGTGAGTAACCCCTCCCTTACCAAGTACACCTTTTTTCAGTGAGCAACCCCTCACTTACCCAGTTCACCCTTCTTTCAGTGAGTAGCCCCTCGCGTACCCTAGCAGTTCCCTCTTTGGTACACCATGAATCAATCCCCTCGCTTGGCTCACCCAAGTGTCTAACCCCTCAAGTACTCCTTTAACGGGTACACCCAATTCCTAACCCCTCGCGTGCACCTGGGATTGGTTCACGAGTACCTGGGACCGGCTGACCCCACCCCCTCCCCAAACAACTTTAGTACACCCACTGAGCAACCCCTCACTCATCCAGTACATCTTTTTCCAGTGAGCAACCCCTCCTTCACAAGTACACCTTTTTCAGTGAGCAACCCCTCACTTATTCCTACAATTCCTACTACATTTCCTACAATCCCCAATCCCCGATTCTCCCAATCGGCCTTCCCGTGTACCTCCTCCTATCTCCCAGCGGTAAAATATCAACACGCATACTAATTAATAATTTCAATTCCTCCCTATCCAAACCCGCTATAAAATAAACACATTCACCCCATGTCTCTTCCGCCTCGCCCGCTTCGACCTTCGATTACGCCACTGAAACAACACACGGCCACGGCCATGTGCCACATGCGCAGAGCTATAATCGTTTGAGAATAATGGGGTAGACCGCTATAGCCGAAAACTGGTCGACAAGTTTTGTATCCGGTTTTCACCGGATTCCGGGTGAACTACTTGTCCGGCAATAAAATAACTTTCATATTCGGATTCAGCATGTCTCCTTACCCCTAAACCAACTATCGCAATAGCTTTTAAAAAATATTTGTGTTAACCCTTAATTTGAAACCCCCTCCCCACCCCTAAATGTAGAGCTACAGAGCCCATCTACGAACTTGACCTTACCCTTGACCCAAAGAGTCCTCACACCAAGTTTCATCAAAATATCTCATTGCCTTCGACAGTTATCGTGCTTACAGACAGACGGACAGACGGACGGACGGACATTTTTTGCGATGTCATAGGTATCCCTCCACTTACGTTTTCGGATCCCAAAAATATAGTAATGTAAAATCAAACAGAGTTAAAATGATGGGTAAAAATACGGAATGAATGATTTCAAATAAAGCTCATGAGTGAGTCGGAGGGAGCTTCATTTGTTGTTTGCCGGTGAGCTTCGCTGCTAGTCTTGTCCTTCGGACTGGGCAGGAGGTCTCGGTGATTTTCTGAGTTCAAGATTTGTCTTCCGAAGTCCATGACTAGTTTGTGCCGCCTTTCCTTCAGTGTTTGGAGATTCAGGACTTCTAAGCTCACTGTATAGTCAATGTAATTTGCACCGAGGATTATCCTACAGGCACGTTTCTGAACATTCTCAATGCACCCACTTTGCTGGTCTGTAAGTGATACTGTGCCAGACTGGACATGCGTGATGATCATTGAGACCTGGCACACTACCGAAGTGATGCGCGTGAAATCATCCGGATTGCGGGGTGAGGCGGCACAACCTGGTCCGACAGCAACTACGAGTTATTACTCCTGTCTGACACAACAGATTTTACAAAACATGAAGAAAAGCGAAGTGACCACACAGAAGAGTAGCCCAAAACTATATTTTCAATTACACCTTTCTTAGCCGTCCTTCTTCTCTTGATATCTGCAACGGGTCAAAAAGAAACTATTCTTATTTTTGTTATAAGAATGGCACCACCACTAACAAAGATCTTTTTCTGATAGTCATGAATTCACAAAAAACAAGACCAAACTTTTCGATGGGATCCCAAAAATTCAATATCTGATCCAGACAACTGGGTCTTGTCTTAGCCAGATCCAGTCATCGACAGAATCCTTGAACATTCTTACAATCAAAATTCAGAAACAGATTAAGGCCAAATAGCTAATCATCTGAGAAAACCAAGTTCAGATATGGATTCAGCATGTGTGTTTACCCGTATAAGTCACATCTGTTTTGAAGAAAAGTTCCTGCCACTTCTGCCAATTTGCCGGTTTCGGCCGAACTCTAGAACTACTTGTCCGGCGAAAAAAGAAAACTCAAAAACGAACTCAGGGTGTCTTCTTTCCCCAATAATGAGCATCTAATCAACTTCAAATCAAAATTTAACTTATAACAAATTTTCCGACTCCAGCCGGATTCCGGTCGAACTATATGTCCGGGTAAAATATGATTGTCACACACGGATTCAGCGTCTCTTCTTACCCCTAAATCGGTTATCTAGTCAGCTAGAAATAAAACTTTAACTTCTAACAATTTTCCGGTTTTGGCCGGATTCCGAGCGAACTACATGTCCGGGTAGAAAATTGTTTTCACATAAAAGTTCAGCATGTCTTCTTGCCCAAAATCGGACATCTGATCAACTCCAAATAAAACTTTTAATTTTAACAAACTTTCCGGTTTGGGCCGGATTCCGGGCGAACTACTTGTCCGTCGAGAAAATGGTTTTCACAATCGTCTTCAGCATGTCTTCCTACCTCTAAATCGAACATCTAATCAACTTCAAATAATACTTTTACTTTTAACAAACTTTCCGGTTTTGGCCGGATTCCAGGCGAACTACTTGTCCGATTACAAAATGATTTTCACCATCGTGTTCAGCATGTCTTCTTACCCCATAATCGACTATCACAGTTGTTTCAAAATATTTCGTTTGCCCCTTAATTTGAACCCCCTCCCCCACCCCTAAATGTAGGGCTACAAAGCCCATTTACGAACTTGACTGGTTCGCCGACCCAACGAATCCTCACACCAAGTTTCATCAAAATATCTCATTCCCTTCGAGAGTTATCGTGCTTATAGACGGACGGACGGACGGACAGACGGACGACTTTTGCGATGTCACAGGTATCCCTCAACTTACGTTTTGGGATCCCAAAAAGTAGCTACATAGGAGATTGGCCCTCTATGTCTACTCGAAAATTCAAAACTTGGCCAAAAAGCTCAAGAGGAGCTATAAACTAACAAACCTTAGGGTTGTCAACTTCCACTATGGACTCAGGCCCACGAACATTCTCTGGGAAGAGAATTTTTGCCGACTCCAACAGATTGTCTCTTGCCAGTGCTCCTTCTGGACGAGCAGGATCCTGTGCTCTAAACGAAACAGACTAAGTTATTAAAAATGCAATAGTCTCAGACAGCTACATAATGACAGCAGACCTTTTGTGATTTTTGCTGATTGTTAGAACTCACGCTTTCTTCGCACCCAATCTGAGAAGGACTTCAAGTAAAACATTGAATTCTTTATTTCTAGAACACTTTGCCGACCACCTTGTACTTGGCTGTAGAGGTTGGTGCTACATGATAGAATACCAGAAGAATGATGACTTTCTCTCAAGTATTAAACCAGTGTAAGCCACTGAAACAGCTCTGGGTCATACCTAAACTGTCATACCAAAATTTTCGACATCCCTTGTACTTTTGCATAGTTCTACTAAGCTCTAGTGAAAATAGTGTGGTTGTGGTCTAAGGTATAATAAGAGTATTTGTGTGTACTAAAAGCTGATATACTTTTGGCATATCTGAGCCAAGATAAACCTGATAGAATGTCTCAGACTCTGAGGACAGATGTCTTTCACGAACCTTTTTTAGGCATATGCCTTGCTTTGACTAACACCTTTCACTAAGGTCTTTGTCTTGAGGCCTATGAAATTAGATCATTTTAAAATGGAAGCCATAGGAATGCTCCACCTCTGTGAAAAACCCAACATTTCCTGTATCACACTATCTGCATGGCATTTATCTAATTTCTAATAGAGACATCCTAACATGTTGGTTACCTTGTTGGACTTCTAACAATTAGTTTTCATTTAGAGGAATGAGATATTCACCAATGGATGTACCAGTACCAAGAAGCAGGGGCATCCCCAGGGGGTGCTCCCCCCCCCCCCCAGAAGGTCCGAGGAGAAAAAATCCGGTAAATTTTGACTGGTGCGGTGAAGTTAAATTTGTCAAATTCACCTGAACTTGATGATTTTTAAGCCGCGTTCACAAGCATGCCTAGCCAAGCACGGATGCCTAGACACGTCCCCAAGCTTTGCCAGGCACCGAATTCTAGAGCCTAGAACTCCATGCCTGGCCCAAAATCTGTGCCTAGGCATGGGTGTGAACGGTGATGCCAGGCACGTGCCTAGGCATCCGTGCTTGGCTGGGCATACTTGTGAATGGGGCTTTAGGGAATCTACCGCATTATTGCTCAGGGAACCTACCTGAATTTTGCTCGGGGGACCTGTCAAAATCTTGCTCAAGGAATCTATCGGAACTTGCACAGGAAATTTACTGGAGGCTGGATCAGGGGATCTACCGGACCTTGTCCCATGGAATCTACTAGAATTTTAGAATCTACCAGAATTTTGCTCATGGAATCTACCAAAATCTTACTCATGGAATCTACCGGAACTTATCTTGGGTAATTTACTGGAGGCTGGATCAGGGGATCTATTGGACTTTGCCCCACGGAATCTACTAGAAATTTGAAATCTACCGGAATTTTGCTCAGGGAATCTACCGAACTCTTGCTCGCGGAGTCCACCGGAACTTGTCTTGGGGGGATATACCAGGGAATCTACGGGGCTTTGCTTCAATTTGTCTCAGGGATTCTACCGGAATCTTACTGCTTACCAGATAAGTATAGACTCACAGCTTACCAGCTTACCAAGATGACCCCAGCACACAACTTTACCAGAAGCAGGGGCATTCTTGCAGACAGACGACACAGCGTCAGGGGAACATTCATTCATCGGGTGATTCTGGTAATCTCCTAAGTTTCTGTTCTGGAGCTTTCAAATCAAGAACTGGGCAACCTAACTGACTGAAATTTCCATAATTTCCAGCTTAAGATATTGTTCCAGGATATCCCAGTACCGTCTACTCCAGTTTTGACAGCTTTCTGGACAGCTTTTCAAGGCTGCAGTGCACTGGCAATTTTGCAACAGACTGGCAATTGCTGTCTGCAGCAATGCCCTTCCTAATAAATTCTTGATAATGTACCATGTAACTGTAAATGTAATCAGGTAGCTATAGCTGAGAAAATAGCTTACACAGTTGCCCAACCAACTGAGCAGGGGTGGCCCGAAGCACTCAGGCCAGGGGGGTGAGACCCCTCATTTCAACGACTACCTGGATCGTAATATACGACTCGCACGTACCAACAAAAATGAACTGTTGCGACTACGCGGCAATGGCGCACATTCCCCAACAACAAACAATAGAGCCGGTGTAAAACTAGATGCAATGCATCAGCTGAAATTAGTCTTGTAATCAAATTTTTTTTTATACATATGTTCATAGCCTCAGCTTTACATTTCAACTTTCGTTAAAGAGGAAAGCTTTCAACGCCTGTACCCGGGACAAATTAAAGCAAGCGGCGCAGGCGAATTTTTTTTAATCTGCCTTTGTCTAGAAAGATTCTAGCCAGCCTTTAATGTGTTTCAAATCTAAAAAGTTCCAAGCCTAATCGCCAAGTAAATGACACACCGTTCCTCTAAATAGCGAATACTATGAAATGCGCCACAGGCGAAATTTTGTGAAACGCTGAGGAGCAGACCGTCTTTTTGCGATCCCATTGAAAAGGAAAAAAGCTTTGAAATCACAAATCTGACCGTCGAAAAAAGCGACGAAATAGTGGCCATAGAAAACAAAATAGACACAAATTAGATTTGTTACGAATTAAAGCAAAAAAAGTAATTTTCACGTTAAAGACACGCTTATTCAGAAACAAAACGAAGAAGTTTGCCAGTGCATTAAAAGAAAGAAAAAAATCCGGATTTATGGACATAAACACCAAGGAGCAAAGCGTCTTTTTGCGATCCAAATACAAAGTTAAGAATAGCTATGAAATCACGACTCTATCCATCGAAAAAAGTGACAAAATAGTGCCCATAGAACAGGAAGTAGATTTGCTCCGAACTAATAGCAAAATACGTCATTTTCACGTTAAAAACACACTTCCTCAGAAACGAAAAGTTTGCCAGTGCAAAAAAAATCCGGATTTACGGACGTAACAAACTTTTGGTCTTGGCCTGACAGGAGTTTATAGATGGAAAAAGACGCCGGTTCGCCGACGAGACTTGAGTTTCGTTTTTTTCAGGGTGATTTGATGTACTTTTGTTTCATTATGAAAGTACCATGTACCGTTTTATTTGTTGTTCAACACACTGTACTTTCATGTCGAAAACTAAAGCAGGTAAAGCTATAGTGAGCTTCATCTGAAGAATTGCAACTTAAAACTGGTTTGCAGAATTTGATTCTACGCGACAGAAGATGCTATACACAGGAATGAAGACGAGAAGTTCGGTTTTAGAATAACTGAAACATAAAAGAGACCATTTTCGAGTTGTAGGAGTGTCCTGAATTTTACGAAGTCTTTTCAGATGTGCTTTAACACTAGCATACAGGGGCGCCACGTATGGGGGGGGATGCACCTCCCCCCCTCCTCCAATGTTGTTGGCCAGTTGGTAAAAAATAGCTGAATCGGCACGAAGAGCCGCAATTTTTCGTAAAAACAATCGATTTTTTGGGGAAACAGTCGATTTTTCTTCAAAACCGTCAGTTTTTCATTTTTCTTAAAAAGGTCAGTCTTTCTTTAAATCAGTTGATTTTTCGTCAAAACAGTCGTTTTTTTTGCAAAAAAGCCGGTAAAAATTACCAGCCAGTCGGTAAATACCTTGCTCCTCCCACATCTGATAGTGCTATGATTCGCAGTTAGCAGTGATACATATGATTTGCAGTCAGCTTGGGCTGAAGGAATTTTTTGCTCCTCTCCCCCCCCAAACATTGCTAGCATAGAGGCCAAAAATTTACCTCCCGACTAGAATGAGCTATTCCAGCATCTGCAGAACCCCTACTATCCTGGGAAACGAATTTCGAGTGCATATTAAAATATTCCTTTTTCTTTTCAAGCGTTGTTCCCACCTCAACCTCTCTTTGTAATCGACATTTTTCCTTCTGTTCTGGGCATACTTGTTTCACGGGTCTCCTGTCATTTGATTTCTGATGGCTTTTCCATTCTGTTTAGAAATTCTGTTGATTCTTTTTTCACTTATAGCCAAAGATGACCAACAATCAATGCACATAACCTTGTCTCTTGCTTTTGGTCTGTAAGGTACATCAATGTTACCCAGTCAGACTTCACTTTAACAACTAACCTATTGTAATTTTGACAGGCTAAAATATGAAAGACCCAAGTGAGGCAGATCGATTGCTGTCCCCGTGAATACTGTCTCTGACCTGTCGGGGTTACAAAACCTGGTTTAAACGACTCGACAACTTATCTTTATGGACTGGCTTATGACTGAAGCTGTGCAGAGACAAAATTAATAATTTTTTTTAAACGACTCGGATTGTTTTTGGTTAGAATGAATGCAAGTCGTACTATCGTCGTACTATCAGTCGTTTATTCTGGCCTCGCAAACAAACTCTACAACTTAGAAAAAGGCCAAAAAGAAACGACTGATATGACTTAACAGAAGGCAGGGGGGGGGGGGTGAATCACCTGGAATCACCCCCCCCCCCATCGGGCCAACCCCGCAACTGACCAAGATAAAGAAATCACATTCTTACCTAAAAGTCTCTAAGTTTTCATATGGAGGAATACCGGGAAGTAAGCAGATGATGAAAAGCATTATCAGTGACTCCACCACTAACCGCCTCATATGTCCAAAAGTAGACATGTTACACTAGTCAGGTTAATAACGCTCAAATGGAATCCCCAGCAATCAAATGGAGATAGACCTGTAGACAGGTTACAGGTGCCAAACTCCAGTGATAGGACCCTGCAGCCGGAAATTTAACTTTGGGAGGAAAGCTAGCTGTACGACGTACGATTAAAACAAGAGCTACGAGCTCATATGGCACTTGTTACGAGTAGGCGGCACAATAGTTGCGTTCTCGCTGATACCATGGTATCTGATACCACGGTCTAAAGTCGTTTTTGCAGTTATCGTGGTATCTGGCCAGTTATCGTGGTATCAGATATTCAGATACCACGGTCCGACCGTGGTAACTGGTCGTGGTATCTGAAAATTCTTCTCACTTTCATCAAATTTTGTCAGATTGGTGAGAAAGCAGTTTAGCACTTAGTGATGTAACTGGATATCTGTTTTTCTTTTGGGATAACTTCGAAAACTGCAATTTCGGCAATAGTCGTTTTTGCAGAGCACCGTGTATCAGATACCACGATAACTGCAAAAACGACTAATTGCAGATCCAGTTACCGTGGTAACAGATACCATGGTATCAGCGAAAACGCAACTAATAAAGTAGATGAAAACGTCACAAAATACACCCGCCTTCCAAAAAGGAGGTTCGGACCTAAAAATAGGATTGTAGTTTCGCTCAAGTCTGAGCATTTAGCCTCGGATCATCTGGGGCAAATGACTGTGATTTGTACGACGTACGATTAAAACAAGAGCTATGAGCTCATATGGCACTTATTACGAGTAGGCGGCACAATAAAGTAGATGAAAACGTCACAAAATACACCCGCCTTCCAAAAAGGAGGTTCGGACCTAGAAATAGGATTGTAGTTCCACTCAAGTCTGAGCTTTTAGCCTCGGATCATCTGGGGCAAATGACTGTGATAATTTCCAAGTTTCAGACCAACAAAGCCACTCGTTTGATCCTTAGAAGTGTTACACGGTGTCATTTGGTTCGGACTCATGAAATGGATCATCGAAAACATTTTCTCTTTCCACCTATCAAGTTTCACTCAAACCTGAGCAGTTTATGTAAAATTCGGGTACCCCCCCCCCACACACACAGTGGTCATATCCGGTTCGGACCCTAAAATATGTCATCTAGGGCATATGCTTTCTCTAATTCCAAGTTTCAATTAAATTACTGCACTTTTTTCCCCTATGAGAGCCACAACATTTCCGGGACTCCCCCTCCAACTCCCCCTACTGTGGCCGAATACGATTTGAAAACCGAAAAGTCGCATCTCTGACATCTTCTCTTCCCGTCGATGAAGTTCGACTCTAATCGGAGCATGGCCTATCTGCATATTTCCGGTCCCCCCCCCCCTCCCTGCCGTGGCCGGATCTGGTCCGGACGCCAAATAACAAATCTAGGCCGCATAAACTCAGCACTGTCCAACTTGCATCCGATCGGGTCCATCCATTTGGTTTTTGTGCAAGTCAAAATTCCCCCCCCCCCCCTCCGATTCCATCAACCGTGGCCGCATGTGGTTTGGACGCATGTTTTGCATGTCATTAAGTTTCACTCGAACCGGACACCCTTTCGTAAATTACGGAAATCAATTTCCCTATTCCCTTCCCTCACCCCCCCCCCCCCCAGATGGTCGGATCCAAGAACAGTTTTCCTATAGGGCAATGTGTCGGGTTCTTGAGTCGGGGTCGGGTTCAATAATGCGGTCGGGGTCAATAATGGGCCTAAAAGTTTCATCGTTGCACATCTGAAACAATTCTAACTCGCGATAACCCAAACTCCGGGAAACCGCCTCCAGCTCCACCCACAAAGCCCCGATACGATCTGGATCCGTCAATTACGTATCTAGGCCTCATACTTGTTCTCCGCACCAAGTTCCATCTTAATCCCTCGACTCCAAGCGTTTCCCGAGTTTTCCGGTGCCCCCTCCAATCCCCCCCCACAAGTACCGGATCCAATTTCAGATTTAACATGGAACATCTGAGACTTTAGCTATTTTCACTTACCAAATTTCATTCAAATCCGATCACCCGTTCCAAAGTTATGCATGCTAGGTTCCGGATTCCCCATCCCTCCACTCCCTCACGATGGTCGGATCAGGGAAACGCCTATTCTAAAGTCAGTATGCTCGGGTCCTGCCAAGTTTTATTGTCATAGGACATCAAGAAGTACCGAACTCGCGGGATCACCTAAAATCCGCCCTCCCCCCCTGCTGGACAAATTCCCTAGAAATCCCCTCGAGTACTGGGGATTCCAATTTCACGAATTTTATTTGCAGTAAAGCATCAGGTAGCCAATATAGGTTAAAGGCCCTTGCTTTTATTTTCCCTCTTTTGCAGCTTCGGAACTTGCAGCCTTTAACTCAAGACCGCACAGCGACCACTTCGTCTCTCCGTTGGTTCGTCTGTCCCTTTAAGCGTATTCTTGCCGTTCCCCGAGGACTCCTTTTGAGAAGTCTCGGTGTTTTTGTTTGTCCCAGGGACTCACAACGTATTCTCGCGAGTCCTCACGGACGGGGAATGCTCCGAATATCATCACCGTCATCGAAAAGGACTCCCTTTCAGATTTGGAGGGGAACCAATTTTTGCTGGTGTTGGTACAATGTAAAGTTACTTAAAAACAGTTAGAATAAACAAAACGAAAAATAAAGTGATCCAGACTAATTTCGTCAACTGCGTATTTTTTTTTCGAACAAAATCCATTTTGGAACATTCCCCGTGTTCTCGTTCTTTTCCGTACGCAGGAAACCAAGCCTCCCCCTTCATCCTCAATCGGATGCGATTCGGACCCGCAAATTTTGCATCTACGGCACTTACTACCAAGAGAACAGATCGAGAGCGGTATAACAATCGAATCTCGTAATGGAATAAAATTCTTGTTAGAACCACCTACAACAACCGGATTCGGCAAGTCTAGTAATAGAAACAGACTAAAGAAAAATCCGGTGAATTACTGTATTCGGTAACGAATCACAACCAATGAATCTCACCGAATTCAATTATGAAATGGACTGACCGAAATGCGACCGAATAACCGAACTCGGTAAAGAATGAGACCAAATAAACAGGTTAAATCACCGAATTTACGCAGGGACGGACCAATTGCTGCGAAATCGATGCGGACTGAACAAAAGTTGGATGAATTATCAAAGTCGGTCATGAATCAGAGCCAAATGAATCTGACTAATGACCGAGTTATGAAATGGACTGACCGAATGCAATATAACAGATACGGACTTGAGAAAATTCCGGTAAATTACCGAATTCGCTAACGAATGAGACCAAAGAAACAGGTTAAATCACCGAATTTACGAAGGGACGGACCGAATGCGGTGAAATCGATGCGGAATGAACAAAAGTTGGATGTATTCGAGAAAGAAAGGGGAACAAATAAACACGTTAAATCACCCAATTTAGAAATGCAGGGACAAACGATTTTATGAAAAGGGCTTCACCGGCGATTCACCGGCTTCACCGCGATGCCCGTTTTGACCGAATTGTTTGCCTTCGGCGAAAATTTGACCAAATGCCCAAGACGTGGGGGGGGGGCACTGCGCCCCCCCCCTCGGGACGCCCCTGCGTATACCCACATGAAACTAACTTTATTCTATAGCATCTACCAAGGCATCGACCTCCACTGACTTTTTGGAAAGGCTACGGTGAAAACGCTCCTGCCATCTAGCCCTGGTACAATGTTAGTGAATATGTTTCTGTTAGATGGCGTACGATACGCTGCTTCCGGATCAGCACACTCCAAACCGGTTTGTGCCTGCTGCCCCGTCAGTTTCATCCTTCACCCGAGGTGAGGGTCCAGTCCATTCGTATTTTGTCGATCGAAAGTGGTCAAACCAGGACACGAGGAAAATCTTTTGAAAAATGTGCGAGAGTTCTTACGAAATTGACCTGGATTATGAAGACTATGACATGGACGAAGACCTGGAAAGTGGGATAGGGTCAGGCTATGATTTGACTGCCAACGGGTCATCCAAGTTCCAGAGCTTCAAAGACAGTGAGTCAGACGGCGATGAAACGTTCGAAACTTGCATTGAAGAGGAACAGACCGTTGAAGCGTTTTATTCCAACTTTGATTACATGGTCAAGAACCAGTTCGGAGACTGGAGCCTTGAAGAAGTTGGTCTGGATTCCCCCCTGCTCCAGCCTCATCAGAATAGCCGCTGGAAGAAGCTGCAGATCGAAGGGAAAGCCAAGTATCGTTGCCGTGTAAGTCTTTCTTCGTACTTCAGTCATATCTTGTTCAATAGATTCGCCTGCTGAAGAGAAATATCAGAATAGTCTTGATCAGTGCCTTGCGAATTCTGCAAACAAATTTAATTTCGTGGTGTCCGCTTGTATCTTAAAAGTGAAGAAAAAGAAATCAACGGGTATTGACCAAGTTTCTGCAAATCACCTACAGGCTGGTTCGTCTCTTTTTCTTGAGCATCTAACCTTGTTATTTCAGATGATTTTTTCTTCCGGTTTGGTTCCAGGTTTATTTTGTGTTGGTACCCGGGTCATTAAGAAGGGAAAACCCGCCGATATCTGCAGTTCACATCGGCCAATAGATGTGTCGCCTGTTCTATGTAAGAGTTATTGGTGATTGACCAAAGGCAGTGTTTATCGTTGCCCTCCCTATATGGGAATCGGTATTCCACACACGCTGTTTAGCCGCGTTCGTTTTCGTTGTTCATTGTTCGTCGTTGTCGGTACCAAAACCGTCGTTTAAATTTTAAATAGCGATCGCAATTTCTGTCGGTCTGTCTGTCTGTCTGTCTGTCTGTCTGTCTGTCTGTCTGTCTGTCTGTCTGTCTGTTCCGGTTTTGCTAGTTCGGGCACTTCCAGATAAGCTAGGACGATGAAAGCTGGCAGGCATATCAGGGACCGGACCAGATTAAATTATAAATAGTTGCTTCCCCAATCCGACCATCTGGGGGGGGGGGGGGGAGTAGAGGGAGGGGGAATCCGGAAAAATTAGGTATTTGTAAATTACGAATGGGTGATAGGATCTTAATGAAACTTGATATATGGAACGTCCTCGTGTCTCAGACCCCCCATTTTAAATCCAAAACGGATCCGGTGACATTGTGGGGAGTTGCAGGGGGAAACCGGAAATCTTAGAAAACGCTTAGAGTGGAGAGATCGGGATGAAACTTGGTGGAAAGAACAAGCACAAGCACCGGATACGTGATTGACAGAACCGGACCGGATTCGCTCTCTTCGGGGGAGTTGGAGGGGGGGGGGGGTCCAAATTTCTAGTGATCCCGCGAGTTCGGTGCTTCCTCATGTGCTAGGACGATGAAAATTAGCAGGCATATCAGGGACCTGAAAAGATTTACTTGAGAATAGTCGTTTCCCCGATCCGACCATCTGGGGGGGGGGGGGGGGTCTGGAAGGAGGGGGAATCTGGAAAAGTGAGGTATTTTAACTTAAGAACGGGTGATCAGATCTTAATGAAACTTGATACATAGAAAGACCTCCTGTCTCAGACGCCCCATTTTCAATCCGGACCGGAACCGGTGACATTGGGGGGGGGGGGGAACCGGAAATCTTGGGGAACACTCTGAGTGGAGAGTCCGGGATGAAACAAAGACAAGTCCTAGATACATGAGGTATATACATGATAGGGAGTTGATGATAGATACATGAGTTGAGCGAGGATCCGAATTTCTAGTGATCCCGCGAGGTCGGTACTTCCTGATGTGCTAGGACGATGACAGTTTCAGGCGTGTCAGGGACCCGAACGGATTGAGTTGAGAATGTAGTTTCCCCGATCCGACCGTCGTGGGTGGAGTGAATGGATTGGGAATCTGGAATCTAGTGGCAACCTCAGCTATTCAGCGGGTGATCGGATTTATATGAAACTTAATGTTTAGAAAGACTTTGTGCCTAAGAGGTCTCATTTTAAGTCCGGAATGGATCCGGTGACATTGGGGGGAGTTGGAGGGGGGAACCGGAAATCTTTGGAAACGCTTAGAGTGGAGGGATCCGTATGAAACTTGGTGGGAAGAACCGAACAAGAACAAGTCCTAGATACGTCATTGACATGATAGGACCGGATTAGAGGTAGGATTATACCGGACGGAGGTAGAATACCGAACAAGAACAGGTTACAGTAATACTGTATTTTCAAGTTCATCTTTGTAACAGTTGCCAATAAACAAGGAAGAACGAAATCTATAAACGTGTTGCACGAACGAGGTTGATACGAAAAAGCTAATAGTTGAGTTGAACTAACTTACGATTTGCAACAGCTGCTGTAATTAAGTGCAAAAATGGATTTTAGCATAACAGGGCCACTGTTTTTGGGATCCCAAAGCGTAAGTGGAGGGATACCTATGACATCGCAAAAGTTGTCCGTCTGTCCGTCCGTCTGTGAGCACGATGACTCTCGAAGGGAATGAGATATTTTGATGAAACTTGGTGTGATGATTCTTTGGGTCAAGAGTAAGGTCGAGTTCGCAGATGGGCCCTGTAGCTCTACATTTAGGGGTGGGGGACGGGGTTCAAATTAAGGGACAAACAAAATATTTTTAAACAGCTAATGTGATAGTCGATTATGGGGTAAGAAGGCATGCTGAGCACGATAGTGAAAACCATTTTGTCGCCGGACAAGTAGTTCGTCCGGAATCCGGCAAAAACCGGAAAGTTGGTTAAAAGTAAAAGTTTTATTTGAAGTTGATTAAATGGTCGATTTAGGGGTAAGAAAACATGCTGAACACGACGGTGAAAACCATTTTGCCGAACAAGTGGTTCGTCCGGAATCCGGCGAAAACCGGAAAGTTGGTTAAAAGTAAAAGTTTCATTTGAAGTTGATTAAATGTTCCATTTAGGGGTAAAAAAACATGCTGAATATGATGGTGAAAACCATTTTCTCGCCGAACAACTAGTTCGCCCGGAATCAGGCCAAAACCGGAAAATTTGTTAAAAGCAAAAGTTCGATTAGATGACAGATTAACGGGTAAGAAGAGACAATCAATTTTTTTTCGACAATCATTTTTTACCCGGACATATAATTAGTCCGGAATCCGGTGTAACCGGATTTAAATTTTATTCAAAGTTGATTACATGTTCTTTATAGGGATAAGGAGATACGCTGGATTTGTTTCTGAATATTCTTTTTTTGCTGGACTAGTAGTTCGTTCGGAATTCGGGCGAAACCGGAAACTTGGCAGAAGTAAAGCAGGAAGTCTCGGTCAGTATCGTCAAAATAGATACGGCTTATAGAGTTATATCTGAACTTGGTTTTCTCTGATGATTAGCCTGGCGAAGACTGGATCTGGTGAAGACAAGACCCGATTGCCTGAATCAAATATTAGATTTTTGGGATCCCATCGACACCTTCGGTCTTGTTAAACTTGGTTTATAAGTTTAACTTGTTTTCTCGAGGATTTTGGAAATTCGCGCCTAATTACTGAACCGAGATGTTGAAACTGACTTTCCGCCTCCGTCGAACGACGAATGAAACGGTGGTTCAACCAAACAAAGAAAACACCAATTCTCGGCAGTTCAACGCCGTTCCGAGGGGTTGCTCACTCCCAGAAACGATGTACACCGACTGGCGCGGGTCGGGGTGCCATACCTGTGGCGTGCGTTTAAGAAAACTTTTCGAATGATCCAGTGATCCCACTTATTTTCTGCTTTCCCTAGATGCTCCATTTGTATCCAAACACAGCTTATCCCATCCCTTATCTTCTTTTCTTCTGACAAGACAACTTGCATATTAATTTTGTCTCTAAATTATGTAGCCTGTACGGCACTGTCCTCAAACCGGAATCTTGGGGGGAGGGGGGGGGGGGCACACCTTGGACTTCCAGACGTATGGGTTGCACCTTCATTTAACCAGATTCGCTTCGACCAACCGGGAACCCGGAAGTGAGCCTAACCTTTTGAAGGCACTACTGAAGATACTAGCCTTTTTTCTCAGTGATGCAATATTTATTTTAAATCAAGCAGAACCAAAAAAGCAATAATAATAATAATACAATCTATAGAACATCATTGAAAATGTAAGCAACGTTTCCTGTTCACCAGTTCACGAAGCTCACACCGAGAACCGGCAAATCCATAAGCCGCACAACAACACTTCTCATCCTACAATTTCAACCATAACTACACCTACGTTGCCTGTGCAACGTTCAGTGTTGCAGCAATCTTTGTTCAGCTTCGCCGACTAAAGTGTTGCGTGAGCAACACTTTGGTGTTGTTTCTTCGCTATCGGTTGAATGCTGAATTTGTCAAACCATCGAGGGTTTCAAAATGGTACGTTCCAATCCAAGAAGAATTTTTCCTGAACTGATGAAACAATCTGTAATCTCATGGTTATCCCTCAGCGTTGACAAAAACAACAGAATATCGGAGGTAGGGACTAAATTGACTTTGCAGCCAGTTGAACATTATACTTTCAATCGTAGACACCGTGACTTGTGGAAACTTGGAAAATTATCTTATATAACCTAGTTGGTACTATAAAGCTATCCGTAACTTTTCAGGACCAGAATACAATAGATACCACTCTACTAATTATTTTGAAACTTCGTCGTTGTTTTGCATGTTCATTTGTATCCGTTAAATTGCGTTAACACTTATAGACCATTACCATAGACCATAGTAG
Source organism: Branchinecta sandiegonensis (assembly GCA_030848855.1). NCBI lineage: Eukaryota > Metazoa > Arthropoda > Branchiopoda > Anostraca > Branchinectidae > Branchinecta > Branchinecta sandiegonensis. The sequence continues at coordinate 15,105,647 of JAUPMV010000003.1, read as the reverse complement.
CATCTCATGAAAATGACAGTGCTATAGCAACCGATTCTTGAAAGATGACATGAACCAAACTTTTCTTATCAGCAAAAAAACGCAAATAAAATAGGTGAACAAACATGAAAAGTCGGAAACCCCTCACCGCCGAAGATGATTATGGTCTATCAGCCGATTGTTACGTAAGTCCCTGACATGACTAACAATTGTGTTCTGCCTATTCTTTGTTTGAGTGTGTACCCTACCAATAAAGTTGTCAACCCCTCAAAGACTTAACTCTAAGTTACAATGACAGGCCAAGGAGACTAATTTTCTTACCCTCAGATTTATAGAGATCAAATAAAATGTGCACCAATTGCACAAGTTTCTAGCCCCTTATGAACCCCTTCTAGCTCCGATTCTTACTTACAAGTCCATCTCCGCGTGAGACATGGTACCAAATCGTTCTCACGACCAAGTACACCGGAAACAAATAATAGGATTAATAGGTACACCAACTACCAAAGTTGCTAGCCCCTTACCAAAGTTGCTAGCCCCTTACCAAAGTTGCTAGCCCCTTACCAAAGTTGCTAGCCCCTTACCAAAGTTGCTAGCCCCTTACCAAAGTTACCAGCCCCTCATCGCGCAACACTTTGGTTTTGTTTCTTCGTCACGGTTAAATGCTGAATTTGTCAACCCATCGAGGTTTTCAAAATGGGATGTTCCAATTCTAGAAGAAATTTTCTGAACTGATGACACGAATGGCTATCCCTCAACGTTGAAAAAACAACAACAACAGAATATCGGAAGTAGGGACTAAATTGTCTTTGCAGCCAGTTGAACTTTATCCTTTTCAATCGTAGACATCGTGACTGGTGAAAACTTGGAACATTATCTTATATAACCTAGTTGGTATTATAAAGCTATCCGTAACTTTTCAGGATCAAAATACCATAGATGCCAACTCTGCTAATTATTGCGAAACTATGTCGTTGTTTTACATCATCATTTGTATCCGTTGCGTTAACACTTACTTCTAGGTTACAATGATGGACCATCACCATAGACCATTGTAACATCTCGTGAAAATGAACGATGACATGAACCAAACTTTTCTTATCGTTCAAAACACCGGAAACGAAGTAGGTAAACAAACTAGGAAAAGTCAGAAACCCCTCACCGCCGAAGATGTCTCACAATTGGGTTCCTCCTATTCTTTGTTTGAGTGTTTACCCTACCACTAGAGTTGTCAACCCGTCAAAGACTTAATTCTAAGTTACAGTGATAGACCATGGAGACTATTTTCCTCGCTATTTTCTTGCCCTCAGATTTATAGAGGTCAAGTAAATGTGCACCAATTTGCACAAGTTTCTAGCCCCTCATGAATCCCTTCTAGCAACCGTTTCTTACTTACAAGGCCGTCTCCCAGTACCAGATTGTTCTCACGATCAAATACACCGGGAACAAATAATAGGATTCATTGGTACACCAACTAGCAGAGTTGCTAATCCCTCGTCACCGAAGATGATTTTGGTCTAAAAGCCGATTGTTGATTACAAGTCCCCTACATGTCTCACGATTGGGAAAAAATCTACCTGTATTAGTTCAAAAGTTGACTTTTTTTGCCATAGGCCAACTTTCTTCACTACTTATAAAGGAGCAAAGGATAAGCTCTAATTTCTTTAGCACTGAGAGAACTTTTAAGTTTAAGAGGCCCATCTGATATCATTTTTCTTCCTCAATCCCAAGTGTAAGAAATGAAATGATAAACTAAGCTGAAATCACGAACAAAAATGGGTAGAAACAATAGATGGCAACACTTTTGGACCCTTGGGAAAATGCCACTTTTTTTTATTCTGTAAATTTTTCTATTTAGCACTCCAAGAAGATATATTGGCTGTGGGGCCGGGCAACTGCCGCACATATTTAGCACTTATAGATTTTAGTCCATCTTTCAGTTTAAAACTGGTGCATGTCTGCTTGCCTGCTAGAACGGAGATTTCCACTCGAAAGCAGAAGCATGGTTTGATGAAACGAAAGCTGGGCTGCATAACTTCAGACAGTCCTCCCTGACATGGGTTATACATCTCCACTTCACTCCACACACTGTAGGCTCTGGCTCAATTTCAAGCAAAAACCATCATTTTTGGCCTCAGGCAAGAGTTCTACGGAGGCTTCCCAAATGTGACGTCATATTCATCAATCCGGCCTAAGGTCCACACTTTCTGTAAAACCCGCACAGGTTAGAACCCTTACCACTTATTAGGAATAAGTTTAAATCGGGGTACTAGAAAAACAAGAGCTGTAAGCTCATATGGCACTTGCATGGGTTAAGATGATTTGATTGATCAAAAGTAAGTTTCGACTTTGCGGTTGAGATGCGCACTCTAAGGGAGCTGGAACTTCATTTGTAAGAGGCAAAACTGCTAATGGGCTGATCAGAGGCGTTACTAGCCAAAATGTTTTTTTTTTTTGGGGGGGGGGGACGAGGCATTTACCGACTGGCTGGTAATTTTTACCGACTTTTTCTACACAAAAAACGACTGTTTTCAGCAACAAAAATGACATTTTTGAAAAAAATCAACTGATTTTCAGAAAAACCGACTATTTTGACGAAAAATCGACCATTTTTCAGAAAAAACGACTTTTTTCATGAAAAAAAATCGACTGTTTTGACGAAAAATCGCGGCGCTTCGCACCGATTCGTATTTTTTACCGACTCGCCGGCAGCATTGGGGGGGGGGGCGTCCCCCCCCCTCCCCCCAGTCGTGACGCCCCTGGGGCTGATGGGCATCATGAAAATGCATATATTGCTTAAAAGTATTTTTTTTACTTTGCGGTCAAGATTGGTACTTTAAGGAATAATCGGATTTGGGAAGTAGCAATTTCTAAGCAAATGTTGTTGAGTCTCCAATATTTCAGCGAAGTTTCATCGTCCTAGCACATCTGGAAGTACCTTAACGCGCGATCACCGGAATCCCAGACCCCCCCCCCCCCCCTCCTCCAACTCCACCCACAATACCCGGAGCCAATCCGGTTCTGTAAATGATTAATCCAGAGTATCTATTGGTCATTCCCACGAAGTTCGATCCAGATCACACCAGTCTAAGCGGGTCAAGTATTTTCCGCCCTCCCCCCAATAATTGCCGGATTCGGTCCGGAAATGAAAAAGGTCACCAGAGAAAAATGTCCTCTGTTTAATTATTAAATTTCACTCGAATCCGATCACCCGTTCCAAAGTTACGCATGACTCAATATTCCGGATTCCCCTCCCTCAACTCCCCCTCCCCCAAGATTATCATATCGAGGATTTTTTTATGGCACTTGCAGCCTCTGGCTCAAGTGCCATATACCGATCACAATTCCGTCTGTCGGTCTGTCGGTCTGTCGGTCGGTCCGAGTTTTTTGTCCCACATATCCGAGTTAGGGTACTTCCAGATGTGCTAGGACAATGAAACTTGGCAGGCATATCAGGGACCCGACCAAACTAACCTGGAAATAATCAGTTTCCCGATCCGACCATATGGGGGGGGGAGTGCGGGGCGCTGGAAACTTGAAAATTTAGGGCATTTTGTCACTTTTTTCTGAGTTAGGGTACTTCTAGATGAGCTAGGACAATGAAACTTGGCAGGAATATCAGGGACCCGACCAAACGAACCTGGAAATAATCAGTTTCCCGATCCGACCATATGCGGGGGAGTGGGGGCGCTCGAAACTTGAAAATTTAGGGCATTTTGTCACACTTTTTCGAGTTAGGGTACTTCCAGATGAGCTAGGACAATGAAACTTGGCAGGAATATCAGGGACCTGACCAAAGTAACCTGGAAATAATAAGTTTCCCGATCCGACCATATGCGGGGGAGTTGGGGCGCTGGAAACTTGAAAATTTAGGGCATTTTGTCACACTTTTTCGAGTGAGGGTACTTCCAGATGAGCTAGGACAATGAAACTTGGCAGGAATATCACTGACCCGACCAAACTAACCTGGAAATAATCAGTTTCCCGATCCGACCATATGGGGGGGAGTGCGGGGCGCTGGAAACTTGAAAATTTAGGGCATTTTGTCACACTTTTTCGAGTTAGGGTACTTCCAGTTGTGCTAGGACCATGAAACTTGGCAGGCATATCAGAGACCCGACCAAACAAAATTAGGAATAATCAGTTTTCTGATCCGACCATTTTGGGGGGGGGTAGAGGGCAGGGGAATCCGGGAAACTGAGAAGTGTGTAACTTTCGAACGGATGATCGGATTGTAATGAAACTTCATAACTGAAGAGAATATATATCTGTAATGTCCCGTTTAAAGTCTTGACCGGATTCGGTAGCCAGGGGGGAGTTGGGGGGGGGGGAGAGACCGGAAATTTCAAGAAACGGTTAGAATGGAGGGATCGGAGTGAAACTTGCTGGGAAGAACAAGCATCTGCTCTAGATAAGTCCTTTAGACCATTGTACTGGATCCGGACACTTATGGGGGGGGGGGGTCCCGGAATTCCGGTGATGGTGGTTTTTTGGATTTTCACGATGAAACTTGGCAGGCATATCAGGGACCCAATCAAACTGACTTCAAAATAAAAATATTGTCGATCAGATAATGGTGGGGGAGTGGAGGGAGGGGAATCCGCAGGGGAATCCGGGAAATTGAGAAGTGTGTAACTTTCGAACGGATGATCGGATTGTAATGAAACTTCATAACTGAACAGAATATATATCTGTAATGTCCCGTTTAAAGTCTTGACCGGATTCGGTAGCCAGGGGGGAGTTTGGGGGGGGGGGGAGACCAGAAATTTCAAGAAACGGTTAGAATGGAGGGATCGGAGTGAAACTTGCTGGGAAGAACAAGCATCTGCTCTAGATAAGTCCTTTAGACCATTGTACTTGATCCGGACACTTATGGGGGGGGGGGGGTCCCGCAATTCCGGTGATGGTGGTTTTGGGGATTTTCACGATGAAACTTGGCAGGCATATCAGGGACCCAATCAAACTGACTTCAAAATAAAAATTTTGTCGATCAGATAATGGTGGGGGGAGTGGAGGGAGGGGAATCCGAAATTTTCAGTCATGCGTAATTTTGGAATGGGTGATCGGATTCGAGTGAAATTTAAGAATTCAACAGAGGACATTTCTCCGATGATTTTTTTCATATCCGGACCGGATCCGGCAACTATTTGGGGGGGGGGAGGGCGGAAAATACGTGCCCCGTTTAGAATGGAGGGATCGGGATGGAACTTTGTGGGAAGAACAATCAGATGCTCTAGGTAAGTCATTTGCTGAATCGGATTGGCTACGTGCACCGCGGGGGAGCTGGGTGGGGTGGGGGGGGGGGGGTTGACCGGAAATCTCGAGAAACGGTTAGAATGATGGTATCGGAGTGAAACTTGCTGGGAAGAACAAACATCTGGTCCATGTAAATCTTTTACATAGTTTGACTGGATCCGGACACTTGAGGGGGGGGGGAGGAGGGGTATCCCGGAATTCCGTTTTTTGGGGGATTTTCACGACGAAACTTGGAAGGCATATCAGGGACCCGGTCAAACTGACTTCGAATAAAAAAAAATCCTCGATATGATAATCTTGGGGGGGGGAGTTGAGGGAGGGGAATCCGGAATATTGAGTCATGCGTAACTTTGAAACGGGTGATCGGATTCGAGTGAAATTTAATAATTAAACAGAGGACATTTTTCTCTTGTGACCTTTTTTCATTTCCGGACCGAATCCGGCAATTATCGGGGGGAGGGCGGAAAATACTTGACCCGCTTAGACTGGTGTGATCTGGATCGAACTTCGTGGGAATGACAAACAGATGCTCTGGATTAATCATTTACAGAACAGGATTGGCTCCGGTTATTGTGGGTGGAGTTGGAGGAGGGGGAGGGGGGTCTGGGATTCCGGTGATCGCGCGTTAAGGTACTTCCAGATGTGCTAGGACGATGAAACTTCGCTGGAATATTGGAGACTCAACAACATTTGCTTAGAAATTGCTACTTCCCAAATCCGATTATTCCTTAAAGTACCAATCTTGACCGCAAAGTAAAAAAAATACTTTTAAGCAATATATGCATTTTCGTGATGCCCATCAGCCCATTAGCAGTTTTGCCTCAAGGGTTTTGCTTACAAATGAAGTTCCAGCTCCCTTATAGCGCGCATCTCAACCGCAAAGTCGAAACTTACTTTTGATCAATCAAATCATCTTGACACATGCAAGTGCCATATGAGCTTACAGCTCTTGTTTTATTCCAAGCCAGTTTGACCGGGTCCCTGATATGCCTTCCAAGTTTCGTCGTGAAAATCCCCCAAAAAACGGAATTCCGGGAAACGCCCTCCTCCCCCCCCTCAAGTGTCCGGATCCAGTCAAATTATGTAAAAGATTTACATGGATCAGATGTTTGTTCTTCCCAGCAAGTTTCACTCCGATACCATCATTCTAAACGTTTCTCGAGATTTCCGCCCCCCCCCCCAGCTCCCCCACGGTGCCCGTAGCCAATCCGACTCAGTAAATGACTTACCTAGAGTATCTGTTTGTTTTCCCCACAAAGTTCCATCCCGATCCTCCATTCTAAAGGGGTCACGTATTCCCCCCCCCCGGTCCGGATATGAAAAAGATCATCGGAGAAATGTCCTCTGTTCAATTCGTAAGTTTCACTAGAATCCGATCACCCATTCCAAAATTACGCATGACTGAAAATTTCAGATTCCCCTCCCTCCACTCCCCCACCATTATCAGATCGACAAAATTTTTATTTTGAAGTCAGTTTGATCGGGTCCCTGATATTCCTGCCAAGTTTCATCGTGAAAATCCCCAAAACCACCATCACCGGAATTCCGGGAAACCCCCTCCCCCCCATAAGTGTTCGGATCCAGTACAATGGTCTAAAGGACTTATCTAGAGCAGATGCTTGTTCCTCCCAGCAAGTTTCACTCCGATCCCTCCATTCTAACCGTTTCTTGAAATTTCCGGTCTCCCCCCCCCCCCCAACTCCCCCCTGGCTACCGAATCCGGTCAAGACTTTAAACGGGACATTATAGATATATATATTCTATTCAGTTATGAAGTTTCATTACAATCCGATCACCCGTTCGAAAGTTTTTCCCGGATTTCCCTGCCCTCCACTCCCCCCCCAAAATGGTCGGATCAGAAAATTGATTATTTCTAAGTTTGTTTGGTTGGGTCTCTGATATGCCTGCCAAGTTTCATGGTCCTAGCACAACTGGAAGTACCCTAACTCGAAAAAGTGTGACAAAATGCCCTAAATTTTCAAGTTTCCAGCGCCCCCACTCCCCCGCATATGGTCGGATCGGGAAACTGATTATTTCCAGGTTAGTTTGGTCGGGTCCCTGATATTCCTGCCAAGTTTCATTGTTCTAGCTCATCTGGAAGTACCCTAACTCGAAAAAAATGTGACAAAATGCCCTAAATTTTCGAGTTTCCAGCGCCCCCACTCCCCCGCATATGGTCGGATCGGGAAACTTATTATTTCCAGGTTACTTTGGTCAGGTCCCTGATATTCCTGCCAAGTTTCATTGTTCTAGCTCATCTGGAAGCACCCTAACTCGAAAAAGTGTGACAAAATGCCCTAAATTTTCAAGTTTCCAGCGCCCCCACTCCCCCGCATATGGTCGAATCGGGAAACTGATTATTTCCAGGTTAGTTTGGTCGGGTCCCTGATATGCCTGCCAAGTTTCATTGTCCTAGCACATCTGGAAGTACCCTAACTCGAAAAAGTGTGACAAAAAACTCGGACCGACAGACCGACAGACGGAATTGTGATCGGTATATGGCACTTGAGCCTGAGGCTGCAAGTGCCATAAAAAACACGACAAAATCAAAGTGTTGCTCTCGCAACACAATTAACTCGCTCTTTATTCGACAACAAAGAGCTCCGATCCTTTTTTATAACGGCCCTAACAGGGCTTGGGGAACATCGCAAGAACTAGCACTGGGCTTTTAGGCTTGAAATAAACTACCTTATATTTAGCAACTTGCTCCCTATCTATCCAAAATCCAACAGTAATATCAATATCCGTCAATATCAATAATGAACTGCAGTAGCCTATATTTGTTTCTTAAAATGAAAATACTGCGATAAACCATGATTTTTGAGGTACATGTAAACAAAGTTCCTCAGATATTGGCCAAGAATGAAGCAAGTCTACAATGTTCATGAGCGTGGGTTGAATACAAGAGCTAGAAGCTCATGTGGCAATTGCAAGGCTGGGTCAGAGGGTGAAATTAGGAATTTGCAAATTCTTGGGTTTCTTGTGTTTATTTATAAGCAATACCCTTGAAATAAGAATGATCATGGGCCCTTGGAAATCAAGAGAATCGTCTGGTAAAAAGTATTTTATTTTTGCACTTTAAGGGCATTAGGAATTCATCTTCAAACAAAACCCTGGAGGCAAAAATGATGATCGGCTCATGGGGATCATGAAAATGTATATTTTGCTCAAAATGTTTTTTGTACTTTAAGGAATTTATTTGTAAGCAATACCGTATTCATTTGTAGGCAAAAATTATCATGGCCCTTGGGCATCATGAATATGTAGGCTATCATTTGGCCAAAAGTATTTTCTTCATTTTTTAGTTAATATGCGCACTTTAAGGGATCTAGAAATTCGTTTTTAAACAATACCCTTGAGGCAAATATTATCATGGGCCCTTGGGCATCATGAATATGTATCGTTTGGTCAAAAGTATTTTTTTTTCACTTTTTATGGCACTTGCAGCCTCTGGCTCAAGTGCCATATACCGATCACAATTCCGTCTGTCGGTCTGTCGGTCGGTCCGAGTTTTTTGTCCCACATATCCGAGTTAGGGTACTTCCAGATGTGCTAGGACAATGAAACTTGGTAGGCATATCAGAGACCCGACCAAACTAACCTGGAAATAATCAGTTTCCCGATCCGACCATATGGGGGGGAGTGCGGGGCGCTGGAAACTTGAAAATTTAGGGCATTTTGTCACTTTTTTCGGAGTTAGGGTACTTCTAGATGAGCTAGGACAATGAAACTTGGCAGGAATATCAGGGACCCGACCAAAAGAACCTGGAAATAATCAGTTTCCCGATCCGACCATATGCGGGGGAGTGGGGGCGCTCGAAACTTGAAAATTTAGGGCATTTTGTCACACTTTTTCGAGTTAGGGTACTTCCAGATGAGCTAGGACAATGAAACTTGGCAGGAATATCCGGGACCTGACCAAAGTAACCTGGAAATGATAAGTTTCCCGATCCGACCATATGCGGGGGAGTTGGGGCGCTGGAAACTTGAGGGCAGGGGAATCCGGGAAACTGAGAAGTGTGTAACTTTCGAACGGATGATCGGATTGTAATGAAACTTCATAACTGAAGAGAATATATATCTGTAATGTCCCGTTTAAAGTCTTGACCGGATTCGGTAGCCAGGGGGGAGTTGGGGGGGGGGGGGAGACCGGAAATTTCAAGAAACGGTTAGAATGGAGGGATCGGAGTGAAACTTGCTGGGAAGAACAAGCATCTGCTCTAGATAAGTCCTTTAGACCATTGTACTGGATCCGGACACTTATGGGGGGGGGGGGGGGGGTCCCGGAATTCCGGTGATGGTGGTTTTGGGGATTTTCACGATGAAACTTGGCAGGCATATCAGGGACCCAATCAAACTGACTTCAAAATAAAAATGTTGTCGATCAGATAATGGTGGGGGAGTGGAGGGAGGGGAATCCGCAGGGGAATCCGGGAAATTGAGAAGTGTGTAACTTTCGAACGGATGATCGGATTGTAATGATACTTCATAACTGAACAGAATATATATCTGTAATGTCCCGTTTAAAGTCTTGATCGGATTCGGTAGCCAGGGGGGAGTTGGGGGGGGGGGAGACCGGAAATTTCAAGAAACGGTTAGAATGGAGGGATCGGAGTGAAACTTGCTGGGAAGAACAAGCATCTTCTTTAGATAAGTCCTTAGACCATTGTACTGGATCCGGACACTTATGGGGGGGGGGGTCCCGGAATTCCGGTGATGGTGGTTTTGGGGATTTTCACGATGAAACTTGGCAGGCATATCAGGGACCCAATCAAACTGACTTCAAAATAAAATTTTGTCGATCAGATAATGTTGGGGGGAGTGGAGGGAGGGGAATCCGAAATTTTCAGTCATGCGTAATTTTGGAATGGGTGATCGGATTCGAGTGAAATTTAAGAATTCAACAGAGGACATTTCTCCGATGATTTTTTTTCATATCCGGACCGGATCCGGCAACTATTGGGGGGGGGGGGGGGGCGGAAAATACGTGACCCGTTTAGAATGGAGGGATCGGGATGGAACTTTGTGGGAAGAACAAACAGATGCTCTAGGTAAGTCATTTGCTGAATCGGATTGGCTAACTGCACCGCGGGGGAGCTGTGGGGGGGGGGGGACCGGAAATCTTGAGAAACGGTTAGAATGATGGTATCGGAGTGAAACTTGCTGGGAAGAACAAACATCTGGTCCATGTAAATCTTTTACATAATTTGACTGGATCCGGACACTTGAGGGGGGGGGGAGGAGGGGGTATCCCGGAATTCCGTTTTTTGGGGGATTTTCACGACGAAACTTGGAAGGTATATCAGGGACCCGGTCAAACTGACTTGGAATAAAAAAAATCCTCGATATGATAATCTTGGGGGGGGGAGTTGAGGGAGGGGAATCCGGAATATTGAGTCATGCGTAACTTTGGAACGGGTGATCGGATTTTAGTGAAATTTAATAATTAAACAGAGGACATTTTTCTCTTGTGACCTTTTTCATTTCCGGACCGAATCCGGCAATTATTGGGGGGAGGGCGGAAAATACTTGACCCGCTTAGACTGGTGTGATATGGATCGAACTTCGTGGGAATGACAAACAGATGCTCTGGATTAATCATTTACAGAACCGGATTGGCTCCGGTTATTGTGGGTGGAGTTGGAGGAGGGGGAGGGGGGTCTGGGATTCCGGTGATCGCGCGTTAAGGTACTTCCAGATGTGCTAGGACGATGAAACTTCGCTGGAATATTGGAGACTCAACAACATTTGCTTAGAAATTGCTACTTCCCAAATCCGATTATTCCTTAAAGTACCATTCTTGACCGCAAAGTAAAAAAAATACTTTTAAGCAATATATGCATTTTCGTGATGCCCATCAGCCCATTAGCAGTTTTGCCTCAAGGATTTTGCTTACAAATGAAGTTCCAGCTCCCTTAGAGCGCGCATCTCAACCGCAAAGTCGAAACTTACTTTTGATCAATCAAATCATCTTGACACATGCAAGTGCCATATGAGCTTACAGCTCTTGTTGGGATCCCAAAACGTAAGAGGGGGGGATACCTATGATATCGCAAAAGATGTCCGTCGGTCTGTCCGTCTGTCAGCACGATAACTTTCGAAGGGAATGAAACATTTTGATGAAACTTGGTGTAAGGATCCTTTGGGTCAAGGGAAAGGTCGAGTTCGTAGATAGGCAAATACAATAGAAAAAAAGAGATTTTCGGGGTTTTTTTCTTGATTAGCTAGTTACCCCTCCAAGATGATGTGCGAGGGATAAATAAATTTCGGATATTTCGTTTGCACTTCCGGCAAACCGTCCTCAGCGAAAAAAACAAAACTAAATCATAATATCCACTTCAATCACAACAGGAAAACGATCCGAGAAAAAAAAACCCGAAAATCTCGTTTTTTGGGATCCCAAAACGTAAGTGGAGGGATACTTATGACATCGTATAAATTGTCCGTCTGTCCGTCCGTCCGTCTGTCAGCACGATAGCTCTCGAAGGGAATGATATATTTTGATGAAACTTGGTGTTAGGGCTCTTCGAGTCAAGGAAAAGGTCGAGTTCGTAGATGGGCCCGATAGCTGCATATTTAGTGAAGGGGGAGGGGTTTCAAATTAAGGGGCGATTTTTTTTTTTAAAGCTAATGAGATAGTTGATTACGGGGTAAGACGACCTGCTGAACACGAATATGAAAACCATTTTCTCGCCGGACAGGTAGTTCACCCGGAATCCGGCTAAAACCGGAAAGTTTGTTAAAAGTAAAAGTTTTATCTGAAGTTGATTAGATATCCGATTTAGGGGTAAGAAAACATGCTGAATCCGAATATAAAATGATTTTCTCGTCGGACAAGTAGATCGGCCGGAATCCGGCCAAAACCGGAAAGTTTGTCAAAAATAAAAGATTAATCTGAAGTTGATTAGAGGTTCGATTTAAGGATAGTGAAACATGCTGAATCCGAATATGAAAATTATTTTCTGTTAAATGTGTAAAAAGTAAAATTTTTATATGAATTTCATTAGGTGTTCGATTTACGGGTAAGAAGGCTGAATTCGCTGAATTCGTGTATGACAATTATTTTATACCTGTACACATTTCACCACGAATCCTGCTGAAATCGGAAAATTTGTTAAAAGTTGAAGTTTTATGTGAAGTTGATTATGGAGATATGGATGGTATGGATATACGCTGAATCTGTTTTTGAACTTCAATTTGTTTGCAAGACAAGTAGTTCGCCCGGAATCCGGGTGAAACTGGAAATTTGGCAGAAGTAAGGCAGGAACTTTCGTCATAGTAGACATGACACAGGCTATAGGGATAAACTCACATGCTGAATCCATATTTGAACTTCGTCTTCTCCAATGATTACCATTGGACCGCTACAAGACCCGATTGTCTGTAAATATTAAATTTTTGGGATCCCATCGAAACCTTTGGTCTTGTTTCTATTGTATTTGAAATGAATGGTCAGCTTGGCTTCAAACCTTATATTCGTAGATAGGCACTATAGCCCTACTTTTAGGGGGAGGGGAGGGGGTTCAGATTAAGGGGCAAGCAAAATATTTGTAAACAGCTAATGAGATTTAGGGGTAAGAAGACATGCTGAACAATTATGTGAAAATCATATTCTACCCGGACAAGTAGTTCTCCCGGAATCCGGCGAAAGTAGGGAAATTTGTTAGAAGCAAAAGTTTTATTTGAAGTTGATTAGATGTCCGATTTAGGGGTAAGAAAAAATGCTGAATCCGTATATGACAATCATTTTTTACCCGGATATATGTAGTTCGAAATCCGGCTGAAACCGGAAAATTTGTTAAAAATTAAAGTTTTATTTGAACTTGATTAGACGTTCGATGCTATTGCGTTAGCCACAGCAAGTGCATGAAATGGCACAGTTCAGAACAAAATAACACTATGGAGGAGCGCCAAGACTTATGCTTTCCATGCATTGAAAACGGACCTTAATCGTAGTAAGGTACCGCTGACTACCCTCAGGATACTTAAAGGAAGACAAACCTGCGGGTTTAGAAAATTTCTAGTACAGCTAAGATGGGCATCAAGGAAACAAAGGCGGTTGTATCTTTTTTCCCCCTGTTTTGATTATGGAGTTATTGGAGCCCGCGCTTGTGCACAACTGATTGAGTTTTAGTAGTGCCGTTCTCTATCGCTGGTGATGCTAGTGTCGCTGCTATTCGAGTGCGTGTCTTTTTTTTCAAGTCCTGGCGCTACTTCCTAGTGTTATTTTGCTCTGTCAAAGTTCGAAGTCAACAAACGTTCAAACAAGCATACCTCTATTGCACTCGCAGACGGTCTGACAGGGAAACTGACTTTTTCCAAGTTAAATATGCCTGCCAAGTTTCATTCTTAGCACATCCTCCACATTTATTCAAATAGTGTATACAACGGATACGTCAGCTACGTCGCTTCATCAGCAGATGTTTCGGCCCTTTTTCGCAAGTGTCCTCGTCACGCTGTCAATCTTCAGGTTCAACGTCGAGGATGGAAACAAACCTGTAATAAATAGCTGAAGCTTCTACCGACTATAAATATCTTATTCGCGCTAATTACTTTCAGATCGTAGCTGACGTATCCGTTGTATACATTATTTGAATAAATGTTTCAAAGTTAGCTTGGGCTCAAGGAATATTTATCCTACACATATGAAAAAAAGTTTGGTCTCCACTGAATTACCTTCACCAGAAGCAAAATATATTGACGCTGACTCTAGTTTTGGGCGATATTCGATACCGATAACGATATATCAATATATCGGGCCAAATACCGATATCGAAACGCAAATATCGATATCGAAAACGATATTTGTATATTCATAATTATTGTAGATAATCCAACTTATATATCCGAAATTGGAGCAATATGTTTTCAGCAATTCATTTCTTATTTATTCGGAGTTTGAGATGATGCAAGATGCTATTTAACGACAGTTTCGTTCTTAAATTTTGGCGAAACGAGACGCATCCTATAGCGAAACATGGTATACAACTGTCGATATCGATATATTGATTATCGAAAGTGAAACTATCGATATATCGAATATTGAAAGTGAAAATATCGATAGATCGAAAAATCCAAATATCGCCCAAGACTACACAGAATCATGGTTGGTTACTTGGCGCTTTTGGTCAACAGCATGGTCCTCATCAGGTGCGTCCCGAGCCCTCCTTCATTGGGGGGGGGGGGGACCTGGTAAAATTTACCGAATCGGTACCTGATTTTGACCGAATTTATATTTTTTTCTTCTTCTAAAAACACAGCGAGTTGCCTCCAAGAAGCTACGATGTAAAAAGTTGCATAATATGTCCAAAATCAAGTCTAAAGAGAAAATTCGGCGGATTTTCACGCTCATCCCCTCCTGTTTTTCAGGGACATGCCGCCACTTGCCTTTTACCTTTGGGGGACGTGCGTTTGCCAACAGCACTTAAAAATGTGCCGACAAAAAACGCCGTTGCTGCAGAGTGAAAACGTCGCTAATGGCTGTAGCCAGGACAAATTAAAGCGCCGCAGTAAATTTTTTTTTAACCCGATTTTTTCTGGCAACATTCAACTACTTTCCATGTAAATTCTAGCCTTTAATGTGGTTAAAAAAAATAGCGAATACTGCGAAATACGAAGCAGGCGAAATTTTTTGGAAACACGGATGATCAAAGTGCCTTTTTATGATCCTAAGACTACCTGTTAAGCCCCAGAGCTGTCTGGCGAAAAAGAGGGGCTATCAAGAGTGAAGTATATACAAAGTACATTTATTCTGAATTTACAGCAAACAAAAGTAGGCTACTTTTCACGTCAAGAGACATGCTTGTTCCTGAAGTACTGCAACCATTAGAAGCAAACTTAAGTAATGAATGGCACCCAGCTGAATCTACCGTTAAATGGTAAAGAACAAGAGCTAAATAACTGCCACTCAAATTACCGAACTCAGTAACTGGGGTGAACCAAATAATGAATTCGTACTACCGAAAAACTAACTAAAAAGATAAGGAACAGATCGGGAGCGGTAGAACAACCGAATTTGGTAATGGAATAGAACTGTTGTTAGAACAACCTAAAACAACCGAATGTGGCAAGTCTGGTAAGAAATACTAACTAAAAAAAATCCGGTTCTCAGGTGGAATCGACGGAATTTGGTAACGAATCAGAACCAAATGAATCTGATTAATCACCAAATTATGAAATGGACTAAACAAAAATCCGGTTCTCAGGTGGAATCGACCGAATTCGGCAACGAATCAGACCCAAATGAATCTGATTAATCACCAAATTATGAAACGGATTGACCAAATGCGATAGAACAGACACGGACTTGAGAATAGTCCTGTGAATGACCGAATTCGTTAACGAATGAGACCAAATAAACACGTTAAATCACCGAATTTACGAAGGGACGGACCGAATGCGGTGAAATCTATGTGGACTGAAGAAAAGTTAGATGAATTACCAAATTTTATAAAGAATGGGAATCAATAAACTTGTTAAATAACCCAATTTGGAAATGTGGGGACAACAGATTTATGAAACAGGCATCACGGCTTCGCGGCGATGCCCGTTTTGATCCGACTTAGGCGAAAATTTGACCGAATGCCCAAAACGTAGGGGGGGTTGTGGGGCGCTGCGCCCCCCCCCCCCTCGGAACGCCCATGGTCCTCATATCTAGTTCTACTTCTTCTTCGGCAGCATGTATTCGATAATCTGTCGTTCAAGTACCTTCGTTACTGGGCGCCAGATGGCGAAGCAGTCATCTACAGAAAATTTGTCGGTGGCCGGCGGTATCGTGCCGGTGCCGGGCCGCGGTGTACACCGGTGGCGGAGAGAGAGAGCAAGCCCTCGTGCCGTTCACGAACGACATTATAAAGAAAACGCTTGTAGTAAAACAACGGTTGGAACGGCGAACCGAACGACGAAAACGAACGCAGCTATTGTTCCCCGTTTGTCGGGGATTTGATCTGTCAGGATCTACTTGTCCAGGGCTAATCTTCCCCGCGAAGTCGGGGAATCGATGTGGCTGGAACGATTTTTCTATTTTCTAGCAGAATATCATGCCACGGGCAAATCCGACCAATCACGTTACTGACGTGCGTAGTTACTACGCTCCCGAGCATGGTAAGAAATAGTTACTATTAGTTACTATTCCGAGAATGTTGGAACGGTCAGCGTAGTACTTTTTCGTGACTGGATGAATTATGGTTTATTTCTAACTTGTGAGTTGATGTTAAAACTGGATGGATTATGGTTTATTTCTAACTTGTGAGTTGATGTTATTATAGTTTGTAGCAGAAGAAAATGTCCGCCATTTGGCCTCGAGCCTTCTCTCTGCCAAATTGGCTCTTTAAGTTGAATTTAATTTGAAATAAACAGAACTTGAACTTGAGGTTGGAACGGAAATAGTAACTAATAGTTACCGTTGTTAGAAGGCTGGAACACGCTCAAAGTGTCCATAGATAATGTTCCCTCATCCCGGACAAACGGGGAACAATAGCGTGTGGAGTACCGAGTCCCGGAGAGGGGAACGATAGACCAGTGTTGCCAGATGCATGACACAAGATGAAGCATGAAGCAAGAGGCGCATTTTCGCTAATTTTCTTTTTGGGATGAAAGTAGATGCCCCTCCCCCCCCCCCAATGTTGTCGGTCAGCCGGTAATAAAAAACAAGACCAAACTTTTCGATGGGATCCCAAAAATTCAATATCTGATCCAGAAAACTGGGTCTTGTCTTAGCCAGATCCAGTCATCGCCAGAAACCTTGAACATTCTTACAATTAAAATTCAGAAACAGATTAAGGCCAAATAGCTAATCATCTGAGAAAACCAAGTTCAGATATGGTTTCAGCATGTGTGTTTACCCGTATAAGTCATATCTGTTTTGACGAAAAGTTCCTGCCACTTCTGCCAATTTGCCGGTTTCGGCCGAACTCTAGAAATACTTGTCCGGCGAAAAAAGAAAGCTCAAAAACGAACGCAGGGTATATTCTTTCCCCAATAATGAGCATCTAATCAACTTCAGATAAAAATTTAACTTATAACAAATTTTCCGACTCCAGCCGGATTCCGGTCGAACTATATGTCCGGGTAAAATATGATTGTCACACACGGATTCAGCGTCTCTTCTTACCCCTAAATCGGTTATCTAGTCAGCTAGAAATAAAACTTTAACTTCTAACAATTTTCCGGTTTTGGCCGGATTCCGGGCGAACTACATGTCCGGGTAGAAAATTGTTTTCACATAAAAGTTCAGCATGTCTTCTTGCCCTAAATCGGACATCTGATCAACTCCAAATAAAACTTTTAATTTAACAAACTTTCCGGTTTGGGCCGGATTCCGGGCGAACTACTTGTCCGTCGAGAAAATGGTTTTGACCATCGTCTTCAGTATGTCTTCCTACCTCTAAATCGAACATCTAATCAACTTCAAATAAAACTTTAACTTTTAACAAACTTTCCGGTTTTGGCCGGATTCCGGGCGAACTACTTGTCCGATTACAAAATGGTTTTGACCATCGTGTTCAGCATGTCTTCTTACCCCATAATCGACTATCACATTAGCTGTTTCAAAATATTTTGTTTGTCCCTTAATTTGGACCCCCTCCCCCCCCCCCCCCAAATGTAGGGCTACAAAGCCCATTTACGAACTCGACTGGTCCGCCGACCCAACGAATCCTCACACCAAGTTTCATCAAAATATCTCATTCCCTTCGAGAGTTATCGTGCTTACAGACGGACGGACAACTTTTGCGATGTCATAGGTATCCCTCCACTTACGTTTTGGGATCCCAAAAATAGTTGGCGCGAAACGCCACGATTAAAATTTTTTAAATACAGTATTTTGTTCTGAAAAAGTCGGTTAAAAATAATTAGCCAGTCGTTGAAGACCTTGACCCCCCCCCCCCCCCCCCCCCCCAACTCGAATCCATTTTGGCTACCAGCAAACCAGCAAATTATGCTATCTTAAATGACGGAGCTAAATGTCGTAGCACTCAGCTTGCGGTTAGTCGCTGGAATACAAGGTATGAAGCAGTAGAGACGGACATCCTATTCTGAACCCGAATGGTGTCGCCCACACTGTGTTCTCGAATGTAATTTTGTAACATTCGATAAAAGTTTGAAAGAGACTTCCGTCTTGGTCAAGTAATAGCAGCTTGTCGAGGAAGTATGGAGTAAGTAGCCCAGCCCGTAATTGCTGTGCAGTGTTTACTGAGGGGCAAGGTCTCGACCCGACAAGTAGTAGATTACTAAATAGTTGAAGATAATTTGCTGTAGATACGTAGTGTTGTGTACTGTTTTCGTTTTCCCTTATTTTTCTTACTTTATTTAATAATAATAATAAAACTAGCTGTTGTCACAGCCATCGTACCATTTTAGGCCAGGCTACACTGTAAAAAGAAAAATCTAATCTTGTCTCTAAAAAGATTCGGATTAATCTAATCTCAGTAGAGACAAGGTTAATCCCAGTAGTAAATACTGCAATTAACTTTAATCCTTACTCGGAGGAAGTTTTTACAGTGTAGCTTCTTTGTCTCGCATATAGGATTTCGCGATACAAGCTTCTGGACTCGAATGGTAAAAAATGAATAAATATCCACAATATCCTTTTGGCCTATCAGCTTTCCCGCGCATGACGGCTTGTTTAATTTATTGGTCACTTTGGTGTAAATGGTAGTTAGTTTAGTTCAATTTTTTTTTTCGTTCTTGTAGCCTACCCCGTTGTTTTGTTCGTCTTGGTCACAAGTAAATAAGTTTGCCAAATATGTAAATGAAGGATGGCAAGACGTGAAACATTTTGTTTTAGAATATGGAAATAAGTAGATTGTCCGAAAATCTGCTGACTTCAGATCTAAGCATGTGTTCTATATAGGACGCGACCGATGAGTTTAGGATAGGTTGAATTCTTAGCTTAAAGCTAAAAGCTTAGCTGAACTCTGATAGCTTAAAGTTCAACAGTTGCCCGTCGAACTTTAAGAGGAAGAGATGGAATAAAATAATACAGCATTTGCAGTACAGTTAAAAAAAAAAATGATGCCTGAAAAGCAATGGAAAGTCAGTATTGCTCATTTTTTTTTATCCCAAAACGTATAGGTAACCATACCTATGACGTCGCAAAAGTTGTCCGTCTGTTAGCACGATAACTCTCGAAGGGAATGAGATATTTTGATGAAACTTGGTGTGAGGATTCTTTCGGTCAAGGGTAAGGTCAAGTTCTTAGATGGGTTTTGTAGCCCCACATTTAGGGGTGGGTGGGTGGGGGTCAGATTAAGGGGCAAACAAAATATTTTTAACCAGCTAATATGATAGTCGATTATGGGGCAAGAAGACATGGTGAACACGATACAAGTAGTTGGTCCGGAATCCGGTAAAACCCGGAAAGTTGGTTAAAAGTAAAAGCTTCATTTGAAGTCTAATAAATGTTCTACTTAGAGGTAAGAAGACATGCAGAACACTTATGTGAAAAGCACCCCCGAATCCGGCCAAAACCAGAAAATTTGTTAAAAGCAAAGGTTTTATTTGAAGTTGATTAGATGACAGATTTAAGGGTAATAAGAGACGCTGAGTCTGTATATGACAATCTGTTTTACCCGGAGATATAATTCGTCCGGAATCCGGTTGTAACCGGATTTTCTTTTACGTTAATGTTTTATTTGAAGTTGATTAGATGTTCTTTATAGAGATAAGGATATACTCTGAATTCGTTTCTGAATTTGTTTTTTTGCTGGACAATTAGTTTGCTTGGAATTTGCCCGAAACCGGAGATTTGGCAGAAGTAAAGCAGGAAGTTTCGGTCAGTATCGTCAAAATAGACATGGCTTATAGATGTATATCTGAACTTGTTTTTCTCTGATGATTAGCCTGGCGAAGACGAGAACCAATTGTCTGGATCAAATATTAGATTTTTGGGATCCCATCGAAACCTTTGGTCTTGTTGAACATAGAAATCGACCGTAGCCCTGTCAGTGAACAAATTTGAACGAAGAAAAATAAGAATAGAGAAAGAAAAGATAGAAAAGGCGCTACGCCGATGAAAACAAATAATTCACTGATACATGAGACTGGACCTGGTGCTCATCCAGGAACTTCCTCGGAACGGTGTAGAATAACTTGCTAAACAAGACTTTTATAATGGCAAACCCTGGCAATTCACGAAATATACGTACTCAATAAAAAAACTTCATCAAACAAAGATTCTAATCCAAAAACTCCTGATTTCCTAAAATCCGTCCCGTCACATTTCTCGAGGTTTTACCTTCAATTACACTAAAACAAAACTCCCGCCTACTTCCAGGATTGCCGTCATACCTGGACTTCGAACGTGTCCTCCCTTCTCTTCTTCTTTCGTCCGTTCCCCGATCTGGACGGAGGGTGCGTTCGTTTCTACCTTTATGGACAGATGTGCCGTCAGTGTCAGGAATATTACGTCATTCCTCAGTGGTATGACGATGAAGCTGAACGGGTAAGAATATTGATAACTGAAAAGCAAGCCTATTTTCATAGCTTGGATGTAAAGACACCGAATTATTTTGACTCTGCCATGGGAATTTTTATGTTTTCATCTTTGGGTTCTGCAAGAACGTATCTTGGGTTCTACAAGAACGTTCATTGATAACTGACAAGCAAGCCTATTTTCATAGCTTGGATGTAAAGACACCGAATTATTTTGACTCTGCCATGGGAATTTTTATGTTTTCATCTTTGGGTTCTGCAAGAACGTATCTTGGGTTCTACAAGAACGTTCATTGATAACTGACAAGCAAGCCTATTTTCATAGCTTGGATATAAAGACACCGAATTATTTTGACTCTGCCATGGGAATTTTTATGTTTTCATCTTTGGGTTCTGCAAGAACGTATCTTGGGTTCTACAAGAACGTTCATTGATAACTGACAAGCAAGCCTATTTTCATAGCTTGGATGTAAAGACACCGAATTATTTTGACTCTGCCATGGGAATTTTTATGTTTTCATCTTTGGGTTCTGCAAGAACGTATCTTGGGTTCTACAAGAACGTTCATTGATAACTGACAAGCAAGCCTATTTTCATAGCTTGGATGTAAAGACACCGAATTATTTTGACTCTGCCATGGGAATTTTTATGTTTTCATCTTTGGGTTCTGCAAGAACGTATCTTGGGTTCTACAAGAACGTTCATTGATAACTGACAAGCAAGCCTATTTTCATAGCTTGGATGTAAAGACACCGAATTATTTTGACTCTGCCATGGGAATTTTTATGTTTTCATCTTTGGGTTCTACAAGAACGTATCTTGGGTTCTACAAAAACGTTCAGAGTGTGCACTGCTGACCCGACTAGCAAAAATTCATCGTCGTTCTGACGCGGAGAATTTGAATTTCAACAAATGCGTACATTTCAGTGGAGAATGAAACGAAGCTCAGGAAATGTTCAGTTCAGGATTCTAAGGTTACTTCTGAAGGAACCCGCTATTCACCTTAATTACCTTAATTTGCACTTCGGAGCAAATTAAGATCTGTCGATCTGTTGAATGCTCCTGAGTTGAATCGGTGGTATCTCATAGCAGGTATGAGCACGGCGGGATGTGTGAACTAAAAGTATATTTTCCGTTGTAGTTGCCAAATATTTCAAGCATAGAGATACAAGCACAAAGGGGTACCACAAATCCAAAAGAAAAATCATTCGACGAAAATCGATTATATGAATAGCTGAGCTACGAAGTACCGTACTCACTTTCATCGGGTCTTAAATGGCTGATTTAGACACTGCGTAAAATCCGAGCATACTTTACGCACGTATTTGGGCTTGAAAAGATCTAGCAATACGGACGCGTTTGAGAAAGAGGTCCGTTTTGTATATAAATACATCCGCATTGCTAGAGATCTTTTCAAGCTCAAATACGTGCATAGCAGTATGTAAACCATAAGCCTATTGAAGTGAGTAGTGATGGGTACCTCGACTATCTCAATCAATCAATCAATTATCGTATTTATTCCTGAATGTGTGTTTTACAACATAATAACATAGGACTCTCAACTTAAACCAAATATAGTTCATTCATACAATTCATTTTAAAATTTGTACGACTTCACAACTTTTGCAACATAATTAAACGGTATGTCAAACATAAACATATAGGATATGTAATAATAGATTAATTGTCAAAATCATTATACGTGTCTTCACTTGTTAAAAAACTTCACAGAATATGGTATAAATGACTTAAGCAATCTATCAGAAGAAAGACTAGGTGGGTTTTGTAGCGTTAATTAATTTGCAGTTCTGGTGCGTGCTTGTTTACCATTCTTTACGGGGTACCGGTAGTCTGGCAGAATGCCCGTGTGCTTTTCTGCTGAAAAGCACTTCCGTCCGAATTCCATGACTAATTCATGGCGCTGTTCTGATAGCCAGGGGCGTCACTATGAGGGGGGGGGACTCCCCCCTCCAAAGGGCGTGAGAAAGTACTTTCGTCGGGCGAAGCCCGGCGAAAGTTCACTTGAAGAAATACAATTTTGTACGATTTTGTCAGGCGTCTGTCGACTCGTCGGCACATTGGGTTCTTTTACATGCAAGAAATGAAATCCTGCAAACATTTGTCGGGCAAAACACTGAATAAATCGAATTCTGCATGCTTTTGTCGTGCCTCGGTATTCTCGTCGGAACATCGGGTTCTTTTAGAAGAAATAAAATTTTGTACGGTTTTGTCAGGCGTCTGTCGACTCGTCGGCACATCGGGTTCTTTTTATATGCAAGAAATGAAATCCTGCAAACATTTGACGGGCAAAACACTGAAGAAATCCAATTCTGCATGTTTTTGTCGTGCCTCGGTATTTTCGTCAGAACATCGGGTTCTTTTTATCGAGGGGTTGCTCACTCGCTGGGCACCACTGTGCACCCTCCCTGGGCACCGCTGGGCACCGGCTGGGCACCACTGTACAACCATTTTGGGAGTGAGCAACCCCTCGCTTTTTATACAGAAGGAATGCAGAATGCATGATACAAATTTCCGGATTCCCCATCCCTCCACTCCCCTACGATGGCCGGATAGGGAAGTGATTTATTTCGAAGTTATTCTGGTCTGGTCCCTGGAATGCCTGCCAAGTTTCATCGTCCTAGCTTACGTGGAAGTGCCCAAACTAGCGAAATGCGGGCAGACCGACGACAGACAGACATACTACGATCGCTATATGGCACTTGAGTAAGCGTGCCATAAAAATCACAACTTTTCCGTACGGTATCGATGATGGTGCCGAAAGTCCGAAAACACCGATCATCCAGTCAAATGCATTACCCCGACATAATTTTTAGGTTAACAAGACAGTTGTAACAAAGTCAGCGGGGTTGCACTTATCTATGTTTACTGCACTCCCTTCGTAAATAATGATAATAATATATAATAATATAATAATATAAATTCCGAAGTAGAGTTAGTGACATCCAGCATCGCTTGAAAAAGGCTGGTCAGTTTCAGCAGTCAATCTCCGGCCAAAAGAAGGGTATTTTAATCGAAGAAGCCTTAAGCGACTCATCTTGTTTAAACCCCCTATTCTTTAGGCCGTGTTCCTTCTGTTTGCCGTCCTCGGAGAATCCTACCACGGCCTGAAAATTGACACAGCTGACGGACATGTCAAGCGCTACGGCGAGCCCAAAGGGCCCCACCAGAAGAGTCTCTGCGAAGCTTGCCAAACTGGTATGTGCCCTTACGCCAAGCTGTCGGACTAAAACCAAGTCATAGTGATTTTATTTTGTCTGGAACTAGCCTGCTAATGTCGTACGCCTTTATGTGATTTATGCGTTTTTCGTGTAGAAGGAAGGTCTTTTCGTGTAGCTAATTGCGAGATGCTGTAAGCTCAATTCGCAGGTGTTTATTGATGGCTTATTGATGGTTTATTGATGGCGTTATTAGATCGCGCAAGTGTAGTAGTCATGTGCTTCGAAATTGGTTGTTACGGCTGTTCCTCTTAAGCTACGTGCACGCGTCGAAGGATTCGCGAAATCCCCGCCATTATGGACCAGGGCCGTGTCCAGGGAGGTTAGGGGGTTCGACCCTCCCCCCCAGTCATACACAAATTCTCATGGTGCCCCAACGTATGGGCATGGTGCCCATACGTTGGGGCACCATGCCCTGGAGCCTGGAGGAAGAGCACGGTACCCCCATGATAAATGGTTGAACTCAGATTGTTTACATACCGAAATCCTGTCTTCCGGCTTTCCTAGACCAACATATTAGTAATCTTCTTAGCCTCCAAACCACGTTTTCCAATTTTCAAAATATTAGCGCGTTCCAAAGCAGAGGCTGGTGCGCGACGGGGACTCAACTTTCGCGGCCGCACGTGCGTCATCACCCCTGCGTCGGAAAAGGGCTCAGAGCGATTCGAGCCTGGCTGCTGATAATAGTGGAGTAATTGACGAGACTTCAAAATTAAGAAAATTACCTGGAGGATCAACAAAAATTACCTGCAAAATACAAATATTACGAAAGTCGAAACAAACTGACAAGCAGGGCTGAATCGACAAGATTGTTTAGCAACTCGAAATGATCGAGTCGACAGTGACTACATAATTTCATGATCAAGAAGCTCTTCCAGCCTCCTTCTCCATTCACCCTATCAGCTCCTACTTTTCAACCGAATCTAACAATCAATCATTTCGATTTGCGTAATTGTGAAAAACAGTCATGTCGATTCAGCCCTGCTTGTCAGCTTGTTTCGAGTTTCGTAACATTCGTATTTTGCAGGTAATTTTTGTTGATATTAATCAAGTTTCCAGGTAATTTTCTTGAGTCTCGTCAATTACTCCACTGTTATCAACAGCCAGAGGCTCGATTCTCGAATCGCTCTGAGCCCTTTTCCGACGCAGGGTTAATGACGCACGCGCGGCCGTAAATTTAGAGTCCCCGTCGCGAACCAGGCTCTAGCTTTGGAACGCGCTAATATTTTGAAAATTGGAAAACGTGGTTTGGAGGCTAAGAAGATTACTAATATTTTGGTCTAGGATAGGCGGAATACGGGTTTTCGTTATGTAAGCAATCTCAGTTCAACCATTTATCATGGGGGTACCGTGCTGTCCTCGAGGGCATGGTACCCCAACGTATGGACACCATGCCCATACGTCGGGGCACCATGCCCAAAAATTGATGATTTGTGTATGACTGCTCCCCCGCCGAAACGTACAAAAAATAGTAATTTTTATAGGATTTAACCTCTGATTTGTATCTTTTCTGTACTTTTTGGAATGCACTAATTCAACCCGCGAAATAAATTCTAGAGACGGATCTGCTATGATCGCATCGCAATGCGTCAAATTTTCGGAGCGAACTATCCAACCGCGAACATCGGACTGGGTGCGCACGTCCCTTACATAGGCGCCTAAACTGGCCGTTATGATTATGTTGTGTCGAGGCGTTGGTAATCTTCACTTTGATTTTCCTATTATTTCTATCTTATGTTTTAGTCTGTGATTCAGTCCGGTACACTACTTTGTTTGGTTACTGTTACGTAACTCTGCCGTAGACGGGCGTAAAACGTTGGAATATGGTCTCAGTGCGTCACTAACGGATCTAGCTTCCGCTGTGCGTTGGGATCTTTGATAAGAAATGTTCCCCAGAGACTTAATGTCGGAACAATGCGCTTCTCCAGAATGGCAACTTATAGTAGGTTTAAGCTGCTTTCACATTGACACATCGTTGCGTATTCATTTATCTTGCGTTCTTTCACACCTGCGCGAGAAGCTTTCAAGCTGGGTGTAGTATCATTAGTAAGTTTTTCTTCATCCTTAGTACATGTTTCTCCACTTTTTCTTCAAAACTTTCATTTTTCACTGAAAATTCTGATGCTGACGCGTTTACGCAACGCAAGAACAGAACCAAGTTCTATTCTTGCGTTGCGTTTTCTTGTCTGCGCAAGCTCTGCGTTGCGTCGCCGCAACTACGACACAGAGGTTGCGTAGCTCAGTGTGAAACACCCAACGCGTCAATGTGAAGACGGCTTTATAGAGCTTCCATCCCCTAACCTGAAATCTGGAATGGTGGTGAGACTTAAAAAAGTTTGAGATCAGGGTTATCCATGCTGGCGAGGGGAACGTTCACAGGTCAAAGACTTCAAGGTGGTCGTACAGTTAATCACTCGTTTCTTTTAAAAAAAAACCGAATATGCATCTTAATCTCATGGTCGAGGTAATCCTGTGCTTCACTTGCCAATTGTAAGGTATTCTAAGGAAATAAAAATACGGCTCCAGTAAAACAATAATAATATATGACCAAAATACGGAATCAGAATTTCGAGACAAATTACGGCTTCAGTGTAATAAAAGGAAAATATGACTAAAATTCAGAAGTTTGCAGATTTCACTGTTGGTGTAGCAGTACTTTTCAATTCTTGTGTTGCGTGTTGCCCCTTTCGTACTACACGTTAACCTATTGAGCTTACCTTAGATATGATAGTTATGTGGATCTATTATTATGCTACCTTAATCAAACTGGCTGGAGGGACCCGGGTTTTTATCGTTTTTCCAAGGTAAAAATGTGGCGGTCTGTGTTCCTTGAACTTCCTTTTCTGTGAGCCGATCACGTGTGTTTATTAGTTATCCTGCAGTGAGAAAGGACAGTTATGGTTTTGTATTTTTATACGAAGTTGAATTTCTAGTTTTATACTGATTTTGAATATTAATTGATCGATATGAAAAAAGTCTTACAATTTGGACAAAGGTAAATATTCAGCCCAAGCTGACTGCGAATGTATTTGACCCTGCAAAACGAATACGTCCGCTTCATCTCATTAGATATAATAAAATGTAGCTGACGTAATCGTGTTGCATTGTCAAATTAGAACTGGACCCCCAGACATAACATGGTCTGAGAAGGAAATCGCCCAGAATAAACTTTCGTGAAAAGTATACCGAATTTTCTGTCAGCACTTTTTTGTACAAAAATGACTTCTGATCGGAATCAGAATCAGAATTATTTATTTAAACAAGCTATCATAGTCAAGAAGAGGACACAAATTAAGAACAAAAACTTCAGCACTTGTAATCAGCACTGTAGTACGAAATGAACGTGTTTAAAAACCGAAATGTTCGTGTGGTATAGGCGGTACCAGTTTTTCTGTTATTAGACAGTGTCAACTCGATTATTTCGAACCAATAGGAATACTTCTGAGGCAGTACCGTCGCAATAATTTCGCCCAAAATAATTCTGTCATGCGCGAAACCCCGACAAAAGCATACCGAAATTTCCCGGCACATTGTTTTCACTTGGCCGAAGGGCAAGCGACATATATCAATCGCAGTTTCTGTCCGTCCGTCTGACTGTCAGTCGATCTGGGTTTTCTAGTTCGGGCACTTCCACATAAGCTAGGACGATGAAACTTTGCAGGGACCTCAGGGACTCGAAAAGATCAATCTGGAAATTGTAATTTCCCTGATCCGACTATTCGATCCAGACAGTTAAATATTTGTATTTTTAAAATTTAGAAACAGATCAAGCCTTGTAGTGGGGGTTGAAACACCTTCGAAACTTAAAAAAATTATCATTTTTTGTACATTTTCAAAGGACAGCACAGCAACTGATAGATCTGAGAAAACCAAGTTCAGATATGGATTCAGCATGAGTGTTTACCCCTACAAGTCATATCTATTTTGACGTAACCGATAGAAACTTCCTGCCTTACTTCTGCCAATTTTCCTGTTTCGGCGGAATTCCGGAACTATTAGTCCGGCGAAAAAATAAAGCTCAAAAACCAACTCAGCGTATCTCCTTACCCCTATATCTAACATCTCATCAACTTCATATAAAATTTAACTTATAAACAAATTTTTCGGTTTCAGCCGGATTCCCGGCGAACTAGGTGTCCGGGTAAACAAGACCAAACTTTTCGATGGGATCCCAAAATTCAATATCTGATCCAGACAACTGGGTCTTGTCTTAGCCAGATCCAGTCATCGCCAGAATCCTTGAACATTCTTACAATTAAAATTCAGAAACAGATTAAGGCCAAATAGCTAATCATCTGAGAAAACCAAGTTCAGATATTGATTCAGCATGTGTGTTTACCCGTATAAGTCATCTCTGTTTTGACGAAAAGTTCCTGCCACTTCTGCCAATTTCCCGGTTTCGGCCGAACTCTAAACTACTTGTCCGGCGAAAAAAGAAAGCTCAAAAATGAACTCCGGGTATCTTCTTTCCCCAATAATGAACATCTAATCAACTTCAAATAAAAATTTAACTTATAACAAATTTTCCGACTCCAGCCGGATATGTCCGGGTAAAATATGATTGTCGCACACGGATTCAGCGTCTCTTCTTACCCCTAAATCGGTTATCTAATCAGCTAGAAACAAAACTTTAACTTCTAACAATTTTCCGGTTTTGGCCGGATTCCGGGCGAACTACATGTCCGGGTAGAAAATTGTTTTCACGTAAAAGTTCAGCATGTCTTCTTGCCCTAAATCGGACATCTGATCAACTCCAAATAAAACTTTTAATTTTAACAAACTTTCCGGTTTGGGCCGGATTCCGGGCGAACTACTTGTCCGTCGAGAAAATGGTTTTCACCATCGTCTTCAGCATGTCTTCCTACCTCTAAATCGAACATCTAATCAACTTCAAATAAAACTTTTACTTTTAACAAACTTTCCGGTTTTGGCCGGATTCCGGGCGAACTACTTGTCCGATTACAAAATGGTTTTCACCATCATGTTCAGCATCTTACCCCATAATCGACTATCACATTAGCTGATTCAAAATATTTTGTTTGCCCCTTAATTTGAACCCCCTCCCCCACCCCTAAATGTAGGGCTACAAAGCCCATTTACGAACTCGACTAGTCCGCCGACCCAACGAATCCTCAAACCAAGTTTCATCAAAATATCTCATTCCCTTCGAGAGTTATCGTGCTTACAGACGGACGGATAGACGGACAACTTTTGCGATGTCATAGGTATCCCTCAACTTACGTTTTGGGACCCCAAAAAGGATTATCATATATGGATTCAGCGTATCTTCTTACCCCTAAATCGAACCTAATCAACTACAAATGCAACTTTTGCTTTAACGAATTTTCCGATTTTGGACGGATTCCGGGCGAACTACTTGTCCGGGAAGAAAAAGGTTTTCATATTCGTGTTTGTAGTATTTTGTTTGCCCCTTAATCTGAATCCCTCCCCCGCCCCTAAATGTAGGGCTACATAGCCCATCTACGAACTCGACCTTTCCCTTGACCCAAAGAAGTCTCACACCAAGTTGCATCAAATATCTCATTCCCTTCGAGAGTTATCGTGCTACAGACAGACTGACAACTTTTGCGATGTCATAGGTATCCCTCCACGTACGTTTTGGGAACCCAAAAACTACTTTTCACTACTCCCGATGGGCCCATCATCATTTGTGCGTCAAGGTTGTTGCTTACAAAGGAACACCAAGCTCCCTTAAAGTGGAAAAAAACTTTCGACTAAACGATACATCTTCATGGTCCCCAAGGGATATGAGCATTCGTGCCTCAAGGGCTTTGCTTACAAAGGATTACAACAAACCCGCGAGTTAACAAAATTCCAGTCATCTTCTGTCCAGCTTTGCAAGTACCATACGAGCTTCTAGCTCTTGTTATTATGGGTGCTTCGTTTGTAGACCGAGTTAAACACACACTTGATGGCGTATAGTTCATCTGTACTTTGTTGGGGCACAGTAATATGTTTATAAATACCTAGCGTTCACTGCAGATGCGACTCCCAACAGGTAACAATTTCCTGTTTTTCTCAGTTCTTCGACTTTCGAAGGAGAGTGACATACGCCTAAGAATTAAATCAGTAAGTGAGGATGCAACATTTTATTACTTTACGAATAGTAAGCGACAAAGCCGACAGAAAGCATACACCATCTAATATGCAGCGACAAATAGCTAATGCTTTGCACAGACGATCAGGTTTCCCGGCCAGATTTTCTGCACTTTCATCATCAAGTTGAAAAAATCGGACCTTTTCCGTATGGAAATGTTGAGGATGCCGAAAATCCTGGCGCGAAGAAATCCTAACCCGACACTGATCGTCTCTGTCCAAAGCAATTTTCTGGCACACCACCTAGACATGACGTTCTCGAAGTTCTACCTTACGCATTCAGGGAAACGGGTCCACCGTTAGCCATTGACACTCGTTTTTCCCCCCACACGCATCAGACTTGTACTATTAAGTCATTCCTGTTACCACTACGTACACTGTAAAAAGTTTCTCCGAGTAAGGACTAAAATTAACTGAAGTACTACTGGGATTAATCTTATCTCTACAGGGATAAGATTAATCCGAATTATAGATAATCTTATCTCATAGGGACAAGATTAATCTCAGTAGCAAATACTACTGCAAGATTTTTTTTTTTACAGTCTAGAGCCCGAAAAGAGGCGAGCGAGCAACCTCTAGGCCGACGGTCTATTTATCTATATCTGCTGGTTTAGCCAACACGGAATGATATTAATCCCGCTTTCCCTGACAAATCACTAGGAGCGTGTTCCATCCTACTTACCGTAGTTACCACGCATGACGTCACAAATTCTGCCTTTTTGTCGTCAAGGCTGGAACGATTTTTCTATTTTCCAGCGGAATATCATGCCACGGGTGAATCCGACCAATCACGTGACAGAGATTCGTGGTTACTACGCTTACCACGCTCCCGAGCGTGGTAAGCAAATAGTTACTATTAGTTACTATTTCGAGAAGGCTGGAACGGTCAGCGTAGTAACTTTTCGTGAGGTTGGAACGGATTTAGTAACTAATAGTTACTATTGGTACGAGGGTGGAACACGCTCTAGGTGTCTCAGATCTGCCTTGCTTGGCATCAATATTGCTAGATTCTGACAAAAATCTACATGACTGTCAGGGAATTCGCCTACAGAGAGATTGCATCCTACCACACGAAAACGGAAAAGGGTAGAAAAGCAGTAATTTAACACTGCGAGGTATAGGACTTCCGAATTTGAGAGTTATTTATCCATGCTTCTGAGACTGTAAACTGTTCGAAAAAGTTTGCTGGCTCTTTCTTAATTGCATAATTACAGCTTTGTAGAAAAGTTTAGTCAGAAATAAAAGAGATTCGTGCTTCGTATTGGTCTGATTTCGAAAAACGCGTCATGACCGACCAATAGGACGCGAGACTCAGTCTTTGTTTACAAACTTTGAAGCCTCAAACTCTCATTATCAAGAAAACTCTTTTGCAAAAGTTTTATTATACCAACAAGAAGAAGCCAGATTAAAGTTTTCAGCAACTCGCTGGCTCAGAATGGTTTCCAAAGGCCGATATTTTAGTTTCAAAGTCGAAAGTCATATACCTCCTATTGTTAAATTTTTTTGTTATGCTCCCGTGATGATGGTGTAGCAATATCCGTTTTCTTCGGTTAGGGTGCAATCTCTATTTTCCAGTCCAGCGCTCCAAGCGGACTTGTTTCTTAAAGTCCCTCACTGTCTCATTATTAACACTTGTGAAAGAGAGATCGTAAAACATGGATCCATAAGATAATGAGCAAATACATAGCTTTCAGTTTCTCCTCCAAAGACAGTGCAAAACCTCCACTGCTCGGGAATTGGATTAAGATTTTCTTCTCACCAACTTGTGAATCTATTTATCTATATCTATCGGCAACAGGGTTGACACATCAGAAAAATTTAGAGTAGTGACTTTTGGCTGAGACAGAGAGTGAACTGGGAGTGAAATTCTATTTTCATGAAAAACGTGAAATGGTCATTTTTGGTCGGAATCACTGCTGCAAAAATACTTTTCGGCGGAATCTCAATCGGTTCAGAATCCTCCGAGCGTGACTAGCACGAAAAAATTCCCAAAAAAGTTCCCTTCTTCACTCCCACCGAAAACAAAAACTAACTCTTTATGTAGTACAGACATGGTGGAATGCCTTAAAATTACTTGCATTGAGTTGAATTCCGCGTTTATTTTTGTATTTTCTGGAATTGTCACACTATTGTGCGACAAATCTGGTCATTTACATAAATAGAGTGAATTTTATGTCCTACGTAGGACAAGAGTGACAAAAAAAAAATAGTGACAATTCACACTATCGTGCGACATGTGGCAACCCCAACGGCAAGCGTTGATAATGAGAGGGGGGGGGGGGGCTTAGGTCAGCGAGTCCGGTTGGAAGCGCAGAACTTGAATATGCTGAATTACTCTTTCTGGGAGTCGAGGATCTCTCTTCACTTGCATTAATCTACAAAGAGATCAGGACTACAGAGCGCTACAAAGAATCATATGCACAAATACGCAACACAGACACAGGACACAACGAGCGTGTTCCACCCTTCTCACAATAACTAGTATTTACTATTTCCGTCCCAGCCTCCCGAAAAGTTACTACGCTGACCGTTCCGACCTTCTCGAAATAGTAACTACTTGCTTACCATGCTCGGGAGCGTAGTTAAGCGTGGTAACTACGGATCTTTGTAACGTGATTGGCTGGATTGCCCCGTGGAGGGACATTTTGACGAAAACAGACAAATATGTTCCAGCCTTGACGCCAAGAAGCCAAAATTCGTGAAGACATACGGAGTAATTACGGTAAGTAGGATGGCACACGCTCAACACGAACACTAAACCGTCACCAAATAAGTGTAAAAAAAAAACTCAGGCCAAAGGCCAATTTCTGGTTTCACAACCAGTACGAGACTTGGAATAGAGAATTGCAAACTTCAGCCGGCGGGAGCTACAATTTTGCCCCATAGTTACAAAATCGGCATGGTTAGAACAACTAAAATAAAGAAAATCAGAATCAAAGCTTTCTAAAAATGAAGAACTTTTTTAAAAATGTAAGTAATAAAATCAAGTTCTGTACGCAGAATCTTTCACAGACATGTCTGGCCATGATTTGACCGAAAATAAGGAAGGAGCTCCCTAACCGTGAGAATAACAGTCAAGGGTGCAATCATGGAATCACAAAAAAACTGGCAAATAAAACGACGACCAGAATTGTACCGAGTTCTTCAAAACTGTGCTAACTAAATTTTTTTTTTGAAAACTGAGTTAACTATCCCATTGGAAAGAACATAGCTGATTTGGTATTCTGTTAAATTGTGCTAAGTGTCAGATGACGACATGAGCACCATCTAACATGTAGATTAGTTTTAACTTTCTGAGTTCCTACGTTCTTCATGCAGATGGCATACACAAACTGGGCCCAAGAATTATGAAAATCTAGTTAGCATAGTTTTGAAGAACACGGTACGATTGTATCGCAGAACTGGGCCAACTAAAGATCCTGTTGTTTCCTTGAAACGGAATAAGCGGCTGCCCTATCACTGGTAATCAGTTAAATATTCCTTGAGCCCAAGCTGACTTTGAAACATTTATTCAAATAATTTATACAATGGATACGTCAGCTACGATGCTTAAGCGATATTTCGGCCCTTCTTGGCTAGGGTCCTCGTCAGGCTGTCAATCTTCAGGTCCAACGTCGGGGAAGGAAACAAACCCGTAACGTAGCAGACGTATCCGGTGTATACATTACTTGAATAAAGGTAATCAGTTATGCGATTCTGACGTTCGTAAGCGCGCCATACAAAGACACATTTCGTACACAGGCTCCTTATGTCCCTCAGTAGTTGAAAGTTTGAGGACTT
The DNA here is from genome assembly GCA_030848855.1 of Branchinecta sandiegonensis. NCBI lineage: Eukaryota > Metazoa > Arthropoda > Branchiopoda > Anostraca > Branchinectidae > Branchinecta > Branchinecta sandiegonensis. The sequence goes on along the minus strand of JAUPMV010000003.1, from coordinate 15,071,847 downwards.
TACGAAGAGGGTTCCCGAATAAACACGCATTTTAATCGCTTGCACGAAGATACAAACTGGACGGGTAAGTGTTTTCTTTTACGCGTGGTTCCCACACTCTCCAATTTCGCAACCGCACTCGAAAACCCCCAGTCGCATCGGAAGCAAAAAACGACCGAGCTCAACCGAATATCAGCAGAAGCCTCTTTGGGAGCCCAGAAAACAATACTCTTTATGACTAGCAAAACACGTCGGTTTTCATGGGAAGAACAAGAAACGTCATCCAAACAAATCCTCAAAATTGAATCAAATCCTACAGAAACCAATCAACAACGTTTGTTGTGGTGACGTTTCTGGCTCTTCTCTAGGCACAGGGCGATTCTTCGTCGGCAGGAAGAGTTAGTCATCAAGAGTTTTGCAGCTGCGGGTAGCCGTTCCAAGGAAACAACATCCTACTGGAAAAGTGAAGTATACACGCTTTGCACCCATGACCTGTTATCTTACTGAAGTTGTCGCCACGCGCCCTCACGGCATAAATTTAAGGCACACGCCTGGCACGTTTCCTTAACGTGGGGTCTTGCCGGTTTTCCGAGTCGCCTTTCCGTGAAGCGGACGGGCTTCGGAGCTCCGTAGTATAAGAAGGAGATCCACCCGAAGACGTTGCTGAGAACCTGAAGGAAGAAGAAGATTGAGTGACTGAACTGAGAAAAGACTAGAGTTATATTCAACGGAAGTTATTACAAGCGTGTTCCACTCTTCTAGCAATACTAACTATTAGTTACGTTCTAACCTTTAGTAGCTAATAGTAACTATTTGCTTACCAAGCTCAGGAGCGTACTAAGCGTGGTAAGTACAATCTCAGTGACGTGATTAGCCCGATTGGCACGTCGCATGATATTTTGCCGAAAAAAAAGAACAAGACCAAAGGTTTCGATGGGATCCCAAAAGTTCAATATCTGATCCAGATAATTGGGTCTTGACTTCGCAAGATCCAGTCTTCACCAGACTCCTTGAACATTTTTACTATTAAATTAATAAACAGATTAAGGCCAAATAGCTAATAATCTGAGAAAAACAAGTTCAGGTATGGATTCAGCATGTGTGTTGAATTCAATATAAGTCATATCCTATACCCTATAAGTCATATCTATTTTGAAGAAACCGATCGAAACTTCCTGCCTTCCTTCTACCAATTTTCCGGTTCGGCGGAATTCCGCAACTACTTGTCCGGCGAAAAAATGAAGCTCAAAAAAGAATTCAGCGTTTCTTTTTACATCTCCATCCAACATGTAATCAACTTCAAATAAATTTCACTTACAACAAATTTTGCAGTTTCAGCCGGATTCCGGGCGAATATATGTCCGGGTAAAAGTGATCGTCATATACGGATTCAGCATCTCTTCTTACCGCCGAATCCGAAATCTAATCAGCTACAAATACAACTTTTGCTTTTATCAAATTTTCCGGTTATGGCCGGATTCCGGGCGAACTAACTGTCCGGGTAGAAACTGATATTCATATAAATTTTCAGTATGTCATCTTATCCCTAAATCGAACATCTAACCAACTTCAAATACAATTTACCTTTAACAAACTTTCCGGTTTTGTCCGGATTCTGGGCGAACTACTTGTCTGGCGAGGAAATGGTTTTCGTAATCATGTTCAGCATGTCTTCTTATCCCTTAATCGACTATCTCATTCGCTGTTTAAAAATATTTGTTTACCCCTCAATTTGAACCCCCTCCCTTCCTCACCCCTCAATGTAGGGCTACAGAGCCCATCTACGAACTCGACTTTTCCCATCAACCAAAGGATTCCCACACCAAGTTTCGTCATAATACCTCACCTTCGAGAGTTATGCTCACAGATGGACAATTTTTGCGATGTCATAGGTATCCATCCACTTACGTTTTGGGATCCCAAAAATGCGTTCCAGCCTTGACGCCAAGAAGCCAGGATCTGTGACGTCTATGCGTAGTAACTATGATAAGTAGGGTGGAATGAGTTATAGATAAAAGGAAGAGCTTGGAAGCTCCATCTATTTATTGTAGTTATTATCCTCGCTGGATAGAAAATAGTAATATTGTAGACAGACGACATGGAGCGTGTCCGAAAGCTCGGAAACGAACGAAAATGCTGAATTAATTCAGCATTTTATGCAACATTTCGCTTTCGGACTTAAATTTTCGCTCAGTTAATGCAGCATTAATTCAGCATAAAATTCATCGAAAAATTCAGCGAAGACGCTAAATTTTACGCTGAATTTTCAAGAAGAAACTGGGGAGCTGGCGATTAAGGCTAAATTTCGGAATTATAAGTGTCAGAGAAGAAATAAAGAACGTGTCCGAAAGCTTTCAGGACTGTAAATGCTGCATTTAATGCTGCATATAAGGTAAGAGCTTTCGGACGAACATAAAAATAAAAATGCAGCATTTACAGTCCTGAAAGCTTTCGGACACGCTCATGGCTTCCGGCCATCCTAACGAGAATTATATCACTTATCACAGATGATGCGCCCGACGATCACAAGTTAATTGTAACAATCGTAACTTTTGTGGAGAGAAGACGACTAGAGGAGCTAATTTTCTTATCACGCGGGACTGTGAAACAAAAATAATAACATAACTTTAACCGTCACAAATGATGACAAGTCCGTGGAACGCAACTTAGGAATGCTGGGGACAGACGATCAAGGTCGGCGGCCTATGGACTGGAATTCCTGCTAGGATTTTCGTCACCAAGATTAGTCCCGACGGAAAAATGGCGATTTTCCATTTGTAGGATGAAAGTGCAGAAAATCCGGCCGGAAAATTATGATGGTTTGTCTGCGGCACAAGCGGTGTTTGACGTCCTCGATGAGCGACCATCAAGTAGACAAGTGCACACAGACATAAGATACTTTTTGGGATCCCAAAACGTAAGTGGACTTCGTAAAAGTTGTCCCTCTGTTAGCACGATAACTCTCGAAGGGGTTGATATATTTTGTTCAAGTTTGACACGATGACTCCTTGGGTCGGTCGGAAGTTCGAACTCAGTTCGAAGATGGGCTCTGTAGCCTATATTGAGGGGTGGGGAAGGGTTTCAAATTAAAGGACGACAAAATCTATTTTAAAAAGCTAACGAGACAGTCGATTTAGGGGTAAGGAGATATGCTGAATTCGAATACAAAATTATTTTCTCGCCGTGTAAGCAGTTCACCCGGAATCCGGCAAAAACCGGAAATTAGATGTTCGATTCGGAGGTAACGATTTAGAGTGGGAGACATGCTGTTGCAACTTTCGAACATACTAATGATAAACAAAAAGTGTATGCGATCAGTTTAGTAAATTAGTTATCTCCAAAGTCCCAACCGGGCATTTACTGGGTCGAAGAGTCAGAATGCATCCGACAACTATCTGGTAACAATTACCCTACTCTGCCCCTTTATTCACACAGGCGAAAGCTCTGCGCGTGGGTGACGTCACTTTGTTTAATCTATGTACGGTACCCAGGAGGGATGGTGACTTCTGCCGCGTGCCTACGCAAAGTTTATTGTGCTTGATAGAAGACTGTTTAAACCAGCTGTTAAGCTGTGGTTTAAACCTAGCATACGTACTCTTTGGGTTTGGGATTGGGGGGGGGGGGGGGTCGAAGGGAATGATATACGTTGTTCAAGCTTCGTATAAGGATTTAGTGGCAAAGTACAGGCCAAGTCCGTCGATGGGCCCTTTAGCCCTATCTTTAGAGGCAGAGGAAAGGGGTTTCGAATTAAGGATAAAAAGAAATTGTTTTATCAGCACATGAGATATTCGTTTAAGGGGCAAGGAGGCCCACTGAATCCATATCTGGGCTTAGTTTTCTTGCCGGACAAATGATTCACCAGGAATTCGGCCAAAAGTGGAAATTTGGTTGAAGCTCAAAGTTGTTTCTGAAGTCGATTAGAGATTCGGTATCGGGATAAGGAGACATGCTGAATCAAATTTTCAACTTTATTTCCAAGACGGATAAGCTGGCAAAATTTGCAAAAACCTGGAAATTTGGATTGAAAGGTTCTGCTGTCAGTGTCACTGGATCTTTTGCTCTGCATGCGGTTCGCCGGGAATGCTGCTAAAATGAGGAACTGGGTAAAAAAAATAAAAAAATCAAAAGACCTTTTCGAAGTCTATTAGAGATGAGATATTGGGGTAAACATGCTTGTTGAATTCATATCTGAACTTGGTTTCCTCATTTGATTAGTTGATGGCCGTAGCAAAAGCTTCAAAACGGTAAAAAAAAAAAAAAATGTAGGCTACATATTCAAGCGGTTGGTTATGGGTAACTAGCAAAAATGTTAAAAGGGTTTGGCGAAGACTCGAAAATGTACAAGATTCGATTGTCTGGATCAAGAAGTCTGATAAATATTAAATTTGTGGGATCCCATCGAAACCTTTGGTCTTGTTCTGACTGGAACCGCTTTTTTATGAGTTTTTAGTTATTACAAACTTAGTCAGCTATCCTTTATTTGGGAGTAGATCTTGTTCAATGAGTTTCAGCTGGATTTGCCGTAGATACGACGCTAGAAGCTAGCCTAAGGTTTGAAGAGGGCCAGCGTACACAATACCCATTGCCGTAAAATGCTTAACCCTATCAAACAATTCCCTGTATGTATATCTGTACTGAACAAGACCCAAGGTTTCGATGGGATCCCAAAAATCTAATATCTGATCCAGACAATTGGGTCTTGTCTTAACCAGATCAAGTCTTCGCCACGCTAATCATCTGAGAAAACCAAGTTCTGATATACCTCTATAAGCCATATCTATTCTGACGATACTGACCGAAACTTCCTCCTTTGCTTCTGCCAAATTATCGGTTTCGGACGAATTCCGAGCGATCTACTTGTCCAACAAAAAAGAACAATTCAGAAATGAATTCAGCGTATCTCCTTATCCCTATAAAGAACATCTAATCATTTACAAATAAAAAATTTAACTTATAACGAATCATATGTCCAGGTAAAAAACGATTGTCATATAGTCTTTTCTTAGCCCTAAATCTGTCATCTAATCAACTTCAAATAAAACTTTTCCGGTTTGGCCGGATTCCGGGCGAACTAGTTGTCCGGCGAGAAAATGGTTTTCATCATCGTGTTCAGCATGTCTTCTTACCCCATAATCGAATATCTAATCAACTTCAAACAAAAGTTTAGTTTTGACCAACTTTCCGGTTTTTGCCGGATTCCGAACGAACTAGTTGTCGGGCGAGAAAATGGTTTTCATCGTGTTCAGCATGTCTTCTTACCCCATAATCGACAATCATATTAGCTCTTTAAAAATGTTTTGCTTGCCCTTAATTTGAACCCCCTCCCCCACCCCTACATGTAGGGCTACAGAGCCCATCTACGAACTTGACCTTACCCTTGACCCAAAGAATCCATACACCAAGTTTCATCAAAATATCTCATTTCCATTGAGAGTTGCCGTGCTGACAGACGGACGGACAACTTCTGCGATGTCATAGGTATCCCTCCACTTACGTTTTGGGATCCCAAAAACCCAAAGGCCATAAAAGCGTTTCCCACAACTGGCTCTATCACTGCAGGATGGAAACAAATCTGCCTGCGTTCGAGGGGTTGCCCTTTCTGATTTTAGTGTACATCAATACTCTATATGACTAAGTCCAAAACACGCCAGTGATCCTCAGGAAGAAGGAGTAAGCGTCTCCGTAACGACTCAAAGTCAACGACCCAAATCCTGTGTTAACCAATCACGGCGATCTTTGGGACCAGATGTGACACCACTTCTGCCTTTCTTCTGCTAGGTACCCGGAGAGGCCGGAGATTTTGCATCGGCAAGGAGAGATGGTCATCAAAAGTATTACCCGGTGTCTGGTCGATGCTGGCACCGGCCGACACCAGCGCACCGCTTTTAACAAGTGTTTGAAAAATCAATCGCCTATTTTATGGCTGGCCCCGGTGCGCACTGTATGCGATTTCGGCCGATGCCGGGAAAGGGTGTACAGCAGGTGTCGGGGGGTTGTCCGCACCTAAGTAATCCCTGAGGTATCATGAAGCCCAAGAGTCACAACTGTATCAGATATCAGCTGCCTAAACACTTTTCCGGGCTTTAAATTTTCGCTCGTCTGACATGTCTTCCATGAAAGCTGATGCCCCAGAATAAGGGAAACGTGATAGTTCACTAGAATAGCAAGTTTTACGATATGGAAAAAGGCCAAGCAGAATTTAATGTTGAAAGTCGAATCCACGCGACAATAGCCACCCCAAATACACATGCTCTGTTGTATAATATCTCCCCCTTCCGTGAAAACACGCTCTAGATAATATTAACAAACCAGGACAATTAATTTATGCATAATAATAATGTAAGGCCATATTTACACAACAAAATATGAATTGTTCGGTATTGTGCTTTAGTCCAGGAAGGGAAGAAGGAAAAGGGTTAATCCGGAACAAATACTATTTTGCCATCCAGCGAAAAGAACATGGAATATGAAAGTTTTTGGGATCCCAAAACGTAAGTGGAGGTTCGTAGATGAGCTCTGTAGCCCTACATTTAGGGGTGGAGGGGTTCAGATTAAGGGGCAAACAAAATATTTATAAACAGCTAATGTGATAGTCCATAATGGGATAAGAAGACACGCTAAACATGATGATGAAAACCATATTCTCGCCGGACAAGTAGTTCGTCCGGAATCCGGCGAAAACCGGAAAGTTTGTTAACTTTCCGGTTGATTAGATGTTCGATTTAGGGATAAGAAGACATGCTGCGCACTTATGCGAAACTAATTTTCTACCCGGAGAATTAGTTCGCCCGGAATCCGGACAAAACCGGAAATTCTGTTAAAAACGAAAGTATTATTTGAAGTTGATTAGATGACAGATTTAGGGGTAAGAAGAAACGCTGAATTGGTATATGACAGTCATTTTTTATTCGGACACATAGTTCGTCTGGAATCGGCTGAAACCGGAAAATCTGTTACAAGTTAAAGTTTTATTTGAAGTTGATTAGATGCCGGAAAACTTGCTGACTTTTTTGTTGTTCGTTATCGGAAGTCGGCAAATGCCTTTTCCTGAACGTTTGTTTTCCTGAATCAGTTATGACACTTCTGACAGTGTAGGTACAGACAGAAATCTTACGGTCACGGTCCTAAACTCGGCTAAATGACTTCTGATAAAATTTGTAAATTTTCTACCTACTAAATCAATCAAAAAAAAGAAACGAAAAAAGTGACACCGACCTAGAACGCCATACCCTTACTACTATTTCTATTTAATCTTTATCCGACAGGACGGACGGGCATCAACTTACAGCTCCGAAAGTACCTCTAGCTCCGCTCAGTTTTGTCGGGGTATCCATAGTCGCTGCATGGGACCAAAGACGGAGGTTCTATTGGCTTATTTGTTCTTAGTCGACTGAAACTTCTTCCGGGCCTCTATGTTTTTCCTTCAAATTCTTTGTTGTTCCAGATCGAGTCGGGTCAATATTTACAGTGGAAATGTGCAAGGATATCCCCAGCAGACTTTATGTCAAGTTTCAAGGGGGGAGGGTGCTTCCCGATTCCTAAAGGGACCAACAGGAAACTGTTTCTGACCGAATTGTTTTTGCTCGCATGTCTTACTGCAACACTGTAGCCTCAGTAAACTGGCCTGTGCAACTATGGATTATGGAAGTTACCCTGACTCCGTCTTTGACTTACCTTTTCAATCTCCTCTATGTACCATAGAGGACTTTCGTAAGTCCCGTGCTCGATTTCCTAGAAAAAGAACTGTGTTAGTGCCGACATTTGCTGTCAAATGTGATGACCAAATCTGAAAGCATTGATATTCCAAGCAGACCGAGGGCCACTGATTACTGATAATGCTCAATGAGCTGACGAAAACATGTTTGTTGACTAGTAATCTTTTCCTGTTTCTGTACTTGTCGCTAGCATTTAGTACAGTCCAGCAACAATGTCTTTATTATCCACCTTCACATCCAATTAATGATCGATTAAATAGAAAGAACAAGACCAAAGGTTTCGATGGGATCCCCCAAAAAATAATATTTACTGGAATTCTTGATCCAGACAATCGGATTTTGCAGATTTCCGAGTCTTCGCCAGACCCCTTTAACATTTTGCTATTTATCCATAACCCACCGCTTGAATATGTAAACAAAATAATCTTACCGTTCTGGAGTTTTTGGCAACTTACGGCCAAACAACTAATCAGACGAGAAAAGGCAACTTTAGCCAGCTTATCTGTCATGGAAAGAAAGTTTGAACTTTAATTCAGCATGTCTCCTTACCCCGATACCGAATCTCTAATCGACGTCAGAAACAACTTGAGCTTCAACCGAATTTCCAGTTTAGACCGAATCTGAGGTGAATTATTCGTCCGACAAGATAACTAAGTTCAGATATGAACTCAGCGGGCCTCCTTACCCCATAAAAGACTATCTAATTAGCTTATAAAACATATATTTTTTTAGCCTTGATTCGAAACGCCCTCCTCTCCCTAATTTACAACTTCCATTTACAACTTGGCCTGAATCTTTACGCGATATGACACGACACGACTAAACCAAAGAATACGTACGCTATAGGTGTAAATAGTCTAATTAAACCTAGGACACGTGACCCAAAAAGAAGACCGAAGACGCGAGGAGCTTTTGCCTGTATGGATAGAGGGGTAGGGTAGGGACTGGTACAGTCATCTTTTTTTCCGAAAACTGGTCGACAATTTTTGTATTAAATTGTTCACAAGACAGTTGTCGGGATGTATTCTGCCTTTCTGACCCAGTAAATACATTCTGCCTTTTTGACCCAGTAAATGCCGGTTGGGACTAAACTGATCGCATACACTTTCTGTTTATCTTTAGTATGTTCGGAAGTTGCAACAACATATCTTCTCACTCTATATCGACTATATCACTGGGTTTTAAAATTTCATGCTATACTCCGGGTGAACAACTATTCCGGCCAAAAAATAATTTTCATATTCGGATTCAGAATGTTCTCTTTAGATTCGAACATCTAATCATCTTCAGATTCAACTTTTACTTTTTTACAAATTTTTCGATTTTGCCGGATTCCGGGTGAATTACTTGTCCGGCGAGATTCAGCATGCCTCCTTGCCCCGAAATCGACTATCTTACTAGCTTTTAACAGTATTTTATTTCGCCCCTTAATTTGAAACCCCTCCCCCTCCCCTGAATATATTGCTACGGAGACCATCTACCAACTCGACCTTTCCCTTGACATAAAAAATCATCACACCAAGTTTCATCAAAATATCTCATTCCCTTCGAGATTTATCGTGCTTACAGACGGACAACTTTTACGAAGTCACAGGTTCCCTCCACTAGTCCACTTACGATTTCGGATCTCAAAATCGAAACAAGGAAAAATATTTTAATAGACATTTAATAAACATCACTCAAATAAACATAAGAATTATTGCTCGAAGGAACCTACTACTTGATGTCTGGAAAGCGGTTTTTACAACGGCAAGGGATTCCAGGAATCGAAGCATGAAATATGACCCAAACATCCTGCATATGGGTCAGCCTTGTGACAAAGAAATTTAAAAAAAATGCGGATCCTTGGCTCCATTTCTAGTAGATACTTTAGCGTCTCCCAGCGAATTATTTTCGCCTTAAAGATTCGAGTTTTTATGGCACTTGCACCGATCGCTTTTCGGTCTGTCTGCCAGGCCACTCATCTCGAGTTAGGGTACTTCCAGAAGTGCTAGGACGATGAAACTTGGCAGGCATTTCAGGGACCCGACCAAACTAACTTGGAAATAGTCACTTCCCCAATTCGACCACCGTGGGGGGGGGGGGGGGGGAGAGGAGGAAGGGGGAGTCCAGAATATTGACGTATTTTTAATTTTTGAACGGGGAATCGGATCTTAATGAAACTTGATATTTCGAATGACTTCCTGTCTCAGGTATCACACTTCAAGTCCGGATCCCCGAAACTAGGAACAAGGGTAGCAAAAGGACAATGTCCAGATGTGGTATCGATCCGACGTCCTCTTTCATGGAAGCCTGACGCACTAGACCACACGGCCGTTCTTACTTGTGTTCAGAGCCGAATGCAGAAACAGGTACAGTTTAAAGGACCCCTCTTGCTTATTCTGCCTTTTATAATATACCTAGCTCCCTTATGGAATTATAAGCTTCTAGAATCATCACTTTCTCCATTCTTTCGTTTTGTAGCCTACCTACGAATTTGTAGCACTTTCTCGGCCGTGCCGAGTTTTGCCGGTTACACAACGCAAAGTTTTCCAGAATCTCGAACATTCTCTGGCAACTCTTTAACACACAAGGATAGAGAATCTTCTGTTTTTGACCTCTTTTATTTGCTTAGTTTTCCTACTCTTAGCCACGGCGCGTTCAGTTTTCAAATATTTTGCCCCCAGCCGCCGCGTCGGAGAGCAGTAAGGCTGGACAGAACCGACAAGAGCTAACGAGAAAATCGCTCAATTTAGATGGAAAGTAATGGTATTTTCGAGAAACATTTTTCTGATCCGTTTCATAGTGAAAATATCATTTTTAGTAAGAGTTGTGCTTTAAGGATTTTGGCAACAAATGCTAAACTAAACTTTTATCTGATTGTTTTCTGCCGTTTCCCAAGAAAGTCTACTTCTGTCTCCATTTTGAGATCAAAGTAGCCTAATTATATTTTGATACTGTTCCAGATTGGGACTCCAAAACAGAAACTTCCAGTTCCTTCAGTTTAAATAGTTGTACAGACCCAAACAATCACTTCCCTGATCCGGCCATCGTGGGGGGAGCGGAGGAATGGGGAGTTGAGAAACTAGTAGCATACATAAGTTTGGAACGGGTAATCGGACATGCATGAAACTTGACAAGTGTCAAGAAAATGTGTATCAGATGTTCAGTTCGAGGTTCAGTCTCAAATCGGACCGGATCCGATAACTGGTGCGGGGGATCTGGAGGGGGAACCGGAAATCTGGTTGATCGCGAATTAAGGTACTTCCAGGTGTGCTAGGACGATGAAAATGGCTTGAACATTAGAGACTTGACAAGATTGGCTTAGAAAATTGTCACTTCTCAGATCCAACCATCCCTTAAAGTACTAATCCTAACCGCAAAGTACAAAAAATACTTTTAATCAAAATATACATTTTCATGATCCCATGAGCCCATGGTCATTTTTGCCTTAAGGTTTTAGCTCAAAAATTAAATTTTTAGCACCCTTAAAGTGCGTATCTTAACCTAAAAGTAAAAATAAATACTTTTGACCAAATATATATATTCACGGTCCCCAAGGGCCCATGATCATTTGTCTCAAGGGTTTTGCTTACAAGTTAATTCCTTAAAGTACAAACTATAATTTTGGTCAAAATATACATTATCATCATTTGCGCTTCAAGAATTTTCGTTACAGATGAATCTCTAGTGCCCTTAAAGTGCGCATCATCATAGCCAAATGCAAAAATAAAATAGTTTTTCGAGCGATACATGCTCGTGATTTCCAAGGAAGCATGATCATTTGTTATCTGAAGGATTCTGCTAACAAATGATCACAGCAAAGCCACGAATTGACGAACTCCTACTTTCATCCTCTGACCCAGCCTTGCAAGTGCCATATGAGCTTCCAGCTCTTGTTGCTTCGACCGAAGCGACTTCCGGCGATGTTATAACCATATTCCAGTTCAGCGCTTCCAAGAGGACTTTTTTCTGTTAATCCCCCACTACCTCACTATCAATACATGTGACAGACATAGTAAATTAAATCCACAGGTTGATGAGTAGAAAATCTGCAATCTGCTTCCGGCACTGAAGGTTTTGCGATGTCTCAGTAGTAGAAACTAGAAGTTAAAGGACCCCTCTTGCTTATTCTGCCTTTTATAATATACCTAGCTCCCATATGGAATTATAAGCTTCTAAAATCCCTACCTTTCTCCATTGTTTCGTTTCGTAACTGCGGATTTTTAGCGCTTTCTCGGCCTTGCCGAGTTTTCCCGTCACCCGACGAAAAGTTTGTCGGAATCTTCATTGTCCGAAGACAACTCTTTCACACATAAGGATGTGATTATCTTCTGTTTATTACTTCTTTTGTTTGCTTAGTTTTTCCACTTTTTAACCAACGCACGTTCAGTTTTCAAATCTTTTGCGCCCAGCCGCCGCGTCGGAGAGCAGGGAGGCTGGATACGATCGGCAAGTGCTAACAAGAGAATCGCTAGTTTCTGGTGGAAAGTAATGGTATTTAGGAAAACGTTTTTTCTGATCCATTTTTATAGGGAAAAGATCATTTCTAGTAAGAGTTGTGCTTTAACCACTACCTTATGGATCCGACTTTTCACATGTCTGTCACAAGTGTTGATTATGAGACAGTGGAGAACTATCAGAAACTAGAAAACTTGGAGCACTACATCAACGAGGGGTTACCATCTCCCCGGCACCTGCTGTACACCCTTTCCCCGCACCGGCAAACACTGGCGGTGACTGCAATAAATTAGGCGATTCCGCTTCTGAACATGGTGATTTTAACGTTCTAATACGTGGTAAGCGGTGCCGGCATCGGCCGGGCACCGCGCACTTGCTGTAGCCCTACGCTAAAATCGAGAGTGGCCAACCCCTCGCGAATTAAGCTCACAATGGTGCGGCTTTTTTCCAAGCGGGACCCTCTGTGATGAGCAAGGATATAAGAGTTATTGGACAGATGCAACTGATTACATATTGTTTTCATTTTCGCTGGTAATGTTTAAAGTGTAAACGATCTTTTTAATGTTGAAATTTAATATCAATGGCATCAATCGTATCTGCCCTAGGTAGAAGAATTAAAGGAAGCATCACTTTCGATCTACAGTCGGTTACGGTACCTCGAAGTCAATCACCGTACATCAGACAGAAAACCGCATATCTGTTCTTCACACAGGTGTATTTGCGAGCTGGACCCTATTTATTCTCACAAACATTCGCTAACGCATACGGTAATCGGTGTCATTAGTTAAGTCAAAAGGTCACATCTGTCATTTTTGTTTTAAACGACAAATCCGAAAAACATGTCCCTCAATCAGGGCCGTATGCAGGGGGGGGGGGGGGGGCAGGGCTTTGAACCCCCCCCCCCCCCTGAAAACTATATTCTGTTTACTGGCAAATGAAACTGTTCACAACAAATTTTCATTTGTGGAAAATAGCAGGTAAACCACGATCTGGTCCTTTTTTCAATGCGATGAAGTTATCAAAAAGTGCTTTTAGAAATGAACTGCGTTTTCACAATGATTTTATAAGGGATGAGATTGCTTGGAAAATTTCGGGAAACCCTAATGGTTTATGGAATTTTTTTTCTAAAATGAAGAGTAATAGTGTTTCCCCTGAAGATAAAAGTTTATTATCAGAAAGTGATTGGATCCAGCATTTCTCATCTCTTTTTTCTATACATGATCCGATTGATAATGAGAGATTGGAAGATTATTTTCGCTCAGAACTTGCTTCTCATATTCTGACGGAAGTGTCTGTTTCAACTGCGGAGGTTACTACGGCCCTAAAGAAATTAAAGTCGAAGCATTCTGAGGACCATGATGGTGTGAATTCGCGTCTTCTGAAATGGTCATCGCCCTTAGCTATTTATTTTATTGCCCTTTTATTTACTCCTATTATTCGTACTGGTTTTATCCCTCGAAGTTTTTGTCAGTCAACTACACACCCCCTTCTAAAGAGAGGTGGTAAGTTAAATGAGTGCTCTTCATACCGCCCTACAACGACATCATGCCAGGGAGTAAACTTTTTGAACTAGTTTTATTGCCTTATTTTGAGGGCTGTAATCATGGGTTAAATCAAATTGGGTTCCGGAAAAAGTTAAACTGTGATTTGGCTCATTCAGTTCTTTCCCGTATTCTTTCTTTTTGTTCTCCTTTTAAAAAGGTTTATGCCCTTGCTTTGGATATTGCGGCCGCATATGATAGTATTTTGCATTCTTGGGCGATGTATGCGCTACTTAAGAATAGAGTCCCTACGAAAATTGTTCTAGTGTTACACCAGTGGTATAAACTATCTAAAGTAAGAGTTTTTTTGGAAGGGATCTTTTTCTGGTTATGATGTTGTTGTTAAACGAGGTGTCCGGCAAGGTAGTGTGCTTTCCCCTTTTATTTTCAATATAACACTAGCTTTGTGTTTGGATCAACTCAAGACTTCTTTTGTTGATGCTTCTGGTATTTTTGTTTCTTGGATCGCTTACGCGGATGACATCCTCCTTTTAAGTCGGTCTCGTTTTTCTCTACAACATAATGTTGATTTTATTTTTTGTTTTTTAAATAAGCATGGCCTTCGGTTAAAACCGGAAAAATGTCAGTTTATTATTTTTGGTTCTAAGCCATGTGAAAACCAGCATGAAAATATTTGTATTGGTCAGCATAGGGTTATGGCTACTGATTTTATTAAGTATCTTGGTCTTATTTACGGGACGACGCTTTCTTCAACTCGAGCTTTTATTGTAAAGGCTGCAGATGCACGAATTTCTTGCTCTTTTGGTGCTCTCGTTTCTCTCCGAGAGCTTTTGACAAGGAAATCTTTGTCGCGAATTTTTAATACAGCTGTTTTACCTCAAATTTTAATTGCTTCTCCCCTTTTACCGTATTTTACCCTTAGCAATTTAACGCATATGAAAACGTCATTTTTTAAATTTGGAAAGTTTTTATGCCGATTTTCTCGTTATTTTTCTAACACGTAAATGATGGAATACTATAATCTAAAGATCCGCTTATTATAATGAATAAAAAACTTCAACGGGTTGTATCAAATTTTTCAGGTCTTCAACATAACCTGTGCAGGTTTTTTCGTGAATGATATTTTTCTTCTTTTTTTTTGATTTTCAATTTGTCAGTTATAATTAAACTGTAATTAAATTGTAGATAAGTTTTAAGTATTTTCGGCAGTGTAGTTAGGCTATCTTTTGGCAGTTCATGCGTTATAGTGTTTTTAGCCGAAATTTGTCAGTGTCTATTAATTTCTTTTTTACTCGCTATTTTTGGCGGAAATAAAATATTGATTGATTGATTGATTGTTCCGATCTTTCCTGTACTCGACGTAATGTCTCGGTGACCCTTTCCAACCTTTCCAATCGAGGTTAGACTGGGTCTCTTACCCAAAACATCTTATCTATGGCACGTGATCGCGCTGCTCAATGGATCGGTCGGTTGCGGTCGCTTGTGGCAAGCACAAACGTGCGCGAATCAAAGCTAACGAACAGACAGAAGAGTGTGATTTCAAAAAATTAATAACTTTGACGAATCCCAACTGGTGGACGGCTGAAACTCTGCATGGAGTTTGGTTTTAGATCTTCAAACCATCGTATTCATAAGCTCATTCACACCCCGTGATATTATGAAACAAGACCAAAGGTTCCGATGGGATCCCAAAAATTGAATATTTGAGCAGACAGTTACGATCTTTGTGCCGACCGGTTATGCATAAAACTCAAGTTCAGATATACCTATATAAGCCATATCTATTTTGACGATACTGATCGATACTTCCCGCTTTACTTCTGCCAAATTTCCGGCTCCGGCCGAATTCCGCACAAACTACCATATTTGTCCAGAAAAATAAAAGAAAGTTCAGAAACGAATTTAGTGTATCTCCTTATCCACATAAGTGTGAAAACTAATTCATTAACATGTCTTCTTACCCGTAAATCGAACATCTAATCAACTTCAAATAAAACTTTTACTTTTAACAAACTTTCCGGTTTTGGACGAAATCCGGGCGAACTACTTGCCCGGCGAGAAAATGGTTTTCACCATCGTCTTCAGCATGTTTTCCTACCTCTAAATCGAACATATAATCAACTTCAAATAAAGCTTTTACTTTTAACAGACTTTCAGGTTTCGGCCGGATTCCGGGCTAAGTACTTTTCCGGCGAAAAAATGGTTTTCACCATCGTGTTCAGCATGTCTTCTTACCTCTAAATCGAACATCTAATCAACTTCAAATAAAACTTATACTTTTGACAAACTTTCCGGCTTTGGCCGGATTCCGGGCGAACTACTTGTCCGATGACAAAATGGTTTCCACCATCGTGTTCAGCATGTCTTCTTACCCAATAATCAAACATCTAATCAACTTCAAATAAAACTTTTACTTTTAACCCTCTTTCCGGTTCTGGCCGGATTCCGGGAGAACTACTTGTCCGACTACAAAATGGTTTTCACCATCGTGTTCAGCATTTTTTCTTACCCCATAATCTACTATCACAATGTCTGTTTAAAAATATTTGATTTGCCCCTTAATTTGAACCCCTTCCCCCACCCCTAAAGGTAGGGCTACAGAGCCCATCTACGAGCTTGACCTTACTTTTGACCCAAAGAATCCTCACACCAAGTTTCATCAAAATATCTCATCTCATCCAAGATTTATAGCGCGCACGGACGGACAACTTTTGCGATGTCATAGGTATCCCGCCACTTACGTTTTGGGATCCCAAAAAGCTCCGTCGTGATGTCGCTACAGCGACAGAGAAATTACAACTAATTCGATGTGCCCACAGAGGTTTGCGAAGAGTTCTCTCCGAGGTTTCGTCGCTTCTTTTTTATCGAAGAGTTAAGATGCTTTTATCGAGTTGACCTGTTAGTTATGTTTTTAAGGTGTTAATTACACTACCAAACAAATTCGACGTCAGCCAAGTCTTTCGGTCAGTAAATATCTACTTATCTTACTGCTTACAGCGGCAAGCCCCCGCCCCCACCCATTAAAGAGAACGGGATGAACCCCGTTTTTTCGAAGTTCTTCATCTTCTCCTTTCGTGGTTTTAGGAGTGTCACATCGGCCGGCCAACCTGACCGACCTACTGCACATGAAGAGGCATTAGTGACTATCTCCTCGCTCAGTCTTTTCGGGAGCTTTGCCAGCTTCACTCTCGACAATCAGAACCATAAACTGGCTGACGCTGCTTCGCCATCTCGGCCTAACTATGTATTACTCATTTAACTTTGTATTACAAAGCACGATAAGCGGTTTGGCCACAGCGGTACATTGAACCATTGAAGAAACGACGCCTCTTAGTTTCGGAAGTAAATTTCTTACTCCAAATGATTTTTATTCCCACTTCTATAAAATATCATTAGTTGAGTAAATTTGCAAAAGAATAAATAGAGAGAAGAACAGATACACCTTAGACTAGAACAAATATGGACAACGATCTAAACAAACGGACAAGGCCGTACTCATATCATATCTTACGCCCTTCTATTAATCACGCCCGAGGACAACAATGTCAACTAACAGCAACTTCAGAGCGTTCAATGAAATTTCGAAAAAATTGACTCGTCCGTTTCGATCACTTGGTTCTATTGGTTTAATTGATTTTATTTTTGATCTTGATTTTATTTTGATTGTTTAAAGCAACATGGTTTAAATATCCGACCAGAGAAATCCCAGTTTATTATTTTTGGCCCTAAGCCGTCGGAAATTATACATAATAATTTTTGTATGGTGGTTGGTGGTCTAGTCCAGTGGTTCCCAACCGGTGGTACGCGTACCCTAAGGGGTACGCGAGACCCTTGCAAGGGGTACGCGAAGGTACCAAAATTGGTTTAGTCTGTAGCTTCAAAATCTCGCCTCCCTCATTTTTGATTGCCAAAAGCCTAATATCACCAGCAGAGGCATCACTAGCTAAAATGTTTTTGGGGGGCAAGGTATTTTTGCTGACTGGCTGGTCATTTTTACCGACTGTTTAAAAAAAATTTACTTTTTTTTACGAAAAATAGCGGCACTTCGCGCCGGTCTGGTCGACCACTTTCAGGGGGGAGGGGTGTTGCCAACCCCTGCGTGACGCCTCTGATCATAAGCCCTAGTGAAAGTCAATGAAATAATGCTGATTGCAAAACAAGCTAGACCACTGCAGTAAAATCTGTTCCTGTGTCAAACAATATTGCTTAAAAAATAATCGACGAAATTGCAAGTGATGTTGTCATTCATGTTGCGAATCAATCTAACAAAAATATTTGCGATGCAGCTTGATGAAAACATGGAGATCATCAAACCAAACACTGAAACAGGCTGACTGTAAAAAATATTGCCGTTAATAACATCGAGCCGAGATTTGACAAAATTTTGGCTACAATGTAGACTCAAGTGTCGATTTTGTCTACACATATATGCTTTATCATTTATGATAAATATATAAAGGGGGGTACACAACCATTTCGAACCATTGATTAGGGGTACGCGGTACGGAAAAGGTTGGGAACCACTGGTCTAGTCCTAAAACCCATTGATTCTATGAGATATCTTGGCGTCCTTTATGGTACAACTCTGTCTCTTACTAGGACTCTTATTGTTAAGGATGTGGGTTCAAGGATTGCGGCTAGTTTTGGTGCTGCAGTTTCACTACGTGACTATTTTTCTAGAAAAAATCTAGCTCGGATTTTTAACACGGTTGCTTTGCCTCAGACGCTTTTAGTTTCCCCTTTCCTTAAATATTTTACGTCGGGTAATATGGCTAGTTTTAAGACTTCTTTTTTTAATTACAGAAAATTTTATGCCGGTTTTCGAAGTATGAGCGTAGTTCTTTTATGATTTCGAAGTATGGTTTAAAAGATCCTATTGAAGTTTTTGCAGCGTAAGCGTTTGCGGTTTCTTGAAAAATGTAAGATGTTTAGCCATAACCTGTGTGAGGCTATCGGTTCTACTGAACCTGATTGATTGATGTATAGTGTTTAATCGTGTTATAGTTTATTTACTTTATACATTTTATACTCGTCGTATGCGGCGGATACAAATAAATGAAATAAAAAAAAATTAAATGCAACAACTAAACCGACAGTTGACTATCTATGCCCCATCAGGCTTTAGGACACCAATTTAGCCTTGAAAACACGGATGGCTCGAAGCAATCAGGCCGGGGGGGGGGGGGTGAGAGCCCTCATTTCAACGACTTCTGGATCGTTATATACGACTCGCACGTACCGACAAAAATTTATATATATACATAAAATCACAGCCTCAGCTTTTCATTTCAGCTTTCGCTAAAGAGGAAAGTTTCAACGCCTGTGCTCAGGACAAATTAAAGCAAGCGCCGCGTGCGATTTTTTTTAATCTGCCTTTGTCTGGCAAGATATAACTACTTACAGTACCATACAAATTCTAGCCTTTAATATGTTTCAAATCTCAAAAATCCAAGCCTAATCGCCGAATAAATGACACACCGTTCTTCTAAATGGAGAATACTACAAATGCGCCACAGGTGAAATTTCGTGAAACGCCGAGGAGCAGAGCGTCTCTTTGCGATCCCAAGGAAAAGTAAAGAGTAGCAATGAATCACAAATCTGCCCGCCGAAAAACGTAACAAAACAGTGGCCATCGAAAATAAAGTAGACACAAAAAAATCTGTTAAAAAGGGATTTTCATGTTAAAGAAATTAAAAGAGAACAGATTTGCCAGTACATCTAAAAAAATAAAATCCGGATTTACGAGGTTTCAAGGTTCACTACCCCCCCCCCCCCCCGTAAAATTTTTTTAACAAACGGCCGACAGGAGTTTACAGATTCAGACTTGACTTTGTGTGTTTAAAAAGACGCCGGTTCGCCAACGAGAATTAAGTTGCGTTTTTTTTTTTTTTTTTGGGGGGGGGGGTAGTTTTACTATAATTTTGACGTACTTTTGTTTAATTACAAAAATACCGTGTACTGTTTTATTTGTCAATTGGACACACTGTACTATCATAGCTAAAACAAAAGTACGTCAAACTACTGTGAAACTACATCCGTAAAACTGCAACTTTAAACTGGTTTGCAGAATTTGATTCCGTCTGTGTACAAGCAAAACGCGATTCAAACTTTCGTCTTTCGCCCGATAGAAACACTATATCTTTTCCCAATGCAGCATATTAAAGCACATCTGAAAGGTTTCTATCTGCCTCAATCTTCATTCGCGACCTTGCCACCAAATTAGGTCCAAGTCTTAATACGCGACGGGAGATGCTATACACAGTAATTGAATAACTTAACATAAAAAAGATCATTTTCGAGATATTTTCATCAGATAGACCGTGGAATTTTACGAAGGCTTTTCAGATGTGCTTTCACACTAGCATAGAGGCCAAATTTTACCTCCCGACTTGAATGAGCTATTCCAGCGCCTGCAGAACCTCGCTTTGTAATCGACATTTTCCCACTGTTCCTCCCTTCAGACTACCCCTGGTTGAACATTTATAGAATTTCCCTGTTCTATAGCAGAAATTTCGTAGGTATTAAACTTTATAGGTAAAACTTTCTTCAAGTAAAGTTATCTCTGTAGTTGATTACAATGTACATAGACATTTCGTAGGTCTTAAACTTTGTAGGTATAACTTTGTACAAGTTATCTCTGTAGTTGATTACAATGTATATTAGAGGTTAAAGACAAATGCCGAATCCGTTTTGAACTGAATTTCTTGCCTGACACTTGTTTCTAGGGTTTCCTGTCATTTGAATTCTGATGGCTTTTCCATTGTGTTTAAAAATTCCATGCATTCTTTTCCACGTATAGTCGAAGTTTGACTAACAATCTATGCACACAACCCTGTCTCTCGCTGTTGGTCTATAAGGTTTATTCATGTCACCCAGTCAGACTTCACTTTAACAACTAGCATTTTGTAATTTTGACAGGCTTAAATCTGAAAGGCCTTTAAAGTGAGACAGATTCAAATCACGCGGGAGTAAAACAGGTAGGCGGATGAGTCATGTTTCTGCCCCAACGGGGTTATGAAACCTGGTTTAGACGACTCGGCTTGCTTTTGACGGGGACGGGTTTACGACTGAAGCAGGGCAGTGCCAAAATTAACATTTTTTTTTTAAACTACTCGGATTGTCTTTTGACTAAAATGAATGCCCGGTACCTCGGCGAGGCCAAAATAAACGATTGATACGATTTAGCAAAAGGCAGGGGAGGGGGGAGGGGGGTGAATCACCCCCTCCTCCCTTCAGACCACCCCTGCTTGAACATATATAGAATTTCCCTGTTCTATAGCAGAAATTTCGTAGGTATTAAACTTTATAGGTATAACTTTGTACAAGTAAAGTTATCTCTGTAGTTGATTACAATGTATATTCGAGGTTAAAGACAACTGCCGAATCCGTTTTGAACTGAATTTTTTTGCCTGACAACTTGGTTGCCCGGAATACGCCTAAAATAAGGAATTTGCTCATAGTAAACGATTGTTCCTAAGTCGATTAGAGATGCTATGTAGGGGCAACAAAACATGCCGAATTCATACCTGATTAGCCGCCTATCGGTCATTAGTCAAACCACCACTAATGGTACCATTTTTTCTGAACCTAAAGCGGTTTATTAGGGATAAATAGTAACATGCAAACTCTTTGTGCTTGTTTCGTATTGTCACATGGACCGCCATCAAAGAATTTACTGATAGCCTACATACTGAGATGTCAAAGACACATGTTCCCTTCCCTAAGTCATCACTGAGCGGGGCACAATCAAATCATACCAATCAATCATCATAAAATTACCAACTGTCCGCACTAGACTGATCAACAATGCTACCGACAAGCAACCGACAAGGAGCCTTATCAGCCGCGAAGATGTGAAGGAGGGAAAAATTTATTTCCAGACATGTGGGGGCACTAGTCTCCCAAACTTTTGACTCGCGCTGACATTAGCCTACCGAGCAAATTACGAGGCGGAGGGAATTTGTACTTCGACATTAAGACTGGAGGGGGGGGGGGCTATACAGTTAAGGCTAGCACTTTGAATTCATAATGGATAAATCCATGCGGACAATATCGGTCGAACCAGCTAGTGGTAGTGGGTCGATTTGGGGGTAAAACGGCATATGGGTCCCATTTTGGCTTTGGTTCTCATCACGGATGGGTATTTTGTCGGGAATCTGATTTGGGTATCGCCATACGATAAAAGAACATGCTGAATCTTGATATGCTGTTAGTTTCAGATAGGACGGATGATTCGCCGGAATCCTGTGAAAACTGGAAAGTTGAAAACGCATCAAACTGACCGAGACAGGACGGACGATTCGCCGGAATCCTGTGAAAACTGGAAAGCTGAAAACGAACCAAATTGACCGAGAAACCAGAACAAGGTATTAACACAGATAGTAAAGGACATGATCGATTACTGCAGGCTATTAATTCGCGACTACATTAAATAGTTTGCGAGGGGTTACCCACTCCTCGGCACCTGCTGTACACCCGTTCGCGGCACCGACCGACATCAGTGGTACCGGCACCGCGGCCGGCCATTAATTAGGCGTTTCATCTTTCGAACACTTCTAAACATTTTAAAGTTCTAACACGTATCAACTGGTGCCGGCAACGGCACTTGCTGTACACTAAAAGCGACAGTGGGCAACCCCTCTATAGTTTGGCAGGAATCACGAAGACTAGAAATCCAAAACTTACTGATGAAGCCAACCGTAGTTTAAGAAGAACCCTAACTATAGCTAGCGCGAAATCGGACCAAAAATGACCATTTGACAAGACCGTGATAAACAATTTTGCATGTGTGGGTAAAAATGATCCAGCCGACCCGTCAGTGATAAATGGTATTAATGACTGGACTGTCACTTAACACCAAACTACACAGGGGGTTATTGGGGGCGAAATCAAGACAAAATGACAATTTAACACGATCAGGGTAGACACTTTTGGAGCGAGGGTGAAAACAAAGTGAGCCGCTCGGGTTGGTGATAAGTGATATTAACGGCTGAACTGTCACCAAACAGAGCAGACATTCGTTTAGAATCCTGTGAGCTAAGAAGAACCGACCGAGTTCCGAAATAAAAACCGAAATAGACCATCTTTGATTTTATTCAGGCGATGTTTGATTATTTACATATGGCGATTATTTTGTCTTTTCTTGGCAAGGGTCTTTTTCAGGCCGTCTTTCGAGGTGGAGCTCTTTAGAATACTAGCTCCTGTCGAAAGAGGACTCTTACCACAAAGGGACGAAATATTGTCGCAAGAACATCTCAGCTGAGTAATTCCTTCACCGCCATCAAATCGAGGGGTTGCCTACTCGCGATTTTAGTGTACAGCAAGTGCCCGGCGCCAGCACGGGTAACCAAGTGTTGGAAACTAAAATCAGCCTGTTTAGAGGCGTTTGCAGATTGATGGCTTAATTTATGACCGGCACTATTTGTTTAGGTGGTACGGGAAAGGGTGCGCAGCATGTGCCAGGGAGTGGGTAACCCCTTCGCATTAAATATGATTGGCAACCAACTCCGGCTGGAGTTATCCTTTTAAAACCGCACCTCTCAGGCAACCATCCAAACCGCAACAGCGGAGACAAGAACAACCGTACATAGAGTATACACGGCACATTCGCCACTTTCCGGAAGAATCGAAACCCGTGTTATCAACTCGCATTACTCGTATTTATAGTCTGTAGTTACGTTATGGCTGAAAGATTCCAAGATCTTTAAACTGGTGATGACTTGTTATGTTTGATCTGATTTGTCAAATCCGCTTCACTGCGTTGAACGGCTCTAATCCGGAAAAAGACCAAGCCAAAAGAATGAATGAATGAGTTTATTACATGCATGGAAAAAGCAACCAAGGAATCGACCCCTCTTAAAAATAGTCACAAACAAAGCAAATATGCAAGGTGGTGGAACCAAGAATTGACAGATTTAAGAAAGAAGTATAGACATGCTCAAAGGATATATAAGAAACTTGGTACCGTGGAAAGCGAGCAAATAAAGAATCAAATACATTTAGTTTATAAAACAAAAATTTTGACAGCAAAAAAGGAAGATTGGAAAAAGTTTTGCGAAGAAAAAGCTAGTTTGCACCCTTGGAATACTATAAACAGAATTTGTAAGTCAGAAGGTTCTGCAACTCTTCCAGTTCATGTTTTAAAACAAGATGGGTCAATGACAAATTCGCCTAAATAGGCTGGAGAAGAGCTCCTAGGTAAATGGTTTTCATCAGACGATAGTTCTAATGACAGTGTTGATCAAAAAGTGATAAGAAATGAAACAGAAAATATTTCTAGTGAAAATCAGGATGAAATGGAACCTATTACAATGGAAATCTTACAGGATGCGATCAAGTCGATCAAGCCCATGAAGGCTCCGGGACCTGACAGTATTATGAATTTTTTCTATAAAGAAAAACGTGAATGTATTGTCACCTACTCTCTTTAAGCTTTTTAATGGTTGTATAAGGATTTCATACTTTCCTATCCTATGGAAACAAGCAAACGTTATAGTAATACTGAAAAAAGGGGAAAAATAATTATGGTAACCCCACCCCGCTTTATATCGCCCGATTAGCTTGTTGTCAAACATTGGAAAATTTTTTGAATGTATTATTACGAATAGATTAGATAAGCTTAGCTTGGATAATTTGTAGGTGTCCAAAAGACAATTTGGGTTTTCCAAGGGTAAAAGTACTATAGATGCAGTTGACAATATGGTAAGTGTCACTGAGAAAAATAAAGAGGAAAAGAAATTTACACTTTGTCTATTTTTTGACATTAAAGGAGCGTTTGACAACGCATGGCATCCCGGTATTTTAAAAAAGCTCAAGGAAAAGAAATGTCCAATCCAACTGTTGAGATTAGTGAAAAGTTTTCTGTCGGATAGGACGGAGTCATATGGAAAAGATGTATCCCGGAAGTTAGAAAAGCCTTGCCCGCAAGGATCAATTTTGTCTCCTTTTTTCTGGTTAATCAATATAAATGACCTTTTAGAAATGGATTTTGGCGGAAATTGTACGATTCAGGCATATGCTGACGATGTCACTGTGATTTTAACAGGCAAAAATATAGTATCTTTAGAAAATTTGGCGAAACAAGTATTTAAAAAGTTTGAAGTATGGGCTGCAGAAAACAAACTTACTTTCAACCAACGTAAAACAGAAGCTGTATTATTCACAAATAAACACAAAGTTCCTGCTGTAAATCTTTTCTTTGGAGGGGAAAGGATTAATATACAGCAAAAAGTCCGTTATTTAGGAATTATTTTAGACAGGAAACTTTTATGGACTGATCATGTATCTTCCCGAGTTACTGCTGCAAAACAGTATTCAACGAGACTTCTTTGTGCAGCTAAGACGACATGGGGCCTCAAACCACAAGCTTTAAGAAAATTATATAAATCAGTTATAGAAAGCACAGTTCTGTATGGGGTATCGGTTTGGTTTTCAGCTCTTAGAAATAAAAATATTTTACAAATGCTACAATCTGCTCAAAGAATTTCAATGATAATGATTTCAAAATCTTTTCGTTCTGCCCAAAATGACGTAATTACGGCCATTGCCAATTTTTTTTCCGAGCGACTGAACTAGCGACATTACGTTATGCGAAAAAAGGCCGGCCAAGTTACTGGCCAAATCTCACTTCTCCTGAATTCCCCCTTACTAAACGTTCGTCCAACCATAGTACTTTCACTGATGAATCATTAGTAGACACTTTAGGTCATTCGAGAGTTGCAGAAATCCATGCGTCAACTTTTCATCTAAATAGAAAGGCATTGAAAAATACCCTTTATAGTCGATGGTTTGAAGAATTTAAGAACAAAGTTAGTCCTTGGTCAATTCGCTTTTTTAGTTCTAAAGAAGATTTATTAGCGGCTTCAAAAGTTCAGCCTTCTTACCATTTAACGCAGATGATCACGGGTCATTGTAGTTTAAATTTTTTCCTTCACAGAATAAACAAAATTGATACGGAGTTGTGCCTTTGTGGTGACAACCAGGGGCGTCACGACTGGGAGGGGGGGGGGGGGGAGCGATTTTTCGTCAAAACAGTCGATTTTTTTTCATGAAAAAAGTCGTTTTTTCTGAAAAATGGTCGATTTTTCCGAAAATCAGTCGATTTTTTTCAAAAATTTCATTTTTGTTGCTGAAAACAGTTGTTTTTTCTGTAGAAAAAGTCGGTAAAAATTACCAGCCAGTCGGTAAATGCCTCGTCCCCCCCCCCCCAAGCATTTTGGCTAGTAACGCCTCTGGTGACAACGAAACATGCTATCATTTTCTTTTTGAGTGCCCTATTTTTGCTCGTGAACGCTTAGATCTATTATTTCACCTTAATAGGATCAATGTTCCTTTTCCATTTCATCTTGATTTGGTTTTTAAATTTAGGAACGTCAGAAATATTGTGTTGGAATATATTAGGAAAACAAAACGTTTGGATTTGGAATTATGATTTGATTTAAAAGTATGTGCTTTTTTGTGTTTGATAATGGAATTCACAGTGTGTATTACTTAGTTTTTTTTTCTTTTTTGATTAGTTGTTTGTACAAAATTATGTGATTTGTAGTTTATTTTAGATGTTTAGTTTAGTTCCTTTGTTAGCTGTGGAATGCCGTAAGGCTAAATCACTTAATAAATACATTCATCCTAGTTATAAGGCATTTGCACAGTACATACAGAAACAAGACCAAAGGTTTCGATGGGATCCCAAAAATCTAATATTTGATCCAGACAATTGGGTCTTGTCTTCGCCAGGCTAATCGCCAGAGAAACCAAGTTCAGATATACTGACCGAAACTTCCTGCTTTACTTCTGCCAAATTCCCGGTTTCGGCCGAATTCCGAGGGAACTAATTTTCCAACAAAAAAAAGAAAATTCAGAAACGAATTCAGCGTATATCCTTATCTCTATAAAGAACATTTAATCAACTTAAAATGTAACTTTAACTTATAACAAAACAATCCGGTTACAAGGATTCTGGACGAATTATACGTCCGGGTAAAGAATGATTGTCTTATACGTCTCTTCTTACCCCTAAGTCTGTCGTCTAATCAACTTCAAATAAAACTTATTACTTTTCACAAATTTTCCGGTTTTGGCCGGATTCCGGACAAACTACTCGTCCGGCAAGAAAATGGTCTTCACCATCGTGTTCAGCATTTTTTCTTACCCCTAAATCGAACATTTAATCAACTTAAAATGCAACTTTTACTTTTAACCAACTTTCCGGTTTTTGCCGGATTCCGGGCGAACTACTTGTCGGACGAGCATGTCTTCTTACCCCATAATCGACTATCACATTAGCTGTTTAAAAATATTTTGTTTACCCCTTAATTTGAACCCCCTCCACCATCCCTAAATGTAGAGCTACTGAGCCCATCTACGAACTTGACCTTACCCTTGACCTAAAGAGTCCTGACACCAAGTTTCATCAAAATATCTCATTCCCTTCGAGAGTTATCGTGCTAACAGACGGACAGACGGACGGACGGACAACTTTTACGATGTCATAGGTATCCCTCCACTTACGTTTTGGGATCCCAAAAAAAGGTAAATGAACGCTTAACAAAATCTACAACGACAGCAAAAGATCAATAAACGCAAAACCAGAAATACACAACGAAACACGAAAAGAACAATAAATTTACTGCATTAGTAAAAGAGTCCCACCTTGGAATCAAACTTTAGGATTAAAACGAGGGGTAGCCACTCCCCGGCACATGCTATACACCCTTCCCGGCACCGTCCGAAATGAGCGGTACCGGGCATAAATTAGGCGATTCCCGCTTTTAAACATGCTGATTTGAATGTCCTAACACATGGCAACCGGTACCAGGTAGTGTTAGTCGGGTGTCGGCACCGACCAGGCACCCCGGCACCTGACATTTGCTGTACACTAAAATCGAGAGTGGGCGACCCCTCGGATTATAAGACAAAGCCAAACTCCACTAACCTTGCCCTTCCTCCTGCAGTTGTCACATCTTTGCCCAAGAGGTGTGTAGTAAACTGATCCGACGTGTAATCCAGTTTGCGTCACGGTCGCCTCATTTTTTATCAGAAACTGGACCTTCCCTCTCATGGAGGTCCAGCCAGACTTGCATAGCTACAAGAAAAGGTTTAATAAGTATTTTTTTCTTGTTATTTTCTGGTCCCAAGTTGAGACATCTCAACTGTCTTACTCGTGGTTTCCTCAGCGGGGCTAAACGGATTCGTCAGCAGATACATACGGTGATATTTCGGCCCTTCTTGCACTGTCAGAAGTTTCATAACAGATAGCAGAGGACGCGCGTTTCAACAGACGTTGCGTAACAGACAACACTTCGGGTGTAGTGTTTGAAAATATTACGCATAACAAGCATTGCCATCCGGAAGAGCCGAAAAATCACCAAAAAAAATCTGCTGAATTTTCAGACATCATGACGACAAACAAAAAAGGCAGGAGATGCTTTTTTGGCTCTTCCTGGCAATGCTTGTTACGCATAACATTTCATGTATAACTTTTCCAACACAAGAGATAACATCCCAAGTGCTGTCTGTTACGCACTGTCTGTTGAGACGCGCATCCTTCTGTTATCTGTTATGAAACTTCTGACAGTGTGGGAAAAATCCATTTCAGGCCGTTGCCGCACCGCTGAAGATTACAAGTAATCAGCTTGGGCCCAAGGAATGCTGTATTTAGTGGGCCTCACTAAAGCTTCTTGCAGAGCGAATTTCGCCACGCCTGGCGATATTCGTCACGACAGGCGCTGAAACAACGCACTGTCCGGTAAAATAAAAAGCTTCATCGAAAAAATTCCCAACGCCAGGCACATAATTTGAAATACAGAAGCGACGAACGTAGAACAGCTAAACAGTTACTCAGTCGTTTACGAAATTGGTAGGCTACCAAGGAATATAAAGACTATGGAATAAGAGAAAATATGTGGACGGAAATAAATTTCGGGCGCATTCGCTACACGTCTGTCATACCCTGCGATTTAAACTAGACGTCACGAAGCGTGTTGTTGCCTGCCAATCTTTAGACATCCTATGTGTAAATTCCGCTTAAAGCACAACTCTTACTAGAAATGATGCAAATACCATTGCTTTCCCCCTGAAACTAGCGATTCTCTTGTTAGCGCTTGCCGATTAGTAATAAACAGACGATTACCACATCCTTATGTGTGATAGAGTTGTCAGCGGACAGTGAAGATTCCGGCAAACTTTTCTTGAGTGACGGGAAAACTAGGCAACGCCGAAAAAGCGCTAAAATTCGTTTACGAAATTGGTAGGCTACCAAGGAATATAAAGACTATGGAATAAGAGAAAATATGTGGACGGAAATAAATTTCGGGCGCATTCGCTACACGTCTGTCATACCCTGCGATTTCAACTAGACGTCACGAAGCGTGTTGTTGCCTGCCAATCTTTAGACATCCTATGTGTAAATTCCGCTTAAAGCACAACTCTTACTAGAAATGATGCAAATACCATTGCTTTCCCCCTGAAACTAGCGATTCTCTTGTTAGCGCTTGCCGATTAGTAATAAACAGACGATTACCACATCCTTATGTGTGATAGAGTTGTCAGCGGACAGTGAAGATTCCGGCAAACTTTTCTTGAGTGACGGGAAAACTAGGCAACGCCGAAAAAGCGCTAAAATTCGTAGTTACGAAACGAAACACTGGAGGAAGGTGGGGATTTTAGAAGCTTATAATTCCATATGGGAGCTAAGTATATTGTAAAAGGCAGAATAAGCAAGATGGGTCCTTTAACGTGTACGATATGGCTTATTTTTCCAGTTAAAGGTTATGGGGCTTTCACACTGAGAACGCAAGATTCTTGCGTTGCGCTCGCGTCTAAAGCTGCTTTCACACTGACGCGTTTGCCTTTCACACTGAGCTACGCAAGCCTTGCGTTGCGCTTGCGACGACGCAACGCGGAGCTTGCGCTTAAAAAATTGACGCAACGCAAGAATAGAACTGAGCTCTATTTTACGTTGCGTCCGACGCGTACGCATCAGATTTTTCAATTTGTTTTTCACTGAAATGGAAGTTTTTGAAGAAAAGCTAGTTCAAGAGAGACCTGGACTATATGATAAAAAGGTCCCTGATTATCACAACAAGACTTATCATTAATAATACATGGTTATCAATTTGTGAAATCATCAACACGGAGTTTAGCAAGAGCATGACTGGTAAGTTGACCCTACTTATTATCAAATTACATTTAATTGGACCTTGTCTCCTTCAAGTAGCAAATAGTAATAATAAAAAATTACGTATAAACATTCTACAAACTTTCTGAATTTGCCTATAGGCTCCATGTTCGTCCAGGCATCATTTTAAGTCCTCATCAGAACTAGCCAGAACTAGCCGCAACGCACAAGCCTTCACGGTGTGAAAGGTCCGACGCAAGACAGACGCAACGCTGACTCTACGCAAGCGCAACGCAAGCGTCTTGCGTTCTCAGTGTTAAAGCCGCTTAACCCGCGTTGCGTATGCGCTACGTCGTTCTTTTAACACTGCGAGGGCTCTTGCGCTCTCTCCGCGTGAAAATGAAATTGCTAGTTCTGACGAGGGCATAGGCTAAAGCAAATTTATGTAGGATATAGTATTACAGAGTAGCGTTTAACTCATAAAAGGTAACTTTCACAGCGCGTGCGCCGAATTTAACCTTTACGTCACACATAATCGCACTAATATATATATATTCAGTATTCTCATCATTTCAAAATAATCATAATAGCGTACAATCCATAAAATATGCGACTAGCCTCTGTAAAGCTCATCTAAAATATTACTCAATGTAAACTCTTTCGGCATATAAATTGTCAGGGAAAGCGTTTAGAATCAGGAAAGAAAGTTCAGCCTAGTTTGTGTACCATAATAGCTCTAGAGGTGTAACAGTTTATTTGTGAAGTGAAGCATGTATTTAATCTTGCATGGCCTTTTGGCTAATAAGCAAACATTAATATTATTATTTAGGTTGAGTACTATTAGTGGCTGGGGGTTGGATATTTGACCTTACAACTTTACGGATTTTATTTGTCGAAGAAAGATAGCTCCTACAGTAGAAAGTACTTGACATATTACTCTGTCTCCAGTTCCATCCGGGCAAGTACTTTTAGCTTCCCAAGACATGGATACTCGACAAGTCTAGCACTAACACCGGCTGTAGGCTCGATTCCTCGACCGGTCGAGCACTTCTAGCATTTGAGGTATTAATTCCCGGTCCGCGAACGATACACACTGCCAACAGACTCTGTCCTATCTAACGTTAGTTCCAGCAATATTTCCAGTAGTACAGACAGAAAACCAAATTGCTTACCGAGCAGACAAAACGCACTTTTGCCGATTCAAGTATCGGTCTGAAGCCTTCGTTTCTTAGGGCCATCAGCAACTCCGCGTCCTGGTGGTAAAATAGGGCCCACGGACCCACCGGTGTGCGCAGTTTCGAAAATACTCTTTCAAAGCCTTCGAGACTGAAAATAAAATAATCCCTTCAGCACAGATCTTACTAGGAATGATCACAATGATTCACAATATTAGTTGCGTTTTTGCAGATCTGATACCACGGTAACTGGATCTGCGTTTTGTTGTTTTGCAGTTACCGTGGTATGTGATACTATGGGTGCTTTGCAAAAGCGACAATTGCCGAATTATCGCTTTTCCACATAAATAAGTGCCAAACTTCTTTCCCACCAATTTCACAAAATCCTAGGCTCTATTGTTGGTGATGATGAAAGTGAGTTGACTTTCAGATACTACGATGGTATTTTGGAGACCGGACTAGTATTAAGAAGTCAACGTTTCAGTAGGGATTAAACACGCAGAACGTTTTAACCAGAGGTAAGACCTCGGCCACCCACAGGTTCATTCTCAAGAAAATTCGTTGCAGTCTCGGCCCAATTACAATTTTTGGCCGGTCAAACAGGGTCTCATCAAACAACCATAAAGATGAAAAGATATGCCTAAAAAGATGGGCTTTGCCTTAGCTCTGATCAGATCCAAGATTGTACAGAGAATACAGTAGGGTCATATAAAGATGTGAACGGGACAGATGGGTAACTTACTGGTCAATAGCATCAACTGGGGCAGATGGCACCTGCAGCCGCATCGGGGAAGATCTCAAAGATGAGATCCCCGAGTCGGCTGAGGAAGAGCTTGATAAGCGACGAGGTCGTCCATCAATGTTTGTCGCATCTTTGCAGCCGCTACAGTTCTCAACTTCACAGGGGCCAATAAAATCCATCCCTGGAAACTAAATAGGGTGAGCTATCTACAATAAAATAATAATTTATTTAAAAAAAATGCCCCTGTCTACTCCAGACTATCTGACTGGACTAGATGATGTGTCTGCTAGCAGAACAGATCAGGGACGGTTGACGGCTCGTTCAATCGTATGTTCCGGTTGAATTTTTGAATTCCATTCAAATTTTCTCTATTTTGAGCCACACAGAAGTGCAAAATTCAAATTTTTGTCCTGTGAAGCTGAAGTTGATTTCTTTATATTATCATTAATTTATGCTGGTACAAGACGCACAAATAAGGAAAAGAAACTACAAAAAAAAGTTTAGACTTAATGGACCAGTCGTGTACCTATAATGTGAATACCTATTATGCCAACGCAACCTACTTTCGAAATCGCGTTCCATCCAGGTGCAAGCTGGTAGTTATACGGTATGACAAGTTGAGTGACCCTGTCACAGTGAACAAAACCAAAAGTGTCGATGGGATCCCAAAAATCTAACATTTGATCCAGACAATTGGGTCTTGTCTTCGCCAGGCTAACCTTCAGAGAAAACCAAGTTCAGATATACCTCTATAAGCCATATCTGTTTTGACGATACTGACCGAAACTTCCTGCTTTACTTCTGCCAAATTTCCGGTTTCGACTATCGTGTTCAGCATGTCTTCTTACCCCATTATCGACTATTCACATAAGCTATTTAAAAATATTTGGTTAGCCCCTTAATTTGAACCCACTCCCCCACCCCTAAATGTAGGGCTACACAGCCCATCTACGAACTTGACCTTACCCTTTACACAAAGAATCTACCAAGTTTCATCAAAATATCGCATTCCCTTCGAGGGTTATCGTGCTGACAGACGGACGGACGGACAACTTTTGCGATGTCATCGGAAACAAAATAGGTGAACAAACTAGGAAAAGTCGGAAACCCCTCACCACCGAAGATGATTATGGTCTAACAGCCGATTGTCACTTACAAGTCCCTGACAGGTCTCACAATTGGGTTCCGCCTATTTTTTGTTTGAGTTTGTACTAATGTCGTCAACCCCTCAAAGACTTAATTCTAACTTACAGTGATGGACCAAAGAGACTAATTTTCTTACCTTCAGATTTATAGAGACCAAATAAAATGTGCACCAATTTGCCCCAGTTCCTAGCCCCTCATGAACCCCTTCTAGCAACCGATTCTTACTTGAAAGTCCATCTCCCCGTGATGGCACTGTCTAGGGATCCGTACTTTGTGTCCTACTGGCTACGGAACCGGTAGTTTTCACGGAAACCAAACCATATGAGCTACGATTCCGGGATCTGACGTCATTGACTAACGGAAACTTGTGTGTGCTGGCTCCCGTTCCGGTAGTCTCACGGAATTATGTACTCAGAAGCTAGGGAGCCGGTAGGAAATAGAGGAAACTGTATAATTGGAGCTTGTGTCTCGGCAGTGTCTACATGGAATATAGAACTCACGGAATAGTTTGGATGAGAGCTACGATGCCGGGATTTTCACTGACTTAGAGAAAAGAACATGCGACAAAAACCACTACCAGAACCCATATACTGAGAGCTAAAGTACCGGTAGCAGGAACTATTTGGTTGAAAACAGAGCAAAATAACTGGTTGAAATGACCAGCTCACGCGCATAAATGGCTACGGGCTAGGGTTCCGCTATTATTAAAAAAAAAAAATGTTGAACTCACGTACCCATGTCAGTCCATACTAGGAAACCGGGAGTGAATATTTTTAACTCACGGAACCCAATTACCGTGTGCTAGGATTCCGAGAACGAAAATCAAAATTACGAACTCACGGACACGTGTCACTATGGACTTCCGAGTCCGATATCGTATATCATCAGGTTACGGAACCCAGCTTCCATGGGCTAGTGTTCCGGTAGTGCGTGATTATACTTATTAATACTTCTCATGAGTTGATAATATTTGCTACCGGACTCTTAAGTCTATACTGAAAAGTCTCCGTGAGTTCGTTTTTTTTTGCAATACCGGAACCCTAGCGCATGGGAGTTGGATTCCGTGAGTTAAAAATATTCACTCCCGGTTTCTTAGTATGCACTGACATGGGTCCCTGAGTTCAAAAATTTTCTTTTTTTTGGCACTACCGGACACAGATGGCCCATAGCCATCTGTGTCCGTGAGCTGGTCATTTTTAACCAAATAGCTGTTGCTACCGGTACCTTAGCTCTCAATATATGGGTTCCGGTAGTGGATTTTTCCCCATGCTATTTTCTCTTAGTTAGTGAAAATCCCGGCATCCTAGCTCTCATCCAAACTATTCCGTGACCTCTATCCCATGTAGACATTACCGGAACACAAGGTCCAATTATATAGTTTCAGGTATCACCTACCGGCTCCCTAGCTTCTGAGTACACAATTCCGTGAGACCACCAGATGAGAAGCCGGTATGTGATTAAGTTTCCGTGAGCTATTTCCAGTTACTATCCGAGCGAGAGCCAGCACATACAAGTTTCCGTTAGTCAATGATGTCACATCCCGGAATCGTAGCTCTTATGGTCTGGTTTCCGTGAGAACTACCGGTTCCGTAGCCCGTAGGACATAAAGAACGGCTCCCGGTTCCCTAGACAGTGCCCCCCGTGACAGACATGGTACCAAATTGCTCTCAAGATAATACACCGGAAATAAATAATCGGATTAATAGGTACACCAACTACCAAACTTGCTAGCCCCCCATAGCCTAAGATGATTACAAGCCCCCTACATGTCTCACGATTGGGATCGGCCTATTTTTGGTTTCAGTGTGTACCTTAATACTGAAGTTGTCAACCCCTCTAAACTTACTAACTGTTGTATCTCATGAAGAAATTTGTGTACCAAAAAACGGATGAAATATGCTTTGATCAGCTCATGAAGATCTTTTTTGCCATAGGCCAACTTTCTAAATCACAACTTAGAAAGGAGCAAAGGACAAGCTCTAATTTCTTTGGCAGTGAGAGATCTATTAAAGTTTAAGATACCCATCTGACATCATTTCTCTTCCTCAATTCCAAGTGTAAGAAATGAAATGATAAACTCAGCTGAAGTCACGAACAGAAATGGGTAGAAACAATAGACTGCAGCACTTTCAGACCCCTGGGAAAATGACCCATTTTGACTATGTGAATTTTTCTATTTGTCACTCTAGGCTATGCAACTCCACTCCGCTTCACACACCGTAGGCTCCGAGGTAGGCTCTGGCTCATCTACAAGCAAAAACCATCCTTTTTGGCCCCAGGCAAGAGTTCTACGGAGCTTTCCAAAATGTAATGTCATTTTCATCAATCCGGTCAGAGGTCCACACTTTCCATAAAAACCGCACACGTTAGACCCTAACCATCTTCTAATCGCCGTTAGTCGATTATTATCGACAGTCGTAAATCGAATATTATCGCCGTTCCCCGAGAACTCCTCGGGGAATCGAAGGGAACGGCGAGAATAGAGGGAGTCACTCCACGCGGACTCCGCGTCCAGAAAACAGTGAGAACACGGGAAATGCTTCCAAAACGGATTTTGTTCGAAAAAAGATTATTCAGTTGACGAAATTAATCTGGATCCACTTTATTTTTGGTTTATTCAAATAATGTTTAAAAGTCTGGGTTTCAAAGCTTGGGCTCAAGGTATATTTATTTATTTTTGGGTTTGTTTATTCTGATTGTTTTTAGTTAATTTTATATTGCACCAACACCAGCAAAAACTGATTCCACTCCGAATCTGAAAGAGAGTCCTTTTGATGTCCCCAGGGACAAACAAAAACGCGGGGACTCCTCAAGTGGAGTCCTCGGGGAACAGCGAGAATACGCCTCTAGTAATAAGACGATATCGGACGATTACAGTAGAAAAGAACAAGAGCTATAAGCTCAATGGCACTTGCAAGCTTGTTAGCTTGAATTTAAGTTGCGATGGTCGGATCAGGGAACTGCCGATTTCTAAGCCAATCATGCCAAGTCTCTACAAGTTTCATTGTCCTAGCACGTCTGGAAGTACCTTAACTTCACAGATCCGGAATTCCCCCCCCCCCCCCTAAATCGCCCGCAGTGCCCGAATCCGGTCCGCTTCTGTCACCTATGTAAATAGAGATAGTGCTTGTTCTTCCACCTAGTTTCATTACGATCGCTCCACTCCAATCGTGTCACGAGGTTTCCGGTTGCCCTCCCCCCCACCGACCCCCTCCCACCTTCATCGGATCCGGTCCGGACTTGAAAAGGGATATCCGCGATATGTCGTCTTTCTACATATCAAGTTTCATTACAACCCGATCACCCGTTCGGAAGTTGTCCGTACGTCAAGATTCCGGATTCCCCCTCCCTCCACTCCCCCACGATAGTCGGATCGGGAACTTGACTATTTCCAGGTAATTCCGGTCGGATCACTGACTTGCCTGCCAAGTTTCATTGACCTAGCTCACCTGGAAGTAACTTAACTCTGTATCACCGGAATTCCGGAACCCCCCTCCAACTCACCCCACAGTGCACGAATCCGTTCCGGTTCTGTCAATGATGTACCTAGGGCTTGTCCGTGTTCCTCCCACGAAGTTTAGTCCCGATCGCTCCACTCTAAGCGTGTCACATGATTTCCGGTTCAACCCCACACAGCCCCCACATTAATCGAATTTGTTCCGGACCTGAAATGGACATTTCATTAAGATCTGATCACCCGTTCGAAAGTTATGCATGTCACTAAATTTCGGATTCCGGCTCCCCTCCCTCCCCCCACGATGTGCCATAAAACATGACAAAACCAAAGTGTTGCTCTCGCAACACAATTCTGAGGATATCAAAATACCGCACATTACCTTTCGAGTATTTATTCTCGATCCAGATCCCACTATGCAAAACTCGCTCAGATTCGACCTAATTTAACCTCCGAACCTGTCAAGAGCATCATACACAATCTTTGCTCTGTACACAATACAAACACATCTCTGCTTCCGTAGCTGAATAAGCACTGAAACATATTAAACTAATTAAGGTGGCCAATAGACACGGGTTGATGTGAAGGCTCGGAAGTGATTGGCTGTCTAAGGTTCAGCGATTAGGTTCGAGGTTCACGATTTTGCGGTCATCTAGCGAGTTCTATGAAATACAGAATTGAACAATTTACTGACAACAGATGCCAATTATTCACATCCAGTTGACGTATGTTTTGTTGCTGATTGGTGATTGCAATGTTCTCTATCTGATGAAAAAGATTTTGTTTAGATTTAGTTATTGTAGTTTCCTTTATAGATCTGCCCTTCTGAAAGCAGAAAAGAATCAGATTCTCCCTTTGCTTCTATCTCATAGCACAAGGGGCATAACTGTTACCTTAAGGACTGACAAATTACCAGCCAATTGGGGATCCAAGAAGACTAAGAAACCAATAAAGCATCAGATTTTGTACACAGAAATCATGAATAGTGTTGAAATTGAAGAAAAGTTGGCTCCACTTCGTGCTGCTGTTAAAGAGCAGGTAAGAATCGTCTGTCAGTTTCATCTTAAGATAAGAGACAGATTCACAGGGTTTTCAGTCATGATTCATCTCATGTCTTAAAACTATGGTAGAGGTAGGCCTATTTTCATTCAAACACTTTTTTAACTGTTCCACTTCCTTGGCTTTGTTACTTGCATATAAAAGAGAAAAATGGAAAAGAAAAATGACAAATTTGGGTACGGTCAAAAGTACGGCGGGAAAGATTGCGGCGGCAAAGGCAAATCAGTGAAGCTTAAGGCGGAGTCAGGCAGCACGAAGAGTGATGGCGAGCGAGTATTTAGTGACACTATAAACTTGTTGATTAAGGTTGATTCAGACCAGTCGAGCAAAATATCAGGTTCTGGTTCACCAGTCGTCATGCATGCTGCTCAGTTTTATCAGCTTTTGACTACGATGAATAGCATGCTGGCACGGCTTATGCCATCTGCAACACCAATAGCTTCGGCAGGACAGCAGAATGGAGCACAAGGCGTTTCTGGTCCGATGCCTAAACTGATGAAACTCAGCGAGGGCTGACTCTTTTCTCAGCATGTTTGAGTCACGTGCCACATTCCCGGAAATCGGTGGGCAACTCACCTGTATCCTGTGTTGTCTGGTCCGGCGCTGGAAGCCATGTCCAGTTCAAGCAGCAACACTTTTGGAGACTTATGATGCTGTTAAAGCGCTTATACTTGAGAAGTATTCCATTATGCTATGTTTATACTGCTCAGAGCGTATTTTACGCACATATTTGGGCTTGGAAAAGATCTCTAGCAATATGGACGTATTGAGAAATGGGTCCTGTTTGTTTATAAATATGTTTGAATTGCTAGAAATCTTTTCAAGCTCAAATACGTGCCTAAAATACACTCGGAATTTACACAGTGTGGAAACCCACAATTACGGAGGAGACGTACCACAGCAAGTTCCGGAAAGGCAGAAGAGAAGATAATAAAGCGAATTTCTAACTAATCAAACAGGTTTCCTGTTCCGAACGCCAATAATTCGTCAAACTTGGTTAAAACTTTTAATGATACATAATGACTGCGATCATGCAGACGTACACCTAGAACAAAAAGAAGTCGTTATCCCCTTGCTAGATCTATTGCGCTGGCACCTGACGCCAAATAGCACAGCAGCCTCAACAGAGTAAAACGACCCATGGATGACACAGCTCAACGCCATCATCAGAGCCGGACCGTGCGCTGCGGAGTTTTGGCAGCGATAGGAGAGCACATAACCGCCAGTCAAGGCCAAACGGCAGGCTCAGGCGGACACTGGGCAGACGCATCCGTGGAAACGGCAGAGATACGAGGTTGGCTGTAACGAGGGTAACGGCAAGTTCAGGAGACTACCAGACGGCCAGGTCAGAGGAAACCGCACGATCGGGTGATTACAAGAGTGGTCTAGACTGACGGTATCAGCTGACAGCGAACTATATGTATCTTGGTTATCCTGGCACAAATTCAATTAAATTTCTTTGATTTTGAATTTACCAAATTTCTTTTTGTTCAAACAGTGTTTACAACGGATATGTCAGCTTCGATTCTTCATCAGCGATATTTCGGCCCTTCTTGGCAAAGGTCCTCGTCAGGCTGTCAATCCTCTCGGTCAACGTCGGGTAATGTTTCCTTCCCCGACGTTGACCCAGAGGATTGACAGCCTGACGAGGACCCTTGCCAAGAAGGGCCGAAATATCACTGATGAAGAATCATAGCTGACGTATTCGTTGTTCCGTTTTCCATCTGAAGTCTTTTATCAGATGTCAGAGTTCCCGATTCAGCAAAATGCAGGACTAGGTTTGTCGCTATGGGGGTATGGGGAGCAGAGCGCTCTGTCAAAATAAACGAGCTAAGCTGGGCGATTGCAGAGCATGTGACCACAATAGTTGAGCTAAACTATTGGTTTAGCTCACAATCATGTGGCTCACTAAGGAAACTTAAATGGAAGGCTGGCAGTGCGCCCAGTAAAGTCAGCCTAACGCTAGTTCAGGGTCACCAAGCAACTTGGTAGACATCCAGCATGAACCACGGTTCGGAGCCTCGAACGTTTGAGATTCAAAAGAATTTCATTCTCAGTCAATATGTTTTGAGCTTGCAAGGTTGACAGAAAGAGGCAGGCTCTATTCGCTTGGATACAAGAGATTTTTTAGCCTCATTTTCGTCAGAATGTCACAGTTTGTCAGAACGAGAAGAATGATTGTTGGATTTGAGCTTCCGAGATCGACAAAAGGCAGTTATCAGACCACGAAGTTCATCCGGCAGTGCGAAGTTTTGAACCAAGTTGTAACACAATCTGTTGTGTACCAACATCTCTCGGTTTTAGTAAAATCAGGCTGATTTTGCTTGTTGGCGCGAGGGCTCAGAAATAAGTCGGTTTAGTCAATGAAAGAAGATCTAATAACGGCTTTATGATACCAACAATATAACGGCTTTATGATACCAACAATTCATTTGATGTCATTTTTTTCTTACAAATGCTGGATTTTCAGCCCAGCATTTTCAGCCCAACTTCCAGCAAAATGTCTCACTGTTTGGTGTGAACAAGGACAGACCTATGATAAGTGGTCGTTACTTACATTTGAGATCCGAAAAGACGTTCAGATCAGAAGTGATTGTACAAAATTTCGCCTGCAATACCTTTTGTAGTAGGCTATATTTAAGGGAAGGGCACGTAATTTCATTCCGGATTTTAGGCTTGGAATTTAGGGTCTTGTGCCGCATTAAAAGCTAGACTTTATTGGGGGAAGTAGTGTTTTACCCAAAATCTTTATAAAATTTTGCCAGCGGTGCTCATTTTCATTCTGTAAGTAACTGCTGCAGGCCAGGCTTCCTTTTATTACGAATGACATTCACCTTAACCTTGCAAATACGAGCTTTAATGTTTCTTTAAATTCGTACAGTTTCCCGCGTGCGGTGCTGTGTTTCTTGGCTATTGTTTATAACTTGTATGACTCTTAAGCGTTGCCGGACATCCGGCAGTCGTAGATTTTGAGGTAGTCACCTCCCATACCCAAACCCTTCAAACCGCACCTGAGCTTGGAGATACGACTACCGTACTTCAACTCTTGCAGTTATCACGAATTTAACGAAAGCCTGAAATGGGCGGCAGAGCGCCGGCAGCCTTGCCAGTTGCCACCCTCCGACGAGTTTTGGCCAGCGACGCCCCTGTACAGGATAATCCCAAAATTCGATCTCACAGTTCTTTCTGTCGTGGCAGGTATTCTTTTACTTTATAGGCCTAATTCTGGAGTAAGGAATAAGTACGTCTCTTGACGCGAAAACTAGCCTAGTTTTGTTTGCTGTACATTCAGAATAAATACCTACTTTGTATATACTTTACCCTGGATAGCTCCTATTTTTTCGCCAGACAGCTCTCTGGCTTAATAGGTGGTCTCGGGATCGCAAAATGGTACTCGCCTGCGGCGCATTTCGCAGTCTTCGGTATTTATAAGAAGGGTGCTTCATTTGGTTGACGTTTGAGACTTGGAATTTTGGGGGGTTGAACCACATTAAAAGCTAGAATTTGCATGGAAAGTAGTTAAATATTGCCAGAAAAAAGGCGGATTAAAAAATTCGGCTGCGGTGCTTTAATTTGCCATGAGTGCAGCAACGGAGTTTTTTTCGGCACATTTTCAAGTTCTGTTGGCTAAACTGGACGTCCTCTAAAAGTAAAAGGCTAGCGACGGCGTATCCCTACAAAAAAAGAAGTAAAAGAGCGCGAAAACGCGCCAAATGTTCCGTTTAGACTTGATTTTGTACATACTATGCAGCCTCTGGCTCAAGTGCCCCGATCGCAATTCCGTCTGTCGGTCTGTCCGTTTTTCTCTCACACTTTCTCGAGTTAGGGTACTTCCAGATGTGCTAGGAGGATGAAACTTGGCAGGCGCATCAGGGACCCGATCAAACTAACCTGGAAATAATCAGTTTCCCGATCCGACCATCTAGGGGGGAGTGGCGGACGGGGAAATCTGGATAATTGAGGGCAGTCTGTCACACTTTTTCGGGTTAGGGTACTTCCAGATGTGCTAGGACGATGAAACTTGGCAGGCACATCAGAGACCCGACCAAACTAACTTGGAAATACTCATTTTCCCGATCCGACCATCTGGGGGGGGGGTGTAGTGGGGGGCTGGGGAATCCGGAAAATTGAGTAGTGTGTTACTTTCGAACGGCTGATCTGATTGGAATGAAACTTAATAACCGAATAGATGATATATCTGAT
Source organism: Branchinecta sandiegonensis (assembly GCA_030848855.1). NCBI lineage: Eukaryota > Metazoa > Arthropoda > Branchiopoda > Anostraca > Branchinectidae > Branchinecta > Branchinecta sandiegonensis. Next base: position 15,030,318 of record JAUPMV010000003.1, on the reverse strand, counting down.
GTCCCATTTGAAGTCCGGACCGGATTCGAAAGCTATGGGGGAGTTCGGGGGGGGGGGGGGCGGAAGTCTCGAGAAACGGTTGGAATGGAGTGAAACTTGCTGGGAAGAACAAGCATCTGTTCTAGATAAATCGTTTACACAATTGGACTGGATCCGGACACTTGGGAGGGGGGTTTCCCAGAATTCCGGCGATTGTGGTTTTGGAGATTTTTGTGACAAAACTTTGCAGGCATATCAGGGACCCGATCAAAGCGACTTGGAATTAAAAACTTTCTCGATCCGACAATCGTGGAGGGATAGGGGGAATCCGGAATATTGAGTCATGCGTAACTTTGGAACGGGTGATCGGATTCGAGTGAAGTTTAATAATTGAACAGAGGACATGTCTCTGGTGATCTTTTTCATGTCCGGACCGGATCCGACAAATATAGGGGAGGGGGGGGGGGGGGGCGGAAAATATGTTACCGGCTTAGACTGGAGAGGTCAGGATGGAACTTTGTGGGAATAATAAACAGATGCACTGGATAAGTCATTTATAGAACCGGATTGGTTCCGGGCACTGTGGGGGGAGTTGGAGGGGGGGGGGGGTCCGGAATTCTGTTGATCGCGACTTCAGGTACTTCCAATGTGCTAGGACGATGAAACTTGGCTATTTAATCCAGATTAAAAGCTAGAACTGTGTATGGGAAGCAGTTGGGTTTTGCAGGAACAAAACATACAAATTTCAAAAATTTCGCCTCCGGCGCTCAGTTAAAATTTTGTCTTGAGTAGGCTACAGCAGTTGGAAGCTGCCGAAATCGTACCAGCATTATACTGTCCAAGTAATTTTCGCAAATGCCTAGTAGCTGTTTAATCATCTTCTGCGCTGTATCTTACTCTTTTGTACTTAATCATTTGCATTTTCGTATTTAGTATTTGTAGTTTTTTGTGTTTAGTAATTTAAAGGTTGAAGTGTCAGTTTCTAGAATTCGGTAAAATTCTTAGCCCTGTATCCTACCTCCCCCCCACGAAATGCACTTGCGACGCCACTGCTCATCAAACATCCTGTTACCAATCAAAATGACGTTCTGTTTCAGCTCTAATCGAGAGCATAGCGCCTCCTCGTTGCCGTATTGTCACCACATGTCTTCTTTATGTTTTATTTTGAAATAAATCTTTTTCATCCCTTCAAGGCTCTATATCCTTGAAATAATTTGTTTGGAATGTTGACTTATCGGCATCTCTGAGACGATATACGGTTGAGCGCTTGCTCTTTTTTTTAAATCACAGTGCGAATCACAATTCACAGTTAATTGTGAATTGGTTGGTTTCACTTCTGCAATTCGTCAGTGAATTATGCAAGCTAAATGCTGTAAATATGTTTATGCACGACCTTGATTCTTAGGTCAAAGCCCTTTCCCAGTAGTATTTTCGTACAGTTTGAAACTGGCTGAGAGTTCCGAAGGTTGAAAGAATCTAGGTGTAAGAATTTTTCGAATGTGGAGGGATTTTTTTCATCTCTCAGGAAATCTTTGTATTTGACGCCTCTACCCAGTCGGATTTCTACCCTGAAACTTTCCGATTTTGATTTTCCAGCTCCATCACCTTTACCGACGTTATTTTTCTTTGCTCCAGAGATACAGCTGTTTGTTAAAAATATGTAGGCATAGATCTCTTACTGACAATAAAATAATTCCTGCCATTGGAAACTGTAACACCCGCCCTGCGTTATGCTGTGGCTGCAACCCCTATGTTACTCGGATAGTTTTATGAGCCGTCATTCGCTTCTCCCCAAATCTCGCAAAATTGGCACATTGACATTTACACGTTCCATTGAAATTTCGCACCCTCCGTTGAAAATTGATGTTTCTGGTCTAGTATTGTGCGATTTTATGTCATTTTTTCCAATCAGGATCGTCCGCTTCAAAGCCGTTCCCTACATAGTATTACTTTGTTCCAGTTAGCAGCTTAGGGCCGATGATTCCTAGCCAGCTGCTTTGTTCTTAGGCCTTCCCTTTTTTTTTGTTATTTTAATTTTGTATGGCGTTCATAGTACGGTCACCGCATTCGTTTGTTTTGAATGGATCTTGGCCTTTGTTTTTTCACGGATATTTTTGCTGTGTGCTATGATGTTTTTCTGGGGCCATAAACAATCTGAAACTTAATAGAGCTTTTGGGTTTTCTTGAGTAGATACTTTTATAGATATTCATACGCAAATAATTTAAAAATGTACCCGAGCGAAGCGATGCCCTGTCATGGTCTCCAACTTGTTTACATTATCATGACATGATAGGTCGAGTGCGCATATGCTCAGTACAGGACCTATCGATTATCGATTTATAGCCCCTATAAGCCGTAAGTTCTGGCATTCGCGTCGTATTTAGGGTGGAGTCACTGAGCTAGGGGGATACTTGCAGCTAAAGTCCTAAGCTATTTTGGGATCCCAAAACGTAAATGGAGGGATACCTATGACATCGTAAAAGTTGTCCGTCTGTCTGTCTGTCTGTCTGTGAGCACGACGACTCTCGAAGGGAATGAGATATTTTGATGGAACTTGGTGTTCTTTGGGTCAAGGGTTAAGGTGAAGTTCGTAGATGGGCTTTGTAGCCCTACATTTAGGGGTGGGGGTTCAACTTAAGGGACAAACAAAATATTTTTAAACAGCTAGTGTCATAGCCGATTATGGTGTACAAAGACATGCTGAAGACGATGATGAAAACCATTTTCTCGCCGGACAAGTAGTTCGTCCGGAATCCGGCAAAAACCGGAAAGTTGGTTAAAAGTAAAAGTTTCATTTGAAGTTGATTAAATGTTCCATTTAGGGGTAAGAAGACATGCTGAACACTTACATGAAAAGCATTTTCTACTCGGACAACTATTTCGCCTTCGCCTGAACTTGGTTTTCTCTGATGATTAGCCTGGCGAAGACTGGGTCTGGCGAAGACAAGACCCAATTATCTGGATCAAATATTATATTTTTGGGATCCCATCGAAACCTTTGATCTTTTTGTTTCTGGCGATGCGTCTTTGGCTAACAGCGAAAACATTATTTTATTTATTCATTAACAATCTTGAACACTAGCTGATTTTACGTCACAAATACGCCACATCAGAGGTGTTACTAGCCAAAAAAATTTTTGGGGGGGGGAGGCCAAGGAATTTACCGATTGGCTGGTAATTTTTACCGACTGTTTTTGCAGAAAAAACGACTGTTTTCAAGAAAAAACGACTGATTTTCAGAAAAAACGACTGTTTTCAAGAAAAATCGACTGATTTTCAGAAAAATTGATTGTTTTAATGAAAAAATCAACTGTTTTGGCGAAAAATCGCGGCACTTCGCGCCGACTCGGTTATTTTTACCGACTGGCCGACAACACTGGGGGGGCGTCTCCCTCCCCCCCCGGTCGTGACACCCCTCTGCTACATATAATAGATGGTCCAGCATAAATTGCTGATTCACAAGGGTTCCAGTTTACATCAACAAATACGATTGCAGAAGGTCAAGCATAGCTGCTTACGCATCTAAACAAAACAAAAAACCTAGTTGTCAAACTACCACTATTACCGCATAAGTTATATATACAGTTCGTAAGTTTTGTTTTAAAAAATACAATAAATAAACAAAAGATGCAGCCTAAATGTGCGTTTTGCGATGGTTTATGAGACTAATAGTTAAACAGCTTTGCAAAAGACGGTACAATCCTATTGCCGTGTCTTATATGAATGCATTGGACAGGTTGCAGTTTCGGTATCGGCTCCGCAACTAGTCTTGGGTCTTAAGTTGTAAAATGAGGGGAGAAGATATTACGAAGGACTGGGTGGTTTAGTGTTTTTAGACCAAATTTTACCAATTTTTTTTCCTGCCGGCTCTCTGGTGTACTCAAATAAATGTTTTAAGAAGTTAATGGGAACTTTGGAAGATTTAGATGCAACAAGTCTCCTCTGAATTGGATTCTCTGAAACGAATAAGCCCAGAGTGCCAAGCAGGGTAACCGCATTCTCAATTAGGACGGATAAACGAAAAATAAATTTTAAGAAGATGTCCAGTTTATACACCAAAACGAGAAAGTAACTTAAGGGAACGGATGGCCATGTTCCCTCGTTTCAGCATTGATTTTTTTTTATTTTTGCCACTTAAGATCTGTCGTTAAGTGGACATCAAGGAGTTTAATTTCATCAACTTGTTGGATTTGAAATAGGGGTGGATAAAACTCAGGTCTGCGTAACAAAAACGGATAAGTTCGAAAGACTCATTTATCCGTATTCACAACCATACAATCGGCTGCAGCTTCATCACATAGGTCGTCGATTATAACTTTTGCGGAACTCAGACAATTCTTGAAGCAAACATCTAAAACAGACAAGTCGTCGACATACTTCCAACGGTCGGAACACGTTACGCAGCGGAATGTAGTCGTTCACAAATAATTACTTAAAATACTCAAGGTTTAAATCTGTATTAGTTTCAGTTTCAGTTTATTCATAAAAATAAAAACACCATTAACTCTTTATGGCCCCAACAAGGCTGGCAATGGGCGGGGCTCTGATCTGACATGACATACAATTCTTGAAGCAAACATCTAAAACGGACAAGTCGTCTACATACTTCCAACGATCAGAACACGTTCCGCAGCGGAATATAGTCGTTAACAAATAATTTGCGAATTTCTGTCCGTCCGTCCGTCGGTCGGTCCGGGTTGTGCTAGTTTGGACACTTCTACATAAGCTAGGACGATGAAACTTGGCAGGCATATCGGGGACCGCAAAAGATTAAGTTGGAAATAGTCATTTCCCCGGTCCGAGCATCGTGGGGGGAGTGGAGGGAGGGAGAATCCGGAATATCCAGGTATATATAACTTTTAAACGGGTTGTCGGATCTTAATGAAACTTGAGGAAAGACCTTGTGTCTCAGACGACCCACTTCAAATCCGAACCGGATCCGTGACTTTGGAAGGAGTTGGAGGGGGGGGGGGGAGCCGTATATCTCGGGAAACGCTTAGAGTGGAGGGATCGGGATGAAACTTGGCGGGAAGAACAAGCACAAGTCCTAGATAGATCATTGACATAACCGGACCGGATTTGGGGACTGTGGGGGAAGTGGGAAGGGGGGGGGGGGGTTCTGGTGATCCAGCGAGTTCGGTACTTCCTGATGTAATAGGATGATGAAACTCGGCTGGACTATGAGGGATCCGAATAGCCCGACTTGAGAATAGTCGTTTGCACGATCAGAACATCGCGGGGGAAGTGGAGGGATGGGGAATCCGGAATCTAGTGGCATTTATAACTTTTGAACGGGCGGTCGGATTTGAATGAAACTTGGCAAGTGGAAAGAACTATTGTCTCAGATGTTCCATCTCAAGTCCGGACCGGATCCGATACTTGGGGGGGTGGGGGTCGGAAGGGGGCACCGGAACTTTTGTGAAACGCTTACTGTCGAGGGATCGGGATGGAATTTGGTGGGAAGAACAAGCATAAGCATTATATACCTTCTTGACAGAACCAGATTCTATCGGGGCTCTTTGGGGGGAGTTAGAGGCGGTTTACCGGAATTCTGGTGATCGCGAGACAGGATATTTCGAGATGTGCTAAGGACGATAAAACAATGCTCAAATTTACTTTCTCGTTTCTCACACCACCTACTCGCAAAAAGTGCCATATGAGCTCGTAGCTCTTGTTATTTTAGCAATCATAGTTCTGTTCTCAGTTCCATTGCGCTTTAACCTTATTGGGAGTTACTGTATATGATTAATATGTCATTAATACGTCGTTTGGTTATATTTATAGATAATATAATGCACCATAAAAAGGCTTCCGTTTCTACATCTCGTGAAAAAAATGGGACTAATACTGAGTAGAGTTTAAAATCTAACTACAATACACTTGAAGCTCTTGATCCGTTGAGATTCGTTTCACCCTATCTACTTTTTAAAAGTATATCTTTTTTCAGAAGTGAGTGAAGTCGTAGGGGGTAGTAAATGAATAATTTTTATTTTTAGGGAGACATAGTCCGTCAGTTGAAAGAGGCGGGTGCTCCAGAGCTTGACCTGAAGAAAGCAGTTGCTGAGCTAAAGGCTCGTAAAAAAGTGTTAGAGGATAAGGAACTTGCATTGACACCTGTTGAGGCCAAATTCGATAGAAACCTGCTTGAAGATCTGCTAAAGAGAAGATTCTTCTATGACCAGTCTTTTGCAATTTATGGAGGTATGTATGTACTATGGGTCATGAGCCTGTGCGTGGAAGCTCATATGTCACTTGCATGTGACCGGTTCCGGTGAGGATCTATGAATGTTTTAGCTGCGGCATGCTTTTGCCTACTAATAAAATTTGTCCGAATCACCCGTTCGGAACACCCCAAGTTTCCTGATTCCGTAACATGAAAATTTTCGTTGAATCGGTTTGCGTCCCGACGCACCTGTCAGGTTTCATCCTCCTACACTCAAAAAAATATACTGAACTGAGTTGCGTTTTATTTGAAATTCATAGTACAGCGGGAGCAGACGGCGAACTGTAAGTTGCCGTTTTATTCCTGGCGGACTACGTCAGAAGGTACGCTGAACTGTTACCTGCCTCACCCAGCGTAAAAACTAGCGGGTCCGCTGGCACTCAGCGGGCGGCACGCTGACAAATAAAACGACTTTAGGCACCCCGCGCCTTCCCAGCGTACGGCCCGCTGGCGAATAAAACGACAACGAACAGTCCGCTGTACTATGAACTTCAAATAAAACGCAACTCTGGACGGACACATTACAGGCCACATACCGGAAGGTCATCCATGGGAGATTTTCCACTACCTATAGCATGTAGGTTTGAAAGCAAGTTTTCCTGAACCGTCTGCATTCGATCAGTCATGAATCGAGTCTGGTCCGCTTGTAACTCGAAATGGTACGTCACTTGTATAAACGAATAGGCAGATGTCGAAATAATAATGATAATAGATTTATTGCCCATCATAATGCACAAACGTACAAAAAGACGGAGTAATTAAATGAAGAAGAAGAAAAAGAACAAGAAAAAAAAGAACATTACTATCAACAGAAATAACGGAAAGAACACAAGAAACTTAAAAAGAAAAATTAAAAAATTAAAGCAGGTTTGAAGATAGGCAAAGAATGGTGGAAAAAGTAGATTCCCAACATCCAGTGAAAAAATCAGGTGCATGTTCTTTGGAGATGACTAGCTACCGTTATCTGGACCCAATCTCATTTTAGGTATTACTGGACAGTTTGACTTCGGCCCGATGGGCTGTGCCATGAAAGCCAACCTTTTAAACTCCTGGAGAAGTCACTTCATCCTTGAGGAACAGATGCTAGAGGTAGACTGTTCCATTCTGACACCAGAGACAGTCCTAAAGTAAGTTTTTTCGAGACTCTAGAAAAGATTTCCCTTCAGAAAGATCTGTCTGGCTTAAAAAGGAACTGTTTAAACGCCGGGAGAGCGAACTCTTCTTGAGTACTTCTGATCAAAAGAATTTCGAATTTCATACAGAATCAACTCAGAGCTCCAATTCCTATCCGTGATTTACACAGTGATGAAACACCAGTTAAGAACCAGAACGTCCAGTTTTAAAGCATATTCAGAAAGAAAAGCCAAATAAATTTGACTGACTTGGACCAAGAACTTTCGAAGTTCTCCTCGGCAGTTACGCTTGCCTTTTTTTTTGTTTATATATGTTGATTTATTATGTTGAAGTTGGAATCAGTTAGTCGGCACGCGCCGTGAGTATGATTTTTAATGAATAAACGATTTGATTTGAAATAGTACTGTTTTGCTTTTCGACTGTTAGACTGCACAAAAATGTCGTTTTTAACATTTTTGCGGCCAATTTGGAAGTTACATAATTCGCGGTTGACGACCCCTTCTTACTTCGTTCCAAACTCGCTCCACGCGTTGCACTACTTTCACGAGAGGATTCTCGTCACGGAATTCGATTTTATGCCTCCGTCTTTTTCGTACGGATTTCCGGTTGTTCAGAGTTTCCTCAGCCAGAAAGTGTAATGAGCGATTTCGCACAAACCTGTCAACTTCTCCGGATTTCTCTTGGTCACCCATTTGAATTGGTTAGACTTTGGCTTGTCTTACAGGGTCACGCTGCTAACCCTCGCTACAAAACAAACGGTCGGCACCTCTGAGCAGTCTACCACAAATCCCTGATTTTTGGAGACCCTATGCCAAACGCTGGGTACATCTAGCATTTGGCATAGCCTATGCCTAACGCTGGATACCCTATGCCAAACGCTGGACACCTAACCCTGACCTACCTCAATATAAAGGAGTTCTGATTGGTTGATTTTTTAGCTTCACTCAAATCATCAATATTTTAATGGGTTACAGTATCCAGCAGCTGGCATAGTGTATCCAGCGTTAGGCATAGGGTATGCCAAATGCTAGACATATCCAGCGTTCGGCATAGGGTATCCAAAAATCAGGGGTTTGTGGTTGACTGCCTCTGAGACTCGAACATGCGCCCCTGCGCTTACGAGTCTTGTGTGCTAGAGCCAGGTGGGAACTTTCTTGGAGTTTGCTTATCATGTCCCAATGCACTGTTGCGACAAACGAATGTTCCTAAGTAGTATTAATATAGTAATTGCGTATCCCTTTCCTAAGTAGCATTAATATAGTAATTGCGTATCCCTCTCAGGTCGTCAGGGCACGTCGAAAGATTCGCTGATTTGATGGTGAAGGACATGAAAACTGGAGAATGCTTCCGACTTGATCATCTGATCAAGGCCCACCTTGAGAAAGTTAAATCAGAGAAGAAGACCTCATCGGAAACAAAGGCTGAATGTGATGATATCATGATTAAGGTGATTTTCTTAAGCCACTCGCGACGGGTTTCGTACTCGCTTATTTTATTCATACCCGCTGACCCGGAATAAGTACGGGGAATTGGACCGACGCGTACGATACCATATTTGGCAAGTTAAGTTCCCTTAGGATTTCAGGGTATGAACTCGGCAGATGACATTAACTAACTAGCAGCAATTCTCCTGTAAGAGTCCAGATTACGCTGTTCAAATAAGGCTGTTACGCCTCTTACCTCATAAGAAATCGAGTTCACAACATCAATCATCACAACATTGACAAAATCAAAATTGTTAGAAGTCGACCAGAACGAGTGGTAAGTTCTAGGGCTCCCTAAGCTCTGTCCCGTACCTACAAATCACGCTATATATTCAAAAAGTTTTATTCCTAAGTACGTGAAATATTTTAACGAAGCGTGTTTTTTTTTAAGCTCTTGATATAAGATACTTATATTGTAATTTGTTCTGTTTGTTTAACAATAATCGCAAATTTAGTTTATAACCACGATAGTCGATTTTTACAAAAACTTTCTATCGATCATCTATCTATCTAACTTAACTACAAATTTAGAATCATCTCGTAAAATCGTCAAATACCCTTCATTGAACACCGACTTCGCCAGTTTCACCTGCCTTTGTAAGGACAGCTGTCCACCCAAGGCTGTCAGCAGGCACATGCATACCCGTTGAGAGGGCCGAGTGCCGAGGAGTGGAAGCGCCTTGCTAAGTTAGCTGGCACTGGCATATAGGCTTAGTAGCCCAGTCGTCCTTATTCTGTTCGCAAGTTTAAATAACTGATGAAATAAGTACTGTATCTGATTAAATGTGGTGAAGGCCCCTATGGACTTGAGCCCTTGTGAACTATCTACCAACACGTTTTTGTTCTACAAGAAAATAACGGAGCGAAGACAGATCATCAAGAGACCATGTTTAGCCTTCGTCAAGAAATGAAAGGTCTCAGCCAAGAATGAGTCAAAGTGCTCGAACGAGATAGATTCTTTTACTATGGTAGAAATTAGACGGAAAAGTTAGCCGAACATAATAATAATCAGAGAACCTGGTCTTGGTGATGCAGACGTCGGGTAAATATTAAATACAGCCTACTGTTTGGTATTCTCGAAAACTCTACTCGTGGACATGTGCACTACGGTGGGGAACCGTTAGGAATTCGCAACACAATGCCTCACATGAAGCTTCGTTTCTGTAGGCGTCGTGCTCGCTCGCTAGTCGGATAATATTGAAGTGAGTTGAGTGATGGCCGTTAGACCGCATAACCATCGTGTCTGAGACAGTTTAAGAAAGCTTGAATGTACTTTCCTTTTAATATCAACTCAAGGTTGTTTATTCTTGTCATTGTGTCCCTTAAAGCAGTGGTTCCTAACCGGTGGTACTCGTACCCAAAGGGGTACGCGTACCAAAATCGGTATAGTCTGTAGCTTCAGCATCTCGCCTCACTCATTTTGATTGCCAAAAGCCTCATACCTCCCCCAGAGGCAATCACTAGCCAAATTTGTTTTTTGGGGGCAAGGTATTATTACTGACTGGCGGGTCATTTTTACCGTCTGTTTAAAAAAACTGTTTTTACAAAAAATCGAGGCGCTTCGCGCCTACTCGTTTCTTTTTAACCGTCTCACCGACCACTTTGGGGGAAGGGGTGTTCCCAACCTGCGTGACGGCTCTGATTACAAGCCCTAGTGAAAGTCAATGAAATAATGTTGATTCCAAAACAGCTACACTGTAAAAAAAAAATCTTGCAGTATTTGCTACTGGGATTAATCTTGTCTTTATTGAGATATGATTATCCCTAATTTGGATTAATTTTATCGAGAATGTTATCCCAATAGAGATAAGATTAATCCCAGTAGCAAATACTGCATCCTTATTCGGAGAAACTTTTTACAGTGTAGTCTACTGCCGTAAAATCTGTTCCTGTGTCAAACAATACTGTTTCAGGAGGAATCCAAGACATTGCAAGGAATCCAAGATATTGTCATTCAGGTTGCGAATTAAGCTAACGAAAATGTTTGCGATGCATTTTGATGAAAGCACGGAGAACATCAAAACCAAACACAGAAATAGGCTGACTGAAAAAAGTATTGCCGCTAATGACGTCGAGCCGAGATTTGACGAAATTTTAACTACAAAGCAGCCTCAAGTGTCTCATTGACTTTGTATATTTCTACATATATTCCTTATCATTTATGATAATATCGTCTTTTTCACGTTCTGAAAACGGAGATACGCAACCTGTTCGAACCTTGATTAGGGGTACGCGGTACAGAAAAGGTTGGGAACCATTGCCTTAAAGGGTGCCTGTTGCAAAGAAAACTACATCTTCCTGTAGGACAATATATGGCTCATGATCATTCATTCAGTCATTCATTCATATTACAATGAATTCTGTGGAAAGATGTGACCCAAAATGAGAAAGAGCAGTGTCGTTGAAACAAAGTATTGTGTGTGCTTTTGGTGTTTGTAATGGTAATAATTGTGAGTAAATTAACATCTTCGTATTTCATAGCGTCTATTTCTTATGAGAAACCAATTTCTGAGAGGAGAGGGGGGTATTTTTGAAATAAGTTAAGGTGGTAGTTTGTCGAGACTTTATCCTCTTTTTTCAGCTTGATGGTATGACCAAGGATGAGATGTCTGCGGTTATGAAGAAGTTCAACATGAAGTCACCACTAACCAACAATGATCTCACAGAGCCAATCGAGTTTAACTTGATGTTCGAAACATTCATCGGTCCATCAGGGGCAGTTAGAGGGTGAGTCGTTGTCTAATCTATCCAATCATCTATCACACTTGTAGTGGTAAACTATTTTGATAAAACTTTCAGTTTCCCTGTGCGAATAAACGTTGGACCTGGGGGGGGGGGGGGGGGGGGTCTTCGGTTCTTGCCCGAAGCAGCTGACGTCACGCAATCTAGTAGTTAGTTAGATAGACCATCTCAAACGAATTGCTAAGCACGATGTTTTGCCGTGTCTGGGACCGGAATTAGACAAACTAGTCCGGAAACGCCGTGATTTCCATTCGTTTTCCCTCTGCCATACGACGATTTTCTGTCACTGGGTATCTCGAGCTCAGCATATCCCAGTATTTGAGCATAGGTATAAAAAGGGCTTAGTTTACTAGACGGCTGCAGGCAGCTAGAGTCTTTTTTTTAACCTTACACAATTAAACTCGTGAACAACCTTCGCTCGTCAGATCATTCAGGAGGAGTCCCCTCCTTACGCTATTCACTTTCCACCAGCCGCCTTCTGTTCCAAATGGTCCCCTTACTTATTAACCTAAAGAAGCGAAGTCTACCTTCTTCAAAGCCAGAGCCAAAACCGATTTCTCGCAGCGGCTTGATTTAGCGTCTTTTTCCTCGCCGCTCTCTACAGGATTAAGTCCTAAAGATGTTAACATGTCTTCAGCTTCCTTATTCTGTTGTTTATGGTTTTCGGATTCATTGCTCATTCGCAACGAAAACGGGCAGATATTGCATGAAGACCGAGGACAAAGTAGAAGTACAGTAGAGGTGTGCTCTTTTGAACGTTGTCAAACTTTGGACGGAGCCGAAGAATAAGATGAAATTGTGGAACATTCGTGAGCGCAAATAGTAGTTTGAGTAAAATAAAGTCAGGTCGAAGCCACACACTCTGAAACTTTGATAAGTTCTTCGTAAGTTCTCAAACACATCATTCATTTCATTTTATTCAATACTAAAAATCTGATTTTTATCAACATAACAGACATCAGCATAGTAAAAAACACGCACCCATACAAGAAAATGCTGCGGCCGCAAAAGCTAAGCTTGTACAGGCTTAAACACCATGATAGAGCTTTGAAGTGGCGCATTGATCAGCGCATAGTCAGTGAAAAAAATAAAAATAAACATGAAACATTGAACTCAAACTTACAGTGTCGGATGTGTTGCAACAGTTGTGCGTGACTTTCATCACCGTTCAGAATATCTCAACAGAAGAAACAGAAGAGTCAAAAATAAACAGGACTTCATTTTTCATTCATCTAAATGAAACTGAAACACTTGCCTCTTAGCAGGTATTAAGTTCTTAATTTATCATTCCCATATGTCTGTTTTAGAGGCGAAAAGCTAAACTAAGGTAGTCCAAAATCTAGAGAAGTGTTCAAAGAAGCATACCTTTGCGTTTGGGATAGAATATACAACGAAAGTATGCCGTATGCCAAGTGGTAGATATACCCAGCGTTTGTGGCAGACTAGGTTGAACCGGAATTCGTTGACAGAATTCCTGAATAAGTAGCAAAGCCTTTCTACGAACGTAGCTTCGCCACTCCTTCTGGCTATCAAAGTTTTCAGATATATTCAAACAATGCATAAAACGGATACGTCAGCTACGATGCTTTTGCAGCAACATAGCGAATTGCCAGAAATACCCCAGCGATTGGCACAGCGTATCCACGCGTATTTGCATAGCTGACGTATCCGTTTTATGCATTGTTGGAATATATGTTTTCCCGTCAGCTTGGGCTCAAGGAGTATTTAGTTTTCAGATATGGTAGCGCGCCTGAAGGCCGAGCCCTAGGGAATGCGTTATCTAATCACTGTTGTTTAGCTCTGGATCTGATAATCGAATCAGATCAAATCGTTTATTGACAAACCAACTTCGTAGCTTTCTTCATCAGAAGATGCTAAATTACGCTGGTCATACAGGAATAAAATAAAAATGTATTACACTAATTATTCACGTTGTTAAAAAAGGGCACAAACGAGTTCACGAGTTCCTTGAAGTTCGTGCTCTGACAGGCACTAGTTTGTTTTGCTGTCTTGTCATGCTATTTTTGGGAGCGTCAGGGGGGAGCAATGACCGATAGTTCTCATTTGCCAACAGTTTTTTTTTTTCAAAGTTTAGGATCATAGTTCTGTTGGATTTACGCGCTCATTAGTTGCTGGAATCTTTTTAGGCATGTGAGGAAGTGTCTGTGTTTGTTTCCGAGAGCCTAATCTGTTCGTGCTGAAACGACGCAGTGCAAAGTAAGATGCATGCGGATGTGGAAACTAAACTACACTGTAAAAAGTTTCTCCGAATAAGGATGCAGTATTTGCTACTGGGATTAATCTTATCTCTATTGGGACAAAATTAATCCGAATTAGGGGTAACCTTATCTCAATAAAGACAAGATTAATCCAGTAGCAAATAACGCAAGATTTTTTTTTTACAGTGTAGGAAATAAGATGGCAAATGCCAATCCTCTGACACCCCACGGCCTTTGTTCTCAGTCATCGCTGTCCATATTTTCTGCTCTTTCTACCAGAACTTTATAGTGCGCAAGTCTGATTGCTGCTTATTTTGCAGGTTCCTTCGGCCCGAAACAGCTCAGGGTATTTTTGTAAACTTCAAACGCCTTCTGGAGTTCAACCAGGGTAAACTGCCATTCGCTGCCGCGCAAATCGGAAATAGCTTCAGGAACGAAATTTCGCCACGGTCGGGCCTCATCCGAGTTAGGTGAGAACCTCTTTTCCTTAAAACTTTATTATTTCTTCTACTCCTCGCCTTGACAAGTTAATTGTTATTTGGAGCGTGTTCCACCCTTCGAATAATAGTAATTATTAGTTACTATTTCAGTTCCATCCTCACGAAAAGTTACTACGCTGACCGTTCCAACCTTCTCGAAATAGTAACTAATAGTAACTATTTCCTTACCATGCTCAGGAGCGTCGTAAGCGTGGTAACTACGCATCCTTGTAACGTGATTGGTCGGATTCGCCGGTGGCATGATATTCTCCTGGAAAATAGAAAAATCGTTCCAGCCTTAACGGCAAAAAGCCAGAATTCTTGACGCCATGCGTAGTAACTATGTTAAGTAGGGTGGAACACGCTCTTGATCGAATGAAAAGGAAACTGCGTAAGTTTGTTTGTATGTGAGGAATTGGAGTTATTGAAACCTCCGGTTGTTGGAGATCTCCATTTTGATTCAAATGCATAGTGAGCCAATGTGAAAGCTCACCGAAGGTTTGAAACGCCATATCTCGCCATCTGGTTGCCATTGGAAGAAAATAAAAATGTGTTATCTGTATCTTTATTATTTCTCCCCGTCTTTTGCGCATCGGTTTAAAAAATACTGTGTCTTTTGATAGCTCGCTGTGTTCAGGCTCAGGTTCATTTATTTATATACTTACTTCTACAAAAATACAAATATACACATATCCGACAGGGCGCAAAGCACGAGAAGGCCGGACCAAAGTCAACTAATAACTGATCGAACTACAAAAATTTCATGGAATTGCTGTTCTCTCCGACAGGGCGCAAAGCACGAGAAGGCCGGACCAAAGTCAACTAATAACTGATCTAACTACAAAAATGTCATGGAATTGCTGTTCTCAAAAAGTTATTTCTTTGTGTTTTTCTTCTGCTCCGTCAGTCGTGTTCGACGGATTCTAATTACAGTTAGTCAATGCATTCGTATCCGGTCACATAGGTTGATAGATAGATAGATGATACATAAAGCTTTTTATTCAACAAAAACCTCTCATGGCCTCGCAACGCCAAATTCGTTTGGTGATGTCATAGATATAATTCATGAGCATACAGATAGATCATAACAATCATAATCCAAGTACGCACGACAATTCAGTTGTCGAGGATTGACCCAAAACAAATTCAGTTCAACCAGATCTACTTTCAATCAATCAATCTTTATTATGCGAAAAACATTCCTTACGGTATTAACAAAAAACCGAATATTTGTTCTCTCGTCAAACATAGCTATATACAATTGCGCTTTTACATAGTCAAATATCCAGTAATTACACAAGTACAAGAATTGCAACAAACTAAAGCGCTAAACTTCAATAATTAACATTAAAAGTATGAAAAGAATTTAAAATTTCGCGTTGAAAAAACTCACAAAGGAGGGGACAAAACTTCTTTCGTACCGCTCATGAACTGCCCGAATGGGTTGGACCATAAGAAATGGTTGTGCTGCTATTCTCTGTGGCCTTATGCGGTCGGGTATGTGGGGAGGGGGAAGGATGTGCCGATGGTTGGGTCTTCCAGTAGTTGGTCACCAAACTTGGTAGAAAATTGGTGCCTATAGTTTGACAAAGATGCGAGACCAAACTCGTTTATACGGGAAATGTACGGGATTTTGGGGGATTTTGATACTATTAGTAAAGACCGGTACTGGATCCTCTCGAGGCGTTCCGACTGCTCCCGTGTTAAACCGAAATGCCATACCGGACAGCAGCGTTCAAGGGAAGGGCGAATGAACACAAGGTAAATGCGAAGGAGGTGGTGTTTCGGGGTGCCATGGCGGGAGAGCATTTTGAGAGACCTTATTCCCATATTTGCTCTTTTCAGCATAGATTGCACTTGCTTATCCCACTTAAGATCTGAAGTTATATGAACACCTAAAAGTTTGAGCTCCTCCACTCTGCTGTGATCAGGTAGGTCAGGTTGGAAAGTTGATTAGACTTGAGAAAAGATACAGTTAGAACTGCTGATTTGTCTTGGTTGACGGTCATTTGGTTGACTGAAGCTTCTTCACTAATGTCATTCATTATGGTGGCTGTACTGCTCCGGATATTTTTGTAACGGCGCTCTAAGACCGAAAGATCATCGACGAATTTCCAACGGTCGTCACAGGAGCCTGCGAGGTCATTGATCATGACCAGGAAAAGTAGTGGTCCGAGGATAGTGCCTTGGGGCAGACCATAGTAAATTGGTAGTGGGTCAGAAAAAACACTTCCGTACTTTGTTCTCTGGGACCTGTCAGAAAGGAAAGCTGCGATTAGTCGGACAAGGAAAGGATGGACACTAAGGTCATTTAAAATCTTCTTTAGCAGAGTATAATGGCAGATGAGGTCAAAAGCTTTTTTCAGATCAGTGGCTATAAGGTTGATCCAGTGATCTGGTTCATCCAGGTGGTTAAGGATGTTGTCAAGTAGACTGACCAGATAATACGTGCTCAGCTCAGCCCGGTGGTAATAACATCGACAAGCTCCATATTCTCTCGCGCTTCGCCCCTTTTCTTTTTTTTTCATGCTATGTTCTGACCGTTTTCTAGGGAGTTCACCATGGCGGAAATTGAGCACTTCGTCGATCCAGATAACAAGTCACATCCCAAATTCGCCGACATTCGTGGTCTGGATCTCCTTCTCTATTCTGCATGCGATCAAATGGACGGCAAGCCGCCGCAACTAGTCAAGCTTGGAGATGCTGTGGATGGAGTTAGTATTTCTAACATTTTTGGGAGGGGATGTTGGAGCCTTAAGCTAGACTCCAGACGACGGTGACCGTTCAGCCTGCCGGATTCCGGCCCGCTTGTTAGGTTCTCACGTTAGTGGCTGCCCTAGTCCCATATGTTCCCCGGCAGAACCCAACATGTGGCTCGAATACCGCAGTGTGTGGAAATATTAGCTTTAGTGATATCGTGAATCCGCTGTCCGCCTTTAAGCTGATGCCATTTGAGAGTGATTTTTGTCTTCATGCACATTTCATATCCGCTGATTCAAGGGCCACGTTTTTCGCAGTTTCTTGCGATGGCGATCAGTGAAGCGAAATGCAAAGGGCGAAACGGTATTCGCACCCAATAGGAGCTAGTCGTTACGACGATAATCTCAGAGAAGTTTTTTTTTTCTAATTCTTTGGCTGGTTGCTCAAGTAAAGAATTTTGGAATTGCGGGTGGAGTGCCATACCCACGTTGTTTTCCCAAAAGGTGATAAGCGAACTTTTTTTCGTGGTCTACAAATCATTTTCTCTTAGAGGAAACCAATAATTTGACAGAATTTTGGATAAACATGAATTTTTATTTGTATGGAATTCCTCTGAGCCTCTTGATACAGGCTCTGCTCTCCGCAGGAGACGGCCCGTCGTGCTTCCGATGATTGTCATTTAGCTTCCACAGCTCATTTAGGTAGGCTATCATTGCGGGCACGAAATAACCTTGGGTTACCAGCACTGAAATTCGCTTCATTGCCACTTGCCAGCCAGACGAATAGTTATAACGGAACGTCATTAACTCCCTAAGAGACGTTCCGGGACTCATCACTTAAGCAAAGCCGACACAGACTGATAACTACCAGCTCCGGTTTAAAGCAAGACCGTCAGTAGACCTTTATGTTTTCTCTATTCATTTAGTTTCGAACTAGAAATGGATTTGTTTTTGGATCCCAAAACGTAAGTGGAGGGATACCTATGACATCGCAAAAGTTGTCCGTCTGTCCGTCCGTCCGTCCGTCTGTAAGCACGATAACTCTCGAATGGAATGAGATATTTGATGAAACTTGGTGTGAGGATTTGTTGGGTCGGCGGACCAGTCGAGTTCGTAAATGGGCTTTGTAGCCCTACATTTAGGGGTGGGGGAGGGTGTTCAAATTAAGGGGCAAACAAAATATTTTGAAACAGCTAATGTGATAGTCGGTTATGGGGTAAGAAGACATTTTGTAATCGGACAAGTAGTTCGCCCGGAATCCGGCCAAAACCGGAAAGTTTGTTAAAAGTAAAAGTTTTATTTGAAGTTGATTAGATGTTCGATTTAGAGGTAGGAAGACATGCTGAAGACGATGGTGAAAACCATTTTCTCGACGGACAAGTAGTTCGCCCGGAATCCGGCCCAAACCGGAAAGTTTATTAAAATTAAAAGTTTTATTTGGAGTTGATCAGATGTCTGATTTAGGGCAAGAAGACATGCTGAACTTTTATGTGAAAACAATTTTCTACCCGGACATGTAATTCGCCCGGAATCCGGCCAAGACTGGAAAATTGTTAAAGTTAAAGTTTTATTTGTAGTTGATTAGATAACCGATTTAGGGGTAAGAAGAGATGTTGAATCCGTGTGTGACAATCATATTTTACCCGGGCATATAGTTCGACTGGAATCCGGTTGGAGTCGGAAAATTTGTCATAAGTTAAATTTTTATTTGAAGTTGATTAGATGTTCATTGTTGGGGAAAGAACATACCCTGAGTTCGTTTTTTGTTAGCCGATTTCGCATTCCAGCCGGGACAAATCAGCTAATGGTTCAGAAGGCGCTTCTTCAGAGAAAGAGCAGAAAAGCGACTAATTTCTAGAAAAGAGGGAAGCACTTCTCCAACGAACGACAGCGATAAATAATGCGGTGTAAGTACAGGTATAGAGCCGGGAGTTCCCAGTCCATCACCCATCTAAATACCAACTGATCCCGACGTTGGTATCGTCGGAGGAGAATGGGGATTTTTAGCGTGGAAAGATGGAAATTTCCACTACGACTGTCATTTACGTATGACTAGGAGCGTGTTCCACCCTTCTAACCAAATCACACCAAACAATCAACAACTTATCCAGCGGTGCCTCAAATTAACATAATGTCAAACTTCTCATCTGATAAGCGCACCAATCTGTAAAAGACAATTAGTTTTTAAGTATCGTTCCTAATATTACAATTAAATTATTTATTTATCTACATTATATATTAGATTTTTGGGATCCCATCGACACCTTTGGTCTTGTTCTTTCGGGCGTTACCGGGGGGAGTTGCCGGGCTTGTAAGGTAATGGAACCGAGACAGCTGGTTTGACCTCTCGTTTTCATAGTAAGCTAAGCATGTTCCCACAGTTACAACTTAGGTAAAGGGAACAGCCAGCTTTGGCCCAGCTGTCGGATTTTCATAACATTACGTTTCTGTAAAAACAGAATATGAACGTGGTTTGAACGTTAACGGAAATATTCTGTAACGGCTATAGATAGTATGTTATTTCTGTTTAAATTACACATACCACTTGTGTTTAAATGCTACGACACTCTTAACAGTGGCAGCTTTAGCCTCCAGACATCTCATTTGTTTTTCTCAGAACCAAGAATACTTTGGCACATTGCAATCACCACGTGACCTTGAAGCTCTTGATCGATTTCTCTCCTCACGGAGTTATATTTCCAACTATCAACTTTCTAACCACGACCTGACAGTCTACCACGCCCTCAGTAAAGTTGGGCCGATTCCAGAATCACTCAGTAATGTGAAGAGGTGGCTAAATCATCTAAGGAACCACAGCCAGAACGGATTGGAATCGGAATTGAGTTTGGATGATGTCTGTCGGTCCGTGTTCGGTTCCCAGTCGCCTCCGCAGGTTAGTATGCATGAGCATTTGGATGTGCACCCTAAATGCTTGTGCATGCTAACCTAGTACACCTTAGTCCTTCCCAGCCTCTTGTCCCCTCTGACGCTTTGCCGGTTCTCTAAGATAAACCTCGTAATCTTTTCATTCAAAATAACTTTAACGGTGCCATCGCCAGCTTGGATTTTAAAGACTTCCTTTACAAAACGTTGCTGCCTTATCATTTTCAAATTGCTCAGTTGTTTGGAGGAGATTCCTCAACCAGTGACACTTGAGAAAATTCATTTGCCCCCGTTGCCGCGTTCTCGAGACAGAGCCACGTGACGAGATGGACTTAAGCTGCGCGGAAAAACTCGCAGGGGGAAGAAAACTAATGGAGTTTTGTGTACTGCTGGGAGAGGCTCCCACCTTACCAAGCGCTGCGATACGCTTCCCTTTAGAACCTAACATTTACAGGCGTTCTGGTTGTTGCCTTCGTCACGTGCTAACTGGACGCAGAGGTTGTGTGCGAAATCCCAAGTTAGGGCTCTTCTGAATGAAGCTCAGCAGAACTTGGACTTGAGGTTTGCTCAGAAATTGTAGCAAACTCAGCTGTAGGATTCTCCTTCGGAATTTAAACCTTAGAATACTCCATCATTTCCCACCGCTTTTTGGTAATAGTGTAGTAAGTAAGATGTTTTGCAGAAGATGATTGCCAACGAAACCCTCGGCTATTATATCGGCCGTATCCACCAGTTCCTGGTGAAGGTCGGTATTGATCCGAAAAGACTGCGGTTCAGACAGCATATGGGCAACGAGATGGCACACTACGCACAGGACTGCTGGGATGCAGAGTGCCTTACTTCCTACGTAAGTCTTTCTCTAAGCTCCAGGTTTAATCAGTTTGTTTTGAGACATGTTCTTGCAGCTTGTAGAATTTTTTCCACGCACTTTCAGTGCGTAGATAAAATATTCCCAGCGGTGTGGTGCACTGTTATGCAGTTGCAGTTTCAAGACAGACAAAAGCATTATAGCCTTGGTTGAGGGTTCGCTGCGGTGAAATTTGCACACGTAACAGTCTTTGATGCCTGTCAAGAGCTGGAGTTTGTCGGTTTTGCGTGTGGATTTTACTATTTTCATGAAGGAATCCATCTCTCTCTGCTTGCTTCTTAAAGACTATGTAGCCTACTACCGTTTCCAGCGGAACGAACGTTATCTGGCTGTCTTGTATTTTCTACATAGCTCAGCACCTTCGTTACCGACCACCATGCTGCTTAGAATGAGTTACCGAAATTCCATAAAAGTAATTCTATTATAGGTTTCAGAATCGGCTGTTAATCACGCTTCTTATATTTTTTCTTGGTCGCAGCTCACAGTGAGGGACTGTTTCCATTCTAGGGCTGGGTGGAGTGTGTGGGATGCGCTGACAGATCCGCCTATGACTTGACCCAGCATGCCAAAGCCACAGGTGTCCGACTTGCTGCCGAAAGGAAATTTGCCGAACCCAAGGTGGTGGATGTAGTAGGTAAGAAGTGACGTCCTGCAGGAGCCTGTAGTAGGAAGTCGAAGTGTAAAATCCGTAAGCATGAAAGTGGAGTACCCAGTTTGACGTATTAAAGTTTAAGAGATAGGACAGAAATCCGACAGTCTAGTTACACTTCACTTATTTACTTGAATAGGCCTGAAAACCCGGAAAAATGCGTTACTTCGTTTGTCCGCTATCCAGAGATAATCGATTTCACTGAATTAACTTATTCTTTTGGATTTGTGAAAACTCTGTATGCTTGTCCCTCGATGCTTGAAATGTTCAGCAACTACAAAGGTAAGCCATTGCCGAAAAATAATACATATATATAATATACGTATCTTGTCGTCACGTTCCTACTTTCTTGAACCGTAACACAGGGAATTGCAGACTTTAGTTGGAATCCCTCCGCGTCTGGATGAATTTCGGTTGTCGTGCAGGCAGCGCACATTCTGAAATCTGAACGTTATTACTAGAGCCCCGTGTGAAAAAATACAAAATCCCTTAGATTAGTCATAATTCAGTGTATTCAGATATCATATGTAAAAATAAGCTGGCTTTTCAGTTAAACTTTAAGTGGTTAAGCTCGCAACTTAGCTGTGATATTACAGATTCTGGTGCGAAATTCAGTGGGCTCAGTGTTGCTAATAAGATCCGCGACAGGCCGCTGCCGATTTTCCAGCCGCGGTGGAGAAAATCGAATGACATGTAGGATTCTTACCGGCCGCCGGCACCGAGGTTACGTCTGGACGACACGGAAAGTCCTTGAATCCCGGCAAAGAAGTTTACTTTCCACCTCAAAAGCAGGAAACTGCAACGGCACATCTCAAGCGTAAAAGAGCGCGAACACTTTTTCACCCAACGATGTGTATTGAACAATTATTCATGTGTTTTAAAATTTGAACTGGTAGAGACTCATCTAACCAATTCAGTAGGATGCCACTGAATCAGCTAGAAAATGTTTATTAGGTCCGTATCAAGGAATTTGTTTCGGGGGAATTGAAATCGGTAGGGTCGGATCTAATCTATACCAAGCAGTAAAACAAGAACATAGATCAGAGGTTAAAAACCTAGACAAAATGATTCATTTTTATTGTATGGGGGGGGGCGAACCCTGTACCCCCCTGGATACTGCCCTGGTACTATCAAGTACATAATATATCGTATATAAGCAATGCCAACTGGAAATAATATAGCCTACAAAAATTAGATTTTGAAATACTAATAAAGATTTAAACTGTAAAGTATGCCTCTCAGCGAACTAGGGCGACTCTAAGGAACCTCCCTAATTTTGTAATTGTACTATAAATTTTACTTTGCATTAATCCCTTTATTGGCCCTGTCTCATACAAGACAACGTTAGACGAAGCAGCGAGAGTCCTTACAAGATGGACGGGACCGCCAAAGTGATCTCTCTCTTTCAGAGAGATTTCAGTGACTGACAGAGATTGACAACAGATATTTTTGCAGAGCTTTCAATCCACAACGCTGCCATCGGAAAGGAGTTCCGTAAAGATGCCAAGATGGTAATCGAAGCTTTGAACAAAGTCGAAGGAGATCATCTGGAGAAGTTCGAATCCACATTGAAGGCTGAGGGGTAACAAAGTCTTTGAACTTCAAAGGGAAAACCGCGGCGAACCTAAATTTACTGGAACAATGTTATTTAAAATTTCGACGAAGTTTCTGCTCACCATGAAAGAAGAGGAAGGAATATTAAGTTTGGATTAACGCTCCAGAGCTGCGTAGTTTAGTTCAGTTTTTACTATCTTCTTTCACTGCTCAAATCTTCAACTCTTGGCCTAATGTTTCGTCTTCTCTAGGAATTACGAACTGACCGCCAACGGACAGACGTTCAAGATCACATCTAGTATGGTTGAAGTTCGTCGGGAAACGAGAAAAATGCACGTCGAAGAGTACACGCCTCACGTAATAGAGCCATCTTTCGGCATTGGCCGAATTATGTACGCCGTCTTTGAGCACAACTTCCGAGTTCGAGACAACGACGAACAAAGATCGGTAAGATCTTAGGCATGTCAAGATCTTAAAATAGTTCTTTGAAATATTCAGATCCACCTTTCCCAGTAGTCTGTAGCCGCGTTTTCATGTATGCCTAGCCAATCACAGATGCACGCGCCCAAGCTTAGCTAGGCCCCGAATTCTAGAGCCAAGAATTTCCCGCCTGAGCCAAAGTCTGTGCCTAAGCACAGGTATGAACGGTGATGCTAGGCACTTGCCAAGGGAATTGTGCTTGGCTACGCATCTTTTGGACGGGGCTTAAACGGAAGAAAACACTGATCCGTAATTTCTGGAGAGGTAGACAAAAACAAAGCGATCATTGTCATAGTGGTACTATCACTGCTACTGCTGGTCACCTGGCAAAAGAAGTCCAAGCCTTGGCCAGGAAGAGCCTCAAAGTGTGGCTAATAGCGGCCATCGCCAAAATAATAAAAAGAGATACCGTTTTGTTGAGTATGCTTAGAGTGATACGACAAATCGAGTGGAATGCCTCCTGTCGTAACCTGAAAAGGGTGTAGAGAGACGGCCCCGAATTCTCGTGCAAAGAAATATAGTCAACCCGGAATCTGTTGCTATCTTTCTGTTACAGTTTTTATGTTAGGAAAGCCTTCGAAGTTTGGATTAAAATTGTGGTTTGCAACCTCTTCTACCCCGAGACTTTTCTTTACAGTACCTAGCCCTTCCACCTGTAATTGCTCCTTTGAAGTGCAGTGTTCTTCCTCTCAGCGGAAACGCAGAATTCCAACCGTTTGTGAAGCAAATCTGTAAGTTTTAGCTAGCTCACCTCCTATCTTGTCATCTCCTCTATGCACTGCCTCCGTTCTTACGATGATACAGTCCAAAAATAGGCAACATTTAAAGACGTTGCATCGATTTTTGTTTAAAGCACATATCTAAACCTGACAGGTTGCATATGTGCTCACTTCAACCAAGAACTAATAAGCAAAAGAAGTCTCTCGATCTCTGTAATACGACCTTACGGTGTCGAATATATTACCGATCCAAACGAGCTGAGACTAGGAGCTACGCGGAACATCACAATTCGTTACCTCTACAAACAGGCCATCGCAGTAGAGTCCCCGAGAAGAACAGTCGAGACTAACAGACCATTGGTTGTTTGACTCTGTAACGTCACTGCAGAGGCAGGTCCTTCGCGCCTACTACAGTATCTTCCTCGCAATGCGCAGCGGCTAAGAGGGAAGTAAACGGGTGTCTAGTCAAAGCTCAGCAAGAAGCTCTAGCTCTCTTCTGTTTTGTCATAGTTGGTGCATGGGACCAAAGACGGAGGTTATTGGCTTATTTCTTCTTGCTTGAACCAAGAAAACATAGCGGATCGAAATCTGAAAACTGCTGCCCCGGCGTATTCTTGTCGTTCCTAGAGGACTCCCACAGCGGAGTCCCTCCTTTTGTTTTTCTCAGGGACTCACTTCCTGCATTCTCAGGAGTACCCACGGACGGAGAATGCTCCAGTTATCACCACCATCACCAAAAAGGGACTCCCTCTAAGATTCTCAGATTTGGGGAGTTGCTGGTGTCGTTGGTTTTTGAAAAACAGATGTAAACGATGGCTGAAAGGAGTTTCTGGGGTCAATATTGAGTCTGATCGTGGGAACGATTGATTTCATAATGTTTTATTGCAGTTGTAATAATGTAGTTAATAAATAATGCAGTTGTAAAACTAAGGAAAAATAAATTAAAGTAAAAAGAAGTGAAAAAAGTGGTCCTAACCTTTACAGACCCCCCCCCCCAGCAGTTGCGGACGGGCAAGTTTTATCGGATCTCAAAAAGTTCGGGGGGGGGGGGGGGGGACGAGTGATCAGTTGACAAAAAACGGACGAAGCAGAATATTGGAAAATAAGAAAAAGGGTGAATGAGGTCTTCAGCTTTACTTCTTTGTTTTCCAGCGAAGGACCTGACGAGCAACGATGTATCCCACAAAGTAGATGATTCCAGTGGATCCATTGGGAAGCGATATGCCCGTACCGACGAAATCGCAATACCATTCGGTGTTACAATCGACTTCGATACTTTGAAAGAGCCCCAGACCGTAACACTGAGAGAACGTGACTCAATGACCCAAGTTCGGATTCCGGTGAGTTTTTGCTGTGTATATTTTATAGTTATCTCTTTTATGTCTAATTTTTTTTCCTTCAGCCTAATGACCGCAAAACGCACTATCGCGCGGGAGGTGCACTTCCCGGGGAGGAACGGCTTTACCATCTGTTGATGTAAATATAAGATTTGAGTAATTGTAAATATATTTTTGATTTTGATTTAGTTTATTTTTTTATAATTCTCAATACTTTTTGCCTAATCTTAAGTGTGCGTGTTGTGAGATTTGTACCATTGTCTTTTTGTGACGCGTCCAAACTATCTTATGATGATATTTGCAAGAAATAAACTGATTGATTAAACTGAGTGATTGATGCAAGGAGACGTTTTTGTCTGAAAAATATTGATAGAGAAAGAGAAGAGTGCGTCTGAGACATAGGCTCACTAGGACATCCGTCCCTACCCCTCGTTTGCTGATTGGTTTTGAGGGTGGAAACTAAGGTCAGGCCCGCCGGTTCAGGAGATTCCACGTTATCTACAAGGTCCCAGCGACCTTATTTAAGACCTTGCTTTATCCACCACCCTCGAAATCATATCACCCTTTTTCTATTTTTGGTTAGCTGAATGACTTAGTAGGAGGATACACAGTGCTTGACTACATGATAGGCTCATCGACGCCAAAAACTTCAGCACCAATCACGGATGGGTTTCTTCTCTCTTGCGGTTTGTTTCACATTTAAATATCTATGTGTTTGGGAGACCCGAGCCAGGAGTTCCTAGCAACAGAGCGGATAGTCAAAAGGGCATACGGGCTGTGTAAGAAGTTTCCGGTTGACAGTCCATATATGTTTACTACCGTGTCTAATACGTTTTTATGGCACTTGCAGCCTCTGGCTCAAGTGCCATATACCGATCACAATTCCGTCTGTCGGTCTGTCGGTCGGTCCGAGTTTTTTTGTCCCACATATCCGAGTTAGGGTACTTCCAGATGTGCTAGGACAATGAAACTTGGCAGGCATATCAGGGACCCGACCAAACTAACCTGGAAATAATCAGTTTCCCGATCCGACCATATGGGGGGGAGTGCGGGGCGCTGGAAACTTGCAAATTTAGGGCATTTTGTCACTTTTTTCTGAGTTAGGGTACTTCTAGATGAGCTAGGACAATGAAACTTGGCAGGAATATCAGGGACCCGACCAAACGAACCTGGAAATAATCAGTTTCCCGATCCGACCATATGCGGGAGAGTGGGGGCGCTCGAAACTTGAAAATTTAGGGCATTTTGTCACACTTTTTCGAGTTAGGGTACTTCCAGATGAGCTAGGACAATGAAACTTGGCAGGAATATCAGGGACCTGACCAAAGTAACCTGGAAATAATAAGTTTCCCGATCCGACCATATGCGGGGGAGTTGGGGCGCTGGAAACTTGAAAATTTAGGGCATTTTGTCACACTTTTTCGAGTGAGGGTACTTCCAGATGAGCTAGGACAATGAAACTTGGCAGGAATATCACGGACCCGACCAAACTAACCTGGAAATAATCAGTTTCCCGATCCGACCATATGGGGGGGAGTGCGGGGCGCTGGAAACTTGAAAATTTAGGGCATTTTGTCACACTTTTTCGAGGTAGGGTACTTCCAGTTGTGCTAGGACCATGAAACTTGGCAGGCATATCAGAGACCCGACCAAACAAAATTAGGAATAATCAGTTTTCTGATCCGACCATTTTGGGGGGGGGGGAGGGCAGGGGAATCCGGGAAACTGAGAAGTGTGTAACTTTCGAACGGATGATCGGATTGTAATGAAACTTCATAACTGAAGAGAATATATATCTGTAATGTCCCGTTTAAAGTCTTGACCGGATTCGGTAGCCAGGGGGGAGTTGGGGGGGGTGAGACCGGAAATTTCAAGAAACGGTTAGAATGGAGGGATCGAAGTGAAACTTGCTGGGAAGAACAAGCATCTGCTCTAGATAAGTCCTTTAGACCATTGTACTGGATCCGGACACTTATGGGGGGGGGGGGCCGGAATTCCGGTGATGGTGGTTTTTTGGATTTTCACGATGAAACTTGGCAGGCATATCAGGGACCCAATCAAACTGACTTCAAAATAAAAATATTGTTGATCAGATAATGGTGGGGGAGTGGAGGGCGGGGAATCCGCAGGGGAATCCGGGAAATTGAGAAGTGTGTAACTTTCGAACGGATGATCGGATTGTAATGAAACTTCATAACTGAACAGAATATATATCTGTAATGTCCCGTTTAAAGTCTTGAGCGGATTCGGTAGCCAGGGGGGAGTTGGGGGGGGGAGACCGGAAATTTCAAGAAACGGTTAGAATGGAGGGATCGGAGTGAAACTTGCTGGGAAGAACAAGCATCTGCTCTAGATAAGTCCTTTAGGCCATTGTACTTGATCCGGACACTTATGGGGGGGGGGGGGGTCCCGGAATTCCGGTGATGGTGGATTTGGGGACTTTCACGATGAAACTTGGCAGGCATATCAGGGACCCAATCAAACTGACTTCAAAATAAAAATTTTGTCGATCAGATAATGGTGGGGGGAGTGGAGGGAGGGGAATCCGAAATTTTCAGTCATGCGTAATTTTAGAATGGTTGATCGGATTCGAGTGAAATTTAAGAATTCAACAGAGGACATTTCTCCGATGATTTTTTTCATATCCGGACCGGATCCGGCAACTATTGGGGGGGGGGGAAATACGTGCCCCGTTTAGAATGGAGGGATCGGGATGGAACTTTGTGGGAAGAACAAACAGATGCTCTAGGTAAGTCATTTGCTGAATCGGATTGGCTACGTGCACCGCGGGGGAGCTGGGTGGGGTGGGGGGGGGTGGTGGACCGGAAATCTCGAGAAACGGTTAGAATGATGGTATCGGAGTGAAACTTGCTGGGAAGAACAAACATCTGGTCCATATAAATCTTTTACATAATTTGACTGGATCCGGACACTTGAGGGGGGGGGAAGAGGGGTATCCCGGAATTCCGTTTTTGGGGGATTTTCACGACGAAACTTGGAAGGCATATCAGGGACCCGGTCAAACTGACTTGGAATAAAAAAAAAATCCTCGATATGATAATCTTGGGGGGGGGGGGGAGTTGAGGGAGGGGAATCCGGAATATTGAGTCATGCGTAACTTTGGAACGGGTGATCGGATTCGAGTGAAATTTAATAATTAAACAGAGGACATTTTTCTCTTGTGACCTTTTTCATTTCCGGACCGAATCCGGCAATTATCGGGGGGAGGGCGGAAAATACTTGACCCGCTTAGACTGGTGTGATCTGGATCGAACTTCGTGGGAATGACAAACAGATGCTCTGGATTAATCATTTACAGAACAGGATTGGCTCCGGTTATTGTGGGTGGAGTTGGAGGAGGGGGAGGGGGGTCAGGGATTCCGGTGATCGCGCGTTAAGGTACTTCCAGATGTGCTAGGACGATGAAACTTCGCTGGAATATTGGAGACTCAACAACATTTGCTTAGAAATTGCTACTTCCCAAATCCGATTATTCCTTAAAGTACCAATCTTGACCGCAAAGTAAAAAAAATACTTTTAAGCAATATATGCATTTTCGTGATGCCCATCAGCCCATTAGCAGTTTTGCCTCAAGGGTTTTGCTTACAAATGAAGTTCCAGCTCCCTTATAGCGCGCATCTCAACCGCAAAGTCGAAACTTACTCTTGATCAATCAAATCATCTTGACACATGCAAGTGCCATATGAGCTTACAGCTCTTGTTATTCAACTTTATTCACCGGCTCGCGTCTAGAAAAATGTTCACTGGCGTTTAAGTCATATTAAATACCGGTTTCTAATTTTGCGTAGCAACGTAGCAAATCACTTTCCGGGCAATCAAGGTCGTTCAGGAACAAAGATTTCGTTCACATAGGCCATTTGGGCGCTCCTTAAAGTTTGAGCTAACTTATTCGAACTTTTCACTAACGAAAGTATATTTTTGTTTCAGGTAACTGATGTCGGAACAACTGTCCAAGCCCTTGCGAAGGGTAAAATTAGCTGGAGTGACGTACAGGCTAAATATCCCAAATTTGAACAGCAAGAGACCAAAACGGCGTAAGAGTGGAAATTTGCACTAGGGGTTTTGGAATATCTGTATTCACCATCCGTGCCGCATCACTTTCGAAATAAATTTACCACTAAGTTGCACTCCGATTTTTTTTAAATTTCTAGTAGACACTCTTCTACACCAGTTTGTATTAGCGTGGACAAAGGAAGCGTTCTGCGAAGGTCTGGTCGGACGCTTAAGAGAAAATGAGGTCTACCGTAAATGAACTGGTTCATTCCCATATTTGACTCCACTGGGCGGATGAATCGGCTGAGTTAATTCTAGCGACATTTCGGTCCTTCTTGGCAAGGATCCTTTTAAGGCTCAAGCCAGAAAACGAACCTGTGCTGAAATTCCATTCCAGCAATTGTGCTAGAAGCTCAACCCTGCAGCCACGTCTCGATAACGCTTACCAAAAGTGGAATACAGTTGTCTAGAATGCGAGGTCCGGTTTTCGAGAGAGATTTTGCCTGTCTTGTTGCAGTTGTCATGGTTGCTAGAAACTTCGTTTATTTTATTTATTTATTTATTATTGCCAAAAGTGGTAAGTCAATCAAGACTTATCACTACAAGAGGCTTAAGCTGAAGCGAGTGAAGTGTGTTCGCTCTGACCAAGAATGACGACCTCCAGCTGGCTCCAGCTCAATACTAAAACGAAGGGGAAGAAGACCGCTCTGTTTTTGGCTCTGGATAGGAACAGTATAAGTATATGTTCACTTCATTTTAAGACGAGGTTGCCAGCTAACTTTCAGCCGTCACAAACATCATTTTATTATCTATAAGAATATATCAAAGATTTTGCTGATAGCGTTATTGCCAGGAACGACCTGACAATGGTGATACGAAACTTGGAATAAAAAAATGGCTTTGATTCACTAAATGAGACTAAAGTCTCAAACATCATGTCTTCTGAAACGCCGAGTTTTTTTTTTCCAAGGCTCAAGAATACTTTCCGCTTCTGTCTCTGTCCAACTTCCTTCCCGCTCCAATGGCGTACACAATCAGTTGTCCACTCATTCATTCAGAGCTCAGCTCAGTACCAAAGAATACCATCACGTACCAGAGCACTATCTGGTCTTGTTCCTTGAGCTAAACTGTGCACACAAAAAGTAAGTGAAACAATTATTTATTCCTCTTTTCTTTTACGAAGGCTTTCATAATAAGCTTCAGGCACAGTAGCAGCTTGAAAGGCTGGATAAAACCAGAATCCAAAGATGAGCACTACCATAACCAAATAAGCAGGAATTGCGACAGCCCAGTACTTCTGGGGATAGTATGTAAACTTGATCATTCTTAAATAGTCCTCCGGCAGAAAAGCCCAAACCAAGTACACTAATATACTGGCAGTGAATGCAACGAACATGGCAAATCCATAGATGGCTCTCACTGGGGTTGGATTGGGTGCAGCCCCAGAGAGTTTGGAAGAACGAGCAGTCATTTCGGAGGCCCAAACTTCTCAATCGTCTTCGTAGCTAAAAGCAGATGATCAAAAAACGAGGTGACGGCAGTGCGTAGTTTTCTTGGGTCAGAGCTTTCAAAGGTCCTACAAATAAGATCAATTACTTAAGAGAACTCGAAACTAGTTCCTCCCATCTCAGGTAAAACCCTCGCTACTACAGTAGTGTAATATGCCAATAAAACAAGCTGAATTTCATCTTCCACAGATAGAAGTACAAGTACATTTTGAGCGTGTTCCATCCTACTTACCGTAGTTACCACGCATGACGTCACAAATTCCGCCTTTTTGCAGTCAAGGCTGGAACGATTTTTCTATTTTTCAGCGGTACATCATGCCACGGGTGAATCCGACCAATCACGTGACAGAGATTCGTGGTTACTACGCTTACCACGCTCCCGAGCATGGTAAGCAAATAGTTACTATTTCGAGAAGGCTGGAACGGTCAGTGTAGTAACTTTTCGTGAGGTTGGAACGGATTTAGTAACTAATAGTTACTATTGGTACGAGGGTGGAACACGCTCTTTATGGAGGCTTCGAGTGGCACCCTGAAACTGGTTGGCATGGCGGTTGGATTCTAAAATGGAACAAGTGAAGAATGATCATCCTTCTAACGGAATTTCGTCCCGTTCCCTGTACCTGTTCTGCGTTCCTGAATTCCACGTGATTTCCCGAATCCCCCTTCCAACTCCCACACTATGGCTGGATCCATAAACGGATTATCTTGGGCATGCGATCAAATTGGATAGGATAGCCCGTTCTGGTGTTGAGAATTCAAGGTTCCAGACTCCCCTGTGTGTGTTAAGTGTGATACAAACAAGTTTACTGAGTCCCTCGGAGAAGTACCGTCAATCTGAAACAAGTAGCCTAAAAATGACCTACACTTCCAGCTGATTCCCAAGCAAATGCAGTTCTTTTTTGCAGCCTCCACGTTTTGGCTCAGCATCCACTTTGAGTGTGGTGTAAAGAATTTCTGCTTCTCTGTCTGTCAGATAGGGTATCGAGATTTCTCTAAGAAAAAGAGGTTAAGAATTAGCCAAGACCTGTTTATGGGGCTGGCCCAGGCGCTGAAAGGAACTGTTCATTACGTAATAATGATAATGTGCTGCATCAATAGCTAACCAAGTTAGAACCTGATTAAAGGTTCCGACAGGATCACAAAGGGGAATATTTATTAGACTTCTTCATGCAGACAATCGGGTCTTGCAGATTTCCAGTCTTTGCAAACCCCACAAGCATGTTATATATCCCCAATCAACAGCTTTGCCAGACTTCTTTCTAAAGTAACTCCTTTCTGTCTTTGTTTCCGGTCTAGCCCAGATTATGACAAGAAGGTTGGCCCAGACCAGAATTTGTTAGAAAATTCTTGCATTTCTCGTCATCATCCCTGGAACTATTTTTGAGATCCCTAAACGTAAGTGACGGGATACCTATGACATCGCAAACATTGTCCGTCTGTCACAACAAAAACTCTTGAAGGGGTCAAGACATTTTTTTTCGAATCTGGTGCAAGGATTCTCTGGGTCAAAGGACACGTCAAGTTCGTAGATGGGCTATGTAGCCCTATGTTTAGGGGTGGGGAAAGGGATCTCATTACAGGGCGAATTTTTTTTTTTAAACTAATGCAATATTCGCCGGGCAAGTAGTTCGCCCGGAATCCGTGAGAAACCGGAAATTTAGTAAAAGTTAACTCTTAAGTCGATTAGAGTTTCGCGTAAGTCTACAACTCAAGCTGTTTATTGTAAAGTCAACAGTTCGCGATGAAACACAGAGACGCTTAGTGCGATGGCTAGAGCATAGGACAGAACCAGTGTAAAATTAACTGTAATGCATCAGCTGCCTGTAATGAAAATTCAAACAATAAAATGAGCAAAGATTCCAACAACTATGGGGGGGGGGGGGGAGGGGGGCAGCTCCGTCATAGCACAGGGGCAGGTCCAGACATCAGCTCTACAAACCTCGCTACTGAAATACAAATTACGCGATTTTCAGAGCTGTTACTCTTATATGCTTATTCTGTCAAAAATTCCCACAGTTCACCCTTGCAATCATAGCAAACCGATGTTAGTTCTCACTTTTTTTCGTCATCTTGTTGGCACCTCATTTTGGTAGTTCCGCATGTCGAAAACGAATTTCCGTAATTGATGCAACAGTTTGAGAGTTACAAATCTATTTCTGAGAAAACAGCACCAGGGGCAGGTCCGGACAAAAACACTTGAGGCATGTTTGGACAGCAAAGAAGAGAAGCTGAAGGGGAAAAAAGATAAAAATAATGGAAGAAGAGAAAATCGGACGAGGAAGGAAAAAAGGCTTGGAAAGTCTTTAAGACCCATTCTGGAAGAAAATGTCATATTCAGACTCAGCAGTTACAGCATATCGGAATGATAATAACATGTTGATAAAGTGACGGTGTACTTGTATAGTTTTCCCACAAGCAAAACAAATGAAAATGAACTGAGGCAACAACAGCAAATGAAAAAATGTGTTTACAAATTTCTTGAGAGTCCTTCCTGGATAAAACAAAATGATGTCCAGAGCTGTTCCAGCAGTGTCCTAACCTTCCCCTAGTGTGGGGCAGGTCCGGACAAAAGTAACCAGAAGGAAAACGGAATTTGCAAAGAAAACGTTGCAGGTAACAAGATTCTGCAAAGTAACAATAACAGCTAAGACATGATTTTAAACAGTCTGAAAAAATGGAATCAACAGAACCTAAAACAAATCTTGGTATGTAAAAATGCAAAAATCTAACGAACCTGCCCCCCCCCCCCCCCTACCCAGGACAAATAAACCAAGCTCTGCGGACAAAGTTCTTTGAATCTGCATTTTTTTTCTGGCAAAATTTAACTACTTGCCATACAAACTCTAGCTTTAATGTATTTAAAACCCCCAAAATTGAAAGCCCCGAACGCCAACTAAATGATACACCATTCTTCTAGAAAGAGAATACCTACTACAAAATGCGCAGTCAAATTTTTTTGGGGAAATGATGATGAGCAGAGCTTTTTTGAAATCCCAAAGCAAAGTAAGGACTACCTATATAAAGTCAAAAATATGTCCATCAAAAAGAGTAGTGCCCATCCAGAACAAAGTAGACACAAGATAAATTTTTTCTGAGGTTACAGCAAAGGAGGTAGTTTTCATGTTAAAAGACTTGCTGAAGGTGCAACTAAAAAATTAAAATACAGATTTACAGACGTGACTTGAACTTTGTCTATGTGGGATGGAGTTTACAGAATATGACTTGAGTTTGTATCCTGATTTGCCTGCAAGAACTAGTTTGCAGAACTTGATTTCTCATGTGATTTCTTCTGTATGAATCTAGAGAAAACCCAAAATTTGGAATACATTCTTTCTGAAGTTTATTTAAGGGTCAACATAGGGGTAAACAGTCATGCTGAATCCATTTTTGAAATTTACTTCCTGACCCACAAATTATTGGCCCGGAACACAGCTAAAATTTCAGCCAAATGGGAGCAAACGTCACATTTTTGATAGGTTGGTTTGGGATAGATTGATAAATAGTAACATGCTTTAGGTACCTGGTGAAGACCAGAAATTCCATTAACAGAAGGAAATGAAAACTAGCCTACAGCAGGCCTACAGTAGTCAACTGTTAACAGTACTGTATGCATGGCTGAGAAATGGCTCTGCACAGAAATACATTACGTTTTCAAATTTGCCATGAAATGAATTGAGACTAGTCTTCCTTGACGCCGTACTCAACTTGAGGAATTGCGATTCTCTTCTGCAAGGCTTGCGCAGAAACTCGTTATGAGGTTGTTTTGAAATTATGACGCCAAATTAAAAGGACGAGACGAGCAGATGACAGAGAAATCGTGATAGAGACGGGGCCGACTTCTGTCCGGCCGATTTGATGATGCACAGATGATACTTTAATTTTGGCCAAATTCTGACTACGCTTGTATATTAACTGCCACCTGAATAATTGAAAACAAAGCTTCTTTGTTCAAGCATTCTCAAATTAAATTAGTATATCAGAGCTCAAAATATTCTTGCCAATTTCCGTTGTGTTTTTTTCTCTGTGCGTTTGCCCTGGACTTGACAATGGACAGAAAGTCTGCCTCAGATTGACTGTGATTCTGAAGAAAACGGTCCAGACTTTTGTTGGAACAAGAGTGTCAAGAGGTCTGTTGTTTGTTTGTACAGTAGTTGTTTTTGTAGCCTAGGCTAGGCTAGGTATAGGCTAAATGCTTCTTGAGCTCAAGCCAGTCATACACAAATCCTCAATTCTTGGGCATGGTGCCCCAACGTCTGGGCATGCCTGCACATAAGGGCATGGCATGCGGATGTGAACGTTTGTTGACAGTGGACTTTGCCATTTTCATGCACATGCTGTGTTTAAAGCTGACTACCAGTTAGACAAAGTAGGTAATTAAGGGCATCTGAAAACACCTGTATAAGTATCTTGCATCTTCATTCTACCATTTAGCTCAAAACTGCACTGTTCACATTAAAGTAACTGTTCACATAAGCATACCTCTACTGTACCCCTATGAAATTCGGTTAAACTGAGACTGGCTACATACCTAAATAGGGTCTTCTTCCTGTCCTAGATCAAAAGATACCTGAGTTTACTTTCTATCCAACCTCATTTTCCAGTTTTCAAAATGTTAGAGCATTTCCAAGATAAGAGTTTTGTGGAGGCCACTGCTTTCCTAGTGGGTTTACTCTATCCTTTTCCAGGTAGTTGCCACTAGGCTGCTCAATCCTTTCCCAGGTTGTCACCGCTAGGTTACCGGATCCTTCTCAGTCTTCCACAGATCCCTGATTTCTGGAAACCCTCTATGCCAAACGCTGGGTATATCTAGCATTTGGCATAGCCTAATGCTGGATACCTGTTGGTAACCTAACCCTGATCTACCACAATATAAAGGATTTTTGATTGGTCGATTTTTTTAGCTTCACTCAAATCATCAATATTTTACTGGGTTACAGTATCCAGCACCTGGCATAGTGTACCCGGAGTTTTTTTTTTTATTTATTCTGTGGGGTAGGCCAGACACTCCAGCCGAAACTCAGGCCACAAATGGCCCATTGTCTCAATCCCCCAATTCACAATTGATGGCCATCCATCACTCTATAATACAATTGATGAAAACATCACTCTACCAAAACAATTGGTAAAAAACATCACTCATTCTACCGCTTTTTCTCGCGTTCTTACCTTAAAACCTGTCTAGCCTCCCTGTCAACTGAAGGTACCTGGACAGTTCCTTTAATCTGGCTTTCCTTACTACCTCGTGGAAGTCAACATTCGGAGAGTGGAAAGCTTCCAGACGTTGCCTTGTCCATGCTGGGCACTCTTGGACAAAGTGGATATTTGTCTCTTCATCTACTCCGCATTTGTTACATATTGGAGACCCAATTTTTCCTGTATTTGAATTATGTTTTCCAAGGTTTCCAATTCCAGTAACAACCTGGATGATTCCCCGGATTTCATCTTTTTTCATGGCGATTAGTCTTCTTGTCAGCGCCTAGTTGCACGTGGGTATTAAACGTCGCGTGGCTCGACAGTCGACGCGGTTTTTCCACGTTTGGTCTACCTGTTTTTTCATCCATTCCCGGATTTCGGTTTTCCACCTACTTTCTGAGATGGGAATGAAGGGCTCAGGTCCATAGGTAACTCTTTTGGTAGCTTCCTTTGCTAGTGCATCGGCTTCCTCGTTCCCTGGGATACCAGAGTGTCCCGGGTACCCGGAGTTAGGCATAGGGTATGCAAAAATCAGGAGTTTGTGGTTGACGGATCCTTCTCAGGTAGTCATCGCTAGGCAGAATGGATGTGGTAAGTTTTTAAATTTTCTTCCTTTAGGAATTAAATTTCCTGCCCTTCCAAATTCATTTAGATTGTTTGCCTTTTATTGTATTTCTTTTGAGTGTAGTGAGTTTCGATAACAATTGTTAACATAGTAAAAAAAAAGCACTCAAAATAAATACAATAAAAGGCAAACAATCTAAAGGAAATATTTGCTCCAGTGAACAGATTGAAAAGCTTGCCTCATCCATGGTACCTAGCAGCAATTTTCTGAAGAAGGACAGAGTAAACCCACTAGAACAGAAGTGGTCTCCAAAAACTTTATGTATCTTGGAAGTGCTCTAACATTTTGAAACTTGGAAATAAGGTTGGATAGAAAGTAAAATCAGGTATCTTTTGATCTAGGACAGGAAGAAGACCCTATTTAGGTTTGTAGCCAGTCTCAGTTTAACCAGATTTCACAGGGGTACCATGCCCATGCTCCAGGGCATGGTGCCCCAACGTAAGGGCACCATGCCCTTACGTCCAGGCATGCCCATTCGTTGGGGCACCATGCCCAAAAATTGAAGATTTGTGTATGACTGGCTCAAGCTAGGCATAATCCAGCCCAGCATAGGTTAATTCTACAGGACATTATTTTTGTCGTACTTCTCATTGGGTTATTTTCATGGGCTGAAGCCCACGTGACATCAAGAATAAATAAGGGAAGAGTTGAGAACTCACATAACCCCGATGTCAGCATCCTAGATCTCTTTTCGTCCGATCTTCTTTATCGGGGGTGGAGCGTGGGTGGAGCTTCGCGTGTTGCCTCTTGCAGTATTAAATGTTACCTCCAGAGCAAAAGTGATGAAGCAGTCAGAAAAGGCGGGAAGTTCAAACAGTGCAGATTCTGAGGATTATATAAATGGAAACTCCTTTTCAATCTCGGGTCAGATTTGCAATATGAAGCTTATGTTGTCACCACCCTTCTCAAAGACGGTGAAGCCCAAGGGAATGCAGCATTTGATAACTCAGGGGAACAATTAAGCAACTTGAACGCTGAAGCATAGATCTAACATGCATGCATTTAGTTCAGATTCAATAGGACTGGTGTGAACATTAGTAATTTTATTTTGGTCTTCTCAGGACTGTAAAGAATCGCTCCTAGAAAAGGTATTAAGCTTGGACAATATTTAGCTGTCGAAATGTACTCAATGAGTTACTATGTTTTGTTTTTAAGTTGTACTCTACACGAAATTTAGTTCATATCATTTTCTCGTGTAGTTGCGAAAAACAGCATAAAGTCCTAATTTTAAATTAATGATTGGTGAGTGTAGGATATCTTTCAAGACGTATCAGTTTGTGATAACAACTTATTATTCTTGGTCGAAAAGGTATATCATTATCTCGGATAGTTGCACTGTACATCTGCCCAAATTTGTCATTGTCTATGTCTTTTCGTAATCGTTTTTTTTTTCATTATCATGTTTTTACATCATTCAAGTTGGAATTTGGGCATAGCTGGCGAACTGTACTCAAAGAGTTGTTATGTTTTGTTTTTAAGTTGTACTCTGTACACAAAATTCAGTTCATAACATTTCTCGGTTAGTTGCAATAAACAGTTGGCTTGAAGTATTTCCTAATTTTAAATTTTAATTGATTACTGAAAATGATAATTGCACGGTACCATTCAAAACGTCTACATTTGAGATAACCATTTATTATTTTTGGTCAAAATATATAGCATTATCTCGGGTAGTTGGCTAAATGTTTCACTATCTATCCTATTGACAGTCTTTTTTTTCATCACTAAGAATCTGCCATAGAGATTGCATGAATGTTTGGAAGCGTGTCCCTTCCTTCTTAAACTTATAGTGTTCCGTCCAAATCGGTTCGTTTCTGCCTTTATTTTCGTCATCCTTGAATGTAGGATTGCACGACTTCTATCATCTCACTGTACGTCCCCTTGTCTCGTCTTTTAAACTAGTGGTAGCAGCGATTTGTTGGAGGGAGAAGGGCAAAATGTCGGCCTCTTTCTGTTTAATTTGAATCCGGCGCACTTCCTTGACGCGAAGCACGGCGATCAGAAGAAATAGCGCCAATATTTACTCTGTGGTCTGGACAGGCGCCAAATAGGCTCCACCCCCGGTACTGAAACTGAAACTGAAACTGAAACTTGAGGATCGGGCAGAAAACAACGTCCCATGATTCAAGTCTTCTCAATTCTTCCCTTATTTATTCTTGGTGACATCAACCTTCAAACAATGGTTATTTTCTGAAATTTGATTGAATTTCTTTAACATTAGTGGTTTGAACTTTAAAGCAGGTCAATCAGCCACTCAAGGTTAAAGTAAAATTTCTGTATAGT
This sequence comes from Branchinecta sandiegonensis, assembly GCA_030848855.1. NCBI lineage: Eukaryota > Metazoa > Arthropoda > Branchiopoda > Anostraca > Branchinectidae > Branchinecta > Branchinecta sandiegonensis. The sequence continues at coordinate 14,991,245 of JAUPMV010000003.1, read as the reverse complement.
CCAAACAATTAAGAAACAAAATGAAAATACGATCATTTTCAGGAGTTCTGGACCCCAGTCAAGTTATTTGCCTTTTTTTCATAAAATACAGTATAACCTGATTTATTTCGCAGACATAACATGAGGGTCTGAGGATTACTGACTGAAATTTCCACCATAATTTTTTTGCACCAGCATAAGTTTTGTAGTGGAAAGCTCTGGAAAAGCTGAGATTTTTTCAAGTTGATGATGGAAGTGTTGAAAATCAGTTTGGGAAATTCCTGTCGCGTTTTTGTTGGAGTTTGAAGTTACCTTCAGACTCAAATGTCTCTGTTTAAATACCGTTTTTGGTATATAAACTCTGACCGGCGAACATCGTGAGCTACGAAGTTTGCTTGAATTGTCGAAGAAATGTCTACCAGCAAGGATGGCTGGAGTCGTAAAAGCACTACTTATGCAAATAGTGAAATTCGACGGCATTCGAAAATAGAAAGTAAGCAACCAGCTAAGCAAACGGCGAACAAAACTTGATCGAAAACGCAATTTCTGAATCTGATTGTGTGTTCAGGGTTGCCATATTTTTACCTTAAATTACCTTAAATCACAGCTTGGAGTGAAATAAGGATTTTCGATCCTGTTGAATCACTCCTTGTGATGACTGTTGCATCTGTGGTTGGTTACAGTCTAGTGGAAGATTCTGGTGCATCCCAGTCAAATCTCCACGGTTTGTCTCTCCACTCAGCATCCAAACGGCGTTTGAATGCTTCTGTTGATTCAGCAGCAACAGTGTCCTCCTTGAGGTTGTTCCAGAGGTTCACGATCCGGTTCGAGAAGAAGTTGCATCTTGCTCCAGTCCTTGTGTGAAGTTTGCGGATACGTTTTGGGTGTCCTCGTCTTATGTGGGAGGGGTCAATCTCCAGGAGCTCATTTTCTTGATTGGTCGAGAGGAGTTTGTGTGCCTGGATCATGTCCCCTCGTTTCCGCCTGTAGACTAAGGAGGGGAGGTTGAGTTCCCTCAGCCGCTCACTGTAGGGCTTGTTTGCCATACCAGCGATCAGCTTAGTGGCCATTCGTTGGATTTGCTCAAGAGCTGCCTTGTCCTTTTTTAATCGGGGGGGGGGGGGCAGTATGGTCCCCACCTCCAATCTGGGTCTTACTAATCCTTTGTAGAGCTTGGTGATCACGTGTTTACTCCTGCTGGTAATGCTGTGTTTGATGATGCCTAGGGCTCTGCTAGCATTGGCTGAGATGTTCTGTGAGTGGGTGCTGAATTTCAACTGGGAGTCAACAATAACGCCAAGATCTCTCTCCTCCTGAACATGCTCCAGTGTGTGGTGACTCCCATGATTTTGGGTCATGAGGTACTGTTGCTTGGGGTTGTTGTGTCCGAAGTGTATGACCTTGCATTTTTCAGTTTTGAATTCCAGCAACCATCTTTTGACCCAGGAGCACATGTGGTTGAGATCAGTCTGGAGGGATTGGAGGGCAGAAGAGGTGTTGGCCGGACCTATTAGTTTCGAGTCATCCGCATACAGAGTGGTTGTGTTGCTGGTGATATGGGCTAGCTCATTTATGTAGATGTTGAACAGGGTGGGGCCCAGGACACTGCCCTGGGGGACCCCACTGGTGACTTTAACTTCATCAGAGAGTGCGTGACTGTTTGGTCCAGTGGTCACTTTCACTCGCTGCGTCCTGTCCCTAAAAAAATCCTCAATCCAACTGATCATTTGTGGGCTAAGAGATAGGGTATGTAGCCTGTGAATGAGGTAGCGGTGGCAAACTTTTTCAAATGCTTTGGCTAGATCCAGTAAGATTATGTCCACAGGTAATCCTTTCTCTAGTAGGTCAGTTACAAGACTGTAGGACTCAAGAAGATTTGTATCCACCGATCTCTTTGAGCGAAAGCCATGCTGACTGCTGCTGATAAGTGAGTTGGCCTCAAGATGGTTAGTGATGCGCTTGTTTATTATTCTCTCGATGACCTTGCATGCCACACAGGTAAGGCTGATAGGTCTATAGTTTGCTGCAGAAGTTTTGCTACTCTTCTTATGAATTGGGATGACTATTGCCTTCTTCCAGTCCCCTGGAAGCTTTCCTTGTGTTAGCGAAAGGTTAAATAGTTTTACCAGGGGCGCTGATAAAGCAGGGCTTAGTTCCTTCAGCACTCGTGGACTGAGACCATCAGGTCCAGTCGATTTGTTGGCATCGAGTTCCTTAAGCTGTTTGGTTACTTCTTCGAGTGTGACAGGTGAGTGTAACATTGGGAAGGGAGAGTGAGCCTGTTCTGCTGGTGGGTGGGTCATCCTTAGAGAACACTGAGGCGAACTGCTGATTAAGCATGTTTGCTTTCTCTGAGGGGCACGAGATGACTGAGCTGTTATTTATTTATTATCACCAAAAGTGGTAAGTCATAAAGACTTGTCACTACATACAATGTGAACATAAGGCACTAGTAATACAAATAAATCTATACAATGAAAAATAAACTGAATTAAACTTAAGTTGGCAAAAATGGGTCTGCATAAGCACTCGAATAAAATGTGGACGAAACAATCGATCGTTTGAAAATATCTACGTTTTCCGACATAACAGTTTCATCTGGTAGTGCGTTCCAATCTTTACAAACCCTATTTTGAAAACTATAAATGCCAACACGTCGGTTTGGCTTTGGCTGATAAAGTTTAAATCTGTGCTGACGTGTTGACGGGTAATTTGAAAAAGTAAATAAATCTTCAGGGTTAACATTGTCAACTCCTCGCACTATCCTATATACATTAAACAAATCAGCACGTTTACGCCTGAAATCTAGGCTAGGCAACTCTAAACTTTTCATTCTACGCGGATACGACAGATTTCTCAAATAAGGTACAAGCTTTGTTGCGCGTCTTTGAACTTTCTCAGTGCGTAATCTATCCGTTTTATTCATAGGGTACCAAACCGAAGAACTGTACTCCACCAAAGGCCTTACCAGCGATGTATATAACGTTTTGAAGCTTCGTAGGTTGAATTTTCTGAACGTACGTCTAATAGTATGGACACGAAAGTTTGCATTGTTACTTGTGGTAGCTACATGTTTATCAAATTTCAAATGCTTGTCGAAGTAAACACCTAAGTCACGAACCACTTCTGTAGTGCAAATGCTGGATGAACCAATACTGTACTGAAATTCCGTTCCACTACTTGACAAATAATGAACTACAGTAGTCTTATCTACATTTACGAACATGGAGTTGCGGTTTGACCATTCATGAAGCGAATCAATATCATCTTGCAGCAGTTTACAATCGGACTGATTTTCAACCTTCCGGTATAACTTGACATCGTCGGCAAATAATTTTACTGTAGAATTTTTAATCACGAGAGGCAAATCATTGATGAAAAGACAGAACAGTACTGGTCCAATGCAGCTACCTTGTGGTACATCACTCAACACTTTCGCTGAAGATGACAATGCACTACCTACTAGCACTCGTTGACTCCTATTTGTTAAATAATCCTCAATCCATGCTAACGACCTTCTACCTATCTTATAATTAGAACATTTTTGTAGAAGAAGTCGTGTTGAAATTTTATCGAACGCTTTGGAATAGTCAAAATAGACGCAGTCGAACGACACACCAAGATCACCCATTTTCTGAAAATCTGATACAACTTCTAGAAGCTGCGTGTTGCATGATCTTTTCTTTCTGAAACCATGCTGTGAAGGGTGCCATAGCCCATTCTTCTCAAAATAATCCTGAATACGAGACACTATTATTTTTTCAAAAATGCGACAAAATATGGAAGTGTTGGATTTTGGCCGATAATTACTTAATTTCGACTTTGAACCTTTTTTATGCAGTGGCTTTACTATCGCTTCTTTCCATGCAGCAGGGCATCTTCCAGTCGCTAAACACTTATTGTACAAAACAGTTAAAGGAGCAGAAAGGACTGACGCAAGGCGAGAAACAATTGAAAAACAATGTATATCATGAGCTTTGTTACAATTTAATTTGTTGAGTATACCGAGTACCGTCTCATTTGAAACATCTCCATCATCAAAAGTTACTTCCGGTTGGAAATCTGGGGTGGAAACAAGAGAAGCTGTTGGGGACGGAGATACGAAAACAGACGAAAACATGTTATTGAATGCTTCCGATTTCTTGATCGTCATGTATTTCACCACCAACATCATTCATAAATAAAATTGAAGAAGTAGATACTGTTTCAATATTTTTATTAACGTACTTCCAGTATCTTTTTGGGAACTTTTTCATAGATGCAATTACTGAAGTTTCAACATTTTCACGGTTTATTTTAAGAAGCTTGGTTGCTTTGTTTCGTGCTTTTTTGTATGAATCCCAGTCTTCATTAGTTTTACCTTCCATGTACCTCCTCCATCTACTATTCTTCTCTTCAATCGCTTCCAGAATAAACTTTGGCAAAGTCCGCCTTTTTTTTCTTCCCCGAGGCAATACTTTTCTTGGTACAAACTTACCTTCCGTAAGAACACGTCTTAAAAGCTCAAACATCTCATCTGGTCCTTTCCCCTCCTCACTGAATTTAGTAACTAAATCAACTGAAGCAACATATTCCTTAAAAGAATCATAATCAACTTTGTGATAATCGTGTTGTACATTAGTGGTGGGCATAGTCGGGGCTTCAGCATTAAATTTCATAAACAAAACTGAATGATCGCTTTTTCCCAACGGTGAACCAAATTCGAAAGAGGACAGGTCCGTTTCATTTTTAGAAATAACAAGGTCAAGAACAGAGGGGTGATTCCCACCACGGCCGCGAGTAGGGCCTTTCACATGTTGAAATAAAAAAGACTGGTGTAACGTGTCAAGAAACTGTGACTCGTATGACTCAGAACCAACGGTTGGTGTTCCCGTCAACCAATCAATACGAGGTAAATTGAAGTCACCAACGACCAAAATCTTGTTATTAATAACTGACAACTCTCTCAAATACTGCAAAATTAACTGGTCATTTGCTTCAGAACTGCTATCTTTTGTAGGGCTTCGATCCGCAGTGGAACACTTGATCGAGGTAGCTGGACGTCCACACACAGGCTTTCAACAATATTTGAACCGATTTGATTGGTTACCTCACTGAATTTTAAGTCCTGGCTAACATAAATCACAATACCTCTTCTAAATTTCTCATTAGAAAATAAAGTATACCCTTTGAGCTGACGAAGATAAGAACTTGGATTTAAACAATTTTTTGGTAGAGCTTCAGTTACTACAATAATAGATGGTTGCTTCACTACAACTACAGATTCCAATTCTTCATATTTGTTCGAGAGAGAATCAGCGTTCGTGTACATGACCAGGAGATTATTGTTCCATTTGCGAGGTCTCTGAGGAATTTCCCTGGACACGAAACTCCTTTTTCTTCACAATTTCATAACCACTACGTCCCCTGCGAATTCGCCAACTGTCATCTCCCGCCTTGAACTTTTCAGCTAATTCCTGCTTGAGCTGGTCATACTTTTTCTTGTCTATGCGCTCAGCTTCCGTTTTGTCGTGGCTAAAGTTGAAATTATTGAATTGTGCAACAATTTTGGATCGTGCAGTTGCTAAGTACACAGCTGCTATGTCGCGTTCAACTGCCTCACGGAACATAACTTTGATTGGCCGTGTGCGACCAACAGAGTGTTTACCAACTCTGACAGTGAAGGAGGTTTGCACGGGTGAAGCAGACAAAAGAGTTTGGTTCACGAACTTCAGGTCGAAACTGTTCTGTTCAGCCTTGGTTTTGCAAGACGGATTTTCTGGAAGGCCAAAAATCATCAAGTTTTTCTGCTTATTCGCTAGATCGGTAACTAGGTCCACCGATGAACATGGTTGCTGAGAACTGTGTCCTGGGGCATTTGCACTTATTTGTGTCAGACGAGCGTCAATTCTGCCTATTTCTCCGGAGAGTTGATCACTAATACACTTCTGAACCTCGTCGACGGAACATTTAGTTATGACAGATTCCTCCAGTATCTTCAATCGCTCTTGAATGGGAGAAAGCATGGTGGCAAATTCGGTGCGTAACTCGTCCTTGAGCTCCTCCTTGAACTCCTGCAACACTTCCCGCATAGAAGACTTTATGACTTCTCTAGAGGGGCCATGTGTCTCAGAGCTGGGCTGTTGCTGCTGAAGCTTGCAAGTAACGCAAAACCATTGCGAATCAAATCTGCGTGTCATTTTAGTCCAGAGCTCATACTGTGGCTCCGTAATGTCTAAGCAACTAATGCAAAGCCACGATCGACACAAATCGCACTGGATTGCTGGATCATCATCCTCCAAACTTAAATCGCATGCTTTACATTTGTCCACACCTTTTTTTGGAGATTCTCGTTGCCTTTTATTTGGACCGGACATTCCGGGATTGACTGTTGCACAGTCTAGTGGTCGTTAACGTAATCTCCTGTAAACGTTCAGGAAGTGTTCGCTTACTCAAGCTAGATGGCACTGGCAATTACCGGAAAATGAATCAGGAACATTCAGGAAGTGTTCGCGTAGTCAAACTAGATGGCACTATCGATTTCCGGAAATGAATTTACTAAGTACTCGAAAATGACGATCACAGTTGTGAAATGGTTGCTTTAAAACTGTCCAAGGCAATACCTTTGATAATATTTTTATTTAGTTCCTCCTTTGCCTTCACTATTTCCACCGTATTTTTAATTAATTAACACAAGCAAGTTTTGAAGACTAGTGCCAGTTTTTGAAGACTAGTGCCAGGTCTGGTACTGAGTGTCTTCCTGGTTTCCGCAGAGAAATGTGTTTTGCACAATATTTGATGGTGCAAACGGATACGTCAGCTGAATTTTTATTGGAGCTATATTTCGGCCCTTCTTGGCAAGGGTACTCTTCAGGCTCAATACCGCTCAAGGTGTTGTTGGTGTTTCCCACAAGTTCTTTTTTCCAACTTGAGCGGTATTGAGCCTGAAGAGGACCCTTGCCAAGAAGGGCCGACATATAGCTCCAATAAAAATTCAGCTGACGTATCCGTTTGCACCATCAAATATGATTCGCAGTCAGCTTGGGCTGAACGAATATTGCACAATAATGTGAACTGTCACTCTTTTTTTGTTTGTCACTATTGTCGTAAGTGTTACATAAAATTCACTATATTTATGAAAATGTCCGGATTAGTCGTACACAATAGTTTGGCAATTCCAGAAAATTTAAAAATGAATGTGGAATTCAGCTCAATCCAAGTAATTTCAAGCCATTGTACTTTGTCCATTCTACACAAAGAGTTGTTTTTTACTTTTGTTGGGAGAGAAGAAAAGTGATATTCTATGGGCAAGGGTGTCCAAAAGATTTGAAGCATGTCAGCGGCGTAATTATGTTTACCGTAGAACAAATGCACCGAATCACTGCTTTTTACTGTAAACTGAGGTGATAACATGTTACGGACAATTAAGCGAACTGGAAGCATGTCTGAATGAACTATTCTCATACATATTTTTCGTTTGGACATGCTTTAGCCTACCTTTCTTCTCTTGTAATGTGAAATAATTCGAGCCTTATGGTACTGGGTAATCCATTACTTATATAATACAACAGCTACAAATATGCTGAAGTCTGAGAGAGAAGACAGACAAAAACTGGAATTTTTTCGTACATGCCAAATTCCAAACCGATTGAGATTCTGCCGAAATCCATTTTTGCAGCAATGATCTGACCAAAAATTACCATTTCATTTTTTTTCATGAAAATAAAATTTCACTCCCAGTTCACTCTGTGTTTCAGCCAGAAGTCCCTCTCTATTTTTTTTTTTGTGTGGAAACCTTTGTGTGTTTGCAGCATTAAAATGGATGTTTCTTGCTGTTCATTCAGTTAGCTCTGTGTTTTTATCATTGTTCAGTCAGGGATAGGAATTGGAGCTCAGGTAAGGTGAGAGTGAGGTGATTTCTATGTAATTTGAAAACATTTTTTTAATTATAGATACTGAAGAAGAATTTATTGTTCCAACATTTAAAGTGTTCTTTTAGCTTTGATTTTGTGTTTTCATCATTTATTTTTAGTTCCTTTTTAAGCCATATAGATCTTTCTGAAAGGAAGGCTTTTCTGGCTTTGAAACTTAGTTCGAGGCTGGTGCCTCAAGTTTTGCCTTTAAATAAGGAGATTTTAGGCTAAATCTCCTTACTTATTGCTTGTTTCAAGGTCTCGAAGACCAGAAGTGTACTAGAAGGGATATGGTACAAAATTTGTAGCTGCAAACAGCTCTTCATTGGTTTATTACAATGCCACATAAATTTATGGCTATGTTGACCAAACAACCATATTGCATAGCTTCAAATTGGCATCCTTTGTCTTTGGCCTTGTTCATAATTTTTGGTTGTTGACGTTCTCAAGCCACTTAAATTTCATTTAATTGCAAGCATCAAAAACTGCTTGGGGGTCTTAAGGTGGTTTTGAGAACAACCCTAGTTGTGTTGCAAGAGCAAGACTTTGGTTTTGTCCCGTTTTTGGGATCCCAAAACGTAAGTTGAGGGATACCTATGACATCGCAAAAGTTGTCCGTCTGTCCGTCCGTCCGTCCGTCTGTAAGCACGATAACTCTCGAAGGGAATGAGATATTTTGATGAAACTTGGTGTGAGGATTCGTTGGGTCGGCGGACCAGTCGAGTTCGTAAATGGGCTTTGTAGCCCTACATTTAGGGGTGGGGGAGGGGGTTCAAATTAAGGGGCAAACAAAATATTTTGAAACAGCTAATGTGATATGGCGATTATGGTGTAAGAAGACATGCTGAACACGATGGTGAAAACCATTTTGTAATCGGACAAGTAGTTCGCCCGGAATCCGGCCAAGACCGGAAAGTTTGTTAAAAGTAAAAGTTTTATTTGAAGTTGATTAGATGTTCGATTTAGAGGTAGGAAAACATGCTGAAGACGATGGTGAAAACCATTTTCTCGACGGACAAGTAGTTCGCCCGGAATCCGGCCCAAACCGGAAAGTTTGTTAAAATTAAAAGTTTTATTTGGAGTTGATCAAATGTCCGATTTAGGGCAAGAAGACATGCAGAACTTTTATGTGAAAACAATTTTCTACCCGGACATGTAGTTCGCCCGGAATCCGGCCAAAACCGGAAAATTGTTAGAAGTTAAAGTTTTATTTCTAGCTGACTAGATAACCGATTTAGGGGTAAGAAGAGACGCTGAATCCGTGTGTGACAATCATATTTTACCCGGACATATAGTTCGACCGGAATCCGGCTGGAGTCGGAAAATTTGTTATAAGTTAAATTTTTATTTGAAGCTGATTAGATGCTCATTATTGGGGAAAGAAGATACCCTGACTTCGTTTTTGAGTTTTCTTTTTTCGCCGGACAAGTAGTTCTAGAGTTCGGCCGAAATTGGCAGAAGTGGCAGGAACTTTTCGTCAAAACAGATATGACTTATACGGGTAAACACACATGCTGAATCCATATCTGAACTTGGTTTTCTCAGATGATTAGCTATTTGGCCTTAATCTGTTTCTGAATTTTAATTGTAAGAATGTTCAAGGATTCTGGCGATGACTGGATCTGGCTAAGACAAGACCCAGTTGTCTGGATCAGATATTGAATTTTTGGGATCCCATCGAAAAGTTTGGTCTTGTTTTTTGCTTATGCCACCGATCTCAGCTTATTCCTGGAGACTGGCAAGGGTCTAACCTGCGCGGTTTTTACGGAAAGTGTGGACAAGACGGATTGATGAATATGACATTACATTTTGGAAAGCTCCATAGAACTCTTGCCTGAGGCCAATAAGGACGGTTTTTGCTTGTCCTCGAGCCAGAGCCTATGGTGTGCGAAGTGAAATGGAGTTGGATAGCCTATGTCAGAGAGGGGATCGACTTAAAGCAGGAAGGGAAGGGAACACGAGAAAAGCAGGAAGGCATACTAAAAGGAAGAAGGATGTCAACAGAATTCAACGATACGAAAAACTGGAAAGCTGCACCGTTCGCTTCCTCTGTTTAGTATTCTTTAAGGGGTCGGCAACTTTTCAAACTCAAAGTTCACCATCCCTTCCTCATTTTAGTATCCTGATATGGGTCGGCATTAAGTTCAGTGACGGGGTCGGCAACTAAGATATTTCAGGTCCACCATTCCTTCTTGTTTTAGTACCTTGAAAGTACTAAAACGAGGAAGGAAATTGGAAATTTTAAATTATTCTTCCTTGAGGGGTCGGCAACTATCAAATTTTCAAGTCCACCATTTCTTTCATCGTTTTAGTAGCTTGTCACGGATAGTACCTGAAAGTACTGAAACGAGGAAGAAAATGTCTTACTGACTGAGACGGACTGAGAATTCTAGTTGCCGACCCCTCGCTGGACTGAGAATTCTAGTTGCCGATCTCTCATAGTTATCGACCCCTCACTGAACTTAATGCCTACCCTATGTCAGGATACTAAAACGAGGAAGGTGTGGTGACCTTTGAATTTTAAAAGTTGTCGGCCCCTTAAAGAATACTAAATAGAGGGAGGGAACGGTGCGGCTTTCCAGTTTTTCGCAGCATTGAATTCTGGCGACAGCATTCCTCGTTTCATCCTGGTTTTAGTATGCCTTCCTGCTTTTCTCGTGTTCCCTTCCCGTCCTGCTTTTAGTCGATCCCGTCAGAGAGGAGTATCTGAAGTTGTGCAACCAAGCTTTCGTTTCATCAAACCATGTTTCTGCTTTCGAGTGGAAAGCTCCGTTCTAGCAGGCAGGCACCTCTTTCAGATTGAAGATGGACTAAAATCTACAAGTGTTAAATATGTGCGGCAGTTACCCGGCCCCACAGCCAATCTATCTTCTTCGAGTGATAAATATAAAAATTTACAGAAACAAAAAAGTGGCATTTTCCCACGGGTCCGAAAGTGCTGTCATCTATTGTTTCTACCCATTTCTGTTCGTGATTTCAGCAGAGTTTATCATTCTGTTTTTTGCACTTGTGATTGCGGTAGAGAAATGGTATCAGATTTGCCTCTTAGACTTTAAAAGTTTTCTCATTGCTAAAGAAATTAGAGGTTGGAAATTAGAAGTTTGGCCTACGGCAAGTAAGAAGTAAGTCAACTTTTGAACTAAGACGGATAGAATCTCTTTTTCGACCGCATTCAATAGCCCTTGATAATGTCATATTTTTGGGTAAAAAAAATCCTTCATGAGATACATCAGTTTGAAAGTTTCAAGGGGTTGACAATTTCAGTAGTAAGGTACACACTGGAACCACAAATAGGCCGATACCAATTGTGAGACATATAGGGGACTTGTAAGCAACAGTCGGCTGTGAGGGGCTTGCAACTTTTGCTAGTTGGTGTCAGAGGCGTTACTAGCCAAAATGTTTGGGGGGGGGGGAGGCAAGTTATTTACCGACTGGCTGGTAATTTTTACCGACTGTTTTTTGCATTAAAACGACTCTTTTTAAGAAAAAATAACTGTTTGGAAGAAAATCGACTGATTTTCAGAAAAAAATTTCAGAAAAACCGACTGGTTTTCAGTAAAAAATGGGGTCTGTCAAATTAAAGTTCATTTAAAACAATACTCTCCCAGAAGAGAGGCTATGTTTTGATAATCAGGTATAAGTACTCATCAAGTGTCAATGACTCCTGCTGACCTTATCTTATGTGGATCTCTGGCCTTATAATCTTCTGACTCAGCTTTCTTTTTAGGGAAAAATGTCTCGGCGCGATCGCTCTAAGGAAACTATTGGTGGTGCGGATGCTGCCAAAGTTTATGAAGAATTTGTCGCCACCTTTGAAGGTGGTGCTAGTGGCAGTGTTAATAAAGTCTGGGTGAAAGCAGGAGTTTATGATGCCGGAGCAAGAAAGGAAGACACCTCTGAAAAGGGGAAGCTGTATAAGCCCACCTCAAAGATTGCCGAGCTTGCTGTGGCTGATAGCTTTGCCTCAAAACAAGCCATGGCCCAGAGTATTGCGGCGTCACTTGTTAAAGAGGAAAAACCTAAGAAGAAAGAAAAAGAAAAGAAGAAATCAAACCTGGAGCTCTTCAAAGAAGAGCTGAAGCTCATTCAGACTGAGAGAGAAGAAAGACATAAAATCAAGACTGGCATTTTCATTGAACCCACAAGGAAAACGCGTTTTGAACCCATCATACCCGTTATCACGCATACACCTCTGTATGATGAGATCATGAAAGGTGGGGACAATCCAGACCCGAATACCACGAACATTTACTTGGCAAATTTAAGTCCGAAGGTCAGTGAGCAGCAGCTGATGGAAGTTTTCGGGAAATTCGGACCCCTGGCCTCGATCAAAATTATGTGGCCACGAACCGACGAGGAAAAATCCAGAGGAAAAAACTGTGGATTTGTAGCGTACATGACGCGCAAAGACGGCGAACGCTGCATGCGAAAACTGCTTGGAAAAGACGTCTATGGTTTTGAGATGAAGATGAGCTGGGGGAAGTGCGTACCGATTCCACCTCGCCCCATTTACATCCCTCCGAGAATGCTCCAAGCAACACTTCCCCCTCCACCCTCGGGGCTACCCTTCAACGCTCAGCCAATAAACAGCGACAAAGAGCTCATACCACCCCCCGGCATCCCGTTTCCAAACTGCGAGGAAGAGGAGCCACTCTTTGAAGAAGTCTTGCAACGCGCCATGGTCAAAGTTTGCGTCCCAACTGAGCGCAGTCTACTAGTCCTCATCCATAGAATGGTCGAATTTGTTGTTCGCGAAGGTCCTATGTTCGAGGCGATGATGATGAACAAAGAAATCGACAATCCGATGTTTCGGTTTCTCTTTGATAACCGAAGCCCAGCTCATATTTACTATAGATGGAAACTGTTCTCAATCCTTCAGGGTGACTCCCCAACGAGGTGGAACATGGATATGTTCCGAATGTTCGAAGGGGGAAGTATATGGCTACCACCACAGATGAACCCTTTCACACAGGTAAGAACCCCGCATTCTTAAGAACAACACAAACAAGAGCTGGAAGCTCATATGGCACTTGCAGGGCTGGGTCAGAGGATAAAGGAAGGATTTCATCAATTCGTGGATTTGTTGTGATCATTTGTAAGCAAAACCCTTGAGGTAAGAATGATCATGGGTCCTTAGAAATGACGAGAATGTACTGTTCGTAAAAACTATTTTATTTGGGCATTTGGCCGTGATGATGCGAACTTTAAGGGCGCTGGAGATTCATCTGTAATGAACACTCTTGAAGCACAAATGATGATTATAAGCTCATTGAAATCATGAAAATGTATATTTTGCTCAAAATTATTGTTTGTATTTTCTGGTCTTCTTACCACATCTAATTAACTTGAAATAAAACTTTTACTTTTAACCAACTTTCCAACCATTTTTTTGTATTGTCTACACTTGTAAGCAAAACCCTTGAGGCAAAAATGATCACGGGCCCTTGGGAATCATAAATATATATCGTTTGGTTAAAGTATTTTTTTTCTACTTTTCGGTTAAGAAACGCACTTTAAGGGTTCTAAAAATTACTTCTAGTTAAAATGTATACTTTGCTTAAAAGGATTTTTTGTACTTCGTGGTACTTTAAGGGATGGTCGGAGCCAATCTCTAAGCCAATCTTGTCAAGTTTCTAATGTTCAAGCCAAGTTTCATCGCCCTACCGCATCTGGAAGTACCTTAATTTGCGGTCACCGGAATTCCGACCCCCCCTCCCCCCCCCCCCCCCCCAACTCCCCTCACAGTACCCGAACCCGATCCGGTTTTGTCACTGATGTATCTAGTTATTGTCCTTGTTCTTCCCACCAAGTTTCATCCCAATCGCTCCACTCTCAGCTTGTCACAAGATTCCGCCCCCCCCCCCCCCCCCACGTTCATCGGATCAGGTCTGGACTTAACATGGGACATCCGGGACACGAGGTCTTTCCAATTATCAAGTTTCATTAAGATCCGACCACTCGTTCAAAAGTTATGCACACCTCAAGATTCCAGATTCCTCCTCCATCAACACCCCCAAGATGGTTGGGTTGGGGAACAGACTATTTTCGAAGCCAATCATGTCAAGTCTCTAATGTTCAAGCCAAGTTTCATCGTCCTAGCCCCCCCCCCCCCCATATTCATTGGATTCAGTCCGGACTTGAAATGGGACATCTGAGACATGACGTCTTTCCAAATATCAAGTTTTGTTAATTTCCGAACACCCGTTTGAAAGTTATGCATGTCACTAAATTCCGGATCCCGGCTCCCCTCCCTCCCCCCACGATGGTCGGATCGGGCAAGTGACTATTTTCAAGTTAGTTTGGTCGGGTCCCTAATATGCCTGGCAAGTTTCATCGTCCTAGCACATCTGGAAGTACCCTAACTCGCAAACATCGGACTGACAGACAGACAGACGGAAAAGTGATCGGTATATGGCACTTGGCCGGAAGGCAAGTGCCATAAAAAGAGGTTGTCTCTTAAGTGTACAAACACGTCTTGTGCCAAGTGTAGAGGGAATGAATGACCGATAAGTGGATGCAGTTTGTTTGCTCACTTCACTTGATAGAGTAGAATTACGCAGGTGAAACTTTTGCATTTACCACCAACAATCGTGTGGATTTCATGTTTAACAGAGTTGGTTTACTAAAGCTCGAGTCCTCCGATTACAGTGACGAGAACAAACAAACAAATAAAATACAACAGAGTAGCTCCAAACTGTGTCTCTCTGGATTGAGCGAAGGAAGTCAATTCGTGAAGTGGAAAGAATTTATGGTAAAGAAAACGTAGCCTGTATTTACATAAAGGGGGCTATAGCTGCCATGGAAACTTTTCTGCATAAAGTTCTTTATTCTGTCCCTTCTGGTTGAGGTTTGGTTTGGGGCGATGGTTGGTAGCAAGGGGGTTAATACAAGCTAAAAGTCCATCCAGCTTCAAATTGGTTCCTAGATAAATCTGGGGGAAATAACGGAAAGATTCGGATGGCACGCTTGTGACAGGATTTTTTTGTTTTTAAACCTTGGGTTAAATGGTATATCTGAAACAGCTTGGGCTTTCAGCACTGTTATTTACCATTATTTGGCCTATCATCAACTATTTTTCTCTTCGTAGGGAATGCCGGATGACCTTGCTTCCGACGGTGAGGATGAGGATCGTCGTCGTTCCCTCTCTAAAGCCCAGCGTCGCCGCTTGGAAAGCACACTACGCCACCTGCGTCCCGAACGCCGTGAGGTCGGTGACGCCATGCTATTCTGCATGGAACACGCCGACGCCGCTGACGAAGTGGCTCAGTGTATAACAGAGAGTCTCATGGGCGAATCAACCGCCATATTCAAGAAAGTGGCGCGCTTGTATCTTCTCTCCGATATCCTTTACAATACGACGGCGCGCGTTTCAAACTCATCGCTGTACAGAAAAGCGTTCCAGGATCGCATTGCGGACATTTTCCAATCACTGAATGAAACTTATGAGGGGATGGAAGGACAGAAGGCAGAGGCGTTCAAGCAGCGTATCCTACAGACGTTGAAGGCATGGCAGGATTGGCTGGTATACCCACAAGAGTTACTAATCAAGATTCAAAACATATTCATGGGATACAGCGGCAAGGTCAAGGAGGAGGAGATTGTATCGACACCAAAGGTAAGCATTCAACCATGACCTGGTCTTTCAGTTTCCGCGAGCATAAGTTGGTGGGTCTGTATTTTGTATCTGTTTCTGACACGGCTTTTCGTTGCAGATAAGGTAGGTAGGTAGAATTTATATTAGCTGCGTTTTTGCAGAAACCATGGTATCTGATACCACGGTCTAAAGTCTTTTTTGCAGTTATCGTGGTATCTGATACCACGGTCAAAAGGGGTTTTTGCAGTTATCGCGGTATCTGACCAGTTATCGTGGTACCAGATATTCAGATACCACGGTCCGACCGTGGTAAATGGTCGTGGTGTCTGAAAAAGTTATCTCACTTTCATCAGTTTTAATCAAATTGGTGGGAAAGAAGTTTGGCACTTGGTGGTGTGACTGAATATCAGTTTTTCTTTTGGGATGACTCCGAAAACCGCAATTTCGGTAATTGTCGTTTTTGCAGAGCAACCGTATATCAGATACTACCAGGGCAATGGCACTAACGGTTTCTTCTAATCTCAGTATAAACACTTGCTCGTTCGTATTAGCCTTCGCTAGGTTAAGTTGTAGTTCTGCTTATAACCTTAAAAAGCTATCGTCCACACGTCGGTCTCGCTGCAGTACGTCAAGAAGCCAGCATGAAGAAAAAACTTTCCTCCAAGGTTAAGATGACGAACTTGCTGTGAATATAAATTGCTCATGTGTGTTATCGCCAAAGGTTAAAGTTTAACCGAATAGGGCTGAGACTAGGGCTCTAGTTACACATCACTTATTCACTCAAAAAGATGTGAAAACCCGATAAAAATGTGTTTCTCCGATTGTCCGCTGTCCACAGATAATCGATTTTATTGAATGAACTTTTTTTCGGACTTGTGGTACCTCTTTGCGCCTGTCCCTCTATCTATGCTCGAAATATTTACCAACTATAAAGGTAAGCTACTGTCGTAAAATAAAGAAAAATGGCAGATTCCTGGGAAGAAATGTCTTATCATCGTTTTCTTACTTTCTTCACTCGGAACTTTTCCCGAGCTTAGCGTCTTTAGCCATGGAAATGCAGGCCTCTGTTTAAATTTAAATTCTTTGCGTCTGGATGAATTTTGGGTTGTCGCGTCGTACAAGCAGCTCACATTGTGAACGTTATTACTAGAGCCTCTGGTAAAAAAAAAATAACAAGAGCTACGAGCTCATATGGCACTTGTTACGAGTAAGCGGTACAAGAGGAGAGGAGAACGTCACAAAATACACCCGCCATCCAAAAATGCGGTTCGGAAATAGAAATAGGATATCTCCCAGTTCTGAGCAGTCCCGGCATCGTCTTGGATTATCGTAGCAAATGCGCATGACTGTTCAAACTTCCAAGTTTCGTCACAAAATACACCCGCAATCCAAAAATGCGGTTCGGAAATGGAAATAGGATGTCACCCAATTCTGAGCAGTCCCGGCATCGTCTCGGATTATCTGTAGCAAATGCGCATGACTGTTCAAACGTCCAAGTTTCAGCCCAGTAAATCCACTCCTTTCATCCCTAGACGTGCTACACGATTTCCGGTAGTCCCTCCATCTTCCCCTACCGTGACCGAATCTGGCTCGGACTCAAAAATTGATCATCTAAAGCATCTTCTTTTATACCATCTATCAAGTTTCACTCGAATTTCAGCATTTTTGGAAATTCCGGTATCCCCCCCCCCCCACCACCACCGTTGTCGGATTCGGTTCGGACTCTAAAATATGTCAACTAGGGTATATGCTCTCTCTAAATTTCAAGTTTCATTTAAATTACTGCACTCGTTTGACCCCTATGCGAACCTCAGAGTTTCCGGCAATCTCCCTCCAACTACACCCACTGTGGCCGAAGAGGACTTGGAAACATAACGTTGTATCTCTTAATCCGCTCTTCCCGTCCATCAAATTTTACTGAAATCGGAGCATAGCCTATCTGTAAATTTCCGGTCCCCTCCCCCTACCTTGGCCGAATCCGGCCCGGACGCCAAATAACTTGCATCTCATTCGGTCCATCCGTTTGGTTTTTGTGCATGTCGAAAGTTTCCGCCCCCCCCCCCCCCCCATTCCCCCAACCGTTGCCGCATATAACACGAAGGCATGTTTTACATGTCTAGGTCATCGATTCTTATCACCCATTAACTTTCACTCGAATCAGACCACTCGTTCGCAATTTGCAGAAGTCAATTTCCATATTTCCCTTCCCTCGATCCCCAAAAATGCTCGGATCTAGGAACGGAAGTTTCCGGGTTTATGTTGTGTCAGGTTCTTAAGTCAATTAAGTCGGGTCATTAATAAGATTGACTTATTGGTGACATCTCAAATATATCCTTTTCTATCAAGCATTGCTGGGAGTTTTTGAATTTCCTGCCACGATATCCCAGCTCCTAAAGGCGTATTCTCGCCGTTCCCCGAGGACTCCACTTGAGGAGTCCCCGCGTTTTTGTTTGTCCCGGGGACTCACTCCCCGTATTCTCGCGAGTCCCCACGGACGGGGAATGCTCCGATTATCATCACCATCATCAAAAAGGACTCCCTTTCAAATTCGGAGGGGAATCAATTTTTGCTGTTGTAGGTGCTATGTAAAATTAATTAAAAAGAATCAGAATAAACAAAACCAAAAATAAAGTGGATCTAGACTAATTTTTTCAGCTGCATATTCATTTTTCGAACAAAATCCATTTTATAAGCATTCCCCGTATTCTCGCTGTTTCTGTACGCGGAGTCCGCGTGGAGTGACTCCCTCTATTCTCGCCGTTCCCTTCGATTCCCCGAGGAGTCCTCGGGGAACGGCGAGAATACGCCTTAAGATTTGGATCGCCGAAATGCCAGAGAGGTAAAGACAAGGGATAACAAGAAAACGGCCGATTTTCGTAGCGCCTTAGATAAGATAAGGTTTATTCCACTAAAAGCACGAAGGCCATGGGAAAAAATAAACACAAACAAAAATAAAAAACAAAAAGCAAATAAATGATAACTATTTTACATATTCCTTTACGGGAACCTTTCTCTGTGGTTCATCGAAACCGAAAGGAATCTTCCCAACTTTTCAATATCACCAAATAATTTATTTCCCATTACTTTTACCAACCAATCCTCCCCCCAATAACTAACACCAAAAATTTCCCCACTAAGATCTGAAAGCTCAGGGCATACGCACATTAAGTGAAAAGTATTTTCATCCAGTTGTCCGCACATTGGGCAAAAGTAAGGACCAGACAACACTCTTACCTTACCCAAATATCTTCTACGCATTCCTGCAAAGTTTCGTTGTCTTAGTACATTTGGACCTATTCTAACTCGCGACGGAATTCCAGGAAAACCCTCCAACTCCCCCCACAGAGCTCCGAAACCATCGGTCTCCGTCAATTTCGCATCTAGGCCTAATGCTTGTTCTCTCCATTAAGTTCCGTCCCAATCCGTCTGCTTTAAGCGTTTCTTGAGTCCCCCCCCCATCCCCCCACAGGTATCGGACCCGACCCGGACTTGACACTGAACATCTGAGGCGATAACTCTTTCGACCTCACAAGTGCCATTCAAATCCGATCACCTGTTCAAAAGTTATGCATGCCGCTAGATTTTGGACTCCCCATCCATCCACTCCCCCCACGATGGTCGGATCGGGGAAACGACTATTCTCAAGTCTGTTGGGATCCATGACATACCTGCCAATTTTCATCGTCCTAGCACATCAGGAAGTATGCCGAACTCGCGGGATCGCTAGAAATCTGGAGCCCCCCCCCCCCCCAACTCCCACAAAGCGAACGGATCCGTTCCGGTTATGTCAATGACGTATCTAGGACATATGCTTGTTCTTCCCACCAAGTTTCATCCCGATCCCTCCACTCTAAGCATTTCTCAAGATTTCCGGTTCCCTCCTCCTAATCTCCCCAGTGTCATCGGATCCGGTCCGGAATTAAATTGGGACGTCTGAGACATGTGGTCATCCTAAATATCAACTTTCATCAAGATCCGATCACCCGTTTGCAAGTTAAAAATACCTAAATTTTTGGCTTCCCCCTCCCTCCACCCCCCACCCCCCCCACCCCACCCCAGATGGTCGAGTCGGGGAAGTGACTAATTCGTATTTAATCTGGTCGGGTCCCTGACATGCCTGCCAATTTCCATCGTCCTAGCACATCAGGAAGCACCGAACTCGCGGGATCACTAGAAACATTTATTCAAACAATGTTTGAATGTAACATTGTAACAAATGTAACATTGTTGAATAAATGTTTGAATGACTGTGACATTGTAACAAATGTAACATTGTTTGAAGTTTCAAAGTCAGCTTGGGCTCAAAGAATATTTATCACTAGAAATTCGGATCCCCCCCCCCCCAACTCCCCCAAAGTGAGCGGATCCGTTCCGGTTATGTCAGTCACCTATCTAGGACTTGTGCTTGTTCTTTCCATCAAGTTTCAGCCGGATCTCTCCACTCTAAGCGTTTTCCAAGATTTCCGGTTTCCCCCTCCAACTCCCCCCAATGTCACCGGATCCGGTCTGGATTTAAAATGGAGCGTCTGAGACACGAGGTCCTTAAATATATCAAGTTTCATGAAGATCCGATCACCCGTTCGTAAGCTAAAAATATCTCATTTTTCCTAATTTTCCCGGATTCCCCCTCCCTCCACTCCAGATGGTCGGATCGGGGAATCGACTATTTCTAATTTAATCTGGTCCGGTCCCTGATACGCCTGCCAAGTGTCATCGTCCTAGCTTATCTGGAAGTGCCCGAACTAGCAAAACCGGGCCGACAGACCGACTGACGGACAGAAATTACAATAGCTATATGGCACTTGCCCGAAAGGCCAAGTGCCATAAAAAAATACGAACTCTTAGGTGGGTCAAAACATTTCAGTGTATACAGATGTCAGGTGTAAAAATAAGCTGCATTTTCAGTTAAACTTTAAGAGAATAAGGGGCAACAAAACTAGCAGGAACTCGTTTTTCGGGTTATTGGCTTTAAAAGTGTGCAATACCTACACTTTTTGTGCTCCTTATTTCCGGAATAAAATGTCGCCGATACAACTGTACCTAGCGCGCTCCTAATTCCGTACGTCTCCGTCGCGCATATTTAAGCTCCGCTTTGGTGTCGAAGAATTTCCAGAGCCTGTTGTGTTCCCCTTCCTCCTTGGCGTATTTGGGTCGAATAAGACATTGATGATAGGATACCTGCAGCTAGCTGTGTGACTATGTACCATGGAATATGTTTTTGTTTGTTGGTGTGTGCTTACATGAGATATTGCAGATTTTCCTGTGATCACTTTTTCCGGTTTTCAGAAGAATTGTTACATTTACGCCGTTTGTCCAATGCGAGTAGATTATTCTCTTGGGCCGTGAACTAAGCTAGTCATGTTCAACTCTAGGTCGAGCCTTCGGACGATGACGGTCAACCCTTGGAAGACATTGATGGAGCGCCTATGACGGACGATGATGACGACGACGGAATGCCGTTAGACGGAGCGGCGCTGCTTCGTCAAGCGGGTATGCTACAAAAGATGGCAAAGCCCGCCACTCCGAAAGAATCTCCGAGATCGGCTTCGCCGCCTGAACCGAAGAAACGGCCTTCTCTTCCAGGATTCAAGCCTTCGAAGTGGGAGGCAGTGGATCCGACCGAGGTAGAGTCGCAGGTATAGTTTGCAGCAGATTGCTATCTCACTTTTACCTTTGCATTTACCCAAGGTAAACGAAGATCCAACTTGCCGAGCGCCAAGGGCAATCAGGACGACCGTGTCTCCCCTCTGATGCCTGTTTTTGACCCATTTTTAAGATGGTTAGCCGCTCGGGCATTCAAAGCGATAACCTCAGAGTTTGACGATTCAGGCACGAAGAAGGGGTAGACACTTTGATTAGTTCTCCTGTTCTCCGAAAAGCTTAGTCTTCTTTTCTTTTTAGTCAGAAACCAACGGAAAAAGGTAACGTCCTTTTGAAACGTTAGTTCTTTGATGTGCTCATTCACTTATCTATCATATAGCTTTGAGCTAAAGCCGTGTGTTGTGAGTGTTAATATGCAAGTGGACGCTCGTTTGCCTCGAACAAACATGCGGACAGGGCCGGCAACAATAATCCTGCACTAAAGCTAAACCTATCTGCTATTTTACATGCTCGTCATGTACCGCAATAAGTAGTGTTGGAATCATTATTTTTTTTCACTAGCGAAGATAGGCAAGATAGCAGCATCAACCTCCCCAGAGGTGGAACCTCTTTGCAGCATCCCAAGATTAGTATATCATTTCTGAACTATATGTCATTGCAGGCCGTGACGTCGTCGAAGTGGGAAGCAGTGGAGCCGGGACCATCCGCAGCCGACGAAGACGTTGATGGAATGCCGTTGGATGACGAGAATAGTCAGACAAGCGAGGCATCTGTCGGAAATACTGAGGATAGAAGAATGCTTTTGAGAGAGATTGAGGTTGGTACCGAATTTCACCCAAAGATGCGGAAGCTTGTCACTAGGCGACGCGGAAAAGAAGTTAACCAGGGGATTGAATCGGGGCGAGTTTTCCCGCAAGTCGGCGCGGGATTTCGTCGTGCGTACGCGAATCTGTTTTATTTTGCAATTCAGTTCACTTCAGATTTATTCACCATAATATGAATGCATAGCAGTTATGACGTTGGTACGTCGACACTGCAATACAAGGCGAACAAGAAATTATGAATGACGTTCACGGATTGTCGTTACAAAACTTAGTAAAATACGGCACAAACGTTTTTAAAAATTACTCAGATGAAAGACGACTTTAGGGACAAGTTTCAATATTCGCATGGCGCATTTACACACTGCGTAAAATACGAACGTATTTGAAATTACTCATACCTTCGCAAACTGTAAACCCCCTTACCCGCTTGAGCCGAAGTCTTGCTCTTCACCTAATGGTGAAACCGCTGATTCGGAGCCATACTAGAAACCAATTTAGAAGTCTACGAGCCTGATCGTTTTCACTCCGTATTTAGAACGTAAATCATTTAGAATTTCTTGCTAAGCCAAGAAGCTACGATGTCGAGCAACGTTCTACTGAATTGAGCGGTCGAGTCTCGGTGATGTGCAACTGCTTGGGCTCTGTATGGTCGCAAATGCCTGACCGGCAACTCGAAAGCCAAAATGTGCTCTGGTGGAGGGACGCCAGGTTCATTCCTGTTCCTAACCCTTGGTAGGTGCTGCAGCCTACAAGTTTATTAGTTTGCTATCGAGAATATTTCAGATGCTTTTTTTTCTCTAAGCCGAAATCGCAGCTTTCGTCTTCAAAGCGTGGCGAAACAGGGCCACATGCAAAAGAAAGTCAACAAAAAAGGGTATTGTACGAGTAAAATATGATAAAAAGATAGGCTATCCCATGCTTTCTTTGAGTTTCACCACTGATAGAAAATTTGTGCGTGGATCTACCTTGTGGACGTGGTTTCACGTAGAGGTTCAAAGGCCATTTGCAGACGACTCGCTTCGTAGAGACACGCGTGCAAGTGGCCGTCTTCTCGCACACCTTTGAACCCCCCAAAAATTAGTTCCCATTCGTACAGATGAAGGTGGTCAAGTATCAAGATGCCCTCGAGAATGGGATCGAGCCCAGAAGGAAGGGCTTAACTATCGCCGATCAAATTGACGCCTACCGGCAGATGCTTATCCGAACTGCCGCGCGAGAAAACAACTCGGATGACGAGAGACAGGCCAGTCCCGTCTCAAAGAGGGGACGTTCCCGATCTCGTTCAAGGTTAGTCATTCCCTTCATTCCGAATCAGTCCAGGGTTGCCATGTGTGACACTTTTGGTGCTTTTTGACACCTTTTGTCTCTGGGTGACACCGTGACACTTTTTCTCTGAAAGTGACACCTTTTTTTACGAATTACACATTTTAGGTCAGAAAAGCACTTTTTCAATCAATCAATCAATCAATTTATTTAATTCGTGATATTACACATCACATAATAAGATTACACTAACACATGAATTTTCTTACTAAATATATACAATCATTTTAACCATTCGGTGGCTCGGGGCAATAGCACAGTCGACGGAAAAGTCGGTAAAAATGTCCAGAAATGTTTCATTTACTTTACTAAAGTGACGGATTACCGCCCCCAAAACATGTACTTTATCTTGGTTCTGCACACAAAAACAGTTTGAAGCCTTAAATAAAGCTCGTTTCCGATTAAATTTTGTTACAAACTGTGACGTAACAGTTAAGAAATTTTAAAAAAGGTTGTTACAAATTCAGTTATTACCAATTTTGCAAGCTGTGCAGCGGAGTGCAAAAAAAAAATCGAGGTGTCAAAAAGCAACTTTTTGTCAGCAATTTTGACACTTTAGTGCGTCGAGCTCTTGGCAACGCTGAATCAGTCAATGAGCTGAATAGTATTTTTTCGGAGTTTTGTTTACACCTGGTATCCTAGCTCGACGTTGAAGAGCTTTTCCTCATGACTCTGCTTTAAGAGAAATTAGTGTTCGAAACAAGTTGTCATCTACCGTTGTTTTTATGTTGTTCTTTGCTGTGTTTACACACATAAATAATCATACATTCCCGGCAGCGCAAAGCATGAATGGCATGGGATTAGGTTTTCTTCACGCTGTGTCACGCAACTTAACATGCCAACGAAAACCTCATCGTGATTGGCAACGACAAACCCTCGTCCTAACCCCGAAGCCTACCTTGAGCATGCCGTTGCTGGTGTTTTTTAAATGGTTTAAAAAGCTCTTTCTTGTTTCATTTACGCTTTAACACACTCTTGATCCCTGCGAACTTGTGTACTCAGTGTCGTCACTTTTCTCTGATGTAACAAGACCTAAGGTTTCGATGGGATCCCAAAAATCTAATATTTGGGGGCAGAAATGAAATCTTGCAAACATTTTGTCGGGCAAAACACTGAAAAAATCGAATTCTGCATGCTTTTGTTTTTCCTCAGTATTATCGTCGGCACAGCGGGTTCTATTTATACATAAGGAATCGTTGGGTTCTTTTTATACGCAAGAAATGAAATCGTGCAAATTTTGTCGGGCAAAACACTGAAGAAATCGAATTCTGAATGCTTTTGTTGTGCCTCAGTATTCTCGTCGGCACAGCGGGTTCTTTTCATACATAAGGAATCCAAAAGAAATAGATTTTTTATGGTTTCGTCGGGCATCGGTCGACTCGTCGGCACACCGGTTTCTACTTATACGTAAGAAATCAAATTATACAAACTTTGTCGGGCGCACCCGGGAAGTTGAAGTCTCATCGGCACATAGGGTTATTTTTACACGTAAGAAATCAAGTTGTGTACAGTCTAGTCGAGCAAAACACAGACAAAATCAATGCTTGGTGGTTTTGTCGAGCGTCGGTATTCTCGTCGGCACATCGGGTTCTTTTTACACAAAAAAAAATCAAATTCTGTAAATTTGATCGGGCGCATGCCGAAAGTTCAAGTCTCGTCGGTACATCGGCTTCTATTTACAACGTAAAAAATAAAGTTCTTTGCAGTCTTGTCGGGCCAAACACAGAAGAATTCGAATTCTGAATGCTTTTGTCTGGCATCGGTATTCTTGTCGGCACATCGGGTCTTTTTATACGTGAGAAATCAAATTCTACAAACGTTTGTCGGGCGCAAATTTTTCCGGAAAAAAAAGAGATTTAAAAAAATTTCGCCGTCGTTGCTTAGTTCAACTTGTTCTGAGTACAGTCGTTGGAAGCGTCGCTTTTTAGCGAAAGTTGAAACGAAAAGCCGGATATGGGAATTTAAATATATGAATCTACATCAAAGGAACAATCTCAACTGATGAATTACAGTTAGTTTTACACAAAATTTCGCCTGCGGCGCATTTTGTAGTATTCTCTATTTGGAAGAACGGTGTATCATTTAGTTTTCGTTTTAGGATAGAAATTCTTTGGGTTTAAATTAAAAGTCGGGAATTGCATGGTAATTTTTCCGGAAAAAAGGAAGACTTAAAAAATTTCGCCTGCGGCGCTTGGTTTAGTTGTTGGTCTTGGTACAGTTGTTGGAAGCTTCGCTTTTTAGCAAAAGCTAAAATGAAAAGCCGAATACGAAATTATACCAAAGGAACAATCTCAACTGATGCATTACAGTCAGTTTACACAAAAAAAAAATTTACACGTTAAAAGCTAGAACTTGTATGGTAGGGTAGGGTAGGTATAGCTAATTTTTTTCCGGAAAAAAGGCAGATTTAAAAATTTCGCCTGCGGCGCTTAGTATAACTTGTTCTTGGTACAGTCGTTGGTAGCTTCGCTTTTTAGTGAAAGCTAAAATGAAAAGACAAATGTGAACTTCAATATACGAAATTGCGTCAAAGGAATAATATCAACTGGTGCATTACAGTTAGTTTTACCCTGGTTCTATTCTGTGCTGGCGGGAACCAACGGCGTTTTTTGTCGGCAAATTTTTGGGTCCATCTGCACAAACCGTACGTCCCCCCCCCCCCCCAAGGTAAAAGGCTAGTGACGCCCCTGATGGCTTATAGAGGTATATCTGAACTTGGTTTTCTCAGATGATTAGCGTGGCGAAGACTGGTTTGGGCGAAGACAAGACCCAAATGCCTGGTATAAATAGAACCCCATGTGCCGACGAGAATACCGAGGCACGACAACAGCATGCAGAATTCGATTTCTTCAGTGCTTTGCCCGACAAATGTTTGCACGATTTCATTTCTTGCGTATAAAAATAACCCGATGTGCCGACGAGTCGACCGACGCCTGACGAAAGCATACAAAATTTTAATTCTTCTTTGTTTACCGGCGCTTCGCCCAACGAAAGTACATTCTCAAGACCTTCGGGGGGGAGGGGGGGTTCCCCCCCCCATACTGACGCCCCTGTAAGCCATATCTATTTTGACGACACTGACCGAAACTTCCTGCTTTACTTCTGCCAAATTTCCGGTTTCGGCCGAATTCCCAAAAACAGTTCAGAAACGAATTCAGCGTATCTCCTTATCCCTATAAATAACATCTAATAACTTCAAATAAAACTTTAACTTATAAGATTTCCGGTTTCAACTGGATTTCGGACGAATTCAGCGCCTTTTCTTTGCCCTAAATCTGTCATCTAATCAACTTCAAATAAAACTTTCGCTTTTAACAAATTTTCCGGTTTGGCCGGATTCCGGGCGAACTAGTTGTACGACGAGAAAACGGTTTTAATCATCGTCTTCAGCATGTCTGCTTACCCCATAATCGAACATCTAATCAACTTCAAATAAAACTTTTAATTCTAACCAACTTTCCGGTTTTTGCCGGATTCCGGACGAACTACTTATCCGGCCTGAAAATGGTTTTAACCATCGTGTTCAGCATGTCTTCTTACCCATAATCGACTATCACATTAGCTGTTTAAAAATGTTTTGTTTCCCCCTTAATTTGAATCCCCACACCAAGTTTCATAAAGATATCTCATTCCCTTCGAGAGTTATCGTGCTGACAGACGGACGGACGGACAACTTTTGCGATGTCATAGGTATCCCTAAACTTGCGTTTTGGGATCCCAAAAACCTGTGACATTCTCTCGCCTACGAAATTCGGCCCTTTTAACAAGCATTAACGGGGAATCTCGTTTCATCATCTTCGTAATTATATGCCTCAACTGTTTAGCTAAGTTTTTGAATTATTCGTAAGAAAGCGGTCGCAGAAACTTGCGACCAGTGGCAACGGTGTGTGTAGGCTACTTACGGCAGTAAAACAAAGAACTGAAGGAAAAGACCAAGAATAAAAAATCGGATTAAACGGGCATTTAGTGTGCGTTTTACCAATTTTCAAAGCTGGGGTTCAAACCGAAGCTTGGTTTCAGTTCTGTTTCTCTTTCTGTTAAAACAGGATGTTCTTCAGACCGTTAGAGGAAAGGAGAGTGCAGGGCAGGATTACAAATCTGACTCGTTGAGTCCCGATTTCCTGTTTCTTTACCTATGTGTTTTGTGCTACTAGGTCCGAGTCACCGAGAGAAAGAAGAAGAAGTAAGCCGAGTAGCAAACGAGGCCGACGATCCAGATCACGATCCCGTAGTCGGTCCCCTGACTCCAGAAGGTTGTCCCGCTACTCCAGATCCCGTTCGAGGTCACCATCTCGTAAGTCACGGAAGGGGCGCTACTGATTGTTCTGTAATTCTTTTTCTATGTTCTTTTATTACACTGTACATATTCTATGTGATTTCATCTGCTTCCTCATTTTGTCTAGAGGAGCCTTCAGGAACGAACGACTATTGGCGAGGCTCGGACAGTCACCCAGAAATCACAAACCAACTGGTATCACGTTTCTTTTGTTTGGGCGGGTCCTCAGCAGAAACGCTTAGTTGTTGCCAGGTCGAATAGTTTTCGAAAAGAGAAAAATTCTAACAGTAGGTCCACTTTCAGGGGTTTCGCATAATGCAATCTGGAAAACGCCCGAACGTTAGGGTACATGGCCATACGATGGGTAGTGCAGTGCCCAGCTGCACTGGCACTTTTTTTGTAACCCCTTGAAAGCTGTTCATCAGTAAATTTTGACATACCAGAGATCCTGTTGTCTGCCTTGTACCTAGGGCATTTACCAATTTGAAGTGCACAAGAACATCTTTTATCGTCTAAAAATAACAGGGAAAATCATTCAATTCAATTCAGTTCAAATAAGGCCAACATGGGCCACAATATAACAAAACACACTCAACAAACTAACAAATGTAAGTCCAGGTCACTTACGTGACTCCCGTCAAAAGCCCCGCGTACAACTCACGAGTCCACGCAAGCCATACAGGCAGAGAACCCGCATCTGAGGCCCACAAAGGATCCTAAGAAGTGGGCTAGGGGATCGGAGGATCATGGTTTGAAGGGAAAGAATTGACCGCCTCCGAAGTTCACCAAAAGATGGAAGCCCTTCACCAACAAACATTCCCGATGCACTACAGTTCCAAGGAAGACCGTGAAGCCACCGGAACGAATTATTATACATAACCCGAAAAGAATTCTCACATTTCACACTGACATTACGAGCAAGAGGAAGGCAGTAAAGTGGCGTGCAGTAAGCCCTGAAAAGAAAACTCTTTACCGGGGCCTCGCAGCTACCAAACCTCCTTATCAGTATATTTGCTCTAATAGATAGAGACCTCATAAGCGAAGAAACATGCGCTTCAGCAGTCATCGAAGATGAAAACGTGAAACCCAAGTATTTGAAATGCTGGACGACTCGAATCTTTGAACTAGATGGTACAGCATCTTGGATAATCTTCAAAGGAAGACCACGTGGCATTCCACGTGGTCTTCCATTCCACGCCATACACAGCGTTTTCTTCTCTGAAATAACTTGACCAGCCTATGTGGCTTGTCACATAGCCTTCACAAGGGACTTGTACTGCACACTTACGCCGAGGCTTACCCTAAGTTACAAGCAGTTTACCGCAGAGCTGCGGATTGTGTACGAGACAGCCCGGAAGGAAGAGCTGTTCAAGATTCAAGAATTTCTGGGAGTCAGTTGTCTGAAAAGTTCCATCAACTCTAAGCTATTACCGCAAGTTTGCCACTGGAAGGAAGTACAATGGTCCCAGGTGAGTAAATTTGTATCTTTTTTTCCATACTGTCACCCGACCTTTTTTTTATCTCATTAATATTTTTGGAAGCTCAACCTTGTCCTTTTTTGTATTTACATTAACAACGGATGGATCATTTGCTGTGCAACAAGACCCCTTGGCAAACTGTCCCGTACTTTGTGCCTGGCATTTTCGATGGACGTTAGTGCTCGACCCCCCCCCCCCCACACACACACAACACAACATTTGAGAGAGAGGTAGAAAGAGCGGTTGCGTTTATCAATCGCGCCCTGAGTCGCTGGTCGGTGATGGTGGGACACCGTGTCTCTCGCTGTCAGGTATGTGTTGGTGCAAATTAATGTTGTTCCCACCCTGGGAGTCGCACACCCGAAAGTAAGTCCACGATGAAGGCTGGGGAGCGCAGATAAGCTTTGCAATACCATAGCAGTTGCAGACAAGAGACAATGAGAACAAGACCAAACCACAAATTTCGGGATTCTGAGCGAACCTGTCCAGCTAAAAATCAAATTAAGATGCGGATACAGCGTATCTTCAAATCAACAGTCTTGTTTGCTTGAATTAAATGTCTCAGTTCGTAATCCGCCAAGATTTAAGGGGGTCATCTCCGAACGTGATCTGTACCCATGAAGAATCTCACATAAGGTTGCAAAATGCCTCAACTCCTTGAAGAGTCATGGCGCTGACGGTCACGGAAACTTCACTAAGTCTTACTGTACGTGTACTGCGTGACGTAGAACACAGGTAAGTTTGAAAATGCACGACAATTCTTCTCATTTTAATCTTGGCACGTTTCTGAAAAGTATTCCAGAAGCCCTGTCGTCATCCTTGGGAAAGATTACGTCATTGTATTACAGACTATTCTCGGCTACGGGACGAGTTCCCTGCTGTACCATCGAGAAAATTTTCTACGAAAACCGGTCTCGTGATCGAAGCCGTTTTCGTGAAAACTTCATTGGCATGTGCCTCATTACGCACGTGGAGGAAAGCTGAGATGACAAACTACTATGAAACGCTATAGGGCTTACGTTGTACCAGCATAAATTGCACAAACGGCAAATTAATGGCGCAGTTACACTCGGCGTAAATCCCGAGGGTATTGTACCATTTTTATCCCGCAGCAAAAATGGATGTAAAAAAGCTTGGAACGCAGTGGAAACGCGAGATTGCTCACTCTTCGACAGGTGTTCTGCACGAATGCTGGTAGTCATTACCGGCGCCCCTTGTTCAGCTGACTGGCCCACTTTTACACCCCTGAGATTAAGCTTCTTACTGCTTGCGGACAACAAGGTGTTGTTTTGTACACCTAGAGTGCTCATGGTTCATACCGCTGGTTCTACTTTGCGCACATCGACGGTGGTTTTCCTAAAGGTTACAAGCGAACTTTTATGAATTTTACAGGAATAGCGAAAACCTTCCAGATTTAAACTATATGTCGCAACGGTTGCTCCGATTTGGCTGAAATTTCAACCAGGTGCAGATAGGGCACTGCTGATAACTCAACTTTGAGAAAATGTCGCTTATAACCTTTCGGAAAGACGCCGTCAATATTTAGAAGCGAAAGCCTACTCTGTTGCATTATTATTATAACCGGATTTACATTCCAAGGGGGAGCAAAAAGAGAGACAGAAAATGTCGTTGGACGGAACATGGTGCCATTGAAACCTACTGACCTGTGCACACGGCCCGAACGTGTAACACCTTACGACCGGTAAGTTTTGCGAAAAAAGCTCTTCACTGACAGATAATGGTGGCGAAAAGATCCGTCAGGATTCTGGGCTATGGCTTTCGACTCCGTGTAATGGACTGTTGGTTTTTCTGTACACAGGAAATGGCTTAGAGGTAAAAATGTATTTCTTCATCTGAGAACACTGCAGCTTGGTGGCAAACGTACAATGAGACAATACTGGTTTCACTGTACCATTGAGAGCGGTACAAAATGGGCTTGGAACATTCAGACACAAGACAACATTTCTACCTAATCATGAATTACTCCTAATTTGAAAGAAAATCTAGGCCTTAGTGGACTCCTCGAGGTAGGCGATAAGATCGGCACGCTCGTTCGCCTTCTTGAGTCCAGCAAACACCATCTTGGTACCGGGAATGTATTTCTTGGGGTTCTCCAAGTATTCGAAGAGGGTATCCTGGTTCCATGTGATTCCTATAAAGAATAATCACTTCAGCTCAAAGAAAACGTCCTCTCTACACAGGCTGACATATGTCACTCGTCCCAATTCTCGGATTCTACGAAACTGTTTAGAAGAAAAACGATAATATTAGTAGTGCACGACCCGCCGGATTCAAGCGGCCCGAGTAACAAAAAGGGAATAAATTTTTTTTTTACTGTTTTCTTAAAACTAGATGTCAGCCAGGAAGCAGTGAATATATCGTGTGTACGATGAGCCAAGCGGTAGCCAGTTTCCTGAAGGGACGAAGCAACTTGAACCAGGGTAGCACTTGCGTCTTGAATGTTAATTTTCCAGCCGGCGTATGGTGCCTAAAGATCTTGGCAGGACCAGAAGATGTTTGGCATATTTATAGTAACAAGTTAAGATACAGAGATGTTGCGCTGAAATTCACTTTTCTCGGAGTTCAGCTCGTTCTCTCTTCACACTGTAACCAACAACTGAACAATACAGAGGCAACAGTCCATGCTCAGATCCATGGCATAATTTGGTAAATCAAAACAGCAAGACAATAGGGTGAGTCTGCCGTTCCCAAGGATTCGCTTTCCACAAATCAAAGCGAGAAACCGCAGAGCGCAAGAACAAACGAACTCGTTGCGCCTTTACAACTTCTCGCGGGGTTGCCGAGTCAGCTTTCCGCGGCGTACGGAATGAATTCACCTTCCACAACTAGCGGAACGCAAGGACAGCACCGGAAAGTGAAGCGAGTTTTAGCAACAGCCGCAAGAAAACACGGTGGGTAAGCCAGGGAAGCTTTCTATTCGGTACCGCCAGAATCGCTCTAATGGCGGTATCACTACAGCTTTGAGAGCGCAAAAAAAAGCTCAACTACCCCAACGATCGTAATTCGACAGGGTAATCGCAGTATTTTACCGAAGCTTGGGGAAATCGAACTCGCGCTTATTTATGAGAACCGAAAGAAATGCTTTAGCCCGAGCTTTGGCGGGGTCTGAAACGTTGTAAAGCCCCCATAAAGCAAGAAAAGAGTCACATATCATGTGACATATATACTCTTCAGAAAGCGAGTTGAATGTGAAGTCAGTATGTGATTTGCATAATATTTTTGTATCATGGCCCGTTGGGCTTTCAATGTACAATACATACATACATAACATGTGACTATGAATGAACGCTTAAAAAAGAGCGTTGCTAAAAGCAGGTTTGTTCTACAGCTTAGCCTACTTACTGTTGGGCAAGTTGTAAGGTAACATCACTGGAACTGCAGTGCCCAAGGGCAGACCTGGGATCTGTGGAACCCACGTACAAACTTCACTTGTTAACTGCTAACTTAAACAGTTTGATGCAAACAATTTCGAGTCCGACTTACCATGGACTTCACTGATGGTGAAGGCAAGCACTTTCTGAACTCCAAAAGAAATGGAACAGTTCAATAAATCCAAACTGTAGGACTAAACTATAGAATCAGGACAAGAATGATGCACGTTACTTACCCTTTGATTTGTTAGCATCTGTATATGGGTAGCCAGCAGCCTGGCCAGTCTTTCTACCAAAGATTCCATTGAGGTTGGGGCCAGTCTTATGTTTTCCACCTGCCTCTACTGTGTGGCACTGAGCGCATCTCTGAACGAAGATCTGGAAAAGTAAATGCTTAGTCCTACTGCACAACTTGCTCTTCAGCTACCCTATCTCTTCATGACTGTTATATTAAAGGACCCTTCTTGCTTATTCTGCCTTTTTATAGTATAACTAGCTCCCTTATGTAAGTATGAGCTTCTACAATCCCCACCTTTCGCCATTGTTTCGTTTTGTGCCTACGAGATTTTACTGCTTTTTCAGTCGTGCCGAGTTTGCCCGATCCGCAACGTAAACTTCGCCGGAACCTCCAACGTCCGCTGACAACTCTTTCACATAAAAGGATATGAGAAGCTTGAAAGTGTTGTTTTCAATTCTGGAAGACATGGTCGACCATCAGATCTATCTTCTGTTTTGGACTTATTTGTTTTGCTTAACTTTCCCACTTTTTAACCACAGTGCGTTCAAATTCAAATGTTTTGCGCCGAGCCGCCGCGTCGGAGTCCGGAAGGCTGGACAGAGCCGACAATCGCTAACCAGAAAATCGCTAATTTCACTTGGAAAGTAATGGTATTTTCTAAAGACGATATTTCTGGTCTGTTTAAAGTTTCATTTCTAGTAAGAGTTCTGCTTTAAAGTTTTACCAAATAGGGCTGAGATGAGACAGTCTAGTTGCCAATCACTCATTCACTTGAAAACGCTTTGAAGCCCCGACGTACCTCTGTGCTCGGTGTATTTAGCAATTACAATGATAAAAGATTGCCAAAAATAAATCTTTTCTGGATCCCACGCAATAGCGGGCTTTCTTCAGAAAGAGTGACCTTACAATCTGAAACTGAACATTTCCTGAGCTCCATTGGCCATTGAAATTAGGTTTTGGTTCAAATTCAAATTCTTAGCGTCGGGATGAACTTTGACCTATCCGGCCAACAGAGCACATTTTGAACTTCGGTACTAAAGCCCAAGGTAAAACAAGGCCAAAAGTTTCGCTGGATCCCAAAAATTGAACATTTAATGGACTTCTTGATCCAGAGAATCTAATCTTGTAGATTTAGGTCTTCGCCAGACCCCTTTGACATTAAGTGGCAAACCTTTCTATCCAAATTTCCGGGTTTTCGCAAATTTTGGCAACCGTCAAGGAAATTAAGTTCAAAATCGGATTCAGCATGTCTCCATACCCCGATACCAAATCTCTAATTGACTTCAGGAACAACTGAGCTTCACAAAATTTCCGGTTTCGGCCGGATTCTGGGTGAACTATTCGTTGGGCAGGAATTCAGCGTGCCTCCTTACCCCTTTAACGGCCTATCTCATAATTCAAAACTCCCTTTCCCACCTCTAAATATAGGGCTACAGGACTCATCTACAAACTTGGCCTGTACTTTGATCCAATGAATCTTCATACCAAGTTTGAACAAAACATATCAACCCCTTCCAGCCCATGACTGCCAAGACTAAGACCTAAGAGATCTTATCAGTGCACGTGGCACACGCAATTGTGCCGCACCCTCCCTGTGGCATCTGTAGGCTAAACAAAGAGTAATGTGTATTTCATCATCAACGTGCGATAAGGTTTCGCCTTTTTCAATTTCTCACAAAGGGGTACGGTAGGGACTGGTATCGCCACCTGTTTTTTTCCAAAATTTGGTCGACAAATTTTATGGAGTTGTTCACCAGACAGTTGCCAAATCTATTCTGTTTTTTTTTTTGAGCAGCAAATACTGGTTGGGTCTTTGGAGATAACTAAGCTGATTGCATACCCTTTTTGTTAATCTTTAGTATGTTCGACAGCTGTAACAGCATGTCTCCTCACCCCATATCGACTATATCATTAGGCTTTAAAACTTCATGCTAAATTTCCGATTTTGGCTGGATTCCCTCCAATTTCATATTCGAATTCAGCGCATCTCCTTACCCATAAATCGACTATCTCATTAGCTTTTAAAAAACGTTGTTCGCCCCTTGATATAAAACGCCTCGCCCGCCCCAAAAATATAGAGGTACAGATCCCATCTACGAACTTGACCTGTACTTTGAACCAAAGAATCCTAATACCAAGTTTGAACAAAATATCTCAACCTCTAAGAGAGTTATCGTGCTAACAGAAGGACAGACAGACATATATTCAAACAATGCATAAAACAGATATGTCAGCTACGACGATCTGGCAGGGGTAGAGGAGCCTTGCCAAGAAGGGCAGAAATTTCACCGACAAAGCATCGCAGCATTCGTAGCTGACGTATCCGTTTATACACAGTTTGAATATATGGATCCCAGTCAGCTTGGGCTCGAGGTGTATTTATTGACAGACAGAGAGATGCACAAACTTTACTAAGTCATAGGTATCCAGTCCCTAACGTTTTGGGATACCAAAAAAAGCACCAACGCACCACAATACATGCGTTAAGAGTAAAGATTGATTATGCCACTACTAAAAGTAACAAACCCCTACCTTCTTGCCATTTTCGGGGTTTCCAGCTGGGACTCCCATATCTGAAAAAAAAAAGGCCTAGAGATATCTTCTTTAAGACTCACAAACTATGGTAAGTATCTGTCCAATCAGTTTCTAATCTGAAAATGTTTAGGCTGATTTGTTGTTTGTAAATATTAGAAACTGTGACAAAAAGAATGAGTTAAAAGTAGAACCAGCTAAGATGAATCCAAGATACTGAATGTTTGTTGCATGCCGAAGCCTCTTACAGTTTTTCATGGTCCATCTTACAGTGAGGTGCCATGGCTTTCAAAGCCTTATAAAGTAACTGTCCAAAGTTTAAAGCCCCTTTATGCTGTGTCAGAACAAGTCTACAACGAATTACTTCTTACGAAATATGCTATGACAAACACAGCTTATGACCAGCATTAGTACAAGCAACATTATGGACACCCTGACCCACTAAAAGCAAATTTCAAATGGTAATTTGTTGATTGAATACTTGGTCTGTGTACCAGCATTTGGCCCTAGGTAAGTGCACAGGTTCAATGTCTTTCAAGCCTGTTACAGTGTTAAGTGATTCTTGAATGAATTTTTGCATTTCATCCCTTGCAGTAAACCAAAATCAATTAAGGATAATTGTTACTAACTGTTTAGGCTCCTACTAGGTTGTAGATCACTATGATTTTTCTTCTTGATCGTTTGGACCTATTTGTAAATGCGAAGAAATTTCTATTTGAGGCAAATTATGAGGTTATGTATTTCAAGGATGGGTAGCCTACGTCTCCAGTACAAAGCATTTGCATAGTATACCCAGCAAAGTCTCCCACAAACTTATAATTTGTCGATACCCTATGCCTAATACTGAGTATATATAGTGATTGGCACACCAGTCAACCACAAACCCCTGATTCTTTGATACCCTATGCTGAATGCTGGATAGCTGTTGGTGCCCTAACCCTGACCAACCTCACTACAAATGAATTCTGACTGGTTGATTTCTGAGATTCACTCAAATCATCAATATTTTATTGGGTCCCCGTATCCAGCATTTGGTTTAGTGTATGCAGCATTAGGCGTAGGGTATACCAAACACTAGATATACTCAGCGTTTGGCATAGGCTTTCCCAAAGTTAGGGTTTTGTGGTAGACTGTGGCTCACCCCATGTCTAACTACTGGATAAATCAAATACTGGATACTTCAATCAATCAGAATTCACTTACACTGAAGCAGGGTGCCAACACGAACACAGGTATCCAGCGTTTGTTACAGGATATCAAGTGTAAGGTACAGGTTGCACATAGGCAAAGTTATTTCAAATGCTAGATATACCTAGTGTTCTAGATTTGATATCCAAAAATCAGGGGTTTATGATAGACTGATCTAGGTATGCTACTAAACAAATAGCTTTCAAATTCTGACCCTTTGGTCATTGGAATATGATTCTCCTGAGCTTCAACTTTGGTTTTAGTTCAATGTTACATCTATAACTTGCTGCTAAGTAACTAAATTCTTGATTCGGAAAACACTAAATCATAGACCAGGCTCAAATTTTAGCAGGTCAAAATTTCTGAGAAAACATGACATCATTAGGGAATCATAATTCCCAAAGACCATTTTCCCTTCGGGACTTTTTTTTTAAACTAACTTAGGTATTAGTTTTTGGCATTGAACTTAGTTGCAAATGGATATAAGAGAAAGTGTGAATACACTGCTCAAGTCACTCTAGTGCTAAGAACAGATGATTTACTAGTGTGATTGTTGATTAGTGATGGCTATTAAGCATCAAATATTCTGCAGTAAAAGTTTCCTGGCAATGGTTTTGTTGTCCTCTTAGGCTAGTCTGGCAACCGTTGTTGCAGCACTGTTGGATGACACTCTAATAGCATACATCTGCTGTATCTGAAGTGACAAAAGCAGAGCATGTTCAGAATATATTAACGAAAGACACAAGTCACGGGATTTATGTGGTCTCTACATAAGGCGTTTTTCCGTGCTCCCACAAACAGTTTGTGGGTCGATTGTGGCTTGAAAACAGTGTTTCCGCGGTCTTTCATGCAGCCCACAAGTGTGTTTCCGCAAACAACAGGATTTTCGTGGCTCGCTTTGTGGCTCAAATTCGACAAACAACTGGCGAGGTGATGGTCAATTTTGTGGCTGGATTCTGGCGGGAAATTCAAATTAAGCAGCAAAATAATGTCTAAACAATTTAATTTAATTTCAAAATAAATGCAGCACAACATTTCATGCACGGGCAAATTAATGACACTTGTCATTAACCTACAACTAAAACATACATACAATTGTACTAAAATAAATACAGTAAAGCTAAAGCTAAACAATAAAGCTAACTACTTTTTCAAGGATGTAGACTTAAAACTGAAGATGCTTTTTGTACAGAATGGTGAGGAAGGCTGGAGTTCTATTTATTGAGATCTTACATGAATTTTATTTTTAGATATTTGAAATTACGGCCCAAAAAAAAGACAAAATGACGTTTCTGCGAGTTTCATTTAGTGGTTCGACCATGTGGCACACAATCGTATTTACGCGACAAACACTCAGAAGTGTGTCGCCCACAACTGTGTCGTGGAAAAAGGCCTATAGCCTACACCAGCCTAATCAATGATAATCTTTGATCCATGTCCTCAAAGGCCACCATGCAAAGACCATGTTCAGCCTAGTGAAAACATAAGTAACATTCCTGTTGAGAGTCAAGGCCCAAGGGTCATAAAAAAAAAAAAAAATATAGGCTAATGCCTTCGCCTTCAGTCTCTGAAACCAGATTCTAAACACTGTACAACAAAAGAAGAGAACACGCACCTCCTTGCTAGAAGACTTAACAACAACAGACTCTGAGAACACTACTGACCAACGAAATGCTAAACTTACTGTAAAGTTTCTTGAGGAGTAATCCAAAAATTTGCCAAGATCAGCTGTTACGTAAGTTGTGGTTCTTTCTTCTGTAAGTTCAAGAAACGACCACAGAGGGATTGGATGATGAAAGTTTTCGATAGAAAAATAGCACCGTCTTGCCGCGAAGGTCGCTGGCCTCTAAACGGCAGTCAGACGTCAGGCCTCTCTTTTCCATTTTATTTTCAATTTTCCATAGCTTTGAATCCTATAAAGGCAATAACGGACAAGCACTGAAGACAGAAAGAAAAGGGCGTTTGAGAGGTACCTAGGGGCGTCACGACCGGGGGGGAGGGGGGACGCCTCCCCCCCAATGTTGTCGACCAGTCGGTAAAAATAGCCCAGTCGGCGCCAAAACAGTTGATTTTTTCATTGAAAAAGTCAATTTTTTGTCAAAAAGTAATTTTTTCTGAAAATCAGTCGATTTTTTCGAAAACATTGTTTTTTTTTCTTGAAAACAGTCGTTTTTTCTGTAAAACAGTCGGTAAATTCCTTGGTCCCCCCCAAACATTTTGTCTAGTAACGCCTCTGGGGGTACCAACTCACAAAAAATTGAGGTAGGCCTATGTGTGACCGACAGTCGGCAACTCTCAAAGTCAACTCAAAGTAATTCCCGAAGCCTCGCCGTTTTCAAATAGTGGGCCACCGTTCTTTTCGGCGGATATGCCTTTCACAGTTGTCACTGTGTCCAGGGGCGTCCCGAGGGGGGGGGGGGGGTTCAGTACCCCCCACCCCCAGAAGGCCTGTGGGAAAAAAATTCCGGTAAACTTTGACTGGTGCGGCGAAGAATCCGGATTCCCTTCTTACACTCCCCCTGGATGGTCGGATCCGGGAACTGAAAATTTTCACGTCCTCTCCAGACAGTGCCATGATTCGGTTATGTGAATGATGTATCCCCACCAAGTCTCGTTCAGACCCATGCAGGGGCGTACTAGCCTTTTACCTTTGGGGGGTGGGGCGTCCAGTTTGTGCCAACGGACTAAGAAATGGGCCGACAAAATATCCCACCAGCATAGAATAGAACCGGTGTAAAACTAACTGTAATGCATCAGTTGAGATATTCCTTTAATGTAATTTCGTATATTTGAATTCACACATTCGCCTTTTCGTTTCAACTTTAGCTAAAAAGCGAAGCTTCCAGCGATTATACCAGAATAATTAGAACTAAGCGCCGTATGCGAAATTTTTTCAATCCCATTTTTCCGTAAGAGTTTGCGCCCGACAAATATTTGCTGAATTTGATCTCTTACGTATAAAAAGAACCCGATGAGCCGAAAGAACATCGCGCCAGACAAAAGCATTCAGAATTCGATTTCTTCTGTATTTTGCCCTACAAGACTGTAAAGATCTTTATTTCTTATATGTAAAAAGAACCCGATGTGCCGACAAGAATACCGACGCCCAGAAAAACCATACAGCTTCTGTGTTTTGTCCGACTGTATTGTACAGAGGTTGATTTCTGACGGATAAAAATAACCGGTTGTGCCAATGAGACCTGAACTTCCTGCGTGCGCCTGACAAAGTTTGCAGAATTTGATTTCTTACGTATAAATAGAACCCCATGTGCCGACGAGTCGACCGACGCCCAACAAAAGCATGAATTTTTATGGCACATGCAGCCTCTGGCTCAAGTGCCATATACCGATCACAATTCCGTCTGTCGGTCTGTCGGTCGGTCCGAGTTTTTTGTCCCACATATCCGAGTTAGGGTACTTCAAGATGTGCTAGGACAATGAAACTTGGCAGGCATATCAGGGACCCGACCAAACTAACCTGGAAATAATCAGTTTCCCGATCCGACCATATGCGGGGGAGTGCGGGGCGCTGGAAACTTGAAAATTTAGGGCATTTTGTCACTTTTTTCCGAGTTAGGGTACTTCTAGATGAGCTAGGACAATGAAACTTGGCAGGAATATCAGGGACTCGACCAAACGAACCTGGAAATAATCAGTTTCCCGATCCGACCATATGCGGGGGGGGGGGCTCGAAACTTGAAAATTTGGGGCATTTTGTCACACTTTTTCGAGTGAGGGTACTTCCAGATGAGCTAGGACAATGAAACTTGGCAGGAATATCAGGGACCCGACCAAACAAACTTAGAAATAATCAGTTTTCTGATCCGACCATTTTTTTTTTTTTGGGGGGGGTGGAGGGCAGGGGAATCCGGGAAATTGAGAAGTGTGTAACTTTCGAACGGATGATCGGATTGTAATGAAACTTCATAACTGAATAGAATATATATGAATGAATGAATGAAAAAATTTGTTTCCCATCAAAATTGGCCCGAGGGGACCTAGACGGAGTAAACAAAATGGAAAAGAAGAGAAAAAACAACAACAACACGCAACACAACATTTTAACATAACAACAATCTAAAAGGATACGAACATTAGCACGTAAATGAGTTGTATAAACCGTGGGATCTGTTTAATGAACTTTCAAACTTCTTTATTCTTGCCTCAATCGCAGTCACAGGATCGGCAAGATGGTATTTTGTACTGATTTTTGTATTCTTTGCCCATGGGGGGAGACTCAACAGATACTTGGCGTAGCGATAATAATAAGATCTAACATTCTGACGTTGGGATTGTAGCAATATATGCCAAAGTGGTGCCAAAGCTATAACGTGTGGCAGAGCCACAGCATTGTAGAGACGTGCCAGAATATGTCGGTTATACACGCACTTACAGGAAACTAGGGTACCGTAACACTTCCGTACTTTTTCTGAAAAGTCGGTGACTAGACCAAGCCTTGTCGATTTTAGGTCTGAGTAGAAAGGCAGACCAAGATATGTGAGGCAACCTGTAGGGACAATATACTGGCTGCCAAGCTTAACAGAAATATTATCAGCTTCTTTTTCCCCATTAAAGATAAGCACCTCGCTTTTACTTTCATTGAAAGTTAGACCTATGTTAGAATAAGACTCTGAAAGGGCGGCAAAATTTTCTTCAATAGGCTTAACGTAACGGCTCAGATTCAAAATATCATCCGCATAATTACTAAAGAAATATCTAAACCACGAGAAATAAAACAAATACACACTACTTCTTGCGCCTCAAGTATACTGTTATTGTAAACTGGCGGAGAAGTGATCGCCCCTTGACGGATTCCCTTACGGACTGGCACAACAGCATCAGAAACAACAGGCCCAAGTGCTGACGGAACTTTAACTTTAACTTTGAGCTTACTATACAAATTTCTGAGAGGTAATACAATGGACTTCTCGAGTCCCCGCTTGAAGACACACAGCAGCAGATGGGCGTGTATACCGGAGTCGAATGCCCTGCTGACATCATGGCCGGCTAGGACTAGCTTCTCACCACGCTTATCACAGTCATAAAGGACGTTAGCTAAAAGACGATGGACATGTTCACGACTAATCCCGGCTTTAAACCCGAACTGATTATCAGGGGTAGTACAAGCACGATTAATATCATCAATTATTAGAAGCTCGAAAAGCTTACATAAAACCGGAGCAACCGAGATCGGCCGGTAAGACTTACATTGACCAGGTTCTTTTCCTTTCTTTAAAATCGGGGTGACAATTCCGGTAGAAAAAATATCTGGAACTAGCCCACAATTAAAAATAATCTGGTACAGAAGAGAAAGATGCACTAGCAGATTTTCACTAGCGTGCAAAAGATTCATTCCAGATATTTTATCTTCCCCTCTTGAATGCTTCTTTTTCAGCTTTTGTATACCTGCCCAAACCGTATGTCTAGTAGTAACAAATCCGGGACCCGCACTTGGAGCAGATAGCATACAGTTGAGTTCATTTTCGTATTTAGCTTCAAGCGTAGCACTTGGGCTCGCGAATTCGGCAGTATAGTAATCGGTCCATTCTGCTTCACCTGGTACTGTGCTATGAGTGTCCAAGTGTGGGTTCCTACTGTTTCTCACAAATCTCCATACGGCATTTGGATCGTTTTTTATCCGCTCAGTATTCTCTTCTATAACAGAAGAACGGTGTTTCACAAGAGTTTTGGAGAACTGGCGCTTGGCGTAGAGTCGCACACAGTTTATAGCGCCAACACGAGGGCGGTCACACTCGCACCAGATTCTATACCATAATTTAGATCGACGACAAGCTTCTACCAACTCACTATTAGCGGACCACTTGGGGGTTTCAGTACCGATTTTGACTTTGCGGACAGGAACTGCACTATTTTCCGCGCACCGCATCGAATGGATGATTTCACTGCAATAAATATTAAGGTCGATTTGTTTATCTGAGGTATATACACAAGAACCTTGCTGGAGGAGATAGAACGGGATCCTGATTTTCGATAAAATATTGTCGCAAACCGAGTGGTAAGTAGGTATATCAATTTTGTTCCATTCTCGTTTCCTGGTCCATTTTTTGCCGGCACAGGGGGGAGAGCTCGGTCCCGATCCCAGTTCAAAATCATTAGAAACGGGTAGATGGTCTGACCCAGTTATTGACGTATCAACAAAGGAGGGGGTGATGGCTGTGATGGTCTTCGTTTTAAGAAAAAAGTCTAAGGAAGAAGTAGATCCAGAATTATGGACGTATGTGAAGTCTTTGTCATTTGGTATCACCTCAAGGGAGTTAAGCGCCGCGAGAAGCACTTGCGAGAGGGAGTTTTTTCGGTCAAAAAGGTTACAGTTCAAGTCACCAGCGACTATTATATCGAAACCGGACTGCTGCGTTCTCGCAACTGCACTCGCGAGTTTCTTACATGCCATAGCAAACTTCCGTTCTGACGCACCTGATCGGTAGTCGGTAGGTAGGTAAACACAGAAAAACGCCGTTTTTCCGAGACTTACTGCAATGTAAGACTCAGACGAACAGATAAGTGTTGGTGATAGGTCACGACGAGCGACGATAGCCACACCACCAGAGGGACGACCTCTGTTTTTTTTTTACAGCAGGTACACCATAAGATTTCAGTCTGCTACCAACTTGTAGTAGAGTTAGTCCTTCGTTCGACAGGAAGTGCTCTTGGATGAACAGAATGTCTATGTGGCTCATGAGCTTCTGGATCAGTGGTTTTTTCAGCGTAACGCCACCGTTCATGTTCCACATAGATACTCGCACTTTGGAGCTGCTCATTTCAATAACATTTTCTGCGCCACAGGGCACTTGAACGAGTAACAGGGATGGCTGTCCGATTCGCAGAGGACACATTTAATTCCGTTTTGGCAGGGGGTTTCCTTGTTGCTGGTGTGTGGGCCACCGCATCTACGGCATCTCGCTGGGGCTGAGCACGCTTTTGCTGATTGGCCGAACCGCTGGCAGTTGTAGCACTGCATCGGGAGGTACCTGAACGCTTGTACAGGAATGTCCCGTTTAAAGTCTTGACCGGATTCGGTGGCCAGGGGGGAGTTGGGGGGGGGGGGGGGGAGACCGGAAATTTACAGAAACGGTTAGAATGGAGGGATCGGAGTGAAACTTGCTGGGAAGAACAAGCATCTGCTCTCGATAAGTCCTTTAGACCATTGTACTGGATCCGGACACTTAGGGGGGGGGGGGGGGGTCCGGAATTCCGGTGATGGTGGTTTTGGGGATTTTCACGATGAAACTTGGCAGGCATATCAGGGACCTAATCAAACTGACTTCAAAACACAAATTTTGTCGATCAGATAATGGCGGGGGGAGTGGAGGGAGGGGAATCCGAAATTTTCAGTCATGCGTAATTTTGGAATGGGTGATCGGATTCGAGTGAAATTTAAGAATTGAACAGAGGACATTTCTCCGATGATTTTTTTCATATCCGGACCGGATCCGGCAACTATTGGGGGGGGGGAATACGTGACCCGTTTAGAATGGAGGGATCGGGATGGAACTTTGTGGGAAGAACAAACAGATGCTCTAGGTAAGTCATTTGTTGAATCGGATTGGCTAGGTGCACCGCGGGAGAGCTGGGGGGGGGGGGGGGCGAACGACGAAACTTGGAAGGCATATCAGGGACCCGGTCAAACTGACTTGGAATAACAAAAAATCCTCGATATGATAATCTTGGGGGGGAGTTGAGGGAGGGGAATCCGGAATATTGAGTCATGCGTAACTTTGGAACGGGTGATCGGATTCGAGTGAAATTTAATAATTAAACAGAGTACATTTTTCTCTGGTGACCTTTTTCATTTCCGGACCGAATCCGGCAATTATTGGGGGGAGGGCGGAAAATACTTGACCCGCTTAGACTGGTGTGATCTGGATCGAACTTCGTGGGAATGACAAACAGATGCTCTGGATTAATCATTTACAGAACCGGATTGGTTCCGGTTATTGTGGGTGGAGTTGGAGGAGGGGGGGGGGGGGGGTCTGGGATTCTGGTGATCGCGCGTTAAGGTACTTTCAGATGTGCTAGGACGATGAAACTTCGCTGGAATATTGGAGACTCAACAACATTTGCTTAGAAATTGCTACTTCCAAAATCCGATTATTCCTCATAGTACCAATCTTGACCGCAAAGTAAAAAAAATACTTTTAAGCAATATATGCATTTTCATGATGCCCATCAGCCCATTAGCAGTTTTGCCTCAAGGGTTTTGCTTACAAATGAAGTTCCAGCTCCCTTAGAGTGCGAATCTCAACCGCAAAGTCGAAACTTACTTTTGATCAATCAAATCATCTTAACCCATTCAAGTGCCATATGAGCTTACAGCTCTTGTTTTATTTCTTCTGTGTTACTTATGTACAAAAGAACCGGTTGTGCCGTCGACAATATCCGATGCCCGAAAAAAGCGTGCTGAATTCGATTTCTTCCGTGTTTTGCCAGACAAATATTTGCAGAATTTTATTTCCTGCGTATAAAAAGAACCCGAGGTACCGACGACGCCCGACAAAAGCATACAAGTTTGATTTTTTCTGTATTCCTTATGTATAAAAAGAACCCGATATGCCGTAGAG
This sequence comes from Branchinecta sandiegonensis, assembly GCA_030848855.1. Classification (NCBI taxonomy): domain Eukaryota; kingdom Metazoa; phylum Arthropoda; class Branchiopoda; order Anostraca; family Branchinectidae; genus Branchinecta; species Branchinecta sandiegonensis. The sequence goes on along the minus strand of JAUPMV010000003.1, from coordinate 14,946,349 downwards.
AATACCGAGGCCCAACAAAAGCATGCAGAATTCGATTTCTTCTTTGATTAGCCCGACAAATGTCTGCAGGATTTTATTTCTTGCGTATAAAAAGAACTCGATGTGCCAACGAGTTGACCGACGCTCGACAAAGCATAGAAAACTGAATTTCTTCTGTGTTTGCCGGCGTTCCGCGCCGACAAACAAGTGAACTTTCGCCGGGCTTCGCCCGACGAAATTACTTTCTCAAGACCTTTTTTTTTTTTGGGGGGGGGGGGGGAAGCCCCCCCCCCCCAACAGTGACGCCCCTGGACCCATATACCACTGCACTACTCTAGCGTGCAACGGAATCTCTGCCCCCCCCACACACACAGTTGTCTGCAGATCCAATCCGATGAAACATTTGAGACATGTGTTCTTGAAAATTATCAAGTTTCATTTAAATCTGCTCACCCGTACGAAAGTTAAGAATATTCCGATTCTCCCTCGATCCACTCCTCCCAGGATGGTCGGAGCCAGGAAGTGATCTTTCCTACATCAATCTTAATACCCTCACTTGCGATCATCGGACTTCCTCCAGCTCCTACCACTATGCCCGGACCCGGTGCGATCCTGTAAATGACATATATAGGACTTGATGTCTCTAGTTCCGACCGACTGACGGAGACGTTATCGGTAAATAGCAGCGTTCAGCTCAAGTGCCAAAAAAGTGGGATAGGATAAAGATATGTACTTTAAACTTTGTGCGTCAACAATAATTTAAATTCCGCAGTCAGAAACCCAGGATTCGACGTTGGTTCCCTTGCAGTTGTTCAACCAGCCGTACCATGCGTCCCAGCCATGGCGGTTGTAGACGATCCTGGCGCATGCGACGTCATCCGAGATGTTGTCATCGATGAGGTCTGAAAAAGTGAATCTTGCGAGTAAAAAGGAATCACTTTTATGACTTATGAGTATACTCAAATCACGGCGAACCCAAGCCTGATCCATCTGTTCCTTGTCCTTATCTTAGTGGCTAGTGCTGGAACAGCAAGACATCCGACGTTCCATTTGCACAATCAGCAAATCTGCAAATGGCAAATGCAAATAGATAATTCTGCAGATGCCACGGCGCGAGTAAGAGTAAAAAAAGAAATCTTACTGGCGCAATTGACGTTGCAGTCGTTGTACTGTGGGTTGGATGAAACGTAGCACCAGTAGTAGTCGTTAATCTAAAAGTAGGACTAGTTAGAAAACCAGCGGACAAGACTTGTGGGATTTCTGTTGTGCTGTTGCCCACCTTCACGCTCGTTCTTCACACTAATACAGATCCTAAAATTCAGGGGAGTTTAGTACGCTTACGTTTACAAGATGGAAGTGCGCCGTGCTGTTTCTCGGGAAGAGACAACGCTCAGAAAGGGAGTGCGGCTATGCAGTAGACCAAAGAGCGCTAACACAATCGTAAACGCGCAATGAGGATCTTTTAGTTGTTTGCGCCATATTTTCGGTTTTACTTCCCAGCCTGATTTCCCATTTCAAAGCTAATCTTAGGCTTGACATTTTTTTCTATCCGGAATCGCAGTCAGCCTTTTCTGTACCACACGTGTTCAGCAAATTGTGAACACTGCATTAAGATGTCATAACAGAGAACACATGCTTGCTCGTCCTTGTTAAAACTCTTGAGAATATGTCTGTTTTGACCCATTTAGATGTTATCTTTCAGAGAAACATAACGCTTAAAACGGTCATAACAGAAGATCTATCTAGAACCGTAGCTCTTTAATGATTATAGCAGATATTTATCATAAAATTTAACAAAAGGATGCGTAAGCACGTGTGCTCTGTTCTCAAAGTGTGGCGAATCACATATGAGAACCTAGAAAATGACGTTAGAGAATTTCTCGGGTTTCCTTGCAATGGCAGCAATGTTTTTTTTTTTATTTCGCTTCGAACATCAACCCAGAGTTGTCAGAGCGACCCTGAACCATTTACGTGATTCAATGGGTTATACGTAGGCTATTCAGTGTGAACTGATGGCTTTCATTTGCAGCTTTGTAAAGAGCAAGTATATTTCAGCAAAAAAAAAGGTTCCAGGTGCTTTAAGGAGTAGGTTTAATTTATTTTCTGCTTGTTCTTTTTTGTATTTATATTCGTCTTCTTTCCAAAGAAAAATAGTTTATCTGAACGAGTGCATACCTGGAAGATACCCCAATCGTAGCTTCCGTTGAAGTTTGGACCTCCCTTCGCCCGTGAGTTGAAGCTGCTCTCGTAGTTAGCAAGGCAAACCCCTAGAAGAAATCATAGTCAAATGACAAAAGATTCTTATCATGATCGTAAGAGCTTGCTCGAAGTCCCAAGTATTCCTTCAGTCCTTGAACATTATCAACTTCACACTTTCAAATCTGAAACTTCAAACCGCAAGAACCATTCACAACAAACTAAAAGTCAACACAACAAGTACAAATCTCGCTGATATCAACGACCCAATCGTGCAGTACTAAGACCAAAGGTTTCGGTGAAATCCCAGAAGTTTAATATTTGATCCAGACAATCGGGTCTTGTAGATACCATGTCTTCGCCAGACTCCTTGAGCCTTTTCACTATTGAAATTTAGAAACATATTAAGGCTAATCATCTGAGAAAACTAAGTTCATCGATGGATTCAGCACGTGTGTTTACTCCTATACGTCATACCTAAGTTGACGAAACTGATCAAAACTTCCTGCCTTACACCTGCCAAATTTCCCGTTTCGGCCGGATTCCGGGCGAGCTACTTGTCCGGCAAAAAACTAAACCTCAAAAGCGAATTCAGCATTTCTCCTTACCCCTGCATCGAACCTCTAATCAACTTCAGGTAAAACATTTACTTTTAACAAATTTTCCGGTTTTGGCATTATTCGGGCGAACTATTGTCCGGTGAGAAAATGATTGTCATATGCGGACCCGCCCCTAAGTCGAGCATAAAATCAACTATGACTGCTAAAGCCTGGAGAGAACCTTCTCAGCCAGTGACGAAATCCCGCCGAATCCGAAATTTCAGCTGACTTTTCCGCCTACTCCAAGGCTACTTTGGTTCCCGCCAGACTTTATGCGACCTTTTCATCGCCGTATATCAGACCTAGTCCTTATAGTTAGTCGATTTAGGATAGCAGTAACAATAAGGCGCTATCCTTCCACCGATCCGTCACGAGCCAGGGCTTGGGACGGAATGTGCCGACTAGAAAATCAAAGCCCCTAGATGATACCACTTCCAAGCGGACTAGTTTCACCCAATACCTTGTTACAATGGGAGATCGTAAGAAACTAGTCCACTTGGGGCGTAAACTCTGGAATAAGGTAAAGTAAGAGAGGATCGATGTTACTGATAACGCAACTGATAACTTCACCGGTTTCATCGCCTATTGCTCCCTCATTCCTTGGGCAGACGATCACGATTTGGTTCTCGCGGACTGGAATTGCCAGGATATTCGGCACCCTTCTCCATGCGGAAATGTTGAGATTTTTCACCTTGTGAAGAAAATCTGGTCGGGGAAACCTGATCGTATGTTCGCAGCATCAGAGTGAATACAAAAACACTTACAGTTTCCAATAGTAGATCTAGCAAAGCCATAGTCGTTCAGCAAGGTTTTTGCAAACTCGCATCGACTGTAGACGTAGGCATGGCCGAGGGAGAAGAGACTAAGGCACAGAACGAACGTTGCGGCAGTCTTCATTTTCGCAGTCCAACTAAAATATGGATGCACGGCAAAAGCCCCAATTTATACCGTTTTGATACGCTCTTTATATTTATTTTCGCGATAAGAGAGTTTAAATAAAGCACATTTTCACTTTTCTTCGAAGATTAACGTTTGACAGGCTTTCGAGATAATTCTGACAGAACAACTCCCAATTTCGAAATACTGTAAATACTAAGGGAAATCATTTGTGCACGTAGGAAGAATAAAAGCAAAGGAAAGCTGTTTTGACAACGGTTAGGGTCGGCAGCGAATTAACATAGGCGTTTGTTATGTTTCTCTTCAGCTGTGTTCACTCTTCCGTTCCAGGTTGTTTCCGACTGCGAACAAACCATCGACAGTTGTTGCTCCTGGTATTGCTCTCTTAAACGGCCCCAGTTACTTGACTTGCCTGTAGCCCTCGTTAATTTTTCTCTAAACTGCACCTTTAATTTCTCTAAAAATTAAGCCAAGCAATCACCTCACGAAAAATCTGCCTGAAGAATGCGGAGAAAAATAACCCGGACGATCACCCACAAAGTTTCTTTAATTTTTTTCTCTTTTTAGTACTTTGCATTGACTTGGATTTTGAATGATCTAATATAGCCTACTTATTCTTATTCCTATATTCCTTAACTTGAAAAAACAAACATTCAGGAATAAAAACACCCATTCCTCCTCTAAAAATGGCAACAACCCCTGAACAAGGAGTTCTGGTACAAAGAAGAATGAAAACAAATACTTTGTGAAATAAAGGTAACCAGATTGTCCTGCCGGCCCACCAACAAACCGGGAAAAAGTGCGCATTAAAGATCCAACAGACTGTTTGCCTATGTGCGATAAGGCGATGCTAAAAATTATCTAAAATGACGAAAAGCAAATTCCCAGATCTTTCCTATGAACGAGTGATAAGCAATTCCGAGGATAGTATCGAATCCCAATCGGTATTATTGTTTACTAATTTATTCGAGCGAACATAAGAATTAGGAAATCCAGTTTATCTTACAGATTTCTTCGAGGTGATTTGATCGAAACTTTTAAAATTTGCCACAGTTATTATGATAACATTAGGCCTGATGATGTCTTCACTTTCAATCACAACGGTCTCAGAGGACACAACTTGAAACTGAGTGGTAAGAAATTCCGAAAAGACATCGGAAAATGGAGCTTTAGAAACCGAATAGTAAAATGTTGGAATAATCTCCCAGAAAGTGTTGTAAATGCCGAAAAAATCAACCAATTCAAAGCAGGTGTCGACTACCACCTGGCTGAAATTCAATTTAGTGTCGGTGTCCCGAGAAATTTATAGACGCGAAAGCCTTATTATTGCAGTTATATTATTATTATAAGGCTTAGATACAGAGTTTAAAGGAATGAGCACACCTTCATCTGTAATTAAAACTGACGGCGCGGTCCTGGATCACCAAACAGGCAAAGTGGCACCCGCCTATGGGCCCCACTCTTTTCAGTGGGCCCTGCAAAATGAAACATTCCGAAGTTTTACTTGTTTATTTTAATTTAAAAGATTTGTTAAATAAAATTAACTGTTGTAACTATTCTAGTTTCTTATGATAAATCGATTTGTGAAAATTGCTGGTTATTTTTTTTTTTTAACATTTATCTGTTTATTTTCGATAACTAACGAGAGTCTAGACTGCTAAATACATACCTTGGGATAGGTTCGAATTCATAGAGAGACAAGCAGGGCATAGCCACACGAAAGTGAGCAGTTGCAGATCTAAGATGCCCTCGTTCTGTGAAATGCCCAGCGAGGAATTTGAAAGACGCTGCTCTATTCCTGATTGTAAAATAAGGTTCGACTTCTATGAGGACTTCTTTGTTTGGCAATTTGGTTATAGAAATAAAACGTAGTAGGAAATATTTTGCGAGGGGGCTCCAAAACTTTGACTGTCTAGGGAACCCACTGTGTTTAATTCGGCAATGGCGTTCTTCATGAACTCGTCATTGCTTACTAGCTTAAAGGACCCCTCTCACTATTTACTCTTCAACTTACAGCATTTTAAAATATTTGAATACTTTAAAACTAGGCTGAAACTAGGCCTTTAAGATTTGTCTCAAAAAGCTAACGAAGATCTGTGATAATTTAAGTACTTCATCTATTGACCAATTTGTATCTATATAAACTACACTAATTTACTTTAAAACTAGGCTGTGCTTTCAACAAATAACCCACGGTTTTTGGCTTTTTCAAGTTTAGCCTTTTCAGAGTTTAGGGAAAATACAAAAATAGAAAATTCCCGAAAATAGGGAAACAATTTACATAACCGGTTTTTCTGATGGAAAAATCCTCGCAGACAACCGTCGACAGCGTGATACACATCTAAGGTAGCAAAACACGGCAAGTCAGAAAATCAGCGGGGTCTTTTTGAGGGGTTAGAATGTACCGTACGAAATTAGGGTCTCCGGGTTTAGAATTATATGGAGTGATTATGGAAGTAAGTAGCGTTATTATTATAGGTAAGATAGGTCCTTTAAGATTTGTCTCAAAAAGCTAACGAAGATCTGTGATAATTTAAGTACTTCATCTATTGACCAATTTGTATCTATATAAACTACACTAATTTACTTTAAAACTAGGCTGTGCTTTCAACAAATAACCCACGGTTTTTGGCTTTTTCAAGTTTAGCCTTTTCAGAGTTTAGGGAAAATACAAAAATAGAAAATTCCCGAAAATAGGGAAACAATTTACATAACCGGTTTTTCTGATGGAAAAATCCTCGCAGACAACCGTCGACAGCGTGATACACATCTAAGGTAGCAAAACACGGCAAGTCAGAAAATCAGCGGGGTCTTTTTGAGGGGTTAGAATGTACCGTACGAAATTAGGGTCTCCGGGTTTAGAATTATATGGAGTGATTATGGAAGTAAGTAGCGTTATTATTATAGGTAAGATAGGTCCTTTAAGATTTGTCTCAAAAAGCTAACGAAGATCTGTGATAATTTAAGTACTTCATCTATTGACCAATTTATATCTATATAAACTACACTAATTTATAGAAGGAAACAAAACAACGCCCGTAATATGAGAAAGACAACCTCCTTTTTGCACTCTCAACAAATCAATATTACCATTCCAAGTAACACAAAAGAAAACCATATTTTATCTATCTAAGAACAAACATCCAATGCCCCTCCCATCCCCGGTTGGGTTTTCCGCAGAAGAAGTCGCCCCTCGTCCTGGTTGACACAACTTCGCTCCTTACTTATGACGCAGTCTTCGCGAAGCTCGACGTTATAGGAATTCCGGTATAACTGCGAATTTTTCGCCCTCTGACCCTTGTCCAGAGTTATCTTCTACTGCCCAGGACCTTCACTTTTCCTCCCTTGGCCATTTCTCCGCATTCCATCTAGGAAGAAGATTCTTTCGACCGATATCTTGTGCATTTACTCCATCACTGAAAACTGTAATTTTTTCCTTTTCTTTCTCTGTACTGCACTATTTCCTCTTCTTGCCTAGTGCGTAACAAAATTTCATCATCATCATCATCATCATAGAAGTTGAAATTAGTTAAAAGAAAATCAAGGCAAAATCCGCTATTTTGACCCAGAAGGCAGCGTCTTCAAACAGTCTCTATATTTTTAGAAAGCGGACTCTTTCCCCAAACCCTCGGAAAACGGTAAGTGCAGTAAAAAAAAGTAATAGGGGACCCTGGCGTCCTTAAAATAAATCGTAAGTCACTCGACAACATGGAAACAAGAGCGAAAAAATAAACCTAAAAGACAAGCTGTACGAATCCTGATTGCAAACTGAATCCCGCACCAAAATACGGTGCCAATTTCTAGGAAATCGTCCAGTAAAATATTTTCTGTCCCCACAGCTTCTCACTATAAGATTCCATTCAATTCGTCCAACAGAAAAAGTGGGAAAGCGTAATTCACTTCCCTTGGTTCACATTGACAGGCAATACGTTGATCCATGAGCATCTGGTCCGCGCTATTTAGATTTAGCAAAATATCACAGGTCGCGTCCATTGTCCATGCTCATAACTCTGAATCCTCAAATAAAAAATGAACACTTGAGCCTTATCCTTCAGGTGTGATATGCCTGCTTCAAATGCCTCGGAATGTTCTATGCATCTAACTTCAGCCGAAGGCTTGGCCAGTCGTAACATTTCGAAATCTCTTGTATTCGGATTCCCTTTCTTAATTCCATAGACAGGCGTGTTTGTCCACTTAGCCCGCTCTGACAATTTTCACCAAAGGATCCCCCGGCCTTACCAAATATTCTCACAAGCATTTTCAGATCATAGTCAGCTTAATTTCCACAGCCTGTTGCTCCCATCTCGCACCGGCAGCCTAGAGCAAAACACAGGGCTGCAGTACTCGTCGCATACTAACTACCGACGAGACTAGCCGCATAAAATTCAAACACACACACTGTAATTAGCGTCAGAGCTTGACCTCAAAACCATGAACTGCTAATGTAGAAGAACTTCCGTAGATTCAGCAACGCGGCGAACAAGCGTCGCGATTTTTCGATTGTCTGAAAAGATGCTTGTCACAGGCAATTCATATTCAATACACATTCACAACGTCACAGGGATGATGCACGGACGTTTCGCGGATGTAAGAGTGTAGGAGTTTCGGATATAATACATACACTCGAAGGCACAGTCACTAGGTGGTTTGCACGGTGATGGTGAGAAGACGGAAGTCCTCTTACATTATTAGTTCTGGGTTTAATACAGTGGCACCCCGTGGTTCTACTAGACGCTATCCCAACTTTTCATGGAAAGATGAGGAGAAATTGCCAGCGGCTTACATTTCGCTGCAAAATTTCCTTAGCTTTCCCACATCCTACCCCTCAACTCCGAACCCGGGTACGCTACTGTCACTATGGAACTATGGTGTCTCATTCGTAACTGTTCACTGGGCCTTCTACTATGATACTAGGATCATTTTATCCACGACCTCTTCCCAGTCTACAACAAATTCCTGGTTTTTGGATACGGCATACCGAGCGATGGGTATGCATAACGTCTGGCATACCCTAACACTAACGCTGGAAATGTTGGGTACCCTAAACCAACAAAATATGGATGATTTGAGTGTCAGCCAATCAGAATTCCTTTATCGTGGAGTAGGTGAGGGTTAAGGTACGTACAGGTATCCAGCGTTTGGTATGGGGTATCCACAAATCAGAGGTTTGTTCTAGACTGCCTCTTCAGCCTTGATGAGTCTCCTGTATGACTGTCAATGCCTCTTTAAGCTGTAAGCTCCGCGAAGTAAACTGATGATTTATTTCCCGCGGTTAACTTGCAGCTACGACAACAGGTAACTGGTGTTGCGCGCTCCATTTTGGGCTGATAAAATACTGTACTCAATCTGCCCAGAAAAGGTGCCCTCCAGCGCCATTTCCGGCAGTGGACGAAAGTGACAGCAGCTAGGACGCAGAGAAGTACTGTTAGTGGAAGGCCCTTGCGAATAATTAATTTAAAAACACGCGATTACTGATCCCTTGCTTCCACTCGGAAGGGAAAACAAACAGACAAATTGCGGTCGACTAGCCATTGTCTCTTAACACTTTTCACACCCGAAGGACTTCACAGCTCTTCTGGTCCCTTTCACAGTCATGGGGCGGTAAGGGGCGCCATGTTCGGATAGCGCGGATCAACTGGGGTCGCCTCCAAATTCTTCAGGAGTTGAGTGAGCCACTGCTTAGTGGATTTGTCGTCTTTAAGGCAGTTGGAGAAGGTACTGTCGCGAAGCTGGTCGGGAAGACACTGACGCAAGGCCTCTCTCGCTCTGGAAAGGAGAAAAAATTGAGAATAAAGGGGATGACTCGGCCACCTTATCGTCAAAGCTCACTACCAAGATCTGACACTCACTAGCAGTAAAGCACAGTAGCAGGGTTTAAACTATTCGTGCTAGTAACTCAGACTTGTTGGTCTCCACTCCTGATGTGTTTTCAGTAATCAAATTCTCATTTTCACAGAATTTCTGTTCTAACCGGAATCACAATCGGTCTTTTTCATCATGCACGTGGATAACCAGAGCCTGATTATGGTCGAACCCCACCACGTATGTCATGCATTTTTTTTAAAAAAGGATGATAGTTTACTTTTTCGGTTCCATTTCATGCGGTTACGGCATGAACAACGAAAAAGAAACCAGCGAAAAATGAATATGACCATTTGCGTCACCATTTTTTGAGCACGCGCGCAGCGACTGACTTCTCCAAAAAAAATTTAGCCCGGAAACAGAAACGCCCGTTTTGCCACATATTTCAAACAGCTGCTTATCGCGCAACGTAAATAGTTGCAAAAACCTCTGTTCTGCCTTGAACAAACATTTTCGAAAAACCCGCCACGGAGGAACGCCCAAGTTTTCCGAGAGACCGTGACCCCACTATGTGGTTAACTGAGAAATGCGCTTTTGTACTGGCTACCAGCTTTCATGTGCTGAGTGCATAAATGGCGAGTAAAAAATCAGCTGAAAAACAAAAAAATATGTCTTGAGTGCTTGAAGGGAATTCGAAATTTTGACGATTATTCTTTTCCCAACAGCAGTTGATTACCAGATTTTGCCGGAACAGCTCCACATCGCAGAAAGAAAACCAACGGAATTCTGGCGCTGATTCCGGATCCGACATGATTCGGGCTCGGGTACCCAGCTAAAAAAAAAACTCGTCTAGATCGCTCAGAGCACTCCTCTTAAATTTCTATTCTAAGTATTCCTGCGAGCGAGAAGTCAGCCGAGATTGGTTCCGGCGAAATTTCGGCCGTTCTTGGCAAGGGTCCTCTTCTATTAATCTTTAGCTGTCTTTCCACAAGTTTATTTTCCAACTTGGGCCTGAAGAGGACCCTTGCCAAGAAGGGCCGAAATATAGCTCTAATAAAATGTGGCTGACTTATCCGTTTTGCACCGTCAAATATGGTCCTATTCTAGCTACAGCCTGTTTCGGCGAGAATATAACATGCCATTCTGGGCGAGCCACTTGGAAACGAAATGTTCGTCTTTTTCCTGTTCAAATAAACTAGACCACTAACCTCGGATTGTCTGAGAGACGCAGGTAGCAGCGCACGACGTGCTTCAGGAGACGAGCAGACTGGTCTTTCGCCAGAACGAGAACCATCTTACCCTGTGGGAAGCGTATTAGTTAGCAACCAAAGTGGTTCAAATACGAAGGAACTGAAAAATCGATCTCTAACTAAGGACCAACGACAACAGGTGACTGTATTTGTATCTGTGGAGGGCGGAGACGAGAAAGGCAGTTCATAAGTCACAACGCTTTCGGTATTTTCTATTCTACACCTGGCGCTCAAACTTACAAAGCTCGCAAGACTGTACTGTCATGACGCCTGTTCTTAGCAATTACCCATTTTCTGTATCTTTGACGCTAGTCTATATCCTATTTTCGCCTATCCATCTTTGTAAACTATTTGTCACTTCCCTTTCAAATATCTCTGCCCCAATTTTTCTGTTCTGCACTTGGCGCTCAAACGGCGTTAGGCATTCAAGACATCATGCAAATAAAGGCACGCAAACGCGGTGCTTACGAGGGCTACACCCTCTTTAACTTACCAAGATCATGGCGACGTGAGAAAACCTCTCGTATGTCTGGCAGATGTATCCCAAGCCTGTGTCATCCAAGAGTATTTTCTGAAGTATAAAGGTAGCAACTGTTTTGGAAAGCTCCGACCCACTTTCCATTATACGGAGACAAAGAGGAATGATTTCTGTTGACAGGAGGAAGTTGATGACTTCTTGTTCGTCCGTCTACAAAAAAGAGGTAGAGAGGTACAAGAGCGAATAACAGCTTTTTGCATAACGGGTCATAATCAGAGGCGTCACTAGCCAAAATGTTTGGGGGCGGGGGGGGGGGGGACGAGCCATTTACCGACTGGCTGGTAATTTTTACCGACTGTTTCTGCAGAAAAAACGACTGTTTTCAACAAATGACAGTTTTGAAAAAAATGACTTATTTCCAGAAAAGTCCACTGATTTTCAGAAAAAACGACTATTTTGACGAAAAATCGACCAATTTTCAGAAAAACCGACTTTTTTCATGAAAAAAATTAACTGTTTTGACGAAAAACCGCGGCGCTTCGCGCCGACTCGGTTATTTTTTACCGACTGGCCGACAGCCCCCACCCAGTCGTGACGCCCATGGTCATAATATACTAATTAAACTAGGTATTTCTTTTCATCGGATTATTTGTCTGCAACGCGCCCGCAAGACTACATAGTTTCTAGCATTGCTATTCTGTTCTTTCGCAACTGAAAGGTGCTGGTGCGTTGCAAAAAAATGAGGCGAACAAATGAAGCTGGCCAGCTTTTCCGCGGTCGAGAGAAAGTTCTAGTTGCTTCAGGAAAGTTTCGAAGTTGAAACCTGGATGTGCCAGATGGCACCTCAGAACTGTTGGATACTAGACCTATCATCGTTTAAATCCTGATGTTCGCGTCAGCGCAAGGTAAGCTGGGGGCGCAAAGTGAAAGATCACTTAGGTGGATTGGGATTAGCTTATGAAGTCGACCAAGGCCAACGCACAATACTCTATATGACTAAGTCCAAAACACGCCAGTGAACCTCGGGAAGAACGAGAAACGTCACCCGAAGGATGACTCAAACTCTGTGCCAACCAATCAAGGGCGTTCGTTGGAGACAGCCGTGGTGACGCTTCCGGTTCTTCCGCTGGTACACGACGATTCTTCATCGGCACGAAGAGTTAGTCATCTAGAGTCCATCGGAAACCACTTACTCCGCCTCTTAAATACCTTGGGACAGTTTACAAAACTAATACTTGATCTATTAGGGCAACGATATTAGAGAATGTATGTAAAGAAATGCGCGATGGTTAACGACCGTCCAGTAAAATGTAAGCAGTGTCAAAAGTTTTTTTCTCACCCGTCTGTTTAAAATTTAACTGAAAAGCTAGATTTTAGAATCCACTGAATTATTTTGGCCCTGCTAAATCCTGACGCGGAGAATTTGAATTTCAACAAAAGCGTGGCTATTGAGGCGAAACTCAGGAAATGTTCATTCCAGATCCTAAGCTCATTTCTGAAGAAAGCTCAGTTGCTTAAGACCCAGAAAAGATTCGTTCTTCGACAATCGTTCACCTTTGTAGTTGCTAAGTATTTTAAGCATAGAGGTGCAAGCACATAGAGGTACTAGAAATCCAAAAGATTTTTTTTTTTAATGAAAATCAATTATACTGAATAGCGGAGCAACTAGGTAACGCATTTTCATCGGGTCTTGAAGCCTATTTAAGTGCATAAGTGGCGAGTAGCTAGAATGTGTCACAAACTTTAATGCTGTTAGGTAAGGTTGTAAGGTTAGGGTTATTTGGGTATGGTTAGAGAGCTATGTTGGTCACTACTTCTATCCGATGTGCGGCAAAATGTATTTTCTATTCAACGGGTGAATGTCAGGAGTTAAAAGACCTGAGGAAGGAGATATTTGGAGCAATGGCGTGGGGGCGGAAGGTTTAAACAAAGTTTGAAAAGCAGAAATTTTAGAGATATTACAAATTTTGGAAGATTCGTAAGGTGCCCATGATTCACAGGAAAACAAATTTCTAGATAGTTCTTGAGGTTACGGTTTCGTTTAGGTGTTGTTTCCATGTCTTTCCAATCTTATCTTATCTTATCACACTTCGCCACTTTGAGAATTCCTACTGGCAACATTTCAACTTTTTCTTTCTATTGCGCTACCAGTATCTTTACACTTAAATACATATGACGAACTACGTTTAAGTTACATTTTTGCTCATTCATTCTAGCGATATAATGGCCATTTTTAGTCAACCGCGATCGAAGGTTCTTAGGGCCCTTTCGCCCAAAATACAGCCTACGTGTCTGACGAGATTGAACGTGTACAGAAGAGAGCAGTCTCAGTTATACTGGGTCGGCAAGTGACTTCCGGCTCATATGGGTCTCTTCTAACTGAATTATCCCTCCCCTCACTACATGAACGTCGTAACATACTAATTCTTAAGTTTGGGTGTAAAATCCTTGCATCTGTCCAACACCGAACTATCCTCCCACCTGATGCACCAATGACCAATCGTACGCGTTCGCAGCCGAAACTAAAAACGGTAAAAACAAAACAAGGAGACAGAGTAACACATTTGTGCCATTTTTCGTCAACATGTTCAATAAAATGTCAGTGTGACTTTAATATTTGTAGTACCGTATTTAGTATTTATGTTACTCGTGAGTGTTTAAAAGAATGTAATTTTTGTAAAGACAACCAAATTAGCTAGCTAGCAAGTTTTGTCTAATAAACCATACTTACTTACTTACTTACTTCTTTCTAGCTTGAGCCTGAAAAGGGGCTTTGGCAGGCGCCCGAAATCTCGCAAGGATGAATCTCAGCCGACTTTTCCCTTTACCGCCATCAGATAGGAAATAAGTAAGTAAGTAATTTATTTATAACCCGCCATTTCGAAAAAGCGGAGTAAATGAAAGAAAATAAATAAAACACATACAGACAAAGAAAAAGATACTAATTTTCAATCTTCGGCCAGGAAGCAGTGGAAAATGTCGTGCGCTGGTTGGGCTCTGTCGTCAATGATTTTTTATAGCGAAATAAGTGATAAGCGATAAAAGAGACAGGAAATAATTGCTCCGGCCAGAGCACTAAATGTTTGCGCAAGCCACATATTAACGAAACGAGTTGTTTAAGTCTTAGTATTAACATCTATCGTGTACATATTTGTTTGTGCCTTCTTGCTTTTCTTTGCTTGCTCTGCCTTTTTTCATTTTGTAAGTGGGCAAAAACAAACACGTAACCGGAAAACGTATAACTACTGTCAGAAGCACCTCGACTTGGACAAAGGGTACGAGTGTTTCCCCTTTCGACGGCTATTCCCCGAGACAGTACACAAAACCGGCGGCAATATCTTCAGAAAGCACGGTGCTTTCCATTTGTGATAAAGTGGCATGGCTGCGCTCCCTTATGCTTATTGATGCAGGCCTTAAAGGACACCTCTTGCTTATTCTGCCTTTTATAGTATACTTAGCTCCCATATGGAATTATAAGCTTCTAAAATCCCCACCTTTCTCCATTGTTTCGTTTCGTAACTACGAATTTTTAGCGCTTTTTCAGCCTTGCCGAGTTCTCCCTACACCCAACGAAAAGTTTGCCGGAATCTTCAACGTCCAATGGCAACTCTTTCACACATAAGGATGTGATAATCTTCTGTTTATTACTTCTTTTATTTGCTTAGTTTTCCAACTTTTTAACCAAGGCACGTTCAGTTTTCAAATGTTTTGCGCCCAGCCGCCGCGTCGGAGAGCAGGAAGGCTGGATCTAGACGACAAGCGCTAACAAGAGAATAGCTAGTTTTAGGTGGAAAGTAATGGTATTTCCAGAAACATTTTTTCTGATTCATTTCATAGGGAAAAGATCATTCCTAGTAAGAGTTGTGCTTTAAAGGTCCTTTAAGTAGACACATGGACGTAGTCCACCGCAAACCAATCGTGATAAACAAGAAAAAATCCTTACCTTGACTAGAGCTCCAATCACTCCAAGGCTTGTGAGCCTAAGGTACTCAAATGGCCGTGTCTTGCTGACAGTATGCAGGAATGGGTACAGGAACATCGGTATATTTGCTTGAAGGAAGGCGGATCGGGTTTCTGGGTGAGAAGCAACGCACTGAAGTAGCGCAAGGGCATTGCAGACTCGGTTTGACTGCTGAGCCGTCAACACAGGAGGATTGATGTTTGGGTAGATCTGAACAATCTCCAATAGGAGGGCAGAAATGGTTCCAAAGGAGTGCCAAAGCATGGGGGCCAGATCGGGGACAACTTCGCGTTTTTTACTAAAATGTAAGATGAGATGTATACTGCTCCAATGACCTGCAAGAACAGCCTTGCCAACTCACCTGTCAATAGACCTCATGGGAGATATTCGCCCACTAACCACGCTATGGAAGATCCATATTGCGATTTACCAGGGGAATCTCTGTGTGGCAAAAGCCACAACTTTTGATATTTGTAAAAACTCTACAGCCATCATCCTAGTAGTATCTTTCGTAATCCTATGCGTTGGGTGAGGAATTCAGTGATTTGAGAAGATAAATATTTGGAGTGTGTGAAATGTGTGTGATTAGGAATGGATGGGGCAAATTTGAAGAGTAATTGTATTTCAATGGAGAAAGAGGGTAGATCTCACAAGCTGTAAATGATACACAGAGATGATCTTTTGTAGTTTTGAGTTTTAATCAGAGATAAGTTTGTCATTTTGTTTTTGTTTGTATCGCCATGGCCCTTGGGCTTTTGGCACATAAATATTATGTCATACCTGCATACCCTTCAACCACCATTAAATACACAGGAGTGTGTGAAATGTGTGTGATCAGGAATGGATGGGGCAAATTTGAAGAGTAATTGTATTTCACTGGAGAAAGAGGGTAGATCTCACAAGCTGTAAATGATACACAGAGATGATCTTTTGTAGTTTTGAGTTTTAATCAGAGATAAGTTTGTCATTTTGTTTTTTTTTGTATCGCCATGGCCCTTGGGCTTTTGGCACATAAATATTATGTCATACCTGCATACCCTTCAACCACCATTAAATACACAGGTGTCAAAAAGTCGAAGATTAAACATCACTATAGCCGGTATTATTGGGGGTATAATAGATACCTAGTAGGCCCTTCGGTTCGTTCAGAGCAGAGATGTTGACAAATTAAGGAGTAAAACTTTATGTGATTATTTCTCCCCAAGCTAAAGTTCTACAAAATTTGTGTATACCAGACCCGTCACTTGAAATGGCAATGTGGTGTTCTAACGGTAGCTAGTAAGTAGCCTGTTCTCACCTTAGTTCAAAGAGTGCATTATCTCTTGTTTTTGGATTGGTTATTTCGGACACCCACTGGTAAATCTGCTCTCTATCAACAGCGTTCTGGGATGGTGTAGCAGTTCCTCCTGTAGCTGATGCCATTTTCTTTCTGTTGAAAATAAAAGTAACTGAAAAACTAAGAAATTAGATTTGACCTAAGAGGAAAGAAAGTCTTTTCACCGAATAGAAAAGGCCAAATCATAGTACAAGATACGAGCTTTTCCTCTTTCGAAACAGCTCAGACGACAGTAAACAAATCACATAAATATATATTTACAAACTCAGATTTTCCTAACAACAGCTTACTTCATCATCCTTGAAGAGATTAGGAAAATCACCCAAAGGATAAGAGTAAAGAATGAATGACAAGTTCCACCCAAAGCTACTCTGCTTGATTTGTAAGTCTATTAACATTTAGCCTTTTTCATTTTGAACACTGAAAGTGCTGAACTAAAGACTTATTTTCAAGCTAAGAACCATAAGGGGACTTGTGAACACAGAACACACCATAACAACCAGATAATGTAATTTCGGCTTGTCGTGACAGCAGCGCATATTCTGAACGTCACTACTAGAGCCTTACATGAATAAATTAAAAAGGCCTTAGAACAGTCAAAACAATTCATTCAGTGGATTCGAATCCAAGATATAAAAATACGTTGGCTTTTCAGTTAAACCTTAAAGAACTGTCCAGGTACATTCAGTTGACAGGAAGGTTAGACAGGTTTTGGAACACAAGTGTCCCAAAGTGGTAGAATGAGTGAGGGTTTCATCAATTGTGTTTATAGAGTAACGTTTTCATTAATTATATTTTTTTAAAGTGATGTTTTACCATCAACTGTAAACTGGGGGATTGAGTCAATGGGCCATTTGTGGCCTGAGTTTTGGCTAGATTGTCTGCGCCACCCGCAGAATAAATAAGTACCAGTATGAATTATCTAAAAACGAAATAAAGATAGTAAACATGGCAGTATTAACCATTTTAGCAAAGTCCGGTAGTTGGAAAAATCACACATAACGTATGTACTGGAGCCTATACTATTTCCGTTTTAATTTAACTTGCTGATTCTGTTGCCCAGCTTTGGTTGTCTTTATTTCACCACAGAAACTTGAAACAAGAGCTACGTTACAAGTAGGTGGTACATGATAGTAGATGAGAACGTCACAAAATACCCCGCCAACCAAAAAATGCGGTTCGGACCTAGAAATAGGATTTCTAGTTTCACTCAAGTTTGAGCATTTCCTCTCGGATCTCTCGGATCATCTAGGGCCAATGAATTTTCTACCTTCCAAGTTTCAACCCAATGGATACACTCGTTAGGTCCCATGACGTGCCACACGATTTCCGGTGCCCCTTTCAACTCCTTCAAACGCAGCCGACTCTGGTTCGGACTCCCAAAGGAATCATCTGAAGCATTTTCTCTCACCACCTATCTTTCACTCGAATCTGAGCATTTTCAAATCTGAGCATTTTTTGGGAACTTCCGGCAACTCTCCCCCCCCCCCCCCCCCCACCATGGTCGGATCCGGTTCGAACCCTAAAATATGTCATTCTATCGTATATGATCTATCTATATTCGTTCGAATCACTCCACTTGTTTGACCCTTATGCGAGCCACAACAATTCTGGGAATTCCAACTCCCCACTGTTGCTTAATACGACTGGGAAACATAAAAGTCGCATCTCTGACTTCTCCTCTTCCCGTCCATCAAGTTTGACTGGAATCGGAGCATAGCCTATCTGTGATTTTCCGGTTCCCACTCCCCCCCCCTACCATGGCCGAAACCGGTCCGGACTCCAAATAAGAAATCAAGGTCGCATAAACTCGGTACTGTCCAATTTGCATCTCATTCTGTCCATCCGTTTCGTTTTCGTGCATGTCAAAAAGTTTTCCGGGAATCCGGGGAACACCCTCGAAATCACCCACAGAGCCCCGATACGATCTAGTTCTGTCAATTACGTATCCCCGGCTAACGCTTGTTCTTCCCACCAAGTTCCATCTCAATCCCTCGACTCGAAGCGTTTCACAAGGTTTCCGGTGCCCCCTCTACCCCCCCCCACAAGTATCGGACCCGGTCAGGACTTGGCATGGAAACTTGCCAAGTTTCATTCAATCCCAATAACCCGTTCAAATGCTATGCATGTCACTGGGTTCCGGGTTCCCCATCTCTCTACTCCCCCCATGATGGTTGGATTGGAGAAACAACTATTCTCAAGTCAGTTTGTTCGAGTCCTGATACGCCTTCCAAGTTTCATTGTCCTAGCACGTCAGGAAGTAACGAACTCCCCGGATCACCAGAACTCTGCCCCCCCCCCCCCAGTGGCAGAATCTGGTCCGCTTATGTCAGCGATGCATCTAGAACGTGTGCTTGTTCTTCCCACCAAGTTTTTCCTGATCCCTCCACTCAAGCTTTACCCAAGAATTCTGGTTCCCCCCCTCCAGCTCCCCCAAGTCACCAGATCCGGTCATCTGAGTCTCGGGGTCTTTCCAAATATTAAGTTTCATTAAGATTGGATCACCCATTCAAAAGTTATAGATACCTCAAGATTCCAGATTCCCCCTCCCTCCACCCCCCCCCCCAATGCTCGGACCAGGGAAGTGACTATTTCCAACTTAATCTTCTGGGGTCCCAGATAGGCCTGCCAAGTTTCATCGTCCTGGCTTATGTGGAAGTGCCCAAACTAGCAAAATCCGGATCAACCGACAGACCACCAGATGGACAGAAATTGCGATCGCTATATGGCACTTGGCCGAAGGGCAAGTGTCATAAAATAGGTAAACAGTATCTCAAAAGAAAGCCAGCTTCTTCTTTTTCATTGTCGGTTTTCTTCCGAAACACTAGCGTAGAAGCTGCATTGCCAGTGAATGAATTTCTGCAAGACCCCAAAACTTTTTGGTTACTTTGATCCCATAAAGGCTGATCCCCCGAATTTTGTTTCCATCACATCATCACTGTTTAACGGTAAGTACTTGGAAAAATATGAAAGCAAATTGCATATTTGTTAGAAACAAACATGAATTCAGTATAAGAAAAACATTCAGTGTTTTAAACAGAGAAGATCTTTGTCTTTTTGTCTTTCAGGCATCTACATTGACTTTCTTATACTGTAACAACGCAGGATGCAGTGACTTCATTTCTGTCAAAATAGTGCCAAAATTTCTGAATTAAGAAAAATTTATAAGTGATTATGATTTTAAACAAACATCCTTCAACAGGTTTAGCTAGTTTAGACAGGTTGTGGTGTATCTAAGCTAGAAAACTAATTCTGCAGGGTGTGTACGAAAATAGAGACCAACGGAAATAGTATAGGCTCCAGTATCCCAAAAGAGCCTGCTTGTACCAGAACAAGGGTGAAATGCTTATAGAATTGAAAAAAAGAGATTAGTTGCATTTTTGTTTGCTTTTTCAAATCACCATTTCAATGGCTTTTTATTTGTTTTGCATTTTCGTGAAATGGTCCTAAGCTAAGTAATGTTTGACAATTTTGCAAATGACAACTTCGCCTTTCCCCTCGCCTTGTTCCAAAAGGGAAACCTTGTAGGCTAGCTGAAAAAGCAGCAATCTCTTTTCTGCTTTTTGCATCGTGAATTTTTCGATTTATCCCAAGGGCAAGGGCCCAAAATGCAATAAAAGGTTGATTTGAGTCAAAGTGATAAACCAATATTTGATGACTGTCTTGGATTTTAAAGATGAAAAATTTACAGTACAGTACAATACAAGTTACAAGTAAAAAATGTAAGTGGCATTTGTCAAAATTTCATTTTTAATCCGAGAAAAGTCCTTTGTTAGGCTACAGGGGTACAGTACTTTGAGAGTACTTTGCTCAGATACTTTCCAACATTGAGTTTATTTGACCTCAAACTTGGCCTGAAAACCTTACGAGGAAATTTCTATGCAGTCCAAAGCAGGTCCTGGGCAGTCATGCACAAATCCTCAATTTTGGGTCATGGTGCCCCAACGTCTGGGCATGCCCGAACGGATGGGCATGGTGCCCATACATTGGGGCAACATGCCCTGGAGCATGGGTATGGTACCCCTGTGAAATTTGGTTAGACTAATACTGGTTACAAGCCTAAATAGGGTCTTCTTCCTGTCCTAGATCAAAAGATACCTGAGTTTACTTTCTATCCAACCTCATTTTCCAATTTTCAAAATATTAGAGCACTTCCATCATACATAGAGTTTTTTTGAGGCCACTTCTCTTCTAGTGGGTTTACTCTATCCTTTTTCAAAAAATTGCTGCTAAGTAGCATGGATTTTGCAAAGCTTTTCAGTCTGTTCACTGGAGCAAATATTTCCTTTAGATTGTTTGCCTTTTATTGTATTTATTTTGAGTGATTGTTTTTACTATGTTAACAATTGTTATTGAAACTCACTACACTTAAAAGAAATACAATAAAAAGCAAACAACCTAAATGGAATTTGGAAGGGAAGAAAATTTAATCTCTAAAGGAAGAAAATTTTAAAGCTTACCACATCCATTCTACCTAGCGACTGCCTAGCAATGACTACCTGAGAAGGATAGAGTAACCTAGCCGTGACAACCTGGAAAAGGATTGAGTAACCTAGTGGCAACTACCTGAAAAAGGATACAGTAAACCCACTAGGAAAGAAGTGGCCTCCACAAAACTCTATGTATCTTGGAAGTGCTCTAACATTTTGAAAACTGGAAAATAAGGTTGGATAGAAAGTAAACTCAGGTATCTTTTGATCTAGGACAGGAAGAAGACCCTAAATAGGTATGTAGCCAGTCTTAGTCCAACCAAATTGTACAAGGGTACCATGCCCATGCTCTAGGGCATGGTGCCCCAACGTATAGGCACAATGCCCATACATCCAGGCATGCCCAGATGTTGGGGCACCACACCCAAAAATTGAGGATTTGTGTATGACTGGTCCTGGGTCACTCATAGTTTCCTTCTTCACAGTTACAGTAGGACTGAACTGAAACTTCCTTCCAACCATTTTAAGCCAAGTTCGAGGTTGGATACCCCTCCTGTAGTGGCAATGTCGACTTACAAAAACTGGTCAAAAAGGATAAAAGCTAAAGCCAAAAAGGGAAAGGCAAAAGCCAAACAAAAACGCGACTTTTACCTGCCTTGTTAAACTGAAACTTTAGTTTAAGCAGCACAAAGTACAGACAAACAATAAGAGGTTTGTTTTCTCTTTTGATGAATATTCTTCTGCTTCTTCAGGTAATGATTTCAGCGCTAGCCAGATGAAGTCAAATGAGACGACAGATGGCAGTTAAGCAAATCTCATTTCTGCCAATCACAATGGAGCAAAAAGCCACTGTTCCATGATTTCTGGGCCTAGCTTGGAAATTATGTGTGAACTTAGTTAGTCACCGTCTCCTATTTTTGTAATACGACCATGCGGAATCGAATACATCCTGATACCCTACCCGATGGAACGAGCGGAAAAGCACTTAAGGCGTAATCTCGCCGTTCCCCGAGGACTCCTCGGGGAATCGAAGGGAACGGAGAGAATAAGGGAGTCACTCCATGCGGAGTGAAACAGCGAGAACACGGGAAATGCTTCCAAAATGGATTTTGTTCGAAAAAAAATATACAGTTGACGAAATTAGTCAGGATCCGCTTTATTCTTGGTTTTGTTTATTCTGGTTGTTTTTAATTAATTTTACATTGCACCAACACCAGCAAAAATGGATTCCCCTCTGAATCTGAAAACGAGTCCTTTTTGATGATGGTGATGATAATCAGAGCATCCCCCGTCCGTGGGGACTCGCGAGACAAATGTTTGCAGAATTTGATTTCTTGCGTATAAAAGACCCGGTGTGCGGACAAGAATACCGACGACCGACAAAAGCATTCACAATTCGATTTCTTCTGTGTTTTGCCCGACCAGACTGTAAAGAACTTTATTTTTTACGTATAAATTGAAGCCGATTTACCAATGAGACTTGAACTTCCGGCATGCGCCCGATAAAAAGTTACAGAATTTGATTTTTTTTTTTTTCGTGTAAAAATAAAACCGATGTGCCGACGAGAATACCTACGCCCGACAAAACCATCGAGCATCTGATTTGCTCTGTGTTTTGCTCTAGACTGTATAGAACTTAATTTCATACGTGTAAAAATAACCCCTTGTGCCGAAGAAACTTGAACTTCCCGGGTGCGCCCGACAGAGTTTGCAAAACTTGATTTCTCACGTATAAGTAGAACCCGATGTGCCGACGAGTCGACCGACGCCCGACAAAAGCATAAAAAAAATATTTCTTCTGGATTCCTTAGGTATAACAAGACCAAAGGTGTCGATGGGATCCCAAAAATCTAATATATAATGTAGATAGATAAATAATTTAATTGTAATATTTAGGAACGATACTTAAAAACTAATTGTCTTTTACAGATTGGTGCGCTTATCAGATGAGAAGTTTGACATTATGTTAATTTGAGGCACCGCTGGATAAGTTGTTGATTGTTTGGTGTGAGACGGACAACTTTTGCGATGTCATAGGTATCCCTCCACTTACGTTTTGGGATCCCAAAAAGAATCCGATGTGCCGACGAGAATACCGCGAGGCACGACAAAAGCAAGCAAAATTCGATTTCTCCTGTGCTGGATTTCATTTCTTGCAGGATTTCATTTCTTGCGTATAAAAAGAACCCGATGTGCCGACGAGTCGACCGACGCCTGAGAAAAGCATACAAAATTTTAATTATTCTGTGTTTGCCGGCGCTTCGCGCCGACAAACAAGTGAACTTTCGCCGGGCTTCGCCCGACGAAAATACTTTCTCAAGACCTTTGGGGGGGGGGGGGGGGTCCCCCCCCCCTCCCCCCCCCCCCATAGTGACGCCCCTGAGTCGAAGAGGATGTGTTGGGCTGTTTCTTCTTTTGGTGGCATCGCCTGCAGCTGGGGGTGTGGGTCAATCCCCACTCGAACAGTGTTTTGTTTAGTAGGATGGTTGAACCCTTTAGGCGATAGTACAGGCATGACTCTTCGCGCGTTTTGAATTGTGACTTCAAAAGTTTCATTTTGTTTGGCGGGGCTCTTTGCCTGAGGACATCTCGAAACGTTTTGAATGTTGGGGGTGTTGACGTCTGGGAGCTGGCAACTGAGCCAGCCAGCTTGTCCGCTACCTCGTTTCCCTTTATTCATTAATGGCTCGGGATATGATGAAACACGCACCCGGTGTTCGATTCTCGGAGGCTTCGGGTGATAGTCATAGTCGTTCTTATGTCTGAGTCTTCGCTGGCCTTGTGGATGTTTCCTATAAGGTGGACTGCTGATTTTGAGTCTCTCAGGACGACGGCAAACACAATTCCCTAGGAAGACTTCCGTTCCTGGATCCGACAATTTTTCGGGGAGTTGAGGAGGGGGAATCCGGAAATTACTGACCTCCGTAGGCTGTGACAAATGGTTCGACTCAAGTGAAACTTTATGGGTTATAAGAACTGATGAACTTGATATGCAAAGCATGTGTACGAACCCATGCGGCCATGGTTGGGGGGTCCGGAAAATTTGTGCCATGCACGAAAACTAAACGGATGGGCAGAATGGGATGCAAGTTGGACAGTACCCACTTTATGCGGCCTTGATTTGTCACTTGGCGCCCGAACCGGATCCGAAAATGTAGGCGGGGGGTCAAGCGGGAACCAGAGTTTTGCAGATATGCTCCGATTTCGAGTTAAACTTGATGGACGGGAAGAGGAGATGTTAGATGCGAAGTTTATGTGTCTGAGTCGTATTCGACCACAGTGGGGGGAGCGGGAGGGGAGTACCGGAAACGAGTGAAGTGTTAAACGAGTTAAGTGATTTGAATGAAACTTGGATAGTAGAGAGGTCGTATGCCGTAGATGACATGTTTTAGGGTCTGGACCGGATCCGAGCACGGTGGGGAAGGGTGCTGGAATTCCCGGAAAAATGCTTCGATTTACTTTCCTGTTTCTCACACGCAGAGGCGTCACTAGCCAAAATGTTTGGGGGGGGGGGGGACGAGGCATTTACCGACTGGCTGGTAATTTTTACCGACTGTTTCTGCAGAAAAACCGACTGTTTTCAACAACAAAAAATGACAGTTTTGAAAAAAATTGACTGATTGTCAGAAAAACCGACTATTTTGACGAAAAATCGACTAATTTTCAGAAAAAAAAGACTGTTTTCATGGAAAAATCAACTATTTCTACGAAAAATGACGTGACGCCCCTGCTCACACGACCTACTCGTAACAAGTGCCATATGAGCTCGTAGCTCTTGTTCATCTATGGTATTCTCGGTGGCTAAGAGGGAAGTAGACGGGTATCAACTCAAACCTCACAGCAAGCACCTCTAGCTCCGCTCAGTTTTATCGGGTATCCATAGTTGCTACATCGGACCAAAGACTATTGGATTATTTGTACGCGACGATAGGCTATATATCTCCAAGTTAAAACATCGCGACTGTGGCTGCCATTTGTATTGGCGAAGTTTCCATAAGGCGTTTTCCGCGATATAATTGTGTGCCATACACGTCCGAGTGTTTGTCGCGGAAACACGATTGTGTGCCACACAGTCGAGCCACAAGTTGAGACTCGCGGAAACGCCATTTTGTCTATTTTTTGGGCGGTAATTTGAAATGTCTGAAAAAAAATAAACTGAGATAAAAATCTCTATAAATAGATTTTAAGACTTTCGTCCTTACCATCCTGTGCAAACAGGATCACCAGTTTTATGTCTACAAGGTTGTGAAAGTAGTTAATTTTATTGTTTTGACATTATTTTGCTGCTAAATTTGAACTTGAACCGCCAGAATCGAGCTACAAAATCGACAATCACCTCGGCAGTTGTTTGTCGAATCCGAGCCACAAAAACCTTGTTGGTTGCGGAAACACACTTGTGGGCCGCACAATAGACCGCGGAAACGCTCTTTTTGAGCCACAATCGATCCACAAACTGTTTGTGGAGCACGGAAAAACGCCTAAAGTAATAAGGCGAATGAATGTTTATAAGCCGTGAAAGGAAAAATCCCAACAAAGAGATACAAAAAGAAGGGAAGGAAACAACATGTAGTCTGAAAATCTTCTACAGAATAGCTACACCATCCGTCGATGGATACAATATTCACATATCTCATGCTACAACAGGCTCTACAAATTTCGATATCATAGATTTTAACTGAATATTACGCTAATTCTTGTGACCCATAGTGATTCGTGTGTGCATTTATGAGACTGCATGTACATACTGGATTCACGATTTCTATCTTGTTGATTTGCTCAAAATTTTACTTGGGAAGTGGCAATTTGAGACTAGTCCATTCGAGAGGCGTCATTTCTTGGGGGTAGAGAAGGACCCCCCCCCCCTCCCTAATGTATTCGAAGCGGCAAAAAATCGTCGATTTTTTCTTAAATAGTTTATTTTTCTTAAAAAAGTCGTTAAAAACGACCAGTTAGTCGGTAAATACCTTGCCCCCAAAACATTGTGTCTACACGAATTTTTATTTTTGGCAAAATATCATGCCACGGGCTAATCGGCCAATCACTGTCACAGAGATTCGAAGTTACCACGCTTACTACACTCCAGAGCGTGGTAAGCAATGTTAATATTTAAGAGCTGTTCCTGACTCCACTATGTTAGACCATTTCAGTAAAACAAAGGGGTAAAATTAACGTAGTTTTCGAATACAACTAAATTTAGGCTAAGATTCGGTGCCCCCCCCCCCAAAAAAAAAAATCCAAGGGGGGGGGGGGCATTCCCTCACACTAAATGGCGCCTTTGACTCCGCTAGTTTTGGAAAGCGAATCCCAGATTGCAGAAGAAAGTGATTTTGGAATTTGTGATAACGCCGGAATCGTCTTTCGTTCCGGACGAGAGGGTGATCTTCATTTACTAAGTATTCATGCTCGGTTGTCTGAGCTCAGAGTGAAAGTAAAATAGTGTCTTTCCGCCACACTTGAGTTTTCTATATTTGTCTTATCTAAAATTCCACGAGATTCGGCACGGGCTCACCTGACTTTCAGACATATTTTAGGATGGGCGCACGGGTAGCTTTGTTTCATCTCGTCAATAGAACTTTAATAATCATAAGTAGTCATATCAATTCGGCAATGAAACAGCCAACAAACATTTAACTCGATCAAACGGTCAAAATAATACAATCAGTAACAATAAGAAAAAACTGAGCCTCGTCCCAGGTACCCAGAGCAACCCACAGTCCGGCCAAGACGGGTGCGCAACAGATTTTTCGCGATTCGCCCGCGCAAAAGCGAATCCTCGTCATGTGGCACAAGGCTTCATAAGTTTGATCCTGACGCAAAGAAGCTTTCACCCCACCGAACAAGTGTTCTATTTTGGGTAAGGCGGAAACCGCTTCCTGTGGAAATCTAGTTTCAGCTGATTGCAGGTGCATTCACCGAAAACCAGGGATCCCAGGATGAAAGGAGGTTCGAAAATGAAAGTCACTGAATGGTCTGAGTCACAAAAATCGTCTAACGTCCGATTCAGGTTCAGAAGAAAGGACGGTACTGGGGCGGCACACCATCCATATTAACAGTAGAAGTCTCACTTCTTCAAAGCCTTACACGCTTTCTTCTTGTGGTCAACCAGATTCGACTCTCGACGAAACCTCTGAGAACACATATCGCACTTGAATGGGAAATCGTCCGTATGGTTATAAAACATATGTTGGGCAAGGTGGTGCTTCAGCTTAAATGATTGGCTGCATTTTTCACACACAAAACGCCGCGTGCCTTTGTGGTGGTAATGCTTATGGAAGGCAAGGGAATTCGAATTACTAGCAAAGAAGCCGCAGAGGTCACAAATACGCGAACTTTTGTGAGTCGCCCTGTGAGCAGCCAGACATCGTGCGTTTGTGAACGTTTCATTGCAATCCTTGCAGCGGTACGGTCTGTCCAAGTAGCACTGAAGGACGAAATGCCTGATACTGATATGGTGCCGCAGCTTAAACAGCCTTTTGCAGCTGAAGTTGCAATGATGACACACAAAAATAAGAGCGCATTCTTTGCCGTGTGCCTCTAGGCTTGCAGCGTCGGGGAAATCTCTGTGGCATTTGGTGCAAACTTTAGTTGCGGAATGAATTTTCTCGTGTGTTTTTAGAGCGGCAGGAGACGGGAAGCTTTCCAGACACACAGTGCACTCATGCCTCTCTTCTTTATGACCTAACATATGTTCGAAGTATGCGCCCGTGTCGGTGAGAACAACGGAACATTGCAGACAAGGGACTTCAAGAACGGAAGGGTGAACTTTTTCGAAGTGCGTTTTCAAGCTGTTCAGGGCTGGTGCACTGAATTTACAAAGGGGACACGAACTAAAAAGTTTGTGGTTCGAGTTGTGATGCGATTTCAGTCTCTTCCTGGTTGGTAAGATCTTATTGCAAATCGGGCAGGGAAATCGATAAGCGTCTGGACGGTGGACCTGAATGTGATCGTTCAAAGTGTCCACGTGCTTAAAAGCTTTCAAACAGATCAAACATTTAAACCTATCCTTGAAGTCATGATGGAGATTCTTCGGCCATGTTTTAAGCAAGGCTTCTAAACACATGAGCGAGCAAATGTCAGCCAAGTATGAGCGCTCCTTCTGATGCGCCAAGCAGTGGTCAGATACCTCATCGGGTGGTATGACGACTGAACAGTATCCACAAATAATCCTTTCATTTTCTCTGTGAATATGGCAAGCTACATTATTCTTGAATTGCCGTCGGCAATTTGCACAAGGTGTCTCGAAAGTATCAGGTCGAAACACTTCACGACTTTCTAATCTAGGTAGATGGCAGCATCTGCAGTCAAAAAGCTGGTCAGGACTAAAAGTTTCTCTTAGATACTGCTTATACTCGACAACCTTTCTCGGTTTAAATTTGACTGTGGCTGACTTTCGACGAAGTTTCGTCTGCTCGGGTAAAATACTTTCATTCTTCTCGCGAGTATGGGTAACAAAATGCGTTCTCATGTTTTGCATAGAACTTTTGGAGGCAAAGCACACAATACATTTGTAACGGCTGTCGAAGCTGGTATAATTCTCAGGCCAAAATCCAATTAAGGCTTTCAGGCACCGTACGGAACATATATCTACGAGGTATGAACGAAGCTTAAGGTGAACCTCAACATGTTTCCGTATGTCCGCCTCGTCAACGAGGGAAGAGCAATACCCGCAAACCAAATCACCCATGGTTGTTCGGTGAATATGGCAAGTTATATCGGACGGAAATTCATTTGAGCAGTTTACGCAAATGATGAGGTCTTTGACTGGTTTTATAAACTCTATGTGTTCTTCGCGAGGAGTATCACAATGGTTGCAAACGAAGAGTCTTCCAGGTATGAACGTTTCTTTGAGGTAGTTAGCATACTCACGAACGCCTCCCACCGTCTCGTGGTAAAGTGCTCTGTGATGGATAAAAGCACGATGATCTGGGAAAAATACGATGGGATTACATTCAGTGCAACTGGTGGGATATCGCTTCCGTTTTGTACCACGTTTGGTGGTCACTGTTTCGCCCTGTGCCGGAGAAGAGGGTACTGGATGGTCATGTTTGTTATCCAAACGACACTGCGTTCCAATCTCAACTGGAGCTTCGGCAGTACTTCCAGTATCTCCATTTGGGCGCAGACCCGGAAGGGAATCACCGAAAGTAATTTCTCCACTAACAAAAGAATTAAGTATTGTAGTCTGGAATGCGTATTCAATGTCAACTTTGACGGACGCAGTATGAGGGCCTAATATTTCGCTGAGTCCAATTTCTGATGACCGGGAATGTTCCTTTTTTACCACCCTCACTACGGAGGTCAGAGCTTCTGACTGACTTAAGGACGAAGACGGACGACTGAAAGACTCGACTTCCATATTAACGTGACAAGACAATTCGGACTGACAAGCACTTTCATGTCCCCCCTCAAACCTTTTCAAGTCTCTTTCCACCTCGGTTGTATCACAAATCGCATCACAGCTTTTCATCTCAGCGTGTATAGTTGAAATATGACTTGACAGCTTTTCAAGCGTCTCATACCGCTGAAAGCAATGGGCACAGGTAAACTTCTCGGCCGGCCTTCCGACGCCACTGTCTGAACATTCGGAACTGTGACACCTTTCCATATGTTTCTCAAGACGCTCTCGTTTATACTTCTGAGGGCAAGCAGGACAACGAACAAAGCCCACGTCGATTTTGTGGGTGAAAAGATGCCCTTCAAACCCTATGGCGCTCTCGAAGGACTTCACACACAATGAACACGTCAATTTGTTAGGGAAATTTTTAAGCGTTCTCGTATCTATCTTTTCCAGTGTCTCGTCCAAACATGTTTTGCTGCAGATTTTGATTAGAAAAGAGTTCATTTTCAAGTGTTTGATAAAATGTGAGGTAACCGTATCCGGTTTGATCACATCTCCACAAGTGCCACAAAGCAACATATCCAATTCGGGTTTGGTGTGGATGTGAATGTTCAGGTCCTTCTGCGTTTCAACGTCACAGGACATACACCTTGCAATGACATGCTCTTCAAACTGGTACCACCATTCCAGGTCACTTCGTCGAGGAAGGTCACATAAACTACAGCTGAACAGTTCGGAAGGACTGAACGAAGCCTTATAGTATTCCTGGCAGGCTTCGGCATGCAGAGACGCGCACTCTCTATTATGAGCCGGGAAGCCATCACTAATACTAAATAGCATCAAACACTGATCACATCGAGCTTTCTCTTGTGTCTCACTTTCATGTATCTTGATGAGAGATTGGATCCTTCCTCTTTTGCTCATTCCAGGTTCACTTGAACGGTTCCTGGTACTGTGCCACAGTTTGACTGTCTACCTCAATGTAATGTCTCAAGATGACGAACCTAAAACAAAATAAAGCCAGTTTAAGCCGGGCAAACCGCTGTAAACTGCCCCCCCCCCCCCCATGAACATACACACAAATCTGAACAAACACTATAAATTAGATGCTTATTAAATACCAATAAATCAAACCATCCTTCGCGAATGGTGCATCTGAAGGCCAATGGCAACAAGTGTTCACTCGATTAGAATACTTCTACCGCAGATAAACTTTACAGCATGTATAGACTCTGGTAACCTGACATTTACTTGTCGAGTTTTGTCAAGACAGTCAAGTTTGTTCCAAGTTTGTCCCCAATTCCAAGTTCAGCACCTGATTTTAAGGAATTTCCTGAGGTTTGAATCAGTTTACAAACAAGAGCTAGAAGCTCATTTGCACTTGCAAAGTTGGGTCAGAGGGTGACTGTGGGATTTTTCAACTCGCGGGTTATTGTAATCCTTTCTAAACAAACCCTTGAGGTACGAATGTTCATAGGCTCATGAAAATGTATCGTTTAGTCGAAAGTTTTATTTTGCACTTTGCGACAATGATGCACACTTTAAAGGAAACTCATTTGTAAGCAAAAACCTTGAGGCAGTAATGATCATGGGCCCTTGGGATCATGACATGTGCGCAAGCGCTCAAACGTGGAGCGTGAAAGTAAAATGTTTACCTTAAATCGCACTTCCAGCGAGATAAGGTGGTTTGATCCTCCTGTAGAGTCTCTCGCTGGTTGGCGGCTTGATTGTTAGACCGTTGTTGTTACATCGACTCACTGGCACTCCACTGTAGCCAACATTCCTTGGTTGACACATGCTGTTGTCACATCGGCTCACTGGCATCCCACTTCAGCCGACATTCAGCATTTCGCCAGTCCTCGTCCACACCTTTTTTGAAGCCATCCAGGGTAGCAGCGTTAATGGTTTTTCGGAAAGGCTGTTCCAGAGTGGTACACTCCGTACAGAGAAAGAATTGTGCCGCTCGCGTCGTTTACAGCTGGTCAGCTGGAGCTTCTTGGAATGGCCTCTCGTCGACTTCGATTGGGAGCTCTCAAATAACCCAGGGATAACAACTTTTTGACCATCAGGACGTCGCCACGTTTGCGTCGATATGAGAGGCTGGGAAGCTTCAGTATCCTCAACCGTTCGTGGTCTTCTAAATTTTTTAACTGCGGGGACATCTTAGTGGCTCTTCTTTGTACTCCAAGGCTTAGGCATCCATTTTGTGGTGGGGTGATGCAGCAATCATGCTGTACTCAAGGTGGGGTCTCACAAGGGCAGTGTCGAGCTTAACGATCACAGGCTTCCTAGAAGTGATGGTCCTTTTGATAAGCCGAGTGCTCTGTTTCCTTTAGCGACTTGGTGGCGAACGTGGGGATGAAATTTAGACTGGTTGTCAATTATGACGCCAAGATCCTGTTCTTCTTCCACACTTTCTAGGTCAAATGTGGTTCTTGGATCCGTCCGACATGGTGTATTTATGGTGCGGGTTCTTAGGTCCAAGGGGAAGTACTTTACACTTCGCAGCATTGAACACCAAACGTCATAGAGACGACCAGTTGGAAAGAGCATCAAGGTACACTTGCATTTCAGATTTTTGGTTGCTGTTGGCAACAGGACCGAAGAGTTTAGAGTCGCCGGCAAAGAGTGTAAGGGTGTTTTGTACAACAGAGAGACAATCATTTATATAGATTCTGAATAACGTTGGCCAAGTTTGGTCCCTTGTGGAAGGCCACTCAAAACTGGGCTTGGGTCGGAGAAGGATTGTGAGCCATGATCGTTGTAAATCATCACCCTCTGTGCACGTCCAGCCAAGAAAGACTGTCCAATCCACAACAGCAGGATGTATGTGATATCGGGACAGTTTACAGAGAAGGTAAGTATGAACAACCTTATCAAATGCCTTGGCCTGGTCAAACAAAATAAGACGCACTGGTAGCCCCTCATCAATGAGTTTGGTTACTATGTCATCAGACTGAACAAGATTGGTCTCAACAGGCCAATCTGTTCCAATCAGACCAATTTTGGTCAACAGACCTAAGTTTATAACATCTTACATACAAAGATCGTTAGAACCAAGACATTGCACATCCCCAATAACTAAAAGCTGAAATCATTGAGGGGTATTCTTTAAGATGACGTCAAGGGCCTTGTTGATGGCTGCTAGTTCGGCTGTGAGGATTGAGCACCCGTTGCTTAGCTGTTATGGTGATTTTCATGTTGAATTGGGTTATGGGGGTATATAACCCACCATTATCCAAAGATCGATCGAAAAGAGCAACCGAAAGCTAATAGACTGATTTAAATATAGACTGGGAGAATTGTCGAAGAGGTGAGAGGGATTGTAACAAAAGACTGCGGTGTCCAGATTCCCACTCATGAAACCGTGTATATCACTTGCTGCATAGACCCTTGGCTTAAGGCGACTGTGGGTGCTGCTATGAATCTTTGTTATGCTGCAAGGCGAGGAGTGGATAAATAAGGCTGTGAATGAATTTAAACCCTTTAAATCCCCAGGAGCAGATGGAGTTTATCCAATTATGCTCCAAAAGGGATGGGGTCAGATCAAACCACATTACACGAAACTTGCAAGACGGAGCTTATCTTTAGGCCATGTACCAAAAGCATGGCAAGAGGCAAGGGGTGTTTTCATCCCTAAGCCAGGGAAAGAGAATTACTGCAATGCGCGGTCATTCCGACTAATTACACTGACATTGTTTCAGTTAAAATTGAGGAAAAAGTAATACAATGGTATCTCATGAGCATACCTGAATTAAACGAAAAACTGTCTAATAGACAGTTCGGATTCCGAGCTGGAGATCCACAAAAGCCGCAATTCACTAACTCGTATGGCGGATTGAACAGGCACTAGAAAATAAGGAATTTGCTCTTGGCATTTTCCTTGATATCGAAGGAGCCTTTGATGGGGCTACTTTTGAATCTACAGAAGAAGCGATGGAGGAGGGAGAAGTCGAAATCGCGGTTCAAAGATGGAACTCAGATATGATTAGAAACAGATAAGTCCCTTCTCTCTCTAATGCAGTGACAGTGTTGACCAGCCCCCAGGGCCCACAACTAAACAATTCGCGATCATTCCACCGCATTATACAGACAAGTGACGACGCTTCTAGTTCGAGTGCGGTCGATATTAGTAGCAATGCGAAGCGAACTGGCAAACTGAACGAAATATGCAAATTCTACACCGCTGGTTCCTGTAAACATGGGAAAAAAATGCCGGTTCCTACACATTTGCCCGCAGTATGTTTCCGGAAATTGTAAATATAGAAAGTGCCGATTTCACCATGTTGACCTTTGTTCGAATTTAGTGTGTACCGAAAAATCATGTAAATTTGCGCATGCCCCTAGTTCTAGCTCGCCAGCAGCTTTTTTACAGAAATGTTCTGAACCAGTTTCTGGTTACCCGTCAGTTTTACAACCGAAACCAGCTTCCTAGATCAAGTCTACCTGCTACTTTTCTTTCCAACCCACTGGAAGCTGCTAGCACTTGCACTTCACAGTTTCGTACCTATCAGCGATCAAACGACCATTTTTTAGTCCCTACACCATCAGCGACGGCAAAATGGAAAAATCCATCGACGACAATGCCCGCTTCGTTTATCTCCCCCCTCAACCCAAACGCCATAGCTTACTTCTCACGAGTACCCCCTCCTCCCCTTCTTCGTTTTTCCCCCCAAAATGCCAGTTTGTACAGGTCAGCCAAAGGCTGGAACAAAGCTCCAACGCGTTGACATACACGAGCAATGGCTACACCCCTCCCCGCCCTCATCAACGACCAGTAACCATCAGCACACCAAGTGACCCAGTATTTCCCTTTCTCCAAAATAGATTTAGTGTGTTAGGTTCCCTAACCCCTGAGCTTGAACAAAGGCACGCGAAAACTACCCCCAGTCGGTATTCTTGTACTTCAGTAAATATCAATCCTGCTCCTACCCAATTACGTAGTCTCTCTGTCCAAGACGGCGAGCCTGAACCTTGCGACAAGCCGACTTTTTCCCCTATCCCACTATTACCGCCAAATAAAGTCACTGTGAAAAAATCGGTTGTTAAAGAGTTTAGTGATAAGCGGTACAGTTTCTCTAGTTTCCTCCTTACTAATGCAGAAAGTTTAAATTTTGAAAAATTAGTTGAACTGGAATCTACTGCAAAAATAAACAGCGTTGAAATTGTAGCAGTTACTGAAGTCCAGGCTAAAAATCCAGATCTCCTTAAAATGAATGGTTTTCAACAGTTCATTCAACTTCGCCCGGCGGACCACCCCCTAGGTAAGAAAGAAGGTGGAGTAATGGTTTTTGCAAGAGAATCTCTGTCCCCTGTCCCCCTTGTTGTGCCCGGAATTGATGAGTGTGATGAAATAATCTGGATTTGAACTAAACCCAAATGCCTCCCTCGCCCCTACACTAACTTAATAATTTGTTCTTTTTATTATTCTCCAGGACAGAATGCTTGCTCTCGCCTAGAGTTCCAGGACAAGCTCCAAGCAAGCCTTGACTTTGTTACTACTAAATACCTGAATTTGCACTTATCTTAAACATTTTTACAAGCCTCCCACCCCGCTTCCTCCCCTTGGTGGAAGTTCCCGTTTTATTTAACACTTCATTCCTCTACAAAAATTTAAAACACATGTAACGGTTTCTGAATATTCCGCCCAATAACAAATCAAGGGCTTCTAGACTTTGGTACTTGGATTTCTTCTGAGACTTGGGAAGATGTTACAGCTTGTGAGACCCTTGATGCTAAGGTTTCTCTGTTTCAATCAAAATTAATGAAACAATACACATCTATTTTCCCTGAAGTAACAAAAAAGTTTTGCTCTTTCGATAAACCTTATATCACTGAAAAGATAAAATCACTCATTCAACAAAAATTAAAACTTTTTCGTCCTGGAAAAAAAGATGCTGCAATTGCTTTGCGTAAAATAATAAAGAAAGAAATTAGACGAGCTGCTTCCAATTACGGAAGGACCAAATTAAATGTTCTTAAAGAAAGTAAGCCCCGCCAGTGGTTTAGAAAAGCTAAGGAGCTTGGTGGTCGTACGCATAAGAATCTGGATTTCCACTTGGACGAGCCACCTTTGCAGACGGCAAATGAGCTCAACAAGCACTTGGCCGCAATAGTCCAAACTTTCCCCCATTTTCAAATAGCCATAAAATCCCAAGTACACCAGTAGAAAATATTCCATTAATTACAGTTAATGAAATTATTAGTAAAATAAAGAAGCTTAAAAAAACTAGCATTTGCCCCATTGATATCCCAACTGCTCTGATCAAAGCTTTCCCAGACAAATTATCTATTCCGCTGTTAAGCACTTTTAATGAAATTAGTAAATCGGGAAATTATCCGTTATGTTGGAAGTTAGGGCATGTTACTCCGATTGAGAAAAAGGGAGGTCTAAATGACTTCACGGAGTACGACCAATTACACTAACCCCGACATTTTCAAAGATGTATGAAAGTTTTCTTGCCGATTGGTTGAAGGCAGAAATCCTTGAACTGATTCACCTCAAACAGTTCGGGAACCTGAAGGAAACGTCTACCTCTCATTACCTTGTGAGTTTACTTAATTTAATTTATAAAAACCTTGAAAACCCTGATACATGGTTAAATCTTCTATTAATTGATCTCCAGAAAGCTTTTGACCTTATGATCATAATATTCTTGTTGAAAAGTTGCTTTCAGAGTTTAAAGTTAGTCCTTTTTTGATAAAAAATTTAGTTTCTTTTTTGACAAATCGATCACAAATTGTCAAATATAATAATGCTTTTCTGAACCCCTCCCTATTTTTTGTGGAGTTCCCCAAGGTACTTTACTAGGTCCGATTTTATTCTTAATTATGATAGATAGTCTTATTTCTGAGTACCCTGACCGATGGAAATATGTTGACTACCTCTCCGCTCTTGAGATTTGCCGACGAAATATCAAGAGCTCAGCAATGACCATTCTGGATGACATTACCCAGGAGGCTGCTCTGTCGCAAATGAAAGTCAACTCCAAGAAATCTTCAATTATGACAATTAGCTTTTTAAAATCTACCCCAGCCTTTCTTGACCCCATTCCCCCAGAAATCTCCGTTAAAAAAATTAAACTACTCGGAGTTACTTTAACCAATGATCTAAAATGGGATGCCCACATAAAAAAATATTAAAACAAGCCTCCCCATGTATTGCTGTTTTGAAACTACTTATAAAATTTTCTTGCCCTTCTAAAGACCTCCTCCAAATTTGCATTAGTTTTATCAGACCTATTCTTGAATACGCTTGTCCTGTTTGGCACTTGGGGCTCTCTTCAGAACACACATACCGTATCGAGAACATTCAAAAAAGGGACCTCATGATTATAAACGGGGAGGGTAAGTTACCTACTAAAAAGGTTCAAGCTTTTCTCTGCGTAGGCACCGCGTAAAGTCACTCAGTCGAAGCGTCCTGTTTGTCAAATTGGCTCAGCCGTGGTGTTTGTTGACCAAGCATAGTTTGCGAGCCGAACATTTTTAACTATTGTACCGACTCAAAACATACTGTATCTTGCTCACAACCACTAATCACTTCTATATCTGTTGCACTCACAAGTTTTCGATTAGTAAAATTGTCATAACAGGCTAACAGCATTAGAATCCTTCCGTCAGTTGGTAACTGCAGTCTCTAACCCCCTTGCTCATTGCCTCCCTCTCTTTACGCCCAAGTCGGCTATGACAGTATTCCTAAAATCCTTCCGTCAATAGGATGACTAATTTGACAGGGGTTACCCATTCTTCGAGTTTCGAGTACGGCAAGTTTTCGGTGCCCAGTCAACGCCGGCACCGGTTGCCACTTGTTAGAATATTAAAATCAGCACGTTTGAAGATAAATCGCTTAATTTATGACCAGCATCGCTGATTTTGACGGGTGGCAGGGAAGCGTGTACAGCGAGTGCCCGAGAGTGTTTATCCCCTGGACCATTCGCAATGTTAAATTAGCGGAAGTCCGGACACCATCTTTGGAAAAGCTGTTCCTTGGGAATATTTTGGATTTATTCTTTCATTTCTGTTTTTTGCGCGCATGTTTTCTGCTGAAGCATCCGTACCAGTAAGTGCTCTGTCCTTCCGTTCTGATTTTTCAGTCAGGAAAATTCATTTCACAGAATTCCTGCTATTCGTAATCGCAATCGGTCTTTTTTTCTTGTGTTTGCAGATTAGCTAAACATTTGGGACTGATCAGGGTCGAACCCGATCGAAATATGAGAATATGAAAACAAATGCTGACTGTGAATCATATTTGACAGCGCAAGACAGATACATTAGCTGCATTTTTATGAGAGCTATATTAAAAAAAAAAAAAAAAAAAAAAAAGCTGGCTACCCTGGAAGAGAGACGAGCCAGCCATCGATTTCGGTATTAAAACCCTATCTGTTCCCCGATTACGTAATAATAATAATAATTTATTGAGGCCCGCTATACAACAAATGAAAGAGCGGAGTAATAAAGAGAAAGAAAAATGAATTACACACAAACAAAACGAAACACTACATAAACTTCATAAAACTTATAGATACGTTAGGCGAGTCAACGGCGATTCGTATATGTTTTTGAGAGCCCGGGATCTAGCACGACACTCTATGATTTCGCACTTCGCGGAAGCATCGATAATGTCGTACTTCTTCGACAGGGCTGAATTAGACTCCCACGGGGGGAGTCCCAGAAGGTATTTTGCCAGTTTGTAATATTTTGTCCGAATTTGCCTTTTCTCGGAAATGTTTAGCAAATCCCAAAATGGAGAAATGTACAGAAAGTGCGGTGTGACCAAAGCATTGAACAGGCGCACTAAGATTAGTCTATTTACTGTGTTCTTTAGTGCGACAGCTTTACCGCAACCAATGCACATACCTCTGTAAGTGGTATCCGAGATTCGTCCTCTGAGCATACGGATATCAGAACCGTACACAAGGCCCAAGTATTTAAGCGAAGTAGACTGAGGTATAACAGTGTTCTCATTTACACGCAACCGCGAATCGTTATTAACACGTCCATTGAAGACAAGATACTCAGTTTTGGAGTAGTTAACTGACAGGCCAATGCTTTTATACATATCGACTAAAAGATGGATATTGTCTTCAAGCGCGAATAGCGAAGCACTCAAAAGAAGTAGGTCGTCCACTTACGAGATACAGCTCAGGTCAAGCCCGTCCCCATATTCTACCCCCCCCCCCCCTATTCTCCTATACGTATTAGACCCCAGCGAGAGAAATCCCAGAAAATCCCCAAACTGGCCCCTGTGGCCCCTCTTCATGAAAGATATAGAAGGAGTTTTGTTCCAGCATTTGTTGAGTTGTACAACAACCGATAAGTTAGTCCCTTTTAGTGTTTTTTTTATCATTCGTTACAAAATGTTATGCATTCTTCATTTTGTATGACAAAAAGGTCAACTTCGGCGGTAACGCTGTGACAGCTACTTTTGAAAAATAAAATTCTATTCTATTCTATTCGAAGTCTGCGTAAATCTAAAAGGAGCACAGCTGAAGCGACTAATTCGCAAAGGGTGCCCGCAAGGAGGAGTTAGCTCCACCTGGATGTGGAATCTTGTAATGAATAGTCTGCTGAAAGAGCTGGAAAAATAACCCGGCTATTCGCAAGCGTTTGCAGATGACGGAGCGTCGCTCCTCAGAGGCCGAAATCTGTAGACGCTATTCGAGCTTGGCCAGGCAATCCTAAACGTAGTAGAACAGTGGAGCGTCAGACGAAAACTACGATTGAGCCCGAGTAAGAAAGAAGCTGTTGTCTTTACAAAGAAACGAAATCGGGTAATCCCATTTCCGCTGAAGATCTACGATAAAGAAATAAAAATGACCAACCAAGTCAGATATTTGGGGATCACCCTCAATAGTAAACTATGTTGGAAAACACACTGCATTGAAAGAGCACGCAGAGCAACAATCACGCTCATGCAATACCGAAGGATGGTGGGCAAGACCTGGGGACTTGCACCGCAACGAATGATGTTTACATACACTACTATAATCCGGCCCATGATTTCTTATGCTTGCATAATATGGGTGGGACGCAAAAAAATTGACTCGCATATGATGCCCCTGGTTAGGGTACAAATATTGCCATGCTTGATGATTAGTGGAGGTTTCCCAGGGACCGCCACAGCATCACTAGAAATGCTGCTCGGATTAACTTCCCTTGAGATTTGGTTCAGAGGGAAGCACTAAGGACGAGAGTCCGACTTGAGATCCATGGCACATGGTGCCAGAGAAATCAGATCAGTAAGAGAAGCCATTTGGATATCTGCAATAAATGGATGAATGAGCTGCCAGTGCTGAATATGCCTAAAGATCAAACTCTTACTACGATGAAAAGTGGAAAGTTTTGAAGTGAAAATTGAGACAAGGTCCGAGACCTTAGGATTTCTGGAAAGTTTAACTAATCCAGAAGTGATCCGATGCTACACTGACGGCTCGCGATTTAAACAGTATAGATGCTGCGGGAGCAGCATCTATACTGTTCCAAACAAATGCAGAGCAACAGAGAGGCTGTTCACTCCCCTGAGGAGTTCTCGTCAGTCTACCAGACTGAGATGTTTGCTATTCTGGAAGTTATTGATAGTCTTCTGGATAAAGGAGCTGTTAAAGAAGAGCTTTTCGTATTTTCGGATAATCAAGCCTGCTTAAAAGCACTTGAAACCCCGAAAAGCAAACAGCCTTTGGAGATGGAATGCTTTAATAAGATTAATGCATTGCAAATAATGGAAATCAAATCACTTTGATGTGGGTCCCGGGACACTCTGGTATCCCAGGGAACGAGGAAGCCGTTGCACTAGCAAAGGAAGCTACCAAGAGAGTTAGCTATTAACCAGAGCCCTTCATTCCCATCTCGGAAAGTAGGTGGAAAACAGAAATCCGGGAATGGATGAAAAAACAGGTAGACCAAATGTGGAAAAACCGCGTGGATTGTCGAGCCACGCGAAGTTTAATACCCACGCGCAACGAGGCGCTGACAAGAAGGCTAATCGCCATGAAAAAAATATCAAATTCGGGGAATCATCCATGTTGTTACTGGAATTGGAAACCTTGGAAAACATAATTCAAATACAGGAAAAATTGAGTCTCCAATATGTACCAAACGCGGAGTAGATGAAGAGACAAATATCCACTTTGTCCAAGACTGCCCAGCATGGTGTCAAGGCAACGTCTGGAAGCTTTCCACTGTCCGAATGTTGATTTCCACGAGGTAGTGAGGAAAGCCAGATTAAAGGAACTGTCCAGGTACCTTCAGTTGACAGGGAGGCTAGACAGGTTTTAAGGTAAGAACGGGAGAAAAAGCGGTAGAATGAGTGATGTTTGTTTATCAATTGTTTTGGTAGAGTGATGTTTTCACCAATTGTGTTATAGAGTGATGCATCGCTATCAACTGTGAACTGGGGGATTGAGACAATGGGCCATTTGTGGCCTGAGTTTCGGCTGGAGTGTCTGGCCTACCCCACAGATTAAATTAAGGCACTGAAATACAATGTCACAATGACGTGCTGTGACAAAAGTGGTACAACCAAGCCAGGCCGTATTCAAGGTGGGGGGTTAGGTGGTTCACCCCCCCCTCAAATATAAGAAAAATGGTTTATTTAAGGCTTTGACCTCATCAGTAGGTTTGTATCGAGGTACGACACGAGGAGACCACCGAAAAAAATACAAGCACCCCCCCCCCCCCCAAAAAAAAAAATTTTGGTTCATGGGTCCAAGCGCTTCGCAACAAGTACTGGAGGACCGAAAACAGGCTAAGCGGATGGGGAAGTATTGCTGCGGCAAAAATTTATAAGGCGGAATGGTTGGGTGTGACGGCGAAGATTGCGGAGAATGGTTTCATTTTAGGTGGGCCGGAATTACCACAGCTCAGGCAGAAACAGAGCGTTGGTTCTGTCCCGACTGTAAAGTATAAATAAGCAGAGTGTTTTTCTTTTAATTTCTGTATCTTTTGAAGTGAAGTAAATACTAGTCGATTTCTCGAATCATCGTTCAAACAATCAGAAAGATTTCTTCTTTGGCTTAATTCTATTATGGTGCATTTACACATTGCGTAAAATCCGAGCGTATTCTACACACATCCGTTTTGTATCTAAATACTATATTGTATATATTGTTAGAAATCTTTTCAAGCTCAAATACGAACATTAAATACGCTCGGATTTCAAAATACGCTCGGATTTTACGCAGTGTGTAATGGTGTGTAAACCCACCAAAATTATTCATGTTATGCTGCCTGTTGCAGATGGGGGACTGTGTCTCTACTCTCTAGCACAAAGTTCTCTGTGCGATCCATAACTGGCATCGACGAGAGCAATGCATGGCATATCACCGCACCGGAAGAAAATGGGTGGCACCTTTGTGTAGCAAGGATTGCATTCAAATTTAGTTAAATTTCACGAGGCTTTGGAAGTCAAACTTAAAAGTAGGTAGTTGTATGTGATCCTCGAATTCAGGCCTTTCTATTGATGGTAAATTTGACATCCTGGGAGAATGGGGAAGCCAGAGACAGTGCCATGAACTGGAAATCCAGTTTAGGGTGGTGCCTTCAGGCAACAACATTTCTTAGAGAAACTAAGCATATAATTTACAAGTGAATATAAAGAGTTTGTCTCATTTAAGCCACGTTCGATTTAGCCTTGTCAAGGTCCTGTCTCAGTCCTGTCATCCAAACGCCGTTTTATTTAACTGACTTGTCCGCTTGATGCCGTTTTATTTGTCCTGTCAGCTGACAATTGTCAGTGCCCTGTCAGACAGGACGCCGTGAATGATGACATGCTCTCGGAGCAAGTTTCGGTCATGTCATGGGTAGATTTCTCGATTGCGTTTTATTTGCGATGCTTGTCCGCTGAGTCATTCACCTGACAAGGTTAAATAAAAAGGGTTTAAACCGTGACAGGGCAGTAACAAGAAGACAGGACCGAGACAAGGAGGAGTAAAATCGAACGCAGCTTTACTTGTCTGAGAGAAGCTTTAACGAAGCACCTTTTCTTTGGCTAGCAAGTGTCCTCCATACCATTTGTAAATCTCAGGTATTTTTTCATTTGAATTTCACGCCAAAATGATCTTTTGTTCAACACCGTTGTTAGTTGCGTTTTTGCTGATACCATGGTATCTGTTACCACGGTCTAAAGTCGTTTTTGCAGTTATCGTGGTATCTGATACCACGGTCAAAAAGCGTTTTTGCAGTTATCGTGGTATCTGGCCAGTTATCGTGGTATCAGATATTCAGATACTACAGTTCGACCGTGGTAACTGGTCGTGGTATCTGAAAAGTCATCTCACTTTCATCAAATTTTGTCGCAACTGCAACTGCAACGCAACTGTTGTATTTGTCCTGTTGTTGTTCTTATACTAGTTTGGTTTTTGCTGATACCATGGTATCTGTTACCACGGTTAACTGGATCTGCAATTAGTCGTTTTTGCAGTTATCGTGGTATCTGATACACGGTGCTCTGCAAAAACGACTATTGCCGAAATTGCAATTTTCGAAGTCATCCCAAAAGAAAAATAGATATCCAGTTACATCACTAAGTGCTAAACTTCTTTCTCACCAATCTGACAAAATTTGATGAAAGTGAGATGACTTTTAAGCTACCACGGCCAGTTACCACGGTCGGACCGTAGTATCTGAATATCTGATACCACGATAACTGGCAAGATACCACGATAACTGCAAAAACGCCTTTTGACTGTGGTCTCAGATACCATGGTATGAGCAAAAACGCAACTGCTGTCAGACGTTGAAAGCAGTTTTCTTCATTTCATCTTTCACACTAAGCCCGGTTTTTCCACAACATCCGCTTTTTCCAGTTAATTTGGTGGATTTTAGCCTAATTCTTTGAAAATGGTTGCCGACTACTCCACTGCTGCAGGCCAGAAGGCTCTCAATGATGTCCTAGCAGAGAAAAGCTATCTTGAAGGGTAAGATCTGTCTTCAAAATTCAGTGGCCTTAAATCCCAGTACATACCAGCTTGAACAGTTGAAAAGTATGATATTGCAGCTGAACAGAGGCTTTACTAGCCAAAATGTTTTTGAGGGGGGGGGGGCAAGGTATATACTAAACGGCTGGTAATTTTTACCAACTTTTTTCAAGAAAAAAAATGAGTTTTGAAAAAAAGTCAACTGATTTTCAGAAAAATTGACTGTTTCGACTGCTTCATGCCATCCCCCCTCCCCCCCCCCCACAGTCGCGATGCCCCTGCAGCTGAAGGCATGAAGGCTACAGGAAGAGTTGTTGAATAACTGGAATTACAATATCTAATTAGATCAGAATTAGATGGCTATGTAATTCATGGTTGGGTAGATCTCCTTTAGTTCTATTCTGTTCTATGCTGTGGCTTAGCCTGATTTCTGAATTTGTATAGCCAGTATAGGGCTACAGTATGCTAAATTATCTGGGTAGGC
The DNA here is from genome assembly GCA_030848855.1 of Branchinecta sandiegonensis. NCBI lineage: Eukaryota > Metazoa > Arthropoda > Branchiopoda > Anostraca > Branchinectidae > Branchinecta > Branchinecta sandiegonensis. The sequence continues at coordinate 14,902,686 of JAUPMV010000003.1, read as the reverse complement.
GTACCTCATTGTTCCCAGGCAAGATTTTGGTTACGTATTTGGCAAGAAAGTGATAGGCATAGACACAGCACTGTGAATGCCGTCCAGATTCACACGAAGAGAAAATTTTGTAAAGCGCTCCGTGATCATGTTGCTAATAACTAATCGGATCTTACAGCAAAAATCGCTGACAATCCAAATCTGCTTTGGAGGTCTTGCCCCAGTCGATCTACAGATTTGAGTGCATCAGAAATACCGGAACCTGAGTGGATGGCGCATTTCTCTTCGCAATTTGATGCCCATGACAGTCCTCAGGCTAAAAAATTTGATGAAGAAATTAGGAGTATCTTGAACAGTCGAGCCGAAGTTGAGCCGGTAATTGTTGGGCGGAATTCAATTATAGAAGTTATACCGAAGCTTAAAAAGAAGTTTTCTTGTGGGTCGGACGGCATTTGTGCTCGCCATCTTGAGTTTGCCAGTGATTACCTTTTTGATCATTTGGCTCTACTGTTCCAGATGATCTTTACTATCGGAGTTGTGCCTGATTGCTTATGTGTTGGTGTTGTAACCCCGGTCCCGAAGAAAGGGAAACCACTTTCTCAATGTTCGTCATATATGCCTATTACCGTTTCGAGCTTGTTTTCGAAGATTTTTGAGTTATTAATTTTTGAGCATATTCGACAACAATGTGCCATGCCTCCCTTTCAGTTCAGGTTCCAGCCACTTCTCAGTTGTTACCATGCTCTACGTAGTTTATGTATGATCCTTAAGGATGCAGAAGGGTCAGGTAGCCCTTTGGCTATCGTTGCATATGACCTTAGTAATGCTTTCGGATCTCTGATTCATTCTCAGGCTATGCTTGAGCTGTTAAAAAGGGGGGTGTCAGTTGATGTAGTTCGACCTCTTTATTGTATGTATAGACACCTCCGGGTACGTTTAAAGATTGGTTCCTCGCTCCTTCCTTCAGAACCCTGTGATTTGTGGTAGCTCTATCTGCTTGTGTCTGTGTTGTATGGTTGACAAAAACAATTTACGAAAAATAAGTATTCACGCAGTGAGCCACCTTCCTCAAGCTGATCACTACCACTGAAAAGTAGTGTTTGTATTGAGATTCAGATTTTCTGTGTCATAGTAGAATTTTGCGTAGTGAGGACGGCTGTAGATATCCTGAATGTCATATTAGAGCAAATAGTGAGAAAAAAAAAAAAAACTTAACACAATCCAAATAAGCCACAGATGTGATGTGTTTTAGCCTCTAGGTCAGTAGCACTATTAAACGTCACAAACAGAGTTAAGATGTATTTTCTTTTTATTTCAGATACCAACCTTCTCAGGCTGATGTGACAGCATTCAATGCTGTTGGCAAGGCTCCAGCTGCAAACCTCCCACATTTGGCACGTTGGTACAAGCACATTAGCTCCTACAGTGAAGATGAGAAGAAGGCCTTCCCTGGCACACCCACTCCTGCACCAGCTGCTGCCAAGCCAACTGCCGCTGCTGATGATGATGATATTGACCTCTTTGCTTCTGATGAAGAAGTAAGTTTGTTCAAAGAACAGATATAAGAGTAATTTTTGCAATATGCTAATTTGAGAAAGAAACATGGTCCACCCATTAGATACCATGTTCTTTAGACTTATTCTCAGATTCTTAAAACAGAAGACATTAAACAATTTCTTGTCAACCTTCAAAGGTTTAGGAGCTCTTTCAAAACTCAAGATATCTTCACATGACACATAGGCTTCTCCATAAACATTCTGTGGGCTTCTCTGAGTGTGGTTGTGTTCCATCTTGGTTGATCTAGAAGTTAATCAAATCTCAGTTATTTATTAATTAATTGACATTATTGATTATTTTTATTATTTATTGCGAGTTTGAACTGGTGAGTACTACTGTTTTTCTTGTATTTTAAAGAAGGTAATTGTTTTCATTTAGCACTCCCATGCCACTCGTGCTTTGCCCTCTGCCGGGAGTACTTGTTAATTCACCTGTGCACAATTAATGAAAATAATAAACGAACCTGAACCTGAACCTCAGATTTTCTTCTTTTTATTGCTTTATACTTATAATCTCTACCATATTGGTGTTAAGAAAGGTGAATAAACATATATATATATATGTGTGTCTTGCTTCCAGGAAGATGTTGAAGCTGAGAGGATCAAGCAGGAGCGAGTGAAGGCATACAGTGAGAAAAAGACCAAGAAACCTGCTATTATTGCCAAGTCCTCAGTTATCCTTGATGTTAAGCCATGGGACGACGAGACTGATATGGCTGAGCTTGAGAAGCAAGTTCGCACCATCATCATGGATGGCCTCGTCTGGGGACAAGGTAAGAAAACAACACCTGTATTAGTAAGATCCGGAATATCTGTTTGTCATTTAATCCATCCTTCCACGTACTAGATATTGTCGGTCCATCTCTAGTAGTATTGAGTGACTCCATCAATGCTTTCCAGAATTCGGTAGACAATTAGTGTGTCGAAAAAAAATGGCATTTAAAGAAACCCTGTAGAGGCCTATGTCTTTTTTTTTTTTGCATTACATCATTATTAGTTGCGTTTTGCAGATACAATTGTCTCTGATACCAGTGTCTGAAGTCATTCTCGCAGTGACCATGGTATATGGCGTTTTTGCAGTTATTGTGGTAACTGATACTGAGATACCACGGTCGACCGTGGTATCGTATCTGGAAAAGTCATCGCAATTTCATCATCACCAACAATAGAGCCTAGGATTTTGTCGCAGTGGTGGGAAAAAAGTTTGGCACTTAGTGATGTAACTGGATATCAGTTTTTCCTTTGGGTTGACCTCGAAAAGCACAATTTCGGCAATTGTTGTTTTGCAGAACAACCGTAGTATTAGATACCACGGTCAATGGCGTCGCTAGCCAAAATACGAGGAGGGGGGGGGGGGCAGGGCGCCTGCTGGCTTTTCTTCGCATGTGTAATAGTAAAGCTCGAGATAACAGCAAGCGTTGAAATAGTCTTATCTCCGAGCTCAGAGGCGGTTTGAAGGGCTTGGGCGTGGGAGGTGACGACCGGCAGATGTCCGGCAAGGCGCAAGGGTCAAACCAGTTAGAAACAATAGCCGAGAACACGGACCCACGTGCGGGAACCTGTGCGAATTTAAAGAAACATTAAAGCTAGTATTTGTATGTTTAAGGTGAACGCATTTGTAATAACAGGAATTCGCTTCCGCAATACCCTTACCTGCAGCAGTTTCTGACACATGGATACCAGACAAAGAAAATGAGCGCTGCAGGCTACAGTTTTGAAGTAGGCTATGACTTTTTTCGTGCAAAACAGCAACTCCCCCCCCCCCCCCAACAAAATCTACCTTTTAATGAAAGTCGGTATATGACAGTGATTAAATTCGACCCTTTCCGAAGAAAGGAATGATCATCCAGAAAAAAAGGACTTGAAACAGAACTGACTTGTTCTGAATTTACATTTAAAAAGAAAACAAAAAACGAAATTAGATAACGTATTGCAATTATCATTACATCCTCTCTTATTGCTCACGAAGCCGATTTTTTTTCAACCTCGCCCTGGAGGAAAAATTCTTATCATCAAATTGTTTTATTTTAAAAAACCTGCCTCTTTGCATCAATCTGGCAAGCTCGAAACATGCGACTGAGAAATACTGAGAATACAATCCATTAAGTCCCCCAAACCGCCGATGTCCAATCTGGATGTCAACTCAGTTTCTGGGTGACCTCGAACTAGTCTTACTGAAGTTTTCCAGGCGCACTGCCAGCCCTGGGTGAGCGACCAGTTTAGCTCAATCTTTGTGGTCGGGCGCTCTAAGCTTAGTTCATTTATTTTGACTGAGCGCTCTGCGAACGCCCCACTTGAGCTTATTTATTTTGATTGGGCGCTCTCTGCTTTTTTCTTTCTCGAAGGGGGGTGTCCCCGTAGCGACGCCCCTGCCCGCTCAACTGCAAAAACGACTAATTGCAGATCCAGCTACCGTGGTAACGGATACCATGTGATAGATCTTCCTACGGCCCAAGCTGACTGCGAATCATATTTGACGGTGCAAAACGGATAAGTCAGCTAAATTTTATTCGAGCTATATTTCGGCCCTTCTTGGCAAGGGTCCTCTTCAGGCTCAAGCCGCTCAAGCTGGAAAATAAACTTGGAAAGTTGACTTATCCGTTTTGCACCGTCAAATAGGATACCATGGTATCTGCAAAAGCGCAACTATTATTATTGAACCCAAGTTTTTCTTTTAAATGTAGTTTCAAGCTTATGCTACTCGTCGCCGTGATCCGAAGACGCCACATGGACAAACAAGCGTTAGGTGTAAGCAAACATGCCAAGGATGTCGTTCTGTTTCCTTTTACCTTTCTACTCTAGGACGTTTGGTCCCCCTGGCCTATGGTATCAAGAAGTTGTCCATCATGTGTGTGGTCGAAGATGACAAAGTCTCCATTGAAGAACTGACCGAGAAGATCACAGAATTTGAAGACTTCGTTCAGTCCGTTGATATTGCTGCCTTCAACAAGATCTAAGATGGATACGACGTGCTGATCTTTTTTTGCTGGAATAAAATTTCGTTTTTCTAACGAATCGTGAAATAAGTAAATAGCCTAGTTTTGACGAAGACAGAATTTGAAGACTTCGTTCAATCCGTCTATATTGCTGCTTTCAAGATCTTGAGATGATTTCTTCGTGTGGTAATCTTTTTCTTTGCTGGAATGAAGTAAAGAGCCTAGTTTTGACGAAGACAACCGTACCCGGGCTCGACCGATTGCTTAATAGATAAAAAAAAGCTCGTCGTATGTAGACAATAATTGCCCGTCCTTGGTAGAGATGAGACTAAGACCAATAGGGTGTTAAGCTAAATTAATGGCCCCTCGAACACAACTGGATAAGAAGAAACTCGTGTACGAGCGAAGGACTCTTTTTTACGGTACAAGTTAGTGTCTTTGGTCTAGACGTGCTGACAAAACTTCGGTGAAAAGTATACAGACAGGCCAGCGAGCCACCGTCATGTGTTACGCTTAACTCGCGTGTCTAGAGGCGTATTTTCGCCGTTCCCCGATGACTCCTTTCGAGGAGTCCCTGCGTTTATGTTTGTCCCAGGGATTCACTCCCGTATCCCAGGGATTCACTCCCGTATCCCAGGGATTCACTCCTGTCCCCACGAGTGGGGAATGTTCCGACTATCATCATCATCGTAAAAAACGACTCCCTTTCAAATTCGGAGCGGAATCAGTTTTTGGGATCCAAAACGTAAGTGGAGCGATACCTATGACATCACAAAAGTTGTCCGTCTGTCTGTCCGCACGATAACTCTCGAGGGGATTGAGATATTTTGATGAAACTTGGTGGGAGGATCCTTTGGGTCAAAGTACAGGTCAAGTTCGAAGATGGGCTGTGTAGCCCTATATTTGAGGATTGGGGAGGGGTTTCAAATTAAGGGACAAACAAGATATTTTAAACTGCTAATGTGATAGCCGATTATGGGGTAAGAAGACACGCTGAGTATGATGGTGAAAACCATTTTCTTGTAGGTCGAACAAGTAGTTCGTCCGGAATCCGGCAAAAAACGGAAAGTTGGGTAAAAGTTTCATTTCAAGTTGATTAAATGTTCGGTTAAGGGGTAAGAAGACATGCTGAACACGATGGTGAAAACCATTTTCTCACCAGATAACTAGTTCGCCAGGAAACTGGCCAAAACCGGAAAGTTTGTTAAAAGCGAAAGTTTTATCTTAAGTTAATTAGCTGACAGATTTAAGGGTAACAAGAACGCTGAGTTTGTATATGACAATCATTTTTTTACCCCGGACATATAATTATACCGGAATCTGGTTTTAACCAGAAGAAGTCAAAGTTTTATTTAAAGTTGATTGGATGTTCTTTATAGGGATAAGAGATCCACTGGATTCGTTTCTGAATTTTCTTCTTTTTTTTGACTATCAGCTCGCTTGGAATTCGGGCGAAACCGGAAATTTGGCAGAAGTAAAGCAGGAAGTTTCGGTCAGTATCGTCAAAATAGATATGGCTTATAGAGATGTATCTGAACTTGGTTTTCTCTGATGATTAGCCGGGCGAAGACTGGATCTGGCGAAGACAAGACCCAATTGTCTGGATCAAATATTAGATTTTTGGGATCCCATCGAAACCTTTGGTCTTGTTGCTTGTGCTATGTAAAATTAACTAAAACTAATCGAAACAAATAACCAAAAATAAAGGGGATCCAGACTAATTTATACATTTTGGAAGCATTCCGCGTGTTCTCGTTATTTTCCGCACCCGGAGTCCGCGTGTACTGACTCCCTCTATTCTCGCCGTTCCCCTTGATTCCCAGGGGAGTCCTCGGGGAACGGCGAGAATACGCCTTCGGGAAAGTGGTTGCAGTCAAAACTACAGCTTTTAATAAGATTTTATAATTTCCTATTTTAATTGGGGGGGGGGGGGGGGGTCGCCTAGACCCGTTCCAGCCAGTGTTTGACTGAGCTAGAATCGTTACGACTTTGTAAAAGTAAATAGTAATCGCTTTGAGAATTGAGATGGAAAGCGATTTGTGTTACTCTCGGAAACAGGTACCTTCTTAATAGGTTCAGGTCGCATCATTCCAGGAGGACCCAGAACCAAGGTAGCGTTCCGCTGAGTCCAGTTACGATGTTGCTATGAACAGGGCAAGACACTGAATTTTGGTTTCGGTTCTCAGCTTTATGCAAAAGACCAGATTAATGAAAAGTTCAAAAATTTACCAAATCACTGAATGGGTCTCGCAGCAACTAAAGGACAACCAACCGTGGGGATCTTGGGAAAATGTGAGCCATCTGGCTGAATGGCAGTATGTCGCGACTTCCTTCAACAGGTAGGCTATAGATAGCGGGGAAGATTTAGAATTCCTGCAAGAGATTCATGGTAGCCTACAACATTTCAACACCTTGGCAAGACAGGCATTGCTTGAGTGTCCGGCACTCCAGTTCGCAAAGCTTCGGTACGTGTAAATGAAGAGCCACCTTCAAATCTACACCGATGGATCTGTCAAGAGCGGAAAAGCAGCCTCAGCAGCAGTGATTCCGGCATATCACCTCAATTCAAAAAGACTTCCAGACCAGGTGTCAGTCCTGACCAGCGAAACTGAAGCCATCAACGAAGTTCTCAAGGTCCTCAAGGCTATACCACCAAAGTCAGGAAAGGCAGTGATATTTTCGGACTCCAAATCGGCTCTCCTGCTGGTGAAACAACTGAGTCGAAAGACTAAGGACACCGACCTGGCCCAGATGAGACTTACCATCACGGATCTTCGAACCAAGGGAACAGAAGTCTGCTTCCAACATACCCCAAGCCACCAAGGGATCAGGCACAACGAAGAAGCCGACGCAATGGCGGGGCTAACGACTGACGAACCGAGCAACAACCCACCACCCGCAGTTCAAACATGCCGAAATATCTTACGACAAGGCCTTGGCAACCGTCAGCCCCCAACAACCAACGCAAACCATCAGATGTTCAAGACAAGAGAAGAAAACTGCATCTACCTTCGAGTCAAGATCAACGCCGTAATTACAAGAACAAGAGCTGTAAGCTCATATGGCACTTGCATGGGTCAAGATGATTTGATTGATCAAAAGTAAGTTTCAACTTTGCGGTTGAGATGCGCACTCTAAGGGAGCTGGAACTTCATTTGTAAGCAAAACCCTTGAGGCAAAACTGCTAATGGGCTGATGGGCATCACGAAAATGCATATATTGCTTAAAAGTATTTTTTTTACTTTGCGGTCAAGATTGGTACTTTAAGGAATAATCGGATTTTGGAAGTAGCAATTTCTAAGCAAATGTTGTTGAGTCTCCAATATTCCAGCGAAGTTTCATCGTCCTATCACATCTGGAAGTACCTTAACGCGCGATCACCGGAATTCCAGATCACACCAGTCTAAGCGGGTCAAGTATTTTCCGCCCTCCCCCAATAATTGCCGGATTCGGTCCGGAAATGAAAAAGGTCACCAGAGAAAAATGTCCTCTGTTTAATTTTAAATTTCACTCGAATCCGATCACCCGTTCCAAAGTTACGCATGACTCAATATTCCGGATTCCCCTCCCTCAACTCCCCCCCCCAAGATTATCATATCGAGGATTTTTTTTGTTATTCCAAGTCAGTTTGACCGGGTCCCTGATATGCCTTCCAAGTTTCGTCGTGAAAATCCCCCAGAAAACGGAATTCCGGGAAACCCCCTCCTCCCCCCCCCCTCAAGTGTCCGGATCCAGTCAAATTATGTAAAAGATTTACATGGACCAGATGTTTGTTCTTCCCAGCAAGTTTCACTCCGACACCATCATTCTAACCGTTTCTCGAGATTTCCGGTCCCCCCCCCCCCCTGCTCCCCCGCGTTGCACGTAGCCAATCCGATTCAGCAAATGACTTACCTAGAGCATCTGTTTGTTCTTTCCACAAAGTTCCATCCCGATCCCTCCATTCTAAACGGGTCACGTATTCCCCCCCCCCCCCCCAATAGTTGCCGGATCCGGTCCGGATATGAAAAAAATCATCGGAGAAATGTCCTCTGTTCAATTCTTAAATTTCACTCGAATCCGATCACCCATTCCAAAATTACGCATGACTGAAAATTTCAGATTCCCCTCCCTCCACTCCCCCCACCATTATCTGATCGACAAATTTTTTATTTTGAAGTCAGTTTGATTGGGTCCCTGATATGCCTGCCAAGTTTCATCGTGAAAATCCCCAAAACCACCATCACCGGAATTCCGGGACCCCCCCCCCCCCATAAGTGTCCGGATCCAATACAATGGTCTAAAGGACTTATCTAGAGCAGATGCTTGTTCTTCCCAGCAAGTTTCACTCCGATCCCTCCATTCTAACCGTTTCTTGAAATTTCCGGTCTCCCCCCCCCCCAACTCCCCCCTGGCCACCGAATCCGGTCAAGACTTTAAACGGGACATTACAGATATATATTCTGTTCAGTTATGAAGTTTCTTTACAATCCGATCATCCGTTCGAGAGTTACACACTTCTCAATTTCCCGGATTCCCCTGCCCTCCACCCCCCCCCCCCAAAAAAAAATGGTCGGATCAGAAAACTGATTATTTCTAAGTTTGTTTGGTCGGGTTTCTGATATGCCTGCCAAGTTTCATGGTCCTAGCACAACTGGAAGTACCCTAACTCGAAAAAGTGTGACAAAATGCCCTAAATTTTCAAGTTTCCAGCGCCCCCACTTCCCCGCATATGGTCGGATCGGGAAACTGATTATTTCCAGGTTAGTTTGGTCGGGTCCCTGATATTCCTGCCAAGTTTCATTGTTCTAGCTCATCTGGAAGTATCCTCACTCGAAAAAGTGTGACAAAATGCCCTAAATTTTCAAGTTTCCAGCGCCCCAACTCCCCCGCATATGGTCGGATCGGGAAACTTATTATTTCCAGGTTACTTTGTTCAGGTCCCTGATATTCCTGCCAAGTTTCATTGTCCTAGCTCATCTGGAAGTACCCTAACTCGAAAAAGTGTGACAAAATGCCCTAAATTTTCAAGTTTCAAGCGCCCTCACTCCCCCGCATATGGTCGGATCGCGAAACTGATTATTTCCAGGCTCGTTTGGTCGGGTCCCTGATATTCCTGCCAAGTTTCATTGTCCTAGCTCATCTAGAAGTACCCTAGCTCGGAAAAAAGTGACAAAATGCCCTAAATTTTCAAGTTTCCAGCGCCCCGCACTCCCCCGCATATGGTCGGATCGGGAGACTGATTATTTCCAGGTTAGTTTGGTCGGGTCCCTGATATGTCCTAGCACATCTGGAAGTACCCTAACTCGGATATGTGGGACAAAAAACTCGGACCGACCGACAGACTGAATTGTGATCGGTATATGGCACTTGAGCCAGAGGCTGCAAGTGCCATAAAAACTGAGTTCGACTGGGGGAGACTCTGCCAAAATGCCCAAGAAACGTTGCAGCATCTTCTCTTCGGATGCAGTAGACCTTGCCCAAAGCTGACACTCCTCAGATCCGAGGTCCTGAAGCAAAACCTACCGCGTGACATCGAAGAAATATCTTCCATATCACTCCCCCTTAGACGCGAACGAGCAGTGTTCCTGCCGATCATCACCGCCCTCAAATTCCTCTGCATTTCTTGAGAGCAGGGGCGTCACGACTGGGGGGGGGGACGCCCCCCCCCCCAATGCTGCCGGCGAGTCGGTAAAAAATTACGAATCGGCGCGAAGCGCCGCGATTTTTCGAAAAACAAAATGGTCGATTTTTCGTCAAAATAGTCGGTTTTTCCGAAAATCAGTCGATTTTTTTCAAAAATGTCATTTTTGTTGCTGAAAACAGTCGTTTTTCTGTAGGAAAAGTCGGTAAAAATTACCAGCCAGTCGGTAAATGCCTCGTCCCCCCCCCCCCCAAGCATTTTGGCTAGTAACGCCTCTGCTTGAGAGTACCATTCATCTCGGCCCAAGGTTGCCCTAACCTAACCTATCCCTGACCCAGCGACTCAACCAAACCAACGATCAACCACAAGGAAGCCGAAAGGGTCCCTTCCTGGAGTTCCTGGAACCCAGGTGCTGACGAATTCAAAGAAGAAGAAGAGCAAAAAGAAAATTCGTAATTATCGCCGGCGCGATATTTCGACCATCACACTGGAGATTGAAGTGGGTCCTCCGTCGTAACCGTTCTCGTCCGGGGCCCGTCGTGCTCTCATTGGCTGAAAACCGCCAAAATGGCCGCTTACGGCGCGTTGCGATCGCTTCCCAGAGTTTACGATTGGCAGTGGAGGACCCTCTTAAGATTCCTAAGGCGTTTTTCCGTGCTCCCACAAACAGTTTGTGGGTCGATTGTGGCTCGAAAAGTGTGTTTCCGCGGCCTTTCGTGCGGCCCACAATTGTGTTTCCGCGACCAACAAGATTTTCGTGGCTCGCTTTGTGGCTCAAATTCGACAAACAACTGGCGAGGTGGTTGTCGATTTTGTGGCTCGATTCTGGCGGGAAGTTCAAATTAATTAGCAAAATAGTGTCTAATCAGTAAAGCTAACTACTTTTTCAAGCATATAGACTTAAACTGAGGATATTTTATGTGCGGAATTGTAAGGAAATAAGCCTGGAGTTCTATTTACTGACATTTTACTTGAATTTTATTTTTACTTTCCGATATTTGAAATTACCGCCAAAGAAATAGACAAAACGGCGTTTCCGCGAGTTTCAACTAGTGGCTCGACTGTGTGGTACACAGTCGTGTTTCCGCGACAAACACTCAGATGTATGTGGCCCATAACTGTGTCGCGGAAAAAGGCCTCTCGATTCAGTCCAAAACCGATTTAGGCCTATAGTCCGGTGCTTGAACCATCATTTCGCATCGCGCATCTAATTTTGCTCAAATGAATTCACGGGCGAGTCACATGCAGGGATAGTATGATTTCTATTTTAACACGGTAAAACCAAACCGTGCAAGAAATTAAGGGAACTCTTATTTTATAAAAATAAACAAAAACAGGAAAAGTTAGTGGTCCTTTTGGCGTTTCCCATCTCTCCCACCACTGTTTCGTCTTTGCTTTCCTCCCAATTCAGGTCTTTCCTTTTCTCTCTTCCTCTTGTTCAAAGGGTTACGCGGGTCATAAATGTCAAACCAATCATCATCTTTGGTGTTTGCATCTTTAGCAAGAACCGCAGATGTGTCTTCGCATCGTAATTCGTGGGATAACCTGGAAACGCAATCAAGTTAATACTAAGCTGTGCCTTAATCATAATGACAACATAAAACTTCCAAAGCTTGATATAGGCTATGACCCTACAATGCTCTTCTGATACTGACCCTTATTTACTCCTTCGGAGCAGACTGTCAAAGATATGCTTCAGAGCACTGACCGAATCACTCACTGTACCGTCATATGGAAGGACGTTCCAGCAGCTCCATCTGCCGGTCCTAGGAAGATCCTAGGCCAAGATCTGTTGAGATGTCGTAAAAAAAATCCCTTTTACTTATTCTGCCTTTTATAATATCCATAGCTCCCCGATGGAATTATAAGCTTCTGAAATCCCCGCCTTTCGTCAATGTTTCGTTTCGCACCTACGACTTTTAGCTCTTTTTCGGCTGAGCCAAGTTTTGCTAGTTACTTCCAGACAATCCGACTACTTGGATATTTTGCGAGCCCCTTAAGAATGAAAGCTGTTCCGACTAGTTGGATATTTTCCAAAATCTCTATACGAATTCATACAATCCGACTAGTTGGATATTTACTGAAATCCCTATGCGAGTGTGAAACATATCCAACTAGTTGGATAAGAACTTCTCTCCTACATGTCGGCAACGCGGGATTTCCTCAAGATTTCTAACAGTGGCGAACTATTTGGAAAACAAACAAAAAATGTATATGATGTTTTCTCGTAGCCAACTAGTCGGCAACGCCGGCTTTTCCTACAGGAAATTTTTAGTACAATAGTCGGCTAGTGACCGCATCATTGGATGTGTGGATTTTCTATATTTATATGACAATTTCTAAGATTATCCAACTAGACTGCAAATCTTCTAACCAAGCAAATCCGTAAGTTTTCCGTCAGCCCAAGTTGACCGTGAATCATAGTTGACTGCGATGAATAGATTCATCTGCTGACCTGTTAGGAAAACGGGCCTGAAGAGGACCCTTGCCAAGACGGGCCGGAAAATTGCTATAATAAAATCAGCTGACGTATCCGTTTACCGCAGTCAACCAAGCAAATCTATTTTATTTAATTTGTCCTTAGTCTTCTTAAGTTGCCTTACGTTACGTTGTCAAATGTCTACTCTGTATTTACAAAAAATATTTACGATAAGGAGATGTAAGCCTTTTACGCAGAAATATATACAAGGACTCCAGCCTACGTAAAACGTAGCGTAGTACGTAGCCTTCCTGTCTGAAGGGACCCCAACCATTTACAGCGCACCTCAACACTGATCGACAAACTTACTGCGCACAGCAGCGCTCCTACGAAGTACATGAAAAGAAGAAACGACGCTTGTGCATATCGGCGATCCTAGTATGCTTTGCCAGACCAAGAATACATTACTCCTAAAAAGTTCCCAACTCACCGAAAGGGCAACGGGTCTTTCCGATGCAACTGTAACTAAAGGTGATTTTTCTTTCGCAGCATTTTTTTTTTTTTAACTGAAGGACCGCACGCACTATTTACTCTTGGACTGCAGTATTTTAAAATGATTGAATAATTTTTAAACTAATCTCGGCTTTCAACAAATTACTCACGGCTTTGGCTGTGTTGAGCCTTTTTCGAGACCCGCTGACTTATAACGAAAACAGGGAAAAATTTAAATAACCGTTTTTCCGGATGGAAAAACTTCTCGCAGACAACTGTCCACTGCGTGATACGCATCGAAGGTAGGAAAACGCGGAAAGTGAGAAAATCAGCGAGGTTTCGTGAGAGGGGTTAGAATGTACCATAAGATATTCTGGTCTCGGGTTTAGAAATAGATGAAGTGATTACGGAAGTTGGTTGCATTAGTAGTATAGGTAAGACAGGTCCTTTGAAGAGAATTCACAATGAAACTATAACGGGGTTACGTTTCTTAAGAAGAAAGTAGCAACCGAGTCTACTTGCCCCGTCCTGCAGAAGAATACAAATATTTTCGAGACAACTTGGGGACCGGATTTGCTTCCGGATTCAACCGGAAAAGGCGTTGCAACCTACCTGTCTGTCACAGAAATAATAATTACTAACCACGTCATGTCAGATGGATCACCGTCATCCAAGTCGTCGGCTGAGTCGATTTCCCCCGTCTCTGTGCTCGTTGTTTCGGGCTTGGATGAAGGTTTGGCTTCTTCGTTGTCGACCATCTCTCTCGCTTCCGCGATCAACTTCTTAAATTTAGCTAAGTGCGCCAACGTCATGGCTTCCCGACTGGCAGCTGTGAAAGGGAACACGGCCTAAGTTAATCTGAAGACATTACAGGTCGATTCTGGCGATCTCACAGGTTTTGCTTTCCGAAAAGCAAAGCGAAAATCCGCAGAGAACAACAACTAACGGAAAGTTGTTGCAACTTAGCAACTTCTCGCTTACTTGCCGATATCACTTTCAACTCACGAAGAGGGTTCATTTCCACGTGACTTTCAAAAACTAGCGAAACGCAAATACAACAGTGGAAAGCGAAGTAGCAAGCAGGGGCGTCACGTACGGGGGGAGGGGGGAGGTCCCCCTATGTGGTCGGCCAGTCTGGTAAAAAATAGACAAATCAGCGCCAAGAGCCGCGAATTTTCGTAAAAACAGTCGATTTTTTCTTAGCAGCCGATTTTTCTTCAAAACAGTCGATTTTTCGTAAAAATAGTAAATTTTTCTTAAAATCAGTCGTTTTTCCTAAAAAACAGTCGATTTTTCGTAAAAGCAGTCGTTTTTGCGCAAAAACAGTCGGTGAAAATGACCAGCCAGTCGTTAAATACCTTGCCCCCCCTCCAAACATTTTGGCTAGTAACGCCTCTGGTAGCATGAACAGCCGGCACATAAACTAGCACAGCTTTTCAGATCTCCAGAATTGCACTAACCATCGGACGCGACCAGGACCTGAAAATTCCGAAAAACCCTGAAGAAAACGTAACTGTTTTTTTTTTATTTAGTTTGATTTGGCCGACGAAGGAGCCTAAATAATACTGATCCTCATGGTCGGAGAAGGACGACTGGCCTACATGCCAGTGCCAACTGTTTTTGTGAGGCTCCAATCAAGTTAAATTTGTAGTAAACCACGACGTTAAAATCGCCAAAAAACTTTTTAGAGTACATCTGATTCACTGGACATTCCTTCGATTATTATATGTTACAGCGAAGTAATCCTTGATGACGCTTGCCGTGTTTTATCCATACGTCAGTGCCACTTGCTGTGTTTTTTCTACACTTTCAAAACTCCCGCCGAAGAATTCAACCTTCCGCAGGGCTTTCCACTAACTTTTTTGAATTACTTTCTGAGAAAGCTGCTTCCCTTCCAAATGCGCAAAAACCGGCCGGAAATTTCGGCAACTTTCCGCAGCAGCGCGAAAGCTATTGGAAGTGATTCCGACTTTGCTTTCCAGCTCGCGAAAACACTCCCATTGATGCATATATACTCATTTTTGCCGCTCGTTTATCGCCAGCCCAGTTACGAGTTATCATCCCATGACATTACTTTGAGAATCTGAGTTTACAACCATGATTATTCACGATATCCTTACCTTTTGATTTTCCACTCAAACTAAAACAAGACCTAAGGTTTCGATGGGATCCCAAAAATCTAATATTTGACGTCTGACGTCGCCAGATCCAGTCTTCCCCAGGCTAATGACCTGAGAAAACCAAGTTCAGATATACCACTATCAGCCATATCTATTTCGACGATACTGACAGAAACTTCCTGCTTTACTTCTGCCAAAGTTCCGGTTTCGGCCGAATTCCGAGCGAACTACTTTTCCAGCAAAAAGAGAAAACTCAGAAAGGAATTCAGCGTATCTGCTTATCCCTAGATAGAACATCAACTTTAAATAAAACATTAACTTTTAAGAAAATTTCCGGTTTCACGGATTATATGTCCGGGTAAAAAATGATCGTTAGATACAGACTCAACGTCTCTTTTTATCCCTAAATTTGTCATATAATCAACTTCAAATAAAACTTTAGCTTTTAACAAAATTTTCCGGTTTTGGCCGGATTCCGGGCGAACTAGTTGTCCGGGTAGAAAATGCTTTTCATATACGAGTTCAGCGTGTTCTCTTACTGCTATATCGAACATATAATAAACTTCAAATAAAACTTATACTTTTAACCAGCTTTTCGGTTTTTGCCGGATTCCGGACGAACTACTTGTCCAGCGAGAAAATGGTTTTCATCACCGTGTTCAACACGTCTTCTTACCTCATAATCGATTATCACATTAGATGTTTAAAAATATTTTGTTTGCCCCTTAATTTGAACCCCCACCCCTAAATGTAGGGCTACAGAGCCCATCTACGAACTTGACCTTACCCTTGACCCAAAGAATCTTCACACCAAGTTTCATAAAATATCTCATTCCCTCCGAGAGTTATCGTGCTGACAGACGGACGGTCAGACGGACAATTTTTGCGATGTCATAGGTGTCCCTCCACTTACGTTCGAAAATATTACGATTACGATGAAAATATCTCATTCCATTAGAGAGTTATCGTGCTGACAGACGGACGGTCAGACGGACAATTTTTGCGATGTCATAGGTATCCCTCCACTTACGTTCTGGGATCCCAAAGAAACAAAATATACTCTCTTTATGGAATCTTCTGGCGTCAAAACCCCAAGACATTTTGCTGCACTTCCCATCAGCGATGCATCCTTAACATCCATCCCTCATTTCAGAGGGGATTATAACAAATATTGTACCTTCAAGTACCTTAAACTGAATCTTGACATGGCAAAGGTGACGCTTCGATTGTTTACCCGTGTTTCATACTGCAAACTGTTTGGCAGCACCGAGGGTATGGTTTCAAAGCATATTAAGAAACAGCAATAAAAGGTGAACAAATATTACCCTTTGGGGGCGGGAGGGAGCTCTTCTTCGCCCTGTACTGATCCTGAGTCTCGTAGAAGGCCTTAAGCATGTCATTATCTGTTTCCACTTCTTTCTTGTCTTTCGTATCGTTTGCAGCTGCGTCGTCTTGCTCTTTATTCTGGTCCTTCTTGAGTGACTTTTTGAGATCTTTATACTCTTTCTTGAGGGATTCTCTACAAAAGACACAGAATTGCTTAAATAAAACTCCAATAACAACCGGGAGGATAAAGACGGGCCGAAATAGTTTCTTTATCCTATACGCCCAGGCATATCCTCACGCTTATTCCGGGGCAAGAGTACAGAATCTTTACGGACGAAAGAGCAGGCACGAAAAACGACGAGGGGCAGGACCCCTGTTCTAATTTTCTTCCACAAGGGCCCCGTTCTGGTGCAATTAACCTCTTGCTTCCTTGGCAAATTCCGACGTTAGGTGACTTGTTTTAACAGCGTTAATCTAACTGTTTAGGCTCCGACTAATTAGACTTGCTTCATTCTGTCAAGCGACAGATGACACAAGTTTCTGGAAATAATAAAAGCTCCATTGCGGTTGAGGCATTGAAATCGGGAGCTTTTGTCGAAAACTCATGCTTCAGTAAACCTGGAGGTAAGTAGAAAGCTCTCCTGTTATCCCTAAGTCATGCATTGAAACTGAAACGCAATACTAGAACCTCAATTGTCTTGTAAGATATTCGCAAGGCCTTTCTCCCTACCAAGTGTTCTCCGTTTCTGCTGGGTAGCACGCTACGGCACAAATTAAATCGTACCATGCACATCTACTTCAAACAAGTAAAGATAGTTTAATCTCGCTGAAGACTGACTGAATTACAAACTGACTACTTTAGAATAAATTAATTTATTCTATCCAACCAAAAATGTGGGTGAAGAACATCGCTATTCGGCAAACTATCATGTCCCCGCTTAGCGATGGTTAGTATCGTTACTTTCGAACAGCTTTCGTAGCCTAATAATTTAAGTAATGATTGACAGCGCCCATTTGGTGACCGAAAAACTTTCCGTTGGGTTCGGATCAGACGGCTGATACGCTTTCTAACCGGATTCGGAGCTGCATCGATTCTACTAGTCCTATGCTTATTCGGAGCCTGTGCAAAATTCAGGGGCTGGAACCGTTGAAAAGTACCCTATTTGTATCCTGTCCGAATTGCATCGGAAATATTGCTCGCACACCATCAGACTGGAATCCACCCGAATATTCGAATCGTTTTCAGATTCTCACGGCAGTTGATACAGACCAGCATCTGCTTTTTCGCCGAACTGACGGCTGGAATGTTGCGAGTCACTGATAACCAAGCCTAACTGAAAAAGAAAATAGCTTATAGGAGACTTAAATACCAGCAAAGGAATAAGAAATAAGAAGACTTACACATGTTTTTTTTTCTTCACCTCGTTCTCTTCGTCGCTACCAAGCTTTTCCTCTTTGGTCGGCTCTTTGCTCAGCTTCTTCAACTTATCACGGACTCTCGACTTTTCATCCCTGAAAGACTCAACCAATAATTTTGTTACCGTTAACGCGGCGCAAAAAATTATACTGATTATCGAACCTGATAAAGGCAACCGAACTAAAGCTGGTGGTCATGAACGCACCGCGAGTTCATGCGCCGAATGTTTCTGCAACTTCGGCTATGACCTGCTTCCTTTCCTAGAACTACTTTGGCGCTCTGCTGTTTTTTGGAAAGCGTAGCAATTTTTTCTGTAAAGCGAATTCCTGACGCGGGTGGAAAGTGAAGGTTGGATAGCCGCGTGGCAGATTTTCGTTTTGTTTTTCAGCGCGACAAAGAAAAAGCGACAGGGCAAACATCGCGACGGCAAAAAATACGAAAATAAAAAAAATCTTGAGTTAATAACCGAATGGATCGAGTGGACGGCTATGCCGGATCAATCTTAAAACAACATCCGGCCCGAAGGTTTTGCAGGGTCTAAAGAGTATGCGACTGACATGACG
Organism: Branchinecta sandiegonensis; assembly: GCA_030848855.1. Lineage (NCBI taxonomy): Eukaryota > Metazoa > Arthropoda > Branchiopoda > Anostraca > Branchinectidae > Branchinecta > Branchinecta sandiegonensis. Next base: position 14,884,255 of record JAUPMV010000003.1, on the reverse strand, counting down.
TCCAATGTGTTACTTTGGGTTTCATATATTTTCCTTCCTATACAGATAGAAATCCACTCAGAGAAGCCGTGCGTTTGTCTGACTTAACGCGTAAAGTATAACCATATTTCTTGGGACCTTCTTCTGAGAGAACTTACAGCTGCTGTTTAAAGGTAAGGTAAGGTAAGGTACAATTTTACTGGCAAATATAAATAAACCTGGAGTTTCTCAAAAGCATCAGACATGCCAGTGGCATAAAAACGACGCTTCACTAATCCTGATGGGTTTGTAAAAATTATTAATACAATTCTAGCCTAAGGCATTGTAAAGAAAAAACAAACAAACAACTATCACACATCAACACTAAAATTTAAGGGAAACACGAGAATTTAAGACAACAGACATATGACTAAAGAAAAAATGAAAAATAAAAAAGGTTTGTGACATGGGTCTGATCTTCCTCCGAGCACAAACGAAAATGAATCAATTAAATCAGACAGAAGAAATTGTTTAGTATCATATGGTACTGTCTTTGTTTCGCCAATTCAGCTTAATTGTTTAATCCGCTACACTGAAATATACAGACAAACATTTCAGAAAACATACCGACTTCAAAAAATGAGCCGAACTAAGGATAAAGAAAATACTGATATGAAAGGAAAACCAGTACCCTTTACAACTTTTTGGGATCCCAAAACGTGAGTGTAGGGATACCTCTGACATCGCAAAAGTTGTCCGTCTGTCCGTTCGTCTGTCAGCACAATAACTCTCCAAAGGAATGAGATATTTTGATGAAACTTGGTGCGAGGATTCTTTGGGTCAAGAGTAAAGTCGAGTTCGTAGATGGGCTTTGTACCCTACATTTAGGGGTGGGTGTTCAAATCAAGGGACAAACAAAATACTTATAAACAGCTAATGTGACAGTCAATAATGGGGTAAGAAGACATGCTGAACACTTATGAGAAAGTCATTTTCTACCCCGACAACTAGTTCGCCCGGAACCCGGACAAAACCGGAAAATCTGTTAAAAAGCAAATGTTTTATTTTCAGTTGATTAGATGACAGATTTAGGTGTAAGAAGAGACGCTTAATCCGTATATGACAATCATTTTTTACTCAGACATATAGTTCGTCTGGAATCCGGCTGAAACCGGAAATTTTGTATTAGATATTCTTTATATGGATGAGGAGATGCGCTGAATTAGTTTCTGAACTTTCTTTTTATGGCACTTGCCTTACCGCCAAGTGCCATACACCGATCACTTTTCCCTCGGTCGGTCGGTCTGTCTGTCGGTCGGCCGGTGATCGCGAGTTAGGGTACTTCCAGATGTGCTAGGACGATGTAGCTTGGCAGGCATATCAAGGACCCGATCAAAGTGACTTGGAAATAGTCACTTCCCCGATTCGATCAGCGTGGGGGGGGGGGGGGGGGAGGGGGAACCCGGAATATTGAGGCATGCGTAACTTTCGAACGGATGATCGGATCTAAATGAAACTTGATGTGTGGAAAGAATACATGCCTATCATGTCCCATTTTATGTCCGAACCGGATCCGACAACTGTGGGGGGAGTTGGGGGGGGGGGCTATGGGAAACATCGTGACACGCTTACAGTCGAGGGATTTTTCGTAATATTCTCTATTTTGTGGAAGGGCGCGTCATTTGACGGCCCGGTTTTAAGCCAGTTTCAGGATTGAGATTTCGAAACATTAAAAGATTAAATATGATAAATTTGTTTATTAATTGTTTTATTGGCAGAAGCAAGGCAGGAACTTTCGTCAAAGTAGATGTGGCGCAGGCTATAGGGGTAAACACACATGGTGAATCCATATTTGAACTCGGTCTTCTCAGATGATTACCATTTGCCTTAATCTGTTTCTAAATTTTATTAGTAAAGTGCTCAAGGAGTATGGCGAAGACTGGATCTCAATTGTCTGAATCAAATATTAAATTTTTGGGACCCCATCGAAACCTTTGGTCTTATTCTCAATAATAGTCGTTTTTATCTGCAAAAACAGCCGGTAAAAATGACCAGCCAGTCGGTAATACCTCGCCCCCCTCCCCCCAAACATTTTGGCTAGTAACGCCTCTGCTTACGACTGTTGTTTTAGAATCATACTTTAAAGGTTTCATACTGTCTTCGCTTCGCCAATCCAGCTTAATTGTTTAACTCGCTACACTAAAATATACAGACAAACATTTCCGAAAAACATACGGGCTGGAAAGAATGAGCCGAACCAAGGATAAAGGAAATATTGATATGAAAGCAAAAACAGTACCCTTTACATCTTTTTTCAAATGCTGCAATCGAGGGTCGCGCGTCTCATCATCTCAGACTTGGATTTTCTTTTGTCAGTCGCGATTTTTACCTGTCACCGTGTTGACTTTCGCTGTTTTCACAGTCGTGCTTATTGTTTTCGCGGTATGACCGGATACTTCCCAAACTTGAAGAAATTCCCGGAGATAAACGACACATGTTCCATGGTTCCCCCAAAGCTGACTAGGAACCCAGAAGTTGGTTTCGTCACTGAGGAGGGAAGCAGATGAGACTCGTAACGGCTACAACTCTCAGAGCTTGGTCACACTGTACTCATTTCCTGGCTTTTTGGGTTGCAAAAGTAGAAAAAAGAAAAAGAACAAGATACAACTAATTCTGAATTTTGTCGTTTTAAATTCAGGAGATCAATTAGAGCAAAACAGTTTGTATCATTATGTTACAGGAACCCTAATTGACACCTAATTGCAGTCTGCTCATTATCCCCAAGCTGCCACAAAGCCGATCAAATCTCACGTCCGCTTGGGATTTTCAGTTGTTTGTGGAATAGGCCGTGTTTTGAGCCCAGTGTGACCGCAGACTCTCAAAGCGCACGAAATTCGTGACATGATTCCGCTCGCCAGCAAATATTCATATCAGCCGCATCAGCCTAACGGATGCCTGCAAATTCGCACAAAACGAAGAGAACAGAAATTCCTCAGTTTAACTCGGAAATCGTGAGCAAAGGGGGCTGTTGGGAATCGTCCAATTCCGTTTCTCACCCTATTTGAATATTCTGCGCTTTTCCCGTTTATAACGCCATCTAGCAGTGTTGGGTAAAGTTAACAGTAATGCATGTTAATAGAAGCGTCACCAGTTAAGTTGGTAGACAGCTTTGAACCAGATTAATGGCTTGAAATATTTAAAGTGGATTTGGAGGAATTTTACGGTAAACTTTTCGGATTATTATATTAGTTATATAATTAAGATAATGTATTGATAATTTATTAATTATGAATTGAAATGGCCTATTCATTTTAAGGTAAAATCATAAAGTAAAAGATTCATTATTTATAGGGTTCCTGATCTTTCCTGACTTCACGTATACCTGGCTTGGCTTGTACATTTGTAAATACTCGTTATTACAATAAACGTTATTTAACGTTGGACTGGAGGAATTGGCGTGCCAGAGAGGTTTTCCCAACAGGGGCCAGCCCGGAACAAAGCTTACTCTTCCATCTGCTTTCTATAAAGTTGGTCTCCCTCAACTCTTTGGTCTTCCTCTAATTCCTCCTTTTTACTCTTCACAGGAACGGCAGGGATCGAGCTGAGTTTGGGATCCTTGGCCAAATCATGGCTTGACTTCGACTTTACTTTGGACGACAGGGCTTTGACAGTCTCTTCGGTTTCAATTTCGTCTTCTTCAGCTTCGTCTCCAAACGAGAGCAATCCGAAATTTCTGTAACGAAACCGTAACTACTGAACCAAAACCAGGCTGATAGTACGAACAACACACGATGAGGATCGGGAGCTCCCGACTGGAATTCCTGCGCGGATTTTTGGCACCTTCATCACTTCCATCTGGAAAAGTTGACGTTTTTTCAACTTGGTGATGAAATCCACGAGGAATTCACTTGTAAGCAAAACCATTGTCAAAAATGATCATGGGCCCTCGGGGATCATGAAAATATATCATTTGGTCAAAAGTATTTTTTTTTTTAAGTTTCGGTTAAGGTGCGCACTTTAAGGGTGCTAGAAATTCATTTTAAGCAACACTCTTCAGGCAACAAGAGCTAGGAGCTCATATGGCACTTGTACGAGTAGGTGATGTACGAAAGTAGATGAGAACGTCACAAAATACCCTCATCAATCCCCCCAGGATCGGACCTAAAAATAGAATATCTAGTTTCACTCAAGTCTGAGCGTTTCCGGCATCGCCTTGGATGATCTAGATAAATGTTTCATCCCACTACTTTGATCCCTAGGAGTGATACACTATTTCCGGTACCCCTCCCCCTCAAACTCCTCATACAGCGACCGAATCTGGTTCAGATACACAAAACAGATCATCTAAAGCAGTGGTTCCCAACCTTTTTCGTACCGCGTACCCCTAACCAAGGTTCGAAAAGGTTACGTACCCCCTTTATCAGAACGTGAAAGACGGTATTTATTATCATAAATGATAAGGCGTACATGTGTAGAAACGTATACAAAATCAATGAGACATTTGAGCTTGCTTTGTGGCTAAAAATTTTGCCAGATCTCGGCTCGACGGCATTAACGGCAATATTTTTTACAGTCAGCCTGTTTCTGTGTTTGGTTTCGATAGTCTCCGTGCTTTCGTCAAGCTGCATCGTAAACATTTTCGTTACCTTAATTTGCAACCTGAATGACAGTGTCGCTTGCAATGTCTTCGATTCTTCTTGGAACAATATTGTTTGACACAGGAACATATTTTACGGCAGTAGGCTAGCTGTTCTGGAATCAACATTATTTCATTGACTTTCACTAGGGCTTGTCAACAGAGGCATCAGACACGGGTTGGAAACACCCCTCCCCCCAAAGTGGTCGCCCAGACGGTTTTAAAGAAACGAGTCGGCGCGAAGCGCCGCGGTTTTCGTAAAAGCAGTTTTTTTTTTTTTTTTTTTTAACAACAGTCGGAAAAAATTAACAGCCAGTCAGTAAAAGTACCTTGCCCCTAAAAAATATTTTGGCTATGCCTATGCTGGCAATATTAAGCTTTAGGCAATCAAAAATGAATGGGGCGAGACTTTGAAGCTACAGACTAAACCGATTTTGGTACTTTCGCGTACCCCTTGCAAGGGTCTCGCGTACCCCTTTGGGTAGGCGTACCGGCTGTTGGGAACCACTGATCTAAAGCATCCTCTCTTACCGGCTATCAAGTTTCAATCGAGTCTGAGGATTTTTCGGGAACTCCCGACCCTCCACCGCCGTGCTCAGATCCGACCCGCCCATAAAATTTGAAATCTAGGGCTTATGGTCTCTCTGCTTTCCGAGTTTCATTCAAATCCACTCGTTTGACCTCTATCCGAGCAACAAAATTTCCGAGACTCCCATAAACTTCGACACATAAACTTCGTATCTCTTACATCTCCTCCTTCAAGTTCGAGTCGAATCGGACCATATCTGCAAATTTCCGGTTTCCGCTTCATCCTCCTTCTCCTGTGGCCGAATCCGATCCGGACGCCAAATAATAAACTACACTGTAAAAAGTTTCTCCGAGTAAGGATTGAAGTTAACTGCAGTATTTGCGACTGCGATTAATCTTATCTCTACTGGGATAAGATTAATCCCCGTAGCAAATACTGCAATATTTTTTTTACAGTGTAGGCCGCATAAATTCGGCACTGTCCAACTCGCATCCCGTTCGGCCCATTCGTTTGTTTTTTATATGTCACAAAGTTTCTGACCCCCCCCCCCCCCCTTCCAATTCCCCCTATCATGATTCCTGCCTATGGCTCGGAAACCTGTATTGCAGATCTAGTTCATTAGTTCTTAGCACTCATACAGTTTCACTCGAATCGGACCACCCGAAACAATAGAATGTTGTGAGACTGGAGAGATTTTTTTGAGGGTTTTTAAGGTATTTGGGCGAGAGGATGTGATTGCAGCGAGTCTCGAGGATAGAAAGAGAATTGCGAAGTTACGCTTTCAAGTTGAGATAAACTTAAAGAACGAGGTATGTGTTTCATGGTTATGTATGCATGTGTGTATGTGTGGAAAAGACGAAGAAAAGAAGGGAGAGTGAAAGTTAGCCAGTTACAGGTGTGGTTGAAAGGGCTGGTAGAAGTGAATTAACAGTGTACGAAGTGGTCGAGAACGGTTGATTGCGAGTGGCTAGAGAGTTTAAATTTGCGTAGCCAAATTTTCATTTAACTGTAGCTGGAAACTGTAAATATGTTAATATAATTTGAATTTAAGAAAATAGTAATTATTTTTTTTTAAATCAGTTTTATCTTTCTTTATTTTTTTTTTACAAAAAGCATTCAAAGTTGTTTTTTGTGGGTGTTTAGAAAAATGATTTGATATCTTAATTATTCTTTTGTGTGTGATGACTTGAAGGTGTTCTTTTACCAATTTTTTTTTTTTTAATAACAGAGCACATTGAACACATTGAAAGTTGGGAGGTTGGAGTGTTTGTTTTTATTGTAAAGGAACTCGATTCTTGTTTTGTTTTTTATGTAATTGTTTTTGCCACCACAGAAGAGGTACCCTATGGCGGAAGGGTACCCCTCGGCGTGGGTTGTGCTCTTATGTTTGGTTTTTGGGCTTTGACTCGTTTTCATGTTACAATAATCTTTTTAAATACTTTTCCTTGATTTCAATTTTTAGTAATTTTATTTCTAATGCCAAATTAACAACAGAATAGTAAAAAATTAGAATTTTAAAGTAAAAAAAAGGACGAAGATTTAAGAAAAGTCGATGTAATAAAAAAAGTAAACTTGTAGAAGATGTTGAGAGAGCACTCCATGACGTAAAAGAAGTGTAAGGAATCTTAGGGCGAATTCCGCTTTTTTAGAATCTCATTTGTGTTTATTCCCATTTCAGGTCTCTGATTAGCTGAACTAGTAGCTTTACCTCTTGAACGATCTGAGTAGTCTCAGCTGGTGGGCTGAACGTTGAACGAAGTCACAAAACAGAAAAACACCTCGACAGTTGTTCGTCAAATTCCAAGCCATAAATTGAGCCACAAACCCTTGTTGGCCGCGGAAACACTATTGTGAAAACGAACGCGGAAGCTCACAACCAGGCCACAAACTTTTTGTGGGATCGCGGAAAAACGCCTTAGGTGGACTGGATGTGGTTAGGAAAGGGTAATGATTGCGTGTATGGGCTAATATTGGTGGACCAACTCCTCAAGTACACCCTGCCTTGGCAAAAAGAAGCTTAGCTCGGAATAGTAAGATGAGCCTCCAGGAGCCAGGCGAAGGTTTAGCTTTTAACTGGCTGAATAGGTAAGCAAGGAAGGAGACAACCTTCACTTACTTGGTCGCTCCAGTGCGTGCTTGCTTTATCTCATGCTCAATGCTTATCCCTTTCAGGGAAGACACTCGACTCGCAATGTCAGGATACGGGTTGTGCAGAACTTCAGTCTTGGTTATCTTAGGGGGGTAGAGCGGTCGGTCATCCTGAAATGATGAAGAGGGTTACAGTATATTTCACGACTCTATTCGGGCGCTCCGGCAGACATTAGTCTTGGGTCTCGAGTTCAAGTCAAGACGACTGAGGCCTTGCCCTTGGGATGGTAAAGTAACAGCACTGGCAAATGTTTACCAGGCAACCAATAAAAATCACAACTGAATCAATAGCTGCGTGAACAAGAAGTGCAAACGTGGCAATGTATGAAGGACCAGTCTGAATCATTGAAAGTTTACGCAAAAGCCAAAGAGGGGTGGGGGGAGGAAATATATTTTAGAGCGGGTTTGGATTCGGAAAGTTTAGAGGCACTAGTTTGTTTACGGGGGAACGCACTGCCACTTGGGGAAAAAAGGAAATACCTGGGGAAAAATAGGGTGCGTGATGGCCCATTTTTGACCTATGTGTGGTGAAATTGATGAGAGTCTGTTCCATTTTATGTGCGAATGTGGTGAGTTGGGGGGATTAAGGGAGGAAATGTTTGGGAGGAGTGCTTTAGGGGAGGAAGGGTTAGTAGATTTGATTGGAGATAAGTGTTTTGCAGTAATGAGAAATTTGGCAATGTTCGTCCGGTTGGCAGCGAAGCATCGGGAGGATCTAATGTAAGTGTTATTAAGCTATATCTATTTTCTTTTTTTGTTCTTGTTGTCTTGTTTTTATTGTATGTGATTTATTGTGATAGTTGCTATGGCCAGTTGGCTTTTTGCAATAAATATCATATCATTATCATTATAGCCCATCAGCAAGACTTTGCGTCAGCACAACTAAGATTACCCTTACAAAGTTCCATATCCCTACTGGCTTTTAACTAAAATAATTGTTCTCTAACGTAATGAAACATTATAGCAGATTTACTCATAAGAATTACACTTACCCTACTTGTCTCAAGATCCTCAAACTTTGGAAGATTATACAAAGTGTCTCCGACAACTTTTCCAAAAATGGTATGCTTGTTCTGCAAGTCAGGCGTGGCACCAAGGGTGAAGAAAAACTGTGATTCATTGTCGTCTTTTCCTGCATTAGCCATAGCGACGAGACCTCGCCTAACAAAACGTAAACGAGTGTGGAATTCATCCTAGAAAGATGAGAAAATGTATGGCCTTCATACATAACAGAAAACATATCCCACTTAAAGACAAATATCCCTTCAAGGAGGATTCAAGCAGTCAGGGAACTGAACTGTTTTGGATACTTTTCGACACTCTTAGGCTATTGCAGTTTTTTTTACCTTAAAGGGCTTCCCGTAAATTGATTCTCCTCCTTCCCCAGTCCCAGTTGGATCTCCACCTTGGGCAATGAAGCCCTTGACTACTCGGTGAAAAATACTTCCATTGTAGTAGCCATCCAAACAGTGCTGTATGAAGTTCCTGCATGCTTTTGGACACTCTTTAGACCACAGTTCAATCTCGAAGTCGCAGAGCGAGGTTTTAATCAGAACCTGAAACAAACAAAAATCAGAGCTTTCTCTTCGATGGAATCAGTCCAGCCTAAGCTCCTTAAATCTCAACTATTTGTTAATTATTGGTACTGACATGCAATAAAAGTTTAGCTCAAAGGATATTCTACTCTGAGGTGATATGTAAAACTCGCCATACAACAAGATTGAGAACTCAAGGATTGGCGAAGTTCAGCCTAAATGATTGGAAGTAAAGGCAATAGTTGCATTTTTGCTGATACCATGGTATCTGTTACCACAGTCTAAAGTCGTTTTTGCACTTATCGTGGTATCGGATACCACGATCAAAAAGCGTTTTTGCAGTTATCATGGTATCTGGCCAGTTATCGTGGTATCAGATATTCAGATACTACGGTCCGACCGTGGTAACTGGCCGTGGTAACTGAAAAGTCATCTCACTTTCATCAACTTTTGTCAGATTGGTGAGAAAGAAGTTTAGCACTTAGTGATGTAACTGGATATCTGTTTTTCTTTTGGGATGACTTTGAAAAGTGCAATTTCGGCAATAGCCGTTTCTGCAGGGCACCGTGTATCAGATACCCCGATAACTGCAAAAACGACTAATTGCAGATCCAGTGACCGTGGTAACAGATACCATGGTATCAGCAAAAATGCAACTAATAGGAAGCCAGAAAATCCCTTTTCCAAGCAGCTTCAAAACAAAGAAAAGACCCAGAATTTTAATATTTTTTGACACATGACTTTGTAAAAAGTCATAATTTGCCTCTTGACTGTCAGGACCTGGTCATGTCCATTTTGTTTTAGCATTTAGCGGCAAAAATCGAGGTAGTATAAAAATGAGTTCAGGTACCCCTACTGTAATTTAATCGAATTTCCTTATTTGGCTATTTCTCATCATGGGGTTGAAGCTAATGTATTAGCTTATTTATTAGTAATAAAAGGTTTGGTTTCCACCCTTACTAAGGAAAACCTCCTAGCTAAGGGCCTTATGCTAAGGAGAAGGCTAGGAGGTTTTCCAAACTAAAATACAAACGAACTTCAACTGAAAAAATGATCTGAGCTTGACAAACCTTGCCATCAGTAGGAGGCTCCTGAATGTAAATATTACTCATTTGTTTTTTCCTAGTGCTTTGTCCTGTACTCCAAAGACATTAATTAGTCTTTCCTCGTCGTCGTCGTCGAATTTCGTTTCCACGTTTGAGCTTTTCAAGTTTCCGCGCTTGTCCAGTTGCAAAAAAACACTACTGCAGCAAGAACTTCACTCACAAGTTGCAGTGATTAACTTCTAGAGCTTTGAGTTTGCTCCAACTTTTAATTTTGTTTGATTGTTGTTTGTTTCTTTTGATTAAGGTAATGAAGGCGGTCTTTCTGGTTCAGTTTTTCTATGGCTAGAATATTTAGAAGTACTGTACTTTTCATTGCATGTCCAGGACTCTCCTCACTCAGACACGATTTCCAGAGAAGTCTTTCCTTCAGAATAATAATAGGGTGGTGCCTCCATGCAACACTCCTGTACAAGATTTCCTACTAGGATAAATCGTTTTCTTCCTTTGTTTAAACAACCTGAGTTTTATAACTGTTTTTTTGCTCTGTTTTCAGGTCGGTTAACCGACCTGTGGACTGAGGCTGGACTGAGGTGGGAGCTCCGTCCAACCGACCTACGCTCTAGGCGCCAGCGACGGGAAGACACCATTTTTTATTATAAATCATTTTCTGAAGCTCAGTTGAACCGACCGACAAGATGAAAAAATGGTCAATAGGGGCAAATAGGTAGGTTAACCTATGCGGAAAAGGAAAAAAATGCAGCTATTGCTTCAATGTTTCTGGTTAAACATACATTTCTTTTCAAAGAAGATCATCTCATTCGAACCTTAGCTTGAATTCCTCGCTGTGACTTGCAGAATGATGAAAAAGGTAGGGTTACCAAAGTCAATAGCAAGAAAATCCTTTTTCTAAGCAGCTTCAAAACAAAGAAAAGGCACAGAATTTGAATATTTAGACACATGACTGTTGAAACAAGACCATAGGTTTCGATGGGATCCCAAAAATTCAATATTTGATCCAGACAATTGGGTCTTGTCTACGCCAGATCCAGTCTTCGCCAGACTCCTTGAACATTTTTACTATTATAATTCAGAAACAGATTAAGGCCAAAAAGCTAATCGTCTGAGAAAACCAAGTTCAGATATGGATTCAGCATGTTTGTGTTTACCCCTTAAGTCATATATGTTTGGACGAAAACTTCCTGCCTTACTTCTGCGAATTTCCCAGTTTTGGCCGAATTCTGGAACTACCTGTCCGGCAAAAAAAAAGAAGCAAAAATCGAACTCAGTGTATCTTCTTTCCCCTATATCGAACATCTAATCAACTTCAAATTAAAATTTAACTTACAACAAATCAGTTCCAGCCGGATTTTGGGTGAACTATATGTCCGGGTACAAAATGACAGTCATACACGGATTCAGCATCTCTTCTTACCCCTAAACCGGATATCTAATCAACTACAAAGACTTTTAACAATTTTCTGGTTTTGGCCGGATTCCGGGCCAACTACTTGTCCGGCGAGAAAATGGTTTCCACCTTCGTGTTTAGCATGTCTTCTTACCCCATAATCGACTGTCCCATTAGCTGTTTAAAAATATTTAGCTTACCCCTTAATTTAAACCCCCTCCCCCACCCCTAAATATAGGGCTACAAAGCCCATCTACGAACTCGACCTTACTCTTGACCCAAACAATCCTCACACCAAGTTTCATCAAAATATCTCATTCCCTTCGAGAGTTATCGGGCTTACAGACGGACGGGCAGACAACTTTTGTGATGTCATAGGTATCCCTCCACTTACGTTTTGGGATCCCAAAAAGTCATATTTTGCCTCTTGACTGTCAGGATAGCATAAACATTTCATTTTAAAATTTTCGTGGCAACATTTGAGGTAGTGTAAAATCTAGGCCAGGTACCCTCCTGTAGTACTGTATTTAGACATTTACTAGCTGTTTTGTTTAACCTAGGCTTCGGTGAGTCTAGCCATAGCCCATAGGTGAGATAGGTGAGTCTAGGCTTATTCAGAAGTTAGACAGGGATTTGTGGTAGACTACCAGCTGTTTGGAATAATCAATGCCAAAACTTTGCTTAACTCAAGCAAATGTTGCTTAACTTAAACAGTGAGAACTTAGTTTAAGCCTTAAGCTAGGCTCTCACTGCTCGGATTGATGTCCTTACCAACCAGAAATCTGGCAGATTTCGGTCTTGGCGTCTTGTAATGATCTAACTAGCGAGTTATAAATTCTCAGTTTGCAAATAAGTCTTATTTCCCTAAAAATACTACAAGGTTTTCAGTAGGCTATATTCAGGTTTAGAATTTAAGTTTGAAAGAACCAGTATAAATATTAATTAATGTAGGGAATTTGATAAATATGTGAGTTATTCAAATATTCTTTAAGCCTAAGCTGGCTGTATAAATATTAATGAGATTTGAGAGTGCAAAACGGATACGTCAGCTGAAATCAATTAGAGCTATATTTTGGCCCTTCTTGGCAAGGGTCCTCTTCAGGCTCAAGGCTGCTCAAGTTGGAAAAATAAACTTGTGGAAAAACAAACTAAAGATTCTAGCTTAGCGTTAAAGGATCATTTACATGGCGGGTATTTTTCCCCGGAGACGAGAGAGGAAAGTGTTCACACGGTACCCGGGTATTTTTCAAGGGAGAGTACTGTCATGTGGCAATAAAATCCAAGGTTATAAAGCTCAGAATATCTCTTTACAACGGACACCAACATATGTCCATTTGGATCACTTATTATGGGGACATAATCAAAATTATTGCTCGAAAATCCGATTTTGTTTTTGCTGACGCCATAAAATACCCTTCGACAAGCAAATCCCCGGGTAAAAAGTTCGCGAAATTGAAGTCCAAAATACCCGGGGATTTGTTGCTGTTGCGTGGAGAAATACCCGCGGAGTACGGGTAAATACCCACCGTGTAAACGTAGCTTAAGTATTTGACTTCGTGAATTCCTTTGTGAGAGTTGCTTGGAGTTAAAAAGGTTGCTGTGATTTCATTTTGGATACAGCTTCTGTTTTTGCTGCTCGATTGGGTTGTTGGTCGGGTAGAGATTTTTTGTCATTATTTGCAGTCAGCTTGGGCTGAATGAATATTCAGTATTAATGAGTGTAGGAAATTTGATAAATACGTGAGTTATTCATATATTCCTTCAGTCTAAGCTAAGCTGGCTGATAATCATATTTGTAAGTGCAAAACAGATCTGTGAGCAACATTATATTAGAGCTATATATCAGCCCTTCTTGGGATTCGTCTGGTGGTTTTGTTGTCATTCTTACAAATAAAGCAAAAAAAAAAGCAAGGCTCGCGCCCCACAAGCTGGAGAATGTACTTGTGGAAAAAAATGAAAGATTCTAGCTCAAGTATCTGAATTTGTGGAATTTCTTCTTAAAAACTGCTTGGAGTTGATGCTGGTGCTGCGATTTCATTTTGGGTATGACTGCAGTTCTTGCTGCTTAATTGGGTTGTTGAGAGGGTATAGATTTTTCCGCATTTTAGTTTTGGTATCCCCTGTCTCTTCTTTCCAGCTAAGGTGGATACTTGTTGGCATGTCTGGGATATGGAAGTTCTGTACTTTGTGATCAAATAGTTAATCAGCTCAGGTGCAAAACAGATTTGTCAGCTGCATTTTATTAGAGCTATATTCACAAATTCAGATACTTGAGCTAGAATCTTTTGTTGATTATCCACAAGTTCATTTTCAAGCTTGATTGGCTTGAGCCTGAAGAGGACCCTTGCCAAGAAGGACTGAAGCTCTAATACAATGCAGCTGATGTATCCGTTTTGCACTGTCAAATTTGTAAATTATTTAAATTTAGATCCATTAGTTGGGAGGTTGTCTTTTTGGATGTTAGTTGATACCCAGACATTATAGATAGAAGTAAGTTAAAGTGAGTTAGAGACAGCAAATGGGCTCAATGCGCACCTTGCTGAAATCGTTCAATCCCTACCCCCGTTGCCCAAAGAAGAAATCCCAGAGTCGCCGGATGGTTTTAATGATTTTCCTGAAATTAAAAAGCCGAAATTTCCAGGAAATTTAAAAGACCTAAAAGGACTAGTATACCGCCCGTTGACATTCCGGTGGAAATTATTAAAGCTTTCCCCGACGAAATGTCTGGTCCATTGTGTGATATTTTTAATTCTATAACAAAAACTGGGGAGTACCCCTCAATCTGGAAAAATGGCTACATTACTCCTATCCCTGAAAAAGGTTCTCCCTATGATTTCTCTGGAATCCGTCCGGTAACTATGACACCCATTTTTAGCAATATTTACGAGGGTTTCCTTTCTTCTTGGTTAAAAGAAAATATTCTAAAGTTAATAGATGCAAAACAATTTGGTAATCTCCCCAAAACCTCTACAGCCCATTACTTGGTTAGTTTGGTGGATACCATTTTATAAAATCTAGAGAACCCCGACCATTGGGTCAATCTGATTGCCATTGACCTACGTATAGCGTTCGACCTCATAAACTATAGGATACTACTAGAGAAATTGAAAGTAAAGTTTGAAATGACATCATTTCTTGTCAAATTAGTCGCAAATTTTCTGTCTAATAGAACTCAGCAGACTAAATGTAAGAATTCATACTCTGACCCCCTTCCAATTTTCTGTGGAGTTCCTCAAGGTATGCTTTTGAGTCCGCTGCTGTTTCTAGTTGTGGTAAATGAGCTTGCGACATTAATGGATGATCGTTGGAAATACGTAGATGACCTCTCCCTGTTAGAAATCTGCCGTAGAAATGTAAAAAGCAAAGCACAACATAGCTTGGAATAGCTTTTTGCGGATAGGCTGGAAGCATAGAGAAGAGTTTTTGTAGATAAGATTTATTAACAGAGTTGATGTTGGTTTTTTATTTGTTTTGTATTTTGTTTGGCCCTCGGGCTTTTGTCTCATCGTCGTGAAAGTTTATGCTTAAAGTTTGGTGTCCAGACTCTTCTGAACCCAGTCCTTTGCGACATCCTACCCCCCCCCCCCCCCCCACACACACACACTTTACAACAGAAAGAGAGAGGCCTCAAAGACAAGCTTCCGAACCAGTCTCTACCCTCCAACGAGTGGTTTGCCGACGCGTGAGATACAAGAATCCTCCTTTGTTTCCCTACGTAACAGAAATTAGTAGGCTATTATTTTACCCCCCCCCCCCCCCCCCCCCGTTGTCTATTACCCCGATCGTTATCTTTTATAATGTTTGTTCAGTATTTTATTTGTAATTCGACCACTTTCTAGTATACAACAATTTTGATTAGCTTTTAATGCATGTTTGGCGTTACCACCTGCTATTCGGCTAGTCCCTAATTGGTGTTGAAATAAAATTGAATTGAATTGAATTGATACTAGTTAAGCACTTCAGTACAGCTGGACAAAAATGGAAAAGTACGAACAAAGAGTTTAACATTGAGAGGTATAGGATTTTAGACTTTCGAGATTTATCAGTTATTCCACCTTCAGCCCAAGCTGACTTCGAATAATGTTTGACAGTGCAAAATGATAAGTCAGCTACATTTTACTAGAGCTATATTCACAAATTTAGATACTTGAGCTAGAATCTTTTGTTGATTTCCACAAGTTCATTTTCAATCTTGATAGGCTTGAGCCTGAAGAGGACCCTTGCCACGAAGGGCCAAAATATAGCTCTAATAAAATACAGCTTTTGTATCCATTTTGCACTGTCAAATATGTGAATTATTTAAATTTAGATCCAGAAGTTGTTGAAATTAATTGGAAGGTTGTCTTTTAGAAGTTAGTTCGTACCCAGACTTTGTAGATAGAAGTACCAAATAAGCACTTCAGTACAGCTGGATAAGTGGAAAAGTAAAAACGAAGAGTTTAACATTGAGAGGTAGAGGATTTTAGATATTCGAGATTGGATTATTGGCCTTTCATAGCTATTGTGACCTTGTAAGCTATGAGTTTCAAACTCATTCTCTGTTGAGGTTGTTACAAAAAAGGCTCAATTATTTTGATCGCATTTCAAGGGGCCCCCAAAACGAGTGGGACACATAGACAGGTGACTACTCTGCCAATTTGGCAATCTGGCACTGGCCACAATGCATTGTAAGCATTGCACCCCAGAATTGGGAATTTGTTTATGACTATTCAGGGTGCTACATTGCTCAAGCGAAGTCAAGTTACTGCACATGGCTGTAACATGATATTACCGTAGATCCTTTAGTCGTTCTTCAACTATCTCAGGAGTGAGAAACAAACCCAAAGCTGTGAAAGATTTTGACGAATTTTCGAAAGCAACCTTCTACTGTAGCCTATTTCTCTATTTATGATTGCCTAAATATCCCTCCGATTAGACTGTCAACATCTTTTAGGCTAAGTTACTACAGATATAATCCAACAGGAAAAGTACAGTGCGGTAGGCATGGCAGTCTAAGACCTTATCTGTAGCTACCCACCTAATTAGAACTATTGACCTAATGTACCATACTTAATATACTATTTACATGTTTATTTACTCATCGTAATACCAAAATGGTAACGATGGAGTACAATAAAGAACAGAAAAAGAGAGGAAAACACATATAATAGATTATGATATGAACCATAGTTCTAGGTTGTAGGAATAATGGATAGCCTACACACTAGGTATTTAGCTTGAAGAAGTTGGGAGTGTCCCAGTACTTCTGCAATTCAGACAATTTGCATATTTGAATGGGTTAAGGCAGACTTGTCAGTTTGTAGTTACAGGTGGGTTTTGAACCACCGAACATCCGATCCACTATGTGTTAGTACCGATACCAACCAGAGCTGAGCTAAAATAAAGCAGTAGACAAATTTATACTGTCGAAGATTTTGCAAATCTTTAAAACTACCAAAACTTAAAATCAAACCTCAGGCAATGTTCTCTTTCCATGGGCCGAGCATTGCCATCTAAAATTGGAGATTCTTGATGCCTAGTTTTGAATCAATACCTCTTATGAATAGGCTATGCATTATGGTGGTCAGGACAGAGTTTCGAATAAGCTAGTTCACCCTAACAACCTCCTCCCACCAAAAAAGTTACCTCATTTTTATTTACCTCAGTTTCCGAATCTTCTGGTCGAATTTCCTTTGGAGATAGGGGTGCCCTAGCGTTAGCATGTCCTGTCTGGACCGTAGACCAAGTATCTGGAATTCTTTTTTGATAATTTTTTTTTTTTTAGGTGGGCATCCTTTTTCTAGGGCTTGAAGAAGAATGGGAAGCTGATAGGTCTGGATAAGTCAGTTTGACTCCCTTTATTGACAATTAAATGGAGGCCAAAAGCAGCATTGACAAACTCTATAGAACCCTTTTATTGTCAAAATTCTTTGTCAAAGGATGGGGGAAAGTTGAGCACTATGAAAAGCTCCTTGCCTTCAGAAAAATCATGTGCTCCAGCCAGGGCAAAGCCGCAGAACTTGTAAAGCCAGACCATAAAGTGGTTCTCGATAAGGAGGAAGTATCAGGTGATGTGGTCACCATCACAGGGCACTTCAAGTCACCCTTTCTTGATTATTTACCTGGCCTATTGCCTGAAGAGGCCGAGGATGCACACTTTCAGCTTGTGCTTCCAAAGCAGTGGAAAACCAACTCGAAACCTGTATGTGTCCACATGGCTGGAACTGGCGATCACTTCTTTTGGCGAAGAAGAGTTTTAATGGCAAAACCTTTAGCAAAAGACTATGGTATTGGCTCTGTGATTCTGGAAAATCCTTTTTACGGCTTGCGAAAGCCAAAGGACCAGATCAGGTCTAGCTTGCATAATGTATCAGACATTTTCGTAATGGGAGGTTGTTTGATGCTAGAGGGTGCAACCTTACTAAATTGGTGCAAAAGCCAGGGATTTGGTCCCCTTGGGCTCACTGGCGTCTCAATGGGTGGCTATATGGCCTCTATTTCTGCGGGCGGGTACCCCGACCCTGTTGTTCTTGTGCCTTGTCTGTCCTGGACAACTGCCTCGACTGTATTTACGAAAGGTGTAATGAGCGCCGGAATAAATTGGAAGCTTCTGGATTTGCAGTACAAGACTGTTAGTGACTACCGGGAAAAGTTCTTCCATATGTTAAAGTCACCTGAGCAGAGATCCGCTGCTGAAAGCATTTTTTTAATTAGTGAAGACGAAAGGAAAGAGGGAGAGCTGCGGGATGAGTTAGTGGATACGGTGAAAGCCCGGAATATCAGTGGGACAGCTAGTGGAGGTCTTGCCTTTCTGTCCAGTTTATCGATGCCCAGACTTGGGCTACCGTTCTTTAAAAATGAGCCAGCCATGATTAAACATGAGCACTTCTATCGAGAAGCGACAATTTTCATGAGAGAGCTAATGGACGAATTCACCCACATGGGGAATTTCTGTAGACCAAAAGATTTGGAGATGGTTATAGTAGTGGCGGCTAGTCAGGATGCTTATGTTCCTAGGGAGGGGGTGAAATCCCTGGAGGAGATATGGCCAGGAATTGAAGTGCGGTACGTCAATGCAGGGCACGTTACGGCCTACTTGACGCATCAAGGTGTCTTCCGGCAGGCAGTATCTGATGCATTTGAAAAGTACAAAAGTAAATACGGTAGTCACTGAAAGTAGTTTGACTTTCAGTCGTATGATTACTCGATTTTTTTTCTCAGTGTCTCAGACTGTTGACTGTTTTTACGGACCTTTTGAATTTCGAGTGAATAGATTTATTCAAACATTGTTTACAACGGGTACGTCAGCTACGATTCTTCATAAGCGATATTTTGGCCCTTTTTGGAAAGGGTCCTCGTCAGGCTGTCAATCCTCTGGTTCAACTTCGGGGAAGGAAACAAACCTTTAAACCTGTAGATTACAGGTAGATTACAAACCTGTAGATTACAAACCTGTAGATTACAAACCTGTAAACCTGTAGATTACAGGTTTGTTTCCTTCCCCGAAGTTGAACCAGAGGATTGACAGCCTGACGAGGACCCTTGCCAAGAAGGGCCGAAATATCGCTGATGAAGAATCGTAGCTCACGTACCCGCTGTAAACATTGTTTGAATAAATGTTTCAAAGTCAGCTTGGGCTCAAAGAATATTTATGGATGAATAGATTGCATAAAAGTTGAGCACACGCTTCTCTTTTGATCGGAAGGAAAAGTATTCTTGCTAACAAAAGCTTGCAAAGAACTTAGCAAAGCTTAGAAATTTCAAGTAATCTTCGACGCAATCTTCAACGACTCGCTTCTTCCGACCCATGTAGTATGAAACTGCCATCTAGTCTTTCAAATAACTGCTTTTGGTTTTCACCGCTAGAGACACAGCTTTAACTTTAATGATCCCTCTAGGAGGCGTGGCATGGCCATGCTTGTTAGCAAACGTTTCATTTTGGGATCCCAGTTCTGGCCGGATGCGTGATCACCGTGCCCGATGATTGGTTTAGTCACTTCGTTGTCTAACACCAGTTTCAGGACGTCTTTGCTTGTGGTTTGCGCATTTAACCTGTGATTGTGAAAACTATTGACAAAGAAACTTATTTTAATACCTGTTCTACTCTGTCTTTTTCTAGTTGCTTATTTAGAGGTAAAAATCGGATATGTAGGAAAATATCGGTCTTATTAATCGTTCAGGTAGGGCGTAAAAACTTAGTATGGGTTGTTAAGACGTGTCTTATTTTTGTCATGAAAAGGAAGCAAAATTCTACACGACACGATTCATATGGGAAGTCTGACCAGGAGTAAGTTCCGCCGAAAAGTAGTATTAGGAACGATAAAACACGAGTCGGTTGTTGGGATCCCAAAACGTAAGTGGAGGGATACCTATGACATCGCAAAAAATGTCCGTCTGTCTGTAAGCACGATAACTCTCGAAGGTATTGAGATATTTTGATGAAACTTGGTGTGAGGATTCATTGGGTCAAGGGTATGGTCAAGTTCGTAGATGGGCTCTGTAGCCCTACATGTAGGGGTGGAGGAAGGGGTTTGAATTAAGGGGCAAAAAAAAATATTTTTTAAAAGCTATTGAGATAGTTGATTTAGAGGTAAGGAGACATGCTGAACCCGAATATGAAAGTTATTTTCTTGCCGGACAAGTAGTTAACCCGGAATCCGGCGAAAACCGGACACAAAATTTGTCGACCACGTTTTCGGCTTTAGCAGTCCTATCCCTGTATTCACAAACTAGTATAGCTCTGCGCGTGGATGCCAGCATTCATTTGTTTATTCTGTGTGACGTCGGAGTGTTAGTGTAATCGAAGGTCGAATGGGGCTGATATATAATGTTCAAGCGAGGATGTTGTTCAATGAGGATTCACTGGTAAAGTGCAGGTCAAGTTCGTAGACGGGTCCTTTAGTCCTATCTTTAGAGGCAGAGGATGGGTTTGGAATTTACGGTAAAAACATATATGTTTTATAAGCTAATAAGATATTCATTCAGGGGTAAGGAGGTCCGCTGAATCCATATGTGAACTTAGGTTTCTTGCTGGACAAAAGGTTCATCACGAATTCGGCTGAAACGGGAAATTTGGTTGAAGCTCAAAGTTGTTTCTGAAATCGATTAGAGATTCGGTATCGGGGTTAGAAGACATGCTGAATCCATTTTTGAACTTTATTTTAACAGTAAAAATATTCAAGGAATCTGACGAAGACTGAATGGCGAAGACATGACCCAACTGTTTGAATCATATGTTAGATTTCTGGGATCCCATCGAAACCTTTGGTGTTGTTTTTTCTGGGTCGTCATTGAGCCAAGATTGAGCTCCACCGACCTCGGCAACATACCACCAGCTGAGTAAGTGGTCTCATCGCTGTCCATTACGACCCGTTGTAAGACAAAACATGTTAAAACTCAGTCTTATTGACTGCTGAAAATTAGAGCTTATGCTATTTATGTTACATTATTTTTGGAAGCCCCGTTTTTAGAGAAAGTCTTATGACTCATAGGACCACGAAACATCTGAAAACCTGTGCTAAACGAAATTTTGATAATCGGAGTTACTTGTAATTTATGTAAGATCACAACCTTCTTGTTGGAAGTTTTCCAAAACATGAGGAAGTGTCAGATTCCGCAAGGATTTTGTTTCCGTTTTGTCGAAACCACGTGTGTTGGGTTTGAAAGTGTGCCGAAGCTGAGAAAGTAATACAACCAGGACTGCCGTGGCAGGGGTGGAATTCATCATCCAGGCATGCCTTCCCCGTAACCGCAATATTAGAAGTCGTCACTCCCACTAGCAGACTTCATTGTGGCTCGATCATGTCATGTCACTTGATTTTGAAACGCCTAGCCGTTAATAAGTATTTCATCACATAGATCGAGCCATCGTGTATGTGAATTTCATTAACTTAAGTCGAAGAACGACATTAATTAGGGTTTCTTGATCCAAACTGACTCCAATACGCCCCTCATAAAATCCTATGACGAATTGCTGCCAGATGCGCTAGAGAAACAATAACAATCACACGTGAGATCTCGGTGTAAGTTATCTGAAGGGGAATGAGCAATTAGGCCATTATTATCGGCATTAGCACGCGGAAAAGTGAACCAATAGTCAGAACTGAAGTCGGAAGCCAGAACTAACAAGTTGACAAAGCTTACAGAACAGAGTCGGGGTAGAGGCAAGAAGCAATATATTTTGTTTTAAACGTACTTAGGCCTAAGAGGAATTAAAGCTAGCCAAACAAACCTGGACATGCGCACACCAAGAAGTAATGTGTAATTGTTTACATTATGCTAGCGCATCTAGCGGCCAAAAAAGAACTAATATGGAAGAAATCTTTTGAAAGGCGGATAGTCCAACGGCCGTCTTACACAAAAAACTTAAAATACTACTACGTGGATAGAACATCTGTCTTTCCCCTTTTGCAGTGAATCCCGACTACGCAATTCCCGACACGAATGAGCGCCATCGCTGTCCCGGATATTTCTGTATTTTCCCGCAATATGCTTCTATGGAGTACAGACGGCACGCAAGCTATCAGGCAAACACCCGCTCGATATCTACAGAAGAAGATCGCTGACTTTTGCTCGGCACAATGGCTGAGAGACGGAAGTCAGCTGAATTTGTAAATGATAGTTTTGTTGTAAGTAGTTCCTTGAGGCCAATCAGAGGAATCCTGTTCAGGACCGAAGTTCAAAAGAACTTGCAGTCCATCGTGTTATCTTCACGGCCTTATTAAGGAAGAGGGAAGAAAAAGTTGAATGACCTCAGTGGCGATTTCGATTGCATGCTGACTTTTGCTTCCGCCTGTGGAAGTTTGACTTCATGTCCTCGTCAAGCCTTTTTGCCTATTGCACCCACGGCAGTAAAGCAGTCCAAGCTGGTCCACTTGGACGTTGGCTATCGACTTATACCTTCGACAAAAGGCGCGAAGCGCTGACGCTAACATTAATAGTAGGCAGCAAAAGAAGCTAAACGTAGTTGTAGCAAAGTAGGTAAACGAGTCGAAAAGATATAAGAAACGGCACTATATTTTAACGGAGCGCGGACAACGCGTATCTTCTTTGTCGTTGAGGTGCGATTATTCCGTTAGGTCACCCCCCAAAAGAAGCGTTTTTTCTCCATCTCGTTTTCCCCAGCCAATGTTTGCAGAAGATTGTCCCCGCACTGAAACCGTGACATTTTATTTTTCGCACTGTACGAACTACAAAGCATTTCATGGCATAAACTCACTTTAAACTGTTATTCTCGAGTCCGCGAGATCGGAAAGGCGTCACTGTGCATTGTACGTCATAGCAGACGACCAGGTTTCCCCGGCCGGGTCACGTTGCACAGAACGTCACACTAGGGGAACGTCGCAACGAAACAATAATGTATGAAAATAGACCTTGCCCGAAATATCACTTGGTGCGACGCATCTGCCATCTAGGTACTGAGAGCATTCTTATGATTAGTGTTTAAGATAGGTATTGTGAGCAATTTCATGTCCACTCTCCATCGCTACACGCTTGGTTTATTATGCAAGTCCCGCGATGGTATGGTCCCTTTTCGAGACATTCAGGGCGGGTCAGAAGATTTGCTCGACGAGAAGTGGAATGTTAGTACCGTTGTGCTGCAGTGCTCCCTTTTTTACCGCCGGCTGCATCTTCTTCGTCTGGGTGTGCCATACTAGGATCTGGAAAGGTAAGCGTTATTACAAGAGTGACGCATAATATCGGAACAGCAGGCTACTAGAGGAATATTAACCAAGTCCTATATTTACTCATTCCCAGGAATTGTGAGGCTCAGCTGTTCGATCATGAACTATTTATTCCTTATTATAGACCATTGTATTATGCAATGCCAACCTGTTAAATATCAGTAGGCCACTTTAGCCCCATCTTAGACTGTATCCAGGCAATATAGGAGGCGTTAGTTCCGGTGATATCAGGCCTGAACCAGAAGAATAAGCATCGGTTTCTTTAACAGTTCTGACTCGATCTTTTGAGGAGGCGTCACTTTCTAAGTTACGTTATATTTCCAGCGACCATGCGAGGAACAACGGGGGCTGCGAAATGCTGATAGATAGAGAAGGTAGAAAGGGGTTGAAAAAATAAGCATAACGCTTACACGCTATGCATCATTCGCGATGCCCTGTAAAAGCTTTCAGCGGATAGTGATCTGAGCAGGGGAATGGAAATGATTTGAGTAATGTGTGGGCTTCATAATGTTTTTAATCAAGACAGGCCTACCTTAAAAAGACGGTTATTGCACCCAGCGCTAATAACATAGTCCCCAAAAAGGTAGCCCGGCAATGGTTGGGGGACGAAAGGAGTACAGGTTAAATTTCGCCTAAGTTCTTGAAGTTTTTACTTTGCTCTTGATTTTTTTTTTATAGCAAGTACGTAGGCTAGTTTTAATTACGGAAGAAATACAAACTAACCCAAACGAAAGCTGTAAATAAGGGCATGCCTAGAGAAAGTGCACTCTAACAGATGAACCTTGACAGATTTTGTATTCCCACGGAAGATTTGTCTGACAACCTATGCACATGACCCACATTTTTTAGATATTATATAGACTATTTATGATGTCTCACGGTTAAGTGTAGACAGGCAAGAAGAATGAGCATTGGCTGTTTGGCGTGCTCTAGTTCTGCTAAAACCGTGTGTGGTAAAAGAATCATGGAAAAGGTTTTTGAAACGAGCATCAATACGAATCCCGTAATACGTTACAAGGAAAAAACGGATAGTTTTCTTTTAAATTTTCTTTTCCTGTATCACTGTTCCCTGGAAATCAGCCAACCCTCCGGCATTCAAGCATGACATAAACAGAAACCTGTTTGAAAGGTCGTCTTGTCTCCTATTTCGCAATTGCAACACACTAATCTCTTGTTCCCTTGAAGCAAACAAAAAGTCGCCCAGCATTCGACTGCCACGGCGACTTTCGCTACTAATTGCCCGCTCTTAAAATAAAAGCCAATAGAAAGCAAATTACTGGGAGACTTTCCTGTCCCCGGAACAGCAAGTCACTTCGGCAAAGTAAATAAAGGGAAGATAAAGGAACTATTTTATCTGGATTACTAAGAGAGGCAGAGATTTCGCAGGCTTTCTCTTGTGTACAAAATTTCGCTCTTGTTACTGGGCAAACAGTAGACTTGATTCTTACAAATAGGCTACAATCGATCGTGTTTAAGATAATATTGTAGATTCGGGATAAGATATGGATTTGCGAACCGAAGCGGTAAGCTGTGTGAGGCATCGCTAAGTCAGTCGCCTGGTAAACAATAAATACAAACCTAAGCAACTCTGAGCCGCAGAAAAGCCGGTTATGTAAACTGTTTCCCTGTATTCGATCTTAGTCAACTGGTCTCGGAAAAGGCTTCAAACAGCCAAATCCGTGGGATATTTGTTGGAACCACAGCCTAGTTTCAAAGTATTCAAATATTCTAAGATACTGTAAGTTGAACTAGAGTAAATATTCCGAAGAGGACATGTAGCAGTGGATAATTCTTTTCTGCTTCCAATAAAAAAAAAGCTCGTCGGATTCATTTTAAATTTGTTGAATATCTGCTGCACCCCTTGTAAAAGTAATTCCTTCTTGGCACAGAAACTTCAACTGGTTACTTTGGAATTTCTATGCCGCTAGAATCTCTCAAAACCTAGCAAATATAGGACCTCTCTACTTTCCAAGCTTCATTCAAATCGCTCCACTGGTTTGACCACTATGCGAACCACAAAATTTGCGGTACCCCCCCCCCCCCCCCAACTCCCCCCACTATGGCCGAATACGACTCGGACACAGAAAAGTCGCATCTCTGACATCTCCTCTTCCCGTCCATCAAGTTTGACTCAAAATCGGGGCATAGCATATCAGCAAATTTCCGGTTCCCGTTTCAGCCCCCCCCCCTATCTT
This sequence comes from Branchinecta sandiegonensis, assembly GCA_030848855.1. NCBI lineage: Eukaryota > Metazoa > Arthropoda > Branchiopoda > Anostraca > Branchinectidae > Branchinecta > Branchinecta sandiegonensis. Next base: position 14,859,140 of record JAUPMV010000003.1, on the reverse strand, counting down.
GACCTTGGCCGAATCCGGTCCGGACGCCAAATAACAAATCAAGGCCGCTCGGTACTGTCCAACTTGCATCCCATTCTGTCCATTTATTCGGACTTTGTGCATGTCAAAAAGTTTCCGGTCCCCCCCCCCCCCTCCAAATCCCCCAACCGTGGCCGCATGTGGTTCGGACAGACCACAAATTTATCGGACGGAATATTTATCGGACATACGTCTTACTTGTCTAGGACATCAATTCTTATCAGCCATGAATTTCACTCGAATCGGACGACCCGTTCGCAACTTACGGAAGTCAGTGATTTCCGGATTCCCCTTCCCTCAACTCCCCCAAAGATGGTGGGATCCATGAACATAAGTTTTCCTAGGGCATTGTGTCGGGTCCTTAAGCCACTAGTATGCCTGCAAAGTTTCCTCGTCTTATAACATCTGGAAGTTCTGGAACTATCCTAACTGGCGATCGCCAAAATTCCGGGAAACACAGATACCCTCCAACTCTCCCCACAGATTCCCCGTACGATCTGGTTCTGTCAATTACGTATCTAGGGCTAATGCTTGTTCTTCCCATCAAGTTCCATCCGAATCCCTCGACTCTACGCGTTCCACGAGATTTCCGGTGCCCCCCTCCAATCCCCCCCCCAAGTATAGCTCTTTCCACTTGCCAAGTTTCATTCAGTTCCAATCATCCGTTCAAAAGTTATGCGTGCCACTAGATTCCGGGTTCCCCGTTCCTCCACTCCCCCATGATGGTCGATCGGGGAAACGATTATTCTCAAGTCAGTCTGTTCGGGTCCGTGAAATGCCTTCCAAGTTTCATCATCCAGGCACATCAGGAAGCACCGAATTCACGGGATCACCAGAATCCCCCCCCCCCCTCCTCCACAGTAACCGAATCCGGTCCGGTTTTTACTTGTTCTTCCCACCAAGTTTCATCATCCGATCACTCCACTTTTAAGCGTTTCCCAAATCCTGCTCCCCCCAAAGTCACCGGATCCGTTTCGAATTCGAAGCGGGTCATCTGAGACACGGGGTCAAATACCAAGTTTCATTAAGATCCGATCACCCGATCAAAAAATGTACATAACTCAAGAATCCGGATTCTCCCTCCCTCAATTCCCCCCACGATGCTCGGACCGAGGAAGTGACTATTTCCAACTTAATCTTATGGGATCCCTTATATGCCTGCCAAGTTCCATCGTGCTAGCACATCTTGAAGTGCCCTAACTCGATAAAATTGGGCCGACCGACCAAAAGGCGATCGGTATTTGGCACTTGAGCGGAGCTGCAACTGCAAGTGCCAGAAAAACTGCACAAATCCGACAGAGCGCAGAGCACAAAAAGGCCGGACCTAAATAAGTTATAATTGGTGCTGGACTGTTTCGTGCAATGTGGCCTACGTTTCCCTGTTTTTACTACCCAATCTGGTCAGCCTTTAGGAATCTGCTCTTACCTTTGTGCAGTTTCCCGCTAGTGGTTCGATGTCTCCCTTTGAAATATTCAGGCCAAGAAGAAAACCGTCTTCCTCGTAACCGGGAACGAATGGCATAGTTGCATCAGGAAACTGAAAAGAAAGTCTTGCAGTTTTATGGCCTGTGTTGGGAAACTAGCTGGGAAGTTGATCCCCCAAATCCACGTAATGCCTCTGATTAAGATCAACCGAGGGGCGTGGTACACCACAATTTGCTCGTGAATTGAGGAAATAGGACATATATCTGGTTCATTAATAAGGGGGAAAATTGCGAAGGGTCGTTTACTTCACCGGACGTCTGTACAATAAAGTCAACTGCTTAAAATGTAGGCGTATGAATTCCCTGTAGCTCATTGTTGTTGCATTGAGAATGTTAAGCGCTAGTTTGGTTGGCCGAGCCAGAACCCTTGCTAAGAAGGGTAAACACCACCAAATAACATGATTAATATTGATTAATAAGGGATTTGTTTCCACTTCGTTGTCTCAAGAACAACATACTACTGCTTAGCGAAACTCGGGCCCCACAAATAGCACCGATAATTAATCAGTTGACGTCAAACTGCGACGATTCGATCTTCAGTTCAAGTAAGGAGGCTTGAACTGAGCTGAAATATCAAGGTCATCGCCTCGTTTTTGTTGCAATAGCGCTGCCGCATCGCTGCTGCATTATTTCTTTGCTTTTGCACAATATTCGTTTTTGGATTCAATTTCTTCTTGGTTGAAGCGGCAGAGCTGCAGCATCTTGCAGGGAAGCACATACTTGGTCGGTGAGCAAGTCCGTGATTCTCGAGAAGCGCTGCCGTCTTCCTCGAAAGCGCTGCAGTGCAAAAACGGATGTAGAAAGAATCATTCCGGAATCGGCCGAGAAGTGGACCTGCAGCATGCAACAAAAACGAGGCTCATGTAAATATCAGATGTGTCAGGGCATGTCATTTCGAAAGCGTTTTGAAATGACAATAAGAAAGCAAGTAAACTGTGGAAATTAACGTCACTAGTACTTTTAGGAACACGAATATATGTATGAATTTCATCCAGACGGCGCTGCGTACGTCAATCCTAGCTGGTTTGGCCATGTGTCTGTGCATAAACGTTATGCAAGTCAAATTCGTCTAGGACAGAAGGAAAGGTTTCCAGCGAAACGTCCAAATGACAATACGTCCCCGCGGCGAAACGTCACTATCCGAGTCCCCATGTAATGAATCAATAAACAAAATGTGACATAATTTTTTTTCCCATGCCATTTTTATCACCATAACGGCACTATGCTGATTTTTGCATTCTCCCTGTTTGACTATTTTTTAGAAAGATTAGACTCCCGCTTGTTTCCTCCGAGGAGCTTGTTGGTAAAAAAAAGAAAAGAAGAAAAAAATACATAAAATTAGCCTACTACAGATCAGTTACGAGCCGAGGTGAAGGGGTATTGCACTACACTATATATTTTCAAGGGAAAGGGTGCATATCTGAAGCAACTGGTCCCACTACGTCCGCCATTTTCTGCCTATAAAGAATGTTCTTACATCTTTAATGCAAACTCTGAAGTTATTTTTACCTTGGTCATGCGCCTGAAGACCAAGGCGAAATTACAAATCTTGGGGACGTTTCGCCACAGAAGCGTTTTGCCATGGCCGTTTTGCCACGGGGACGTTTTGCCATGGGGCGTTTTGCCACGGGGACGCTTCGTCATAGGGACGTTTCGCTGGAGAGATTTCGCCGGGGACTTTTTGCCATGGAGGACATTTCGTCGGTAGGCCTATTGATCTCACAAAATCTTCAATAATATCTGTTTTTGAAAACCAACGACATCCGCAACAACTCAATTGACCGCGTTGAATCGAGAGTCCCTTTAGATGACGATGGTGATAATTGGAGCATTCCCTTCCGTGCCAATCGTGACGCACTCCCTGACAAACAACGGGGAATGTCGAAAATACGCTTTTGGTAATTGCGTTCAAAGTTAGCTAGACAGCTTCCCACTCTACAGAAACTACCTCTTCACTTCACGCGTGGTCCTACCATGAGCATGAGGAAGCGAGCGACAGTAGAGACTGCCCAACCAAACTTTTGAAGTAATACCCAAACTACTTGAAAGCGTAATTTCATGCTTATTACCGGGAAAGTTTGTCGAGAGCCATGCACGATTACGGTGATTACCACGAAAGTACTCGAAGCTCAGGTTTCAAAAAACTTTCTTGCATTTAAAGCCTGATAATACACAAACTAGGTCTCGACATTTCATCAGTTATCTCTGGAGAGAAGGTGTAGGAAATGACCGGCTTTACGCGGTCTGTACAAGGCAATTATCGCTTTGGTATATGGTATATACCAAAGCGATTCAAAACTGCGAAACTATCAGAACGGCGCCATGACTTAGTCATGAAATTCGGAAGGAAGTGCTTGTGAACAGAAAAGCACAGGGGTATTCTGCCTGACTACGCAGTAAAGAATCGTGAACAAGCACGCACCAGAACCGCAAATAAATTAACACTACAGAACCCACCTAGTAACTCTTCTAATAGATTCCTTGAGTCATTTGTGCCATATTTTGTGAAGACACGTATAATGTATTGACAATTAATCTAGTATTACATATTTTATATTTTTTATGTTTCACATACCGTTTAATTTTGTTACAAAGTTATGAGGTCGTAAAAGTTTTTAAAATGAATTATATATATCAATTATATTTGGTTTAAGCTGACAGTCCTATGTTATCATATTGTGAAACAGACATTCAGGAATAAATACGATGATTGATTGATTAAATACTCTTGATGACTTATTGTCCGTGTGTAGAATCGCCGTGTACTTAGCGACGAGAGAGAACACCAGCGGAAACGTTGTTGATCGGTTCATATAGGAACTGAGTCGATTTGACGATTCGTTTGGGTGACGTTTCTCGTTCTACGCTAGGATCACTGGCGTGTAGAGTATTGCATTATATTTATAATTTCCAACAGGTGCGCAAGCGCTCGACGTGGAGTGAGAAAGTAAAATGTTCATCAAATCTTATACACAAACAGCGTTAGAACCAAGACATTTTACGTCACCAATGACCAAAAAATATTGAAATAACCTAATTTGAAATCATCCCAGTTTAAGCTTCTAATGTAAACAAACCGCATTCAGAAATCCAAAGAAGATCTTCAACTCTTGCAAGAACGGTCCGACACTTTAAACCTCTTTTCCATTAGCAAGGTAATAAAAAGTGTAATAAACCAAATCGCTGTATTGCCTGATACCCCCATTGTCACAACTTCATTAAGAACGGCATATCATCGATCATGTGACAAAACCGTCCAGTTACATCTCTACATACATATCCAAAAGAGTTGAACTTGAGACATGTCATAGACGAACTTAACTCACGGAAAACCTGGGCCCAGTTACCCATGAACGGGAGGGTGGGGGGGGGGGGGGGGGTCGGGATCCATCAAATTACATATCTAGACCTAAATATCCTCGACTATACCAACTTAGAATTTGATTCCAGTCGCGGGTCAAAAACTTTACTCATGGGCAAACTGGACCCACTTGCCGATCAACAGGGGGGGGGGGGGGGGGGGGAGGGAGTGGTTCAACTCCATGTTGATATTCTCAACTCGATGATCCAAGAGCACAAAGGAATTTCATCGCTATCTCCAGTTTTTGTCAAGTTAAAAACATAAAAAGATGGGCAATCTGGGCCCAATTGCCCCTGAGCCAAGTGGGGGTATGGTTTGAGGACCGCAAAAAGCAAAAAGAGAACCCAATTGTCACAAACCTACCAATTTTCAACTTGATATCTGTTGATTCCTGTCACAAGTAACGAACTTTACTCCTGGGCAATCTGGGCCCAGTTGCCCTTGAACGCGGTGGGTGGTGGAGGTGAAACTTTGAAGGGGATCTACAAGTACAAGGAACTTCATCGTCCTATGTCGAGTTCTGGCAAGTAATGTACATTATTCACTGGGCAATCTGGGCCCATTTGCCCCTGAACCGGGTGGGTGGGGGGTGAGACCCCCAAAAGGCACAACTAGACCCCAATACCCAAAAGTGTACCAAGTTTGAACTTGATTTTTGCACTGGTTCACGAGTTATGAGCTCCACAAAATACGGTGAAAACCGAAAACCGGAAGCCGAAAGCTGCTACAGCGCTCGCAATATTGTATTTTATTTTATTTAATCTATTAAAACGGCCAGCTTGGGCCATATTAGAACAACTAACAATAAATATTAATAACTAACAATGGGGGTGGCAAAAATATAAAAACAATAATCTACCCAACGTCAAATGCTGAATACAGCTCACGGTTCCATGCCATCCACATATGCCATGTGTGGATGTTCCATGCCATCCACGCAATAGTGGATTGTTCCAAGGAACACTCCAGTAAAAACGGTAGGCTATAAACTTTTCGCTACAATGCAGTACGAAAACCTTTAAATTATGCTTAGCAGCTCTAATGGTTAATGTTTCGTGGAAAAAAGCAGGATTTACCGTTACGAGTATTTTTTTTTTTTTTTTTTTAAATAAGTCTTCGTAACTGTTTGTCATGTGGAATTTTGTCTTCATCGCTCTAGGACTACGATGGTTACATTCCCTCCCCCCGTTTGGCCGTCAGCGAAGTCGAAACTTTTGGCGATCTAAAATAAATTCAGCGCACCGAATTATCCGAGCAACCGTCACACGAGAGTCATCAGAGGGGTTCAAACAGCGGCTTGACGACGACTGGCGCGCGCAACCATGGAGAACGGACTAGAGCCCCACTGTATAGTCACCGTCATCAACTACAAGCTATTCACTGGGATACTACATCTTTACTACTTGCAAGTTCAGTTTAAAGTAATAAAACCATCCTACTTAAGTTTCCACAATCTTGCGATTCAAGTACATACAAAAAAAGTAAAAAAATAAATATAGAAAAATACATATAAAAATATATAAAAGTAACTCCATTTCGAATGTGGTAAATTCAATAAATCACTAGCCAAATATCCCATCAATGCAGTGCCGCACAAGCAGTGAGTTTTTTTTCTTCGCCATTCTGAGAAAGGTCCAGTGGGATTTCCAACGATTATACTTATGAGAAGGACATTTACCTTCAAGGACAATTCCCAATTTACTATTTGTTTTAAGGCCCTAGCCAGCCCACTGATCGAATATGGTCGCGCAACAAGGCCCTTCCATAATAAGAACGTCATCGCCATAGAGGAAGAAGGGCAACAAAAACAGTTCCGGCGGTTCGCCACCTGCCTTACGACAACCGGCTTGAAAACTTGCCGTTACACAGATTTCTCCGAGGTGACCTAATCGAAACTTCTAAGATATGCCAAAATAACTTCTCTCGAACAAGTATGTTGTGTATATCTTCCTTTGTCCCAAGGTATAGTTATCCACAGGTGTAGTTATCATGACAATGAGTTTTGTAGAGGTTGATACGATATCGTATCAGCCTACCGAGAGGATGATACAAAGCCGTATCAACCTCCACAGAAGTTCAACGAGCACTTTTCCTCAACTACTGAAAAGTAGAACCTGACCTCCAAAAAACTAATAAAAGACATTACTTTCAGAAAGAAAAACAAAAAAAAAATACTAAAAATAATCCAGAAAAAAATCTGAAAAACAATAGAGAAAAAATGGACTTACCTGTACAAAATATTCGACGCTTACTGCGAATCCGGCCATGTCGACCGGAAATTTTCTACGGGCAATCCATCCGTCATAAAAACCAGTAACTGTCCCGTTCTGTACTACGGGAGAGCTTAGGCCATACGCTGTAAGCATTCCCACAGGAAACATGCTAATCTTTTTCGTGTATCGTATCTGCAAAACAAAACTGGCTGTAATGGCAATGCTCTAGGGTTGCATCATTTGGGGCCCCCGCCTAAAACATGATGGAAACCAAGCAAGTTCATAAACACAAGACAAGAAAAGTGGTCTCTGCCAAACATAGATACTCTGACAGATACTTTATTCCTCTTTTCACGAAGTTTGTTACTTAGTTTTCTTTGTTTTGGTTTCAGGAAGTGTGTTGACTATGTAGTTAGTAGAGCCAAGAGCGACCTATGGCGTTTATAATCCAGGGCTTAACTATTTGTGTGGACGTGACGATGAGGTTTCCCTGCCGCATTTTGGGCATTCCTATAGTACAGCCCCCCAAAAAAATTATTCCTTGAGCCCAAGCTGAATGCGAATCAGTGCAAAACGGATACGACAGCTGAATTTTATTAGAGCTATATTTCGACCTTTCTTGGCAAGGGCCCTCTTCAGGCTCAAGCCGCTCGAGCTGGAAAATGAACTTGTGGATAAACAAACTAAAGATTCTAGCTTAGCCTTTAGTATCTGATTTGGTGAATTCCATTGTGAGAGTTGCTTGGGGTTAAAAAGGTTGCTGTATAGCTCTAATAAAATTCAGCTGACGTATCCGTTTTGCACTCTCAAGTATTAAACCACATCTTCCGCATGGAGCTGACAAATGGGTCAAAAATCTTGGGGAATTTCAATCCCCGACCATTGACCATGATCGTCTGTCCAAACCATAACATAAGTAAAAAACATCGTCTGGAATAAAAAAAATATGAATGAATGTGTTTTAATACCCATCATTAGCAGCACATTGGCTGCGGATCGACAGAGGGTTTAGAAACAAGACCAAAGGTTTCGATGGGATCCCAAAATTTTCATATCTGATCCAGACAATTGGGTCTTGTAGATATCCGGTCTTCGCCAGACTTCTTGAAAATTTTAACCGTTGAAATTTAGAAACAGATTAATATCAATGGCTAAACATCTGAGAAAAACAAGTTCAGTTATGGATTCAGCGTGTGTGGTTACTCCTTTGCACCGTATATACTTTGGAGAAATTGATCCAAATTTCCAGCTGCCTTACTTCTGACAAATTTTCCGGTTTCTGCCGGATTCTTGGCGAGCTAATTTTCCGTTAAAAAAAAGCTCAAAAACGAATTCAGCATATCTCCTTACCCCTATATCGAACCTCTAACCAAATTCAGATAAACTTTCTTTTAACGAATTGTCAGATTTTGGCCGGATTCCGGGCGAACTATTTGTCCGGCGTGAAATAATTTACATATACGGATTCAGCATGCTTCCTTACCACTACATCGGTTCTTTGATCAACTTCAGATAAAACTTTTATAACATTTTTTCCGGTTTCAGCCGGATTCTGGGCGATTCAGGATTCAGCATGTCTTCTTACCCCTGAATCGAACATATACTCAAGTACAAATAAAACTTTTACTTTAAACAAATTTTCCGGTTTGGACCGGATTCCGGGCGAACTACATGTCCGGCGAAAAAGATAGCTTCACATACGTGTTCACCGTGTCTCCTTACGCATCAATTTCACCTCTAATCTACTTCAGACTGAACTTTTATTTTCCACAAATGTTCCGGTTTTTGCCGGATTCCGGGTGAACTACTTGTCCGGCGAGAAAATAATTTTCATATTCGGATTCAGCATGTCTCCTTATCCCTCAATCGACTGTCTCATTAGCTTTTAAAATATTTTTTTTCGTCCCTCGAAACGAAACACCTTCTCCACCTCTGAAGATAGGGCTACAGAGCCCATCTTCGAACTTGACCTCTACTTTGACCCAAAGAGTCCTTATGCCAAATTTGAAGAAAATGTCTCAACCCCTTCGAGAGTTATCGTGCTAACAAACGGACAGACGGACAACTTTTACGAAGTCATAGGTATCCCTCCACTTACGTTTCGGGATTCCAAAAAGGTATTTGAGAGGACGCTTGGGTTTAGTAACACGACCAAAGGTACCGATGGTATCCCAAAAACCTAATATGTGATCCAGACAACTGCGTCTTTGGGTCTAGATCTTCGGTCTTTGACATTCTTCTTCAACATTTTTACTATTAAAATTTGGAAACAGATTAAGGCCAATGGTACTCATCTAAGAAGAACAAGTTCAGACATGGCTTCAGCATATGTATTTACCCTATAGCCTACGTCGTATCTACTTCAACGAAATTGATCGAAACTTCCTTCGTTACTTTTGCCAAATTTCCGCTTTCGGCTGGGTTCCGGACAAACTACTTGTAAGGCAAAAAGTAAAACTCAAAAACGAATTCAGCAAGTCTCCTTACCCCTACATCGAACCTCTAACCAACTTCAGATAAAACTTTAGCTTTTAAAAAAAAATTCGGTTACAATCGGATTCCCGACGAATTATATTTCCGGGTAAAAAATGATTGTCACATACAGACTCAGCGTTTCTTCTTACCCCTAAATCTGTCATCTAATCAACTTCAAATAAAACTTTTGCTTTTGACAAATTTTTCGGTTCTGGCCGGGCGAAATAGTTGCCCGGGTAGAAAACGCTTTTCACATAAGGGTTCGTCATGTCTTCTTACCCCTAAATCGAACATTTAATCAACTTCAAATTAAACTTTTACTTTTAACCAACTTTCCGGTTTTTGCCGGATTCCAGACGAACTACTTGTCCGGCGAGAAAATGGTTTTCACCATCGTGTTAAGCATGTCTTCTTACTCCATACTCGACCATCACATTAGCTGTTTACAAATATTTTGTTTGCCCCTTAATTTTAACCCCCTCCCCTACCCCTAAATGAAGGGCTACAAAGCCCATCTACGAACTCGACCTTACCCTTGACTCAAAGAATCCTCACACCAAGTTTCATCAAAATATCTCATTTCCTTCGAGAGTTGTCGTGCTAACAGACGGACAGATGGACAACTTTTGCGATCTCATAGGTATCCCTCCACTCACGTTTTGGGATCCCCCCCAAAAAAATTAAAGAAGAACAACCACACTTGCCTAACAAACAAATAAGAGGAAGAGAAATCCTGCATTAGAAATTCCAGATCTTGGATATTTATAATTATGAAGCCATGCAGTAGAATCTTCTTTTAAGTTCCTGATCGGACTGAAACTGTATTGTAGTTTTTCACAAAAATAGATTAAATGCTCAACTATAAGAAATTTGTTGGCAAAGCTGTAGTAAAGTCGTATGATTTTTCTTCTTGAAAGGCTAGGCTAATAGTATTGTCGAAGGGTTATCCACTCCCAGGCACCTGCTGTACACCACAAGTACGTTAGGTTTGAACAATCTTCTTAAACCCAATTAACTTTGTGCGTATACACGCGACCGAAGTCACCATCCCTCCTAGGTCCATAGATAAAAAAATGACATCACTGGTTTGAAGTTATTATTGCAGTTTTTGCGAATTTGCTGTGATTCTTTAGAACTGAGTGTTGAATATGTTTGATATAGATTCAAGTCAATGACAGTTTTTAGTAAGTTAGCATTATAGTATGTTTATTTGTTGCTGAGAGTCTTACACTGATCTATTACACCGATCCATATATACCATTGTGACTGATACCTTGGTAACTGATACGATGGTAACTCATACCATCGTAACTGATACTATGGTTGCCAAAATTGACTTTTCGAAGTCATCCCAAAATGACAAGTTCAGACCTGGATTTAGCAAGCATGTATACATTCTTCATGTTTACATTGTTTACTCCAATATCTCATCTCTAATCGACTTCAGAAAGGTCTTTTAGAAAGTTTTTTTTTCCACCAAATTCCTCGTATTTCAGCAGCAATCCCGGCGAGAGCAAAAGAGCTAGTGACATTGAGATCTGACCCTTCGATCCAAATTTCCGGGTTTTGGCAAATTTTTCAAGCTTATCCGTCAAGGAGATAAAGTTCAAAATTCGATTCAGCATGTCTCCTTACCCCAATACCGAATCTCTAATCGACTTCAGAAACGACCTGAGCTTCAACCAAATTTCCAGTTCGGGACGAATTCCGGGTGAATCATTTGTCAGGCAAGAAAAGTAAGTTCAGATATAGATATAGATTCATCGGGCTTCCTTGCCGCTTAAACGACTCTCTCAGTAGCCTATAAAATATATTTTTACTCTTAACTCGAAACCCTGCCTAGGGCTAAAGAACCCATCTACGAACTTGGCCTGAACTTTGCCAGTGAATCGTCATACGAAGCTATGAGCAACATATCTCATTTCTCATCCCCCCGACACGACAGACAAGAGCAAAGCAACTACGACTTGATAAAACATAAGTTCTTGATAAGATCATAAGACTCTGACATTTGTTCTTGATAAGATCATAAGACTCTGCGACAGACTGCCTGGCTTCCTAGTGCCTACCGCCATGTAAACCAAAGGCGCTAGGTGTAAGATATGACGTCATCGACGCAGAGCTTTCGCTTGCATGGATAAAGGGGAAGGGTAGAGACTCGAAAACTGGTCAACAGATTTTGTTAAATTGTTACCAGATACTTGTTGGATGCATTCTGACTTTTCGACCCAGCAAATGCTGGTTGCGACTTTGGAGATAACTAAACTGATCGCATGCACTTTTTGTTTCATTAGTATGTTCGAAAGTTGCAACAGCATGTCTCCTCACTCTATATCTGCTATGTTATAACTTCATCCTAACTTTCCGGATTCAGCGCGAAATACTTGTCCAGCGTGAAAATAATTTTCATATTCGGATTCAGTATGTGCTCCTACCCCTGAATCAAACATCTAATCAACTTCAGATACACTTTTATTTTTTCAAAAATATCCGGTTTTTGCCGGATTTCAAGTCAACTACCTGTCCGGCGAAAAAATGGATTCAGCATGTCTCCTTGCCTCTAAATTTACTTCCTTAATCTGAAACCCCTCTCCCATCCCTAAATATAGCGCTACAGACCTGTACTTTGACACGAAGGGTCATCGAATCGTGGCAAATTTGAACAAAATATCTCAACCCCCTCGAAGGTTATCGTGCTAACAGACGGACGGACGGACAGATGGACAACTTTTGCGATGTCATCTGCATGTCGAAATCGTGTGTATTTTGTATAGTATTTATGTGTCATTGAATGGACCAGATGGTTTAGGCACAGTTCTGTTTTATACATTATTTTGTACTCCTCAGTTCTGAGGGAAATAAATGAATAAATAAAATAAATAAATAGGTTACCCTCACTTACGTTTTGGGTCCACGCAGGCATTCGTTGTAAATCGAGATTTAACCTACTAAAGCTCGCTTGAAATTTTCTATAAAAAAAATGAGACATTTGCAGCAACCTTTCCGAAAACTGGGACTCTGACTTCTATGTTTTCTGTCCTTGTTAGGGAACTCATTGAAACTTTGGAAATCTTCCGCCTCATTTCAAAACGTCACTTTTTGTGAGCAAGAGAAGCCAAGCGAAGAGAGAAGAAAGCAGGGTAGGAGCAATGAGATTTGGAAGCCGTTACGCTTAAATAAAAGAGAGAGTGCTGTCATCTTTTTCCTTCGGTGTTTTATGTCCGACAGTTGCGAAGGGAGCACGGAGTAATATGTAATATATAGATGCCCGAAGCTTTCTGATTTAAGGAAAATTTATCTCGATGGTGTAAGTTTGTTACTTCCCGAAATTTTGAGTAATACTAACCCTACCGTTATTACTCGAGTGGGTGTGTATATAGACAAATGTTTAGAATTAAGAAGGAGTCTGATCGTTTAAGTAATATTTTTGTTTTTGTTTTTTTGTGTATATGGCCCTTGGGCTTTTGAAATACACTGATGTTCCAGCACTAGATGAAAGAGCGAGGAATCTATATAGGAATTCTTTTTTGACCAGGCGGTCTGGGGCAGCCCTGACCCGCATAAGCGTCGTGGTCACGTTGGAATACTCTTGATGACTAAAGTGATGACTCTTGATGACCCGCGTGCTCTTATTGGCGGAAAACTGCCAAAATGGACGCTTACAGCACGTTACGATCGCTTCCGATTGCCGGTGGAGATCCACTTAACTCTTCGCGCCGATACAGAATCGCCGTTTGCCTAGAGAAGAGCCAGAAACGTCACCACTACAAACATTATTGACTGGTTTACTTAGGATTTGAATTAACTTTGAGGGTGTGTTTTGGTGACGTTTCCTATTCTTCCCTAGGGTCACCGGCGTGATTCGTGTTTAGTCGTTTATAGTATTCGATTAACGTTTAGTGGCCAATCGTCAGAAACCGACATTTTCACGCCACCCATTTGAATGCCAAACTGCCCCATTTCAACGCCAAGTGCACGGTAGGAACAGTGGGAGAAGATCGGAGAAAAAGGGACATGATATACAGTTTACAAAGAGGTAAGGTAAAAACAAAATGCAAACAGTTAAACAAGAGACAGCTGGGACGGAAGAACGGGACGAGGCTAAGCATAGGCAAAACACAAGTGGAATGACGCGTATTTTATGTCTCCAAAGTACAGGCTCGTTGCAAGTGAGGGGTAGTACGAACAGGAAAACGTAGGCCACATTACACTAAACAGTCCAGCACCAGTTATCACTTATTTAGGTCCGGCCTTTCGTGCTCCGCGCTCTGTCGGATTTGTGCTATTTTCATGGCGCAGATCCGCTCAAGTGCCAAATACCCTTTTCGGTGGGTCGGTCGCGCGGCCCAACCTTGTAGAGTCAGGGCACTTCCAGATGTGCTAGCTCGGTGAAACTTGGCAGGCACATCAGGGACCCGGCCAAACTAACTTAGACATAGTCACTCCCCCGATCTGACCATAATGAGGGGAGTGGAGGGAGGACAATCAGGAATCTTGAGGTGTGTCTAACTTTCGAACGGGTCATCGGATCTTAATAACACTTGATATTTGGAAAGGCTCGAATCTCAGAAGTCCCACTTTAAATCCGAACCGGATTCGATGACCGTGTGGGGAATTTGGGGGGTAGGCGGAGATCTTGTGACACACTTAGAGTGGAGGGATCGGGATGGAACTGGTGGGAAGAACAAGCACAAGACCTAGCATCATTGACAGACCCGGATCGGATCCCGGCACTGTGGGGGGAGTTGGATTGGAGGAGGCTTCCGGCTGATCCCAAGTTAAGGTACTTCCAGATGTGCTAGGACGACGAAACTTTGCAGCCGAATCAGGGACCCAACCACATCGACACGGAGAAGGTCACTGCCCCAATCATCGTGGGGGAGTGGAGAGAGGGGGAATCCGGAATCTTGTGACACGCGTAACTTTCGAACGGCTGATATCGGCTCCGAATGAAACTTTATAACTGACAAGAGCACGTGTCTTTCATGTTCCGTTTCAAATCCGGATCCTACCGAGTGCAATATAGAGCCAGGATTCTCCGACAGTAATGGTGGCTTTCCTCAACGAGAAGCGTTGCCCTTCCGTCAAAAAAGGAGAAGAGAAAATGTTGTCTCTCTTTACTTTCCTACAGTCACTGTCAGTGCCCAGACAGTCTGGAACAGCACTGTCAGAAGGGTGGAGCCATTTAACACAATGATGCACAATTTCAGTCGACCACACCTTGAATACTTCAGGGGCATCGGCGGGGTTCTCGGCGGAATAAATACTCGATTTTCATCGTTAGATTTAGTCCATGTAACGGTCATGAATAACTTCTTAGCGACCATCTCCATTTCCAAGGGAATACCTCCCCCCTCTGTTTATCGACGAACCAATCTACACGGACTATTCAAAGGCCTAATTAGTGCGTCGAGTATAGCACGACCAAAAATCCCTGACCTCAGCTAATGTTACAGAATATTTCCGTTTGGGCCTTTTTCCGCGAAGCACAACGCTGAAAATTGTCGGTGGTGTTATCTTTCTGAGAAAATACAGCACTGAAAAGGTTGCAACGGAAATATTCTGCAACATGTGCATATAAAATCTAAAGTTATGCCTGCAAAATCTAACCCCCTTGAGGTAAATTTTCAACAGTGGTAAGAAGGTACCAAGAAGGTAAACGCTAACCATACGGGTGGAAAAAACACCAAAGGTTTCGATGGGATCCTAAAAATTTAATCTTTGATCCAGACAATTGCGTTTTGTAGATATCCGGTCTTCGCCACACTCATTGAACATTTTTACTATTAAAAATTAAAAATGGATTACGGCCAGTAGCTAATCATCTGAGAAAACCAAGTTCAGAGACGGATTCAGTATGTGTGTTTACACCTGTACGTCATATTTACTTTGACGAAATGAAGGGAAACTTCCTGCCTTACTTCTGCCAAATTTCCGGTTTCGGCCGGATTCCGGTTGAACTAATTATCCAGCATATCTCCTTATCCCTACATCGAACCTCAAATCAATTTCAGATAAGCTTCAACTTTTAACATATTTTCAGGTTTCGGCCGGATTCCGGGCGAACTAATTGTCCGGCGATTAAATAATTTTCATATACAGATTCAGCGTGCCTCTTTGCCACTACAACGAACCTCTTATCAACTTCAGATAAAACTTTTACTTGTAACAAATCTTCCGGTTTCAGCCGGACGTGATTTAACACATTTTCCGGTTTTGGCCGGATTCCAGGCGAAATCATTGTCCGGCGAGAAAATAAGTTTCAGATACGGATTCAGCATGTATTCTGTCCCCTAGATCGATTCCTCCTCACCTCACACCAAGTTTCAACAAAATATCTTAATCTTTTCGAGAGTTATCGTGCTAACAGACAGGAAATAATTCAAGTCGTAAACGATCGTTTTTTTTTTCAATTGTATCATGGGACATTTTTACGATCGTAAACAGTTGTAAACAACTGGAAACGATCGTAAACAACTGTTTTTTTTTACGATTGTAAACAGTTGTTCACGATTGTGAACATTGTTTCCAATCGTTTGCGATTGTAAACAGTTGTCAGCGATGGTATTTTTCCGATCAAAACCAGTTGTTTCCAATCGTATTTTTACGATCGGAAACAGTTGTTTACGATCGAAACCGATTGTTTCCAATCGTTATTTTACGATTGAAACAACTGTTTCCAACTGTATTTTTACGATCGAAAACAGTTGTTTAATATCGTGGTTTTAAGACTGAAACCTATTGTTTCCAATAGTTATTTTACGACTGAAAACAACTGTTTCCAATTGTATTTTTACGATCGAAAACAATTGTTTCGGATCGTACTTTTACGATCGAATTTCCAACTGCAGATTCTTTTCAACACACCCTCCACCCCACCACTATGCCCTAAAGCCCCTAAACTGTAGATTGTCGATAACTGGAAAGGTCTTCTACTTCTTTCCAACTCAAGTAATGCTTAATTTTCTGTGATTCAGTTCAGCCAACAATATGACGGACCGATATTCACTTTGCGTTATATAGAGGCAAATATTTGTTCTTCAAAATTATCGATTAAACGGCAGCACTCTAAAATAAGAGCTACGATCTCATATGGCACTTGTTACGAGTAGGTGGTACAAGAAAGTAGAAGAGAACTTCACAAAACACCCCGCCATCCAAATATGCGGTTCGGACCTAGAATTAGGATATCTAGTTCTACTCAAGTCTGAAAATTTCCGACATCACCTCCAAGCCATTGCCGACCTTCCAAGTTTCAACCCAAGAAATCGACTCGATATGTCCCTAGACGTGCCCATGATTTCCGGTACCCCTTCCAACTCCCCATACACCGCGCCCGAATCTGGTCCGGACTCCTAACTGGACCATCTGAAGCATTTTCTCTTACCTATCTTTCACTCGAATCTGAGCATTTTTGGGGAACTTCCGGTAAACCTCCTCCCCCCCCCCCCACCGCGGTTGGATCCGGTTTGAACCTTAAAATATGTTATATAGGGTTATATAGGGCATATGATCTCTGTACCTTCCAAGTTTCATTCAAATCACTCCACTTGTTTGACCCTTATGCGAGCCACAAAATTTCCGGGACTCCCCTTCCCACTCCGCCCACCATGGCTGAATACGACTCGGAAACATATATGTCGCATCTCTGACTTATCCTCTTCCGTCCGTCAAGTTTGACTGGAATCGGAGCAGAGCCTATCTGCAAATATTTGAGTCCTGCTCCCCCTTCCCCTCACTTTGGCCGTCTACTGTCCGGACGCCAAATAGCAAATCAAGGTCGCATAAACTCGGCACTGTCCAATTTCCATCCTATTTTGTCCATCCGTTTGGTTTTTGGACTTGTCAAAAACTTTTCGCAACCCCTATGATGGTCGGATCGGGGAAACAACTATTCTCAAGTCAATCTGTTCGGGTCCCTGATACGTCTTCCAAGTTTTACCGTTCTAGAACATCAGGAATTTCCGACTTGCGGGATCGCCAGAATTAAGCCCCCCCCCCCTCACCCACACTGTCCAAATCTGGTCCGGTTATGTCAACGACATATCTAGGATCGGGCTTGTTCTTCCCATCAAGTTTTGTCCCGATCCCTCCACTCTGTGCGTTTCCCAAGATTTCCGGTTCCCCCCTCCGGCTCCCGGCAAAGTCACCGGATCCGATCCAATTTGAACTGGGTCGTCTGAGACTCGGCGTCTTTCCAAATATCAAGTTTCATTAAGATCCGATCACCCGTTGGAAAGTTATAAATACTTCAAGATTCCGGATTCTCCCTTCATTCACTCCACCCAGGACCTGACATGGAACATTTAAGACGATAGCTCATTCCACTTACCCAATCACCCGTTAAAAAACTGTCCGTGCCAATAGATTGCGGATTCCCAATCCATCCACTCCTCTCACGATTGTCGGATCGAGGAAACGACTATTCTCAAGTCAATCTATTCGGTTCCCTGACACGCCTACCAAGTTTCATCGTCCTAGCACATCAGGAAGTACCGAACTCGCGCGCTTACTAGATATCCAGACCCCCCCCCCCCCCCCCCCAACTCCCCCACAGTGCCCGAATCCCGTCCTATTATGTGAATGACGTATCTAGAACTTGTGGTTGTTCTTCCCACCAAGTTTCGTCCCGATCCCTCCACTCTAAGCGTTTTCAAAGATTATATTTGACGGTGCAAAACGGATAAGTCAGCTAATAATAAGTTAAAGCTGATAAGTTAGCTGACTTATCCGTTTTGCACCGTCAAATATGATTCGCAGTCAGCTTGGGCCGTAGGAACGTTTTCAAAGATTTCCGGTTCCCCCTCCAGCTCTCTCCCAATGTCACCGGACCCGGTCCGAATTAAGAATGGGACGTCTGAGGCACGAGATCCTCCTAAATATCAAGTTTCATTTAAATCCGATCACCCGTACAATAGCTGAGCTTGCCACTAGATTCCGGATTCGCCATCCCTATACTCCCCCCCGATGGTCGGATCAGAGAAACGACATTCTCAAGTGAATCTGTTTGGGGACCCGACAAGCCTGTCAAGTTTTATCATCCTAGCACATAAGAAAGCACCGAACTCGTGAGATCACTAGAAACTCGGATAACCCCCCTAACTCCCCACAGTGATCCCCGTTCGCAAGTTAAAAATGCCTCACTTTCCAGATTCCCCCTCCCTCAACCCCCCCAGATGGTCGGATCGGGGAAACGACTATTCTCAAGTCAACCTGTTCGGTTCCCTTACACGCCTGCCAAGTTTCATTGACCTAGCACATCAGGAAGTACCGAACTCGCGGGACAATGAACGGATCCGGTTCGGTTATGTCAGTCACGTATCTAGGACTTCTGTTTGTTCTTTCCACCAAGTTTCATCCCGATCTCTCCACTCTAAGCGTTTCCCAAGATTTCCGGTTTCCCCCTCCAACTCCCCCCAAGGTCACCGGATCCGGTCTGGATTTAAAATGGGAGATGTGAGACACGAGGTCATTCCATATATGAAGTTTCGTTAAGATCCGACCACCAGCTCGTAAGTTAAAAATACCTCATTTTTCCTAATTTTCCCTGATTCCGTATCCCTCCCCCCCCCCCCAGATGGTCGGATCGGGGAAGTGACTATTTCTAATTTAATCTGTTCCGGTCCCTGATATGCCTGCCAACTTGCATCGTCCTAGCTTATCTGGAAGTGCACGAACTAGCAAAACCGGGACAGACAGACCGACCGACAGACCGACGGACGGACAGAAATTGCGATCGCTATATGGCACTTGGCCGACGGGCAAGGGCCATAAGAATTACCAGAAGACGCTTTAGCAGTATAGAGGGGGCATCGACTACGAAAGCTGCTTTCGAATTATTTTGCGCTTCAAAGAAAAGTTAAAATAGTAAAAACACGAATGACAGCTCTCAACTTCAAGCATTCCACGTCTTTTAAACTTTTCAAAAAAAATCAATCGTAAACAGTTGTAAAATTACGATTGGAAACAGTAAACAATCGTTTATGATTGGGATTTCAGATTCGCCGTTTCACTTAACTATTCTGATCGTTTATAACTCAACAAAATTCAACTTCTCTACTACCTTTGTTAGAAATCAGGTTTTGTTTCAGGACTTGAAAACCGAACCAACTGTTTCCGATCGAAAACAACTGAGAACAATCGTAAACAGTTGTTTCCGATCGTTTACAATTGGGATTTCAGATTCGCCGTTTCTGTTGTTTTTGTTGTTTCAGCTGTTTTGATCTTTACAACTCAAAAAATTCAACTTCCTACTATCGCTGCTTAAAAATCAGGTCAATTTTCAGGACTTGAAAACCGAACAAACTGTTTCCGATCGAAAACAACTGAAAACGATCGTAAACAGTTGTTTAATTGCACTTAAAAAAAGATTCTTAAACAGTTGTAAAATTACAATTGGGATTTCAGATTCGCCATTTCATTTAAACTGTTTTGATCCTTCACAATAAAAAAAATTAATCAACTTCCGTCCAACTACCGTTGATAAAAATCAGGTCTTGTTTCAGGAACTGTAAATCGCACCAACTGTTTCCGATCGAAAACAACTGAAAACGATCGTAAACAGTTGTTAAATTAACATTTCTCCTAACAGTAACCTAAACAGTTGTTTCCAATCGTTTGCGATTGGGATTCAGATTCACCGATTCAGTTAAACTATTTTGGTCGTTTACAACTAAAAACATTCACTTGCCCTACTACCGTTGTTAAAAATCAGGTCTTGTTTCAGGACTTCAAAACCGAACCAACTGTTTCCGATCGAAAACAACTGAAAACGATCGTAAACAGTTGTTAAATGACACATGAAAAAAACGATCGTAAACAGTTGTAAAATTACGATTGGAAACAGTTGTTTCCAATCGTTTACGATTGTGATTTCAGATTTACCGTTTCACTTGAACTATTTTCATTCTGTAAAACTAAAAAAAAAATAAACTTCCCTATTACCGTCGTTAAAAATCACGTCTGTATTTCATGATTTGAAAACAAAACCAAGTGTTTCCGATCGAAAACAACTGAAAACGATTGGAAAAAATTGAAAACGATCGTTTTGAATCGGTACAAAAAAACGATCGTAAACAGTTGTTAAATGACACATGAAAAAAACGATCGTAAACAGTTGTAAAATTACGATCGGAAAAAACTGTTTCCAATCGTTTACGATTGGGATTTCAGATTCACCGTTTCACTTGAACTATTTTTATTGTGTAAAACTAAAAAAAATAAACTTCACTATTACCGTTGTTAAAAATCAGGTCTGTATTTCATGATTCGAAAACAAAACCAAGTATTTCCGATCGAAAACAATTGAAAACGATTGGAAACAACTGAAAACGATTGGAAACAATTGGAAACGATTGTTTTGAGTCGGTATGAAAAAAAACGATCGTAAAATTAGGACTGGAAACAATTGAAAACGATTGGAAACAACTGCAAACGATCGTTTTGAGTCGGTGCGAAAAAAACGATCGTAAAATTACGATCGGAAACAACTGTTTCCAATCGTAACAACTGTTTACGACTTAATTATTTCCTACGGGGGACAGACGGAAGAGCGGACAACTTTACGAATGTTGTACGCTGGGGTTTAGCTTAGGTTAAGTATAGATTCAACTTCCACTCTTTAGTTTCACGGGGGCTTAGTTATTCTGGGAATATCCGGTGGGTTTAGCTTTGGTTTGTTCGGGAAGTGATTTAACTAGTTTCAAGGCAGTTCTGTGGGAAGTTTCTGTGAAGGAGGTCGTAGTGAGATATATAAGTTGAGTATATATGTGTTTATATTTTAGTTTAGTAAAGTAAATAAATAGTGTAGTAGCTGAGTTCTCGATTTCGTTCAGGCGTAGGATTTAGAATCTGTGCATACAGTCATGGTATGCGATAATGGTGCACATGGTATGTAACACGAAGTCGGGATTACGAAGTATCCTGTCACTTACGTTTTGGGATCCGGAATATGAAACAAACTTTCGGATGCAAACTCACATCTCAAGACATTTCTGGGCAGGAGTTCCACCCTCCTACCCTTCCCCCCCCCCCCCCCCCCCATAGTGACGCCCCTGGTGGCTGGGGGGCAAAGCACCCTACGCTTCCTTTCAGTGCTTTACCGTAGATTTCTCTAGGTACCCAAGGATTCAAGCCCTCTTCCAACGATTAACAACTCAAACCCAACGACTTAATCACTCTCTATTGGTGACATAAAAAGTATTAAAATAAAGTATATCTTATTCTGAACTGTTGGCATCGCGTTACCTGACTCACCTCTTCGAAAAGCTCCAAGTCGTAACTGTTGTCGTCGTCGGCAAAATAAAACACTCCGTTCCGTGCGGCATGCTTCCTTATCCAATCAAGAGCCGCATTGCGGTTTGAAACACCTCGTGGCTTAGAACGAGCTGTTGCATACTTATCTGGCATCGGAGCTGAAAATAATGATAGAACATGATTCTACTAGTCATTATCGCGGTTTACTACGAATTAATTGCAAAGAAAAACAAGATAACCGGGTCACTCGATACCATAGTTCGATGGGTCGGCTGAAAACCAAACCGGATAAATTACGAAAGATGAAACAAAACAAAAAAAGTACGAAATGCAAAGAGTTCCTAATTTGTTCGATGGTTGTCCGAGTCCGACACGCAAACCCTTGGGTAACCTGAAACTCGGTACATGAAAAGAGGCGCCATTATGTTTAAGAGTAGTTCGCTCTATTTTGACAAAAATAAATCTGGCTAGATTTCCTTCGAAAGAATTTTGATTTCCACCAAAGAAAGAAAGGATGGAACGGTAGAACTTGTTCTAGATGTTCTCTTTTAAATTTCACGGGGAACAGTAAAATATGCCAGAATTCTTTGCTAGCCTAGCCAGATTTTATTTTTGGTCGGAGAAAGATAACCTGGGCATTGACTCAAAGGTTGACTCTACAGTGTCTAGTAGACGATCGGGTCTGAGTGTTTAGTTACAAGTTCCAGTGAACTGAGTGACCTAATAGTTCCGTGACCGGAACTATACCGGAACTATTTACGTCTTATAATAAATCACCTTTTATCTGACAAGACTTATGCCACTAAGCTGACTCGTAACATAAAGCTACAAAATCTCTTCGTATCCATACGATTGAAACTTATCATTTGAGGATAAATTTGAATTTTCCATAACATCCTTTGCATAATATCTCGCAAAGCACCTACGAGTGAGAGTATACAGAGGCTCACAAGCCTGAAGCATACGACTGTCATTCCGAATAGATCAGAACATAAGACTGTCATACTGATAGCCCCGAAAATACAACTATCATCCTTTTGACAAGCTCAAAACATACGACTGAGATTAGGATTCTCCGAAGCTCACAAGCTTAAAACATACGACCGTAATTCTGAAAAGATCGAAACATACCACTGTAATTCTGACTAGGTTAAAGCACAACGACCGTCTTTATGACAAGTTCTAAACGTACGACTGAGAGTAGGTTTCTCTAATTCACAAGCTCAAAATATATGACTGATATTTTGACAAGTTCAGAGCAAACGACTGTCGTTCTGCTACGACAAGCTCAAAACATTTGAATTAGAATACGACGCTCTGCGGCATGGGGGGGGGGGGGGAGAGACAGACCCTCGAACCTCCTCCGCGTGCAGACTTTTTCCAGTCCGCCATACACGACAAAAGAGTTCCTAGGAGCTGTTGGAGCGTGCTTGCTCTTCCTTAATTACAAATCCAAGTAATTTCCCTGTCACGACAGCGCCCGACAAGCTTTCGAGTCATGTTGCTCCGAGGCAATGGAGCGAAAATAACTGTTTTCTCGAGTGAACAAGAACAACTGGGATACACCACCTAGGAAATAAGTTTAATTTTTTTTCCTGGGAAGCCAACTACGAGAAGATGGCAAGATTACCAATTAACGCCTGGGGCCAAAAAAGATGGTTTTCACTTGTTCTCGAGCCAGAGCCTACGGTGTGAAGTGAAGTGGAGTTGTATAGCCTATGTCAGAGAGGACTACCTGAAGTTGGGCAGCCAAGCTTTCGTTTCACCAAACCATGTTTCTGCTTTCGAGTGGAAAGCTTCGTTCTAGCAGGCAAGCAGGTAGACACCAGCTTCAAATTTAAGATGGATTAAAATCTATAAGTGCTAAATATGTGCGGCAGTTCCCCAGCCCCACGGCCAATTCATCTTCTTTGAGCGACAAACAGAAAAATTTACAGAAACAAAAAAGTGGCATTTTCCCACGGGTCCGAAAGTGCTACCATCTATTGTTTCTACCCATTTCTGTTCGTGATTTCTGCTGAGTTTATCGTTCCATTTTTTGCACTTGGGACTGAGGAAGAGAAATGATATCAGACGTGCACCTTAAACTTTAAAAGTTCTCTCATTGCTAAAGAAATTAGAGCTTACCCTTTGCTCCTTTCTAAGTGGCGATATTAGAAAGTTGACCTATGGCAAAAAAGTTAACTTTTCAACTCGTACAGATAGAATTTTTTTTTCAACGGCAATCGAATCGATACACCTTGATGAGCTAATCAAAGTATATGTCATCTGTGTTCTGGATACAAAAATTCATGCATGAGATACAACAGTTCGAAAATATCAAGGGGTTGACAGCTTCAGTAGTAAGGTTACACACTGAAACCAAAAATAGGCCGATCCTAATTGTGAGACATGTAGGGGAATTGTAAGCAACACTCGGCTGTTAGACCACAATCGTCTTCGGCAATGAGCGGTTTGCTACTTTTGCTAATTGGTGTACGTATTAATCATATTATTCGTTTCCGGTGTATTTGATCGTAAAAACAATTTTGTACCGTGTCTGTCACGGGGATATGGACTTGTTACAAGTTTTCATTCGTCACAAATCATAGCAAAATAACTCTAGGGTCACGATGTACGGTACGATTGAAAAGGATAATGTCAACTGTCTACGCGTAACAGATAACACTTCGTATGTTGTCTGTTGTGTTTGAAAACGTTATGCATGAAATGTTATGCAAAGCAAGCTTTGTTAGGATGAGGCAAAAAAGCATCTACTGACTTTATTCCTTATCGTCATGATGTCGGAAAACTCAGCACATACTTTTTGGCGGTTTTTCGGTTCTTCCTGATGGTAACGCTTATTGCATAACATTTTGAAACACAACAGATAACATCCGAAGTGTTATCTGTTACGCATTATCTGTGGAAACTGCGCATCCTCGTGTTATCTGTAATGAAACTTCTGACAGTGTACAAAGTCAATTTAGTCCCTTCCT
This sequence comes from Branchinecta sandiegonensis, assembly GCA_030848855.1. NCBI lineage: Eukaryota > Metazoa > Arthropoda > Branchiopoda > Anostraca > Branchinectidae > Branchinecta > Branchinecta sandiegonensis. Next base: position 14,834,356 of record JAUPMV010000003.1, on the reverse strand, counting down.
CCGATATTCTGTTCTTGTTTTTTCAAAGTTGAGGGATAGCCTTTGATCATGTTGAAGTGTCCAGGGGTTGAAAGCTTCAGTGGTAGGGTAAACCCTCAAACAAAAGATAGGCGGAACCAAATTGTGAGACATGTCAGGGACTTGTAGTAACAATCGGCTGTTAGACAATAATCATATTCGGCGGCGAAGGGATTTCCGACTTTTCATAGTTTGTGTAACTATTTTGTTTCCGGTGTTTTTGATGATGAGAAAAGTTTGATTCCATGCCTATCACGGGGATAGGGAAGAATCGGTTGCTAAAGCAATGTCATTTTCGTGAATTGCTAGAATGGTCGATGGTGGTGGTCTATTTCTGTAACCTCGAATAAGTTCTACGCAACGGATACAAATGATAATGTAAAACAATGACATCGTTTCGCAATAATTAGTAGAGTGGCATATATGGTATTTTGATCCTGAAAGTTACGGATAGCTTTATAATACCAACTAGCTTAAATAAGATTGTGTTTCAAGTTTTCACCACCCACGATGTCTACGACTGAAAAGGATAAAGATCAACTGGCTGCAAAGTAAATTTAGTCCCTATTTGATTGTGCAAAACGGATACGTCAGCTGAATTTTATTGAAGCTATATTTCGGCCCTTCTTGGCAAGGGTCGTCTTCAGGCTCAAAGCCGCTCAAGTTGGAAATACGAACAAGTGGGAAAACAAACTAAAGATTCTAGCTTATCGTTAAATATTTGACTTCGTGAATTCCTTTGTGAGAGTTGCTTGGAGTTAAAAAGGTTACTGTTACTGTGATTTCATTTTGGACACGGCTGCTGTTTTTGCTGCTCGATTTGGTCGTTGATTGGGTAGAGATTTTTCTGCATTTGGGTTGACGTTCGACCGCAAACCCAGTAAGCAAAACCCTTGAGGCACAAATGAGACATCAAACTCTTCCCAAACCGGTTCGAAAGTTACGCATGCCTTAAGTTTCCGAATTTACCCTCCCCCCACCCCCCGGCCCCCCGGATGGTCGGATCTAGGAAGTGACTATTTCTAAGTCAATCTTGTCAGGTCTCTAATGCGCCAGCCAAGCTTCATCGTCGTAGCACATCTGGAAGCACCTTAACTGGCTATGACCGGAATTTCGGACCTCCCTCCAAATCCCCCCACAGTTCCCGGATCCGGTCCGTTTTTTTTTTTTTTTATTTATCTAGGTCTCGTGTTTGTTCTTCCACCAAGTTTCATCCCGATCACTCCACTCTGAGCGTGTCACAAGATTTCCGGTTCCCCCTCCAACTCCCCCTTAGTCACCGGATCCGGTCCGGACTTGAAATGGGACTGCTGACGCACGGAATCTTTCCAGATATTAAGTTTCATAAAGATCCGATCACCCGTTCCAAAGTTATACATACCTCAAGATTCCAGACTCCCCCCCCCCTCCACTACCCTCATGATGGTCGGATCGGGGAAACGACTAGTCTTTAGTCAATCTGTCGGGTCCCTGATACTCCTGCCAAGTTTCATCGTCCTAGCACATCTGGAAGTACCTTATCTCGGGATATCACCGGAATTCGGGAATCGACCCTCTGACTCCCCCCACAGTGCACAGATCTTGTCCGGTCCTGTCAACTATGTATCTAGCGCTTGTGCTTATTCTTCCCACTAAGTTTCATCCCGATCCTTGCACTCTGAACGTATCACAAGATTTCCGGTCCCCCCCCCCCTCCAGGTCACCCAAAGTGACCGGATCCGGTCCTGACTTGAAGTGGGACACCTGGACATGAGATCTTTCCAAATATCAAGTTTCATTAAGATCCGATCTCCCGTTCAAAAGTTATGTATACCTCTAGATTCCGGATTCTCCCTCCCTCCACTCCCCCACGATGGTCGGATCGAGGAAAAGATTATTTCCAAGTTAGTTTGATCGGGTCCCTCATATGCATGCCAAGTTCATCATCCTAGACCATCTGGAAGTACCCTAACTCGAAAACATGATCGGATCGTGATCGGATCTTAATGAAACTTGATATTCGGAAAGAACTCATGTCTCAGATGTCACGTTTCAAGTCCGGACCTGATCCGACGAATGTGGGGGGGGGGGGGGAGGGGAGAACCGGAAACCTTGTGACACGATTAGAGTGGAAGCGATCGGTATGAACACTGTGGGGGGAGTTGGGGCGGGGGGGGGCGGAATTCCGGTGATTGCGAATGAAGGTATTTCCAGATTTCAGCAAAAAAAACAAATTTCAAACCGAAAATTCAAAAAAATACTTTTGACCAAACAATCTATATTATGATCACCAATGGCCCATGACCATTTTTGCCTCAAGAGTTTTGCTTACAAGTGATTTCCTTCAAGTACAAACAATAATTCTGAGCAAAATATGTATTTTCATGATCCCGATGAGCTTATCATCATTTTTGCTTCAAGTGTGTTCATTACAGATGAATCTCTAACTCACTTAAAGTGCACATCATCACAGCCAAATGCAAAAATAAAATAGTATTTACGAACTATACATTATCGTGATTTCCAAGGACCCATGATCATTCTTATCTCAAAGGTTTTGCTTACAAATGATCACAACGAACCCACGAATTGACGAATTCCTACTTTCATCGTCTGCAGACTCAGCCTTGCAAGTGCCATATGAGCATCCAGCTCTTGTTTAAAGTTTCATCTTAAGCCACGGGGGAATATGGGCCCAATCGTCCCTGAAACGGGTGAGCGTGGGGGTTTGGGACCCATAAAAAGTACAACAAGATCCAAGTCCCAGCAATAGTACCAAGTTTTCAACTTGATCTGTCATGATATGATATTTGATATTATATTTTATTTGTCTTACAAGCCCAAAGGCCATAACAAACACACATAAATAGCAAAATGTAAAGTAGAATAATGTAAATACAAAAATAAACGGTCACTCTACTACACTAAACCCCACTCAAACACTTTTCCCTGTGCAGACTGGCCACTCTGAGGAACCTCGCCAGGTTTCTTATACTAAGAAAATCCCTACTCTGCATAATCTTTAACAACCACTTCCTCCCATGAATCCCTCCCTTAAAAATTTTCACGAGTTCTGAGTTCCACAACAAGAGCTAGAAGCTCATTTGGCACTTGCAGGTTGTGTCAGAGGATGAAAGTGAAAATTTGTCAATTCTTCGGTTTATTTTAATCGTTTGTAAGCAAAACCAGTGAGGCACGAATGATCACGGACCCTTTATGAAAATGTGTCGTTCGGTCAAAAATACTTTTTACACTTTGCGGTGACGATGCGCACTTCAAGGGGGCTAGGAATTCATTTGTAAGCAAAACCCTTGAGGCACAAATGATCAAGGGCCAATAGAGATCACGAAAATGTATCGTTTTCTCAAAAGTATTTTTTGTGCTTTGCGTTCAAGATGAGTACTTCTAGGAATTCATTTGTAAGCAAAACCCTTGATGCGAAAATGCTCATGGGCCCTTGGGGATAATCAAATGTATCGTTTGTTCAACAGTATTTTATTACACTTTGCAGTTATGATGCGCACTTTAAGGGGTCTAGGAATTCAAATGGAAGCAAAACCCTTAAGGCGTGATCATGGGCCCTTGGAGATCATGAAAATGTATGTTTGGTGAAAAGCATTTCTGGGATCCCAAAACGTAAGTGGCGGGATACCTATGACATCGCAAAAGTTGTTCGTCTGTCCGTCTGTTCGTCTATCTGTCTGTCCGTCTGTGCGCGCTATAACTCTCGACGAGAATGCCATATTTTGATGAAACTTGGTGTGAAGATTATTTGGGTCAAGAGTAAGGTCAAGTTCGTAGATGGGCTCTGTAGCCCTACATTTAGGGGTGGGGAGGGCGTTTAAATTAAGGGGCAAATGAAATATTTTTAAACAGATAATGTTATAGTCGATTATGGGGTAAGAAGACATACTGAACACGATGCTGAAAACCATTTTTTCGCCGGACAAGTAGTTAGCCCGGAATCCGGCCAAAACCGGAAAGTTTGTTAAAAGTAAAAGTTTTATTTGAAGTTGATTAGATGTCCGATTTAGGGATAAGAAGACATGTTGGACACGGTGGTAAAAACATTTTTTCGCCGGACAAGTAGTTAGCCCCGGAATCCGGCCAAAACCGGAAAGTCTGTTAAAAGTAAAAGTTTTATTTGAAGTGGATTAGATGTTCAATTTAGGGATAAGAGACATACTGAACAGTTATGTGAAAAGTATTTTCTACCCGGACAACTTGTTCGCCCGGAATCAGGCCAAAACCGGAAAATTTGTTAAAACCAGAAGTTTTATTTGAAGCTGATTAGATGACGGATTTAGAGGTAAAGAAGAGACGCTGAATCTGTCTATGACAATCTTTTTTTTTACCGGGTACATAGTTCGTGGGAATCCGGTAGAGACCGGATTTTTTTTATAAGTTAAAGTTTTACTTGAAGTTGATTAGATGTTCTTTATACGGATAAGGAGATACGCTGAATTCGTTTCTGATTTTTTTTCTGGACAAGTATGGTAGTTCGTTCGGAATTCGGCCGAAAGCGGAAATTTGGCAGAAGTAAAGCAGAAAGTTTCGATCAGTATCGTCAAAACAGATATGGCTTATAGAGGTATATCTGAACTTGAGTTTTATACAGAACCGATTGGCACAAAGGAGGCTAGGAGGCGGAGGCTAGAATTCACAACACTTGAGATACGTATGATCATGGGCCCTTGGGGATCATAAAAACCTATCGCTCGATCAAAAATATTTTAAGCACTTTGCCTGAAGGCACTTTGCCCCTCTCCAACCCTCCCGATAGTGCCCGGATCCGGTTATGACGCGCAGTTCCATAAACTGACGAGCTCTAATCTATTCGTCTATTAGAGGAAAAATCATTTTACCAGTAAGGAGAGTGTAAGGAATTCCCATTTTGCTGACCGTCTTCCGTACAGCTGGGGTCAGGGTCTTCGCATCTTCTACGACCAACCAGTGGACATTCTTCAGCTGTCGCAGAGTCTGCCCGAGGCGTGTAAGTTCTGCAACCTGTTCCACACGCCGATATGTGGGCGTAATGATGTATATGATAGGAATGACACCAGAACTTTTGTCTAAAACGGAAGAAAGTGAAACTGAGAATGGCGCGTTTGGCCAACCATATATGTCTAGCATTATACACTGTTCAAATACGCATAATATGGCGTAATACAGCGTGTGCAGTTGCGGCAGTTTCGTTTCGGACACGGCTGCTATTTTTGGGATCCCAAAACGTAAGTGGAGGGATACCTATGACATCGCAAAAGTTGTCCGTCCGTCCGTCTGTCCGTCTGTCGTCATGGATCTTGATCCTATTTTATCTTATGCAGAGCCAATCAGATCGCTTGTTTGGGTTCTGAGACCATGCCGACGAACGAAAGGAACGCCGCCAGGGTTGTTACGGGTAGCACGAACGTTTAACTTTTGACACTTTTCTAGAAGTAGCAATTCAATAGAACACGTTTTGTTCTGTTCCGACTACTTTTTCTTTAAAAGTGTAAATTAGTTAGAGAAACGGTGCTCTGAGCAAATTAATTTTAGTAGTATTGCACATGATGATAATAAAATTGCTGCTGAGACTTGTTTTTACTAAAATAATCTACTTTTTTCAAGAAAACTTTTGTAGGCCTACCTTTTTTCAGATTTTAGTAGCACAAAAAATTTCACCGTTTGTGGCAACCAAACGTCGCATATAGAACCAATCTGAAGGGACGCGTGTAAGGCGTAAACAAACACCCATAGCGAGCGCCACGCAGCTCATTACAAATTTGTGGGATCCAAAAACGTAAGTGGAGGGATACCTATGACATCCCAGAAGTTGTCTGTCTGTCCGTCTGTAAGCACGGTAACTCTCGAAGGGAACGAGATATTTTGATGAAACTGGGTGTGAGGACTCTTTGGTCAAGGGAGAGGGCGAGTTCGCAGACGGGCTCTGTAACATTTAGGGGTGGGGGTTCAAATCGAGGGGCAAACAAATTGTTTTTAAACAGCCAATGAGATAGTCGATTTAGGGTAAAAAGACATCCTGAACATGAATATGAAAACCACATTCTCGCCAGACACGTAGTTCGCCCGGAATTAGGCCGAAGCCGGAAAGTTTGTTAAAAGTAAAAGTTTTATTTAAAGTTGATTAGATGTTCGATTTAGGGGTAAGAAGACATGCTGAACATTTATATGAAAATCATTTTCTTGTCGGACAAGTAGTTCACCCGGCATCCGTCCTAAACCGAAAAATTTTTGAAACTAAAAGTTTTATCAGAAGTTGATTAGATGTTCGATTTAGGGGTAAGAAGACACGCTGAATCAGCTTTTGACAATCAGTTTTTAACCGGACATATAGTTCATCCGGAATCCGACTGAAACCAGAAAATTTGTTAAAAATTATAGGCTTATCTGAAGTTGATTAGATGTTCGATATAAGGGTAAGGTGATATGCTGAATTCGTTTTTGAGCTTTAGTTTGTGCCGGACAAGTAGTTCGCCCGGAATACGGTCGAAACCGGAGATTCGACAGAAGTAAGGCATGAAGATTTGATCAGTTTCGTCAAAGTAGATATAACGTATGGCCTAGGGGCAAATACACACATGGTGTGGTGAATCCATAACTGAACTTGGTTTTCAAAGATGATTTTCCTAAATCTTAATAGTAAAAATGTTCAAGGAGTCTGGCGAAGATCGGACATCTACAAGACCAAATTGTCTGGATCAAATATTAAATTTTTGGGATCCCATCGAAACCCTTGGTCTTGCTTCCTTCAGTAAAATCGCGAACTACAAGAAATCAAAGGAGCTGTATTTCGTATTTACTTCACCCCTATTGGATTAACCTCCACGGATTTACATGCGTTTAAAGCATTGTTCAAGAAGACCAAAGGCAACAAGATTTTTGTTGGTAGTTTATTCCTTGTCGAACCTATAACATTTGACTGCTTGATTCGAAGTGAAAAAATAGTATATGTTTTGGAGGTTTGCCAGGTTTTAAAAATATGAGTGGATTAATGGTAAAGAAGAAAAGATTTTTAATGGTTGTAAAATATGGTAGGAAAAACTTAATATTGTTAAAAAATAAAAAAGGGTAGATTTAGACTTTATGGAGGAAGTGTTTTGTGAAAGAGGGGGTGAGTTTATAGGAGAATATTTAATAGAAAAATTAAAAGTTTGAAAAGAGAAGTTAAATTTTGAGTTGATAAAGTATAAAAAGATAATAGGTTTAAGACGAAAGTGTAAGTGACGTTAAAGTAGGGTAAACTGTAGGGTAAATTTTGTATTAACGTCACTGAGTTGGAGGTGGGGACGTAGCCACTTGTTTTAGTTCGATCTAAAGCAAGGACAAATGAAAAAGAAGCTACGCGGGAAAAAAAAAAGGCAACAAGACCAAAAGCACGTCTTCGACGAAATTCATATTGCGCGGTCTAACTGTGAATTTGCTCTTGTCGGGACGCCATGCGCAATCTCATCGTGTGAAAAATAAAAAAATCAATCAACAGAATCAAAGGAACAAAAATAAGCTGGCTTTTGGTTAAACCCTGTGTATGTAACAGACACGAAGGCTAATACGCGGGCAAATACAAAGACTATAATCCATTTACTATAAATTGTCTTTACACATGATTCAGACGAGATTTGAAGATGATATGAGGCTTTTACTCATTCTTATCCCCTACATAACGACGAAGGACGGATTAGCCAACTGGAAGAAAATGACAACAAAGGACCAATAAAAAGATTTGCTTCCTCGTTGAGTATGGTGGGCGTGGCTCCACTCTGCAGTCTCAGATATATATATTTCTATACACGCACACATATATATGTATATCCATAATAAGATTTCAAAATGGCAAGAAGAAGTGTTCGTTTTCCATTACACATTCCAAGTAGATTTAACACTGCAAAACGCATAGGTCAGCTGCATTCTATTAGAGCTATATTCAAAAATCTCTAAAATCTCAACGACCCAATCGAGCAGCAACAAGACCAAAGGTTTCGATGGGATCCCAAAAATTCAATATTTCATCCAGACAATTGGGCCTTGTCTTCCCCAGGTCCAGTCTTCCCCAGACTCCTTGAACATTTTTAATATCAAAATTCAGAAACAGATTAAGGCCAAATCATCTGAGAAAACCAAGTTCAGATATGGATTCAGCATGTGTGTTTACCCCTATAAGTCATATCTTTGACGAAAATTCCCGTCTTACTTGTGCCAATTTTCCAGTTTCGGCCGAATTCTAGAACTACTTGTCCGGCGGAAAAGAAAGCTAAAAAACGAATTCAGCGTATCTTCTTTCCCCAACATCGAACATCTAATCAACTTCAAATAAGAAATTTAACTTATTACAAATTTTCCAGTTCCAGCCGCATTCCCGTCAAACTATATGTCCGGTTAAAAAATGATTGTAATTTACGGATTCAGCATCTCTGCTTACAGATATCTAATTAACTACAAATAAAACTTTTGCTTTTAACAAGTTTTCCGGTTTTGGCCGGATTCCGGACGAACTACTTGTCCGGCGAGAAAATGGTTTTCTTCATCGTGTTAGCATGTCTTCTTACCCCATAATCGACTATCACATTAGCTGTTTTAAAATATTTTGTTTGCCCCTTAATTCGAACCCCCTCCCCGACCACTAAATGTAAGGCTACAGAGCCCATCTACGAACTTTACCTTACATTTCACCCAAAGAATCCTCACACTAAGTTTCATCAAAATATCTCATTCCCTTCGAGAGTTATCGTGCTCACAGACGGACGGACAAACGGACGGACGGACAGACGGGCGGACGGACAGACGGGCGGACAGAAAACTTTTGCGATGTCATAGGTATCCCTCCACTTACGTTTTGGGATCCCAAAAATAGCAGCCGTGTAAAGTAAGCTGTAAGTAGCCGTCAGTAAAGGTTTCATTTGAAGTTGATTAAATGTTCGATTGAGGGGTAAGAAGACATGCTGAACACTTATGTGAAAAGAATTTTCTACCGGGACAACTAGTTTGCCCGGAATCCGGCCAAAACTGGAAATTTTGTTAAAAGCAAAAGTATTATCTGAAGTTGATTAGGTGACAGATGTAGGGTAAGATGAGACGCTGGGTCTGCATATGACAATAATTTTTTACCCAGACACATAATTCGTCCGGAATCCGGTTGTAACCGGATTTTTTTTTATAAGTTAAAGTTTTATTTGAAGTTATAGAGATAAGCATATACGCTGACAATTAGTTCGCTCGGAATTCGACCGAAACCGGAAATTTGGCAGGAGTAAAGCAGGAAGTTTCGGCCAGTGTCGTCAAAATAGACATGGCTTATAGAGGTATATCTGAGCTTGGTTTTCTCTTATGATTAGCCTGGCGAAGACTGGGTCTGGCGAAGAATAAGACTCATTTGTCTGGATCAAATATTGGATTTCTGGGATCCCATCGAAACTTGGTCTTGTACCAACTTCAGCGGCTTTGAGCCTGAAGAGGACCCTTACCAAGAGTGACCGAAATATAGCTCTAATAAAATTCAGCTGGCGTATCCGGTCTGTACTATCAAATAAACTTCTACTTTTTAAAAAATTTCCGGTTTGGCCGGATTCCGGGTGAACTACTTGTCCAGCGAGAGCATAATTTTCATTTTCGGATTCAGCATGTCTCCTTACCCCTCAATCAAGCCTCTAATCAACTTCAGATCGAACTTTTACGTTTTACAAATGTGAAAAAACCACAAGTTTGTTTTTCCAGCTTGAGCGGCTTTGAGCCTTAAGAGGACCCTTGCCAAGACGGGCCGAAATATAGCTCTAATAAAATTCAGCTGACGTATCCGTTTTGCACTATCAATAAACTTTTACTTTTTATAAATTTTCTGTTTTGGCCGGATTCGGGGCGAACTACTTGTCCGGTGAGAAAATAATTTGCATATTCGGATTCAGCATGTCTCCTTACCCTTGATACACTATCTCATTTGCTTTCAAAAATATTTTGTTCGCCCCTCAATTTCCTAATGCCAAGTTTGAATTAAATATCTAACCCCTTCGAGAGTTATCTTGCTAACAGACGGACAACTTTTACGAAATCATAGCTATCCCGTTACTTACGCTTTGGGATCCACTGACCAAAAGAAGACCGCATTCCATAATTACTTCAGAATCATCCAAATCGTATTTGATCAAATGTCATTTGACCATACAAAATTTGTATTCATCTGACAGCACTTCATCGAACATGACCAATGGGATCCGAAAGGTGAATATTTGTCGGACTTCCTGATACAAACGATCGAATATATATAAGCATATGAATATATATACAAATGTTATCCTATACATGTATATAAAATAGTAACTTGGCTCAATTCATTATTTTACAACAGGAAGCGGACAAGCATAACATTCGCTCAGTCGTCATTACCTAAAATATGTTGTCATAAAATAGGCTAGACTAGTATATATTGCGGATCTATCACCAGATAGTTCTCGAACACATTCTGCCAACTTCATCCCATTAAATGTCGGGTCGCAGTCGATTGCTTATTTCAGTGGTTCCCAACCGGTGGTACGCGTACCCAAAGGGGTACGCGAGACCCTTGCAAGGGGTAGGCGAAGGTACCAAAACCTGTTTAATCTGTATTTTCAAAATATCACCGCACTCATTTTTGATTGCTGAAAGCCTAATATTACCAGCAGAGGCATCACTGGCCGAACAGTTCTTTGGAAGCAAGATATTTTTACCGAGTGTCTAGTAATTTTTACCTACCGTTTTTCGAAAAAAGTAACTGTTTTTTCGAGAAATTGCGGCGCTTCGCACCTACCAGTTTCTTTTTACCGACTGGCCGACCACTTAGGGGGGTGGGGGGGGGGGGGTCCCCAGCCCATGCGGGACGCCTCTTAATGCAAGCCCTAGTGAAATTCATAAAATAATACTGATTCCAGAACAGCTAGCCTACTGCTGTAAAATCTATTCCTGTGTCAACCAATATTGTTAAAAAGAAGCGAAGGCATTGCAAGTAATATTGTCATTTAGGTCTAGAACAAAATTAACGAAAATGTTTGCGATGCAGCTTGATAAAAACACGGATTTGCAGGATGTTTCAGATGGAGCTCAGATGATAGTATTTGTCCGTTATCGAGATTCTGACATAAAAGAAAATATTCTGTTTTGCGAAAACCTCCAGTAACGAGGACAGCATGAAAAAAACTATTCGTTTGCCTATTATTAATCAGTTTGCAGTGACAGGGTAGAACTTTTGACTGGATTCAAAATCCATTTAGTGGAAACGTGATGTCAAGCTCCGGTAAAAATGTGATGACTGTAAAAAATCTTGCCGTTAATGACATCGAGCCGAGATTTGACAAAATTTTTGCTACAACGCAGCCTCTAATGTCTGATAACATAGATGTCATGAGACATCTCATGAAATAAATATCGCCTTTTTCACGTTCTGGAAATGGGGGTACGCAACCTTTTCGAACCTTGTCTAGGGGTACGCGGTACGGAAAAGGTTGGGAATCACTGGCTTATTTAACGACTTTCCCCAACTATGGGGTAAGAAGCCAAGCAGCTCTAGCCTTCTCAAAATGTATGCGCAGCAAAAGTAAAAGATCTGGTGACTTCAAGAGGCAAACCCGAACCTACATATCTAACGCGCATCGCTCTATCAAATGCGCCACGACTCGCTGTGGACCGCCGAGAATTATCAGTTTTAAAATAAACAGTTCAATCGTTGACTTCAAAATTAACTTTCAAGTCTATAGAATTTCCAGCTTTTGGCAAACTCTGGCAGGATTATTTCTCAGGCTTTGGTTGCCGTATTGGACAAGTTTGTTACAATAACCTAAGTTTCTCAGATGATCTGGTTATACTAGCTACAAGTGTGTCAGCTTTTAATAAACTGCTAGCGATTTGTGATGAATTCGCCCATCAGCATGATATTATTTATAATATGTCAAAAACTTTCTGCATGTTATTTCGCCCGAAAAGTCTGCGGAAAATAAAGCCGCCCCAAGTATTTTTGTCAGGCAATGTTGTTAGTTTTGTGGATGAATTTATGTACCTATGGTTCATTTTCTCTAGCGATCTTAGTGATGGTTGTCACCTTGAACACTTGTACAGATCTCACTGCATACGAGTAAATATCAGTAAGACGGTTCAGCAATTGCTCTACTGAGGTTAAGAATGTTTTGCGAAGTTACTGTACTTGTCTGTACGGTGTTGGCATGATCTCGTCAGATATAGTTAAGGCCTTTACTACAATACGTGGGTGTTACAACAATTCGTTCCGTCTCCTACATTCTTTGCCATCTTGGTGTAGCGCTACGGAAATGTATTCTGATGCTACATTGCCTGATTTTGCGGAGGTAGCTCGCAGGAGCCGGGGATCCATTAGACTCCGGGTTGTAAGAAATTATTGCGGAAATAGTCTTATCGAGGGAGTGAGTACCCCTTTTATGCAGTTATCATTACCCATCTGGGATAAGATCAATTCCGATCTTTTTGGTTTCCCAGGTGGTTAGGTGATTGTTATTGTTTTTGTTTGTATTCTTGTATTAGGCTAGTCAACATAGAATTTCTTTTTCTGGATTAAAGAGTAAGTAAGTATGAAGAGAAAAGATAATTCAGATATGGATTTATCATGTATTTTTTACCTAAAATCCAATCTCTAATCGACTTCAGGCCATGTCTTTACGTAAGCCAAATTATCGGTTTTTTACCGTTTTGGGAATCCAAAACGTAAGTGGAGGGATACCTATGACTTAGTAAAAGTTGTCCGTCTGTCAGTCTGTCCACCTGTCCATCTGTTAGCACGATAAATCTCAAAGGGGTTGAGATATTTTGATCAAACTTGGCACGAGGTTCTTTGGGTCAAAGTACAGGTCAAGTTCGAAGATGGGTTCTGGAGCCCTATATTCAGGGGTGGGGAGGGGTTTGAAATTAAGGGAACAACAATTTTTTTTAATAGCTAATGAAATAGTAGATTTAGAGGTAAGAACACATGCGGAATTCGAAATATGAAATTATTTTCTCACCGGACAAGTAGTTCACCCGAAATCCGGCAAAGACTGAAAAATCTATGAATAGTAGAAGCTTAATCTTAAAGGACCCCTCTTGCTTATTCTGCTTCTTTATAATATACCTAGCTCCCATACAGAATTATAAGCTTCTACAATCCCCACCTTTCTCCGCTGTCTCGTTTTGTGCCTATGAATTTTAGCACTTTTTTGGCCTTGTCGAACTTTGCCGGAATCTTCAACGTCCGCTGACAACTCTTTCACACATAGAAGCATCTGTTTATTACTTTTTTTATTTGCTTAGTTTTCACACTTTTTTTAACCACGGCGCGTTCAAATTGCAAATGTTTTGCGCCCAGCCGCCGCGTCGGAGAGCAGGAAGGCTGGAGATAATCGACAAGCGCTAACAAGAAAATCGCTAATTTCAGGTGGAAAACAATGGTATATTCAAAAACGTTTTTGTCTGATCCATTTCATCGGGAAAAGATCATTTCTAGTAAGAGTTGTGCTTTAAGTTGATTAGATTAGAGGTTGGTTTAGGGGTAAGGAGAGTTCGGCCGGAATCCGGCCAAAACCGGAAAATTTATTTAAAGTAAAAGTTTTAGTTGTATTCGATAAGATGTTCGATTTGCGTGTAAGAAGACATGCAGAATACGTATACGACAATTATCTTCTCACCGACGTACAGATCGTTCGGAATCCGGCTAAAACAGGAAGTTTGTTAAAAGTAGGAGTTTTATCCGAAGTTGATTAGAGGTTCAGCGTAGGGGTAAGGAGAGATGCTGAATTCATTTTGGAGCTTTAGTTTTTGCCAGACAAGTAGTTTGTCCGGAATCCGTCCGAAACCGGAAAGTAGGCAGAAGTAAAGAAAGGAAGTTTTGATCAATTTCGTCAAAGTGGGTACGACGTAGGCTATAGGGTAAACACACATCTGAATCTCTTCGTCTTCTCGGATGATTACCATTGGCGTTAATGTGTTTCTAAATTAGTCAATAGTAAAAATGTTTAAGAAGTCTGTCGAAGACCGACTTGACAGACCCAATTGTCTCGATCAAATATTAAATTTGTGGGATCCCTTCGAAACCTTTGGTCTTGTTTGTTTTGTTTCCGAACTTTTTGTCCGGCGACAAACTAAATTTCAGATATGGATTCAGCATATCTGATTACCCCCAAATCGAATATCTCATTGGCTTTAGAATAAATATTTGTTTCGCCCGTCAATTTGGAACCCCCTGCCCGCCCCTAAATATATAGCTTAGAAGCCCATCTACGAACTTCACCTGTACTTTGACCCAGAAGCTCCTCATACCAAGTTTGAAAAAAATACCCCAATCCCTTCGAGGACTATTTGCTAACAGGCAGACGGATGGACAATTCTAGCGAAGTCAAATGTTTTCTGGCACTACCGTTTTTGGATCCCAAAGAGTCCAAATGTTTTGGTGGTTTTCAAAACTAGGATATGCTTTGACTTTTGGTTTGCCGGGTAAAGGAAAGGCCACTGACCACTTACGCGAGTGTCATGAGCTGCTTCTCCCCCGATATTTTTCCCACGGCAGTTTTGCCTGACACCCAACGAGTTATCGATCCGCGAAAAAACGACTGCCAGGCTAGCATAATCTAGATCGGCGCACATTTCCGGTTTTCGCAGATTGTGGCTGAGCTGTTTGCTTGAAGAGAAAAAGACGTGCAGATATAATATTATTAAGCCTCGTTACATTCCGATGGACAGTCCAACAACTTGATCAATAAGTTTCTGATTATTTACCGTGTTTCCGATTTTCTCTGGTTTTCGACCGAATTACCAAGCCCACGGGAAACATAATCCGTTCTAGAAGTTACGGTTTTTGCCGGACTGCGGCCAATAATCCTCTTGATCCAGAAAATAACAGCGTATCCAGATCAGAGGCATATTGCTTTATTATCGTATTTCATGTCGCCCATCTAGGCTATTAAGTTCATCTGGAAATACCAAATGTTGACCGAATTTTGGCCGAAATTTCCATCCCAGGTAAGAAGTAGGCTACTGGCATTTCCTTGTTCGCCATGTTCTTTTAGCCTACACTTCCAACCAATTTGATCATACAAACTGTTGAAACTACCGCCAAATACATACCCCCCACCCCCTAAATGTTAAGGTTATCTAAGAACCTTTTTATGGCACTTGCCTATCGGCCAAGTGCCATTTACCGATCGCTTTTCCGTCGGTATGTCGGTCTGTCAGGCCACTCATCTCGAGTTAGGGTACCTCCAGATGTGCTAGGACAATGAAACTTGGCAGGCATATGAGGGACCCGACTAAACTAACTTGGAAATAGTATTTAAATATTTTTAACTTTTGAACGGGGAATCGTAACTTAATGAAACTTGACATTTGGAAAGACCTCCTGTCTCAGAAGTCACACAGTCCGGAATTGAGCCGGTGACTTTGGGGGGAGTCGGAGGGGGGGGGGGAATCGTGTGACATGTTCAGCGTGGACGGATCGGGATGTAACTAGGTGGGAAGAACAAGTAGAAGTCAGTCGAAAAGACCGGACCGGCTCCGAGCACTGTGGGGGGAGTTGGAGGGAGGGTTCCGGAATTCCGGCGATCCCGACTTAAGATACTTACATACGTGCTAGGACGATGAAACTCGGCATGCATATCAGGGACTCTACAATTTTAACTTAAGAACAGTCGTTTCTCCGATTTGACCTTCGTGGGGGTGTGGAGGGAGCGGGAATCCGGAATCTTGAGGTATTTCCAACTACTGAACGGGTGATGTGATCTTAATGAAACTTGTTATTCGGAAAGAACTCATGTCTCAGATGTCCCATTTCAA
The DNA here is from genome assembly GCA_030848855.1 of Branchinecta sandiegonensis. Lineage (NCBI taxonomy): Eukaryota > Metazoa > Arthropoda > Branchiopoda > Anostraca > Branchinectidae > Branchinecta > Branchinecta sandiegonensis. Next base: position 14,818,567 of record JAUPMV010000003.1, on the reverse strand, counting down.
GTGCGGACAGGATCCGATCAATCTGGGGGAGGGGGCAACGGGGAGGGGGCAAAGGGGCGGGGGGAACCGGAAATTTTGTGACACGCTTAGAGTGTAGCATTTAGGATAACACTTGGTGGGAAGAACAAGCGTAAGCCCTAGATACACCAGTGACAGAGCCGGACCGGATTCGGTCACTCTGGGGAAGTTGGAAGGGGGTCCAGAATTCCGGTGATGGCAACTTAAGGTACTTCCAGATGTGCTAGGGCGATAAAACTTGGCTTGAACATTAGAGACCTGACAAGATTGGCTTAGAAATTGTCACTTCCCAGATCAGACCATCGTCTGAAGTACTCATCTTAACCGCAAAGTACAAAAAATACCTTAAAGCAAAATCTACATTTTCATTCTAGCACCCTTAAAGTGCGCATCTTAACCGAAAAGGAAAAAAAAATACTTTTGTCCAAACCATATATAGACTGTTCATGATCCTAAAGGGCCCAGGATCATTTTTGCCTCAAGAGCTGTGAATACAGATTAATTTCTAGCTCCCATAAAGTACGGATCATCACAGCCAAGTGCAAAAAAAAAACTTTTTGCCAAACGATCCTACATTCTCGTGATTTCCATCAAGGGTTTTGCTTACAAGTGACCAGAACAAACCCACGAATTGGCAAATTCCTACTTTCATCCTTTTACCAAGCCTTGCAAGTGCCATATGAGCTTCCAGCTCTTGTTTCTACACCTGTTTTTCATTAAAATGGTTGGATAAACGGACAAAACCTCATGCGAGTTCTAGAAACAAGTCCAAAGGTTTCGGCGGGATCACAAAGGCAAAGGCAAACATTTATTGGACTTCTTCATTCAGACTATCGAATCTTGTAGATTTCCAGGTTCCGTACGCTTCTTATGCATCCCTAGTCAACCACTTAACCAGATCCATCAGGTAATTCCTTTCTATCTTTACTTTCCGGTCTAGGCAAGGTACGATCGGAAAAATGCTAAAAGAAACTCTTGGGAATTTTTGGGTCCAACTTGCTCTTTATCTATATCTACAGCACCATCTATACACATAATTTATATTGATCGAGCGTGATTTTAAAACCCCTATTTTGACACCATAACCTATTTCAAACAATTTTACTTAAAGGAACAGAAAACTTGACTCAAACTTGACTCGGAGAGCTCGCTGACATTTCAAGAATGTACAATGAGTCGATATTGAGAGTAAGAAAAACTATCGTTACGACCATTGCAGTTTCCGGGCAGTTTGCGAGAATTCGACTTTAGAGTTAGTAGAAAAAAAAGCAAAAGGTTTGTGTGCCGGGAGTAGGAATCGAACGCACGAACTCTTGACTACTGTCCTGATCTGTTAGTCAATACGGCCAAAGGCGAACTTTTACAGTGTAAAAGTGCATAATCACAATGCATGCGGGGCAAGGGCCTGTCAGCTAGCTTTGGAAGCACTAAGGAGGGGGTTCTAGATAACAAAGAAGGGGGAACCTGTCGACGATAAGTCCCTGTATCTTTATCTAAGCGCTCCAGGTCGGTTTGATGGCCGAAAGTTGCGTAGTCAAGTTTTCTGTGCCTTTCAACAAATTTAAGGTCTTCAGAAGACGAACTACTTGTCGGACGAGGAAAAAAACGTCGATATGGATTCAGTATGTAATTTTGCCAATATATCGACGATATAATCGATTTCAGATTTTTCCCGTCACTAACTTTTTGGGATCCTAAAAGCGGGATCTTAGAAAAATAATACAAAATAATGTCATGGGTAGGCTATCCTTCGCTTTTATATGGGACCCTCAAAGGTGGTTATAACAAATGTTGGAGGAAGTAAATACGTCTTACCATCTTCTTCTTTGAGGCATCCTGATCCAAACTGTGGGTTCTCTTGTAAGTAACGAAGAAGTAGTTCCTTTAGCATTACATTTGAAGCTTCTTCCCCGAACCTGTCTGGAATCAGAAGAATTTTTTACAGAGTTTTCGAACTAGATTTGTTTGTTTGATGACAACAACAAAATGCCATCTTAAATCACAAATCACCAACATTTGAGTTCGAGAGAAGAAAAATCTAACCTTGTTAAAGTGTCTAGCACATGCTTACCTAGAATGCTTTGGACTTCTTTATTAAGGTCGTTATCTCCATATATTAGAGCGTCTTCCTCCAGAGCCATATTCTTTAAGGCCCGCTGACTGTGGGATACGCCATCATACTGGAAGTATTCAGGATTATGAGTCAAGACAAATAACTATGTCATTTGTAAAAAAAAATCGCCTAGACTCCGGCCAGGTGTTCTGGCCCACTATCAAGGCCGTATCTAGGGGGGGGTAGGGGGTTTGACCCTCACCCCCCCCCCCCCCCCCCCCGAAATACCCCCAAAAATATCGTTTCTTATATACTTTAACCTCTTCAAGAAACTCACACACTAGAAAAGAACCCGGACTAAGGAGAATAAAGGCAGGTTTTTGGAAAAGGTCTTCCCACGCTGCACTCGTGGTTTGACATAAATCTATCTACAGGAACTTCTGTTTTCGGTCAGCCTTTAAAGTTTAACTGAACAGCAAACTTATTTGTGTATCATTTACTTGAATACGCTGAGTTATTTGGATTCTGCTAAGAGTTTTTTTTTTATTTTCCACTATCTGCTCTCGAGTGAGGTTTAGAATATCTACGGCTGTCCCCACAGCGCAAATTCTACTATGACGCGGAATTTTTGAATCTGTACACAAACGCGGGTTTTCAGTGGGCGGTGATAAGCTTGGTGAACACTGCTTAGTGCCTGAACAAAAAAGTTTCATAAATCTTTTTCGTCGAGCATGCGACACATGTAGTACCACAAATTAGACAGGGAAATTCCAATATTTGAAAACTGATTATTCGTGAATAGCGGTGCAACGAAGTAACGCATTTTCATCGGGTCTTCAAGCCTCTTTAAGCGAATAAGTGAGGGGTAAAAAGACTGTCCGATCTCTGCCCTTTTCAGTTAAACTTTAAAGTCATGTGTTACGTCTGGAAAATGGGATTATCTAGACCCGGATCATGGAGTCGTCTTTCCCAATTTGCATTTAGTTTTTCGTTACCCTTCTTCGAATAAAGAACTGTGTCTTCACATACAGCATACTCGTTAGGATTAGTAAATCATCTTATGCCCGCTTGAATTTGGCAGTCTTCTTAGTTGATACAATACAGGTCAGTTAAAAATTTTAGTAAAACAATTGGAATCTTGCTAACTTCTATCTACCAGATGTTTTCAGGATCTCTGCCAAACATGTTGGAAGTTAGAACTAGGCCTAGTTTTGTCTTTTTAGGCTCCAAACATTATTCAACCCCTGTGGGGGGAGGGAGTGTTTGAATGTTTCCCGATTTTCGAGGTTCTTCCAGCATTGCTTTACTGTTTGTGTTTGCCACTCAAAACAGGTGAAACTGATTTGGTTTTCTAGACAAACTTTTCCATAATTTGAGTCGTTACTAGCCAAAATGATAGGGGGAGAGAGGACCAAGGTATTTAACCCTCTGGCTGGCTATTTTTCCCGACTACTCTCATGAAAATCGACCGTTTTTAGAAAATCGACCGTTTTTCAAAAAAATGTCGGTGTTCCCCGACAACATTGGGGAAGACGTCCCCCCTCCCCCCATACGTGACGGTTCTGATCTAGACTTAATATATCTAATATATGTTCTTGTTTGGGAGTAAGATTTGGATTAGGTCCGACCCATGGGAGAGCCCCCCCCCCCAGAAAAAAAATTCCTGGATACGGTCTTTCCCACTATCCATATATTACGGAGAAGTGCCGCGCCATCATTCTCAGCCAGAGAGTCCTTGCCGCCCTGCATATTAGAGTTGCCCACAACAAGACAGGTGTCTAAATATTCTTTGAGCCCAAGCTGACTTTGAAAGATTTATTCAAACAATGTTTACAACGGGTACGTCAGCTACGATTCTTCATCAGCGATATTTCGGCCCTTTTTGGCAAGGGTCCTCGTCCGGCTGTCAATCCTCTGGTTCAACTTCGGGGAAGGAAACAAACCTGTGAGAAGGAAACAAACCTGTAATCACAGGTTTGTTTCCTTCCCCGAAGTTGAACCAGAGGATTGACAGCCTGACGAGAACCCTTGCCAAAAAGGGCCGAAATATCGCTGATGAAGAATCGTAGCTGACGTACACGTTGTAAACATTGTTTGAATAAAAAAAAAGGTGTCACTGTACATTTTTGTGAACTTTTTCCCCATCAGCTTTTTCTGCGCTATGAACTACTCCCACGGGGACATTTTGCAAGGGAACATTTCGCCGGGGACGTTTTGCCATGTTTCGTAAATTTATTTCACTGCTTTTTCCGGAGTCACACATACTCGGATTACCTCGTGCGCGTGTACATGTGGTTGAACGCAGATAACATTATTTTTTTTTTTATTCCATCGGGATGATTCACGCTTCTATTCTGGCATTTTTGTTGTTGTTGCGAAGGTGATGGTAATATCGTTACAAGATCAAAAATATTTCTTGCTGTCAGAGTCCAAGATATGAGTTGCGTTTTTGCTGATACCATAGTATCTGTTACCACGGTAACTGGATCTGCAATTAGTCGTTTTTGCAGTTGTCGTGGTATCTGATACACGGTGCTCTGTTGCACTTTTCGAAGTCATCCCAAAAGAAAAACAGATATCCAGTTACATCACTAAGTACTAAACTCACCAATCTGACAAAATTTGATGAAAGTGAGAAGACTTTTCAGATACCACGGTCGGACCGTAGTATCTGAATATCTGATGCCACGAAACTGGCCAGATACCACGATAACTGCAAAAACGGCTTGACCGTGGTATCAGATACCACGATAATTGCAAAAATGACTTTAGACCGTGGTATCAGATACCATGGTATCTGCAAAAAGGCAACTCTGGTAATCGTGAATGTGTAACTCCCTATTGACTATCGTGATGATCGTTCGGATAGACTGTTTGCCATTAGTGTTGCAAGGCTCTCGGAGTGTATTGATAAAATAAAAAAGCATGGACTTTCGTGTCTGATAACAGGCGACTTTAATTGTGATCTTAAAAACCTGAGCAGCAACAATTGTTCAAGTTCTAATCGTGCTAATATGTTACTTGCTATCTTAGGTGGTGAGTTTATAATCGCGTCTAAGAGTAAGGATTTTTCATACATCTATAACTCGGGAAGTATGTCAAACCTAGATCACATTATCCACACTCGTTCAGTTACATCGAGTGAGGTTCTGGTTTCTCATTCGAATTTTACGTCAGACCACTTTCCGTTGTTTTTTAATATTAGTGTGAATGTTAGTGCTTCTCCCCCTCCCGGAAGGCTCCAGAAGCGTCCATATTTTGTTTGTGACTGGAAACGTGCGTCTGTGAGTTCATTTCAGTCGATTTGTGATAAAGATGTTTCAAAAATCCGTGTTCCTTTTGATCTGCTGATGGATAGTTCAAAGAAATATCCGGCGGAATCACGGGTTCGGTTGAATATTTATTGTAGCGAGCTTGTGCACGCATTAAGTCTCGCTGAACAGACAGCTGTGTCGTCTAGAAGGGTGAGGCCTGGTACTGAAGTGCCAGGCTGGTCTGCAAATGTTAATCTGCAGAACGCGTGTAATTCGGCAAAACTTTGGCTTTCGGTTTGGCGTGAAGCTGGCTGTCCACGAGACGGTTGGGTGAATAAGCTTCGAATTCACAGTAAGAGGCAATTCGCGAAAGAGCTTTCACTACACCGTAGTGCTATTATTCTTTCTTCATCTCAGGCTGTCCGTACCCAGCCGAATAAGCTTTGGCTGGGCCAGAGCATTGGCCCAGCCGAATAAGCTAAAGAAACGTCTCGCGAAACAATGTCTTCAATATCTCGTGATTGGATTCAGCATTATAGAAATGAGTTATCGGCTCCTAATGCCTGGCTCCAAAATCGTTTCGGTGCGAAACTGGATGATTTCTTGTCGCGTAAGCGAAAAGAAAACAGTCCGGGTATTATAATTACGAGGTGTTCTATCCGTACTGCTATTAAAAAACTTAAGAAAAAGAAATCGCGTGCTTGTGATGGTATATCAATTCAGCACCTGCTGCTTAGCAGCGAGATATTTTTTGAGCACCTTGCCTTTCTTTTTCAGATGATTTTTAATCTGGGTATTGTGCCAGATTCTTTCTCTATAGGAACGCTAACCCCTGTGCCTAAAAGGGGAAAGCCACTTTCCCAGTGCTCGTCATTCAGACCTATAACCGCGGCTATATTTTTTTGTAAGTTGAGGCACTTACTGTTGATGAACTGCGGTCAAAATACACAGTTCCAGAACTTCCAGACCATCAATTTGGTTTTCAGCCTGGTCCAGGTTGTGGCCACGCTCTTTCCGCACTTGTTTCGGCTTTGATAGATGCGGAAGAAAGAGGAGAGAGCATACCTCTCGCTGCGCATGATGTCAGACGGGCCTTCGAATCGCTGATTCACGAGCAGATATATTCTAGATACGGGCCTAGTAGGTGTTGACCATGTATTTTAGACCCTCTATATGATATGTATCAAAATTTGAAAGCTGAGCTTAAGCTACTGGCAACACTATGCCAGAGTGTGAATCCCGCGACAAATAACCCGGTGCTTCCCGTCAAAAAAGGTGTAAGGCAGGGCGCATTGACGTCACCTACCGCATCCAACAACAGCATCGTCAAACCGCAATCTAAGTCGAATCTGACATATATTGTGGGCAAAGGCGTTACTAGCCAAAATGCTTGGGGGGGGGGGACGAAGCATTTACCGACTGGCTGGTAATTTTTACCGACTTTTCCTACAGAAAAAACGACTGTTTTCAGCAACAAAAATGACATTTTTGAAAAAAATCGACTGATTTTCGGAAAAACCGACTATTTTGACGAAAAATCGACCATTTTTTCAGAAAAAACGACTTTTTTCATGAAAAAAAATCGACTGTTCTGACGAAAAATCGCGGCGCTTCGCGCCGATTCGTATTTTTTTAACGACTCGCCGGCAGCATTGGGGGGGGGGGCGTCCCCCCCTCCCCTCCAGTCGTGACGCCCCTAATTGTGGGAGGTATTGACCTATCGTTAATAGGTTACGCAGATGATGTTCTTAATCTGAGCCGCCTCCTTCGCGGTTTAGAGGAGAATTTTGTCCAGTTGCAAGGGGAGTATCCTTTTTGGAGGATATTCCAAAAGGAAGATAAGAAAAAGTTGCGGTCTATATTTTACAAATATGCGAAGTACCTCCTACGGCTTCCACCGTGGACTAGTAACCGTTTTGTGACAAGTCGGTATGGGATTAGCGACGCCGACGAAGCGATCATAGCCCACATCGCCAGATACAACTCTGATATTGTTGCTCATCCTTGGGCAAATATTTTGAGGCAATAGTTTTGTCTTTAGTATTTAGATATCCATTTTGTTCCTTGTTTTTTTTTTGTGTTAGTGTATTCTCTCGTAGCGTGGTTTTCGTTTTCTTTTCATCTTATACTCCATCTGTCTTCTTTTAACGGGAAATAAATATACATACATATGGAGAGCCCCCCCCCCCAAAAACAAAAAACAAAACAAGATTGTGTAAGTGTCTGTGGAACAACATTAGGAACGAAAGCGTAAGCCTCTAATGCGGAGAAGGGCTAGCCCGATAAAAGTCAGTCTCAAGGGCTACAAAAAAAATACGAGTTAGTAGGTTACCTTTCACCGACGGAACGTACCCATGGCGAAATGCCCCATGACAAAATGTCCCCATGACGAAAGGTCCAAGCCACTAAGTGTCTTCATGGCAAATCGTCCAAATGGCGAAACGCCCTCAAGCATAGATTTTGAAGTTCGCCTTCATCTTCAGGCGCAGCAAACGAGATAAAACATTTTCGAAGAGCGTGTTCCACCCTACTTACCGTAGTTACTACGCATGGCGTCACGAATTCTGGCTTTTTGCCGACAAGGCTGGAACGATTTTTCTATTTTCCAGCAAAAATATCATGCCACTGGCGAATCCGACCAATCACGTTACAGAGATGCGTAGTTACCACGCTTACTATACGCTCCCGAGCATGGTAGGCAAATAGTTATTATTAATTACTATCTGGAGAAGGTTGGAACGGTCAGCGTACTAATGTTAGAAGGGTAGACACGCTCGAAGTAGTTCATTGAGCAGAAAAAGAGCTGATGGGGGACAAGTTTCTCAAGACATGTACTGATTGCCCAACATATACAGTGTCACCTGTCTTGTCGTGGGTAATAACTGACAATTTCTAGGTCAACTCTCGAAGGGGTTGAGATATTTTGATCGAACTTGGCATGAGGACTCTTTGGGTCGAAGTACAGGTCAAGTTCGTAGATGGGCTCTGTAGCCTTATATTTAGGGGTGAGGGAGGGGTTTCAAATGAAGGGGCGAACAAAATATTTTTTAATAGCTAATGAGATAGTCGATTTAGGGGTAAGGAGACATGCTGAACACGAATATGAAAATCATTTTCTCGCCGGACAAGTAGTTCACCCGGAATCCGGCCAAAGCTGGAAAGTTTGTTTAAAGTAAAAATTGTACTTGAAGTTGATTAGATGTTCAGTTTTGGGGTAAGAAGACATGCTGAACATTTATATGAAAATCATTTTCTCATCGCAAAAGTAGTTCGCCCGGAATCCGGCCAGAACTGGAAAATTTGTTAAAAGTAAAAGTTATATCTGGAGAGGATTAGTTCGATTAAGGGGTAAGAAGACACGCTGAATCCGTATATGACAATCATTTTCTACCCGGACATATGGTTCGCCAGGAATCCGGTGGAAACCGGGACAGTTTCTTAAAAGTTAAAGTTTTATCTGAAGTTGATTAGAGGTTCAATATAGGAGTAAGGAGAGTTTTTAGTTTTTGAGCTTTATTTTTTGCCGGACAAGTAGTTCGGCCAAAATTCGACGGAAACCGAAAATGTGACAGAAGTATAAGGCAAGGAAGTTTCGATCAATTTCGTCATAATGTGACGAATAGCTGTAAATACACATGCTGAATCCATTCCTGGACTTACCTGATTAGCCAATGGCTTTATTCTGTTTCTAAATTTTAGTAGTAAAATGTTCAAGGAATCTGGCAAAGACCAGATTGTCTGGACCCAATTGTCTGGATCAAATATTAATTTTTTGGGATCCCATCGAAACCTTAGGTCTTGTTTCAATCGAGGACGTTTCGCCAGGAACGTTTTGATTGGACATTTCGCCGACAACCCGGAAGGAACAGTGTCTTGCAATAGTGGCAAGCTCTACTAGACAAAGTAACGCTATGCTTCAACTTCGACAGGCATACTTAACAATTGTAAATCCCGCCAAAGAGCTTTGGATATTTTTGTTTGTTTTTATTTGTTTCAAAGGTTGTTTCACAAGGCCTGTGGACGATAGAAAGTGTTGCTTCGACAAGTGTCCATCGGGCTAAGCGGACCAATTTTGGCCTCGCGGTGAAGAGCACTAGAGCAGTGTCAGAGGACGTCTGGGTAATTGACGCATCTCTACCATGTATTACGGTACAGCCAAAAGACTCACACATTGGGAGCAAAAGAGCGACCTCAGCAAAATCATTGCAATATGATGCGCTTGAGAAGCTGGATCGACACTCGAAAATTTATGTGTCCTATTCAGTTTACGAACCGGAACGCTAAGCTTTTGCTGACTTACCACGTCTATCCTTGATTCAAACCCAACTATTAGGCACAGCGTACAAATCACAGTTAGAAAAAACACCGAGAAAATCCGTCTTCGCCTCGCGAGTCGCGCACATCCTGAGTCAACACTATTCGTTCTGGGGCAGTCCTCCAACATTCCTCAGCTCGTGGTTCTTGCCGGAGGCTTCGTCCGGAACTGAATTAAAATCCAGTCGGGAATAACGGCAATCTGCGTCCAGCTCCCTTGAGAGTGATTGAAACAAAAGCGTCCCGGACTCGTTTATGAAACGCATTTACTTGGTATGTGGGAGTAATCCAAACTACCGCTTTTTGGGGACAGGAGAGACGACAAAGACATTAAAGTATCGTCGATTCGTCTGTCTGCCAGTGAGCATGACGAGTCTATTTCGCACTGAAGGAGTTTGATCAAACTTGGAGCGGACATCCACTTGATCCAGGGGCGTCACGTATGGAGCCCCCCCCCCCCCCCCCAAGTTGTCCGCGAGTCGGTAAAAAATAACTGAGTCGGCGCGAAACGCCGCGATTTTCCGTAAAAACAGTCAATTTTTTCTTGGATTTTTGGGATCACAAAACGTAAGTGGAGGGATACCTACGACTTCGTAAAAGTTGTCCGTCTGTCAGCACGCTAACTCTCGAAGGGAATGAGATATTTTTTATGAAACTTGGTGTGAGGACTCTTTAGGTCATGGGAGAGGTCGAGTTGGTGCATGGTTTCTGTAGCTAAACATTTAGGGGTGGGGGAGGGGGTTCAAATTAAGGGGCGAACACATTTTAATAAGAGATAATAAGATAGACGATTCAGGGGTAAGAAGACATGTTGAACACGAATATGAAAACCATTTTCTCGCCGGACAACTAGTTTAGTCCGGTCAAAACAGGAAAGTTTGTTAACAGTCAAGGTTTTAGTTAAAGTTGATTAGATATTCGATTCTCTTCCCTGTCTCCCTCCTCCCTTTTTCTTGTCCACGCTGCTTGAAGTTTCTGACGCCGTCTGAGAGAGAAAAAAAAAAATAAAAGAAGGAAATAAACGTCTGTGAAACAAGTTTTTAGTCATTTAGTATTTGTCGGTAGCATACCTGAAGACTTTTAACAACAAGACGAAAGGTTTCGATGGGATCCCAAAATTTAATTTCTGATCCAGACAAATGGGTCTTGAAGATATCCGGTCTTCGCTAGACTCCTTGAAACTTCTGTGTTTTGCCCGACTGGACTGTACAGAAGTTGATTTCTGACGTGTAAAAAAAATCCCATTGTGCCGATGAGACTCGAACTCCCGGGTGCGCAGAATTTGATTTCTTACGTACAAACAGAACCCGATGTGCCGACGAGTCGACCGACGACCAACACTAGCATACGAAATTGCATTTCTTCTGTATTATATTCCTTATGTATAAAAAGAACCAGATGTACCGACGACAATACCGAGACCCGACAAAAGCATCCAGAATTCGATTTCTTCTGTGTTTTGCTCAACAAATATTTGCGGGATATTATTTCTTGCGTATAAAAAGAACCTGAGGCGACGACGAGTCGACGACGCCCAACAAAAGCACACAAATTTTATTTCTTCTGTTTTCCTTATCTCCAAAAAATAACCTCATATAGTATGCCATATAGAATACCGAGGCCCGACAAAAAGCATGCATATTCGATTTCTTTTGCCTTGTGCCCGACAAACGTTAGCAGGATTTTATTTCCTGCGTATAAAAAGAACTCGATGTGCATACGAGTCGACCGACACTCGAAAAAGCATCCAAAATTCTATTTCTTCTCTCAAAATTCTATTTCTAGTCTATTAAGATTTAGAAACAGAAGAAGGCCAATGGCTAATTTGAGAAAATCAAGTTCAGATGTTGATTCAGCATGTGTATATTTACCCCTAGGCTATACTTTATATCTACTTTGACGAAACTGATCAAATCTTCCTGCCTTACTTCTGCCAAATCTCCAGTTTCGACTGGATTCCGGGCGAACTACTTGTCTTGCAAAAACTAAAGCTCAAAAACAAATTCAGCGTATCTTCTTACCCCTATATCGAATATCTAATCAACTTCAGGCAAAACTTTTACTTTTAACAAATTTTCCGGTTTCCGCCGGATTCCGCGCGAACTACTTGTCGGACGAGAAAATAAGTTTCCTCAGTTCAGAATGTCTTCTTACCCTCAAATCCAACATCTAATCAACTTTAAATAAAACTTTGACTTTTAAGAAACTTTCCGGTTTTGGCCGGAACCCCGGCGAGAAAATGGTTTACTTACTACTTTTTACTTTACTACTTTATTACTTTACTTACTACCTCTAAATTGACTATCTATCTCATTATCAGTTAAACAAATTTGTTTGTCCCTATTTGACCCCCCCCCCCCCCTTCACCCCTAAATGTTAAGCTACAGAGCCTATCTACGAACTTGACCTCTCTCTTGACCTAAAGAGCCCTCACACCAAATTTGATCAAAATATGTCATTCCCTTCGAGAGTTTCGTGCTGACAGACGGACAGACGAACAGCTTTTAGGAAGTCATAGGTATCCCTCCACTTACGTTTTGGGATCCCAAAAAGTAGCACACGTTCAATACAAATCGTATCTAGGGTAAGTCTCGCACCTATAATGCCAAAGCAACCTACTGCTGCAATTGCTCAGTTAAATCTTAAACCCGGAGACCCTAGTTTTATATGTTACATTCTAAAGTCGCTAATGACACCTAAATGATTTTCACACTTGCCGCGTTTCACTATTTTCCATGCGTATCATGCTCTCGATGAGTGTTCGCGTATCATGCTATTGCTGCGTAAAACCGGTTATCTGAGTTCTTGCTAGACGTCAATGGACCTGGAAAAAGGGTTAGAACAGCCAAAACCGTGGTAATTTGTTATAAGCAGAGCCTAGTTTTACAGTATTCAAATAGATATTCCTTCAGCCCCAGCTGACTGCGAATAATATCTGACGGTGCAAAACGGATACAAAACGGATATTATTGCTCTAATATAATGTAGCTGACGCGTCCCTTTTCAAACAGTATTCAAATAGTTTTGAATATTAGAACATAAACAGTAAATAGTGTAATATCCGATACAAAACGGATATTATTGCTCTAAGAAAATGTAGCTGACGTATCCGTTTTGCACCGTCAAACAGTATTCAAATAGTTTTGAGTATTGGAACATAAACAGTAAATAGTGCGAGGTCTGCTTTAAGACAATTGGTTAACATGCCAATCTACAAACTGAAATTAGTCAGAAGTAAAAATCGCCTAGTGGCTTGCAGTTTCAAGTGCAGTCAATAATTCGGCGATGGGTTGACCGTGCTTGGCAAGGAGGATGGTGTCAGTGTGAGTCTACTCGTGTAAAACCGGTTCACGCATTTATTATTCTTTTTTAAAAGCTAAACGTATTTTCTCAAAAAAAAATCAGATTTTTGGGCCACGACTCCTCCTCCACTCGGTGATGTTAATGTTTTCACATACATCTTTCCAAAACAAAATAAACATGCTAACTTTAAACTTCCAAAATTCACTGCATTTAAACTGTTTGGCATATTTTTAAATCCAAACTTTTCTTTAATCATTTCTACTTATACTTCTTAGTTTGTAAAGTTTTTGTTTGTCCACAAATCATCACAACAACACATACGAATTATTATTATTATCCACGAGTTCGTTTTCCAGCTTGAGCCTGAAGAGGATCCTTGCCATGAAGGGCCAAATTATAGCTCTAATAAAATTCAGCTGACGTATCCGTTTTATATTCAAACAATGAATACAACGAATACGCCAGCTATGATGCTTTATCAGCGATATTTCGGAGCTTCTTGGCAAGGGCCCTTGTCAGGCTGTCAATCTTCAGGGCCAACGTCGGGGAAGTATTTAAACCTGTAAAATAACTGAAGCTTCTACCGACTATAAATATCTTATTCGGGCAAATTACTTTCAAATATCACTGTAGGGAAAAAAACAGTCCTGAGATTTAATTTTTGACACGGCCGCTGTTTTTGCTGCACGATTGGGGCGATGTCAGGAAAGTTTTTTTTCTGCATTTTGATCAACTTCGGTTTTGTTATTAATAAGGGACGGAAAGCTTAAATTTTATTCCATTAACAACCTTCTTCCCTGTTTCTAGTAGGGAGTGCTCGCCTGTATCTATTACTTTTAATTTTCACTGCACGGAAAAACTAGTTCTGAGATTTAGTTTTTGACACGGCTGCTGTTTTTGCTGCACGTTTGGAGAGACGACAGGAAAGTTTTTGTTCTGCATTTTGATCGACTTCAGTTTTGTTGTTAATAAGGGACTGAGGCTCAAATTTTCATCCATTAATAGCCCCGTTCCAAGTTTCCGGTAGGGAGTACTCGCCTGTATCTCGGTTAATGCCTGCTCGGTTTTTCTTTATCTCAACGGCTTCTCGAATAGTTTGATGGAGTCCGGTGCGCGTTGCAAGAATTTGGGCTTTTTCAAAATATACTCAATGGGATGGGTTTTCGAAAATATGTTCTGCCAGTGCAGATTTGAAAGTATAGTTATGACGGTGTCCGTTAGAGAGGGCGTGGTCAATTTCTTGCTCATGCTCTATCGTTTTCCAATAGTTCTCTCTGTCCTTCCTACGTAACGCTTTCCGCAATCACAGGGTATTGAATAAATGCCTCTTTGGTCCTTATTTGGGACTTTATCTTTTCCGGGGTTTAGGTAAGACAGCAAAGTATTTTGGGTTTTGTGAAAGACTTGGATGTTGTATTTTTTCAAGATTTTGGACAATTTTCCTGTCACTCCACGGACGTACGGAAGGTAAACACGGGCATTTTTTTCTTCTGCCTCACCATTCCTAGGGGAACTTACAAAAGTGGGGACTGAATGCAGCTTCAGTCGTCTTCTGATGATCAGTTCAACCAGTTGAACGGGGTATTTGTTTCCAAACAGGACGTACCGAACGTGGCAAAGTTCGCCATCTAGCGGAGCTTCGTCGCAAATTTTTATGGCTCGGTCGACTAGTGAGATAACTACTCCGCGTTTCACATATTCTGGCTGGTAGAAATCGTATGGTAGGTATCGATCATTGTGAGTGGGTTTTCTGTAGACTGAGCCGACAAAACTTCGTTCACTGTTAGCAATCAATACATCTAGGTATGGCAGCTTCTGTGCATCATTTTTTCAAATTCAATCGTGAACTGGATAGTCGGTTGGAATGAGTTTAAAGTGTTAAGGAAACTCACAATCACCTCACCTTCCCATGCTGTGAAAACCATCATCAACATAACGTTCATAGAAACTTGGAACCATCGGCGCGATGCTGAAAGCGATTTCTTCAATTTTCCTCAGCGTTAGTTCAGCGAGTCCCTGCAAAATGAATCGCTGCTCCTTCATGCTTTTGCTTAACGAAACTCACAATCAACTCACCTTCCCATGCTGTGAAAACCATCATCAACATAACGTTCGTAGAAACTTGGAACCATCGGCGCGATGCTGAAAGCGATTTCTTCAATTTTCCTCAGCGTTAGTTCAGCGAGTCCCTGCAAAATGAATCGCTGCTGCTTCATGCTGCCAGTAGAATTGGCCCAGGTAGATGAAATAGGTGGATTCCCAAACAAGCTTAAAGTAATCTAGTATTTGGCTTATAGTTAGGGGGGTTCTGTCTGCCAGTTCGGGATAATTCTCTAGCGCTTCTTTTAGGGCATCCAGGAAATCTTTCCTGAGACTGGTGAACAAAGATACAGCTGTATGTTCACCTGTTTGGTTGTGGCCCACAACAGAGGGTGGCTCACTCTTCAGCTTTTGCTTTACATAACCCTCATCCTCTGTCGTAATTTGCAGTCAAGATAAGACGAGGTATCAGGAATAAAAGAATAAAAGAAGATGTAAAAAATATAAGAGAGGATTAACCGTCTGCACCGTCATATCTGAAAATCCCCAATAAATGGTGCTTTTTAACTAGGTTGAATGCTATGGCCACACTCCGGTAAGTTCTGGAGTTTTAAAAAAAAATTGATTATTTCTTTATCCAAACACTTAGATTTTAATTCAATCATTGTCTATTTGAGTTAGGCCTGAGGTCGGCCTAAATGTGGTTTTGAATAACTGATACTAAATCCTTGAATTCTATCAGAGTAGGGCTGAGATCTGACAGTCTAGTCAAATATCACTCATTCACTTAAAGCTTGGAGCCCGATGAAAATGCGTTACTTCGTTGCTCCGCTATACTCTTGATGACTATCTCTCCCTGCCGATGCAGAATCTCCGGGTGCCTGCAGAAGAAATGAAGAAACGGCGTCACATCTGCTCCGAAAGATCGCCATGATTGTTTGACACAGGATTTGAGTCGTTGGGTCTGAGTTGTTACGGACACGTTTACTCCTTCTTCCTGAGGATCACTGGCGTGTTTTTGACTTAGTCATATAGAGTATTCGCGAGTAGTCGATTTTCATATGGTGGAATTTCCCTCTCGGGTTTTATATACCTCCACGCGCTTGTACCTGTGTTGTATCAAGAATAAATAAGGGAAGAATTGAGAACTCACATAATCCCGATGTCAGCATCCTAGATCTCTTTTCGTCCGATATTATTTACTGGGGGTGGAGCCTGGGTGGAGCTTCGCGTGTTGCCTCTTGCAGTATTAAATGTTACCTCCAGAGCAAAAGTGATGAAGCAGTCAGAAAAGGCGGGAAGTTCAAACAGTGCAGATTCTGAGGATTATATAAATGGAAACTCCTTTTCAATCTCGGGTCAGATTTGCATTATGAAGCTTATGTTGTCACCACCCTTCACAAAGACGGTGAACCCCAAGGGAATGCGGCATTTGATGACTCAGGGGAACAATTAAGCAACTTGAACGCTGAAGCATAGATCTAACATGCATGCATTTAGTTCAGATTCAATAGGACTGGTGTGAACATTAGTAATTTTATTTTGGTCTTCTCAGGACTGTAAAGAATCGCTTCTAGAAAAGGCATTAAGCTTGGACATTATTTAACTGTCGAAATGTACTCAATGAGTTACTATGTTTTGTTTTTAAGTTGTACTCTACACGAAATTTGGTTCATATCATTTTCTCGTGTAGTTGCGAAAAACAGTATAAAGTCCTAATTTTAATGAACGATTGCTGAGTGTAGGATATCTTTCAAGACGTATCAGTTTGTGATAACAACTTATTATTCTTGGTCAAAAAGGTATATCATTATCTCGGATAGTTGCACTTTACATCTGCCCACATTTGTCATTGTCTATGCCTTTTCGTAATGTTTTTTTTTTTTTATTATCATGATTTTACATCATTCAAGTTGGAATTTGGGCATAGCTGGCGAATTGTACTCAAAGAGTTGTTATGTTTTGTTTTTAAGTTGTACTCTGTACACAAAATTCAGTTCATAACATTTCTCGGTTAGTTGCGAAAAACGTTGGCTTGAAGTATTTCCTAATTTAAAATTTTCATTTATTACTGAAAATGATAATTGCACGGTACCATTCAAAACGTCTACATTTGAGATAACCATTTATTATTTTTGGTCAAAATGTATATCATTATCTCGGGTAGTTGGCTAAATGTTTCACTATCTATCATCACTAAGAATCTGCCATAGAGATTGCATGAATGTTTGGAAGCGTGTCCCTTCCTTCTTTAAATTTATAGTGTTCAGTCCAAATCGGTCCTTTTCTGCCTTTATTTTCGTCATCCTTGAATGTAGAATTGCACGACTTCTATCATCTCACTGTACTTTAGCCCCTTGTCTCGTCTTTTAAACTAGTGGTAGCAGCGATTTGTTGAAAGAAGAAGGGCAAAATGTCGGCCTCTTTCTGTTTAATTTGAATTTGGCGCACTTCCTTGACGCGAAGCATGGCGATCAGAAGAAATAGCGCCAATATTTACTCTGTGGTCTGGACACGCGCCGAATAGGCTCCACCCCCGGTACTTGAGGATCGGGCAGAAAACAACGTCCCATGTTTCTAGTCTTCTCAATTCTTCCCTTATTTATTCTTGGTTGTATGCTTGACGAGAACGATGAAAAATAAGTTTTTACGCAGGGAGCTACCATCCGCGAGGCCACTGAAAGCCGGCGTTTGTACGGAGATTCAAATTTTCCGCGTCACAGTGCAATTTTCTGTTGTGAGAACGGCAGTAGGTACTCTAAACGTTGTGCTAGAGCAAGTAGTGAAAGATACAAAACTCTCTTAACACAGTCAAAATAATGCAGTCTAGCCTTTTCAGTGAAATGATACAACAATGAACCGTGTCCCCGTGAACCCCAAGTCCCCGAATACGGTCCGGTTCTGTCACTGATGTATCTAGGGCTTGTGCTTGTTCTTCCCACCAAGTTTCATCCCATCGCTCCTCTCTAAGCGTATGACAAGATTTCCGCCCCCACCCCCCCGCATTCATTAGATCCGGTCCGGACTTGAAATGGAACATCTGAGACACGAACTCTTATCAAATATAAAGTTTCTTCAAGATCCGATCACCCGTTCGAAAGTTATACATTCCTCAAGGCTCTTCAGTTAAACTTTAAATATCTGACTTCGTGAATATTTTGTGAGAGTTGCTTGGAGTTAAAAAGGTTGCTGTGGTTCAATTTTGGACACGGCTGCTGTTTTTGCTGCTCGATTGGGTTGCTGATCGGGTAGAGATCCAGTTCACCACCGAATTTGAAAACGACGACCTGAAGCTTCCATATCTAGACGTGTTGACCGTCAACGGAAAAACAAATTTTATGTGCTCGGTGTACGGAAAGCCCACTCACAGCGACAGGTATATATCTACCTTACGATTCATACCAACGAGAAAACGTGAAACGGGACGAGTGACTACACTCGCCAGTACTGAGCGAGGACATTCGTAATTGTTATTCGCAGGTATCGGTGAGTGGCTCGCTGTCTTTATTTTAGACTTTCAATTCTTCCAATTTTGTTTTAATTTTCAGTTTCTTGTTGGTTTCTGCTTTGGTTTGGTTTTATTGGTTGTTGATCTTCATCCTTATTTTGGCATTTTCCGTCAAAATTTTCTGTCTGCGCTGAAGAAGGGAGGCGGTTGTCCTCCCGAAATTTTCGCCTTTTATCTCAGTATATTCGTTGGCCTTTACAGACCCCATTTTCGTTGTTTTCTTCGTTGATTTTTTGTGTCTAGTTATGACGTTCAGAATACCTGCGGCCGTCCCCACAACGAAAATTCTACTATGACGCCGGAAATTTTAATCTCAACACAAACGCGGCTTTTCAGTGGGCAGTGGAGAGATTAGTGAAGATTGCTTAGTGCCTGTATAGAAAAAAAAATCATAAATCTTTCTTGTAAGACACGCAACAAAAATACAAGCGCATAGAGGCACCACAAGTCACACGGAAATTCCGCTATTTGAAAATCGATTCTTCGTGAATAGCGGAACAACAGAGTAACGCATTTTCAGCGGGTCTTAAAGCCATTTTTGTGAATGGGTAACTAGATTGTCATATCCCAGCCTTTTTCGGTTAAACTTTTTAGCAAAACCCCTGTGGAACAAAGACCACGGCCGTCGGGGATTATGAAATGTGTCGTTCGGTTAAAAAAATATTTCACATTGCTGTTAAGATGCGCACTTTAAGGGAGCTAGAATTTCATTTCTAAGCAAAACCCTTGAGACAAAAGTGATCATGGGCTCATGGGGATCATGAAAATCTATATTTTTGCTTAAAAGTACTTTTTGTACTTTGCAGTCAAGATGAGCACTTTAAGAGATGGTTAGAAATTTCATTTCTAAGCAAAACCCTTGAGACAAAAGTGATCATGGGCTCATGGGGATCATGAAAATTTATATTTTGCTTAAAAGTACTTTTTGTACTTTGCGGTTAAGATGAGCACTTTAAGAGATGGTCGGATTCGGGAAGTGACAATTTCTCAGCCATTCTTGTTAAGTCCGTAGTGTACAAGTCAGGTTTCATCGTCCTAGCACATCTGGAAGTACCTTAACTCGCGATCACCGGAATTCGGACCCCCCCCCCCTACAACCCCCCACATTGCCCGAATCCGGTCCGCTTCTGTCACAGATGTATCTACGGCTTGTGCTTATTCCTCCCACCAAATTTCATAACTATCGCTCTACTCTAAGCATGTCACAAGATTTCTGCGGGAAGTATCTTTAAACGTGATCATCGGAATTCTGGACCCCCCCCCCCCCCTACAACTTCCCCCCAAGTCCCCGAATACGGTCCGGTTCTGTCACTGATGTATCTAGGGCTTGTGCTTGTTCTTCCCACCAAGTTTCATCCCATCGCTCCTCTCTAAGCGTATGACAAGATTTCCGCCCCCCCCCCCCCCCGCATTCATTAGATCCGGTCCGGACTTGAAATGGAACATCTGAGACACGAGCTCTTATCAAATATAAAGTTTCTTCAAGATCCGATCACCCGTTCGAAAGTTATACATTCCTCAAGATTCCGGATTCCCCATCCCTCCACTCCCCCCACGGTGGTCGGATCGGGGAAGTGACTATTTCCAAGTTAGTTTGGTCGGATCCCTGACATGCCTGCCAAGTTTAATCGTCCTAGGCCTTCTGGAAGTACCCTAACTCGAGAAGAGTGGACCGACAGACCGAATATTGATTGGTATATGGCACTTGAGCAAAGCTGCAAGTGCCATAAAAGTCCAACTTCGAAACATTTCTCCGGACTCAGAACACTCTACTGTCCTACCTTAACACCAGCAAAGACCAAGTCTCAAACCAGAACCAACGAGGTATTTATTCAATACCCTGCGACTGTGAAAAGCGCTATGTTGGCAGGACAGAGAGAACTTTCGAAAAGAAGGTCACAGAATACGAAAAGGATGGACATCGCTCACATTACAACTTCAAATCGACATCGGTAGAACACGTTTTCGAAAACTCATCTTGTGCAATATACATTTTGAAACAGCCCAAATTCTTGCACCATGCATCGGACTCCACCAAACCATACGAGAAAACATTGAAATTAGGCAAAACGTTCAGAGACACAGGCAAATACTCACTACCAGAAACACGGAACGGCATCATCAGTGAAAGGAAATTCAGACTCCTAGCTCTCCTCTACAACAAAACAAAAGTCAACCCGAATGAAAAAAAATCTACCTGATCAATGACCCAATCGAGCAGCAAAAACACCAGCTGTGTCCAAAATGAAATCACAGCAGCCTTTTTAATTCCAAGCAACTTTCACAAAAGAATTCACGAAGTCAGATACTGAACGTGTAGAATCTTTAGTTTGTTTTTCCACAGGTTAATTTTTCCAACTTGAGTGGCTACTTTGAGCCTGAAAAGGATCCTTGTCAAGAAGGGGCAGAATATAGCCCTAATCAAATTTAGCTGACGTTTACATTTTGAACTGTCAAAAAGGGAATTTATTTGCAGTCTTAACTTTCAAGACAAATTATACAGACAAATACAGTAGAGGTATGCTTATATGAACGTTTGTTGACATTGGGCTTTGCGATTCTGATGCACTTGCTGTGTCTAAAGCTAACCACCAGTTAGCCAAAGCAAAGTAAGTAATTAAGGGCATCTGATTCTGAAAACCCCTAAATTGGTCTTTTTTTCTTCTTTCTACCATTTAACCCGAAACTGGAGGGTTCACATTAAAGTAGCTGTTCACATAAACATATCTCTACTGTAGTTAGAACTGTAGACAAATTGCTAGTTTACTAGTTTCTAGATTACTGTAGAGGCCAATTTCGAGGTTATCTGGTTATGACAATTCGAACTTGGGAGTTTCTCCTGTATAGTACCAAATGGTTGGATCTACACATAACATACTCATCGTCAGGAAAGTACTGGTGGTCGTTCTTCTGATGTTCGAACGAACTTCTGAAATCTACAAATTGCTTAGACCTCAGTCACAATTCCCAAATTCAACATGCATGCATCAAGGTTCTCAAAAAGCGCGCTTCGAGCCTAATCGATTTGTGCAATGACAATCGACGAATCGAGGCACTAGGCGGCGTTTGAAGTTCCGCCTCCTAAAACCGGCATAACCGAAGCTGACCATATTTTCCAATCGATGTCAAATGGGTTGTCGCTTGGCAAGTGTTTGCCCGTTTGGTTCTAAGAAATTTTTGGTACCAGAAGGCCAGAACTGAACTGAGAGAGAGCTTCTGACTAATTCTGACCAGCTTCTAATAGATCAGCAAAGGTCTGCAGATTCTAAAACCTCTCCTACTTTAATTGTTTCCCTAGCCTACCTTTGTTTTGTTTTAGAAAGAAGAAAATGTATAGGATTAGGAATATTTTAAATTTTGAATATATTTTTTCCCCTTTTTGTAATCAGACTGTTGCTTTGCTTTAGCTTTGCCACTTTGGTTTGGAATATTTGGTAAAATATTTTGGAGTTTGAAGCTACCTTTCCTTGGTGTAGTTTCACTGTAGTTTGGCATACTTAGTTTTAGTGTGAAATATGAAACAAATAAATGGACAAATAAAAATAGAAAGGTAGGCTGCAAAGCTAGTATGAAGCCAGTACAAAGCAAAACTGTTGTTGGACGGTTGGAAATTAGAAAACAAGAGTGAAACTCAACTGATCAGTCCATCACTCAACCCTGCCAAACCCCTGATTTTTGGAAACCCTCCGCTCTGCCTCCGCTGGATATATCTAGCATTTGGCATATCCTATGCCTAAACACTGGATACCCTTTGACAAACGCTGGATACCTGTTGTGAATCTAACCCTGACCTATCTCACTAGAGATCAGTCTAGTACACTAGCCCCATTTCAGGCACGGTGCTCAAACGTCTAGCACCATGCCTGGGTGCTAGACGTTCAAGCACTGTACCTTGGATTTCATGTATGGTGCATGTATTTCAGTATACAGTGCATACAGGAAAAACGCAGTTTCTGTCATCACAACTGAGCACCGGCTCGGACAGGGCTGAAATTACTTCTATGAATTAGAGAAATCAAAGACAATCCTTTATATATTTTTCACAACAAAAACAAAAGGGCTCTACTGATGATGGAGATGAAAAACCTAACAACACCCTATCTATTTTCCATGTATTTTCCCTATCTATTCCCCAAGAGCCAATATTCTGGTTGGCTGCTAGGTAGAAAAAGCTGAGGCACAGGACACTTTGCATGCAAAACCCTTGACTATGTAGAAAAGGAAATGAGGTTTTTCACATCTGTCATCAGCCGAGCCCTTTTGTTTTTGTTGTGAAAAATATATAAAGGATTGTCTTTGATTTCTCTAATTCATGGTAGTAATATCAGCCCTGTCCAAGCTGGTGCTCAGTTGTTATGACAGAAACACTGTTTTTGATGTATGCACTGTATACTGAAATACATGCACCATACATGAAATCCAAGGTACAGTGCTTGAACTTCTAGCACCCAGGCATGGTGCTAGACGTTTGAGCACCATGCCTGAAAAGGGGCTAGTGTACTAGACTGCTACAGATGGATTCTGATTGGTTGATTTCTGAGCTTCAGCCAAATCATCAATATTTTGTTGGGTTACAGTATCCAGCATTTGGCATAGTGTATCCAGTGTTAGGCATAGGGTATCCGAAAATCAGGGATTTGTGGTAAACTGCCACTGATACCAGATCTAGTAAAACGCAACTTAACCACAACAGGAGGGGTAGGCCTATCCAACCTTGAATTTATGAAACCTCAAACTTGGCCTGAAAACATTACAAGGAACATTCAGGGCAGTCCAAAACGTGTCCTAGGCTGGTCCTAGGTCATTCAGTCTTTCCTGCATTAAAGTTAGCACCTTGTTAGGACTGCACCAAAATTTCCTTTCACACTATTTGGGCCAGGTTCAAGGTTGGGTAAATTTGAGATAGGGTACTCCTCCTGTATTTAAGTTGCATGGTGCTGACATGGTGTGGATTCTAAACTCTTAGGCAATCATTCATTGTCATTGTTAGCTTACAGGAAGGGTATCCAACCTCGAATGAATATGACCTCGAACTTAGCCTGAAAATCTTACACGAAAACCTCTGGGCAGTCTGAAAAAGGTCCTAGGTCATTGAAGGTTTACACCTTGATGGTTAGAACCTTGTAAGGACTGAACTTCAATTTTCTTTTAACCTTTTTAGGCCAGTTTCGAGGTTATATATAACCCTTTTGTAGATGACATTCAAATAAACTTAATTCATTCCAAAGTCAGGGCCTGGCTAGACCCCAAAGTCACACCATTAAGCGGTGTGCCAACGCCCACACTTTTGCAGTGCACCGCTGCCAAAAATTTACCAGCGCGGCATAGCTGGCGCTGTTGTATCGGCGGCGCACCGCCAATTTATTTTGGAGTGTGCTATTTTCTTTTTTGCACCTTGTGCCTTGATTTTGCTGCACATTTTCTTGGTATTATTTTCATATCCTCCTCTGTGAGTGATTTTCGGAACACAGAGTAGGGAACTAACAAACAAAGGAAATAAGCGTGAAATTCAAACTTGTTCCTTCTAAGCGGTAAATTCAATGTTCGACTTACAAGAGGAAATTACTAATGATCAACGATAACACTACCACTGGACTGACTGAGGATACTTGAAGTTCCTTTTTCTCTCTAGATAGATCTGTGAGGTAGTAAGTAGGCTTCACCAGTGGCAGTGGCAGTGCATATTGAGTGAGTGAATGCCAGTCTAATGGGCTAGGATCCTGACAAGATGTTACCTGTTAGACTAGGACTATGGTTAGTCACTGTTCATAGGTCACAGGTCACTAACAAAATAATTTGGTGCAGGAAAGACTGAATGACCTAGGACCAGCCTAGGACACGTTTTGGACTGCCCTGAATGTTCCTTGTAATGTTTTCAGGCCAAGTTTGAGGTTTCATAAATTCAAGGTTGGATAGGACTATGTTTAGTCACTGTTCATAGGTCACAGGTCACTAACAAAATAATTTGGTGGTTACCATAGTCTTACTGCTGACTGATTATTTTTTTTTCTTTGTACAGACAGGATCATTCCTGTTATGAACCCTCTAAATACTCTCCATGCAGAGATGGTACTTATCTGACCCTGAAAGAATATTTGTACAAGGAACTCTCTTCAGGGACCCGTTCCAAATTTAAATGTTGAAACTATGTGATGGTACAGTAAAGCACAGTAAAGGTATAGGAGGTTTATCAAAACTCATATTCTATTAACTCAAAATTGGCCTTAAAATGTTAAAAGCAAACTTCAGGGCAGCTCTGACTAGGTCCGACCCGTCAAGATTAAGAAGCAGCATCATAATGATCTAGGACCTAATTAGAAAAGCACAGAAAGTTTCCTGTTAAAGCACTCATGAAATCATTTCCTGTTTTTCATCTGATTTATACTTGTCTTTTAGACAGCAAATATAGTTATCACAAAAAATGATTTTCCTAGTGGACCGAGGAGAGAGCTAACTGTTGCTCGGTACTAAAAAGAGCTGTTCTCTTGTTGACGGATTTTTCAAAATTGTGTTCAGGCTAATCAAATTCATCTCTTTAATTTTTGCTGGCAAATAATTTCCGCTTTCATTAATAGATTTGCTCAAACAGACATCCTATCTGAATTTCTTTAACTTGCTGCTAGACTGTTCCAAGGGGTCCACATTGCTTGGCCACATAGACAAATTTAGACTACTTATGTAAAAGAAGTTATGTTTGTGGTAGACTAATTAAGCCATTCGAAATGATGTCAAGTGATTGACATCTTTGCAGTATGATCTGTGTATTGTCGATGTTTGATGTTTCCTGGTGCTTGGCATCCTAGATTATTTCATGTTATTTTAATAATTGCCAAAGTTTTGTATGGTATGTTTAGCAGGTAGGCTGAAAATGGAATTTTTTTTTTTTTACTGACAAGAAATCGATAAGTAAAAGCCATTGCTCACCTTTGACCTCCTAGGGTGCTCTGTTTCTGTTAGTTGCCTACACAGTCTTGACTATGCAAAATTGTTACTAGCTTTGTGTACAATTGATGAATTTGCATTCATGCCTAACTTGGTTCAACTGGCGCTTTTCAGCCAATCAACAAAAGAGTGCTCCAGATTTGTGCCCCGATAAAGCTGAAATTACAGTGCTAAAAGGTGAGAAAACGGCGCGAAACGGCGGCGCGCCGCCACGCTGAGGGTTTTTCGGTGCACCGCCATGAAATGAAATCGCCGCCGCTTCGGGGTCTAGGCCTGGCACCATGTCCTGCAATAAGGGCATGACACCCTGTAAAATTCTGTTGAATTGAAAATCTTAAAGGGAAATTTGATTTAAAACAGATTATTTTGGTCTAGGCTGCCATTTCCTTGCTATAGGGCATGGTGCCCTAACATATGAGCACCATGCCCATATGTTGCTGCATGCCCAGATGTTGGGGCACTATGTCCAAAAATTTCACAAGGTTTCCGGTTCTCCCCTCCGACCCCCCCCCCCCCCCCCAAGTCATCGGATCCGGTCCGGACTTGAAATGGGACATCTGAGACATGAGGTCTATCAAGATTTCAAGTTTCATTAAGATCCGATAACCCGCTCGAAAGTTGTGCATGCCACTAATTCCCGGATTCCTCCGTCTCCCCCTCCCCCCACGATGGTCAATCGGGCAAGTGACTGTTTCTAAGTTAATCTGGTCGGGTCCCTGATATGCCTGCCAAGTTTTTATCGTCCTAGCCCACCTGGAAGTACATTAACTACGAATCGCCGGAATTCCGGAACCACCCTCCAACTTCCCCCACAGTGTCCGAATCCGGTTCAGTTCCATCTGTGATGTATCTAGAGCTTATGCTTGTTCTTCCCACCAAGTTTCATCCCAATCGCTCCACTCTGAGAGTGTCACACGATTCCCAGATCCCCCCCCCTCCGACTCCCCCCCAGATTCATCAGATCCGGTCCGGACTTGAAATGAGACATCTGATACACGAGGTCTTTCCAGATACCAAGTTTCATTAAGATCTGATCACCCGTTCGAAAGTTATACATGCCCCTATTTTCCGGATTCCGCCACCTCCCTCTTCCCCCACGATGGTCGAATCGGGCAATTGACTATTTTCAAGTTAGTGTGGTCGGGTCCCAAATATGCCTGCCAAGTTTCATCGTCCTAGCACGTCTGGAAGTACCCTAACTCGAGAACAGTGGCCTGACAGACAGACCGACAGACCGAAAAGTGATTGGTATATGGCACCTGAGCCGAGCTGCAAGTGGCATAAAAAGCATGAGGGCTAGTTATCACTGTAATAACTAACCTTTCATATGTGAATAACTGTACATTTTCATCAGTTAGGGTTCTTAACAATCCAGTCCAGTCCAAAGATGTAGAGCCACTGGGTCCAATGTTGTCATCGGTCCTTTTAGGCCTTTCTTTTGGGTAGGGCATATTACCACTGTATTCGCCTCTATTGGTAGGTTTTCTTCTCTAGGACCACGCTGACTATACTATGGCTTTGTAGATGAAACTGGAAACCGGAAAATTTGTTAAAGTTGAAGTTGATTAGATGTATTGGGGTAAGGAGATACGCTGCAATCGTTCTCGAGCTTTATTTTTTTTGCCGGACTAGTTGTTCCGGAATTCGGCCGAAACCGGAAATTTGGCAAAAGTAAGGTCAAAATAGATATGACTTATAAGGGGTAAACACACATGCTGAATCCATATCTGAACTTGGTTTTCTTAGATGATTAGCTATTTGGCCTTAATCTGTTTCTAAATTTTAATAGTAAAAATGATAAAGGAGTCTGGCGACGACTGAATCTGCCGAAGACAAGACCGAATTGTCTGGATCAAATATAATATTTTGGGGATGCCATCGAAACCTTTGGAAATGTTGCTGCTCGATTGGGTTGTTGAAAGGGTAAAGATTTTCTGCATTTTGGTTTTGGAATCACCTGTCTCTCCTTCTTCTTTCAGCTAAGATGGATACTTGTCGGCGGCATGTCTGGGCGATTTGAAGTTCCGTACTTCGGTGATAGATATTCCTTCAGCCCAGGCTGACCGCGAATCGTATTTGGAGATGCAAAATGGATACGTCAGCTATGTTTTATTAGAGCTATATTTTGGCCCTTCTTGGCAAGGGTCCTCTTCAGGTCATAGCCGCTCAAGCTGCAAAATGAACTTGTGGAAAAACAGTTAAAGATTCTTCCTTAAATATCTGATTTTCTGAAATTCGCAAAATCAGTTTCAGTTCCATAGATGACATATTTGTAGGTTTTTTGCCTGGGAACTGCTGTCAGTGTAGCCTCCATTCCAAACATCTGGATTGTTTATTTGCTGAGCATCGTAGCTGCTGCCTTTTCATCGCTGTAGTAAAGGTCGAGTTCTCCTGAAATGAGAATATTGATTTCAAAGGTTGCCCTGTAGAGACATGCTTCTTTGAATTTTGAATGTCAGTTAACTTTGAACGGCACTGATGAAAATGATGACATTCAAACCTAGGCTAGCAAATATTCGTGTGCTCAGACCACAAACCACAAACTCCTGGCTTTTATTTGGGATACACTATGCCTGATGCTGGAAACATCTTTGCAAAACACCGGGTCTTTGCTACCTGCCCATTGCAGGCCTTATGTTAGGCCTTATGGTGATGCCATAATGAGTTAATGGTGTCAATATTTTTTTTTAAGAATAAAACTGAAAACTGAAAAAAACTAAATACTGGATACCCTAACCCAATAAAATATATTGTGATGATTTGAATGAAGTTCAGGAATCAACCAATCAGAAATCCTTTATATTTGAATCAGTCAGGGCTGGTCCAGAGTTAGGGTACCCGCAGATAGCCTACTCAGCAGGCGTTAGGGTATCAGGGTATCCACCATGCATACCCGCTGCCCATTTGTGCCAGCCTGGCCCTGGTGTGCCCTAGCAATTGAGCATGGCTATGATAATGGACCTTAATGTACTAGACTGATGCTATTTACTTACCAACAAAAATTTAATTGTGAATGGTTATTATGTGAATATGCCCTTGCTATGCCAATCTGGTCAGATACCCCAGGCCCCTGGGGAATACTACACCTTCCCTGAATTGCCCAACAAGCAGGGAAACATACTTCTTTTCAAGAACTGATAAGTCCTGAGCAAGCACCAGCTTGCCTATAGGACCTGCACATGCCTTGAATTGGCTGGAAGTTGCTGATTCTGCCATCACTTCATAGGTTCTTGCACTGCTGGACTATCTAACCAGACTGGAGGGGTTCAAGGCATGCATCCAATCAGTCAACTGTTGTAAATTCTGTTCTTTTTCAGGAAGCAAATGTTACCAGCTGTACAATGAAGATGATTGTCAAAGTAGCGGCAAAGAAGGGAGACTCTCCCGTATGCCTGTCTACAGACGAAGATGGCTGGTTGTCGCTTGGAATAGTCAAAGCAGCTTTTCCTGGCTGTACATCACTAACATGTGAACCTGTGCTAGGCCAGACTTTGAATATAGTTGAGAAGAAAGGTAGACTACACCCCCTGGTGAATGAATGGGGTGACAATGTGTACATTTGTCAGTTTACAGTCAACTCAGGTGAGTGCCCCGGACTTTGAGCCGCGATATCATAATACATATGAGTCTGGGGTTGCCAAAGATGGTGACCTGAATCCGTGTGGTTAAGAAGTTTGTCGCAGTGCAAAGACTTTCCATCAGAACAAAATTTGTGGATGGCTGCGTATTTTTTTTCCTACTAATTACCGTAAATCATTATGTTTTCAAGAATTGGGGACATTTACTGAATGAAGGGTGGAAAATACGTAAGCTACCGTTGACAGGGCCTAGCAGGATAGGCGTAGACAGAAGATAAAGCATATTCTCAGTTTGGTCCCAGTTCCTTGTGTGGGATGTGCTTTACCAGTAAGTTTTACTTTTGGATTGGTATAATATTGAACTTCAAATTTCAGCTTCGCCTCTGTTCTTTGAAGACGCAGTTTGTCGAGTCACCAAGAACAAGGATCTTCAGTATGGAATGGTCATCGAGAATGCAGAATTTTACAGTGATGATGAGACTGGAAGTGATGACTCCGAAAACCTGAAGGAAGGATTTGTGAAAGTCGCATGGTATCCCAAAGGAGAGCAGGAAACTGTAGAAGAGAACAAGGTATCATAATGCAATTTGTTTCGCCCCTTTCGCCCTGTAAACGCAAATGCTCTTGCGCCTTCCTTTCCCATGTTGGCTTTTTCAGTCTTTGGACTGGAAAAGAAGCTCTAAAGTAGATTTAATCTCTGTACGAAGCACCTACGTCCTTTCTCCTGTGAGTGCTGCTGCCCAAGCTTCGACCCTTTCAGGTTAGACGGACGTCTTGATGTTAAAGGTGTTGAACCTCCTACCAACAGCAAGAACTTATCAGACTGAAGTAGAGCCTGCATCTTTCCCCCGTTCACCGACTAAGAGTTCAGGGAGGTGAAGGGCCTATCATGGCCCTAAATATAGGGCCACAGGGCTGATCTACGAACTTGTTCTGTACTTTAACTTATAGGATCCTAACAGGAATTTTGAACAAAATATCTCGAGCCCTTTGAGAGTTAACAGACGGACGGACGGATAAGCTTAAGAATTTGTAGGTTTGCCGTGTCATTATCTTCTGGGAGGTTCAAGGTTTTTTTTTAATCTTAACAGTAATTAAAACACAAAACATTACAAATCTGGCAGAAGCGCAGTAGAATGAGCCTCGTTTTTGTTGCACTCTGCAGGCCCACTTCTCGCAGGGGTGGCCCGAAGCACTTAGGCCAGGGGGGTGAGATCCCTCATTTTAACGACTCCTGGATCGTAATATACCACTCGCACGTACCAACAAAAATGAACTGTTGCGACTACGCGGCAATGGCGCACATTCCCCACCAACAAATAACAGAGCAGGTGTAAAACTAGCTGCAATGCATCAGCTGAAATTATTCTTGTAATCAAAATTTTTGTATACATACGTTCATAGCCTCAGTTTACATTTCAGCTTTCGCTAAAGAGGAAAGCTTTCAACGCCTGTGCCCCGGACAATTAAAGCAAGCGCCGCAGGCGAAATTTGTCTAATCTGCCTTTGTCTAGAAAGATTCTAGCCAGCCTTTAATGTGTTTCAAATCTAAAAAGTTCCACGCCTAATCGCCAAGTAAAGCACACACCGTTCCTCTAAATAGAGAATACTATGAAATGCGCCACAGGCGAAATTTTGTGAAACGCCGAGGAGCAGACCGTCTTTTTGCGATCCCATTGAAAAGGAAAAAATAGCTTTGAAATCACAAATCTGACCGTCGAAAAAAGTGACAAAATAGTGGCTATAGAAAACAAAATAGACACAAATTAGATTTGTTCCAAATTAAAGCAAAAAAAAATAATTTTCATGTTAAAGACACGCTTATTCAGAAACAAAACGAGGAAGTTTGCCAGTTCATTAAAAGAAAAAAAAACGGATTTATGGACGTAAACGCCGAGGAGCAGAGCGTGTTTTTGCGATCCCAATGAAAAGTTAAGAATAGCTATGAAATCACGACTCTGTCCATCGAAAAAAGTGACAAAATAGTGCCCATAGGAAAGAAATTAGATTTGCTCCGAACTAATTGCAAAAAAAGCAATAAGACGCCGGTTCGCCGACGAGACTTGAGTTGCGTTTTTTTCCGGGTGATTGGATGTACTTTTGTTTCATCATGAAAATACCGTGTATCGTTTTTTTGTCGTTCGACACACTGTACTTTCATGTCGAAAACTAAAGCAAGTAAAGCTACAGTGAGCAACATCTGAAGAATTACAACTTAAAACTGGTTTGCAGATTTTGAATCTACGCGACAGAAGATGCTCTACACAGCAAATGAAGACGAGAAGTTCGCTTTTAGAATAACTTAAACATAAAAGAGATCATTTTCGAGTTGTATGAGTGTCCTGAATTTTACGAAGTCTTTTCAGATGTGCTTTAACACTAGCATACAGGGGCGTCACCCCCCCCCCCCCTCCCCCGATGTTGTCGGCCAGTCGGTAAAAAATAGCTGAATCGGCGCCAAGCGCCGCGATTTTTCGTAAAAATAGTCGAATTTTTGGGGGAAACAGTGGATTTTTCTTCAAAACAGTCAGTTTTTCGAAGTCAATTTTTCTTAAAAACGTCCGGTTTTTCTTTAAATCAGTCGATTTTTCGTCAAAACAGTCGTTTTTTCCGCAAAAAAAGCCGGTAAAAGTTACCAGCCAGTCGGTAAATACCTTGCTCCTCCCATATTTGGTAGTGCTATGATTCGCAGTCAGCATTAATACATATGATTCGCAGTCAGCTTGGGCTGAAGGAATATTTTTGCTCCCATCCCCCCCCCGAACATTTTGCATAGTAACGCCTCTGCTAGCATAGAGGCCACAAATTTACCTCCCGACTAGAATGAGCTATTCCAGCGTCTGCAGAACCCCTACTGTCCTGGGAACGAATTTCGGGCGCATATTAAAATCTTCCTTGTCCTTTTCAAGCGTTGTTCCCACCTCAACCTTCCTTTGTAATCGACATTTTTCCATCTGTTCTGGGTACACTTGTGTCGCGGGTCTCCTGTCATTTAATTTCTAATGGCTTTTCCATTCTGTTTAAAAATTCTGTTCCTTCTTTTTTCACTTGTAGCCAGAGATGACCAACAATCAATACAGACATACATACATACATACTCTTTAATCCGGAAAAAGAAATTCCATATTGACTAGCCTAATACAAAAATACAAACAAAAACAATAACAGTAATATAACGAATATCACCTACCCACCTGGGAAACCAAAAAGATCAATCAATGCACATAACCTTGTATCTCGCTTTTGGTCTATAAGGTATATGAATGATACCCAGTCAGACCTCACTTTAACAACTAACCTATTGTAATTTTCACAGGCTAAAATCTGAAAGACCTAAGTGAGGCGGATCCAAATCCCATGGGAGTAGAACAGGCAGCCGTATTGCTCCCCCCATGAATCATGTCTCCGACCTATCGGGGTTACAAAACCTGGTTTAAACGACTCGACTTGTCTTTAGGAACTGGCTTACGACTGAAGCTGTGCAGAGACAAAATTAACAATTTTTTTTTAAACGACTCGGATTGTTTTTGATTAAAATGAATGCCCGGGACCTCGGCGAGGCCAAAATAAACGACTGATACGACTTAGCAAAAGGCCGATATAAACGACTGATACGCCTTAACAAAAGGCAGGGGGGGGGGGGAGACACCCCCCTTCTCCCCCCCCCCCTTCGGGCCACCCCTGACTTCTCGGCCGCTTCCGGTCTGATTCTTTCTACATGTACAGGCAAATGGAGGTTTGACCCGAAACAAATTGCAACAGAAACGATTTTTACACCATCTTGTAGAGAAAAAAAAGCTGAACAACATATCCAAAGTTGCATATCCTGGCTCGACGCAAAATATGTGTTTTTTGGCCTTTAATGCCATTTTTTTACGTATTTCGAAAAAAAATATAAAATTTTCATGGTTGTCCGTTATTCTTGAAGTGAAATACGATTCTAATGCAAAATTACAAGTTGAAACCGAAAATGAAGTCATATTTGGCGTATAAGGCACCAGAAAAAAGTCAATGTCATTTTCTCAACCTATTTTGCAAAAAAGTACAAATTTTCGTACTGGTCCGGTGAACGAAAGTGCAATCCTAACATAGAATCCCAAGCTAAAACCGAAAATGGAATCAAAGTGGGCCTATGAGTTTCATAATCATCAACATATGATGTCTACAAATTTTTAAACAAGAAAATTGTTACGAAAAGTCGACAACGAGCCAAACTGGTTTTCAAGGTCAATTTTCGAAATCGTGTTTAATACCCTTCGTACACCTTATAAATTGTTTTCAAAAGAGATAATCAAATTGCAACTATTGTTGACTAGTGTTCACAGCTTCGTCTCTTGGAATGGATTAGGCTACCGACTAAGCTTTTGGGTTTTCTGCATCTTAGTAGTTGTTAATTTTGTAGAGCTGGAACACATTGTCCCCTTGCAGGTTCTGCATGCTGGAGTAGAAACTAGATCGTTTTTTAAGGCGGCTAAATCCCTCTGAATTACACTAGTGCAGTCGACACGAGCACATAACGAGTTTTAAGAGCATGCGCGGAGCTCGTGGAAGGTCATTTGTTAACGGGTACAAGAAGTCATCTTGAATCTTCTATCCCCATTTCCTCGATTTTTAATCGAGGATCAAGCTACCCGGTTCATACCTAAACTTGATAAAATAAAAAAACAAAACAAAAAAACTCGGTAGGTGTGTTATTTTGCTACAATCAAACGTTGGTGGTGACTGTTCTGGGTAAACAAACGACCTTGTCGTTGTCACTTTTTCGAAAACTCCCCTTTGGAGCTTATTCAGGTCTCCTCCTATCGACGCAACATTGATCATGAGCAGGTCGTGTTCACCAGAAGTCTTGACTTCCCATGATCCGGAACGTTCACTTTTGTGAAGTTTCGCAGTGTCAAAGCATCTCCAAATACTGGAACCACAGCTTTGACATCCAATACCGGAGCAGTGCTGATCAATTCCTGTATTTTTCTAAGTAATGATTATCTTATACATCCTCAACATTTACTTTAGTTTTCTACTCCAGCATGCAGAACCTGTAAGGGGACAATGTGTTCCAGCTGTGTTTCCAGCTGTTCATCAGCTTTGTGCACAAGCTTTTAAGTTCCATGATTTCTTCAGATTGTAGTCTTGGAAAGCAGAATAGCGTGTAGCGCAGCGTCATTGAGTGCACGGCCACGTAGGCAATGGTTCTGGCGATCGCTTTTCCGCTGAGAGGGGAGGGGCATCTCCGAGTCCTGACTCCATCTCCGAACATCTCCGAGTCCTGACTCCAGTCCTGACTCCTCCAGGATGTAGCCCAGTGCTCCTGATAAGCTCATCGTGGTATGGAATCATCCAAGTATCAGGACGAACTATGAAAGCCCACTTCCTGGTGAAGCTGCTTCGACCATTTTCACGACTTTCCACCACAGGGTTGGTCAAAGGTTGCATCGAGAGTAAATAGATGTCCGCTACCCTGGTCTGGGATAAGAAGCATAACCGGGTAAATAGATGTGTCGTCAATAGCTGTAACGTCAATCATTGAGAGTAAAAGAGTAAACTATTTCCCTGTATGATTCGCCATCATAAGTGATTGCTGTATTCCATTCCAACCCAAGCTTGGGTATCAGAAGGAAAGCCAGAGGATGTCAAGACTATAGTAAA
This sequence comes from Branchinecta sandiegonensis, assembly GCA_030848855.1. Taxonomy (NCBI): domain Eukaryota; kingdom Metazoa; phylum Arthropoda; class Branchiopoda; order Anostraca; family Branchinectidae; genus Branchinecta; species Branchinecta sandiegonensis. Next base: position 14,783,911 of record JAUPMV010000003.1, on the reverse strand, counting down.
GAGTCGATGACTTGTTGAAATTCTCCAAGACTTTCGGATCGAAGGATTTCCGATTTCGGATCGCGGCATTTCGAATCATCTGATTTGTGGTGCACAGTGGCTAAAAATTTGTGTAAACAAATTATTTCATTGGGAATACGGATTAATCATGGGAATACGTTCGCTCGCATAAGTTTAGTAGATTCCGATATGGCAGAAACATCGAATAAACTTCAGTATAGGGTAGATAGGTCTCAGTGTAGTAGTGAAGAAAAAAAAGAATATTACTTTGATTCATCAGAACTAATTTTCTATCCGACTACATTGTCTTGCTTGGGGTCTTCTTCTAAGGATACGTTATTTGGTCTTCAAGAAGGTTCTGCTATTAATGACCAGCTCAAGTATATATATTTTTTTTCTTCTAACTCGATCATTTTGATGGATAATAATGCTGACTAAACTTTTACAAAAATAATAACGGCGGATATTAATGATATTGAATCTTCTTTTCTGGTGCAGGATACGCCAAATCTGACCTCTTTTTAAGTCTCAGCTTGTCATTCTGCATCAGCATCGTACTGTCCAAAAAAGGACGACCACGAAAATTGTAATTTTTTTTCTTAAAACGTAAAAAATGACACTAAGAGCCGAAAAGGGCTTATTTTGCGTCGACTGCCTCTGCAGCCTCTGGCTCAAATGCCATATACCGATCACAATTCCGTCTGTCTGTCTGTCGGTCGGTCAGAGTTTTTTGTCACACTTATCCGAGTTAGGGTACTTCCAGATGTGCTAGGACAATGAAACTTGGCAGGCATATCAGGGACCCGACCAAACTAACCTGGAAATAATCAGTTTCCCGATCCGACCATATGCGGGGGAGTGGGGGTGCTCGAAACTTGAAAATTTAGGGCATTTTGTCACTTTTTTCCGAGTTAGGGTACTTCAAGATGAGCTAGGACAATGAAACTTGGCAGGAATATCAGGGACCCGACCAAACGAACCTGGAAATAATCAGTTTCCCGATCCGACCATATGCGGGGGAGTGGGGGCGCTCGAAACTTGAAAATTTAGGGCATTTTGTCACTTTTTTCCGAGTTAGGGTACTTCAAGATGAGCTAGGACAATGAAACTTGGCAGGAATATCAGGGACCCGACCAAACGAACCTGGAAATAATCAGTTTCCCGATCCGACCATATGCGGGGGAGTGGGGGCGCTCGAAACTTGAAAATTTAGGGCATTTTGTCACTTTTTTCCGAGTTAGGGTACTTCTAGCTGAGCTAGGACAATGAAACTTGGCAGGAATATCAAGGACCTGACCAAAGTAACCTGGAAATAATAAGTTTCCCGATCCAACCATATGCGGGGGAGTTGGGGCGCTGGAAACTTGAAAATGTAGGGCATTTTGTCACACTTTTTCGAGTTAGGGTACTTCCAGATGAGCTAGGACAATGAAACTTGGCAGGAATATCAGGGACCCGACCAAACTAACCTGGAAATAATCAGTTTCCCGATCCGACCATATGCGGGGAAGTGGGGGCGCTGGAAACTTGAAAATTTAGGGCATTTTGTCACACTTTTTCGAGTTAGGGTACTTCCAGTTGTGATAGGACCATGAAACTTGGCAGGCATATCAGAGACCCGACCAATTTTCTGATCCGACCATTTGGGGGGGAGTGGAGGGCAGGGGAATCCGGGAAATTGAAAGGTGTGTAACTTTCGAACGGATGATCGGATTGTAATGAAACTTCATAACTGAATAGAATATATATCAGTAATGTCCCGTTTAAAGTCTTGACCGGATTCGGTAGCCAGGGGGGATTTGGGGGGGGGGAGACCGGAAATTTCTAGAAACGGTTAGAATGGAGGGATCGGAGTGAAACTTGCTGGGAAGAACAAGCATCTGCTCTAGATAAGTCCTTTAGACCATTGTACTGGATCCGGACACTTATGGGGGGGGGGGGGGTCCCGGAATTCCGGTGATGGTTTTGGGGATTTTCACGATGAAACTTGGCAGGCATATCAGGGACCCAATCAAACTGACTTCAAAATAAAAAAAATGTCGATCAGATAATGGTGGGGGAGTGGAGGGAGGGGAATCCGAAATTTTCAGTCATGCGTAATTTTGGAATGGGTGATTCGAGTGAAATTTAAGAATTGAACAGAGGACATTTTTCCGATGATTTTTTTTCATATCCGGACCGGATCCGGCAACTATTGGGGGGGGGGGTGGGGTGGAAAATACGTGACCCGTTTAGAATGGAGGGATCGGGATGGAACTTTGTGGGAAGAACAAACAGATGCTCTAGGTAAGTCATTTGCTGAATCGGATTGGCTACGGGCACCGCGGGGGAGCTGGGGGGGGGGTGGACCGGAAATCTCGAGAAACGGTTAGAATGATGGTATCGGGGTGAAACTTGCTGGGAAGAACAAACATCTGGTCCATGTAAACCTTTTACATAATATGACTGGATCCGGACACTTGAGGGGGGGGGGGGGAGGGGGTTTCCCGGAATTCCGTTTTTTGGGGGATTTTCACGACGAAACTTGGAACATTTATTCAAAAAATGTTTACAACGGGTACGTCAGCTACGATTCTTCATCAGCGATATTTCGGCCCTTTTTGGCAAGGGTCCTCGTCAGGCTGTCAATCTTCTGGTTCTACTTCGGGGAAGGAAACAAACCTGTAATCATGGATTACATTACAAACAAACCTGTAATCATGGATTACATTACAGGTTTGTTTCCTTCCCCGAAGTTGAACCAGAAGATTGACAGCCTGACGAGGACCCTTGCCAAAAAGGGCCGAAATATCGCAGATGAAGAATCGTAGCTGACGTAACCGTTGTAAACATTGTTTGAATAAATGTTTCAAAGTCAGTTTGGGCTCAAAGAATATTTAGAAACTTGGAAGGCATATCAGGGACCCGGTCAAACTGACTTGGAAGAAAAAAAATTCCTCGATATGATAATCTTGGGGGGGGGGGGGAGTTGAGGGAGGGGAATCCGGAATATTGAGTCATGCGTAACTTTGGAACGGGTGATCGGATTCGAGGGAAATTTAATAATTAAACAGAGGACATTTTTCTCTGGTGACCTTTTTCATTTCCGGACCGAATCCGGCAATTATTGGGGGGAGGGCGAAAAATACTTGACCCGCTTAGACTGGTGTGATCTGGATCGAACTTCGTGGGAATGACAAAAAAAATCTCTGGATTAATCATTTACAGAACCGGATTGGCTCCGGGTATTGTGGGTGGAGTTGGAGGAAGGGGGGGGGGGTCTGGGATTCCGGTGATCGCGCGTTAAGGTACTTCCAGATGTGCTAGGACGATGAAACTTCGCTGGAATATTGGAGACTCAATAACATTTGCTTAGAAATTGCTACTTCCCAAATCCGATTATTCCTTAAAGTACCAATCTTGACCGCAAAGTAAAAAAAATACTTTTAAGCAATATATGCATTTTCGTGATGCCCATCAGCCCATTAGAAGCTTTGCCTCAAGGGTTTTGCTTACAAATGAAGTTCCAGCTCCCTTAGAGTGCGCATCTCAACCGCAAAGTCGAAACTTACTTTTGATCAATCAAATCATCTTGACCCATGCAAGTGCCATATGAGCTTACAGCTCTTGTTTTTTTGTAAATGCAGAGCATTGAAAAGTAGTTTGATTCGTACTTTACTTTTCTTAATAATTTTCTTTTTCCTAAAAATCGTAAAAATCACATATTTATTGCTACGAAACTTCTTTCAGGCACAGCAGACACCCAATCTGATTCCATTTTGGGTCTTAGCTCGCGATTCTATGTCAGAATCACACTCTCATCCAAGAAAATCGTGCCACATAGAAAATTGTCCTTTTTTGCGAAATAGGTTGAAAAAATGACATTAACTTTTTTTTAGTGCGTGGTATGTCAAATCTGACCTCATTTTCGGTTTCAGCATGGCATTTTGCATTAGAACCGTACTTAATTTCAAGAATAACGGACGACCGCGGAAATTCTAAAAAAAATTCGAAAAACGGAAAAAAGGCACTAAAAGCAAAAAACGCTTATTTTGCGTCTTGCCAGGATATGCAACTTTATGTATGTTGTTCAGTTTTTTTTCCTCTACAAGATGGTGTAAAAATCATTTCTGTTTCGGATCGACCTCTTTTTGGAGCTCATTTTCCTGTACTATTTTGCACTGCGGTGCTTCCGAGGAAGACGGCAGCGCTTCTCGAGGATCGCGGACTTGCTTATCGACCAAGTCCGTGCTTCGATGCAAGGTGCTGCATCAACCAAGAAGAAATCGTGCAGAAAGTGAATCCAAAATGCTTCTTGTGCAGAAGCAAAGAAGTGCTGCAGCAGCGAAGCGGCAGGACTATTGCAACAAAAAGGAGGCTATGATCGTCATCCCGACAATCATCCCGGAGAGTATAACCCAAATATGTAAAAGCACCTACAAACGCGATTCTCTATTTTGTGGAAGGGCGTGTCATTTAACTGGGGTTTTAAGCCAGTTTTAGGATTAGGATTTGAGAAGCATTAAAAGCTAGAACCTGCATGGAAATAGTTAAATTTGGCAGGAACTTAAAAAAAATCTCGCCTGTGACGCTCATTTTATATAATCTTGGGTAGTGTTGGCTAGCCTACAGTTGCTGCCGCCCTGCCGAGACGTCGCTCCACCTGGTTTCTGGAAATTCTTCGGATCTTGATGTTTAATTCACGGTAAAACATAGAATTTGTATAAGAATCAGTTGAATTTTAGCCTATATAGGAAAAAAACACACAATCGGATTTAGAAAATTTTGCGGCGCTCGTTTAATTTTGTCTTGGGTACAATAAACTGCTACTGCAATCGTACCCAGCAATATATTCTCCAAGTGGGCGTCACAAAAAGACGCCCAGTAGCTGGCTAATCATCTTCCATGCTGCCCTTTAGTGTTTCTCTTTGTACGTAATCCTTTCTGTTTAATAGTTTAAAATAATTTAAAGGTGAAATTCTCAGTTCCTAGGACTCGGTAAAAATTTGAAAGATTCGGTAAAAATTTTGGCTCTGCCCCCCCCCCCCCCCCCACCCCTACTTCCGACGTCTCTGGGCAACGGTCGTAGCCTACTTTGTTTTAAATAGTAATGAAACAAAGTTAAAGGACACCTGAACAATGAAACCATACTTGAACACACCATGCAGAATGCATTTACAGACATGGCCACGGAGAGCATTCTTCTCCTGAGCGTGAGTTTTCAAAGTAGGGATGTTCGTTTCTGGAGGTTTGCACATGCTGACTCCAAGACAAAAAGCGCAGTTCATTCAAATCTTGTACAGCGCTGGCCGGATCGTATTGGAATTTCTTCTAGATATACGTTTGGGCTTAACTGGTTAAAAAATATTCCAGAAGAAGGGTTGATTGGAGACATTTGTTCATTTTTAAAATTTTTCGGTACTGAAATAAGGACAGATGCAAAATGGAGCAAAAATCATAGCTTGGAAACACTATTACGTATTTGAATTGCAGATAGGGATTATACTTCGTACTCTTCATTCAGGTGTCCTTTAAATAGTACAGGAACGGTCAGAATATTAATCAGAATATAAAGGGTTTCCGTTTGACTTATCTCAGGAAGTGATGATGGTGATGGTGAAAACATCACAAAATCTTTAAATCCACTAAACCAGGCATTTTGTTAGTCAGAGCTGAGCTGCGGGTGCCGGGAGGGTTGTTTCTCTGTTCTATTTTCTTCTTCTTTTTTTCAGCTCATTTTGGCTGACCGATCTTTGATGCCAGGTGACGTAATCAGCTCCCGTAAATATGGTGTGGATAAGATCGGCTACTGTAAGTCCCTGGATGTACGTTCAGGAGTAAAAGTCGTGGGGTCAAACAGGGTTATCCTGGATGTAAAAAGCGAAGATTTGCGACCAATTGAGGTAGGTATAGGCTACCTACTGTTATTAATGATTTCTGCTGGTAAAAGACTTGAGTTACGCGATAAGAAAGAAGAAAACTGTAAACAGCGGTTCAGCATTAAGCTAGAGAGAAAATCCTTATCCAAAATAGGACTATATTAACCCTAATCCAGTCCTCAGCTTTTGCTTCATACAAACCAACCCTCTACTATGGCTCATCTCCAGAGTCAAACAAGATTTCAGTCAGTGTCAGTTCAGTCAGTGTGAGCTACTTAGGAAATGAAAAAAAAACACACAAAAAAACGAAATTTCGTTTTTTTTCTTGATCAGACAAAGAAAACCCCGAACTCTTGTTTTTGTTTCTTTCCTTATGAATGGTCAGCTTGGCTTCAAACCTTATGATATTTGCTACATAGCCACACAGTTCAAGCAAGAAAGAAAATTTGTAAAAAAAATATGCCACTGGAAGGAATTTAAACTTCTGGTGGCGTGAAATCGAGTGGAAAGAGTTACAGGCGATGAGCAAACGGCTTAGATACTCGTCAGTCAAAAATCTGAAAGAATGAATTTATTTCTAGTTTTGTCATTTGTATGACACTTTGGTGGAAGGAAAAGCTTACTATACACATACCAGGCAATAGTGCGTATAATTGGTTGTGAGCAGAAATAGCGTATTTTGGTCCCGTCTTTAACTGCATAAAGAACAGAATATATTGTTCGTCTTTAACTTTAAAACTCCGGAAGTATATAAAATCCGGATACCGCGCGTCTTACTAATTATACGCAGTAAAGCATCCTCCTTATCTGTACAGCTTTCAGTAAATTTCGACGTGGCTTAGTACGAGTCAGTATTTTTTTTTTCAATCAATCAAGTTTAATATCCAAATAGCTTAAAGCTAGAAGAGGAATAAACTATTTACGAAATACACAGACACGAAACAAATTAAAGGCGCAGAAAACTTGACTACGCAACTTTCGGCCATCAAACCGACCTGGGTGGCTTAGCCAAAGATACAGGGACTTACTGTCGACAGGACCACCCTTCTTTGTTATCTCGAACCCCCTCCTTAGTGTTCCTAAAGCTAGCTGGCAGGCCCTTGCCCCTTCTGCACTGTAATTATTCACTTATGCACTGTAAAAGTTCGCCTTTGGCCGTGTTGACTAACATATCGGGATAGTAGCCAAGAGGTCGTGCGTTCGATTCCTACTCCTGGCACACAAACCTTTTGCTTTTTTGGAATCCCAAAACGTAAGTTGAGGGATACCTATGACTTCGCAAAAGTTGTCCGTCTGTCCGTCCGTCCGTCTGTAAGCACGATAACTCTCGAAGGGAATGAGATATTTTGATGAAACTTGGTGTGAGGATTCGTTGGGTCGGCGGACCAGTCGAGTTCGTAAATGGGCTTTGTAGCCCTACATTTAGGGGTGGGGGTTCAAATTAAGGGGCAAACAAAATATTTTGAAACAGCTAATGTGATAGTCTATTATGGGGTAAGAAGACATGCTGAGCACGATGGTGAAAACCATTTTGTAATCGGACAAGTAGTTCGCCCGGAATCCGGCCAAAACCGGAAAGTTTGTTAAAAGTAAAAGTTTTATTTGAAGTTGATTAGATGTTTGATTTAGAGGTAGGAGGACATGCTGAAGACGATGGTCAAAACCATTTTCTCGACGGACAAGTAGTTCGCCCGGAATCCGGCCCAAACCGGAAAGTTTGTTAAAATTAAAAGTTTTATTTGGAGTTGATCAGATGTCCGATTTAGGGCAAGAAGACATGCTGAACTTTTATTTTGAAAACAATTTTCTTCCCTGACGTGTAGTTCGCCCGGAATCCGGCCAAAACCGGAAAATTGTTAGAAGTTAAAGTTTTATTTCTAGCTGATTAGATAACCGATTTAGGGGTAAGAAGAGACGCTGAATCCGTGTGTGACAATCATATTTTACCCGGACATATAGTTCGACCGGAATCCGGCTGGAGTCGGAAAATTTGTTATAAGTTAAATTTTAATTTGAAGTTGATTAGATGTTCATTATTGGGGAAAGAAGATACCCTGAGTTCGTTTTTGAGCTTTCTTTTTTCGCCGGAAAAGTAGTTCTAGAGTTCGGCCGAAACCGGGAAATTGGCAGAAGTGGCAGGAACTTTTCGTCAAAACAGATATGACTTATACGGGTAAACACACATGCTGAATCCATATCTGAACTTGGTTTTCTCAGATGATTGGCTATTTGGCCTTAATCTGTTTCTGAATTTTAATTGTAAGAATGTTCAAGGATTCTGGCGATGACTGGATCTGGCTAAGACAAGACCCAGTTGTCTGGATCAGATATTGAATTTTTGGGATCCCATCGAAAAGTTTGGTCTTGTTTTCTACTAACTCAAAAGTCGAATTCTCGTAAACTGCCCGGAAACTGCAATGGTCGTAACGAGAATTTTTCTTACTCTCAATATCGACTGAGGGTACATTCTTGATATGTCAGCTAGTTCCCCGAGTCAAGTTTGAGTCAAGTTTTCTGTTCCTTTAAGTAATACAGTTACAAGATATGACCAGAAATAAATGATGGGAAGAAACTACGTAAAAATTGGGCAGACGATTTAGCAGGATACGGAGAAAACTGATTGCCAGCATTCCTCTCGAACCGACGCACTGAAGACGGGAGGGGATGGGGAATAGATGGGCCATCTGGGGAGAACACATTATCTTTGCTCCAAATTGTTTTGAAAGAGTATTTCTGCGGTCAGATAATTTAGGAACGTCAAGTTTAATGAGAGCCTCTTCAGATGAAAAATTATGATCACCCAGAAGGATTCTCACTGCTCTCTTTTGGACATTTTCCAGGCGATCAGAGAGCTCTGCAGAAAGAGAAGAATGCCGTATAAAAAGAACTATTGATCGACAGATCGTACAGACTGCATGACGTCACCATGTTTTTTGTTTTTTTACGAAGTCTCTCAGCGGCAAGTCAGAAAAAAGACCCCCCCCCCCCCCCCAAAACGCTATTCTCGGATGACAGGCTAGACCGGGATTGCCCAGGAGACTGACAAGGCATTTTATGATTGCTCTGTTTTCAGGACTTCAGTCCTGATTTGGCCGCATACTACAACGGCTGGGTTGGGATGATCAAAGTGGTAGAACTTCGCATCACTGCCAGGTCATCGAACAATGTCGTCTATAGATTCCATCCTCTCACTGGATCAAAGTTCCGCGATTTGACCGACAGGCGCAAGAAGGTATCTATTAGATGATTAGTTGATTTAGGTACCCGTCGGAGTAGTTCTTTTTTTGAAGTACCCTATTTTTGGAGCTTCCTGGTCCATTCTGCAACCTCCCATGTCTGTACACTTTTTCTTTTTGTTTGTCTGGCATTAGTCCTTTCGACTGGTTGTTCATGTTTATTAGGGCTGCTGAGAACATGAGAGACGATACACGATACGAATCAGATTCCCTTCCCTATAATTTTGTTACCTTCTTGTTTCGTGCGTATTTTTCACGGAATTAATTTAATTCTGACTGCTATTTTCCCACCTTTTTTCCAGTCTTTTGATCTCGGTGTCAGGGAATGATATTGTCTAGGGTCTCGAAGTTCTGAGAAGACTGTTGTTCAGAATTTGATTAATCTGCTTCCAGATAATTTGAAAATATACGGGAACGCGGCTGGAAGTTCTGCATAGGGCCAACTACTTTTGTCTCGCCTCTTAGGGAGAGCTAGTTTCTGTTTAGTTCAGAACTTAGCTAGTCTGGTCCCGATGAATTCAAATATCTGAGAACGTGGTTAGACATTTTGCCGAGGGCTAACTTGTTTTCATTTCCCTAAAATGAGTCATTGGTAAAAATGTGAAGTTATCTGCGTTGAGTTATTTGAAGAAATGCTCGCTAGTGCTTATTGATGGGCAAGGCCCTGTTTTGGAAGAGTAGGCTTCCGAAAGGAAAACAATAAATCTGTTAATGCACATGTGACAGAAGAAAGAATACCACTTTATTTAATAAGGGCTCTTTGAATTTTAACCGAATAGAGCTTTGAAACGACAGTCTATTTACCCGTTCCTAGTTCACTTAAATAAGCCTGAATACCTGATTAGAATGCTTTATTTCGTTGCCCCGCTATTCACATTAGTCGCGTTTTTGCAGATACATGGTATCTAGTACCACGCTAACTGCATCTGCATTTTGTCGTTTTTGCAGTTACAGTGATATTTGATACCACGGTTGCCGTGCAAAAACGACAATTGCCGAATTTGCGCTTTCGAAGTCGTCCCAATATACAAACTGATATCCAGTCACATCACTATAGGCGTATTCTCGCCGTTCCCTGAGGTCCCTGAGGAGTCCCCGCGTTTTTGTTTGTCCCGGGGACTCACTCCCCGTATTCTCGCGAGTCCCCACGGACTGGGAATGCTCCGAATCATCACCATCATCAAAAAGGACTCCCTTTTAGATTCGGAGGGGAATCAATTTTTTTTGGTGTTGGTGCAATGTTTAATTTTTAAAAACAATTTCATTTAATACAAATAATTAATTAAAAACAATCCCAATGAACAAAACCAAAAATAATATGGATCCAGACTAATTTCGTCAACTTCATATTTTTTTTTTAACAAAATCCATTTTGGACGCATTCCCCGTGTTCTCGCTGTTTCTGTACGCAGAGGAGTCCTCGGGGGAACAGGGAGAATACGGCTTATTTGCCAAACTTCTTTCCCACCGATTTGACAAAATCCTAGGCTCTTAAATATTTCGCAACTGCTAAGGTAAACAATAGTGGCAATAGTGGGCTTTCTTCGAAGTGACCCTACAGTCTAGAATTGACCGTTTCCTGAGCTTCGCTTCGTTAGCGATTGAAATGCACGCTTTTGTATAAATTCAAATTCTCCGCGGCGGGATCAGTAGTGCAGGGCTGAACGTCACCAAAAGAGCCCAAGGTGAAAAATTAAAAATCTTTTAGCAGGGTCAAAACTTTAAATGATTTTAAAACGCTAATAAACTCAAGCAACGACATTAGCCTAGTTCTTCTGTTCTCGCTGGGACACTGTCACAAGTTGGTTAATAGAAACACATATTTGCGCTTCCTTGTGTTAAATATTATGAGAATATATCTGCTATGATCCGTTTAAGTGTTACCTTTACTCGAAACATAACACGTAAAAAGGTCATAACAGATACACTCTCATAGCCTTCAACACAACGATTTGTAATCATGTGTTATCTTTTATCAGACTTACAGATAGTGTAAAGACTAGGTCGGTCCTTAGCAGGCCATGTGCTTATGTGAACGTTTGTTCACAGTGGACTTTGCCATTTCCATGCACTTGCTGTGTCTGAAGCTAACTAACAGTAAGCCAAAGTAGGTAATTAAGGGCATCTGAAAACACCTGTATAGGTATTTTGGATCTTAATTCTACAATTTAGCCCAAAACTGCACTGTTCACATTAAAGTAACTGTTCACATAAGCATACCTCTACTGTAAATAAGGCGTGGTTTTGTCGTTTGTCCAGCAACGAGAAGCTTTACGACGCTACTTCATCCGTGGTAGATGACAACGTGCTTTGTTTGTAAAGTTTTCGTATGGCAGAAATCTCTTCATTGGCAAAGGCTAGAATATCAAGAACGGATACAACCTCTGTGGGAGAGATGAAAGATGGCCCAAAAATTTCGGAAGTTTTCATGACACATGATGGGTCTTAGGTGCAAATTCTCTAAATGTAACGTTTATGTGTCTCAATCGGATAGAACCCCAGTGAAAAATTTTGACCGGTGTGTGGGGGGGGGGGTACCAGAAGAGCTGAAAGCTCACATTGCACTTCCAATGTTAGGTAGCATGTATTTTAGCGACGGGTCGCATACGATTCGGTCAGACAAATCGAATGTTTAGGACATGCGCTCTCGCCAGCCTGCAAGTTACTCCTGATTAGATTAACCCTCTGAACTCCCCCACCAAAGCAGAATCTCGGCATTGCCTCAGAATCACATATCTATGATATTTCCTTTGACGACCTTGTACATTTCCCGATGTACGTGGGTCAAAAGATCCCAGATTCCCCCTCCACCCCACACAGATGGTTGGATCCGGAAAAGAAGGTTTCGTTGAGTATCGGTCGGGTCCTTTGTCCTTTATGTGCATGCCAAGTGTCATGGTCTAGCTTATATTTAAGTTCCCGGAACTAGGGAAGTGAGACATAGGGATAGACGAATCGATAGAGAGACATCATGGTCTCTATATGGCACTTGAGTCGAAGGCTGCAAGTCCCATACAATCCTTGAACCTGTAGGCTACTAAAAGGGCGAATTCCCAGTAATCGGGGGGATTTCTAGGGAATTCAAAATCCTCCGGCAACGGAAGTGATTTCAGAGGGAATTTCAAGCGTTTGCAAAATTGCGGTATTGTCCGGAAGAATGACAGTTGTCACCGTCCTAGCTTGTCCGGAAGTGTCTGAACTTGCAAAAGTTGGACAGAGCGACGGACCGACGGGCAGTAAGATCGGTACTTCGGTACTACGCCAACATACAATTGCTGGTAATAATTGTCAGTCCTGCACTACTGCCACAACCTGCGACTCTTTCTGCTAGTGCACTTGCTGGTCGCAAAACAGAACAACAACCTGGAACCTTCGGGAGATAAAAGCTCAATAGAAAGAGAGTTTGAAACATTGCACCTAAAAATATTCGGCGCTAGAATTTTACCGGCTGGCCGCCGCCGCCGGACTCAACGGCGGCGGCTCCCTGAGTTATTTTTAGCGGCGCGACGCCGACTTTCGGAGCTTCTTCGGGGACTAGTCACAAGTAATTACCAGGATGATAAACCGGCTTTGCGGATAAGCTGTATTTTCTGTGTGCTCATGTTTGTGCTGGCGCCCTGCGGATCGGCTAGATAATTACTTATGATGCTCCAGAGCGAATACCTATCCAGGTAGTGAATTCGTAACTATCGTAAACACCACCAAGTGATACTATAATTTTTCTTTTAGAGCGTGTTCCACCCTTCTAACAATAGTAACTATTAGTAATTTTAACTAATAACAATAGTAAATTTTGGTTCGCTATGTGTTATATGGCCTTTGGCTGAAATAAAGCTATTACTATTAGTTACTATTTTCGTTTGAACCTCGTGAAAAGTTACTACGCTGACCGTTCCAACCCTCTCGAAATAGTAACCAATTGTAAATATTTGCTTAATATGCTTGGGAGCGTAATTAGCGTGGTATCTGCAATCTCTGTGACGAGATTCACCCGATCTGCCTTCGGCACGATATTTTGCCGAATATGGAAAAATACGTTCCAGCCTTGACGCCAAGAAGCCAGGATCCATGACGTCATGCGTAGTAACTAAGATAAGTAGAGCTGAACACGCTCTGAGTAGGGTAGCGTCCTCTTTCTAACATAATTATTACTGAGGCTCTCTTTGAGTGATAATTTGTCCGTAGCCTACTACTGTAAACAAGACCAAAGGTTTCGATGGGATCCCGAAAATTTACTATTTGATCCAGGCAATTCGTTCTTAAAGATATCCGGTCTTCGCCAGGCTCCTTGAAGGTTTTTGCTATTAAAATTTAGGAACAGATTAAGGCGAATGGCTAATCTTCTGAGAAAACCAAGTTCAGATATGTATTCAGCATGTGCGTTTACTCCCATACGTAATGTCTGCTTTGACGAAGCTGATCAAAACCTCCTGCCTTAGCCTACTTTTGCCAAATTTCCGGCTTTGGCAGGATTCTGGGCGAACTACTTGTCCGGAAAAAACTAAAGCTCAAAAACGGGTTTAGAGTATCTCCTTTCCCCTTGATCGAACCTCTAATCAACTTCAGATTAAACTTTTAACTTTAAAAAAATTTCCAGTTAGGGCCGGACTCTGGGCGAACTATTTGTCCGACGAAAATAATTTTCATATTGGATTTAGCATGCCTCCTTACCGCTGCATCGAACCTCTAATCAACTTCAGATAAAACTTTTAATTATAACAGCTTTTCCGGTTTCAGCCGGATTCCGGCCGAAATATATGTCCGGGTAGAAAATGCATGTCAGATACGGATTCAGCATGTCTGCTTACCCCTAATTCGAACATCTAAACAACTTCAAATACAACTTTTACTTAAAAAAGTGTTGGGTTTTGGCCGGATTCCGGGCGAACTACTTGTCCGGCGAGAAAATCATTTTCATGTACGTGTTCGTCATGTCTTCTTACCCCTTAATCGACTATCTTATTGTCTGTTTAAACAAATTTTGTTCGCCCCTTCATTTGATCCCCTCCCCCATCCCTAAATGTAGAGCTACAAAGCCCATATACGAACACGACCTGTCCCTTGACCCAAAGAATCCTCATACCAAGTTTCATCAAAATATCTCATTCTCTTCGGCAGGGGCGTTACATATGGGGGGAGAGAGGGACGCCCCCCCCCAAAAAAAAAAAACGTTGTCGGCCAGTCGGTAACAAATGTCCGAGTGAGCGTGAAGCACCGCGATTTTTCGTAAAAACAGTCGATTTTACTATATTTGACGGTGCAAAACGGATAAGTCAGCTACATTTTATTCGAGCAGTATTTCGGCCCTTCTTGGCAAGGGTCCTCTTCAGGCTCAAGCCGCTCAAGCTGGAAAATAAACTTGTGGAAAAACAATTTAAGATTCTTCCTTAAATATCTGCTTTTGAGAACTTCTTCTCTGAAAGTTGGTTGGGGTTAAAGCTGGTTTTGTGATTTTATTCTGGACTCGGCGACTGTTTTTGTTGTTCGATTGGGTCGTCGAAAGGGTAGAGATTAGAAATACGAACTAGAGAATTACGGAACTAATCGCCCATACATGCCGCCAACAAGTATCCATCTTAGCTGGAAAGAAGAAGAAGAGACAGGTGACTCTAAAACCAAAATGCAGAAGAATCTCTACCCTTTCGACGACCCAATCGAACAACAAAAACAGTCGCCGAGTCCAGAATAAAATCACAAAACCAGCTTTAACCCCAACCAACTTTCAGAGAAGAAGTTCTCAAAAGCAGATATTTAAGGAAGAATCTTAAATTGTTTTTCCACAAGTTTATTTTCCAGCTTGAGCGGCTTGAGCCTGAAGAGGACCCTTGCCAAGAAGGGCCGAAATATTGCTCGAATAAAATGTAGCTGACTTATCCGTTTTGCACCGTCAAATATGATTCGCAGTCAGCTTGGGCCGTAGGAACATCTATCACCGAAATACGGAACTAATCGCCCATACATGCCGCCAACAAGTATCCATCTTAGCTGGAAAGAAGAAGAAGAGACAGGTGACTCTAAAACCAAAATGCAGAAGAATCTCTACCCTTTCGACGACCAAATCGAACAACAAAAACAGTCGCCGAGTCCAGAATAAAATCACAAAACCAGCTTTAACCCCAACCAACTTTCAGAGAAGAAGTTCTCAAAAGCAGATATTTAAGGAAGAATCTTAAATTGTTTTTCCACAAGTTTATTTTCCAGCTTGAGCGGCTTGAGCCTGAAGAGGACCCTTGCCAAGAAGGGCCGAAATATTGCTCGAATAAAATGTAGCTGACTTATCCGTTTTGCACCGTCAAATATGATTCGCAGTCAGCTTGGGCCGTAGGAACATCTATCGATTTTACTTTAAAAAAAAATCGGTTTTCCGTAAAAAAAATAGATTTTTTTCTTAAAAACAGTCGTTTTTTCTGAAAATTGGTCGATTTTTCGTAAAACCAGTCGTTTTCTCTTACAAAGAGTAGTTTTTTCTGCAGAAACAGTCGGTAACCTTGCCCGCCCCCCAAACATTTTGGCTAGTAACGCCTCTGACCTTTGGGAGGCACCGTGACGGACGGATTGGCGGACAGCTTTTACGAAGTCATAGGTATCCCTCCACTTACGTTTTCTGATCCCAGATCGTGGCACGACATAAACGTTTGCACAATTGTTTAAAGGAAAGTCAAGTAGAAGCTTTCTCCCCGAAAGGGGTCGGAGCCTCTTTTGGTACGGTTTTAGCTCCAGGGAACCAAAATCTTTATACGTTGGCGATCTTCTTACGACTATGACTTGAGCGCAACCAAATCTACATTTTGAAAATTGAAAATTGCGTTAGTTATAGAAGTGAGCCAATTGCGAAAGGGAATTGCGCCAATATGAATATACCTTTATGTCTTGCATTAACAGACATAATAGTTTCCACCGTTTATAGGACTCGGAATTTCGGCGCACTGACCACTATCCCGGTCAAATCTTGGGCGGCAACTACAGCAGCTTAGATGGCGCAGAGGTAGTTCAGGGAGAGCATAAGAAATCGACGGACGCAAAATTCAAACGGAAATCTGTCCGACTGACAGTTGAGAAGGTTGAGGTTGAGAGTTTGAGATTCCGCTGGCAGTGCCAGGCCCATGCAGAGAGCGACAGCGAAGGGATAGGAAGGCATGAGCACCCCCCTATTGTAGTAGCTGGAGAGGAGCTGAAAAAGTAAGATTTTTAAAATAATACTTTTGTATTTAACCCGCCAGACGTACAGGCGAGAGCGGACTAAAACAAGACCAAACGTGTCGATGGGATCCCAAAAATCGAATATTTATTGGATTCACAATCAAGACAGTCGGGTTTTGTAGATTTCTTGTCTTGGCCAGGATCCGCAAGAATATTACGATTTATCCTTAATAACCGATAGAAAATGTACATACAAAAAGTTACACCATAGCCTACTGGTGTTTTTTTTACGGATTGCCAAACAACTAACCCGATGAGAAAATCAAGTTCAGAAATGGATTCGATATATGTATTTACCCCTTTATATATAGACGTCTAATCGATTTTAGGAAAGTCTTTTACTACTTTTACCGGTTTCAGCTGAATTCCGCTATCTCTCTGGGAAAAAAATAAACTTCTGACAATGATTTGTAGCCTATGCTGATACGGAATATACGGTTGTTGTTGTCAGACATACTAATATATACATATATTTATTGGCGGATAATCACTAGAAAGATCTCGCACGCAGTCTGCCAATTGTATCATAGTAAATGTCATCCGAATCGGTTGCTTTTTCAACAGATTTGTTCATCTATGGGTTAAGAAGTTGAGCAGAAGCAAGACGTAGATGGCAACTCCCAAGAGTCGAACCTACGAGTGAATCATGAATCTTAGCCCTTTCATGCCGCTATGCCCCTTCATGCCACATAGCTCTGTATATCAAGAATAAGCAACTTCAGCAATTGATTTCAAACTAAGAAATCTACCCAATTTCCTGGTTTTGTTAAATACCGTTAAAATTATGACAAGAAACAAACTTCAGAAATGGATTGATCGCTTGTCTTACCCCCGGTAAGAATCTCTAATCCGAACTTAGGCTACAAAAAAAATTTCGCATATGGATTCAGCATGCCTCCTCACCCATTAAATATACCATCTCCATGGCTGTTTGGATTTCTCCGTTTCTATTATTCAAGCTTATGTATTTGCTACATTAACAACTCTGTATGAAAAAGAATAATGAATAAACTTCATCATCCTTATCATTTGTTCAATATTAGACCTTGACCTATTGCAAGCGCAATAGCTGCGTTTACTCTAACTGTTGGCATTGTACAAGGGCTTCATACTTTTAACTCTTTGTTATTCTGACTAATCCATGGCTGTAATTAGTCTGTTCAATGATAGCCTATTATATGGAATAGGCTATCAGTAAACAGACTAATGTATATGTCATACCTGTTGGCAGATCTTTCACTAGATCGATCGCGAACGCATTCCGCCAATTTTTTCCGACTGAATATCGGTTCAGAATCTGTTAAGACATCATGCCAATGACGAGCAAAAAAGCAAAAGTCTTGCCGACTACCAAGAATCGAACCCACGCCCGCTGAGGATCGTCTCAAAACCGGGAACGCTATCCGGACACCGCACAGCGTTGGACAACGAAGAGAATCGTGAGATTAACAAAAAGCGATCTAAGTAGTTGAATTCAAAACAAAAACATAACAAATTTCCGTGTTTTAGCAAATTCTGGCAGAATTACATGTCTGAGAAGGAAATAAACCCTTAGAAATGGGTTCACCGTGTGTTCAGGGGTGGGAGTGAGACCTATATATCCTATATATCCTATATTTTAAAACTTGTCCTATAATATACTATATTGAGTCAAAAACCCTATATTCTCCTATATTTCAGCTTTTGCGTTTTTTTTTTGTAAATTTCGAAGTTAATTCCGCCAAAACTGGGCTAAGGTCGAAGTAATTAATATTTCTGCAAAAATGTTTTTCTGTTTCGTCTGTATATTTCCCTTGTGAATTTTTGTTTCCATCAGTTATGGTAATGCTGCGTGGCAAGAAATTTAAAAGTTGGCGTCGGCGTTGCGGATCCTCTTTGACTGCCCATCAAACGCCGTGGAAAGTCTAAGACTCTCAGCAATCTGCCGAAAGTTAAAACTACCTTGCAACTTGCAAGAAATCGCCGAAGCCCCCCCACTCCCGATACGAAACGAAGTGACGATATACAAACAGATGATGAAAATCGTTCTATCGCTCGACTTTCAACAGTAATCAGACGAGAAGAAGAACAGAAAGGTGGAAAGGGATTGGCTCCAAGCCAGACCCAAAGCCATTTTGAAGTTGAAGGAAGAATTCGCAAATACCTAATGGTCAGGGCACTGTCTAGGGAACCGGGAGCCATACTTTATATCCTACGTGCTAAGAAACCGGTAGTTCTCACGGAAATCAAACCATATGAGCTACGATTCCGGGATCTGACGTCATTGTCTAACGGAAACTTGTATGTGCTGGATCCCGTTCCGGTAGTACTGGAAGTAGCTGACGGAAACTTCATCGTACCAGCTTCTCGTCCGGTAGTCTCACCAGTAGCGTATATTAGGGGGGGGGGGGGACGATAGGGGCGATCGCCCCCCCCCCCCCCCCCCCGAAATTCTTGAAAAAAGGGTTTTTAATTGGAAAACGTGTGCGAAATACGGGTGGCAGGGGCGATCTTCATCCAAAATTCTCGGAAAAGGAGTTTTTTACGGGAAAAACGTACGCGAAAATACAAATTGAGAAGCTAAATTGAAATTATTTACAGTATGGTTCAGTAATTGATCTTAGAAACAGTTTTTGAGTCGTAGTGTGCATGATTACAAGGTTAAAAGGTGTTTTTGGCACCTAGAGGAATTTTTGTGTTAAAAACGGTCAAAATATACAAAAAACGCCGAAAAATTTTCGGCCTTCCGGACGATAAGGGGTGGCGTTCGGCCGCATATTTTCACTGAGCTGCCGCCCCTCAAAAATAATCGGAATATACGCTACTGAGTCTCACGGAATTATGTACTGAGAAGCTAGGGAGCCGGTAGGTGATACCGGAAACTGCATAATTGGAGCTTGTATCCGGTAGTGTCTACATGGAATAGATATATCACGGAATAGTTTGGATGAGAGCTAGGATGCCGGGATTTTCACTGACTCAGAGAAAATAACATGGGAAAAAAATAAACTACCGGAAAACGGTCAGAAATTACCAGCTCACGGACACAAACGACCATGGGCTAGGGTTCTGGTAGTGCACAAAATAAAAAAAATTTGAGCTCACGGACCCATGTCAGTGCATACTAGGAAATCGGGAGTGAATATTCTTAACTCACGGAACCCAGTTCCCGTGGGCTATGGTTCCGGTAGTGCAAACAATTAAAATTACAAACTCACAGACACGTGTCAATATGGTCTTCCGTTCCGGTAGCGTATAGTATCAGCTGACGGAACCCAACTTCTATTGGCTAGGGTTCCGGTAGTGCGTGATTATACTTATTGATCTTCTTGCACATGAGTTGATAATATTTGCTACCCAACTAGTATTAACACTTCTCCGCGAGTTCGGTTTTTTGGCACACGGGAGTTGGGTTAAGTGAGTTCAAAATATTTACTCTCGGACTCCCTTTTTTTTGCACTACCGGAACCCTAGCCCATAGCCATCTGTGTCCATGAGATGGTCATTTTCAACCAAATAGTTGTTGCTACCGGTACCTTAGCTCTCAATATATGGGTTCCGGTAGTGGCTTTAAGTCAGTGAAAATCCCAGCATCCTAGCTCTCATCCAAGCCATTCAGTGAGTTCTATATCCCATGTAGACACTACCGGAACACAAGCCCCAATTATATAGTTTCAGGGATCACCTGCCGGCTCCCTAGCTTCTGAGTACATAATTCCGTGAGACTACCGGACGAGAAGCTGGTGCGATGAAGTTTCCGTGAGCTATTTCGATTTACTACCGGAACAGGAGCCAGCACATACAAGTTTCCGTCAGTCAATGACGTCAGATCCCGGAATCGTAGCTCTCATGGTTTGATTTCCGTTAGAACTACCGGTTCCGCAGCCCATAGGATATAAAATACGGCTCCCGGTTTCTAGACAGTGCCAATGGTCAGTTAGTTTATGTTGCTACCTTATGATTCTGAGTTCTGACCACTATCTTTCCTTTCATTGGGGCTGCATGACAGTGACCTGGTTGCTGATAGCCTGCTGTTTGTTGAATGTTCAGTCCAAAGTACAGGTCTGATTTCGTGATTTTGTCTGAATTCGGAAATCTCTCAAACCTTCATTTTACTCCTGTTGAACTCGATTGATACTACCAAGAACTTATAGTATCTTCTGGAGAACCTACATCTTAGCACCTAGTGGCACAGTTTTTGATTCCAGTTGTTCTTCACTCTGCTGATATTAGCCATTTTCCATTGCTGTTGTAGCTCAGCTGTTTGTGGTCTGCTGGTTCTCCTTGAACATTCGGCACTTCTAAGCTCGGCTATTTCTTTTCCACTGGTTCTGTGCAAACTTTTGTTCGAGCTTTGGCTTGCATAAATGAAAAAAGCAGATGAAAAGCAAAATGGTCTCATAGAGAAGCTTTCTTCATTTAAAAGGCGCTGTTGACACTCAGTTTGACGCGGTTGTGTGGTTTTCTGGTCCTTTTCTGAAGTTTTTCACGAAGTCAATCAGTAGTGTGTTCGTAGTTCGTTAATTTTGTATTTGATCTCTGTCCATGGAAAAAACTTACCCATCAAAGTCTCTCGTCTTGGATTCACCACTCACCAAAATTGTCTTTTGTTATTTTGCAGAAGATGGGGTCATGAGATTTTTTCGTCCAAATAAGCTGTTTTTTTTATCCTTTATTGTCCTATATTTTGATCTGAAAAATCCTATATCCTATATATAGTTTAGCCTTAGGTCACTCCCAGGCCTGGTTGTAGCTCAGCTGTTTGTGTTCTGCTGGTTCTCCTTGAACATTCGGCACTTCTAAGCTCGGCTATTTCTTTTCCACTGGTTCTGTGCAAACTTTTTTTCGAGCTTTAGCTTGCATAAATGAAAAACGCAGATGAAAAGCAAAATGGTCTCATAGAGAAGCTTTCTTCATTTAAAAGGCGCTGTTGACACTCAGTTTGACGCGGTTGTGTGGTTTTCTGGTCCTTTTCTGAAGTTTTTCACGAAGTCAATCAGTAGTGTGTTCGTAGTTCGTTAATTTTGTATTTGATCTCTGTCCATGGAAAAAACTTACCCATCAAAGTCTCTCGTCTTGGATTCACCACTCACCAAAATTGTCTTTTGTTATTTTGCAGAAGATGGGGTCATGAGATTTTTTCGTCCAAATAAGCTGTTTTATTTATCCTATATTGTCCTATATTTTGATCTGAAAAATCCTATATCCTATATATAGTTTAGCCTTAGGTCACTCCCAGGCCTGCGTGTGTTCCTACTCCTGATCAGAGCCTCTGATCGACTTAAGAATAAACTCATCCTACACTTTGTACCAAATATCCGGTTTCGACCGGATTCCGGGCGAACTACTTGTCCGGTGAAAAAAATGGCTTCGGATATGGATTCCTCATGTCTCCTTACCTCTAACTAGACTATCTTATGGACTTTTTCTGGATTATTCCCTAAATCTAACACCCTCTCCCCACCCCTAAAGGTAATGGCTACAGAGCCCATCTACGATCTTCAGTCCCTTCGAGAATTATCGTGCTGACAGACGGATAGACAGACGGACAACTTTTACGAAGTCATAGGTATCCCTCCATTTGCGTTTTGGGATCCCAAAAAAAAAAAAAAAAGGGGAAGCAGCACAATGAAAAACCAACATGAACATAGAAAATTTGGACTGAATTTCAGATAATTCATGAAAAGCATCATGTCGACAGAACGAGATCGAAAGTGAAGGGATAGAAAGGCATGAACACCCCACCTCCTCTATTGTAGTAGCTGGAGAGGAGCTGAAAATGTAAGATTTCGAAATAATACTTTTTGTTTGTAACCCGCCAGACGCACATGGCGACAGCGGAGTAAAGAAAAAGGGTGAAGCTGCACAGTGAAAAATGAAGACAGAAAATTTTAACTGAATTTCTAATAGATCGAAAAAAACATCGTGTAGACGTTGTGTTGGATGCCGTGATGTGCGTAGTAGAGACGCCGACGCTCTCCCCAGTGACCGAATGACTCCCTGGAGGCCGAATTTTAACCGAATTTACAGTTGCGACAGAAACGAGGGAGATATTTTAAAAATATACAACGATTGTAGCAAGACGTTCAAAAACTACTTCAGCGTATCTCCTTACCCCTATATCGAACATCTAATCAACTTCAGATAATACTTTAACTTTTGACAAAATTTTCCGGTTTCAGCCCGATTCCGGGCAAACTATATGTCTGGGTAGAAAATGATTGTCAAAAGCGGATTCAGCATGTCTTCTTACCCCTAAATCGGCCATCGTTTTACTTTTAACAAACTTTCCTGTTTTGGCCGGATTCCGGGCGAACTACTTGTGTGGCGAGAAAATGTTAAAAAAATTATTCGCCCCTTAATTAGACCTCCCTCCCCCATCCCTAAATGTTGAGCTACAAAGCCAATCTACGAACTCGACCTCTCCCTTGACCTAAAGAGTCCTCACACCAAGTTTCATCAACATATCTCATTCCCTTCGAGAGTTATCGTGCTGACAGACGGACGGATAGACAGACCGACAACTTTTACGAAGTCGTAGGTATCCCTCCACTTACGTTTTGGGATCCCAAAAAGCGAAGCTTCCATCTTTCAATGTGTTTCGACCCCCAAGAATTTCAATCCTAAAACGCCAACGAAATGAAACACCGTTTTTCCTCATTGAGAATAGGCTACTAGGAAATGCGCTGCAGGCGGAATTTCTTGGAAACGCTGATGAGCCTTTTTGCGATCCCAAATAAAAATAAGCTATCTGTGAAATCACAGATCTTACCACCAAAAATTAGTGACCATTCACAGTAAAGTAGGCACAAAGGATAATTGTCCTTAATTTTCCTGCGAAAGAAGTAGTTGCAAAAGAGCCCGATGAAACGACGAAACTTTAACTTTCGGTCTTTGTCCGACAAAACTTTGCAGTCGTTTGATTTCTTGTGTGTAGAAAATCTCGATTTGCCAACGAGACATAAGTTTTCGGGATTGACTCCACAAAATTTTACGGAATTCGATTTATTACGTGTAACAAAATCCCGATCTGCCGACGAGACTTAAACTTTCCGGGTGCGCCCGACAAATGTTCGCAGAATTTGATTTCTTACTTACAAAAATAACCCGATCTGCTGACAAGAATACCGACACCCGACGAAAAGCATTCACAATTCTACTTCTTCTGTGTTTTGCCCCACAAATGTTTGCAGAATTTGATTTCTTGCGTGTTAAAAAAAAACGGTGTGCCAACGAGTCGATCGACGCCCGACAAAAGCATGCAAAATTTGATTTGCTAGTGATTGTCGAGCTCGTAGATGAACCCTGTAGCCCTACATTTAGGGGTGGGGAAGGGGGTTCAGATTAAGGGGCAAACAAAATATTTTTAAAGATCTAATGAGATAGTACCCGGTAAGAAGACATGCTAAACACGATTATGAAAACCATTTTCTCGCCGGACAAGTAGTTCGGCCGGAACTCGGCCAAAACCGGAAAGTTTGTTAAAAGTGTAAGTTTTATCTGAAGTTGATTAAATGTTCGGTTCGGGGTAAGAAGACATGATGAACAATTCTGTGAATATTATTTTCTACCCGGACAAGCAGTTCGCCTGGAATCCGGCCAAAACCGGAAAATTTGTTAAAAGCAAAAGTTTTATTTGAAGTTGATTAGATGTCCGGCTTAGGGGTACGAAGAGATGCTGAATCCGTATACGACAATCATTTTTTACCCGGACAATCCGGCTGAAACCGGAAAATTTGTTATAAGTTAAAGTTTCATTTCAAGTTGAGTAGATGTTCGATATAGGGGGAAGGAGATGCGCCGAATTCGTTTTTGAGCTTTATTTTTTTGCCGTACAACCGGAGATTTGGCAGAAATAGGCAGGAAGTTTCGATCAGTTTCGTCAAAATAGATATGACTTATAGAGATGATTAGCTATTTGGCCTTAATCTGTTCTAAGTTTTATTGGTAAAAATGTTCAAGGAGTCTGGCAAAGAGAAGGCGCAATAATCTGTATCAGATATTAATTTTTTGGGATCCCATCGAAACCTTTGGTCTTGTTCCACATAATGTGGTACACAGTACAATACACAGAACACAGTACAAGATGTAGGGAACGCAAGTGCGTTGTAAATTTGCCCCCTAGTGCTTTCCTGTTGTGGTGGCCTCGTTCATACCAATAGAAAAAAGGCCCCAGGCGCACGCAAATCCCGTCATGTTAGAGTTAAAGGCTGAGATTGGACAATCTAGTTGCTCATCACCTATTCACTTAAAGAGGCTTGAACACCCGATGAAAATGCGTTATATCGTTGCTCCGCTATACTCTTGATGACTAACTCTCCTTGCCGATGCAAAATCACCGCGTACCTAGCGGAAGAGCCGGAAGCGGCACAACAGCTGTCCCAGCGATCGCCGTGATTGACTGACACAGGATTGAGTTGTTGTGTTTGAGTCGTTAGTGAGACGTTTTCTCGTTCTTCCTGAGGATCGCTGGCTTGTTTTGGACTTAGTCATATAGAGTATTCACGAATAATTGGTTTACATTTAGTGGAATTTCCCTGGGTACCCCTGTGCGCTTGTACCTGTGTTGTCTGCTTGACGAAAACGATTTACAAAAAATAAGTGTTCTCGCAGTGGGCTATCTTCCGCGAGCAGATCACTGGCCATTGAAAAGCCACGTTTGTTTTTTGCGCGTCATAGTAGAATTTTATGTTGTGAGGACGGCCGTAGATATACTGAACGTCAGTGTAGAGCAAATAGTGAAACACGAAAAAATCCCTTAACACAATCCGTATAATGCAGTGTGTTCAGTTAAATGATACGAAAGTATGTTGGCTTTTCAGTTAAACTGTAGCTACACCTGGCTGAGACCCGAGATGGGATTTTAATGTATGATACAAAGAAACATAGTCAACGAAGACTACCCGATAAAAAGTAAAAGGTGACGGTGCCTGTTGTTCCCAGCCAGGTCGTAACAGTCGCGGAAATCCTTACAGAAAGCGAGGAAGAATCTACCTGCTAGAAGTTCGATTATTTTTGCCTCTTGAAAATTCTGCTCGTTATCCCTCTCTTATCTGAAAAGCCTCTTACCAGTCGTGAGCACTCGTCCGCGAACTACTTCAAGTTTCTTAGAAACTGTTCAGGTGGAAAAATGCTCGCCTCCGGATACAAAAGATTTTTTTTTTAAACTTCTGCGACACGGTTGGCGATTTCCTTCGAGTACGGGTGCCTTGGCAACTGTGACCTCACCCATGTACAACTTTACATTGCGTCCATTTTCGTCTGCTTGCGTTTACCATCATAACATCTTCCGAAGTTGACAAATATGGGAAAATGCAGGGAAACCTTCACCAGTCGGTAGAAAGGATCATTTTGAACAGAACTGTACATAAGTCCTAAAAACATTAGTTGCGTTTTTGCAGATACCATGGTATCTGATACCACGGTCTAAATTCATTTTCGCAGTTACCGTGGTATCTACCGTGGTATCAGATACCACGGTAACTGCAAAAACGACTAATTGCAGATCCAGCTACCGTGGTAACAGATTGCATGGTATCTGCAACAATTTGCATACGTCGCTGTCGATGCTCTAAACAGTTTTTGGGATCCCAGAACGTAAGTGGAGGGATACCTATGACTTCGTAAAAGTTGTCGTCTGTCCGTCCGTCTTAAGCACGATAACTCTCGAAGGGAATGAGATATTTTGATGAAACTTGTTGTGAGGATTCGTTGGGTCAAGTGAAAGGTCGAGTTCGTAGATGGGCTCCATAGCTATAGGTATTTAGGGGAGGGGTAGGGGTTTCAAATTAAGGGGCGAAATAAAATATTTTCAGAATATATTAAGATAGTAGATTTAGGGGTAAAAAGACCGAAGCTGATTAAATGTTCGACTCTAGGGCAAGAGGACATGCTGAATTCGAATATGAGAATTATTTTTTCGCCGGACAAGTAGTTCGCCTGGAATTCCGAAGTTTAGCATGAAATTTTAAGAACCAATGATATAGTCGATATAGAGTGAGGAGACATGCTGTTGCAACTTTTGAACATGCTAAAGATAAACAAAAAGTGTATGTGATCAGTTTAGTTATCTCCAAAGTCTCAACCGGCATTTACTGGGTCAGAAAGGTAGAATGCATCCAGACAACTGTCTGGTGAACAATTTAAAAAAACTTGTCGACCAATTTTTGAAGAAAAAAAAACAGATGACTATACCAGTCCCTGCCCTACCCCTTTATCCATACAGGCGAAATCTCTGCGCGTTGGAAGATACACTTTAGACGCCGGAGGGAGTCACGTGTCTTGGGTTTAATTAAAGACTATCTACACCTAGCGTACGTATTCTTTGGTTTAGTCATGGAGGTCTGTCGTGTCGTGTCGGGGGGGGGGGTCGAAGGGGTTGAGATATGTTGTTTAAACCTCGTATGAGGATTCACTGGCAAAGTACAGGCCAAGTTGTAGATATTTAGAGGCAGAGGAGGGCGTTTCGAAGTAAGGGTAAAAGGTATGTTTTACAAGCTAATGAGATAGTCGTTTAAGGGGTAAGGAGGCCCGCTGAACTTTCCGGATAAATGATTCACCCCAAATTCAGCCGAAACTGGAAATTTGGTTGAAGCTCAAGTTGTTTCTAAAGTCGATTAGAGATTCGGTATCGGGTAAGGAGACATGCTGAATTGAACTTTTAACTTTATTTCCATGACAGTTAAGCTGGCAAAATTTGCCAAAACCCGGAAATTTGGATTGAAAGGTTCTCCTCTTATTGTCACTAGCTCTTTTGCTCTGCATGCAGTTCGCCGGGAATGCTGCTAAAATCCGAAGAATTTTGTCAAAGGTAAAGGACCTTTCTGAAGTTGATTAGGATGAGATATTGGAGCAAACATCCTTGCTGAATCCATATCTGAACTTGGGTTTTCTCATCTGATTAGTTGTTTGGCTGTAAGTTGCAAAAAACTTCAAAATGGTAACGTTATTTTTGTACAAATTCCTCGACATATTCAAGCGGTGGGTTATGGATAAATAGCGGTGTCTGGGGAAGACTCAGAAACCTGCAAAACCCGATTGCCTGGATCAATAAGTCCAATAAATATTACATTTTTTGGGATCCCGTTGAAACCTTTGGTCTTGTTTATCAAGCAACTATGAGAACCAGCTAGAAACTGATAATTTTGTTACTCCGGTCCCGCCCGAGCCTTGGTAATTTACGATCGTTAGAAGCTGTTAGCTTTAGTAGTCCTTCCTGATCAAGCCTTGCCTAGCTCGCCGACTACACAGAAATGTCCCCTTCCCGTCCCTCTAGAGCTGACAACTTGATTCTAACAACTGTTTAATCTTCGGGAAATTATTCAAGCTCACATTCGGCAAAGAATTCCACGGAACAGGAAGATTGTCAAGTCTTTTGTAAGCTACGAAACTGAAGCAGCTACTAACTTTTCATGAATAAGTACAGCTTGCTTAAACGGTGAGGACAGATCCACCGACAAGAAAAATATCAACCTAGGCATTGTTGGATTACAGAGAAGTGCAGTTTGTTATTTATTAGAACAAGTTGGTGTGAAGCTGTGGTAGGAAATAGATGGTATTTGAAGGTAGGCTACATATACGAAGTGCGGAGATTGCAGAGATTAAATAGTATTTCTACGAGCGTGTTGCTCCCTACTTACCGTAGTTACTACGCATGACGTCACGATTTTTGGCTTCTTGGCGTCAAGGTTGGAACGCCTTTTTCTTTTTTCGGTCAGATATCATACCATGGGCTAATCTGACCAATCACGTTACAGAGATTCGTAGTTACCACGCTCCCGAGCATGGTAAGTAAATAGTTACTGTTAGTTACTATTTGGGGAAGGTTGGAACGGTCAGCGTAATAACTTTTGACGAGGTTGGAACGAAATTAGTAAGTGATAGCGTGGAACACGCTCTACATGTCCCAAGGTTTATCCGTTTATGTTTTTGCGGGAACTGGGCTTCGCACAAATCAGCTAGTGAAGTTATCACGTCGTGGAACGAGATGATGACTCCGCGTCATGGTGACCAGCGGCGTCACTATGGGGGGGGGGGGGGCTCCCCCCCCAAAGGTCTTGAGCAAGTTCTTTCGTCGGGCGAAATAAAGAAATAAAATTTTGTTTGCTTTTGTCAGGCGTCGGTCGACTCGTCGGCACATCCGGTTCTTTTTAAATGCAAGAAATGAAATCCTGCAAGCATTTATCGGGGAAAACACTGAAGAAGTCGAATTCTGCAGGCTTTAGCGCCGGCGAAGCGCCGGCAAACACACAAGAAAAAAAATTTTGTTTGCTTTTGTCAGGCGTCGGTCGACTCGTCGGCACATCCGGTTCTTTTTATATGCAAGAAATGCTATCCTGCAAGCATTTATCGGGGAAAACACTGAAGAAATCGAATTCTGCAGGCTTTTGTCGTGCCTCGGTATTCTCGTCGGCACATCGGGTTCTTTTTACACGAAACAAAAAAATCAGATTCTGTAAATTTTTATCGGGCGCATGGCGAAAGTTCAAGTCTCGTCGGTACATCGGCTTCTATTTACACGTAAAAATGAAGTTCTTTACAGTCTTGTCGGGTAAAACACAGAAGAAATCGAATTCTGAATGCTTTTGTCGGGCGTCGGCATTCTTGTTCGCACATCGGGTCTTTTATCCGTAAGAAATCAAATTCTGCAAACATTTGTCGGGCGCAAATTTTTCCGCAAAAAGACAGATTTAAAAAATTTCGCCGGAGTTGCTTAGTTCAACTTGTTCTGGGTACAGTCGTTGGAATGTTGAAACGAAAAGCCCAATATGTGAAATTAAGTATATGAATTTACATCAAAGGAACAATCTCAACTGGTGCATTTCAGTAAGTTTTGCATAAAATTTCGCCTGCGGCGCATTTTGTAGTATTCTTTATTTGGAATAACGGTGTATCATTTAGTTTTCGTTTTAGGATAGAAATTCCTGGGGTTTGAAACACGTTTAAAGCCGGAAATTGTATGGCACTATAGCTAAATTTTTCCGGAAAAAAAGCAGATTTAAAAAATTTCGCCTGCGGCGCTTGGTTTTACTTGTCTTGGTACAGTCGTTGGAAGCTTCGCTTTTCAGCGAAAGTTAAAATGAAAAGCAGAAAATGTGAACTTTAAAATACGAAATTATACCAAAGGAATAATCTCAGCTGATGCATTGTGCTGGCGGGAAATGTACAGCCGTTTTCAGTGTTCCTAACACATTCAATATCTGTTTTGAGAGTACTAGTGGACAGAAAAAGCTGACCTGGCGAATGGCTTCTCGTGCGGCGGTCTAACACTAAAACGGCTGCAGTGACGGCCCAGTGTTGGCCAGATATGGAAGCGATTCCTTAGGAATGCGGGGAAGTCACTATTGCATCTTCGGTAATTACTACGAAACAAAGTCGAAACTCACCGTCGCAACAAAAGTGGAAAGATAAAAAATTATCATAAATCGTTTATTGGCGTCTGTCTTTTTATGGCACTTACCGTCCGGCCAAGTGCCATATACCGATCACTTTTCCGTCGGTCGTTCGGTCGATCGGTTGGTCCGGCGATCGCGAGTTAGGGTACTTCCGGATGTGCTAGCTCGATGAAACTTGGCAGGCATATCAGGGACCCGATCAAACTAACTTGGAAATAGTCACTTCTCCGATCCGACCACCATGGGAGGAGTGGAGGGAGGGCGAATCCGGAATATTGACGTATTTGTAACTTTTGAACGGGGAATCGGATCTTAATGAAACTTGATATTTGGAAAGATCTCGTGTCTCAGATGTCACACTCCAAGTCCGGAATGGATCCGATGACTTTTGGGGGAGTTGGAGGGGGGAACCGGAAATCGTGTAACATGCTCAGAGTGGATGCATCGGGATGAAACTTGGTGGGAAGAATAAGCACAATCCCTAGATACATAGTTGACGAGACTGGACCGTATCCGAGCACTGTGGGGGGAGTTGGAGGGAGGGTTCCAGAATTCCGGGGATCCCGACTTAAGATGCTTACACATGTGCTAGGATGATGAAACTTGACTGGCATGTCAGGGACTCTACAACTCTAAGTTAAGAACAGTCGTTTCTCCGATTTGACCATCGTGGGGGGAGTGGAGGGAGCGGGGTTCCGGAAATCTTGAGGTATGTCCAACTTTTGGACGGGTGATCGGATCTTGAATGTCCCGTTTCTAGTGCGGACAGGATCCGATCAATGTGGGGGACTCAGGGGGGGGACCGGAAATTTTGTGAAACGCTTATAGTGTAGCGATTGGGACGACACTTGGTAGGAAGAACAAGCGTAAGCCCTAGATATATTAGTGATAAAACCGGACTTGATTCGGTCACTATGGAGGGATCTGGAGGGGGTTCCGAAATTCCGAGTGATGCTAGGACGATGAAACTTGGCTTGAACATTAGAGACTTGACAAGATTGGCGTAGAAATTGTCACTTCCCAGAACCGACCATCCCCTAAAGTACTCACCTTAACCGCAAAGTACAAAAAATAATTTTTTAAGCAAAATCTGCATTTTCATGATCTTCATGAGCCCATGATCATTTTTGCCTCAGAGGTTTTGCTTAGAAATGAATTTCTAGCACCCTTAAAGTGCGCATCTTAACCGAAAAGTAAAAAAAAGAAAATATTCTTGTCCAAACCATATATATTCATGATCCTAAAGGGCCCAGGATCATTTTTGCCTCAAGGGTTCTGCTTACAAATGATCACAACAAACCCACGAATCGGCGAATTCCTACTTTCATCCTTTTACCAAGCCTTGCAAGTACCGTATGAGCTTCCAGCTGTTGTTTTTTTGTGGTGGTCAGTCGATCCGTAAAGCATCGGTGTCGTCGTTCCTTTGCTTCAGGGGCTGACCGCAATTACATGGAGTTGCTGGTAGCCCGGTAGTACTCAGACTTATTTTTGTGCCAGGTTTCACAAATTTTAAAAATGCACTTCCTTTCCTGTCGAATATCTGCGTTCCCGGACCCCTAGGGGTCCAGGTTTTTATGTTCCTAACCCACTCCATTTCAGTACTCATCCGGAATCCGGAAGTGCCCGGAAGAGAGGAGAATTCTTTAAACCTACCATTTACACTGTTTAATTACCACATAGATTGTGGGGGACCTCCCACTAAAACAAAAGAATTACACTTTAACAATTAGGTCGTATAAAATCTACTGTAAAAATGCAACTGTAAAAATCTGCTTACAAGAATTACCTTATATATCAGTATACTTAAACCAGGACCTTGACCTTCCTGAATGCAGGAGCAATGGTGATCGAACAGACACCATACTTCATAAGTAAAGAAACTAGGAATACGCACGACCGATATCTGTTATTCTGGAAAGGCGAGAGCGCGTTAAGCGCAGCCGTAATGTAGCTCAGCAGATGCTTTATTGTTTTCTTTTTAAGTTTCTAGTAAGTAAGTAATTTATTTATGACCCGCCATTTTGAAAAGGCGGAGTAAATGGCAAAAGTAAAGAAAATAAACAAAACACATATATACACACAGAAAAAGACACTTAATTTTTAATCTTCGGTCAGGAAGCAGTGGACGTTTTTTAGTGTTCTTTTCATTATTTCTGTTGATAGTAATGTTCTTTTTTTTCATTTCTTCCTTGTTATTTTTCTTCTTCTTCATTTAATAACTCCATCTTTTTGTACGTCTGTGCATTATGATGGGCAAATAAATCTATTATTATTATTATTAATAATATAATAAACAAATAGAATAAGAAAGAACATCGAGAAAACATAGGTACTTCAAGACCGTGAGAAAAAAATGTTGACATGGAGAGGAGGAGTTTTTAATCTGCATAAGTTCGCAGGAAATGGAGTACCAAAGAGCAATAGTCGCTGGTCGAATGTCGCTGGTGGGGCGTCGTAGCTGACGTATCCGTTGTATACACTATTTGAATACGTGTTTAACACAAGGATGCGCAAACCTTTGTTGTCTGTTGTCAATCTTCTGATAGTTTAAAGACCTAATCCAAACATTCTATTTACCTTTTCTTAGTGATCGCATGCCATGGGTTTGTTTAGATTTGAACTCGATTGCCGAGTTGCTGTTTTGGTTTGAGAAAAAACCCACGCACAACGTCTTCTTTTCTAGATGGCGGAATTTTCCAGGAATGATACAAAAAAAAAAGAAAAAAAAAGAATAGCTGCAGAACCCGGCGATTTCTGGGCTGCGACTAACCTTGTGTCTTCCAGGGTGAAGATGCTGAATGTTTTTGAGCCAGAAACGTTACAGCTTGGAGATAGAAACTTCTACACCTGGCGTGGAGATGAGAAAACCCTGTCATTGGAAGAATGGCAGGCGACCGACCGTTCGCGTCTCCTTCCTCAGCTCGCAGTGCAGGATTCCCTAAATGAGCCAGACAAAGAAATAGAGGAGTCGAAATTGGAAATGCGTGGTAAGTTATGTGTTTTACCGGAATTTTGCCCGTGAACAAGAAATCTGTCCTAATAGACGGTTGGCTGGTTGATTGTTTTGACGAAGAATGGATTAGTCACTGCTGAAATTATTACGTGTAAAAAAATGAAACTGTCACGGCTTGTAGCACTTTCTCTAAGTCAGTACTTGTACTGTATATTTTGCGAGGATTATAAAATATCATTTATAGTGTAACAAACAGCTTCTAAATTACTTTATCTGATGATCATATGGGTTATGTTTCTTCAGAGGAAAATGGCGAACCGATCGCGTCGAGCTCCGATTACGAAGATGTCGATTCCGATGAAAACGCCTCGCAAGCGAGCACCAGTTCCAGTAAGAAAGGTAGGGTCTTTGAATTTTAATTGTGAGAGAACTGCCTTCTTTGTCGTGGTAACGTTTAGTCTAGTCCCAGGAGCGTAAATTGGTGGGAGGGAAGGAGGCAAAGAGAGCATCTACTTTTGTTGTAGCTGAGCGTCATCTAACCGAAACCGAGGAAACTTACAAGCGGCAAGAAGATCGCCGAGACAAATCATGTCAGTAGACGTTCCTTCTGAATGGTACAGAAACAGGAAAGCAACAGAAAGGTATGGCTTACAGTTTACAGTGATATTGATTTTTATGGCACTTGCCTTCCGGCCAAGTGCCATGTACCGATCACTTTTCCGTCGGTCGTCTGTCGGTCGGTCCGGTGATCGCGAGTTAGGGTACTTCCTGATGTGCTAGGACGATGAAACTTGGCAGGCGTATCAGGGACCCAACCAAACTAACTTGGAAACAATCAGTTTCCCGATCCGACAATCTTGGGGGGAGTGGAGGGAGGGGGAATCCGGAAAATTGAGTCGTGCGTAACTTTTGAACGGGTGATCGGACTCGAATGAAACTTAACAACTGAATAGAAGACATGTCTCTGATGTCCCGTTTAAGGCCTGGACCTGATTCGACAGCTGTGGGGGAATTGGGGGGGGGGGCGGGACCGGAAATATGTGAAA
Organism: Branchinecta sandiegonensis; assembly: GCA_030848855.1. Classification (NCBI taxonomy): domain Eukaryota; kingdom Metazoa; phylum Arthropoda; class Branchiopoda; order Anostraca; family Branchinectidae; genus Branchinecta; species Branchinecta sandiegonensis. The sequence goes on along the minus strand of JAUPMV010000003.1, from coordinate 14,750,245 downwards.
CGGTTAGATCGGGGGGATCGGAGTGGAACTTGCTGGGAAGAGCAAACATCTGCTCTAGATAAATTGTTTACACACTCGGACTGGATCCGGACACTTGGGGGGGTCCCGAATTCGCGTGATCGCGATTTTGGGGGATTTCCACGACGAAACTTGGCAGGCATATCAGGGACCCGACCAAAACTTGGAAATAATAATTTTCTCGATCCAACCATCGGGGGGAGGGGATGGAAGGAGGGGGAATCCGGAATATTGAGTCGTGCATAACTTCGGAACGGGTGATCGGATTCCAACGAAATACAGAACCGGATCCGGGCAATGCGGTAGAGTCGGAAGGGGGAGGGGTCCGGAATTCCGGTGATCACGAGTTATGGTACTTCAAAATTTGCTAGGACGATGAAACTTGAACGGAACATTAGTGATCCGACCAGATTGGCTTAGAAATTGTCATTTCCCAAATACAACCATTCCTTTAAGTACTAATCTTAACCGCAAGTAAAAAAAATACTTTCAAACAAAATATACATTTCCATGAGCCTTTCGTCATTTCTGCCTGTTTTGCTTACAAAGGAATTTCCCCTAAAGTGCGCATCTTAACCGCAAAGTCAAACAAGACCAAAGGTTTCGATGGGATCCCAAAAATCTAATATTTGATCCAGACAATTAGGTCATGTCTTCGCCAGATCCAGTCTTCGCCAGGCTAATCATCAGAGAAAACCAAGTTCAGATATACGTCTATAAGCCAAATCTGTTTTGAAGATACTGAATAGAATAGAATGAATAGAGTAGTAATTTATTTGCTCACACTTTCATGGTTACAAAACCAAAATTGGTGATTACTGTCATGCACAAATTTATCAGTATAACATAAACATTTAACAAGAGCTGTAAGCTCATATGGCACTTGCATGGGTCAAGATGATTTGATTGATCAAAAGTAAGTTTCGACTTTGCGGTTGAGATGCGCGCTCTAAGGGAGCTGGAACTTCATTTGTAAGCAAAACCCTTGAGGCAAAACTGCTAATGGGCTGATGGGCATCACGAAAATGCATATATTGCTTAAAAGTATTTTTTTTACTTTGCGGTCAAGATTGGTACTTTAAGGAATAATCGGATTTGGGACGTAGCAATTTCTAAGGAAATGTTGTTGAGTCTCCAATATTCCAGCGAAGTTTCATCGTCCTAGCACATCTGGAAGTACCTTAACGCCCGATCACCGGAATCCCAGACCCCCCCCCCCCCTCCTCCAACTCCACCCACAATAACCGGAGCCAATCCGGTTCTGTAAATGATTAATCCAGAGCATCTGTTTGTCATTCCCACGAAGTTCGATCCAGATCACACCAGTCTAAGCGGGTCAAGTATTTTCCGCCCTCCCCTCAATTATTGCTGGATTCGGTCCGGAAATGAAAAAGGTCACAAGAGAAAAATGTCCTCTGTTTAATTATTAAATTTCACTCGAATCCGATCACCCGTTCCAAAGTTACGCATGACTCAATATTCCGGATTCCCCTCCCTCAACTCCCCCCCCCTCCCAAGATTATCATATCGAGGATTTTTTTTTTATTCCAAGTCAGTTTGACCGGGTCCCTGATATGCCTTCCAAGTTTCGTGGTGAAAATCCCCCAAAAAACGGAATTCCGGGAAACCCCCTCCTCCCCCCCCCCCTCAAGTTTCCGGATCCAGTCAAATTATGTAAAAGATTTACATGGACCAGATGTTTGTTCTTCCCAGCAAGTTTCACTCCGATACCATCATTCTAACCGTTTCCCGAGATTTCCAGTCCACCCCCCCCCCCCCCTCCAGCTCCCCCGCGGTGCACGTAGCCAATCCGATTCAGCAAATGACTTACCTAGAGCATCTGTTTGTTCTTCCCACAAAGTTCCATCCCGATCCCTCCATTCTAAACGGGTCACGTATTTCCCGCCCCCCCCCCCCCCAATAGTTGCCGGATCCGGTCCGGATATGAAAAAAATCATCGGAGAAATGTCCTCTGTTTAATTCTTAAATTTCACTCGAATCCGATCACCCATTCCAAAATTGAGCATGACTGAAAATTTCGGATTCCCCTCCCTCCACTCCCCCCACCATTATCTGATCGACAAAATTTTTATTTTGAAGTCAGTTTGATTGGGTCCCTGATATGCCTGCCAAGTTTCATCGTGAAAATCCCCAAAACCACCATCACCGGAATTCCGGACCCCCCCCCCCCCCCATAAGTGTCCGGATCCAGTACAATGGTCTAAAGGACTTATCTAGAGCAGATGCTTGTTCTTCCCAGCAAGTTTCACTCCGATCCCTCCATTCTAACCGTTTCTTGAAATTTACGGTCCCCCCCCCCAACTCCCCCCTGGCTACCGAATCCGGTCAAGACTTTAAACGGGACATTACAGATATATATTCTATTCAGTTATGAAGTTTCATTACAATCCGATCATCCGTTCGAAAGTTACACACTTCTCAATTTCCCGGATTCCCCTGCGGATTCCCCTCCCTCCACTCCCCCCACCATTATCTGATCGACAAAATTTTGATTTTGAAGTCAGTTTGATTGGGTCCCTGATATGCCTGCCAAGTTTCATTGTGAAAATCCCCAAAACCACCATCACCGGAATTCCGGGACCCCCCCCCCCCTCCATAAGTGTCCGGATCCAGTACAATGGTCTAAAGGACTTATCTAGAGCAGATGCTTGTTCTTCCTAGCAAGTTTCACTCCGATCCCTCCATTCTAACCGTTTCTTGAAATTTCCGGTCTCCCCCTCCCCCCCAACTCCCCCCTGGCTACCGAATCCGGTCAAGACTTTAAACGGGACATTACAGATATATATTCTATTCAGTTATGAAGTTTCATTACAATCCGATCATCCGTTCGAAAGTTACACACTTCTCAATTTCCCGGATTCCCCTGCCCTCCACCCCCCCCCCCCAAATGGTCGGATCAGAAAACTGATTATTTCTAAGTTTGTTTGGTCGGGTCTCTGATAGGCCTGCCAAGTTTGATGGTCCTAGCACAACTGGAAGTACCCTAACTCGAAAAAGTGTGACAAAATGCCCTAAATTTTCAAGTTTCCAGCGCCCCCACTTCCCCGCATATGGTCGGATCGGGAAACTGATTATTTCGAGGTTAGTTTGGTCGGGTCCCTGATATTCCTGCCAAGTTTCATTGTCCTAGCTCATCTGGAAGTACCCTAACTCGAAAAAGTGTGACAAAATGCCCTAAATTTTCAAGTTTCGAGCGCCCCCACTCCCCCGCATATGGTCGGATCGGGAAACTGATTATTTCCAGGTTCGTTTGGTCGGGTCTCTGATATTCCTGCCAAGTTTCATTGTCCTAGCTCATCTAGAAGTACCCTTACTCGGAAAAAAGTGACAAAATGCCCTAAATTTTCAAGTTTCCAGCGCCCCGCACTCCCCCGCATATGGTCGGATCGGGAAACTGATTATTTCCAGGTTAGTTTGGTCGGGTCGCTGATATGCCTGCCAAGTTTCATTGTCCTAGCACATCTGGAAGTACTCTAACTCGGACATGTGGGACAAAAAACTCGGACCGACCGACAGACCGACAGACGGAATTGTGATCGGTATATGGCACTTGAGCCAGAGGCTACAAGTGCCATAAAAATACGTAGAAGTGGTCAAAGGCTATTTAAAATTTCAGCAATCTTTTGTATAAAACTATTTTCGTAACAGCTGTGTTTGGCCGCTATTGGTTGGAATATTGGGACTTTCGTAGAGACTGCTCGCTATTGCCTTTCCCTTACGTTGTTGTATGGGGGAGGGAGAAACTCATTGTAGATGGGGTGCGAAATAAGTTTTTTTTTACCGATCTCGAGGCATAGGTTCAGTCTCCGTTTCTCCAAGGTATCAATTGTGTACGTAGTTATAGAAGAAGGGAGTAGGGTACTTTTGGGCCTTTATGGATAATATGGAGAGCGCTTTTTTGGATTCTCTCAATACGTGAGTTTTGATCTGCAGTTAGACCAAAATGCCACTCTGCGCATGCGTACTCCATTAATGGTCTTATGAAAGAGGTATAAATCCTGAGGATGTGAAGACTTGGGACATTACGCTTTGATACAAGCTTTAACATGTGCAGGCTTAAGTTTGCCTCACGGAGTATTTCTACTGTATTATCTTCCCACTACTTCCCAGTCTAAAGTATCAGTAATAACTACTCCAACGAGTTTTAGTTTTTTTTTACAGCGAAATTTTTAATGAGCTTTGGTTCAAATTGCGGGGGTGATTTTTAAAACAGCGCTTTTTTGGCTAACTTCCATATCGGGCAAAGACGCCTCATTTTGTATGTCTTCAGTGATTGCTGCTGCTGAACTTTTAATATGGCGGTAGCATACTTCAATAGTACTCAAATCGTCAACATACTTCCTCCGATCTTGCAGATCCTGTGCAATTTCATTAATCATAACCAAAAAAAGCAAAGGTCCTAAAAGAGTACCTCGAGGTACACCACAAAAAATGGGAACCGGGTCAGAAAAAAAACTTTTATATTTAGTCATGTGTTGTCTTTCGTATAGGAAACTTGCAATTATTCTAATTATATGAGGGCTTACATTGAATGGACTAGAAAGTTTACCAATTAAAATCTTATGGTTAATGAGATCGAAACCTTTACGAAACTTCCTGCTTTACTTCTGCCAGATTTCCGGTTTCGGCCGAATTCCGAGCGAACTAATTGTTCAGGAAAAAAAGAAAATTCAGAAACGGATTCATCGTATATCCTTTACTCTATAAAGAATATCTAATCAACTTCAAATAAAACTTTTGCTTTTAACAAATTTTCCGGTTTTGGCTGGATTCCGGCTGGATTGTCCGGGTAGAAAATGTTTTTCACATAAGTGTTCAGCATGTCTTCTTATCCCTAAATGGAACATTTAATCAACTTCAAACGAAACTTTTACTTTTAACCAACTTTCCGGTTTGTTGCCAAAAATGGTTTTCGCTATCGTGTTAAGCATGTCTTCATACCCCATAATCGAATACCACATTAGCTGTTTAAAAATATTTTTCTGTTCCTTAATTCGAATCCCCTCCACCACCCCTAAATGTAGGGCCACAAAGCCCGTCTACGAACTCGACCTTTCCGTTGACGTAAACGATCCTCCCACCAAGTTTCATCAAAACATCTCATTCCCTTCGAGAGTTATCGTGCTTACAGACGGGCGGACGGACAACTTTTGAGATGTCATAGGTATCCCTCCACTTACGTTTTGGGATCTCAAAAAGTGCGTTTGAGCAAACGATACATTTCGGCCTAAGATCATTTGTGCCACAAGGGTTTTGCTTTAAATGAATTTCTAGCACTCTGACATTGCGCATCTTAACCGGAAAGGGGAAGAAAAATACTTTTGATCGAACGACGCATATTAATGATCCCCAAGGGCCCGTCATCGTTTTAACCTCAGGGTTTTGATCACAGATGAATTTCTAGCACTCTTAAAGTGCGCATCATTACAGCCAAGTGTAAGAATAAAACCCTTTTTACCAGTCAATACATTTTCGTGATTTTCAAGGGCCCATGATCATTCCTATCTCAAAGTTTTTGCTTACAAATGATCAGAACAAACCGACGAATTGGCAAATTCCTACTTTCGTGCTCTGAACCATCCTTGCAAGTGCCATATGAGCTTCTAGCTCTTTTTTGATAAATGTAATTTTTGTATTGTAGCCAGTTGGCTTTTGTATATTTATCGTAAGCCCGTGCTCATACCAAGAACGAATAATGATGCATCTCCTCATATAAACTTTCCGCAGATTTTGAATTCAAACTTTGAGCCAGGAACCTTTATATAGGGGTGATAAACTGATTTTATTGAGTTATCCTATCGATTGCGTGTCGCAACTCCTTGTGTACCAGTACCAGCTTCACACTGAGAAGATAGGCGTCCAGTTCTCATCTTTTATCGGTTAGAAAAGTTCTGTCACTTCAGATATCCGCTTCTTATCACCGGGAACATTCCTGGGAATAAACTTTCCATTCTCGACAGTCATTGTGGAATGATTGGAAAGAGGAGGGGGGATCTTATCTTTTGTGTTTTGCCATTCAGAATTCATTGTTTGCTGGCTTTTGTCTTCGACAATTGAATGTCTTTATAATGCTCCAGTTTGGCTTATCGGGCGTTTCCAGAACGGCGACAGGACGTGATTCTCTCCTCTGATTTGGGGCGGGTCTGAAGATCTTCTTAAAAGTTGATCTTGAGCTCATTTAGGCACAGAGAAAAGGAAAGGGGCTGAGATAGGACAATCTAGTTCCTCATGACTTATCCACCAAAATAGGCTTGAAGACCCGATACAACTGCGAATATTCGACTTTCATATTTAGAATTTTCCTTTTCGGGTCTGTGGTACCTCTGTGTGCGTCACTCCTATTCCTGGCTGTTTAGAAATTACAGCGGCAAACGATTCCCAAATATATATGCATATAAATTAGAAGAAGACCAATAATGGCAGATTGTCATGTCTAATATCGTGTAATATCTACAACTTTTTTTTATTATTATTGTTTATTTGAATCCTTTAGAACTGAAGAGTTATGTATAAAAAGAAACAACACATGTCAGTGAAACTCCCACACTTACATACAAATAAACAACTGACCTTTAAAAACAAATTAGCCTACTAAATCTATTTCCACTATATGAGCTGTTAAGCCCCGCTGTTATGAATGAATGAATGAATTTATCCCCAATAAAGCCCAAGGGCCATGGCGGGAAACATAACACAATAACAAAAGAAAGAAAAAAAATCAACTTCTATAAAATATAGTTCACGGTGGGTCATAGCTAGCTTCAGGAATCTACTCAGCCTTCGGAGCTCACCAAAACACTTACTTCCCATACTTGAAACCAAATCCCTTTCCTCCCAAGCTTCCCGACCAAACACTTTCTTTCTTAATTCTTTCAACTCCTCGCAATAAGATATCAAATGTACCGCATCCTCTCCTTCAATACCACACATTGGACAAAAATAACGACCAGTACCTTTCCTACCTCTACCAATATAATTTCTCCGCGTCCCCACCGGAAGAGCGCCCGCCCTAAGACTCACCATCCACCTCAATTCTGCCCCCCCCCCCCAATCCCAACTTAAAATATAATTCTTCTCCCCATGTCTCTTTGGCCATACCATACAACTTCAGAGAGTGGTGCTCTGATACACCCCCATGCCACCTCAGAATCTCTTGATCTCTTAGCCTTTCTTTCACTAAGTTAGTTACCTTACCTAGGGGGTAACCTGGTCCCACTCCGTCACACCACAGACCCCCAAAACCACAATCCTCCAATATTTTTTTAATTTGCTCAGGCCAAGAATCCCTTTTCTTACCTCCAAGTATTTCCAAATACGCCGCTTTCAGAGCTCTCACTCTTGGCAAACTCGTCAATTTCTCCCAATATCATATCATAGCTACTAGCTCTTATTTACTGATACCCAGCGTTAATCTGTTATGCGACGCTACTCTGTACATGGTTCCCGAGCTGTGTGAACCATACTTAATTGCACAAAGTAACGTGCATGCTAACAAACTCTTTCTTTACCTCGAAGCTAGTGTCTACACTGTAAAAAAAAAAATCTTGCAGTATTTGCTACGGTGATTAATCATGTCTCTAAAAAGATAATCTTATCTCTAGTTCGGATTAATCTTATCTCAGTAGAGATAAGATTAATCGACCTCGACTAAAGGAGAGGACAGAAAAATCACTTTGTTCTTATGTTTAAGTTCAGCGGTTCAGTTGTGGACCCGGTATTGCCGAGGGGCCGTCCATATTCTCTATGTCTTAGAGCCAATTTCGGAAAAAATTGAAATCCCTCAAGAGAGTTGAAATAAACCAGTGTGTTGAAAAATAATAAAAAGCAAGCATGCTTTTCAGTTAAACTTTGAATTATCCCCTAATACCCTCTGCCTCGTTATTGTCACTTTTGTGGGAAAGCAGTTTTTTTCTATAGTCCATCCTTAGTTCTCTATCGCCCCCCCCTGCTTTGGTTTTCTAGAAAATAAGAATGTAATAATACTGCTTTCTGCTTGCGAAGATGAATTGCTTTGACAAGATTTATTGCTCTGTGTGACTGTTGTTTAACGAGTACCCCCTACTTGGCGTTTCCACGATTTGGGTGTTATCAAGAACAAATAAGCCAAGAGAACGTCCATCGTTGGTCCCATGCACCGACTATGCATACCCCGACAAAACCGAGCAGAGCCAGAGCTACTTGCTGAGTTTTGAGTTTACGTCCGTCTAATTCCCTCTTAGCCTTTCATTGAGAGGAAAAGACCGTAGCAACCGTGTACTCTGCGGTGACGTCACAATGTTAAACAACTAATAGTCGCCTACTCTCGACTTTTCTTCTCATGGGCCCTATTGCGATTTACTGTTTGTAAAGGTAACGAATTATGATGCTCATTGTAGTTCCTAACCTCCGCTCGTTTGCATCGGGCAGGGCATCGGGAATTTATTCGTCTTCGCATGGTCGTATCACAAGATCGGGAGACGGAGCTTCTGGTGCTTATTTGTTCGTGATATCAGTAAGCTACTTTAGCCTGTAGATACTTTGGTCCTTTGGGTTCCTGTACCCTGTCCGATGCAAACGAGCGGAGGGTAGGAGCTACACGGAACAATACAATTCATTACCTCTACAAACAACTATATCACAGTAAAGCCCCGGAGAAGAAATTTCCAACGTAAAAGTCGATTGATGGTCCGGACGCGCTGCAGAGCGAGTCAGTGCACCTCTTGCACTTTTTCCTCTGATATGCGCAGCGGCGAAGAGGGAAGTAGACGGGCATCAGCTCGAAGCTCGGCAAATACTTCTAGCTCAGCTCCGTTTTGTCAGGGTATCCATAGTCGCTGCATGGGACCAAAGATGGAGGTTCTGTTGGCTTCTTTGTTCTTGGTATTACTGAAAGAATATTCTTCATTCTCTTCCATCCTAGGGAAACGCAACTGTAAGAGCTCTAAGTGCGGTTCTCTCCTTTCAACGAAAGTCCTCCGGAAGAGAAAGTTACGTCGTTCCAGACAAAACGTTGACATCGTTGTCCCGGAACCGAAGCCCGGTGATCAGCTGGTTGTCGAGTGCCTCGGGACCGAAACCCGAGTAACCGTCGTTTGGCAGGTAATTATGGGTGAAATAGTGTTGAAATTATTTAACTGAAAGACAAATGTCCTCCTCGGGCGGGATCATTTCTACTTTATTTGTGTCGGTTATCATCCCTTTATGTAAAATACCATCTCGTACTTTAAAAAAATGCGATAGTAGTGTGCTGTTATATTTCATATGGACGGTGGTTTTTCCAAAAAGTTGTAAGCAAAATTTTTCAGATTTACAGACCTTTGCCCTTTTTTCAAAGCCTTCCATTATACAAACCTTTCGACTTTCGGTCACGAAGAGCGTGTTCCACCCTCGTACCAATAGTGACTATTAGTTACTACCGTTCCAACCTCACGAAAAGTTACTACGCTGACCGTTCCAGCCTTCTCGAAATAGTAACTAATAGTAACTTTTTGCTTACCACGCTTAAGCGTAGTAACTACGGATCTCTGTCACGTTATTGGTCGGATCCACCCGTGGCATGATATTCTGCTGGAAAATAAAAAAAATCGTTCCAGCCTTGACGACAAAAAGGCTGAATTTGTGACGTCATGCGTAGTAACTACGGAAAGTAGGATGGAACACGCTCGAAATGTCGCTTGTCAGCCACAACTCTGTATCTCCGTATCAGTTGCTCCGGTTTGGCTGAAATTTCTAAAAGACGTGCAGGACACAATTGCAGATAAGGCGTTACCAGTTAACTTAGTTTCGAGAAAAATGTAGCTCATCACTTTTTGGAAAAACACCGTCAATGTCTTCGGTTTGCCATTAAAAACTCGTATTTCAGGTCTAGCCGTAGCCCGTAAGATCAAAATGCAACTGCACGGTATTTGTGCAGTAAAATTGTTATTGCACGGTGAGCTGTGTGATAGAAATGTCACTGCACGACTAGGTGTGCGACATAGTTCTCGGTGGCCCTTGTGACCAAAGATGCACATTCGCATAGAGATACTGACCGTGCCAGCGTGCTATTGTTTATTACAGATGTTCACGATACCCTTTGACTGATGGTATATTCATCACTAACGTCAAAATGGGGCATAAGATGTATAAGAATGAGTTGATAGACGTGTAAACCGCAGTGCCTTCCCGTGAAGGTGCATGGGAATACTCTATATGACTAAGTCCAAAACACGCCAGTGATCCTCTGGAAGAACGAGAAAACGTAGCACTAACCAAAGGCGTTACTAGCGAAAATGTTTGGGGAAGGGCAGGCTTTTACCGACTGGCTGTTAATTTTTACCGACTGTTTTTGCAGAAAAAACAACTGTTTTCACGAAAAACGTGACAGTTTTGAAAAAAAAGTCGACTGATTTTCAGAAAAACCGACTGTTTTGTCAAAAAATTAACTGATTTTCAGAAAAATCGACTGTTTTCATGAAAAAAAAATAAACTGTTTTGATGAAAAATCGCAGCGCTTCGCGCCGACTCGGTTATTTTTGCCGTCTGGCCGACAAGATTGGGGGGGGGGCGTCCCCCGCCTCAGTCGTGACGCCCCTGGCACCAGCGACTCAAACTCAACAACTCAATCCTGTGTTAACCAATCACGACGATGTTTGGGAGCAGCTATGATACCGCTTCAGGGCTCTTCCGCTAGGTTAAAGGGCGACTTTGCATCGGCAGGAAGAGTTATTCATCAAGAGTATCTCCTCAGCGCTAGCGGTGTCTCATATCCGTAAGGACCGGTGCTGGGCGCTCTGGATCAAGTGAAGAACGAAAGGCGTCATGATAATTTGGATGCAATGAGTGAACAGCCTTTCGATTCTATAAATCTCCTGACGTCCACTGTAAGAGAACTTGCGTTCGATGTTAGCAGCCTTGCTGTAACACTAGAATATCGTCTATTTTTTACCATAGAACTGAAAAAGAGTGAAATGAATGCCCCTTTGAATATTGTACGTGGTCAGCGTCTTATACGTCTCTTTTTTAGGACGGTTCTACAGAGTCCGACATACTGTCTCGTGATATTTTCCCGGTTCATTACCTAGACGAACAAGAGTTTTTCCCCGGCGATTTCGTTATTGGGAGTAAAGAAGACGGTAGCAATGTCTACGAATATGGCACCGTGAAAAGGGTCAATCGCGCCGAGAGGACAGTTCTAGTCTCCTGGTTTAAGCTAGGTACCAGCGAAACCTCCGACAGGTAACTCTTTAGGTCCCTTAATACTGACACGTAAAAAACTTACGATACCTTTCCGCAATCCTTTATGTCTGGAGACTATTTCACATTTTAGGTCGGCCCATTCAGACAGCATGATATTGTGGGATTTCTTTTTTCTCATCAGTTTTTCATGACTTCGATTTTCTCGAAAATTCAAGGTATCTTTTGGACAAAGTGGGATATCTTGTTAACAAGAAAATCCGTTCCGTTTAATTTCTTCTTCCGCTTCTTATGTTACGTTTCTAGATTTATGCCATATTTTTACGTAAGCTTTTTACGTCTTCATAACGGCTGTAAGGGTCTCGGTGTGAAAGGAGTGCGTAAGAGCTTTTACTTTACCCCACTAGTTAGCAGCACATGCGTTCGCCAAAGATGGGCTACCCCTTAGTCTGGAAGCATTTGAATCCGAATCAAGGTCGAGAAACGAATCTGTGTTCGGATCCCAATCTATCGCTTCTGTTGTTCAGCTCAGGTCTTTTTTAGTGACGGCACGAAAATGGACGAAATAAATATTAGAAACTACCAAATAAAAATCCATATTTCTAGATCTGGTGGGGATAGTAGCCGGTCGTCTGGGTCATAGCTGGATAGTATGGATCTATAAATGATATAATGGACCTACAACTACATAGGTGTTAAGATAACGGCTGCTTCGTTATCCTAGAGAGACGTTGACTCCCTCTCATATATTTGTCAGAGTATATGTAGGGGGGGGGGGGGAATCCCGCAGTCTAGATTACGTGCGTACGGTGCCCTACGTACACCAAGGGAAGCCAACGCTGACATGCAGATTTCAGTACCATCTGCGAAATAGGTTAGGGGTAGCCTAGCAAGGAGTTGAAAGATGCTTGGTTTAACCTCGCATTTACCAACTTTTTACGAACCATTTCACGTACAAGTCAGAAATTGGGTTTAACTCGCCCATGATAAGGTTCTTACAGAGAATCAGACTGTTCTTTTATCGCATTTAACGGCTTTGACACATTGTCGCTTTTGTTTCTTGCTTCTTCTTTGACGGCCCTACGCTGTAAAAAAAAAAATCTTGCAGTATTTGCTACTGGGATTAATCTTATCTCTACTGAGATAAGATTATCTCTGATTCGGAATGATCTTATCCCAGTAGAGATAAAATTAATCCCAGTAGCAAATACTGCAGCTAACTTTAATCACTCGGAGAAACTTTTTTCAGTGTAGTCCTTCATCCCTTCTCATTTAAGATATTTCAAACTTCCTATGTCGCTTTATCCACCCTAACAATACTGCGCTGATTTTTAGAATTTCCTTACTTGGATCTTTTCGAGGTGGTTGAGGATCCCTCTTATTGCCGCCGAGAAGCTCATTGGTCAGAAATACCGGTCATGCAATTTTTTTTTTTTATGTTTATCAATCGAGAAACCAAGAAATCGGAGCGAGGCTGAAAACAGCAGAGGCGAGTGTGTTGGCTTATATTTGAGATACTCAGCTTTACATACAAACATACTTTACATACAAAGCTTTACAGGAGTTAAATATGTTAGAATACTCGGATTAGAAACTATGTCAACTGTAACCTATGCTTTAATAATATTAATTAGTTAACATCTTTTCTGTAGAAGCATTTTTTGTGGGGAAACCGAAGTCAGTGCCTACGACGTTCGGGATCATCCAGATTACAAGTTCAGACCGGGGTCCTGCGTTATCCGCATTTCCGGTGACACGGATAACAGTGCGCTGAAGAAAGCCGGACAGGTTCTAGACAACCTACCGGAAGGAAAGGTAAGAGACTTGTTTCACAGAGAATTTGTTTGCACGTGATGCGACCCTCTTATTACACCGAGCCAGATTTGCCGCTAGCAGAGACTGCCGCGAGGGTTAGTGGAATCAAGTTTTGAACTCAGTTTTGGCAATCAGTTTTCTCCATATCCTGCTAATTCTTTTGCCCAATTTTTACGTAGTTTCATCCCATCATTTATTTCTGGTCATATCTTGTAAGTGTATCAGTTAATTTGTTTCTTGTCTGTGTATTTCGTAAAATATTTTATTCCTCTTCTAGCTTTAAGCTATTTGGATATTAAACTTGATTGATTGATTGATTGAATGGCATTTTTCCAACTTTTAAAACAAAATTTTGACCGTATTATTTATTATTATTGTATGCTTCTGTTCAGCATGAATGACAAGACAAGAATAAAAAAAAAATACAAAGGTCATTCACTCACAGTTAAAATACCGACGTCCGTTGCGTCCCGCCACAGTGAAAAATGAGGCATAATGCCCCTCTGGACATACCACTCACAACACAGGGACGTGCATCTTTTATTAAGTATTTCCGACAAGACTTGCGTTATATTCGTTAATCATAGCAACCGAAACAGCTTTAAAGGAGACCTTGCGCCACGTAGTGTTTCTGCTTAAGATGTTCTAAGTACAAAGATTACAACCAACTCAGCCAAGCATACTTCAGAACTCACCCCTGCTTACAACAAATTACATAAGGCTTCGGGCCCCTCCCCTCTTTAGGCCCCTCCCCAGAGCGACAACTTAAAGGGTACCTCACACTATTTATTGCTTATGCTCCAATATTTCAAGCTGATTGACTACGGAAAACTCGTTTCTTCTTTAAAATGGTATAAAAACGCTTTCATCTGTTCGTAGCTTCTTTCTGGTCCCCTTGTGTTCGACAATAAACGCGGCAACATTTGCATATCTGGTCTTTTTGACCAAGGAGTTTCCTAGAACTAATAATGGGTTAGGCAGTACGTCGTGGAAAGACCAAAACATGGCAAGCATGATGAGAGTAGTACCAATGGATGGGATAGAAATCAGTCTATTGAATGTGGAATCTCGGGGGAGGGTGGTGTTTATGGAGCACCTTAGATTATTTGCATAACCGGTCTTTTTTACCAAGGAGTATCCTAGAGCCAATAATGGGTAAGGCAGTACGACGTGGAAAGTGTAAAACACGGCAAGCATGATGAGTCGTGGCAGTACGTTTGTGATACCAATTTATCAATACAGTAAGTCAGCTCGAACTACCAAACGAAAGACTACGATCCCGAATACGCCTTTGAAGAGTCGAGAAATTCCCCCGTTCGCACGCTACCGTTATGTTCGCAAGTTGGGTTTAGCCCACGGTCAGAGTACCGACATTGAACCGGCAACGAAAGGTCCATCGCGGGACCTCGGAAGTAAAGAGTAATAACTTCATCGGTTCACTGGCAACGAGTGGGTAAAAGCCCATTTATTACAAGTACCAATGGATGGGATAGAAATCAGTCTATGGGGTGCGGAATCTCAGGGGGTGGGGGGGGTGATTATGGAGTACCTTAGATTAGTTTAGTAGGTGCATAGGTTCTGACAAGTGTCGAAACTTGGTATACAGTCCGTGAGATAGTAGGCAGATGATTCCGAATCAATGTGTGGTGTCATAATATATGTAGCTGGTGTAGTTGTATCTTGCTGTGCCGGTCGTCTGGTTCAGTACTGCAACGTTCCTCACACTTTTCTTTCAACGTTGCTTGAAGCTTTTGCCTACTGTCCTCCTATCATGTGAATTTCCGTGTCTTGATGCATGGATTCATGTGTTCCGTTGAGTTATCATAAAAATAGACGTTACATTTTAGATCCATGAACGATGAATGTAAAACGACGAGCTTTTAATATTGCACGGTTTATACGTAGGCCCCATTTAGTATGTAGGCTGTTATCAAATATGTTATATATATAACTGCAATAATAAGGCTTTCGCCTCTATAAATTTCTCGGGACACTTTGTTATGAAGAATTGACAAGTAAAATGGTGTTAGCCAGGCGACAAGCGAATTTGCGTCGTTTTCTTATGCCATGTCTGTCGCTTTTGTGGAACTCGAGTTTTTTTCACAGTTGTCAATGAAATTTTACCTTAAAACCTTAAAACAAGTACCTTTTGGAATCGACTAGTAAAAAATGTATTGCCGTACTTCTGATTTCATCGAATGGGGAGAGGAAATATCGAATCTGATACTCAAGATTTAGTTCTTCGTTTAAAATGTTGTTAAACAAGTGGAAGTTTCAGGTTCTGGTTTGGTGGGTAGATGGGAGTACTTCTGAGTGTGACCCTCAGCAGCTCTACAGAGTTGGAGACTACGATAGCGAAGCTGGCGAACTTTGGGACGACCAAGATGGTAAGCAGTACGGGATTTATCACTGCATTTCCCTGTATTTTTGCTTCGTAAAAATCACTAATCCCAAATCATTGCCCTGGTACATCCCGGCTCTTGTTTGCACGCACAGCGTATTATCTACGCTACTTTGGGTGTCATGCTTCGGGACCAGTGGCGTGACCAGGCTGATTTTTTCCCAGTAGTTCCCTCCAGAGCAAAATAACACTAGGGAGTAGCGCCAAGACTTGAAAAAGTGACACAGACTCGAATACCAGCAACACTGGCACTACTAGTGATATAGAGCGTCCCTACTGAAATTCAATCAGTCGTGCACCAGCGCTGGCTCCGATAAACTAAAGTTCTGATCAAAGCAAAAAAAAAGATACAACTTCCCCTGTTTCTCGGTGTGTGCAGACCGGATCTTGGCTTTAGTAGGAATTTCTAAACCCGCAAGCTTGTCTCGCTTAAGTACCACAAGCGTAGTGGGCGCTGCGACAAGTATGGCCCAAGTGTGAAGCATGGAAAGCATAGGTCTTGGCGCCATTTTGCTCTGGTTCCCCCCAATAAACAACAACATAGAAGTGATAAAAACGGACAGAATGCTGACCACTGTAAGTAATTAATTAAGTAATTGTTTACAAACCGCAGTAAGTGAAGAAGAAATAAAAACACATTTAAAAAGACACGCAATTTTTAATATTCGGCCAGGAAACAGTCGAGAAAATCGTGCGCTGGTTGTCTATGATTTTTGGTAATGACAATGAAACTCCCCGAAAGGGAAACGCCTCATTATGCAAACGTCCTGAATTCGGGACTGAATTTGGCAATCCGGTGCACAAGCTTTTGTAAAGAACAATCCTAGCCTTTCTATTCACCGAAAAGTACATTCGGACACTTTACTTACAGACCTCGATAGGGATGGGTCGTGGTCTACCGAATCAGAATCCGAACTGAAGCTGGATCTTGGATTGTTCATGCCCGGAGTCATTCGGTAAGTCGTTTTCATGTCGCGAATGGTTTGAATTTATTTGAAACCACATGAATTGGCCCCTTTGTTTTCTGGCTTATATGTGATACTGAAGCATCTGACACAGGCAGGGTGACAAGGTTGTAAGGTACCAGTCTACCCAAGTTCACTGGCTGCATCAGCCCCCCCCCCCCCCCGAATAACAAAGAAAACCTTAGAAACTTAGAAACTTGTCACCTGTCTGTGTGAGATGTCTCAATATCACATCTAAGCCGAAAACAAAGAATTTATTTAATACTTCAGGGTTTTGGCCACCTTTGTTTTCTGGCCTAGATGTGATATTGAGACATCTCACGCAGACAGGGTCAGGGCGTCCCTACACCTTCCTGTTAGGGGGGGGATGGGGGAGGGGGGTGCGGCTTAAGAATTTTACCGGAATTTTTCGAGGTTTTACCGGAAATTCTCCGTAGGGACCATCACTGCAGAAACTCTAGAATACTGTTGTGTTCTGACTTCGATTACGTGTTAACAACAAAGAAATAGGCTCGTTAAAGTTTAACTGGAAAGGCAGCTTATTTTTAAATCTGATGTTTGAATCCACTTAAATATTTTGACACATCTGAGAGGTTTTGTATTTTTCCACCCGTGGCTCTTTAATAACGTTCAGAGTGTGGGCTGCTTGCACGACAAACCAAAACCATCCAAACGCGGTGAATTTGAATTTGAACAAAATCCTGCATTTTCAGGGCTAAAGAAAGAAGTTACGACTGTAAAAAAATGATTTTATTATATGTCTTGCAATGAATGTGATATTTTATTTTTCGGTAATGGCTTTTTTCAAGCGTAGAGGGACAAGCACATAGAGGTACCTCAAATCCGAAAGAAAAAGTTCATTCTATGAAATAGATTATCCCTGGATGACGGAGAAACGAAGTAACGCATTTTTATCGGGTTTTCAAGAATATTTAAGTGAATAAGTGATATGTTACTAGACTTTTGGATCTAAGCCCTGTTCGATTAAACTTTAAGATCGTCAATTAAAACTAAAAGGTCTTCTACCTTCAACCAACCCTACATATTATTCGTCACGTTTTAAGCGTTTTCAGCTTGTTCACAACTCCAATTTCACATTCGTCAACTAGATCGGTTTCACATGCGATTAGTAACAGACGTTGGTCAGCCATTGTTGAACGCAAAGTGGTCTCAACCAGCTTCACCAGTCTCAACAAGTCTTTCCCTTTTGTCGCGATAACAGGGATTGCCTTAGCCAACGCTTTCCATACTAGTGGTAAGACATCTTTCAATTCACGAAAGAGTTCGAGTATATCTTCAAACTTTTTGTTAGCCTATCACCGGAAAGGAGTGAAAGCTGTCGAAACAGGAACAGACTGTACCCTGGTATTATTCCTGGACCATCATTTGTAGTTGGAAAGGATTGAAATTTCAGTAGGTGTCTGATTCTTGAAAGCTACAGAAACTTAAGAGATTACTGGAATCATCCGATGAATGTTCCGGTCCGCTGTATTGTCTGTCTGCCAGAATCACTCTGGTTTGTGTGCCGGGGTCATTGGGCAAGCTGTGAGTCTATACTTATCCGGTAAGCAGCAAAATTCCGGTAGATTCCCTGAGCCAAATTTTGGTAGATTCCGTGGAGCAAAGTCCGTTAGATTCCCTGATGCAGCCTCCAGTAAATTCCCTGAGACAAGTTCCGATAAATTCCTTGAGCAAGATTTCAATAGATTTCCTGAGCAAAATTCCGGTAGATCCCAAAATTATAGTAGATTCCGTGGAGAAAAGTCTGGTAGATCTCCTGATCCAGCCTCCAAAGTGGCGCGGCTTCGCCACACCTGTCAAGATTTACTATATTTTTTTCCCACAGTCCCGTAACAAGACCAAAGGTTTCGATGGGATCCCAAAAAATCCAATATTTGATCCAGACAATTGGGTCTTGTCTTCGCCAGATCCAGTCTTCGCCAGGCAATCATCAGAGAAAACCAAGTTCACCTCTATAAGCCATATCTATTTTGACGATACTGACCGAAACCTCCTGCTTTACTTCTGCCAAATTTCCGGCTTCACCCGAATTCCGAGCGAACTACTAGTCCAGCAAAAAAAAGAAGAAAATTCTCAAACGAATCCAGCGGATCTCTTGATCCCTATAAAGAACATCTAATCAGCTTTAAATAAAACTTTGACTTAAAAAAAATTCCGGTTAAAACCGGATTCCGGACTAATTAAATGTTTGGGTAAAAATTGATTGTCATATACAGACTCAGCGTCTCTTCTTACCCCTAAATCTGTCATCTAATCAACTTCAGATAAAACTTTCGCTTTTAACAAACTTTCTGGTTTTGGCCGGATTCCTGGCAAACTAGTTGTCCGGTGAGAAAATGGTTTTCAGCATCGTGTTCAGCATGTCTTCTACCCTTACATCGAACATTTAATCAACTTCAAATGAAACTTTTACTTTTAACCAACCGGATTCCGGACGAACTACTTGTTCGGCAAGAAAATGGTTTTCACCATCGTGTTCAGCATGTCTCCTTATCCCTAAATCGAACATTTAATCATCTTCAAATGAAACTTTTACTTGTACCCAACTTTCCGGTTTTTGCCGGATTCCGGACAAACTACTTGTCCGACAAGAAAATGGTTTTCACCATCGTGCTCAGCATGTCTTCTTACCCCATAATCGACTATCACATTAGCTATTTAAAAATATTTTGTTTGTCCCTTAATTTGAAACCCCTCCCCCACCCTCAAATATAGGGCTACGGAGCCCATCTTCGAACTTGACCTGTACTTTGCCCCAAAGGATCCTCCCACCAAGTTTCATCAAAATATCTCAATCCCCTCGAGAGTTATCGTGCGGACAGACAGACTGACAACTTATACGATGTCATAGGTATCCCTCCACTTACGTTTTGGGATCCCAAAAACTGAAAAGTAATGAATAAATAAACAAGAAAATATACCGTGTACAAAGCTATCTTCTATTGGCCAGGACCATCGTTTCTGCCCTTGACCATTTCTCCGCATTCCATCAAGGAAGAAGATTTTTTTAGACCCGATTAATCCCTTTTATTTATTTTTACATTTATTTTTTTTTATCTCCTGCATTTACTCCGTTATTGAAAGCTCATTGTATTTTTCCTTTTCTTTCTCTGTCGTGCTTTACTTCCCTTATTTTGCGTAGTACGTAAATAAAATTTCATCATCATCGTCATACCTCAGTCAGTTTGTATATTCGAGATTTCGCACAACAAAAAAAAGATTTTGAAATAAGAAATAAAGATCTAGATTTATCCGTGTATCTCCAACAGTATTTGTATATTTCATTTCCTGGCAAGGAACTTAATAACAATAATACTAATAATTTATTTTTAACCCACAAATCGTACAAGACGAAAACAGTTGGGTACAAAAGAAAATAGGAAAATATCATTAGGGTCACAAAATCACAAAATCTACTCAAGAGTCATACAGACGAATACGCCCATGAGAGGGCGACAGACGCGCGTACGGCGTTTCGGACATTCTTCTGTGAAGAACAGCCAATTTCTCCGTAATTTCCGGTAGCGAGCAGAGGCGTTACTAGCCAAAATGCTTGGGGGGGGGGGCGAGGCATTTACCGACTGGCTGGTAATTTTTACCGACTTTTTCTACAGAAAAAACGACTGTTTTCAGCAACAAAAATGACATTTTTGAAAAATATCGACTGATTTTCGGAAAAACCGACTATTTTGACGAAAAATCGACCATTTTTCAGAAAAACTACTTTTTTCATGAAAAAAAAATCGACTGTTTTGACGAAAAATTGCGGCGCTTCGCGCCGATTCGTATTTTTTTACCGACTCGCCGGCAGCATTGGGGGGGGGGGGCGTCCCCCCCCCCCCCCTCCCCCCCCCAGTCGTGACGCCCCTGGTAGCGAGTACTTATTAATAATTTTAGAATTGTAGAATTCCATTCTCTCAAAGACTTCCATTCTCTGAATGTTCGTTAACAGTAATCAGTTTTAATCTATTTAATGGCTACGTGGAGTTTTGTGTCAAATCTTTGAATCAACCGAATCCACAACAGTATTTTCCCTTCCGAAAAGCTAACGAAAAGGCTCCCTCGCAAGGTAGCTACTGCGGTTGAAAGTTGCAGCCAATCAAATGTGCCCACCAGAGGTTCGCAAAGAGTTTTATCCCTTCATTTCTAAAGTTGTATAACGAAGCGTAAGCTGAGCTAGTTAAATTTTAACGTTATTTATGATTTTTGTAGCCATATAGACGTAGGCCTATTATGATTTATGTTTGTGCTCATAGGTTGTATCTATGACTTTACCAAACAAATTTGGCGTAAGCCATGAGAAGTTTTTGGTGAATAAAAAGGTATATCTACATATCACGTGGGCTAATAATGTACTTTTTGACGAGTAGTATACAAAAGACACAAGATTGTAACAACCAGCTCAAAATTCTCGACGTCTGATGTCGCTCACAACTGGAAAAACGGTTACAGGGTTTGAGTTGGGAGGGCTTTAAGTGTTGTTGTTTTTTTGTGTGTGAAAATATTTATCTTTTAGTTAAAAGTGTGTCGTTTGCATAAAAAGGAGAGATTAATTGAGAATTTGTATTTTGGAATGGGTTTTGAGGCTTGTTCAGGCACACCATACCTTTAAAAGAAGGTTTCGAAAAAGTATATTGGTGATTTTGTGTTTTGCTGGATGTGGATGCTCAGTCCTTCTCACTTACAAAGCTTTGGACCAAGCTCGATAACGTTTTCTTTGTTAGGGGTACGAATGAAACAGCAGTTGAAGCTCTGAAGCGGTCATTGAATCTCCTTGGAGAGTTAGCTCCGTCCTGGAAAGAGGCTCGACAATACCCAGAAGCTTATGATGCAGCCAAGGAGCTCGTTATGATCTATAAAACATGCAGGTAACTTTATTTTCCATCTTCTTTTTAGTGGGGTGTTCCTTGGAACCAGAGGCGTTACTAGCCAAAATGTTTGGTGGGGGGGGGGACGAGGCATTTACCGACTGGCTGGTAATTTTTACCGACTTTTTGTGCAGAAAAAAGACTGTTTTCAACAACTAAAATGACATTTTTGAAAAAAATCGACTGATTTTCAGAAAGATCCAGTGATTTTCAGAAAAACCGACTATTTTGATGAAAAATCGACCAATTTTCAGAAAATCCCACTGTTTTCATGAAAAAAAAACCAACTGTTTTGACGAAAAATCGCGGCGCTTCGCGCCGACTCGGTTATTTTTTACCGACTACCCGACAGCACTGGGGGGGGGGGGGGGTCTCCCCCCCCAGTCGTGACGCCCCTGGTTGGAACAATCCACTATTGCGAGCGCTGTAGCAGCTTTCGGTTTCCGGTTTTCATCGTTTTTTTTGTGGAGGTCGTAACTCGTGAACCAGTGCAAGTATCAAGTTCAAACTTGGTACAGTCGTGGGTGTTGGGGTCTAGTTGTGCCTTTTGGGGGCTCCACCCCCCCCCCCCCCCCACCCCCCTAGCCCACCCCCACCCGGTTCAGGGGCAAATGGCCCAGATTGCTCAGTGAATAATGTTCATAACTTGACCAGACCTGGACATAGGACGATGAAATTCCTTGGACTTGTGCATCCTAAGGCTGGGAAATTACTTTCAGAGTTGCACCTTCCGCACCCACCCTGTTCGTGGGTAACTGGGCCCAGATTGCCCAGGAGTAAAGTTCGTTACCCGTGACTGGAATCAACAGGTATCAAGTTGAAACTTTGTAGGTTTGTAAGCATGGGGTTCTCTTTTTGCTTTTTCCTAAACCCCAGCCCCGCATTTTTTTTGTGTTTTTAACTTGACTATAACTGGAGATAGGGCGCTGAAATTCCTTTGTGCTTTTGGATCATAGGGTTGGGAATATATATCTGGAGTTGAACCATCCACCACCCTCCCCGTTCATTTGCGAGTGGGCCCAGTTTGCCCATGAGTAAAGTTTTTGACCCGTGACGGGAATCAAACTCTAAGCTGGTATAGTCGAGGATGTAAGGGTCTAGATATGCAATTTGATGGGTCCCCCCCCCCCCCCCCGTTCATGGGTAACTGGGCTCAGATTTTCAATGAGTTAAGTTCGTCTATGACATGTCTAGAGTTAAATCTTGTATACTTGCGGATATATGTGTATAGATGCGGATTTTGGTGTGACAGCATCAAATAAGGCCACGCGGTGTACTTCAATCTTTAAAACACAACTCTTACTAGAAATGATCTTTTCCCTATGAAATGAAAGAGGTAAAACGTTTTTGAACATACCATTACTTTCCACCTAAAACTAGCGATTCTCTTGTTAGCGCTTGTCGACTATATCCAGCCTTCCTGCTCTCCGACGCGGCGTCTGGGCGCAAAACATTTGAAAATTGAACGTTCCTTGGTTAAAAAGTGGGAAAACTAAGCAAATAAAAGAAGTAATAAACAGAAGATTATCACATCCTTATGTGTGAAAGAGTTGGCAGCGGATGTTGAAGATTCCGGCAGACTTTTCGTTGGGTGACGGGAAAACTCGGTAAGGCCGAAAAAGCGCTAAAAATTCGTAGTTACGAAACGAGACAAAGGAGAAAGGTGGGGATTTTAGAAGCTTATAATTCAGTATGGGAGCTAAGTATATTATGAAAGGCAGAATAAGCAAGAGGGGTCCTTTAATGATCAGTTGGAAACTGGACGGTTTTGTCATATGATCGATCATATGCTGTTCTTAATGGAGTTGTGACAGAGGCATTACAATCAGTATCATATCATCAGGCAATAAAACGATTCGGTTTTATTGCACTTGTCATTTATTACCTTGCTAATGGAAAAGAGGTTTAAAGGGTCGGACTGGCTAGCAAGACATTCAGTATTGAGACTGAGACCGTTCTTGCAAGATCTGGAAGATCTTCTTTGGATTTCTAAACGCTGTCTGTTTACATTTAAAGCTTTTAAGCTGGGATGATTTCAAATTAGGTTATTTCGATATTTTTGGGGGGTTATTGGGGATGGGAAATATCTTTGTTCTAACGCTGTTTGTTTGTAAGATGTGATAAACATTTTACTTTCACACTCCACGTCTGAGCTCTTGCGCACTCGTTTTTCCCGCACTGTGAGCATTGGCGTACACCAAGGTTCACCGGAAGATCTCAGTCTTTTTAGTATTGACGGCCGTGCCCGCGAATTTGCGCTGTCAAGCATATCAACACTTTCATTTGTGATCACATTAAGAGCTATGAGGTCATATGGCACTTGTTAGTTAAGGACGTAGCTACCGGAAATTTTCCGAAACGGTCTCCTGTTTTGGTCCATATGTGTGAAACAAGATGTTCGTGACCTTCTCCCACATAGCAAGACCAGTCTTACACAAGTCATCAACTTTTGGGTACAGTGCTCGTATTTTAGAGCATGCCCTGGAGAGAAGGAACAGTAGACGAATCTTTTTTAAAACAAATTTCAGTTTCATATTTTCAGTTGAACCCATTTTCATGGGGGTACTGTCGCCCTCGCGACATGGCATGGTGCTAGGCACCAACGTTGGGGCATGACTTAGCGTTTGTGCACTGTGTCTCAGAATTTAAGATTGTAGCCAGACACGGTTGGAAACATAAGTGGCACATCTAGCCAACTACTGATTTGCTTCTACCACCCATGAAGTTTCACTCCAGTCGGAACATTTCTGGGAATTTCAAATACCTCCTCTTACTCCACCCACTTGCCCGAACGCCGGAATTGCACGTTACGGACCGTTTGTGCCTTCCAACTTTCATCCCAGCTCCACCATCCATTTGAAACGTTCGCGTATCACGAAGTCTCCCCTCCAATTCCCCGAACCGTCGCCGAATACAGTCCCGATACATAAATAGCTCATCAAGGGCATGCTGCTACCACCGATCAAGTTTCACTCGAATTGTAGCACTTCCGAGAAAAGTCCTGTATCCTCCTCAAAATTCGCCCACCGAGGTCGGACCTTTGTACCCTCCAAGTTGAATCCGAACCCTTAAACTCGTCTAGCCGAACGAAGGCTGCAAAAGCAACAAAAACGAATCCGGAATGCTTTTGTTGGCGAATTGTCAAGTGATAGGGAGTTAGGGTAGGTTAGAACAGCTTAACATTTTCTGCTTGCAAACGGCTCTGCTCGGCGGGGCCTATAGCTCCTTTTTTTTTTGTTTTACAAATTTCCTTTCTATAGGCCTATGGACACTCTTCTCACCACTTCCTGCTTCAGCGAATCTGTTTTCGGTGACCTAATCGAAAAAGTTAAAAACAAACTCACCATCCCCATTGTCCCGAAGCCGTGCTTTCAGTCAGAGAGCAGTGACCAGTACGACATCACGCCCATACTGAGAGACATCTTCAATTTCACGGGGGACCAGCCTGCAATCCAAATTCTAGTTACTGTTGATGAGATCATGGACATCATTGGATCAAAGGGAATAGACGGCGTCTGGAGCTCGATTGTCTCGGTGATGCTACCCTTAGTGGGACGTGCTATCGTGCGGAAGGGTATACAGATGCAAGACGGAGATTTGCTGCCCCGTTTGCGTAGCGTGGCCAGTCTCATTGGAATCGATATCGGGCCGTGGTCGGAGCTCTTCAAGGTCGAAATCGATACGATATCGGCCATGTTCCGTGGATTGAAGGACGTATCGTGCAGAGTTGAGTCAGAACAGCGTGATGTGACCACACAGGAAATAATTCAGGTTTTGAAAGACTCACAACTGAACCAAGAGCTTTTTAGCAGGTGGCTGTTGGTTAGTGACAGCGAAGTGAAGCTCAACTTCAAAGAGCTGAACTCTCTTATTGATAGGTTGAATGAAACGATTGAACAAGTAGTAAAGCCTGAGGAATATTCGAAAGTTGTGAAGTATTACAAGAGACAGATTGGCGTGAGCTCAGCTCAGTGCGGTGAATTTTTGGGACTTGTTTTCGGGTTATTGTGTGCATTGTACTGGTTGCTCCACAAACTCCCTGAAAACAGTCCTGGGCAGAACATCTTAGCCGATAAAATCCTAGAACTCATCAGCTCGCAGGTCCTACCCGGATCGAACCGACACGTGTCCGAGCACAAGGAACACAAGAACTATCTTTGCCGTCAGGCGGAGATTGTTGTAAAGGTGATGAATGGTATGGAGATCGCTCCCCAGGTGAAAAGTGTCAAGATTGATATCAAAGAGTACTGCAGGCAGTTGAGTGTCAAACTGCAGTCGCAAATTCAAGAAGTGATCAAAATACTCGAGGAACGTTCGGGTGCTGCAGTGAACGGTGAAGTAAAGCAGCCAGAAACTGAAGAAGTTACGCCAGTTGAGAATGGTGATTCACATGCTAGTCCAGTGGATGTGGAGATGGAGGAAACTCTTGCTCCGTCGAAAGATATTCAGTCGCATACTAAAAAAGGAAGTAAGTGTAAGCTTTATGCTCATTTGTTGTTCCTAGCAGAACCTATAAGAACTCAGCCTCCTCCTTGTTTAGCCCTTGCACCTTGTGAGATTTCGCGTCTATTTTCTAGCAATCGTGAGCTTGCACTGACACGAAGAAGTATTTACTACAAGCAGACGGTGGAATTATTTTTTCTCCAAATGTAATCAAGAATAGAATAGATAATTAGTATTACCAAGTAGCTTAACTGCCTTTCGAAAATGTAATCAAGTATATATGATTATTATTACTGTTTATTTCCTTCATAAATCCTAAGAGTATAAAATACAAATAAAGATTTTCCCACGTCAATTAAAAATTCAAAGCGAGAAACGAGTAGGTGGTACAGGAAAGTAGATGAGAACGTCACAAAATACCCCCATCCAAAAATGTAGTTCGGACCTAGGAATAGATATCTAGTTTCACTCAAGTCTGTACCTTCCAAGTTTCAACCCAATAGGTCCACTTGTTTGTTCCTTAGACGTGCCACAAGATTTCCGGTAGCCCTCTCGCCGGCTCCCCCTACCGCGGCGGAATCTGGTTCTGACTTCTAAAGGGATCATCTGAAGCATTTTCTCGTACCACTTATCAAGTTTCACTCGAATGTTAGCATTGTTTGGGAACTTCTGATAATTCCCCCCCCCCCCTCCCCCACCGTGGTCGGATCCGGTTCGAACCTTAAAATATGTTATCTAGGGCATACGATCTCTGTACATTCCAAGTTTCATTCAAAACGCTCCACTTGTTTGAACCCTATGCGAGCCGCAATATTCCCGGGACTCCCATCTCAACTCCCCCGACTGCGGATGAATACGACCCGGAAAAATAAACGTCGCATCTCTGACATCTCCTTTTCCCGTCCATTAAGTTTGACTGGATCGGAGCAGAGCCTATCAGCAAATTTTCCGGTTCCTGCTTTGTCCAACCTACCTTGGCCGGATCCGGTCCGGACGCCCCCCCCCCCCCCCCCCCCAGAGATGGTCGGATCCAGGAACACAAGTTTTCCTCAGGTCTGAGGTCGGGTCCTTAAGTCACTAATATGCCTGCAATGTATTATCGTCCTTAGAACATCTGGAACTATCTTTACTGGCGATCACCGGGATTCCGGGAAAACCCCTCCAACTCCCCCACAGAGCTCCGATAGGATCTGTTTCTGTCAATTACGTATCTAGGGATATTACTTGTTCTTCCAACCAAGCTCCATCTCAATCCCTCGACTCTAAGCGGTTCACGAGATTTCCGGTGTCCCCCTCCAATTCCCCGCCCCACAAGTGTCGGATCCGATCAGGACTTGACGTGAAACATTTGATACGATAGTTCTTTCCACTTGACAAGTTTCATTCAGTTCCAATCACCCTTTCAAAAGTTATGCTTGCCACTAGATTCCGGGTTACCCATCCCTCCATTCCCCCCAAAATGGTCCGATCGGGGAAACGACTATTCTCAAGTCAGT
Source organism: Branchinecta sandiegonensis (assembly GCA_030848855.1). Classification (NCBI taxonomy): domain Eukaryota; kingdom Metazoa; phylum Arthropoda; class Branchiopoda; order Anostraca; family Branchinectidae; genus Branchinecta; species Branchinecta sandiegonensis. The sequence continues at coordinate 14,723,043 of JAUPMV010000003.1, read as the reverse complement.
CTGTCCGGGTCCCTGATCCGCCTTCCAAGTTTCATCGTCCTAGCACACCCGGAAGTACTGAACTCGCTGGATCACGATAATTCCGGATCCCCCCCGCCTCAACTCCCCCACAGTGCCCGAATCCGGTCCACTTATGTCAACGATGTTTCTAGGACTTGTGCTTGTTCCTTCCACCAAGTTTCATCCCGATCCTTCCACTCTAAGCGTAAGCCTTCCAGCTCCCCCAAAGTCATCGGATCCTGTCTGGATTTGAGGTTGATCGTCTGAGACACGGGATCTTTCCATGTATCAAGTTTCCTTCAGATCCGATCACCCGTTCAAAAGTTATAACTACCTCAAGATCCCGTATTCCCCCTCCTTCCACCCCCACCCCCACCCCCCCCCCCCCCCCCCCCCACGATGCTCGGATCGGGGAAGTGCTGTTTCCAGCTTAATATTTTGGGTTCCCTGATATGCCTGCCAAGTTTCATCGTCCTAGCTTATGTGGAAGTGCCCGAACTAGCAAAAGCTGGACCGACCGACGGACGGAGAGAAATTGCGATCGGTAAATGGCACTTGGCAGAAGGGCAAGTGCCATAAAAAAAAAAAAATCACTAGCCGTAATCGAGTAATTGTCGAGACTATGAACTATGGACTCCGTCTTCGTCCTCTTGTAGTCTTCTTCCAGAACAACATATCAGTGAGTTTGACTGATATGTCGTTGTTTAAACTTTTATACGTCACTCTTCAGTTTTGAAGGAATCAAGTAAATAATAATAATAACACAATAAATCTGCCGTAAATTTCCTCGAATCTTTGCATTGAAGATTCGGTCAGACAACTACAAAACCAATACTGCTATCAAAAACAATTAATCCAATAGAAGTCTTTGATCCCATAGTCTTTGATCCCATGAAGCGAATGTTGATAACCCGACAAAACTGAGCTGAGCTAGAGGTAGTTGCTCTAGCTCTTATCCCGTCTTCCCCGTTGCACATATCAGAGGAATTACTGCAGGAGGCGAGACAACCAATCTGCCTTTACTTTGAAAGTTTCTTATTCGGGGCTTTACTGCTATAGAGCTGTTTGTAGAGGTACCGAATTGTGATGTTCCGCGTAGCTGTAAACCTCCGCTCGTTTGAATGGGGAAGAGTATAGGGATATATTCGACTCCGCATGGTCGTGTTACAGAGATAGGGAGATTCTGGTGCTTATTTGTTCTTGCTGCTATGAAAACTTTTAAGTTCTCCTGAGCGTCTGCTGATATGTTGTTCATGGTCATTCATAAGGGTCTTCCAATATCTTATTTTTCCTTCCCACTTTGAGTTTCACCGTTTTTGGTAGGTAACGCAAAGATACGATAACACGCAAATGTCTGCGCGCCGTACTTTGGATAGATAGGAAACTAAGTTGGTTTGGGAAAGTAAAACAAAAATTAGATTATCTGGATTGAAGTATCTTATCCTACCTCAAGAACTGGCGATTTGGTGCCACAACAGGCAGTGGGCAAAATTTGCCCCAATCGCTTCACCGAAGGAAATGGGTAGTGAAAGGCCCTTGTAAATAAAGCAAGTGAAGAACAACTCGAGAATGGACCTTTGCACTTTGACTGATAGATATTCTCCAATTGTAGCATATTCTGTGATCGGCGTAGCCCCGTTAAGCCACTGGTTCGACAGAAGCCCGATGCAACCGAAGAACCCAAAAGCCTTTCTCCGCGCAGTGAAGGAGGAAATCCTACTCTTAAGTTCCTCCCTCCCTGAGGGGATCCATGTCCGAAGTTTCGAAGATAGGACAGTAAGTGAAAATGCCTGATCTGTTTCCCCTGCTGTCCCCTTCCCTCGCTATTCAGCCCCCGGAAGCTAAAAGTTACTACGCTGACCGTTCCAGCCTTTGCAAAATAGTAATTAATAGTAACTATTTGCTTACCATGCTCGGGAGCGTAGTAAGCGTGGTAACTACGAAACTCTGTAACGTGATTGTTCGGGTTAGCCCTTGGCATGACATTTGGGCGAAAAAAGAAAAATGCGTTCCAGCCTTGAAGACAAAATGCCAACATTCGTGACGTCATGGCAGTAACTAAGTTAAATAGGATGGAACAGCCTCTAAATGGCACGAAACGTCAAAATGACCCGCAGGGCGACATTTTTTTTTTTTTTTTTTTTTTTTTTTTTTTACAGAGATTTTAGTCGGTGCCCAGTGGTAGTTGTGAAGAATAGGGCATTTCAACCATTCGCCTGAACAAGCCGCACAATAATCAGAACGATGTTTTTTCCGTCGGTCGGCCCGGTGATGTGGGTACTTCCAAATGGGCTTGATAGTAACTATCAGACATATTAGGGACCTGACCGGATTGACTTGGAAATTGCCATTTCTTGGATCCGACCATCCGTGGGGGAGTGGAGGGAGGGAGACCCCAGAATCTTGTGGAATGTATAGCTTTCGCACGAGTTGTCCGATATGGATGAAACTTGACATTTGGCAAAATCACATGTTCTCTATGTTCCATTTCAGGTCCGGACTGAATCCGGCCACTGTGGGGGAGCTGGAGGAGAAATCGAAAATCTTGCGGTAACTTCTCAGTTATATTAGGTACCTGACCGGATTAACTTGGAAATTGTCACTTTCCGGATCCGTACCCTCCAGGGGAAGTTGAGGGAGGGGGGGGGGGGCATCGGGAATCTTGTGACTTGCTTAACTTTTGAACGAGTTATCCGACCTGGATGAAACTTGATAGTTACCAACACGGAAAGTCAGCACGATGTTTCTCAGCAATATTTCGGCCATTCTGGCAAGGGCCCTCGTTAGGCTGTTGCTGTATTGGAATAAACGAACCTGTTGAAAGAATAAAGCAAAAATTTCCATTTTCCACCCCAAACAAAAATCAGAATTGCTTGACCTTTTGTAGGCTACTGTTATCCCAACAGCATAGGCGACATACGTATCATATTTTTTCAAAAACATTTTTTGGTTTATAAGTGTGATTTTTTCCTCTGTGATTTGCCCTTTGTTTTTCTTTGTTGTGTGATCTTTTTGTGAGTTTTTTTCTACTTTCTTTCTTTTTTATACTCCATCATTTTCTCTTTCCTGTACGATGGGTGAAAAATAAACATTACATTACATTACATATTGAATGGTACTAAACTAAGTCAGCTGAAAATTTTAGCAAATGTTCGGTTTCAGGTCCGGACTGTAGCGGTAGTTAGGAGAGGGGAGGGGGTTAACGGAAATCTTGTGGCACGTGAGTTAGGGTACCACCGAGGACGATGAAACTTGTAATGCATATTAGTGATCTGGCTAGATGGGCCTGGGAATTGTCACTCCCCAGCTCCGAGAATCCAAGGGGGAGGGGAAATCCGGAATCTTGTGGCACGCATAAATTGTGAACGAGTTGGCCGATCTGGACGAAACTTGATAGTTAGCAAAAGCACATATCCCAAATGTCTCGTTTCAGGTCCGGGCATGATCCGGCAATTGTGGGGAAGATGAAGGTTTATCGGACATATTTTGGCACGCTAGAGTGGAGGGATCAAGACGGCACTTTGTCAAGAAGGAAGGGCATAAGCCCTAGATGTAACCTTATATAGAACAGGATCGGAGCCGGGTCTTTTAGGGGGAGAGGGGTGTAGGAGAGGCCCGGGAAACTTGTTGGGGCATGTATAATTCTCGTACGAACGATCCGGTTCGGATGGAACTTGGCAGTTGTCAAGAGCACACGTACTATAGATGTCATATTTGCAGGTCCGTATCAGATCCGTCAGCTTCAGCGGGAGTTGGTGGGGGGGGGGGGGGTTACCCGAAATCGTGTAGCACAAGATGGGCTAGGACGATGAAACTTGTCAGGTGTATTAGTGACGTGACGTGATTCACTTGGAAATGGTCACCGTCCAGGGGATTGGAAGGAACTTGATAGTTGACAAGATCACATGTCCTTCCTTTTTCAGGTCTGAGCCGGAATCGGCCACTGTGGGGAGAGTTAGAGGAGGGTTCCGTAAATCTTCTGACACTTCGGGTGGAGAAATCGAGACAGGTCTTGGGAGACAGGCCTATCGTAGGATTCTGGTGGGGGGGGGGGGACCCGGGAGCTTGGAAGAGCTATCCAAACTAGACAGCGCAGACCTTTAGCTGATATTCATGCTAACTATCCTTGCAAAATTATTTTCAGTGCGTTTTTCTGTCTGTTACTGTGTGGCCAAAAATGAAAACCGAAAATACAAGCAACGAAGTGTATCCCGTCTTGTTTGTATTGTTATAAGGGTATAATAAGCCTGAATCCTTTCCATAACTAACAGTCGCCTTACTATCACTGTCCATTTTTTTCAGGATTTGTTCAGCGTGATGATTGAAGGTCCGAAGTGCACGCCTTACGAAGATGGCTTGTTCTTCTTTGACTTCCAGCTACCTGCAAACTATCCCTTGGTTCCTCCTGTTTGCCATTATTATGCTTACTGCAAGGATCGACTAAATCCAAACCTTTACGAGGAAGGTAAAGTCTGTGTGAGTCTCCTTGGGACATGGAACGGCAAAGGCTCAGAAGTTTGGAACCCAGGCTCAAATCTTCTTCAGGTTCTTGTGTCCATTCAAGGTAAATGTTTCAAGTATTCAAGTATTTATATTTATGTACTAAAATATACAACACTGGGCAACTTGGTCTATTGGCCTAGAAGGGAAAGAATCTTGTGTAGGCCCCAATAGTAATCTACTCTTATTCAGATGATGAGTAACAGCAGTTCTACGAGGTTTTGGATACTTTTTTAATACTAATGGTAATATAATGCAAAAGATAGGCGACTGGCCTCTAAAGTGTACGCCTAAACTCTTTTTTTTCTAGTGCGAATTAAAAAAAAATATGACAGTTATTTTGTGCTGCGGAAATTGTGCCGGATTTTGACCAGGCACCGGCTCAAACCTGGTATGATGTCTTGGTAGATATAGAGCGTATTCCACCCTACTTACCATAGTTACTACGCATGACGTCACGAATTTTGGCTTGTTGGCGTCAAGGCTGTAACGCGTTTTTCTATTTTCGGCGAAATATTATGCCACGGACTGATCTGGCCAATAGCGTTACAAAGATTCGTAGTTACCATGCTTGCTACGCTCCCGAGCATGGTAAGCAAATAGTTACTATTTCGAGAAGGTTGGAACGGTCTTACTTTTGTGTCATTTAACTGAACACACTGAATTATTTGGATTCTGCAAAGGGATTTTTTTATTTTCCACTATCTGCTCTAGTTATGACGTTCAGAATATCTGCGGATGTCCCCACAGCGTAAATTCTACTATGACTCGGGAAAATTTTAATCTCAACACAAACGCGGTTTTTCAGTGGGCAATGGTGAGACTGGTGAAGATTGCTTAGTGCCTGCATTAAAAAAATCGTAAATATTTCTCGTAAGGTATGCAACAAAAATACAAGCGCATATAGGTATCACAAATCACACGGAAATACCACTATTTGAAAATCGATTATTCGTGAATAGCGGATCAACGAAGTAACGCATTTTCACCGTGTTTTCGAGCCTCTTTATGTGAATGAGTGATGGGTAACTAGATTGTTTTATCCCAGCCTTTTTCGGTTAAACTTTAAGGAATATTCCTGTGTCCCTGCCGGGCTTCGGCCTCACGACATGTCCTAGATTCACTTTATACGCTTTACTCTGGGAGCAGGCGGACAACGAAGACTCGTCGCCAGCCAGATATATCAGCAACCTCATCATTGGCTTTGGCGAATGTTGCGTGACGCACATATGCACCAATTGTGAACAAAGGTTGTTAAAGTGGCATGGTTGTACAGATGCGTACATTTTCAGTACGTTGCAGAAAGACTACGACACTTGAGCCGCAACACGTATAACCCATGGGGCCATTGGCTTATGGCCTGATCGCAACATCCCACGATTAGAATTAAATGGAAGAAGAACTGTCGAATGACCATTTGTGACTTGTTACATAGGCAAGGCAATTAATGCAAAAGGTTAGTCCTCCCGCAAATGACAGGGAAGGCAAACGTTGCGCTGAGGCACAACGGCATGCCCAACTGATTAGTTGAAGTTTGCACAACTACTTAGGTTTCGAAAGGTGTATTCTCGCCGTTTCCCGAGGACTCCACTTGAGGAGTCCCCGTGTTTTTGTTTTGTCCCGGGGACTCACTCCCCGTATTCTCGCGAGTCCCCACGGACGGGGAATGCTCCGATTATCATCACCATCATCAAAAAGGACTCCCTTTCAGATTCGGACGGGAATCAGTTTTTGCTGCTATATCAATGTAAAATTAATTAAAAAACAATCAGAATAAACAAAACCAAAAATAAAGTGGATCCAGACTAATTTCGTCAACTGCATATTTTTTTTTTTTAACAAAATACATTTTGGAAGCATTCCTTGTGTTCTCGCTGTTTCTGTACGAGGAGTCAGCGCGGAGTGACTCCCTCTATTCTCGCCGTTCCCTTCCGATTCCCCGAGGAGTCTTCGGGGAACAGCGAGAATACGCCTTAAGAGGTCAGTAGCCCTGGGAGCTTTGTGGAAGGTTCAAAATAAGAAGTTATGTCTTTCCAGGGTTGATCCTGAACTCTGAGCCATATTATAACGAGGCCGGATACGAGCGTCAGAGAGGCAGCGCGCATGCGCACGAAAACTCGCGTCTTTACAATGAGATGGTGTTCGTGAAGATGGCGCAAAGCATGGTGAAGCAGTTCACTGATCGCCATGATTGCTTTAAAGAAGAAGTGGCGGATCTTCTCAAAAAGCAAATCCCCAGGTTCACCGAGAGACTGAAAGGGTGGATCGCAGCAAGTTCAGAGGCAGAGAGTAAGTATTCTTTGGAATGGTTACTTGTTAAAGGTCTTTGGTTGTTCATACTACAGTAGAGGCATGCTTATTTGAACGTCGCCTAGCAGGAACGATGCCGAAGAACTAAAACCCATACCAAACAACTTTTACTGCTAAATACTTGCCAAAAACTTTTAATAATTATTGTGGTATTAACCCCTATGTAACGGGCCATGGAGCTTTGTAGGGGTCGAAATTTATTTTGTTCCTTTATTTTGGATTTTTAACAAAACTGAACTGAATTCGGATCCTATTGAGTCAAGCTTTTACTCTATTTTTTAAATTTTTGCTGTCAGTGTTTTAAAGGCCACCTGGTGTTCCTTTCACAGTTTGAATCTCTTGCTGAATGAAACATACCTTCAACAGAGAAGAGGCGGTTAAAATCAACCGACTCCTCAGATAGAAAAATGAGAACACTTATAATTCCAAAATGAAGTCGAAAAAAAGAACACGAAAAAACTTAATTGCTGTCGCAACACAATTAAGGACAACCATGAAATAGTTGGCTGATGTGAAGTTTGGTATTTGTATTGCCATTTGACTGTCAACATCAAACCAGGGTAGTGAAACAGCCAGAGAAGTGTTCAAATAAGCATACCTCTACTGTACCTCTGAAACCCACAAACAAGGCAAATCCGGCTCTTGTAATTTCTCTTGTGAGTTACAGTGCAGCGAACAGTGATCTGCCCGTGTTCTAGAGAAGAATGCCGAAATGTCTCAGTCGGATTGGATCACGTGATTGGCGTGAACGCGTCAAGTTCGTGGTCACGTTGTACTCTGTAACGTAAGCGGACGACAGGTCACAAAAAGGAGTGCATTGGCATGGAAGGATGAACATTGGCCGAAACGAGAAAATCATTTTCTACACCTGTTGGGGGGATGCGGGTGGAAAAAACTTACAATGTTAACGACAATAATACAACGCGTAAAAAGGCTATTGGGTTCTAAATAGCTAAATGATAGCTTTATTTCAGCCAAAGGCCATATAACACACAAATAAACAAAGGCACAACAAAAGTTAACAAACACCAAAACGTGGTAAGGACAGACTTCCCTGAGGAGCTAGGAAGGCAGCTGAAAACGGGATCAGCGGCATTCCTGACAAGAAAACTCTCAGACCAGAAAATTCTCTGATGGAGGGTAGCTTTGAATCGCCTCACTATCTCATTCAGTGTACAACACCTACGGGAGACAAGTTCATGGCTCACACTACAACTCTTTGGGAGTTTCTGTAGGCAGTGGGCAATTCGATTGTTACCAGTTTTAAGTAATCTGGCCAATTTAAGTGAAAAATTGGCCACTAGGGAGATCCCAAAAAGATGGTAGCAGTAGCACTGAAACAAGCGAGTTTTCATTGAATCAGCGCAGTGCCCAGATTTCAGGACTATCATGTTACCTCGCTTCAGCCTCGCTTAAACAAACCTCGCAGAAGCGCGGTAACATGATCGTCATCCCGACGATCATCCCGGAGGGTAACCAAATATGTAGAAGTACGTACAAACACGAGCTACGTTCGTTGCACTCAGGGCTGTCTCTGGTGTTTTGTCACCGGTGTCCGGTTCTTCTCTTATAACGCGTTTTTTGGTTCACGGGAGTTGACGAAAACTTGCTAACTCCTCGCTGAAGCCGGCTCCCGAGCAGGTTCTGGTTAGTCCGCACCGGTGAGGTAAAACCGGACACCGGTTAGTTCAAATAGAGTTATAAGACTGGTGAGTAGTCACCACTGGATGCAAAAACGGCTTATAAGAAAAACCGGAGACCACTGGTGAGAACTCCAGTGACAAAGAACGTAGCTACGATATCATTCCCACCAAGCCGCACCCCTTTAAAGGAACGGGTAAACCAGCGGGTAGGTAAGCCATTGCAAACGTCTTTTTATATTGAACAGAATATCGTGGGACGTAGCATAACCATCGTAAATTTTTAGTAGCTGATTGAGGGCAAAAATGTGGGCGAAATTAACACGATAACACAAAATGATTCTAGCAATATCTCACTGTAGCTATCCCCCCAACGTAAAGAAATCAATGTTGAATGAACCAAAAACATAATAGTTTCACGTACACACTTGGAACCCCTCTGCGGACCAGAATATCTAGCATAGTACGGTGGTTAACGCGATCAAACGCCTTAGCTTAGACGTTTCAGTAAAACACCGGAGTCGAGAAGAACAGGAAATAATCCACCACGAATTTCAGAAGGAACATCGCATAATCGTTGACAAATCTTTCTTGTATTAACTGTTTGACTAAAAGATACCATATTTGGGCTATGCCTATGAGAGACTGTATCTTGTTTACATTAAATGATTTGATTTGATTTTGATTTGATAATCAACTCAACACCTTTGTTTGAAGCGAAATTGATAGGGCGCAGTAATGAGCCACTATAACACTTATCGTGAAGAGGTGCTTCAAGTTCTTGGGGGGGAGACCTGCGATAGTATGTGGTGTCAGCGGCGACATTTCCAGTTCTCAAAGTGTAACTTTGTTTTGAAGTTTGGTTATAGTGGGGAGGTGGGAAGCGAAATGCAGCAGGTAAGTGATCAATCGGCGGGTATTTCTGACAGCGCTCGTCAAACGTTCTTTTCGCGCATTTACGGTTACTATGAAAATCAACCTTTCCTGCTTAAATCGTTCGAAGAATTTGCAAGGCCGTAGGGAATAAAAAAAAGATTAGACTTCGACATTGTTACTGTGCGCGTGTCCAGTTCTTTTTATTTTGTTATTCACCTTCTCTGCAAGTGCACTTTTACCAAAAGATACGATTTACTCTTTATGAGATATATCTCGCAAGTGAAATACAGTTTATCACTAAACGCATGTCTTCTTTTCGGGGATTGCTCTTCCTATTTTTTTTGTTTTTATTTTTTTTTATTTGTCATGCGTTGCTTGGTGAAATCTCTTGCCAATGTTTGGTTGTGACCCAGCTACCATGATCTGAAACTAAAAAAAATCAAGTCTGTATCCTAACCTGATTTTGTGATTCTTGTGAATCCTGATCCAGTGCCCAGCTTTTGCTGGTCTATCCTCGATGAGACACTATTTCAGACTTTCTTGTGCTTCATGGCAACAAGCAGGAAAGAAAAGTAAAATGAAAGAAACATTCAGAAAATTAGCAAGGATTAACTGTCAGAAGGTTGACACTAAAACTATAACAAAAATATGCCATTGCTAATAAATTCACAGATGATTTATTGAAGCACTGCTCTACTACAAATAGCTTTATCACGATAAGATGGTCCGGAAATATTGTTTTTCAGAATACTCATATGTGTTTTACCTAATTAGGGATTCTCTTGTTTGCACTTGCCGACTCTGGCGGGGCTTCACACAAAAATACTTGTTTTTTCTCGCGAAAAATTTAAAACAAACGTACGCTGTGGTTAAATCATAGCGAACCAAGGCGCCTTCCTCCGCGAGGACCGACGACATCAGATTTGGCAACGTCTGCTCGCTTCGGGTAAGTCATTGAAGGAATTCAGGAATTCTGGCGGCGTGGAATCGACAGAATGGAGTGACAAGCGATGAGCAAAAGGATCAGAGTTTCTGCAATTAACAAAATGGATACATGCAATTCTGTCACTGTCTATGACACTTCGGCGGACTAAAAAGTATACACCAGAGAATAGAGGGTACAGTTAGACAACAGCAGGAACAGCGTCTTTTGAGCCCGTCTTTAATCAATAATATTTTTGCAGGCCCGGACGATGCCATTCTTGCCTCGATTGCGCCCGACTTTCCTCTCTTGCCACTTTCCAAAGGCTTCACTCTCGCCATTCAAAGATGGTTAGCGAAGCTGGAAGAGATTGTTAAGCAGTAGAACCTATTCCCGATCTCCCTTCGAAGTGATATGTTGACCTTCTAATTTTGCTACGATATGTGTTTAGTCTCGCCTAGATGGTTCAGATGAGAAGCTTTCCACGGCTTAGTGCAGGAAAGCTAAGAAGGCTTTTAAGCTTATTTCCTGTAACAGTGCTGGAATATTTTGTATGCTGAATTTTTCGTTCTGTTCAGCCAATAAAGTTGTTGTCGCAAGGTATTAAAAATCCAGAACGTCTTAAACATTCGGAGTAACTAACACATACGATTGTCGCACTCATAGGACAGTACAATGCAACATTACTGTTAGGTGCATATGTGTTGTCCGTTTGTAGGCCCTAGTGCCCCTTTATGATCGGGGGAGGCGAGCCTAAAAGGCTTCGTGCTACCAACCGATAGCTTCGTTGGCAAATAACGCCAAGAGCGACCAGTCCTGCGTCGCTCAATTCGGATTCCAACGGTGGGGTTACATCATCTACGTTATGCGGTAATCTTGACCGGTTCTGATCCGAGTGCTATGCCGTAATCTTGGGCTTACCTCATGGGCATAGTGTGTAGTCGTAGCGCCAGCATAGCGCGGTCCGCGGACATAGGGGTGTATGAGTCTCGGATGCGTTGACGCCATTGGCGCCCCACGTCGACTCCGTAGTTCGCTGCAAGGAAAGACCACGGTATCGGTTCGTGATGCTGCGGTGAAAAGGAACAAAGAAAGGGGCGTTCGTAAAAGCAAACTTGGCATCCTGATCAACAGTGTCGAAAAAAAACTCGAAGCCGTGCCGCCGTTCTTTCTGACATGTTTTTCGTCCTTGTGTTTGTCGGGAATGACAAAGAGCGTGTTCCACCATACTTACCGTACCGTAGTCCTACTCATGACGTCACGAATTTATGCGTCAAGACTGGAACGCATTTAATTTTCTGTAATATATCACTCACGGGGTCATCCGGCCAATCATGTAACAGAGATTCGTAGTTACCGCGCTCCCGAGCATGGTAAGCAATGAGTTACTATTTCCAGAAGGTTGGAACGGTCAGCGTAGTAACTTTCGTCAGGTTGGAGCGGACTTAGTAACTAATAGTTACTATTGTTAGAAGGGTGGAATACGCTCAAAATAATCAGAAATACCGTCAGGTACCATAGTTTATTTGAGTTCAGCGCACAATGTCAAGAGAAATTTCCAAAGTAAGTTGGTTGACACTTGCGACCCAGGCTGTTCTTGCATTTGAAAAGAAATATGAAAGCCAGCAGATCATATTCGACGGTGTAAAACGGATAAGTCAGCTACATTTTATTAGAGCTTTATTTCGGCCCTTCTTGGCAAGGGTCCTCTTCAGGCTCAAGCTGGAAAATAAACTTGTGGAAAAACAATTAAAGATTCTTCCTTAAAAATCTAAAATCAGATATTTAAGGAAGAATCTTTAATTGTTTTTCCACAAGTTTATTTTCCAGCTTGAGCGGCTTGAGCCTGAAGAGGACCCTTGCCAAGAAGGGCCGAAATATAGCTCTAATAAAATGTAGCTGACTTATCCGTTTTGCACCGTCAAATATGATTCGCAGTCAGCTTGGGCTGAAGAAACATCAACCAGCAGATCCCATGGGCTGCCGCCTTTGCTAGGAAGTGTATTGGGACTACTGACATGATCTTTGTATTGGGATACCAGCGACAAAGTGCTGCTGAACGTATATTTTCAATTGCTGGTCTGGTCGTCAGAGAAAATTGACATTCACTCGCACCCTCGAAGGCTAACCAGTTGCAATTTGTCCACAACTGTACTATAGTTGATTAAAATTAGGGCGAATGTCGAAGGAAAGCCGTAATCGTAAGTAATGTGATGTGTGTCCATGTTCTTTGTCTATTAGTCCGGAAAACGGGAGCTCGGGGTCTTAATGTCGATCGCTGTTCGTCACACCTACGGTTACCACAGAATACAGAAAGTACTTTTCTTTGGCTGGACAATTAAAAGTCTAACGTCGCTCGAGCAGTCATTTGGTTTGTCTGTCTGTTTGGTGAATTTTACTTTATACCTTTCTGATACTGATGACGCCGTTGGGACGAGAGTTACAGCGCCATCTAGCAACAATAGTCCGCGCTTGCAGGAGCGCTAGCTTTCTGAAATCGCCACTGCGGTTTGTTTACAAACTTTGTCACAATTCACTTCCGTTGAAAACAGAATGGGAGAAGGTGAAAATGATGCTTGGCCAGGAAAAATGAAACAAAACAATGCTAAAATGCAGTGGAATGGTGATTCTGCCCTCCCCATTGCTAAGATTGAAGGCAAGGAGTTTGAGTTTTATATGAGACAGAATCGAGTGACAATTGGAAGAAACAGTTCAAGAGGTGGTGTTGACATTAGTATGGGCAACTCTAATTTTATCTCTAGAAAACATTTGGAAATTATGTATGAGAAGCCATATTTCTACTTACACTGTAGTGGGAAGAATGGAGTCTTTGTTGATGGAGTATTTCAGAGGAAATCTGCACCTGCAATTCAACTGCCTGGAAGGTACTTTTACGTTTTCTTTTATTACTATTATCTTGGTATTTTGAGGCTGTTTTGAGGTATCTTGTTTTCCCTTTATTTATTATCTTGGTCATTTTGTCTGTATTTGCCTACTTTGTTTCTACTGCATCTGGTTTGGGAGGTTCAGTGTGATTTTATCTGCAGCTCATGACATAAGCCACAATAAGGCTCAGGCCATGCTTTCAGGACTGTCAGCCGTGCCTATTTGTCAGGTCACCTGCCACTCTGGCAGGACTGGTGTGATGAACTGAGCGTTCAATAATCCAATATTCCAGTTGTGTGTTATGTTATATGCTATGTCTGGTTGATGTCTGGTTGTTAGTGCTTGTTTTCTGTCAGTGTATAATTATGGCCCTTGGCTGAAATAAAGGTGTAATAATATATAGATCCAAATACAAATATTGGATAATTGGCTGAGATGTAAGGCGTTTTTCTGCGGCACCATTGTGTGCCACACACTTCCGAGTGTTGGTCGCGGAAACACGATCGTGTGCCAAGCAGTCGAGCCACTTGTTGAGACTCACAGAATCGTCATACACAAATCCTCAATTTTTGGGCATGGTACCCCTGTAAAATTTGGTTAAACTAAGACTGGGTACATACCTAAATAGGGTCTTCTTCCTGTCCTAGATCAAAAGATACCTGAGTTTACTTTCTATCCAACCTTATTTTCCAATTTTCAAAATGCTAGAGCACTTCCAAGATACATAGAGTTTTGTGGAGGATGCTTCTTTCCTAGTGGGCTTACTCTATCCTTTTCCAGGTAGTTGCCACTAGGTTACTCAATCCTTTTCCAGGTTGTCAATGCTAGGTTACTCTATCCTTCTCAGGTAGCCATTGCTAGGTAGAATGGATGTGGTAAGCTTTTAAATAGGGATTAAACTTTCTTCCCCTCCAAATTCATTTACATTGTTTGTCTTTTATTGTATTTCTTTTGAGTGTAGAGAGTTTCGATCAGGTTTCGATTGTTGTTGTTGACATAGTAAAAAAAAATCACTCAAAATAAATACAATAAAAGGCAAACAATCTAAAAGGAAATATTTGCTCCAGTGAACAGATTGAAAAGCTTGCATCATCCATGCTACCTAGCAGCAATTCTCTGAAAAAGGATAGAGTAAACCCACTAGAAGAGAAGTGGCCTCCAAAAAACTCTACATATCTTGGAAGTGCTCTAATATTTTGAATATTGGAAAATGAGGTTGGATAGAAAGTAAACTCAGGTAGCTTTTGATCTAGGACAGGAAGAAGACCCTATTTTGGTATGTAACCAGTATTGGTCTAACCAAATTTCACAGGGGTACCATACCCATGCTCCAGGGCAAAATTGAGGATTTGTGCATGACTGTCACAGAAGCGCCGTTTTGTCTATTTTTTGTGTGGTAAATTCAAATGTCTGAAAATAAAATTGTAATAAAATCTCTATAAAGTCTCTGATGGAGGGTAGCTTTGAATCGCCTCACTATCTCATTCAGTGTACAACACCTACGGGAGACAAGTTTATGGCTCACACTACAACTCTTTGGGAGTTTCTGTAGGCAGTGGGCAATTCGATTGTTACCAGTTTTAAGTAATCTGGCCAATTTAAGTGAAAAATTGGCCACTAGGGAGATCCCAAAAAGATGGTAGCAGTAGCACTGAAACAAGCGAGTTTTCATTGAATCAGCGCAGTGCCCAGATTTCAGGACTATCATGTTACCTCGCTTAAACGATCAGGTTTCGATTGTTGTTGTTGACATAGTAAAAAAAAATCACTCAAAATAAATACAATAAAAGGCAAACAATCTAAAAGGAAATATTTGCTCCAGTGAACAGATTGAAAAGCTTGCATCATCCATGCTACCTAGCAGCAATTCTCTGAAAAAGGATAGAGTAAACCCACTAGAAGAGAAGTGGCCTCCAAAAAACTCTACATATCTTGGAAGTGCTCTAATATTTTGAATATTGGAAAATGAGGTTGGATAGAAAGTAAACTCAGGTAGCTTTTGATCTAGGACAGGAAGAAGACCCTATTTTGGTATGTAACCAGTATTGGTCTAACCAAATTTCACAGGGGTACCATACCCATGCTCCAGGGCAAAATTGAGGATTTGTGCATGACTGTCACAGAAGCGCCGTTTTGTCTATTTTTTGTGTGGTAATTTCAAATGTCTGAAAATAAAATTGAAATAAAATCTCTATAAAGTCTCTATAGAATTCTCTTTAAAAAAATTCTCTGGAACTGTTTCTTGGGTTGTTTATTTGTTAACACTGCAGTAAAAAAAGCTCACTGCTGAATTCTGTTAAAATTTCTGGATAGGTAAAACTCACGAAATTCAGCCAATGAAAAGATTATGTAGCCTACCACTTCACTTCGAAAATCAGTTGTGCTTCTCGTATTAACTAGGATGTTTGACTTCAGTTGCATTTTTTCGGCTGTAGTTTCACTACAGTTCTACATATTTTTTATTTAACTATAAAACTGCAATATCTGGAATGGACAAATAAAACAGTACAAGGCCAGTAGGAAGCAAAAATTTTCGACGAATTCACAAAATATTTGTGAAATGCCGTTGAAACTACATCCCGTGAAATGCAACATTAACATCTCAAAAACTCAAGTTTAAATTCAACAGGTTAGATAGTTGGGCAGTTAAAGTGACGTGTGAGGCTTCTTTCTCCAGCTGACCAAACCAGGCACACCCTAACCCTCTTTGTTGGTGTAAACTATCTAGCAAGATTGTCTACCCCTTGTGTTATAGTATTCTCAGAGAGGTGGTATGCCACTGTATCTGGTGTGTCAACTTGAGGGGTGTTATATGGCAAATAGGCTGTTAACTTCAATACAAAACCTTAATTCCTCTTGGATTTCAATGTAGGACACCAGGAATGCATAACAGCAAGTTTGGTGCAAAACCATAAGTTTGCAGTGGGTTTGAATGTAGAACACCAGACAAAAATAAGGGTAAGTTTATAGGTTTCTCTGCATAGTATAGGGATGGTCAATTTCTGCAGAAACAGGTGGACCGGAGAGCGCAGAGCGGAGGGCTGTTAAAGGCTTCAAAGTCCTCCAGTCCAGCCATCTGGGGAGCAAAGTGCTGTTATAATTGTCCAAGTCCTTTCGTCCAACCAAACTAGCCATAGCCTACCCAAACGGTCGGTGGTGGCGTAGGCTATACAATTTAACTAAATTGCCTATCCCTG
Source organism: Branchinecta sandiegonensis (assembly GCA_030848855.1). Classification (NCBI taxonomy): domain Eukaryota; kingdom Metazoa; phylum Arthropoda; class Branchiopoda; order Anostraca; family Branchinectidae; genus Branchinecta; species Branchinecta sandiegonensis. The sequence continues at coordinate 14,706,712 of JAUPMV010000003.1, read as the reverse complement.
TGGGACAGGCAATGTAGCCCAAGTCTCATTCAGCCTGTTCAGGTGTCTCGAAACCGATTTCTGAAAAGCTTTGTTCCCTCATTTGTCAAGTTTTAACGCCAGTGCTAGTAAGTAATTGTGTACCTGAGGTATTAGTTGAAAGGACCACTGGGTCCAGCTGAATTAAGTAATTTTGCGATATGCAAAATAAATGCCGCAACTTAAACTTGCCGAGGGAGACTTTCAGCTTTGTCTAACACTCAACAGCACATCCTTCTTCTTGCTTTGGAATGAAAAAGCATAGTAAGTAAATAATAAGTGGCTCCTCTAATAAGTGGCTCCTGAGTTTACCCGACCTTTAATATACTGCCTTTTCTGGTCAAGAACAGATTCACTAGTAAAGCTAGGTGCCCACAGAATGCGAATTCACGTTCGCTAGACGGATGTATCTGCATCGCAAGGCCACAAAATTCGGACCTTGTTGTTTCAAATGAAGTGGAATTTTTATTTGTCCTGTGTTTCAATCCTGAAAGTTTAACTGAAAAGCCCACTTATTTTTGTGTCATTTAATTGAATACATTGAATTATTGATTCTGCAAAGAGTTTTTTTTATTTTCCACTATCTGCTCTAGTTATGACGTTCAGAATATCTGCGTCAGTCCCCACAACGAAAAATTCTACTATGATGCGGGAAATTTTAATCTCAACACAAACGCGGCTTTTGAGTGGGCAGTGGTGAGATTGATGAAGATTGCTTAGTGCCTGAACAAAAAATATGTCATAAATCTTTCTCGTAAGGGATACAAGAGCATAGAGTTATCACAAATCACACGGAAATTCCACTATTTGAAAATCGATTATTCGTGAATATCAATACTTCGTCCAATCTTGGCAAGGGTCCTCGTCAGGCTGTTGCTGGACTGGAAGAAACGAACCTGCAGTCAAATTGTAGGTTCATTTCTTCGAGTCTGGAGGACAAAACAAATATTTCCTTAGTCCATTTATATAGAGTCGCGTTAACCTCTTGCTCTGGCAAGTTGTAAGTGACAGTGAGAGTTTTTCAACTGTCTTTTTTTTTCAGGTGTACCCTTCGGTTCCCTAGTACAACAATCAGACTTTTATTCGAGTCTTTACTTGTTGATGGAGTTGAGCATGGAGATATCAAGAGCTCAGCTCTCATATATTCATCTGTGATCAAACAAGCACCAATTCCCTCGGCAGATGGAGCTGCCAAGAGACTCGAGCCTCTTAAGATCTCTATTCCCGAAGGGGATAATTTTGCAAGCCCCTGCCCTTCTCCTACAGGAACTATAAGGTAAGCACAAATTTGTACAGGTGATGTTCGTTGATTGAAGGAAAAAAGATGTAAAAAGTTTGATAAGTTGTTTCTTTAAGTACTGTAAATTTCTGATGTATCTTCCAAAATCCTTTCGTATTTTCGAATTTTAACGTTCAGGATAGTATCAATACACTCTTTCGTTCGCATTCAAATCTATTTACCCTCCACAAACACAAACCTGCCCCTTCAGCCCACGAAATTATCAACCAGTTTTTGGGATCCCAAAACGTAAGTGGAAGGGATACCTATGACATCGCAAAAGTTGTCCGTCTGTCCGTCCGTCCGTCTGTAAGCACGATAACTCTCGAAGGAAATGAGATATTTTGATGAAACTTGGTGTGAGGATTCGTTGGGTCGGCGGACCAGTCGAGTTCGTAAATGGGCTTTGTAGCCCTACATGTAGGGGTGGGGGAGGGGGTTCAAATTAAGGGGCAAACAAAATATTTTGAAACAGCTGATGTGATAGTGGATTATGGGGTAAGAAGACATGCTGAACACGATGGTGAAAACCATTTTGTAATCGGACAAGTAGTTCGCCCGGAATCCGGCCAAAACCGGAAAGTTTGTTAAAAGTAAAAGTTTTATTTGAAGTTGATTAGATGTTCGATTTAGAGGTAGGAAGACATGCTGAAGACGATGGTGAAAACCATTTTCTCGACGGACAAGTAGTTCGCCCGGAATCCGGCCCAGACCGGAAAGCTTGTTAAAATTAAAAGTTTTATTTGGAGTTTACCAGATGTCCGATTTAGGGCAAGAAGACATGCTGAACTTTTCTGTGAAAACAATTTTCTACCCGGACATGCAGTTCACCCGGAATCCGGCCAAAACCGGAAAATTGTTAGAAGTTGAAGTTTTATTTCTAGCTGATTAGATAACCGATTTAGGGGTAAGAAGAGACGCTGAATCCGTGTGTGACAATCATATTTTACCCGGACATATAGTTCGACCGGAATCCGGCTGGAGTCGGAAAATTTGTTATAAGTTGAATTTTTATTTGAAGTTGATTAGATGTTCATTATTGGGGAAAGAAGATACCCTGAGTTCGTTTTTGAGCTTTCTTTTTTCGCCGGACAAGTAGTTCTAGAGTTCGGCCGAAACCGGGAAATTGGCAGAAGTGGCAGGAACTTTTCGTCAAAACAGATATGACTTATACGGGTAAACACACATGCTGAATCCATATCTGAACTTGGTTTTCTCAGATGATTAGCTATTTGGCCTTAATCTGTTTCTGAATTTTAATTGTAAGAATGTTCAAGGATTCTGGCGATGACTGGATCTGGCTAAGTCAAGACCCAGTTGTCTGGATCAGATATTGAATTTTTGGGATCCCATCGAAAACTTTGGTCTTGTTCATTGCTGAACCCGTTTAATGTGCTTGTCACTATTTAAAAATTTTAAGTCTTTTTACTGTGTTTTAAACTATATGAAAAGAGTGTAGTCATGTATACAGTGTTTTGTTTAGTGTTTTAATATGTGTATTTTACTCATACTCGGCTGTTTTCCAAAAAGCGGGTCAAAAATGAATAATTAAAATATAAAAGATAAAGGGAGATGAAAACCTTGTGATTCTGCGAGGCACAAGTGTAAAGCAGTTCTGCTGTGATACTTGATTACCTTAGATAACTAATTTGGGGAGCTTTAAAAGGCTTGCAACGTTTAATTACTCACGAGGGGCACACGGTGAGACCAGATGGAGGTCTCCACCTCCATCTGGTCTCACCGTCATAAGAGTTTACCGGAGTCTCGGGCTTAGTTTTGAACCTCGTAATACTCTATATGACTAAGTCCAAAAGCACGCCAGTGATCCTCGGGAAGAAGGAGGACACGTCTCCGTAACGACTCAAACGCAACAAGTCAAACCCTGTGTCAACCAATCACGGCGATCTTTGGGAGCAGCTGTGTTAATGATTCCAGCTCCTCCGCTAGGTATCCGGCGATTTTGCATCGGCAAGGAGAGTTAGTCATCAGGAGTATTGCAGATTTAGTGCGTAATGGTTATTGGTTAGCCAATTTTAGTCTTTCTTGTACGGCCTACGTTGGTTAAGAAAAAATATCTGTATAATAGACGCTTCGGAACAAGGTAGTGATTGATATGTCGATACTGTGGATAGTTGTCTCCCTCCCGTTCCGTAATGACTATGCCTCTGTCGCCACGTTCACAGATTTTTAATTGGTTTTCGGGCCTCGCAATAGTGTTACGATGGTTTTAATTTATTTAATTGGGAAAAAAGTAGTATGGTGTGACCAAGGCCGTATCCAGGGGAGGGGGGTTAGGGGGTTGACCCCCCCCCCCCCCGAAACAGGCAACGAACAGGCTTTTCCCTCTGATCTATTTCTTTTTTGTCCTTTTTTGTCCGACCCGCAGGCACCCCCCCCCCCCCCGAAAGGCTAATCTCCCCCCCCCCAAAAAAAAAAAAAAATTCCTGGATACGGGCCTGGGTGTGACATTGGGTCTTCCGTATGTGACATTGTTAACACTGTATTTTATTGCGCACTGGAGTTACAAGCGCGTTAATGAAGAGGTAACGTAGGCCGTAGGAGTTCACACCTAAACCACGAACCTAAGACCTTCAGGAGCATAACCACATGACACACGAGCTTTACCGTCATCAATACAAAATATCGAACAGTATACAACTGTGTAGGCTGCATAAGCCAGTTACTCTATGCTTAAAGTTTAACTGAAAAGCCAACTTATTTTTGTATCATTTATCTGAGTACGGTACACTGCATTATTTGGACTGTGTTGAGGGATTTTTTTTATTTTACACCGATTCTCTCGTATAACGTCCATAATGTTTACGGCCGTCCACCGCGCAAAATTCTACTATGACGTGAAAAATTTAATCTCAATACAAATGCGGCTTTTCAGTGGCCAGTGATCAGCCCGCGGAAGGTAGCTCACAGCGTGAACACATATTTTTGTAAATCTGTTTCATCAAGTGTACAACACAGGTAAAAGTGCTTAGAGGCCTCGAGAGGGACCACAAATCCGAGAGGGAAATTCCACTATATGAAAATCGATTATTCCTGAATAGCGGACTAAGGAAGTAACGCATTTTCATCTCATCTTCAAGCCTCTTTAAGTGTAAAAGTGATGGGAAACTAGTTTGTCCTATCTCGGCGCTTTTCAGTTTAACTTAAAGAACGTCATATGTGATTATTGGTCTAAAATGCATTTTTCCGCTAGAGAAGTCTGCTCGTTTCAGAAATATCAGAAACGAGCCGAAATAGCGGTATGGGAATTTATTTGTATCACGAATCATCGGAGCACCGCTTTACTGTCATTCCTAGTTTCTGATGTGTTTTTTGTTCTTCTAGTGCTGCCAATTCATGTCCTGTAAGTCCACGAGAAGGTGCACGCTACCACCAACCCGATTTTACACCCTCCCTCTATATAAGAAATTCTCACAGCATGGACAGACATTACAGCCACACACCACACTCAAACAATGAGGTAGTGATCGAAGGACCTGATTCGGCAGCACCAAGTCCTGACCCAGAAGAGAATAAAGTAAGACCTTAGTTTTTACCTAGATGGCTTACATGACCGATGCCGTGTTTGTAGTACTTAGGACTTTCTTTTTGTTTAAGCAGGGATCCCACTCGTTTCTGTGCGAAATTCGCATGTGGTTATTCAGAGCTGATTTTTCTGTATATGGCTGGGATTTTCTGGATCAGGTTGCAACATTTTGAGAATAGTCGCAGAAATTCGAATAATGTCGCGTCGACTTCCGAAAAATTGTGTAACTCGACTAAAATTGTTTTGGTCACATTCAAGTGGAATGTCGGATCAGGGATAATTCTTCAAGGACCTGCCTTACCCATACTACTAATGCAACCTACTTCCGTGATCACTCCATAAATTTCAAAACCCGGATACCCCAATTTCGTACGGGACATTCTAACCCCTCTAACAGAACCACGCTAATTTTCTCACTTGCCGTTTTTTGCTACCTTCGATGTGTATCACGCTGTCGACGGTTGTGTGCGAGAAGTTTTTCGATCAGAAAAACGGTTATCTAAATTGTTTCCCTGTTTTCGCCACAAGCGTGTCTCGGAAAAGGCTTAAAACAGCCAAAACCGTGGGTCATTTGTTGAAAGCACAGCATAGTTTTACTATTCAAATATCTTAAAATACTGTAAGTTGAAGAGTAAATAGTGCGAGAGGTCCTTTCAGTTATTTTGTTAATGTGGGCAGTGAGGTTGGTTTGGTCCACTACTTTCAGTAGTTACAGACGGATAATCGAAAGGTAAAACTTATGTACAAGTAAATTGTACTAAGTTATAGCATAGATCTCCCGTCACTACCTTTAATTTGGAATATAATGTAGAGAAGCACATGCCCAATGGTTCTGACACGGTTCTTTCTTGCGCCGGTCTGACCTTTTCTTACGTGCTTGAATGAATAGCATTCGGATTTACCTAAACAACAAATTGTTAATTTATTCACGACGCACCTGCTGAAGTTAACGTTCACTCAAAAACTCGTCACGACAATTGACCCACCCGCCCAACAAAACAGGAAGACACATTACTAGGAAGTTTCGTAAGGTCCTAAAGGTTCCCGTTTTGTTCACAACAGTTGGATTGCTACGGGTATTCTAAATTCGCCTAAATATTCACGCTGGTAGTAAAGACTGGAGAATGTTCATAACTGTAATGCTGGTATGAAGGGATGATTTTTAGCAACATGGTTGACCCATCAGTGCTAAGCTTGGGCATTTGTGAATATTTCGGGTAGACCCTGCTACAAATTAGCCTTATACCAGTTCAGCCCTCCTGACGAAGTAGTCTCTGTTTGTCCCCCTGTCGACTCTTTGCCAGCAGATAGTATAATATATCAGTGGGTCGAATGGAGAAACAGCATAACAGGGCCCAACCAGCGCACGACCTTATCCACTGCTTCCTGGCCGAAGATTGAAAATTAAGTGTCCTTTTCTGTGTGTTTATGTGTTTTATTTATTTTCTTTCATTTACTCCTCTTTTTCAAAATGGCGGGTTATAAATAAATTACTTACTTATAACAGGATGGAAGGAAAAGAGAAGCTTTCAGTTTCTGAATTGAAGGGTAGTGCAAAACTCTCATCGTCGTGGAGATTCGCACCTTTTTCTTGAATTAATAGTTACGTCTTTGCAGATACCATGGTATCTGATACCACGGTCTAAAGTTGTTTTCGCAATTATCGTGGTATGTGATACCACGGTCAAAAGGCATTTTTGCAGTTATCGTGGTATCTGGCCAGTCGTCGTGGTATCTGACGGTATCTGGTGGTATCTGGTATCTGATATCCAGATACCACGGTCCGACCGTGGTAACTGATCGTGGTATCTGAAAAGTGATCTCATTTTCGTCAAATTTTGTCAAATTTGTGAGAAAGAAGTTTAGCACTTAGTGATGTAACTGGATATCAGTTTTTCTTTCGGGATGACTCGAAAAGTGCAATTCGACAATAGTCGTTTTTGCAGAGCGACCGTATATCAGATACCACGATAAGTGCAAAAACGACTAAATTGCAGATCCAGCTACCGTCGTAACCGGTACCATGGTACTGCCATGGTATCTGCAAAAACGGAACTAATATAACTAAACACATTTTGGAAGAGTTTAAGTTGAAAATTGTTGATGGTGATGATCCTTGGGGGACTAACAGGAACTACACCGCATGGTAGCTTTGGACTGGAATATGGAGAATAGGAGCGCCGTGGGAAGTGGACGAACTTTTAAGATAGATGCTCACGCAGTCCGCTGAGATTTCCCGATGAAAAATTTGTAGCCTGTGTAGTTGTATGGTAGTTGTACGAAAAAGTTGTATGTAGTGATATGCAGCAGTACAGAATACTTTAATTTAATGTGCCAGGCACTGGGCTAATCTTAAGCAGTAGTATTCAGTAGCATCCCGCCATGGTCCAGTAGCATCCAGTCTAGCTATAGCAGCATGTAGTAGCATCAGTCGGTACCGCATGCTACTTTTTTGTACAACTTTATACTACTATTCTGAGAAAAATTTTCATCGGGCTCGCATCGGAAATTCTCGACAGTACGGGGATGCCTGCATGCGATTCCTCCAAATTTCGAAGCGAAGAAGGAAATTCGCATCCGAATGCGAAAATCGGACTGTGTGTGCACGTTCCTTGACACCGCGCCGAATATTTATATTAGTTCCGTTTTTACAGATACCATAGTACCTGTTACCACGGTAACTGGATCTGCAACTAGTCGTTTTTGCAGTTGTCGTGGTATCTGATACACGGTTGCTCTGCAAAAATGATTATTGCCGAAATTGCATTTTTCGAAGTCATCCCGAAAGGAAAACTGATATTCAGTTACATCACTAAGGGCTAAACTTCTTTCTCACCAGTTTGACAAAATTTGATGAAAGTGAGATGACTTTTCAGATACCACGATCAGTTACCACGTTCGGACCGCGGTATCGGAATATCAGATACCATGGTATCTGCAAAAACGTAACTATTGCTTGGAACATAATTAAACATGAAATGTATTTGAGTACATAGTCTAACAACGCCCTTTTTGAGAAGCCATGGAAGTTGATTGTAATTATCGTCCGATGATACATAGGGAACACCTTTCTACCGTTTGTCGTTGGCTTCTGTCGGAGTAAACTTGAAATGTATCATGCGTCACGCCACGTGTGTTGGCTTGGCTTTACGTCATCACGAATGCATTCCGTAACAAAACATTCATGATGGTCTAATGATGAGATGAATAGCGCTCATTGTGAGAATAGATTCGAGTGGGCTAGTTTCACTAGAATTATTTTGTTTGCCCTTTCTTGTCTTTGAAGTTTCCTCTCTGAAGTTGGATTCAAGACTAATCACGTAAACGTGGTTCATTAAAGACACCGGAACAAGTGTGACTTTTTCTTGATTAAATCGAGGATTAAATTTGTAGCGTCATTCACTTACTTCGTATTAAAATAATTATAATGGGGCTTCTAGTCCATCCGTCCTGTCCGAATGTTTAGTACGCAGGAACTCGTAATCAAAGGGTCGCTGGTTCGAGCTCGGTGGTGCCTTCGTTTGGTTTAGGTCGGGAGTTAGTGGCGTAATCCTGTAATTTAATTCAAAGTCCACCCAGCTTCAGATGGGCATCTAGAGAAATATGTGAAAGTGACAGGAAGGGTGTGCGAAAGCACCAGGATGGCTAGCCCCCTACCACCCAATATATTTCCTGGTTGAGGGCAGAGAATCGGGGATCAGCACTGCCGATTAGGCCTATATAGGCCAATGCTGATTTTACTTTTTTTTTAATCAAAGTAACGACAGTGATTAGAAGCTGAGCTAATTAAATTCACAATATTTGAGACACATAAGTAAAAAGGGAAATAAGACCTGAGTTTAGAGTCATGTATGACTGCGCTAAACGGGGACGTCAGCTTAGTTTTATTCTAGCAATATTTCGGCCCTTCTTGGCAACGGTCTTGTTCAGGCTCATACCAGAAAAGCGAACATGTGATCTTAATATTGCTAGAATAGAACTCAGCTGACGCATCCGTTTGGCGCAGGTAACTATGATTCGCACTCAGCTTCTGCTGCGGGGATGTATGAGCCTCGTTTTTGTTGCACGCTGCAGGTCCGCTTCCTGGCAGATTCTTTCTACATTGTTTTTTTGCACTGCAGTGCTTCCGAGGAAGACGGGAGCGCTTCTCGAGGATCGCGGACTTGCTTACCGACCAAGTCCGTGCTTCCATGCGAGGTGCTGCTTCAACCAAAAAGAAATCTTGCAGGCAGTGAATTCAAAAATGCATCTTGTGCAGAAGCAAAGAAGTGCTGCAGCAGCGATGCGGCAGCACTATTGCAACAAAAATGAGGCTATGAATGAATGAATTTATTACGCGCAGCCTAGTAGTTAGGCATTTGCACAGTATACGGTATTTATTAAAAAAAAATAAATAAAAAAAAAAATAGAGAAACGCTTAACAAGAAATACAGAACGGCATTAGCACGGTATATACAACAACAACAAAGATAAATAAACGACAAACAAGAAATCCACAGCGAAATACGAAAAGAACAAAAATTGTATCTGTGGAATCAGATACAGAAAAGAGTAATAGATAGGCTACCAAAATTTTGGAAGAATTGGTAGGCCAACAGGTCAGTCTTGATATTTTGGACTCCTTTTCTTTTGTTTGGCTTTCCCACTTTGTAAAAGAAACCTCGTAGTAGCCGACAGTGTTTCTGCAAGATGTTCTGAGGTAATTTACCACTTTAAAACTTAGCGATGCTTGCAGAAAGCTACCCAAGGCTTCGGCTGTTTTTAGCCTCTTTCCATGCCCCTTGCCTTGGGTGACGATCTTGGCAAAATCTGCATAACCGCTCTTCGGAACAAAAAATAATGGTCGGGAGCCTGATACGTCACAGAAAGAGAGGAAACGTGGCAAGCGTGATACTCAGTGTAATGCTAATAGACGAGATAGGATACATTTACGAAGTGTAGAATCTCGGGAACGATAATGGATGGAAGTACTACAGACGTAGAATGAATTACTGTAATAAGTACGACGCGTCCTTTAACCGCGGCGCACATAGTTTTCAGTTCTTTTTTCGTCGAACCTCCGCTTCGGTTTGGCTCCAACAATTGCTAATTTCACGGGTCAAGTATTGGTATTTTGAAAGACGATATTTGTGAACAGTTTTTGTTTTTCCGTGAAAGATCATTTATAGCAACAGTCGTGCTTTAACCACTGTAATTAACGACTGCTCCTGTCCGAAGCGTTAACACAATTCATTATCACAGAAATAGGATCTAATTAAATAATTAATTTTCATTGTTGCCAGTCTACTCTTGCTCCCAGTTAAAATTTGAACTTCTCTGAATGTACAGGCATCTACTGGCGACATTTTGAAATTAAAATTCTCGGCTGTGTGATTCCGAGAAAGTCTGCCTTCCAGTTTGACCATGACGTGTTAAAGTATGAAAAAAAGGGCTCACCTAATGAGTGATGACAAATATTACCATCTCAATCTGGACAGTAGTTGTCAACCTACCTGATTCCCACTGAAGCTTGTTTTAATGGAAATTGTTTAACTTTGAATTTACTATTATTGACCGTACATTTTTCTTCTTCAGAAAATAAGGTAAAGTTTAAATCAAGGTTTATTTTTGCTGATGATACCACTCTTTCATTCTCACCTTGACTTGATTCTAGGTGACATCAGTTCTAGACTCGATTTAAAAACAAGACCCCAAGGTTCCGATGGGATCCCAAAAATCTAATATTTGATCAGACAATTATACAGACTCGACTATTGTCATATACAGACTCTGTCATCTAATCAACTTCAAATAAAAGTTTTGCTTTTAAAAAAAATCCGGCTTTGGCCGGATTCCGGGCGAACTAGTTGTCCGGGTAGAAAATGCTTTTCATAAAAGTGTTCAGCATGTCTTCTTACCCCAAAGTCGAACATTTAATCAACTTCAAATGAAACTTTTACTTTTAACCAACTTTCCGGTTTTTGCTTGATTCCGGACGAACTACTTCTCCGGCGAGAAAATGGTTTTCACCATCGTGTTCAACATGTCTTCTTACCCCATAATCGACTATCACATTAGGTGTTTAAAAATATTTCGTTTGCCCTTGATTTGAACCCACTCCTCCACCACTAAATGTAGGGCTGAAGAGCCCATCTACGAACTCGACCTTGCTCTTGACACAAAGAACCCTCACACCAAGTTTCATCGAAATATCTCGTTCCCCTTCGAGAGTTATCCTGCTCACAGACGGATAGACGGACAACTTTTGCGATCTCATAGGTATCCCTCCACTTACGTTTTGGGATCCCAAAAACTTGACTAGAAATTGGAGATTAGAAAGTTGATGTTTGGCGTAAGTTATATTTTTCAGACAAACAAAAAAAGTATTTTCGTTTGTTCTTTTCAGGATGACAGTAAGCCGCCGTACAGTTACGCCCAACTTATCGTACAAGCAATCTCTTCGGCGCCAGAGCGGCAACTAACCCTCAGCGGCATTTACTCCTTCATTACGAAGAACTATCCCTACTACCGGACAGCAGATAAGGGATGGCAGGTAAGGCATCTTAAACGTTGATGCACGAAGCCATCTTGCAAAATCAAGATTCCACAAGGACGTTTTTAATTGGGGTTTTGGCAACAGAATTGTTGATCCTTGGAACAGCCTTACCTATGATGCGGTTAATGCTGAATCGACCAATAGTTTCAAGTGCATTGTTGATGGGATTTTTAACTCTGATCCGTTCGACTACTTAAAATTTCTTAGAGTTATTTAGAGGCGAAAGCCTCTTGCTTTGTATTATTATTATTATTGTGGACTTGGATTTCGCATTGACCCACACGTCAATTTGAACCTCTCCATTTGGTACAACATCGCGAAGAGGTCGCGGACTGGAAGTGTGACCGTGATCAGAAACAGAAATGGATTTAAATCCATCAAACCAATTTTTCGTTCCTCTCCTTTCTTATTTTTTTGTTTTACTTTGGCTTGTACTTCCTTCTCTTTGACTCCCAGCTCTCAGCCATCCAACCAAGGACTAAAGAAGAGTTATACCCCGCCCGCTCTCTACGGGTCCGGCCTAGTAAATTATGCCCGACTCTTCGATCACGGTCGGGGTTTGAACTGGGGACGCCCTCAAAGCCCTCTCTACCCGCCATCACAACCTAATTAATCCTTTCTAACACAGACCCCCAACCCAACATCAAGACTGACCCGATGAAAAATGTATAGCCTGCACAGTTGGATGATAGTACGAAAAAGTTGCATGTATTGATATGTAATAGTAAAGAATACTATCATTTAATGTGCCTCAGACTGGGCCAATCTTAAGCAGTAGTATCCAGTAGCATCCTGTCTTGCTATAGAAGCATCCAGTCTTGCTAATAGTAGCATGCAGTAGAATTCAGTAACACGGTAGCCTTGACATAGAAGCATGTAGTAGCATCAGTTCGTACTGCATGCTACTTTTTCGTACAACTTCATACTACTATTTTGAGACACATTTTTCATCGGGGAGACCAAATGTGCGAGGTTTGGAACCCCTGAAAGTGATTGCCTCGGAAGTTGTCTCTTGGCCAGGGAGAGAACAGTTCCGATTACAGTAGAAACTAGATTTTGTTTTTCGGTGATCAGTTACGTTTCCGCGAGGTCGTTATTGTTGATTTGTCGTTTACTGCAACATGAAGCTGCAGAAATGCGTGCTCGAGTTGCTTTCGTTTCCAGAGTAAACGCTGTCGGTCTTGAAAACAGATCGATAGGTACTATCTGCAAACACAGAGAACAACACAGTGACGCAGACTTTTTAACTGCAGTGGAAGCTCTTGGTGATTAAATTGCATACGGCATTGCATACGCACATACGGCAGAATCTTTATCTCCCCTTTCCCTCGCACGGGTTTTGAGATACTGGGCAACAAGCTTGTAACTCGCAAACGATCGAAGATAGGAGGATGAAACTCGATGGACTGTTGGTCCGTGGGTCTGGATTTGCGTAACCAAGGCCCAAGGGTTCCCTTATCTAGTGTCACGGTCAAAGGGTCAGCTTGTCATGGCACAAGCTTGAAAGATGAGAACTATTAGGATCAGAACGGCGAAAGATGTAACGATATTAGCTGAAATGACTATAGCACTGAATCCTCAGACCTCACGCCTGCCGAAATGGGCCTTTGGGAACTATGTGGAGGGGTTGGGGGATTTTGTGGAGCCCATATCACAAGGCTCATATGATAGATGGGTGATGAAGCTTGGCACACTTGTACTTATTGGGATCTGCAAGTGCCTTTTGAAGGTCCCCTTCTGGATGGGCCTCGGATTGAAAACTGGCGAAGAACGAGAAATAGTTCAGTTCAACCTCTGAAGTTGAAAGGTAAGTAAAATGCAACACGCGTGTCTTAACCGGTCTTGCAGTGACAGAGATATGTTGTAATTCTTTCGACCAGTCTATTACAAGCTTCATGTTTCGAGAAAGGCTAACCCGAAGTTGGTGTGCATAGTGCTCCCTGAGTCAGATTTTGGAAGCATAAACCCTGGAGCGTCGCTGTTTCGTCAAAGCAGTTGCAAACAAACTTGGAGGTTACCAATTGGTAATGAAATTAAAACTTGACGAGAAGATCGTTCTCCGAGCTTTGATCACTCCGCTCCAACCTTGAGACCTAACCTACAGAAATCCCAGGCTCACTCCGCATTATTTCTGTATTTTTTTTCAGAACTCCATTCGTCACAACCTTTCCCTCAACCGGTATTTTATAAAAGTCCCCCGATCTCAGGAAGAGCCAGGCAAAGGTTCGTTTTGGAGGATTGACCCACAGTCCGAGTCGAAGCTGGTAGAGCAGGCGTTCCGACGAAGGAGGCAAAGGGGGGTTGCCTGTTTCAGACCTCCACCATACCCGGGGGGTAGTGCGAGGTAAGCTTATTACTTTTTAACGAATGATAATTGATTGATCATCTGAATGAAACGAGGATCAGAGGAGTATTCGAAAGAAAAGAAACAACAAAGAAAAAGAACAACACACGAAATCGATGAAATGTGAATAACATCCAAAAAGTAATTTAAATCTCGGTATTACATCAGTTATGAGATGTTGTTCTGGTGATCCAGGAGCGACTGCAGGATTTAAAGGACCGTCGTAGCTGTAATGCCAATGCATCTCACTTCCAATTTGCATTCATTAATTCTTAAAGGACCCCTCGCACTATTTACTCTTCAACTTACAGTATTTTAAAATACTCGAATACCTTAAATAGGCTGTGCTTTCAACAAATAACCCACGGTTTTGGCTTTTTTAGAGGACACCTGAATGAAGAGTACCAAGTAGCATCCCTATCTGTATGACTTCCGTTAACATTGCCTGCAGAAAACCCAATCCAGATACGAAATAGTGTTTCCAAGCTATGATTTATGCTCCATTTTGCATGTGTCCTTATTTCAGTACCGAACAATCTTAGAAATGAACAAATGTCTCCAATCAATCCTTCTTCTGGAATATTTTTTAACCAGTTAAGCCCAAACGTATCTCTAGAAGAAATTCCAATACGATCCGGTCCAGCGCTGTACAAGATTTGAATGAATTGCGCTTTTTGCGATCCCAAAACGTCAGTGGAGGGATACCTATGACATCGCAATCGTTGTCCGTCTGTCCGTCCGTCCGTCTGTGAGCACGATAACTCTCGAAGGGAATGAGATATTTTGATGAAACTTGGTTTGACGATTCTTTGGGTCAAGTGTAAGGGCAAGTTCGTAGATGGGCTTTGTAGCCCTACATTTAGGGGTAGGGGAGGGGGTTCAAATTAAGGGGCAAACAAAATATTTTTAAATGCTAATGTGATAGTCGATTATGGGGTAAGACAAAAACATTTTCTCGTCCGACAAGTAATTCGCCCGGAATCCGGAGAAAACCGGAAAGTTGGTTAAAACTAAGAGTTTCATTTGAAGTTGATTAGACATTTCAGACAGACAGACATTTCTTTTTAATTTCATCAAAAAACATATAAATTAAACAAACAATTTACCATTAACGGCCACTTTTAAGACAAAAGAATCCTGATTGTGGCCGCAGTTCTAACCACCATGAATCCGCTATATCATTCCTTCATTACCCCCCCCCCCCCCCTTGGGGTGGGGTAAAAAAAAAAAAAAAAAAAAAAAAAAAAATATCCTTTCTTTCCTCTTATCACACTTCTTTCCTTTTCAAAGAAAAATTTTTAAATGTTCGATTTAGGGGTAAGAAGACATGCTGAACACGATGGTGAAAACCATTTTCTCGCCGGACATGTAGTTTATCCGGATTCCAGTAAAAATTACAGGTTTACAGGTTTGTTTCCTTCCCCTAAGTTGAACCAGAGGATTGACAGCCTGACGAGGACCCTTGCCAAAAAGGGCCGAAATATCGCTGATGAAGAATCGTAGCTGACGTACCCGTTGTAAACATTGTTTGAATAAATGTTTCAAAGTCAGCTTGGGCTCAAAGAATATTTAAAAAACGGAAAGTTGGTTAAAAGTACAAGTTTCATTTGAAGTTTATTAAATGTTCGATTTAGGGGTAAGTAGACATGCTGAACACTTATGTGAAATGCATTTTCTACCCGGCAAACTAGTTCGACCGGAATCCGGCCAAAACCGGAAAATTTGTTAAAAGCAGTAAGTTTTATTTGAAGTTGATTAGATGTCAGATTTAGGGGTAAGAAGAGATGCTGAGTCTGTATATGACAATCATTTTTCAACCGGACAAATAATAAGTTAAAGTTTTCTTTGAAGTTGATTAGATGTTGTTTATAAGGATATACGCTGAATTCGTTCCTGAATTTTCTCTTTTTGCTGGACAATTAGTTCGCTCGGAATTTGGCCGAAATTTGGCAGAAGTAAAACAGGAAGTTTCGGCCAGTTTCGTCAAAATAGAGATGGCTTATAGCGGTATATCTGAATTTGGTTTTCTCTGATGATTAGCCTGCCGAAGACTGGATCTGGCGAAGACAAGACCCAATTGTCTGGATCAAATATTAGGTTTTTGGGATCCCATCGAAACCTTTGGTCTTGTTGTCTTGGAAGCTGCATGTGCAAACCTCCTGAAACAAACATCCCTGTTTTGAAAACGTCACGCTCAGGAGAAGAATGCTCTCCGTGGCCAGCGTCTGTAAATGCATTCTCCATGGTGTGTTCAAGTATGGTTTCATTGTTCAGGTGTCCTTTAAGCCTTTTCCGAGACCCGTTGACTAATAGCGAAAACACGGAAACAATTTAAATAACCGGTTTTTCTGATGGAAAAACTTCCCGCAGACAACCGTCGACATCGTGATACACATCAAAGGTAGCAAAACACGGCAAGTGAGAAAATCAGCGTGGTTTTGTTAGAGGGGTTGGCATGTACCGTACGAAATTGGGGTCTCCGGGTTTAGAAATATATGGAGTGATTATGGAAATAGGTGGCGTTAGTATTATAGGTAAGACAGGTCCTTTAAGCCTGGATACCCACATTTCATATGTTACATTCTAAACTCGCTGACGATACATCACTAATCTTTACACTTGCCACAGTTCACTATTTTCCTTGCACAGTATTCTCCCGACGAAGGATAAATGCTATTGATGCCTAACAGGTTACCTGAATTTTGACGAGTTTGTGCTAGAAGTAAGTGGGCCTGGGAAAAGGGCTTAAAACAGCCGAAGCCGTGTATAATTTGTTAGAAGCAGAGCCTAGTTCTACAGTATTCAAATAGTGTTGCATGCTGGAACCTAAATAGTAAATAGTGCGATGTGTGCTTTAAGAATCCCGGCACAGAATCTTCCCCTGACATCCAAGTTTCCGAGACTCGAAACCTGTTAATTGAATAGTGTTAAAGGTCCACGGTGGCATTTTTTTAGCAAGTTTTAGTACCCGTTTTTTGGAGAATAGTACAATATTCGGCACAGCTAATCAGCTCGTGTTTGACAGGTCACTGCTTGATTTTTGCACGCACTCGTCAAGTCAAACACACCTCAAAGTGATATTTCTCTGCTTAAGACGAATAAATTGGGTCGTATCCAGTTTCTTTTTTCCATCTAGGAATGTCTGCTGGTCATTTGTTCTTGTTCAACTGTTGCCTTGGGCTAGGAAAAATCATAGGTTACAATTGTAAATATATCCCTTGGTTGATCTTTTTAACTGTATTGACATGTCCAGTACTATTCTTTGTTTATAAAAGAGATTTATGGATAAATAAACCGAATTGTAAATTGTAATTTTATTATCTATCTTTCTTATCTGTTCTACCTTTACCCTCAGTTCTTCCGTTAATTGATGAAACTGTTTTGTTGGGTTTTTTCCTCAGGTTTGCGAGGGCAAGGGTGGTTGGGTAGACGAGGAAGCGAGACTTTCTTGAGCGTTTTAAAATAAAACAACCAAGGGGAATCGAACGACCATCTGTAGGTATCAAAACCCAATACCCAACCGATTCGGACCAACATCTAGTCCGCTATACTGCCATCGTTCGTCAGGAATGGTGAAAGCTTCCGCGATTGAAACGTGTACTTACGAAATTCTGTTGCAGCAGAAGCGCACCAGCCTCACCTAACCCCCTTGGCAGTGGCCTAATCACCCCCGATTCCTATTCGAGAGAGGGCTCACCCCAGACGTTAGAAATCTACTCCGACAGCACGCTTTCATCGGTGGCTCACCATTTGGAAATCAAGAGCTCGCAGTCAAGGTCCTCCTCCCCGACAGGGCATGGTAAGCCTCCCATTTTTTTCCTTACAGCATCAGTTTACTAAAGTGCTTCAAATAGACGATCAGGTTTTCCCGGCCGAAGTTTTTTTACATTCATAATAAATTGGAAAAAATCTCAGCTTTTACGATTGTATTTGACGATATTGCGTATGATCCAGGCAGGAATTCCAATCCGCTAGCACCCGACCCATATCGTCTGTCCAAGGCATAAGCACCACGTATGCCTTCGCGTCGGAAAAGCACAACGTCGTATTGGAAGAGAACAGTAACCAAACTTCTTCCCAGATCCGTATCCAGGAATTTATTTGGGAGGGGGGGGGGGCGTGGTCGGACCTGGCCCATATCAGAAAGAACAGAAAAGGTATAGATCTGAGGTAAAAGCCTATAAAAATGATTTTTTTTTTTGGGGGGGGGGGGGAGGCTTGGACCCCCTACCCCCCTGGATACGGCCCTGTTCCTTCGTACCCAAGACACTACCGTCCTACCCGGAAGGAGCAAGTCCCAAACCATCACCAAAGAGGTATTTATTCAATACCCTGCGATTGTGAAAAGCACTGTCTGCAGAACAAGACAGGCTTGCAGAGCACGACCAGCAGAATGACCACGCCCTTTCCAACGGGCATTGCCTAAACTACCCCTTCAAATCGGCACTAGGAACAGGCCTAGCAGAACATATTTACGAAAGTTCTTCCCATGAAAGACGCTTCGGAAAATACAAAATCTTACAACATACACCGGATTGCATCAAACCGTACGAGAAGCCGTTGAAAAACAAAAACAAAAAAAAGTTCAGGTATAAACCGAGAAACCGACAAGTAGCTATTCAATACCACAAACGTTCTATGGCATCATCATTGAAAGAAAAATTCAAATCCAAGCCTTTCTTAACAGCACCAGCTTTAACTCTCAGCAATCCCGTCGAAGAAACTAACCAAAATCAGATACTTATAGTTGCTAGAATTTTTACTTATTTTAACTCAGATTCGTTTTTGGGATCCCAAAACGTAAGTGGAGGGATACCTGTGACTTCGCAAAAGTTGTCCGTCTGTTAGCACGATAACTCTCGAAGGGGTTGAGAAATTTTAATTGAACTTGGCATGAGGGCTCTTTGGGTCAAAGTACAGGTCAAGTTCGAAGATGGGTTCTCTAGCCCTATATTTAGGGGAAGCTAATGAAATAGTCGATTTGGGGGTTAGGAGACATGCTGAATCCGAATATGAAAATTTTTTTCTCGTCGGACTAGTAGTTCCCCCTGAATCGGGCAAGAACCGGTAAATTTGTGAAAAGTAAAAAGTTTAATCTGAGGTTGATTAAAGGTTCGATTTAAGGACAGGGAGACGTACTGAGGCCGAATAAATTATTTTCTCGCCGGACAACTAGTTCGGCCGGAATGCTGCCGAAACAGGAGAATTTTTTTCAAGTAAAAGTGTTATTTGTATTTGAAAAGACGTTCGATTTGCGGGTAAGAGGACATGTACATGTTGAATGCGTATATGACAATCATCTTCTCACCGGACGTATAGATCTCTCGGAGTCCGGCTGAAACCGGAAAATTTTTTAAAAGTAAAAGTTTTATCTGAAGTTGATTAGAGGTTCGATGTAGGGGTAAGGAGATATGCTGAATTCGTTTATGAGCTTTAGTTTTTGCTAGACAAGTAGTTTGTCCGGAATCCAGCCGAAATTCCGCGAAAGTAATGAAGGAAGTGTTGGTCAATTTCGTCAGATACTTATAGTTGCTAGAATTTTTACTTATTTTAACACAGGTTTCGTTTTTCTATCTTGAGCCTGAAGAGGACCCTTGCCAAGAACGGCTGAAATATCGCTAGAATGAAACGTAAGCCAAGCTGACATGTCCTTTTGACGCAGTCAAATATAATATTGATTCAATCTCAGCGTTGCCACTGGTTGCAGAATTCTGCGATTTGTCACGGTTTCTCTACTTTTTAAACAGAATGAGCCAGAATTCTGCGACAGGTTACTTGCCATTAAATAAAAAGTTGAAGAAAAGAAAGTTGAGAGTTCTCGTTAATAGTTGGTAAAAAGGGCCCAGTTTCGTAGGCACCAGAATCTCGTAGGTTTTTGCGGCCAAATGTTATAGGCTCCGTCGGTGGTAACATTGTGCAACCTTCGGGTGGCTGTGAAGGAGATAACCAATTTCAGAAAAGAATTTCATAAAGTCAGATATTTAAGGAAGAATCTTTCATTGTTTTTCCACAAGTTAATTTTCCAGCTTGACCGGCTTGAGCCTGAAGAGGACCCTTGACAAGAAGGGCCGAAATATCGCTCTAATTAAATGTAGCTGACTTATCCGTTTTGCACCATCAAATATGACCTCCCTGATATCCTTTTTGGTTTGTTTCAGTTCTGATGTCATCGGCAGGGCCACCTAGCACGAAGTACCTCTTGGTCCCTCCTCACCAGGTGCAGCAGAAAATCATTCATCCGAACACTCATGTGCCAACAGTTGTTGAGGAAAATATTGAAATCCAGTATGAAGGTGAGTCCCCTAAATTCACTTAGATTTTTGTTTTATTATTTGTGTTTTAGTTGATTTTATTGATGCGGTTAATACTGACGAACACCAGTGTAAAATAGAATGAAGATTTTGTTAAATCTTGTTCTTTCGTAAATATTTTCACGTCCTATTATTTATGCATATCTCATTACCTGAGACATGATTGTTTTTTTATCGCGGTCTTCATAATTCCGGATGTTCACCAGTGGCGGAGCTAAGGCCCAAGTCGACCCCCGCCCCCCCAACCACTGAGGTAGCCTGAACAAGGAAACAAGCACGGGCTAGTTTCCTGTGTGTAAGGCTACGAAATTTTAAGAACTATTTCCATCCATTACGCGGGACTGTCTCAGTACTGATATCTACGGCGATTGTTTTCGTGTCTTGATTTCAAGGGACAATGTCCGGGGCGGAGCTTTCTTCAGACCAAGCCCGGCAGATTCAGTGTCGAGCACAGCTTAACCATCTAGGTGGTGTCGAGTTGTCAACAGGACTAGTTGAATAAAGGAACTGCAGGCGCGAACTCGGCAAGATGTGAGCACGGATGCCATTACGCGTACGGGCTTTCAAAGTTTAACTGAAAAGCCAATTTATTTTCACTGCAATATTGGATTGCGTTAAGGGATTTTTTTATTTTTCACTATTTGCTCTGGTATGACGTTCAGGATATTTACGGCCGTCCTCACAACGCAAAATTCTACTACTATGTCGCGGAAAATTTGAATCTCAATACAAACGAGGCTATTCAGTGGTTAGTGATCAGCTCGCGGCAGGTAAATAACTGCGTGAACATTTCTTTTTCGTAAAAATTTTTCAGCATAGAGATACCCACGAATCCGACAGGGAAATTCCACTATATGAAAACCGATTAATTGTGAATAGCGCAGCAACGAAGTAACGCATTTTCATCGGGTCTTTAAGAGCGTGTTCCACCCTCGTACCAATAGTAACTATTAGTTACTAAATCCGTTCCAACCTCACGAAAAGTTACTACGCTGACCGTTCCAGCCTTCTCGAAATAGTAACTAATAGTAACTATTTGCTTACCACGCTCGGGGGCGTGGTAAGCGTAGTAACCACGAATCTCTGTCACGTGATTGGTCGGATTCACCCGTGGCATGATATTCCGCTGGAAAATAGAAAAATCGTTCCAGCCTTGACGACAAAAAGGCAGAATTTGTGACGTCATGCGTGGTAACTACGGTAAGTAGGATGGAACACGCTCTAAGCCTCTTTAAGTTATTAAGTGATGGGTAACTAAATCGTCCTATGTCAGCCCTTTTTGGTTAAACTTTAAGATGCACGGAAAATTGCGTCGGGAGCATCTTCGTGGGGAGTTTTCCAGGCTGGTGTGTTTGGATGCCAACTCTTGACTTTCTTGATCTAGTCAGGATCAGTTTCACTGGGAAATGGAAAGTGATCCATACGCGACCCTAGTCTGAGGGTCCCGGACTCCGGCTGGATTATTTATCCAGTAAGAAACCAATTCAATTCAATTAGAAGAAAAGATTTCGCAAGTCCCCTTTTGTTCTGCTAATCCAACAGCTTCACGAAGAAATGCGTAGCCCCTCACCCCCCCCCCCCATATTTCCGCTTTGCATTCGATTGATGTGGCGAACTTATGGTCCGATAAAAGAGGAAGCATAAATCTGAAACATCGTGTCTCCTTCCAGCCCAGGCGCATTCCAATTAACTGGATCCAGAAGTTTTTGGTTCTGTACTCAGTTTTCGGTATTCTTTGAATTCTGGCGAAATGCCTAACCGACGCTAATAGCATTTCCTAATTTTAATTTGCTCTTCCACCTAGGTCAACCACACAACCCAGTTTTGCGGGTTATTTTCATCTGTTCTCAGATTACCGGTGCTCACTGTTAAGGATTAAAGTACCAGTTGACAACCCCTCGTTTGACACACATTCATTGCCTTGTTATCATTCTAAAGAATTATGCAATCGGCGTTATTGCCAATCAAGCAAATAAAAAGGCTCGTATTTGCCTTGGCTAATATGTTTCCGTCAAATATTTTTCGTCTCAAGTCCATCCCATCTCTTGACATTTGATGAAACTTTGTTTCAAGGTAATCTATTTATTTGGTCTGTTATTTTTCTGCTTATCAGTGGAAAGCTTCATTCAGCCAACAAGGGATTAAACGGACTGGAAACCAAAGATCAAGACAACAAACCTGACGTTGCAAGACATAACATAATCGATGATAATCTCTGGACTTGTTGTGTCGAACAATCTTAATAAGCTCCAACTCCAAAGACTATCTCGCAGACGCCGTGACCAAATTATGAGTTAATAAAAAAAAAAAATTGTGTCAGGGAAGAACCGGGACCAGTATTTTGTACTTGAGACAATATTTTGTACACCATATGAACATGTAAGTAGAGACTGACAAATTGCAGTGCACCTGCTACTAAATATGACGCTGACTTATCTGTTTATTTATTTATTTGTGAATAACCACAAAAGGCCGTAATACCTGTCTGTCCATTTATCTGTAAAGATAGCATACGGCAATTAAACATTATTATTATTAAAACTGGAAAGAGTGTTTTGAAAAACAACATCACACAGTCCAGTTAATATGTTAAAATAATACATCTTTACAGCTAAAATCGTTACATCAGTACAAAAATATTCTTTGAGCCCAAGCTGACTTTGAAACATTCATTTCTGGTCTGTTCTTCACGAAAAAACGATTATGTGCCAAGCAACGGCATACAATCGTGTTGTTGTGCTGCACTGTTCTGTAAGAATCCTATCTATGAATCTATCTGCTTCGTAAAATAGCCAATTTTAGTATTTAGACTTAAATCTTCCGCTATATTTGACTTTTCCGACGGATTCGAGCCTCAAAAGACGAAAATCACCTCAGCGCTTGTTTCTTGGTCGCGGAAAACAAATGGCCGCGGAAACAGTCTTTCGAGCCACAACAGAGCCTCAAACTTTTTATGGGATCGCGGGAAAACGTTTTAAAAGCTATTGATACCCGTTCAGCATTTGTCGAATACGATCACGTATTTTTGCTCGGTGCAGGGATTGAGAGGCAGAAGCTATTTTTCCCGATCATTTATCGGTCCTTGGTTTCACAGAAGATTTAATTCCCGTCTTCTAAATCACTGATCCTAGAAATCATCTTGGCCTAGTGCATTTTTCCCTCCGGATGGCGGGTTGATGGTAGAAGGGACCCATAAATTTCCTGTAATGACTCGCCATTCAGGGGGCTTGTGAATAAGAGATTTCTGATGCGCTCTTGACCGAGCGTCAGATAGTTCGAGAAATACCCACGGGGATAAAATACGCGACTATCCACATAGACAAAATTTTCGCAGCTTTTGTGCTGAACTAGGAATATTTCTCTGTAATGGAAAAGTATCCTGGATCTTTTGTCCTAGCTTAGGTACCTGGTGGCATGCTGAATAGTCCCAATAAATTTTGTCTATCTGAGCAAGAACGCCGATTCAACCCAAGCGGAATTTTTGGAAACTAGGTGAGGCTCGGGCAACATAGCAACACAGAAGCATAGGAAATGACAAGCCCCCTGAATGGCGAGTCATTACAGGAAATTTATGGGTCCCTGATGGTAGTTAGTTCTTACCATGCGGTTTCTTTGGACGACATCGACTTGGCCTGAAAAATTGTCGTCAAATCCGCAAGGCAGTGTCAGATTCTTGACATTTCTGTACTTATTAGTAATGCCAACATCCAACGTGTCCCATCGGTTGCCAGACGACCATCTGCTCGTCTGAAACGACTGTCAAGTTCTTGATGTGTTCCGCTACTGCAACAGAAAACAAATAAAGTCTATGTTCCAGGTGACAAGTTTTTCTTTGGACCCGACGATTCTCTGATTGCACAACCTTCGTTCGTCGTCCAGGAAATAGGGTAAGTGCAACATAGAGAAAGTCGCATGTATATACGCAACGCGAAACAAGCCACCCCATTTAAATTCCGTACCTTCTCACACCCTACACAACCCCACTTTTATTAACTTTTATAAGTTGTTTTAGTTATTAATTATTTGCAAGCCAAGTTCATCACTATCACTGTCAAAAATTTCATAACAGATAACACAAGGATGCGCAGTTCAAACGGAAAACACTTTGGAAGTTAGCTGTTATGTTTTTTAAACGTTACGCATTAAAACTTGATGCATACAGGAAGAGCTGAAACACCGCCAAAAACAACCTCTACTGACTTTTTTGTCTGTCATCATGATGTATGATAAGTCAGCAGATGCTTTTTTGGCGGTTATTCGGCTCTTCCTGGCAGCGCTTGTTATGCATAACGTTTGCAAAACCATAACAGATAACATCTCAAGTGTTATCTGTTGAAACTGCGCATACTTGTACTATCTGTTATGAAACTTCTAACAGCGTAGCTTTCAGTTGCTTTGCCTCCCACAAAACGGGCTAATTTTGCCACATTTGAACCGAAAGCCTAATGGCTTATGCTCCCTTCAACACCTTATACCAAGATTTCCCGTGTGAGTGTTATTGTTTCTCTAGCGCATCTAAATAAACGTTTAGTTGAAAAAACATGAGCTACGAGCTCATATGGCACTTGTTACGAGTAGGTGGTTTGAGAAACGAAAAAGTAAATCTGATCATTTTTACAGAAATTCCTGTAGGCTACCCCTGCACTTTCCTCGGATCCGGTCCGCGCCATAAAATATGTCATCTAAAGCATACGATTTTTCTACTTTCCAAGTTTCATTCAAATCACTCCACTCGTCTAAAATTTATGCGAGACACCACATTTCCGGGACTTCCCCTCCAACTCCCCCCACTGTGGCCGAATACGACTCGAACACATAAACTTCGCATCTCTAACATCTATTCTTCCCGTCCATCAAGTTTAACTCGAATCGGGGCATAACTGCAAATTTCCAGTTCTCGCTCCATCCTCCTCCTACCTTGGTCGGATCCGGTTCGAACGCCAAATGACAGATCTAGTCTGCGTAAACTTGGTACCGTCCACTTGCATCCCATTCGGTCCATCTGTTTGGTTTTTGTGCATGTCACAAAGTTTCCGGACCCCCCCCCCCCCCCCCAGCTATGGCCGCATGGGGTTTGGACACATGCTTTGCATATCTAAGTCATCAGTTCTTATCAACCATAAAGTTTCACTTGAATTCGACCATTTGTTCGCAACCGAAGTCTAGGAACGGGCATTGTGTCGGGTCCTTAAGTCTACGCTCGTCAGGTCACTAATATGCCTGCCGAGTTTTCTCGTCCGCAGCACACCTGGAAGTATCCTAACTTGCGACCACTGGAATTCCGTGAAACCCCATCCAACTCCCCCCAAAGAGCCCCTATATGATCTGCTTCTATCAATAACGTATCTAATGCTTACGCTTGTTCTTCCCGCCAAATTCAGTCCCGATTCCTCGACGCTAAGCCTTTCACGAACATTCCGGTGCCCCCTCCCAACCCCCCAAGTATCAGATCCGGTCCGGACTTGACATGGAACATCTGAGACAATAGCTCTTTCCACTTGCCAAGTTTCATTCAAGTCCGATCGCGCGTTCAAAAGTTATAAATGCCACTAGATTCCGGATTCCCCATCCTTCCACTCCCCCCACGATGTTCCCGATTGTCGGTTCGGGGAAATGATTGTTTCCAAGTTAATTTTTTTGGGCCCCTGATATGCCTGCCATGTTTCATCGTCCCAGATTATGTGGAAGTGCCCGAACTAGCAAAGCCCGGACCGACCGACAGACCGACGGTCGGACAGAAATTGCGATCGCTATCTGGCACTTGGCTGAAGAGCAAGTGCCATAAAAAAAAAAGAACTGGGGAAACCCTTCACTTACATTTTGTTTTTCTTTGGGGAAGATGTTTTTCAGAAACGAATTTCTTACAAGACAGTAAGAAGAATAAATTGCTAAAATCTAGGAAATTCGCTGAACCTCGCAATTTGCGATTCTACTATATTTAATAGAAAACAATAAACCTATAAGGCTGCTTGCTCGTTAGTTAACGCAAGAACCTGTTTTAATACAATTTAAGTGAAGTCTTAGTTTCCATTTTTATGGCACTTGCCCTTCGGCAGAAGTGCCATATAACTATCGCAATTTCTGTCCGTCCGTCCGTTGGTCTGTCCATCCGGGTTTTGCTAGTTCGGGCACTTCCACATAAGCTAGGACGATGAAACTTGGCAGGCATAGCAGGGACCCAAAAAGATTAACTTGGAACCAGGTCATTTCCCCAATCTGACCATCTGGGGGGAGTGGAGGGAGGGGGAATCCGGAAAATTTAGTTATTTTTAACTTTCTAACGGGTGATCGGATCTTAATGAAACTGGATATATAGAAAGACCTCGTGTCTCAGACGTCCCATTTTATTTCCGGACGGGATCCGGAAATCTTGGGAAACGTTGAGAGTGGAGGGATCGGGATGAAAACTTGGTGGGAAGACCAAGCACAAGTCCTAGATGCGTCATTGACATAACCGGACCGGATCCGGGAACTGTGGGGGAGTTGGGGGTGTCCGGATTTTTAGTGATCCCGCGAGTTTGGTACTTCCTGATGCGCTAGGACGATGAAACTTGGCAGGCGTGTCAGGAACTCGAACAGATTAACTTGAGAATAGTCGTTTCCGCGATCTGACGATCGTGAGAAATTGGAGGGGTGGGAATCCTGAATCTAGTGGCGTGCACAACTTTTGAACCGGTAATCGAGTTTGAATGAAACTTGATATTTAGAAAGACCTCGTGTCTCAAACGTCCCATTTTAAATCCGGGGGAGTTGGACGGGGGGGGGGGGGCCGTAAATCTTGGGAAACGCTTGGAGTGGAAAGATCGGGATGAAACTTGGTGGGGATAACAAGCACAAGTCCTAGATAGGTCATTGACATAACCCGACCGGATCCGGGCGCTGTGGGGAGTTGCGGGGTCAGGACTTCTAGTGATCCCGCGAGTTCGGTACTTCCTGATGTGCTAGGACGATGTAACTAGCCAGGCGTGCGAGGGACCCGAACAGATTGAACTAAGAATAGCCGTTTCCTCGATCCGACCATCGTGGGAGAGTGAGGGACGGGAAATCCGGAATCTAGTGGCATGGACAACTTTTGAACGGGTGATCGGATTTGAATCGAACTTGGCAAGTGAAAAGAGCTACGTCTCAGATGTTCCATATCAAGTCCGGGTCGGATTCGATACTTGTGGGGGGGGGGGGTGGAGGGGGCACCGGAAAACTTATGAAACGCTTAGAGTCGAGGGACTAGGATGGAACTTAGTGGGGAGAACACACACTAGGTCTAGATACGTAATTGGCGGCGCCAGATTTTATCAGAGCTTTGTTTGGGGGGAGCTGGAGGGGGTTTCCTGGAATTCCGGTGATTGCGAGTTAGAATAATTCCAGATGTGCTAAGATGATGAAACGTTGTAGGCATATTAATGACCCAACCTAATTGACTTGAGAACCCGACACAATGACCTAGGAAAACTTCCGTTCCTGGGTGCGACTGTAAGTTGGGAACGGGTGGTCCGATTCGAGTGAAACTTAATGGATAAATAAGAAGTGTTGACCTAGGCGTGCAAAACATGCGTAAGAACCACATGCGACCAGGGTTGGGGGAGCTGGAGGGGAGGGGCGGAAACTTTTGAAACCAAACGGATGGGCCGAATGGGATGCAAGTTGTACAGTACCGAGTTTATGCGGCCTACATTTGTTATTTGGCGTCCGGACCGGATCAGGCAACGGTAGGGGGGGGGGGGGGCTGGAACCGGATATGTGCAGATAATCCAGTTCCAGTCAAACTTGACGGACGGGAAGAGGGGGTGTCAGAGATTTCAAGTAGTTTGCGGCCACAGTAGGGGGAGTTAGAGGGAGATTCCCGGAAATTTGTTGGCTCGCATAGGAGTCAAACGAGTGCATCGATTTAAATGGAACTTTTGAAGGTAGAAAGAACATATGCCCTAGAGGACATAATTTAGGGTCCGAACCGGATCTGACCACGGTGGGGGGGGGGGGGGGGGGGTACCGGAATTTTTTCTAAAAATGCTCAGATTCGAGTGAAACTTGATAGGTGGTGAGAGAAGATGCTTTAAATGCTCCATTCTTGAGTCCGAACCAGATTCGGCCGCGGTAGGGGGAGTCAGAGGGAGGTAGCGGAGATCGTGTGGCACGTCTAGGGATCAAACGAGTGGATTTATGAGGGCTAAAATTTGGAGGTTATAACAGTGATTTGCTCCAGATGATCCAAGGCGATGCCGGAAATGCTCAGAGTTGAGTGAAACTACCGTACATATCCAATTTCAAGGTCCGAACCGCATTTTTGGATGGCGGGTGTATTTTGTGACGTTCTTATCTACTTTCTTGTACCGCCTACTCTTAACAAGTGCCATACTAGCTCGTAGCTCTTGTTTGTTTGTTTTTCAGTTCAAGAAGGTATCAGCATTGTATGACTATGTTTCAATAACTATTTACTGCTTATTATGTTCATAAGATGGTATGACTATACAAAAAATCATTTTCAAAAATGAGGTAAGAATCAGAAGTTAAACAAAATTCAGCGTTCGGCTGAATGACGAAGCTTCGCTGAAATCTCTTCTTTGGGTGATTTTTTTTAAGAACTGGTAATTTAATTTTGTCTGGCGTTGGAACCCTGGGGAGCAGTTTCATTCATCGGAAGTGTCCGCCCCAACCATACTTTTATGTTTACTCAGTACTTGTTTATACCTACATGTTCATCAATGCTGTGTACACATTTCACGATCTCGCAAAATTACGTGTTGTGAAAAACAACGTAAAACATTGCGTTTTGTCGCAACCTCTGGTTCGCTGGAAAATGTCAGCTACCGGCATGGCGCACTCGTTTGTCGGGGTCAAGGAAGAGCAAAGTTTAATTGATTTTATGGCTAATAAGTGATTAGCCTATTTCTGACCGAACATGTTAAAAATCTTTGAATGGTGAACAACAAAATTCCTTCTGAGTGAACTCTCATTTATTTCGTCCCGGTTTGAACTGAATGATAGCTGACTTCCCTCCCTTCCGAAAATTTTCCCAAGGACTTCAAAGATCATCTGGTGGTTTCACTGTCCTTGAGCCGGATGATGATAACAGCAAAGCTCAAGTTTCCCGTTGCTTCTGCCTTGCTGTGTAAACCATCCATGCGTAGGTCGGGAATTCAAGCAAGAGTCGTGTCGTTTTGCTTTCCGGTATTCTGAAATCCCCAACCTTATCGTGCACGTTTCGAAACATGTACACGTTTCGAAATATGTACAGAAAGCACTTACATTTAGTATAGACAGATCAGTTTATATTGTGGAAGGTGTAACTGTTTATATTAGCTGCGTTTTTGATCGCCTGTGTAAGTTCCCCTGTGAGTTCGCAATTGAATCTTAATTTGTGTTTTTACACTCATCAGTTCGCCTGACGCCTTCGCCGTTTCAAGACACAGGTGAATAAAAACGGAAAATAAGCATCTCGGCAAATCATTCATAAAATCATCTAAATAAGTCAGTAAAGGGTAGTTACATTTGACAGTGAAAAAGCAATTCTTGTAGTTAAAATATACAAGTTGTAATCATCCATTTCCAAACACACTTTCCAGGACTTTCAATTTTGTTGGGTTAATTTATTCATGACAGGCGAACTCGGACCGGGAACTGCGTCTGCGTCATAGTTCGCCGTTTCACTCGCAGGTGTTGTAGAACCGAGAACTGACACGGTCTCCGTTTCAGCAAAAACGACAATTAAGCAAACTGCGAACTCGGAATGTGATCGAAAACGAGAAATAAGAAGAACTGAGGTCAGGAACGGCAATCAAAAACGCAACTTTTGTTTGGTTATGCACGTTCTTGTGTTGTATGGTTTATAAGAATAGACATGAGTTGTGTTTTTCAGATATCACGGTCTAAACTAGTTGTTGTAATTCCTCAATACCTGGCTAATTACCGCGGTGTCTGAAAAAGCTATCTCGCTTTCATCATTACCAACACAAGAGCCTAGGTGTTTGTCAAACCGGTGGGAAAGAAGTCTGGCACTTGTGATGTGAGATGATAAATATTCCTTCAGTGGAACTTCTGAAAGCGCGATTTCGGTAATTGTCGTTTGTGCAAAGCAACCGTAGTATCAGATACCATGGTAACTGTGAAAACGACAAAATTCCAGTTACCGCGGTATCAGATGTAACAGTTAACGGATGTGATGTTATCTTCAATGGGGCATAGGTGGTGCTGGCACGCAAATACAATTTTTCGAGCTTCTAAACATCAGAAAAAGTGTTCTTACTACAGCTTGAAGTACGCGAGTACAATTTGATGCCCATTATATTGTAAAAAGCTACTAAATTAACAGATGAACAGCAACAAAAATCAGTCGTAACAGATCAAAACTTCGTCTTTTGAAGAAAGTTGTTTCTTCAACTTCCAACAAAGTAGAACTTTAGTGCTTCCCGTGGCAACCCTGGGCATAGGGTCTTCCCATTCTCCCGTTGTCGATACTGAATCGGAACTAAAAACTTTTTCTCTTTTTAGGGATGACTATTCAACGTCAATGGTTACTGAGACGACATATACAGTCAAGCGGGAGTCGGTCGAAGAAGTCGCCACTGGCTCATACTCGCACGATCCCAAACGATACCGACCTGACAGCAATATGAACGAATAATCAGTGGCGCGAAGATACAAAATATAGTCCCCTGAGATAGAACTATGTTAGCGCGTGTAAAAGTTTCTACATTGTTTTTATAAATAGCTCCGGTGTTGTTGAAAATATGAGCCGCCTATCGGTAGGCGAGTGAAAACCAATGTGTATTGGAACCCGAGTGTTTGAAGAGCTGCTTAAAGTGATTTGTCGCGAAAGGCTGCGCTGTAGAGTGCGTGACAGTTGGCCTATGTGTACCACCAAATATGTGAATCATTTGCTTGTTGTATTTGCTACCAGAATTGGGATGTTGTTTCACTGCAGTACAAGTACCGAAAAGTTATGAAAGTGCTTTAGGAACCCTATTGGCAGCTTGAGCAGGCCGACTTGGAAGTGCTAGTCCCAACCCAATAGACACTGTTTCCGTTATTCAAAAACACGTAATTCATCTAAAACGTGGAGGTACTTTCCAAGTCCACACATCGCTTCGGCTGGTTAAGCCATAATGGGCTCTTTGACTCGGGTCATCCGTATGGAAATAATTCAAGTCATTGTATTATGGGACATTTTTCCAATCGTAAACAGTTGGAAACGATCGTAAAAAAATACAATTGTTAACAACTGTTATCGCGAACGATTGGAAACAACTGTTTACAACCTCTGCAGTGACAGGATAAAGCTGTATTGGGGGTCTTCCCGCTCATTGAGCTTGCTGGAAACAATAATCGGGAGCCTGGTACATCTCGGAAAGAGTCTAGTGTCGTTGAAGCGGGAACAAAATACCAAGCGAAGTTCGAATCTTTGGAATAAGAATGAATGGAACTATCGGGAAAGTAACGCGGATATTATAGTGATGATGGACTTGTAGTTGACTCGTCTTGCGTGAATGCTCGATCCATTCTCGTATATGAAACCTTGTTTTTCTCACGATGTATGCTCCACTATAGACATTCTCTCTTCGACATCCTTTGGTCTTCTGCGGCACGTGTAGTGAGTAGAAAGGACACGAGCATTGGGAAATAAACTGTACCTAATCTACATTTTATTCAAATTATCCTTGGAAACCCCTCAGGATGTCCGTCGAGACGAAGTGAAAAAAGCTTGTCTTTTGAGGCTATCTGTCCTTCTGTTCGGCTAGGTAACTGGATGGGATTTAGCCGTAGAGAGCTGCCTAGTCATCTGAGATCATTCCGGAAAAAATGAAAAAAAAAGAATTTATAACATGTTTGTAAAAAGAAAATGTTTCATTAATTTCTGTTTCTCTTTGTGTGGTCAAAGTCCAACTACTTGGCGGTCGATTTCAGCTGTAATGCAAAATGGCGAAAGTATTTATTTTTGTTAATTTTGTTTACGCATTGTAAATTAGATGGTACAAAATTCACCTAGGGAACAGTATACAACATGAAAATGAAAAAAAAAATAGAAAAAAATTATTTTTAACTAGAATTTGTCCATAGTAGATAGAAACGATCCTCCAAACAGCTGACGTAAGGTTCTTGTTGGGAAGTTATCAAGGGGTTTGCTGATTAAACTCAATGTGTGACGTGTATAGCAGCACCAGTAAACAAGGGATCAGGCAGCAATACTCTATATTACCAAGTCCAAAACACGCCAGTGATCCTCAGGAAGAAGGAGTAAACGTGTCCGTAACGACTCAGACTCAACGACTCAAATCCTGTGTCAACAATCACGGCGATCTTTCGGAGCAGCTGCGACACCGTTTCTTCTTCGGGTACCCGGAGATTCTGCATCGGCAGGGAGAGATAGTCATCAAGAATATTAGAATCTGTACAAAGAAGATCTAAAAATGCATCAGAAGATCTAACACCCTGGCTGAACTACCAAGCGAGAGTAAAGAATTTAAATTTCAAACCTGCAAACCCTTTGCTACGGTCTCAGACGGGGAGATGTCATCATGGCGCATAGACCTGGGAGCCGACACGCACCTGTTACTAGATTCGTTACTAACCCAAATTTCTTGTTTGGGGGTGGGGGGGGGGGGGGGGGTAAGGTATCTACCGAGTGATTTTCAGAAAAAAAAATCGACTGTATTTTTGCGAAGACAGACGATGTTTTTTTAAACATGACTATTATTAAGAACAAGACCAAAGGTTTCGATGGGATCCCAAAAACTCAATATTTGATTTTAGACAATTGGGTCTTGTCTTCGCCAGATCCAGTCTTAGCCAGACTCCTTGAACATTTTTACTATTAAAATTCAGGAAGAGATTAAGGCCAAACAGCTAATAATCTGAGAAAACCAAGTTTAGATATGGATTCGGCATGTGTGTTTACCCCTATAAGTCATATCTGTTCTGAACTACTTGTCCGGCGAAAAAAGAAAGCTCAAAAACGAACTCAGCATCTCTTCTTTCCCCAATACTGAACATCTAATCAACTTCAAATAAAAATTTAACTTATAACAAATTTTCCGGCTCCAGCCGGATTCCGGTCGAACTTTATGTCCGGGTAAAAAATGATTGTCGTACACAGATTCAGCATCTCTTCTTACCCCTAAATCGGACATTTAATCAACTACAAATAAAACTTTAACTTTTAATAATTTTCCGGTTTTGGCCGGATTCCGGGCGAGCTACTTGTCCGGGTAGAAAATTGTTTTCACAGAAGTGTTCAGTATGTTTTCTTAACCCTAAACTGAACATCTAATCAACTCCAAATAAAACTTTTACTTTTAACAAACTTTCCGGTTTTGGCCGGATTCCGGGCGAACTACGTATCCGGCACGAAAATGGTTTTCACCGTAGAGTTCAGCATATTTTCATACCACTAAGTCGAACATCTAATCTACTTCAAATAAGACTTTTACTTTTAACAGACTTTCCGGTTTGGCCGGATTCCGGGCGAACTACTTGTCCAATGACAAAATGGTTTTCACCATCGTGTTCAGCATGTCTTCTTACCCATAATCGACTATCACATTATCTGTTTAAAAATATTTCAATTGCCCCTTAATTTAAACCCCATCCCGATCCCTAAATGTAGGGCTACAGAGCCCATCTACGAACTTGACCTTACTCTTGACCCAAAGAATCCTCATACCAAGTTTCATCAAAATATCTCATTCCCTTCGAGAGTTATGCGAGCACAGACGGACAACTTTTGCGATGTCATAGGTATCCCTCCGCTTACGTTTTAGGATCCCAAAAACCGACTGCCTTTAAGAAAAATCGACTGTTTTCATTAAAAAATTGCAGCACTTTCGAAAAAAATTTATACCGACTGGCCGACAACATTGGGGGGATGGGACCTGCCTGCCTGCCCCCATACGTGACGCGGCTGCCTGTTTACAGCTAGAACTAAACATCTGAAGTCAGGGTCTCTCCAAGAAGTTTTTCCAGACGCGGCGAGCTTCAAATAGAAAGCAAATCCGTTTCTTTTCACAAATCAAGTGGGTCGAAATACTGTCACGGCAGACATTGTGGAGGTAATCCAGACAGACATCTGTTGACAAATACCGGACTCAGAGGGCTTGGAAAACTGTATGGGATTCCCAAGATGTGGCCCTCTCCATCAATAACTGAGCCAGCGCATGACAGGATTACCTTTCGCTGGAAAGTGCGATATAAGGTAAGAGTTCCACAGGCCAAGTCTTAAGGCTTTTGGCAAAAAAAATAAAATAACGGAGATCACAAATAATGTCACAGAAGACTGTGCAGAGGCAATCAGGTAATCTGTTCATAAAGACTGGAATCGGAAGGCTTGGAATCCTGCATGGGATTCCCAAGACCTGGCCCTCTCCATCAATGACTGAGCCAGTGCACAATAGGGTTATCTGTCGCTGACAAGTGCGATTTCAAGTAAAGAGTTCCGTAGGCCTAGTTTTAAGGCTTTCGGCTATCAGTAAACAATAACTGGAGATAAAAAATATTGCTGCTATAGGCCTCGCCAGAGCCCATAATATATTCACCGATAACGTAACATGTTACAACGTAAATCGATAATGGTGCGACATGTGGCAAAAGTCTGCTTGAGATTTATTCTGCAGCCCGAGTGTGCCGTACAGCTGGGCTGCTATCTCCAGTAGAGAATTTCTTCCACAGTCCTTGGATTCGATCTAGAAAGCGGAGTCTTGGCTACATGGATTGATTCCTGATTGGGACTAAATATTAGGTACAACACCGATGGACGGATACTAGTTGCAACGAAACCAGACCAGGCTGACTCTTACAGTTTTTTGGCGATCCAGACTCCTAGATTGATTGAAAGCTGACTGAACTCCCGATGACTCCATTGTCTAATCGCGGTCGCTTACCACTGATGTTCCTGTGCCGTAACACCAACGCAACCTTGCATTATTTACAGATATAAACACTGATCGATGGGCCCATATCAGGCTCGTCTTTGGCTTTAACCTTTCTTCATCGTACTACACTGTAAAAAGTTTTTCCGTTTAAAGATTAAAGTTAACTGCAGTATTTGCTGCTCGGATTACTCTTAATTCTACGCAGACAAGATTAATACCAAATAGAGATAAGATGAATCTGAGTAGCAAATACTGCACTTAACTTTAATCTTTATACAGAGGGACTTCTTACAGTCTAGTTTCGATAGGGATTTGGATAAGCCCACAAAACTTCGATCGCTCGACGCACACTCTCGAGCAAATTTTCTGGTTCTCGTAGAGATTCTGGGCTTGTTATAAGCGGCATACCTTGCAACATAACTGTTCGCGGGGACGTTATCGGAACGTGTGCTTGCCTTTCCCCGTCTTTCTCGATTTCATACAGGTGACGAGCCCCAGGAAGCTTCCATGGCTTGACACCTACTTTCATGCGGAGTTACTTTCAAGCAAAAGTGTTCTGGTCCTTGAAGAGATTCTGGGTTTGCTTACAAGTGGGGAAGACACACTTTCCCGGCGAATAATTCTGAAACCACAGTAATCCAGAGAGCCAGCACGAAGAATATATATGCCCATCCCACGTCGTACCCATTGGGCAGCTGGTAGGCCTCTCCTCCAATTTCAGACATTGAAAAGCCAAGTGGAAAGATGACGGCGGCCAAGCAGAACATGATCACTAGAAAAGGAAGCAACTGTATGTTCAGCCAGCAAACTTGGTATTTTCAGCAGGCCATGTACATATCTCGTCTGCCTAGGTTACCTCCTTCGTTTTTTTTAATACATTTCAAATGTCAAAATCCAAAATTCCTTTCCTTTTAAATTTCCTTTCGATCTAATACCACACTTATTTTATTTTATTTTCGTCGATTTCTGAGCAATTTATTTTAATTTTGAAATGAAATGATGATTTAATCCTTAATATCTTTAAATGCATAAAAATAGCTTTGGATATGTCAATTCAAACAAGGACACTTCAAGCACTTTCAACCAACTCGACAGGTCAGTATTGCTAATCCGATAACATTAAAATTTCCAAATAAAATAATCAAGTTCATAAATAACCTACACCAATAAACAAAATACAGGTAAGAATTAAATACCGTAAATTTCTAAATAAAATAACCAAATTCAAAAATAAACTACATCATTAAAGAACAAACAGGCCAAAATTACATATCGTAGCTAGGAACAGATAAACTGTTTAATAAAGTGTGGTCCTAAAGACTTTAGGTAACGCTCGGATGAATGTATTGGAGGAGGAATTAACTGCTTCTTCTGATTCATTGCGAGATTTTCGGACATTCTTGTGTTTCGGCAACTTCTTTTATGGCACTTGCAGCTCCGCTCAAGCCATACACCGATCACTTTTCGGTCTGTCGGTCCGTCAGGCCACTCATCTCGAGTTAGGGTACTTCTACAATTGCCAGGACGATGAAACTTGGCAGGCATATTAGGGATACTACCAGTCTAACTTGGAAATAGTCACTTTCCTGATTCGACCACCATGGGGGGAGTGGTGGGAGGGGAATCCGGAATATTGACGGATTTTTAACTTTTGAACGGGGAATCGGATCTTAATTAAACTTGATATTTGGACAGACCTCCTGTCTCAGATGTCACACTTCAAGTCCGGAACGGATCCGGTGACTTTGGGGGGAGTTGGAGGGGGGAACTGGAAATCGAGTGACATGTTCAGAGTGGATGGATCTGGATGAAACTTGGTTGGAAGAACAAGCACAAGCCCCAGATACATAGTTGACAAGACCCGATCGGATCCGAGCACTGTTGGGGGAGTTGGAGGGAGGGTTCCGGAACTCCGGTGATCCCGACTTAAGATGCTTACATATGTGCTAGGATGATAAAATTTGGCAGGCATATCAGGGACCCGACCAAACGAACTTGGAAACAGTTACTTCCCCGATCCGACCACCGTGGGGGGAGTGGATGGAAGGGGAATCCGGAATATTGACGTATTTATAACTTTTGAAAAGGAAAAAGCTCGTGTCTCAGATGACACGCTTAAAGTCCGGTATGGATCCGGTGACTTTGGAGGGGGAGTTGGAGGGGGAACCGGAAAATGTGTGACATTTTCAGAGTGGACGGATCGCGATGATACTTGGTAGGAAGAACAAGCACAAGCCCTAGAGACATCGAACGAGACCCGGACAGAATCTGAGCACTGTGGGGGGAGTTGGAGGGAGGGTTCCGGAATTCCGGTGATCCCGACTTAAGATGCTTGCACAATGCACATGTGCTAGGACGATGAAACTTGGCAGGCAC
The DNA here is from genome assembly GCA_030848855.1 of Branchinecta sandiegonensis. Lineage (NCBI taxonomy): Eukaryota > Metazoa > Arthropoda > Branchiopoda > Anostraca > Branchinectidae > Branchinecta > Branchinecta sandiegonensis. The sequence continues at coordinate 14,669,447 of JAUPMV010000003.1, read as the reverse complement.
ATTAGGGACCCGACCAAACAAATTTTGGAAATAGTCACTTCCCCGATCCGACCACCGTGGGGGGAGTGGAGGGAGGGGGAATCCCGAATATTAATGTATTTGTAACCTTTGAACGGGGAATCGGATCTGAATGAAACTTGATATTTTGAAAGACCTCGTGTCTCAGATGTCCCATTTCAAGTGCGGACAGGATCCGATCAATGTGGGGGAGTCGGGGGGGGGGGGGGGAAGCGGAAATTTTTTGACACGCTTAGAATATTGCGACTGGGATAAGACTTGGTGGGAAGAACAAGCGTAAGCCCTAGATACATCTGTGATAGAACCGGACCGGATTGGGTCACTCTGGGGGAGTTGGAGGGGGTCCAGAATTCCGGTGATCGCAGTTTAGGGTAGACTACTTACAGATGTGCTACGACGATGAAACTTGGCTTGAACATTAGAGACTTGACAAGATTGGCTTAGAAATTGTCACTTGACAATCGCATAAAGTACACATCTTAACCGTAAAGTACAATAAATACTTTTAATAAGCAAAACCTACATTTTCATGATCCCCATGAGCCCATGATCATTTTTGCCTCAAGTGTTTTGATTACAGATAAATTTCTAGCGCCCTTAAAGTGCGCATCATCACCGCCAAGTGCAAAAAAATCATTCTACCAAACGATACATTCTCGTGATTTCCGAGGGTCCATCGTCATTCTTATTTACCAAGTCTTGCAAGTGCCATATGAGCTTCCAGCTCTTGTTTTCGGAGAATTTGGGCAAAATGTCACGATGTAATTCGGGCGCTGGTATTTGTGTGACAAATCTCATGGTAAGCATATGCCTCCTTCGTCTTAACGACGTAATCTTTAAGATCTCTAAGCTTTTTTCTTGAACCTCATATCCCATTCCCAGTGTTATGCTCTCTTTTCGATCTGCTGAATTTTGTCATGTTGGTCTTGGGTGAGTGACCTGTGACTTCGGTGAGTGAGACCATTCCCAGTGTCATGCTCTCTTTTCGATCTGCTGAACTTGTTCATGATGGTCTTCGGTGAGTGACCTGTGCCAGAAAGGACATGCGTACTCTGTTAGTGGTCTGATATACATTTTGTAGCATGTCAACAATGTTTGCCTGTTGAGGCCAAATTTCCGCAGATTTGAAAAGACTTGAGTTAGCCAGATGATTTGGAGACCACTAACATGGGAATTCCACCTCAAGTCACTGTCAATATTAAGTCCGAGGATTTTGATGTTTTGGGTTGTAGTTAGTTCGTCCGATGTGAGCTCAGGTGTGTCTCTCTTCAAGAAGTTGACTCGGACTCGCTTATTTCGTGTTTCACTGCCTGAGCTTCTGATTTAAGTTCTTCCAACACCTTCGCGGAGCATCGGAAAGTAATCGGAATACTGTCAGGGATAAGTCATCAGCAAATTTATAACGGTTGGTAAGTTCTCTGCCCACTCTGTTTATGACTACGACAAAGGCAGTAGGCCCTATCTTTGTACCTTTAGCTGCTCCACATGTGATTTCAAGGACGTCAGATAGCTCCCCATCCTGAAGGTTGACGCACTGTCGTCAGTCTTAGAGAAAACTCCCAAGCATCCTCAAGACTATTTTTCTGGCTCCCATGGCTGATGCTTCGTCGATTACAATGGTATGATCGAGATAGCCCAATGTCTTCAAAATATCAGCAATTAAGCTGTCGACAAAGGCTCCCTCATTCTCCAGGTGCTTGAGGATGTCATGAATAAAGCGAACCAGGTAGTGGACTGTGCTACAGCCCGGTCGAAAACCATATTGCCGTGGGTCGATCTTATTACACATGTCGCTGTACAGCCATCTGAATATGAAGCTTTCAAACACCTTAACGCGGAGGTCTTAGTCGGAGGTCGTTCGCGGACTTGGGAGCCGTTTTCTTAGGGATTGGTGTGACGTATACCTTTTTGAGCCTCTTCGGGAAAACTCCTCGGACTAGACACTGATTAACAACAGAAGTGAAGGGCGTCGCCAGTTCCTCTGAGCAAAGTTTGACGAGATGAGTGGGCGTTTCTGCTGGGTAAGAGGCTTTGATTGGGTCCAGGCTTGATAATTCTCCTCCATCTCGGTGATAGCAATCACCGGGATTTCGTCTATCGGTGAAAGTTGAGTAAGTTGTGATAGACCAGGGTGTTTGGAACAGATCTTGGCAAAATGCTGGTTGATTGTCTCGGCTGATAAGGTTTTCTTCCCAATACCCATCATATTTCGAACTGTGTTATGGAATTTCTTAGGGTCTACTTTCAATCGTTTTCGGCTGGACCTTTTGTCTAACGAACGCTTTCCTCGAGGCTTTTATTTTTCGTATAATGACGTTCCGCAGTTTATGTGCCTGCTCTGTTTCGTTGTAGCATATGTCACGTTCGACACTCAGGTTTTTTATTTCATGTTTTTCATGGGTCGTTTCCAGGGCAGAGGGGTGCTTCCAAAGGTACTTCCTTAGTGACTGAACGTTTACCGGAGAAGGGACTATCTTCCGGGAGTTACCATCCACACCACATGACAACGTTTGAATCAAGTTCATTGACGAAGCTAAAAATAAACTGAAGTTTCAACTTCAAATACCCGTGACTGTAATTGATGCTATGATTATGAGCTATCCTAGGCAACAGGAGGGTCCAAAACACGCACGTGATCCTCAGGAAGAAGGAGTAAAAGTCTCCGTAACGATTCAAACTCAATGACTGAAATCCTGTGTCAATCAATCAGGGCGATCTTTGGGAGCAGATGTGACACCACTTCTGCCTTTTTTCCGCTAGGTACCCGGAGATTTTGCATCGGCAAGGAGAGATAGTCATCAAGAGTATTTTCACCATAAAGTAGCATTCACCATTTTTAAACCATCTGCTTTATCTCTGTTGGATGTCCGTGGAGGACTGGGGTGTCGACTACCTAATGCAACTGGACTGCTTCCAATGGGAGGTGCCGAACCAGATGGCTCTCAGTAAGGAAAGGCCTTCCTCCAGCCGACTACATGCGGTTTTGGCGGTTCTTCTGTTCGTCAACAATGTTGACCAGCGAACGACTGCGGACCGCCCAAAACGTCCCTGTTGATCAACAGAGGTGTAACTTCACAAAAACGCTCAAGTCGACTAACAGAGTCGATCAATACAACTTTCAGTTGTTGGTGGATGTGAACAACAATATTGGCCACTGTTAGTCGCTAGAGCGCACTGTTGATAAACATTGGCTCAATCATGGACCGCTAAAAAACGCCTTTTCAAGTTCGGTGTCGACGAAGGTATCGAAGGTTTAAATATTTCTCAATAGGTCTAGATGGGCCGAAGTGTTTTCCAAAACGGTTGGTGAATATAACGAACTGCTTGTTACTAAACCTTATTACTAAAAAAAAAAAACTTTTCATGACCCTGCCATCAAAGCCGACAGAAAAGCGTCAACTTCTCTGACACTTAATGGAATTCAGACCACAAACGTCATAGACGTGCAACCAGATTTTCTTTTGTGAATGCTTAAAGCACAATTCTTACTAGAAATGATCTTCTAAAGATGAAATACTCAGAAATATCGTTTTCAAAAATACGATTACTTTCCACGACATATTTTTCTTGTTAGCGCTTGTCGACTCTATCCACCCTCCCTGTCTCCACTAGGCGGCTGAGCGCCAAGTCTTTGAAAACTGGGGAAAAAGTGGGAAAGCCGAAAAAAAGGTCCAGAACAGAAGGTAGAGCTGATGGTCAACCAAATGAAAAATAATACTTTGAATCATCGCATGCCCTTATTTGTGAAAGAGTTTGACCTTGAAGGTTGCGGCGAAGTTTGCGCTGCGTGACTTTCAAAACTCGGCTAGGCCCAAAAAGCGCTAAAAAGTCGTAGCCGTCGCCAATGGCGAAAGGTGGGGATTTCAGAGTTTATAATCCCAAAAGGGAGCTAGGGATAATACGAAATGCAGAATAAGCAAGAGGGACCCTTTAACGAGTCTCTCAAAGTAGGGCATGTCTGCTTAAAACGAATCCTATATGTGAACTGTGATGTCAGAAACATTTTGCTTCCACGAAATTAACACAAACACTGAACAATTCGCACACAGTTCATTTTATTCCGGTTGCTACTCGTGTGGCTAATTCTTGTGCTAACCCCATGGATGCGCTTCGGCGACGCCAGTATTCTTAATTCCCTTGCATGAACTTTACGAATCATTGCTGACTAATTAGATAAATAATATCTGTGATTTTAGTACATTCTTGTGAATATTTTCAATGCATCCTTTCATTTTTATTTCTGTCTTGTTAAAAATAGGTTTCTATGTAGGAAAATAAACTTTCCCGCCTGAAATCTTGGCTGGTATTTTTATTATCATTAATCGCAAAAAAAAGCGCAAGCCTCTACAAATTCCAAGAAAATTATCGACACAGTATTCGGCGGTTCCAACATGTTCATGCACTGGATTTTTGAAAGCGTCGACTTATGTAGCGTCGACTTAGTTTGTATCAAGCGGAAGTTGAAGTTTGAACTAAGATTAGTATGTTAAGAGTTTGGGAATAGGACTATTATGTTCACGTTTCATATGGTCTCCAACAATATGGAGAATCAAGCGGTTTATCCTACACTTGATCTACGAAGTTTTTTCAGAGGGTAGGAATTCAATGTCGGATGTTGGAAGCACCATTGCCTTCTAGCAACCACTAGTAGAAGGTTGGATCACACCCTGGTTAAGAAAAGTATAACTTACTTGCTGCGAACCCGAGCCACCTCGCATAGCCTACCATCGAAGTGTCCCATGCAGAGGCCAGCAGTAGCACAACTGTAGAAGTGACACAAACGCTTCCAACAAACACCAAAAGAAGTGTTAACAGCCACTCTGGTGCAAGGGTGGCAGAAAAGCAGAGTTTCGGTTGAGCAGTCAGTGTCACACATGTCCAGACAAGTCCAAGTGCTGTTTCACCTTCAAGACGGGATCAAGGTGAAGAAACTTATCTCTGTTTTCCCATTAGCCAACCACAGCAGACAAAAGTTCACAAGAGAGGTGCTCAGCTTGTCAGAAAATTTTCAGATTTAACATTAATACACTGGACCTGCAGACCAAAAGTTACCCCAAACGGAAGCCAATGTCAAGTTGACTTGAGTGAAATCTGCTCAGTACTAGAATAGAGCTAAAAAAGGTCTGAGTGTGATTTTCATATTGACTAATTTAAGAAATCATATTGCATTAAATATTTTTGAAAAAAGTACAATTCAATAGGTACAAGGTTAATAGGTACAGGTTAATAGTCTGTATCAGAGGCGTCTCTAGCCAAAATGTGTGTGTGTGTTGTTGTTGTGTTTTTTTTGGGGGGGGGGGCAAGTTTTTACGACTGGCTGGTCATTTTTACCGGCTGTTTTTGCAGAAAAAACGACTGTTTTTAAGAAAAACAAGACTGTTGTGAACGAAAATCTACTGATTTTAAGAAAAACCATCTGATTTTAAAAAAATCGACTATTTTCAAGAAAAACTGACTGTTTTGAAGAAAAGTCGACCCCCCCCCCCCCCCCCCATATGTGACGCCCGTGGTCTGGATGGTGGAAATGTGTTTAGGAACAGAGGCATAAAAAACTCCCTGGTCTGTCATACTAAATTGCCTGTATTATTCTGTATAAGACATTTAAGTGAAGTTTAGTATGAAATTACTGCATTTGCAAGTCTTGCTATTTCTGTGTTACATCTGGTAGGCCTACATACATGCTATACGGCCAAATAGCCTCTTTGTAATCTAACAAACCACACTCTATCCAGGATGTAACTCTTAAGATGAGCTACAGTGGTGGGAATTCTCAACATAACAGATTTGAAATTGTTTGCGTGGTTGTCGTCCGTAGTGTGGACCCAGACTGCAGAAGAAGCCTTCAAAACCAGGGCCCAAGACTGTCTACCACAAACAGGGGCGTCGTAAGTGCATTTTCGTTGGGGGGGGGGGGGGGTGCAGCGCCAAAATTTTTACCGAATCCGTCAAAATTTTTCGAATCCTAGAAACTGAGAATTCGAGCTTTAAATATGGAACAGAAAGGATTACGTAGGAAGAGTAACATTACAGGGCAGCATGAAAGACGATAGGCCAACTATTAGGCGGCGTTTTGGTGAAGCCCACTTGGAGAATATATTGCCGGGCACGATCGCAGTAGCAGCTTCTATCTGTATACCCAAGAGGAAATTAAATCGAGCGCCGCAGGAGAATTTCGAAATCCTTTTTTTTTTAGGCTAAAATTTAAAAGACACCTGAACAATGAATCCATACTTGAACACATCATGGAGAATGCATTTACAGACATGGCCACGGAGAGCATTCTTCTCCTGAGCGTGACGTTTTCAAAACAGGGATGTTCATTTCTGGAGGTTTGCACATGCAGACTCGGAAGACAAAAAGCGCAATTCATTCAAATCTTGTACAGCGCTGGCCGGATCGTATTGGAATTTCTTCTAGATATACGTTTGGGCTTCACTGGTTAAAAAATATGCCAGAAGAAGGGTTGATTCTAGACATTTGTTCATTTCTAAAATTGTTCGGTACTGAAATAAGGACAGATGCAAAATAGCGGAAAATCATAGCTTGGAAACACTATTTCGTATTTGGATTTTCTTCAGGCAATGTTAACGGAAGTCATACAGATAGGGATGATACTTGGTACTCTTCATTCAGGTGTCCTTTAACTGATTCTCTTACAAATTCTATCATTTGCCGTGGATTAAATAGCAAGACTTTAAAAAGTTCCAGAAACCTGATGGAGCGACGTTCCGGCAGCAGCGGCTACTGTAGTCTAGTCAATACTGCCCATGATCACCTAAAGTGAGCGCCGCAGGCGAGATATTTTTAAAAGTTAGCTTTATCCTACCAAATTTAATTATTTCCATCCAGATTCTAGCTTTTAATGTTTCGAAATTCCAGTCCTAAAACTGGCTTGAAACCCCAGTCAAATGACGCGTCCTTCCATAAAACAGAGAATCTTACGAAAATTTACGAAAAGCGGCGCAGGCGGAATTTTTGAAACATTTATGATTAGAATCTTTTTGGGATCCAAAATAAAAGTAAGGACTATCGATGAAATCATAGATCAGTCCTTTTGTCTGCGACCACTCCCAATCCTGGCAATTATACCGACTAAATTACCGAATCCCAGTTATTATGCCGAATAAGCTTAGACCGATAGCATGTTCGGGATTCTGTATAACTACCGTATCCCGACTGTTATGCCATTATGCCGAATTGTTTTGGGATCGAAAGACTACCGAATAATATTCGTATTCGGTATAATTTCGTCGAAACTGAAACAAAAGTCGGGATTTGTGGTAACCACCGAATCCTGAAAATCACACCAAATAAATTACTGAGTCCCAATCATGATACCGAATTATTTTTGACTGATAGCTTATTCTGGATTCTGCGTAACTACCGAATCTCCATAAATATACCGAATAGTTCCGGCATCAAAAAATTACCAAATAATATCAGTAGGCTATATTTTCTCACCCAATTCATGACAGCTAACGAATACTGGCATTATAGCAAATTTCGATCATTATACCGAACAGATTTGTACAGATAGCCTATGCGGGATTCTGTATAACTACAGAATCCACGTAAATATATCAAATAGTTATGCTATAAAAAAACACTGAACATGCTAAATAGGCCAACTCACCTCCAACTTTAGTGACAATCCAATGAGGCATAGCTAGACTGATGATAGCAAATATATCAGCAACAAAGAACAGAACTGTTGACACAACTACCATTCTGTCCATCTTCTGGTTTAGAATTAGGTCTATGATTCTATCTTGTCAATGCAGTGTCAATGGATTGGTAATGGCATTGGTAGAATACAGCACAGTAGTATACAACCTACAACTGCCTACAACTGAATGCTGCTTGAATAGTCTTGATGGTACAACAGCTAAGAAAATATCTGTGGTCCAAAAAGAAGTCAAAGACACATATTCTTATGTATGCCTCCTTATTTAAAGATCTCAATCATTCACCAACACCATCATCCAAAACATCAAGCCATTGCATTTGTTACGACTATGTATGAGGTCATTCTCTTCTTGGCTAGGAGGCCTGAACCTTCTTTTTTGTTGGACGAGTCTCTGCCTGGGTCAAACGGTCCGAAACGGGATCTAGCTGATTTATTTTCCCTGTAGGATCTTGATCATAAAGATGCACGTGCCATTCCGATTTTAAATACCGTGTTACGTGAAAAAACTATAGAGGTAAATTAAAGCGACGAGAGCGTGGAACTTTTGAAGTTGGTGAAGAAATGATGACGGCATGAAATATCTCACGCACCATCAGCAAGTTGTCAAATTTTTGTCGGGAGGTCCTTTTCAGTTCACCTGTATTTATCATCTGAAAAATAGAAATGAAGCAAGAAGCTGGCCAAGATGAAGATACTACAGGGTAAGTCAAACCTCAGTAGAGAAACCAGCACTAAGTAGTGTACACCAAAGGTCTACTTGCACTGGTCAGAAAAGAATTCTAATCTGTATGTTCTACATATGATACAGTTATCAGGAGGGGTACCTGACCTAGTTTTACACTACCTCGAATGTTGCCGCGAAATTGTTAAAATGATATGTACATGCTGTCCTGATTGTCAAGAGGCAAAATATTACTTTTCAACAGTCATGTGTCCTAAAATATTCAAATCCTGTGCTTGTTTTGAAGCTGCTTTGGAAAGGGAATTTCTGGGCGTTGGTAATTCTACCTTTCTTTTCATTATGTTGTAAGTCACTGAGAGGAATTCGAGCTAAGTTAGAATGAGGTGATCTTGTTTGAAAAGAAAAATATGTTATATTAGAAATAGGGATAGGGTAGCCACCAAAAGCCCTACCAGCAGTAGCACAGATTTGCTTTTTTTTCGTAATGAAAAATGAATTGCTGGGAATGTATCATATTTTTTTTTCATTGGTTTTCAGTCCAAAACAGCTGAAAAAATGTTTCAAATATACCACTGTATTCAGGAAAAAATCCTAGATTTAATAAGGCCATCTGTAATATGTGCTTATATTATCATTAAATAATTGCATGTGATCTAAGGTTTAAAAAATAATACCTGAACTTCCCTAGAAGAATTTATTGATACCTAGGTCTGAATATCCATAACCTGCTACACCAGTAAATAGCTGGTTCTTTGAGCTTGTGCATCTTATTCCCAGTTTCTCGTATAATCCACCATAATCTGCTCCCAATGAGAAAAAACAACACCCAGTTTCAATAAAAATTACAAGACAACATGGCGGCCAGACCAACGTTTGCTGTGTGACATCATCATTCTCAGAATATTTTTAGTGCGAAATTACGTAATTTTTGAACATGTGTCGGAATGCGGCCAGCAAGCTCCCATTGTAATTAGTGTTTTTCAAATCTAGGATTGGGATACTTAGCAGCAAGTTATTGAGGTGTTATTGAGCTCAAACCAAAGCTAAAGTTCAGGAGAATCATAATCCTATGACCAAAAGATCAGAATGTGAAAGTTTCATTTTAGTAGCTACCCTAATAGGGAAGCAATATTAATTTATCCAATACGTAAACCATTCAATTAGCTTCAATCTAGTATATTTGTCATATTTAGTGATTCCTTTTAAGCATTGAAGGAAAGACTTCTCTGGTAATTTGAAATCTAGTTTGAGGTTGGATACCCCTCCTGTAATTCACAAAAATCTTGTACAGGAGGGTTTTCAATCTCAGACAAGATTGGTTTTGGGCTCAGACAAGGTTGGCTCATTGGTTTTGGACCAGACAAGGTTTGTTCATTGGTTTTGGACCAGACAAGGTTTGTTCATTGGTTTTGGACCAGACAAGGTTTGTTCATTGGTTTTGGACCAGACAAGACAAGGATGGTTTGCCAATCAGTCCTGTTCAGGTGTATGGTAGAGGGCCACCTCCATTCAGTCAAATCAATCTACCACCATCACCTGATTTTTGGTTGCTGAGTGAGCATTGGGTGCAGTTAGGTATGCCCAGAATTAGCCATACAAAATTGCTGGGGCACCCCAACCCGATCAAACATTGATGGCTCGTTTGAAATTTGGAATGCAGCAATTTAAAATTCTCTGGTGAGTGCTTACCCCTATTGTGAATCCCAAATGTAATAGAAGTGTTAACTTTGAAAGTTTCAGTTTGATTCTTGAGTCTGTTAAGCAGGGTGGCAACAAACCTGCCAAGCAAGCTAGATGACAAATTTAAATTAAAAAAAAGGAAACAAAAGCTAGATGACAGGAGCCAAATTTGTTGTAAACATTTTTGAATGCCAAGTTTGAATGATGTACGGTCGTTCAAGTATCTTTATGTTGTTGTAAATAAGTTTAGTCTTAGCGCTAACTTCATCTTTGAGGGCTATTCTAGCTTGGAAGATTTCTTTCCTAAAGTCATTGATGAAGCACAAATAAAATTTGGAGAAATTTAAATTTAAAAAAAAAGGAAACAGTTTGGTGAAGTTTAAAGATTCCTTGAAGGTTGAATTTCTTCAAGAGATTTTTTATATTACGGTATTATTAGTCTGGGGTAGGCCAAAAACTCTGGCCAAAACTCAGGCCACGAATGGGTCCATTGTCTCAGTCCCCCAATATACAATTGATAGTAAACCATCACTCTATATACAATTGATGATGAACCATCACTAAACATGGTTGATGAAAACATCACTCTTTTTATTGGGGATTATCCCTCAAAATTCTTTATTGCTTGATTTGCAGGAACTTCCTGCATCTTTTGACAATTTTCTTGGCCATTTTGCCGGATTCCAGCTCAATGTTGTCAGTAAATTGACTCTTTGTTGCTTGACTCAAATTGCCTTGGATCTGAGAGACCTTACAGGCTTTTAAGTCACTTTCAGCTGACAGAGCCTCATTGCCTTTGATTGAAACAACCTTGAAGACTACTGATTCCATCACTGATGACTACTCAAGAGACCCATATTGTGGACCACATCCAGCCGCTAACAGCTGTCAGCCTGGCCTACAGCCCCTGCTGGAGGGGGGTAAGTTTAGGTTAGCGGGCTGAGAGTGGCATTCATGGGCATGAACACCGTTATGCAAGGCTGCCCTGGATCGCTGGAGACTTCACACTCCTCTCCAGGGGGCTAAAGCTTAGTGCAAACCATGCCACAAATGCAAGCAAAATGGAGCAAAGAAAGCACAACGAAAGCAAAAGCCAAAAGTATCAAGCATAACTCCCAACCCCCCAAGGGCACAACGAGGACGTCACTTACCACCGCCCCTTTCTTCAAGAGATCCGACAAGGTTGTTTCTTATGGCATGTTCGATGTCATAATGCCAACCTAAGGAGCTTAGCTTCTGACAAGGTTGTTTCTTATGGCATGTTCAGTTTAGTTTTAATGAATTAAAAACACAAGAAAGTGACAATCATTCAATTTCATCTTAAGAAGTAATTCAGAACTGAATACAAAGTTTGTCCTAGAAGCGAAATTATAGCTACTTCTTAAGTAGCTATGCCTTAAGTAGCTATACCAGGCAGCCTATGCTGAAATTTTTGGAAAGATTAAAGTTCTGTTTGATCTTCTACAAAAGAATGTGAGCAAGCCTTCTTCAGAAGCACGCATACGGCTGAATACATACTGCTACGAAATTGCACATGCCATGGGCGTTGGGGAGAAGTCTGCTGTTCCCGCTCTGCACATACGAAAAGGCACTGAAGAATCTGGCTGGTCAAAACATAAATCACTAAGAGATGCGTGTCAAGACGCCAAATTCTGGTTGAGGATATGGAATGAGGCAGAAAGACTTCGAAAAGGGTGGCTTAATGCCATCAGGCTATCCACCATAAAGAAGTTTGCTCGGGAGCTTACCGCACATCCAGCTAATATCAGGGCAGACTACTGTTCAAAAATTGTTGATTATCCTAATCTACTCTGGAAAACCTTTAAGCCAGTCTCCAAAACTTGGATGAAATCAAATTTACGATCCCTAGTTCCGAGTTGGTATGGTACTTTGGAAGCCAATCTGATGCACTTGACCCTCTCTTATGAAATGAATTCGAAACGAGCTTGAAACCGATCTTGACCGCGACCCGGCGAAAGGAGATTACATTGTCACTCGGGATGCAATAAAACAAGCTATCGAGAAGCTTATTCTGGAAAACCTTTAAGCCAGTCTCCAAAACATGGATGAAATGAAATTTACGATCCCTAGCTCCGGGTTGGTATAGTACTTTGGAAGCCAATCTGATGCACTTGACCCTCTCTTATGAAATGCATTCGAAACGAGCTTGAAACCGATACGCGACCAGGCGAAAGGAGATCACATTGTCACTCGGGATGCAATAAAACAAGCTATCCAGAAGCTTATAAAGAAGAAGTCGGCAGGATCTGATGGAATCTGCGCTCTTCATCGTTTCAGTGGGAGTGAGAGTCTTCTTGGTCATATACACCTACTGTTCCAAATGATATTTGCTCAAGGGATGGTTCCGATCTCATTCTGCGTTGGTAAATTGACCCAGTTGTTCAAAAAGTGAAAACCTGCTAATCAGTGCTCGTCATACCGCCAATCACCGTTTCCCCCTACTTTATGCAAAGTCATTGAGCTTCTTGTTATCAAAGAAGTTACAGAAAAGTGCTACATGCCAGATTACCAATTCGGTTTTCGTTCTGGCTTGGAATGCGCCCATGCTGTCTTTTCGTTGGCGTCTATTCTCCAGGAAGCTAATCGGACGGAAACGACGTTGAATTGGGAATTGACGTTGACGGTTCATGACGTCGAAAGACCCTTTGATTCTGTCGCCCATCCACAAGCACTGTTTGAGCTTCGCACTCGTGGCGTGCAATCTGGGGTCATCAGAGTTATGAAAGACATGTATGCCAATCTTCGAGCAAGGTCGAAAGTCGTCCAATGTGACAAAAAGTGTTCTAATTTGAGCAGTTTAGAATTCAATCTACAGCTTCCTGAAGTCCGAATTTTTAAAGGAGTCAGGCAAGGAGCTGGAATATGCTGGCATTGAACTTAAATTTGGGTAAGAAAGGCTCAAAACGTCGTAATTCGAAAAAATAAATTTTGGTAGTGTCCATCTATAATGATCTAAGCTGACATTTCGAATCACTCGTCATCGAAATTCGATGTACATCATGTTATTTCGTCGACGTGCGTTTGGAGCGCCGATCCAGGGGCAAAGTGACATTGCAAATCGATATTCCAGCTTCTTTTTCCTACGAAATCGCCAAATTCGCCTTAGCCGGTTGAAAACTTGAATTTAATTAGTTCTAAGAAATCTCTTTCTCAAGCTGTTCTTGTCCGTTTAGAGATAATAAGTAAGACTGAATCCACCTAGCTGAATCGTTTTACAGCCGGGTAAGCTGTACGGTCAAAATCTGATGCAAACCGGAAATGAAAGAAATAACAAAATCCTCCGAAATTTGCTAGGAGTTCTCCACTGGCATTGATATTCCAGTCTTAATCTCCTAATGGATCAGGTTGAGCAGATGATGAGTGATAGATACCACACTTCACGGTGTCTGGCGAAGACCGTAAATCTAGAGGGCTCAGTCATCATGATGAAGAGTCCAATAAATTGCCACCTATGGGATGGGCTCTCACCAAAACGTTGGCCTTGTTGGATGTGACAATAAAAAACATAAAATTGGCTTATGACAAGAATCGGGCCTAAAGTTTCGACATTAGGGTGACACAGATACTGAAACTTTTAAACTTTTTTTTCCGGTGATTTTGATGATAAGAAAAGTTTGGTTCATGTCATCGTTCAAGAATCGGTTGCTAAAGCATTGTCATTTTCATGAGGTGCTTGTAGTCTATGGTGATGGTCAATCACTGTAACCTAGAATTAAGTGTTAACGCAACGGATACAAATGATAATGTAAAACAACGATATAGTTTGGCAACAATTCGTAGAGTGGGGTCTATGGTAAACCAGATAAAACTTCTTCTCGGATTGGAACATAGCATTTTGAAAACCTCGATGGGTTGAAACATTTAGCATTCAACCGTTAGCGAAGAAACGAAATCAAACTGTTGCTCTCGCAATACTTTGGTCGGCGAAGCCGATCGAAGGTTGCTGCAGCACTTCACGTTGCCCAGACAACGTAGGTCTAGTTGATGACCGTAACGGTACTACGCTGATTTCTTCATTTGCCGTGCTCTGGTATCGTTAGTCAGAGATACCGGTTGACGCCGGTTGTGCAAGTTTTTGTTTCTCGTCAAAGGAAATGGGTCGAGTGAGTCCAAAAACAGCCGGGACGGGGTTATAATATTTTGCGAAAACCCGGTGGACTTTCAAAGGAAGTCCATATCTGAACTGTATCTATTTCGACCTGTGCTTTAAAGCACAACTCTTACTAGTAATGATATTTTCCCTATGAAATGAATCAGAAAAAAATGTTTTTGAAAATACCATTACTTTCCACCTAAAACTAGGGATTCTCTTGTTAGCGCGTGTCGACTGTATCCAGCCTTCCTGCTCTCCGACGCGGCGGCTCGGCGCAAAACGTTTGAAAACTGAACGTGCCTTGTTTAAAAAGTGAGAGAACTAATGAAATATAATAAGTAATAAACAGAAGATTGTCACATCCTTATGTGTGAAAGAGTTGTCAGCAGATGTTGAAGATTCCGGCAAACTTTTCGTTGGCTGATGGGAAAACTCGGCAAGTCCGAAAAGGCGCTAAAAATTCGTAGTTACGAAACGAAACAAAGGAGAAAGGTGGGGATTTTAGAAGCTTATAATTCGATACGGGAGCTAAGTGTATTATAAAAGGCAGAATAAGCAAGATGGGTCCTTTAAGGAAAAGAAGCTGTAGTACATCTTGCCATCTTCAGTTTTATTACCACGAACACATGTTTGCTGTAAAACTGACATATTTCTTGCCACTTGCTCGTATTTTGGATACTGCGGGAGGAAATTCTTAGTTTCCTTTTATCCGTGAGTGATAGCAGTAAATCTCTTCTCTTACTTATTAACGAAGTATGAAGTGTCTGGTGTTTTGTGTGAGTATATTTTTTTGTATGTATTTTCTGTGACTACTTCTTTTCTGTCAAGCTTATTAGTTATTAGCTACCGTTTGTACTTATTGTTCAAAGAAGTTCTTATATGCAGTCAGATTGTATGCTGGCTTCCGACCTTTGTTATGTTAATCTTTACTAGAAATCTATTCTTATGTTCGTATGGTGTTCCTCGGACACGAGCTTATTCTACCTTTTTACGGTGAATGAGCCGTTTATTTTCTTGCAAATCCTAGTAACGGATGTTTTCGTTGCTTATTCTTAGATCACGACTTTTGTAGCTCCTTGGTATTGCGTCCGTCTCGTTGGCTCTACCGGTTCCTGAAGATATCACCGACGAGGAAAAGCTTACGATGGTTCTGTTTACGGATGACACATCAGCGGCGGAAATCGAGCATGTGATGCAAATCTTAAAACAAAGAAGCTTCCCTAAAGTCCGCCACTACCAGCCGTTCCGACAAATCGCACAACAGTATGGTTACTACGGATCTCCTATGTACGACATGCCGCCTCCTGAAAGTCTGCGACATTTACCGCCATTATCGTTTATGCCGCTGCAGCGCATGCACATGGGAGGTAGCCTACTTTAATTACACATTAAAATCGGTCAGTCAAGCTTGATTTATGGTCCGACGGTGTATATGAATTTTTTTTCGATGGTGTATATGAATTTCGGTACTTTGAGATTAGTCATGCTCCGAACATGATTTCCGTAGTCAGTAATAAACATACTTAATGTAAAAAAAGGGTATGGCTTTGCCATATCAAGCTTCCTTCTTCTTGCTTCTTTCTTTTATTGTATCCCTCGGCAGGGGCGTCGCAAGGGGGGGTGCAGCACCCCCCCCCCCACCTTTTTGAGATTCGGTAAAATTCTGGGCCGCAGGCCTAGTTCCAAAATTTTACTGAAATTGTTTGGTTTTTTTTTCGATAGCAGAACTGTTCGGTGTCTACGGGGATTCGGTAGTTATAAAGAATCCTAAATAGGCTATCTGTACAAATCTCTTCGGTATAATGATCGGATTCGGTATAATTGCCAGTATTCGGTAGTTATCACGAACTTGGTGAGAGAATTTACTGAAATCATTTGGTAATTTTTCGATGCCGGAACTGTTCGGTAGATTTATGGAGATTCCATAGTTACAGAGAATCCCGAATAAGCTATTGGGTTCAGAATTATTCGGCATCGTGATTGGGATTCTGTAATTTATTCAGTACAATTTCCAGGATTAGGAAGTTAATCACGAATCCTGACTTTGTTCCAGTTTCGATGAAAGTATACCGAATATGAATATTGTTCGGTACTCTTTCGATATCAAAACAATTCGGTATAATAACCGGGATACGGTAGTTATACAGAATTCCGAACATGCTATTGGTCTGAACTTATTCGGTATAATAACTGGGATTCGGTAATTTATTCGATATAATTGCAAGGACTCGGAATTTACCACGAACCTCGAAACCCAGAAGAGGTCGAGTGAAGCACTGGTCCCCAAAACAATATCTAATCGGAAATATTTATAATATTCTCTATTTTGCGGAAGGGTGCGTCATTTGATGGGGTTTTAAGCCAGTTTTAGGATCCAGATTTCGAAACATTAAAAGCTAGAATTCGGATGGAAATTGAATTTGACAGGAAAAGGCAAAAAAAATTTCGCCTGCGGCGCTCACTTTATGTGATTATGGGTATTATATTGACTAGACTACAGTTCCTGCTGCTGCTAGAACGTTGCTCCTTCCGGTTTCTGGAACTTCTTAGAGTCTCGGTATTTAATCAACGGTAAATGGTAGAATTTTTAAGAAAAGCAGTTAAATTTTAGCCTACAGAAAAGAATGGATTCGAAAATTTTCGCCTGCGGCGCTCGATTTTAATTTTGTATTGGCTATAATAGATAGAAGCTGTTACTGCAATCATGCCCCTGCAGTATATTCTCCACGTGGGCTTTGCCAAAACGCCGCCTAATACTTGGCTTATCGTCTTTCATGCTGCCCTTTATTGTTACTCTTCCTACTTAAGGATTTCTGTTCCATAATTTAAAGCTCGAATCCTTAGTTCTAGGATTCGGTAAAATTTCTGAAAGATTCGGTAAAATTTTGGCTCTGCCCCCCCCCCCCCCCACCACCGAAAATTAACTTGCGACGCCCCTGTCCCTCGGTACTCCAAAGTGGGTAGAACTATTTGTGTTCCAGTTCTCTGTCGATCTCGCCCGATAGCCTACGTTCTTTCTGACAAGCTACAGCTTCAGTGAGCGGCGCTCCGTCACTGGTGCCACTTTTTCATCTTCTCTTGAATAAAAGGTTTTCTTTCGGACTATATACTTATCTGTAATTTATTTAAAGCTCCTATGCACGCATTCCCAGAGCAAATGCTTGCATTCCCGGAGCCCATGCACGGACATCGAAAAGAGCCAGAGATGATTTCCGCTCCCCAGGAAAATAAACCGGCTGCTGAAATTCACTCAGGTGAGGAGCCGCAGCTCTCACAGGAAAAACTGAAATCTGTCGGCGAGGTGGTAGTTACCGACCATGGGGCGGCTGAGGCAGTAGCAGAAACAGTATCCGAAATTGAACACGCCGCACCTGAAGGTAGCTATTTTCAGTGTTTACTTTCTGCTGAAATTCTGTTTTCTTCCTATGATTCAGACTCCTTTCTCGAAACGATCGTCATCATCGAAACGAACTGAATCGACAGTTTGGAGCTATCTGGGGTATTGAGTAGCAAGATTGAGAACCAGGCTCGCTTCCACGGCCGTCTAAAGCTAAGGAAAAGTACCGCGAATTATCGTCCTGCCTCCGATTTTAACTAAAGATATACTCTTTCAGTTGAATCACAAGCCGACGAGACTGCTGTTCGGGAAGTTGCCCAGATTAGAGTGCTGGAAGAAGAAGAAGCTGTTCAGGAGAAACCAGAAGAAAGTCCTGTGACGGAATAATTGAAGTTTTATTGTGAAATAAATAATAATGGATACATGTAGTTGTGTCGTAATTCCTGGGAGATTGTTTATAATCGACGTTGTCTGTTATAACTTACGACTGGACGGCTTTTAAAAAAATATAACGTAGTAGTCGAGCCTCCGAAGCAACCGTTGGTGCTGCGCGTCCAAATCCAGAGGAAGGATCGAATACAGCACTAATACTCTCACCGTGCAAATGGCACTGTTCTGTAAAATTCAGACAATCCTCCACTACAGCATCGCGCACGCCAATCATGTGCTTTACATAGTTTTCGAGAAGCGATAATAGACAACGCTTGGCGTAAAACCATGTATCAGTGCTTAGTTTTTGTTCAATGGGATCAAGCGTTTTGAAAATTCGGGAAATTCCGAATTCATAGTTGCCTTTCACACAGTAAAGCGTCCCGATAACCAAGTTAACGATTGAGAGGTGGTACACTTTCGTTGTAGGGTTTTGAAGTTTCATGTTGCTCTCTTCCCGTTCTATCCTCTTTAGCAGATCTTCCGCTGCATCGTTTTTTGTTGTTAGAACGTAGCAGACACAAAGATTGGCAAGGACGACTGCGTTTACTGATATAATATTTTCTGCCTTGCGAACGAACTCGTCATATAGTATTGCCGCACTGTCATATTTGTTCTGCATATACATAGCGTGTGCCAGGTTTATTCTCCAAGCGCCCGTGTCTCCACAAAGGTCTGCCGAAGCGCGGAGCAGTTTCTCAACACCTTCGTAATGTTCATCGTCCCAAAGAAGCCGAGCCTGAGCTGTTACAACAGGGATATACTTCTCAAGGCCGTTCTCGTAATCGGTAATGGCTCTTCTAACTGTCGCTTCTTCATTTTGTCTTCGGGCGTCCTGGACGCGACCGAGAGTTCTCCTAAGGCTTTCGGCTAAGCGAGCAGACAGTGCTGACATTTTATTGTTAGCTGCTTCTTTTCCATTGGCTTGAGCGAGGAACGCGCCGAAGAATTCGTGCAAGTACCCGGGGAGCTGAGATTGAGCCATCTGCTGATTCTGCAAAAATGTTGTGTAGGCTACGTCGAACTGCTCGAACTTGCAGAGAACGAGGAGTAGATTGCTCAGACTCTCGGGAGGCTCACCGTTTGCTGTCAAAAACTGTAATTTATTGCAACTCTCCATTGCATCGAACTCAACATCTAGTAGAGCCTGGTTATGCAAAGAGATTGGATCCAAATCATGCTCCTCTCTGGGTGGCATGTCTAGCAGTGCTTCCTTAGCCTCGTTTAAGTTCTTTAGTTGGTAGTAGCACGCAGCTTTCAAATTAAAACTCTCGATAATTGCGGACTTGTGTAGGACAAGTGAGTTCACAACGTTCCTAACTGGACCCCCTGAGTCAACAAGCAAACCGATACAAAACTCGGGGTGGCGTTCAATGCTCATCTTAACTATATCACTGATGTATTTCAGTGCGGTTCCATAGTCCTTCAGTTTGTAGTGACATAGCGCAATGGAATACATTAGATGTGCGATTGCTCCTGTATTGGTTAATGCCACATGGAATAGCTTTAGAGCATCGATGTAGTTTTCCTCCTTATATTGAACACATCCTTGGTTATAGAGCTTCTTCCAAGAGTTCTCCCCCTTGTTGACGTACACTGTCGCGTTCCTCAGGCTGTTACGGCTATACTCGATCGACGCTCGGATCTGGTCAGCTTGTTCGACGTGCTTCGAGTTGATCTTGAGGCAGATTATCTCAGCTTCGTCATATAAACCAGCCGCTGCCAGTGCCTGGGCTTGGTGTAGCTGATATATTGACAGCTCGGGGAACAGCTGAAACAGCTGCCCATAACACTCGGCAGAACTTTGGAAGTCCTGCAGTTGGAAGTGGCAATAAGCAAGGAGCGATAGAGCTGCCCTAGACTTTGGATTTTCTTCAAGAAAGCTACCCACGATTTGAATGGTCTCACTAAACCTTTTTTCTTGTATAAGCACGTAGACCTTTTTCGTGTATTCACCCTCGGACATCTTGAAATATACTGAGCTTTGCTGCCTGTTTATTTTTGTGTTGTAGTTTGTTGACATGGCAACCGTCGAGTACCATGGCAACGATTGAATATTGCCATTGCGAATCCCAAACAAATATGAGGGACACATAAGATAGACGCAAATTCGTCCGCCCGTCAATATGTGGCCACGACTGAACACGCCTAACATCTCTTCTTATTTATTATCTTATTCCTTAAGTTACGGAATACGACTCCTCAGTTGATTTCAGTATCTTAATTTATTTATTTTCAGCTTAAGCTCACCTATACTTTCTATAGAAACAACTGTAGGCCTACCTTAGCCTTTACATTTAGGAAGTCCAAGACCATTCTTATTATTTAGTTTAAACAGCAATTTTAACTAAACAAATACAAGTTTAAATAGCAATTTTAATGTTAAGATTATTTCATTTATTCTCAACTTTCTCACATCCTCCATTTAGCTACCTCACACGAAAGCTTTCCAATCTTAATAAACTTCTTGAAAGATAAAGAAATAGAAGAATAGGATTCGAATACAGAATGTCACTAAGCTACCTTCACACATACACACTCACACAAAAGCTTTCCAAGCTTAACTTATTTATGGTAGGCCTACTGTAAAAAGCCCTTGCAAAACCAAAGAACAAAACCAAAATCAATAGTCAACTCAGCACCCTCACTTCACTGGACCTTGCATTTGTTGAGTATTTTGTTAATAATCCCTTAGTATACAATTAAAAGACGTTTTTATTGAGTTGATCTATGAATGAATGAAATGCTTTTTTTCCGCCAAAATGACGAGACGAGAAAAGTACAAAGGTTAAAGCATTTACAATACATACATTAAATTTTCTGATCATAGCGCACATCTTCCATAACACTCAAAATAAAACAACAGATTTACAGATAAAAGTAAAAATTATAAAATTCGACAAAATATTTTTTTTTTTACAGGGCAATAACTTCTCTCGGGCTCAGATGGTAGCCAAGATGACTGTAACTGGCAAATTTTATCTCGCCTTTTAGAGCTCACCTGGATCGGATCCTTCAAACCTAGATCATCTATCATCAGCCGATTTGAATGAAATCGGTTATGCTTGCACAGCCACTTGCCAAATTTTAAAAAAAAAGTAGTTCTAATGTGAGAGTTTGAAGAACTTGGGGCACTTAACAAGTCAGAAAGGGGAAGACAGCTACCTATAAGTACCTGAGGGAGAGCCATAGTGTTAAAAATTTTGGCGAGAGTCGCACACTAATTTTCTTATTTATGGTAGGCCCACTAGAAAAGAAAAAAAGGCCCTTGCCTGCAAAAAATCGCTATTCAACTCAGCACATTCACTGGACCTTGCATCGTTGAGTATTTTGTTAATAATCCCTTAGTGTACAATTAAAAGACGTTTTTATTGAGTTGGTCTGTGGTTTCTTCATATCATGGTTGCGTCCATTCTGTCGTCGATTGTAACATTGAAAAAAAAATGGGCCTTGTGTCTCATCATTAGGGGTCGTGGAGGTGCTTAAATTAAATATTTGTGGCATTTAGTTATTAAATAATTTCCTCCAACCAGATTAATGAGAAGGTTGAGATAGGAGTATCGCGACACACTGAACTAAGAACGGATAGTTCTTCTACAAGTTGAAAGTATTGCCGTATTTAATGGAGGAGAACGAAAATGCGTGAAAGTCTTGCTTAGTAGTGTGTAAAGATTACTGACATTGCCAGCCCACTTTAGAACGTTTTTGAGTTGACCGATAGTTGGTCGACAGTGGCCTTCATATTTTATTTTATAGTCATATGTGTGATATTTTTTTCAGGAAGATGTTCATTGGAGGATTGTGCTGGGAGACGTCACAAGGTACGCTTTTCTCGTTCTTTGTAGCAGAGCTCGGGTCTAACTAAACACGATACTAAACTCCAGGACTGTGAAATGTCCATGCTGTTTCGTTGGTAGACCTCGCTTATCTTCGTCATGGTACTGTGGGAGTACGGGATTGATATTCCTTTTATTAGTAAAAAGAACCATAATAAATTAGTCCCCAAAGCCGCGCCGAGTCAAAATTAGACGGCGGCGGAGAGAATTTTTCAACAAGTTCATTTTTCCAACTTCAGCGGTTTTGAGCCTGAAGGGACCCTTGCCAAGAACGGCCGAAATATAGCTCTAATAAAGTTTCAGCTGACGTATCCCTCTTGCACTGTCAAATACGAAATCATGTTTTCCCGGATTCCGATCATTCGTGTAGGGGTGGAGGGAGGAGGAATACGGAAACTTGTGACCCGCGCGACCGAATCCAAAGGAGTAGAGCGATATTCCCTTTATACGTCGAATCGCATCCGACCACGGGACGAGGGGGCACTCCGGAAATTTCGGAACAAGCGTAGGGACCAAAGGAACGAAGCTTGTACGGTACAAAGATCATGGGTCCCAGATGTTCCATTTTTAAGTCCGGACCGAATTCGGCCTCGGGGCGGGGAGTTGGAAGGGGCGTACCACAAATTTTCCGTAAGTACTTCGATTCGAGGTAAACTTGATGGTTGATAGGAGCAAATGTTCTAGATGCGACATTTAAGTTCTCGAATCACATCTGACTTTGGTGTGGGATGGAGCGAGAGGCCAGAAATTTTTTAATGGAACCTAGATATATTCTTTTGAGGTCCAGACCAAATTTTCCGGATGTTCTCCGGTTCAAAGGAAACCTGTTCGGCAGAAAGTGTCGTAGATGCTACATTTGCGTGACCGAATCGCATCCGAATACGATTTGTAGGGACATTTGTAGGGACCAAAAGGATGGAGGGATTCGGATGAAACTTGGATCGCCCAAAGGTAACGGCCTAACGGGTCCAAGATCCGGAGAGGCTTCCATTCGAGTGACTCGGTGAGTGACAGGATTACAGATTTGTTTGTTTCCTTCCCCGACGTTGACCCAGAGGATTGACAGCCTGACGAGGACCCTTGCCAAGAAAGGCCGAAATATCGCTGATGAAGAATCGTAGCATATGCATATGCCCTGGATTTGATGCTTATGCGTCCGAATTGCATGTCGACACAGTGGGAGGGGAGGGAGGTTCCGGAAATTTTGTGATACACATAGGGACCCAAAAGTCATGGACCCGGATGTACCATTTGAGATCCAGATCAGGTACGATCAGATACTACGTAGATGGAATACTACTCGAGTGACTTTACCGTGACAAATCAGCCGGTTTATTTACCACGGTCCAAGTACCTTGTATGCAAATTACATCTTCATAATATCTACCTAACCCCGTTACCTAGGGATATGAAGTGCTTGGATAATTTTGTCTTTGGCGGGATCGTTGTTCCTGTTACTACGGCTGCTTCTTCCTGACTATTGTAGTGGTTTGTCAAAAGCCCCTCTGAACCTCAGTGGCAGAGCAGTGGCCTTGAAAGCCGAAGGTCCTGGGTTCAAATCCTGGCTGAGGATCAAGATCCTCCGGACTGGATCACACGTTCAAGGGTTACACATGTAAACAAGACAAAAGGTTTCGATGGGATGCCAAAAATTCAACATTTGATCCAGACAATTCGGTCTTATCTTCGCCAGAATCCTTGAACATTTTTAATAAAAAATTCAGAAACAGATTAAGGCCAAATAGCTAATCATCTTAGAAAACCAAGTTCAGATATGGATTCAGCATGTGTGTTTACCCCTATAAGTCATATCTATTTTGACGAAAACTTCCTGCCTTACTTCTGCCAATTTTCCTGTTGCGGCCGAATACAGCAACTACTTGTCTGGCGAAAAAAGAAAGCTAAACAACGAATTCAGCGAATCTTCTTTCCCGAACATCTGATCAACTTCAAATAAAAATTTAACTTCTAACAAGTTTTCTGGTTCCAGCCAGATTCCGGGCGAACTATATGTCCGGGTGAAAAAATTATTGTCATGTACGGATTCAGCATCTCTTCATACCCCTAAATCGGATATCCAATCAACTACAAATAAAACTTTTACTTTCAACAAACTTTCCTACTTTTGCCGGATTCCGGACGAACTACCTGTCCGGCGAGAAAATGGTTTTCATCATCGTATTCAGCATTTCTTCTATTAAATTAGCTCTTAAAAAATATTTAGTTCGCCCCTTAATTTGAACCCCCAATCCAACCCCTAAATGTAGGGCTACACATCTACGAACTTGACCTTACACTTGACCCAAAGAATCCTCACACCAAGTTTCATCAAAATATCTCATTCCCTTCGAGAGTTATCGTGCTCACAGACGGACAACTTTTGCGATGTCATAGGTATCCCTCCACTTACGTTTTGGGATCCCAAAAATTACAAGGGGTCCAGGACCCCCCCCCCCCCCCAAACTCCCCACCAAAGCCGGATCCGTTATGTCCTCAAAATTACACATCTAGGGACTAGGACCTATGGCCTTGTACCGTACGCGATGCACTTGGGTCACAAGAACTCGGATTCCCCCTCCCTCCATCCACACACGGATAGTTGTATCCGGCAAAGAAGGTCTCGTTGAGTAAATGTCTGGTCCTTTATGTAGATGCCAAGTTTCATAGTCCTAGCTTATATGGAATTGCCGAAACTACCAAAGTGAGACATAAGGATAGACGAACCGAAGGAGAGGCATCATGGTCGCTATATGCCACTTGAATCGAAGGCTGCAAGTGCCATACAAGCCTTGAATCAATAAGCTACCTGCTTTTGTACTATGAATAAAATTGGTTAAAGGTTGTAATCTCCAGTAATCGAAGGGATTTCTACGGAATTTGGCATCTTCCATCAATCGAAGTGATTTCAAGCGTTAGCTAGCGTTCTGTGGAATTACACTACCGTCCAGAAGGAATCACAAGTTTCACCGCCCTAGCTTGTACGGAAGTGTCTGAACTAGCAAAAGTTGGACAGAATGACGAAGCGACAGGCAGCACGAACGCTATTTTGCACTTCGTTTACGCGTCAAAATTGTCAGTTCTGCGCTGCCGTCACAACCGAAGACTGTTTCTGCTAGTGCACTTGCTTATGACAAAAACAGAGCAACAACCTCAAGCCTTTGGAAGTTAAAGATTATTAGAACGAGGATCTGAAACAAAACAACTTCACAGATTCCGGTGCCGGAATTTTACCGGCGGGCCGCCGCCGCCGACTTTCGGCGCGGCTCGGGGGTTATAATAGCTCAGGTTCTTGCGGATGTAACCACCTCTAAAAGGAACATACTCGCCTGAAATCAGTTATCCTGCTTCTACCGCTCAGTTGCCATCGAGACCGGTAGTTTGTGGTGTTTGAATGCAAACATTCGGATTAGTTGACAGATGACAGTCCTTGGATCCGTCGCCGGCAGGAAAATCAGTAACGTCGTTTTTATTTGCCTTTTGACTTCACACGGTGAACTGGACATGCTGCTCGCTGTTCTAATTCGTGTGTGTTCGCCTCCGGCTGGTGATGTGCAAAAAAGGTCTGTTTCAAGGCTTCTACCGTCGCAAAGCGGGGAATAACCTTGTACTCCTTGACGTTCGCCATCGGTTGTACTGACGGTGAAAAACGAGAGAGAGAGAGTGAGAGTTTGTTTATAATTACGTTTTATTTATAATTTTTTTTTTTTTTTTTATGTTACGGAGAAATTGGCTTCTCCCCAGAAAACTGTCCGAAACGGCGTACGCGCGTCCGTCGCCCTCTCATGGGCTTATTTGTCTGTACGACTCTTTGAGTAGAGTTTGTTTGCATGTGTTGTGTTTTCCCAAATTATGTTTTCCTATTTTCTTTTGTGCTCCACTGTTTTCGTCTTTACGGTTTGTGGGTTAAAAATAAATTATTATTATTATTAAAAGGTAACCTCCACAGCGCATGCGGAAATTCGACT
The DNA here is from genome assembly GCA_030848855.1 of Branchinecta sandiegonensis. Classification (NCBI taxonomy): domain Eukaryota; kingdom Metazoa; phylum Arthropoda; class Branchiopoda; order Anostraca; family Branchinectidae; genus Branchinecta; species Branchinecta sandiegonensis. The sequence goes on along the minus strand of JAUPMV010000003.1, from coordinate 14,643,699 downwards.
TTTACGTCACATAATCGCACTAAATGGTGGCGATGCGATCTCCCCTAGCTTTAAAACCTAAGGAGCGAATGGTAGCAATTGTTCATGTCTTCTGAATCAAAACGTGTTTTAGCGGCTCTACTGCTATTTTCCGGAATACGTAATGCGCAGATAATTTTCTACCTTGGCTAAGAGCTAAGTCGATTCCGTTTCGTCTTTTCCGCGTTAAATTTTTCCTCATTTTTTTGCAGAGACCCTTCACCGTTACTTCGAGCGGTATGGCGAGATTACCGACTGTGTCGTCATGACCAATCCAGAAACTGGTCGCTCTCGAGGCTTCGGCTTTGTCACTTTTGCCAGTCCTTCAGGAGTTGACCGTGTATTACAGGATGGACCGCATACTCTAGATGCGCGGACGGTATGGCTTATAATGTTTTCATTCTGGTCCAGGTTGAGAATCTATTTGGCTTGTTTGAGACCAGACTGCTTTCGCCTGTACAGTCTGTTTGTCCGTGTGTTAGCACGGCCTCTTGAAGTTTAACCGAAAAGGGCTGGGATAGGACAATCTAGTTGCCCATTACTTATTTAATTGGCTTGAAGACCCGCTGAAAATGCCTTACTTCGTTGTTCCGCTATTCATGAATGGTCGATTTTCAAATAGTGGGATTTCCGTGTGATATGTGGTACCTCTTTGCGCTTGTATATTTGTTGTATGCCTTACGAGAAAGATTTATGATATGTTGTTTTTTTTGTTCATGCACTAAGCAATCTTCACCAATCTCACCACTGCCCACTGAAAAGCCGCGTTTGTGTTGAGATTAAAATTTCCCGCGTCATAGTAGAGTCTACGCTGTGGGGACGGCCGCAGATATTCTGAACGTCATAACTAGAGCAGAAAGTGAGAAATAAAAAAAAATCCTTTGCAGAATCCAAATAATTCACTGTTTTCAGTTAAATGACACAAAAATAAGTGGTTTTTTCAGTTAAACTTTAAGTGGTCGAGATATCCTGTCCAAACTTGGGGTGGGATCCTCGTCGGTGAAAGTAAGTAAGTTTATAGAAATGTCCTTTATTTCATTCATTCATTCATTCATTTATTTGTATCCGCCAAAGCTGGCGAGTAAAAAAAATATAATAAAATTCACACAATTGGTCTACAGACTAATGACTAGACCATATACTTTCATACAAACTCTACTTCATTTAAAAAAAAAAAAGAAAAAAAAAACAATCAGCCTACGCTATCCTCAATGAAGTCTACCTAAACTTTAACCAAAATACAATCAACGCAACGCATCGGTCAAAGTGTGCTTTATGGAATAAATTTTTGAAAAAAATGTTTCCCGTTTCTTTATCAGAATATCAGTGGGGTTTTTTAAACCATAATTTTCCATCATAAAAGAACTGGATTAGTGGGGAAGGAGAGTTCAGAGATTTGTTGTGATATTTTTTGTTTGTTCTTCTTTTGCAGTGTATTTACTACTTCCGGTCCTTTGCTTTCAGATTGACCCCAAACCCTGCACGCCCAAGGGCGCCCCCACCGGCCGCAACACGAAAGCCATTCGCAACAGCCGCCACAAGATCTTCTTGGGAGGATTGCCCGCTGGAATCACCGAAACCGAACTGAGGAACTTCTTCCAGCAGTATGGAAACGTCATCGAGACCGTCATCATGTTCGATCAAGAGAACAAAAAAAGCAAAGGTGGATTTAGAGGTGTGAAAGTTGAAAGTCATACCGCTTTTCTACCTCATTTTTTATTTTATTTTTGGTTTTTATTCATTCCGAGTTCGAGCACGTTTTGGCGACAGGTTCCTCTGGCCAGCGACCGATGTCTGTAGACGGTATCGGAATGTTCAGCTATGGACACGGACCCGTTATTTTTTTGGACTAAATTCTGTTACTCTGCCGGTACTTTATCACTTTCAAGTACTGAAAAATGTTTTTTGGTAGGAGAGGTTTCCGCCGCAGTTCTGAATCCGAAAACCCGACAGGGTTCAGCAGGAAAAAAACGAGAAACGGCAGGCACAGAGCGTGATAAAAAAAAAGCTGAAATAAAGCTGCCGATAGCAAGTTAGCCAAAAGGTGCTGGGACGATTTCCAAGCAATTCCTGGACTGCAGTTTGTTCCTAACAGATACTGAAAATGGTTACTTGATTTTCCGAAGTCAACCTCATTTAAATATTGTGGCGGAACAAAAACTCCCAGATCTTGTCGCATTGCAATTACAGTTGTACATAGGGTATTGGTCCACTCTTCTATCCTGTTTCCTCGATCCCTGGCTACCCCAAACTTTTTTGGTCGAATTGGATGTGAGATTTCTTACATTCCATAGTAGTCGTACCTTCTTTGCAACCCGTCTATTGTGACAATATTTGTCGCTTCTAGGCTAGTTTTAAAATAAATGCGAAAGGCATATGGCATACTACCCCCTTTTTCAATGTTTAGTGGACCAGTAGGAGTAGATGTATCCGCCATCTATTCTAGCGTCCATGGAAAAGCCCTAGATAGTCCTTGAGCTAGGGCTGGAACGCCGTATGCCTTAGGGTTCTAGCCGCATGCTATTATATTAAAATTTCGCAATATGCCTAGCTAGCACATATCTAAGCTCGATTAAGCTATCTTCTTTCAGTTTGGAAAAGTATAAGATTGAATAGAAAATATATAAATGCTGGTACTAGTTGAACGTTATGAATTTAAAGCACAGGATAGTACAGAAGTCTCTTATAAGCTTATTCTTTCGTAGGGAATAGTTTAAAGCTTGAATGACCCGAATAGCGTTACAGCTTTTCCGTAGCGCCTTTGCCAGCAATTTACAGACAGGATAAGTTGTCATCTGACGCAGAAACTGGTTCTGTTTCATGCTTACGTTATGCAGATTATTTTTTGTGCCGACGAAAGGTTCTCGTGATTGGACGAAAACCAAACCATGCTCTAATTTACCGAAGCCTGCACCAAGCGGGCATTTACTGCCGTTATTAAAAGAAACCGCTAACGCGATTGCTTGAACACATTGGTTTTAAAAAGTTTCAAGAGCCCTGATGGAATCAAAAAGAATGTCATCTCGTGTCATTTTTGCTTTAGGCATTCCTGAGTTAAATTAAGAGTAAGCTAGCTAGCAATTGTTCCTGATACGATAGATGAAGTGCGTACTTTTCTTTCTCAGCTGGAAGTTCGAACGTTAAGGGTTCGGTTTTGAAACATGGTTAATGTAACTTACAGTTTATTCTACTGCAGCTTTAAGTTAGCACAACGGTAGTACTTACCCTGTTGGTCATGTCAGTGCCAGGGTGTGAGGTGGTCAAGACTTGGAAACCAGCCTGGGCAGTGGTTACTATTTCTGAGTTGTTAACCGAAGTTACTTTTATGTTTTATGTCCAACTAGGCTTTGGCTTTGTGACTTTTGATGACGATGAGCCAGTTGAACGGTGTGTGCAAGAACACTATGCTACAGTTATGGGAAAACAGGTAGACTAAGTTACGCCTATTTTTTATTTGAGAAGGGTTTGGAGTCCGTGGCCGGTGCCTTAATCCCTTCTGGGAAGAACCTACTCAGGCTCTGCACTTCGCGCTTTATAACTTTTAGGTAGCAACAGAACCACACTTTTCGTATTAGTTGTATCTCGGTTTTTCTAGTCAGGGGTCCTTTTCCGAAAGGTGAACTAGCGAACTTTTTTTCGATTGCCTGAGACGGATGCGCATCGATAAGAACGGCCGAAATAATACGAAAGACCGATTCCGGAGTGACCAGTTGCTGCCTAAAAGTTGTAGCCATTCCATACGACAAAACCAGAGTAAATGTTCACCCGAAGATAAAATTGGGCACTGGTCACGTCCTTAGTGGCCCTTCTTGTAGCTTGTGCGGGTAGTAGCGTAGCAAGACTTTCCTGTCGGAAAGTACTAAATTTTACGATGTTTTCTCTTCATGACATCTCAGTGTCTACCGAAATCTCCAAGGTTGTACTTGGGCTACGCTACTGTTAGTGGGTATGATATTCTTCCAGCTTTCGAACTAGGTATGGCGTATTGGAATGTTAGATCGTGTACTGTCCGAGGCAAACAAAATATTGTCCCTCCCTCTATCGTACACTTTGGAAGATCTGCTATAAGATTTTTTGCGAAACCAAAAAGTCGAACAGACATTTGTTGCTGAATCGAGAACCCTCGCGAGAACCGATCGGAGACCGAAAACCTTGGACTCCCCAAATCTTCAAATTCCCTTTCTATTCTTGTTTTGGAGATCGAGGGCTGGTACATTTTTTTGTCTCGACTGTACATTTCCAGGGACAATCCCTAGCAACGACGCGCCATGAGTAGAAAACAACACCGAATATGCTTCGCTTAGGTCCTGGTAGCCCCTTCCCTTCTTCAGTTTCTGAGAAAACTAGTCTAAGTATTTGTTCTACCGATAAAAGAGGCTCGTTATGCTGTATATCCTCATAACCTTTCTTAGCTGTGAAATTGACCGTCACCTGTGACTATTTTAAACCTCTAGCTCGTTTTGAAAGGCCTAGTTTGTCTAGTGGATAATGTTGCCTGTTCGTCCCATATAGTTACTATACGTAGCTTTGTTTTTTGAAGTCCTAACTGCAGTGCGGTGGACCTTATACGTTAATTACCGTATCTATGCTAGCCACTTATGAACAAGCTAGTTCGCTTTAAGTTTGAAAGATAGTTCGGTCTATAAGTTCATGCAGATTTAGGCCTAACTTGGATGTTTTTTATCATAGTCCTGTGATAAAGCCTAGCCGCGCGTCGGGTGAATGCTCACATCCGTCCCGCAAAGAAATAGATAATCTCCCTGAGATTGTTCAGCTTCCATGTCGTAGCTGAGTGTTCGCGCCTTCGGCCGATTTACTATGACATTCCTTAAGACTATTGAGAAGATGAATAGTCTTAATCCTTCCAAAATTGGTCACTTTGCCTCCTGATGGTAGCTAAACCTTCTCCTGAGAATCATTATCTATTCTTGCTATTGTAAATAAATACATTTGTCTCCTGCTTCATATAGCTTCCTTCCAGGTTGAAATGAAACGAGCCGAACCGCGCGGTCGAGACGGTGAAGATGATCGTCGTGGCGGTGGTGGCAGAGGACAAGGGGGAAACCAGCGAAGGGGCGGTAGAGATGGTTGGGACCAAGGTGGTGGACAGCAAGGAGGTGGAGGCTATGGAAACTACCCACCTCAAGGAGGTAAGTGCTCATGGAATAAGTTGTTTTTGTTCGGCCTTTTCATCTTTCGATCCAACTTCCTTTCTATTCCCTTGAAAAACTTCTATCTGATTTATGTAGCGTTTACATGGACAAGAAATCCCGTCGAGTAGGAGGAATCGTGGTCGACTCAAAAGGATTCCGTTCGTGAAGACGACTAGATAAAAAGTCTAGCGGGACAGAGAATCCTTTCATGATGAAAGGAATTCCGGTCTACTTAAAAGGAATCTCGTCGGCGGCGCTGGTAAAAAGACTAAAAAAAAGTCTAGCTAGCTTTGGAGAGCAGCAGTCATCAGTACTGATGTCATAAATACTCTCAAAACATTTTTTTTATTGGCTAAAACGGGAACGAAAGAAACATAACATATAACATCCCAAAGTGTTATCTGTTGAAACCGCGCATCCTGCTGTTGTCGTTATGTAACTTCTGACAGTGTAGTATTTTTACCTATTGAAGGTGTTGTTGGAGATCTGGGCACGAAATGGTATAAACTTAATTGGTCATAACACTTTTTTTCTAAGTGAAAAGGTGTTATTCTTGAAAGTGTTATGCGCAATCTGTTATGAAACTTCGGACAGTGTAATGAAATTATTTTTGTCAGATTTTCTGGTTTGAAAAATTTATTTGTTTCCCTCTACGCGTAAACACAATCTTGTCACCAAGACCGGATTCTGTTCCAAGTTTTCATGTACTTGTAAACGCTGCATTATGGTACCAGAGCAGGCTCGGCCCCGTAAGCCTAATCAGCCATTTTGTAAGAGATGGTGGTGCTCCATTAGTAAATCCGTGGCGAGTAAAAGCAGGACATTTAAGAACTGCTTAGCCACCTGAATTCCCCTCTGATTTCCTACGATCCGGAGTCTTGGAACATTTCTTGAGGGCACTTTTTTCGTAAGTTCCCATTTGCAGCTGCTTTGAGCATCGACTTCATGGCCTTCAGGTCCGGCTCTTGTTGCAGGAGCGCTGCTAACTTGAATTTCCTTATTTTAACGAAAAGCTCTTATGGATGAAGGCTGGGTGATGATTGTGCCTCAGGGAGCCTGGGCAGTTCGAAACATATCCAGATAGAAACCCACGAAGTTATATTATATTATTATTGTTGGACTTATAGGGTACGTTGTTGTTATTTATAGTAAAATTGTTAACAAGCATTGCATGTACGAATTCGTGTTCTCCACAGTGCTTGTGTCATGTATTTGTATTTTTGTGTATAATTAAAAAAACTTGAACTTGAACCCACGAAGATATTTCCTCTGGGAATGATTTTGTTGACCAGTGACCAGGATCACAGTGTTAGACCAGAGGGATGTCATTTAGGTTGTATGATGTGCTTTAAAGCAAAGGCTTCCGAACCGAAACTTTGAGGCAACTCACTTTTTCCATATTTGCAGGGTATGCACCAAATCCTTACGGTGGCTATCCTCCTCAGGGAGGATACGGTGGATACCAGGGATACGGCCCTCCAGCTGGATACGGACAGCCCCCTGCATATTCCGGCTATCCTGCTCCATACGGTAAGGCTTTCTGGCATCTTTTGAATGAAGTCGATTCGCTATCGTTTGGCTGATGCACGGGGTACAGAGCCTCGTTTGTGTTGCAATAGCGCTGCCGCATCGCTGCTGCAGCACTTCTTTGCTTCTGCACAATATGCGTTTTTGGATTCACTTTCTTCTTGGTTGAAGCGGCAGCGCTGCAGCATCTTGCAGGGAAGCTGGGACTTGGTCGGTGAGCAAGTCCGTGATTCTCGAGAAGCGCTGCCGTCTTCCTAGGAAGCGCTGCAGTGCAAAAACGGACGTAGAAAGAATCATTCCGGAATCGGCCGAGAAGTGGACCTGCAGCATGCAACAAAAACGAGGCTCAGATGTGCTCTTAAAAGTTCCCGCCAACATTAAGGTCCACTCGCAACGGTAAGGGACGTGAGCTGGAATTCAGCAAGCCGTGCCACTTTTTCAGACAGTTCATAGAGGTCTATATTCGTTGGGCTCTTGATCTTAGATTTCTCGCCCACTTTTGGCTACAGTAGGCTGCTGACTGTTTGGCTACACTCTCAGAAGTTGAACCGAGCTGTGTTCAATGTTATAAAATTGTCTTCCACAGTAATCAATGTTTTGTTTTTCAGATACCATGGTAACTGGATCTGCATTTTGTTGCTTTTACAGTTACCATGGTAGTGTCACCGAGAACGAATACTTAAATCCACTCACATCACAAGTTTCGAACTTCTTTCCCACCAGTTTGACAAAAACGTAGGCTCGTCTGTTGGTGATAATGAAAATGAGATGAATATTACAGATACCACATAGCCAGCTACTACGGTCGGAACCGTGGTATCTCAGTATGAGATACCACGGTTACTGGCCAGATACTGAGTAGCAGCACCCAGTGGCGTCACGTATGGGAGGGGTGGGACTCTTACCTCCAAAGTTGCCGGCCAGTCGGTAAAAAATAACCGAGCCATCGCGCCGCAGTTTTTCGTAAAAACAGCCTTTTTTTCTTGGAAACAGTCGATTTTTCTTCGAAACCACCGATTTTTTCCTAAAAAAAACAGTGGATTTCACAGTTGTTTTTTCGTAAAAATAGTAGATTTTCTTTAAAAAAAACAGTCGGGTTTTTCTAAAAATCAGTAGATTTTTCGTCAAAACAGTCGTTTTTTTTTGTCAAAACAGTCGTTTTTTCTGCAAAAACAGTTGGTAAAAATGACCAGCCAGTCGGTAAATACCGAGCGCCTCTTGCGGCTGCACCGTGGTATCATATATCATATACCACGGTAGTGTAGGCGACTTTAGACAGTGGCATCAGACACCATGGTAATTGCAAAACGCCACTATAATTAAACGGGTGTTTTCGGATTGGTTAATGGCTGCCCTCATATTTGGAGCACTAGTGTCCCCCCTACGTCAAACCCCAGTTTCATTTTCTCTTGGTTGACATTGCATATTATACCAGAATTGTACCGTGTTCTTCAAATCTGTGCTAACTACATTTTCATAATTTTTGGGCCCAGTTTTGTGTATGCCATCTGCATGAAGAAGGTAGGAACTCAGAAAGTTAAAACTAATGTACCTGTTAGATGGTGCTCATGTCGTCATCTTAACACTTGGCACAATTTAACAGAATACCAAATCAGCTATGTCCTTTCCAATGGCATAGTTAACTCAGTTTAAAAAAAAAAAATTCGTTAGCACAGTTTTGAAGAACACGGTACAATTGAGAGAAAGTAAATAGCACTCTTCCTAGTATATACTAATTAGCACGATCTTTAAACAGGCGCACCGGCCCAGGGCTATGGCGCTCCAGGCTACGGATATGGACCCGCCCCTGGCCAGGGACCTGCTGCCCCAGGTAAGGTTTTCTGCTCTGTTAAATGAAATGTATAAACCGAAAGGTTCTTTGGCCGATTTGTGTTCTGATCCAGAGCCCTTATGCTGAACAGTCTTGCTTTTGGGAAGTATTCAATTCTCCGAAGAATCCTAAGGCTTCTTCTCGCCGTTCCCCGAGGACTCCTCGGGGAATCGAAGGGGACGGCGAGAATAGAGGGAGTCACTCCACGCGGACTCCGCGTACAGAAACAGCGAGAACACGGGGAATGCTCAGGGGTGGGAGTGAGACCTATATATCCTATATATCCTATATTTTAAAACTTGTCCTATAATATACTATATTGAGTCAAACACCCTATATTCTCCTATATTTCAGCTTTTGCTGGTTTTTTCTTAAATTTCGAAGTTAATTCTGCCAGAACCAGGTGAAAACTCGGCAAAGGTCGAAGTGATTAATATTTCTGCAAAAATGTTTTTCTATTTCGTCTGTATATTTCCCTTGTGAATTTTTTTTCCATCAGTTACGGGTATTACGAAAAGACTACTTTTAGTACTTTTTGATGTGAATGAAAATGTTTTACTGTTTCGTCTGTATATTTCCCTTGTGAATTTTTTTTCCATCAGTTACGGGTATTACGAAAAGACTACTTTTAGTACTTTTTGATCAGAGTAGTACTTTTTGAATACTTTCTGTGAAAGTAGTACTTCTTTAATAGGCTACTATTTCGCGCGAGTAGTACTTTTTTGTCCTAAAATGGCACTTCTTCAAACCATTCGTGTCATTGCTGGCTTTAAGATTTTTCACTACATTTTGCATCCGCTGTTAGGTTTTTTTTTTTAAATTCTTATAGCAGACTTCAAGGTCTCAGGCGTAGTAGTAGCCAACGCCTTTCGTAGTATTCTCTATTTTATGTAAGGGCTCGTCATTTAGGTGTTGTTTTAGCTTGTTTTAAGCTTGGGCTTTGGAAAACATTTAAGGTAGAACCTGCATGAGAAATGGAGTGGAAAAAGGTCGAAATGATAAATATTTCTGCAAAAATGTTTCTCTGTTTCGTCTGTATATTTCCCTTGTGAATTTTTGTTTCCATCAGTTACGGGTATTACGAAAAGACTACTTTTAGTACTTTTTGATCAGAGTAGTACTTTTTGAATACTTTCTGTGAAAGTAGTACTTCTTTAATAGGCTACTATTTCGCGCAAGTAGTACTTTTTTGTCCTAAAATGGCACTTCTTCAGACCATTCGTGTCATTGCTGACTTCTAGATTATTTCACCACATTTTGCATCCGCTGTTAGGTTTTTTTTATGAATTCCTGTAGCAGACTTCAAGATCTCAGGCGTAGTAGTAGCCAACGCCTTTCGTAGTGTTCTCTATTTTATGGATGGGCGCGTCATTTAGGTATTGTTTTAGCTTGTTTTAAGCTTGGGCTTTGGAAAACATTTAAGGTAGAATCTGCATGGGAAATGGGTGGATTAAAAAAACATCGCGTGATGCGCTCATTTTAACATGTTCTTGGGTAGCCAACAATATCTAGGTAGTGCTGCCGGGGCGTCGCTTCCTCTGGTGATAGAGTTTCTAGAAATCCTTGGGATTTTGGGGTATGATCCACATTAAGAGCCAGAATAGCTCAGGAAGCAGTTGAATTTTGCTGGAAAAGGTAATGCGAACTTGAAAATTTCGCCGGCGGCTTTCAGTTTCACTTGACTTGGTTATAGTGGTTGGAAGCTGCTGCTGGATCGTGTCGGGCGATATACTCCAATATAGTCCAAGTGGTATTCGCAAAAGCGACGCCTAGTATAGATATTCCTTCAGCCCAAGCTGACAGCGAATCATATTTGATAGTTCAAAATGGATCTGTTAGCTGAATTTTTTTAGAGCTATATTCCGGCCCTTCGTGGCAAAGATCCTTTCAGGCTCAAGTTGGAAAATGGGCTTGTCAATATAGTCAGTATAGCTCTATTAAGATTAGCTGACGTATCCGTTTTGCACTGTCAAAGATGCCTAGTAGCTGTCTAATCATCGTTCGGGCTGCCTTTTAGTGTTTGTACTTCATAATTTTCGTTTTTGTGGCTGATAATTTAAAGCTCGAGTTGTCAGTTTGTAAGTTAAAAATATAGCTCACCCCCCCCCCCCCCCCACACACACACACACACACGAAAATGCACTTGTGCACCAAATGCAACTTGCCTGGGACTTCCAAGCAAATGCTGAGAAAATCGACCGTTTTTAATAACAAAGAAAAGATGAACAAGAGAAACCTATATTTTTACTATGTTATCAGCAAAGAGAAAGTGCACGGGACAGAGGCAAAATTTTTTGGAAAGTAGTACTTTTTTTTCAAGTAGTACTTCTTTGCCGTTCTGATTAGTACCATTAATTTTTTTTGAGTGGCAAACATGCGTCGGCGTTGCGAATTCGCAAATACCTAATGGTCAGTTAGTTTATGTTGCTACCTTATGATTCTGAGTTCTGACCACTATCTTTCCTTCATTGAGGCTGCATGACAGTGACACAGTGAAGGCGCTTTTGACACTTAGTTTGACGCGGTTGTGTGGTTTTCTGGTCCTTTTCTGAAGTTTTCACGAATCAGTAGTGTGTTCGTAGTTCTTTAATTTTGTATTTGATCTCTGTTCAATCAGTAGTGTGTTCGTATTTCTTTAATTTTGTATTTGATCAGTGTTCATGGATAAAACTTACCCATCAAAGTCTCTCGTCTTGGATACTATGTTTTTTGTTTCACCACAATCCTCCTTTGTTATGTTGCAGAAGATGGGGTCATGAGATTTTTGCTTCCGAATAAGCTGTTTTTTTATCCTTTATTGTCCTATATTTTGATGTGAAAAATCCTATATCCTATATATATTTTAGCCTTAGGTCACTCCCAGGCCTGGGAATGCTTCCAAAACGGATTTGTTTGAAAAAAAAATATGCAGTTGACGAATTAGTCTGGATCCACTTTGTTTTTGGTTATGTTTATTCTGATTGTTTTTAATTAATTTTACATTGCACCAACACCAGCAAATATCGATTCCCCTCCGAATTTGAAAAGGAGTCCTTTTTATGATATTGATGATAATCGGAGCATTCCCCGTCTGTGGGCACTCGTGAGAATACGGGGAGTGAGTCCCCGGGACAAACAAAAACGCAGGGACTCCGCAAGTGGAGTCCTCGGGGAACGGCGAGAATACGCCTCTAGTCTTTCGCTTAGACAAGTCGTTTCCTTTTCTTTCACACTTGCTTTTATTCCTTGTCCGGTATACAATATAGCTTAAATCCACTTGGCTTGGTTCTTGTCTTCCTACAGAGTTAGTAGCCTACTCACCGGCCTATTTTCTTGCTGTGCATTATTTGATTTTTATTTTTGTTTACTGTATAGTAGCCAACCTTCAGAGATCAAACACTCACCTCTAAAGTTTGTAACATCAACCACAAGCTCTAAAAGGTTAAACCAATGTCGAGATATCAGGAGTCTTGAAAAGGACAGAAGGGTGTCGGTGGACCAACCGCTAATCAGAAGGATGTGGTTATTTGTTCTTACAAGTACTGGTCCCAAAAGCTCGAATTATCCCAACTATGAAGAAAGCTAATTTTGGTATTTATAAGCTAATATATTAGTCGTCACATGTGTAACAAAAGGTAATTTAGAAGGAGAAAATTGCTGACCTGCCATGTCAAATCAGGGTATGTTCGAGAGAGATGCAATTACTAGATACTGTTTTCCTCCTAACGTTCAAGCCTTCGGAGATAAGTCGGTATTCCTGTAAGGATGCAGCAGAGTTCAGTGATATGTGAAGCAGAGGACTCTCGACTTTGCTTTTATTAACGTTAAAATATAAATCATGATGGGAGTTATTGCTGAGGAGCAATGGCTGCATCGACAGCTCAGCAGCAGCCCTTTCATAATTGTTTATCAGTATACGTTCGGTTGGGGCCCAGGGTTAGGTCCCCTTAGTAAGGAGATGCAGTTGTATCTGTTTCACCATAGTTTTTACCATTTTACCATGGTACAAGTTGTTACTAATACATCACTCGTCAACTCATCGTCACTTACGTCGGAAGCAGTGTAAGCGAAACTAAAAGGGCTAGCGAGTTCGGTGCATTAACCACCGCACAAATTTATTAGTTAATTAGTGTATCAGTTTGAAATCCGAATTCCGAACCGTTGAAATACTTTACAAAATATGGAACAAAAGACTTACGGTAACGTTCCGTTGATTTACACGGGGTTTCGTCAGTTGGATCTTTGGTGAGTCTGTGCTACGGATTGCCTTAACTGGCAGGTTTGTAATCACAGGGGGTAAAATGGACCGGTGCTCACCCTAGGCCAAACTTTTTGTTTGCCAAATTTCATTACAAGTTCGTGTCTCCTATCAAGTGTTTGTAGACGCAATGTCTTTAGGCTATCTTCATAGGACTCGTGTCTCTGTCCAATAATGATACAGCAAGCTCTCTTTTGAATCCCTTCCAACTTCTCGCTTTGCTAGAACTGTGAGTCCAGCATGCCACGCGGCACAGGCGTACTCCATTACAGGTCAGACGTAAGTGTTGTAGCAGCAGCAGGTGACAAGATCATCTGTCGAGAGACCAAATCTTCTGATGCTTGCAAAGGATTTCAGAACTGCTTCTAATGAGCTTTTCTTGTAGCCGGAGCACCAGGACAAGCTGCTGCACCACCCGCTGGCGCTGACCCATACGCTAATCCGTATCCGGCTTCTGGAGGCTACCCACCCGCATCGGCGTATCCCCAAGCTGGTGCTCCGTCTCAGTATCCCGCAGCCGCACCGGCACCAGCTGGCTATCCTGCACAGGCCGCGGCACCAGCCACAGGATATCCTGCACCTCAGGTAAGAGGCAGAACTCAATGTTTTTAAAGGACTCCTCTTCCTTGTTCTGCCTTTTATAGTATACCTAGCTCCCTTATGGAATTACAAGTTTCTAAAATCCCTACCTTTCTCCATTGTTCCGTTTTGTCCCTGCGAATTTTTAGCGCTTTTTTGGTCGTGCCGATTTTTGCCCTTCACACAACGCAAAGTTTGCCGGAATCTTCAACGTCCGTTGACAACTCTTTCACAGATAAGGATATAAGAATCTTCTGTTTTTGACCTCTTTTATTTGCTTAGTTTTCCCACTTTTTAACCATGGCGCGTTCAGTTTTCAAATGTTTTGCCCCCAGCCGCCGCGTCGGAGAGCAGGGAGGCTGGATAGAGTCGACAAGCGCTAACAAGAAAACCACTAAATCCAGGTGGAAAGTAATGGTGTTTTCGAAAAAGCTTTTTCTGAGCCATTTCACAGTGAAAAGATCATTTCTAGTAAGAGTTGTGCTTTAACAATACCTTTGTTCACAATATTTGGAACACTCAAATAGCACTTAAAGTCAGACAAATGATCGTTATCACGTGTAATTTATAGTAACTATGAAAAAAAAAAAATCATTTCTCATTTTAAAGTTGATGACATCGGCTTTGAATGATTATGTTTTTGTGACGATAACTTCGATTACTAGGTCACCGTTATTGTTTCTGGCTCTGTGTTGGTTTCAAGCCACTGTTGTTTCGCGGGTTCGATCCCAGGGGCTTTATGTATTGAATTCTTCTGCTAGAGAATGGTATAGCGAAAAGGGCAACTGTTCGTAATCCGTCAAATAAATACAGAGTCGAATGGGCCCTTGAGCCGATTACTGGAAGTGGAAAAAAGGAGGTGGTCGACATCAACCCCGAGTCGTATCGGCGTCATGTCATGATGAGTCTGTGGCGGCGCTAAACGGTTAAATCAGCGAGACCTGCTCGTCAGGCAGTAGCTACAAGAAATGAACCAGGATTCAACAACTTTACTAAAAAAAAAAAAATCATTCCGGCTTGACGACCGGTTACAAACAAAGCACATACGTGCTTGAAAAACGCAACCAGTACACATTTACTACCATATTATATAACTAATCAAACCTTCACTAAAATAAACTAAGAATTAATTAATTAATTTGTCAATTAGTCCTCTCTCGTCTTCCAAACACTCCACTCACCAACTACCCTCAAGGAGATGTTTCTTTAACCGAGTTTTAAATTGCGGTACACTTTCTGCTTCTCGAATTGAGTCTGGAAAAGTATTCCAGACCACCGTACCTGAATGCCTTGCCAAATGGCTAGAACGGATCGTACTTCTTGGCTCACTTACCAGGTCTCCAGCATGCGTCGTAGCATGTCCGAACCAGCTGCGCAACAGCGGTTCTTAGCTGACTCCTTTCAGAGCACCATTAGAAATTATTCGCAGTCAGCTTGTGCTGAAAGACTAGCTGGTTGGCTTCTTTTCGGGATTGCATGGGCCTCCATATTAAAATGATCTGTCCTTCAGACTTTGAGACCAATACAAAAACGTTCTTTATCCGTTGTTAGTTACAAATATGTGAAGAAGTGATGATGTGACAATACTTTTTGCCCTGTGGTCGTTTGCTTCTTATCGACATTCCTCTTTCGATAACAAAAAGCATGTTCCACCCTTCTAACAATAGTTAGAAGTAGTAACTAAGAGTAACTATTTGCCTACCATGTCGGGAGCGTAGTAAGCGTGGTAACTACACATCTCTGTAACGTGATTGGTCGGATTCGCCCGTGGCATGATATTCCGCTGGAAAATAGAAAAATCGTTCCAGCCTTGACGGCAAGAAGCCAAAATTCGTGACGTCATGCGTAGTAACTACGGCAAGTAGGGTGGAACACACTCATAGACTTCTCAGCAACTACACAAATGGCGTCCAAGCCACCATCGGAATATCAGTATTGACTTGACGAGAAATGTTGTAAATTATAAACATGAATTATAAAATCGAATTGCTTGTCCTCGTTTGTCTTGTTTATACTCTCGATGCGAAAGGGAAAGAGATGTTCCCTTGCAGTATCAGCTAACCTTCTGTCTTATATTGACAGGAAACGGCTGCCGCAGTTTCTTAAACAATGCTTTTCTTTCTAGGGATACCCAGCTCCCGCTGCAGCTGCACCAGCAGCTGGTTATGGCGCTGCTCCAGTTGGCGGATATGCTGCCGCACCAACCGGGTATGGAGCGCCAGCTCCTTACGGCGGTGTACCACCTGCGGGAGGATACCCAGCACCGGCAGGTAAGCGAAGAGATTTGGACTGTCTAGAAACATTGGCTCTTTCGGTTAATAGTGGGGTAAAGTAACTTTGGGAATGGAAAACAAACTTATCATAATTGCTTTTTCGATTTTTTGACAGTCTGACGAGCCGAATGCACAAGGTTCAGATTAAATGATACGGAGGGTTATACCCCTGTCTCCAGTATCCCTAGGAAATTCCCCAAATGATTTTGGAGTCTCAGTGTCGTTTTTATGGCAAGTGCCATAAAGCGATCGCGATTTCTGTTCGACCGTCGTTCTGGGTTTTGCTAGTAGGCACTTCCACATAAGCTATGATGATGAAACTTGGCAGGCATATCAGGGGCCCGACCAGATGAATTTGGCAATTGCCACTTCCCCGATCCGACCATCTGGGGGCAGGGGAGTTGCGGGAGGGGGAATCCGGAAAATTGAGTTATGTTCACTTACGAACGGGTGATCGGATCTTAATGAACCTTGATATTTAGAAAGATCTCGTGTCTCAGATCTCACTTCAAAACCGGACCGGATCCGGTGAGTTGGAGGGGGGAACCGGAAATCTTGGGAAACGCTTAGAATGGAGACTTGGTGGGAAGAACAAGCATTGACATAACCGGAAAGTTTCGGGCACTGTGGGGAGTTTTGGGGGGGGGCAGATTTCTGGTGATCCCCACGATGAAACTTGGCAGGTTTGTCAGGGACCCGAACAAATTGACATGAGAATAGTCGTTTCCCCGATCCGACCATCGTGGGGTGGTGGAGGATGGGGAATCCGGAATCTAGTGGCATGCATAACCTGGCAGGTGGAAACAGTTATCGTCTCAGACGTTCCATGTCAAGTAGGGATCGGATCTGATACTTGTGAGGGGGGGGTGGAGGGAGGCACCGGAAAACTCCGTAGAGTCGAGGGATTGGGGTGGAACCTGGTGAGGATTGACGGAGCCAGATCGTATCGGAGGGGAGTCGGGGAGGGGGGCGGGGGGTTCCCGGAATCCCGGTGGTCGCGAGTTAGAAAAGTTCCAGATGTGCTAAGGACGATGAAACCTTGCAGGTATATTAGTGACCCGGCCAAATTGACTTAAGAACCTGAGACAACGCCCCTAGGAAAACTCTCGTTCCTGGATCCGACCAAGTTTGGGGGAGCGAGGGAAGGGGAAAACGGAAATGGACTTCCGTAAGTTGCGAACGGGTAGTCCGATTCGAGCGAAACTTTATGGGTGATAGGAATTGATGACCTGCAAAACATGCGATCGAACCAAATGCGGCCACGGTTGGGGAAGTTGGAGGGGGAGGAGGGGTCCTGAAACTTTTGACATGCACAAAAACCAAACAGAGGGACCGAATGGGATTCAAGTTGGTCAGTACCGAGTTTAAATTTGTTATTTGGCATCCAGACCGGATCCGGCCACGGTAGGGGAGGGGGGCGGGAACCGGAAATTTGAAGAAAGGCTATGCTCCAATCCAGTCAAACTTGATGGACGCGAAGAGGAGCTGTCAGTGATGTATTTTCAAGTCGTATTCGGCCACAGTAGGGGGAGTCCCGTAAATTTTAAAACGAGTGCAGCGATTTAAATGAAACTTGGAATGTAGAGAGAGCATATGCCCTATAGTTGACATAGTTTAGCGTCCGAACCGGGTCTAGCCACGGGGGGGGGGGGGGTGCCGGGACTTTCCAAAAATGCTCAGATTCGAGTGATAGGTGACAAGAGAAGATGCTTTAGATTATCCATTCACGAGTCCGAACCAGATTCGGCCGCCGTAGGGGAGATGGAGGGTGGAACCGGAAATCGTGTGGCACGTCTAGGGATCAGACGAGTGGATCTATTGGGCTGAAACTTGGAAGCTAGAACAGGCATTTGCCCCAGGCGATCCCGGAAAGGCTCATACTTGAGTGAAACTACATATCCTATTACTAGGTCCGAACCGCAGTTTTGGATGGCGGGTGTATTGTGTGACGTTCACATCTATTTTTTTGTACCGCCAACTCGTAACCAGTGCCATATGAGCTCGTAGCCCTTGTCATTTGGACTTTTTGGCATCTTACGATTTTACCGCCCGTCCCAGAAGATATATGCCAAAGCGCCGTTAGGAGGAGCCTTCATTCCTTCAAAGTTACATTCATTTCCACTGGAGGAGTTCGCTGATGTTCTGTTTGCGATCTTCCCTGCAAGACCCAACGCGCCGATTACTCTGCGCCTCCTTTTGTATGACGCGCGAGAGTCTACTTCCTTTTGTTTTCTCTTCCACCATTTCACAACAAACCAACAAACTTATATCGAGTATCTGTTTCAGGATATGGCGCCCCTGACGCTGGCGCACCCCCTGCAGGTGGTCCTGGCCCCCAGAGAGGAGGTGGTTACTCGAATCCTGCACAGTCTCAGGGATACCACCCCTACCGAAGAAATTAGTCTCTTTACGTGACGAGGAACACCGGTTCAACCTTGTTCCGTTGAAGCCGTACAGAGAAATACTATTTGTATTGTTTTTCAGAATAATTACACTGTCTCAGGATTAATAGTAATAATGCCCCCCCCCCCCCCCCCCCCCGCCCGGTCTGACGCTTTCTTTCGTCAAATGCAATACGGAGTAACGCCTGTCACAAGCGCACCAGAATATAGTAAGTAAGTAATTTATTTATGACCCGCCATTTTGAAAAAGCAAATTACTCCGCAAGTAATGAGAATATCGTTACCTCACCGGCTGGAATCCTATTAAAAAAATGGGATTGTGCCTGATTATTTGGCTATGATTAAATGCGAAAATCAGAGCGCGCTGAATCGGTATGACCCCTTTCGCCAGACCCCTTTGAAATTTTGGTATTTAGCCATAATCAACCGCAACCAACCATCTCTAATCGACTCCAGAGAAGTCTTTTACTTTGATCAGATTGCTCGTTTTAGCAGTATTCCCAGCGAACTGCATGTAGAGCAAAAGAGCTGGTGATATTGAGAGTCGAACCTTTCGATTCAAATTTCCAAGTGTTGCCAAATTTTCCCAGCTTATTCGTCAAGAAAATACAGTTAAAAATTCGATTCAGCATGTCTCCTTACCCCGATACCGAAACTCTGATTGACTTGAGAAACAACGTAGAGCTTCAACAAAATTTCCGGTTTCACCCGGATTCCGGGTGAACCATTTGTCCGGCAAGAAAACAAAGTTCAGATGTGGATTCAACGTGCCTCCTTACCCCCTTAAACGACAATCTCATTAGCTTAAAAAATATATTTGTGTACCCTTAATCCCTTCCAACCTCGAAATATAGGGCTAAAGGACCCATCTACGAACTTGGCCTGTAATTTGATCCAGTGGGTCCTCATACCAAGTTTGAACAAAATATTTCAACCCCTTCAAGCCGACTGCCAAGACAAAAGAGACACTGCACACGCAACCGGCCACCACTCCCTCCGTAAGTTTGAAGCCCCCTCCCAGCCTCTAAATTTGTGGCTAAAGGACCCATCTATGAACTTGGCCCGTGCTTTGATCCAGTGGATCCTCATACAAAGCTGGAACAAAATATCTCAACTCCTTCGAGCCCACGAGACGACTGTAATACTCTTGATGACTCTCCTTGCCGATGCAAAATCTCCGGGAACCTAGCGGAAGAAAGGAAGAAGTGGTGAGACCGCCGTGATTGCTTGACACAGGGAGCGAATTCTGCCTTTCTGTCGTCAAGGCTGGAACGATTTTTCTATTTTCCAGCAGAATATGCCGCGGGCGAATCCGACCAATCACGTGACAGAGATCCGTAGTTACTACGCTCCCGAGCGTGGTAAGCAAATAGTTACTATTTCGAGAAGGCTGGAACGGTCAGCGTAGTAACTTTTCGTGAGGTTGGAACGGAAATAGTTACTATTGGTACGAGGGTGGAACACGCTCAGGATTACGGAGACGCTTATGGTGGGTTTACACACTGCGTAAAATCCGAGCGTATTTTACGCACGTTTAGAGCTTGTAAAGATGTCTAGCAATACGGACGTATTTAGGTACAAAACGGACCGATTTTTCAAATACGTCCGTATTGCTAGAAATCTTTCCAAGCTCAAAACGTGCGTAAAATGTGCTCGGATTTTACGCAGTGTGTAAATGGACCATTACTCCTTCTTCCTGAGGATCACTGGCGTGTTTTGGACTAAGTCATATAGACGATATAGTGTATTACTGCAATTAGTGCATTACTGTTTACAATTACAAGCAAGTTTATAAGCATTATAATTACTAGTATCACTGCATTACTACACCCAAGAGACATGAGGGGTACCTAGCGGAAGAAAGGAAGAAGTGGTGTCACAGCTGCTCCCAAAGACCTCCGTGATTGCTCGACACAGGATTTGAGTCGTTACGGAGACGCTTACTCCTTCTTACTGAGGATCACTGGCGTGTTTTGGACTAAGTCATATAGAGTATTACTGCAATTAGTGCATTACTGTTTACAATTACAAGCAAGTTTACAAGCATTATAATTACTAGTATCACTGCATTACTGCACCTAAGAGACATTAGTTGCGTTTTTGATCGAAGTTTTGTTCGCCGTAAGCGTAGCCGGTTGCTTAATTTCCGTTTTCAAACGCCGTCTAAGTTCACCAAGGATCGCCGGAGTCGTGTTTTCACGACTCCGGCGATCCTTGCCCGGTTGACGTTTCTTCGACGATTCAAGCAGACTTCGAACTTGCTACGGAGTTCGACGTCGGAGTCTGAAGGACGATGAAACTGTGACCGACGACCAAAATCGGTAATTAAACAAAGACCTTTAAGGTTGAGAAACTGTGACCGGCGACCAAAAACGGTAATACTCTATATGACTAAGTCCAAAACACGCCATTGATCCTCAGGAAGATGGAGTAATCGTGTCCGTAAAGACTCAGACTCAACGACTCAAATCCAGTGTCAAACAGTCACGGCGATCTTTCAGAGCAGCTGTGACACCGTTTCTTCCTTTCTTCTGCAGGTACCCGGAGATTCTGCATCAGCAGGGAGAGATACTCATCGAGAGCAAAGACCTTTAAGGTTGAAGGTAACTTCAAACTTTGATCAAAAACGCAACTATTGCACAGCTGAGAGCACTGAGATCTACAGCACACCCTACCGCCCCTCAGTCAAAGATAATAAGACCAATACGATCTTTGCCCTCAGTCTCCCTCCGGCGCATCGTAGACTAAACAACGAGTGGTGTGATTTCTTCACCAGAGCGCGATAAGGTTTCGCATTGTATGGATAAAGGGGTCGGGTAGGGAGTAGGGACCTTGTTTGTCCAAAAACTGGTCGACAAATTTTATTGAATTGTTCACCAGAGAGTTGCCGAATGCAAACTGCCTTTCTGACCCAGTTGGGACTTTGGAGATAACTAAACTGATCGCATAGACTCACTTTTTGTTTATCTTGAGTATGTTCGAAAGCTGCAACAGCATGTATTCTCACCCTATATCGACTATATCATTGTTTTTTAAAAGTTGTGCTAAATTTTCGGTTTCGGCCGGATTCTTGCGAACTACTTGCCCGGCGAGAAAATAATTTTCAAGTTTGGATTCAGCATGTCTCCTTACCCTTAAATTGAACCTCTATTCAACTTCGGATTAAACTTTTAATCTTCACCAGTTTTCTGTTTTTTGCGGATTCCGGGTGAGCTACTTGTCAGACGAGAAAAAAACTCATATTCGGATTCAACATGTTTCCTTATCCCTATATCGACTATCTCATTAGCTTTCAAAAAATATAGTAAGAAAGTAATTTATTTATGACCGTTTTGAAAAGGCGGAGTAAATGAAGAAAATAAACAAAACACATAAACACACAGAAAAAGGCACTTAATTTTCAGTCTTAGGTCAGGAAGCAGTGGACGACGTCGTGCGCTGGTTGGGCCCTGTTCTCCATGATTTTTGAAAACGATGAGGAAACATCCAAAAGGGTAACACTTGCATCTTGAATTTTGAATTTCTCCGTCAATGTATGGTTATGACATAATTTCGACAAGTGGAGCAGGTGCTTTGCATATTTAAAATAACATGATCTCATCTTTTTAATCTCCTTCTTTCGCAGAACATGAGTGACGCCAGAACGAAAGAGTATAGAAGGAGCGCAGAAGGTGCTGTACAAATTTCCCAAAGCCTTACGATTATTGCGCCCCCGGTTGGGGACGATGCGCCCATTGGCGCTACGGATTGATTTATAAACTTCTTGAACAACCGAAGAGCAAAATTTTGACAATGAAGATTTGAATGTTATGCCGAGCCACTGTAGAGAGTCTGTTGATTTGACGATGAAGGATCCAAGAGATATAGAAGCTTTGGATGCATTCGAACCATTTGAAGAAGGGTTGAAATGCAGGTACTCACATTTTGACAGGTTAACTTCAAGGCCAATTTGACAAGTTCCGACGACAGCTTACTTACATTTTTTGTGAGTGTGGATCGGCTACGGCTTACTAAGAGCAAGTCGTCCGCATAGGCTATATAGCTGAAGGCATAATCTTTATAGAAGTAAGCAGGATGCAAAGAATCGAGACAAGTAGATATGGCCGATTTGAAGATATAGGGAGATAAGACTCCTCCTTGGTTTTCTCGCCCCTTAATTTGAAACCCCACCCCTAAATATACAGCTTTGGCGCCCATCTACGAACTTGACCTGCACTTTTGACCCAAAGGACCCTGACACCAAGTTTGAACAGAATATATCAATCCCTTCTAGAGTTACTGTGCTAAGGGACAGACAATGCTTCAGCAATCCTGGTTCTTCTTTCTAGGGGTATTCCACTCTCTATTTGTCATGTTTTACGTTCTTGGTATAGCCGGCTGTCGGTCAGGGTATCTTTGGGTTCTCTTCGTATTTGCCGGTGGGCAGAGGGGTGAGACAGGGTGGTATTTTGAGCGTGTTCCACCCTCGTACCAATAGTAACTATTAGTTACTAAGCCCGTTCCAGCCTCACGAAAAGTTACTACGCTGACCGTTCCAGCCTTGTCGAAATAGTAACCAATAGTAACTATTTGCTTACCACGCTCGGGAGCGTGGTAAGCGTAGTAACCACGAATCTCTGTCACGTGATTGGTCGGATTCACCCGTGGTGTGATATTTCGCTGGAAAATAGAAAAATCGTTCCAGCCTTGACGACAAAAAGGCAGAATTTGTGACGTCATGCGTGGTAACTACGGTAAGTAGGATGGAACACGCTCTTTATCTCCTTATATATTTAATATTAGCCTAGCAGAGTGTCTCCGGTTAATCCGAATATCCCTGATCTCCGCTCTTCGAGACGTTTATTACCTAGCTTCTTCCGACGACATAATTATATTGAGTAAATCAACAAGACCAAAGGTTTCGATGCGATCCCAAAAATTTAATATTTGATCCAGACAATTTGACGTTATTACTTTAAAAATTTAGAAACAGATCAAGGCTTATCTCTAACCCGGCTTTTTCATTGAGTGCTTTTTTGTTGTTGTGTGTTGTATGTTGTATTGTCTTTATTTCTTTTCTTTTCTTTGATTACTCCACTATCCTAAATCTGTACAGTGGGTTACGAATAAATATTATTATTATATTATTAATCGGTTTCAGAAACAACTAGAGATTCAACCAAATTTCCAGTTCGGGCCGAATTCCGGGTGAATCATTTTTCCGGCAAGTAAACTTAGTTCAGTTAAACTTTACGAAGTCATAGGTATCGCGTCAATTACGTTTTGGGATCCCAAAAAAGAGTAGCTAATTTGCGCTCCCAAGTTAGCTCAATTGCGTACTTATTCTCTGTCTCAAAACATTTCGGATCTGAAAAAATGCTATGTCAGTGTGAACCGTCACATATCTGTCAAAATTCGAACCTTTTCATTCATTCAAGTCACAGGATAGTGCAATGTGACATTCCTTATTATACTTACTAAGGGTGTTTTCCAACCGACTACCGTTACTAAATCTAACATCGTCGTCAGTACCTGTGTGAAAGGAAACATAGGTGACAACTGCGTGATGGGATATACAGACTGTAATTGTAACAACGGCGGTAGCTTTTTAGGGCTATTGGTGGGAGGTTATAAGAACCCTTAGCGCTCTGGAGACTAAAAAATGGAAGCAAGTCTACAGCTTTTTCGCGTCTAGATTCTTGTGTGGATGTAGCCTAGGTTAATCACCTTGAGAACTATAGGCTACTGTATCCGATCAAAACTGCGAAAGCAAAAACAAGGACGGTCTAAAGATAAGGGGAAGGCGGGTGACCGACACATACACTAATTGAATCCCCTTGGACTTGGTGGACGGCTAGACGAAATCAGTCCCAGCTGAAGTTTCCGTCCGAAGGTTTAACGACCCGATTATTGTTTGAAAATTAAAAACACTTTATTTGTAGTTACCATAAAAAGAATTTCAAAAGTTACACTTGCAGTCAGCGTGCAATTGGAAAATTGTGTTAACTTCCTACCAGAGTAGCGGGCGGGATCCGTGAGTAATATATCTTCAGCTCGCTTTGCCATCCGCCAGGGGCGTCACTAGCCTTTTACCTTTGGTGGGGGGGGGGGGGGGGGACGTTCGGTTTGTGCCGACGGACTCAAAAATGTGCCGACCGTTGCCGCGAAGCCCGCACAGAATAGAACCGGGGTAAAACTAACTGTAATTCACTAACTGTAATTATTATTCCTTTGATGTAATTTCGTGTATTAAAGTTCACATATTTGGCTTTTCATTTTAACTTTCGCTAAAAAGTGAAGCTTCCAACGACTGTACCAAGACATGATTTGATATGATTTATTTGCTTAAAGCCCAAGGGCCATCGCATACAAAAACAAAAAAAACAAAAACACCAACAAATAAACAAATCTCTCCCCCCACAAATCCTAATTACAGAAACTCTTCCCTGTGATTCCACCCTAACCGCAAAAACCTTCCAAGTTGTCTAACCCCAAAAACACTTTTATCCTTAAACTTTTCAACCAACCAACCTTCCTCAAAAATTCGCTCCCCAAATATTTCCACTCTTAAGTCATTCAACTCCACACATTCACACATAAAATGAAACAAATTTTCATCCATACAACCACACATTGGACAAAAGTAAAGACCACTCGACCGCCCCTTAACACTACCCATATAATTTCTACGAATTCCCAAAGGAAGGCTATCACTACGAGCGCATGCCATTAATTTTAACTCCTCAGAAGATAACCCTCCCTTGAAAAACATTTCTAATCCCCAACACTCTTTGGCCTTAGCGTAAAAATACATCGACGGCTTCGAATCCTTTTCATGATGCCATTTCTGGATTTCCTGATCTTGTAGGATCCGCTGGACCACTTTACTTACCTCGCCTTGGGAGGCACCCGGACCCTGGCCGTCACGCCACTGGTCAGACAACCCGCATAGATCAAGGATATTTTTTATCTGGAGTGGCCATGAATCACCTGAAGGGTCTCTTAAAGCTTCTAAATACGCAGCTTTCAGAGGTCTTATTCTAGGTAAACTAATAATTTTTTCCCAAAATCTTACCATTTGGACTAGCCTACTACTACGTAATGAAAATAATCCTAGATCACCCTTTAGGACTAAATTACAACTCTTCTGTGATAACCCTAGCACTCTTTTGAAATATCTATTTTGTACCACTTCTAGCCTAGCCCCTGCATTAAAACCCCACAACTCTGCCCCATAATGCATAACCGATTTCACTTTCGTATTAAAAATTTCTTTATGGAACTTCATATCTTTAATATTTTTCAAATTACTACGCAGAATACCATTCACACATCTGTTACCCTTCACCAATACACTATCCACATGCTTACCAAACTTTCCATTCGATGTTAATTTAACCCCCAAATAAATAAATGATTCCTTAATCTCAATTTCTTTACCATCCAAACTTACCCTATCCCTAGTGTTAATTTTCCCCCCCTTACGAAAAACCATCATTATTGTTTTATCAGCATTTAAAGTTAATTTTTTCAGTCTTAAATATTCATTCACAAATTCCAACAAAGACTGGAGATTTTCCTTTGTTTCCGCCACCAAAACTATATCGTCAGCAAATAACAACATACATAGCTCAACCACATCAACACAAATCATAGGTGCCATTTTAGCTCTTAAAAATACTGACAAATCATTAATATATAAAGAAAAAAGCTTTGGGGAAAGCGTGCATCCTTGCTTCAAACCAATTCTAGACACAAAACATTTTGACAATTTCCCAGCAACCCGCACAACCAACTTCACGCATCTATACATTTGGACTAACAAAAAAACAAAAGGGGATGGGAGGCCCATATCCAAAAGACACACCATAAGCAGTTCTCTGTCTACATTATCAAAAGCTCCCTTTACATCCAAAAAAGCAACAAATAGTTTTCCTCCTCTCCGACTAGTATACTTACGAGCTAATGCACTTAAAATAAAAATCTGATCAATCGTACTATAACCCTTCCTGAATCCCGCCTGAAGAGGGTCTAGTACCTCCTTTTTTTCTATCCAATCACTTAAACGAAAATCTAAAACTTTACAAAATATTTTACTAACCGCGTTCCCTAAATGAATAGCCCTATAATTATTATGAATGGACTTATCACCTTTCTTGAATATCGGGATAACTAAAGATTTGTTCCACAAATCCGGCCACTTACCTTTTTCAACAACACATGAGAAAATAACAGCCAGCACTCTTATTAAATACACTCTACCCCACTTCCAAACCATCGTAGGGATTCCATCCACCCCTGGCGCTGACCGTCCTTTCATATTCTTCATAGCCTTCCAAACTTCAGACTCGGTAACTGGAGCCATCAAACCAATATCCACCTCTTGTAAAGGGTAACTAACACTATTTTCTAAACTAGCCTCCAATTCTTCCGAAAAAATCGCGTCCTTACGGTCTGTCCCCTCTTTTTCCATATAATAATCCGGCCACGTACTAGCTTCCGGGATCGAATCGTTTTTAAAATTTGATAGTGAACATTTAATCTCATTCCAAAAAGCCGCACCCCTTTTTTTAACATACGATTCCATAATTCTTCTATTTTTCAGAATTTCCCACTCTTGTTTCTTCTTTTTAATTAATTTTTTATATTCTTTCCTAGCCTTTCGATACTGTATTAAATGCTCCTTCTGATTTATCTCTCGGCTTGTCCTTACCGCTTCTAGACATAGACTCACCTCCTTCCTCTTATTGTCGCAATCCCTATCAAAAAAATCTTTACCGTCCCGCTGACCTTGCTTACCACATGCAGATTCCTTACCAATAGGGATTACCTTATTATATACAAGTTCAACTAACAGCGTAACTGCTTGTTCTGCATCACCCTCTTCCGCTGTTCTTACACAATTTTCTAACTTCTGCTCTACGTCTGGGATTCCTAGGCACTGGCTCAACCTTGACTCCAAATTATTAACCGAACCTAGACGTAGAGGTTTCCTTACATCCTCTGCTGTAGGCCTACTGTTAACAGGCCTAATAAAATGACCATTTTCTCTCTGTTCATCCGTCCCTCGTTCTCCAACAAACCAAACTCCAATTGGCACGTGGTCAGATCCCACCACATCCAAAATTCTGAGATCTCTACACAAAGGCCAAAGATGCTTATCAACTAAAACATAATCAATTACGCTCGGCCTAGCCCCTGAAAAACAAGTAAACCCTCCCGATTCCTCCCCTAACCTCCCGTTCAAAATAACTAAATTTTCATACCCACAAAACTCTAATAGGTTCAACCCCCACTTATTTTTCTTACGCTCATGGTCTTTACTTCTCCTTCTTCCAACATTCACTCGATCATCAAACACTTCAACATCCATACTGGCTATCCTTGGAAGGTTTTCCGGATTCTCTCCTACCACAAACTCCTCAAGATTACTAATATAAGCGTTGAAGTCTCCTAAAAAAATGAAAGAAACATTAGGATACTTCACACTCAAATTAACCTTTTCATTTATAAGGATCTCCCAAACATCTTCCTTTGAATAAACACTTGTTTGTGGTGGGATATACACACTACAAATTACAATACATAATTTTCCTATCCGAACTCTTACCCAAACAATATTTTCTGACTTACTAGAAATCCTATAACACTCATCAAACACCATTTTCCGGATAAATAAACAAACTCCCCCGTATACTCTGCCGTTTCTAGACTTATTTCGCTCAACTGCAAACACCTCATAATTCTCATATGTTAGAGTCCTCGACGGCTCGCACCATGTTTCTACTAAACTGATAATATCCCACTGGCCTACTTTACACAAACACTCCAGTTTTTCTCGTTTCAGTCCTTGGACGTTCCAATGTACCGCCTTCAGAATTTTACGCGATTGGCCCTCGTAATCCTATCCATCCATACCTAATTCGAAAAATTCGTCTCTACTCATTTCGCTTTCACCTAGGTTACCACCTCCCGGGGCGAAGTCACCAGGATTTCCAGCTTCGAAATTGCCCGAGTCCGCGTAGTCCGTCATGACTAATCTCCGGGGAAGTCCACCCCTAGTGCCTCTTCCAGTGCGGTAACTCCTTGCATGACCCGATGCCCGGCCGCCGCTCCGGCGGGAAAAATTCAAACTCGGCTGGGCATAGACATCATTTGGGCTGATTATTTCGTCACTGTTTCGCTTTGCCGGCCTAGCCGAGGGTTCCTGCACAACCCTGCTCGGCCCGGCTTGGACGGGGGTTTCAGTAATATCCGATTCAGTAACTAGCGATTGAACCTCAACTCCCGTCCCACTATTTTGAGTCGCCGCCGTCGGCGCAGTTGCCATTGGCCGAGACGAATTGTCAAGCGGCCTTCCCATCTCGGATGAATTCCGATTTTCAACTCTCACTATCTTGTCGTGATTTTGGTCATACACGAACACTTGATTTCCGATACGAAGTTGCGCCCCTCTTAACGTGACGTCATTTCGACCAGTTGCTCTCGCGCGCTCAAGCATTGGCTTCAGTTTATTTCGTGCGAATTTTTCTTGCTCAGTATAATCAGGTGATGCCATGAGAGAAAATCGACGAAGTAATGGGTTTGCTTTTAGTAGAACATTCCTTGGTTCCATGGTGGAAAATTTGATCAAGACGGGGCGGACGCTTTGCGCTGATCTCAATCTGAATACATCTTTGATGTCCCAATTCGTGAGATTGCAATAAGGTATAACCCCGTTCAAACACGAAACGATGTCATCGCGCAATGACCTTCCCTGGCTCATCGGCTTGAAATTATACAGAACTATGTTGTACCGCTTTGCTTCAGACTCTAAACGTTCTACTCGGGACCTAGACTCTACAGCCTCCCGCCGTAACTCGATGATTTCTTCTTGCAAAGCCTTCGTATTAGCCTCTGTACTTGAGACGCTGGCATTAATTTTCGAAGACAACGCTGCAACATCTTCCTTGATCGCGTCTAAGCCTGCCAGACTATTCTTCACCTCCCGGATTTCTGCCAAGATTTTGTCGGCAGACAGCTGATCCATATTGAAAGCAAAATTTAAAAAACAGCTTTTACCTTGCTTGCTCCCCACAATATGCTCCGGGAGTGAGAGTTTGTTACGTGTTGTCCCGCTTTTGCCCGGGACCTAGCTTAATAAATCCGTTATGAATGAACGCAAACGCCCAGGCGCCAAGTATCCAAGCATTCAGAGATCAAACAAGTTCACTTGGCGAGCGCTACTGGCTGACTGCCAGCGCCGCAAAACCAAGCGCCGCATGCGAAATTTTTTTAATCTGCTTTTTTTCCGGAAAAATTTAGCTATAGTACCATACAAATTCCGGCTTTTAACGTGTTTCAAACCCCAAGAATTTCTATCCTAAGACGAAAATTAAATGATACACCGTTATTCCAATTAGAGAATACTACAAAATGCGTCGCAGGCGAAATTTTGTGTAAAGCTAACTGTAATGCATCAGTTGAGATTGTTCCTTTGATGTAAATTCTTATATTTAAATTCACATATTCGGCGTTCGTTTCAACTTTCGCTAAAAATCGAAGCTTCCAACGACTGTACCCAGAACAAGTTGAACTAAGCAACGCCGGCGAAATTCTTTTAAATCTGTATTTTTTCCGGAAAAATGTGCGCCCGACAAATGTTTGCAGAATTTGATTTCTTACGTGTAAAAAGACCCGATGTGCCGACAAGAATACCGACGCCCGACAAAAGCATTCAGAATTCGATTTCTTCTGTATTTTGCCCGACAAGACTGTAAAGAACTTCATTTTTTAAATGTAAATAGAAGCCGATGTACCGACGAGACTTGAACTTTCGGCATGTGCCCGATAAAAAATTTACGGAATTTGATTTTTTACGTGTAGAAAGAACCCGATGTGCCGACGAGAATACCGACGCCCGACAAAACCATCGAGCATTTGATTTTTTCTGTGTTTTGCTCGACTAGACTGTACAGAACTTCTTACGTGTAAAAATAACCCCTTGTGCCGATGAGACTTGAACTTCTCGGGTGCGCCCGACAAAGTTTGCAGAATTTGATTTCTTACGTATAAGTAGAACGCGATGTGCCGACGAGTCAACCGACGCCCGACAAAAACAAACAAAAATTATTTTGTCTGGATTCCTTATGTATAAAAAGAACCCGATGTGCCGACGAGAATACCGTGGCACGACAAAAGCATGCAGAATTCGATTTCTTCAGTTTTTTGCCCGACAAATGTTTGCAGGATTTCATATATTTCGTATAAAAAGAACCCGATGTGCCGACGAGTCGACCGACGCCTGACCAAAGTATGAAAATTTGTATTTCTTCTGTGTTTGCCGGCGCTTCGCGACGAAATTACTTTCTCAAGACCTTTGGGGGGGGGATCCCTCCCCCCCCCATAGTGACGCCCCAGCCAAGAACTAGTCAAGCAAATGGTAAATGAAACTTCAGTAAGAGTGCAAAAATAATAGTCGTTACATTAAAGAATCACCATTTTTGCCAGCCGGGCCTTATTTTTTCCGTGGTTTTGATCGGATAAAGTTCTTCTGTCGATTAGACGTAGAGTGCCAGAATTAACTACCTGATCGATGTCGTATTTACTGATCCAGAAGTATTGAATCAAAGCACTCAGTATGTGCTGTTCGTGGTTATCCGAAAGTTATTCCTACATGGGCACATGCATGGCTTCCTTGTGACCATTTTAAAGGACCCCTCGCACTATTTATTCTTTTAAGTTCCAGTATTTTAAAATAGTTGAAGACTTTAAAAGTAGGCTCTGCTTTCAACAAATTACCCAGCGCATTTTCTGTTTTAAACTTTTTTGCAGGTCCGTTACATAACCGGTTTTTATGGCACCTGCAGCTTCGCTCAAGTGCCATCTCACGATTAGTTTTCGGTCGGTCGGTCGGTCTGTCAGGCCACTGTTCTCGAGTTTGGGTATTTCCAGAAGGGCTAGGACGCTTGGCAGGCATATCAGGGACCCGACCAAACTAACTTGGAAATAGTCACTTCCCCGACCCGACCACCGTGGGGGGAGTGGACGGAAGGGAAATCCGGAATCTTGATGAATGAATAACTTTGGAACCGGTGATCGGATCTTAAGGAAACTTGATATTTGGAAAGACCCTGTGTCTCGGATATTAGAGGGGGGTCTGGAATTCCGGCGATAGCGAGTTAAGGTACTTCCAGATGTGCTAGGACGATGAAACTTGGCTTAAGCGGTTAAAAAGCGACCTACTTGGTTCGAAACTATACATCTTTTGGAGGAGGATGCGTGAAGATGACCGTAAAATGTAATAAAACTGGCCTCCGAATACCTCTGGCGCAATTTGCGGTTCGCATAGAACGTGTCGATTATTTCTCGTTTTTCAGGAGACACAAAGACCGAGATGACTGACTAGAAATTTCAGCACGAAATATTAAAGCCAGGCTTCACCTTCCAGATTCCCAGACGTCCGGGGCTTCCGCACAGTCAAGCCAACCCTTCCAGTATTTCATGAAAATGATGACAGCTAAATTTGCTATTCTTAAAAATTTCCTAGATGTCCCTTTTACATTCCAAATATCTCTTGCATCTCAGTCACAACTGTCAATCACTTTCCCTTTTCTTCCCCCATTTGCATATTTTTAGTGTCTCTCGAACGGGTTGCCTCTGTGACACCTTCCAGACATCCGGAATCTGGAGTGTCCAACACCCCGGACTTCCAGACGGTTTTGGCCTGGCTTTACCTTCCGGATCCGTCTCGACGAAAACGGCTGTCTGGAATCCGGAAGAAAAATCTGGAAGGTGAATTCTCACCTTTAGGGTCGCGCCAACGCGTGCGTCACAACAGTAACTTAAGAACACACTGTTGGGGAACGACCGGCTATTTAGGCCTTTTCTCATAAGGATCAGGAGTAATTAGTGTACCTTTCGGAATGCTCTAAAAAACGCGTAAAGCCGTTTTCGGAACGGACAGAAGCGCCGCCTTTTTCCTACCCGCTAAAAGGTGACCGCAACCGCTGCTATCCTGAACCGGTAGGATTAGTTCTTTTGATACCACCAAAGCGGACAGCATACGGAAGTGAGAGGATGTTGATGTCCGCGTTTCAAGTTGGTAAGTAACCCACAACTATCACTGTCGTTTCTAGGAATCAAAAGTAAACGACGCTATACCCATGACACGACGGGAGAACTAAACGTAACTATCGGGTTGACGGTGTGAGGACTTTTACCACGGGACAGATCAAGTGCGAAGATTGTCTCCGTAGCGGTACATTCAATGTTGTGGCAGGGCTTCCCAAATAAGGACTGAACAGAAGGTCCATTTCGATTAGTGTCTTAATAGAGATAAGCATGTGGTTTTAGTCCGACCGCATCCGCAGTCAATTGGATATAAGAAGGCTTTTTGGTTTCATAAACTTGCTTCTCTTTCTCATCCGGCCAATAGTTTGACTGGAATCGCTCGAAAGGCGGAAGTTGTTAGAGTTACAGATCCCATGACAAGGTTGATGCATTTGCAGTTACAAAGAAAGCCTCCGGCTGTGGTATCAAGATTCCAGTCCAGGCAAAGCGACCGTGTATGCGATCAGTTTCCTTTCCCCAACAAAACGAGTGTTGACCGGACCAAGAAAGTCGGGGATCCCGCCGAAGCATTTGATCTTGCTTGGCTTAGGGCTGAAAACTTGCACTGTTCTCTCATTTTTTGCATAAGATTGATCAGTGCAGGTTCGTCTAAAGTCGGTCATTTTTGGAGCACACCTTGCACTATTTACTATTTCTGTTCCAGTATTCAAAACTATTTTAGTATCTTTTAACAAATTATCCACGGCTTTGGCTGTTTTAAGCCTTTTCCCAGGTCCGTCGACTTCTAGTAACTCGGCAGAATACAGGTAACCGGTCTCACCCATCAATAGCCTGATACGGGAACACTCCAGGAGCATAATGCACATGGAAAATAGTCAATCGTGACAGGTGCAGAGATTAGTGAGGTAAGTTAGCGGGCTTAGATGTCACATATAAATTAATGAATGCAGGTACGGAAGTAGGTTGCATCGACATTTTAGACACGACGGGTCCTTTAAGGCTTAAGCAGTCGTTCGATGGTCATTGCAACGTCAATGCGCTCAGTTGATAGCCAATGGAAGCCAATTTGAAGACCGTGTTCCACGCGCTCGGGCCCGAAACAAATTTTGCACGTTCGCCAAAAAAAGGGCGACAGAACTACATAAAACAAGAATAAATTCGTGTTTTTGGAAAAGCTCAGAACTTTGAATGAGGCTTCAGTGTCACCAAACACTTATATGACTGTTAGTGCGTAGTAAATGTGCGTAGAGGATTGTTCGCCCTCCGGTCTTTGATGGTCGGGTCGGAACGGAGGCTGAGCCACTAGAAAAGTTGTTTAAGTCTCTTTAACGTGTTCCTGTTCGTATTCTCTCTATCAGGACAGAAGAAAAATGATAACGGAATCAATACAGCTGTAAAGTTTGGATTTTTTTTCATATTTGATAGTGCAAAACGGATACGTCAGCTGAATTTTATTGGAGATATATTTCGGCCCTTCTTGCTACAGCCGTGTCCAAAATGAAATCACAGCAACCTTCGTTAACTCCAAGCAACTCTCACAAAGGAATTCACGAAGTCAAATATTTAACGCTAAGCTAGATTCTTTAGTTTGTTTTCCCACAAGTTTGTATTTCCAACTTGAGCGGCTTTGAGCCTGAGGAGGACCCTTGCCAAGAAGGGCCGAAATATATCTCCAATAAAATTCAGCTGACGTGTCCGTCTTGCACTATCAAATATGATTCGCAGTCAGCTTGGGCTGAAGGAAGATTTTTTTCAGCTTAAACTGACGAATTATCATGACAGTTTCCAACTTGTTAGAGAACTCTTGGAGTTCCCACTCGTCAGATGACGTCGGGATCAATAATCTTGATAACTTGTGATCCTTCGTCCCTTATGAACCTCCTGGATCTTAGGCGGCCTTACAACCCCTATCACTTGCAACTAAAAAGTTTTCTTTGATTTTGACGGAGTACCCATCTCCTTCTTCATTAACTACGACTTATTCGTCTTAATAGACGCGCCAGCTGACGCAGTAAATGTTTCGCAACCGAATTTTGACGACTTTGCAAGTCATGGAAAGGTCGAGAATATGAAATATTACTTCTTTTTTCCTCGGCTTCAAAAGAATTTGAATGCTGAAGGGCCGTTCAGACTTGGAAGAAACTCTAACGTATTCCCTTCACGCCGATACCCTTTAAGCCGGCTTCACACTGACTTAAGACCCCTTTCACACTGGAGTACTTAGGCCTCTTAAGTGTACTTTATGCGTCTAAAGTTGCACTTAACGTAAGAAATCTCACTTAACTTTAATATTTTTCAAAGTTGAAAATTTTTCAACTTTCTACACTCAAAGTTAAGTGCACTTAAGGCTGACTTAAGGAAGAGAGGAGAATATTCGCTGATGATGAAAGGGTGAAAATCTAGGAAGAAATGAAGAAAATTTACTTAGCTTCAGCTCCTCGGTGTGAAAGGCCTAAGTACAGTGTGAAAGGCTTACTTAACTTAACGTAACTTTTGCTACTTAACTTTAGTTCTTAAGTGGCAGTGTGAAGCCGCCTTTAGGCCACAACGTAAAAAGCTGAAATAGTTGTCCGTAACAAAAAGATGTCGGTAAATCCGAAGTGGAAAATTTGTTCAGACTTGAGGTAGGTAGGTAGTTAGGTAGGTTTTTATTTTTAACCAAAACATTGAAAATAAAATAAAGTAACACGACTAATATCCTATTGCAGCAAAAGGACTTGTGCTGGTCCGGTTAGGACTTGTCCTAAGGACTTGTGCTGCAATTTATGAATACTACTTGTATCTAATAAATAAATAACTAAACAATATGACTTAAATAAGAGACAATTAAACGTAAACACTCTACACAAACGTCAGAAGAAATTAAATACGATGAATTTGCTTGATTTAAGATTCGCCAGTTGGACTAGGAGAATTGTCTAGGCGAAAAGGACCTGGATTTGTTAGACAAAAATCGAAGAAGTTGCCTTCGATGAAAGCGATGAAAAGAAAAGCTGCAGGTGTGAAAGATTCGACGTAAGATTAGGGATTCCGGGAAAGTAGTTTTGAACGGACTGACCCTTCCCCTTCACCCTTCTTTATACAAATGTATCCTTCCCTTTTCCCTCGCAAAATTGGCATGTAGAAGAATAGTGGCTCGTGAACGGTAAACCAAAGGCACTCAGATAAACATTTTTTATTCATTGTGGCGCAAGTTTTTCAAATTTGCCTGTGGTGACCGAGATGCTGACTTGACCCCTAATATTTGAACAGGACCATTTTTTTACTTTTTTTTTGACGTGCTAAATCCTGGTACTGTTTGAATTATTTTGCATTTGCTATTAAGTTTTTTTGCTTGCATGTTAAATCAACTTAGCAATGTGTTGTTGCAAGAAAAAGCATTGTTAGTTCAGCTTTAAACACTAATTGGCACCCGTGAGTTCGAGTCCTAAAATTTAAGTGTGCTCGGTCTTGGGTGTCTTTTGGCCAGAGTAAAATAACACTGGGGGGTAGCGCTAAGACTTGAAAAATGTGACACATACTCGAATAGCAGCGACCACTAACACCACTAGAGATAGATAACGTCACTACTGAAACTCAATCAGTCGTGCACCATCAGCGCTTGCTCTAATAACTTAAAATTCTGAACACAGCCAAACAAAGATACAACCTCCCCTGTTTCTCGATGTGTGCAGACCGCATCTTCGCTATACTATAAATTTCCAAGCCCGCAGGTTTGTCTCGCTTTAAATACCACAAGTGTAGTGGGCGACGCTACAAGTGTGTCCCGATTGTGAAGCATGGAAAGCAAAGGTCTTGGCGCTACTCCCTAGTGATATTTTGCTCTGCTTTTGGCGTTGGTGTCTTTTGCTGGAAGACCATATAGCAGAAAAAGCCACTGGTTGTAGTATAAAATGCGCGTAATATGAAACGAGAGTTTCAGAGAAAGTAAGTTTAGAGATCGAGGATAGACGAAGAGAAAATAAATGAACAATCAAATTACTTACCTACTAACTACTGAAGTTGTTGACAAAGAAACAATTATTTCTCACGTAATGTCGCTGATTCTTTTCAGATTTTGTCTCACCAGTTCCTTCCGACTTCTGTAAATGACGCCGTAAATTCAAGTAATGAAGTGGCTTGATGACGCCGATGAAATGCAATCACCCACAGTAACTTTCGCCCTGAAGTTCTTACTGGGCCTAGTCCTGGGTATAATCGTGACGACGCTTTCTCGGCTGCTCTTCGTCCCATCATCGGTTGTCCTCATACACAGAAGCCCAAACCGTGTTCAGGATGGGGTTTTCCGGCCGAAATGCGGGTCCGAACCCCGTCTGTCGGAAAATGTGAAGTACGTAGTCAAGGAAGGGAAACGGGAGTTGATTCTCATTGGAGTGATGACGGCTAACATGTTTCTGGAAACGAGGGCACGGGCAGTGTATGATACTTGGGGTAAGGAGATACCCGGGAAGTTGTTGTTTTTCACGCCAGAAACGACGAACTTGAGTAGTACTCTACCAATAGTGGCACTACCAGCTGTTGACGACACTTATCCACCGCAGAAAAAATCATTTCTAACTTTGAAGTATATGTACGAGAATTATGGCGATAAATTCGAATGGTTCATGAGAGCTGACGACGACGTCTACATCCGGCCGGATAGACTGGAGAAATTTTTAAGAAATTTGAACAGTTCGAAGAAGCATTTCATTGGACAAGCTGGAATCGGTAATAAGGTAAAGAAATAGACGTAACTTAACTTATCAGAAATCGCTGCAACAAGAGAAGTCCTCTTCTTGAAAGCGTGACTTACTGGGCCAGAAATCAAACAAAAAACGAATTGATTCCGTGCATGAATCGCAAACAGGATAGAGACAGTACCTGTATTTGCGCCGCTAAAAAGGCAAAAGATGAATCTTTCAATATTAAAATTATTTTCAGTGTCAACTGCATTTCATTCGAAAATTCTATTCTCTTATTTTCTTCTACTTTTCCTGCTCCTCGGCTTTTCACTTTGCACTGCCTTGGATGTATGTATTTGTTGTGTGCACCATTTGTAATGATGCATTTACACACTGCGTGAAATCCGTATTTTTACGCACGTATTTGGGCTTGAAAAGATCTCTAGCAGTACAGACGTCCTTGAGAAATCGGTCCGTTTTGTATCTAAATACGTTCGTACTGCTAGAAATCTTTTCAAGCTCAAATACGTGCGTAAAATACGCTTGGATTTTATGCAATGTGTAAACCCACCATAAGTAAGTAATTTATTTTTCACCCGCCGCTTTGGAAAGCTGAGTATAATTAAAATGAGAGAAATAAAAACAAATACAAACACATAAGATAACACAAATTTAATCTTCGGCCAGGAGACAGCATAAAAGGTTATGCGCAAAACACAATTGGAAGAGCGTGAAAACGCGCCAAATTTTCTCTTCAGACTTGATTTTGTACATACTACGCCACTTTTTACATTGTAGCTTCTTGAAGGCGCTGTTTAAATTTTGTTAATTTTTTAAGAAAAATAACAACGAAGAGGCAGACGAAGTACACGGAAAAGTCAAATAATATCTCACTTCTAGAAAAATCATAAAAACACTATAAATGAAGTGTTCATCAAATTCCGAGCCCCACGGGCCATTTGTATGGGCTGCCACTACTGGAGCTCTCGATTCTATCTTCGCGTCTTTCAGCTAGGGTCCTAGACGCTATGACCTAACTTGAGCTTAGAAACTATCGGGTCATATTATGAAAACGTATCCAACCAGAACAAAATGACACTAGGGAGTAGCGTCAAGACATATAGTCTTCTTGCTTCGCAAATGGGCCATACTCATAGCGCCGCCTACTACGCTTGCGGCATTTAAAGCGAAACAAACTTAGAAATTTCTAGTAAAGCTAAGATGCGGTGGAAACAGAGAAGGTTGTACCTTTTTTTCGCTTTGTTCAGGATATGAAGTTATTGGAGCCAGCGCTGGTGCACGACCGATTGAGACAGAGTAGGGACGTTTACTATCGCTAGTGGTACTAGTGTCACTGCTATTCGAGTGCGTGTCATTTTTTTCAAGTCTTGGCGCTACTCCCTAGTGTTATTTTGTTCTGTATTCAATCTTCCAAGAACAGAAAACTGGATAACGCTTTTATAGCGATGCACTCGGAAGTCGTACTCATGGGCCGTTTCATAAAGTGGGCAGCGTTGGAAGCTAACGTTGCGGGATTTAGGAGATCCGGCACAAGCTGTTTAGCACTCCATTGTGAGAGGGCAAGAAACGACATCGATGTAAAATAGTGGTCTTCAGCGTGGGGCACGGAGAGCTGCAGCTAATAGGAATCCCGTCTCCTTCCGAGTTTGAGTTCCACGTGTTGCTTTTATTAATTGACAGGTCTAACGAATACGACAGCTGAATTTAATTAGAGCAATATTTCGACCCTCCTTGGCAAGGACCCTTTTCAGGCTCAAGCTGGAAAATTAACTTGTCAATTCTGACTTAAGGAAGAAGAAGAAGAAAACCAAAAGAACAGGATCATGACTTTTCGTTTTTCTGCGCTCTGCGGCTTTGACAGGTTCATTTTCCAGCTTGAGCGGCTTGAGCCTGAAGAGGAGCCTTGCCAAGAAAGGCCGAAATGTTGCTTTAATAAAATTCAGCTGACGTATCCGTTTACCACTGTCAGTTACGATTCGCAGTCAGCTTTGGCTGAAAGAATTTGCTTTTTCTTCTGCTGATGACATAGAGAGAGAGAGTTGGGGAGAGAGAGAGCGTTTGATAGAGATACCAGTCCTAGAGAACATGTCCGAATTTTGAAGGGGGCGTTGAGTAATGTCTTTTGTCACAGATTGCTGTTGTCCTCGCCTGATTGCTGAGCTGCCCTTTTTCACACTTCATGTCGTATTTTGTTTTAGCAAGAATTCGGCCTCCTCAGTCTTGAATACGACGAGAACTTCTGCATGGGTGGACCGGGGATGATTATGAGCCATAAGACTCTTGCTGCTGTTGCCCCGAATGTAAAGCAGTGCTTGCAGAACCTCTATTCGACCCACGAGGATACTGAGATTGGTCGGTGCGTCCAGCGTTTCGCAGGTGTACCCTGCACGTGGTCATATGAAGTAAGTGACGCTTATTTCGTTTAATTCCATTTGCAAAAAAGAATAAACTCAGACCGAACCTATACATATAAGAGTCAGAAAGTATAGCTAAATCTCGAGCTAAAATATTTGACAGTAGGCTGAACGATTTCTTTAAAGTTTAACTGAAAAGCCAACTTATGTTTGTGTCATTTAATTGGATACACTGAATCATTAGGATTCTGCAAAGGTTTTTTTTTTATTTTCCACTATCTACTTTAGTTATGAGGTTCAGAATATCTGCGGCCGTCCCCCAAACGAAATTCTACTATGACGTGGGAAATTTTAATCTGAATACAAACTCGACTTTTCAGTGGGCAGTGGGATATCGGTGAAGATTGCTTAGTGCCTGAACAAAAAAAAAAATCATAAATCTTTCTCGTAAGGCATACAACAAAAATACAAGAGCACAGAGGTAACACAAATCACACGGAAATTCCACTATTTGAAAATCGATTATTTGTGAATAGAAGAACAACCGAAGTAACGCATTTTCAGTGAGTCTTCAAGTCAGTTTTAGTGAATAAGTGATGGGTAATTAGATTGTCCGACCCCAGCCCTTTTCGGTTAAACTTAAAAACAAAAAAATTCTTATGTAGTTTCTGCATAACAATCTGCTATGTTTTCTCGACGAAAAAGCGTGTCAAGAATCTAATGTACCGTGCCATTAGAATGAAACTATCCTCTTCCTATCTCCAAATACACTCGGACTGAAACTATCATGTCCAAAAACGGCAAAAATGAATTAGTGTGCTATCTTGTGCTGAGAATCCGAGCTGGCAGCCAGAATTGGCCCATCGACGCCAGGTGACTTCCAAATCTTTCTTCTGGCTTTTACTACGCGTTGAAGCTATTCTATCTCCAGCATCAGATGAATCCTGACCGATCCTGAAAAGTAGTTGCGTTGGGCATAAGATATTTCATATTTCTTCCATTGCAGTTTCCGGGCAGTTTCCGAGAATTCGACTTTTGAGTTAGTAGAAAAAAAAACAGAAGGTTTGTGTGCCAGGAGTAGGAATCGAACGCACGACCTCTTGACTACTATCCCGATGTGTTAGTTACACGGCCAAAGGCGAACTTTTACAGTGCATAAGTGCATAGTTACAGTACATAAGGGGCAAAGGCCTGCCAGCTAGCTTTGGGAACACTAAGGAGGGGGTTCGAGATAACAAAGAAGGGGCGGGTCCTGTCAACAATAAGTCCCTGTATCTTTATCTAAGCCCCCAGGTCGGTTTGATGGCCGAAAGTTGCGTAGTCAAGTTTTCGGGCCTTTAAAGATTTAGATGTGATGTGTTCTCATCATCCTTGCAGATGCAGAACGTTTTCTACCATAACTCTGCGGGTGTGGATGCCTTCACTGGGACCTTGAAGAATAAGGAGGTACACCGAGCCATAACTCTTCATCCTCTGAAGAAGCATAGCTACATGTACCGACTTCACAACTATATGAGGGTATGTTTAATCCAAAGTAGTCACAGCTTTCTCTTGAACTTGCAACTCTGTAAATTCGAAGTTGCATTTGCCCGCGTCCAATACAGTGTTGGCTAAGGACGCCTGCACCGTTCTTTCAGAGGGCCCTCTGCCAGACAAGTTACGAACTATTCAGATCAGTTCTGTTTCTGCATCCCGGACTAGGTACTATCAGGGTTGCCACATGTCGCACGACAGTGTGAATTGTCACTCTATTTTGTTTTTGTCACTCTTTGTCCTACGTAGTTTCCATTAGCGATTCCGAACAAATGTGACTATTCCACGATTTTTCATGAAAATAAAATTAAGATGTCTCATTTTGCAGGAGCGATTCAGACCAAAAGTGACCATCTCACATTCTTCTCATGAAAATAAAATTTCACTCCCAATTCACTCTCTGTTTTCGACCAAAAGTCACTCCCTAAATTTGTTCGATGTGGCAACACTGGGTATATAGCATAAATGGTTATAAATGAAAGGTCACTGTTTGCTTGCTCTTCGGGTTGACTCTAAATCGAAGGCTAAGGAACACATACAAGCTTCGATTGTATTCATCTTCCATCAGCGTATATAACTCTCCTTGCAATCTTCATTTATGACACCATGGCCGAATGAAAAGTTTGTAGGTGTCACTAGCAGAGTGGTCACGTATCAGGGGGCCGTTGTTGCCACTAGTAGCAGAATTCTGCGGTTTATCACACATTTTGGCTTCTTTGACAATGTGAGCCATAATTCTGCGACCGGTTCGCGGTTCCTTACCGGTAAATGCAAAAATGAAGCAAAAAGTTGAGGTGTATAATTATGAAGATGATAAAGTGAGTGAGTCACTCAATGACTCAGTTTCGCAGACGCCAGAATGTCACAGGTTTTTGCGGCCGAAAGTTTCAGGTTCTGTCAGAGAAAGTGGCAACACTGGGGGAGGGGTACCCCCCTTTGTTGTCGTCCACTTGGAGAAAAGCGGCTCTTCGTGCCGCGACTTTTCTGACGGCACCATAGTTTTCTATTCGTTCCATATAAAAAGACTGACATGACATGTAGAAATGTTTATCTCAGTCTGTAACTGCACGGGTTTTAGCGACTGGAAATCGTTGGTGGAAAAAAAAACTCGGTAAAAATAACCAGCCAGTCGTGAAAATACCTGGACCCCGCCCCCCCCCCCTCCCCCCAAAAAAAAACAAACAGTTTAGCTACTAATGCACGTTATCACCACTATCACCAGAGAGACTGATTTGGATTAAAACAAAAACAGCGGACCTTGAGACCATTTTTAAATCCACCATCTTCTGTTGGTTTGGCATTTTCCCTCAATTCTTTCTTTTCCAGTCTTTGCAAATTAACAACTTGGATTTTGATGAGATCGTTCTAAGACGGCAGCTAGAGAGAGCTAAGACCGTGCTCCTGAGTCTGGCAAATGGGACTCTCGCACCTGATCTGGAGGGAGCGGCTCAAGGTGGGTGACAACGCGAGCTTTTCCCCTTTCTCTGAAGTCTGTAAAGTCGTTTCCACCTCCAAGCCCTAGTGTGTTGCTTGGGTTCCAAGAGCACATACCCCTGGTGCCGTTTCGGAAGATCTTTTCCTGTTGAAACATAGTGTTTGACTCGAAAGTACTAAAATGTGAGTTGAAAAAACACCCATTGGAGTCGATGGACTCGAAGCTCTGTGATAAATGTGAGAAAAGTGAGTAAGTGGATCGAAAAAGTCAACTAGACTACTGGATAGTCAGGCGGAATTTCGCTGGGCTGAAAAAAGCCAACCTATTTGCTACAGCCATCTAGAGTGAGGGTTTTCTTACCCATAGATGAAATCACTTTGTTGAATGGACATCTAGCTGACTGCATTCTAAATATGGCAGACTTGCTCTTCTCTTGCGTAGCATTAGCCAAATGAGATTCTAGTTCTCTTTTTGGTATCCCGAAACGCGAAACGTAAGTGGAGGGACACCTATGACATCGCAAAAGCTGTCCGTCCGTCCGTCCGTCTGTCCGTCCGCCCGTCTGTCCGTCCGTCCGTCCGTCCGTCCGTCCGTCCGTCCGTCTGTAAGCACGATAACTCTCGAAGGGAATGAGATATTTTGATGAAACTTGGTGTGAGGATTCTTTGGGTCAAGGGTAAGGTCAATTTCGTAGATGGGCTTTGTAGCCCTACATTTGGGGTTGGCGGTTCAAATTTAGGGGCAACACTGTCAGAAGTTTCATAACAGATTGCGCATAACACTTTCAAGAATAACACCTTTTCTCTTAGAAAAAAAGTGTTATGACCAATTAAGTTTATACTATTTCGTGCCCAGATCTCCAACAACACCTTCAATAGGTAAAAATACTACACTGTCAGAAGTTACATAACGACAACAGCAGGATGCGCGGTTTCAACAGATAACACTTTGGGGTGTTATATGTTATGTTTCTTTCGTTCCCGTTAGTATTTTTACCAATTGAAGGTGCTGTTGGAGATCTAGGCACGAAATAGTGTAAACTTAATTGGTCATAACACTATATTTCTAAGTGAAAAGGTGTTACTCTTGAAAGTGTTCTGCGCAATCTGTTATGATCATTAAATACGAAATATTTTTAAACAGCTAATATGATAGTCGATTGTGGGGTAAGAGGACATGTTGAACACGATGGTGAAAACCATTTTGTCACCAAACAAGTAGTTCGTCCGGAATCCGGCAACAACCGGAATGTTGGTTAAAAGTAAAAGTTTCATTTGAAGATGATTAAATGCTCGATTTAGGGGTAAGAACACATGCTGAATACGATTACGAAAACCATTTTATCGCCGGAAAAGTAGTTCGCCCGGAATCCGGCCAAAACCGGAAAATTTGTTAAAAGCAGAAGTTTTAGTTGAAGTTCATTAGATGTTCGATTTAGGGTAGAAAGACATGCTGAACCCGATTATTAGAACCTTTTTTTCGCAGGACAAATAGTTCGCCCAGAATCCGGCCAAATCCGGAAAATTTGTTAAAAGCAAAAGTCTTATTTGTAGCTGATTAGATTCCAATTTAGGGGTAAGAAGAGATGCTGAATCCGAATATGACAATCGTTTTTTTTACCCGGACGCATAGTTCGCCCGGAATCCGGCTGAAACCGTAAAATTTTTCATGAGTTAAAGCTTTATCTGAAGTTGATTCGATAACCAGAGATACCAGAGATACGCTGAATTCGTTTTTGAGCTTTTTTATTTTGTCGGATAAGCAGTTCCCGAAAGTTTCGATCAGTTTCGTCAAAACAAATATGACTTATAGGGGTAAACACACATGCTGAATCCATATCTAACCTTGTTTTCTCAGATGATTAGCGATTTGGCATCCCATCGGAACCTTTGGTCTTGTTTTTTCAGGTTTCATTAGGAACTCTGTAGCGGTGAAGACTTTCCCAACCTGTGAAAAAGAAATTATACCTTGGGACTTCATTTCCCGCTCTTTATTTTCATTGTCGCAGACAAATCCGCGGAGAAAAATAGATGGCGCTCTTCAAGAAGCCTTAGATGACATAGTAAGAGAGGTAAGTGAGGTTGAGTTTCAATACGCCTTAGGATGCGTTGAAGAATTCTTGTGTCTTGGAAACCGGCATTCTGTACCAGCCATTGAGCGTCATTCGTCACATTGGTTTGTTGCAATAACATAAGATAAGATAGATAAGATAAGATTTATTCCACTAAAAGCATAGAGGCCATGGGAAAAAAATAAATAGAAAAAAAAGAAAAGAAAAAAAAACACAAACCAAATAAATGCTAACTATTTTACATCTTCCTTTACAGGAATCTTTCTCTGTGGCTCATCGAGACCGAAAGGAATCTTCCCAACTTTTCAATATCATCAAATATTTTACTTCCCATTACTTTTACCAGCCAATCCTCCCCCCAATCACTAACACCAAAAATTTCCCCACGAAGCTCTGAAAGCTCAGGACATACGCACATTACGTGAAAAATATTTTCGTCCAAATGTCCACACATTGGGCAAAAGTAAGGACCAGACAACACTCTTACCTTACCCAAATATCTTCTACGCATTCCTAAAGGTAAATAATCACCTCGTAAACTCATTAACAACCTCAAATGATCTGCTGGAATCCCCGCCTTGAAATAAATTTCCTCC
Source organism: Branchinecta sandiegonensis (assembly GCA_030848855.1). Lineage (NCBI taxonomy): Eukaryota > Metazoa > Arthropoda > Branchiopoda > Anostraca > Branchinectidae > Branchinecta > Branchinecta sandiegonensis. Next base: position 14,598,977 of record JAUPMV010000003.1, on the reverse strand, counting down.
CCCCATGTCTCTTTGGCCCTCGCGTACAACCACAATGAATCAGATGCCTCCACCCCACACTGCCATAATTGTATTTCCTGGTCATGCAACCTACCCTCCACCTCCTTAACAATACTCACACCATTTCCTGCTCTAGGTCCTTTTCCATCACACCAAAAATGAGACAAACCGCTACTATCCAAAATACTTTTAACCTGTTTTGACCACGATTCCTTTGCTCCATCCTGGAGGGATTCCAAATATGCAGCCTTTAACGGTCTTACTCTCGGCAACACTATTATTTTTTCCCAAAACCGTATCATACTAACAAGACGCCTACTCCTTAGTGAAAATAAACCTAAATCTCCTCTTATTACTAATGAGTTAATCTTACTACTAAGGCCTAGAACTCTTTTAAAGTAGCCTAATTGCACTTGTTCTAGCTTAATACCCGGACTATACCCCCAAATTTCCGCGGCGTAATGCATTACTGGAACTAACTTAGACGAAAACACCTGTTTATGCATTCTTAAATTATTTATCTCTCTCAATGTGACCGCTTTTGTCAAGGTACGAGTCCTATATACGGTGTAAAGAAAACAGTAGATGTTTACTTTAATGTCTGGCGTTGAGCTTCACCATTATATCTACGCTTAACAGGAAATGGTAATTTTTATATCTAAAGTTGGTAGCTCCGCTGAACTCCAAGTATTCCAGTAGGGAATGTTGCATTCATGGGCTTGCGACTTAGAAACAAAAGCGAGTTCCTTAAGGTACAAAAGTGAGTTTCTGAGTCCGTATCTAAGATCATGGCATAGATGGCAGATACATCGGACTGCCTCCCCTTTCTCGTGCAGTTTTGGTCGAAGACCAGCTGGGGTTATGCGAAACCCAGCGCAGCGCGGCACGGTGTTGCGTGCGTCTTAACAAAAGCCTCTGTCGCCTAGTGCTACTTTTTGGTGATTGTTTTTCACCTGACTGAAGTTCAAACTGGAAATGAAATACGCCTTCTTGTTCTGCGATTCCGGCTCGTAAAGTCGTCTATTGAACTCGTTAACACATCCGACAACGCCATTTATCTTTTAGGTTATGGATCGCCTGAATACACACTCAAGGGAACGAGGACGAATAATCGACTTCAAGGAAGTCTACTATGCTTCAACTCAAGTGAATCCGCTTCATGGCGCTGCATATCTCGTTGACTTACTGCTCATCTATAAGAAATACCGTGGGAGAAAGATGACGGTACAAGTTCGTCACCACGGTTTGTTTCAGCGAAATTTCAAGACTCTGGATATGCGTGAAATCACTGGATATAAGCTCAGCGGAAGTTCGAAGAAATGGCGATCCCCAACGAGACGGAAGCTTTCGAGCGAAGACGGCAGGAGGAAACGCCGGAGGGTAACCGATGACATTGAGAAAAGCCTAGACTACATTGAGGACTTGGAGGCCGAATATGGTGACGTTGCTGAACAAGAAGACGAGATTTTTGACTTTGTTGATGGCTCAGTAAAAGAGGTCGGTTTAAGCTATGACTTGATGAAGCAGCAAGCGTACCGTGAGATGTGGGAAGCACCCGGGAAAGTGATACACATGATCGTACCCTTAGCGGGTAGAGTTAGTACTTTCAGACGCTTTTTAAAAACTTATAAAAGTGTCGTGTTAGCACGGAATGAGCCTGTTAAATTGTTCTTAGTGTTATACGACGATCCGAAATACTCGGGAGCAAAAGTGGAAATTCTGGAACTTCTAAGGAAGCATGAATGGGAATTCGCTAACTTTCTAGTGACAGTAGTGGAAGCGAGTGGAGACTTTTCCCGCGGAAACGCTCTAGAACTTGGGGTCGATCGGTGCGCCGACGACGCGCTTATGTTCTTCAACGACATCGACGTTCTCTTCGACGAAGATGCCTTATTTCGTATTCGGCTTCAAACTGTTATGAACCAGCAGATCAACTACCCTGTTGTTTTCAGCGAGTATGATCCTAGTGTAGGAAGAAATGAAGGAGAGAGACCCAATCATTTCGATATCTCGGAAGAGGCCGGATACTGGCGTTCGTTTGGATATGGAATCATGAGTATTTATAAATCTGATCTGAAAGCCATCGGTGGTTTCGACAAAAGCATTGTGGGATGGGGGAAGGAAGATGTGGATTTGTTTCAAAAAGCAGTGCGAAGTAATTTGTCTATTTTCCGGTCGGCGGATCCCGGCTTGGTACACGTTTTTCATCACATCGAGTGCGATATGAACTTAGAAGTGAGTCAGAAAGTCATGTGCGACGGGTCGAGAGTTAATACGGTGTTTAGTCAAAAATTCCTGGCTAAGCATGTTGCTGCAAACGAAAGTCTTGAGAAGTTCCCTTTCTTTGACAAGATGTATTGAGATGAATAGAATACTTTTGGTTTTGAATGGTTTTATCAACTTTATAAATTTAAAGGCAGTGAAGTAATAAAGCACGATAACGACTTTCCTTCTGTTGAACACTCCACAAAGCAATGAAAATAGAATTGCCATTACTGTCCCTTCGATAATGACGTTCTACTTCCCCGTTAACTACGTCCTTTGCTTTGTCTTTAGACTGTCAGGTGACGTGGACGAGAACGTTATCTACGTCCTTTGCTTTGTCTTTAGACTGTCAGGTCACATGGACGAGAACTGCAAAATATGTGCTGAAGATTTACTCTGTCTCTAAAACAACAGTGCAGTGCTTCTGGCCATTAACAGTCAACATGTCATCGCTGCATGCTGAGACGCTTCCAAAAGTGACGGAAGCGTAGTGAGGTTACATGTTCAATAAGTAGTGTAACTCGGTTCTGGTGCAACTTTGGGAATGGAAGGTATCTAACAAGAAATATTCTTGGCTGAAACAGCACAAAGGAGACTCGCCAAAGTATTGCAGTGACTCGGCGCCGCAAAGTTTTCGGCGCACCGCTGTGACAAGCGGCGGCCATCAGCTGGGAAGTTATGGCTCCAAATCTGTTTTACTGAAATTACTGAACATTTAATTATAATCCATAAATCCCCTTACCAGTCGAAGGGTTACGTTTTAAATGAACGTTGTACATCCATGACGGTCGACGAAAAACCCAAAATAACAGGTCCCTTCTTGGCAAGGGTCCTCTTCAGGCTCAAGCCGCTCAAACTGTAAAATGAACTTTTGGAGAAAAGAAGGGCCGAAATATAGCTCCAATAAAATTGAGCTGACCTATCCGTTTTGCAGTGTCAAATATGATTCGTAGTCAGCCTGGGCTGAAGAAATATTTCAAGACAGCATCGCCTGACTTTGCATTTTGTTTTGCGCAAAAACAGCCCCATATTATAATTATATGAGTTTCGTGAAAGGTATTCACGAGTGGCGATAGGAGAAGCAAAAACTAATATAAAGACAAATCAGTCAACCGTAGGAAATTTAGACAGTTCCGCTAGAACTTTCCATCGATCGAAAAGCAATCACGTGACATCTTGATGTTGCTTGAATATCAACCGTTTGGTTTGTTCGAGCAGTTTTTTCGTTCAGAAATTTTCGGTTCCATAAGAAATTATAATCAGCCCCAACTATCCGTCAAAAAGAAATTAAAGACTAGATTCCAATATCAGCTGGGTCAGATACGTTAATCCACCCTCCATTGCCCAGGTACTTTCCTCTGTCTCACTCCATGCACCAGTCCATGAACCAGAACCAGCCACGAATTCCATCCTGACTCCATCCGACGATTTGACCTTGAGAATTTGCCTCTTCATAAGTTATGTCATAACCTACCATGCTTTCAGACATACGGATAGACAAGCAGGCAACTAATCATTTTCGTTATCATACATCATCATTTCCAACAAGGAGACCAAAAAAGAAATGTGATGTTCGCAGAGGCGTTACTAGCCAAAAATTTTTTTTTTTTTTGGGGGGGGGCAAGGAATTTACCGACTTTTTTCAAGAAAAAAACGAAAGTTTCGAGAAAATTGACTGATTTTCAGAAAAAACGACTGTTTTGACGAAAAATCGACTGATTTTCAGAAAAATCGACTGTTTTAATGAAAAAATCAACTGTTTTGGCGAAAAATCGCGGCGCTTCGCGCCGACTCGGTTATTTTTTGCCGACTGGAAGACGACATCGGGGGGGGGGGGGGGGAGGGTCCCCCCTCCCCCCCCCCCCCGGTCGTGACCTGGTCGTGACGCCCCTGGATGTTCGGCAACACTTCTGCCTGCGACCAGGTTGAAGTACTCAGGAAGTAAGTTTCTTCAATCTATACAGAAGGGTCGCTTTCTTCGAGCGTGTTCCATCCTACTTACCGTAGTTACTACGCATGACGTCACGAATTCTGGCTTTTTTCCGTCAAGGCTGGAAAGATTTTTCTATTTTTCAGCAGGATATCATGCCACGGGCGAATCCGGCCAATCACGTTGCAGGGATACGTAGTTACTACGCTTACCACGCTCCCGAGCATGGTAAGCAAATGACATACTCTAGTTGGAAATTATTAGAAATTGTCGTATAAATATACCAAATCTGAATATCCAATCATACGTATAGACGTCGTGGTCACTAGCCAACTAGTTGGCTACTGTAAAAATTCCTAAAAGAAAAGCCGGCGTTGCCGACTAGTTGGCTACGAGAAAAATTCGTATAGGATTTTTGCTTGTGTTCCAACTAGTCCGCCACTGTAAGAAATTTCTTATAGGAAATCCCGAGTCGCCAACTAGTTGGCTACGAGAAAAATTCGTATAGGATTTTTGTTTGTGTTCCAACTAGTCCGCCACTGTAGAAAATTTCGTATAGGAAATCCCGCGTTGCCGACTAGTTGGCTACGAAAAAAATTCGTATAGGATTTTTGTTTGTGTTCCAACTAGTCCGCCACTGTAAGACATTTCGTATAGGAAATCCCGCGTTGCCGACTAGTTGGCTACGAGAACAAGACCAAACTTTTCGATGGGATCCCAAAAATTCAATATCTGATCCAGACAACTAGGTCTTGTCTTAGCCAGATCCAGTCATCGCCAGAATCCTTGAACATTCTTACAATTAAAATTCAGAAACAGATTAAGGCCAAATAGCTAATCATCTGAGAAAACCAAGTTCAGATATGGATTCAGCATGTGTGTTTACCCGTATAAGTCATATCTGTTTTGACGAAAAGTTCCTGCCACTTCTGCCAATTTCCCAGTTTCGGCCAAACTCTAGAACTACTTGTCCGGCGAAAAAAGAAAGCTCAAAAACGAACTCAGGGTATCTTCTTTCCCCAATAATGAACATCTAATCAACTTCAAATAAAAATTTAACTTATAACAAATTTTCCGACTCCAGCTGGATTCCGGTCGAACTATATGTCCGGGTAAAATATGATTGTCACACACGGATTCAGCGTCTCTTCTTACCCCTAAATCGGTTATCTAATCAGCTAGAAATAAAACTTTAACTTCTAACAATTTTCCGGTTTTGGCCGGATTCCGGGCGAACTACATGTCCGGGAAGAAAATTGTTTTCACATAAAAGTTCAGCATGTCTTCTTGCCCTAAATCGGACATCTGATCAACTCCAAATAAAACTTTTAACTTTAACAAACTTTCCGGTTTGGGCCGGATTCCGGGCGAACTACTTGTCCGTCGAGAAAATGGTTTTGACTATCGTCTTCAGCATGTCTTCCTACCTCTAAATCAAACATCTAATCAACTTCAAATAAAACTTTTACTTTTAACAAACTTTCCGGTTTTGGCCGGATTCCGGGCGAAATACTTGTCCGATTACAAAATAGTTTTCACCATCGTGTTCAGCATGTGGTCTTACCCTATAATCGACTATCACATTAGCTGTTTGAAAATATTTTGTTTGCCCCTTAATTTGAACCCCATCCCCCACCCCTAAATGTAGGGCTACAAAGCCCATTTACGAACTCGACTGGTCCGCCGACCCAACGAATCCTCACACCAAGTTTCATCGAAATATCTCATTCCCTTCGAGAGTTATCGTGCTTACAGACGGACGGACGGACGGACGGACAGACGGACAACTTTTGCGAAGTCATAGGTATCCCTCAACTTACGTTTTGGGATCCCAAAAACTCGTTTAGGATTTTTGTTTGTGTTCCAACTAGTCCGCCACTGTAAGAAATTTCGTATCGGAAATCCCGCGTTGCCGACTAGTTGGCTACGATCAGAAATCGTATAGGAGGAAAGTTTGTAGCCAACTAGTTCGCTACCGTAAGAAATTTCGAATAGGAAATCCCACATTGCCAACTAGTTGACTACGACGAGAAATCGTACAGGAGAAAACTTTATATCCAACTAGTTGGATAAATTTCACACTCGTACAGGGATTATAGAAAATATCGAACTAGTCGGATTGTATGAATTTGGATAGAGATTTCGGAAAATATCCAACTAGTCAGATTGCATGAACACTGATAAGAATTTCAGAAAATATCCAACTAGTCGGAACAGCTTTCAGTCTCAACAAGGATTTCGATCCCGTTAGTTGGCTATGCGCCACTTTGTCTAATAGTCAATGAACTAACAGCCATCTGATAGGATAGCCAATGTGTCTCTATACAAACTTTCTCATTTTAGAGAATTGGTTTCATAATTCTGTATTCCTTGACGAGTTTTCTTGTTTTAGCCAACTAGTTGGATACCTCTTCGGTATTCATCTTCGTTCCTATGGGATTTTTTTTTTATTTTAGCCAACTAGTTGGATAATAACCCCCCGTTCCTATAGGAATTTTCGTATTTTAGCCAACTAGTTGGATCGGCAGAACTTTCATATAGAAATCCCGCATGGCCAACTAGTTGGCCACGACGAGAATTCGTCTAGGAGACAACTTTTTATTCAGCTACTTGGGTATGTCTCTCCCTCGTACAGAGATTTCAGAAAATATCCAACTAGTCGGATTGTGTCAATTCGCATAGAAATTTGGAAATATCCAAGGATTTTGACCCTATTAGTTGGCTATGCGCCACATTTACACGCAATAAACTAACAGCTATCTAATTGATTATTCAATATGTCTCTATAAAAATTTTCTTATTTTAGCGAATTAGTTTGATAATTCTGCATTCCTTCACGAATATTCTTATTTATGCCAACTAGTTGGACAAAAATCTTCCGTTCCTATAGGAATTTCTTGTCATAGCCAACTAGTCGGCAGCGCGGGATTCCTATACGAAATGTCTTACAGTGGCGGACTAGTTGGAACACAAACAAAAATCCTGTACGATTTTTTCTCGTAGCCAACCAGTCGGCAGCGCGGGATTTCCTATACGAAATGTCTTACAGTGGCGGACTAGTTGGAACATAAACAAAAATCCTATACGAATTTTTCTCGTAGCCAACTAGTCGGCAACGCGGGATTTCCTATACGAAATTTCTTACAGTGGCGGACTAGTTGGAACACAAACAAAAATCCTGTACGATTTTTTCTCGTAGCCAACTAGTCGGCAGCGCGGGATTTCCTATACGAAATTTCTTACAGTGGCGGACTAGTTGGAACATAAACAAAAATCCTATACGAATTTTTCTCGTAGCCAACTAGTCGGCAACGCGGGATTTCCTATACGAAATTTCTTACAGTGGCGGACTAGTTGGAACATAAAAAAAAATCCTGTACGATTTTTCTCGTAGCCAACTAGTCGGCAACGCGGGATTTCCTATACGAAATTTCTTACAGTTGCGGACTAGTTGGAACACAAACAAAAATCCTATTCGAATTTTTCTCGTAGCCAACTAGTCGGCAACGCGGGATTTCCTATACGAAATTTCTTACAGTTGCGGACTAGTTGGAACACAAACAAAAATCCTATTCGAATTTTTCTCGTAGCCAACTAGTCGGCAACGCGGGATTTCGATTTCCTATACGAAATTTCTTATAGTGGCGGACTAGTTGGAACACAAACAAAAATCCTATTCGAATTTTTCTCGTAGCCAACTAGTCGGCAACGCGGGATTTCCTATGCGAAATTTCTTACAGTTGCGGACTAGTTGGAACACAAACAAAAATCCTATACGAATTTTTCTCGTAGCCAACTAGTCGGCAACGCGGGATTTCCTATACGAAATTTCTTACAGTGGCGGACTAGTTGGAACACAAACAAAAATCCTGTACGATTATTTCTCGTAGCCAACTAGTCGGCAGCGCGGGATTTCCTATACGAAATTTCTTACAGTGGCGGACTAGTTGGAACATAAACAAAAATCCTATACGAATTTTTCTCGTAGCCAACTAGTCGGCAACGCGGGATTTCCTATACGAAATTTCTTACAGTGGCGGACTAGTTGGAACATAAACAAAAATCCTGTACGATTTTTCTCGTAGCCAACTAGTCGGCAACGCGGGATTTCCTATACGAAATTTCTTACAGTTGCGGACTAGTTGGAACACAAACAAAAATCCTATTCGAATTTTTCTCGTAGCCAACTAGTCGGCAACGCGGGATTTCCTATACGAAATTTCTTACAGTTGCGGACTAGTTGGAACACAAACAAAAATCCTATTCGAATTTTTCTCGTAGCCAACTAGTCGGCAACGCGGGATTTCCTATACGAAATTTCTTATAGTGGCGGACTAGTTGGAACACAAACAAAAATCCTATTCGAATTTTTCTCGTAGCCAACTAGTCGGCAGCACGGGATTCCTATACGAAATTTCTTACAGTTGCGGACTAGTTGGAACACAAACAAAAATCCTATTCGAATTTTTCTCGTAGCCAACTAGTCGGCAACGCGGGATTTCCTATACGAAATTTCTTATAGTGGCGGACTAGTTGGAACACAAACAAAAATCCTATTCGAATTTTTCTCGTAGCCAACTAGTCGGCAACGCGGAATTTCCTATGCAAAATTTCTCTTAGTGGCGGACTAGTTGGAACACAAACAAAAATCCTATTCGAATTTTTCTCGTAGCCAACTAGTTGGCAACACGGGATTTCCTATACAAAAGTTCTCTTAGTGGCGGACTAGTTGGAACACAAACAAAAATCCTATTCGAATTTTTCTCGTAGCCAACTAGTCGGCAACGCGGGATTTCCTAAACGAAATTTCTCTTAGCGGCGGACTAGTTGGAACACAAACAAAAATCCTATACGAATTTTTCTCGTTTCTCGTAGCCAACTAGTCGGCAACGCGGGATTTCCTATACGAAATTTCTTACAGTGGCGGACTAGTTGGAACATAAACAAAAATCCTGTACGATTTTTCTCGTAGCCAACTAGTCGGCAACGAGGGATTTCCTATACGAAATTTCTTACAGTTGCGGACTAGTTGGAACACAAACAAAAATCCTATTCGAATTTTTCTCGTAGCCAACTAGTCGGCAACGCGGGATTTCCTATACGAAATTTCTTACAGTTGCGGACTAGTTGGAACACAAACAAAAATCCTATTCGAATTTTTCTCGTAGCCAACTAGTCGGCAACGCGGGATTTCCTATACGAAATTTCTTATAGTGGCGGACTAGTTGGAACACAAACAAAAATCCTATTCGAATTTTTCTCGTAGCCAACTAGTCGGCAGCACGGGATTCCTATACGAAATTTCTTACAGTTGCGGACTAGTTGGAACACAAACAAAAATCCTATTCGAATTTTTCTCGTAGCCAACTAGTCGGCAACGCGGGATTTCCTATACGAAATTTCTTATAGTGGCGGACTAGTTGGAACACAAACAAAAATCCTATTCGAATTTTTCTCGTAGCCAACTAGTCGGCAACGCGGGATTTCCTATAAGAAATTTCTTACAGTTGCGGACTAGTTGGAACACAAACAAAAATCCTATTCGAATTTTTCTCGTAGCCAACTAGTCGGCAACGCGGAATTTCCTATGCAAAATTTCTCTTAGTGGCGGACTAGTTGGAACACAAACAAAAATCCTATTCGAATTTTTCTCGTAGCCAACTAGTTGGCAACACGGGATTTCCTATACAAAAGTTCTCTTAGTGGCGGACTAGTTGGAACACAAACAAAAATCCTATTCGAATTTTTCTCGTAGCCAACTAGTCGGCAACGCGGGATTTCCTATACGAAATTTCTTATAGTGGCGGACTAGTTGGAACACAAACAAAAATCCTATTCGAATTTTTCTCGTAGCCAACTAGTCGGCAACGCGGGATTTCCTATAAGAAATTTCTTACAGTTGCGGACTAGTTGGAACACAAACAAAAATCCTATTCGAATTTTTCTCGTAGCCAACTAGTCGGCAACGCGGAATTTCCTATGCAAAATTTCTCTTAGTGGCGGACTAGTTGGAACACAAACAAAAATCCTATTCGAATTTTTCTCGTAGCCAACTAGTTGGCAACACGGGATTTCCTATACAAAAGTTCTCTTAGTGGCGGACTAGTTGGAACACAAACAAAAATCCTATTCGAATTTTTCTCGTAGCCAACTAGTCGGCAACGCGGGATTTTCTAAACGAAATTTCTCTTAGCGGCGGACTAGTTGGAACACAAACAAAAATCCTTTACGAATTTTTCTCGTTTCTCGTAGCCAACTAGTCGGCAACGCGGGATTTCCTATACGAAATTTCTTATAGTGGCGGACTAGTTGGAACACAAATAAAAATCCTATTCGAATTTTTCTCGTAGCCAACTAGTCGGCAACGCGGGATTTCCTATACGAAATTTCTTACAGTTGCGGACTAGTTGGAACACAAACAAAAATCCTATTCGAATTTTTCTCGTAGCCAACTAGTCGGCAACGCGGGATTTCCTGTACGAAATTTCTTATAGTGGCGGACTAGTTGGAACACAAACAAAAATCCTATTCGGATTTTTCTCGTAGCCAACTAGTCGGCAACGCGGGATTTCCTATAAGAAATTTCTTACAGTTGCGGACTAGTTGGAACACAAACAAAAATCCTATTCGAATTTTTCTCGTAGCCAACTAGTCGGCAACGCGGAATTTCCTATACAAAATTTCTCTTAGTGGCGGACTAGTTGGAACACAAACAAAAATCCTATTCGAATTTTTCTCGTAGCCAACTAGTTGGCAACACGGGATTTCCTATACAAAAGTTCTCTTAGTGGCGGACTAGTTGGAACACAAACAAAACTCCTATTCGAATTTTTCTCGTAGCCAACTAGTCGGCAACGCGGGATTTCCTAAACGAAATTTCTCTTAGTGGCGGACTAGTTGGAACACAAACAAAAATCCTATACGAATTTTTCTCGTTTCTCGTAGCCAACTAGTCGGCAACGCGGGATTTCCTATACGAAATTTCTTATAGTGGCGGACTAGTTGGAACACAAATAAAAATCCTATTCGAATTTTTCTCGTAGCCAACTAGTCGGCAACGCGGGATTTCCTATACGAAATTTCTTACAGTTGCGGACTAGTTGGAACACAAACAAAAATCCTATTCGAATTTTTCTCGTAGCCAACTAGTCGGCAACGCGGGATTTCCTATACGAAATTTCTTATAGTGGCGGACTAGTTGGAACACAAACAAAAATCCTATTCGAATTTTTCTCGTAGCCAACTAGTCGGCAACGCGGGATTTCCTATAAGAAATTTCTTACAGTTGCGGACTAGTTGGAACACAAACAAAAATCCTATTCGAATTTTTCTCGTAGCCAACTAGTCGGCAACGCGGAATTTCCTATACAAAATTTCTCTTAGTGGCGGACTAGTTGGAACACAAACAAAAATCCTATTCGAATTTTTCTCGTAGCCAACTAGTTGGCAACACGGGATTTCCTATACAAAAGTTCTCTTAGTGGCGGACTAGTTGGAACACAAACAAAACTCCTATTCGAATTTTTCTCGTAGCCAACTAGTCGGCAACGCGGGATTTCCTAAACGAAATTTCTCTTAGTGGCGGACTAGTTGGAACATAAACAAAAATCCTATACGAATTTTTCTCGTTTCTCGTAGCCAACTAGTCGGCAACGCGGGATTTCCTATACGAAATTTCTTCTAGTGGCGGACTAGTTGGAACACAAACAAAAATCCTATTCGAATTTTTCTCGTAGCCAACTAGTCGGCAACGCGGGATTTCCTATACAAAATTTCTCTTAGTGGCGGACTAGTTGGAACACAAACAAAAATCCTATACGAATTTTTCTCTTAGCCAACTAGTTGGCAACGCGGGATTTCCTAAACGAAATTTCTCTTAGTGGCGGACTAGTTGGAACACAAACAAAAATCCTATACGAATTTTTCTCGTTTCTCGTAGCCAACTAGTCGGCAACGCGGGATTTCCTAAACGAAATTTCTTACAGTGGCGGACTAGTTGGAACACAAACAAAAATCCTATTCGAATTTTTCTCATAGCCAACTAGTTGGCAACGTGGGATTTCCTAAACGAAATTTCTCTTAGTGGCGGACTAGTTGGAACACAAACAAAAATCCTATACGAATTTTTCTCGTTTCTCGTAGCCAACTAGTCGGCAACGCGGGATTTCCTAAACGATATTTCTGACAGTGGCGGACTAGTTGAAAGACAAACAAAAATCCTATACGAATTTTTCTCGTAGCCAACTAGTCGGCAACGCCGGCTTTTCCTATATGAAATTTCTTTCAGTAGCCAACTAGTTGGCTAGTGACCGCGAGATGTATGTGTATGATTGGATATTTAGATTTTATACATTTATACGACAGTTTCTAGAGGTGTCCCGTGGAGCATAGAGAAGAAATTCTGGAAGCTCCATAAACAACACAAACACAAAACTATTGTTAGAAGGGTGGAACACGCTCTTCGTTGCACAGCGCTCCAAAATGGCCGAGGCGGGCGTTTCAAAATCAGTTTATGTCTGGCTGTTGGTGGTAGCACTTGGCTTTATTTGGTTTTATTATTGCACATCCTGCCTAGGCCTAAACGATGAAGAAGATACGAGTGATGGTTTAGAAGATACGGTAGGCTAATTAAGTTCTGCCGTTTACTATAATCCTTAGGCTTAGGTGTCTAGAGTATTTCAGTCTGAATGCCATAGGTAGGCTATGTTAAACTGGCAACAGTAGATTAGGCTACAGCACAGTCTAGTACACTAGCCCTTTTTCAGTCATGGTGCTCAAACGTCTAGCACCATGTCTGAGTGCTAGAGCACTGTACCTTGAAATTCATGCATGGTCTATGAATTTCAGCCTATAGTGCACACATGAAAAAGCATAATTTCTATCGTTACACACTATATACCGATTAAATACCCAGTTTGCGAAAAGTAAAGGTCATGCATAATACCAGGAACTCACTGGAGAGCGAGGCCCCTGAAGCAGCTTCTAAAGACTGTATAGTAACAAAATGTCAATTAGCACTGCAGGCGATTTTTTTTGTATTTGTATGTTTTCTAACAAAATTTAACTACTTCCCAAACAGATTTTAGGTTTTAAAAGGGCCCATCCCCGTAAGTGTAAGCCCAAACAAAGCATACTACAAAAGGCGCTGCAGGCGAAAATTTTGGATTTCTAATTAATGATCTGAGTGTCTTTTTAGATCACAAATCAAAGCGAGGCCACCTATCATAGATCAGCTCAAAATGTTTGGTCACGTCATATTTCAAACAGTGTGAGACATTTAACTGAAAACTGGCACATGATGGTGCTTCAACTTGACCCTTTCCAAAGAGTAGCTTTTGCTGTAACCCAGGTTAAACAACGGCATAAAGCCTTTCTTACCGTTTTACAAAATAAACAAGTTGGGATTGGGTGGAAAAGGCACTGAGTGTTTGCTGACCCTCTCCCCTTCCTAGTCTTATATTTTGTGCTTCTTTGGGGCGGAGCACAAAATAAAAGAATATAAATACTTGAATTTTTTTCAAAAAATTCAGATCTTGAAAATTCAACTATCCAGGAAAAAATTGTGAAGTGACGCCTCGACTCGACGCCATGTTACAAGATATTTATCGCGGCTTGAAGACATTCGATCCTCGAACAATGGGTCATTATCTCCAATTTAAAAAGTTCAGTTTTCATGAGTGACCTTGGTGAACTGATACGGCGCAACCAGATTTCACAGTTCTGCTTAGAAACTAATATTTAGGGCCAGTTTTCTGTTTTTTCTGGGTACCTCTGGGCCCCCTTGGTAGACCACGGGGGCAGCCCCCCCCCCTGCCCCCCCCCCAAATGACGCCTATGTTTGTCCCAGTTTCTACATAACCTGCTATCTGCGGAGTTTCTGCCAATCTGGGTGCCCTAGTGTTTTCCGGAGCAGGAGGTTTGCCTCAATTTTGCAGTCGCTTGATCAGTCTTATTATCTCCTAAAATTGCCAAACCTCTATTTTGGGAGATTTGGCAGACTTAGGAGATCATATCACTACAAAAATGAGGCAAACCTCCACTCAGGAGAACAGTAGAGCAGCCCAATGGGCAGAAACCCCACAGATATCAGGTTATGTAGATACTGGGACAAACCTCAGCTTCAGAAGATTACATGGCAGCCAGAAAAGAGGAAACCTCCCAGGTAGGAGAATACAACAGTGGCCAGATCAGGAGAAACCTCCAAGGGGGGAAACTGCAACAGTGGTATAGACTGCAGCTACCCTACTAAAGATGCCTTCTGATTGGTTGATTTCTGAGCTTCACTCAGATCATCAATATTTTATGTGGTTATTGTATCCAGCATTTGGCATAGAATATCAGGGTTAGGCATAGGGTATGCCAGATGCTAGACGTATCCAGTGTTTGGCATTGGGCATTAAAAAATCAGGGGTCTATCGTAGACTGCACCAAGGCCAAAGGGCAAAGTATGCAAGGAGCTGGCAAGGAGTATGATGAAATCCAAACCCAGCACATATTTCTGCATGTTATGTAAAGTAAAGTCCATATCCTGCTAATTCTTCTGCCCAATACATAGTTTCATCCCATCATTTATTTCTGGTCATATCTTGTAAGTGTATTAGTTAATTTGTTTCGTGTCTGTGTTTTTCGTAAATATTTTATTCCTCTTCTAGCTTTAAGCTATTTTGAAAATAAACTTCATTGATTGATTGAAAGTCAAATTAAAATATTACACTGTATTTAAAAATAAAAATCTTTGCTCTTTCCTGGCTCAGGGTGCTTTTTTGTTCCCTGCAATCAGCTGTAATGGCAGGTAATGATGTCCAAAGTTACATCTCTATTACATTATTTTCATGATTGTCCAGAGTACCCAGCAAAGGAACAAGAATGTACTAAAAAGTATAACTAGTCACATTAGTTGAATTTGATTTGGTTTTTATGTACAAAAAACAGCAAATACCGTACTTTGTTATCAGTAGATATTAAGTTCTTAGTTCATTGTTTCCATCAGGCTGTGTTAAAGGCTTTTGAAGGATTTCACTAGTTTTGTTCAGTTACTTTTGCACCCCTCTTTTGCACTCACCCTCTTACTGCAATGTTATGGCATTTGTATAACTTTCACTATCATTTAGCTGTTTAGCAGTTGTTAAGTTATTAAATTTTTAATCCCATTTGACTGTTTTGGTGATTGTTCAAGAAACCAAGGTACCATAGTTAAAAATGTATACCTCAGTTCAATTCAGTTCAGTTCACTTTATTCGAAAAACATGCGACGGACAGAGCCGATTATTAGTTTTTGGTGTCATAAAATAAACATGTATGTCAATCGACGAGCCAAAAATTAACATACTCAGGTACAATATATACAGTTAATAACTATTTTGCAGACTAAAAAATCAACCCGGCATTAAACATCTCAACAAACGAGGTCACAAAACTAAGCTCAGATCGAGCATATGAAGCAGTCACAGGTTGAAGTTTCGATACAGGCTCTGCAATGGACCTGCTTGGCCTTACCCGAGCCGGTTCATGTTGGGGCGGGAGGATATTTCGGTGAATAGGGCTCGACAGGATTTTATTTCCAAAAGATAGGCAGAGTTTTAAACGACGGGAGTGAAGGGTTTGAAGTTGAAACTGATTAAGGAGGGATATGTATGGTACTTTCGGGGGTTTTGAAATTACTAGGAGGGCACATACCTCTACTGTATGTCACTTTGGAAATCACCTAACTTGGAATTCGAACCTAGCAAATATTTGTACCTTATCTTAAATTGTACTTCGGAGCAGTTTAATATATGAATCCTAATGCGATGCTCACACGGGTGATGATTCTGGTAATTGTTTTCGTCTAGTTTCTTGGTATTGGATTCCGGCGCATCGCAGTACACCTTCCAGGGTTTTGTTTGCCATTCAGTGTCCATAGATCGTTTGAAGGCATTTACGGTCTTGGATATTTATATATAATAATGAGTACAAACAATGGCTCAAGTAAATCATTTTACTGTTGCACTTCTGTGCTCAGATGTTTTGCTCACTCAAGTTGTAAAATCACAGCATTGAAAGTATCCTAACAGTTTCCCATTGCTTTCATGACTGTTGAAACTATCCCAACAAAAATAAAAGGACATTCAAAAAGCAGATGAAAATAAGGGAATCTGTTTTATGTCAGAAGAAAGCTGAGACATTTTGCTCCTAACAGTTAGGCTATTGCTGACATTTGACTGTTTTAGAGGCTAAAGCTGAACCAAGGTAGTCGGCATTAGTGTTCAAAGAACAATAGGTATCTGTAATGTGCTCCAGTCTACATATAATGCCTGATTTTGAATTGGCTGTGCAAATGTTGATGCTATCTTGGGTATTACCTATGTCAAGCGGCATTTAGAATATGCCAAGAATATAACCTACACTGAACCACTAAAAATAATATTGAATAGTCATTGTCTTTTTTACTCAATATTCAGTACTTTATTAGGTAAGAGTACCCCTGAGTGTTCTTACCGTAACCGACGTCTGACTTGAGATATGCAGAATGCTGGGTATGTATCAATGTTTGGCACAGCCTTTCCAAAATCAAACATCTTTGGTAGGCTAGGTTACAGAAGACCCTTGTCGGTACTAGACGCTTGGGTGTTATGAGAACAGTAGGCAACCTATCTTCCAGAGCATTATCTTGAGCAGGTGCCTCTCCGATTAACAATTGCCGAAAATTAGTTTTGAGCCTTAGTAGCAACCAGCAGTAACTGGTGCCCCATCATGCCCCTATATCATGACTGGATACTACTGCTTAAAGTTTAACTGAAAAGCCAACTTATTTTTGTATCATTCGACTGAATATACTGCATTATTTAGATTTTGTTGAGTGATTTTTGTATATTTTTCACTATTTGCTCTAGTATGACGTCCAGAATATCTAGGGCCGTCCTCACAACGCAGAATTCTACTATGACGCGGGAAATCTAAATCTCAACTCAAACGCGGCTTTTTAGTGGCTAGTGGCGAGCCAGGTGACAACTGCTCACTGTGTGAACACTTACTTTTTCGTAAATCGCTTTCGTCAACACTTACTTTTTCGTAAATCGCTTTCGTCAAGCGCATAGATGTACCACAAATCTGAGAGGGAAATTCCTCTGTATCAAAACCGATTATTCGTGAATAGCGGAGCAACGAATTAATGCATTTTCTTGGGATCTTCAAGCCTCTTTAAGTGAATACGTGATGGGTAACTAGATTGTCCCACCTCAGCCCTTTTCAGTTAAACTTTAAAAGTATTCCAGTCTGAAGCATAATTCCATTCAGGCCCAAAAAAATGTACGTAAATAAGAGTTTGCATCGGGGAATGGCATTAGCCCAGCAAGAATATGTAGGACTTTTTGTTGTAGTTTATCAATCCTGCAAATGCTAGGCATTTTTTGATTGCCCACCGCGGAGAAAACCTCCAACACTATTAAAATCATCAACAAAAAACATCTAGGTTTTGTTGTCTTTGAAGCTCACAACAGCAGACAATCCATCTTTCTTCAGCTACTCTAGATTCTTCAGTTGACTACTTTGTAGTCAAACTGAATAAGGGTTCTTGGTAAATAACCGAAATATCTTCTTCTCTTCTTTTTCAAGAAAGATCATTTGACTTGGTAGTCTTTTTTTGCTAAAAATACTTAGATCTACTACCAGTACTCACCATCTAGATTGAGTCTCCTCCCTAGGAAACATCCCAGCAGCATTAAGTCCCTTAATCAGCCATAAGAAAAAGAAGAAAGAAAATCAAACTATGAATATCCTACTCCAGAATTCTTTATTAGAGCTATCAGTCATGCTCGATGGTAAAGTAACTAGAAAAAAAATAGTTTTGTGATTTTCGGCACGTAGGATGGGGGAATCGCCATTGTGAAGGGCTTGTAGAAGTTTAATAATTCATACGGTAGCTAAGAAAAAATCATCCTATGCAGGGGTTCTTTCTGTTGCCTGAGTAGGCAACAGAAAGGGGTTCTTTAATTTTATTTTCTTTCTTGTCCAAGTTTTGTTTCTGTGTAAGAGAGTAGTGTTGATTCCTGATCTTTGTCAGACCTTCGCTGTGGCCCGCAGCAGAGGGTTGGTTTGTATGAAGCAGTTATTACGAATAAAAAACAGGTTTCGGTAGGGCCTAGGCCTACTTTTTCCTGCTGTATTAGATCACAAAAAATCAACGCAGAAACCAACGAAAATGGGGTTTGTAAAGGGTTTGGTTTCTTCGTTGATTTTTTGTGATATGTCAGGCCAGTTTGGTTTACGAAATTGCCTTCTGCTGTATTATATCTTGCCCTTGCCGGCCGTAGAGGATCTCGTGTCTCCATTCCTCGCTTCTTATGAAAGACATCCCGAAATAACACTCATCAGCTGTCAAGTCGGTTGAACGATCCTTCGAACTCCTAATTCAGCGTTGCCGTGTTTCCCTTTCTATTTGAAAGTTAAGGTGATTTCAGGAGCGGGAAATCTTGTGATGGTTCACTCCAGGACAATCACTCCTGAATATCATTCTAGAATTTAAATAATATTTGTTTTAGGTTCCGAGGAAAATGACGCATGACGTTTGTAGTTGACATTCACTGTCTCCAACAGACCATCTCAAGATATGATGAAGACGTAGAAGGTAGTTCATACTTCTGCAATGAGGATGCGACTAAGAATGTGCTCCCATGGTCAGTCTGTCTTTTGGAAAGCAGTGGTTGGAATTGCCTTTGGCATATTCATTACCAGTGAAATTAGGTGGCTTGTGATACCTGGTTACAAGGATATACTCCAGTGCACATTCCTTGGCCAGGGGGCAGGAAGTCACCCATCTCCATCTAAGCAGCAACCCCCTACTCCAAAAAAAGTTGAAAATGTCAAATATG
Organism: Branchinecta sandiegonensis; assembly: GCA_030848855.1. NCBI lineage: Eukaryota > Metazoa > Arthropoda > Branchiopoda > Anostraca > Branchinectidae > Branchinecta > Branchinecta sandiegonensis. Next base: position 14,579,933 of record JAUPMV010000003.1, on the reverse strand, counting down.
ACATACCAAAAAAAGAGCTTCTTTTGGTAGGGGTAATGACGGCGAACAAATACTTGGACAATCGCGCCGTGGCGGTGTATAACACGTGGGGGAAGAAAATTCCAGGCAAGATATTATTCTTTTCTTCCGAAAATTCTAATCTGTCTCTGCCCCTGCCAATTGTGGCTCTACCAACTGTTGACGACTCTTATCCGCCTCAAAAGAAGTCGTTTTTGATGCTCAAGTATATGTATGAGAATTATGGTGATAAATTTGAATGGTTTATGAGGACAGACGATGATGTGTTCCTGAGGACGGATAAATTGGAAAAATTTCTTCGAAAGGCCAACTCGTCGCAAACCTTATTCATTGGGCAAGCTGGCAGAGGACTACAGGTATGTAGCTCATACTTTACTTTGTCATTTTTTTTTTTTACTTTTCTTAGATTTCAAGCCAGCTAGGGTCAATAAACGGAAAAATACATGACGTTTTTTCAACTCCTGTCATAGTCGGTAAAACCTACAACCGTCGCACCAGTCATATATTCCTTTAGTCATATATTGACCCAGAAATTTTTCCCCCGTTTTTTCAGCTCCTATCATAATCAGAAAACCTACCACCGTCGTACCAGTCATATATTCCTTTAATCATATTTTGACCCAGAAGTATGCTTTTGTTGGCCCGTTGTTTTAGCTCCTACCAAATCAGTAAAACCTACCACCGTCGTACCAGTCATATATTCCTTTAGTCGTATACTGACCCAGAAATATGTATTGTTGGACTGTTTTTTGGGATCCCAAAACGTAAGTGGAGAGATACCTATGACATCGCAAAAGTTGTTCGTCTGTCCGTCCGCCCGTCCGTCTGTGAGCACGATAACTCTCGAAGGGAATGATATATTTTGATGAAACTTGGTGTGACGATTCTTTGTGTCAAGAGTAAGGTCGAGTTCGTAGATGGGCCCTGTATCCCTATATTTAGGGGTGGGGGAGGGTTTTCAAATTTAGGGGGCGATTTTTTTTTATTTTTAAGGCTATTGAGATAGTTGAATTAGGGGCAAGGAGACATGCTGATTCCGAATATGAAAGTTATTTTCTCACCGGACAAGTAGTTCGTCCAGAATCCGGCAAAAACCGTACACAAAATTTGTCGACCAATTATCTTCACACTAGGATAGCTCTGCGCGTCGATGAGGCGCAGAAAGCGTAATCTGTGAACGTAAGAGCTAGTGTGATTGAAGGTCGAAGGGGTTGATATATGGGAATAGAGTAGGTGGTTGCGGGCCGTACCAAAATATTTTTTAAACAGCTAATGAGATATTCTCAAATGAGTATAGCTCTGCGCACGTGGCCGACCATTTGTTTGTTCAGTGACGTTCATCGAAGGTCGAAGTCTCTAAGGTTTTATACAGAGGCGAATGAGACATGGGGTGAATGTGTTTATTTTATAGCGGGCTTCCATAGGGAGGAATTGAAATTATTAATTAGTATGCGTGCTGATATTTTACCGCTGGGAGATAGGAGGAGGTACACGGGTAGGCCGATTGGGAAAATTCGTCCTTACTTCTGCCGAATGTGTGGAAAGCGAGAGTGTGTGCGACATCTTATGTGTGATTGTTGGAAATGTAGTAGGAATTGTAGGAATAAGTGAGGGGTTGCTCACTGAAAAAGGTGTACTTGGTAGGGAGGGGCTACTCACTGGAAAAAAGATGTACTGGATAAGTGAGGGGTCGTTCAGTGGGTGTACTAAAGTTGTTTGGGGAGGGGGTGGGGTGAGCCGGTCCCAGGTACTCGTGACCAATCCCAGGTGCACGCGAGGGGTTAGGAATTGTGTGTACCCGTTAAAGGAGTAACTGTTAAAAAAAAATTTGTTCGCCCCTGTATTTGAACCCCTCCCCACCCCTAATTGTAGGGCTACGGAACCTATCTACGAACTCGACCTGTTGCTTGACCCAAAGAATCCTCACACCAAGTTTCATTAATATATCTCAATCCCTTCGAGAGTTATCGTGCTGACAGACGGACGGTCAGACGGACAACTTTTATGAAGTCATCTCTCCACTTACGTTTTGGGATCCCAAAACAAGTCGGAAATAAATAGATAGCCTACTGCCAAATATTTAGCTTTTTTATACTTTTTTCTTCATATACCATACGGTACAAGTGAAAATTGGTTGTATTTGTCTGATTTTCTTGTTAAGACCTACTTTGAGCTTGCCAATTTGCGTGCTTCCGAATCATTCAAATAGATGATCGCACGGTCCTGCCAAATCGTGGTCCAGATTGGCGGCTTGGATGGTCGAGACATTGCAAATGCTAGAATGCTTCCGATTTGACTCCTTTAATTTTGGAAGTGTTTGAATACAGCATTCCTTCTTGAGGTTAGGGTATATTGTCAGTAGGATTCATGCATAAAGAGAATCTTCATAATTAAAAATGGCCCAAGGTTGATCAGGCTCCGTTTTTGAAACGAGAACGACGCGCGGAACAAATCTCGAACCGGTGGAACTATTGACTAATTTTAGTGATCGAGAGGAAATGAACAATGAGTGGATACTTAGAATTGGATTCATGGCAGCAAAGGATAGAGTACCGTGCGGATTACTTATTCTTGCTACAGCCCCTGGCCTACTGAGCGCATGTAGGCTACGTAGTGAAATTCTCTCTGGGACTTCCTTTTCAAAGCTTGCTTTTATCAGTTTGGTTTTATTGCTGTTTATTTGAGAAGTTGTAAGTCAAACCTCACAGATGTAATCCTGATGTACGTAGTGAAATTCTCTGTGGGACTTCCTTGTAAAAGCTTGCTTTTATCAGTTTGGTTTTATTGCTTTTTTGAGAAGTTGTAAGTCAAATCTAACAGATCTAATCCTGACCCGGACTTTGTTTTCTCAGCGTTCATCACGTAGCAATTACCTGAATTTTTATTAGAGTTTGAGGATAGACGTGTGGAAAAACAGCTGATAATTTGTGATAAAATCCTTCTGTTAGTTTTTGTTTCAAATATCAGCAGATAAATTTGAACCCGCTTGTTAGATTTGTTTCCAAAGAAACGAGACCAAAGGTTTCGATTGGATCCCAAAGGGATCTGTCCGTGTAAATAATTCTATCCTAAAACCATGTGAGTCTTTAAGATATCTGGGAATCTCTTATGGTCCGACTTCCTCTAATTCTTCTAGTTTCGGGGCGGTGATTTGTCTTAGGGATTTCCTATCTAGACGCAATCTTGCAAAGATTTTTAACACTGTTGCTCTTCCACAGGCTTTGCTTGCATCTTCTTTTTTGCCATTTTTTAACGTTGACAAATTTATCTCGTACCGTATTAAAACTACTTTTTTTAATTGGGAAATTTTTATGCCGGTTTTCGAAATACCAATCCAATTCTTTTATAATGGAAAATTATGGTTTAAAAAACCCCATTGATATTTTGAAAAAGAAACGGGAAACATTTTTTTCAAAAATTTACACCATAAAGCACACTTTGTCCGATGCGTTGCGTTGATTGTATTTTGGTTAAAGTGTTAGGTAGAATTCATTTCAGATAGCGTAGGCTAATTATTTTTAAATGATCCAGATCTTTATGAAAGTATATGGTCTAGTTATTAGTCAATTGTAGACCGATTGTGCATATTTTATATATTTTTTTTTACTCGCCAGCTTTGGCGGATACAAATAAATGAATTGAATTGAATTGAATTATTTGTCGATCTTTTTAATGCAGATAATCAGGTCTTTCAGATGTTCAGTCTTTGCCGAACCCCTACACATTCAGTATCATTCTAACAGGCCAACGAACAGCAGCTAGTAAATCAGATTTTCCCGCGAAATCATTATCAAACAATCAGGCTCATTAAAAAAAAATCCTGTTTTGACTAGATTCTGACAGGACCATCCATCCGAGGCGAGAATAAACAGTATTTCCTGATTCACCATGTCTGTCTCAGGTACACCTACCTCCCCCAACCAGTTTTTATCGACATCAGAATTTAATTTTACTTCTTCGAAATTTTCTGTTTGGGCCAAACTACTTGTCCGGTGAGAAAATAAAGTTCATATTTAGATTCAACATGTATTGTCAGCCCCTTCTTTATAGACTTGATGCTCCGATCGGCTTACATTTTTTGTTCCGGATTTTCCCGGATTCTGCAGGATGAGCTAATTATCCAGCGAGAGAATTCAGCTTCACACGTGGATTCAGCTTGTATTCTTGATCCTATAAGCATTTTCCGATCGACTTCAGAATAAACTTTACCTCTACCAAAATTACCGGTTTTCTCGAGATTCCTGTCAGTCTACTTGTCCGGCGGGAACATAAAGTTCAAACATGGATTCAGGATGTATTGTAACTTCTAAATCGACCACCGTTTAACCTCTAATCAACTTGAGATAAGACCGAATTTTCAGATAAAACCAAATATTCCGCTTTTCGCCAGATTCCGGACAAGCTATTTGTCCTACAAAAAAGGAAAATTAAAAAAAACAAATTCAGTATATTTTTTCTTGTATTCAACGTCAGATAGAACTTATATTTTTACGAAATTTCCGGTTTTCCCGGATTCCGGGCGAACTATTAGTCCGGTGAAAAAATGAAGTTCAGTTCGGGATTCAGCGTGTCTCCTTACGCATAAATCGACTCTCAAATTAGCGTGATTTTTTTTTCATCCCTTAATTTGAAACCCGCTCCTCCACCCCTAAATGTAAGGCTAGAGGGTCCATCTGCGAACTTCACCTGTAGCCTACTTTGACCCAATGGATCTTCACACCAGGTTTGAACAAAATATCTCAGTCCCTTCGACAGCTATCCTGCTGACAGACGGACTACTCTTATGAAGTCATATGTATCCCGTCACTTACGTTTTGAGATCCCCAAAACACAGAAACAGCGTCTTCAAAAAAATAGAAATCAGTTTACATGACCGCAACAAGGCAGACATGTTTCGTTAGCACAAGCCTAGTATGAGTACGCCTGAACTGTAGGTTTGATCAGACGCTCAAAGCTTTACAACAATAGAAGTGGTTTTGAAACAACTCTTTTTAGGGTCAAAAACCTATTGATCTTACGTCGTTTCGTTTCTGTCTTGGAACATTCGATTTTGATAGTTGATGGGAAAATACTAGTTGGATATTTTAACGAGTTCCATCGTCATTGGACAAGCGACATTTATCAGATGACGGCAGATAAGCGACGTTGTCGCGTTCAAAGGCATTCCTACCCCTGAATTGAATTAATTTGAAAGAAATATCACGTTGTTTCATCAGCGTCGAGAATACGATAAGGTCTTGGTTCTAACAGGGACCTATAAATTTCCTGTAATGACTCGCCATTCAGGGGGCTTGTCATTTCCTATGCTTCTATGTTGCTATGTTGCCCGAGCCTCACCTAGTTGCCAAAAATTCCGCTTGGGTCGAATCGGCGTTCTTGCTCAGATAGACAAAATTTGTTGGGACTATTCAGCATGCCACCAGGTACCTAAGCTAGGACAAAAGATCCAGGATACTCTTCCATTACAGAGGCATATTCCTAGTTCAGCACAACAGCTGCGAAAAATTTTGTCTATCTGGATAGTCGGTATTTTATCCCCGTGGGTATTTCTCGAACTATCTGACGCTCGGTCAAGAGCGCATCAGAAATCTCTTATTGACAAGCCCCCTGAATGGCGAGTCATTACAGGAAATTGATGGGTCCCTGGTTCTAAATACTTCTTGAGCCTAAGCTGACTGGGCAACGTATATTCAGACAGTGGTTAAAAACGGAAAATCAGCTACGATGTTTGACGGCGATATTTCGGCCCTTACCAAGAAGGGCCGAAATCCCGCTGTCAAATATCGTAGCTGACTTTCCGTTCTAGCCATTGTTTTAAAATAAGGTCTGGGTTGTCAAAGGGAGATTGTAATAAGGTCTTGGTTGTGTAGCCTACCTAGTGGAGCCGAGGTAAGACTACCAAATTGTACCTAAAAGGAAAACAAGGCCACAGTCTACCAGTGGCGAACTGTGCAAAATAGGAGCTGCTTAGGGGCCCAATTTTAGAAGGGCCCCCGGGACAAGGGCCAAAGTGGTGAATGTACATATATAATTTATAGAAAAAGTGTAGTTGGTACTTGTCGATTCCACCTCTTGGTCTGCTTGTGTCAGATTACGATAAATTAAAGTAAAGTTTGTTCTCCCCTTCTGCATTTGGTGGGTCGTACATAATTTGTTTTATCTGTGCCATCTTAAATTGCGAAACACTGCTTAAACTCAGATCTATCTATCTATCTAGCAATACGGATGTAGAATCGCAGTGAGTACCTTGCCTTAACTGTTTGCGTTTGCCTTACCTTCTCGGTAATGTCGTAGCTTGTCATAGATTTTATTTATTTTCTTTCATTTACTCCGCTCTTTCAAAATGGTGGGTTACAAATAAATTACTTACTTACTTACTCACTTACTTAGATATAGCCTGTTCGAAGATAAGACCGAATCCATGTCTTCCATGTTTTCCTACCGGGAAAACCAGGAAGTTTGGAAAGAACAAAATTTTCTGGTAAGATTTGTAAGATGGTTTATGTAGCCTATAGATAAAGAACGTGTTTGATTAGAATATCTTACGGTATGGGTTGGTTCAGAAGCTTACACAAACCGGACATTACGTAAATAACAAAATTCCCTGATAAAATGTGTAAGGTTGCTTATATATAGATAAAGAACATGTTGTTCAGAATATTCTAGAGTTTTCGACTAGGCCTAGCATTGGTATTCGGTAATGTGGGCTGGACCGGAAACTAGAAACATCGAGGAGTTATCTAATGGAGCTGGTTAAGCGGTTGATTGGGGATAAGTGACATGTATACGGGTTCTGGTGAGGACGGAAATCGGCGAGACCCGAATGTCTGGATGAAGAAGTAAAAGAACAAACTAAATCCGGAGATACCATTGGCTCCGATTGTTAGTTCAGTCGGATTGGGATAAACGTCGGATCGAACAAATTCGGGAGCTATTTTAAATATGTCATGAGGTAAAAGTCTAGGTCGAAATAGAGCAATGTTTAAAATGTAACGTTGGAAAACATACATTAGATACCAGAGAAAGTGAGCTGTAATATTGAAGGAGCTTACTTACTCTGCCTTTTAAATTAACCCTAGCTTCCCTATGGGATTATAAGCTTAAGAAATCCCCGCCCTTCGCCATTGCTTCGTTTTGCACCTACGACGTTTTAGCGCTTGAAATATTCCTTCAGCCCAAGCTGACTGCGAATCATGTTTGCGAACTTGTGGAAAAAACGTTTTTCCAACTTGAGTGGCTTTGAGCCTGAAGAGGACCCTTGCCAAGAAGGGCCGAAATATAGCTCAAATAAAATTCAGCTGACGTATCCGTTTTGCACTATCAAATATTTAGCGCTTTTCTGGTCGAGCCAGTCACGCAGTACAAACTTCGCTGAAAGGCTCGAGTGCGCCGACAACTCTTTCAGAACTAGGGCACGAGCAGCTTCAAAATTTTGTTTTTCAGTTTGGAAGACTTGGTAGGCCAACAGGTCTATCTTTTATTTTTGGTAGAGTCGAAAAGCGCCAACAAGGAAATCGCCAATTTAACAATGCAAGCAGGGTCGTATCCAGGGGGGGGGGGTAGGGTGTTCAACCCCCCCCCCCCAACATAAAAAAATAATCATTTCTTATAGCCTTTCCCGTCTGATGTGACGTTTTGTCCGACCCGCGGGCAACCCCCCCCCCCTCGAAATAAATTCCTGGATACGGGCCTGAATGCAAGTAATGTTATAGGATTCAGAAAACGATAATAACCATTTGATCGTGAAAAGATATACGCAAAAATTGCGCTTTAAAGTTATGCTATTTTCTCCAAATCTACAGCTATGCCACACTGACTGCAGGCTGATCTGATACACATGCTTAATGCTCCCACCACGCTGATTCGTTATGCCCATCAGTCAGACAATCACTTCACTCCTAATTAGACTGTTCTTTATAGGAAGAGTTCGGCCTCCTTAGTTTGGAATATGATGAGAATTACTGTATGGGCGGACCTGGAATAATCATGAGTCATACCACGTTAGCAAAAGTAGCACCCAACGTGAAGGACTGTCTGCATAATTTGTACACAACCCATGAGGATGTTGAAGTGGGTCGATGTGTACAGAAATTCGCCGGAGTGCCGTGTACATGGTCGTACGAGGTAAATATTGGTTCACTTAATTTTTAAATTAGTTTTAATTAATTCACTTTATTTTTCTAAATTCAGTGTGAAAAATAGCATAGGAAAATATCAATAAAAATTCACTAACATACAAGTACATAATATACTATTACTTTACACAATCTTCATGCAGTAGACAATTTTGGTTTCTTAATTTGGTCCATAAAGTATTACTAATATTATATACAGTTTGTTTGTGTTACAATAATATCCGATCGCCGGGTCAAATACTTACGAGTACGTATAGAAACAACACACTGAAATCACTATTAATTAAACAAACATAAGCTTGGTCACGTCACAACTGATAAAATAACAACGACATAGTCAAACAGAGTTAAACTGCAATTTATTTAATTCGTGATATTACACATCACATGTTAAAATTATTTATTATAATACGAGGGAGAGCCGGCTCTTTATTGTGATAGTTACTACCCTCTCTGAAACGAAAATCATAACAACGCGGGCAGACGTCACTACTCTTACGGGAACACTTCTGAACTGATAGCTGTTATTACTTATGACACTCCCGACCATCGTATCATAAATAAGATGTAACGATCTTAACTCTTGTGGAAAGAAACTGATAAGAGGGAGGAGCTAATTTTGAGTGAAATAAATTATTGTTATTATATGTACCTTTATTTTATCCAAGGGCCATAATTAATATATAGGGTGCCCAGAAGCTTTAGTTTTCACAACTCGGGTTTTCGTTTCGTTATCTATTTCGACTTTCTATTAGAAAATTAATTCGGGCAAATCCTGTTTCTCAGCGATGCCATTGTTTGGGCCATTGTCCTGGTAATAGCTTAACGGGTATCATCGCCTCTCGCGAAGGTTGATGCTTCTCTACAACTGATGAATAACCGGAGCAGGATCCCATAAACTCTGGAATTTGCAAACAGGGCGGATGAGCTAATAATTTAGACGCCCAGAAACGGCATTTTGGCCAAGTGCCATATAGCGATCGCAATTTCTGTCCGTCCGTCGGTCTGTCGGTCGGTTCGGGTTTTGCTAGTTCGGGTCACTTCCATATAAGCTAGGACGATGAAACTTGGCAGGTATATCAGGGACCCCAAAAGATTAAGTTGGAAATAGTCACTTCCCCGGTCTGAGCATCGTTGGGGGAGTGGAGGGAGGTTGAATCCGGAATCTTGAGGTATTTATAACTTTTAAACATGTGATCGGATCTTAATGAAACCTTATATTTGGAAAGACCCCGTATCTCAAACGATCCAGTTCAAATCCGGACCGCATCTGGAGACTGGGGGGAGCTGGAGTGGGGAACCGGAAATCTTGGGAAACGCTTAGAGTGGGGGGATCGGGATGAAACTTGGTGGGAAGAACAAGCACAAGTCCTAGATACATCGTTGACATAACCAGACCGGATTCGGGCACTGAGGGGGAGTTGGGGGGGGGGGGTCCGGAAGTCTGGTGAAACCGCGAGTTTGGTACTTTCTGATGCGCTAGGACGACGAAACCCAAACAGACTGACTTGAGAATAGTCGTTTCCCCGATCCGACCATAAATGGGGGGAGTGGAGGGATGGGGAGCCTGGAATCTAGTGGCAGGCACAACTTTTGAATGAGTGATCGAAATTGAATGAAACTTGGCAGGTGCGAAGAATATAAGGTTTGAAGCCAAGCTGACCATTCATTTAATTTTTTTTTTAGAAAAACGAGATTTTCGTGTTTTTTCTTGATCAGCTAGTTACCCCTCCAAGATGATGTGCGAGGGATAAATACAATTTCGGATATTTCGGTTGCAGTTCCGGCAAATCGTCCTCAGCGAAAGAAACAAAAACTAATCATAAAATCCACCACAATAACAACAGGAAAACGATGCGGAACCAACAAACAATAAGGACGGTTTGCCGGAAGTGCAACCGAAATATCCGAAATTGTATTTATCCCTCGCACATCATCTTGGAGGGGTAACTAGCTGATCAAGAAAAACCACGAAAATCTCGTTTTTCTATTTTTTTTTAGGGGGGAAAAGCTATCGTCTCAGATGTTCCGTGTCGAGTCCTGATTGGATCCGATAGGCTACTTGTGGGGGGGGGGGGTCGGAGGAGGCACCGGAAATCTCATGAATCGCTTAGAGTCGAGGGATTGGGATGGAAACTTGGTGGGAAGAACAAGCATTAGCTCCAGACACGTAAGTGACAGGACCAGATCGTATCTGGGCTTTGGGGTGGGTGGGTGGGTTGGAGGGTGTTTCCCGGAATTCCGGTCGTCGTCAGTTAGAATCGTTCCAGATATTCTAAGGACGTTAAAACTTTGCAGGCGTATTAGTGACTTACGAACCAGACATAATGCCCTAGGAAAACTTGTCTTCCTGGATCCGACCACCTTTGGGGAGTTGAGGGAAGGGGCAGCCACAGTGGGGGAGTAGGAAGGGGAGTCCCGGAAATGTTGTTGCTCGCATAGGGGTAAAAAAAGGGGAGCGATTTGAATGAAACTTGGAATGTAGAGAGATCACATGCCCTAGATGGCATATCTTAGGGTTCGAACCGGATCCGACCACAGTGGGGGAGGAGGGGGGAGAGTTGCCGGAAGTTCCCAAAAATGTTCAGATTTGAGTGAAACTTGATAGGTGGTAAGAGAAAATACTTCAGACGATCCATTTAGGAGTCCGAACCAGATTCGGCCGCGGTAAGGGGAGTTGGAGTACCGAAAATCGTGTTGCACGTCTAGGGACCAAACGAGTGGATCTATTGGTTTGAAACTTGGAAGGTAGAAAATTCATTTGCCCTAGATGATTCGAGGCGATGCCGGAAATGCTCAGACTTGATTCAAACTAGATATCCTATTTCTAGGTCCGAACCGCATTTTTGGATGGCGGGGTATTCTCATCTCATCTCATCTACTTTCTTGTACCACCTACTCGCATCAAATGCCAAATGAGCTCGTAGCTCTTGTCTTTATCAAGACGCGCAAGCCTACTCTAAGCTTCCGGTCTCCGCGATAGGGTGCTAAGCTTTCCAGAAGATTCGGGAACACGATCTCTCCGGTTAATTGGAAGAGATTTGAGCCTATGTTTTGGGTTAATGTGCATGGCTGACGTTCGACCACGCGTCTAGGATTAGCGCATGGTGCGGAAGGTTACATAAGTTGCGTTTTTGCAGATACGGGGATATCAGATACCTCGGTAACTGGATCCGCATTTTGGCGACCATGGTGTCTGATATTACGGTTGCTTTATTGCAAAATGAAAATTGCCGAATTTGCGTTTTAAGAATTGACCTCGAAAGAAATACGTAGGCTATATCCACTCACATCACAAGTAGCCTACCAAACTTTTATCTCTCCAATTCGAAACAGACATGAGTCTGACGAGGACCCTTGCCAAGAAGTGTCGAAATATAGCCCTAATAAAATGTAGCTGACGTATCCGTTTTGCATTGCCAAATAAGACCAAAGGTTTCGATGGGATCCCAAAACTTAATATTTTTAAACAGACAATAATACAGACAATAATCTGTCTGACAGATTTCCAGAATCCAACAAACAATGTAAACTTGCTGAATATTCCTTGAGCCCAAGCTGACTTTGAAACATTTATTCAAATAACGTATACAGCGGATACGTCAGCTACGATGCTTCATCAGCGATATTTCGGCCCTTCTTGGCAAGGATCCTCGTCAGGCTGTCAATCTTCAGGTCCAAGGTCGGGGAAGGAAACAAACGTCTAATCAATAATTCCAGGTTTCCAACCATAATTCCATTCCAAACCAACCATAATTCAGGTCCAACGTCGGGGAGGGAAACAAACCTGTAATCAATATTACAGGTTTTTTTCCTTCCCCGACGTTGGACCTGAAGATTGACAGCCTGACGAGGACCCTTGCCAAGAAGGGCCGAAATATCCGTGATGAAGCATCGTAGCTGACGTATCCGTTGTATAGCCTACATTATTTGAATGGAAGTAAACTTGCTGATCCCATATCGAGATCCATTAGGTAATAGCCTACTTTTCAACTGTAAGAACATCTGATAATTAGGTTCATTCGTAAACTTCCGCCGATGATTCTAACCAAACGGTCCATCCAAGGAGCGAACGATTCACCGTGTCTGTTTCCCATTTAACAGCCTTCCACCAAGTTTAACTGACGACTTTTATGTCCCTGTATTTTTAAGCTGTCCTTCTCCAACTATGGCAAAAGAGTGAACCGTTGAGAAAATAACAAGAGCTAAAAGCTGATATAGCACTTGCAAGGCTGGTTCAGAGGATGAAATATAGAATGTGCCTTTTCATCGGTTTGTTCGTGTGTAAGCAAAACCCTTGAGATGAGATTGATCATGGACCCTTAGGAAATCACGAGAATTTATCGATTGGTAAAAAGTATTTTATTTTTGAACTTGGCTGTAATGATGCGCACTTTAAAGGCGCTAGAAATTCATCTGTAAGCAAAACTCTTGAGACACGAACGATTGATCAAAAGTATTTTTTTCACTTTTCGGTTAAGATTCGGACTTTAAGGGTGCTAGAGATACATTCTTTTTTAACAAAAACTATTGTGGCACAGATGGTCGTGGACAAAACGCTTTGTTGGTCTGATGTACTTTTTGACTTTGCAGTTAAGATGCACACTTTAAGGGAGCTAGAAATATATATGTAAGCAAAACCCTTGAGGCAAAAATGATTGATACTTTGCATGATACTTTGCGGTTAAGTGTACTACTTTAAGGAATGGTCGGATTTCTGGAAGTGACGACTTCTGAGCCAATCTTGTCGAATCTCTTATTTCCCAGCCAAGTTTCATCGTCCTAGCACATCGGGAAGTACCTTAACTTGCGATCACCGGAATTCGGGGCCCGCTCCCCCCCCTCCCGTCTAATTTCCCCGATAGTGCCCGGATCCAATCCGGTAATGTAAAAGATTTATCTAGAGCAATTGTTTGTTATTCCCACCAAGTTCCATCCCGATCTCTCCAGTGTAAGCGGGTCACGCATTCCCCCCCCCCCCCCCCAGCAGTTGTCGGATCCGGTCCGGACATGGAAAAGAGCATCAGAGACATGTCTTCTGTTCAGTTATCAAATTTCACTGGAATCCCATCACCCGTTCCAAAGTTACGCATGACTCAATATTCCGGATTCCCCCTCCCTCCACTCCCCCCACGATGATCGGATCAAGACATTTTTTTTTTTATATCCAAGGGAGTTTGATCGTGTCCCTGATACGCCTGCCAAGTTTCCTCGTGAAAATCCCTAAAACTACCATCACCGGAATTACGGGAAACACCCTTCCACCGGATCCAGTCTAATTGTGTAAACGATTCATCTAGAACAGATGCTTGTTCTTCGAGCAAGTGTCACTCCGGTCCCTCCATTCTAACCGTTTCTCGAGATTTCCGGTCTCCCCGCCCCCGACTCCCCCACAGCTGTCGAAACTTGGCCGGAAGGCAAGTGCCATAAAAACAGATATGGATTCAGCATGTTTTCTTACCCTCGAACCAAAACTATAATAAACAAGAGACTTGAACTCCAGTTCAACCAATTTTTTTGCTGGATTCCGGACGAATTGCTTGGCCAGCGAGAAAATAAACTTCCGATATGAGCTCAGCACGTATTTTTACTGCGATATCGAACCTTTAATCGATATCGGAAAAAAAATCTGTTTACCTAATCTCCGGTTTGGGCCGAATTCCGGGTGAAATGCTTGCTCCATACCCCCATATCGAACCTCTAATCAACTTCAGATAAAACTTTCACTTTACTACTTTTCCGTTTCGACCGGATTCCGGTCGAACTATTTCTCGGGCGAGAAAATTATATATAGATAAATATGGATTCAGCATGTCTCTTTACCCTCATTCAATTCAATTCAATTTATTTTCAAACCATTCACGGACTAGCCGAATTTTCGTTTTTTTCAACAAAACAACTGTAGTCAGGCTCGACTCGACAGTAATCTCGAACCTCTAATCAAATTCAGATGAAACTGTGACTTAACAATTTTGTAGTTTTGGCCGGATTCCAGGCGAGCTATTTGTCGGACGAGAAAATGAATTTCAGATATGGATTCATCGGGCCTCCTTACCCCTATATCGACCATTTGATTTGATGATTCGCCCCGTAATCTGAACCCTCTCCCCCACTCCTAAATATAGGGCTACAAAGCCCGTCTACGAACTTAAACCTGTACTTTGGTCAAGAGAATCCCTATACCAAAATTGAACAAAATATCTCAACTCCTTCGAGATTTATCGTGCCAACAGACTGACCGACTACTCTTACGAAATCATAGGAATCCCTCCACTTACGTTTTGGGGTCCCAAAAAACCTAGGCTCTTGCGTTGGTGATGATGAAGGCGAGATGGATTTTCAGATACCGTGGGACCGTGGTGTCTGTATATCAGATGCCATGGTAACTTCAAAAACAACTTTAGACCGTTGTATCAGATACATACCATGGTATCTGCAAAAACGCAACTATAGTTTCCGGGACGTTTGGTGGTTCTGGCAGCCGATCTAGCAGTTGCCGACCGTAATCCCTGCCAAGATTTCGGCAACATCACCAGTTTCTTGTGGAAAAGTTGAGATTTTTTCGACATCTTATGAAAGTGCAGGAAATCCTTCGGGGAAACTAACCGTCTGCCAGCAGACGAGGGAGTACCCAATCCCTGACACCTGCTGTGCACCCTTTCCCGGCACCGACAGAAACCAGCGGTACCGGCCATAAATTGGGCGATTCTCGCTTCTAAACATGCTAGTGTTGTAAAATTCGTAAAATTGGGTAAAGTGGTTCACATAACTGAAACAAGTTTAACATTTATTTGCATCTGGTGCGATTGGTCTATCTAGATTTTAAAGAAAAACACGTTTAACTTGCTTTTCCTGCACTCCAGAAAAATCAGACAGCCTATTATTTTGTTTCAGTTATGAACTACTGGATACACAGTAGAAAAGTTACCGTTCTACCACAAAGTCTGAATAGTTCATAATTCAACAAAGTCTCTGTTTGCTTTCCATCATGAAACAAATAAATAGGCGGATTCAAATCATTGGGCTTCGCTCTTTGAGTTGGTAACAACCTATAGCTCATTTCGAAACAGTCGCCAAGTTTTTAGTGAACTTTGTATTGCTCGGGTAATAGTTATATACCTATAGCCGATTCGACTGTCTTATTCCCATGCCAAAACAAAACAAATATCCCAACACAAATCTATTACCGTACGGTATTTGTGTTATGGTCTAGTTTAGCCGGGAACGTTTCGAGATGGGGACGTTTTGCCATGTCGACGTTTCGCCGACAACCCATGACTTTAACCTTGCGACGTGGAGATTAACTGGAAGAAATGCCAATACCTACCTTTTCTTCTCGTCACCCCCAATTCAGCTGATCAAAGACCAAAGGTTTCAATGGGATCCCAAAAATCTAACATTTGATTCAAACAATTGGATCATGTCTTTGCCATTCAGTCTTCATCAGATTCCTTGAATATTTTACTGTTAAAATGAAGTTCAAAAATGGATTCAGCATGTCTCCTTGCCCAGATACTGAATCTCTAATCGATTTCAGAAACAACTACAATACTGTTACTGTCTTTCAAAATTTCACCCTTGCATTCATGGTTAAAAGTCAGAAGTCAGACCTCTTTGTGACGCCGCCTGGTCCCCGTAGAGTCCCTGGCGGCAAAAAGTGTAAGGACGCCAGTAAAGACGAGTAAATTACGCAAAACATTACTGAAATTTGTTCAAACCTGTTTCAGTTAGGCCTCCATGGATCACTTTTAGCTTGTTCACACGGGGCTGAAACAGCGGCCGATTCTCGATCAGCGGCTGATTTACGCGCGTAAATAGCGGTTGAAAAAAATCCAAAAATCAGCCGCTGATTTTCCGAATAGGCGCTTATTTTCATCGCGGTCTCCGATCGGGATAAACTAAATCCTTTGGAATGTGACCTTTGATGACTCTAGGGACAGTAAACAGACCGTAATTAGGAGAATTAGTTCAAACTTGGTGAGGTTTAGGTCAATCCAGTTCAAATTCTGTCAGACTGATGTGAACATAACATGGTTTTACACTAAGCATCTCAGGACTACTAAACGATTGAAAAAGAAAAGGTAGAATAATTTTCTAATTACAACAGCGTATGTTCTGTTTATGTCTAACATTTATTTTCGTTGTTTTTCTTAAAACAAAATTATTTTTTCAACCTTCACTGAAATGTAACTGAACATCAGTAAATGATTGCATACTGCTCTCATATTATTTATATCTATATTATTAATTATATTTTAGGTTCTCCTTCAAAAATAAAAATATTTAAACATTTTTATTTGCTTTTTAACTTAAAATTGCCGAATCGCCTTAAATCTATCAATATTCAGTTTGTGACTTTTTCCACGTATAAAGACTACAAGTCAACTAGATTTCACTTTGACTAACTCACAAGATGTTTTTTTTTTATTTTATATATTTTGTTACAAACAAAAAGAATATTCGGAATTAGGTTTTTCTTTTTAATTCTCCCGTCAACCCCAAACAGTCGATCCGTCGTCTGAACAGATCAGCCGCTGTTATCGGTCCCGTGTGAACAAGCTATTTGCGCGGCAACAAGTGTAAAGACGTAAGTAAGATACGGGTAAATTACGTAAAATACCGGCATAATACGAAAAATACGGGTAAGATACGCAAAGGTAAGATAAGTTACAATTTTAATGGCAAATATAAATAAACCTGGAGTTTCTCAAAAGCATCAGACATGCCAGTGGCATAAAAAACGATGCTTCCCTAATTCTGATCGGTTTGTAAAAATTATTAATACAATTCTAGCCTAAGGCATTGTAAAGAAAATACGGATAAGATACGTAAAATAGTGAAATTGGTAAATGTGTAAACTACCAATTTTGCCGTGATCAATTTTACCGTTTACAACCCTAAAACATGCTGATTTTGAAGTTCCAACACGTTGTAACCGGCAACAGCTAGTGTCAGCCGGTGCCGCTGCCGACCAGGCAACGCGGCACATGGCACTTGCTGTACAGTAAAATCGAGAGTGGGCAACCCCTCGCCCGCATAATGCCTGAGGGAAAGTCGTGACGGTAGTATAAGAAGACGGTGAGAGGTTAACGGTCCCTTGCAAATGTCAAGGTCCTCATCTCAAATCAACCGTCACTAGTGTTTTTCGGTCGCTGAAATTCAACGGTTATGCATATCGAAGCAAAACACAACGTTCCAAAAGCGCACTTTTTGAAGTCAAAACTCAACGGACCAACTTTTGGAAGAAATTTAACAGTCTGTTGGGGTCACAATATACTGAGCGTGTTCCACCCTTCTAACAATAGTAACTATTATTTACTATTTCCGTTCCAACCTCACGAAAATTTACTACGTTGACCGTTCCAACCTTCTCGAATAGTAACTAATAGTAAATTTGCTTACCATGCTCGGGAGCGTAGTAAGCGAAGTAACTATGCATCTCTGTAACGTGATTGGTCGGATTCGCCCGTGGCATGATATTCTGCTGGAGAATAGAAAAATCGTTCCAGCCTTGACGGCAAGAAACCAGAATTCGTGACATCATGCGTAGTAACTAGGGTAAGTAGGGTGGAACACGCTCAGTGAAGTTAAAGGTTCACAGAACATGGCTAAGATACGACAGTCTGATTACCCATCATATTTTACTTAATTAGGCTAAAAGAACCGACAAAAACTCATTACTTTGTTATCCACGATTCTTGAATTTTAGCTGACCTAATTTCTCTTCCGCAACTGTTGTACCTCTATACGGACGCAGCTCTATGTTTGGAATGTTTAGCAACTACAGCGGCAGCCAATTGCCGTAACAACAAGTCCCGGCAGATTTACATTCTTGAATCCAGGAAGATGAAAGTAACATGGGAAGTGAAAGTGACGAGGAAGAACTTGGCATTCGCCATGAAGGAAGAACATGACCAGTTGAAAACTCGAACTTGCTAATCAACTTGGTAGAGTGCTGGCCAAATTCTCTGTTGACTGTGTCCTTCCACAAAGGAAACCTATTCGCGGTAGCACGGAACAGAGGGATATCTTGGGATGTGATTTTGCAATCTGGAATCGAACATTTCAAAATCTTCGCTTTGTTAGCCATTGAAACACACGCTTTTGTAGACATTCAAATTTTCCGCGACTCGCCGTAAAGTTACTTTTCGTGCAGCCAGCGGAGATTCCAAACGTCACTACTAGACTACGCGACGTAAAAAACAAAAATCCCTTGCATGAGTCAAAATAATTCAGTGTATTCAAATCAAACGTATAAAACTAAGTTAGCTTTTCAGTTGAACTTTAACGGTTATTAATGCTTTCTACTCCGATGAGAGGTGGTCAAAAAAAGGTACACTGGTTTCAACTCAACGAACGTTGGTGTAGGCTATAGGCGTATTCTCGACAATCCCCGAGGACTCCACTTGAGGAGTCCCCGCGCTTTTTGTTTGTCCTGGGACTCAGTCCCCTATTCTCGCGAGTCCCCATGGACGGGGAATGCTCCGATTATCGTCACCATGATGAAAAAGGACTCCCTTTCAGATTCGGAGGGGAATCAGCTTTTGCTGGTGTTGGTGCAATTTAAAATTAATTAAAACAATCAGAATAAACAAAATAAAAAATAAAGTGGATCCATACTAATTTCGTCAACTGCACATTTTTTTTCGAACAAAATCCATTTTGAAAGCATTCCCCGTGTTCTCGCCGTTTTTGTACGCGGAGTCCGCGTGGAGTGACTCCCTCTATTCTCGCCGTTCCCTTCGATTCCCCGAGGAGTCCTCGGGGAACGGCGAGATCACGCCTTATAGACTCCTTTTCTGCAAGTCGTGGAAGCTCGTACGGTAGGATAATAATAATCAGTAAATGGTGCAGCTCGTACGATATAATGATAGTAATGAATAGTAAGTATTATACCTGTGTGTTCCTAATGCAAGTCCTTAGTTTGCTGCTGGGCAACTGAACCTTTGAGTATCGTTAAAGGGCGGCTTGTTATTACAAATTCTAGACAGAAAGTCAACAAATACCCACCAACAAAATGTGAATATTCACTTAGGTGTGAGTTACTTGCATCAGTATGTGGGGAGAAAAAGCACGATCTTGCATGGATGATTGCCTAGTATGCAGGTTTATACGGGCCATTAGTTAATTCGCTGGTGATTAATAGTGTTGGCTATAAATCTCGTCATCCCTCGCTGCCAATATAGTGAGTTACAAATGATGGCCTGTTCAGACAAGAGACCATTGAATAGTCGGTATATCGCGTGTAGAACGTTTCAGGTTTTTGCAAAATGTCTGACAATCCGCGTTACTTGGCTTCACTTACTAAATCTGAATCCCAATGTCGACGGAGATGTCACGGGTGTGACCCATTTTATTTGGCCTAAAACTAACTTGAGTTTAATGTTTATTCAGTGATTGATTTTCTTTTCTTCATTTTTGGGATCCCAAAACGTAAGTGGAGGGATACCTATGACTTGGTAAAAGTTGTTCGTCTGTCTGTCCATCCGTCTGTCAGCACGATAACTCTCGAAGGGAATGAGATGTTTTTTTAAAATTTGGTGTGAGGATTCTTTGGGTCAAGGGAAAGGATGAGTTCGTAGATGGGCACCATAGCTGCATATTTAGGGGATGGGGATGGGTTTCAGTTAAGGGTCGAAAAAAACATTTGTTAAAAGCCAATGAGATATTCGATTCTAGGGGTAAGGAGACATGCTGAATCGGAACGTGAAAATTATTTTCTCGCCGGACATGTAGTTTACCTGGAATCCGGCAAAAAACGGAAAATATGTCGAAGATAAAAGTTTAATCTGAAGTTGATTAGAGGTTCGATTAAAGATAGGGGAAAATGCTGAATCGGAATATGAAAATTATTTTCTCGCCGGACAAGTAGATCGCCCGGAATCCGGCCCAAACCGGAAAATTTGTTAAAAGTTAAAATTTTGTATGAATTTCATTAAGTGTTCGATTTACGGGTAAGAGGACATGCTGAATTCGTGTATGACAATCATTTTCTACCCGGACACATAGTTCGCCATGAAAACGGCTGAAATCCGAAAATTTGTTAAAAGTTGAAGTTTTATCTGAAGTTGATTAGAGGTTCGACACAGGGGTGATGTGCATACGCTGAATCCGATTTTGAACTTCAGTTTTTTTGCAAGACAAGTGGTTAGCCCGGAATCCGGCCGAAACCGGAAATTTAGCAAAAGTAAGGCAGGAACTTTCGTCAAAGTAGATATGACGCAGGCTACAGGGGTAAACACACATGCTGAATCCGTATTTGAACTTGGTCTTCTCGGATGATTACCATTTGCCTTAATCTGTTTCTAAATTTTATTAGTAAAGTGTTCAAGGAGTCTGGCGAAGACCGGATCTCTACAAGACCCAATTGTCTGGATCAAATATTAAATTTTTGGGATCCCATCGAAACCTTTGCTCTTGTTTTTCCTCGGCGGCTGATCCGTAAAATCCTCCGTATTCGAGTTCAGAGCCACCATTCGGTTTGGCTCCAAAGATCGTCACCATCATCAGTATTTAACTAAAAATCTGCTAGGATATTGACTCTATTGTACCATGTCTATGTGCAGGATACTGATAACGAGACGAGGGAGACAGAGATTGATTCGCTAGAGCTCTGAACTGTTATAAGGCCAATTTGAATTTTTTCACCAGGGGCTCTAGTAACAACGTTCAGAGGGTGCGCTGCTTGCACGACAACCCAAAATTCATCCTTCGCGGAGAATTTGAATTTCGACATCGGAAAAGCTACGCCTGTCGAAAAGTAGAAAAATAATTTTTCGATATGTCTTGCAAGTGATCGGACATTTTTATTTTACTTTTCGGCAATGGCTTACATCTGTAATTCGTAAATGTTTCAAGCGTAGAGGGACAGGAACATAGAGGTACCACAAATCGGAAAAAAATAAGTTCATTCGATGAAATCGAATATCTGTGGATAACGCAGGAACGAGTAACGCATTTTTATCGGGCTTTCAGGCCTATTTTTAGTGAATAAGTGATGTGCTACTAGACTGTTGGGATCCTTATTCGGATTCGCTCTTAGCAACAGCTAACGTGCATCCATGTTCTCTGGCGTTTGGTTTCAAGCTAGATTAGAGAACCTGACGAGGTTTCGCGGATGAGATTCGCTACGTGACCGCTGGCCAGGAGGGATCCTAAAGGGGCGTGCACACAAAGTTTAAGTATATTTCACACGCGAAAATACGCATGCGAAACTCGCGTCACTATAAGGAAACCTGATGCATCCAGAATACTCTTGATGACTAACTCTTCGTGTTGATGAAGAATCGCCGTGTGCTTAGCGAAGAGCCAGAAACGTCACCACAACAGACCACAATAGACGTTGTTGATTGGTAAATACTCATTAAGCCAAAGCTGACTGGGAAACTGTATTCAAACAAAGGATAAAACGGATATTTCGGCCTTTCTTGTTGGCGAATGTCCTCGTTAGGCTGTCGAACGTTGTCCGTGGCGTTCGACAGCCTGACTAGGACCTTTGCCAGGAAGGGCCGAAATATCGCTGTTGTCCCTGACGTTCGGCAGCCTGACGAGGACCTTTGCCAAGAAGGGCCGAATAACGCTGCCAAAGCATCGTAGCTGACGCATCCGTTTTATCCATTGTTTGAATAGTTGTTGATTGGTTCACATAGGATATGAATCAATTTCAAGGATTCGTTCGGGTGACTTTTCTTGTTCTTCCCGACGTTTACCGGTGTATTTCCGACTTATTCATATAGATCGGGTTCCACTCTTCTAAGAATAGTAACTATAAATATTCCTTCAGCCCAAGCTGACTGCGAATCATGCAAAATAGATACGTCAGCTGAACTTTATTAGAGCTATATTTCGGCCCTTCATGGCAATTGGCAAGGGTTCTCTTCAGGCTCAAAGCCGCTCAAGTTGAAAATGCGAACGTTTTGCAGTATCAAATAGTAACTATTTGTTACTATTTTCTTTCCGACCTTGTGAAAAGCTTCTACGCTGTCTTTCCAGCCTTCTCGCAATATTAACTAATAGTAACTGTTTGCTTACCACGCTCGGGACTCGGGAGCGTAGTTGGCGTGATAAATGCGATCTCTGTGAAGTGATTGGCCTGATCAGTCGGCGGCACGATAATTTGCCAAAAATAGGAAAATTCGTTCCAGCCTTGACGCTAAGAAGTAGGGATCCGTGACATCACGCGTAGTAATTACTGTAAGTAGGGTGGAACACGCTCATAGAGTATTCCGAACCGAAGTAGAAGCGAGTTGAGTCCGTTTTTCGTCGTCGGATGCGAATTTCCTTCGTCGTCCCGAAATTCTGACGTATCTCATGCTGGTTTACCCATAGGGAGGCGGGTACCGTATGCGAAATCTTGTCGAATTGTATGTGCACATAACTTCAGCGAGAGATGAATTTTTGGACTCCTGGTAGGAAAAGGTTCAGTAAGTTTTCCGAGCGACTGGACAATCGTTACCTTATTTGATAGTGCAAAACGTATACGTCAGCTGAATCTTATTGGAGCTATATTTCGGCCCTTCTTGGCAAGGGTCCACAAGTTTTCCCACAAGTTCGTATTTCCAACTTGAGCGGCTTTTAGCCTGAAGAGGACCCTTGCCAAGAAGAGCCCAAATATAGCTCCAATAAAATTCAACTAACGTAGGCTATCCGTTTTGCACTATCAAATATGATTCGCAGTCAGCTTGGGCTGAAGGAATATTTAATCGTCACCAGTGAAAACTCGCGTCGCTTGTAATAATAACAATTATATGCTTATTTCCCAAACATTGCATTGGATAGTGGAGTAAAGAGTGACAATATAAAAAGGTAAAAGGACGGAATATACAAGAGAAACTAAAATCAATAACATTAGCGAACGAGCCCGTGATACGGAGATAACCTTATGTCGGCTTGGACAGGTTGTATCAGATAAGTATCAAGAAGCTCTGTTTCGCAGCTAAATCCAGAGCTTTATCTTTTCGGATAATTCTCCAGTTCTGATAATTTAGTATTCCGTTACGTAACCAGTAAATTATGTTTAATTTACTTATGAAAATATCCTGTAGAAAATAAAATTGGAGTGGAATTACTTGTTTTTGTTGTTTTGCTACGTCACAGTACTACTTATTGTTCTCCGTGATACATAGATAACCTTTTGTTGTCTTGAACAGGTTGTATTAGATAAGGATCAAGAAGCTCCTGGGGTTTCGCAGTTAAATCCAGAGCTATATATTTTCGGATCGTTGTCGAATTCTGATAATTTGGTATTCCATTACGTAACCAGTAAATTATGTTAATTTACTTATGAAAATGTCCTGTAGAAAATGAAATTGCAGTCGAATTACTCGTTTTTGTTGTTTTGTTGCGTCACAATTCTACTTAATGTTCTGCTGTTTCGAATTTTGGTTGCGTCAGTAGTCGCACCCAAGCAAACGAAGTGCCGTGCAGTGTAGGTGGATCAGGAATTGGCGTGCAAATAGGTCCAGTAGCGTGTAATGAATATTTACAACTTTGGTCCAGTTGCAGATACATCCTCGTGACACTTGCAACGTATAAATATCTATTTGATTGTTTCGTTTTCGAAGACAATAAACCTGTATAGTCCGTGTCTTGCCACAAGACAACTCGCCACAGCGACAACTGGAACCGACTACTCGCCACACAAACTCGCCACGCCACAAAATCTGATTCGCTGTCAGCTTGGGCTGAAAGGCTTTTTAAGTCACTTTATAACGAAACTGAGTATGCTCAGGTTGAGTGTATTAACCTAGCCTGATTGTGAAGTGGAAAAGAAGAAAGTGGTAAAAAGGTTTGTTCCTTTCCAGATGCAACTGATAATGTATCACAACTCTAGTGGTCGAGATGCCTTCACGGGAACGCTGAAATATAAAGAAGTACATCGTGCAATTACACTTCACCCCATTAAGCAGCACAATTACTTATACAGGCTTCAAAACTATATGGATGTGAGTACACCCATCCTTTGTCCCTTTTATTTCAGATAACCTGGATTTTGTTTCATGAAGGTCACCCTCGTTCTGACGTTTCTCTGGGATACAGGATTGAAGTAGGGTGGGGGGGGGGGGGGGCTAACATTGGGGCATACCCGAAACCTGTAGTGTGGATTACGGATTTGGATATGACCGGTTCTACCTTTCTGTTTCGAGAAGTCAAGCCTGAAGTGATGTGTGCTGGCTTTGGGCGAGGTGGTTTTGGGTAATTTGGTTCCAAAACAATTAGATTAAAAATATCGTTGGCAAAGAAATAAAATAAATCTTTTGTGGGTGGCAGAGGCCGAGAATGAAAGATGGAGCTGGTATTTTTGCTTAGACAACTATTAAAATAACCAGGAGGTGCTGGTAAAAAATAATAATAAAAAGAAGTCGTGCCTATTTAAAATTAAAATAACAGATAAACTATCATTGTCACATGACCACCCCGTAGAATAAGATATTACATTATTCCCAGACTTTATTTTCACTAAGGTATCCTTATGCCGTCTTTTGATGCCTGCCATCTTCCGTTTTACTAGCTTAGACAAAAATAAGCGGAGTTTATTTTTTCTTACCTATTTGTTGACATTAAACAGTCCAGATTATTTGTATTGTTGACAAGTAGTTTTGTTGATAGTATTATTTGAGAGTCCCTTGTAAGCTCCGGAATTAGCTGCAAGCAAGTCTGTTATTTTTGCAAATTCTTTGCACTTCTGTAACTTAACTTCACTTTAGAAATTCGGTACTACAAAAACAGAGGTTTTATCAGAGGATTTAAGCAATCTGCCAGTTACAGAGAAGGTTTATTTTTAGCAGCCATGGAACTCTTTATTACTCAGCTCTGTAAAATGATGGATTTTCGTGTGTGGCCGCGAGTTTTGAGTTTTCTCCACCTTGCCAAGCGCAATCTCCGAAATTGTGTCCGCTGAAGATGTGATGACCAGCGATAACAAGAAAACAAGAAAATTTGCTCACCGAAAATCTCATTACCTTAATCATTCTTGCTAGCGACAAGTCTGTGTTTCCCATTGACGTCACCCGATGAAATCAACAGGAAACTAATGAACTTCTCTTACCTATTCTAACGCTTTGGCAACCCCATTCGTATTACTTATTTTCCTTCCTACATCGTATTTTCCCTTAAAGCACAACTCTAGCTAGATGATCTTTTCACAGCGAAATGGCTGAAACATCGGTTTTCGAAAATACCACTACTTGCCGCGTGAAATTGGCAATTTTATTGTTATCGCTTGTGTCGACTCTATCCAGCCTTTCGGCTCTCCGACGCGGAAGGAGGCAGAATATTTGAAAACTGAATGCGCCGTGGTTAAAAAGTGGGAAAACCAAGCCAAAGAAAAGAAGTCCAAAACAGATGATAGACCTGATGGCCTACCATGTCTTCCAAAATGAAAAGCAACAGTCTTAAGCCGCTTGTGACCTTATGTGTGAAAGAGTTGTCGGCTTGAAGCTTCCGGCTAAGATTGCGTTGCGTGACAGAGAAAACTCGACTGGGCCGAAAAAGGGCTAAGAAGTCGTAGCTAAACAAGACAAAACTTTTCGGTGGGATCCCAAAAATTCAATATCTGATCCAGACAACTGGGTCTTGTCTTGGCCAGATCCAGTCATCCCAGAATCCTTGAACATTCTTACAGTTGAAATTCAGAAACAGATTAAGTCCAAATAGCTAATCATCTGAGAAAACCAAGTTCAGATATGGATTCAGCATGTGTGTTTACCCGTATAAGTCATATCTGTTTTGACGAAAAGTTCCTGCCACTTCTGCCAATTTGCCGGTTTCGGCCGGACTCTAGAACTACTTGTCCGGCGAAAAAAAGAAAACTAAAAAACGAACTCAGGGTATCTTTTTTCCCCAATAATGAGCATCTAATCAACTTCAAATAAAAATTTAACTTATAACAAATTTTCCGACTCCAGCCGGATTCCGGTCGAACTATATGTCCGGGTAAAATATGATTGTCACACACGGATTCAGCGTCTCTTCTTACCCCATAAATCGGTTATCTAGTCAGCTAGAAATAAAACTTTCCGGTTTTGGCCGGATTTCGGGCGAACTACATGTCCGGGTAGAAAATTGTTTTCACATAAAAGTTCAGCATGTCTTCTTGACCTAAATCGGACATCTGATCAACTCCAAATAAAACTTAATTTTAACAAACTTTCCGGTTTGGGCCGGATTCCGGGCGAACTATTTGTCCGTCGAGAAAATGGTTTTCACCATCGTCTTCAGCATGTCTTCCTACCTCTAAATCGAACATCTAATCAACTTCAAATAAAACTTTTACTTTTAACAAACTTTCTGGTTTTGGCCGGATTCCGGGCGAACTACTTGTCCGATTACAAAATCACCATCGTGTTCAGCATGTCTTCTTACCCCATAATCGACTATCACATTAGCTGTTTCAAAATATTTTGTTTGCCCCTTAATTTGAACCCCCTCCCGCACCCCTAAATGTAGGGCTACAAAGCCCATTTACGAACTCGACAGGTCCGCCGACCCAACGAATCCTCACACCAAGTTTCATCAAAATATCTCATTCCCTTCGAGAGTTATCGTGCTTACTGACGGACGGACGGACGGACGGACAGACGGACAGCTTTTGCGATGTCATAGGTATCCCTCAACTTATGTTTTGGGATCCCAAAAACTAAACCATGGCGAAAGGCGAGGATTTCAGAAGCTTATAAATCCGTAAGGGAGCTAGGGATAATATAAAAGGCGTATTAAGCAAGAGGGATCCTTCAACGCTAGATGGCACAGATCTCTATTTTCCCGGATGTTCCGAAGATAGAGGATTGCCAAATGTCCAAATGTCGCATAGTTAGAGGGCTCAAGTTGAAACTTGACTGAAACTTGAAACCAGCAGTAGACCATCAGCAGATGCTGTACACCCCGAATCAGTGGGATATTTGTTGAACTCAATTTGACAGACTGTAGGCTATTCTGACTTTATCCGACAAAAAATGGGGAACTTAACATCCCTAGTTTTACGTCTAGGCTAGGTTGAACCTCGATGAGGGGCGCTGCAGGTCTTCGATTTGGTCGAGACACTCCATCTCTTGCGTTTTCCTTTAAAATTTGCGTTAGTTTGACAATGTTTGTTGTCTGCATTGTCGCTGTTCATACAAGTTCCTGGTCGCTAGACAGACAGTAGCCTTACCTGAGACAGAAACCATATTTAGCAAGTTTGGTTTCGAATGCTTTTGCCCCTTTTCCATTTAGGCTAAAAAAGGCGCGTGAAATCAAATTTGAAAATGAGAATCCAGAATCACATCTTGAGACATACGACAGAACGTTATTTGCTAAAGGGTCCGAAAGACCAATTTGGAATGTATGGACCGGTTTTCAAGTACCAGTCACCGAGAGACTCGTTTTTCTGCTGTCTCCAGATTTGCTGCGTTAGTGGTCGCACCTGAGCAAAGAAAATTCTCCATATTCTAGCTCGGAGTCACCATGCGGTACTAAAACTCTGTGTTTAATTGTGTTGCGAGAGCAACACTTTAGTTTTGTCTGTTTTTGGGTCTGAAAACATAAGTGGAAGGATAGCCTACCTATGACTTAGTAAAACACGAAAACTCTCGAAGGGATTGAGGTATTTTGTTCAAAATTGGTGTGAGGATCCATTCGGTCAAAGTGCAGGTCAAGTTCGTAGATGGGCCCTGTAGCCCAATATTTAAGGGCGGGAGATTTGAACTTCATTTTCTCACCGGACAAATAGTTCGCCCGGAGTCCGGCCCAAACCGGAAAATTTGTTATAAGGAAAAGTTTTTATCTGAAGTTGATTAGAGGTTTTTATGTAGGGATAAGAAGGCATGGTGAATTCATATATGAAATTTTTTTTCTCGCTGGACAAATAGTTCGCCCGGAATCCAGCCAGAACCGAAAAATTTGTTTAAAGCATAAGTTTTATCTGAAGCTGATTAGAAGTTGGATGTAGGGGTAAGGAGACATGCTGAATTCGTTTTGGGCTTTACTTCTTTGCCGGACAAGTTGTTTGCCCGGAATCCGGCCGAAATCGGAAATTCTGAAGAAGTAAGGCAGGATGTTTTGATCAGTTTCTTCAAAGTAGATACGGCGTATACGGGTAAACACACATGCTGAATCCATATCTAACCAGAACCCTGGGAGACCAACTTTGTAACCCTACTTATGTGACAAAAGGAGAGCCCTGTGAGAACACGTAACACTTATTCCTAACAGAGTTTTAGTTCAGCATTAATGATGGGGACTAATTGGGAATCATTTGGGACTAATAGGGGAGAAGCCGCTTGATGACTCTGAGCTAGAACATGGAGAATTTTCTTTGCTCAGGTGTAGTCAGGTGCGACCACTGACGCGGCAAATTTGGAGACAGCAAAAAACGAGTCTGACTGACCTACGAACTTGATACAGTCCCTAGCATGAGCACATTTGCCAGTCAGTGACACAACAATGCCACCGATTCTTCTAATACTCTTCCTGTTCTGTTCCACTTCAGACAGATATAAAACTGATTAGTCTGGTTGAAAACATTCTCAATGCAATTTGAGATGCTCGACATTGTCGAGAGGCGTGATTTATTGCGTAAGCTTCGTTTGCGGTTTGGGAAACAGAAATAGGCAATTGCCGCTGAACTAAAGCCGACATTCGCTATTATAATAGCCCGGTAATTCAAAGTAATTTAGCCCTGAGACTTTGGTGATTTTCGCCTAGTTATCCAAGGTTCATTCACACCGCCGAAATCGGTACTGTTGCGATCATCCATCTTTTTTTCTGAGTGCCAGGGGGTTTGGTTCAAGAGCCGTTTCCTTAATGGTATTTGTATGTATTTTGATTCGATAGAGGCGAGATCTGTCCGAAAAATTGTTCACTTGCCACTAAGAGGCCTGGCAGATCTGTCTGTACTAATACTCTATAGATAAGATTTTATTACATTAAGAGCCGAAGGCCATGGCAAATACATGAAAAATAAACTCGAACAAACAAAAATAATACCTTCTATAAGCAGCTATCCCTATGGGCTAGGGCTACCCTGAGGAACCTCGCCAACTGTTTAATACTCATATAACAACTATTTCCCATGATCCTACACATCGTTCTTAATATACCCCTCTTTCATTTACTCTAACTTAAGTTCGTTCAAATTTTCGTATTCACACAACAAATGTTTCAAATTCTCATCCATACTACCACAGATCGGACATGAGTAAGGACCGGACCGACCCTTCCCCTCCCAATATACCGCCTTCTTAGTCAGACTTAGTCAGAAACAAGCCAGTGAAACTCCGGAAGAACGAGAAACGTTACCCGAATGAATTCTTCAAATTTATTCAAATCCTATGTAAGTCAATTTAACAGCGTCTGTTTGGGACAGTTGTAGTGACGTTTCGGGCACTTTGCTAGGCACACGGCGATTGTTCATCGGCACGAAGAGTTAGTCACCAAGACCATTGGGAACGGTCCATCCCTTGGGTCTTTGTGCATCTTGTCTGGTCAAGAAAACGCAAGCTATTTTTGCGTTGCGTTTGGCTGGAACGGGTTCCTGATTTAGCGGTGGTTTCCGATATTTTGGAATCCTCGCAAAAAAGAAGAGACGTCGGAGGAGACCGCAGAAATGACTTTTGTATTGTTTTTAGAGACTCGATGGAAGCCTGGTCTTGGTCTCCCAAGGTGTACCGTTTAGTACTGTTGCAAAGGTTATTTTTTGTAGGGACTGCCACGACAAATACTATTTTCCGTTAGGGTCGTTTTCGCATTCAGGTTCCTGACCTTCCAAACGAACTTATTTTCTTTATTATGAATCGGCAATCACACATTTTTTAAGTCCATGATAGAAACGATTAATTTTGGGGTGCCCCTAGTGAGAGTAAGGTATACCTATGCCATCGTAAATCTGCTCGGCCCTCTGTCTGTTCGTCTATCCGTCCGTTGTTTCGTCTGTATGTCTGTCCGTCCTTCCGTCTGTCTGTTCGTCTGCCATGAGACCTCACCACACAAGTACAATCGTCGTAACGTCACTGTGGTCAGGAGATACAGTTAGTTCTTGCCCCAGGTGGATAGCTCGGCCAGAATGAAGTCAAGACTGGAAATTTGTGATTTAACCTAATTAATTGATTAATCTGATTAGTGGGTCGATGTAGACAAACAGTGACAGACTGAATTGGGTACATGCTTTTTTTCGGTGAGAGGAATGAATCAGCCGGAATCTGGAGAAAACCGGAAAATGGGTATAAAACCAAAATCGTCTTGATCCAGTTGATCGGAATCTCGATTGAGAGTGTTAGAAGACATCTGATTTGTGTCGTTGCTTAGTTTTCTCATTGTACTGGTAGTTCTCCTGCAGAAATCGGATAGTTGGTAGGACTTCATCCAATCGATATTTCGTGTCGTGTATGCGGCCAATTTCCTTTTCTCCTCCCGGCAAAACCGATACTGACCCTACCGACTGGATATCCGAAACACAAACTGCAATTTTTGATCCCACCTGCTTTGTAGCGTACAGTTTCCGCTTGGTGACAGTGTTTATACTGGTAATGTAAACTAAGGTATCTTTAAGGGGGGGGGGGACTCAAATAGATATTTTGATAACACGAAGGAGGTCGGGCAAGTATTGGTCGTGACAAGCTCTATTGATTTGTTATAGTCCCTGAAAGCCTAAATTTGGTCGGGTGTCGATTTCTTCTGTTGACTGATGTTTCATCTTCGAATTGTGTATTCGTGTTTGCCTTTTTTCTTAGCGGCTTGGAGGAAGTCAAGGTAATGAAGTTTTTTTAGTATAACATTTTCTGGGGACGTATCAGATTGCAGGTGGCTCATTTTACAAATGAATTGGCGGTTGATGTTTTTCTTCTGTTTGATTGCCGTGACAGCGACTTGTGGTGAGAAAACCGCGATCAGATGTGGTCTGTAACCAGACCAAAGGTTTGGATGGGATCCTAGAAATCTAATATTTATTGGACTTCTTGATTCAGATTCCAGACAATCAAATCTTGTAGATTTCTGAGTCTTCGCCAGACCCGTTAACATTTTGCTATTTATCCTAATCCACCGCTTGAATATGTAAACAAAAAAATTTTACCGTTTTGGAGCTTTTGGCAACTTACGGTCAAACAACTAATCAGAAGAGGAAAACAAGTTCAGATATGGATTCAGCCAAGATGTTCACTCCAGTATCGTATCTCACCTCTAATCGACTTCAGAAATGTTCTTTACTTTGACTAAATTCTTCGTATTTTAACAGCATTTCCGGTGAACTGCATGCAGAGCCAAATAGCTAGTAACATTGAGAGGACAACTTTTCGATCCAAATTTCCGGGTTTTGGAAAATTTTGCCAGCTTATCTGTCAAGGAAATAAAGTTCAAAATTTGATTCAACATGTATACCCTGAATACCAATCTCTAATCGACTTCAGAAACAACTCCGGCAACTGTCCTTGAAGAAAACGAAGTTCAGATATGTATCCAGCCTTCTTACCCCTTAAACTCTCATTAGCTTATAAAATATACTTTCTTACCCTTAATTCGAAACTCCCTCCTCCGCCTCTAAATATAGGGCGACAGGACCCATCTACGAAATTGGCCTGTACTTTGCCACTGAATCCTCATACGAAATTTGAACAGCATATCTCACCCCCTTCGACCCCCCAACTAAACCCAAGGAATACATATGTACGCTAGGTGTAAATGGTCTTTGATTAAACCCAAGAAACGACGAGTGTCGTCACTGACGCGCAGAGCTTTCGCTGTATGGATAAAGGGGTAGTATAGGGACTGGTATAGCCACCTGTTTTTTCCAAAAATTGGTCGACAAATTGAATTAAATTGCTCACAAGACAGTTGTCGAATGCATTCTGCCCTTTTGATCCAGTAAACACTGGCTGGGACTTGGGAGATAACTAAACTGATCGCAAACTTTTTTTTTATCTTTAATATATTCGAAAGCTGCAACAGTATGTCTCCTCAACCTATATCGACTAAATCGTTGGGATTTTAAATTTCATGCTAAATTTCCGGATCCCAGGCGAACTACTTGTCCGGCTAAAAGATAATTTGTATATTCAGATTCGGCATTCTTTTTACCCCAGAATCGAACATCTAATCAACTTCAGATTCAACTTTTACTTTTTACAAATTTTCCGGGTTTTGCCGGATTCCGGGGTGAACTAATTGTCCGGTGAGAAAATATATTCGGATTCAGCATGTCTCCTTACCTATAAATCGACTATCTCATCAGCTTTTAAAAACATTTATTTTCGTCCCTTAATCTGACACACCTCCCCCACCCCTATTTGCACAGCTTTGGCGCCCATCTACGAAATTGACCTGTCCTTGACTCAAAGAATCCTCACCAACTTAAATCAAAATATTTCACTCCCTTCGAGAGTTATCGTGCTGACAGACGGATGGACGAACACACAGACAGGCGGACAGCTTTTACAAAGTCATAGGTATCCCCCCACTTACGTTTTGGGATCCCAAAAATATGTTGGACCTTGTGGACAAAGTTCGCATACCGACATTTTAAAGCAACCTTTCTCCATTTATTGAACCACCCTGCGATTTCAGTTCGCCTGCTGATCAGCCGGTTATTTCTTGAAGGACAAATGCCTATTCGTTCATTTTTCTAGTCCTTAGTCCATTTTCAGTTATTAAGCTCTGGCAATCTTTAGTATATATCACCGTCCAGCGAAGAAGTCAAAGGCAAAAGGCACTTGCGAATGCCCGAGAAGCCACGAGTTTAGGACCAAAACTTAACAGGCGATTGGGCGCAGTTGCACCCTGAAACCGAGCAATAGTGAAGGTTTGAGTGTGTGTGTGTGTGGGGGGGGGGGGGTAACTTTAAACTAGACTCCAATATGATCCAGTATACCAATTTTAAATTTGATACCTGTAACGGTTCACAAAATGTGGGAGGGTGGGGAAGGTGCAGCATCAAGATTTTCTTCGTAGCCAAAGGATATAGGTACAGGAAAGTTCGTCATTCTAGCTCCAGCCGTGGTTAAGTTAAGATCTTAACGACGGGGGAATTTGGGCCCAATTGCCCCAGAACCTCGTGAGTGTCGGGATTTGGGATCACAAAAAGAGCAACTAGATCCCATTCCTAACAATAATACCAAGTTTCAAATTGATGCCTGTCATGGTTCGGGCAATCTGGGTCCAGTTGCCCCTGAACTAGGTGGGTGGGGGGATGGGATGGGACCCCTAAAAAGCACAATTAGACCCCAGCGCCAACACTTGTACCAAGTTTAAACTTGATCTCTGTCATTGTTCACGGGTTATGATCTCCATTCAGTTTGCAATCTGGGCACAATTGCCCCTTAACCTGGTGGATGTGGGGGGTTAGGACGACCCCTACTAAGTACAACTAGACCTCAGTGCGAACAGTTGCACCAGCTTTCAACCAGCTTTCAACTTGATATCCGCCATTTTTCACTGGTTATGAACTCCACTCAATGTGCAATCTTTGCCCAATCGCCCCTGAACCGGGGGTGGGGGTGGGACCCCAAAAGGCAGAACCGGACCCCAAAGCCGATATGTGTACCAAGTTTCAACGGGATACCTGTCATGGTTCACGAGTTATGAACTCCAGTAAAAAAAAAACAGTGAAAAACGAAAACCGGCTACCTCGCTCACAAGAGTGGATTGTTTCATAAATGAACACTCCACTAAAAAGCCAACTGGACGTAGCAACAATAGCCTACTAAGGAAAAACAAACACAGATGAAGAAAAATAAGCAAAAGAAAGAAGTGATATTTGGATTAATTTCGTATTTGTAAAGTAAATATTGTTCGTAACGTAAAATGGTCATATTAGAGTAAGCAAATTCTGAAATTTATTGCACCAGATAATTAGCTGTTCTTTTTTTGGCAATTTCTGTTAGGAAAAGCTTCCGAAAGGAAAATTTTGAATCGTCAAAACTGGTTCATCTGTGCTTTAATTTGTTCTGAACGAACTATGAGGAAATCAGCTAAAAAAGAATATGAGCTTCATTCATTTCAATGACCTCATAGACAGATTTTCATAATCTTGCATCATAAAGCGGCCATACACAGATTATTAGACAATACTTGGCAGTTAGCTAGAATTGGGGACATCAGGAACACCCAACCAAAGCCTAATAATTGGCTACCTTGAACTACCTGGCTTTATTTTAACTGAAAAATATGTTGATTTCGATTCAGCATTGAAAGAAAAATAAGCGTCCTAATGACCATAACTAATTCGCGTTTGCAGTCGAGGCAAGATTCCAACCGCATATATATGCATTAAAAACATGCACTATGGCTTGTATTTTATTACTGCATCGCGCTGATGCAAAATTACGCTATGCGCGAAGTCAGGATTTCTTTGGCGACCGAAACAAACACCTTGTGATATGCATCTTTTCCTCCATTTCATCTGATCGCTATGGCACTGTGTGCCAAAACGCAGTGTCTCCCCCAGCCCCCCCCCCC
The DNA here is from genome assembly GCA_030848855.1 of Branchinecta sandiegonensis. Classification (NCBI taxonomy): domain Eukaryota; kingdom Metazoa; phylum Arthropoda; class Branchiopoda; order Anostraca; family Branchinectidae; genus Branchinecta; species Branchinecta sandiegonensis. Next base: position 14,545,356 of record JAUPMV010000003.1, on the reverse strand, counting down.
CCTGCTTGATTTAGAAGAAACAAACAAGACCAAAGGCTTCCGTCGGATTGTTTTCGGTGAAATTGACATAACAGGATCTACGGCGGGTAAGCTGCAGGTACCAGTCCTGATACTCAACTAGTATTTAATCCGTCCGACGGAAAGACGATTTGAAGAAAAGATTCACGATCTCTTCATTAAGTATGTTTTTGCGGGAATCCGGCGAGAAAAAATAAGCAGAAAAATAATATCAGTACACTTCCATCGACACTCCAGTCTTTGTTTCTTTACCGAGCTTCCAGGATTATCCGGATTCCGGCCGCCACTATCCGAGAAAAATAATATACCTTTGTTCAAGATGTTATTTTGCCTCGATGACAACCCCTAGTCATTTCGTCGGCCCGGTTGATACACTCAGATTTCCGGTTTTGACTGTCGACATCCAAATGAGAGTGTTGTTTTACCCTTATATTAATCCCCAGTTAGATTCATAGGACAGTTTTGGACCCAACTACCAAATGTTGAGGGTCAAAGACCATTGACTAAGTTTACCTCACTCTTGATGTGAAGATCAGCGGTCATCAGAATATCTCAGTCCGTCTAGGGAAAGACAGACGAACAGACATATTGACGGTGTCACAGGTATCCCATAATTTCGGAAAGAGATACAACATAGTTAGTTAAGAGACGAGTGGTTATAGGCTATTATGAAACCCAAGTAAACTTTCGTTACTTCGTAAGGTGCTGGGATAATTGCCGTTAGTTTACGTTTTGTTTTTTGTTTCTCACCGTAACTATTGTAATAATCCTTACTGTGGTTACAAGGGTCGGATATTCTTTTCTTATTTTAGACCCTGAAGATCGAGGACTTGATATACGATTCCGTTAAGCTCCGCCGAGAAATAAGATTTGTTGAGAACGAATTGAAGAGATCTGGCGAGAGATCCGAACCCGGTGATGCACCCAGTGACGCAGGATCATCCTTTGAAGTAGCTGACGAGACACGGATAAGTAAGCATTTTATTTGTTTTTGGTTCAAGCACCGTTGGTGGCTAAGGAAGGGGGTCGTCCAGGTAGAGTTTATCTCTCTCTTAAATAAAGTCCTTTTAGATTCCGATTTTTGCAGTCGGATACGAAATTTGAAACCGAATTAATCGCTTTATGAGCTGCGATATAGAGTAATTTGGCCGGCGGGTTTGCTGCCTCTCATTTACCTACCTCCCTTTCTTATTCAGTGCGTGATAAAATTAAGTTCATTATCTCATTAGAGTCACTGGTGGTCCTTTTCGGACTACCTCCACTACTACCCTTTACTTGTGTATTTGTAAATCCTTCCGGGTCGTACTGAGGCCATCTGCCCTCGTTCATTATTTATAACTCAAGCGCAAGTGGTTATAATCACAATTATCTATAACGCCATGTGATTTCATTAAATTATTTTGAGGCTCATGTGAATTGCACCTGTTTAATGGACTCGGAACATGCGAGTTTGTCGTAAAAGCCTAATAACTAGTGGGTGTCCGTGGTTCTTGTATATCTTTTGTTGTGCCATACATGGTAAGGTCTGGCATGAGCACGGGCAACAGTAATGCGTCGGCTGCGAAATGATAGGTAGGTTTCATAGGAGAGGTGTGCTACGTTCGGAGTTTTTACAGCACCACCCAGTCAGACGAATTTTTTTTTTCAGCGACTAATCGCAATCCAAACTGCCGCCAATCACCTCTGTATTTCTTTCGATAACAGCTGATGGATGCGTTCGCACGGTGTTAGAGCCGCCGTAAGGATTATAATTTCCTCATAGAAGTGAGGCCAGTAGAGTATAGGCAGTAGAATGCCCTTTCGGCTCGCTGTACAGTTAGCATCACCGGAAATTGCCGGAAACTCTGTCTTGAATATGGTCCGTGAAAAACTGGATAGGCTAGTGTACTGTTGGCTACAACAGCTACAAGAGTAAAAGAGGAATAATAATCCAGTTTGTACTTCAAATAGGCGGAAGTCCCTCGGAAATTTTGTTTATTGGTATTGAGTGGATTCAGTTGCATTGATCGTATCTTATTTAGGTCTGCTCCCGTCATTAACGAAGAGTCAGCCTTACAATGAATCATCGGTGGTGCCATGGGATTTCGTTTCGCACACGTTGTTTTCGACGGGGCAATCGAATCCGAGGCGGAAGTTGGAAGGAGCTCTGAAGGAGTCTGTTGACGACATCGTCAGAGAGGTAGGTCTCAGTTGTGTATCGATGTCAGAGGATTCAGCATTCTGGAACAATAGTAATATAATACAAAAAAATAGGTCATTGGTCTCTGCAGAAATGATTTAACCAAGGCGCTTGGTTCGCCGAAGAAACCAGAAGCGAGGGTTCTCCAAAGCAGGTTCGAGTAACCGCGATATTCGCAGCAAGCCCAGGTCCAGGACAAACCTTGGCTAACCCCCGTGAAGCCTGGCACTTGGCTCGTAAGTTGCTTCGAAGTGTTTGTGGACGAAAATGTGGACGCACTGGAATTCTGTTGTCGGCGTCTTCGAATTCTATCCGTTTTGAGCGCATTCTTGAGGACTCCCACAAACCGTCCTAGCTCCCTCGTCTATCGCGGGTTCTATCAACTGTTTCGAGAGGAAGGTTGCAGTGCCGAAGTTTTAACCTACTACCTACCTACAGCAGCATTATGCTGCCTCCCCCCCCCCCCTCTTTATTTACAGCAAGGGCATCGTACCTCCACTGTAGATGGGTCGAGTCCCAGAGGTGATATTTGCTTAGCTACGTCGTCGAGTTTTGACTCTGGCTTATCCAGTTTTGTGTTTTAGAAAAATACAAAAAAAATGGATAAAATAAATAATAACCCGCACAAGGCTCCGTGGCCCGTCAAGCACGGGTGATATATGGGCTCTGTCTGAGCGCGAGTGGCCTACTACTGCTTTAAGCTTCTTTATTTCTTGCAGGTTATGGAATCCATCAACACCGTATCCAAAGAACGTGGACGGATCATCGACTTCAAGGACGTACTCTACGGCTACCACCGCATGGTCCCTCTATACGGTAGCGACTACATACTGGACTTGCTTCTGATCTACAAGAAATATCGCGGCCGCAAGATGACAGTACCTGTTCGGCGTCACTCCTATCTCCAACGCTTTTTCACAACGCTTCAGCTGCGTGAAACCACGTGCCAACCTGGCAGTGTGCACCTGAACGCGTGCGATAAACTGGTGTACAACTCCGACTTATACGCGCCTAAAGGGCTGATCAGACAATCAAAGAAAAACGGGCGAAGGCTATTACGTGAAGCCGAGGGCAACGCTAAAAATCGCCAGCTGAAGCAGGAAAACATGGATTACTACGCTGATTTGGAGAAGGAATATCCCGGCAATAAACCGATGCAGAAGCAAATTGACATTCAGCAGTTAGAGGCCAAAAAGGATTATCAGGAGCAGAAAGGAGAAGAAAAACAAGGTGATGTGGGACCTAAAGACGTTGAGGCTGTAAACGATGAGAGTGACCTCTTGCAAGACGAGTATGAAGAAGAACCCCTCCACCTGACGGCAAATGAGGAAATCCACTTCATTGTCCCACTAAGCGGACGCACCGCCATTTTCGAGCGTTTTTTGAAAAACTACCAAAGCGTTTGCCTTGCAAATAACGAGCCAGTGCAGCTCATTTTGGTTCTGTATGCAGACCTCAAAGACACCCAGTCGAAAAGCGTGACGTTTGACATGATACAAACTGTGAAAGAGAAATACTCGAATTTTAAGGTGCGGGTATTGGAGCCAGAGGGTTCATTTGCGCGCGGGGTTGCGCTAGAACTCGGTGCGAAGGCCTGCCCCGAAGATGGCCTTATGTTCCTAGTGGATGTTGACATGAGCTTCACATCAGAAGCGTTGGAAAGAATTAGGCTAAATACGATAAAGAATAGTCAAGTGTATTACCCAATTGTTTTTAGTGAGTTCGACCCATCCAGTGTTTATAGGAGAGATGACTCTCCGGACCATTTTTTGATCTCGGACTCGACAGGTTACTGGCGGTTCTTTGGGTATGGGATAGTTAGTCTTTATCGCAGTGACTTGCAGCTGATTGGGGGATACGATACCTCCATCCAAGGATGGGGTAAGGAGGATGTGGATTTGTTTGACAAAGCTGTGAAAAGTAATCTGACAATTTTTCGTTCGGTGGATCCTGGCTTAAGTCACGTGTTTCACAAAATTGAGTGCGATGGTAGCTTGGAACCGAAACAGAAAGATATGTGCCTTAATTCGAAAGCCAATACTTATGTTAGTCAGAAAGTTCTTGCCCAGTTTTTAGTTAAAGATGAAGGGTTTAGAGAGTACCTCGCCAAACCGAGATCTGAAGGTTGATTTGCTGTCTAGTGACTTTTGGAAGTGTTATATTTCTTTTCGTGCCAGTTTGAAAACTGATAACTTTGGAACTTTTGGAAGCCCTTCGCGCTTCACGGAATCTGGATCAGATATTCAGCTTCATCTCCAATGGATCCTGAGGGAGGAAATACTGTATTTCCTCTGAAGCAACTTCTTCGGTTAAGAGTTCATGGTTATTCGAACACTGCTCTTTTTTCCCAGGCATTCTATTCCTGTGTTTTTCATAAATAATTTTCCTTAAATTCAAATATATCGGGTCACCTAGCAGTGGCCAGCAGTAGCTCTACCTCTATGGCTGTCACTTAATTTGTTAAGAAAAGTACATAGGGCAACATAAGCTCTAACACACTTCCTCCGTATCGTGTGTACGGTACAGACGACATCCTTACCTGTTTGCCAGGCGCGTTTGCGCCGTAGGAGGATAGTGTTGCGAAAGTAAGAATGGTGCTCAAGGAGCTGAGTACTGAAGTTTCGTAACTAGAACTTAGGAAGTAATAGGCCACTAGATTCGGGAGTGGTTATCGACAAATCATGGACCCTTAGTCGAATGCAGGAAGACCGATGATTATAGTTGAAGTCTGTGCGTATACTCCTACTTGTTGCCGGGGCGTTCTGAGTTAAAAAATTTGATGTCTGGTGACAATTTATATCATGCGACGAGAAATAGATCGTGATTAATTTGTTTTGTGATTTTTTACCCGTGCTGCTTCCTAATAAAGTTTTATGATGAAGTTGCAATCCTCGGCAGTTTTATCGTAATTTTAATATCGGCAGTTTTATTTACCCATGCCCAGAGAGTATACTCTCTGGGTATACTCTATAGAGATTAACGTAGCTCGGACAAGTGGTGATAATGAGCGTGTCCGCTTTCCTGACACCGTGTAGAAAGAAGATTACTATCGCATGCAAACCATTAACGCCTCGCTTAGCGCTGTTCAACTTCCCTGGCTCTGGAGTGCGAATGTAGGAACTGCATCGTTCGTTCCGTCAACTGGTGACCGCCTCGGCAAGGATTCGAACTCGACGTCCATTCGTTCAAAGTAAAACGCCTTCTGGGGCAACCTAAACCGCTTAAGATCATACATACGCTATTCCCGTGTTAAATTTATTAGGCCGCTACATGCACAGCGGCAAGATATCAAGGTGCCCGTTTTGTAGTACTTTTCCGGGTCACAAAATAAATTGAGCACTGTCTGAAGCCGACACCCCGTGTACTTGGTAGGCTACATCTAAGAAAAGATATGGTTCTTCCGCCATGAATTTGTGAACGACTTGGGTGAAACGACTTTAGTATCATGGGATAGCCAATTTAATAGGCTATAAAAGAAATGAAAGAGATTTTGAATACTTAAGGATTGTAGTTACATTCCCTTCTTTTATATACGAACGTCGTGCTTCCATACCGTAAATCGTGTCAATGTCCTTTCAATCCCTTCCGTACCGTAGGGACAGCAAAGCCTATCCATGGGTGTCCACAAGGGGAGGAAATAAAAACAACTCGTCTGACATTCAGTGACCTGTCATGTTTTTCTAAATAGTTGCATAATAGTATAGTGAAGAATTGAACGATTCAAGCCAAGGAGCTCCTAGTGGGAAAAAGAGAGGGGATCATTTGAGATCGAGACAAATCTCCAAGAGTCGGCTCAAGATGCATCCTGAATTCCGGTTCCTGACGCTGTCGAAAAAATGAGCCGTGTCCAGGACACCATTCCTTACTAGAAGCAGTGAGCACAAACGAATATTCACGTCAGACTGTAGTACCCCAGCTAAGAACCACTGGAAAAACATCCGTAACTAGTCCGTTGCTAAGGCCTAATCGTGGTATTGGCTATCTTGGCACGAACATCCCTTACACCATCAAGCTCCTTGACAAACTACCTTCAGCGCATCGTTATACATAACATGACAAATGCATATATTTGATACATTTATTTCAAATGTGGCTCTATGTACACCCTAGTTGTATAAACCACGAAGACATGCTTGTATTTTTGAAAAATTACTTCCTGAAAAAAATCGCTTATCACGCAAATCACCATTCATACTAATGGAAAATAAACCTTACTCCGTTAAGAAACACAAGCTTAAAGGACCCCTCGCACTATTTACTCTTCAACTTACAGTATTTTAAAATCTTTGGATACTTTAAAACAAGGCTGTGCTTTCAAGATATAACCCATGCTTTTGGCTGCTTTAAGCCAAAAAGTTGCGTTATTATTATAGGTAAGACGTCCCCTCCCCTCGTCCATTAATTTGATGACTATGATATTAAGAACTACAAAGGCCCTGGGATAGTTGTGAAAATGAAGTGAAAACCGCGAGGATCTCGACAAATTTAGAAACTTTCCGACCCCCCCCCCCCTAAAAGAAAAATTAAGAAAAACGTGTGCATTTATTTCTGATAGCTATTTAAGTCGTCTGTGGGTATCAAAGGTAGCGTTCCAGTGAGTTATTACAAGTTATGATAATAAAACGAGGGGCGAGCGCCGTACTGAGGTAGTAGTAACAATGCGGACATACATCATCACTCGTATGGGAGTTCTTGCAGAACAGATAAGTTCTTATCAATTATGAAGCTCGCGACCATCATACGTTAATTTTAACGATCGTAACAGTCGTGGAACGAAAATAATAACAAGAATGTTAACGATCGTAACTAATAGTAAGTGGCTGGAACGCTACCAAAGGCTTCCTCTGCTTGGATTTCATCCATTCCTTACATTTCCGGTGCTGACGGATGATCAGGTATTCCCCGTCTGATCATGAAGTGGACAATTCCCAACGGAAAATATAACGATGCGGGAAATCCTTGCAGGAATTCCACTCTGCGACCGCCTCTCGATCTCAACCAAATCTTCACTGATTCTCCTAAAGAGCTGGGTGGCAGCCAAAAATTGCCTTTTTCTACCTGTCTGTGTCGCAGTGGCTAAATCAGCTATGCACAAATCCTCAATTTTCGGGCATGGTGCTCTAACGTCAGAACATGGCCCAACATATGATCACCGGTGGCGAAACGTTGGGGCACCGGTGCTCATACGTTCGGGTAGCATGCCTGCAGCAACGGCACGGTACCCCCGTAGAAATGTGTTTGAAAAGAAATTTCCATTTCAGATTCTCAGTTCAACAGATTTTTATGGGGGTGACATGCCCCAAATTTGAGGATTTGTATACGACTGAGCTGAATCCCTTGTCAGATCCCGGAAACATAAAAAAGTGTCGCCCACTTCGAACATGAACGGAGTAATGTGGCAGCAGGAGCTTATCCGCTCGCTTTCATGAAGTGCTTCCTGACGTGCTCAATTCCCACAGTACCTTGAAACAAATGGACAATTTTCAGCCACCACAAAAAACAACAAAAAGTTATTCGCATAAAAAATGATAAGAAAGCACGTGTACCCCTGCAACAGTCACAACGAAAGCAAAATAATGCTTTCAAAAGAGAGATCACTTGGCATCATCACACACCGAGCCACATTAAATCACTAGATGGCTCTCTCAATGAACTTAAGTAGTGCACTGCTCACGAAAACCGGATTCGCCTATCGCTCACAATATGAACAACTTGGGAGTCCAATGAATATTCTGCTCTGCGCAGAAATCGTCCGTTATCGGCACACAGTTAAAATAGCCGAAGAACTTCAGAACAGTATCGTTCTCAATCGGCCAAATATAGAACCCGATTATGAGTAAAGCGAGCAGACCGACATAGAGCAGTAGTGACACAATTATGAGGCTCACTTTAATCTTCCGTTCATAGTCTCCGATTGATATAAAAGGCAATAAGGAGAACGAGAGAAGGAACCCCGAGAGAAAGCCGAAAAAATGGGCGTAGTTGTCAATCATAGGCACGAGGCCTAGAATGAAGAGAGCAAGAATTGTCAGTAATGGAAGCCGTATGGCCTGCCAAGGCCTCTTGTAGAGGTGCCAGGCATGTATCACTTCAACGAGATGAGCTGCCAGGATTCCGAATTGTGCGCCAGCTGGGCCAACCTATAAATGACAAGGTTTAGCACGTCCCAACGCTCTATACCATATTTTCTTTTTCTTTAGCTCTAAGCTCAGAAATTCAAGTTCTGTCAACTTTTGCGCTAACTTTCGGCAAAGTGCGAAGTTTCTTTGCCAGAACAAGAGTCGGAAGTCCAAAAAGTTTGAAAAATAGTTCTTTAAATTCATCCTGAGGTTAAAAGTGTTATGCGCAGTTAATTTTGGAATTTTCTCTGAACCCGATTCCAGAATGGGCGAAGGAAGATTTAGACCCAGCTAGTGGACCCAACAACCGAGCTCCGGTACTTTTGCACAGACAATGACCCGTCGGTAAACGTAATCTTTAATCACTTTGTAATTACAAAAATAATCTTTAATCACTTTGTGAACACAAAAATAAATCCAGACGAAGGTCATCATTTCCCAAAGTCCGTACTAGTATTATTTGTTGTGTTTTTGTTTCATTCATATCCGTGACGCCGTTTTTTATATCAAGAAATGACGACATTTAGTCCTAACGAGTCCATGGACCGATTTTACGAAAACTTATGGAATTCTTAAACACGTCTTGTTTTCAGTACCAACCTAAGACGCTGTGATGGATTTTGGGGGCTATTTCGTAAAGATGGACTACTACACAAGGGATTTTGGACCTTCGCTGTCTACAAGGCTTCTAAATCGGATGCGACATTTGGTTGGCTATTAATAATTGTCTATCGTTAGATAACAAACGTGACTTTTATTCTTAGTTCGGAGAATATACTATACGTAAAAGAATTCCCATTTCCCCTTGGAAAATTGGATTTTGGTTAAGCATCCTGGATGCTGAGGTCTTGGATATCCGCCCTGTAACAGGAAGTTGTGTGCAAAATGACGAGAAACTGTGATAACGGAGAAGCAGAGACAGAACAGTCTCTTCGAGAGATTCGACGGGGAGAGAGATTGGAGGTCTTGTGCCTCTAGCCGGCTCCAAGTAAGAAACTCCTCTGACGCAGCAGCAGGCTTATGCCTGCTGCCACTTGAATAAGAAACGCAGGAAGGGCTAAGCTGTAAACGTCATCCGATTGCGACTGGATAGACATCACTTATACTGCAGCTATCACCCTAAAACCAACATCCTTTCGTCGGAAGATTGTTCCGTTCTATCCAGTTTACTCAGATCCCTCTCGGACAAAAACTCTTTTCGAGACATCCTCAGCAGGCAAGTTCGAAATTGCTGTTTACCGAGCGCAGACTAGAGCTTGGGCAAACAGGGGCGGAGTAGTCCTGCCTAGGAAGCTCTGCACTGGCTTAGGATAGCTTCAGAAGGAGATGTGACTGAACCAGGAAGCGGACCTTTGTTTTATTTTTTATCTGAGCAGTTCAGATAATGCAGCCGATTACTTTACTCATATTCCGGAACCAAGAGACACGCTATCTTTACTTCCAGCTCTTTTGGCAATTTGGTTTGGGCTCTGATTCCCGGTTTTGCACTGGGCGTGGGGATTCTGGCACTCTGGCACTGGGTGTGGGGATTCTTGGCAGATTACTGCTAAGAAGCGACAAAAGGCTACCATCTTCACGCAATAGATTCATTCGTTTCGTTGCACTCCGGGCTGTTCCTGATCGTTTCTCACCGGTGTCCGGTTCTTCTTCTAAAATGTGTTTTTTGTCTCACCGGTGATCTCCCTAGAACCGAACTCCCGAGCAGGGGCTGGTTAGTCTGCACCGGTGAGGGCATCAGTTAGTCCGAAAACGGGTTGCAAGACTGGGGAGCAGTCACTAGTGAATACAACAAGTGTGCAAGCGCTCAGACGTGGAGTGTGAAAGTAAATTCTTTATCACATCTTATAAACAAACAGCGTTAAAACCAAGAAATTTCACATCCCCAACAACCAAAAAAACGTTGAAATAACATATTTTGAAATCTTCCCAGTGTAAGAGCTTTTAATGTAAACAAACCGCATTTAGAAATCCAAAGAAGATTTTCAAGACCTTACAAGAACGGTTTCAATTTCCATACTGAATGTTGTGCTATAGCTAGTCCGACCCGTTAAACCTCATTTCCATTAGCAAGGTTTCATTACCAGCGGGGTCATTATCGGTCGGGAACCATCAAATTGCATATCTAGACCTAAATATCCTCGGCTATACCAGCTTAGACTCACGGGTCAAAAATTTACTCATGGGCAAATTGGGCCCACTTGCCCATGAACGGGGAGGGTGGCGGTGGTTCAACTCCACATAGACATCCCAACCCCTATGATCCAAAAGCACAAAGGAATTTCATCTCCTTATCTCCAGTTATTGTCAAATTAAAACATTAAAAAAGGGCAATCTGGGCCCAATTACTCCTCAACCATGTGGGGGTGGGTTTGGGACCCGCAAGAAGGAAAAAGAGACCCCAATGCTCACCTACCAAGTTTCAACTTGATACCTATTGATTCCTGTCACGGGAAACGAACTTTATTACTGGGCAATCTGGGCCCAGTTGCCCGTGAACGGGGTGGGTGGGGGAGGTGCAACTTTAAAAGCAATTTCCCAGCCCTAGGATCTACAAGTACAAGGAATTTCATCGTCCTATGTCCAGGTCTGGTCAAGTTATGAACATCATTCACCGGGCAATCTGGGCCCATTTGCCCCTGAACCGAGTGGGGGCGGACCCCAAAAGGCACAACTATACCCCAATACCCACAGGTGTGCGAAGTCTGAACTTGATACTTGCACAGGTTCACGAGTTGAGCTCTAAAAAATACGGTGAAACCGGAAAGCGAAAGCCGCTACAGCGGTCGCAATAGTGGACTGTACCAATGAACACTCCACTAAAAACGCTTTTAAGGTAGAACCAGGGACCACCGGTGAGTACTCCGGGGACAAAGAACACAGCTAATGGCAGGTGTGAAAAACCCGCATAATTTTCTTTAACTACTGAGCGGGTGTTGACCCGACAGCCCTTACTGTAATGCATAAACCCACAGGGTTAGACCACTTATAAGAGCCTTTGGTGAAACAAAAACGCTCATTGCGTTTACGAATGGCGTGAATGTCGTGGCCTGAGGAAGGCTATAGTGCTATATGTTTTAATAAACGATAGTCTTATCAGTTCAGAATACTATTATTCTAATTGAGTATTATGTCGTGAGCCTCTGAACGTAGGAGTGCAGAAACTTTGGGTACGATCACAGCTCTCACTGACCTCTTGAGTGACATAGTTGGAACTGCGATGTGTTTCAGTCAAAAGCGTTCTTATTTCGATTACTAAACCGAGTATTACACTTCACGGGAGCCAAAAGATAAGCTGTGTTTATGAACAGCCCTTGCACTAGGGGTCGACTAAAAAGAGGCACGGCACGACATAGTGTAGGAGGCATGAATGCTAAAAAGAGGCACGAAACCAAAAGTCCCTTTTCAGACTGAGGGGCACGGACAATGCTCTAACGTGCCTTCATTTAGGCTCCGGAGTTACGAACTCTCACTTGTTTGTCTACTTTTACTACTTGCTAATCTCTTTTTACTACTCGTGCCTCCTGCGCCACGCCCTGCCGTGCCTCTTTTTAGTCGACCCCCTTGCACTATTCCGAACTGTCCGGCATGGCCGAGCTGGAAACCAAGACTTTCTCACTGCGATCACTAAACGCACTTTGACCTCGTATGACATTACTTACCTCGGCCTTATTGGGAATGAAAATAGCTGAAGCTAAATTTCCGGTAATACCAGACCCGAAGTAAATTAGCCCAACTCGAAGCGGGCCGCTTAACCGCTCCAAGTCACGCATTATGATAAACTGAAACGCCACCGACAGCAGCAAATGAATGATCCTGTAAAGGAATAAATTTGGTTAAAAAAGAAAATGAAAGAAGTCCGACATGGATTCACAGAAAAGAGATCCGTACGTCAATTTTAACACACAAAATGACCAGTAAGTATATATATACGTTATATGTACATTTTAGTTTTATATCCAGATGACAGACTTTCTGAACGCGGTCTGGAAGGTCTCCTGGAGTCCTTGCTAATATTCTTACTTCCATCATTTCCACACGGAAAATCAAACAATTCTAACAGATCGAAAATGATTATAGTAAGAACACCGAGCCAGGAATTTCAGTCACAAAAGACGGAAATCGGGGTCCTACGCACAGGGCTTTATCCAGGACAACTTTTGTTCGGACTTTTCGCTAAAAGCTCGCGTGGTAAGAAATGAAACGGGCACGTGTTTATCCTACCGACATTGCATATGTATGCTAGTAAACCATTAAATTTTCGACACCAAAGTTCGAAAATCTTTTTCAAACCTTTCCCACGAATGGAATATAAAAAACCTCCCCACCCCGCGTAACCAAACACAATCAAGCCAATACAAATCCAATGTTATCTTGACGCTATGTTGCAAAACCGTTGTCTAACGAAAAGATTGTGAGGTGATTTCAACGCAGTTCACAGAAACTGGTGAGAGAGTTCAAAAGTCTTATCTCGAATCGGAATAAGCTACTTTACGCCGCGGTGTGATCATGGTTTGATGTCATATACAAAAGTACTATCTAAGCTACGGCAGGTTTTCGCCTCAACAAATCTCTATTAGGACTAAACTGAATGTACGCCCAGTGATTGTCTACACCTGCTTTAGATCGATTCGTAGTTTCTGCATTCACAATGCTGTCAGGTAAATGATTCCAAAGGTCTAGTACACGGTTTTGAAAATCAATCTTCCTGTCTTTGAAAAAGCTTCACCACCAAGTTTCCAACCTTTCCCACTAGAACTATTGCGATTAAAGACGAGGATATGTCTTGTCTAATGTTATAAAAATAGTTTTGACAGCCGGTGAAGGTTTCAACGGGATGGATCCATCTATATTTACGATCTCAGCTCGCACAGAACGCGGATACAAGTTAGCATGTGTGAGCTTGCTACCCCCTAGTGCAAGTGACTAAGGACCGCGTTGCACGTACTTTACCTAGCAAAAAAATCTAGGGGAAATTACTCATAGGTCAATTTTGGAAAGAGTGCTACTGTCAAAGAGGACTATTTTGTCGAAAGATCTATAACGAACTTTTACAAATCGGAGGTTCCGGATGCTAGAAGAACTGCGGAATCCGGAAACCCAACTGAAAGGCTGTTTACTGATCTAGACTTAACTTACCCTGCGTGTATGAAGAAAGAAATGAAGACTCGATAAAACTGGTCCGGATAGTCGGGGTTTAAGAATGGAATCATCCCGCAGACATCGCCCATACAGTCCACCTAAAATAACAAGAGCTGTAAGCTCACATGGCACTTGCAAATAGCTAGTAGCTACGGGTATCAGCTAAGATTCGCGCTGTCTTGAGGTACACACGATTATGGGCTCTTTTGATTCATCAAAATTTATGGTATAGTCCAAAATATGTTACGCACTTTGAGGCTATAATGCGCACTTTAAGGACATTAGGAATCCATTTTGTAAGCAAAAGCACTGAGGCGAAAATCATGAAAGTGTATCATTTGCTCGAAAGTATTTTTCTTTTGCAGTTTGCGGCTATGATGCGCACTTGAGGCACAAATGGTCATGGGCCTTCAGGGATCATGAGAATGTATCTTTGGGTCAAAAGTTTTCACTTGCAGTTAAGATGCGCATTTTAAGGGGACTAGAATCGAATTTGTACGCAAAATACTTTAAGCAAAAATGATCATGGGCCCTTGGGGATCGTAAAATGTATCGTTTCTTACTAAAAGTGTTTTTTTTTCTGCGTTTTGCTGGTTTCAGCAGCTCTAGATTTCCAGATTTCATTTTCTACTCCGAAGACAGTGCAAAACTTCCATTACTCGGGAAGAAGATTGCAGATTTTCTACTCACCGAGTTGTGGATCTAATTTACTGTAGGCATTCTGTCACAAGTCTTGATAACGAGACAATGGGAGACTTTCAGAAACTAGCCGGCTTGGAAGCGCTGAACTTAATAGTGAATTGCGGGTGTACCCAATCTCTGGCAGTAGCCTGAGTGTATAATTAACGTTTAACTGAAAAGCCAATTTACTTTTATATGTTTGATTTGAATACAATGAATTATTTTGACTCATGTAAGGGATTTTTGTTTTTTACGTCGCGTAGTCTAGTAGTGACGTTTGGAATCTCCGCTGGTTGCATGACAAATACCTGTACGGCGAGTCGCGGAAAATTTGAATGTCTGCAAAAGCGTGTGTTTCAATGGCTAACAAAGCGAAGATTTTGAAATATTCGATTCCAGATTGTAGAATCACATCTGAAGATAGCCCTCTGTTCCGTGCTTCCTGGTCACTTTCACTTCCCATGTTACTTTCACCTTCCTGGCTAAGAATGCAAATCCGCCATGAATTACGGCAATTGGCTACCGCTGTAGTTGCTAAGCATTTCAAACATACAGCTACGTCCGTATAGAGGTACAACAGTTACGGAAGAGAAGTTACGTACAGTGACGCGTTTTTGTCGGTTCTTCTAGCCTAATTAAGTAAAAATATGATGGGTAATCAGACTGTCGTATCTTAGCCCTATTCTGATAACCTTTAAGCGTTTCAACTTGGTTTCATTTTACGGCACTAAAATCTCTCCTTCCATCGTAAAAGAAAGAACGTCCCTAGTTCGCGGGATCCTTGATTTACTTCTTTTCCTATCAAATGTGGGTCACTAGCTTTGAAGCTACCAAGGACAGATAGTGTAAATCAACCTCGGACCACTGCGCCAACTACGGCAAAGACACTGCGGATGGTAGGCGCTGTAACAAGGTGATTAGAAACTTCCGAGATCCTTTGTCGCGATCTGGAGTCATATAGCACTTCGGAAAGGGTCATAACAAAGGTGTGCGAATTTATCGATGGAGCGCTGAAGCTAAGAGCGACCAAACTTAGTAGTGAGGCTTCATAGCCGTAGGAAAAGATTGTTGTTGTGTTCTTTTGTAATGTGTACTATTGTTGTGTTATGTATATGGTCCCTGGGCTTTTAAATACACTTATTATTATTATTATTCATCTAAAATTAGTGCGACGGAGGACAGAACAGATTAATTATTGAATCTGACTCCGCTTTTGTGCACGAACCTTGCTTTGTACATTTTTATAAAGTCTTTGTGAAAGTATTCTTATTTATGTCGAAAACTCACCTGAGAGCAAAGAGTTGCATCGCTGTGAAACCGACCATTCAAGAACACGCAATGCTCCCTGGTCAGTATCTTGCATTCCCCCAGAATCCCTATGCAGCAAGGCCGACCAATGAGCTCACAATTCATGTGGTTCACATTATCCTTCCGTATTTCCATATGCGACGTCACCGCACTGCTGAGCCGTTTCCGGCATTTCGGCCATTTTGTTATATCATCCGGCCATTCGTAAGGAGCTATGGAGGCCGGCTCACGGCAAAAACTGGAACGAAAGAAGTTCATTAGAGTTAGAAAAAATACTGAATCAAGAAAAGGATAATCAATTTAATTTGATTTCAAATAAATGCGGCACAACATTTCATGCGCGAGCAAATTAATTGGCACTTGTCATTAACCTACAACTAAAACACATAGACTGAATGTGCTCACAAGGGCCCTTTTGTGGTAATTTTTCAAATTCTCACAATACCCTCGATGGGCAGATTCAACATATCTTTTATTTTCGATTGATTACTGAAACGCCACAACCCAACAAAACACACGAGAAATATCCGAAACCTACTCAAGACAATCCAGCTATACGCACCAACGCTAACCTCAGGGACGAGGGGTTGCTCACTCCCAAAATGGTTGTACAGTGGTGCCCAGCCGGTGCCCAGCGGTGCCGGTGCACAGCGGTGCCCAGCCGGTGCCCAGCGAGGGTGTACAGTGGTGCCCAGCGAGTGAGCAACCCCTCGCTCAGGGAACATGCCATCGCGACGCGTGCGGATAAAGGATTCTGATCTGAATTGACGTCACAAAATTAAAATTATGTCGCCTTATCAACTTTTCTGAAACCCTTGTCAGTGAAATTTGCGCAAATTGTGCCACACTTCTGCTTTGTCGACAAATCCAGAAACATTTGTGTATTTATCTCATGTTCAATCAAGAGGGAGCAGGGGCGTCACGTATAGGAGGGGGGGGGGGGGGGCCTTATCAACTTTTCTGAAACCCTTGTCAGTGAAATTTGCGCAAATTGTGCCACACTTCTGCTTTGTCGACAAATCCAGAAACATTTGTGCATTTATCTCATGTTCAATCAAGAGGGAGCAGGGGCGTCACGTATAGGAGGGGGGGGGGGGGGCGCGACTTTTCTTCAAAACAGTCGGTTTTTCGTAAAAACAGCCGTTTTTTTTCAAAAAAACAGTCGGTAACAATGACCAGCCAGTCGATAAATACCTTGCCCTCCCCCCCCCTAAAAAAAACACACACTGTAGCTAGTAACGCCTCTGAGAGGGAGTCTCGGAAGCCAAGTTTCCTTCTGAATTCACAATGCTTTCCTAATTAACTTTATCTATCTAAGGGTTCTGAAATAGCACCGACCCTACTTCCCAGCAACACCCCCACTCGATTTGCCATTTGGCTGTTGCGTCGGGATATGGGACAAATTATTGTCTCGTCATTGCACGCAAGTACAGTAATAAAAGCCACGAAGTGACGCTCCGCTCAAGCTAAAGAAATACACTGGACCAGAACTGGAATAAACTGATCTGGACACGAAGCTCAGATCCAATATTCACGCGGTTGCTGACTTGTTCAGCTTAAAACACTCGCCAAAGGTCTTCGTCCTAAAAAGGTTAACCTTTTACACTTCTATCGCTTTTCTGTTCAAAAGAGCAAGCCCCTGCCAGTGGCCTCCATTGACATCTTCTATGAAGAAAACAACTCAATTCTTGTTAAATCATATTCTGACGTTCGGTCATGTTTCACCCTGCTCTCCTTAGCAGAGGCGTTACTAGCCAAAATGTTTGGGGGGGGGGGGCAAGGAATTTACCGACTGGCTGGTAATTTTTACCGACTGTTTTCGTAGAAAAAACGACTGTTTTCAAGAAAAAAAACGACAGTTTCGAAAAAATCGACTGATTTTCAGAAAAAAACGACTATTTGACGAAAAATCGACTGATTCAGAAAAATCGACTGTTTTGATGAAAAAATCAACTGTTTGGGCGAAAATTCGCGGCACTTCGCGCCGACTCGGTTATTTTACCGACTGGCCGACAACATTTGGGGGGGGGGGCGTCCCCCCCTCATCCCCCGGTCGTGACGCCCCTGCTCCTTAGTGACTATGCATGAGGTCACGGCTTCGGACCTCTTGGCGTCACGGATAGAACGATTTTTTCTGCTTTTGGCAAAATATCGCGCCATCCGCTCATCCCGCCAATCGCGTCACAGTCGTAGTTATCATGCTTACTACGCTCCCGAGCAGCTTTTCAGCGCAGAAACTTTTCACGAGGTTGGAACGAAAACAGTAAGCTAACAAATAGTAAGTATTGTAAGAAGGGCACAACACGCTCCTAACGTCTATAGGCGTATTCTCGCCGTTCCCCGAGGACTCCTTGGGTAATCAAAGGGAACGGCGAGAATAGAGGGAGTCACTCCGTGCTGACTCCGCGTAACAGAAACAGCGAGAACACGGCGAATGCTTCCAAACTGGATTTTGTCCGAAACAAAAATATGCAGTTGACGAAATTAGTCTGGATCCACTTTATTTTGTATTTTGTTTACTCTGATAGTTTTTAATTAATTTTACAAGCAGCAACACCAGCAAAACTTGATTCCATTCCGAATCTGAAAGGGAGTCCTTTTTGGTGATGATGATCGCAGCATTCCCCGTCCGTGGGGACACGCGAGAATACGGGGAGTGAGACCCCGGGACAAACAAAAACGCGGGGACTCCTCAAGTGAGGGTCCTCGGGAATGGCGAGAATACGCCTTATGCCTCGACTGAGTTTCCTCTCTGAACATAAAGTTGATAGACGTCGCCCGGTGGAGCGAGGAAACGGAATTTCCAGCATATTTTGTATAATCTTGGTTTACACACACTACGTTTCTGGAACAGAACGATGCATTTCTTGATTTTGCGGTTCTCACGGTCCTTGTGTTTGCGTCTCGACCCTATCAAATTCCATGACACAAGCCCGTCACGGAATGCCTGTTCCAATTCGCGATTTTCCAACTGAGCGCTCCTAGCGGATTAAGTGCGATTATAAACTCTCATCTGAACTGGCGCCTGAAACTCCTCGACGCAGCCAGGGTTTCTGATTCTAGTGTTAGGATTATTGTTATTTACTGATTATCATTAGATTGCTACAATTTTCTTCTGTTCATTATTAAACTATATTAACTTTACCAATTTTTTAGCTTTCTTGTTTCCGTGATGAAACATCAAATCCAAACGTTCAAGAACAAAATTAGGGCAGTAAAAAAGAAAAGGGAACATGTGATAGAACTCTCCGGGCACGACTGCAGATCTTGCCTCCTTTACCGGATGTGCAAGCTGTGTAACCGACTTACGGTTGCTCCCCACTGAGACTGAATGACTTACCTAGGGTCCTGACCGCAAACGGAACCGGATATTCTTCCGCCTGGACCTGTTTTGCTTGACGCCCATTTCTGATATGACGAAAACAGAGGCTGAAAAAAAAATTAAGGCTAAGACACTGGACATGACACCGTAGAAGAAAAATACCCTGAAGTCAGATCTCAGCGTAATGTGAGCTTAAGTAATGCATCAGAGAATCAACCTGTCCTACATTCGACGACGAGAGGGATTGGAGTCAGGATGATATTTGACGGTGCAAAACGGATAAGTCAGCTACATTTATTAGAGCTATATTTTCCAACTATATTTTCTACGATCCAATCGAACAGCAAAAACAGTAGCGATGTCCAGAATGCAATCACAGCACCAGCCTTAACTCCAACCAATTTTCAGAGAAGAAGTTCACAAAATCAGATATTTGATGAAGAATCTTTACTTGTTTTTCCACAAGTTAATTTTCCAGCTTGAGCCTGAAGAGGACCCTTGCCAAGAAGGGCCGAAATATAGCTCTAATAAAATGTAGCTGACTTATCCGTTTTGCACCATCAAATATGATTCGCAGTCAGCTTGGGCAGAAGGAACATGAGTCAGGATGATTTCCTTATCGTTACCGACAATGCTTTTCACCTCCGTGACACAGACTTCGGTTATTGTAGAGATTACTGGGTTCGTGCGTTTTGCGTCAAGGCGCCATGTTTAATGATATGCACAGAGGATTGCGTCCACACACTACGATTTCTTACCAGAGACTTTGCCTTAAAGGCTTTTGAGGTGATGAAACAATACTACGGCGCAAACTGCGTGATCAGCCAGAGTGGCAATACTATGTTCATGTTTGGGCCATGTGAATTACGTTTGAAAAGCATGCAACAGGCAAGATAATTTATTTTCCATCCACAAACGGACCTGAAATGTCCCGAGCAAGGTTGTGATTAGATATTCAGGCAAGAAAAGTTCCAGGGAAACTTCATTTCAAGATTCATATGCAGATCCAAACCAAAGAAGGGCCAAACCGGCCAGCGACACGGTGCCAGATCAACTACGGAAACGGATAGCTCAAGGTCGACAATCGTTAACATAAAACCTATTCACAGAATGGTAAAATCACAAAACATATGGTCTGACATGCTATTCATTCCGGGCACAAAAGCACACTTACCACGATCCGATTCCGGAATGAAGAAGAATCGCAAGAAAAGAAAGATAATATTAGAAGTAAACTAACGTAACAGGTAAGTCTATTTATATGCCCTAAGGTCGCAGAATGCTTGTTTTTCTGAAAAACGGTTTTCCACACAACCTTACTCGGGACAAATCTCCCCATGGGCATCTATTAGAGACGACTCAATACGCAGGGATATGAAGGGGAGGTATTTTCGACCCCATGAAAAAAGGTCCTCTTGAAGAAACATTCCCAAGCCCAGACTCAATAGTAGTAGCCAGAGCTGCTGCAAGTCCGGCAAATCCGAGTCCGAGTCCTTGAAGAAGGCGTCTCGAGACGAGTCCGGAATCCGAGTCCACAGCTCTGGCGGACGGACAGCTCCGTAAAAGATGAGTCCGAGACGAATCCGAGTCCTTGTAAAAGGCGTCTCGAGACGAGTCCAGAGTCCGAGACCACCAGCTCAATTAGTAGCTGGTCTTGGTTTCCAGGCGAATTATCTAGGTAGAACGCTGTTTTACATTACATTTGGGGACACAGTATTAAAGGCAGAAAAAACGGATGTGTGACCAGTGGTTTCAGATATGGACCGTTTCTCCCCAATTTACAATGTCACCTGACTTGTTCAAGGGGAAGAAGGTGCTGCAGTCTCGAAGCCCTTTCCTATGCAACTTGATCGCTCCTAACTGACCATTAGCAATTCTAGGTCGTTTAAGGGAGTCAACTCGATATTGCAAAAAATCGGTCCACTTAAAGCACACCTACCTCGCACTATTTACTGTTAATGTTCCAGTATTCAAAACTAATTGAATACTGTTGAACCAAATTATGGATGTTTTAAGCCTTTTCCCGGGCCCACTGACTTCTAGCAAAACCTCTGCAAAATTCGGATAACCGGTTTTACGCATCAATACCATGATACACAAGCACTCGTCAGGAGAATAATGTGCACGGAAAATAGTGAATCGTGGCGTGTGCAAAGATTAGTGAGGTGTCGTTCGCGGGTTTAGAATGCAACATATGAGATTTGGGGTTCCGGGTTTAAGAATTAATGAATGCAATAATGGAAGCAGGTTGCATTGGCAGTATATAAAATACGAGGCTATTCCGAAAACAGGCTACTCTTAAACCATTTTATAATTAGTGAAGTTTGTTTTGGCCGGGGATATTATGTGTGGAATTTTGTCATGTGCACCTTTATCCACGCACGCTGCCTTTTTCGAGGATGTTCTGCTCGCGGATGATTTGGGAGCAGACGATCCGCAAACAACCCCTTTTCACGCCTGAAATTTCAGCTCTAAATAAAGGGCTACGAAGCCCACGAGTCAAATTGACCTGTACCTTGACACAAGTACTACAATGTTGGTCAGAATATCTCAACTCGTTTGCGAGATATACTGCTTAACATGACACACGGAAAGCCAGCTTGAGGTTTCAGGTCAACGACGGTTTGGGGATACCCAACCGAAGAAGAATCAGACTGTTTGGACTAATAACCTCTCCAATAGAACCTTCCCCAACCCTCGATCACGACTGACCAAATGTGGTTTCTCACGCCACACGATCGCTCTTTTCTTTATTTCCCAAAAAAACAGAAGGTTCTTAATGACTCAAGGAAACAAGAAACGAAATGGTCACATTTTCCTGAAAAGTACACAGGACACATCCACTGTGGGAAAAGGACAATTTATGTCGCGTACAGGGGTTAGTCACGAAAGAACGGTATGAACGGTATTCAACGGCTGAGCCTATGAATTCTAATTATTGTATTTATTTGTTTATAAATAGAAAATTTGGATTAGCGAAAGGTTCTATCACTGGTTCTTGTGTTTCTCATTGGCTGTTCCTGGTTCTTCTATTATTGCAATCTTTCTCTTTCTAACTAATGTCTATACGGAGGTCGGACGCTAACGATGAAGCTTAGTTGAGTGACGGGCTTGTGAGGTGAAAGGACGATATGTACGGCTTACAGATGTGGAGTGGATCCAGACACTTCGGGTGGGCGGGGGGCGTTGGAGGGGGCCCCAAAACGTAAGTGGAGGGATACCTATTACTTTGTAAAAGTTCTCTGTCTGTCCGTCTGTCAGCAAACTTGGTATGAGGATCAATTGGATCCAAGTACAAGTCAAGTTCGTAGATGAGCCCTGTAGCCCCATATTTAGGAGTGGGGGAGGGGTTTCAAATTGAGGGACGATACAAATGTCTAAAAAATTCAATAAGATAGTCGATCTAGGGGTAAGAGGACATTTTGAATCCATATCTGAAACTTATTTTCTCGACAGAAAATTACTTCGCCCAGAATCCGGCCAAACCTGAAAATTTGTTAAAAGTTAAAGTTTACCTGAAGTTGATCAGAGGTTCGATATAGAGGTAAGGAGATATGCTGAATTTGTTTGAACTTTAGTTTTTGCCGGACAAGTAGTTCACCCGAAAGCCGGCCGAAACCGGATATTTGACAGAAGTTAGGCAGGAAGTTTTGATCAATTTCGTCAAAGTAGATATGCCATAGGGTAAATACATATGCTAAATACATACCTGAACATGGTTTTCTCAGATGGCCAGCCACTGGTAGTAATCTGTTTCTAAATCTTAATAGCAAATTTTCAAGGTGTCTGGCAAAGACTGGTTATCAAAACGCAATTGTATGGATTAAAGATTACATTTTTGGGACCCCATCGAAACCTTTGGTCTTGTTTTCAACGATGAGGGATAGCCATGTGATAACAGATTGTGTCATCAGTTCAGAAAAAACATGTTCTTGGAACATACCATTTTGAGAACCTTGATTTGATTTTTGAGAACCAGTTGATTGACAACTACAACATTTAACTGATAGCCAAGAAACAAAACCATAATGTTGCTCTCTCGCAACAAATTACGGGCAACTTATATCTACTTTACAGACTAAGACCAGATCCGGCGGCAGGGTAGTTGCAGGGGGAGGGGGTCAAAAATGGGCGGGGGGGGGATGCTATAATGGCTATACCTGCAATTTACATATCTGAATTTTGCGTGACCACTGCGGGGGGTTTGAGAGGGTCTCGGAGGGATTATCCGACCTTGACAGCGCGAACGTTAGCTGCTACATTTATGCTAACCATCCGACAAGTGGCATACGAGCTTCCAGCTCCTGTTTCTTTTTCCTTTTGTAAACATCATTGCCATGGTCCCAGCTTTTTGCGCTGAGAAACTATTAGTATTATTATTCGAACAGATGGCGGCGCGTTGATGATTTTACAACGGCACGAAACAATGCGGTGGGAAATGGAAAGTGTTCTACGATACTTTTAAATGGAAACGGGTTGGTCGTCCACTGTGGGGAAACTCCACGAACCTAGCGGGATCTTTCACATAGAGCGTGTTCTACCCTTCTCACAAAAAGTAATTATTGGTTCTATTTTCGTTCCAACCTCGTGAAAAGTTAATACACTGACCGTTCCAACCTTCTCCAATTAGCAACTATTTGCTTACCACGTTCGGGAGCGTAGTAAGCGCGGTAAGCGGTAACCATACGAACTCTGTGGCGTGATTGTGATGTGACGTGATTGGCGCGAACAGCCAGTGGCACGAGTTTTGCCGAAAATAGAAAAATACTACCAGCCTTGACGCCAAGAAGCCAGTCGATGCGTAGTATCTACGGTAAGTAGGGTGGAACATCACCATATACTACAACCATAATTTCGGAACACGCGAAAGGTTCTCATCGACATTCGACAATGACGAGGGTTTGTCGCACGGGATATAATTTCCACTGCTACTGGCAGCTTAATTTATCCCCCGTTCAGACTTGTTTATCGACTAAAGTTTCAATTAAATTACTATTTGCTCGAGGGAAAAAAATAACTTTCCCTCTTTCCGCTCGGTTCATCAGTTTGCCTCCAAACTTCTATTTGCCTGGTGCTTAGCGTGCCCAGGATTCAAGAGTAGGGAAATACGAAGAATGTTAGTTAATAACGTTTGAGAAAGTTTTCTGCTGAGTCTTTTGTGAGAGGGGTAGGAAACTCCATGAAAACTTTCTGTCCTAGAAAACCTGTACTAAGAAAACAGACAGAAAAACAAATCTATGGAAGTAATAAATGATTCTTTCCACCGGACCTTACTCATACCCAAAGTCTGGCGAGGTGAACTCAAATTTGCAACACCTGATGTACGAATCTGAGAGACTGTCGGGTTTTGACGAAGAGGTTTTCAGTGAAATTCGGGAGATGTTAGTAGTTAACCAAAAACACAAGACCAGAGGTTTCGATGGGATCCCAAAAATGTGTAATATTTGATCCAGACATCTGCGTCTTGTAGATATCCGGTCTTCGCCAGACTCCTTGAACATTTGTACTACAAAAATTTAAAAAACAGATTAATGCCAATGGCTGATCATCTGAGAAAACCAAGTTCAGGTATGGATTCAGCATGTGTGTTTACCTCTATACGTCATATCTACTTTGACAAAACCGACCGAAACTTCCTGGATTACTTCTGCCAAATATCCGGTTTCGGTCGGATTCAGCGTGAACTACTTGTCCGGCAAAAAAATAAACTCAAGACGAATTCAGCATTTCTCCTTACCCCTATATCGAACCTCCAATCAGCTTCAGATAACATTTTTTAAAGTTTTCCAGTTTTGGCTTGATTCAGGGCGAACTATATGTCCGGGTAGAAAATGATTGTCATAGATGGATTGAGCACGTTTTATTACCTCCAAGTCGAACATTTAATCAACTTCCAAATGAAACTTACTTTATTTTTTTTTTCGGTTTTGGCCGGCTTCCGGGCGAACTACTTGTCTGGCTAGAAAATGATTGTCATATACGGATTCAGCATGTCTTCTTACCCCTAAATCGAACGTTTGATCAACTTTAAATAAAACTTTTACTTTTAACAAATTTTCCGGTTTTGGCCACAAGTGTCAGATCCGATCCGGACTTAAAATGGAACATCTGAGACGATAAGATTCGTCCACTTGACAAGTTTCATTCAAATCCGATCACCAGTTCAAAAGTTAAGCATGCCACTAGATTCCCCATTCTTCCAATCCCGATCCCTCCAACTGAGCGTGTCTCAAGATTTCTGGTTACCCCCTACAACTCCCCCCAAAGTTACCGGATCCGGTCCAAATTTGGAGTGGGCCGTCTGAGACACGAGGTCTTTCCAAATATCATGTTTCATTAAGATCGTATCACCCATTCGAAAGTTAATCCCGTCGGGTCCTTGATCCGCATGCCAAGTTTCATCGTCCTAGCTTATGTGGAAGTACCCGAACTAGCAAAACGCGGACCGACAGACCGACGGACGGACAGAAATTGCGATCGCTACACCGCACTTGACCGAAAGGCAAGTGCCATAAAAACATACAAAAACAAAATTTAACCCTCGTCCTGACAAAGAACAACAAATTTAACGAGAAAGTAATTGAATAACATGAAGATGATGGACACCGCAGATCACATCGGGCCGGAAACATGATAATCCAATTTCCTCGCTCCACTCGTTTCCAGGTCTTCAAAACGGGAACAGCTTTCAAACGCGATTATGGCGAATTTTCACCCATTTCCGGATGAGAAACCCCGCTGCTCTCTAATTCTTTTAATTGCAGTCTCTCGTATTGACGGATTTTTAGAAAACTGCGCGTCAGGAGCCTTTGGCGCACGTGACCGGGAATAAATACTCTGAAACACAGCTGCTCAACTCGAGGAAAAAACTGTCTGGGAGCTGCAAAGGGGAGTCTTTATTTGCTCCTTTTCCACGTATTTCTGTCAGTTCCAGTGCCTGGAAGGGATTCGTTCTAGTTAGTTTGAACAGCGCAGTCATGCTTAATTTTTCATGTCAATACAAATATGTCCGTGAGGTTAACTTTGCTAGAACAATGCTCCGGACGTCGAAATTTGTCAAGGGATAGGGGAATTGTTAAAGCAGAACTTAAGTAGAAGAAAATTAGAACAGGGGTCCTGCATTTGCAGCCGCTGAGGGTTCCAGATATGAGTGGGATGAATTTTACTTTAGAGTTGATACGGCACATGTCTGAGCAACATCTCGGAATAAGTTCCGATCAGTGAGTTCAGTGATCAGTGAGTTCAGTCAAGCCAGGCAGGCAGCCAGTACAGTGACCTCTGTGAGGGACAAGTGACATTGGACCACGTGTGCCATTCCTCTTATTAAGAATACAGTTGTTGATAGGAAGAATCGACTTGGGGATTGTCTGGGGAGAAACTCTTTTAGCCTCTTTGCAAATTTAGAGAGGAGAATTTCATCTCCAGTGTTAGGCGCCTTAGAAAATAATCTGTTATGAAGGTTCGGTTTTGCTCCGGCGGAGACTTCTAGCTTAGATCTATATGGTTTAAATTAATTTGACTGATTTACTGAGCTTTCGGAAATCGTACCGAAAATTAGGCAGGCACTAGGCTCTGAACAACTCATTCAACTTCAGTGAAAAAGACAAATCTAGGCTTTCACATTTGACTGATGTCGTGACGACTTTAAGCGACATTATTTAAGCAGTCTTACTTTACATGAGTAGGAAAAGATACCGCAAACACAGGCACTGGTTATCCATTGTGAAATAAAGGGAACAGGGTTGCCAAGAGCTTGACTCATGAAAGTGTCCAAATTTCTGGCAAAAAAGTGTTTTTCAACACCTCAAGAAAAGGGCGAAGAATCTAACATTGTGAGGTATGGTATGTTCTGCTTCGAGACTGAATTGTGGGCGTAACAACATTTATTAATAAAAGTTTAGCCGGAAATAAGCTTTGTAAGGCTTCAAACTCTTTTTGTATACCAAATCGAAGTAAAGTACATGTTTTTGGGAGACGGTAGTCTGGAACTTTAGCAGAGTAAATGAATAGATGTTTTTTTCTGGCCTGAAAGTGTCACCCAGAGGCAAAAAGTGTCAAAAAACACCATAAGTGTCACACTCGGCAACCCTGAGACGGAGAGATAAATATACATTTTGATGAAGACTGCCCAGCATGGGCAAGGCAACGACTAGAAGCTGGTGGACTCGGAGACTCTGGACTCGTCTCGAGACGCCTTTTTCATGGACTCGGACTCTTCATTTACGGAGCAGGACTCGGACTCAGTCTCGTCTCCATATCTGGCCGAGTCACGAGTCCTAAGTAAACGTCTCGATTGGCCCGGCAATTCTAAGATATGTATTCAGCGACCAACTAAAGAGTGTCCTCCGAATACGACTCGGACAAATAAACGTCGCATCTCCGACATATCTTCTTCCATCCTTCAAGTTTGGCTTGAATCGGAGCATTTCCGATACCCCGTTCTTCCTCTTCCCCTTGGCGAATCGGTCCGGACGCCAAATAACGTGTCTAAGCCGCATAATTTCGGTGATTTCCAACTTTCTTGTGCGCTTACACAATTTCTTGAAACCCCCTCCCAACTCCCCCAGTCGCTGCTGCAAGTGGTTCGGACACATTTTACATATTTAGGTTTCCAGTTCACCACCCAAAAACTTTCACTGGAATCGGACTACCCGTTCGTAACTTACAAGTCAGTAAGTTTGCGGATTCTTTTCCGTCAACTCCCCAAAATTGGTCGGAGGACAAGGGCCATCAATGTTTCATTTTTTGTGACAGACCAGGATTCCATGTAGGATGCACCGTGAACGGAAATCTTAAATGGTTGTTGAATAAATCAGTGTTTTATAGCGAAAATATGTCAGACCAGTGAGTAACTCTCTCGCAAACCGTCGTTTGAATGTTACGAAAACCGAACACCGGGACCTTCTGCCTGGAGGAAATTTAAAATACCCGTGCCAGTCACTCAGCCCATTCATTCTTTATCTTCACTCTCGTTGTGTATTTCGCAATTTCATTTTTTAATGAATACTATTTAAATTTTCACCATAATATTGTTTGAAAAATCACTACCGTATTTCCTATTACTCATTTTCTTAGCAAAATATTTTGCCGACAACACTGTGATTTTAGGCTGGCATATCCAGATTTGGTTCAGTCGTTAAATTTCTTTACTTAAAGCACACTTCGCACTGTTTACCGTTCATATTCCAATATTCAAAACTATCCGAATACTGTACAACTCAGCTGCTTTTAACAAACTATTCATGACTTTAGCAGTTTTTAGCTTTTTCCCAGACCCACAGTATTCTAGCAAAAACTCGGCAGAATTCAGAAAACCGGTTTTACGCATCAATAGCATGATACTCGAATACTCCTCGAGAGTATAGTGCGCATGGAAACTAGTCAATCGTGGCAAGTACAAAGATAAGTTGGCGGGTTCACAATGTAACATGTGAAATCTGGGTCTCCGGTTGCATCGGCATGACAGGTACGAAGGGTCCTTTAAGCTCTTATAACTGATTCTGACTTTTTTTCTGTTTTTTTAATCAAAATTATCTAGAAAAAATGTCGATGCATGCTTTTCTCCTGGTCTGGTCAGTTTCCGCTTCTGTTAAACCTCGTCTCTCATTTTCAAATATGTTGGCCTTATCCTTGTGAAATTCTGTCTTTTAACAGCACACCGATTCTTTGGCTCAGAACCTGATCCAAAATGATGGTTTGCTCTTCTATCTCAAACATTTTCTTCCATAAAACATCCTTCGGTTGATTATTTCGCCTGGCTCATTTTCTTATGAATTCTCTGTATTAAATTAATTAAATTCTATTTGTAACCCGTCTAGGTAAAGACGGAGTATGGTAAACGATGAAAAGAGAAAGAAACATCACAACAACAACAACAACCAAAATAGTTAAAATTCTGTAAACCGTAACATCATGGAGCTCCATGGGTGGTTACAATATATAAACCCATATGATTTATGAAAAATATAGTTCATTAAAAAAATTATTGTTAGGACTCGGGGCGTGACTCGGTCTCGAGACGCTTTTCTCACGGACTCGGTCTCGTCTCGTCTCGAAAGTTTTTTTGTCCGGGACTCGTCTTGACTCGTGACGTGACTTCCGAATCTTTCATAATTTGAATATTTTACTAAAAGGAACGTGCCTTTAGCCAAGCAGATGGTGGTTCAAACCAACAGACCTCTCAGATAGAAAAAATAGCATTTACAAATACAAATAAAATCTGTTTGACTCGTGACGTGACTTCCGTCTCGCACTTTTCTCGGACTCGGATATGCTGGACTCGGCACAGCTCTGACTTGCATGCTGTTGTGAGAAAAGCCGTTTAAAGAAGCTGTCCAGGTTCCTGCAACCGACAGGAAGATGAGACAGCTTTTAAATGGAGAAAAACCCGATTACAGGTGGTACAGTAGAAGTATGCTGATTTGAACGTCGCCTAACAGTGAAATTTCGCCTAAACTTAAAACCATAAAACTAAAACCCATTTCAGGCATTGTTTACTACAAATATGTGCAAAAAACTTGTGATCCTGTCTTGTCATACTTTACTATATTTTTGAAAATGTTGCTGTCTCGCTGTGAACTGCCACCTGGTGTGGCAGTTTCTTTCATCATTTGAATATTTTGCAAGTGGAACGTCCTGTCTTGTCATAGTTTATTATATTTTTGAAAATTTTGATGTCTCGCTGTGAACTGCAACTTGGTGTGGCAGTTTCTTTCATCATTTGAATATTTTGCTAAGTGGAACGTGCCTTTAACCAAGAAGATGGTGGTTCAAACCAACAGACATCTCAGATAAAAAAAAACAAAATAAAACACATTTGCAAATACAAATAAAATCTGTTTTTACTGAATTTCAACTCAAAGTTTATGTCAGGACAAGCATGAAATGGTTGGCTACTAGTTGATATCAAGTTAGCTTTTTTCCTTTCCATTTGACTGTTTTATGAGCACGTAACAAAAACAGGGTAGTGAAACAGTTACAGAAACGTTCAAATAAGCATATACATACTGTATAACGAGTGGTGCTATCATCAGCTGTCTTTAAAGTGATGGCTTGCCATCAGCTGCAAATTGGCGGATGAGACAATGGGTCATTCGTGGCCTGAGTTTCCGAAGTGTTTGGCCTACCCCATAGAATAACAATAATAATACTTCATATGAGCAGGAACAAATAACGAGATAGAACTGCTGTCTCCGTGTCTCCTGTATGCGGAGTCGAGTAAAATACGGCCGACTCCCGACGCAAACGAGCGGAGGTTACTAGCTTCGCGCTAAATCACTGTTACGTCGCTGAAGAGGAAATCTAGCAGTCATAGCTGATGGGTTCTGTGGACGCGCTCCAGAGCGGGTCGGCGCGCGGAGTACGCCTGCTGCTAGCCTCCTTCAGTATTTTTTGTGCGATAAGCAACGGTGAAGACGGAAGAGGAGTAAATGGATATCAACACCAGCTCAAAGCTAGAGTAAATACCTCTAGGTCCGCTCAATTTTGTCGGGATTTTCATAATCGCTGCATGCGACTAAAGACAGAAGTTCTATCTGATTATTTGTTCTTGATATGAGTCAGTATGTATACAATCCATTCATGACGGGATGCCGGATACTATTTCAACATCAGTTTGAACAGTCCGTGCTTGTTATCGAAAGTTTCGTAGTCAAGAAGCTTCTCCAAATTCCCAGTGTCAAGTTTTGTTCTTTCAAGTATACCACATCCTTCAAAGCTTGTATCTCTGTCTCCCCTAAATAACTGCGGAGTTCTGTCGCAAATTCGGAAACTTAGAAAAGCGAGCTCGCTCTATTCTCTGTCTCCCTTAGACACACTAAACCAAGATGGAACGAGAATTTGAATTTTTTTTTTTTTCGACCTCTTACACGTGGGTCACGTGACCCACGTGTAAGAGGCTGTTTTTCTTGATGGGCTTGTTCATGCGATTAAGAGAGCGAAAAGCTTCGGTGATATCACAAAATGGGTTATGTTTTGCCGTTGGTCGATTAGATGTATCTTGATACTATGGACCGCTTGGGTTTCCCCGGGCAGGGCTGAATTAAGCCCAGGCCCACTATATGGACACACCTGTTCGTAGATCGATTTTTAAGACCGGTTTTTAGCAGCTTTTCGACGTTCCTCTCTCACCCGTTCATAAAATCGTGGGATGGAATAATCCATCTCCCATTTATAATTTGTTGTGAACCCCCAATAAGAGAGGATGGTCTTAAAGTTTAACTGAAAAGCAAACTTATCTTTGTGTCATTTAACTGGATACACAAAATTACTCGGATTCTGCAAAGGGATTTTATTATTTTTCACTATCTGCTCTAGTTATGACGTTCAGAATCTGCGGCCGTCCCCACAGCGTAAATTCTACTATGAGGCGGGAAATTTTAATCTCAACATAAACGCGGCTTTTCAGTGGGCAGCGGCGAGACTGGTGAAGATTGCTTATTGCCTCAGCAAAAAAAAAATCATAAATCTTTCTCCTAAGGCATACAACAAAAATACAAGCGCATAGAGGTACCAGAAATCACACGAAAATTCCACTATTTAAAAATCGATTATTCGTGAATAGCGAAACAACGAAGTAACGCATTTTCAGTGGGTCTTCAAGCCAATTTAAGTGAACAAGTGAAGCGGTAACTAGACTGTCCTATCCCAGCCCTTTTCGGTTAAACTTTAAACGTCTTAAAAACCGTTCTTAAAAACGTCTAAAAACTGACTTACGAACTGTGTAAATAGTGGGGCCCGGGCATAACCGATATGGTTAGAAATCGATCCGAATTTATGGGTAATAAAGCACGAACATGGTGTGGTTGATTATTTATTTTTTGTTTTGTTCTGCTGTAGGGTGTTAGAATATGGTTTCTTACCAGATTAAACGTAGTGAAATGAACTGAATTCGTTAAATCTGATATCAGCAAATCCAACAACTTGATCAAGGAAATGCGTAGGCCTACCAAATTTCCTGTGTTCGCAGACGGTCGATCATAATGCGGTTTTAACCATCTGATTCAAACGAAATTCTTACTGAACTTAGAGGGCGATTCTAGCGATCTAACGGTTCGCTTAGCAAAACTCAAAGAAAGAATCCGAAGAGCGCAAGAACAAACGGAAATACTTGCGTCTTCAGAACTTCTCTCTGGCTTGCCGGATACACTTTCCACGAAGGGGGTGGATTCACTTTCTGAAACTAGCAGAGCGGCAGAACAGCAAGCGAGCGGAGAAGAATGTTCCGACAGAATCAACGCCGTTGACCCACAAGTAATTGGTTCGCCTTTCAACGCGGCGCTTCAACATCATTGCAAATTTGTTTTCTGCATGCGAAAGGAGGCAGGTCAGGTTGATTCTTTCCGACAAATCAGCTATCATCAGCTATTGATAAGAATCAGCAATTTGTTGGGTGTCGATTTTATGAAAGGCTTTGAAAAGTCGGCCAATATATCCTAATCAGTCCTAATCAGGAATATAATTTCTTATATAGCTCGGCACAATTTGTTTTGTTAGAGACTTATACCCCAATACAACACCTTAGTTAGCTCATTCTGGAGGTTCTCAAGTATAAATTTATTATCTGATTGGGATCCGGTCACAGAATTAATTATAACCAGATTCAACTTCTTCCTTTACCCCGGAGACTGACCAGACAGTCAGATTCCATAGATTTCCGGCTTCGACCAAACCATTCATCTTAGGCTTTCTGAGGTTTCTTCACCACTATTTCAACGTTTCAACAGATTGGATCAGAGAATTTTTCCCGTCTGCAAATGGTGAGTTACACGATCTCAACCTCAACCCCAACTTCATCTCAGTCTCAATCCGTTCGGGAGTTATCTCGATCCCAGACAGACGGACGGACGAAATTGGCGACGTCCACTGTTTCCCCCTCTTCCGTTTGCATTGTTTTCCAGCCAAGAGAATTTCCGACTTAAAATACGAAGAGGAAAGTCTGCTCCAAAGACGGGCGAGAAGGTAACCGACGATGGGCGCATACCGCGACTCGGACGTATACAACATCCTTCAGAATCTGTTTAAGCTCGCCTTCGAAGACAATACTCTTGATGACTAACTCTTTTTGCCGATGCAAAATCGCCCTGTACCTAGCGTAAGAGTCGGAAGCGGTACCACAGCTGCTCACAAATATCGCCGTGATTGGTCAACTGAGGTCAATTTGTCAACTGAGATGTTGAGTTTGAGTCGTTAGTGCTACGTTTTCTCGTTCTTCCTGAGGATCATTGGTGTGTTTTGGACTTAGTCATATAGAGTATACACAAATAGGACTCACCGAGCACTCGGATCGCGTAGCCTGTATGCACCCTGAGTTATCATTCCGAATGCAGCAAGCCGTACTCTTCTCCTGCTCTCTTGCGTCCAGAAGGCGCTGTTTTATCCTCGTGTCAGACTTCATACACGGTGCAAATTTTGCCCCCAAGTGGACGAGTGAAGCCTGAAAAAGATATACAATTATCAATAGGCACTAAGCCCGGACTCATTTGCTCCCCATCCTCGTCACTTTTCATATCCACGCTTTTTCCAACCATTCGCTAGAACGATCTGACAGCGAGGTAAAACAGTCTGTTGGTTTCGACGCTATCTGCCACTGAAGTTTAGCACCAATATATCGGTCTGCTCGATTCACATGGTGTCGTGACATAGGTGTTTTAACCTGGAACCGCTAGGTGTCGTTCTATGAACGGTGGAGAAGAAACATAAGAAACAGTTTAGCCTACAATAACGTCACTTCCACTTTCGTCTTAAACCTACTATCTTTTTATACTTTATCAACTCTAAATTTAACATCTCTTTTCAAACTTTTCTTTTTTCTATTAAACATCAACATAAAAACTCACTCCCTCTTTCAAAAAAACCTTCTCCATACTGTCTGTATCTACAACCGAAATCTACCCCTTTTTTTATTTTTCTAACAATATTAACTTTTACCTACCATATTTTACAACCACTTAATATCTATTCTTCTTTACCATTAAACTACTCATATTTTTAAAACATGGTAAAAACCAAAACATATATTTACTTCGATTCAAGCAGTCAAATTTTAAAGATTAGATCAGGAATAAACAAAGGGATCGACTAAAAAGAGGCACGGCATGGCGCAGGAGACACGAGTAATAAAAGGAGATTAGCTAGTAGTAGAAGCAGACAAGTAAGTGAGAGTTCGTAACTCCAGAACCTAAAAGAAGGCGCGTTAGAACATTGTTCCTGCCCCGGCACTCTGAAGCCTGAAAGGTTCCTTTTAGTTTTCGTGCCTCTTTTTAGTAGTCATGCCTCCTACACAATGTCGTGCCGTGCCTCTTTTTAGCAGATCCCATAAACAACCAACAAAAAACAAAACGTTTCAAGACGCTCTACCGTCCTTAGAGCATCTCTCTCAGGGCTGCTCTTCGGACCTGTAAGACCTTCGGAAAACTAGCGATCAGTTTTAAACGATGGTTTGTATCTTTCGACAATGTCGGCATTAGCTGCTGTAAAACCATCCTCGTGACTTTCTCTCTGTTCTTTTTCAAACCTTTTAAAAAGCGAAAAACCTAAGCTCTTTACGCAGAAGAAAATTTTCTCTGTCCTTGCCCTAAGCTTTCTAACATTCTAGAAATCCTCTTATAGATCCCCAAGAGTCGTCGTCAAATTCATTTTCCAATCCCCAACATAAGCGATAACGCTGATCACTTATTTACAACTCCCTTCGAAAGCAGGGAAAAGCATACTGAGCGCGCTCCATTTACGACCCATATCTCCTGATAGAGGAAAAAGCCTCAGCTTTCTATTTTCCCTGGATGTCACTTAAAACTTAGTTACGTAGTAAACTCAAGAGAAAAGGGCATAAATGGATGATGAGAGAAGGATCCAAGCTATATTCCCGAGGGGTATTACTGATCACGAAAGTAATAATAGCAAATATTTGTTCAAGGTCTGTAGTGCTTTCGCGTAAGCAACAGGTGCGAAGGCACTCAAAGGTAACTAAACTAAAATGTAACTTCATTGGTTTAGCATGTTATTTCGAAAACAACGTAAAGCAATAAAAGTGTCAACCCTCGCTACAAATTAAAAATCCGATCGTACAGAACAGAACACATGACATGCTAATTAAGCGACCTTTAAAGTTCCCGACAACAACCTTTGCCGACCCTGTCTTCACTCGTTGCCAAGTTACGAATTTAAATTCACTGATTAATCTGGGCCCAGTTGCTCCCGAACCACGATTGTGGGGCGCGGGGG
This sequence comes from Branchinecta sandiegonensis, assembly GCA_030848855.1. Taxonomy (NCBI): domain Eukaryota; kingdom Metazoa; phylum Arthropoda; class Branchiopoda; order Anostraca; family Branchinectidae; genus Branchinecta; species Branchinecta sandiegonensis. The sequence continues at coordinate 14,510,369 of JAUPMV010000003.1, read as the reverse complement.
GGACTCTGAAAGAAGCACATCTAAGACCTAAGACCAACATGTAGCCTATACCAAATATGAACTTGGTATGCCAGGTCAATGTTCATTCTGAGCCAGTTGCCCTCGAACGTGTTGCAATCCTAACAGATACTTCCCGACCCCATGGTCGAGTTGCCGAGAACTCCAAACTTGTTCAAGTTATGAACTTGAGTCACTGGGCAATCTTGCCCAGTTACCCCTGAGCTGGGGGGGTATTGGGGGCGGGACTCACAAAAGATACATCTGAAACCCCAGTGCCAACAAGTTTCAAAATTTGTAATTTGATACCTATCATGGTTTACGAGTTATGAACTCCACGAAAACTGTGAAAACTGAAAACCGTCTTCAGCGGCCGCAATACTGGTTTGGTCAATCCACTAAAAATGACCGCAATAGCGACTCTCCACTTCGGGTTTTCCCGAATGGGTTTTTTAAGTTTCATCACTAAGTGGGATAATCGCAACTTTTCAATACGGAACTGATACCGACAAACATTACACGATGAGGATCTGGCGTTCGCAGACAAGAATTTCATCCAAAATTTCCAGAACCATCGACAGCTCAATACGGAGAGGTTCAGGTTCATTCAACTTTCTCGGTCGGGACGGATGAAAATGGGGAAAATCCGCACATTCCGCATTTACCACGCTTACTACGCTCCCGAACATGGTACACAAATAGTTAATGTTAGTTACTATTTCGAGAAGATTGGAACGGTGAGTGTAGTAATTTTTCGTGAGGTTGGAACGTAATTAGTAACTAATAGTTAATATTGTTAGAAGGGTGGGACACGCTCTGAGTCGTACGCGGCGTGAGTGTTGATAGAAGCAGAAGCATCAAAATGACCCTTTTTGTACATTTTGTCAAAACCCGACACTTCACTAGATGAAATTCGTCTCTCATCTTTAAACACAAACCTCTCATTCTTTCAACCGGATTTTCCAAAGCTCATCTAGCTTATGGAACTCTTCGGAAAAGCCGGCTTACACCCCCCCCTCCCCTGAACGATCGATCTTCAGAAGAGAGACAGATCTAGACCTCAAATGACGTCAGACGTTACTTTCAGAACAAGAGAGAAGAAGTTGAGCTATTGCCGAAACAGGGATAACAAGCTGGAACTGCCCATATTCCAATTCAGTACTTCCAAGCGGACTAGTTTCTGTTAGTCCCCCTATGTCCCTCAAACATAGTAAACTAGATCGACAGGTTCATGGGTAGAAAATCTGCAATCTGCTTCCCAGGTGATGGAGGTTTTGCTTATGTTTCGGTAGTAGAAAGTGAAAGTTATCCACTACCTTATGGGTCCGACTTTTTGCTATCTCTACACAAGTGCTGAATATGAGACACTGGGGGATTAATAGAAACTAGTCCACTTGGAGCGCTGAACTAGAGTAAAGCGAATAGCCAGTGATCCTCAGGAAGAAGGAGTAAGCGTCTCCGTAACGACTCAAACTCAACGACTCAAACGATGTGTCAAACAATCACGGCGATCGTTGGGAGCAGATGTGACACCACTTCTGCCTTTCTTCCGCTAGGTACCCGGAGAGGTCGGAGATTTTGCATCGGCAAGGAGAGATAGTCATCAAGAGTACTTAAGTAAAGCCAGCATGTTCGGACAGTTGAAGCGGTAATGAAACCGTGAAAGCCGTGCATCCCACCAGCACACTCCGACAAATCCACGGTGGTCTCCGTCTACGCTGACAGGTAGGCGACCAGCTCTTGATTAAAAAGTTGTACTTCAAGTTTCAACACTGCTGACAGACGGGATCAGGGAGTGCTGAGTCAAAAGCCGAAGAATCTGTGCAAACACACCGCCAGAGCGTTCCCTGCAATCGTTCGATAGTGTTGAAAACATAATCCGATGGCTTACCGAATTTAATCCATCGACAATGAGGTATGAGATAGAGAACGAGAAGAAAAGCAGTCTGTGGAGACATTAGAAAGGATTAGGGAAGGCTCAGGGACTTACTCTACAGGCAAAATAAAAAGCTGCTCCACCGTAATTTAGTCACAGCATCGCACTAAACCCGACCAACAACACTTTTTTGCTGGATGCCGTGGAAGACTAATAGCCAGACTCCTCTGAGGCAGAGCCATTATCTGAACTAAATTCCTACTTAAAGGACCTATCTTACCTATAATAGTAACTCAACCTACTTCCATAATCCATCACTCCATAATCACCATCCAATTTTGTACGGTACATTCTAACCCCCCTAGCAAAACCACGCTGATTTTCTCCCTTGCCGTGCTTTGCTACCTTCGATGTGTATCACGCTGTCGACGGTTGTCTTGGAGAAGTTTTTCCGTCAGAACAACACCAAAGGCTTCGATGGGATCCCAAAAACTTCACATTTCGCTTTCGTAAACTTCATAATCGCCCATACAAGCCGCCATCAATTCAATACCACGCCGAGAGTTCTCCGCATCAACTGACACGCTACCCGCCGAAAGGTTGCCACGTCTATCTCAAATGAACTCGAATGGAGCCAGTGCTCCAGGAGGTATAACAGAAAAACAGCAGCCATGTCCAGAATAGAATTACAGGACCAGCTTCAACTCTAACCAATTTTCAAAGAAGAAGTTCACAAAACCGGAAATTTAAAGTAGAATCTTAAATTGTTTTTTACAAGTTCATTTTCTAGCTTGCGCGGCTTGAGCCTGAAGAGGACCCTTGCCAAGAAGGGCCGAAATATAGCTCTAATACCATGTAGCTGACTTATCCGTTTTGCACCGTCAAAAATGATTCGCGGTCAGCTTGGGCTGAAAGAACATCTATAACTAATTAGCTCCCCGTTTTCACAGGATTTTGGTGAATCAGGCCGAACTATCGACTTCTGTAGGAAAACGAAGCTGGGAGATCGATTATGCTTCCTAACAAAGGATCGAAACTCGCACACCCAATAAAGTTTTTGATCAAGTTCATGGCAGTCGACCATGCTACCAAAGACATGCTGATTGCCGGTGTAAATTGAATACGCAGAATAAAAACATACCACGCTCCCTCTTAAACAAGGCAAAAGGTAACGGTTGAACCGCAATACATAGTCCCATATTTTTCCCATTGTTCCTAGAGATTAGAACAAGACTACTCGCTGCGCTAACAATTTCTCCATGTGGATAAACTGGCCAAGCCAAAGCCAGCTCCAGCTCCTTCCAAAATGCCCAGGTCCGGTCCTGTTCTGTCATAAATGTATCTAGGGTTTATGCTTTTTGTCCCCACCACGTTCCATCCCGACACATCGACTCTAAATGTTTCACGAGATTTCCGGTGCCCCCTCCTGCCCCCCCTCCCAGTTCTGGTTCGTACTTGAAATTTAACGTCTGAGACACTTGTTCTTGATACTTGTCAAGTTTCATTCACATACGATCACCCGTTCCAAAGTTATGAATGTCACTAGTTTTCGGATCCACTTCACTCCCTCCACTTCCTCCACGACGAACTAGTCGGGAAAAAGACTATTTCCAAGTCTGTCTGATCGGGTCCCTAATATGCGTGCCAAGTTTCGTCGTCTTAGCACATGTGGACGTATCTTAACTCGCGATCACCGGAATTCCGGGAAACCCTCTCCAATTCCCCCCACTGTGACACGATCCGGTCCTCTTTTGTCAATAATGTGTCTAGGGTTCACGCAAGTTATTCAAACCAAATCCTATTCCGATCCCTTGACCCTAAGCGCTGCCCCCCTCCAGCTCCTCCCCCCCCCCCCCCCAGTTATCAGATCCGGCCCAGACTTGAAACTGAACATCTGAGACCCTTGTTCCTGACACCTGTCAAGTTTCATGCACGTCCAATCACCCGTTCTAAAATTATGCATATCACTAGGATCCGGACTCCCCGTTCCTCCATTCTCGCCATGATGGTCGGATCGGGGAAGAGACTATTTCTAAGCCAATATGATACAGTGCCTAATACGCCTGCCAAGTTTCATGGTCATAGCACAATTGGAAGTACCCTAAATCGTGATCACCAGAATTCTGGGAAACCACCTCCAACTCTCCCCAAATGTGACACGATCCGGCCCTGTTTTGTCAATAATATATTCCGGATTCTCCATCCCTCTACTTCACCCACGATCATCGGATCGGGGAAGGAACTATTTTCAAGTCAATCTGGTAGAGTACCTTACATGTCTGACATATTTCATGGTCCTAGTCCATGTGGAAGTACCATAACTCGAGATCACCGCAATTTCGGGAAACCCCTCCAACACCCCCCACTGTGAAATGATCCGGTCCTGTTTTGTCAATAAAATATCTAGGGTTTATGCTTGTTCTTCCCTCCAAGTTCCATCATGATCCCTCGACTGTAAGCGTTTCACGAGATATCCGGTGCCCCCTCCAGCTCCCCCCTCCAGTTACCGGATCCGGTCCGGATTTGAAATTGAACATCTGAGACACTTGTTGTTTACATATGTCAAGTTTCATGCATATCCGATAACCCGTTCCAAAGTTATGCATGTTACTACACTGTCAGAAGTTTCACAACAAACAACAGAAGGGTGCGCGGTTTTAACAGACAATGCGTAACAGACAACACTTCGTCTGTTGGATTTGAAAATGTTATGCATAACAAGCGTTACCATAAGGAAGAGCCGAAAAATTGCCAAAAGCATCGGCTGAATTTTCGAACATCGTGAAGACTTCCTGACAATTTATTTATTTATTCATTTATTTCCCTCAGAACTGAGGAATACAAAATAATGTATAAAACAGAACTATGCCTATACCATCTGAACCATTCAATGACATATAAATACTATAAAAAATACACACGATTTCGACTACTAAATTACAACTATTTATGCACTATATTGTTCACTTGTTAAAAAATGGTACAGGTTGTGGGTTTGGAGTGTTACCGAAGCTTTTTTTTTTATAAGAGTTGGTCATCTTTTTCTTAAAAATTTTTACTGGGTCTTTTATTTAAAAATTAGAAACCAACTGCGAATTACTGAAAGAAATGGGGAACCCTATGAGAAATTTGGAAAATTTGCAATATGACATTCTGATGGCAGATATGTCGCAAATTCGAAAATTTTCTACGATTGTTGCAGCAAAAAGAACATGAGGTAAAGAACAAGCTTGTTCTGCATAACCTTTCACGCATAACGTTTTCCAACACAACAGATAACATCCCAAGTGTTGTATGTTACGCAATGTCTAACCTCGCATCCTTCTGTTGTCTGTTATGAAACTTCTGACAGTGTAGTTTCCAGATTCCCCATCCCTCGACTCCCCCCACGACGGCCGGATCGGGGAAGTGATTGTTTCCAAGTTAATCTGGTCGGGTCCCTTATACGCCTGCCAAGTTTCTCATAGCTTCTGTGGAAGTGCCCAACTAGCAAAATCGGGACAGACCGACAGACATTAAGATCGCTATATGGCACTTGAGTACGCTCAAGTGCCAAAAAAGATACAGCCTCCCCTGCTTCCTCGATGTGTACAAACCGCATCTTCGCTTTACCATAGTTTTCTAAACCTACAAGTATAGTCCGATTCTGAAGCATGGAAAGCATAGATCATGGCACTGCTCCCTAGTGTTATTTTGCTCTGTAGTAAATAAACCTATTCCTTGTCATGCCCTATTTACAGAAGGATGGCCTATCTCGGCTTTGGGATATTTATTTTAGCAAACACAGGGCGTACAAATAATTTCAAACGTAAAGGTCTTTTCAGAAGCTGCTATTGCGCGACAGCCAAACTTTTTTGTCTCGCAAAATGGAAAGCGGCTGTCAAGAGAGCAACGAGTAAACATTTCAATTTCAGTCTCAGCGAGTCGTAACCGACTTTTCTCAAGAGGCAGTTGACATCAGTAATACAGCTCTACAAGCATAGAGACAGCTGATTTCAAGTAGGGCAAATTCGAACGGGAGAATATTAAGAAACTTGCCTTGAACGCAAAAAGGGTTTCTTTATCAGTATCTGAAATACTGGAAGAAATACGTGCTAAGGACATCCAGCTTTTCGCAGCAAGCTGGCGGTTATACCGACCGAACATGATTACGAGTTCCTGCACTTTTAACGATTGAAACTTCTCTTCGTTCTACTCGATAAACTGCCAAGTAGCTTGGCTGGGAGGTTTTCGCGAGCTGGCGGGCAAAGCCGGAACCGCTTTCCGTCGGGTTTCGAGCTGCTACAGAAAGTTGCACGAGAGCTTTCCGCGGTCTGCGGTAAACGCGGCGGTTTTTGCGGTCTACTAAACGCGAGAGCTTTCCCGGAAATACTTCTCGTCTCGAAAGTAATAAAATATAAATATATATAAAGTAAACTTGCTTTTGGTGTGCCTGTTACAGTGCGGCGAACCGCGTTTATAACGCGATGGGTGGAGATGAGCAAGGCGGGTTACGATAGCGAACTCTGGTAACTGTTCTTGTTTGATTCTTTTTCTTATTTTTCCTTTCATGTTTATTCAAGGGGATCGACTAAAAGCAGGAAAGGAGAAGCAAGAGAAAAGCAGGAAAGAATACTAAAACCAGGAAGGGCAAACTAAAACGGGGAAAGAATTACCAGAAACTGAGGACTCGAAAAACTGGAAAGCCTTTCCTCTGTTTAGTATCCCGTGAGGGATCTGCAACTTACATTTGTAAGAGTTCACCTTCTCCTCCCTTTAGTATTCGAAAAAAACTGGCAAGCTATGCCGTGCTGTTCCTCTGTTTAGTATCTCGTGAGGGGTCGGCAACTTACGTTTGTAAAACCTTTACGCCTTTCCGTACCCTGTCGGTAGGCGACTAAGATCATGAGTCCAGCGAGGGGTCGGCAACTAAGATATTTCAAGTCCACCTTTTCTTTCCTGGTTTTAGTAACTTGTCACGATGTAACCTTAGAGTAACCTTAGAGAAATTCTGAGGGGTCGGCAATTATAGTTCACTGTTCCCTTCCTCGTTGTATGTTGCCGACCCCTCACGAGATACTAAACAGAGAAAACCTTGGGCGCAGCTTGCCAGTTTTTCGAATACTAAAAGGAGGAAAAGCTGAACTTCTACAAATGTAAGTTGCCGACCCCTTACGGGATACTAAACAGAGGAAAGCCTTGCCAGTTTTTCGAGTCCTCGATTCCTGGTTATTCTTTCCCTGTTTTAGTTGGCCCTTTCTGGTTTTAGTATTCTTGTCTGCTTTTCTCTTGCCTTTCCTTTCCTGCTTTTAGTCGATCACTTATTTAAGCCCCGTTCACAAGCATGCCTAGCCAAGCACAGATGTCTAGGCACGTGCCTAGCACCACCGTTCACACCAATGCCTAGGCACAGATTTTGGGCCAGGCACGGAGTTCCAGGCTTTAGAACTCGGTGCCTGGCTAAGCCTAAGCATGTGCCTGGGCATCTGTTGATATGCTTCTGATGGCGGGCTGAACTTACACAAGACAAGTGACAAGTTAGACAAGGGCATTTTTCCGCGGCATATTTGTGCCCCACCCATTTCGAAGTGTTTTTCACGGAAATTAAATCGTCTGCAAGATCCACAAGTGGAAACTGAAAATACAAAACTTCAGGCATAAGCCCTTACCACTATGTACTAGTAGGATCTTCAGTTTTATGTTTATCTGCATGATAAGTTATTGGGACTTTTCTGCCAAATACGTGCAACAAAATAGAAAATCACCCCGAGAGTTGTTTGCAATTTTGAGCCACAAAAACCCTGTTGGTCCAGGAAACAGACTTATCGGCCACAAAAATGATCGCGGAAACACTATTTTTTAGCCAAACCGAGCGACAGCCTGTTGCTGGGATCGCGGCAAATCCATTGACGAACATAATGGATTCGGTTATCAAATGCTGGAACAGAAAAATCTGCAGACTTTTAAAATAAACTAACTGACATAGCCTAAGCAGAAATTGCATTTTTCTAGAATCTTAACTTTCCACGGGTTGGTGCGGTGGACAAAAACGGAAAGTAATTCCCCGAAAGGAAATCGGGAAGTCGTTGGCATGGAAAGTTGGCTCCACAAAAACCTGCCGAACGGTCATCTACCAACTAACTTCAATTCCACTGATTTCACATCCTCAAACTAGACGTCTAGAAATAGGCCACGATCCCGAGCGGAACAGAGGAAATCTCCATGGTACAGAATATTTGATCTAGAAGATTCTCAACGGCCGAGGCGAGCCCCTGAAACTACGGCAGCCCCCCATGTCCTCGGAGAGACACTCCTTTTTGGTCAACAAATCCGTTCCGCTTTCCAATTCCCTTGGAGTGACTATTGTGCAGCCCGAGTCTGTCGATACCTTTAAAATAGGAGTGGATCAAGACTGAGTAATAAAGGCGTGGAAACTTAGAATGGAGTTTCTCCTGCTAAATCCTCCAAGATAAAGGGATCGACTAAAAAGAGGCACGGCACGGCACGACATAGTGTAGGAGACACGAGTACTAAAAAGAGGCACGAAAACTAAAAGGACCCTTTCAGGATTCAGACTGAGGGGCAGGGACAATGTTCTAACGTGCCTTCTTTAAGGCTCTGGAGTTAAGAACTCTCACTTACTTGTCTACTTTTAGTATCTGACTGATTTCTTGCAACGTGGACCGGACTCCATCAAACTATTCGAGAAGCCGTTGAGATAAAGAAAAACCGAGCAGGCATTAACCGAGATACAGGCCCAATACTCCCTACCGGAAACGTGGAACGGGGTTATTAACGGAAGAATTTAAGCCTCAGTCGCTTCTTAACAACAAAACCGAAGTCGATAAAAATGCAGAAAAAAACCTTTCCTGTCGTCGCCCCAATCGAGCAGCAAAAACAGCAGCCGTGTCAAAACTTGAATCTCAGCACTAGTTTTTCTGTGCAGTGATGTTTAAAAGTACTAGATACAAGCGAGTACTCCCTACCAGAAACGTGGAAAGAGGTTATTAATGGAATAAAACCTAAGCATTCAGTCCCTTATTAATAGAAAATCGAAGTTGTTCAAAACACAGAAAAAAAAACTTTCCTGTAATCGCACCAATCGTGCAGCAAAAACAGCGGACTTGTCAAAAATTAAATCTCAGGACTAATTTTTTCCCTACACTGGTATTTAAAAGTAATTTGCCCGAATAAGATATTTATAGTCGGTAGAAGCTTCAGTTATTTATTGCAAGTTTGTTTCCTTCCCTGACGTTGACCCTGAAGATTGACAGCCTGACGAGGACCCTTGCCAAAAACGTCCGAAATATGAATAAAAATAAAAAAAAACCATTGAAACAAAAGCATCGTAGCTGACGTATTCGTTATCGGGGCTGCCAAATTGATACATTTTATGTCAAAATGACACATTTTGATGTTATGTGATACAATGGAACATTCGTTGAAAAAGCTGACACAATCGACAAAAATGACACAATTTCCATAGAAATGACACATTTTAATTATACGGTCTTATTTTTAAAACTATTAGCCTTTGGGATAGAAGAAAAAACAAATTTCAACTTACTTCTCTAAGAAAAGCCGTTCCAACCACACCCGTATTTCACTACGAGGTGAAAAATGGTCTTAAAATCATGCAGAAATTCTTAGCAGAATTCTCGGCTGAAGGAAATTCGTGATTCGTGAACGTAGAGCGGTTGCCGCTGAGGATTTGGAATAAGAAGATAGGACATTTGACACTAATTGAGTCGAAACTTGACCAACTCATTCCGAGAAGTTCATGTGCAATCGAAGTGCATTCTTGTTTTGAGTTGTCTTCCGATTTCGGGTCTTGTTTCTTTTTTTCTGAGTTTTATTTTCACAGATAAGGGACAAAGATTGCTCTTGTTATTTTTTTTTTCTGACGGGAGAATCGAAGGTCTTTTCACCATGTGTTGGAAGGGGGAAGAAAGTTCTGCCCAATGCCTCGGACAAAAGATTATTTTGTTCGAAGACTAAAAAGCTAAAAACGCTCCTGCTGGGGTCTTGAACTTTCCCTTTTCGAACTAAGTCACAGAACATAATACGTTCATAACTTAAAAGAAAAATTACGATTAAATCTGATGAACATAATACGTTCATAACTTAAAAGAAAAAATTTACCATTAAATCTGATGCCATTTGTAGCAACAAATTATGACCCATTTTGTGAAACATTTTTTTAGTTTAAGATGACACAAAAAGCACATTTTAGAGAAAAAAAAAATTATAGAATGCTTCAAAAATATTTGGCAGCCCTGTCCGTTTATGTTTATATGCGTTATTTGAATAAATCTTTTCTGATTTCCTATATATTTGCAGTCGGGAGAGGAGGGGGATAACGGGGGGGGCGCCTTTTTGTTTGCCTAGAGCCGAGGTCTACAGGCCTTCAACTTTGATCGCCCGAAGGATGCTTGAAGGTAAGGCCTCGAAGAAATTCATCTTAGGGCCCAGAGTCATCTAGGTGGCTTAGTGGCGCGACACAAGGCAGATATTTAAAGCCAACTAAACTGGAAATGATGACTCCGTAACTGGCTTTCACCGTGTTCCTCATTCATACCAATTTGCATAAATCGATAAAGCGTAGTAGCATAATAGGAAGGAAGGAATCGCAAACAAGAGCTACGAGCTCATATGGCACTTGTTACAAGTAAGTGGTGCTAGAAAGTAGATGAGAACGTTACAAAATCCCTCCTTCAGCCCCCTAGGATCGGACCTAGAAATAGGATACCTAGTTTCGCTCGACTCTGAACATTTCCTGCATCGCCTCGGATCATCTAGGGCAAATGTTTCATCCCACTAGTTTGTTCCCTAGAAGTGCCCCACTATTTCCGGTGCTCCTCCCCTCAGACTCCCCTTACCATGGCCGAATCTGGTTCAGGCACATAAACCGATCTTCTAAAGCATCTTCTCTTACCGCCTATCAAATTTCACTCGAGTCTGAGCATTTTTGAGAAACTCCGGTACCCCCTCCCCTCCCCCCCCCCCCCTGTGCTCAGATACGGTCCGGACCCTAAAATATGCCATCTAGGGCACATCGTCTCCCTACTTTCCAAGTTTCATTCAAATCACTTGTTTGAACCCTATGCGAGCGACAAAATTTCCGGGACTCCCCCTCCAAACTCCCCCACTGTGGCCAAATACGACCAGGACTCATAAACGTCGCATCTCTGACATCTCCTCTTCTCGTCCCTCATTTTTGACTCGAATCGGGGCATATCTGCAAATTTACAGTTTCGGTTTCATCCTCCTCCCGCCGTGGCCGGATCCGGTCCGGAAGCCAAAGAACAAACTAGGCCACATAAAATCGGTATGTCCGGCCTGCATCCCATTCGGCCCATTCATTTGATTTTTGTGCATGTCACAAAGTTCATACATTTGAGCTTGCAATCACAACCTTGCAAGTGGAAAATGAGTTGCTCTTACTCTGCTCCTGAACGTGTAAGTATAAATGTAGGTATGTTGAACAGTCAAAACTGATGTCATCACTTCTTAAAAAAAATAGTTAAAAAATGAACTCAAACATAGAATTGCTCGGTGAAAATTCGCGCAGCAACTCAATTAAATTTGGTGCCCAACCTCGCAGTAGGCGAAGCATAAATCACAAGAACATGTACCTTCAGGGTCCAAGAGAGGACGGCGTTCCAAAGTGACATACATGAAAGTGCTAGGAAACACTGAACGCTGGCTGAAAAGCAGTGTAGAACGGAAGAAGACATGACACTTCCTTATAACTCGACTGCTCAGCTCTTCAAAACCTGAACTCCTATTACCATCTCCTCAAAATATACACAATAAAGGAGTTAAAGTGGATTCATCCCAGCAACAACATTGTCCAGATCGTCCCCATACAACCGGGACCAGTGTGGTGTCATCTAGTGGTGCACTCTGGAAGCACCCTTATGGAAAAGCTCAGAAAAGACTTTAACCAGAAAAAACAGGCAATCAGAAAAACATTTACCTGGTATGTGAATACAAACTAATAAAAAAATTCAGCTAAACAGTAGGTAGCACTGTATTTCTTTCAAGAATTTACTTTGAAGGTTTTACCTAATTTCTTCCAAACAATCCGCCATGCAGTTTTCAAAAAGAAAATGTGTCTAGATATAGCTAGAGCATACAGTCTCGTCCATCGAACCAGGGAGTGGGATTGCCTTTAAGTCGCTGTATAAAGGGTCAATCCAATTTCTCTTAGTTTCGAATAATGTTGGAGGTTGTTTGAATTTGGTAGAAAGAAAAGGACAGTATTGCTTAAAATAATCTTTCATATCGACTGGTAAGAGTTTCTCCCCTAATCTCCACCATAGTAGTTTATTACACTAAAGCCATGCGGTCATGGTCAAATAAGAAAATGACAAAAAAAAAATCACAAATCACAAAAAAAAATAATAATAATAAATAAATAAAACAAAATAACAAATCACAAACCAAGAGAAAAAAAATTAACATATGGTACAATAATATAATCCAAACCGAAAACTGGGCAGAACTATAGAAAGTGCTCCCTGTACAACATTCCTATACAGACGAACCTTCCAAGTTTCTAATTCCCAGTAAAAAAAAATCCTCCCAGCCTGTATATCCACCATTTTCCCCCCGTATTCCACATAAAAACTTCTATCCTTCAATCCTTTAGTTCTTCGCAATCATTCATAAAATGCTCCGTATTTTTAGCACCTGGCCAGACATTAGGAAAGAGGAAAGACCATCCGTTACCCTAGCCTTGTCTTGGTATTTTTTTCGTATCCATTCACAATTACATCAAAAGGGGAACTGTAATCAACTATCCGACAGGACAATCTTAAGTCCATGATTACATGTTACAAAGAACGGCGTCGGGTTTCTCTACGGCCACAAATCCTAGTCCGGACAACCCAAGGGTCTCGTCGAAGATAGCTCGCGGCGTCTCTCTGTTTCTTTCGTCTTGATCAGTTCTCGCGTTATTCCTATTCCTATACACCTATTCCAAGATCAGGAAAGAAAGCCTTCTATTTGATTTTCAGGAGTTTGTTGATAGAGTCAATTTTCTGAAAGATACTAAATCTCTCACGGCGGGAAATTTTCCTTCAAGGAGATTATTTGAGGAGAATCCTAATGGTCGTTTTTCTTAGAATGGGTTTCAAGCTTTCCTGGAAACTCCTTTTATATGCAAAAGCTATCAGCAATATTGCATATGCTTCAGATTGACAAGGCCCAAGTGTTTTGACGAGAAAAAAACCTTTTAACATCCTTCCTGAACTTTCCCAAAGCGACGATACGGCAGCCTGCGAGAGATTTGCAGCTCTACGTTTGTAATATGCACTTCAAACATTTATTTGAAGATGGAATTTATACTAGGGATTTCTACCGTGACGTAAACCAGAAACCAAAATTAAATTTGGAAGTCTAGGACTCAAAAGTCCGAGCCTCGTTGACAGTCTAGTATGGAGGCATTTTTGGGCAAAAAACACGAACGGGATCGACTAAAAAGGGACACGGCTTGGCACGACATAGTGTAGGAGGCAAAAGTACTAAGAAGAGGCACGAAAACTAAAAAGACCCTTTCAGGCTTGAGAGTGAGGGGCACGTTCTAACGTGCCTTCTTTTAGGCTCTGGAGTTACGAACTCTCACTTACATGTTTACTTCTACTACTTGCTAATCTCTTTTTATTACTCGTGCCTCCTGCGCCTTGCTGTGCCTCTTTTTAGTTGATCCCGACAATACGAACGCCTTCTCAAGAGCTGTCTTGTCGGTAGTTTACTGATTTTTTGGTGTATTTTGGAACAACCGTTTGACATTTCTGAATTTTTCTTAAAGGACACCTGAACGAAGAATAATAAGTATCATCCCTATCTGTATGACTTCCGTTAACATTGCCTGCAGAAAACCCAATCCAAATACAAAATAGTGTTTCCAAGCTATGATTTTTGCTCGTTTTGCATCTGTCCTTACTTCAGTATCGAGCAATTTTAGAAATGAACAAATGTCTCCTATCAACCCTTCTTCTGGAATATTTTTTAACCAGTTAAGCCCAAACGTATATCTAGAAGAAATTCCAATACGATCCGGCCAGCGCTGTACAAGATTTGAATGAATTGCGCTTTTTGTCTTGGAGTCTGCATGTGCAAACCTCCAGAAACGAACATGCCTATTTTGAAAACGTCACGCTCAGGAGAAGAATGATCTCCGTGGCCATGTTTGTAAATGCATTTTCCATGGTGTGTTCAAGTGTGGTTTCATTGTTCAGGTGTCCTTTAAAGACTCCAGAGCAGAACTTCGATAATTCTTACTTTTCGTTGCAAACGTTGAAACCTTCATGAGACTGTTGAGACTCCAAAATGAAACTTATTTAAACTTGACTAAATTTCGTGAGGAGCTTAAACATGCGATACGATTGTGTGAAACTTGAATGAAACTAGTCTGTAAAATTATGTGGGTTCGTAAGAATCTCTGAAACTTCGCATTCAAATTACAAACTTTCGTGAAATTGTATAAAAGATATAAATCCGATTAAACCTAACTATAAATTCAATGAGGAAGGTTGAATTATCAAATGATTCCAGGTCCAAATTGCGGGGCCTCATCGAGAACCAAAGCAAACCAAAAACTTGATTCGAAGAGGAATAACCCCTTGAGACGGGATCAATAATAGTAACGAAAAACAAAATGCTCCTCAAGCCGGATCTGAACCTGCAACCTATGTGTCCCGAGCGAAATCACTGTTTCTATGCCCGTTTACAACTGAACAGTCAGAAGTTTCACGACAGACAACACAAGGATGCGCGGTTTCAACAGACAACACGCAACATACTACACTTGGAATGTTATATGTTGTCGCGACAAACGTTATGCATAACAACCGTTGCCAGGAAGAAGCCGAAAACCCCCCAAAAAAGCACCTGCTGAATTTTCGATATCATGACGACAAACAAAAAAAAACAGCATATGCCTTTTTGGTGGTTTTTCGGCTCTTCCTGGTAATGCCTGTTATGCATAACATATCATGCATAGCGTTTGTCGCGACAACAGATAACATTCCAAGTGTTGTCTGCTGAAACCGCGCATCCTTGTGTTGTTCGTTATGAAACTTCTGACAGTGTGGCAATTAAAAGTGGTTTGCGAACTGTTCACAAGCCCCTCGGATGGATATATTATTAGGTTTGAACGTCGGTACATGAAGCAGAAGGTTGCTGGGTCAAATCTCGCTTGAGGAGCACTTTTTATTTTCAGCTCACTGTTATTATCAACGCGTACCTGCAACTGCCAACTGTGGATGTTCCAGCTACCAAGGTGGCAAACCAAATTGGAAAGCAAAAACAAATTGGCACCAGGCAAGCTTGAGAGAAAGATGGTAACATTTATGCGCAATAACTTCAAACAAATACAGCTGTTTTTTCAGATCAGTTGGGAAACACATAATCTGTAATAACAGTGTCACAGGTGAGAAACAAAGCTTCTGTATAAACAGTGTCACAGGTGGGTACGGCGATGGTGACTTTCAGTGACCATTAACAGGAGATTGGAACATAACTGCAGTTTACGCAGGGAGGCTGTCACTAGGCACGAAGACTGGTACGAAGCTTGTTCAAGGCAGTAAGCGAAGGTTTTGCTCACCCTTGGGCACAGCAACATCGCAGAAGCCTGCCACCGAGGACAACTACGAAAAGAACTCAAAATCCCTGGATATCAAAACTAAGTGTCCCGTCGCATGAAGTGAGCAGCGCAACAAACTGAAGTCGAGTCAGCACCCTTTTATTATTATCCTTTGTGCAAAAACTTTGGGGTATTATTATGGGAAATCGCCCACTGTCTTAATCCCACAATATACAATTGATGGTAAACCATCACTCTAAATACAACTGATGGTGAACCACCACTCTGTATACATTTGATGAAAGCACCACTCTTTTACTGGGGATTTTCCCTCAAATTCTTTATTGCTTGGTTTGCAGGACTTTCTGCATCTTTTGGACAATGTTCTTCGCCAATTTTGCTTGATTCCAGCTCAACCTTGTCAATAAATTGACTATTTGGGTTCTACTTCCCTAGGATCTGAGAGTCCTTATTTAAGTAATTTTCACTGATGATTTCAACTCAAGAGGGCCAGATCATGGACCACATCCAGACGTCAACAGCTGCCCCAACTGCCAGCCTGGCCTACCCCTGGACGGAGGCTAACCTGGAGGCGCATTTGCCTAATAGGAAAACTACATAGATGAATAAATAAGTTATTATCTACTCACTCTCTTCCTTCAAACCAGTTTATTCTCAACCTTAGAATACCCTTGTGTCCAGGGGGAGTGTGTGGCTCCCCCTCCCTCGTGGTCTTCAGGGGAAATAAGGAGAAAAGAGTAAACTAGTCTCCAGTAAGAGAGTAGGTAAACATGTAAATAGTAGTATTCTCTTGGATCCAAGGCAAAGGACCAACAAGAAAAAGCGCGCATCCCCTCAACCCTGCTGGAGTCGTCACTAGTTTATTTCAATAAATCCTTTCTTCCGTGCCGGCGAGGAAAGATGGACGGAAGCCAACCTCACAACCGGCCACAGATATGCAAATGACACTGGAATGACAAGAGCTTTGACAGCGAGGATTCCGCTTCTCTACTAATAAACACTGAGTCGAAGCAGCTGTCATGTTAGCGACTGGCTAAGAGTATTCATGAATATTAGACATGGAAAGACATAGAGTCGGCTTATTACGGGTCACTTAAGTTGGAAACAGGTGCTGATTTGTAACGAGCGGTTACCCACTCCCCGGGCCCTGCTAAGCTGTGCATTCTTTCCCAGCACCAACCGCGACTGAAACAAGTAAAGCTGGCCATAAATAAGGAGATTAATCTTTTAAACGCCTTTAAGCCTGCAGATTCTAGTGTTCTAACAGGTGGTTACGGCACCGGCCGGCCACAGCGGCAGCGGGCCCTTGCTGTACACTAAAATCGGTTTAAACCCCTCGATTTGTAATGAAACCTTCTGGGAACATTCTAAGAATTAAGAACTGTTAAATGTTGTATGACTTGTATGCTTCCCAACCTCCACAATAAATAAAAAAAAATCAGTTCTATGATAAAAGTTATATTTGCCATGTAACGCCACAAGACTTGGACCCGAAGGAGGGAAATTTAATTTCTATTTGAACTTCAAAAAACAATTACTTATCCAACAATCTCTAAGGTCAGAGGTATCATTTGCCCCCCCCCCCCCTCCTCCAGGGTGAACATCTACCAATGAAATATCATAAAATGTGCGAGAAATAAAGTGATTTAAAAAAAAATGTGATACAAAGTTGTGAAAAGCTGATCTTGAAGTCTTTCACTAAACTTCTGAGGCAGAGCTGTTGACCCGGAATGACGCCGCTGCCTCCTAGGTTTTCGCGAATGTGTTTCATGTGTTATGTGTTTCATTTCCTTTAATCTTTAAGTTGTAGTTTAGCTAGGCCTACACAAGATTATTTTCCTTCTAGGCCAATAGACCAAGTTGTCCAGTGTTATACAATTTTAATACGTAAATAAATACTTGAATACTTGAAATGACGCTCCTGTCTAAGGTAACTATTTGCTTTTCTCGTCTCAGGATCTTATCATCTCAATCTGTGTTTCAATAAACATAAACGTTCTAATTTCATACAGCGCCGGATCTGGGAAATCGTAACCACGGATTTAAAACCCGCGATTTCCAAAATTTTGCAAAACTGCGAGAATTTAATTCTCTGACCCCCAATATCTAATAATAGCGATGGGGGGGGGGGGGAGGGAGGGGGGGGGGGGTATTAACACGGACTGCAAGTGAAGTATCGCAAGTTCCAGTGTCTGCTTTAACTCTCGAGAATGCCTCTGAATTGTTAAAGGACACCCCCGTTTCGCACTACATGGTGTTTCTGCTAAGATGTCCTGAAATGACGGACAAATTTAAAACTTAGCCATGCTTACAGAAAATTACACAATTCTTCAGCTGTTTTTAGCCTATTTCCATGCCCGTTGCCTTGGATCCAATCTTGGCAGAATTTGCATAACGGTGTTGGAAGCTTCTCGAAAACAATGATGGGGAGCCTGGTACGTCATAGGAGAAACAAAGCAACCGTGATAATCAGTGTAATGCAAATAGACAAGATGGATTCCACTTATGAAGTACAGAATCTCGGGAACGAGAATGGATGGAAATACTACTGAAGTAGAATCTGTTACTGTAATAAGCACGACGTGTCCTATTGGACGTTAATATGTATGTACCGCTAAAGACGAAAACAAAACACAACCAGCTGCGCCAACCCAGAATAGCTTTACGCCCGTCGCGAAGTTTGGAACTGAACGTTAACATTATGCATTAGTTATGTTACTGAAAACATTTCCGGCGAAAAGCCGTTCCCCATCCCCTCCATCATGAAATGCCCATTTCGACTAATGCAAGCATGCTTCCCACTGATAGATCGTTTGACTAGAACCACTCCCGGTCTACGCCGCTGCATGTGGCCGTTAAATATAACATTTTGGAACTTACCACTCTCGGACCAAGCCACAGGTTCTGAGGTTCAAAGTAATCCACGGTCTCCAGTGATAACGATTTAACCATTACCTAGAAAGGAAACCGGTGTTACACCAAGCTTTTATAGAGATCGTGGCAGGGAGTGACGGGAGTCGGTTACTCCCTGGTCAACCAATATAAGTCACGCCAATCAAGTTGCAATGAATGAATGCATTTTGTTGGCCCACTACAATTGGCTTAAGTCAGAAAGCGAAGTAAAAGAAAAAGACAGGAAAGAAAGAAGAGGACTAGAAACAGAACTATACTAAAAAAATACTAGAACAATAATGTTTCGACAGCCGCGTTGAATGCAAGGTTCGAGACTTCAGACGCAGCCGCGGGCAAGAGGTCGTCTCGGGTTGTATGAGATCCTTAAAGCACAACTATAAATGATCTCCCCACGGTCGCATGGCTCAGACATATTGTTTTTTAAATACACATTACTACTACGTGAAATTAACGATCTTCTTGTTAGAGCTTGTCGATTCTATCCAGTCTTCCTGCTCTCCGACGCGGCGGCTCGATGCAAAATTCAAAAACTGAATGCGCCCGGGTTAAAAAGTGGAAAAACCAAAACAGAAGATAGACCTGATGGTCTACCATATCTTATAAAATGAAAAACAACATTCTGAAACCTAGCATGTCCTTTTGCGTGAAAGAGTTGTCGGCGGATCTTGAATCTTTCGGCGAAGTTTGCGTTGCGTCCCTGGCAAAACTCGGTTAGGCGGAAAAAGCGCTAAAAAGTTGCAGGAACTAAACGAAGCAAAGGTGGGATTTTCGGAAGCTTATAATTCCATAAAGGAGCTAGGGATAAAACAAAACACAGAATAAGCAAGAGGGGTCCTTTAATATTTTCGAACCCTTTCCTCATCACGAATTTTTAAAGCCCGTATGGCGAAACCCGGACGGGCTAGTCCTAATCAAACCATCAGCTTTTGCTTGACACAAACCGACTCTCTCTTGTGGTCATCATTAATGCTAGCAAAGATTTCAGACATGAAACATTCTTCATGTCACAACGTCTTCATCCCACAACGTGTTTGTGGCTCGGTCGTGGCTCGAAAAAAGTGTTTCCACGGTCGCTTGTGCGGGAGTGTGTTTCCGCGACCAACAAAATTTATGTGGCTCGCTTTGTGGTCGAATTCAACAAAGAACTGTCGAGGTGATTTTCGATTTTGTGGCCCGACTTTGGCGGGAAACTCAGATTTAACAGAAAAATAAAGTAGGCTATAGATAATAAAATTAACTACTTTAACAGCAAATATACATAAAACTGAGGGTCATTTTTGTAAAGAATGGCAAGGATGTAAGACAAAAGTTATATTTATTTTGATTTTGTCTGGATTTATTTATATTTTCAGACCTTCGAAATTACCGACAAAAAAATAGACAAAACAGCGGTTCCGCGAATTTCAACTTGTGGCTCGACTGTGTGGCACACAATCGCGTTTCCGCGACCAACGCTCAGAGGTAAGCGGCCCACAATTTACTGTTCCGCAACGCATTTCGAGGGACAATTAAACGGTAGTTTACAGGTCCTGGATTCCCACGAGGACTTCTTTCTAAAGGCATACAATGCGTCCGTATCTTCCCCCACCGTCCCTTCCGTTCTCGAGAATATAATATTGTACTGTGCGTGGTTTGCCATCTATGAACAACTAACGGGAGCTTCGACCTATACCCTTTTCAGCATTTTCCCTTTTGTTTCCACCTTCTTTCATTCTTCGCTTCGAACTACATCTTTCAGATGCAGGACGATCCCATCTCTCGTCAATCCGCAGATCTTGGAGAAAACCTTGCTTCGGCTCTCTCGCCTGGAGACCGCCGCTTTAGAAATTCCTTCTTTCCCTTTTTCAGATTATCGCTAGACTGCCATTCCATGAAAGTACGACACGACGGGAGATGGATTTGATTCCTGAGAAAAGCCCAATATGAAAACCTGTCAAGTCGCTCCAAAGGCAAACACATGGAATCCTGAACGGCTTTGAGGAGAGCCTGGGAATCCTTGGATGGAGCGCTAAAGAGCCTTTAAGCCTCGGGAACAGTAACGTCGAATTTTTTTAGTGAAGAGTTTCCGAAATCGGAGTCTAACACTTGAACGAGTCTGAGCGGATTTCCGAGAAAGGCACGAAAGGGTAATTTCTTTCAAAGACACCACTGAAAAAACGCAAGGGCCTTTTGCCAGCACAATGTCTCAGATATTCCTCTTTCATGTTTCCTCGGTTACCGCCGATGACGCGCAAGCTACGACAAAGAGTAGATGGTGCTCTGCTACTTACGTTTTAAACAAAACAGAAAATGATATGGAACGTGTCCGAAAGCTCCGAAACGAACGAAAATGCTGAAGTAATTCAGGATTGTATGCAGCATTTTGCTTTCGGACTTAAATTTTCGCTCAGTTAATGCAGCATTAATTCAGCATAAAATTCATCGAAAAATTCAGCAAAGATGCTAAATTTTATGCTGAATTTTCAAGAAGAAACTGGGGAGCACGGCGATTCCCCTAGTATCTTCCTAGAATCTTTTTCTTTCTAGAACAAATTGCCACACAAAATTTTCGTAATGTTATCTAGGTCGAATTCCCGTCTGAGCGGCGAAAAATTTTACAGAGCATACTTTGCGAAAAACTTTACGAAGTTTGAGTCGTCCTTTATATAGCTAATTCTTTTTTCCTTCTTCTCCTTCTCAACTTAAATTTCGGTATTCTAGAAGTGTCAGAGAAGAAATAAAGGTAACACCTTTCGGACAAAAATAAATAAATATGCAGCATTAAATGCAGCATTTACAGGACTAAAAAGCTTTCGGACACGTTCATGGTCTTGGCCCGAATGAAGTACTTCATTCTATCTGACCCGGACAGGTGCGATTTAGCGCCATATCAGGAAGTAGTTTGAGGCATTCTAATGTGGCATGGAGAAAGGGAGAAGATCTCTTTTAAACGAAAGGTCGTGGAAGGCGCTTGCGAATACCTTGAGCAATGGACAGATTGTGTGAATTGCTACCGCAAGTAGGCATTTCACTTGGCTCAAATTTAGTAAACATCTGGTCAAATATGGGTAGGGTCTTCGGTCGCGCAAGGCCTAGTGCAGCCTCTATCCGTGTCCTCCTGCCATTTGCGATATCCTGCGAATGATCCACAACCAGAACTGCCAGGACATAGAGCACGAGAAAGCCCCCGAAACTGGGACAAGCAAACTGAAGCGACCGCCGAACAATCAGCCGAGCCTCACATGCAGCGACGAAATCAGTTTCTCACAGAACCTCCGGACATACGAAAAGGCTGCCGTTTCCATCTGAAAGCCCACGCTTCAACGAAGGACTGGCGGAGGGACACCTGTCCGACGGTACTCGCTTCACTTGATGATCGAGCCCAACCTCAGCCCTCGACTTACAGCGACTAAGCATTGAAGCAGCCACTGATCCCGACGGACTGACGGAGGGACCCCTGTTCTACGGCAAGAATGCTCGAGCCCAACGTCTTCATAAGTCCTTCCGTAGCCATCGCATTCCGCGACTAAGCACTGAAGCAGCCACGATCCCGTCTGACGAAAAGGGTTTATTAGGACTAAACTTAACCCTCCTGCTTACTGCGACGAATCAGCAGCAGCCTCGTCGGACGAAGAGCTTGCGGAAGTCGACCAGCTCAACAAGTTACTCAAAACAGTGTAATCAAAACCACATTTTTAGTATCGTTAACATCATAATTACTTCCAAAAGATTTTAATTTCTCCATTTTCTTGGAAACCACACCACTTACGTGTGGTCTCCATGGGGACTGAAAGCTAGAAACAAGTAACCAAGTCAAAGTACTGCCGGAAAAAAAATAGCACGGAAGGAAACTGATTAGAACCGAACACAGCAAAGTGCACTTCTTTTGCATGGCTGGTAATCCTGGGCCAGTTCAGCAGCGACTTGATATAATCAATACTCTATATGACTAAGTCCGAAACACGCCAGTGATCCTAGCGAAGAACGAGAAACGTTACCCAAAAGAATCCTCAAGATTGACTCAAATCCTATTACTAATCAACAACGTTTTTTGTGGTGACGTTTCTGGCTCTTCACTGGGCGCACGGCGATTCTTCATCGGCACGAAGAGTTAATAATCTAGAGTAGAACAGAAGAAGGTCCAGCAGAAGGTCCTCTCCAAACAAACTTACACTTTCACATCTTCCTAGTTCCAGCTAAGCTTGGTGCCCACAAACCGCGAATCTTTTCCGCGATGCGACACTAAACGGATTCGGCTTGGAACTGAAAAGGTGTGGAGCAATTTTTATGGCACTTAAGCCTACTCAAGTGCCATATAGCGATCGTAATGTCTGTCTGTCTGTCGGTCTGTCCGCATTTTGCTAGTTTGGGCACTTCCACATGACCTAGGACGATAAAACTTGGCACGCATATCAGGGACCCAACCGGATTAGCTTGGAAATAATTACTTCCCCGATCCGACCATCAATGGGGATGTGGCAACATGGGGAATCCGGAAATTAGTAACATTCATAACTTTGGAGCGGATAATCGGGCGTGCATCAAACTTGACAGGTGTCAAGAACAAACGTCTTGGATGTTCATTGTCAAATTCGGATTGGATCCGGTAACTGGGGGGGGGGGGGCTGGAGGGGGACACCCAAAATGCTTTTTCTAGTTTTCGTCAAACCCCTACCCCTTTCTTCGCACTAATATAGCTCTGCGCATAGATGAGTCATTCTTTCATCACACTACTATAGCTTTGCGCGTGGATTCTTTGCAAAAATTCGTTCGGAGAGAGATAGATCAACGGAAGGTCGAAGGGGTTGTTAAAATATGTTTGTTGAACCTTAATAGGGGTCGATATAGCGGATAATCGGGCGTGCATCAAACTTGACAGGTGTCAAGAACAAACGTCTTGGATGTTCATTGTCAAATTCGGATTGGATCCGGTAACTGGAGGGGGGGCTGGAGGGGGACACCCGAAATGCTTTTTCTAGTTTTCGTCAAACCCCTACCCCTTTCTTCGCACTAGTATAGCTCTGCGCATGGATGAGTCATTCTTTCATCACACTCTGCTCGTGGATTCTTTGCAAGAATTCGTGTCGGAGAGAGATAGATCAACCGAAGGTCGAAGGGGTTGGCAAAATTTGTAGTTGGACCTTGGTAGGGGTTGATATAGATTAGGGGGTGCTAGGATGATGAAACTTGGCAGGCGTATCAGGAACCCGATCAAACCAACCTGGAGATACTCAGTTTCCCGATCCGACCATCTTGGGAGAGTGGAGGGTGGGGGAATCCGGAAAATTGAATGGTGTGTAACTTTCAACGGGTGATCGGATTGAAATGAAACTTAATTCCTGAATCAATGACATAGGGGAGAGTCAGGTAGTATGACACACTCTCGGAACTATTGGTTATATTGGTTTTATTCATCTGTGCTTGCTGTAGCTAAGAGACATCTATTATACAAAGGAGAAAACGAGTTTAAAAAAAAAATAATAACTCACTCAGAACTTATGCTAAAAAACATGTTTTCTGACCCTCAAAGTAAATTTGTTTGTCTTAATATGAACTCCCATGTGGAGAAGGTGCTATGACATAGGATAACCATTTATTGCAGGGACCTAGGTAAGGTATTTAATTATCATAAGCAGTTGAGAAACTGCTGGATATTCACACAATTTAGGAGGAAATGCAGAACCCATAAAAAATCGGGGAGTCGGGTAGTATGACACACTTTTTGTCGGCTTGTCTGACACATGCCTTAGTACCCGACTGACGTCTTGACATGTAGGATTTCTATAGTATCTGAATGGTTCTGTTATTTCTTCAGTAATATAAGTACTGAGACTCGTAATATGCAATGAAAATGTATGAAACCTCCGTTTTTAGGGTTCAGACACCCCGTGGGCGACGAGGGAGGGGAAATCGCCTTGGAGTCATGAGGAACCATTCCTCATGGTGTTTTTTTTTTATGAAAGTTTTTTGTTTTTTTTTATGAAAGTTTGTGAGTGAAATATAATAAGAAAACATACAAATTATAGATTTTTCATATTGAACCAGGGGTGTGTCATGCTACCCTTCACCGGCGGGTAGTATGACACAATGACCATGCCCTGAATTAAGCTTACTACTGAAAAACTGTGAGAAAGAAAAATATGAAAAAATCCCAAAGATTCTATAGGTAATCCAGTACGTGCTGCCAAAAATTTGGCAACATACATACAAATTTCAGGGAAAAAAAACAAGCAAATACAATGTGTCATACTACCCGACTCTCCCCTATCTCTGATGTTCCATTTGAAGTCCCAACTGGATTCGACAGCTATGGAGGAGTTGGGGGGGGGGCGGAAATCCCAAGAAATGGTTAGAATGGAGGGATCGGAGTGAAACTTGCTGGGAATAACCAGTATCTGCTCCAGATAAATCGTTTACACATTTGGACTGGATCCGGACACTTGGGTCGGAGGGGGTGGAGGCTGGGTGGAGGGGTGTTTCCCGGAATTCCAGTGATGGCGGTTCTGGGGATTTTCACGACGAAACTTGGGAGGCGTATCAGGGACCCTATCAAACTGACTTGTAAATAAAAATTTACTCGATCCGATAGTCGTGGGGGGGGGGGTAGAGGAAGGGGGAACCCGGAATATTGAGTCATGCGTAACTTTGGAACCGGTGATCGGATTTGAGTGAATTTTGTAATTGAACAGAGGACATGTCTCTGGTGATCTTTTTCATGTCCGGACCGGATCCGACAACAACTGGGGGGGGGGGGGATATGCGACCGGCTTAGACTGGAGAGATCGGGATGGAACTTTGTGGGAATAACTAGTAGATACTCCGGATAAATCATTTACGGAACCGGATTGGCTCAGGCGACTGTGGGGGGAGTTTAAGGGGGAGTCCGGAATTCTGGTGATCGCGAGTAAAAGTACTTCCGAATGTGCTAGGACGATGAAACTTGGCTGGAATATTTGAAATTCGACAAGATTGGCTTAGAATACGCCACTTTCAAACTCCGACCATTCCTTGAAGTACTACCAATCATGACCGCAAATTAAGAAAAATACTTTTAAGCAAAATATGAATTTTCATTATCCCCATGAGCCCATTACCATTTTGCCTCAAGGGTTTTGCTTACAAATGAGGTTCTAGCTCCCTTACAGTGAGCATCTTCACCGCAAGGTCGAAAAGTACTTTTTATGATCATTTGTGCCACAAGGGTTCTGCTTTTGACCAAACTATATATATCAATGATCCCTAAGAACCTGCTATCGTTTTTGCCTCAAGGGTTTTGCTTACAGATGCATTTCTAGCGCCTTTAAAACGGCAAATTACGAAGCAACAATTCAAAGAAGAAACGTACTTGATATAAATGTCGAAACCATACTGAAGACCACTGAACCACCCAACGAAGAAGAGGAGTTCTAGAAATGCCTTTTACAGTACTTTTTACTTACTAGTGTATAATAAAATAATATTCGACTCTGTACAAAACTCCCAAACAAAAAACTCCCGCCCACATTTTGCTTATTCTTGCAAGTGCCATATGAGCTTTCAGCTCTTGCTGTCAGTACTTATTATATTACTTATCAGTAATCCGCTATGCCTCACCTTTTTCAGACGGAATAATGCAGCAGTGGAACAAGTGGTAGGCCTTCGCGAATTCCTGCCCTTTCGCTTTCAAGCCCCTAGGTATTTGTTCCGGCTTGCGGCATGTATTTAGATAGCGGCAAGAACAAATAATGTGATAGAACCTCCGTCCCCCTATCTCGGTAATACGACCACGCGGAGTCAAATATTTCCCCATATCTACTTCTCTGTCTTTTTTTTACTGCACTTATGCCCCTGGGCAGCGCGTCATCCTTCATTCATACTCTTCATGGCTATCTCTCCTTGCCGATGCAAAATCTCCGGCCTCTCCGGGTACCTAGCGGAAGAAAGGCAGAAGTGGTGTCACAGCTGCTCCAAAAGATCGCCGTGATTGCTTGACACAGGATTTGAGTCGTTGAGTTTGAGTCGTTACGGAGACGCTTACTCCTTCTTCTTGAGGATCACTGGCGTGTTTTGGACTTAGTCATATAGAGTATTCATACCCTACCCGATGCAAACGAGCGGAGGCCACCTATTGACGCTCAGACAAATTTTTAACAAGTTGAAAAATAAACACTGTTCCTATACAGAGAAATTTATGCAGACAAATAAATCGAAAGTACACGAAGGTCAGGGAACCAGACGAAAAAGAAAACAAATATCGGTGGGATCCCAAAGAGAATATTTCCTGATTCTGGTTTTAGGAAAGCTCTGTAAGCATTTTATTGTGTCCCTAATCAACCTCTTACTCAGACCGTCAGATAATTACGTTCTATCTTTAATCCCAAATCCAGCCCAGATTACGAACGAATTATCAATCTGATGACTACAATCCGATAGTACGATTCACCCGGTCGGAAAACTAAGCAGACCGATGTATAAACCTTCTTAAAACCCGGCAAAGACATTTTCAGAAAACCAAATTTGTCATTTTCACAGGGTTCCGGCGAATCCAGCCGAACTATCGACTTGGTAACGAACACGAGACAACGTAAGGTCGATTTTGGGGTCTTTTTACCCCCATATCAAACCTCAGAACACCCGGTAAAGGGAAAATACGAGGTCTACTGAATCTCCGGTACTGTCGAAAGGTAATGTTGATATTATGCCTCTGCTTACCCACACTATCGACAACATTCTAAACGACCTCATCGAGAAATTATTAGTGCTACTCAGAAGGCTTTCACAGATTTCCGTCTTTTCCCGGATTCCGGGCGAAGTAATTGTCCGACAAGGAAATCAAGTTCAGATTTGGGCTGAGTTTGTTTCCTGTCGCCAACACTAATAGTCTCACTGCTTGAATAAAATATTTTGTCTAGCCTTAATTCTGTAGCCCCTCACCCACCCCTAAATATGGGGTACTTGACCCACATAGAACTTGACCAGTAGGCTACGTTGACTCACAGGATCCATACAACAAGTCTATACAAAATACATCGACCCCTAACAGACTGACGGAAGGGCGAATAAGCTTTACGAAATCATAGAAATTCAACACTGAGGTTTTGGGATCCTAAGACAGCAAAACTTAGCAAATAATGATTCCCGAGCGTTCAGGATGAAGAAGCACTTTTAAAACGTGAAGAGCCAAAGGTTAAGCATGCTCAGCACCACTTAAACAAATCCCCCCCAGTGACGTAATCCCCTATCGATCGCGTCTTAAAGAGAACAGAGTTTCATTTTTCAGATTTCCCTCCCCCCCCCCGTATCCTTCTTTCAAAAGTTTCGTCTGCTTCGCGCAACTGATAGGAAAGTTGAAGTCAAACTAACAGTGGATAAATCAACGACTTTCCCCTTGGGATCTGGGTTCCTATTGAGTTTGAAGCTAACTCCTGTGTTCTTCTTCGACCGTAAATTAACTTAGTTAACTTTCCGCGGTGTCATCTGTTGTGACAAAAGCCGACCATTGGTCAGTCACTGGGGTTCCTTAAGGGATCCTAACGGGTGGTTCCCAAAATGCCCACGATTTTCTTGCCTACTTCGGCAATGACCACTCTCAAAATGCCCGCAGTTGAAATGTCTGAGTTTCAAAAAGCCAAGGATTAAAATGAAACGATTAAAATGACCACGGCTCAAAAAGCCCCGGACTCAAAATGCACACGGTCCGAAATGCTCACAGACTCACCGTTGAGGAGGGAGGACAAAAATCATCCTGGGACGAATGCCAAATCGGTTAAAGCATATCTTTTACTAGAAATGATCTTTTCAAGATGAAATGGCTCAGAAATATCGTTTTCAAAACCATCCACTCATCTGGGTTGTGACTGCGCGCTGAGTTTTGAGTTGTTTGATTTTGTGTTTGTTGTTGTTTTGTAATTTACGTTCCTTTTCTTTTTTCTTAAGTTACTCCGCTTTTTTTCTTGTATAGTGGGTTAAAATAAATTATTATTATTATTATTATTATTATTATTAATAATAATAATAATACCATTGCTGAAAAAATACCAGTACCAATTACACGTGAAATTAGCAATTTTCTTGTTAGCGCTTGTTCCGGCTTTCCCACGCGGCGGCTGGACGAAAAATATTTGAAAACTGCACACGCCTTGGTTAAAAAGTGGGAAAACCAAGCCTATGAAAAGAAGTCCAAAACAGAAGATAGACCCGATGGCCTACCATGTCTTCCAAAATGAAAAACAACAATTTGAAGCTTCTCGTGTCCTTATGTGTGCAATAGTTGTCGGCGGACCTTGAAGCTTCCGGCTAAGTTTTCGCTGCGTCACTAACGAAAAGCGACTGGGCCGAAAAAGAGCTAACAAGACGTAGCTACGAAACGAAATAGTGGCGAAAGGCGGGTATTTTAGAAGCTCATAAATACGTAAGGGAGCTAGGAACAACATAAAAGGCATACTAAGCAGGAGGGGTGATTTAATATATTGTCTTCTACAATTCTACAGGATAAAAAGATTTTAGGAAAAGTCTTATCGCTAAATTAAAGGTATGACTGGAGTTATTTTTCTGTTTGTTATTGAGCATATTCTTTTCTAGTTTAATATTATAGTTGTCATACTAGTAGATCAAACGATCATACTTCTTTTAGCTAACTGCTTGCTTTAATGGGACACTCTTGATCAAGCATCGGGGCAAGGAGACATGCTGAATCCATTCTTGAACTTTATTTTAACAGTAAAAATATTCAAGGAATCTGACGAAGACTGAATGACATGACCCAATTGTTTGAATTAAATATTAGATTTTTGGGATCCCATCGAAACCTTTGGTCTTGTTACTCTTGTACTGCTTATGACCTACGGCAGTGCGTAATAAATCATTCAATGATTTATTTATATAATATCCATATTATGGATCCAAGGTCGAATAGGAAAGGCCAGATATCCCGCAGTCTCATTATTTGAGTGCGCCAAACTACATGTATGAATGGAGGCCAACGCTGACAGTAAGGACAAACTGCACAAAAAATCCCTTCCTTCAAGTTGCAGCTAGCCCTTTTCCTCATCCCGCGTCACTCTATTACGTAGCTCCACGAGGCCAGGATTCTTTCCATTAGCGTAATGAACCATCAGTTAATAATAAGTAAGGCCATAAATGTGAGTTCTTGACGACACAGTCGAAACACCTCATATTTACGAACATTTTCAACGTCTTTTTTCCTTGTCGTTATGTTTCCGGCTCAATATTATTTGCAATTTAAAATGGGAATGTTTGATGACTGGACTTATACTGGTTGTGACATTGGGCCAGAACAGATGGTGGGTTGGGAATTTGGGATGAAGCAGCCGATGAAGATGGGGTTAGGTTGCCCAGGTTTTGATCCGGACTTTTAAGGTTTAACTGAAAAGCCAACTTATTTTTGCGTCATTTAATTGAAGACACTGAATAATTTGGAATCTGGTAAGGGATTTTTTTTATTTTGCACTATAACTACTCTACTTATGACGTTCAAACATCTGCGGCCGTCCCCACGCGGGAAATGTTAATCTCAACACAAACGCGGCTTTTCAGTCGGAAGTGGTGAGCTTGGTAAAGTCTGCTTAATGCCTGAACAAACAGAAAATCATAAATCTTTCTGGTAAGGCATACAACACAGATACAAGCGCATAGAGGTACCACAAATCACACGGAAATTCCACTATTTGAAAATCGATTATTCGTGAATAGTGGAACAACGAAGTAACGCATTTTCAGCGGGTCTGAAAGCCAATTTAAGTGAATAAGTGATGGGTAACTAGATTGTCCTATCACAGCCCCTTCCAGTTAAACTTTAAAGGTCACCTGAACAATGAAACCATACTTGAACACACCATGGAGAATACATTTACAGACATGGCCACGGAGAGCATTCTTCTCCTGAGCGTGACGTTTTCAAAGTAGGGATGTTCATTTCTGGAGGTTTGCACAAACAGACTCCAAGACAACAAGACCAAAGGTGACGATGGGATCCCAAAAATTCAATATTTGATCCAGACAATTGGGTCTTGTCTACGCCAGTTCCAGTATTCGCCAGACTCCTTGAACATTTTTACTATTAAAATTCAGAAACAGATTAAGGCCAAAAAGCTAATCATCTGAGAAAACCAAGTTCAGATATGGATTCAGCATGTTTGTGTTTACCCCTATAAGTCATATCTGTTTGGACGAAAACTTCCTGCCTTACTTCTGCGAATTTCCCAGTTTCAGTCGAACTCCGGAACTACCTGTCCGGCAAAAAGAAAAAGCTAAAATCGAACACAGCGTATCTTCTTTTCCCTGTATCGAACATCTAATCAACTTCAAATTAAAATTTAACTTGAAACACATTTTCCGGTTCCAGCCGGATTCCGGGCGAACTATATGTCCGGGTACAAAATGACTGTCATACACGGATTCAGCATCTCTTCTTACCCCTAAATCGGATATCTAATCAACTACGAAGACTTTTAACAATTTTCCGGTTTTGGCCGGATACCGGGCGAACTACTTGTCCGGCGAGAAAATGGTTTCCACCATCGTGTTCAGCATGTCTTCTTACCTCATAATCGACTGTCCCATTAGCTGTTTAAAAATATTTTGCTTACCTCTTAATTTAACCCCCCCCCCCTAAATATAGGGCTACAAAGCCCATCTACGAACTCGACCTAACTCTTAGCCCAAACAATCCTCACACTAAGTTTCATCAAAATATCTCATTCCCTTCGAGAATTATCGTGCTTATAGACGGACGGACAGACGGACGGCCGGACAACTTTTGCAATGTCATAGGTATCCCTCCGCTTACGTTTTGAGATCCCAAAAAGCGCAATTCATTCAAATCTTGTACAGCGCTGGCCGAATCGTATTGGAATTTCTTCTAGATATACATTTGGGCTTAACTGGTTAAAAATATTCCAGAAGGAGGGTTGATTGGAGACATTTGTTCATTTCTAAAATTGTTCGGTACTGAACAATTTTTTGTTCAACAGATGCAAAATGGAGCAAAAATCATAGCTTGAAAACACTATTTCGTATTCGGATTGGGTTTTCTGCAGGCAATGTTAACAGAAGTCACACAGATAGGGATGATACCTGGTACTCTTCATTCACGTGTCCTTTAAGTAAGGTCCAAAAAGGCATACCTCCACTATCGCAAATATCTAGACAACAGGTTTCTTCCATACAAGGTTTTAATCAGTGTTGCCACTTTTCTCAGACGAAAACAGTGACATTCTGGCGCCTATGAAACCGTATTAACGAGAAATTTCGTCTTCTCATCTTCATAATTATATTCCCACAAGTTCGTATTTCCAACTTGAGCGGCTTTGAGCCTGAAGAGGACCCTTGCCAAGGAGGGCCGAAATATTGCTCTAACAAAATTCAGCTGCGTATGTTTCCCACTATCAAACAGTTATAAGCTTCAACTTTTTTGCTTAATTTGTGTACTTATTGGCAAGGAACCGTTTGCAGAGTTCTTGCTCGCTTTATCGAAGAAGCCAAAAATCGCAGAATTCTGCAACAAGTGGGAACACTAGTTTTGATCCTTATTCTTCAGGTAGCTATGACATTAGGCACACAGCAGAACGCAAGGCCCGCCAGAGGAAACAGATCGCGATTATTATTCAAAATCCATCAGCACACAGGCATCGCAAATTCTTTGTGTACATTTCTCGCTCTTTTGCTGCAAAGGCTCAGATGATATGCCACTGTCTTAGATGACAAGAATATCGCCGAAACAAATTCCCAAACTTCTCGATCTCCATTCTGCCACTGACGGCAACAGCGCTTGTCTGTCGGTCGATGAACGAAGGAAGAGAGATTTCAAGATGGATTTCCTACTTGAAGACCCATTCCCAGGATAACACACCTCAATAAACTTGGAAAGAATTTATGATGAGGAGACTCTTCTTTTTTTTCTAACAGACTCGAAAGATCAATTATAGACGGTAAGACAAGGACTTGTTGTCTTTTGTATCAAAGTGCTAAGATAGGACGTTTCCTCTCTGCAGCGCTACTTTTCAAGGACTTTCGAGGAACTAATTATGGCATCATATGTAAATCTAGCAGTGGTAAAAGGGCACGGCCGATATGTAAATCAAGCAGTCGTATCACTACGGATGAAACAAGGGAACTGGGACTCCTACACTGTAAAAAAAAATCTTGCAGTACTTACTACTGGGATTAATTTTGTCTCTACTGACATAATCTTGTCTCTAATTCGTATTAATCTTATCTCAGTAGAGACAAGATTAATCCCAGTGGCATATACTGCAGTTGACTTTAGTCCTTACTCGGAGAAACTTTTTACTGTGTACGTCTGATATGTATACCCAGAGATGGGCGAATCCGAATCCGAATTTGAATCTTGTGCTTGTCAAGCTAGATTTGGACTCCGATTCTAAACCTTCAATCTTACGAATCCGCTCAAATCTCTAGTCTACATCCTTCCAATTTCCGTTTCTCAATTTTTTACACAGTGGGCTTAAGTAATCCATCTTTTTGTCCAACACCAACCATCCTCAGTAATTTATCATGTTATCTGATTACCTTATATATCAGTACCTTTTGTCACGTCAGATTTTTAAATTATGTGCAAGGCCTAATTTTTGTTAAAGACCTAATAATAATAATAATTTATTAAAGCCAACAAAGGGCCATACATCATTATTCATCTTAACTAACAAAATTGACCTTCAATATTACATACAATAAGATTACTCCTTTTTACCCTTCTACTATTAACCAAATTCCCTCCAATCTAAACTTCCAGTATACACTTAAAGTATCCACATACAGACCGAATTACCTGACGATTCGTCGACTCCATAATACCAGGAAATAGTATGGGTACCCCACCAAAAAAAACTATCTCTAATTTCCTTCACCCCCCGACAATCCTTCAGCAGATGACATAAACTCTCTTCTACCTCACCACAAAATCGGCAAGCACACTCGGCCACCGGCAAAGACCTATTCTTTTCAAATCCAAGCAATCTGTTTACCTTCTCTTACTGATCGCAAGCCACCAGTTTATTTAGATTTGAACTTTTGGCTGGAGAAAGAACCCACGCAGAGCGTCTTTTTTTCCAGATGACGAAATTTTCCATGGATGATTAGCAAATAATTATAAGACTTTATTGATTATTTTTTGTATGTCTTCAGAAGTACCACGCTGGTCTTGGGCTTTTAATTTTTATTTAATTAACAGTTGGAGCATTATATGGAAATTACTATTTTGATCCTTGGCTCCCTACGTGCCGTAACGGTTGTCCCGGATAATCGGCTGAGATGTAGTCCAGGCCGAATTATTTCAAACCTAGGGAATTTGGTGTTTCTTTTTAATTTGCTCGTTGTTTGACGGTGTTTTTTGTTGTTTTGAACATTCATAGTGACAGTAGGGATGGTTAGCATTGTGTGTCTGGTAGAAAAGACCATATTTTGTGGTCCACTTTAAGGTCAGATTTGATTCCGGATTCGAATCATCAGCATGAAATGATGGATTCGGAATCGGATTCGTACCTAGCCCTGGATTCGGATTCGACTCCTTTCATGACTGGATTCGCCCATCTCTGTGTATACCTAGTCATCACTGTCATCGCCAGAACGTTCAGACTCTCATCTCACCTCCGGGCTACCCCAATCCTTACAGGACCCCTCTTGCGTTTCACAATCACGACGTAGGTGGCTACTAACCTCCCGAGATCTCCCTCTTCACAAAATCTACGTGTCACTTTTCAGGAGATCGACTAAAAAGAGGCAAGGCATGGCGCACGAGGCACGAGTAATAAAAAGAGAGTAGTAGAGACAAGTAGTAGAAGTAGACAAGTACGTGAGAGTTCGTAACTCCAGAGCCTAAGAGGAGGCACGTTAGAACATGGTTCTCTCCCCCACTCTGAAGCCTGAAAGAGACCTTTTAATTTTGGTGCCTCTTTTTAGTACTCGTGCCTCCTATACTGTGTCGTGCCGTGCCTCTTTTTAGTCGATCCCACTCAGATCCCACTTTTCAGTGTTAGTCGAGATTTTCCAGGGTTACCGGACGATTTTGTCGTGAGACGTCATCGAACAGACGTCTCCAAACCTGATTTTTCTGCTTTAACCTACGGCACTCAGTGCGCACGGTGCAACCACGCAACCACGGTGCACATTTCTTACAAAAATGTTCGCCAGAAAAATCGAAAGTTTTTTAGCGAAGCCCGGCCATTGTCAGCAAGCACTGACAAGAGAATCCCTGATTTCCCGAAACAATTATGACTGTAAATATTCCTTCAGCCCAAGTTGACTGCGAATCATATTTGACGGTGCAAAACGGGTAAGTCAGCTACATTTTATTAAATTCTAATAAGATGTAGCTGAAAACGGCATTTCTAGCAAGAGCTGTGCTATAACACATATCTTAAAACGACATTTTTCAGGTTTCAATTTCTGTTTTACCGCACGGCCCATGCACCGAGGCCTGCAATTTCAAATTTCGAGAGTGACCGATCTCAGTATTATGCCAGGGGAGAAAGCAAACGAGTGTACCTGCTGACGGAGGGGGGGGGGGGGCGGAGGGGGTCGTTCTTACCTTTCCCGTCCGCTGCCTGATCCCAATTCCAAATGGGGCGAATCCATAGAGAAAGATGGCTGTTACTAGTACAACTACTTGAACGGTTGTCACCCAATATGTAAAATAAGGCCGATAATCTTCAAAGGCTTCCAACTGATGCCGCACCGTGTCCTGGTGCTTCACGGAACCACGAATCGATCTCCTATAAAATAAAACAAAAATCATGCTCATGTTCTTCAAATTACAGACTGTCATAAAAAGCGTCGACCACTGTTTCCATCTTATCTAAAGTCGGAATGCCAGAGCGAACTTGCAAACAAAACGCAGTTTCAGACAGCAACAGAAGGAAAA
Organism: Branchinecta sandiegonensis; assembly: GCA_030848855.1. NCBI lineage: Eukaryota > Metazoa > Arthropoda > Branchiopoda > Anostraca > Branchinectidae > Branchinecta > Branchinecta sandiegonensis. Next base: position 14,475,134 of record JAUPMV010000003.1, on the reverse strand, counting down.
ATTTCCACCTCTGTCACTTCTGTCATGTCCCCACAGACTAATATAAAAAGCGTCCATCGGTGTTTTTCCTTCGTAATAAGCGACTCTTCCAAATCATAGTTTTTAGATCCGGAGCGAAGTATAAAAGAATTTCAGCAAGCGAACGTTGTTGGGCCGACATATTCAGAGCAGCGGAACCACCAGATGCTGGCAAAAGCCGGAGTTGAAATCAATATAAGCTAAAGATTATGTTTAGCCCATTTTCGGAAGGGCCTTCCACTAGCATGATTGTTCGGCGATCTTCTCCCCTCCTAACAAATTTCTGCCAGACGACGCCAGCTACGACAGACGGTTTTCGGCCGATAGAAAACTGATCCGGTCGTATTTAAAAAAAAAAAGTACTTCTATGAACAAATTGGGTCTACTCTATCTGATAAAAAAAAAAGGAGCGAGACATAAAGGAACTAAATACAAGTGACCTTAAATAACACGGAACAAGACTAGAGGATACGACGTGAAAAAGGTTCTCTTGATAACGGACCCCGGAATCGGGACACTTCTAAAAAGCTTTACTGAGACGTTGGGGGCAAGGACTCGCTACGGACAACTGTATTCCACTTATAACAAGACGAAAGGTTTCGATGGGATCCCAAAAATTTAATATTTATTAGACTTCCTGATCCAGACAATCGAATCTAGTACATTTCCGAGTCTTTGCCAAACCCCTTTAACATTTTTGCTATTTATCCATACTCAACCGCTTGAATATGTACATTTTAAGGAGGCCAAACAACTAATCAAATGTGGACACCAAGTTCAGCTATGGATTCAACAAGAATGTTTATTCTAATATCTCACCTCTAATCGACTTCAAAAAGGTCTTTTAGATTTTTTTTTTTTTACCAATTCCTTGCAAGTATTTTAAGCAGCATTCCCGGCGAACTGTAACTATATGTCCGGCTAAAAAAAATGTGTCTTATACGAATTCAGCATCTCTTCTTGCCCCTAAATCGGACATCTAATCAACTACAAAAACAACTTTTGCATTTTACAAATTTTTCGGTTTGGGCCGGATTCCAAGCTAACTACTTGTCAGAGTTCTCCAGCAAAAAAAAAAGAAAATTCAGAAACGAATTCAGCTTATCTCCATATTCTCCATATCCCTATATAGAACATCTAACAACTTCAAATAAAACTTCAACTTATAAAAAAAAATCCGGTTTCAACCGGATTACGGACAAACTATATGTCCGGGTAAAAAATGATTTTCATATACAGATTCAACGTCCTTCTTACTCCTAAACCTGTAATCTAATCACCTTCAAACAAAACTTTTGCTTTTAACATATTTTCCGGTTTTGGCCGGATTCCGGGCGAACAAGTAGTTCGGGTAGAAAATGCTTTTCACATAAGTATTCAGCATGTCTTCTTACACCAGAATCAATCATCCAATCAACTTCAAATAAAACTAAATAACTCAAATCAAACAAACTTTCCGGTTTTGGCCGGATTCCGGGCGAACTACTTGTCCGACGAGAAAATGGTTTTCACCATCGTGTTCAGCATGTCTTTTTACCCCGTAATCGACTATCACATTTGCTGTTTAAAAATATTTTGCTTGCCCCTTAAAACCCCCCACCATATTTGACGGTGCAAAACGGACATGTCAGCTACATTTTATTCGAGCTATATTTCGGCCCTTCTTGGCAAGGAACCTCTTCAGGCTCAAGCCGCTCAAGCTGGAAAATAAACTTGTGGAAAAACAATTGAAGATTCTTCCTTAAATATCTGCTTTTTTGAAGTTCTCCTATGAAAATTGGTTGTAGTTAAAGCTGGTGCTGTGATTTCATTCTGGACTCGGCTACTGTTTTTGTTGTTCGATTGGGTCGTCGAAAGGGTAGAGATTCTTCTGCATTTTGGTTTTAGAGTCACCTGTCTCTTCTTCTTCTTTCCAGCTAAGATGGATACTTGTTGGCGGCATGGATACTTGATGGATACTTGTTGGCGGCATTGTTTTTCCCCAAGTTTATTTTCCAGCTTGAGCGGCTTGAGCCTGAAGAGGACCCTTGCCAAGAAGGGCCGAAATATAGCTCGAATAAAATATAGCTGACTTATCCGTTTTGAACCGTCAAATATGATTCTCAGTCAGCTTGGGCTGAAGGAACATCTATCACCGAAGTAGGAAACTAATCGCCCATACATGCCGCCAACAAGTATCCATCTTAGCTGGAAAGAAGAAGAAGAACTAGGTGACTCTAAAACCAATATGCAGAAGAATCTCTACCCTTTCGACGACCCAATCGAACAACAAAAACAGTAGCCGAGTCCAGAATGAAATTACAGCACCAGCTTTAACTCCAACCAATTTTCATAGAAGAAGTTCAAAAAAGCAGATATTTAAGGAAGAATCTTCAATTGTTTTTCCACAAGTTTATTTTCCAGCTTGAGCGGCTTGAGCCTGAAGGGGACCCTTGCAAAGAAGGGCCGAAATATAGCTCAAATAAAATGTAGCTGACTTATCCGTTTTGCACCGTCAAATATGATTCTTAGTCAGCTTGGGCTGAAGGAACATCTATCACCGAAGTACGGAACTAATCGCCCATACATGCCGCCAACAAGTTTCCATCTTAGCTGGAAAGAAGAAGAAAAGACAGGTGACTCTAAAACCAAAATGCAGAAGAATCTCTACCCTTTCGACAACCCAATCAAACAACAACAAGAGCTGTAAGCTCATATGGCACTTGCATGTGTCAAGATGATTTGATTGATCAAGAGTAAGTTTCGACTTTGCGGTTGAGATGCGCGCTATAAGGGAGCTGGAACTTCATTTGTAAGCAAAACCCTTGAGGCAAAACTGCTAATGGGCTGATGGGCATCACGAAAATGCATATATTGCTTAAAAGTATCTTTTTTACTTTGCGGTCAAGATTGGTACTTTAAGGAATAATCGGATTTGGGAAGTAGCAATTTCTAAGCAAATGTTGTTGAGTCTCCAATATTCCAGCGAAGTTTCATCGTCCTAGCACATCAGGAAGTACCTTAACGCGCGATCACCAGAATCCCAGACCCCCCTCCCCCTCCTCCAACTCCACCCACAATAACCGGAGCCAATCCTGTTCTGTAAATGATTAATCCAGAGCATCTGTTTGTCATTCCCACGAAGTTCGATCCAGATCACACCAGTATAAGCGGGTCAAGTATTTTCCGCCCTCCCCCCGATAATTGCCGGATTCGGTCCGGAAATGAAAAAGGTCACAAGAGAAAAATGTCCTCTGTTTAATTATTAAATTTCACTCGAATCCGATCACCCGTTCCAAAGTTACGCATGACTCAATATTCCGGATTCCCCTCCCTCAACTCCCCCCTCCAAGATTATCATATCGAGGATTTTTTTTTTATTCCAAGTCAGTTTGACCGGGTCCCTGATATGCCTTCCAAGTTTCGTCGTGAAAATCCCCCAAAAACGGAATTCCGGGAGACCCCTCCCCCCCCCCCTCAAGTGTCCGGATCCAGTCAAATTATGTAAAAGATTTATATGGACCAGATGTTTGTTCTTCCCAGCAAGTTTCACTCCGATACCATCATTCAAACCGTTTCTCGAGATTTCCGGTCCACCCCCCCCCCCCCCCCCCCCACCCCACCCAGCTCCCCCGCGGTGCACGTAGCCAATCCGATTCAGCAAATGACTTACCTAGAGCATCTGTTTGTTCTTCCCACAAAGTTCCATCCCGATCCCTCCATTCTAAACGGGGCACGTATTCCCCCCCCCAATAGTTGCCGGATCCGGTCCGGATATGAAAAAAATCATCGGAGAAATGTCCTCTGTTGAATTCTTAAATTTCACTCGAATCCGATCAACCATTCCAAAATTACGCATGACTGAAAATTTCGGATTCCCCTCCCTCCACTCCCCCCACCATTATCTGATCGACAAAATTTTTATTTTGAAGTCAGTTTGATTGGGTCCCTGATATGCCTGCCAAGTTTCATCGTGAAAATCCCCAAAACCACCATCACCGGAATTCCGGGACCCCCCCCCCCCCCATAAGTGTCCGGATCAAGTACAATGGCCTAAAGGACTTATCTAGAGCAGATGCTTGTTCTTCCCAGCAAGTTTCACTCCGATCCCTCCATTCTAACCGTTTCTTGAAATTTCCAGTCTCCCCCCCCCCAACTCCCCCCGGGCTACCGAATCCGGTCAAGACTTTAAAAGGGACATTACAGATATATATTCTGTTCAGTTATGAAGTTTCATTACAATCCGATCATCCGTTCGAAAGTTACACACTTCTGAATTTCCCGGATTCCCCTGCGGATTCCCCTCCCTCCACTCCCCCACCATTATCTGATCGACAATATTTTTATTTTGAAGTCAGTTTGATTGGGTCCCTGATATGCCTGCCAAGTTTCATCGTGAAAATCCAAAAAACCACCATCACCGGAATTCCGCCCCCCCCCCCCATAAGTGTCCGGATCCAGTACAATGGTCTAAAGGACTTATCTAGAGCAGATGCTTGTTCTTCCCAGCAAGTTTCACTCCGATCCCTCCATTCTAACCGTTTCTTGAAATTTCCGGTCTCCCCCCCCCCAACTCCCCCCTGGCTACCGAATCCGGTCAAGACTTTAAACGGGACATTACAGATATATATTCTCTTCAGTTATGAAGTTTCATTACAATCCGATCATCCGTTCGAAAGTTACACACTTCTCAGTTTCCCGGATTCCCCTGCCCTCCACCCCCCTCCCAAAATGGTCGGATCAGAAAACTGATTATTCCTAATTTTGTTTGGTCGGGTCTCTGATATGCCTGCCAAGTTTCATGGTCCTAGCACAACTGGAAGTACCCTAACTCGAAAAACTGTGACAAAATGCCCTAAATTTTCAAGTTTCCAGCGCCCCGCACTCCCCCCCCCATATGGTCGGATCGGGAAACTGATTATTTCCAGGTTAGTTTGGTCGGGTCCGTGATATTCCTGCCAAGTTTCATTGTCCTAGCTCATCTGGAAGTACCCTCACTCGAAAAAGTGTGACAAAATGCCCTAAATTTTCAAGTTTCCAGCGCCCCAGCTCCCCCGCATATGGTCGGATCGGGAAACTTATTATTTCCAGGTTACTTTGGTCAGGTCCCTGATATTCCTGCCAAGTTTCATTGTCCTAGCTCATCTGGAAGTACCCTAACTCGAAAAAGTGTGACAAAATGCCCTAAATTTTCAAGTTTCGAGCGCCCCCACTCCCCCGCATATGGTCGGATCGGGAAACTGATTATTTCCAGGTTCGTTTGGTCGGGTCCCTGATATTCCTGCCAAGTTTCATTGTCCTAGCTCATCTAGAAGTACCCTAACTCAGAAAAAAAGTGACAAAATGCCCTAAATTTGCAAGTTTCCAGCGCCCCGCACTCCCCCCCATATGGTCGGATCGGGAAACTGATTATTTCCAGGTTAGTTTGGTCGGGTCCCTGATATGCCTGCCAAGTTTCATTGTCCTAGCACATCTGGAAGTACCCTAACTCGGATATGTGGGACAAAAAAACTCGGACCGACCGACAGACCGACAGACCGACAGACCGACAGACCGACAGACGGAATTGTGATCGGTATATGGCACTTGAGCCAGAGGCTGCAAGTGCCATAAAAACAGTAGCCGAGTCCAGAATGAAATCACAGCACCAGCTTTGACTCCAAACACTTTTCATAGAAGAAGTTCAAAAAAGCAGATATTGAAGGAAGAATCTTCAATTGTTTTTCCACAAGTTTATTTTCCAGCTTGAGCGGCTTAAGCCTGAAGAGGACCCTTGCCAAGAAGGGCCGAAATATAGCTCGAATAAAATGTAGCTGACTTATCCGTTTTGCACCGTCAAATATGATTCTTAGTCAGCTTGGGCTGAAGGAACATCTATAAACCCCCACCCCTAAATATAGGGCTACAAAGCCCATCTACGAACTCGACCTTACTCTTGACCCAAAGAATCCTCACACCAAGTTTCATCAAAATATCTCATTCCCTTCGAGAGTTATCGTGCTTACAGACGGACAGACAGACGCCGAACAGACGGACAAATTTTGCAATGTCATAGGTATCCCTCACTTACGTTTTGGGATCCCAAAAAGCGTTACTGAGTCGTGGGGGCAGGGACTCGCTACACTCACCTGATATTTGAATCATATCTATAACATATATTTATTAAAATGACCCCGGTGGCCCGGACCCTTTTCTGCTCACGTCCCAGGGTCCGATTTTCAAATCGCCCGTAAAAAAAAAAACAAGAGCTGAAAGCTGGGTCAGATGGAAGTGACGGTCAAAAGAATTGTTTTTCCTTTTTGGTTAAGATGCGCCAAACTTGCAAGGCTGGGTCAGAGGATGGAAGTGATTTTCAAAAGTTTTTTTTCACTTTTCGGTTAAGATGCGCACTTTAAGGGTGCTAAAAATTAATTTCTAAGCAAAAACCTTGAGGCAAAACGGATCATGTACTCAGTGCGATCGTGAAAAAAGTAAGTTTTGCTTAAAAGTATTTTTTGTATTTTGCGGTTGAGATGAGCTCTTTAAGGGATGGTCGGACTGGAGAAGTGACGATGTCTAACCCAAAGATGTCAAGTTTCTAATGCTCCAGCGAAGTTTTATCGTCCTAGCACATCTGGACGTACCTTAACTCACGATCACCGGAATTCCGGACACCCCCCTACAGCCCCCCTTGGTACCCGAATCTGGTCCGATTCTGTCACTGATGCACCTAGGGCTTGTGCCTGTACGCAGAGGCGTTACTAGCCAAAATGTTTGGGGGGGGGGCAAGGAATTTACCGACTGTTTGGTAATTTTTACCGACTGTTTTTGCAGAAAAAAAAATATTTTCAAGAAAAAAAGACAATTTCGAAAAATTCGACTGATTTTCAGAAAAAAACGACTGTTTTGACGAACTATCGACTGTTTTAATGAAAAAAAATCAAATGTTTGGCAAGAAATCGCGGCGCTTCGCACCGACTCGGTTATTTTTACCGACTGGCCGAAAACATTGGGGGGGGGGGGCGTCCCCCCCCTCCCCCCCGGTCGTGACGCCCCTGCCTGTACGTCCCACCAAGTTTCATCCTGATCGCTCCACTCTAAACGTGCCACAAGATTTCCGGTTTTCCCCTCCGACCCCCCCCCCCCCAGTTCATCGGATCCGGTCCGGACTTGAAATGGGACAGCTGAGACATGCATTCTTTCAAGATATCAAGTTTCATTAAGATCCAATAACCCGTTCGAAAGTTATGCATGCCATTAATTTCCGGATTCCGCCGTCTTCCCGTCCCCCCGCGATGGTCGGATCGGGCGAGTGACTGTTTCCACGTTAACCTGGTCGGGTCCCTGATATGCTAGCCAAGTTTTAACGTCCTATCCCACCTGGAAGTACATTAACTACGGATCGCCGGAATTCCGGAACCCCCCTCCAACTCCCCCCCCCCCCACAGTGTCCAAATCCGGTCCAGTTCTGTCATGTATTTATTTAGAGCTTGTGCTTGTTCTTTCCACCAAGTTTCATCCCGATCGCTCCACTCTGAGAGTTTCACATGATCACACCGACTCCCCCCCCCCCCCAGATTCATCGGATCCGGCCCGGACTTGAAATGAGACTTCTGAGAAAGGAGGTCTTTCCAGATATCAAGTTTCATAAAGATCCGATCACCCATTCGAAAGTTATGCATGCCCCTATTTTCCGGACTCCGCCACCTCCCCCTCTCCCCACGATGGTCGGATCGGGCAAGTGACTATTTCCAAGTTAGTTTGGTCGGGTCCCTAACACGCCTGCCAAGTTTCATCGTCCTAGTAAATCTGGAAGTACCCTAACTCGCAAACACCGGACTGACCGACCGACAGACCGACCGACAGACCGACGGAAAAGTGATCGGTATATGGCACTTGGCCGGAAGGCAAGTGCCATAAAAATAACCAAATACCACAGCACAGCAGACTGTTAGTGTATTTACGGCCCAGTCAGCTTGGTCAAGGATTTCATGGTCTCTTATACCTTCCACTTTAATTTAAAGCAAATATGGTTGTTTTTTTTCTTTCAGGCAGGGCAAAGGATTTGCGACCAAAGCCAAAAAAGGCAAACAATTTCGTAGAAAGCAAATAAATAAACTAAAAAGCCTAATGGCCTTTCCAAGACATGCTTGAGGATAATTAAAAAATAACGGGATGGAGGGTCACTTTGCGGCAAACAAAAAGCCCCCCAAAAACAAGTGACAGAAATGGACGAATTTTGTTCAGAAAAGCCTTCTATTTTTAACAAATTTTCGGTTTTGGCCTGGTTCCGGCAGACTACTTAGCATGTCTCCTTACCTCTGAATCGTCTATGTTATTAGCTTTTAAAAATGTTTTGTTAGCTCCTTAGTAACCCCCTCCCCAACCCTTAATATAGGGCAACAGAGCCCATCTACGAACCTGACCTGTGATTTGATCCAAAGAATCCTGACACCAAGTCAACAAAATATCTCAACTTCTTCGAGAGTTATCGTGCCAACAGACGGACAGAAGGACAATTCATAGGTAACCCATCATATAAAGGGGGAAAGCCCCCCCCCCCTCCCTCCGGCTTTCCAAGGGGGCCCAGAGGTACACATGAAAAACCCCTGTAAAACATAGCTGACCAGGCGCAAAACCGAATATGTATATACTTTTCCTTTTTAAATATCTTTTTGGGTCCCAAATCGTAAGTGACGGGATACCTATGACTTCGTAAAAGTTGTCCGTCTATCTGTCCGGCTGTTAGCACGACAACTCTCGAAGGGATTGAGATATTTTTTTTTCAAACTTGGTATGTGGATTCTTTGGGTCAAAGTGCAGGTCAAGTTCGTGGATGGGCTCTGTATCTCAATATTTAGGGGAAGGGAGGGGTTTCAAATTCAGGGGCGACCAAAACTGAATAGACGTTCGATGCAGAGGTAAGGAGACATGCTGGGTTCATTTTTGAACTTCATTTTCTTGCCGGACTATTAGTTCACCCAGAAATCGGACAAAACCGGATAATTTGTTAAATAAAAGTTTATTTTAAGTTGATCAGAGGTTCGATGTAGGGGTAAGGAGACACGGTGAACCGTATATGACAATCACTTTCTCCCCGGACATTCCCGAGAAATCCGGCAAAAATCGGAAAATTGTTAAAAGTAAAAGTAAGCTATGCATGACAAGACATGGTGAAACTGTACATGACAATCATTTTCTCCACGGACATCTAGTAACAAAACCGGAAAAATTTGTTAAAAAGTAAAAGTTGATAAGAGGTTCGATGTAGATGTAAGGAGACATGCTGAATCCGTTCTTGAGTTTAGTGTCCTGCCGGACAAGTAATTCGCCTGGAGTCCGGCCGAAACCGGAAATTTGGAAGAAGTATGGTAAGGCATTTTCGATCAGTGATAAATAGTGAAAATGTTTAAGGAGTCTGGCGAAATTGTCTGGATCAGGAAGACCCGGATCGTCTGGATCAAAAAGTCCAATAAAATATTAAATTTTGGGATCCCATCGAAATCTTTGGTCTTGTTAAATCAGTCTTCATAAACATATTGCTCAGTTTTTATTCACATGTTGTTAATCACTTTAAAGGACATGTCTTACCAATAATAGTAACGCAACTTACTTCCATGATCACTCCATATATTTCTAAATTTGGGGAACCCAATTTCGTACGTTACATTCTAAGCCCTCTAACAAAAGCACGCTGCTTTTCTCACTTGCCGTGTTTTGCTACCTTCGATGTGTATCACGCTGTCAACGGTTGTCTGCGAGAAGTTATTTCATCAGAAAAACCGGTTGTGTAAATTCTTTCCCTGTTTTCGCTACAAGTCAACGGGTCTCGGAAAAGGCTTAAAACAGCCAAGACCGTGGGTTATTTGTTGAAAACACAGCCTAGATTTAAAGTATTCCAATATTTTTAAATACTGTATTTTGAAGAGTAAATAGTGCTAGGAGTCCTTTAAGCATTTTCGGTCTCGCCTATGTAAGATTTACGTTAAAGAAGGCGAATGGTACCCCGGAAGACGCCTTTCCTCCCCTTCGGTTTCTCCGAAATGACGCCTCTGCCGTCACTAGCGTTTTGGGATCCCAAAAAGCGCCCCTTGAACCAGGAAATTCTTTTGTTAGAAATTTCGAGACAAAGCTTTGCCCAAAACGAGCCCGATGAACATAGTTACGGGTATAAAGTGGATTATTTTCGAAGTGGATCAGGTCAGATCCATGCCTGCACCTTTCATCTTTCTAGCCAATCTGGAAGTACCCCAACACACACATGGATCCACATTCCGACAGAAAAAGAGATCGGTCTGGCACTTGATTTAGAAGCTGGCGAGAGAGAAGCCTATCGGTTCTAAACCAATTAACAAGTCTGCTTTTCCCGCCGAAAACCCGACTTTCCTTCAAGGGAAGAGCGGAAATTATCATTCTATCTGAGTATTTAGGCAGCCGCTTTTCTGTGTCACTTAAGTCCCCCCAGACCTTCTCTACGCTAAGAACGGAAATTAGGAGTCTTGGAAAAGGGCTAAAGGATCCTCTCGAAAAAGGCTTGACAGACAGAGAAAAGTCTTCAAAGGCGGCAAAAAACAAACGTGAAAAAAACATGATAACGACTTCTGATTCCTCTTCAGAGATGACCCCATCTTCCACACACTTCCTACCCATATTAATATTCGGTTCCTCCGAAAAGGGAATCAAGTGAATAGTAAAAAGGATTGGTCATGATCATGGTTTGTCTCCCGTTCCATCTTGGCATGATGTTATATCATGATCGTTCCGGGTCCAGAAATTGCACCCGTATGACTTATGACGGGTCCAGCTCACCAAGTTCTGTCCCTAGCCCTCGACTGGTTCTGCAATTAGGAGTGTCACCAGACGTCATTCCCGCAAAGTTCTATTCCGATACAAGCGTCACACACGATTTCCAGGATACCCTTCAAAATCCCCACGCTCTGGCCGGATCTTGTCCGGAACTAGAGATCGCACATACACGGCTTATTGTCTTCCTGTGCCCCGATCCCACAATTTTAAGCGTGCAAAGAGATTTACGGTACCCCCTCCAACTTCCCGGATATTACCAGACCCGGCACGGACCTGCCATTGCAACGTGTAGGGCATGGGCACTTGGCAACCATCAAGTCCTGTCCAGGTCGGATGTCTAGATTGAGAGTTATGTAAGACATGATATTTCTGGGACTCTCCAAGTATCCCGAGTGCCCGGATCCAGCCTGTATCTATAAATGGTACGTCTAGGGATTCTGACCGTCGTAGCGGGTATGTTCTGCCCGATCCCTCCGCCCTAAGCGATTTTCCAAAGATTTCTAGGAAATCCATCCAACTCCTCAACAGTGACTTGGTCCGGTCCGGACCTGTATGTGGAACGCCTAGGACACGTGCTTCTGCGAATTACCAATTCCCGTCCGGATCGGATCACTCGTTCGAGTACCTCGCATGCCACTAGATTTCCGGAGTCCCCACTCCGTCTCCCCCAAGAGTGCCCGGATCCGGTCCCGATACGCTGTAAGAGGAAAGACAAAGCACTCAAACCGCTGTCTAAGTTGTTTTGTCTCACTGACCAGTAGGCAGTAGAGCTCCTTAATTACCGTTTCTGCCACAAGATTTTCGGGACTCCCTGGGACGAGGTGGGCAAAATACTCATAAGCCATAGATGCAACACAAAGGCAGAACCGATGGAGGAATAGGAGTGGGTGGGATCTATCATAGGCCCTTGATCTTTGAGTTCTGGCCACTGTAGAAGGCGGAGACAAAGTGACACGGAAGAGCCAAACACGTACCCTGGACAACACTTCGCTGATATGCATGCTAACTGCACTTGCACTTACCATATAAGCTTTTAGCTCTTGTTTATAGCCAATAAGAAAGTCGACAGCCAAAAACGAAGGAAAACAAACTTTGACTACATACGGCCTAGAGTAGGCTATCCTATTAAATTTTAGGAAGTGCATGGCTTTATGAAGAAAGGAAGAAACTCACCCTCCAAACCATCTTCCGACGACGCCTACGCCGTACTGCCTCCTATCGGAGTTATCCACCACCTGGTTCAGGACAGCTCCCCATCTCCCCCTCTTTCGCCTGGTGCGCGAGTCAACTTCGTCCCGTTTGGTTCCTCTGGAGGAGGGTGGCTGTCCACTTTCAGTACTCACTAGCCTTTTGACTTCTTCTACTTCTTCCAGAGATGATTCGCTGCAAGGAAAGAAGAATGACTAGACGACAAAGGAATAATCCCTTTTCAGTACGGTATAGCAAAGAGTGGATATTTTCCCGGTACAGAAATAAGGTAAGATTCCTCAAGCTCGCTGCAACACAGAGACATTTTTTGTTTAGCGAGTTAAATAGTTTTAAGCGTGGCATTTTGCAGAACCAGTAGAACGAACAACTTATCTTTTGCTACTACTTCTTTACCTTTATTTTCTTGCTAATACATGTACGGCTTTATCATACTTTTCAAAACTGTGTTCCTTTCCGGAAACTATCCGCGCTCTAAACTTCCGATCTTAATTTGTAGGTGTCAAAGACGAAAAGACATCTTGGATTTTGCCAACTTCGAATGGCTGCTTTAAAATACACAACATGTATACTAGCCTACGGGGAAATTCTTGATGACAAAATACGAAAAAAAGAGATATTTACAGTGGCTGAGGGGGAAGAATTATGATGAAGGTACATTAGCTCTCCACAGAGGCATTTTTTTTAGCGAGTTAAGTAGATTTCAGCGTGCCATTTTGTAGAACCAATAGAACGAACGACTTGTCTTTTGCCACTATTTCTTTACCTTTATTTTCTGCTAATACATGCAGGACACTATCATAATTTTCAAAACTGTTTTCTTTTCCGGAGACTATCCGCGCTATCGGAAACTTCCGATCTGAATTTGTAGGTGTTAAAGAAGAAAATATGCCTTGCATTTTGCCAATTTCGAATGGCCGCATTAAAATGCACAACGTCTATACTAGCCTATTGGGAAATTCTTGATGACAGAACTCGAACAAAATAGATATTTACATGGATGAATGGAAGAATTATGATGAAGGTGCATTAGGTTCGAAGGTTTACAGTAGGTGATGCAATTATTTTTTCGTTTTATTTGCATGTCAAACTAGAATTTCTGACTAATATTGTATCGGGTTTGTGTCAATGCACCCTGTGTCTCCGACATCAACCCTCTTTTTCTATTTCTTATAGAAGCAATACTATTAAACTCTGAACCTTTAAGCACCAATGACATCATTTTTTTTTGTTTTTCAGGTGATCTATATTTACAATTTAGGTAGCCGCTAGTTCATTCAAAAGACACACGATCCAGCCAATCACATTAGTTAATCACGCTCTGAAAACTGTGGCGTTCTCTTGTTCATGGTCGGTCAAGGAATTGATCGATGCACAGCACACCACAAATGTTTGGACCATGATATTTTTGACACTTTTTAGGTTGTACGATCAGCAGCTGACAGAAGCAGAAAAAAATGTTCCATAGTTGACTGCGCTAAATGGATACGTTAGCTGATTTTAATCCAGCGACATTCCGGCCCTTCTTGTTCGATCAGAGGCGTCATTTTGCGAAAACCGAAGTTGGTGGCAACAACAACTTGTGACAAGACAAGACCCTTCCTGCGTCAGCTTAATGTCTGTCTCTGTTTTCCTGGCTAAAGATGTTGTTCTCGTGACTATAGCGAATATAGCGAGTATAGTGACTCGCTATATTTACTCGCTTATAAATTGGCCCGTGTTCCAAATACAGCTAATGGTCCGAATTATTTTGCACTTCTTTTCTTCTCGTTTTTAATACCCGAAAGCCCATAAAATGATATTGCCAGAGTAACCATGGCTTCTACAAGAAAACCCGTCGGTCTTTCGACGCCATATTCTCCCAGATTGTCATAGTCGGTCGCGAATTCGGTACTGACCATGCCAACATATTTTGCTTAGCCACGTTCATGGTATGATATTAATGATCGAGATCCAAATGGAAAAGGAAATATGTGAAATTGGGAACTTAGTTGCTGAAAATAGCCAATAGGAGGTGATAAAAAGACAGAACTTGCATAGTTACTGGCACGGATCCACTGAGTATCTATGCCAGCTTGAGTACCTCTCTAGATGGCGCGGTTCTCAACTCTGTGACTGGCTGCTTTGCCGCCTTCCGCTGATTTAACCATTTAGACTAGCTCGTATGCGAGTAAAACAAGTAGTTGTAATTCAATATTTCATCACTGTATCCGTATCCTAAGATGACGGCAGTTAGGGTATTCTTCCTAAGAAAGGGGACCAGTGTACCGACATTGGATGGCAACCTTGCTGCTCCTTACCAACTTAGAAAAAGAAAAGAAAGGGAATCGGGTGCGTCATTTGGGAAAGGGGGCAGCTGTCCCCTGGCTTTCCAAGTGGGCGCAGAGCTACCCAAGAGAAATCACTGTAAAACCCAGTTGACGAGGCACAAAACCGAATATGTACTCTTTAAGCAAAACATTTGTCTACATCGGTTTTCGTGACTATGATGTTTAAGTTTCGTTCACATGTTGCTAACCACTTAAAGTCTAACGAAAAACTAATTTATTTTTCTACCATTTAACTGAGTAGCCTACACTGCATTATTTGGATTGTGTTAACGGATTTTTCTTATTTTTCATATTTGCTCTAGTATGACGTTCAGAATATCTACGGCCATCCTCACAACGCAAAATTTTACTATGACGCGGAAAATTTGAATCTCAAAGCAAACGCGGCTTTTCAGGGGGCAATGATTAGCTTACGGAAGGTAACTCACTGCGTGAATACTTATTTTTCGTAAATCGTTTCGTCAAGCATACAAAACAGGTACAAGCACATAAAGGTACCACAAAGCCAACAGGGAAATTCTACTATATAAAAAATGATTATTCGTGAATAGCAGAGCAATTTTCATCGGGTCTTCAAGCCTCTTTAAGTGAACAAGTCATGGGTAACTAGATAGTAGAAACAGTAGAAAAGAAAAAAGAAATAATCATCGATAAAGCCCAAGCTGACTGCGAATCATATTTGACGGTGCAAAACGGAAAAGTCAGTTACATTTTATTAGAGTTATATTTCGGCCCTTCTTGGCAAGGGTCCTCTTCAGGCTCAAGCTGCTTAAGCTGGAAAATGAACTAGTGGAAAACAATTAAAGATTCTTCCTCAAATATCTGATTTTGTGAACTTCTTCTCTGAAAATTGGTTGGAGTTAAAGCTGGTGCTGTGATTTCATTCCGAACACGGGTGCTGTTTTTGCTGTTCGATTGGATCGTCGAAAGGGTAGAGATTCTTCTGCATTTTGGTTTTGGAGTCACCTGTCTCTTCTTCTTCTTTCCAGCTAAGATGGATACTTGTCGGCGGCATGTATGGGCGATTTGAAGTTCCGTACTTTGGTGATAGAGAAGAAGGGCCAAGAATGGGCGAAATATGTCTCTAATAAAATGTAGCTCCGTTTTGCACCGTCAAATATAAAATAATCACAAAACACAAAAATATTTTCCATAAAAATTCAGTAATTTCGAATCACATTGATGGGATCGTGGACGAGCAAGTTTCCAATCGGAGAACAGAACAAGAGCTGTAAGCTCATATGGCACTTGCATGTGTCAAGATGATTTGATTGATCAAGAGTAAGTTTCGACTTTGCGGTTGAGATGTGCGCTATAAGGGAGCTGGAACTTCATTTGTAAGCAAAACCCTTGAGGCAAAACTGCTAATGGGCTGATGGGCATCACGAAAATGCATATATTGCTTAAAAGTATTTTTTTTACTTTGCGGTCAAGATTGGTACTTTAAGGAATAATCGGATTTGGGAAGTAGCAATTTCTAAGCAAATGTTGTTGAGTCTCCAATATTCCAGCGAAGTTTCATCGTCCTAGCACATCTGGAAGTACCTTAACGCGCGATCACCGGAATCCCAGACCCCCCTCCCCCTCCTCCAACTCCACCCACAATAACCGGAGCCAATCCTGTTCTGTAAATGATTAATCCAGAGCATCTGTTTGTCATTCCCACGAAGTTCGATCCAGATCACACCAGTCTAAGCGGGTCAAGTATTTTCCGCCCTCCCCCCGATAATTGCCGGATTCGGTCCGGAAATGAAAAAGGTCACAAGAGAAAAATGTCCTCTGTTTAATTATTAAATTTCACTCGAATCCGATCATCCGTTCCAAAGTTACGCATGACTCAATATTCCGGATTCCCCTCCCTCAACTCCCCCCCCCCCCAAGATTTTCATATCGAGGATTTTTTTTTTATTCCAAGTCAGTTTGACTGGGTCCCTGATATGCCTTCCAAGTTTCGTCGTGAAAATCCCCCAAAAACGGAATTCCGGGATACCCCTCCCCCCCCCCTAAAGTGTCCGGATCCAGTCAAATTATGTAAAAGATTTATATGGACCAGATGTTTGTTCTTCCCAGCAAGTTTCACTCCGATACCATCATTCAAACCGTTTCTCGAGATTTCCGGTCCACCCCCCCCCCCCCACCCCACCCAGCTCCCCCGCGGTGCACGTAGCCAATCCGATTCAGCAAATGACTTACCTAGAGCATCTGTTTGTTCTTCCCACAAAGTTCCATCCCGATCCCTCCATTCTAAACGGGGCACGTATTCCCCCCCCCCCCAATAGTTGCCGGATCCGGTCCGGATATGAAAAAAATCATCGGAGAAATGTCCTCTGTTGAATTCTTAAATTTCACTCGAATCCGATCAACCATTCCAAAATTACGCATGACTGAAAATTTCGGATTCCCCTCCCTCCACTCCCCCCACCATTATCTGATCGACAAAATTTTTATTTTGAAGTCAGTTTGATTGGGTCCCTGATATGCCTGCCAAGTTTCATCGTGAAAGTCCCCAAAACCACCATCACCGGAATTTCGGGACCCCCCCCCCCATAAGTGTCCGGATCAAGTACAATGGCCTAAAGGACTTATCTAGAGCAGATGCTTGTTCTTCCCAGCAAGTTTCACTCCGATCCCTCCATTCTAACCGTTTCTTGAAATTTCCGGTCTCCCCCCCCCCAACTCCCCCCTGGCTACCGAATCCGGTCAAGACTTTAAACGGGACATTACAGATATATATTCTGTTCAGTTATGAAGTTTCATTACAATCCGATCATCCGTTCGAAAGTTACACACTTCTCAATTTCCCGGATTCCCCTGCGGATTCCCCTCCCTCCACTCCCCCACCATTATCTGATCAACAATATTTTTATTTTGAAGTCAGTTTGATTGGGTCCCTGATATGCCTGCCAAGTTTCATCGTGAAAATCCAAAAAACCACCATCACCGGAATTCCGGCCCCCCCCCCATAAGTGTCCGGATCCAGTACAATGGTCTAAAGGACTTATCTAGAGCAGATGCTTGTTCTTCCCAGCAAGTTTCACTCCGATCCCTCCATTCTAACCGTTTCTTGAAATTTCCGGTCTCCCCCCCCCCAACTCCCCCCTGGCTACCGAATCCGGTCAAGACTTTAAACGGGACATTACAGATATATATTCTCTTCAGTTATGAAGTTTCATTACAATCCGATCATCCGTTCGAAAGTTACACACTTCTCAGTTTCCCGGATTCCCCTGCCCTCCACCCCCCCCCCCCAAAATGGTCGGATCAGAAAACTGATTATTCCTAATTTTGTTTGGTCGGGTCTCTGATATGCCTGCCAAGTTTCATGGTCCTAGCACAACTGGAAGTACCCTAACTCGAAAAAGTGTGACAAAATGCCCTAAATTTTCAAGTTTCCAGCGCCCCGCACTCCCCCCCATATGGTCGGATCGGGAAACTGATTATTTCCAGGTTAGTTTGGTCGGGTCCGTGATATTCCTGCCAAGTTTCATTGTCCTAGCTCATCTGGAAGTACCCTCACTCGAAAAAGTGTGACAAAATGCCCTAAATTTTCAAGTTTCCAGCGCCCCAACTCCCCCGCATATGGTCGGATCGGGAAACTTATTATTTCCAGGTTACTTTGGTCAGGTCCCTGATATTCCTGCCAAGTTTCATTGTCCTAGCTCATCTGGAAGTACCCTAACTCGAAAAAGTGTGACACAATGCCCTAAATTTTCAAGTTTCGAGCGCCCCCACTCCCCCGCATATGGTCGGATCGGGAAACTGATTATTTCCAGGTTCGTTTGGTCGGGTCCCTGATATTCCTGCCAAGTTTCATTGTCCTAGCTCATCTAGAAGTACCCTAACTCAGAAAAAAAGTGACAAAATGCCCTAAATTTGCAAGTTTCCAGCGCCCCGCACTCCCCCCCATATGGTCGGATCGGGAAACTGATTATTTCCAGGTTAGTTTGGTCGGGTCCCTGATATGCCTGCCAAGTTTCATTGTCCTAGCACATCTGGAAGTACCCTAACTCGGATATGTGGGACAAAAAAACTCGGACCGACCGACAGACCGACAGACCGACAGACCGACAGACGGAATTGTGATCGGTATATGGCACTTGAGCCAGAGGCTGCAAGTGCCATAAAAATTAGAGGAGAGGTTTTCAAGCGCCAACAATGGGTCGGAAATTAACAAACGGCAGATCAGGTAGCGGTTCGCGTGCTCCGTGGTAGGTAGAGCAGAAATCTCAGATATTGAAATATGTCGAGCGTACGCGTCGAAGGTCCTTTTTCCTGAGTATAGAATGTAGTCCAGCAAGGAAATTTACATACGGTACAAAAAAGGCAGTATAATGTCCGTCGTTTAGCAAAGCTACAATTCCGAGCTAGCATCAGCCAAGCGTTTGTGTCGAACCATTGTTGCACGTTTATCGAAATTGAAAGGAAGTTGAAAATATCGTTTTTTTGTCGTCTAATGGAGTCGCGGAAAGATTTAGTGGAGTTTGCTGCAAACCCACTATTCTTCAATCTTCCGACATGGAGTCATTTGCTCGACCCCGAGCCACCATGATGTTGACAGTTTGTACTCGCTTGTTATATTTTTTATTTTTTGTGTTGTTTAATATGGCTTACGCTGAAATAAAAATGTTATTATTATTATTATTATTATATACCTCGAACGGTTCGGCAGAATTTTGCAGTAACCAAATCTAGTTCCATTAGCGGCTGATCTGACTGCTTTATCGCAAATTTTTCGCATAGTTTGCCAAAAGCCATCGAATTTTGTCCTTTGTTACAAGAACATTGCTTCCAACGTTCAGAAAGGGTTTTCGAGGAGCAGCGGTAGCGTTGAAGCCAACGTATTGACATTTACTAGCGTTGACAGATAGGCCAATCTCGCCTAGGGACCGGTTCAGGCTAGCAACGTTTGTTTCAAGGACCTTCCTGTATCAGCTGGGAGGACAATGTTAGCTAACTCTTAAACGTTATCAAAAATGGACAGTAAAAGTATTCAATTTGTCGTCACTACGATAATTATCTTGCAGGTTTTCCGCGCATATTTGACCAAAGTGCACCAGATCTGACAAGTTCACTAACTAATGGTGGGTTTACACTGTCAGAAGTTTCATAACAGATTGCGCATAACACTTTCAAGAATAACACCTTTTCACTTAGAAATAAAGTGTTATGACCAATTAAGTTTAGACTATTTCGTGCCTAGATCTCCAACAGCACCTTCAATCGGTAAAAATACTAACGGGAACGAAAGAAACATAACATATTACATCCCATAGTGTTATCTGTTGAAACCGCGCATCCTGCTGTTGTCGTTATGTAATTTCTGACAGTGTAATATTTTTACCTATTGAAGGTGTTCTTGGAGATCTGGGCACGTAATAGTATAAATTTAATTAGTCATAACACTTTTTTTCTAAGTGAAAAAGTGTTATTCTTGAAAGTGTTATGCGCAATCTGTTATGAAACTTCTGACAGTGTACACACTGCGTAAAATCCGAGCGTATTTGAAATCCGAGCGTATTTTACGCAGGTATTTCGGCTTGAAAAAATCTCTAGCAGTACGGACGTATTTGGGAAATCGGTCCGTTTTGTATCAAAGTACGTCCGTATTGCTATAAATCTTTTCAAGCTCAAATACGTGCGTAAAATACGCTCGGATTTATTTATATACGCAGTGTGTAAATCCACCATAAACAGAAAGTCAAAAGGACTCACAGCTCTTGCACTCGGTTTCCAAAAAGGAAGAACAAGGAGAATATAAAATCGAAGTAAACCACGTTCAATATGGTCCAAGAGCTCATCTGAGACAAAAGAAAACTGAACACCTTTAATCTTGTTAGAAGGAACATTGATCAGCCCGTATCCTAGCAGTGAACTGAGATCAATGAACCTTGGAAAACGCAAAGAAGTAAAAGCTAGGAAAATTAGAGCTTGATGATACATAAACGGAACTTCTTTTGTACTAAGCATGTTCACAGCTGAATGGGGCCGTACTTTTTATGCACTAACTCGAACAAAGGAACGGCTTGAAATTTTATCGGCCATTTAATTTCCCGGAAATAATGCAGGAGCTCCTTCTCGAAAAGAGCTGAGTAGTAAAAAAAAAATAAGAAAGAGAAATAATCCTTACCCAAGTTTATCCTCAGGTTTCGGAAGAGGAAGCGGAGGAGACTTGTCGAAGAAAACCTATAAAAATTACAGATTAAATTTGAGATTTGAGAGTTAAAGCTGCACGGCTAAAGAGTCCAAATCTCATCGATTCACCGTACCTGCCCCCCAAGACAAAAGTTATATCGCATCCTTTTCTAATACGGTAGCACAACTTTACGTTTCGCACAACTGCAACTTCAGTTCAATTCAATTCAACTCAATTCAATTTATTTTCGAAACCGATACAACGGTCAAGCCGATTTGGTGGTTCTCGTCCATACTAACACTAATTATATACAAAAGATAATTCTACACTAGTTTGGATATAACCAAGACTTGCCAAACATAATAAACAAAATTCAAATGCTGGGGGGGGGAGGGGTACGAACACTTATGATTGTCGGTACCAGCGTTCAATTATCCTCCTCTGGCCTACTAAACCCTAGAATACATTCTTTCTCTGAAAAAATACTTCATTTTTTATTTTTTACACTTATTACACTTTTCCTTTGGCCAAACAAGGTTGACGGCTTCAAATTCACACTTCCTTTTTCGAATCTCTTTCTGTTAAAGGACCCCTCTTGCTTATTCTGCCTTTTATAATATACCTAGCTCCCTTATGGAAGTATAAGCTTCTAAAATTTCCACCTTTCTCCAATGTTTCGTTTTGTGCCTACGAATTTTTTGCGCGTGTTCGGCTGTTCCGAGTTTTGCCCGTAAGACAACGCAAAGTTTGCCGGAAACTTAAATGTCCCGCTCACATATAAGGATGTGATAATCATTTCTTTTTTACTTCTTTCATTTGCTTAGTTTTACAACTTTTTAACCACAGCGCGTTCAGTTTTCAAACGTTTTGCGCTCAGCCGCCGCATCGGAGAGCAGGAAGGCTGGGTAGAAGCTCTAACAAGAAAATCGCTAATTTCAGGTGGAAAATAATGGTGTTTTCGAAAATCGTTTATTCTGGTCTGTTTCGTAGGGAAAAGGTCATTTCTAGTAAGAGTTGTACTTTAACATCTCACCAGCCTCTACCAGGTACAGTACTAAGAGCTAGGATACCGCCGCAGTTCCCATCTTCACGGGCGGTAGCCGGCACTTAAAATTCCTTTGTTTCGTACAGTCCCTCAATCCTGATCTTGTTTTTCGCTCTTCTTCTTTGTTTATTATCTTCTTTCATCCTGTTAAGCGTAGTAAGCAAACAAAGTATTCATTTACACCAGACTCATGCCTTCTATTCCCGTAAAACTATCCAGTATTTCTGCACGTCGCTGTCACTGAAATGTCGCCAGCCAATCACTCATCGACTGTGTAGCTCCTCCCACAGGGCGGGGCTTAGCTAAAAACTGTCACTCGTCAACCCTTAACTACTCCCCAATTGGAATCCAGCAGCCAATCAGCGGCCTCCTTGGAATTGGTTAAATTTCCTTCAACGAACTCGGATCCTGACTCCAAGCCCCAAATTGGCAATCCGGACGTTGCTGCCAAATAGACTTTCTTCAACAAATTAAAAGTTCTGAGCAATTAGGAAACCTACCGGACGACAAAATTTTCAGAACTTTACTTCCGGGGACGCTGCATGCCAAAAGAGGCCACACAACACCAAACAGACTTTTTTTAAACGCACCTATAAGTCTTATCACGAGATTCCAAAAACGCGCAAACGATTGTACCAACACAGTTCCTGAAACCCCTGAAGAAATACAAATCTGTTCTTTGTATTTTCTCTTGAGGGTTTCTCCGCAGCGGACTCCATCTGTCTACTGGCCTTTGTCGAGGAGAAGAATGCGGAAATGGGACTCGAAATAGTTCCATGAGGCGTACTAAGTTTTGGTAAGTTTGCATCCTTGAACAACTCGGAGCAAAGTGTACTATTAAACTTTAAATTAATTAATTCATTAAAGACTTTTAGTCCGACCAAATGACCAGATAAATAAAATAATAAAAACAAGCTATACGCTTATGGTTCAAATCCTGACATGTCCTTATCTTAAGTCAGCGACAGCCAGCTAACTGTTATTTGGAAAAATGAAGTCTATATTAGTGAACAACGGAAACATAACTTGGAACTAAAGCTAAATAGGCTAATCACGAAGGGATGGGGCGCCTGATTAACTAATAAGCGTGTTACTATATAGAGCTGCAACCGGCTCCGATAGGCTGTTACAAGGCAGGCGTTTAAAACATTTCCTCGTTTGGAACTCAGCAAAGCCGTTGATCTTGTTTTATTTTCCGATAGCTAGGAATCTCGCAATTTCTGGAACTTCCCAACGGGAAACCTTTTTTCGACATCCTGATACAGACAATCGGGAGATCTCCAGAACCCCCTAGATTTGTAACATAACCCTTATAGACCCCATAGCGAGATCTATTTGGTAATGCTTTTAACCGAAAATAATTCCAGATAATTAGATTCATTCGGAAGCTTTCGGCTTTGGGCGAATTCCAGACAGGCTATCCCATTCGAGGCGAGAACAAAAGTATTTTCTGACTCACCGTGTATTTTATCAGCAAAAAAGCATTTCAACCATTGTTACTGGAGAATCGCTTATATCCCTATAAGTTTAAGGCCCTCCATTTCCCCGATTACTGTAGAAATGTTGACCCGCTGACAAAAAATCTAAGAAAATGTATGGATTCAGCATGTATTTTTATGCCCCCAAACCAAAGCTCTGACCGACTTCACAATAAAATTTGACCTCAACCAAAATTCGTTTTTTGCCTGATTCCTGGTGAATTGTTCGGTGAGAAAGTAAACTTAGGATGCGGATTAAGCGAGTATTTTTTCGCCTTCGTCGAATCTTTAATCAACCTCAAAAACTTTCACTGCTACCAAATTTACGGATTCCGTTATTACGACTTCTGCGCGAACTCCCTGTCCAGCAAGACAATAAAGTTCAGATATTATAAATCCAGCATGCCTCCTTACATCCAAATCGACAACCTAAGTAGCCACTTAATCCAAAACCCCACCCCTGATCATAGGGCTAAGGGGCCAGTCTACGAACTTGACCTGTACTTTGAACCGAAGAAGTTTGAGCAAATTATATCAACGCCTTCGAGTTTCAATGTGCTAACAGACGGACGCAGGACGGACGGACGGACAGACAGACAGACAAACTTACATAGAGCGTGTTCCACCCTACTTACCTTCGTTACTACACATGCCGTCACGAATTTTGGCTCTTGGCGTCAAGGCTGGAACGCATTTTCTATTTTCGGCAAAATATCATGCCATGGCATGAACCTGCCAATCACGTTACAGACATTCGTAGTTACTACGCTTACTACGCTCCCGAGCATGGTAAGCAAATAGTTCGAGAAGGATGGAACGGTCAGCGTAGTAATTTTTTGCGAGGTTGGGACGAAAATAGTAACTAATGCTTACTATTAGTTACTATTGCTAAAAGGGTGGAACACGCTCATGGTCATAGGTATCGAGTCACTAACATATTGGGATCCCAAAAACCATCTCGTGGACCGAAAATCGGTGAGCCAGATGGTAGAGGGCGTTCTTACCTCTCTGGTTGTCCCGACGCTGATCCGGTGGTCCTTTACGTTTGGCAACGTCGACTGCTGGATACTTCGCGAGGATCGACCGGAAATGACAACCGGAGCATGTTCTTCCTTGTGAAACCGTGCTTTCACAGACTAGGAACGGAAAGATCGATTAGTCGACGAGAACAGAGAGTACATACTAATAGAGATAGCCCAGACCTCTCTCTACGGATCAAAGGACGTAGGGGTGCTCAGATGAACGGAAATATAAGGCAGCAGATTACAATCAGGGACAAAAAACGTATAACAGCCCCGTCGATCTTCACGATGGTCATTGTTTTGGTTACTGTTTCCTACATATATATATTTCTTTTCTTTCATTTACTCCGCTTTTACGAAATGGCGGGTTACAAATAAATTACTTACTTACTTATATATCTTCCTCAAAGGAAGAACAACTTATTTTCCATTTGGTAATCCTGTGACATAGTGTCGGCTACCAGTACCCTGGCTCTAATGTTGGTATTGTCTCGGTACCCCTTCTATCCTAGTGTCAAGAAGGCGAAGAGTCGTTAGCAATGTTTTGAAAATATCTGATTTGCTGTTCGTGCGGTGTGGACATCCAGTAGAGTTTGCTTGTTTCACTACCCTGATTTCTTACTTGCTTATAATACAGTCAAATGGCAAGAAAAAAGAACAAACTCGATATCAGCTAGTAACCAGCTATTTCAGGGTTATCCTGTCCTGTCACAAACTTCAAGTTTGAAACTGAGAAATCCGAATTTATCTTAGATTTATGAGAGAGCTCACTTTTCTATCTGAGGAGTCTGTTGAAGATAGGTTATACTCAGCAAAAATTCGAACTGTGAAAAGAACACCGGGTAGCGGTTAAAAGACAGAAAGCAAAATGTTCAAAAAAGAGTAGGGTAAAGATGACTGAACAGGATGTGAAATAAATGTTTTGGTCAGTATTTAGCAGTAAAAGTTGCCTAGTATGGGTTTTAGTTTTTCTTCGAAAATTGCAACATACTCCGCTTTTAAAAATGGCGAGTCAGAAATAAATTAGTTACTTATTGTCCACTGTTAGTTGTTCAAATAAGCATAACTCTACTGTAGTCTTGGGATTCGCATTATGTTCAAAGGACGCTGATTATAACTGCATATAATTATCACAGTCCAATGGTTTCTAAACAAGAGCTGAAAGCTCACATGGCACTTTTAAGAATAGGTAAAAAGGAGTTCAATTTCAGCTTTGCTAGATGGCGAGTAGCCCCGCGAAAGAGCTTCAAAACGCTATCGATGGGAAATACCTTTGGCTGACGTAGTATCCATCTTGAGAAACTAATGAACGAACCTTTATCAGCTTGGCCTCAAGAAACTCCTGAAGTCTCAAGCTTCGGAGAATATCGGAATCAGGCCAAAAATGCTTTATTCAAAAGCAGTCGGTTTTCGACCGAAAGCGAATCAGGAGATCTCTCTGAGGACCAACAAAAGAATATGGGTTCGAGTTTAATCCCAGGAGCTCATCACTACCTAAAGGCGAACCCATGAAGGATTTATTCATATAATGCATAAAACGGATGCGTCAGCTACGACGCTTTAGCAGCGATATTTCGGCCCTTCTTGGCAAGGGTCCTCGTCAGGCCATGAAGGAGCTCCGAAATAGTCGAAAGCCCTACAGCTGACGAGCCTTACATTTATATTATAAGTTTTACAAATGGGATACTTTTTTGACGGTGACCGTTCCTGCTCGATCCTTGACCCATGTACGAATGGGGAATTCAGTCGCTACTCTAGATGTACTAGACTCAATCGTGAAACCAATCATGACCCAAGTCTTGAACTAAACGGTTTAGCGCTTCTGGGCCTAATCGCACACTGTCGCCACTATCCGTTTCCGCGGCCCCCTTGGAACAAAACCAAGCTCCCCGGTAATCGCTGCAACTGAATAGTCTTGGCAGCTACTCAAAGAACGAAACACAATGGCAATTTGAAAGTCAAAACTCTGCTTTCTTATCGACATAACAACAAAGATTCATAAAATATTGGTTGTTCGTGACCTGGGAAATATGAAAGTCCGGTACCCCACCCTGGCAAGCGACTACAAGTGTTTTCCTCATCAGAGGTTCGAATCAAAGAGAGAGAGAGGACTTCAACCGCCTACAGCCTCCCTTTTAAGCTCTGGTTCCGTACAACTGCCCGGCTCAAAGGATAGATCATTAGCCCTCCAGAGAACTTTCGGTTCCATAAGCGTAATGGTTAGTGTCGGGTAGACGGCAGTTGACGAATGGGCTGCGTAACATAAAGCTTTCTGAAGAGTTACGGCGGGGCTTCGTATTACAACTCTTATACGGCATGCCAGGAGGAAACCATGAGAAAACGAGCAGCTCTTATACCCTGCCGAATTCTTTCGGTTACGGTTGCGACGCTTAAGATTACGGTCATGACGCTTGTACCGCTAGTTGCACAGTCATACCAAGGTTCCATAATTGTTCATAAATTCTTTTATGGGAATAACCAATCGTGGGCTCTTGGTCATGCGCTAATCGCACGTTTTTGGAACGGTCTGGGTAAAGTCTCGTCAAGTCAAGCAACAAAAAGAACATCCGATTTCGTAGATCTCCCTATATGGCCACCATATCGTCCCGCCATTTAAGGGCCGAACAGCCAACTGGTCAACAAGACTCGGAAAAAACTCGCAGAATTCTCAGCTCCTACACCCTACCCAAGTATACCCAAATACATCATGTTCAAATTCCTGAACAGCCGTTAGTGCACTACATTCCTACTACAGTCCAAATTACGTGTTCCATTTCATCAACAACCTCTTCTGACGGGGAAGGAATCAATACAGTCCCGACGAAACGCCTTTTTCCTGCGTGGGAAGCAGCGAGAAAAGCTGCCGCCAAGGAAAGCTAAGAATCGGGTAAGGCAAGTTCCTTGTAAGCCTAGTTCAGGCCTAGTTTAAACTGGGGTGCATCTCGCCTTGCTCTGCGGATGTTGCTTGAAGTAAAGGTGCCACTTTTCTCCAATAGTGAAGCGAAATTCGAAGGAGCGAAGCGAAAATGCGCATCCGGCTTCACTTCGGGCTTGGCATTCAATTTGTCCGCAATTCGGCCATGTGGCCAAAATGGACTGCCATACGAAACATAAACACTCACACGTCCAGCTTGGAGGTGCTTGTCAGCTCTGAACGACAAACTACGGTTGCTATAAATCATCATAACATAAAAAATATTTCGGTTAAAGCATCATAACTGTAACTCAAAAGCATTCGTCAGGGTATAAGAGCTCTCCAGTATCTAGCACTTTATGGTTCAACTTGGACGTCCAGTGAATCAGTGGTAAGGACAAGGTACGTCAGTTTTCAAAAATCCCTACGCTTGGCGGACCTTGTAATGCGTCCTAACTTTTACACTTATGGAACTTTAAATTAACAATTCTTGGCATCAGGCAAATGCAGGAAACCGAAATATACAACCCGAACCAGTTCTGTATTAGCCAGACGGACATACAAAACAGTATGTATTTATTTAGCTTGACATCACTTTTATAAACATTTTAATAACCAATTGCCAACTGGCCAGACATAATTCATAACCAATAACCTTCGGCCAACTGCCATATAGAGATCGCAATTCCTGTCCGTCCGTCGGTCTGTCTGTCCCGGTTTTGCTAGTTCGGGCACTTCCAGATGAGCTAGGACGATGAAAGTTGGCAGGCATATCAGGGACCGGACCAGATCAAATTAGAATCCGATCCGATCATCTGGGGGGGGGGGGGGGAAACCGGAAAATTTTGGAAAAACGAGGTATTTTTAACTTTCGAATGGGTGATCGGATCTTAATGAAACTTGATATATGGAAGAACCTCTGTCTCGGACCTCCCATTTCAAATCCAGACAGGATCGGGTGACACTGGGGGGAGTTGAAGGGGGAAACCGGAAATATTGGAAAACGCTTAGAGTGGAGAGACCGGGATGAAACTTGGTGTGAAGAACAAGCACAAGTACTAGATACGTGATTGACATAAACGGGACCGGATTCGCTCTCTTTGGGGGAACTGGGGGGGGGGGGGGGGTCCGAATCTCTAGTGATAATACACAGATGGCACTTTACAAAAGGGACTTGTACCGTGACCCCCGCGAGTTAGGTGCTTCCTGATGTGCTAGGACGACGAAAATTGGCAGGCATATCAGGGACCTGAAAAGATTGACTTGAGAATAGTCATTTCCCCGATCCGACCGTCTGGGGGGGGGTGGAGGGAGGGGTAATCCGGAAAAATGAGATATTTTTAATTTAAGAACGGGTGATCGGATCTTAATGAAACTTGGTCTATGGAAAGACCTCGTGTCTCAGACGCCCCATTTGCAATCCGGACCGGATCCGCTGACATTGAGGGGGGGGGGGGGTGGAGGAGGGAACCGGAAATTTTGGGAAACGTTTGAGTGGAGGGTTCGGGATGAAACTTGGTGGGAAGAACAAGGACAAGTCCTAGATACTTGAATGACACAACCGGACCGGATCCGGTCACTGTGGGGGAGTTGAGGGGGATCCAAATTTCTAGTGATCCCGCGAGTTCGGTACTTCCTGATGTGCTAGGACGATGAAACTTTGCAAGCGTGTCACGCACCTGAACCGATTGAGTTGAGAATGTAGTTTCTCCGATCCGACCGTCGTGGGTGGAGTGAAGGGACTGGGAACCCGGAATCTAGTGGCAAGCTCAGCTATTGAGCGGTTGAATGAAACTTGATATTTAGAAAGACCTCGTGCCTCAGAGGTCTCATTTTAAGTCCGGATCGGATCCGGTGACATTTGGGGGGAGTCGGAGGGGGGCGAACCGGAAATATCTGGAAACGCTTACAGTGGAGGGATCGGGATGAAAGTTGGTGGGAAGAACAAGCACAAGTCCTAGATACGTCATTGATATGATAGGACCCGATTAGAGATTGGATTAGAACGGACGGAGGTAGAATGCCTAACAAGAACAGACTACAGGAACACTGTATTTTCAAGTTCGTCTTTGTAACAGTTGCCAATTAGCAAAACGTTAACGCTAGTACTGAGTCTAAATTTAGGTTCCAACCTCGTAACAAGTGTTATATGAGCTCTTGGCTCTTTTATTAACCTAAAACTCTTTTTAAGAATTTCAACTTCATTCCAGGTCTCTATCATGGAACTTTAGGTCATACCCATTAAAAACATTGAGGTTAGATATTTGCCTGCATGCACTTAGAAAATGTCCCCCTTTCTCAATATCATTATATCAAGGGCAACGACGCACACCAGTTAGAAGCTTTTTATGCCGATTGTCTCGGCCACGCACTGAAAAGGAGACGCTCAGGGCTGAAGTCACGGCCAGTAAATATGACTTGAATAAAAATCTAGACCGAATATCTGCTCTACTTCCTTAGTGCTTCAGGGTTTCTGACATATGCGTTCGATCGTACCATTCTTGTAATTCCTGAAGAGGTTGCAAAAATATAGGAAATACAAGGAAAATACTCTCCGAGTGTCTCTCTAGTTGCTGCCGCTAGAGTCGTTGCTAGAACAAGAACAGATAAGTCAATAGAACCTCCGTCTTTAGTCCCATGCAGCGACTATGGATACCCCGACAAAATTGAGCTGACGATGCCCGTCTACTCCCCTCTTCGCCGCTGCGCTTATCAGAGGAAGAACCGTAGCAGGCGTGCACGACCCACTCTGTAGCGCGTCACAATGGTAGACAACCAATCAGCTGGTACTCTCGAAATTTCTTCTCCGGGGCTCTACTGCTATATAGAGTTTGTAGAAGTAACGAATTGTGATGTTTCGCGTAGGGCCTACCCCGCTCGCTTGCATCGGGCAAGGTATCGGGAATCTTTTCGACTCCGCATGGTCGTATTACAAAGATACGGAGGTTCTTGTGCTTATTTGTTCTTGCTAGACGAATCTTCACAACTGCACCATCAACCGTCATTATCTCTGTTGCTGGTCATGTAATCTTCGCTATCCGGAATATAATGGTAGCCCGAGCGGTATGCCTCGAAGGGTTGATTCGTGACTGTGGAGCGGGTAGTTCGGACGGCTGTTCTGGGTCCTATATTATCAGTGTTATAGAAAACACACTTGCACATGCTTGTGAATCTCGGCATAAAGAATTTACATCCTAATCCGACTGACTGAATACACTCACAAGACTGACTGAAAACTCGAACTGCCCATTTCTAACTGACTTCTAACACTAACACTCTAAACTCCCTAGCTTAAATACTTATGGTTAAAGTCCTTCGCATTGATCGGTAAGAATAACATTTGTCGTTTCCGTAGACAATTATCCTAAACTAATCAAGAAACTACCTTCCGGAGCTACTGATAACGCATCCGGTTTCGACTTGTTGAGGAGCCAGCAACTCACAACTCGTCAAAATTCGTTACACGAGTTGCCAAGGGGAACTCCCATCTCTTGAACTCGAATCTCCCGATTTTCTCAAGTTGCGAACGACATATATTTTATTGGCCTTTGAAATAAGTCAATGAGGAAGCAGAGTTGTCGACCTGGAAATTCCCAGGTCGTTATCTGAATAGCTTGCCAAGAGGACTCAATTGCAGGAATCACGGGGGAGCTGCTTAGAGTGTGAATCTTCCGAAGATGAATGCGTTTCTGGAACGAGGTCCTGATGAGCCCTATCTTGAAATGAAATAAGAGAGCAGACTTGAACAAAATGAAGTACCACAAGGCTAGGCTAGTGTAAGGCACGTGCGACAAGGCTTAAAGTACAAACTCGCATCAAGTAGTGTTTCTATCTGAAACAACCAGGTACAATTGGGATCATAATAATTCCAAACTGATCAAAGTCAGTTATTTTTTTTTTTAATCCTGTTGTCAATTCTGGTGATCGTTGCATCCTGCTCCCTGTAATCCCTCATGGCATGTCTGATCTCAGAGAGTCCCTTGACGGCAGACAATTCGAGGATGTATAAGCAGGGGCGTCACGACCGGGGGGGGGTCAGTCGATTTTTTCGAAACTGTCGTTTTTTTTCTTGAAAACAGTCGTTTTTTCTGCAAAAGCAGTCGGTAAAAATTACCAGCCAGTCGGTAAATTCCTTGTCCCCCCCCCCAAACATTTTGGCTAGTAACGCCTCTGTGTATAAGCAGCATGACTTCTTGTTCAATGTTTGGAGAATCGTAGGTAATTTACTGCAGAATTCAACTCTGCTTCTTCGCATTACACAAGGCTTCAGCTGGCAGAAGGCGGCAGAATTTTGCTTAGCCGATCTTCTGAAACCATCGATCGAAAGCCTGATACATTTCGTAAGGACAATGAACGAGACAACCACTATAACCAGTGTAATGCCAACAGGGGGACTGAATGGACGGAATATAATAGACGTGGAATGAATTAGACGGGTCCTGGCAGGTCCTTTAAGTTTCAAGAACAATTATAGCGCCCAATTCGGTCGGGGAGTGCATTGCCAGATTATTAGAGGAAGGCTGTTTGCGAATGAGTGGCGGAACTGACGACAGTTCTTCGTTCGCAGATGCCATCTGTGTAGATAGCATACTTATCCGACGACAGTTCCAGCTTCCTTGTTCACATCCATTCAACAATCCCCGTGCCCTCATTTTCATGTAATCACCTCTTTTTTATCGCCTAGCAACGTCTTTCAGAGAGACTCTCCTTGATCTTTATTGAATATCTATGGTAGCCCACCACTTTCTGTACAAATTCTTTCAAGGATATAATTGGTCCTATGTTAAGATAGGTTATAGGTAAGAAGCCGATCTTGCAGAGGCTAGGTGAGGAAGAAATGTCGAAGGCGTACAGGATTGGTTAAGCAGGGATGTGGTTTGAGGGGAAATAGGGAGGAGATTCTGTATTAAGAGAAGATTGACATTTTTAAAGTTAATTTTTCGTAAAAAAAACAGTTAAAGCACAACTCTTGAAATGGATCAGAGCAAAATTTTTTTGAAAGTACCATTACTTTCCACCTGAATTCAGCGATTTTCTTATTAGCGCTTATCGACATCAGCCAAGCCTTCCTGCCCTCCGACGCGGCGGTTCGGCGCAAACATTTGAAAACTGAACAAGCCGTGGTTAACAATAGCTAGAAGCTCATATGGCACTTACAAAGCTGGTTCAAAGGATGAAATATAGAATCTACCTTTTCGTGGGTTTGTTCTGGTCATTTGTAAGCAAAACCCTTAAGACAAGAATGATCATAGGCCCTTGGAAATCACGAAAATGTTTCGATTGGAAAAAAGTATTTTATTTTTGCACTTGGCTGTAGGTAATGATGCGTACTTTAAAGGCGCTAGAAATTCATCTGTGAGCAAAACCTTGAGACAAAAACGATAATAGTTCCATGGGATCACCGTTTGATCGAAGTAATTTTTTCACTTTTCGGTTAAGGATGCGCACTTTAAGGGTGCTGGAGATAAACATTTTTAAGCAAAACCCTTGAGGCACAAATGATCATGGGCCAAAAAGGATCGTTTGATCTAAAGTAATTTTTGACTTTGTAGTTAAGATGCGAGCTTTAAGGGAGCAGAAAATATTTGTAAGCAAAACCCTTGAGGCAAAAATGATCATGACCTCATGGGGATCATGAAAATGTATAGTTTGCTTAAAAACATAATTTTTTTTGACTTTGCGGTTAAGAGTAGTACTTTAAGGAATGGTCGGATTTTGTAAGGGACGACTTCTAAGCCAAGCTTGTCTAGTGAGACTACATCAACAAGATGTCAATATCAAGCCGCTGCTTCAAATCCGAGGTGGTGTTCAGCGGAGAAATGAATCTCTGATTTTCCAGCCAAGTTTCATCGTCCTAGCAAATCTGGAAGTGCCTTAACTTGCGATCACCGGAATTCCGGACCCTCCCCCCTCTAACTTCCCCAGAGTGCCCGGATCCAATCGGGTCAGGTAAATGATTTATCTAGAGCATTTGTTTCTTATCCCTACCAAGTTCCATCCCGATCTGTCCATTCTAAGCGGATCACGTATTCCCCCCCCCCCTCCCAACAGTTGCCAGATCCGGTCCGGACATGAAAAAGAACATCAATGACATGTCTTCTATTCAGTTATTGGATTTCACTGGAGTCCGATCACACGTTCCAAAGTTATGCATGACTCAATGTTCCGGATTCCCCCTCCCTCCACGATGATCGGATCGTGAAATGTTTTATCTCCAAGTCAGTTTGAGTGGGTCCCTAATATGCCTGCCAAGTTTCGTCGTGAAAATCCCCAAAACCGCCATCGCCAGAATTCCGGTCCGAGTCATGAATGACTTCCAAATAACGAAAGATAAAACGCATAACGATGAATGACGAATAAACGATGAATGACAAGCTTATAGACTACTAACTCAACAAGTGAAGGTTCAACTGACGTTGACTAGGATTTAGCTCTATCTAAGGGAAGAGATTTTCATGGTGGGAGGAACTGATGAGAAATGGATTATTAAAATTTTAAGTTTTTAAGTGCGTAAATAAAATTTCATTATCATCATCAAAATGATGGGAAGTAAAGATTTTAAAGAAATAAGAAATGTTGGGAAGTTCCTCAAGTTAGCTTTTAAACACCGGAAAGATTTCTTTTTGGTGGGGAAGTTCTGTTTTTGGTGTGTATTTAAGCATGTAAGATTGTTCACTTTTTGTTTTGTTTTGTTGCATGATGGCCTGATAGCTTTAATATGCAGATTCATTCATTCATATAGTAAAGAGTAACTATGACGTTGACTTAAGTTTAGCAAGATGCAACTGACGTAGTTTAGGATTTAGCAATATCCAACTGACGTGGAAGTTTAGCAGGATGTAGTTTAAGATTTAGCAGTATCCAAGTGACGTGAAATTAACTTTAGCAGAATGTAGTTTGAGGTTTAGTAATATTCAAGTGACGTGGACTTGAGTTTAGCAGGATCTGATTTGGCTCTGAATCTTCACTTGTGCAATTAAATTATAGTAAGTAACGCATGATTATGTATACTTCGCTGTTTACATAGAGTTGGTTAAGCGCTTGACATAGAGACCAAAACTATAGACTACCCCTCGTCTTGGTAACGTTAGTATTTTATGCTCAAATTCTAAAGATGAGTCGCAAACTCAGAGAACATATTGATATTATTACATGTAGTTTCACCATCTTCCACGTTTTGTCAAAGAAAAACGGATTTAAAGTTGGGGGGGGGGGGGGGGGCGGGGGACGAAGCAGATAGATGATCTCAGCCTTTGTGTCCCTACCATTGACAGTGACAACTATGTCCCCAATAAGGAGACTCTAACACCCGATAAAGACAGAACACAAGGCCTATGAGTCGTTCTTACGATCCTGGCTGGAAATGGATCTTCAATTTTAAGTGATGTACACCAATGAAATCTTAATTATGTCCGTCCGTCGGTCTGTAGCTGTGATCATGGCATGAAAGGATTCAGACGCTTTGATAAAAACTGGTGCATTGTCAAGAGCGACGCATAGTTTCGTAGACAGGATTTTAATCGCAACACATAGGGTGTGGGGAGCTTATAAGTTTAGGGATTTACAACAATCTCCGACCAGATGGACCGAAAGATTTACACAGGGATAAACGGCAATGGTGAATGAGGAAAAGCTATTAGTTCTTCGGCATTCTTTATCATCTCCCCGGAGACTCCTCGGGAAGTCGAAGGGATAATGAAAATAAGTGGAGTTATTTCCCGGGGACTCCCGGCCCGTAAACCACGAGAATTCAGGGAATGGCTCCTCTGTATTTTCTTCATCTGTAGTTCCTTGTCAGCCTTATTTAGTGCAAGACAATAAGGTTGGTGTTTGTGGTCCCGCACATTTTCACTTTCTTTGATTCACGAAATATTTCAACTGTGTCATCTGAAGTATTCACCGATGAAAGCATACACATCTTTGTCACACTAACAATCTTATCCGACAAATACACCCATGCCGCGATCGACTGCAGGGATTCCCTGATCCCTGTAACTAACCCTAACATGTATATAAGATAAGATAAGATAAGATTTATTTCCGGAAAAGCACAAAGGGCCATGGAAAAACAAAACAACACAAAAACAAAACCATAACCTCAACCACTATTTACAAAAAACTTTCCCTGTGAATCATGGCTACCTTTAGGAATCTTCCCAAATTTCTAATATCTCTAAAACTTCTACTTTTCAAAATTTGTTTAAACCTTTCCTCCCCCCAGATCATTTCCCCAAATATTTCTTTCCTCAGGTCTTTTAACTCCTGACACTCACACATTAAATGGAAAATACATTCGTTCATTTTACCACACATCGGACAGAAGTAAGGACCACGGAGCACTCTAACCTTTCCCACTGAAAGGTTAGACTGACTTCCGACGAAACGTGAACGTTGACGAAACGTTGTGATGCGTCCAAACTATCTTATGATGATATAGGCAAGAAATAAATTGATTGATTGAAACGGACAAGGAATCCCTATTGATGAAGAAGCGTTTCCCCACCTAGGGGACTCGCGAGAATGTAGGAAACTCCTCGGAACCGACAAAACGCGGATGCTCCCATATGAAAGTTTCCAACGATCGGCAGAAACTTCTTTCCTCGGATAGACGGTTCGACCGGAAAATTGCCAAAACCGGATATTAACGAACTCCCCGATCGACCGGATTAGGGCTTCTGTGAGAGGATATGCTAAATCTCGACGTGCTGTTTGTTTTCCGACAGGATATACTGTTATCCTACGGCGGAGTCATAGCTCGGCCGGACCCCGACATAGCGGATTGACCGAACGAAGAAACCGATTAGGCCTACGGGATTGACATAGCGATTAACAGAACACGTTCAATTAGGATATATTATTAGTTTTCAGCAGGTAAAGGAATACAGGAAGCTGGATAAAGAACCAAAAGCTTCTTGATAAAGTTGGCTGAAGTGTCGGTCTGCGTGGAAGACGGCATGCTGATTTCAACTCTTCGCTTCGTCACCGGACCCACAGGTTGGAGAATCCCTTAATACCGGAAATTTGATAGATCTACACATTTCTTGGTTAGGATTGTAAGACAAAGGAGATAGAAGACATGCTAAATCTTTTCTTCCGACAGGATCGACCGTTCAGGCTCCTGGATTCTAAGCAAAGCAATCGTACACACTGTCTTCCTTTCCTTTCTCAGGGAAAGCGATACCCAATGGTTCAACAAAAGCCAGAACATAACCCAGTTTAAGCTTCAGCCGGAACCTTTGGACTTGTTCCTATTTCTGCGGAAGCAGGGAACAGCGAAAAAACGGCGGAAGGAAAACGGAGAACTTGATTGAGTACCAAGTTCAGTTTTCCTCGACATTTTTCACAAGTGAGACAAACGCGGAAAGTTATCACAGTAAAGAACCGTTTCGCAAAAACTCAAATGTTAAGTAGTCAAGTCATTCTCTCCAACTTCTGTGGTAATGAAAAATTTCTATACGCCGACAGCTGAATAGGACAGTGGTAATTTATTGTGTTCGCCCTGTTTCTTTCCTCTTATTTATGCTTGCTCTGTTATTTTTCAAAACCAGCGAGTGTATGAACAACCTAAACCTCGTAAGCTTTCTAGAACTATTTTTCAGTTTATTCTTGTTGTCATGTATTATCTTCTCTACATTATAGCACAGGGCCCTGTCTTGCGAGCACAACCTTGTTTTCCTTACGATTTGTCGCAGCCGTGACGTGGCTCGCTGATATGTCAAGGATGATAGACAAGTCCGTCTAATTCGTTACGGTTTGTTTTTAGTCGTGATCAGGCAAGCGATCTTGTGACTCGCCGATGGCTCGCCCTCGGGTTCTCTGTAGATATGTGTTTTCACGACTAAAATAGTTTATGTTCGTTTTCCAGTAAATAAAATGGAATATAAGATATTATATGATACATGTTGCTGAAAGCCGACACGAACGAAAAGTCGCACTTCCATCCTTGGTCCTCCTTTGCCTTGGCCCAAAATATGAATATAAGGTTTGAATGTCGTTTTCGTTTGTTGGTTCCGCATCGATTTTCGGTTGATATTGTGTTGGGTCTTATGATTTAGTTTGTTTTTTTTTGCTGAGGACGGTTTGCCGGAAGTGCAACCAAACTATCCGAAATTACAATTATCTCTCGCATATCATCTTAAGAGGGATAACTAGCTGATGAAGAAAAACCCCGAAAATCACGGTTTTCTATTTCTTTTGCCCAAAATATGGGTTTTCAGAGCACAATTTCGCATGCGTTTAAAATTCGCTCCGGAAAAAGTAGAATATTTTCTACTCAAATCGGAACGAAATTATCGACCGAATCCGCACGCGATGCGTCAGAATTCCGGAGCGGAGAAGGAAATTCGCACCGGACTGCGAAATTCGGACTGTGTGTGCACGCTACTTTGCAGGGACCGCGCTATAAGGCCAAACGCTACAGCGTTTCTAACAGGTTCCCCAGAAAAGTGAGGCGAAGTTTAGTTAATTCAGAGTATGTCAGGTCTGACAATCCTTCCAGCTGGTTGCCGAAAGTAAACACGTATAGTTCTTAAAGGACTTCTCTTGCTTATTCTGCCTTTTATAATATACTTAGCTCCCATATGGAATTATAAGCGTCTAAAATCCCCACCTTTCTCCATTGTTTCGTTTCGTAATTACGGATTTTTAGCGCTTTTTCGGCCTTGCCGAGTTTTCCCGTCACCCAACGAAAAGATTGCCGGAATCTTCATTGTCCGCTGATAACTCTTTCGCACATAAGGATGCGATAATCTTCTGTTTGTTATTTCTTTTGTTTGCTTAGTTTTCCCACTTTTTTACCAAGGCACGTTCAGTTTTCAAATCTTTTGCGCCCAGCCGCCGCGTCGGAGAGCAGGGAGGCTGGATATAATCGACAAGTGCTAACAAGAGAATCGCTAGTTTCGGATGGAAAGTAATGGTATTTTCGAAAACGTTTTTCAGATCCATTTTATAGGGGAAAGATCATTTCTAGTAAGAGTTGTGCTTTAAATTGTGCTGAAGGAGACCAGGTTAGTAAAGCAATATGTAGAACCCTGAAGATCCTTATCCAAGGCCTCTCTTGGACAACTAACATAAGGTCGTAATCAGAGATGGGCGAATCCGAATCCGGATTCGGACTCGAATCCAGGATCCGTCCTTTTAGACGGATTCGAATCTACAGCAGTCCATCACCGCAGGCAAATCTAGGGCCCACCACGTAGCTATCCATAGTTAATCTCATAAAGGATACGTCGTACTTATATAGGAAATTCATAATAAATCAGTAGTATTTCCATCCATTCTCCTTTCCGAGATTCTACACTTCATAGCTGTATCCTATCATGTCTATTAGGATTGCACTCATTATCACGCTTGCCACGTTTGTTCTCTTTACGTGACGTATCAGGCTCGAGACCATTGTTTAGGAGAAGCTTATTGGTCCGAAGAACAGTTTTGCAAATATTGCCAAGTTTGTCATCCAAGCCAAGGGACATGGAAAGAGGCTAAAAACACCCAAAGCCTTATGTAAGTATCTGTAGGCATAACTAAGTTTTAAAGTGGTCAACTACCTCAGAACATCTTAGCATAAATACAATGTTATGCGAGGTGTCGTCACGTCACGTTGTGGACGATTGGAACTTGCTAACAGAGGAAACCGCTATGTCCGAATCCATGGCAACGTTCAAGTCTAGTCAAAGAGTGGGAGAGAAAACTGTTCAGATAGGCTACTAATGGGATTATAAATCCTGTTGAGTCACTCCTCAGAATCAACATTAAAAGGGAAAAAGACAATAGAAGATCATCCAGCCCTAAAACCAGCAATGACCAGAGCATAACAGATCAATCATAGACCTTATTCGCTCTGAAGTTTGAATTAGGGTGAGAATACTATTCCATAGATTTTCGGCTAGATATTTCATACGACGCTCACATTTTCTTGTGTCGGGATATGTCTCTTCTTGGTTTTACAGCGACACTAAGTGTTCCAATAATGAGGGTAAAGAAAACAAGGGGTCCACAACACTTCCAGCTACTGGGTCTTCAGACGCATTTTACCACCCTAAGACCACCTAATACCACCCTAGAAAACATCATGGTGGAAATTAGCAAGCAGGAAATGAGCCTCCATGATTCCTCCATGAGTAATCAAGCTTGTTGGGATCCCAAAACGTAAGTGGAGGGATACCTATGACATCGCAAAAGTTGTCCGTCTGTCCGCACGATAACTCTCGAGGGGATTGAGATATTTTGATGAAACTTGGTGGGAGGGTCCTTTGGGTCAAAGTACAGGTCAAGTTCGAAGATGGGATCTATAGCCCTATAGTTGAGGGTGGGGGAGGGGTTTCAAATTAAGGGACAAACAAAATATTTTTAAACAGCTAATGTGATAGTCGGTTATGGGGTAAGAAGACATGCTGAGTACGATAGTGAAAACCATTTTCTTGTCGGACAAGTAGTTTCTTCGGAATCCGGCAAAACCGGAAAGTTGGTTAAAAGTAAAAGTTTTATTTGAAGTTGATTAAATGTTCGATTTAAGATAAGAAGACATGCTAAACACGATGGTGAAAACCATTTTCTCACTGGAAAACTAGTTCGCCAGGAATCTGACCAAAACCGGAAAGTTTGTTAAAAGCGGAAGTTTTACCTGAAGTTGATTAAATGACAGATATAGGGGTAAGAAGAGACGCCGAGTCTGTATATGACAATCATTTTTTACCCGGACATATAATTAGTCCGGAATCCGGTTTTAACCGGAATTTATTTTAAGTCAAAGTTTTATTTAAAGTTGATTAGATTTCTTTATAGGGATAAAGAGATCCGCTGGATTCGTTTCTGAATTTTCTTCTTTTTTTCCTGGACTAGTAGTTCGCTCAGAATTCGGGCGAAACCGGAAATTTGGCAGAAGTAAA
This sequence comes from Branchinecta sandiegonensis, assembly GCA_030848855.1. NCBI lineage: Eukaryota > Metazoa > Arthropoda > Branchiopoda > Anostraca > Branchinectidae > Branchinecta > Branchinecta sandiegonensis. Next base: position 14,435,337 of record JAUPMV010000003.1, on the reverse strand, counting down.
GCAGGAAGTTTTGGTCAGTATCGTCAAAAACAGATATGGCTTATAGAGTTATATCTGAACTTGGTTTTCTCTGATGATTAGCCTGGCGAAGACAAGACCCAATTGTCTGGATCAAGTATTAGATTTTTGGGATCCCATCGAAACCTTTGGTCTTAAATATTCTTTGAGCCCAAGCTGACTTTGAAACATTTATTCAAACAATGTTTATAACGGGTACGTCAGCTACGATTCTTCATCAGCGATATTTCGGCCCTTTTTGGCAAGGGTCCTCGTCAGGCTGTCAATCCTCTGGTTCAACTTTGTTTTCCTTTTTCAACCTTTGTTCTTGTTTTTGACAGGACGCGACCAACCCTAGCATGGCGAAAACCATCGCGCGTCTTCGCCTGGCAATGGTCGGGTGACAGTTCGTCCCAAGCAGTGTTGTAACAAGTACTTCAAATTTTTCCTTAAGTATTAAGTATCAAGTACTTCCAAATTTTGTACTTAAGTATTAAGTACCAGACCACCATTGTACTTAAGTAGTACTTGAGTTCTAAGTACAGAATTTGTATTTAAGTAGTACTTCAAGTACTACTTAAGTACAACTCTACTAGCACCATTTCTAGCTCAGTCATATTCAGTCGTATAATGGAAAATAAAAGAGGCATATAAATAAAGGCATTTGGCAGTTTAAACAAAGAATTAAATACCACGAAAGACATTAGAGGTACGCTTCTTTGAACGTTAGTTAGTTTTGTTTTGAACAGTGCCACTTGTATGCACTTGACTAAAGTCATCTACCAGTCTAACAAAGTAACTAATTACGGGCTTCTATGCATTGCTCAACGGGTGTTTTCTTCTTTTTCCGTTTAGTCCAAACTGCAGTGTTCTAGGTAAAGAAACATTCAAAGAAGTGTGCATACTGATTTGTCTTCTGGTGGAGATGCTGGTACTGAGAATCTGCTTTTGGCATTTTTTGCCAATCCTGAAATCGAACTACTTTTGAGTCTTGGAATTCCCTTTTTTGAAAAATCCTTTTCTGTTAAAAAAAAATCATTCCATCGAAGCGGAATGTACTTGGGAGAGTACTTGAAAGTACTTAAGAATATATCGGTACTTGAGAGCTTCAAGTACCTATTTATTTGACTTAAGTATTAAGTACTCCAGGAAAAATGTACTTAAGTAAAATTCAAGTACCTTGAGTTTGTACTTAAGTAGTACTTGAAGTACAAGTACTTGAAGTACTTCCCAACACTGGTCCCAAGACAGTCTTTGGAGCACTACAAACCGGAAGAAAGAACAATCTTATGATAGTGCCGTCTTCTTGACTGAAGTGGTAGTTAAAAGTCGACAATGTATTTTAGTGTTGTATCTACCATTATATTTTAATTAATTTGACAAACCAATTGTAACTAACTATTCTAATTGTTTCTTTTGTCGTGTAGTGTACGATTATTTTGTCGCCAGCATATGCTATCCAATGGATATTTTGGTATTAATAAATGATTGATTGAAGTCAACCGTGACAAGACAACGTCGGGCCAGCCAGTCCTTAAAGGACCCCTCTTGCTTATTCTGCCTTTTATAACATACTTAGCTCCCATATGGAATTATAAGCTTCTAAAATCCCCAGCTTTCTCCATTGTTTTGTTTCGTAACTACGAATTTTCAGCGCTTTTTCGGCCTTGCCGAGTTTTCCCGTCACCCAACGAAAAGTTTGCCGGAATCTTCATTGTTCGCTGACAACTCTTTCACAGATAAGGATGTGATAATCTTCTGTTTATTACTTCTTTAATTTGCTTAGTTTTCCCACTTTTTAACCAAGGCACGTTCAGTTTTCAAATCTTTTGCACCCAGCCGCCGCGTCGGAGAGCAGGAAGGCTGGATATAATCGACAAGCACTAACAAGAGAATCGCTAGTTTCAGGTGGAAAGTAATGGTATTTTCAAAAACCCTTTTTTCTAATCCATTTATAGGGAAAAGATCATCTCTAGTAAGAGTTGTGCTTTAAGATGTTACTTCCCTTGTTACTGATCAGCTTTCGCATTAGTAATATTAATATAATGCAACAGAAAAGGCTTCCTCCTCAAATTAATGTAACCATCCACAACTGAATAAAAAATCTTCCCTATAATACACTTGAAACTATTCGTTGATTCAGTATTAACCGCACCTTCCGTATGGTTGCTCCAAGGATGTCATCGAAACTTAATATTGTTATAAAAATAAAACAAGAGCTGAAAGCTCATATGGCACTTGTAAGAACAGTTAGCATGTTTGTCAGATACGGTTTGCAGTTGTCAAGGCTGCATCTCTCTCCCGATATTCATTTCATCAAAAAATCGGCTTGATCTACTACATCTGAAATGGTTATTCCACTCTCTGATAACTGTTTCTCCCACAATGATGAGCAGAGTCCCTAACATGCCTGCCAAGTTTCATGGTCATAGCACAGACTGCCAAGTTTCATGGTCATGGCACATTTGGAAGTACCCCAGCTCGTGATGACCAGAATTGTGGAAAACCCTCTCAAACTCCCTCAACTGTGACAAGATCCTGTCCTGTTTTGTCACTAATGTCCCGTATTGTCTCTACGGCTTACGTTTGTTCTTTCCTCCAAGTCCCATCCCGATCTCTCGACTCTAAGCGTTTCACGAGATTTCTTGCACCCCCCTCCAGCCCCCCCCCCCCCAGTTACTGGATTCGTTCCGAATTTGAAATTGATCATCTGAGACCCTTGTTCTTGACACTTGTCAAGTTTCATTCACGTCCGATCACCCGTTCTAAAGTGATGCATGTCACTAGATGCTGGATTCCCCATCCCTCCACTCCCCCCAACATCACCGTATCGGGGAAGGAACTATTTTCAAGTTGACCTAGGAGAGTACATAATATGTCTGCCAAATTTCATGGTCATAGTACATCTGGATGTATCCTAACTCGTGATCACCGCGGAAATCCAAGAAACCCCCTCCGACACCCTCCACTGCGACACGATCCGGTCTTATTTTGTCAATAAAGTAGCTAGGGTTAATGCTCGTTCTTCCCTTCAAATTCCGTCCCGATCCCTCGACCCTAAGCGTTTCAAAAGATTTCCGGTCCCCCCTCTACCCCCACCCCCAGTTATCGGATCCGGGCCAGATTTGAAATGGAAAATCTGAGACACTTGTTCTTCACACCTGTCAAGTTTCATGCATGTCCGATTACCCGTTCCAAAGTTATGTATGGTTCTAGTTTCCAGATTCCCCATCCCTCCACTCCCCCCGCGATGGCTGGATCGGGGAAGTGATTATTTCCAAGTTAACCTGGTTGGTTCCCTCATATGCCTTCCAAGTTTTATTGTCCTAGCTTATGTGGAAGCGTTTCAGGAAATTTCCGGTCCCCCCCCCTCCAACCCCCCCCCCCCCCCCCCCCCACACAGGTATCGAATCTGGTCCGGATTTGAAACTGGATATCCGAAACACTTGTTCTTGACACATGTCAAGTTTCACGCATGTCCGATTACCCTCTCCAAAGTAATGCATGTTAATAGTTTCCGGATTTCCAATCCCTCAACTCCCCCACTATGATCGGATCTTGTACGTGATTATTTATTTTTATCTGGTCGGTTCCCTGATATGCCTGCCAAGTTTCATTGTCCTAGCTTATGTGGAAGTGTTTCACGAGATTTGTTTAGTTTAAGTTCACTTAGCATCAGAGCAAAATAGCTCTAGTTATTTTGCTGTGGTTAGCATTTAGCATTCGTTCTCCCCTTTTGCTACGGTTGTTCCTAGTTTCGGGACTCCCGGATCCAGGGAAAGTCGGATTGTGGAATTGATTATTTGTAAGTTAATCTGGTCGGGTCCCTGAGATGCCTGCGAAGTTTCATCGTCCTAGCTTGTGTGGAAGTCCCTAATCTATATCAACCCATTCTAACGTTCAACAACATATTATACCAACCCTTCGACCTTCGATTGCTCTAGCTCTCTCCGAACGAAATTTAAGCAAAGAATAACTAATTTCCGGATTCCCCATCTCGCCACTCCCCCATTGATGGTCGGATCGGGGAAATTATTATTTCCAAGTTAATCCGGTTGGGTCCCTGATATGCATGCCAAGTTTTATCGTCCTAGGTCATGTGGAAGTGCCCAAACTAGCAAAATGCGTAAGTAAGCTCAAGTGCCATAAAAAGGGTAGATTTCGGTTGTAGATTGACACCTTATGGAGGAAGGGTTTTTTGAAAGAGGGAGTGAGTTTTTACGAGAATGTTTAATAGAAAAATGAAAAGTTTGAAAAGAGAAGTTAAATTTAGAGTTGATAAAGTATAAAAAGATAGTAGGTTTAAGACGAAAATGCAGGTGACGTTAAAGTAGGGTAGACTGTTAAGTAAATTTTGTATTAACTTCACTGAGTTGGGGTGGAGACGTAGCCACTTTTTTTTAGTTCGATTTAAAGCAAGAACAAATGAAAAAGAAGCCACGCGGGGTATAAAAAAGAAAAAAAAGAGGATGTCGTCTGGTTAAGCAATATTCGAAGTCGAAAGTCAAGCGACCAGCACGTCATATCAAACAAGCGACGCAGGGTAGCACGCGATTTTTCCGTCGTGCCAGAACTACACTACCTTGCCAAGGAACTCTTCTCTCTTCATACCTCTCTCTTCATCCTTTTTCTGTTCAGTGATAACCCAAATTCATCAATCGACATAGTGCCTGACGAAGACCCAAGCTGACCCCCACGATAAAATTTATCTCAAAATATTAGTATGAAGTTGTACGAAAAGTAGCATGCAGTACGAACTGATGATACTACATGCTTCTATGTCAAGACTACCGTGTTACTGCATTCTACTGCATGCTAATATCAGCAAGACTGGATGCTACTGGATACTACTACTTAAGATTGGCCCAGTCTGAGGCACATTAAAAGATAGTATTCTTTACTATTACATATTAATACATGCAACTTTTTCGTATAAGTATCATACAACTATCCAGGCGACAAATTTTTCATCGGGCCAGTCTACCACAAACTCCTGATTTTGGGCAAGCCTATGCCAAACGCTGGCTATATCTAGAGTTTGGTATACTCTATGCCTAACGCTGGATACATTATCCTGAATGCTGGAAACTTGAACCCAATAAAAATATTTATGATTTGAGTGAAGCTCAGAAATCAACCAATCAAAGTTCATCTGTAATGAGGTAGGTCAGGGTTAGGGTACCAACAGCTATCCAGCGTTTGGCATAGGGTATCCAGCGTCAGGCATGGGCTATGCCAAATACTAGATATACCCAGCGTTTGGCATAGGGTATCCAAAAAACAGGGGTTTGTGGTTGACTGAGCTGACCCTTTCTGGGAGATGTCTTTTTTCGAGCTTTAACTCCAGGTATTATACATCTACAGTCATGAAGGAATGGGGCTTACCTTTCCAATTCTTGATATGCCATTCCAGGTCATGCCTGCGACCGACTCCTTTCGATAAGCGCTGGGAATCAACGGAAGATTATCTACCACGGAGGTTCCATCTACTGTATCTCCAGAGCCTCCCACTACGTGAGCGACCTCCTGAAACGGGAACAAGGTCAGACGATGCGCTACTAAAAGTATTTGTACCTTATTGTACCCTTGCGTTCTGCCACCGTGGACAAGCAACAGATATGTTTCGCGTCGGTACGGCATTACGAATTATTTGTACCTTAGCCCATTTTGGCGTATTCTTACGGCTACAGATAAGGCGTATTCTCGCCGTTCCCCGAGGACTCCACTTGAGGAGTCCCCGCGTTTTTGTTTGTCCCGGGGACTCACTCCCTGTATTCTCGCGAGTCCCCACGGACGGGGAATGCTCAGATTATCATCAACATCATCAAAATGGACTCCCTTTCAAATTCGGTGGGGAATCAATGTTTGCTGTTGTAGGTACTATGTAAAATTAATTAAAAAGAATCAGAATAAAGAAAACCAAAAATAAAGTGGATCTAGACTAATTTTTTCAGCTGCATATTCATTTTTCGAACAAAATCCATTTTAGAAGCATCCCCCGTATTCTCGCTGTTTCTGTACGCGGAGTCCGCGTGGAGTGACTCCCTCTATTCTCGCCGTTCCCTTCGATTCCCCGAGGAGTCCTCGGGGAACGGCGAGAATACGCCTATAGACTGAAATTGCGCTCGGTCTACTACAAATATACAAAGTTTCTGTTGCGTTTGCCACCGTGGGCAAGCAACAGATATGTTTCGCGTCGGTACGGCATTACGAATCCGGAAGAAGCAATCGTAGCGCAGATTGCTCGTTATAATTTGTCAGTCGAGTCCCACCCCTAGGCTATGATTCTGCAACAGTAGTTGGTATATGCTGTTGGTTGTTGTGATCGTTCTTTTTTGTTGCTGTCAGAGGAATTAATGTTTTCCGTTTCTTCTTTTTTGCCTTGTCTTTTGTTGTGCTCCATCTGTTTTTAAATTGATGGGTAATAAAAGCATTCATTCATTCATTCATTCAGTACTAGTTGTGTTTTATCAGATGCCATGGTACCTGCTACCACAGACTAAAGTCGTTTTTGCAGTTACCGTAGTATATGATACCACGGTCTGCACGGTAGTTTTTGCAGCTACTGCGTATCTGGATAGTTCCGGCGGTATCTTATATTCAGATACCAAGGTCCCGGCCATAGTAACTTCCCATGGTATCTGAAAAAGTCATCTCACTTTCATCGTTACCAACAAAAGAGCCTGGATTTTTGTCAAATTGATAGGAAAGAAGTGTGGAACTTGTAGTGTGAGTAGATAAGTATTTCTTTCCGGGTAACTTGTGAAGGCAAAAATTCAGCAATTGTCGTTTAACGCAAAGCAATCGCAGTATCAGATACCGCGGTAACTACGAAAACGACAAAACGCAGATCCATTTACCTTGGTATCAGATTTAGTTTTTTTTTTTTTTTTATTAGTTGTTTGTACAAAATTGTGTGATTTGTAGTTAATTTTAGATGTTTAGTTTAGTTCCTTTGTTAGCTGTGAAATGCCGTAAGGCTAAATCACTTAATAAATTCATTCATACCTTGGTACCTGCAAAAACGCGACTACCGACATGATACAGTCTTGACGACAGGCTACTGACTGACCCAACGACCGTTGGGTTTCTCTCTTGTTAACCTGCGAACGGCTGACAGGGTAATGAAAGTATGAACGTTAAACGCCTGGCTCTCTGATTGGTTGGAAGGACAGCAAGGCAGATGCCCGCTGGATGGCCGGACGTGTCGTCCGTTGGATCGGAGAACCTGTCATTTATCCTAGTATACTGAATAAAGGATTAATCTCAAGGGTTAATTTCCGGCTAACCAAGCCAATGGAGCATATTCGGATTAAGTTTTCAACACTTAGATCTACCACGAAAACCAGCGGGAAGGTAAAAATCTAGAAAAAACCCTTCCCTGTTAAAACACAAGTTTCTTTTACAACAGTCATCGATTCTAAAATCTACCTTGTTTCCTAGTTTACTTTTGATACTTTGATACTTTTGCAGAAAATTTCGTGGAAATTTCCACCAGCCTTCTGGAAAGAATTTCCAAGAAATGTGCCTCGTTTTAGAGATTGCAAAAACCGAGGAAAAACATACGGTAAGATATTCGGTATTTTTGTATCCAGAACAGGAAGTACTTATTACATACATGGAATGCTATACAAGGGACTTTACCGTGACAAGTAAACCAGAGGTGAATTTTTGGATTGAGTTTAGAAGTCTATGACTCCTAAGTCGAACCTCATAGACAAACCAGGACCCAGATGGCAGGGCCTCATGGTGAAACCTAAATAAAACCGAAGATCTAATTTATGGGGAAAGTGCCCTTTCCGAACATTTATACGTAGTGAACTGAAGACAAAAATACTCCTCAGCCCGATCTGAACCCAGTACCACCGCTCTGCTCGTTTGCTTTAAGTTTGCAGTTTGACAGTTGGATTAAAATAACGACCTCGCTAGGAGCTAAATCGGAGCAGAGCAAAATAACACTAGGGAGTAGCGCCAAGAACTATGCTTTCCATGCATCGAGAAAAGGGCCTTACTCGTAGCGCCGCCCACCATGCTCGCGACATTTAAAGCCAGACAAACTTGCAGGTTTAGAAAATTCTAGTACAGCTAAGATACAATCTGCACACATCGAGGAAACAGGGGAAGTTATATTTTTTTGCTTTGTTCGGAGTATCGATTTATCAGAGCCACAGCTGGCAGCGCTGGTGCACGACTGATTGAGTTTCAGTAGGGATGCTACGTGTCGCTGGTGGTGTTAGTGTCGCTGCTATTTGACTGTGTATGACTTTTTCATGTCTTGGCGCTACTCCCTCGCTTTATTTTGCTCTCGATCGGAGCTAGACTGATTTAAACCAGGGTCCCTGAACACCAGGACCACGCAAAGCGAGCGCTACCAGTGACCTTTTTTCAAAAGTGGGAGGGAAGGAACAGGGTGGCAGTGGGTTAAAGGACAACTCGATCTACAAAGTTTTTCTATTGAGATGTTTAAGATAATTAACTACTATAAAACCCAGCACTGCTTTCAGCAAATTACAAAAGGCTTTGGGTTATTTTTGCCGCTTTCCATGCACATTTGCCTTGTATGACAAATACGGCAAAATGTGCATAACCGATCTTCTGACCAATATAAGTTTGACGGAAACAACGACTGTAAAGTACGCCTCGTAAAGAGACCAAACACGGCAAAAATCACTGTCTTGCGGACAGAAGAGATAGAATTTACCAATGAAATGTAGAATCCTACATAAATCCCATCATTTTAATGAGAAACACGGAACAAATTGCATTGATAAAATAAAAATAAAAAACTTGATATCTATTCCTTCAGCCCAAGCTGACTGCGAATCATATTTGATGGTGCCAAACGGATACGTCAGCTGAATTTTCCCACAAGTTCGTGTTTCCAACTTGAGCGGTTTTGAAGAGGACCCTTGCCAAGAAGAGACGACATATAGCTCCAATAAAATTCAGCTGACGTACCCGTTTTGCACCATCAAATATAAAACTTGATATCAGCTAATAGCCAACTATTGCAGGGTTAGTCTGGCATAGGCTTCAAGCAGAAATTAAATAAATAAAAATTATTTATTTACAAATGTGCTTCTCCTTCGTTCGAACCGCCATCTTCTTGGTTGAAGGTGCGTTGCTCTTGGCATAAGTATTCAATTTGTGAAATTTATTACTAAAAGGAGAATAATCAAAAAGTGAAAAAAGCATGAATGGGAAAAACATTTTTGGGAAGTATTTTACAGTAAAAAATGCATGATTTGGGTTTTGTTTTTATGGCACTTGCAGCCTCTGGCTCAAGTGCCATATACCGATCACAATTCCGTCTGTCGGTCTGTCGGTCTGTCGGTCGGTCCGAGTTTTTTTGTCCCACATATCCGAGTTAGGGTACTTCCAGATGTGCTAGGACAATGAAACTTGGCAGGCATATCAGGGACCCGACCAAACTAACCTGGAAATAATCAGTTTCCCGATCCGACCATGTGGGGGGGAGTGCGGGGCGCTGGAAACTTGCAAATTTAGGGCATTTTGTCACTTTTTTTCTGAGTTAGGGTACTTCTAGATGAGCTAGGACAATGAAACTTGGCAGGAATATCAGGGACCCGACCAAACGAACCTGGAAATAATCAGTTTCCCGATCCGACCATATGTGGGGGAGTGGGGGCGCTCGAAACTTGAAAATTTAGGGCATTTTGTCACACTTTTTCGAGTTAGGGTACTTCCAGATGAGCTAGGACAATGAAACTTGGCAGGAATATCAGGGACCTGACCAAAGTAACCTGGAAATAATAAGTTTCCCGATCCGACCATATGCGGGGGAGTTGGGGCGCTGGAAACTTGAAAATTTAGGGCATTTTGTCACACTTTTTCGAGTGAGGGTACTTCCAGATGAGCTAGGACAATGAAACTTGGCAGGAATATCACGGACCCGACCAAACTAACCTGGAAATAATCAGTTTCCCGATCCGACCATATGGGGGGGAGTGCGGGTCGCTGGAAACTTGAAAATTTAGGGCATTTTGTCAAAGTTGTGCTAGGACCATGAAACTTGGCAGGCATATCAGAGACCCGACCAAACAAAATTAGGAATAATCAGTTTTCTGATCCGACCATTTTGGGGGGGGGGGAGGGCAGGGGAATCCGGGAAACTGAGAAGTGTGTAACTTTCGAACGGATGATCGGATTGTAATGAAATTTCATAACTGAAGAGAATATATAACTGTAATGTCCCGTTTAAAGTCTTGACCGGATTCGGTAGCCAGGGGGGAGTTGGGGGGGGGGAGACCGGAAATTTCAAGAAACGGTTAGAATGGAGGGATCGGAGTGAAACTTGCTGGGAAGAACAAGCATCTGCTCTAGATAAGTCCTTTAGACCATTGTACTGGATCGGGACACTTATGGGGGGGGGGGGGGCCGGAATTCCGGTGATGGTGTTTTTTTGGATTTTCACGATGAAACTTGGCAGGCATATCAGGGACCCAATCAAACTGACTTCAAAATAAAAATATTGTCGATCAGATAATGGTGGGGGAGTGGAGGGAGGGGAATCCGCAGGGGAATCCGGGAAATTGAGAAGTGTGTAACTTTCGAACGGATGATCGGATTGTAATGAAACTTCATAACTGAACAGAATATATATCTGTAATGTCCCGTTTAAAGTCTTGACCGGATTCGGTAGCCAGGGGGGAGTTGGGGGGGGGGGAGACCGGGAATTTCAAGAAACGGTTAGAATGGAGGGATCGGAGTGAAACTTGCTGGGAAGAACAAGCATCTGCTCTAGATAAGTCCTTTAGGCCATTGTACTTGATCCGGACACTTATGGGGGGGGGGGTCCCGGAATTCCGGTGATGGTGGTTTTGGGGATTTTCACGATGAAACTTGGCAGACATATCAGGGACCCAATCAAACTGACTTCAAAATAAAAATTTTGTCGATCAGATAATGGTGGGGGGAGTGGAGGGAGGGGAATCCGAAATTTTCAGTCATGCGTAATTTTGGAATGGGTGATCGGATTCGAGTGAAATTTAAGAATTCAACAGAGGACATTTCTCCGATGATTTTTTTCATATCCGGACCGGATCCGGCAACTATTGGGGGGGGGGGGAATACGTGCCCCGTTTAGAATGGAGGGATGGGGATGGAACTTTGTGGGAAGAACAAACAGATGCTCTAGGTAAGTCATTTGCTGAATCGGATTGGCTACGTGCACCGCGGGGGAGCTGGGTGGGGTTGGGGGGGGGGGGGTTGGACCGGAAATCTCGAGAAACGGTTAGAATGATGGTATCGGAGTGAAACTTGCTGGGAAGAACGAACATCTGGTCCATATAAATCTTTTACATAATTTGACTGGATCCGGACACTTGAGGGGGGGGGGAGGAGGGGTATCCCGGAATTCCGTTTTTGGGGGATTTTCACGACGAAACTTGGAAGGCATATCAGGGACCCGGTCAAACTGACTTGGAATAAAAAAAAATCCTCGATATAATAATCTTGGGGGGGAGGGAGTTGAGGGAGGGGAATTCGGAATATTGAGTCATGCGTAGCTTTGGAACGGGTGATCGGATTCGAGTGAAATTTAATAATTAAACAGAGGACATTTTTCTCTTGTGACCTTTTTCATTTCCGGACCGAATCCGGCAATTATCGGGGGGAGGGCGGAAAATACTTGACCCGCTTAGACTGGTGTGATCTGGATCGAACTTCGTGGGAATGACAAACAGATGCTCTGGATTAATCATTTACAGAACAGGATTGGCTCCGGTTATTGTGGGTGGAGTTGGAGGAGGGGGAGGGGGGTCTGGGATTCCGGTGATCGCGCGTTAAGGTACTTCCAGATGTGCTAGGACGATGAAACTTCGCTGGAATATTGGAGACTCAACAACATTTGCTTAGAAATTGCTACTTCCCAAATCCGATTATTCCTTAAAGTACCAATCTTGACCGCAAAGTAAAAAAAATACTTTTAAGCAATATATGCATTTTCGTGATGCCCATCAGCCCATTAGCAGTTTTGCTTCAAGGGTTTTGCTTACAAATGAAGTTCCAGCTCCCTTATAGCGCGCATCTCAACCGCAAAGTCGAAACTTACTCTTGATCAATCAAATCATCTTGACACATGCAAGTGCCATATGAGCTTACAGCTCTTGTTTTCTCATACCGTAAGGATAGATACAAACTGCACAGTAAGTTCGAAATCTCGGAAACGAGAATATATGGAACGAAGGGACGTCGAATGAAGCAGCAGTATAGGTAAGACAGGTTCCTGTAAGTTTAACCGAACAGGGCTGAGACCCGACAGTCTAGTTATACATCACTTATTCGCTTAAATAGGCCTGAAAACCCGACAAAATGCGTTACTTCGTTTGTCCGTTATCCACAGATAATCGATTTCATCAAATGAACTTATTCTTTCGGATCTGTTGTACCTCTATGTGCTTGTCCCTCTACGCTTGAAATATTTACCAACTAGAAATGTAAGCCAATGCCGAAAACTAAAATGCCGATTCCTTGCAAGACATCTCTTAACATATTTTCCTACTTTGTACCGGCTTGTTTCGAGCTTCTCACATGCCACGCTGGACATGAAGCCCTTTTTTGAAATTCAAATTCTCCGCGTCTGGATGAATTTCGGGTTGTCGTGCTAGCAGCACCCACTCTGAGAGCGTGTTCCACCCTTCTAACAGTAGTTACTATCAGTTACTATTTCCGTTCCATCCTCACGAACAGTTACTACGCTGACCGCTCCAACCTTCTCGAAATAGTTACTAATAGTTCCTATTTGCTTACCATGCTAGGGAGCATGGTAGGCGTATTAACTACGCATCTCTGCAACGTGATTGGCCGGATTCGCCCTTGGCATGATATCCTGCTGAAAAATCGTTCCAGCCTTGACGAAAAAAACAAGAGCTGTAAGCTCATATGGCACTTGCATGTGTCAAGATGATTTGATTGATCAAAAGTAAGTTTCGACTTTGCGGTTGAGATGCGCGCTATAAGGGAGCTGGAACTTCATTTGTAAGCAAAACCCTTGAGGCAAAACTGCTAATGGGCTGATGGGCATCACGAAAATGCATATATTGCTTAAAAGTTTTTTTTTTACTTTGCGGTCAATATTGGTACTTTAAGGAATAATCGGATTTGGGAAGTAGCAATTTCTAAGCAAATGTTGTTGAGTCTCCAATATTCCAGCGAAGTTTCATCGTCCTAGCACATCTGGAAGTACCGTAACGCGCGATCACCGGAATCCCAGACCCCCCTCCCCCTCCTCTAACTCCACCCACAATAACCGGAGCCAATCCGGTTCTGTAAATGATTAATCCAGAGCATCTGTTTGTCATTCCCACGAAGTTCGATCCAGATCACACCAGTCTAAGCGGGTCAAGTATTTTCCGCCCCCCCCCCCCGATAATTGCCGGATTCGGTCCGGAAATGAAAAAGGTCACAAGAGAAAAATGTCCTCTGTTTAATTATTAAATTTCACTCGAATCCGATCACCCGTTCCAAAGTTACGCATGACTCAATATTCCGGATTCCCCTCCCTCAACTCCCCCCCCCCAAGATTATCATATCGAGGATTTTTTTTTTATTCCAAGTCAGTTTGACCGGGTCCCTGATATGCCTTCCAAGTTTCGTCGTGAAAATCCCCCAAAAAACGGAATTCCGGGATACCCCTCCTCCCCCCCCCCCTCAAGTGTCCGGATCCAGTCAAATTATGTAAAAGATTTACATGGACCAGATGTTTGTTCTTCCCAGCAAGTTTCACTCCGATACCATCATTCTAACCGTTTCTTGAGATTTCCGGTCCACCCCTCCCCCCACCCCACCCAGCTCCCCCGCGGTGCACGTACCCAATCCGATTCAGCAAATGACTTACCTAGAGCATCTGTTTGTTCTTCCCACAAAGTTCCATCCCGATCCCTCCATTCTAAACGGGGCACGTATTTTCCGCCCCCCCCCAATAGTTGCCGGATCCGGTCCGGATATGAAAAAAATCATCGGAGAAAGGTCCTCTGTTGAATTCTTAAGTTTCACTCGAATCCGATCACCCATTCCAAAATTACGCATGACTGAAAATTTCGGATTCCCCTCCCTCCACTCCCCCCACCATTATCTGATCGACAAAATTTTTATTTTGAAGTCAGTTTGATTGGGTCCCTGACATGCCTGCCAAGTTTCATCGTGAAAATCCCCAAAACCACCATCACCGGAATTCCGGGCCCCCCCCCCCCTAAGTGTCCGGATCAAGTACAATGGTCTAAAGGACTTATCTAGAGCAGATGCTTGTTCTTCCCAGCAAGTTTCACTTCGATCCCTCCATTCTAACCGTTTCTTGAAATTTCCGGTCTCCCCCCCCCCCCAACTCCCCCCTGGCTACCGAATCCGGTCAAGACTTTAAACGGGACATTACAGATATATATTCTGTTCAGTTATGAAGTTTCATTACAATCCGATCATCCGTTCGAAAGTTACACACTTCTCAATTTTCCGGATTCCCCTGCGGATTCCCCTCCCTCCACTCCCCCACCATTATCTGATCGACAATATTTTTATTTTGAAGTCAGTTTGATTGGGTCCCTGATATGCCTGCCAAGTTTCATCGTGAAAATCCAAAAAAACACCATCACCGGAATTCCGGGACCCCCCCCCCCCCCATAAGTGTCCGGATCCAGTACAATGGTCTAAAGGACTTATCTAGAGCAGATGCTTGTTCTTCCCAGCAAGTTTCACTCCGATCCCTCCATTCTAACCGTTTCTTGAAATTTCCGGTCTCCCCCCCCCCAACTCCCCCCTGGCTACCGAATCCGGTCAAGACTTTAAACGGGACATTATAGATATATATTCTCTTCAGTTATGAAGTTTCATTACAATCCGATCATCCGTTCGAAAGTTACACACTTCTCAGTTTCCCGGATTCCCCTGCCCTCCACCCCCCCCCCCCCCCCAAATGGTCGGATCAGAAAAATGATTATTCCTAATTTTGTTTGGTCGGGTCTCTGATATGCCTGCCAAGTTTCATGGTCCTAGCACAACTGGAAGTACCCTAACTCGAAAAAGTGTGACAAAATGCCCTAAATTTTCAAGTTTCCAGCGCCCCCACTTCCCCGCAAATGGTCGGATCGGGAAACTGATTATTTCCAGGTTAGTTTGGTCGGGTCCCTGATATTCCTGCCAAGTTTCATTGTCCTAGCTCATCTGGAAGTACCCTCACTCGAAAAAGTGTGACAAAATGCCCTACATTTTCAAGTTTCCAGCGCCCCAACTCCCCCGCATATGGTCGGATCGGGAAACTTATTATTTCTAGGTTACTTTGGTCAGGTCCCTGATATTCCTGCCAAGTTTCATTGTCCTAGCTCATCTGGAAGTACCCTAACTCGAAAAAGTGTGACAAAATGCCCTAAATTTTCAAGTTTCGAGCGCCCCCACTCCCCCGCATATGGTCGGATCGGGAAACTGATTATTTCCAGGTTCGTTTGGTCGGGTCCCTGATATTCCTGCCAAGTTTCATTGTCCTAGCTCATCTAGAAGTACCCTAACTCAGAAAAAAGTGACAAAATGCCCTAAATTTGCAAGTTTCCAGCGCCCCGCACTCCCCCCCCCATATGGTCGGATCGGGAAACTGATTATTTCCAGGTTAGTTTGGTCGGGTCCCTGATATGCCTGCCAAGTTTCATTGTCCTAGCACATCTGGAAGTACCCTAACTCGGATATGTGGGACAAAAAACTCGGACCGACCGACAGACCGACAGACGGAATTGTGATCGGTATATGGCACTTGAGCCAGAGGCTGCAAGTGCCATAAAAACAGACGTGGTGACGTCATGCGTAGTAACTACGGTAAGTAGGATGGAACACGCTCTGAATTTTACTAACAGAGCCCCGCATGAAAAAATTCGAAATCCCTTATTTGAGTCAAAACATCTCAATGTATGAATGAATGGATATTTTTATTAACCCACTTCTATAAAATAGAAATAGTGGAGTAGTCCTACATAGAGAAAAGAAAGATACACACTTAAATTGGGATACAAATTTACACTTTGAACAGATTACACTTCAAACAAGCGGACAAGACCGTGATGCGGAGAAAACGGGGCGAAAGACAGATTCCTATGGAGCTCGGCAAGTTTAACAGTTATATTAGTTACTGAAAATTTATTTATCATTTTTCGATTTTTTTTTTTACCAAATTGGCAAGTAGAGGAGGAATTTACAGTAGCGGAAGTATGCTATTCGAATAGCTGCTACATCCTTTTTCTTCAGCAGGGGGTACAGTCCAAAAAGGTAAAGGACCGAGTGGTCCCAGTGGGTGGCGTGAAGCTATTCAAATATCAAATGTAAAAATAAACTGCCTTTTCAATTTAACTTTAAGCGTAAAATGAATTTCGAATATAAGGAATCCATTCTTTCGTTGGCCTAACACAGAGGACGGATGGACCTAATCAATCCGCTGGGAAGCTGTTGTCGTCAACTCTTCAAACAATGCAGTAGCCCGTTTACGGGAAAGAGTTGGAAAGGCTTGCAATGTGAGTTCATGACGCACGAAGTATGACACTTGGTATACTAGTTGGAATTAGGGGTCTTTCCATGTGCCGTTCCTCGAATGCCCACTTATCAGTTCGGATGAAAACTTTAGTGTAGCCTACTTACACATCACAGGACTTGACATAATTTTTTTGAAGTTCTGCCCCCCCCCCCCCCTCTAACGACTCGTGTTAAAGGACCCGTCGTGTCTATAATGACAATGCAAATAACTTCCGTAACTGCATTCATTAATTCTTAAACCAGGAGACCCAAATTTCATTTGTTACATTCTGGATCCGTTAATGATACTTCACTTATCTTTCCACTTGCCACGATTCACTAGTTTCTATGCGCATTATACTCCCGACGAGTGTTCGAGTATCATGCTATTGATGCGTAAAACCAGTTTTTCTGAATTCTGCCAAGATTCTGGTGGAAGTCAATGGGTCTGGGAAAAGGCTTAAAACAGCCGAAGCCGTGGATCATTTGCTAAAAACAGAGCTTAGTTTTAAAGTTTTCATGTAGTTCTGAATACTAGAACATCAACAGTAAACAGTGCAAGTTGTCCTTCCAACAGAGGGGCTTCCACATTAGCGTGTTTGAGCAAGATATAAAAAACAAAGTGCCAATCAGGCATTTCATGACTGATTAGAGTAAAACCGTTAGCAAATCGAACAAGTGCACAAGCTCTCAAACGTGGAGTCTTACACTAAATCTTTATCGATATTCCTAACAGCGTTAGATCCAAGACATTTTATTTCCCCAATAACCAAAGAAGTATTGAACTAACCAATTTTTTTTTCTTTTTTTAAACCTCTGATCTTGTTATAAAATACCTTGCCCCTTCAAAAACATTTTGGCTAGTAACGCCTCTGGGCAAGACGACCCATGCAAAGGAGCTACAGTTGTTTCTTCCCACTGTCAGAAGTTTCAACAGACAACACTTGGGATGTAATCAGGGGTGGCCCGAAGCACTCAGGCCAGGGGGGGGGGGGATCCTCATTTCAACCAATTCTGATTCACACTATACGATTCGCGCGTACTGACAAAAATACATCAGCTGAAACTATTCTTGTAATCAAAATTTGTGTATACATAAATTCACAGCCTCAGCCTTTCATCTCATCTCCACCACTAGTACCCAGGACAAATCAAGCAAGCGCCGCAAGCGAAACCAAGTTTTAAATCATCCCGCTTCTTGCAAGAACGGTCCCAATTCCAATAAACCTCTTAAGCCTTCCAATAACCCTTTAAGCCTCTTTTCAATTAGCAAGGTAATAACAAGTGCAGTAGACCAAACCGTAGCAGCCTAATACCCCCTTCGTCACAGCTCCATTAAGAAGGCATATTATCAACCATATGACCCCCCCCCCCCCAGTTTCCAACTTTTCATTAAGTACGTCGCGTGGTTTTCTTTGTTGCTCTTACATACATTTGAGACCTGTCATTCACGAGCATTGACTTATGGGAAATCTGGGCCCAGTTGCCCATGAACCAAGTGGGAGTGGTGTTTGGGACCCTCAAAAAGCAAAAAGAGACCCCAATGCTCACAAGTCTACCAAGTTTCAACTTCATACCTGTTGATTCCTGTCACGAGGGGGTGGGTGGGGGAGGTGCAACTTTAAAAGTAATTTCCCAGCCCTACGATCTACAGGTACTTGAAATTTCATCGTCTTACGTCGAGCTCTGGTCAATTAAGTTCTGAACATTATTCACTGGGCAACCTGGGCCCATTTTCCCCTGAACCGGGTGGTTGTGGGAGTGGGACCGTCAATAGGCACAACAAGACCCCAGACCCCAATAACGACACGTGTACCAACTTTGAACTTGATACCTGCATTGGTTCACGAGTTACGAGCTCCACAAAATAACGGTAAAAAATGAAAACCGGAAACCGAAAGCTGCTACAGCGCTCGCAAGAGTGGATTGTTCATAAATGAACACTCCACTAAAAACTTAAAGTACTTTTAGCGGGGCAAAACCGATTGGACAAATTTGTATTTAGAGACCGGGTATGAGTTGAGAGCTAAATTGTCGGCGGCAATTTTAATTATTCGATAGGTTAGGCTACGTATTACGCGAAAACACAAATCAGTCAATTCATACTTTTACACTATAACCAAGCCAGCGAATGGACGGTCCTTGCGGCTTTTAATTAATTAGAAGGTATTTTCTGACGGTATAATACAAATTATCTTGGTTCACCTCCGCTTGAGCTCAACAACTGTCAGGCCCTTCTTCTAAGCTGGAATTCGTCCGCACCTTAGCGCCACGATTCGCTGTATCTAAAAAATTTCTTTGAAGAGTGTGTTTTTTTTTTAGTGAACACTCCATTTTCGCGTGGATGCCCTCGATCTTTTCGTCATTTTCGCGTGTACGGATGAACAGATGAACGGGCCATCCAGCTCGATGGACGCCTCCCGTTTATCACCGCTCCGAGGGCAGCGCTGAGCTGAACGGGGATATTGTGTGGACCTTCCCACTCATATGCTCCCATCCAGCTGAATGGGCTTTTCGCGTGGACGGAACCCACCTTCCTCAGCCGTTCAACGGCCGATCGATTTTCTCATTTTCGCGTGGACTGGGTCACCCGTTCAGCTCTACAGCCATCCACGGGAAAACGTCCAAACGTAAGTGCAGGGATACCTATGTTTTCGTAAAAGTTGTCCGTCTGTCCGTCTGTCTGTGAGCACGATAACTCTCGAAGGGAATGAGATATTTTGATGAAACTTGGTGTGAGGATTCTTTGGGTAAAGGGACAGGTCGGGTTCGTAGATGGGCTCTGTAGCCCTACATTTAGGGGTGGGATTTCAGATTAACGGGCGAACAAAATATTTCTTAATAGCTAACGAGATAGTCGATTCAGGGGTAAGGAGACATGCTGAACACGAATATGAAAACCATTTTGTCGCCGGACCAGTAGTTCGCACGGATGCGGCCAAAACCGGAAAGTTTGTTAAAACTAAAAGTTGTACTTGAAGTTGATTAGATGTTCGATTTAGGGGTAAGAAGGCATGCTGAACATCTATATGAAAATCATTTTCTTGTCGCAAAAGTAGTTCGCCTGGAATACGGCCAGAATCGGACTTTTTTTATGTTCGATTTAGGGGTAAGAAGACATGTTGAATCCGTATATGACAATCATTTTCTACCCGGACATACAGTTCGTCCGGAATCCAGTGGAAACAGGACAATTTCTTAAAAGTTAAAGTTTCATCTGAAGTTGATTAAAGGTTCGACATAGGGGTAAGGAGATGTGCTGAATTAGTTTTTGAGCTTTATTTTTATGCCGGACAAGTAGTTAGGCCAAAATTCGGCTGAAACCGAAAATGTGGCAGAAGTTTTGATCAATTTCGTCAAAGTGTATATGACGAATAGGTGCAAATACACATGCTGAATCCATATCTGAACTTAGTTTTCTCAGAGGATTAGACAATAGCCTTATTCTGTTTCTAAATTTTAATAGTAAAAATGTTCAAGGAGTCTGGCGAAGACCGGATGTTTACAAGACCGATTGTCTGGATCAAATATTAATTTTTTGGGATCCAATTGAAACCTTTGGTCTTGTTATGTAGGGCCTCTAGACCGCACTAAAATCGGTTAACTGATTCATTTGTTCAAGTATGGAGTGTTGTTGTTTTTTTTACTGACCGTAACTCTCAGGAACGTCTAAAAGAGGGAGCGGAACGGAAGGGCATGGTGCAGACGGAACGAGTAATAAAAAGAGGAACTCGTACCAAACAAGGGAAAGGCCCACTAAAAAGAGGGACGATGCACCGTCCCCTTCCTGCTTCTGGTCAATCGGTTGGGCACGAGTTCTCGAGATGGCACGCGCAGGGAAGGACTCCTGTTCGAGCTTGCTGCCTGGTTCAGCGTTCCTCTTAGAATGCCGTTCCCTTTTTGGCATGCTTCATCATATTAGTACTCGTTCCGCCTGCCCTTCCGTTTTGTTTCCTCTTTTAGATGGTCTCATATCTCTCGTATGGTAATGAAGATAGCTTATGTGTAGCACTCTGGATTACTTCTGCTAAAGACGAAGAACTTTAAAGACATTCCACTGAGCTTATATTCCACGGCACCTTCGCATCAGCATTTGATCTGTCTGGCATCTAGGTATAGGGAATAGTACGGGAGAGGTATGCTTCACTGAATGTTAATCAACTTTGAACAGTGCCATTTCCACTTGCTGTGACAAAAGTCTACAACCAGTCAGCCAAAGTAACTAATTAAAGTTAACAGGCATACCTCTACTAATACCTCCTCTAAACAAGCATAGGCCTACCTCTACTATACACATTCAATAATCATACTGACAATTCTGAAAATAGCGAGATGAAAAGTATAGAGGGGGTACATGGAGGATCCGGTCCTTGCTTCCAGGAGCGTCGCTATGTGGGGTGTGGGGTGGTGGTACCACCACCCCTCGAAGCAATAAAAAAAGAAGTGGGCGCTTGCAGAGTGCCCGACCACAAAAATTGAGGTAAAGTGGGCGATCGCAGAGCGCCCGACCTCCAGCTAAACTGGGCGTTCGCAGAGCGCCCGACCACACAGCTTCAGCTAAACGGGCGCTCACCCAGGAAAGCTAAATGGGGGCTGTTCAGGGTTACCAAGAAACTGGGTTAACATCCATCTGGGGCATAGCCAGTTCTGTGTTCTCGAACGTTTGAGACTCAAGGAATTGCATTCTCAGTCACATGTGTCGACCTTGCCAGATTGACATAAAGAACCGGGCTATTTCTAGTCGTTCGGATACGAAGAGATTTTTTAATGTCAGAGTGAGAAGTATGATAGTCAGACCTGAGCTTCCAAGATCGACAAAAGACAGTTGTCAAGTCATGAATTTCACCCTGCAGCGCACAGTTTTAACTCAAATTTTAACTCCCGATTCTAGTAAAAATCAGGCTGATTTTGCTTGTGGCGGGCATTTTCAAGAATTTGTTAATCTCATGCAGAGTGCAGATATTCTTTGTATTTGAACAGAAAAGAATTTGATGATAGGAATTTTCCTCCAATTCGACGTTAAAAATAAATCGGCTTCGTGAGCAATGAGAGAAGATGTAGTGACGGGGGATTATTGCAACATGTCATTTGATTTGTATGTGTTTTTTTAAACTTTAAATTCAGTCTGCTCTGTTTCAATTTTTTTTTCTGGATGATCAGTCCTTCTTTTTCGGAAACGGTCGAAGCGAAGCTCATTACCAACTTCCAGCTAGCTGTCTCACTTTTTTCTGGATTCGTCGTGAACTAAGACAGACGGGCAGATTCGTGCTAATTGACCCTTACTTTCATTTGGGATCCGAAAAGACGTTCTGATCATATCGGATTCCATAAAATTTGCAAGCGGCGCTTTTCGTAGTAGTGTATATACTGAAAGGTGGCGTGATTTCATTCGGGTCTTAGGCTTGGCTTCTGGGGTTTTGACCACATTGAAAGCTAGACTTTGTTGGGGGGAAGTAGTGTTTTGCCCGAAATAAGTCATAGTTTAATTTAGAATTTTGCCGGCGGCGCTCAGTTTCATCATGTCTGATATACCTCATCAGAAACTGCTGCGGGTTCGGCTATTGCGGAAGCGAATTTGTCTTACTACAAACGACGTTCACCTTAATCTTACAAATACTAGCTTTAATGTTTCTTAAAATTCGTACAGTTTCCCACGTGTGGTGCTGAGTTTCTTGGATATTGTTTATAACTGGTATGAATCTTGAGAATTGCCGGATTTGCCGGACATCTGCCAGTCGTGTATTCTGAGGCGGTCACCTCCAAAGCCCAGGCCCTTCAAACCGCCCCTGAGCTTGGAGATACGACTAGGCTTTTTCAGTCTTCTACGCCTGCAGGTATAACAGGTTTTATTATTAAATAAGCGACGAAAAGCTGAAACGGGCGGCAGGACGTCCTGCCCCCCCCCCCCCCACCCCTCGAGTTTTGGCTAGCGACGCCCCTGCTTGCTTCACCCAGGCAATATTTGTAGGTGGTAGGCGTGATGAAACCTACTGGGGGAACATTAATTATGACGAGAAATTATGTAGTGAGATTCCTGACACTTTCCGACACGGAATTTGTGTGCAATTCAACTACTGACATTTTTCGTTGTTTCTTTTGTTCTTACAAATGGTTCAAGAGCTTGGGAGTATATTCGTTTTTTATTTCCATGCAATACGACGAAATAACACAGAATAGCCCCCCCCCCCCCTCCAATTTAGCTGACTGTCTGCTAAGCATCAGATTTCTATTAAGAAGTTGGGGAAAACATATTTAGTAACTAAGAAACAACCGGACGTTTGATAAGTTAACGAGAGCAACGAGTAGCAACTTTAGTAACATGATTCCACAGAAAGACGAAATCTAGATTAGACTGGAACGAAAACATCGTTTCCCGAGAGAAAGCATTAGTTTTGTTAGGTTTGTTTTCCTTCCCCGACGTTGACCCAGAGGATTGACAGCCTGACGAGGACCCTTGCCAAGAAGGGCCGAAATACCGCTGATGAAAAATCTTAGCTGACGTATCCGTTGTAAACATTGTTTGAATAAATGTTTCAAAGTCAGCTTGGGCTCAAAGAACATTTACCAAAGGTTACGATGGGATCCCAAAAAATTGATATTTAACTGGACTTCTTGATCCAGGCAATCAAATCTTGTAGATTTCCGAGTCTTCGCCAGACTCATTTAACATTTTGTTATTTATCCATGACCTACCGCTTGAATATATACAAAAAAAAGTGTTACCGTTTTGGAGTGTTTGGCAACTTTCGCCCAAACAACTAATCAGATGAGAAAACCAAGTTCAGATATGGATTCAGCATGGATGTTTACTCCAGCATTTCATCCTAATCGACTTCAGAAAGGTCCTTTACTTAGACAAAATTCTTGTATTTTAGCAGCATTCCCGGCGAACTGCATGCAGAGCAAAAGAGCTAGTGACATTGAGAGGAGAACCTTTCAATCCAAATTTCGGGTTTTGGCAAATTTTGCCAGCTTATCTGTCAAGGAAATAAAGTTCAAAATTCAATTCAGCATGTTTCCTTACCCCGATACCGAATTTCTAATCGACTTCAGAAACAATTTTGAGCTTCAACCAAATTTCGAGTTTCTGCCGAATTCCGGGTGGATCATTTGTCCGGCAAGAAAACTTCAGATATGGGTTCAGCGGGTCTCCTTATCCCTTAAACCAGTGGTTCCCAACCGGTGGTACGCGTACCCCAAGGGGTACGCGAAGGAAACAAAACTGTTCAGTCTGTAGCTTCAAAATCTCGTTTCATTCATTTATGATTGCCGAAAGCCTAATATTACCAGAAGAGTGTCACCAGCCAAAATGTATCTTAAGGGGCCAGGTATTTTTACTGACCAACAGGTCATTTTTACCGACGGTTTTTTTTTTTTAACTAAATGCTTTTACAAAAATCGCGGCGCTTCGCGCCAGACTCTTTTCTTTTTAATCGTCTGGCCGAACTTTTTTGGGGGAGGGGTGTTGTCAACCTGTGCGTGACGCCTATGATTACAAGCCCTAGTGAAAGTCAGTGAAATAATGTTGATTCCAAAACAGCTAGCCTACTGCCGTAAAATCTGTTCCTGTGTCAAACAATATTGTTTCAAGAAGAATCGAAGACATTGCAAGTGATATTGTCATTCATATTGCGGTTTGAGCCTACGAAAAAGTTTGCGATGCAGCTTGATGAAAACACGGAGAAGATCAAAACCAAACACAGAAACAGGCCGACAGTAAAAAATATTGCCGTTAATGACGTCGAGCCGAGATTCGACAAAATTCGACCTCACTGATTTAGTATATATTTCTACACGTGTATGCCTTACCATTTACGATAATAAATATCGTCTTTTTCACGTTCTGAAAATGGGGGTACGCAATTCTTTCGAACCTTGATTAGGGGTACGCGGTACGGAAAAGGTTGGGAACCGCTGCCTTAAACGACTATCTCATTGGCTTATAAAACATACCTTTTTTACCCTTAATTCGAAATCCCTCCTTTGCCTCTATATATCTGAAGGACCCATCTACAATTTGGCCTATACTTTGTGAGTCCTCATACGAAGTTTGAACAACATATCTCAACCCCTTCGACCCCCCGACACGACAGACTTCCATGACAAACCTAAAGAATACGTACGCTAGGTGTGAATAGTCTTTAACTAAACCCAAGAAAGGTGACTCCCTCCGGCGTCCATAGATTAAAAAAAGAATATCGTCCGACGTGCAGAGCTTTCGCCTGTATGGATAAAGGGGTAGGGTACGGACTGGTATAGCCACCTGTTTTTTTTTCGAAACTTGGTCGACAAATTTGATTTAATTGTTCACCAGACAGTTATCGGATGCATTCTGCCTTTTTGACCCAGTAAATGCCGGTTGGAACTTTGAAAATAACTAAACTGATCGCATACTGAAGATTAAAAATTAAGTGTCTTTTTCTGTGTGTATATATGTGTTTTGTTTATTTTCTTTACTTTCGTCATTTACTCCGCCTTTTCAAAATGGCGGGTCATAAATAAATTACTTACTTACTTACACTTTTGTTTATCTTTAGTATGTTCGAAAGTTGCAACATCATGTCTCCTCACCCTATATGTTTTTTTTAGTTTAGTTTTAGTTTTTTTTTTAAGTTTAATACTCTTTATTATACGAACCAACTTGTACATGCTAAACGACATGAACACACCTTTTGCGCAACTCTCTTAATATCCTTTATACATGTAGCTGGTACTTCTGACTGCAGGAAAGCCCGAATGGGCCTGTGGGGGCAGTCAAAAAACAAAACTTCACTTACATTAATTTTCACATACTTTTTGTAAAAAAAAAGAAGAAAACTGAAAGAGGAAGAACAAAAAGAAATGAAGGAAGAAAGCAAAGAGAAAAAAAACAGTAAGTGGGAAACCATGCCGCCGTACCAAAATCAACCAATCAACTAAACAAATAGATAAATTTTATCGATGGTGGTCTGTCAAGAAATGTTTCTTTAGTCGGTCCTTGAACTGAGCTAAACTTACCGCATTCTGGATTTCACAAGGAATCGAATTCCAAACTGTCGTTCCCATATACTTTATGACGAAGCCCGAACGTGTAGTGTTTCTCGCTATCATTGGGTTCTGAAATTGCATGCTAAACTTCCAGATTACGGGCGAACTACTTGTCCGGCGAAACAAAAATCGAATTTGAAAAATGTTTCATTTCTTACCCCAGAATCGAACATCTAATCAGCTTCAGACTCAACTTTTACATTTTACAAATTTTACTGGATTGCGAGCGAGCGTCCGGCGAGAAAAATAATTTTCATACTCGGATTCAGCATGTCTCCTTACCCCTAAATCGACTATCTTTATTAGCTTTAAAAAATATTTATTTTCGCCCCTTAATTCGAAACTCCACCCCTAAATATACAGCTTTGGGGTCCATCTACAAACCTGACCTGTCCCTAGACACAAAGAATCCTCACACCAAGTATCATCAAAATATCTCATTCACTTTGAGAGTTATCGTGCTAACAGACGGACGGACAGACGGACAACTTTTATGAAGTCATAGGATCCCAAAAAGAAGAAAGCATTCCCACAACCTTTCTGGGAGCAGCTCACAAATTATTATTATTATGGGTCTGTGACCCATCACTGCCAGTAGCCCAAAAGACGGAGTATCATAGGATTCATATAGGAAAAACATTACAACCAAATGCAATGATAAAATAATAGTAGGCTTTCTGCAACGGAGGAGTCATTCCATTGTGTGGAATGACTTCTTTTTCACTCTGTTTCTTCCACTTCACTCTCAATGGTATTAGGTATAACTCTTTAAATTTTTGTCCGACTAGATAGTACAGTAATTTGCCAGATGGTACTGTTCCCGCCAAAATCGAAGCGAGAACAGCAAGAACTTGTTAACATGCAAAAGAAAATACGATCAGTATTTTTACTATTTGATGTTTGATGCTTGGAAGCTTGTCTAGTATTTGCTGTAAAGCAAAACAATGGATATATTTAGCAAGGCTGACAGGTAGGTTTGGATTAGAAAGTTCCGGTTTGTATGAGGACGTTAAGGCTTTCCGGCTGGTCGCTCAGTCTCACCAGTGCGATAATGAAAGCTATATACAAAAAAAAATACTGGGATGGATTTTGATGTGCACTTGCCTTTACACGTGGGGACAACACAACAGCCGTGGGAGGTCCGTGTGTCACCGTTTCTCGGGTCGTATTTATGGTGGAAGAGCTTCTGGGGAGGGGGTAAGTTTATTTGATGGCGGGCCTGAACAGAGAAGAACTAAGTCATGCAGGGGTTTATGGGAATTTTTGCCGTTGAGGATAAGGAGTACTTAGGAAGGGAGTGTGCGAAAATGTTCGTCGAGCTCAATGGACATATTCGCGTTGATGCCACCGATCTTTTTGCCATTTTCGCGTCTACGGATGAACAGGTGAACGGGCTATCCAGTTCGATGGAAGCCTCCCGTTCAACACTGCTCCGAGGGCAGCGTCGAGCTGAACGTGGATAGAAAAAAGGTCTGCATAGAACGAAGACAGAAAAAATGTGGACCTTCCCACTCATTTGCTCCCATCCAGCTGAATGGGCATTTAAGCGTAGATGGAACCTATCTTCCTCAGCCGTTCAAAGCCCGATCGGTTTTCTCATTTTCACGTGGTCACCCGTCCAGCTCTACAGCCATCAACGCGAAAACGTCCCCTTAGAGATATGTCCTTTTTTCTTTCAAATGATAATTTTATTTTCTTTATTTTTGTTTTAGTGTTGAGCTATGTAGCCTACCATAGGCTTATAGAGTTAAAATACATATCCTATATACATACATAACATAGGTAAAAGAAAACAAGCAATTGAGGGGACACGGAAATTTTTTGACTATTATAGATGATATTTTAATTTAAATGTAGCAACTTGCGCTTTGACATTTAACCGAAATTTGTATTGAAAAACCACAGTGGATCAGTCCCAAAAGTACCTTACTCCCTTCTTCTAAGCACATACACAATCGATACACTGGAGAAACGGAGACTGAACCTATGCCTCGAGATCGGTAAAAAGCTTCTTTCGCACCCCATCTACAATGAGTTTCTCCCTCCCCCATACAACAATGTACGGGAAAGGCAAGAGCGAGCAGTCTCTACGAAGGTCCCAATATTCCAACCAATAGCGGACAAACACAGCCGTTACCAAAATAGTTTTATACCAAAAATTGTTGAAATTTTAAATAGCCTTTGACCATTTGTACGTGCTTTTAAACGTTTATGTTATGACAGTACTCACCAATTTTGGTTTTGTAACCGTGAAAGTGTGAGTGAATAAATTACTATTCTATTCTATTCTATTCTAAAATCCTTAATGTATCAACGTGCTCTCAAACTAAGAATATTTTAAATTACGGTCCAGCAACACTTCCGTGTCACTGTGTTTTGTTCTGTAATACATTTATTTATTTACTACCTTTTGTCTTAACTTTGAAATTGGGAAGTGAAAGCACTGATTGAGAGACCGCCCGTAAGACTCCCTCCCAGACGATGTTGTCGTGTAGTCGATCCGATTAGGCAACATGTTTTCGGGTCATTGCTCACATAGAGATGTGTATGTAGGTAGGCAATAATATTACTAATAGTCTATATTTCCATTCCCGGCTGATTTCCGATTCCAGGTTGAAGATTCAGGTTGGTAACTCTAGGACTATTGGAAACAGAGCAAAATATAATCGTAAAGCTTTATCTAAACTATATTGTTTTTTTTTTGCGATCATTTAGTTTTATACCTTTTTGGTTTCTACCCTCTGTTAAAAAAGAAAGATACTCTTCTTTGCGTGTCCAGTATTTTCAGTGTTGTAAATTCCTTCTTTTTCTCCCCCCCCCCCCCCCCTTGGTATCGTAATAGGAAGATTATGTCTAAATTTAGGATGAATGATGTTTTCGCGAAAGTTGCCGTATTGAGCAGAAAGCTTTCTGATATCAACGCACTTGATATCACGATCCACTTCTCTTTTTTCCGCTATCTCCGCTATTTACCTTTGTTGTTATTAGCGGGTAAGAAAATAAATTAAATTAAATTAAAAATAACTGTGGACTCGTCGCAAAAACAAAGAAGAAGACGGGGAACAGAACACAAAGAAAACAGAACAAAAAGAAAAAAGAATTCATTCAACAACCTTTAGACTTGTTAATTCATTCAAAAACAGTTAAGCAACCTAGCCCTGTCAATATATTCAAGTTGTGGATGTATGTGTATGTAAGGTTTCGTATCAGAATTTGTAGGAGCCGTAACTGTCCGAGTTGAGCAAGTTATTACCTTAAATTACCTTAATCACAGCTAGGAGTGAAATAATGACTTTTGATCCTGTTGAATGACCTTGTGATGACTGTTGCATCTGTGGTTGGTTACAATCTAGAGGAAGATTCTGGAGGATCCCAGTCAAATCTCCACCGTTTGTCACTGCACTCAACATCCAAACGGCGTTTGAATGAATCTGTCTATTCAGCAGCAACAGTGTCCTCCTTGAGGTTGTTCCAGAGGTTCACGATCCGGTTCGAGAAGAAGTTGCATCTTGCTCCATTCCTTGCATGAAGTTTGCGGATTTGTTTTGGGTGTCCTCGTGTTGTGTGGGAGGGGTCAATCTCCAGGAGCTCATTTTTTTGATTGGATGAGAGGAGTTTGTGTGCCTGAATCATGTCCCCTCGTTTCCGCTGTAGACTAAGGAGGGGAGGTTGACACCCAGACTGTGTCATATTAAGCTTAATAGCAACGTAGCTTGCGGAAGCTTTCTTGTTGCTACTAGGCTTTCCTACCTACTAATCATATTCACCCTACTGTTAAAAGAAGAGCAACAGCTCCTCCCCTCTAATCTCGCTTTGTCCTCTTTCCCGTATAGAACAAAAAAACAAGGAGAATGGATTGCTGTTTCTAATTGGCTAGTCCCTCTTTTTGTACCGGGGACAAAAACAAGGCAAAATCGACCGCTTTTCTTTCGCCTATCCAAAGGGTCATTTATCGGCCCAACGGCTACTCTGTCCAGCCAAAAAATGGAATCCGAGTCCTAGTCATTAACACTGATATTAAAAGAAAAAATTAGAACAAAGCGGACTGTTTTTAATTTTTAAAATGTTTTCCTGCGAAAGAAACATGGGACAAAACGGACGTCTACACGCTACTCGTGTCTTTTTCTGTAAATAGCTTCCTGACGACAAGGATCGAAGCTTGACGTCATGAGATCTATTTTCAGACAGATAAAAAGGTCGGAAAAATTACTTAAATATCGTATACAACACGTAGGACTCAATATTAGTGAACACTCGGAGTAATTACTTGGCGACGGGCCAGGCAATCAGTGAAAACACAATTTGGGAAAATATTTCATAATGAACCCAATTTCACAAAGCCCGAACGAAGGTGAAGTTGCCCCCTCGGCATCCAGAGAATCAGTTCCGTAAAGAAAACTTTGAAACTTTTCAAATTTATGAAAGAAGTGGAGAATACATCGGGGAAAACCTGAACCTTTATCCGTAACACAAAATTTGACCCTTTCGCCATCTTATTTTCGCAAAGTGTCCCGTCCCACGGACTTCGCAAGATTCAGTATACTTTGTCACCTGTGTGTTACCTTGGTGTTACTAAAGGTTAACTTCAGACATCGAGGTTGATATCGGGAAATAACATTGAGACGGCCATTGAAAATAACCTATCCGAGCCGAAGGCGAGGTTGATATTTTGAAATGGCCGTCGAGGTTGTTCTACTGTTGGGGTCCAAGCACTTCGGTTTCTACCAATACAGTCTTTAACTTTTTTGGCGATTCAGATGCCATCTAGCGGTGACCAATGCTGAATGACTAGCATTTGGAAAGCAAGGGGTAGTAGGATGTTGTTTCAATTGGCAAGCTGTGTTTTCAGTGGAAATCTGATTGTGACAAGGTATGACCTAGGGCATAGGCTGGTTGTCTGAGAGAGTAAGATGTTCTGCCATTTTTCAACATTTATTTTATTTTTTACTTTATTTTCCCTTTATATCTTTAAGTGTTTTTTGTGTTTTTTCACTGAAAGTATCGTTTTTAAATTTTTCTTTTAGGCCAGCTTCTACATACTTTTCAGTATTTGATGAAAAGTACTCGATGAATTCAGTATTTCAGGAAAAATGCTCGACAAACATCTGCGGATGTTGCAAAGGCTTCGTACCAGCCTCTCTGGAGGATGATACGAGGTCGTATCAACCTTCACAAACGTAATTTTAATATTATAAAATCCTTTGGGACATAGTAAGATATGCAATGCATACCCGTTAGAGAAACGTTATTATTGTTTAATACGAAAAATTGGCATCATTAGCATTTTCTCCGGATTACATTTCACTCTGGACGCATATTTGTCTGAAACTATTTGTGTCGAAAGCTCGGATTAAAAAAAAAAAATGTCAAATCTGTCGGAATTGTAGAAGGGCAGTCGTGATGGAAACCGTTTCCAATTCGTCACTGTCCGAC
Organism: Branchinecta sandiegonensis; assembly: GCA_030848855.1. Classification (NCBI taxonomy): domain Eukaryota; kingdom Metazoa; phylum Arthropoda; class Branchiopoda; order Anostraca; family Branchinectidae; genus Branchinecta; species Branchinecta sandiegonensis. The sequence goes on along the minus strand of JAUPMV010000003.1, from coordinate 14,404,374 downwards.
GTCACTGCAGAACAGAGGGGGGGGGGGATATTTTGAAGCTATGCCGGTTCATTATGGTTCAAAATGAGTCAGTGCGGTTATTGGCAGTAACGACAGGCCAGGGTACGAATTTCAACATCACTTTATAAAACGGGATTTAGGGGATACTTTTCACATTCCGCTGAACCAACTAGCTCCTCGGAAGCGACAAGCGGGAGCCTAATCCGCCTCGGAAAGGGAAAATGCAAGAAACAGTGTAATGGGTAAACATTGCGCAGGATGTTCCAAATCTGGAAAATAAGAATGGATGGAAGCAATAATATGGGTACGACGGGCCCTTTAAGGTCAACTGCTAAAGCTCGACCTTTTATTCCGTATATCCATTCTTGAGAGACTAGGCATAAGCGTTCTGAGCAACTAGGCTAAACTTACCGAGGTTTTTAATTTTCCTTTTCTCTCGGCGTATCTTCGTCGTCTATCCTCCCATTTGTTCAGCTGATCGTTTTCCGTCGTTCTCTCGACTCCCAGAAACATTGAGCTCTTTTTGCCAATGGCCCTTAAAAATATGATCGTCAAAACTATCTTTCACTGATGAACACTACGTCTTTAAAGGATTATTCACAGGCACAATCAAAGAGAAAGCCCTATTCCGGAAAATTCGGCGGTCGTAATAGGAGCACATTTCTCTATATGATGTTACGACTGTCAAATTATTCGAATAAAAAGAGGAGTCACATGATAAACTTAGTTGTTTTTTTGTGGTTCAACCGGACGGAAAACACATCAATACTTCAATTTATAAAAAAAGGCCCGTCGTTTTAAAAACCCCGCTCTCTTCTACACGGGACAAGAACAAATAACGAGATAGAACTGCAGTCTCCCTATCTCGGTCATACAAACATGCTGAGTCGAATAAAATACGGCCGGCTCCCGACGGTTACTAGTTTCGCGCCACATCATGTTTCGTTACCTCTACAAACAGTTATATCGCTGTTAAGTCGCTGAAGAAGAAATCTAGCAGTACAAGCTGATTGGTTCTATGGACGCGCTCCAGAGCGGGTCTGAACGCGGAGTACGCCTCCTGCTAGCTTCCTTCAATATTTCTTGTGCGATAAGCAACGGAGACGGAAGAGGAGTAAACGGGTATCAACATAAGCTCAAAGCTAGAGTAAATACCTCTAGGTCCGCTCAATTTTGGCGGGGTTTTCATAGTCGCTGCATGCGACTAAAGACATAAGTTCTATCTGATCATTTGTTCTTGACGGGAGGACCTTCCCCGCTACCAGGTACAACTAGGACTGTATCTGGACCGTACAATCCCTGAAGAAAGTTGATTTATTTCAAAAGTTTCTCGGCCGGCACGCAGTTTTAACTCAGCTCTTTCTTCTTGGGCACCCCCCCCCCCCCCCCATTGACCCCCTCCGCTCAATAAAAAACGGAATGAGGGACCTGATAAGAGTAAGGATCGTATCGAAAACGTACAAAAGTATGAGCTGCATAAACCATTTTTTAACAAGTGAACAATATAGTGCGTAAATAGTTGTAATTTAGCTATCGAAATCGTGTGTATTTTGAATGGTATTTATGTGTCACTGAATGGACCAGATGGTTTAGGGTTTTATACATTATTTCGTACTCCTCAGTTCTGAGGGAAATGAAATGAATAAATAAATAAATAAATTCGAAAATGCTCTGACGCCTCGTTATAGCTCACTTCAGGTAAAGGAATGAGGATGCGCTGTGACGAAATGTCTTATACTGTATTCAATGCGGTTTTACTACACAGCATAGTGTTTTATAATGACGGTTACTTACCTTCCGCAGATGAGTCTCATTCAGAAGCCGGTGAACTGCGTCGCAGCTACAATCCGACTCGATTATTCTATCTTATCAATTCTTGTTTACAGTATGATTCGATGCCTTCTTTATACCGCTCAAGTTATTCCGCAAGTAGGATATGAGTTTGTCCTTGTTCTTTGTTTGTTAGCCTAGTTTGGTTCTTCCTTTTTTTTCGTTTTTTTTCTCGTTTTCTTTATACTCCATTTGTCACACGTATGCGTTTAAATGGGCAAGTAAAACTAGCCGTTAACTAACACTGGAAAACGGCAGGAAGCTTAAAACTTTCTTAGGCACTGACATGCAAGCACAGGGTAAATTTTCTTAAGTAAGACAACATTTTTTCTAACGGTCCCTGGTTAATGTCCCTAGCTAGAACCAGCCAGTTTAAACTGGCAGCCAAAAGTATAGAGCGATTTAGTCAGTACTCCATCCACAGACATCAGATACACAGTACACAACACATCACGACTTTTCACTGGTGTTTACAATCTTGTGTCAAAGTTCAACACGCCGACTCGCACGCCAAGTTCGAAACCACATGCAATGGGACAGGTTTCCATATGGCACACCTCCAACCTATAATTTCAAAGTGGAGAGATTGCTCATGTACTAGTGAATTTACATGATAAGGTCTTGAAGTATAAAAATGGTCTTGTAGTATTCGACTTTTAGGTTAAAGTTCGGAAGTTCCACCAACTAAAAAGCGGTTGTAGTACCCATCTACAAATGGCAAAAAAATCTCAATGTTGAGTACCAAGAAAAGAAAAGAAAATGTTTCTACATTAAACTTCCATCATAGGCATGCAGTGGATCCAAAGAAGAAACAAATTTGGCTCGCTTCTCAGCTGCAGCCACAAAAGAATCAGCGACACCGTACACTCGTGAAACTGTGTGCCTACGAGCCCACAAAAAGCTGACATAGAGGTAATACACATAATTTTTTTTTAAAAATCAGACTAAATAGTTATAAGTGACTTCCAGAAAGGAATCAAGGCTAGTTTATGCTGGATTATGTGAAGGTAATGTTCTTGCTAAAACACTCCAAAACATCAGATGTATTACTTTTTCTTGCCGCCGTTAGGTTGTCAATACACTCAAGCATAAAGCCTAACAGTGATGCACATTCATCGAAAGGCTTGGCAACAGCAGATCGATGCTTGGGTGACATTGACAATGGAAGCAACGTAGAACTGAAGACTCCCTTAACATGCCCGCTACATGTCACTTGACAAGTTTTCAACCGATAAGTATATCACTTGACAAAAAAATTTCGGCAAAGTCCCCCTAGGTCCCCCTAGTCAAGCTTTTCTTTCGGCAAGTTCCCAACGTGCAAGTCCAACAAAAGAAACGGTTGTCAGCTGACGAGGTTAAGTAAGATAATTATTTACAAGAAACTGGTAGATACACAAATCCGAAGTCCCAACAAGAGCTGAAAGCTCATATGGCACTTGGAAGAACAGTTAGCATGTTTGTCGGATACGGTTTGCAGTTGTCAAGGCTGCATCTCCCTCCCGATATTCATTTCATCAGAAAATCGGCTTGATCTACAAAATCTGAAATGGTTATCCCACTCAATGATAACTGTTTCTCCCACAACGATGATCGGATCGGGGGAGGGACTATTTTAAGCCAATCTGATGGAGTCCCTAACATGCCTGCCAAGTTTCATGGTCATAGCATATTAGGAAGTACCCCAGCTCGCGATGACCAGAATTGTGGAAAACACTCTCAAACTCCCCCCAACTGTGACAAAATCCGGTCCTATATTGTCAGTATTGTCTCGTATTGTCCCTACGGCTTATGCTTGTTCTTTCCTCCAAGTCCCATCCCGATCTCTCGACTCTAAGCGTTTCACGAGCTTTCTTGCACCCCCCCTCCAGCTCCCCCCCCCCCCAGTTATTGGATTCGTTCCGAGCTTGAAACTGATCATCTGAGATACTTGTTCTTGACACTTGTCAAGTTTCATTCACGTCCGATCACCCGTTCTTAAGTTATGCATTTCACTAGATGCTGGATTCCCCATCCATCCACTCCCACTCCCCAACATCACCGTATCGCGGAAGGAACTCACACTCCCCCTGGACGCATAAAGCTTACAGGTTTCGATTCTTCTCTCTCTCCTTAGCTAGAATTAAGAGATTAAATAGTTGAATATATATTATCCTTGCTAATGGGTTCCACGTATCGCGGAAGGAACTATTTTCAAGTCGACCTGGGAGAGTACCTAATATGTCTGCCAAATTTCATGGTCATAGCACATCTGGAGGTACCCTAACTCGTGATCACCGCGGAAATCCAAGAAACCCCCTACGATACCCTCCATTGCGACACGATCCGGTCCTATTTTGTCAATAAAGTATCTAGGGTTAATGCTAGTTCTTCCCTTCAAGTTCCATCCCGATCCCTCGACCCTAAGCGTTTCAAAAGATTTCCGGTCCCTCCCCCCCCCTACCTCCCACCCGCAGTTATCGGATTCGGGCCAGATTTGAAACTGAAAATCTGAGAAACTTGTTCTTCACACTTGTCAAGTTTCATGCATGCCCGATTACCCGTTCCAAAGTTATGTATGTTTCTAGTTTCCGGATTCCCCATCCCTCCACTCCCCTCGCGATGTCTGGATCGGGGAAGTGATTATTTCCAAGTTAATATGGTCGGTTCTCTCATATGCCTTCCAAGTATTATTGTCCTAGCTTATGTGGAAGCGTTTCAGGAGATTTCCGGTGGCCCCCTCCGTCCCCCCCTCACAGGTATCGAATCTGGTCCGCATTTGAAACTGAATATCCGAAACACTTGTTCTTGCCACATGTCAAGTTTCACGCATGTCCGATTACCCTTTCCAAAGTTATGCATGTTAATAGTTTCCGGATTTCCCATCCCTCCACTCCCCCCACTATGATCGGATCTGGAAAGTGATTATTTCCAAGTTAATCTGGTCGGTTCCCTGATATGCCTGCCAAGTTTCATTGTCCTAGCTTATGTGGAGGCGTTTCACGAGATTTGTTTAGTTTATGTATAGTTAGCATCATAGCAAAGTAGCTCAGTTATTTTGTTCTGGTTAGCATTTGGCATTCGTTCTGACCACTTGGTCTTACTTTAATCTTCAAACCGTATATATGCCCGAATTCGCTTCTGAATACATCAAAGCGTAGCCTCGTGGTAGAGCGCTGGACCTACGCCACAGAGGTCGTCGGATCGATAGCGCACTTGGACATCCGCTCTTTTGCTCCCCTTTTGCTACCGTTGTTCCTAGTTTCCTCACTCCCTGATCTGGGGAAAGTCGGATTGGGGAAGTGATTATTTGTAATTTAATCCGGTCGGGTCCCTGATATGCCTGCGAAGTTTCATCGTCCTAGCTTGTGTGGAAGTGCCCGAACTAGAAAAACCTGGACCGCCCGACCGACGGACGGACAGAAGTTGCGATCACTATATGGCACTTGGCCGGAGGGCAAGTGCCATAAACACTGTGCGACCCCGTCCTTGACGGTGACCGAGGACGAACGAAGACATTCCTTCAGGTCCTAGCTTTCGGTCCTCGACGGTCCTTTCTTCGTCATGATAGGAGAACCCTGCCGTTGCATAGCTACTATACAATTATGATGTTGCTTGATTCGCGGTCTATGATGATTTTTAGCACTCTGAAGATGTTTGGGTGGACACGTTTAACCTTAGCTTTCAATGATCGGTGGTCAGCTTCCAGGTAGTAATTCGTTCGAAAACCTGTGTTTGTGGGCTGGTTCCAGTGGGACGGTGCTATTGGTCCAGAAGCCAGCCATGTCCCCTGTCTCCGATTTGAATCGCACTGGTATGCTTGATCTTTTAAAGCCGCCTTGCCTTTGGCTGGATTGCTTAAAACCCGCTTGTCCTGAAGGGACTTGTCGTTCACTAAATTGCCCTGCCCGGGCTGTTCGACTGGGAATTGCCAAATCGACTTGCCGAATACACGCCGAATGACATCCTACCAACATGCCAATGATCAGTGGCCTCTTTCGGCCACTCCCAATATATTTAAAACAATCCCTCCAAAACAGCATATAAAGATTTTCAAGACCTCCACAATTTTCATATCTTACTGACGTCAGAGGCGTGATCAATACTTTTCACTTCGCAAACACCGTGATTCTCAATGTTGCTATTTTGGGCAGCTCCTGTAGTTTTCTAAGAAGACACATCGCAAAAAATCACGGGAAGCTCAGACAAAAGGAGGTGAAGTCTGGCATATAAACGCATTGACCTGTTCTACAAAGCACGACGATTGGACCTTCAGTAAATGCTCATCGATTTCTTAGACTGATCTTGGAGAGGGGTCTCCATGACGATGCATTTTTGCCAAAGACAAGGGTGCATACTATTTACTCATCCGCTAAGGTTGGAAGGTCGTCGGAAGGTTGTATAGTGCTTTTTGCGGCCCATATATTCACAATAGTTGTTCCGGAATTTACCATATCTTAAGGAAAAAAGATATAAAAATTTGGGAAGTTGTTTATTTTCTGATGTATCTTCAAAAATCATTTCGTAATCGTAAACTGGTATCGAATTGTAACGTTCAGGATAGTATCAATACACTCTTTTGTTCGCGTTCAAATCTATTTACTCTACACAAAATCCTACCCTCTCAGCCCACGAAATTATTAGCCAGTTTTTCATTCCTGAACCCGTTTAATGTGCTTGTCACTATGTAAAAGTTTTTATTCTATTTAGTGTGTTTTTAAACTATATGAAAAGAATGTAGTCATGTTTATTTACATTGTTTTGTTTAGTGTTCCGATATGTGTATTTTACTCATACTCCGCTGTTTTCCAAAAACCGGGTCGCAAACAAAAAAATAAATAAGCATTACCCTTGATAGAGGACTTATCGAACTGCGTAAGGGTTGGTCCACACCGGGACAAACCTTGCAACACGTACTTCGCGGCGACATCCGAAATCTAAAAAATGTCTACACACTCGTTTACGTGATTAATTAATTCGCAGTCAGGAGCTTCTTAAGTCCAGGGGATCTCTTCAATGATGCTGGAGGTGATTTGCAGGGAATGAGACGAAATCTAGTGATAAGATTTAGCTTACGCAAACCTGTGGATTTGTGGCGAAGGTCTCGATCCTAGTTTACTGAGGTCGTTTAATTGGGGATCGACTAAAAGCGGGAAGGGAAGGGAACGCGAGAAAAGCAGGAAGGCATACTAAAACCAGAAAGGGCATACTAAAACGAGGAAAGACTGTCGCCAGAATTCAAAACTGGAAAGCCGCACTGTTCCCTTCCTCTGTTTAGTATTCTTTGAGGGGTCGGCAACTTTTCAAATTCAAAGTTCACTGTCAGGATACTAAAACAAGGAAGGGATGGTGAACTTTGAATTTGAAAAGTTGCCAACCCCTAAAAAATAGTAAACAGAGGAAGGGAACGGTGCGGCTTTCCGGTTTTGAATTCTGGCGACAGCCTTCCTCGTTTTAGTATGCCCTTCCTGGTTTTAGTATGCCTTCTTGCTTTTCTCGCGTTCCCTTCCTTTCCTGGTTTTAGTCGATCCCGTTTAATTGTCCGGTCCTGCTTACTCAATACCGATTTTAGGGGTATATTTGTTACGCTCTCCCGAGCTCTCCAGAGTATATGCATCCGTACTTCAAACCAGAACCGGAACCGGTGGAAACCCACCCTGAGAGCGGAGATAGCGATTCGCCACATTCCAAAAAACGCCAATGATCCTCAGGAAGAACGAGAAAACGCCTCACTAACGACTCAAACTCAACAACTGAAATCCTGTGTCAACCAATCATGGCGATCGCTGGGGACAGCTGTGGTGCCGCTTCTGGCTCTTCCGACTTTGCATCGGCAGGGAGAGTTAGTCATCAAGAGTATTGCTTTTGTACGGGAAATGGTGGCAGCTTCAGAATATTTCAGTTTAAAGACCCTTTTTTAGTTCCTTCTAGGTCATTCCTCAAAAAATGTATTCTCTCGGTCCTTACTGTAGCCCCAAGAGCAGGACTGGGAACTTGCTGTCTGATCATAATATCACTTCCACAGTTCTGCCCAACCAATTTACCGATAAAAATCGATATTGAGTAAGCAGGACAGGACAATTAAACGACCTAAATAAACCAGGATCAAGACCTTCGCCACAAATCCATACGTTTACGTAAGCTAAGTCCTATCACTAGTATTTCGTCTCATTTCTTGCAAATCACCTCTAGCATCACTGACCAGATCCACGGGACCTCAATAGCTTCGGACTGCGAATTATGTTAATCATGTAAACGAGTGAGTGCCTAATGCCCTGAATGCCCATGCTGGCTTCAAGAAACCTTCTGAGAAAACTGGAATCCTGTGATTTTAGAACAAGACCAAATACTTCGGTAGAGTAGCCTACCCCAAAGAACATGTTTATGGGTGTTTTTTATAAGGATTTCCGGTCTCCGCTTCGCCAGACCCCACAGACATGTTAGTTTATCAATCCCTGCAAGATCAAGGTCTATATCAGATAATCCGGCTGCCTTTCATTCCCGGCCTAGTCCCATATTAAGACTGGAATATCAATGCTAGTCGAAATCTCGTGGAGTTCTTATCTGAAAGTTTTGTATCTCTATATAGGCTACATCAAAGAATTCTGTTCTTTTCAAACTTTCCGGTTCACATCACACTCCGATAGTAACATTTGTCCGGAAAGACACCTCTAAAAGCACTCGAGTTGAAAAGTACTGTTTCTTAGTTTGTTATTTTGTCTTAGTTTCCTATGAGTTTTCTGTTTATCCTGTATATGGCCTTTGGGTTTTTCAATACAGATATAATATATATATATATATATAGAGAGAGAGAGAGAGAGATGGGTTCTGTCTTATTATCTCCAAATGGACGCAACGCAACTGGAAAAAGAAACTATCGAAAATATCGCTCCGAACTATCAACTTGGTAGGAGAGGTTCAATATCTTCTTACCCCCAGATCGAAACTCCAAACACCCTATACAAACAATAATACGACGCAACCGAATTTCTGGGTTTTAACCAGGTTCCGTCCGCTGTATCAACCAAGCAGGGAAACAAAGGAGACAGATCGATTCAGCATGTCAGCTTACCCCAATATCGACATTCTAAGAAACTCGAGCAAGAATTCATAAGCACTAGCGCACTTCTGTTTTTTTTGCCGGATTCGGGTCGTCTATCGGCCCGACAGGAAAACAAAGTAAAGAAAAAGAAAAAGCGCGTCTTCGCACCCCTACTTCGACCCTCGACATAAAAACTTCACTCTCTCGCACCAAGCTTGAACGAAATATCTCAACCCCTTGTTGTCCTGCTAACAGAAGGGCGGGCGGACAGATGAACTTACGAAGTCATAGGTAACTCATCACATCAACAAAAACAACAACGGCTAACACCACGAAAGCAACGCAGAAACCGCGCCATGCAGAAACAGCGACATCACAAAAATCACGACGGTCAAAGCCGCAAAATACAGTACCGCGATGGATAAATCCCTCGACTGCCAAAAGAGCGAAAGTTATTACAACTACAGGTAAGGCTAAGGGCACGGCGACTGACGTAAACATACTTTTGAACGATAACCCTCGGATTCGGTGGCCGACTAAAGACCAGTCCTAATAGAACATCTGTCCAAAAGTTTGTAGGGTGTGATTAATATGCGGAAATTAAAACAGATTTATCCTCAATTGCAGGAAAAAAGTGACACTTGCCTGCAATTTGAAATCGTAAGCAGTTCTTCTGAGATACTCGAATAGCAAGCAGTATCTGTAAGACTGTACAATCGCTTCAATTCTTGAGTAATCTCTGTAAGCTTCGTATGATGCAGGCGGATTCTGCCCGGAGCTGTGCCCCGACAAACACGCCGACCACAAAGGATAAAGGAAATATATTTGCTGGAGCAAAACAATGTCTTTACTTTTCTTTCTTAAATGCTGTAGTCAAAAGTCCATTAAATTAGTCTCATTCCATTAAATTAGTCGCGCTTTTTCCACGTCGCGGAATTCAGACAAATCTCCAGACAAAAGAATTCAGAAAACTTCTGAAGGGATTGACACCATCTATCGGTAGAGCAGAAACTCAAGTAGGTTATGCTTATTGCTTCTGCTAATGAACAGGATTTTAAGGAGGGGATACGATGATTGGAAGGGTTCCCACTCAAAGACTATATGGTAATACTGTGTCGGCCGCTTCGCCAAACATTTCAGTAACATATGTACATGGCGGATGTGAACATGATAGTTCGTCATTTCTAGAACTTAGTTTCACAAGTGAAGAAAGAGGTAACCCCAAGTCCACCATGCGTAGGACGGATGCGAATATTATCGCCCGGCTTTCCTACAGCTTAAAGTTCAAAGGATGGATAAAATTATCATGACGTTGCATTACCATCCCCTAGAATACTATGTTACATTGTAAATCAGCCGATACCTAGACACATTTGTTTCGTTGATGTGTCGTCACGGCGCCAAGTCTGGCATCCTCCCATTTACTAGCTCTGACAAACATAAGCGGTTTCTGTTTTCCTCTCCAGAAAATGTTATTATACACTCCAAATTAATGTATTATTCACAAATTACTCTACTGATCCTACTAATTTCCTTGTAAGTTCTGAACTCAGCTGCAAGTAAGTTTGACAAATTCGCACGTGCTGACAGATGGACGGACAGACGGACGACTTTCACGATGCCATCTAGCTGTGTCCCTCAACTTAGGTTTTGTGAGTAAAAAAATAAAGCACAATAATAGCCCATTGTACTTTATCTAACAACATGTACGTATCCAAATATATCACCATCCACCGTTTATAGAACAACCCTATGTAAACGCCCTATGTAACCAAGCTTGATGCTGGATATGTGTTATAAAGAGCAAGTCATATACGTTAACGTGAACTTGGTATCAGTACCACCCGACGACCCGCCGCAATCACCATGTTTTTGGGATCCCAAACATTAGTGACGGGATGATTTCGTAAAGATTGCCCGTCCGTCTGTAGTTAGCACGATCCGATACTACGATTGAGATACTGGGTTCAAACTTGGCATGAGGATCCTTTGGGTCAAAGTACAAGTCCAGTTAGTAGCTGGACCCCGCAGCGCTAGACCTAGGGATGGGGTTTTAGATTAAGGGATGAACCAAATATTTTGTTCAAGCAAATTCGATCGCGGGCTGAGGGGTAAAGAGACACGCTGAATCCATATTTGAACTTCATTTTTTCGCCAGAAAAGTACTTTGACCGGAATCCGGCCGAAACCGGATATTTGGTAGATGGAAAAGTTTGATCAATAAATATTCCCCTTTTGAATCCCATCGAAAGCTTTGGTCTTGTTCTATATAACAGTGCTATTTCCGACACTGTGATCGGTGTCTAATAAGATCTTATGGAAGTCTGAGATATTTTTAGCGACGGTAATTTATTAAAAGCAGTGTCTAATTTTAAAGTATTCAATTATTTAGAACCTAGGAACATAAACAGTAAATATGTTCATTGATAACTCGGTTCAAGCGAGGCTATATAAGCCATTCATTCGCTGAACAGCAGTAGTTCTGTACCAGCCGTTGAACAACAAAGATCTACTGTTTTTTGGAAGGATAGCTATGACTTGTAAAAGTTGTCCGTCTGTCCGTCCGTCAGTAAGCACGGTAACTCTCGAAGGGAACGAGATATTTTGATGAAACTTGGTGTGAGGATTCTTTGGGTCAAGGGACAGGTCGAGTTCGTAGATGGCCGGCCTCTGTAGCCCTACATTTAGGGGTGGGGGTTCAAATTAAGGGGCGAACAAAATATTTTTAACAGCTAATGAGATCGACCAAGTCGATTTAGGAGTAAGAAAACATGCTGAACACGCATCTGAAAATTATTTTTCGCCAGACAAATACTCTCCCGGAATCCGGCCAAAACCGGAAAATTTGTTAAAAATAAGTTTTCTTTGAAGCTGATTAGATGTTTGATTTGGGGGTAAGAAGACTTGCTGAATTCGTATTTACCAATCATTTTCTACCCGGAAATATAGTTCGCCCGGAATCCGGCCGAAACTAAAAAATTTGTTATAACCAAAAGTTTTATCTGAAGTTGATATGAGGTTCGATGTGAGGGTAAGGAGACATGCTGAATCCGTATACGAAAATTATTTTCTTGACGTACAAATAGTTCGCCCGAAATCCGATCAAAAACGGAAAATTTGTTAAAAGTAAAAGTCTTATCTGAAGTTGATCAGAGGTTCGATAAGGGGTAAGGAGACCTGTTGAATTCGTTTCTGAGCTTTAGTTTTTTGCTGGACAAGTAGTTTGCCCGGAATCCGGCCGAAACCGAATTTGGAAGGAAGTTTTGATCACTTTCGTCAAAGTAGATATGACGTAGCCTATATGGACAAACATACGTGCTTAATACATATCTGAACGTGTTCTCAGATGATTAGCTATTGGCCTTAATCTTTTTTCTAAAATTTTATAGTAAAAATGTTTAAGGAGTCTCTTTAAGACCGGATATCTACAAGATTAAATTTTCGGAATCAAATAATAAATGTTTGGGATCATATCGAAACCTTAGGTCTTGTTCTCAACGCCGTATCGAAGACTTTGCCCCTGGACAAAAAGATGTCACCTTTAAGTAAGTACAATTTACGCTCAATGCTGTATCGATCGTGAAGGAGTGTTTGGGAAAGAGTGGATGTTTAAAATATTAAAAGTAGACAAGTCTGTGATGTAAGAATGTTTGGGATATTCCTCCGAATTTGTTTGCGCCACCGTGATCTGTTTATTTTCATTATTAATTTGTTGTTTTTTTGTTGTTAGTATGTTTATTCAAACCAGTGTTAACACCATATTTTTTTAATGGCCTTCGGGCTTTTGTGTAAAACATGTTCTATTCTATTCTATCGATTTATGACACCGAAAAGCCACCATAAATGGGTACGTTAATCGACTAGGGACACAATTTGGTCTGCGAAAGGAAGCTTAAAGTTGATGCGACACAAAATCAAAACATCCCCACTTCCCCAATCCTCCGAGAGGACTGAAGTCTTCATAACTTTTCTCCCCCTCCCCGAAACTTTTGGCTACTCACAAATTAATTCCAACTTGAAATGAGAGGAAGGGGAGAGGTCTTTCAAAGGCCCCGGGAGACTTTGATACAGATGGGGTTTATGATGTTTGCAACTTGCGAAGAGCATACAAGTAAACAACGGGTTAATCCACGCAGTTTCAGTCGGCTGGGCAGTCTATGAGGCAATGTCGAGCAAGTAAATACGTATACTCTATATAACTAAGTCCTAAACACGCCAGTGATCCTAGCGAAGAACAAGAAACGTCACCCGGACGAATCCTCAAAATTGACTCAAATGTTATGTAAAGCAATCAACAACGTTTGTTGTGGTAACATTTCGCATACGCCACTCTTGGCAACATACGACGATTCTTCATCGACACGAAGAGTTAGTCATCAAGAGTATTTTGAGGTTGGCTGATCATTTCGCTCGTCTTAAGCCCAATTCACACAGAGAGCGAATTTCGTCACGCCTGGCGATATTCGTCACGCCAGGCGTTAAAAAAACGCATCGTCAGGTGAAAAAAACGCTTCGTCGGGCTTCGGATCCGAGCCGAAAAAAATCGCAACGCCTGGCAAATAATTTGAGAAGGATGTGGAAAAGCTAATTACCCTAGTTCACAGTTATCTAGTAATCTACGATACTGGTATCAAGGAGTACAAAGCCAACAAAATTAGGGGAAACGCCTGGGAAGAAATTAGCCAAGGAATCGGTGAACAAGGTACAGTAGAGACGTGTAGGACAGCACAGCAGTATAGTCAGCAGGAAGCTTTTTTGTCCTTCGATTTTGGGTTGCGCCCAGATGCCAGCCGTACACAGGCTGTATGGATCTGGGCTGTAGCAGAGCAAGCTACTCTTCTAGGCTCCATAAACCTCTATATTTTTTTCTGTTCATATTTCTGGAAATACAATTCGGTCATATTCGCTCTCCATCTGACACACCCTGAGATTTCGCCTAGACTTCGCGAGGCGTATTTTTGCCTGGCGATTTTTAGACGCGCTCTGTGTGAATTCCGCTTTAAAGCATGGAGGTACAAATTAAAGTGCACCAGGCAACTCTCTTTCAGGGTCGAGCGCCTGAAACCAATTTGCCGTGTTCCAGTTCAGCGCTTCCAGGCAGACTAGTTTATGCTAGCCCCCCCCCCCCCTGCCTCACTACCAGCACTTGTGACATATACAGTAAAACAGATCCGCAGGTAGCGAGTAGAAAATCTGCAATCGACATGTGTCGCAGTAGTAGAAAGTGAAAGTTACCCACTACCTCATGGATCCGACTTTTTACTATAGGCGTATTCTCGCCGTTCCCCGAGGACTCCTCGGGGAATCGAAGGAAACAGACAAAGTTGACGAAATAAGTCTGGATCCACTTTATTTTTGGTTTTGTGTCTTCTGACTGTTTTTAATTAATTTTACATTGCAACAACACCAGCAAAAATTGATTCCCCCCTGAATATGAAAGTGATTCCTTTTCGATGATGGTGATGATAATCGGAGCATTCCCCATCCCTGGGGACTCGCGAGAATACGGGGAGTGTCTCTGGCAGAGGCGTTACTAGCCAAAATGTTTTTGGGGGGGGGACGAGGCATTTACCGACTGGCTGGTAATTTTTAACAACTGTTTCTGCAGAAAAAAAATACTGTTTTCAACAACAAAAAATTACAGTTTTGAAAAAAAAATCGACCAATTTTCAGAAAAACCGACTGTTTTCATGAAAAAAATCAGCTGTTTTGACGAAAAATCGTTCCCCCCCTCCCCCCCCCAGTCGTGACGCCCCTGGTCCCTGGGACTCTCAAAAGGAGTCCTTGGGGAAAGGCGAGAATACGCCGTATGTCTATCCCAAGGGTTGATTATGAGACAATGAGGTATTTATAGAAACTAGTCCACTTGGAGCGCTGAACACTGACTAAGGCGAATTACGGCGCCCTGCAGCGATATTTAGCAGCAGAAGCCGGGATACACGACTCTGTCAGGACCACACCTTGATGAGGCTAACCTGTAAGATGACGACGGAGAGCAACGGAAGGAAGAGACCTATGACCATCGCGGTATTCGCAACTCCCCGCAAAATGGGAGCGGCGTAGCAGCTTTACAAGAAAATAACGTGTTTCGGCGAACGACTTGGTCCGTAAACTGCTAGCGTCAGGGAGGGCTGCACAGCTTGCGCCTTGTTACAATTTCAGCCAATAGTGCGAATACGCAATCAGGATTAACCGGCCGGATTTTCTGCACTTTCAAAAATGAAAAAAAATCGCAACTTCTCCATTTGGAATTGATCATGATACCGAAAATCCGGGGTAGGAATTCCAATCCATGAGCACCCGACCCTGATCGTCTGTTCAAGGTATAAGTGAGTGCAATTTCGTGTAAGAACTGCCACTCTCTGGAATCATTCCATAAACAACCAGAGGCGTCACGTATGGGGGAATGGAAGCCCCCCACCCCCAATGTTGTCGGCAAATTTTTCCCTTAGAACAGTATTTTTTCCTAAAAAAAGTGTTTTTTTCATCAACAACCGTTTTTTATTAAAACAGGCGATTTTTCTTAAAAACACTCAATGTTTTCTTAAAAACTGTCCAACCAGTCGGTAAATACGCCCTCCCCCCCCCCCCCAAAAAAAAAAACACCTCTATTAAGTAACTGTAATTAAGTTTCGACGTGTCACAGCTGTGTATTATAATTAACGGTGAAAATGAATTTCAGGTAATGTGTTTATTAAACTGCATAGCATACGGACGCTGGCCTACCTACATACCCTACTGATGCTGAACAAAAAAAAATAAATCAACTCTGCACTAGTCCCTGTCATCTACGCTGGAATAATGGACAAACGTTCCATGACACAACAGACGATCCTTATCTTCCCGAAAGATTTCAAATAATCTTCGAACGGTGGTTACTATACATGTACGTGTATCGACGCACCGGATAAAATATACAAGAAACAAAAGGATTACGTTCATTGATTGACGAAAAGGATTACGCTCATTGATTCATTGATTGACAGCTACGGGAGTACCAAGTCGCAATTTTTGCTTATCAATGTTGGAATGATGTAAGTCCAGAGGTTTTTCGTGACTACTTTAATGATTTTGCATCATTATGAAACGCGTCATGCTACTGACTTCGTCGTCCCGCATAGAAGTGGAACCAGGGCCGGCTTCCCTGCTAGATTTTCAGGGCCTAATGTGTGGAACTCTGTTCCGGAGAGCATTCCGGCGGCTGAGCACCTGGGGTTATTTAAAAATAAATTGAAAAAATATTTGTTAGGCCAAGGTTCATAGTTTTTTTTTCTCCTATTTTTCTTATTATTTTTCTTTTTTCTCATTATTATTATTATTTGAGTTGATGAGAGATTGTTCATTATTTCTTATTTTAGTGCTCTTTTTTGTTATGTTTTGTTTATAGTTAATTATTAGTTAGGAAATGAGTTATATGTACCCGCCCAATTGCAAGTGCTATTTTGTAACTTTCTGTGGGCGGGTACTGGCATCATAGTTAAATGTATTCGGGTCGTAAAATAAACTGAACTGAACTGACTGAATGATCTTTTTTCTAACAGTAAAAGAGGTTAACACCGAGTTCGGCGCAAATGTATGGAAAGTTTTATTCAAACAATGTTTACAACGGATACGTCAGCTACGATTCTTCATCAGCGATATTTCGGCCCTTCTTGGCAAGGGTCTTCGAACCTGTAATTACTGTGATTACAGGTTTGTTTCCTTCCCCGACGCTGACCCAGAGGATTGACAGCCTGACGAGGACCCTTGCCAAGAAGGGGCAAAATATCGCTGATGAAGAATCGTAGCTGACGTATCCGTTGTAAGCATTGTTTGAATAAATGTTTCAAAGTCAGCTTGGGCTCAAAGAATATTTATGTATGGAAAGAAAAGAAGAAACGCGAAGAACTAAGCTACAAAAGAACCTAAGCTACTTAACCAGCACCACCAACAAAAAAACGCCACAGAGGGTCATATACAATTCCATATTTACAGTCTTTTCACTATTATCATTACTGTAGTTCTTCGCTTGGAGTGCAAATGCGAGAAGGCACATTCATTAGACCAAATCGAGCAATGACTCTTCTGTCTCAGTGCCATATAGAAGACGGAGGAGGAATCTACTACGTTCACAATAAGCTAACCTTAAGATTAAGGCATTCAAATTTACTTAAACCGTTTCCAGCTTCAAGTACCTCACGTCGACTCCACTCGTTCTCAATCAATAAAATGTCACGCTTCTCGCCATTTATTCAGTTCATGTTTGCCAGTCCGGTTCCTTGTTTCATTTTTGTATTTTGTTATTAAGTTAGCGTTTGTTGATGTTAAGTACTTAAATGTTTTTGCGTATTCTTGTGAGTTTATTTATTTGCTTTTTGTTGCCAATTATTTAGCGTTTGCCATTGTGGCAATTTTTACGAGACCTTAACCCTTAAATCTGGTCATCTTTTTAAGCGATACAGGCGAGTCATGCCACTTGCTTGTTAGTTTGAAAGGTCAGCGGTAGCATATGAAAGATGGATGGATGGATTCATGGATGTCATAGTGACAAATCTAAAAGACTTAGCACATTCCGTTGGCAATAAATAAAATAGATACCGCGTCGCTGTTACCTGAGAGCGCAAAAACATCCAGAGTTTTCTCGTCGAAATGGAAAATTCAGCAAAACAAACAAGTATTTGGCAAAGAAAAGAAAAGTTTGTCTCGGGATCTTTTAATAGCCTCGTGGAGTCGTTTTAATAGCCTTGAGGTCAAGCTGACAAATTTCTCGGGTGAGAGACTCAGATCTTGCGTCGACTAAAAGGTTGTTGATTAAAACTCAAGCCAACCTGAAGGTTCGCCCGCGAAAAGGCTCCAAAACACTTTTGAATAACCCTTCATGCTGCAAATAGGCGATCAAGTTTTCCCGGTCTGAGCTTCTTCACTTTATCCTAATTTTGAGTATCGTTAAAGGACCTGTCGTACCTATAATGTCAAAGCAACCTACTTCGGTAACATCATTCAATACTTCTTAAACCAGGAGATCCTAATTCCCATATGTTTACATTCTGAACCCGCGAACGACACCAGTCCACCACAAACCATTGATTTTGGGAAAGCCTATGTCAAACGCTGGGTATATCTAGCGTTTGGTATGCCCTATGCCTAACGTTGGATACATACTGGATACTGGGACCCAATAAAATATTGATGATTTAAGTAAAGCTCAGAAATCAATCAATCAGAATTCATCTGTAGTAAGGTAAGTCAGGGTTAGGGTATCAATAGCTATCCAGCGTTTGGGATAGGCTATGCCGAACGCAAGATATACCCAGCGTTTGGCATAGGGTATCCAAAAATCAGGGGTTTGTGGTTGACTGAACGACACCTCACTAATCTTTGCATTTGCCGCGATTCACTAGTTTCCATGCGCATTATGCCCGGGACACATTCAGTGACATCTGTACGTAATTTGGTTCTTTAATTTGGTTATTATACCCACTCTTACGTTTCATCCTGGTCACACCTGAACGAAGAAACTCAAGACAATATATTAACATCATCATCACTCAAAGGTAAACAAAACTGGCTAAAGTCAGTGACTCTGGTCTGTGATTGGTCCAAACACTTCAAAGATACGTCCCAAAATGGCGGAGATGGATTTTTCCATCTCGACTATCTTACGTTTTCAGCGTCTTTTCTTCCCAATTTCGACCGTAAGACGGTCTTATTACCGGCGTTATTACCAGGTGTGACTATAGTGGGGTCCGTGCATTACGCTCAAGACGAGTCTATTGATGTGTAAAACCGGTTTTCTGAATTTTGCCGAGATCTTGCTAGAGGTCGGTGGGCCTGGGAAAAAGCTTAAAACAGGCAATAGCCATGGATACTTTTTTAAAAAGTAGCCTAGAGCATAGCTTTACAGTCTTAAGATAGCTTTGAATACTGGAATATAAACAGTAAATAGTGCGAGATGCGCTTTAAAATCTCAACTTTTTCATAAGGAACTGATAACGCTGCCAAGAATCCTGGCAGGAACTCTAGTCCACGAGCATCCAACCCTGATCGTATAAGGTTAGGTTACGGTGTGCAGTCAGCTAGAAATGATATAGCCTTAGTGCGTTTTTGCAGATACCATGGTATCTGATACCACTGTCTAAAGTCGTTTTCGCAGTTACCGTGATATCTGATACCACGGTCAAAAGGTGATTTTGCAGTTATTGTGGTATCTGGCCAGTTATTGTGGTATCTGATATTCAGATGCTAACTGTCCGTGTCACGGTCAGACCGTGGTAACTGATCGTGGTATCTGAAAAGTCATCTCACTTTCATCAAGTTTTGTCAAATTGGTGAGAAAGAAGTTTAGCACTTAGTGATGTGACTGGAAATCAGTTTTTCTTTTGGGATGACTTCGAAAAGTGCCATTTCGGAAATAGTTGTTTTTGCAGAGCAACCGTGTATCAGATACCATGGTAACTGCAAAACGACTAATTACAGATTTAGTTACCGTGGTAACAGATACCATGGTATCTGCAAAAATGCAACTCTTTGATCTAATTGAATAGGCTACACGAGCAGTTTCACATAACTAGGATTCTGTAGCTATTTCCATATCAAGGGCAGGCAAAATCGTTAGTAAAAAGAAACTTACTTTTTCGCTTCAGAAACTACATTAGCTATGAACTGTCCCTTAGTTCTTGTAGTTTGGGATTCTTCAATAGGTTTCCTAGAAGAAGAAGTAGCAGTCCTCGAGCTCTGCTGCAACGCTCTAGCTGGTCC
Organism: Branchinecta sandiegonensis; assembly: GCA_030848855.1. Classification (NCBI taxonomy): domain Eukaryota; kingdom Metazoa; phylum Arthropoda; class Branchiopoda; order Anostraca; family Branchinectidae; genus Branchinecta; species Branchinecta sandiegonensis. Next base: position 14,384,789 of record JAUPMV010000003.1, on the reverse strand, counting down.
TGGCTGAGCAACAGGGGCAGTGACCTCAGCTCTTGACTCTGTATCTGACAATGGCACTGTGCTCAAAGACGTCATCCTGCTTCTGTAAAGAACATTTATATATATGTTGCTAGGCATATGGTCATACTGCCACTAGGCATAAGATGTAGTCAATGTAGGTGGTCATTCCTTCCAGTCACGTATTTCATGTATTAACAATTATCCAGCCGAAACTGACTGCCCTGCATAATATGGGTTTATACATTTTGCAGACAAATTAAACTCAACAACGATGGAATACCAGAAATGGAATACTAGAAAAAAGAGCCACGAAAAGGAAAGCAGTGATTTGGCAAAATACTGATGGTTAGCCAACAGGATAAGTAGGCTTTCTCAAAGACAGACACAAAATTCAGGTGACTGGCTATGACAGAAAAATATAACCCACAGAATTTTGGGGTCATAAGTATTCCTTCAGCTCAATCTGACTGCAAATCATATTTGACTGTGCTAAACAGATATTCTGCCTCTAGTGGAATAGGTACGGTAGTACCCTATTCGTTCAAGGTTGAAAATCCTAACACTCCCCAAGCGTTCTCTAAGTCACTCTATGTTGGCACTGACAAAACTAAACGCATAATATCTCAAGCTCTTACTGGCCAAATCGTCCCAAATCAACTATCCTTTCACCAGAAGTAAGATAACCAAGCCAAGGTTAAGTTACAACTTGGTTAGGTTTGTAGACATAGGAAGCGTATGCTAACAGTTAAGTTAAGCGTATGTAACAGTTACTTAGCTTTGAGCAGTGCAGTTTTTGCTAAATAAAACAGAAAAACATAGGATATAAGCCTATATGTAATCAGAAGTTTTGAGGAAACACTAAGGACAGCTTAAGGAACTGCTCTGACTAATCAGTAGTAGGGCTGAGTAGGGTATATTACTTTTGTGTTTTGTTTCGTTTTATGGAGAGATTTCACCCTACCCGACGTAAACAGGTATTTCTACACCATCACCAGAGGAGCATAACCAACAATAGAACATTGGGTGATATAGGACTTTCCAATTCGAGACTAAATTATGGGAGTTTGTTCATCATTCTGACCCAGTGACTTGCTACCACTCTGTTAGCTTCAATCTAGAATTTTTGCCATATTTGCAATTTCTTGGTTCCTTTCTAAGCCAGACACTTTTCTGAAGGTACCTCTCCTGTAAGGTAAGGACCTAAGGTATCCTGCCTGTTGCTGAAATGACACTCCATTCCAAAAAGATGAGAGGGAGGGTATGTTTCTATACCTTAGTTCTTCCACCCTTTCATACTAAGCTGGTATTTCCATATGTTCAGCAATCCGGAGTTTTCCACAGGATCTGAATAATTGTGTAGATCCATTCAAAGAGTCATACCTCTCTACTATTTTGAACAAAAGTTCGGGCTGTCAAATGCCCATAGAGGCAACACTGGGAAAGAGCAACCACAGTAAAAAGAACAATCGACAGTTCCTGAACTTACACCAATGGATCTGAGACTGATCTGAGATCGCAGAATTAGCTAGTGCAGTGAAAAGGCTTTAGTGGAAAAAAAGTAAAATGCACTTACCGCGGTAAAGAGCTATATACTGAAGAAGTTTCTATCCTTCGATGTTGAACCGGCAGCAGTGATTGCTTTGAACTTGCTATGTTTTCACTACGAAAGGTCTGGGACCCGCCCACTTCACTACCACTACTGGAATTACTGGAAGATAGTTGCGGCTTATAAGGGACTAACTCTGAAGCACTTTGTGCAGGGGGGTTAGATACACTCGCAGGCCATTCGCTATTCAACTTTGTCGTATGTGTTCCACCACAATGGGGACAGCCCTCAACGTGGGCATAAACGGAAGGATTTTTATCATCTTGTTTCACTACACTCACTGCAGCGAGCAGACAGGGACACGGGGTGCGAGGGGCAATTGCTTTCATAGTCACCTCGCTTCGCAAAGTGACAGCTCGCACATTCAGATCCACCACTGGCAGCTGCCTTGCCCTTTCCCGCTGAGACTGGTGCCCCACACTATGACTGGGGGTGCTGTACGTATCACGTTCCTGAAACTGCGGGTATTGACCTCGTAGTAGGTCATCGTTTACCCTAGTTCTTGGATCACTATATAGGCGTTGCTCTTGAGCGTTGTAGTCAAGAAGCGCATGATCTATTCTTGGTTTGTCGTAGGCATGCCTTCGATAAGATCTACTTATCGTTCCGTACGCATGCACCGGCGTCGCGTGCCTAGCCATGTCTTCAGCTGGTACCCTTGGATGGAGTATGTCGTCTAGAGAGTTGCGGCTTGTGTGGGCCGAGTTCAGCCTCGCTCCTGCACTAAGCCGCATTCTCTGCCCGCAAGTGCATTTTCTATCGTCGGCAGCCGATGCATAGTGCTCTTTATTGGCTTGGTCTCCTCGTAGCTTTGGGCTCCAGGTCGGGTCGTTTCCAAACCCTTCGGGTGGATCCAGTTGGCTCCCATGATTGTCTAAAATTTGGTCCACGTCCCCGGCGAGGCTTCTTGAAAGGGTGGATCGATACTGTATTTGGTTCCAGAGAGGCTCCGAGGTCCCGACAGCTCCCCCTGCCGAGAATGAGGTCCTTTGCCAGCCTAAATAGTTCTCTAACGTTGGAGTAGGTGATGGGACGTATGAAGCGGGTGTGAATACGTCGTTCTCAGAAGGGGATATGACATCCAGTCCAACAGGTGTTGGTAGGCTGGCAGGCGGAGCTTGGTAGTGGGACAGAATAGGTGGGGATGCATAGCTTAGAGCGCTTGCCCGTTCGGATGATGAGCGCCTGTCTCGTCGTGCAGCTCGCCAATGCTTGGAATCTGCCCGTTCGGGGTCGCTCATCCTTCAATGACACCTGCATTCCGTTTCATAGAAGGTTCGATCTAGAAAAATGAATAGTCGTCAATCAGTTGGACAAGGCCGTATCCATGAGGGGGGGGGGGGGGGGGGGGTAGGGGGTTGACCCCCCCCCCCCCTCCCGAAACATACAAAAATAGGCATTTTTATAGGCATTTCCCTCTGATCTATGTCATTTTTGTACTTTTTTGTCCGACCCGCAGGCAACCCCCCCCCCCCCCCCCCGAAAAAAGTTCCTGGATACGGGCCTGCGGTTGGATCATAATTTTCGTTCCCGAAAGGTAGAATGACTGGCTGTAAAGTTTGTGTTTAACTCAAAGCAAGCAGCACTACTCTTATTACCAAGCTACTCCCAGTTTAGAGAGATCTACGAACTTAACCTTGCATTTAAGAAATCTACACCAATTTCCATCCAAATTTCTCAATCCCTTGGGATCATGGTTCCGTTTTTGCCGACTAAAATTTATTTTTTGCCATACCGTCGGTTTTAATTGGACTTTTTTCAGTGAAAACATTTTTTGCCGTCCAAATTGGTTAAAACTGGCTACAGTCTCACAATATTTCGTCTGTTCTCTAGTCTCAAGATTATATAAACCAAAGTTCGTAATAGGCCAAGAAGACTGAAAAGCTTTGGTTTACCTGTTGCAGCCCGGAAAATAAAAAGCAGTTGCACGAAGTAAACAAAATCAGCCTTCTAGTATTAGTACAAGTGAGGTCGATGTAGCTTACCAAGTCTATCTTTCTGACAGTATTCTGCTAGTTCAGCCACTGTGATTCCGGACTCTGATTCCAAAGGTGTTGGCGACACCATGCTTGGGAACCCTGAACTATTAATGAGGAAGTTTTTTTACTTCAGAAGTTTAATTTTCTGCTGCATTTTAACTATATAACCGAAGTTGGTTCATTTATGTTTCTACCATGTTTCATATCTGTTTCCTTTTATACTGATAACAGTGCAATGAGGTTATTTTTCCTTTTAGAAATGCGACAAAGAACCTTTAAAGATTGTTTTCCAAGAAATCAGCACCCTAGATACGAGATCACTGCGATTAGTTAATTAAGCAAAGTGCTACTAGAATCCCAGAATAACAGCAATGATTTGATTTTAGCTAGATGTTTGATTTTAGCCATGCTAAAATCTAAAATGTGATACCACGGTCAAAAGGCGATTTTGCTGCTACCATGGAATCTGGCAAGGTACCGTGGTATCTGATACTGAGACACCACGGCTACTGCGAAAACAATTTTTGACCTTGGTATCAGATACCACGGTAACTTAAAAAACATTCTTTGAGCCCAAGCTGACTTTGAAACATTTATTCAAACAATGTTCTTTGATTACAGGTTTGAAAGGGGCCGAAATATCGCTGATGAAGAATCGTAGCTGACGTATCCGTTGTAAACATTGTTTGAATAAACTTTAAAAACGACTACTTGAGATCCAGTTACCGTGGTATCTCCAAAAACGAAACTAATCACATCAACACTCTATATGACTTGTCCAAAACACGTCAGTGATCCTCAGGAAGAACGAGAAAGTATCTACCAATCACGGCAATCGTTGGCAATAGCTGTGGTACCGCTTCCGGCTCTTCCGCTAGGGACACGGCGATTCTGAATCAGCAAGGAGAGTTGGTCATCAAGAGTATTCATTTTGTGCCTACACCTTAGGGCTATCCTATACTTTTTTTCTGTTGCCCATACTTATTGCGAAGCAAAAAGATCCAGCCACTTGTTATTTCAACGACGACTATGCCCTAATTACCACAGACCTTAAGACTAGAACAAAACCGTGTTATTCTTCCTGTTTTTTTTCACTTGAACGCACTTAATAAACATAATTATTTTTAATTAAACATACACTTCTGAGTGCGAATCTAGTCAGACAGGGAGGCATTTATCCGAAAGTGCAAACTAGCCGCTAATGTGTTCGCTCGCCGGGAATTTGTGTCTCTTGGAACCTATTTCTAGTCTGGAAGAAACCGTAGGTCAGACTGACTCCGAAGAGATGCAGAATTGCTAGTCGAACACATTACAAAACGAAAGCCACAAATGATTCAAATAACATAAAATAAACTTGGAACTGGGATTTGTTGTGGTTTCGATAACCACTGTACAGTTTCTTTGGGTGATTCCACTATCCAGCTTTCGTCGTCCCTAACTACCGCTTGGTACCGACCTGAAAAGTACGAAGGCTAGAGAAGCTTACGGTCGATTAGTTAGTGCTAAAAGACATATTTCGGCTATACTTTACAGCTCTTACACAATCCCCCACATTCTAGCCCTATCTCTTTTTTGGAAGTTATTTAGCATAACCGATTTAAGGACAATCCGTAAACTGTTCTATAAGTATGCTAAGTACCTAATACTCGGCCTTCCCCCATGGGACCGTAACCGCAAAGTTACGCAACTTTGCAGCGTTACTGATCACTTTGTTGCTGTGGCCCCACTCGAGTTTGACTCTTCTCTAGACAGGTGCCATCCGTATTACAGTGCGTTTGTATAGTCATTTCGTTCAGTTTAATCTGATGTTCTCCTGTTCTTTTTCTTTCTATTCTTGTTTTTCATATACTCCGTATGGGCAAGTTCTGTGCCATTTTTATATGGGTTAGTAAAATTATTGATTGAGTATGTGCCATTTACCGATCAAAAGAGGATACTTATTGCTCAAGATGAGTCAGTACCTGATGTGCAAACACAAAGCTTAAAATGTATAAGAAAATATTGAGGCTTTGCTCATTAGCCATAGCAGCAGCTTTCTATCAAATAACACGCAGGCCGGAGGCTATGGCACAACTGGCTCGAGGCACAAAACTGTAGGCTAGAAAGGCAGGGACAAAGGGCGAAAACTTTTGAACCTAGGTACCACTACCACTGCACATCCCTTCGTCACGGGTAAGACGCCTCTACGGGTTAAGTAAGTAAGTAATTTATTTATAACCAGCCATTTTTAAAAGCTGAGTAAGTGAAAAAACACATTTAAAAAGACACTCGATTTTCAATCTTCGGCCAGGAAACAGTGGAAAACGTCGTTCTTTTAGTAAATTAATATTCATGGGGGAAGTAGCTGCGGAGGTGTGTACGTCCGAATAAAATATCGTTTTATTTTCGGAAGCCTGGAATCAGTTCGTTCTTGGCAATGAGAACCGTCGTTATCTGAATTTTCGCGAGATTTTGGCAAAGCCGTTAGCGATAGTATTCCAAGCAAATAGCTAACATAGTGCAAAATAAACCGGACTTATTTCAGGAGAGTGAATGATGTTTCAAACAAGAAGGAGGAAAGGTTGGTCCAGATGGTCTAGATTATGAACGATTTCATAGTGTTCGTAGATACTGGGACAAGCAAATTCATTGAGCTTTATTCGGTGTGAAGTGCGAATTTAGATAACTAATTTAGATGACTTTATGCGGGTCCTGTAGTTTTCAAAGTCTAAGAATATGTATATTACTAATGGGAATTGGCGATAGTTTTAGAGTAACGTTTAAAAGTATGATTAAAATAAAAAAAAATGTAAAATAAAGTCGAACAATATTACGTGAAACTTCGATTTCAACCGAATGTAAACGTCAGTGCTGTTTCTGTCCTGGGGGGCTAGGACGACAGGCCAAGCGCCCGAAAAAACACGGATGGCCTAGATCCACTAAAAGTAAAAGACGGTACTAGTAAGCGGTACAACCAACGGAGTGCCATGTTGCCACTTACAGAGCAGCCGGGTATACAATTGGACCAAGAATAAATAAGGGAAGAATTGAGAAGACTTGAATCATGGGACGTTGTTTTCTGCCCGATCCTCAAGTACCGGGGGTGGAGCCTATTCGGCGCCTGTCCAGACCACAGAGTAATTATTGGCGCTATTTCTTCTGATCGCCGTGCTTCGCGTCAAGGAAGTGCGCCAAATTCAAATTAAACCGAAAGAGGCCGACATTTTGCCCTTCTCCCTCCAACAAATCGCTGCTACCACTAGTTTAAAAGACGAGACAAGGGGCTAAAGTACAGTGAAATCGTGCAGTCGTGCAATCCTACATTCAAGGATGACGAAAATAAAGGCAGAAAAGGACCGATTTGGACTGAACACTAAAGTTTAAAGAAGGAAGGGACACGCTTCCAAACATTCATGCAATCTCTATGGCAGATTCTTAGTGATGAAAAAAAAGACTGTCAATAGGATGGATAATGAAACATTTAGCCAACTACTCGAGATAATGATATAAATTTTGACCAAAAATAAAAAAAGGGTTATCTCAAATGTAGACGTTTTGAATGGTACTGTACAATTATCATTTTCAGTAAGCAATTAAAATTTTAAATTAGGAAATACTTCAAGCCAACTGTTTTTCGCAACTAACCGGGAAATGTTATGAACTGAATTGTGTGTTCAGAGTACAACTTAAAAACAAAACATAACAACTCTTTGAGTACAGTTCGCCAGCTATGCCCGAATTCCAACTTGAATGATGTAAAAACATGATAATGAAAAAAAAAACGATTACGAAAAGGCATAGACAATGACAAATTTGGGCAGATGTAAATTGCAACTATCCGAGATAATGATCTACCTTTTGGACCAAGAATATTAAGTTGTTATCACAAACTGATACGTCTTGAAAGATATCCTGCAGTCAGCAATCATTAATTTCTGTTTTTCGCAACTACACGAGAAAATGATATGAACTAAATTTCGTGTAGAGTACAACTTAAAAACAAAACATAGTAACTCATTGAGTACATTTCGACAGCTAAATATTGTCCAAGCTTAATACCTTTTCTAGAAGCGATTCTTTACAGTCCTGTGAAGACCAAAATAAAATTACTAATGTTTACACCAGTCCTATTGAATCTGAACTAAATGCATGCGTGTTAGGTCTATGCTTCAGCGTTCAAGTTGCTGAATTGCTCCCCTGAGTTATCAGATGCCGCATTCCCTTGGGCTTCACCGTCTTTGTGAAGGGTCGTGACAACATGAGCTTCATATTGCAAATCTGACCCGAGATTGAAAAGGAGTTTCCATTTATATAATCCTCAGAATCTGCACTGTTTGAACTTCCCGCCTTTTCTGACTGCTTCATCACTTTTGCTCTGGAGGTAACACTTAATACTGCAAGAGGCAACACGTGAAGCTCCACCCAGGCTCCACCCCCGATAAATTAGATCGGACGAAAAGAGATCTAGGATGCTGACATCGGGGTTATGTGAGTTCTCAATTCTTCCCTTATTTATTCTTGATTGGACTAGGTAGGCTACGTTCAGCTGGTACTAGTATAGCTAGGCAGGGGCGTTCCGAAGGGGTGGGCGCAGCCCCCCCCATACGTTTTGGTCATTCGGTTAAATTTTAGCCGAAGGCGAAAATTCCGGTCGAAACAGGCATCGCGGCGAAGCCGTGATGCCCGTTTGTAATATCTTTTGTCCCGACGTACCAAATTGGGTGATGTAACGTGTAAGTATGTATACCAATACGGTTCCCATTCTCTATCGAATTTGGTAATTCATCCAACTTCTGTTTAGTCCGCATCGATTTCCCCGCATTCGTAAATTCGGTGATTTAACGTCCTTATTTGGTCTCATTCGTTACCGAATTCAGTAATTCAGCATACTTTTTTCAAGTTCGTATCTGTTCTATCGCATTCGGTCAGTCCATTTCAGAATTCGGTGATTCAGATTCATTTGGTTTTGATTCGTTACCGAATTCAGTAATTCACCGGATTTGGTAATTCACCCCTGTAGCTAGGTAGGTACGTACTACTGAGTACTAGCAAGTACATACCTACATACGTACTACTACGCAGCCTACGTACTAGCTAGGTACGTACGACCGCAAACGGAGTCCACTTTTCGCAATCGGATCCTCTTTTGCTTCGAAATCTTAATGACGTAAATTTCGCATGCGTATTTTCACACGCGAAATCTTCTCGGACTGTGTGTGCGTGCAGCTTTAGCCGTTAGACACAGACATTTTTTTAATTTCATCAAAAAACATATAAATTAAACAAACAATTTACCATTAACGGCCACTTAGAAGACAAAGAATCCTGATTGTGGCCGCAATTTTAACCACCATGAATCCGCTAGATCATTCCTTCATTACCCCTTTTATGTCAGTCTGACTGCTCTATCAGACTGGGCCAACCCAATCGAATCAAAACAGATTTTCCATCGCCAGCGAACACTTCCCGCTCGTGATGTTGAGACCCGCCCCAAAAACGTGCATCGCACCCCCTACCGCCGCCGAGTTCCACGGATTCGTGGCATTTTATTTCCAAAAATGACGCTTGGGTCGATGGTGTGTCCATTGTGTTTTGGCTAATCCTTCCTGTATTCATTATCTGCGGAACGATGAAATAGCCGACTGGACAAGCTTCATAGAAAATTAGGTTTTTAGAAACTATAAAAAGACTAATGCGTTACCGTTCCTGAGCGACTTTCTGATCCATTATTCCACTTTAGTATCCATCCTTGTATCCAATAAGTATGTGTATCCGTGTTCAAAAGCACAAAATCACAATATAAAAAATTCCAGAACTCATCCACAAGCTGCCTATTTCCTAAGCCTCAGACTCCATAACGCAAATAGCTGGAGCCAGAGAGAGCTAACAGAAATCAATATTCCTGCGCTGTTCTCGCTGGAAACGCGGTTCTTCCAGAGGCATCTGCTGGATGCGCGTTGGAGCAAGTTCAGTTGTACTCAAGAGAAAAACGACTTGGTGGACTTCGCAAACTGAAGCTGATTGCAAAATCTTATTAGATATCATCTGAAGTGTTGTCTGTTGAAACTTCATATCCTTGCGTTATCTGTTAAACTTCTGACTCTGTTATATTGTAATGTCAGGACTCTTCGTCCGACCTTTTGTCCATGATCATCGAGCCAAATGAAATATTTCGATGAAGCTTTCCGTTTGTTTTCTTATTTCATCTACTAGGATGTATTGCAAGATCCGTGGAGGACCTGTTAACCGGGATATGCTGTTCGTTTTCTCCTTGACTCTATAGCTCCCGTCAGAATCCTGTGAAAAACGGAAAAAAAAATTCCAAGTTGTAAGCCCGTGTTAGGCTACGCTACACCATGTTGGCTACACAATACCCTATTGGTGCTAACGAGGGGTTGCTCACTCCCAAAATGGTTGTACAGTGGTGCCCAGCCGGTGCCCAGCGGTGCCAGCGGTGCCGGTGCCCAGCGGTGCCCAGCCGGTGCCCAGTGGTGCCCAGCGAGGGTGTTCAGTGGTGCCCAGCGAGTGAGCAACCCCTATTGGTGCTAACCTCGGATGGATCGACAGTTCAGCTGGAATCCGGTGAAAACAGGACAAGACGTTGTCACTTTTCATGAATATTTTGACTGGAACCAGGTAAAATCAGACATTTACCAAAGAAATATTCAATTGATTAATTGATGTATCTTCCAAATCGAAGACGAGTGTGTTCTTAAAGATTTACTTAAGAGCTTGTCAATATTAACTTCCCAGCACGGGCATACAGCTGCTGCATTTTGGTTTGAAAACCTTACAAGGAAAAATTAAACAGTTTGCATTTGCACTGACTCCAGCAATGTAGCTTAATCATCTAGGATGATTAGGATGTCTCTACTGCGAAAGCACAGCACTTACTCAGGGTTGCCACCGGCTCCTATCCAAAGTGTGCTATTCGTCTCGAGAACAGGGTGCTACAGAAGTGCTACACAACATTTTTGCTAAATATGCAATTTTCGCGTAATCCTACTTGGTGTTGATCAATTAACTTTTAGTCCAGACAGCCATTTTTGTTGAGATCTATTTTTCCTTGTGCAGCATACGCGGCGCGTTTCGAGTACAAACTACGGCTCCGGCAGTGCAGAACGTCTTCTTGCACCTTCTTACTCATATTTGAACATATTTGAACTTTTCGATCGCACAAAGATAACAGCATTTCTATGAATACCTTTGTTATTTTCACTAAAGCATTGTACGCACATGCGTAAAAAGCTGCATGGCGCTTAAGAGTTGCCACCGATAGAAAAATTGTACTCTTTTTAGTCCAGACAGCCGTTTTTGTTGAGATCTATTTTTCCTTGTGCAGCATACGCGGCGCGTTTCGAGTACAAACTACGGCTGCGGCAGTGCAGAACGCCTTCTTGCACCTTCTTACTCATATTTGAACTAAATATTCCTTCAGCCCAAGCTGACTGCGAATCATATTTGATGGTGCAAACGGATACGTCAGCAGAATTTTTATGTGTTTCCCACAAGTTCGTTTTTTCAACTTGAGCGGTATTGAGCCTGAAGAGGACCCTTGCCAAGAAGGGCCGAAATATAGCTCCAATAAAATCCAGCTGACGTATCCGTTTGCACCATCAAATATCATATTTGAACTATGTTTTCGAACCAGTTTTACTATAGCTGTCCAGTTTATCAAGTTGCAGTTGCATTGCATTAAACATTCGAGAAAAAAAATTCGAGAGTAGTTTACGCTAGTTTCGAAAAGTCTTTATCTTTCAGTGAACTGAACTTAGTGAACTTTGGCCGTTTTTAGAGGCAAAGATTTCCGAAGCTAAAGGTTTTTTTCTAGCGGAAAAACAAGAGATCAATCTCTTTAAAATATCAAACTAGAAAAGCTCAGCAGAAGATCCTCCTCCAGTCTTTTTAAATCCCCTCACTTGCTGACTCTGGTCCAGCTCTGGTCCTAATATTTTTTTTCCCGAAAATTGTAGCACTAAGGTGCTACATTTTTCCAGATTTTCCGAAATAGTGCTACATTTTACCCTGATCGTGCTACGATGCTACATAGGCAAAAATAGTGCTACAATTAGCACTATAGTGCTACAGGTGGCAACCCTGCACTTACTACCCGCGTAATATTGACTAACCTCGCCAAAGAATCATGATTTTGATTTGGTTGTACGGTTCACACCTCCGATCTAACCAATCAGAAACACGCGAGGTACGGTTAGCAGGTTCTCCGAGGGAAGATTGGATTTGGCTTCAGCGCAAAATTCAGAAAACAGCTGTCAAAGACAGATGAAAACTAGGGGGTCTGGCAATGGTACATCAGTGGTACACCGTGTTGCCTGATTGGCGGATTTTACGCCAAACTGGCGGATTTTGTCGGAGACTGGCGTAAATAATTTTGCAACTGGCGTGTGGCGTAAAACGTGGCCATTTTCCCTTTTATCTGGCGTATGTTTGGCGTAATGTGAAAAATTGACTATCTTTATGATAAACCGACTGTTGTTCAGAAAAATTGACCGTTTTTCAGAAAAATCGACTGGTTTTACGTCGTTTTAATCGTCACGACCGAAGGCCGGAAAAATGTTTGGGGTTCTGTGTTGGGGTTCATTGAGTTTTTGGGAGGTGTAGATTTTTCTGGCGTATTTTTCGTAGGCCGCGACATATTTTCTTTACCACGATCTGGAAACACTGATGGTACATGTTATCGGGTAGGAACATAACAGAATAATGTCGGATTTCCGCTTTAATTTCTGCTTTCGTGATAACCTTAGCCGATCAGTTTTAAACTAGGGACTAATAAAACAAGAAAGCCAACCAGGAGTTCCGCGTAAAGACGATTGGTAATCCCGTATGTGGAACCTCAGCTTTGGCGGTAGCCTACATTATAAACTTTGAAATACAGGGATGAAAGTTATTCCATTCGGTCTGGAAATTCGATTTTTCGATGATTATTACTAACGTCATACGCAACCAACACAGGTTTCCTGTGTTCCCATTAAACAAGTTTTTGAAATGGGATATTTGGGGTTTTATTTAGATAATAATGTTAATTGGAAAAAACATTGTAGTATTATTGGTACAAAAATGGCTAGGGGGCTAGGAATTCTAAGACGGGTAAGAAAAACATTTCCGTTTCAGATTCTAAAATTATTTATTTTTCCCTTGTTCACCCTTACATTGATTACGGTTGCGTTCATTGGGCTAGTAATTTTTTTTTCTAATTATAAAAGGATCCAGATTTCGCAAAATAAAAGCATTCGCTTGATTGCGGACATAGCAAGACCAAAGGTTTCGATGGGATTCCAAAAATCTAATATTTGATCCAGACAATTGGGTCCTGTCTTCGCCAGATCCAGTCTTCGCCAGGCGAATCATCAGAGTAAACCAAGTTCGGATATACCTCTATAAGCCATACCTATTTTGACGATACTGACCGAAACTTCCTGCTTTACTTCTGCCAAATTTCCGGTTTCGCACGAATTCCAAGCGAACAACTAGTCCAGCAAAAAAAAAAATCCAGCGGATCTCTTTATCTCTATAAAGAACATCTAATCAACTTTGAATAAAACTTCGACTTAAAAAAAATCCGGTTAAAACCGGATTCCGGACTAATTATATGTCCGGGTGAAAAATGATTGTCATATACAGACTTGGCGTCTCATCTTACCCCTAAATCTGTCATCTAATCAACATCAGATAAAACTTTCGCTTTTAACAAACTTTCCGGTTTTGGCCGGATTCCTGGCGAACTAGTTGTCCGATGAGAAAATGGTTTTCACCATCGTGTTCAGCATGTCTACTTACCCTTAAATTGAACATTTAATCAACTTCAAATGAAACTTTTACTTTTAACCAACTTTCCGGTTTTTGCCGGATTCCGGACGAACTACTTGTTCGGCAAGAAAACCGTTTTCACCATTGTATCCAGCATTTCTCCTTACCCCTAAATCGAACATTTAATCAACTTCAAATGAAACTTTTACTTTTACCCAACTTTCCGGTTTTTGCCGGATTCCGGACGAAATACTTGTCCGACTAGAAAATGGTTTTCACCATCGTACTCAACATGTCTTCTTACCCCATAATCGACTATCACATTAGCTGTTTAAAATATTTTGTTTGTCCCTTAATTTGAAACCCCTCCCCCACCCTTAAATATAGGGCTACATAGCCCATCTTCGAACTTGACCTGTATTTGACCCAAAGGATCCCACCAAGTTTCATCAAAATATGTCATTCCCTTCGAGAGTTATCGTGCGGACAGACGGACGGACAGACGGACAACTTTTGCGATGTCATAGGTATCCCTCCACTTACGTTTTGGGATCCCAAAAAAGGAGGTTGAATCTAAAACCATTGCCAGCTTTTCCCGGTGTAATGTTCTGAACGTTCGTCAGATTCGTGATTACCAGGCATCAATTTTTGTGTTTCAAAGCATGAACCACATATACCCAGATTGTTTCCATGATTATTTTTCTCTGAATCAGGAGCACCACAATTACGACACCAGAAATGCATAGCTTTTAATTCATGAAAAACGAAAAACAGTTAGATCATATTATATGAGTCATAATCTGGGGCCTTCTGTTTGGAATAATCTGCCGGCTAGCATCAGGGAGTCTGCCACTGTATACGGTTTAAAAAGAAACTGAAAACTTTCCACTTAATTAATACGTGTTGAAGGGTGTGTGGTCTTTTTTTTTTGTTCACAGTTGTTCGGGTGGGGCTGAAACTGGTAAGGTATAAATATTAAGGATTCTTGTTGTGTATAGTTAATTGTCTGTTATTTAAGTCATAGGCTAGGTGGATAATTGTAAGTTGTTGTGTTTGGTCATTTATTTATTAGATAGAAGTAGTATTAACAAATTGCAGCACAAGTCCTTAGGACTTTCTTTTTGCTGCAACAGAATATTAGTAATGTTATTTTATTTTATTTTCAATGTTTTGGTTAAAAATAAAAATAAACCTACCTACCCACCTACCTGTCTCAAGCCTTCTGCTGAATGTACAGCAACTTGCATAACCTTTAGGGATCCTCAACAAAAGTAAGGGGTAACCATCTGTGGTCAGCATACCTTCCGAACGGGTTTAGTTATTTTCATGAAGTCGGTAGGGGTTGTCACTCTCGTGCCCGGTGCGGCGGTGCTCCGCTGGTGCCAGCACCGGTTGACACGCCTTAGAACATTAAAATGTGCATGTTTTGAAGCAGAATCGCCTAATTTATGGCCGGCACCGGTGATTTCGGCTTGTGCCGGGAAAGGGTGCAAGGAAAAGGTGCCAAACCCCTCGGGTAGAAGTTTGTATATGGGCTTTGCACACCAACAGTTGAGGGTGAAGGATACTTCCTTTTCTCTGTTATCTTATGCATTGTCCAAATAGGCGTTATAAGGTGTATTACGGCGTATAAGGTTTACTACAGATTCCTCTTTTCCTGGGAGCGCGCTAACTCATTGTCCAAATAGGTGTAATAAGCTGAATAGCGTTATACGCGATGTTTACGTCTTAATGGACACGCCTGTTCAAATAGGAACCCAAGAGGTTCTTATCAATGCGGCGTTCGGTGTTGAAACGGTAATACAGTTTTCGAGTTCTAAAAAGATCCGGAAAGGTTCTTAGTACTACTTGAAGCACACGAGTACAATTTAACGCCAATTATATTTGAAAAAATAAGCTATTAAATTAACGGATGGACAGCCTTGATCCTCGAACTAATAATAAGTAGTCGTAACAGAACAAAAACGCGATTTTTTTAAAAGAAGTCTTTCGATAGCAAAACAATTCGGTATAATAACCGGGATACGGTAGTTATACAGAATCCCGAACATGCCATCGGTCCAAACTTATTTCGGTATAATAACTGGGATTCGGTAATTTATTCGTTATAATTGCCAGGATTCGGAAGTTATCACGAACCTCGAAACTCAGAAGAGGTCGAGTGAAGCACTGGTCGCAGACAAAAGGGATGATCTATAATATCATCGATAGTCCTTACTTTTATTTTGGATCCCAAAAAGAATATATAACTACCTTAAATTACCTTAAATCGCACTTGCCAGCGAAAGGTAATCCTGTCGTGCGCTGGCTCAGTGATGGATGGAGAGGGCCGCATCTTAGGAATCCCATGCAGTTTTCCAAGGCTTCCGAGTCCAGTCTTTGTCAACCGATGACTTGAAGGCCTCCACACTATCTGCCACGACAGTGTTCTGACTGAGGGAATTCCATAGTGGTACCACTCGATTAGTAAAGAATTGGATTCGCTTCTTGGTTGTAGCTCTCTTCCGGAAAAACTTCTTGGAGTGTCCTCGGGATCATAAATATTTCGAAAATTTCGCCCGCAGCACTTTTCGTAATATTCTCTGTTTTGTGGAAGGGCGCGTCATTTGACGGGGGTTTTAAGCCATTTTTTGGATTGAGATTTCGAAACATTAAAAGCTAGAATTTGGATGGAAATTAAATTTGGCAGAAAAAGCAAAAAAAAAAATTTCGCATGCGGCGCCCACTTTGTGTGATTATGGGTATATATTGACTAGACTACAGCTGCTGCTGCTGCCGGAACGTCTCTCCATCCGGTTTCTGGAACTTCTTAGAGTCTCGGTATTTAATCAACGGTAAGTGATAGAGTTTGTAAGAGAAGCAGTTAAATTTTAGCCTACAGAAAAAAATGGATTTCAAAAATTTTCGCCTGTTGCGCTCGATTTAATTTTCTATTGGCTATAATAGATAGAAGCTGTTACTGGAATCATGCCCGGCAATATATTTTCCATGTGGGCTTCGCCAAAACGCCGCCTAACAGTTGACTTATCGTCTTTCATGATGCCCTTTATTGTTACTCTTCCTACGTAATCGTTTCTTTTCCGTAATTTAAAGCTCGAATCCTTAGTTCTAGGATTCGGTAAAATTTTTGAAAGATTCGGTTAAATTTGGGATCTGCACCCCCCCCCCCCCACCGAAAATGCACTTGCGAGTCTTGCGACGCCCCTGACTGTGTGCCAAAACACGTCAAGGCAAAACCTTGACAAACTTCAAGGCAGATGTAAAGCATTGTTCAAAAAGGTGTAATAAGCTGAATAGCGCTATACGCAACGTTTACGTCTTAATACACACGCCGGTTCAATATAGGAACCTAGGAACTCAAATAGGCTCTTATCGATACAGCGTTCGGTGTTGTCACGCTGATACAGTTTTTCGAGCTTCTAAAGATCAGAAAAAGTGTGTTCTTAAGTACACGAATACAATTTTTCGCCCTATATACTTTAAAAAGCTACTAAATCTATCCGCTACCGAATCTGGTGAAAGACTTTACTGAAATCAATTTCGATGCCCGAACTATTCGGTATATTTATGGAGATTCCGTAGTTACACAGAATCCCGAATAAGCTATTGGTTCAAAATTATTCGGTATCTTGATTGGGATTCTGTAACTTATTCAGTATGATTCTCAGGATTAGGAAGTTAACCACGAATCCTGACTTTGTTCCAGTTTCGACGAACCTCAAAAAGGTGTTGGGGGGGGGGGGTGGCTGCTGCACCCCCCACCCCCTTGCGACGCCTCTACACAAACAGTGCATAGGTTCAGACACAGACCTCTAGCTGTTCCAAAATGCTCACATAAAAAAAAAAAATGCCAAGAAGGGCCGAAATATCGCTGATGAAGAATCGTAGCTGACGTATCCGTTGTAAACTTTGTTTGAATATATGTTTCAAAGTCAGCTTGGGCTCAAAGAATATTTATCTACGAAGTACGGAACTTTCACAGCCCAGACATGCAGACAATTATCCAACTTGGCCGGAAGCAAAGGACAAGTAATTTCAGCCTGACGAGGACCCTTGCCAAGAAGGGCCGAAATATCGCTGATGAAGAATCGTAGCTGACGTATCCGTTGTAAACATTGTTTGAATAAATGCTCACATAACAGATGGCTGTCCGATAATTTTCTTTACTTACGCTCCCTCGTTTGATCTTTGTCTGGTAACGGACCAAAGACCTCATTCAAAAAAATATTTGGTCTTGTGTACAAAGAAAGTTTTTGTTTCATTTTCTTTATAAACAAACAGTACTAGAAGAAGAAATATTCTTTTCAGTTCAGTTCAATTAAATTTATTTCCAAAAGGGGGAAGCGGATAAGCTGACAACTTTTGCTGATAAAAATGCTGATTTCTATAAGACTTTACTTTAAAAAAATTAAAATGTTTTTAACCAAACAAAAAATAAAAAAACTACTTCACGCATCTGCTTCTCATCCGCTTTTATTTTTTGTAGCGGGTCAAAAATATATTATTATTATTATTATAATACGAACTATAAGCAAAAAGCTAATAGAAATAGCAAAGTAGCAAGATCTCCAATTCAATCCAAGGGATTAAAGTCGTCCCTGCCAACAGGGGCCTTACGACTCTCTTCTTTTCGGTTTGATCAATTACTTCAACTAGGGTTTCGAGTTGAATGAGACACTTCCTTCACAAAGTTCACAGTCTTAGATCTCTCCCTGTTTCAGATAAAAATATAACCATCTTCACGATTAGCGTATATTTTTGTTTAGATTTGAATTTGCCGCCAAATTTGCCGCCAAATTTCGCGCCGGGATAGGGATATCGAAGCTACAGTGCAACGCTGGACTGACTGGCCATGAAGAGATTTCAAACGCGGTTCCTAGAATGTTAGCGCATTTTTTTTTTATTTTTAGAAGATGCTCCTGTGGGGCGAGAGCTTCCCATTCCACATTTTAAACAGGACGGAACAGAAACTAGAGCCTCGTTTTTGTTGCATGCTGCAGATCCACTTCTCGGCCGATTTGACTGATTCTTCCTACATCCGTTTTTGCACTGCAGCGCTTCCAAGGAAGACGGCAGCGCTTCTCGAGAATCACAGACTTGCTCACCGACCAAGTCCGTGCTTCCCTGCAAGATGCTGCAGCGCTGCCGCTTCAACCAAGAAGAAACTGAATCCAAAACGCATTTTGTGCAAAAGCAAAGAAGTGCTGCAGCAGCAATGCGGCAGCGCTATTGCAACAAAAACGAGGCTTAGTTTTACCTTGACGTACTGCTGTTCAGCAGACCCATTTTTAATATTTTATGCATGTTTTTTTGTTATGCCTGGACCCGGCCTGATACACTGACCTAAGTTGTGTTTTATTTGAAGTTCATAGTACAGTGGGAGCGGACAGCGAACTGTAATTTGGCATTTTATTCCTGGTGGACTGTGTCAATGTTAGAAGGTACACTGAACAGTTCCCTGCCTCACCCAGTGTACGGCCCGCTGGCGAATAAAACAACTTCCGGCACCCTGCGCCTTCCCACGGTACGGCCCGCTGGCGAATAAAATGACCACGAACAGTCGGAGGTACTATGAACTTCAGATAAAACGCAACTCTAGTCCTAGGCCATTCTTTAAGTCTTAAAGCCAGGCTTCTCCTTCCAGATTCCAAGTCCAAGACGTCAGGGGCTTCTAAATAGTCAAGCCAACCCTTCCAGATTTTCATGATAATGATGAAAGCAAAATTTGCTATTCTTCAACATTTCCTAGATGTCCCCTTTACATTTCAAATATTTCTTGCATCCCAACCACAGCTTTCACTCACTTTCCCTTTGCTTCCTTCATTTGCATATTTGTTGTCTCTCGCAAACTGGCATCCTCTGTTGCACCTTCCAGAAATCCGGAATCTGGGGTGTCCAACACCCCGGATTTCCAGACGTTTTTGGCATGGCTTCACCTTCCAGATTCATTTTGACGAAAATGGCTGTCTGGAATCCGGAAGAAAAATCTGGATGGTGAAGCCTGGCTTTTAAGCTAATCAAAGAGCAAGTTATGAATGTACTTTGTACAATCAATAAAAACAGAAACATCAGCAAAAATCTCTTGGCTATTTTGGCCCATCTTGGCAAGGCCAAGGGTCCTATTATATGTTATATGTCAGCTGAATTTTGTAATATGTAGCCTACTCTTAGCTGCCTTCTGTTTTGTCTATACAGTTTTGTATCAGTTTCCAAGTGACATATAATTTCACCAAGATGATGGCATTCAAACTAAATACTAATACCATACACCAGTTGCAGAAGTGCTTAAAAGTAATACAAAATGTTACATACACTTAATTTTGAGCTAGAAGAAAAGTGAAACAGCAAGAAACAAAACAAAGGTAGTGGAATATTTGCTTATTTGAACATCTCTCTTAATTTTGCCCTACCTTGGTTTTGTTTCTTGTTTATACAACAGTCAAATGAATAGAGAAAATAACAAACTTTTTCCAACTGTAACAGCAATCTTTTGACAGAAAAGGGAATTTAAGAATATTCCATTTTAAAATTCTCTTAAAATAAAAATGCTTCTTCTTCCAAATCTTTGATTTTAATGATCAAGGTGTGAGGTAAAAAAATGTGTAAATACCTATCACCAAGATTATGCACCAATAAATCGTGACAAAAGTCAACCAGCAGTCAGTCGAAAGAAGCTAATTAGGGGTTGCTACGAAAACTTGAGTGGGTGTTTGGGTCTTCATTGCAGCCTACCATTTTGCCCAAAACCTCACTGTTAGTTAACCAACATTCAAAGAAGTATTTCTCTACTGTACTCTCGAAGATGTGCCTCTGGGTAGCAGTCTATGATTATTTGTGTGCAGTCAAGTCACAATCAAGTCAATCACAAGCTTACGGTCTAGAGCATTGCTTATTGGTTGTATAAAAAGATCATGAGGAATAGACATGTCCATCCTATGAATAAGTCAGCTTGGTATTCCTTTCAAATCATAACAAACTCTAAGAGCTAAAACACTCAAGCTTCGACTTATTCATGAAATCCCAGCAATCAGCTTTTCAGTTCATTTCAGGCCGTCATCAGAATAAGACAGTCTTTTAAGCATAAAATATTCCTTCTCTGTAGGGTCCTGTAGCAACACATATTGATCAAGGGCAAATTAAAAACAATGAACTGTTTATGATTTGATAATGTATATTGATAATGGTAGGAAGATCTGTAGCTACCGTAATGTAAAGATGTTGAATCAGCTCAATGCTAAGAAGAGAAGAAGCTTACACAGAGTTGAGTTTTCTTGCCTTTGCCAATCTTTGAAGGAATTTCATAATGGTTAAGTTTGTTCGGACTTTCTGACTGATAAAATCAAGTTTGAAACTCTATGCGACAACAAACTGACTTTAATTTTTGATAGGAGCAACAAATGGCATTCTTCTGGTCGAAGGGCGAAATTGTTTACTCAGGCCACTAGTACTGCTGTCTGCTAGTGCTATTACTGCTGTACGGTAGTCAATGAAATGGTTTGATTGACAACAGTTACTGCTATAGGCATTGAGCTACCTTCTACATCATACCTATGCCATCAGAAAAGTTGTCCATCTGTCCGCCTGTGCGCACTATAACTCACGAAGGGAGTGAGATATTTTGATGAAACTTGGTGTGAGGATTCTTTGGGTCAAGAGTAAGGTCGAGTTCGTAGATGGGCTCTGTAGCCCTACATTTAGGGGTGGAGGAGGGGGTTTAAATTAAGGGGCAAATGAAATATTTTTAAACAGATAATGTGATAGTCGATTATGGGGTAAGAAGACATGCTGAACACGATGGTTAATACCATTTTGTCATCAAACAAGTAGTTCGCCTGGAATCCGGCCCAAACCGGAAAGTTTGTTAAAAGTAAAAGTTATATTTGAAGCGTTCGAGTTAGGGGTTAGAAGACATGCTGAACAAGATGGTGAAAACCATTTTTTGCCGGACAAGTAGTTAGCCCGGAATCCGGCCAAAACCGGAAAGTCTGTTGAAAGTAAAAGTTTTATTTGAAGTCGATTAGATGTTCGATTTAGGGGAAGACATGCTGAACACGATGGTGAAAATCATTTTCTCGCCGGACAAGTAGTTCGCCCGGAATCCGGCCAAATCCCTTCAGAAGAGCCGGTCCATCCCTGCGCAGTTTCTTTGATAATTCAGTGGATACATTTATTCAAACAATGTTTACAACGAGTACGTCAGCTACGATTCTTCATCAGCGATATTTCGGCCCTTCTTTGCAAGGGTCCTCGTCAGGCTGTCAATCCTCTGGGTCAACGTCGGGAGTTTTATTGCAGGTTTGTTTCCTTCCCCGACGTTGACCCAGAGGATTGACAGCCTGACGAGGACCCTTGCCAAGAAGGGCCGAAATATCGCTGGTGAAGAATCGGAGTTGACGTATCCGTTGTAAACATTGTTTGAATAAATGTTTCAAAGTCAGCTTGGGCTCAAAGAATATTTATGGATTCATTTAGTTATTTTGTCACACCTTTTTCTTCTTGAAAATAGCCCTTGGTGGATTTTCAAGCAGATATGATATTGAACCTCAGAACAGCAGTGCTTCTACCTTGTTTGACCTGTGACCAAGAAGATCGCCACGTCGGGCCAAATGCTATTAAGTATTACCAAACCCGATGACAAATTTATCTTAAAATAGTAGTATGAAGCTGTACGAAAAAGTAGCATGCGTTACGAACTGATGCTACTACATGCTTCTATGTCAAGGCTACCGTGTTAATGCATTCTACTGCATGCTACTATTAGCAACACTGGATGCTACTATAGCAAGACAGGATGCTACTGGGTACTGCTGCTTAAGATTGGCCCAATGGTAAATGATAGTATTCTTTACTATTGCATATCAATACATGCAACTTTTTCGTACAACTATCATACAACTACGCAGGCTAGAAAGTTTTCATTGGGAATATTTACCAATAGGCTGTCACACGATCTGAATCCATCAGTGATGGTAAGAGGAACGTTCTGCTTATTTTAGCTCTGACCCTTGTTGTTGCTGCCATAGACTAGCCACCCATATTGTAGGCTACCTCTGAACAGCAACTGGGAACTTATTTTTTTATTCTTTTTCCAGATCAGTAGTTGCAACTATGATGGCCCCTCTCTTTGACCCTGATACAAAATACTGAACTTCTATAGTATGTCTGATTACAAGAGTCAGCTGTCAAACAGTACAGAAAATAGTGACCATAACAGAAGGCAGAGGTTCCTCAGAACTGCTGACATTCTTAAGAAAAGTGGTCTGTTGGAAATAACCACTAAAACCAGGGATCTTATTATAAAGAACGCAAAGCTGAGAGAGGAAATTGCAAAACTTCAGGTTGAATCAGAGAAGCTGTTTATTGAAATTCTGGATAATCCGGAAAATAAGCAGTACAAAGAACTTTACGATTCCCTGAATTCAGTTGGGCAAGTGAACATTGATTCTATTACGTCTGCTGATAATACTGAGATCTTAGAGCTAGAAAACTCGGAACGAAGGACCTCAAGTGAGCCATAATGGGATTACCAATAAAGCATGCTTCCGCGCTTCTGCTCAGGTATAGTCTCTCAAGAGTAACCCTTTCAAGTCAGTGTCTGTTTCACTCTTCGTCCATACAGAACAAAAAGCAGGAAATCGCGGATCTTAAGGAATACAAAGCCTTTTACAGATTTCCGAACATAGCTCTAGTTCGTGCCATATGCAGGCTGAAGTTGTATCAAACAGCCATCGCTTTGGCTGCAGTTCCTGCAGTAAACTATTTTCACCAAATAGGCTATTTATCTACAGAGGATGTTACGAAATCTTCTATTGGTTGTGTGTTAGCCCTTACAGTACTTACTGTGGTTGGTGAATTCTCTAGAAAGTTAGTTGGAATGATGTACTTGCATGAGGATGGGAAACATGTCAGAATTGCCCATTTGACATTTTTGGGGCGCAGAAAAGATGTTCTAGTTCCTCTGGAAGATATAGTTGTACTGTCTGAGCTGCCAGATAAGATGTTAGATGCATATATCAAGTTGAAAACGTATTCTGGAAACCACAAGTTTTATGTGACGTTACGTTACGGGAGGGTTTTGGACCAGAAAACTTTCGAGCATGTTCTTGGACAGGTTCCTGAGATGTAGTGACGCAAACAAGAGTAGTAACGTGATAATAAAGTTGTTTTCATGAGGAACTGTCGTGGATCCGTGTCACAGGCACCTTCCTAATAGCTACGTTCGTTGCACTCCGGGCTGTCTCTGGTGTTTTGTCACCAGTGTCCGGTTCTTCTCTTAAACCGCGTCTTTTTGGTTCACCGGTGAGTTGATGAAAACTGGCTAACTCCTCGCTGAAGCCGGGCTCCCGAGCAGGTTCTGGTTAGTCCGCACCGGTGGGCGGTAAGATAAAACCGGACACTGGTTAGTTCAAGAACGGGTTATAAGACTGGTGAGAAGTCACCGATGGATGCAAAAACGGCCTATAAGAACAATACCAAAGGTTTCGATCCCAAAAATTTAATATCACATCCAGACAATTGGGTACTGTCTTCTCTAGACTCCTCAAGCATTTTTACTACAAAAAATCAGAAACAGATTAATACCGACTAGCTAATCATCTGAGAAAACCAAGTTCAGATATGTATGTATGTATGGATTCAGCATGTGTGTTTACCCCTATAAGTCGTATTTGTTTTGACGAAACTGATCGAAACTTCCTGCCTTAGCTTACTTCTGCCAAATTTCCGGTTTCTGCCAAATTCGGGAACTACTTATCCGACAAAATAACAAAGCTCAAAAACGAATTGTCGAACATCTAATCAACTTCAAATAAAGCTTTAATTCATGACAAACAATTTTCCAGTTTCAGCCGGATTCCGAGTGAACTACGCGTCCGGGTATAAAAAAAACAATTGTCATATACGGATTCAGCATCTTTTCTTACCCCTAAATCGGAATCTAATCAACCACAAATAAGACTTTTGCTTTTAACACATTTTCCGGATATGTCCGGATTCCGGGCGAACTACTTGTCCGGCGAGAAAATGGTCTTACTAATAGTGTTCAGCATGTCTTTCTACCCCTAAATCGGACATCTAACCAACTTCAAATAAAACTTTTGCTTTTAACAAATTTTCCGGTTTTGTCCGGATTCCGGACGAACTGCTTGTCCGGCGAGAAAATGGTTTCTTTCCTTAAATCAAACATCTACTCAACTTCAAAAACTTTTTCTATTAACACACTTTTCGGTTTTGGCCGGATTCCGGGCTAACTACTTGTCCGGCGAAAAAACGGTTTACACCATCGTGCTCAGCATGTCTTCTTACCCCATAATCAACTATCACATTAGCTGTTTCAAAATATTTTGCTTGCCCCTTAATTTAAACCCCCTCCCCCAACCCTAAATGTGGGGCTACAGAGCCCATCTACGAACTTGACCTTACTCTTGACCCAAAAAATCCTCACACCAAGTTTTATCACAATATCTCATTTCCTTCGAGAGTTATCGTGCTGACAGACGGACGGACAGACGGACAACTTTTGTGATGTCATAGGTATCTCTCCACTTACGTTTTGGGATCCCAAAAACCGGAGACCACCGGTGAGAACTCCCGTGACAAAGAACGCAGCTAATGCTTATGCTGTGAATTCAAGAAGGTAGAGCAGACGAATAGCGTTACTCAGGCCTTTTTATGTATGGTGGTCTGCAGTAGACTGCTACAGCATTTACCGGATGTGCCAGTTAAAATCTTTCATGGAAATGTTTTAATAATTTTTCCTTGAAAGCTTCCCTGCGTTCGGCCGCACCACTGTTTGTACTTCAGCGTAGAGGAGAGCAAAATCTGAGGTAGTGTTCCAGTGACTTATTACAAGTTATGATGATAAGAGGAGGGGCGAGCGCCATATTGTAGTAGTTATAAGCCTCTCTGGAACGAAAATAATAACAACGCGGACAAGAGGCGTAACTAGCCAAAATGTTTGGGGGGGGGGGGGGGGCAGGTATTTACCGACTGGCTGGTCATTTTTACAGACTGTTCTTGCAGATAAAACCGTCTATTATTGAGAAAAAAAACTACTGTGATGACGACAAATCGGCTGATTTTAAGAAAAACTACAGTCTTTAAGAAAAAATCGACTATTTTTACCAGAAACCGACTGTATTTACAAAAAATCGACTGTTTTTACGAAAAATCGCGGCGCTTCGCGCCGACTCGGCTATCTTTACCGACAATATTTGGGGGAGGGGGCGTCCTCCCCTAGTCGTGACGCCTCTAACGCGGACATACGTCGCCACTCTTACGGGAGTTCCTACAGAACCGGTAGGCTAGTTTGTATCACTTATGATGCTCGTCACCATCGTAAGTAAATCGTAACGACCGTAACAGCCGTGAAACGACAATAATAAGAGGGAGGAGCTAATTTACTTATTACGGTGGTCTCTTGAACGAAAATAATAACAAGAACAGAACGGTCGTAACAATAAGTCGCTGGAACGCAACCTGAACCTCAGCAACTGACACGTGAAGCGCGTCTGACGAATACTGGCGTTTAACTCGAGTACAAAACATCCCATCTGTCCTGCAACGCGAAACTTTCACTTTCGTACTACGCTACCGATCCGCACATTCGCATTTCGACCGTTTTCTCCACCATATTCTCCTGGTCGATGTTTGACTGCGGAGACCCCTCGCTGCTCTGTTTCGTCGTTTTCTAGACAAGATTATGCCAGTTCATCGCCTAAATTATGGCGGTAAATTTTCATAAAGCCGAAATTCAGTTGTCCAGAGAGAGGAACATAGAATAAAGAATACAATAGTCGTTGGTTTTGCCTCCGTCATCTTTGTCTGTTCCTTCAGCCCAAGCCGACTGGCTTTAAACGGGTAAGTCAGCTGAGTGTGTTCCAGCGATATTTCGGCCCGTCTTGGCGAAGTTTATGTTCAGACTGAAGCAAAGAATGAACCAGGACTTCAATCGGTTAAACTCTACCTGAAAAGCTAACTATTTTTTCATCATTTAACTGAACCCACTGAATTGTTTGGACTCTGCTACTGGATTTTTATTTTCCTCCATCTGCTCTATTAGTAGTTAAGTTTGTGATCGAAGTTTGAAGTTACCTTCAAACTCAAAGGTCTTTATTTAAATACCGTTTTCGGTCGCCTGTAACAGTTTCTTTGTCCTTTAAACTCTGACCGTCGAACTTCGTGAGCTAGCAAGTTCCAAGTTTGCTTGAATCGTCGACCGGGCAAGGATCGCGTTCAGAATATCTACGGTCGTCCCCACAACGCAAATTCTACAATGACGCGGAAAATTTGAATCTCAATACAAACGCGGCTTTTCATCTCGCGGTAGGGGGCTCACTGCGTGATCACTTCTTTTTCGTAGACCGGTTTTGTCAAGCATACAACAAAGGGACAAGTGCCTAGACGTACCACAAATCGGACAGGGAAAGTCCACTATGAAAATTTATTATTCGTAAATAGCTGAGCTACGAAGAAATGCATTTTCATCGGGTCTTCGAGCCTCTTTAAGTGAAGAAGTAATGGGTAAATAGATTGTCCTATCACAGCCCTTTTTGGTTAAACTTTATATCAAATATCTTGTATCCCTTACGGCTATCCCCTAATCAAGTCTATCGGGCAGTTCGGCTATTCGTGGATTTCAGGTTATGACTGGGTTCTGGCAGAATTATCTATCCAAGGAAAGAACTAAGATCTCTTCCTGCCTCAGTATGTCCTTTTATTCCTTTACTTGGAAGTCCCTCTTTGCTCTCATTATTGACTTCCACAATGTGCCAATCCATCAGGCATCCCTTGCATTTGTGTGGGATCCGAAAATGTATTATGTCTGAGGTGTCGTCAGCTCCTCTTCCAAAGCTGCGAACGTGCCAAGAAAAACAAGACCAAAGGTGTCGATGGGATCCCAAAAATATAATATATAATGTAGATAGATAAATAATTTAATTGTAATATTTAGGAACGATACCTAAAAACTAATTGTCTTTTACAGATTGGTGCGCTTATCAGATGAGAAGTTTGACATTATGTTAATTTGAGGCACCGCTGGATAAGTTGTTGATTGTTTGGTGTGATTAGTCCAACATCTAATCAACTTTAAACAAAAATTTAACTTATAAAAAAAATTTCGGTTTCAGCTGGATTCCGGACGAACTACATGTCCGGCTAAAAAAAATGTGTCATAATCGAATTCAGCATCTATTTTTGCCCCTATGTCGGACATCTAATCAACTACAAATATACCCCTATAAGTCATATCTGTTTTGACGAAAACTTCCTGCCACTTCTGCCAATTTCCCGGCTTCGGCCGAACTCTAGAACTACTTGTCCGGCGAAAAAAGAAAGCTCAAAAACGAACTCAGGGTATCTTCTTTCCCCAATAATGAACATCTAATCAACTTCGAATAAAAATTTGACTTATAACAAATTTTCCGACTCCAGCCGGACTCCGGTCGAACTATATGTCCGGGTAAAATATGAGTGTCACACACGGATTCAACGTCTCTTCTTACCCCTAAATCGGTTATCTAATCAGCTAGAAATAAAACTTTAACTTCTAACAATTTTCCGGTTTTGGCCGGATTCCGGGCGAACTACATGTCCGGGACGAAAATTGTTTTCACATAAAAGTTCAGCATGTCTTCTTGCCCTAAACCGGACATCTGATCAACTCCAAATAAAACTTTTAATTTTAACAAACTTTCCGGTTTGAGCCGGATTCCGGGCGAACTACTTGTCCGTCGAGAAAATGGTTTTCACCATCGTCTTCAGCATGTCTTCCTACCTCTAAATCAAACATCTAATCAACTTGAAATAAAACTTTTACTTTTAACAAACTTTCCGTTTTGGCCGGATTCCGGGCGAACTACTTGTCCGATTACAAAATGGTTTTCACCATCGTGTTCAGCATGTCTTCTTACCCCATAATCGACTATCACATTAGCTGTTTCAAAATATTATGTTTGCCCCTTAATTTGAACCCCCTCCCCCACCCCTAAATGTAGGGCTACAAATGTAGGGCGTAGGGTCCGCCGACCCAACGAATCCTCACACCAAGTTTCATCAAAATATCTCATTCCCTTCGAGAGTTATCGTGCTTACAGACGGACGGACAGACGGACAACTTTTGCGATGTCATAGGTATCCGTCCACTTACGTTTTGGGATCCCAAAAACAGTGTGAATTGCTTTCATCAGTTATTTAAAGTGTAAAAGACCCCTCTTGCTTGTACTGCCTTTTATAGTATACCTAGCTCTCTTGTGGGATTATAAGACTCTAAAATCCCCACCTTTCTCTGTTGTTTTGTTTTGTGCCTACGATTTTTTAGCGCTTTTTCGGCCTTGCCGAGTTTTGCTCGTCACACGACGCAAAGTTTGCCGGGTTTTCAACGTCCGTTGATAACTCTTTCATACCCAAGGGTATGAGAATCTTTTGTACTTTACTTCGTTTATTTGCTTAGTTTTACCACTTTTTAAACCACTGCGCGTTCAGTTTCAAATGTTTTGCGCCCAGCCGCCGCGTTGGAGAGCAGGAAGGCTGGGAAGACTCGACAAGCGCTAACAAGAAAATCGCTAATTTTAGGTGGAAATTAATGGTTTTTTCGAAAAACTTTTTTCTGATCCTTTTCACAGGGAAAAGATAATTTCTAGTAAGATTTGTGCTTTAACTGGAAAAAAAAAAAAACACTCACGCGGCTTTTCAGTGGCCAGTGGTGAGCTTGGTGAAGGCTGATTAGTGGCTGAATACACATTTTTCATAAATCCTTTTCGTCAAGCAGATGCCACAGGTACAAGCGCTTAGAGGTACCACAAATCGACAGGGAAAGTCCACTATTCGAAAATCGACTTTTCGTAATAGCAAAGCAACGAAGTACTGCATTTTCATCGGGTCTTAACCCTATTTCAGCGAATAAGTAATGGGTAACTAGATTGTCCCATCTCAGGCCTTTTCGGTTAAACTTTAAAGGGTTTCCGAGTCTCCGAAATGCTTCTCAACGTAGGGTATTTGTCTAACTTGGTCAGCTCTTTTCTTAACGTTCAATGGGCGGATCAAACAATCATGATACCACATCACCACCCCCTAGAATACAATGTTACATCAGAAATCAGCAGATCTCTCGACAACTTATTTTCGCTACTATATCGTTGCGTCGTTTTTTGCTGACTGCCATACTCCGATTTACTAGCTTCGACAAATATAAGCGGGGTTTCTTTTTTCTTATGTATTCGTTGTTGATATATATTCCGGATTATTTGTATTTTTGGCAAATATTCATATTAAAGGTGTTAACTGAGAATTCCTTGTAAGCTCTGGAATCAGCTGCAAGTAGGTTGGTTATATTTGTACATTTTGGCAGTGTTGTAACTTTACATCCAGAAAGCAAAACTTTTCTTCGGTACTATAAACAACAGAAAGTTAGAGAAGATAACACTGGAGCAATCTGCCAGCTACAGGGACGGTTTATTTTAGCAGCCATCGCACTCTCATCACTCAGCTCTACAAAAAGTTTGATTTTCGTACATGGCCGAGGGTTTTTGAATTTCCACACCTTGCATTGCCATGCTCTGAAATCGTCTCCGCCGATACGCCAAAGAGTCAATGACAACCGATAACAAGAAAACGGCTTATTTTTGAAGCGCTATCTAGTCAGAAATGTGTATGTGTGAAGCATTTTATAAAAATTAAAGCATAGTTAGTGCCCATTGTGCTTTAAAAAAGGGGGGTGCGATAGCTATGTTATATGACGTGATGGCCAGAATAGCACGTTGGCCTCCAGTGACAACTATCGAGATCCAGAGACGAAGAGTGTGGCCTAGGAACACTCTTTGACGCCCATCGTCCGGATCTCCGTAACACCGTCAAGCCTATTCGTCCCGGATGGAAAGATGTGGCCTGTCTGATAGAAAAGATGACTGGCGACTGGAACAGGAACGAAGGTCTAAAGTGAGGAAAATTACAGCAGAAAATGCTAATAAAGTTGAAAACTATCCCAGCCCCGCGAAATCCTGAATTTCGCCTCTCACTTTTATTTCGTATAAAGAACACATTACGGAAAGCTTCGGAGAAAGCGCAATGTGTATAATCACAGAACGAATCAAAAATAAATATTAATTATTTTACACGATAAAGTCATAACAAAAAGGCTCACCTAGAAATAAAAAACTAAACTAAAAATACACGATTACGGCCACTGGTCGTTCATTGTATAAGTTGCATACCCTTCAACTTCCATCTGGTTTAGAATGTTTGAGAAATATCTGGAGATATCCACTTCCTTTCCCTCGTAGGACTTGATAAGCGGATGCTCGAGTAACTGGGAATATTTCGGTCGAGAGTGCTCTTCTTTATTAAGACTAAAAAAGAAAGAAACGTCCATTCCCGCCCTTTGCAAAGAAGATGAACGACACAAATAAAACGAAGGAAAAATGGAAACGACAAATTCACCTTATTCCAAGTTCAGCGCACCAAGCGGACTAGTTTCTGTAAGTCCCCCCATGCCTCACTGTGCGATACAGGGGTAGTAAAATAGACCCATAATTTAATGAGCAGAAAATAATAGCTTTCATTCTTTACACTAAAGAAAGTGCAAAGCTTCCACTAGTCGTACATTATACAATAGTTGCGTTCGTTGCACTCCGGGCTGTCTCTGGTGTTTTGTCGCCGGTGTCCTGTTCTTCTCTTTTAACGTGTTTTTTATGGCACTTGAGCTTACTCAAGTGCCATATAGCGATCGTAATGTCTGTATGTCTGTCGGTCTGTCCGCATTTTGCTAGTTTGGGCACTTCCACATGACCTAGGACGATAAAACTTGGCACGCATATCAGGGACCCAACCAGATTAACTTGGAAATAATCACTTCCCCGGTTCGACCATCAATGGGGGAGTGGCAAGATGGGGGATCCGGAAATTAGTAACATTCACAACTTTGGAACGGATAATCGGGCGTGCATTAAACTTGACAGGTATCAAGAACAAGTGTCTTGGATGTTCACTGTTAAATTTGGATCGGATCCGATAACTGGGGGGCGGAGGGGGGGGGGGGCTGGAGGGGGAGACCCGAAATCTCTTGAAACGCGTTTTCTAGTCTTTTTCAAACCCCTACCCCTTTCTTCACACTAGTATAGCTCTGCGCGTGGATGAGTCATTCTTTCTTCACACTAGTATAGCTCTGCTCGTGGATGAGTCATTCTTTGCGTAAATCCGTTCGGAGAGAGCTAGAGCAATCGAAGGTCGAAGGGGTTGGTATAGTATGTTTTTGAACCTTATATATAGATTAGGAACTTCCACACAAGCTAGGACGATGAAACTTCGCAGGCATATCAGGGACCCGACCAGATTAACTTACAAATAATCACTTCCCTAATCCGACTTTCCCCGGATCCGGGAGTCCGGAAACTAGGAACAACGGTAGCAAAAGGAAGCAAACAGAGCGCTGCCCAAATGCGGTATCAATCCGCGGACCTCTGTGGCGTAGGTCCAGCGCTCTACCACGGCGCTACGACTCGATGTATTTAGAAGCGAATGCGGGAAGAGATACGGTTTAAAGATTAAAGTAAGACTAAGTGGTCAGAACGAATGCTAAATGCTAACCAGAGAAAAATAACTAGAGCTATTTTGCTCTGATGCTAACTAAACTTAAACTAAACAAATCTCGTGAAACACTTCCACATAAGCTAGGACAATGAAACTTGGCAGGCATATCAGGGAACCGACCAGATTAACTTGGACATAATCACTTTCCAGATCCGATCATAGTGGGGGGAGTGGAGCGATTGGAAATCCGGAAACTGTTAATATGCATAACATCGGAGAGGGTAATCGGACATGCGTAAAACTACATGTGTCAAGAACAAGTGTTTCGGATGTTCAGTTTCAAATCCGGACCAGATTCGATACCTGTGGGGTGGGGGGGGGGGGCTTGAGGGGGGCACCGGAAATTTCCTGAAACGCTTCCACATAAGCTAGGGCAATAAAACTTGGAAGGCATATGAGGGAACCGACCAAGTTAACTTGGAAATAATCACTTCCCCGATCCAGCCATCGCGGGGGGAGTGGAGGGATGGGGAATCCTGAAACTAGAATCATACATAACTTTAGAACGGGTAACCGGACATGCATGAAACTTGACAAGTGTGAAGAACAAGTGTCACAGATTTTCGATTTCAAATCTGGCCCGAATCCGATAACTCGGGATGGGGGTACAGGGGGGACCGGAAATCTTTTGAAACGCTAAGGGTCGAGGGATCGGGATGGAACTTGAAGGGAAGAACGAGCATTAACCCTAGATACTTTATTGACAAAATAGGACCGGATCGTGTCGCAGTGGAGGGTGTCGGAGGGGGTTTCTTGGATTTCCGCGGTGATCACGAGTTAGGATACTTCCAGATGTACTATGACCATGAAACTTGGCAAAACATATTAGGTACTCTCCTAGGTCGACTTGAAAATAGTTCCTTCCCTGATACGGTGATGTTGGGGGGAGTGGAGGGATGGGGAATCCAGCATCTAGTGACATGCCTAACCTTAGAACGGGTGATCGGACGTGAATGAAACCTGACAAGTGTCGAGAACAAGTGTCTCAGATGATCAATTTCAAGTTCGGAACGAATCCAATAACTTGGGGGGGGGGGGGCTGGAGGAGGGGGTGCAAGAAATCTCGTGAAACGCTTAGAGTCGAGAGATCGGGATGGGACTTGGAGGAAAGAACAAGCATAAGCCGTAGAGACAATACGAGACAATACTGACAAAACAGGACCGGATCTTGTCACAGTTGGGGGAGTTTGAGAGGGTTTTCCACAATTCTGGTCATCAGGAGCTGGGATACTTCCAAATGTGCTTTGACCATGAAACTTGGCAGGCATGTTAGGGACTCTGTCAGATTGGCTTAAAAATAGTCCCTCCCCCGATCCGATCATCGTTGTGGGAGATGCAGTTATCAGTGAGTGGAATAACCATTTCAGATTTAGTAGATCGAGCCGATTTTCTGATGATATGAATATCGGGAGAGAGATGCAGCCTTGAAAACTGCAAACCGTATCTGACAGACATGCTAACTGTTCTTACAAGTGCCATATGAGCTTTCAGCTCTTGTTTGGTTCACCGGTGGGAATTCACATGTGAGTGCAAAAACGGCCTAAATTCTGGGTTTTGCGCAAAACCGCGAAACCCCGTCAAATTTTGACGAAAAGTTGCTAACTTCTCCCGTAAAGCCGGGCTCCCGAGCAGGTTCTGGTTAGTCCGCACCGGTGAGATAAAACCGGACACCGGTTAGTTCAAAAACGGGTTATAAGACTGGTGAGTAGCCACCGATGGATGCAAAAAAGCCTTATAAGAACAATCGAAGACCACCGGTGAGAACTCCCATGACAAAGAACGCAGCTAATAGCAGGATTTCCATTGAGATTTGGATTTCCACTTTCTGCAGATTTTCTGCCCATCAACTTATGAATCTATTCTCCTGTGAACAAATGCTGATAACGAAACAAGGGCGGCTTAGAGAAACTAGTCTGCTCGGAAACGCTGAACTGGGACATGAGGTATTTACATAACAAGACGTGAGGTTTCGACTGGATCCAAAACATTTAATATTTGATTAGACTTTCTGATCTCGACAATCGGGTTTTGTAGATATCCGGTTTTCGCGAGACTCCCTAAACATTATTACTACCACCACTGATCGAAAATAAACATAAGCGATACCGTAATGGTATTTTATTGACAAATTAGGGCCAAAACGGCAAGTTCAGATGTGGATTCGGTATATATGTTTGCCCCTATATCTGATACCTACTTTGACGAAATTTCTTGTTTTAGCTGTATTCCGGGCGAACTTCTCTAGCGGCAGGAAAATAAAGTTCAAATATGGCTTCAGTATGTATTTTATGTCAACTCTAAAACCTCGAAAAATGTGTTGTTCTCGATCTGCAGTCAGACGCTCTGACGGTTGAGCTCATCTCTATGTTACTTTGAGAAGTACCGACGTTGCAATAAAGATGTAACCTTTCGACTCAATTTTTGGGCTTTGGCAAATTTTGGTGGAATAACTTGTCTGAACAGAAAATAAAGTTCAGAAATAGATTCATCGCCAGTTCTTACCCCCTGACCTTAACCTCTAATTGACTTCAGAATGAACTTTTATTTTACAAAATTTCCGGTTCCGGCCGGATTCTCAGATGGCGAAGACTGGATCTGGCAAAGACAAGACCCAATTGTCTGGATCAAATATCAGATTTTTGGGATCCCATCGAAACCTTTGGTCTTGTTCAGAGAGGTTTTTGGTTATTTGTTTCTCTGCATTCGACAGGCAGTTCAGTCGAGGAATTCCTCGTCTGGACCTTCCTCTATTCAGAAACACGATCATGATAACCATATGTTTATGGCACTTGCCCTTTGCCAAATGCATATAGCGATCGCAATTTCTGTCCGTCCGTCGGTCTACTAGGACGTAGTAGGACGATGAAACTTGGCAGGTTTATCAGGGACCCGAACAGACTGACTTGAGACTAGTCGTTTTCCCGATTCAACCATCTTGGGGGGAGTGGAGGGATGGGGAATCCAGAATCTAGTGGCATGCACAGCTTTTGAACGGGTGACCGGATGTGAATGAGGAACTTCCCTATGTTGCGAATGTGTGGTCGAATTCGAGTGAAACTTTATGGGTGATAAGAACTGATGACCTAGATGTGCAAAACAAGTGCCCAAACCACATCCGGACATGGTTGAAGGAGTTGGAGGGAGGGGGGGGGGACTTTGTGACACGCACAACAAAGGAACGGGCCGAATGGGATGCAATTTGGCCAGTACCAAGCTTATGCGGTCCAGACTTGTTATTGGGCGTCCGGACCGAATCCGGCCACGGTAGGAGGAGGATGAAGAGGGAATCGGAAATTTGCAGATATGCTCCGATTCGAGCAAACTTGACGGACGGGAAGAGCAGATGTCAGAGGGGTGAAGCAACTGGAGCGATTTGAATGAAACTTTGAAAATAGACAGATCATATGACCTAGATGACACATTTTAGGGACCGGATCCGAGTACATTGGGGGTGGGGTACCGGGCTTTTCCTAAAAATGCTCAAATTCGAGTGAAACTTGATAGGCGGTAAGAGATGCTTTAGATCATCCGTTTATGTGTCTGAACTAGATTCGGCCGCGGTAGGGGGAGTCGGAGGGGGGGGGGACCGGAAGTAATGTGCACGTCTAGGGATCAATCAAGTGGATATAAACTTGGAAGGTAGTAAAATTATTTGCCCTCGATGATCCGAAACGCCCAGACTCAAGTGCAACTAGATATCCAATTTCTAGGTCCGATCCTAGGGGGGGTTGAAGGGGTATTTTGTGACGTTCTCATCTACTTTCTTGCACCGCCTACTCGTAACAAGAGCATTATGAGCTCGTAGCTCTTATTTCGCTTGTCAACTGTTCTTTGTCGCCAATTGTTCTGAGAAAAGACAACTTAATACTCTGCCAACCGTGTTCAAACTTTCTATCTCCACTTCAAAATCACAAAAAAATGTGAAGTGCGAGGGTTTGCATGGAAGCGAAGACATGGAAACGGAATGTGAAAAATTGAAATCTCAGCCTGCATTTACAAACTTCAGCTATCAGAACCAGGGGCGTCCCGAGCCATCCTTCATTGGGGGGGGGGGGGGGGGGGGGAACCTGGTAAAAATTGACCGAATCGGTTCCTGATATTGACCCAGTTTATATTTTTTTCTAAAACACCGCGAGTTGCCTTCAAGAAGTTGCACAGTATGTACAAAATCAAGACTAAAGAGAAAATTTGGCGTGTTTTCACGCTCTCCCACTTCTTTGTTTGACGAGCCTTTTACCTTTGGGGGACGTCCGGTTTTGCCAACAGGACCTGAAAATGTGCCGACGAAAAATGCAGTTGCTGCCAAGCGACAACGTCGTTAGCGGCTGTACCCCCGGAAAATTAAAGCGCCGCAGGCAAAATTTTTTGAATCTGCCTTTTTTCTGGCAAATTCTAGCTTTTAACGTGGTTCAAGCACCTCAAAATTCCAAGCCTCAAACGCCAACAAAATGACGTACCCTTCTTCTAAATAGTGATGTCTGCTAAATGTGCCGCAGGCGAAATTTTCATGATCAAAGTGCCTTTTTGCGATCCCAAGGCTACCTATTAAACCACAGAGCTGCCTGGCGAAAAAAGGGTCCATTCATTGTTAAATAGGTGTAAAGTACGTTTATTCTGAATTTACCTAAAAAAAAATAGGCTAGTTTTCACGTCAGGAGACGTGCTTATTCCTAAAGTTCTGCAATCATTAGAAGTGTAAGTTAAGTAATGGATGGAAACCAGCTGAAGCTATCGTTAAATGGTAAAGAACAAGAGCTAAATAAATGCCACTAAGCATAATAACTGGGCACATTTACAGTAACTGGGGTGAACCAAATAATGAATTCTTACTACCAGCGTACTACCGAAAAATTAACTAAAAAAATAAGGAGCAGATCGGGACCGGTATAACGACCGAATTTGGGAATGGAATAAAACTCTTGGGAGAACCACCTAGAACAACCAAATGTGGCAAGTCTGGTAACAGATGCGGACCAAACAAAAATCAGGTGAATTACCGAATTCGGTAACGAACCAAATGAAACTGATTAATGACCGAATTATGAAATGGGTTGACCGAATGCGATAGAACAGATACGGACTTGAGAAAAGCCCGGTGAACAACCGAATTCGCTAACGAATGAGACCAAATAAATACGTTAAATCACCGAATTTACGTGGGGATGTACCGAATGCGGTGAAATCGACTCGGACTGAACAAAAGTTGGATGAATTGTCGAATTCGGTCACAAATCAGAACCAAATGAATCTGATTAATGACCGAATTATGAAGTGGACTGACCGAATGGGACAGAATACATACGGACTTAGTCCGGTGAACAACCAAATTCGCTAACGAATGTGACCAAATAAATACATTAAATCAGCGAATTTACGTAGGGATATACTGAATGCGGTGAAATCGACTAGGACTGAACAAAAGTTGGATTAATTACCAAATTCGATAAGGAATGGGAACCAATAAACACGTTAAATCGCCTAATTTGGAAATGTGGGCACAAGAGATTTTATAAAAACAGGCATCACGGCTTCGCCGCGATGCCCGTTTTGACCGAATGCCCAAAACGAAGGGGGGGGGGGGGGGGGGCGCTGCGCCCCCCCCCCTCGGGACGCCCCTGATCAGAACTACCCACCCCGAAGATTCAAACCGGCGGATTTTGTGTCGATTTATATTCGGGTACACTGTAAAAAGTCTCTCCTTTATCGGACTTTAGTTGTTCGTCACCGATTTCGGACATTTTTGTTCCTAATTCGGAGAATTAAAGTCCGAATTCGGAGGGTTATAATCCGATGCAAGATAAAAATGCTAGAATGCGAAATACTGCAGTATACTCTGTAGCATTTTCAATTCTAGCGTTTTAATCCTGCATCAGATTATAACTCTCCGAATTCAGATTTTAATTATCCGAATTAGGAATAAAAATGTCCGAAATCGGTGACACACAACTAGTAAAGTCCGATACAGGAGAGACTTTTTACAGTTTATACAAGCGGACAGAAGCCTGTAACCGTCCTTGCAGTCCAAAAATCCCCTGAAATTGACAATGAAGTCCATTAAATGCCTCCATTACCCAAAGAATCGTAAAAAGTTATTGGAAGACTGTAAAATGTGAAATAGTGGATTAGGAAAGGAGAATCGGGCGATAGTGCAATGTGGGTCTGAAACGTTATGCGCGGAATTAAAGCTAATTACTGCATGTTCGCAGGTAATCTGCCAGCTGGGGCTAGAAGGCGGTATGTTAAGAATGGGAGGCAGAAGTCCGATAGGGTTGGGGGTTCAAATTAAGGGGCTAACAAAGTGTTTTTTTAGCAGCTAATGAGATAGCCGATGTAGGGGTAATAAGACATGCTGAACAATCATTTTCTCGCCGGACAAGTAGTAACCGGCGAGAACCGGAATCTTTGTTGAAAGTCATTAATTGTAGTTGATTATATGTTCGCTTTAGGGAAGAATCACGTATATGACAGTCATTTTCTACTCGGACATACAGACCGCCCGGAATCCCGCTGGAATCAGAAATTTGTTTTAAGTAAAAGTTTTATCTGAAGTTGATTAGAAGTTCGATGTAGGGGTAAGGAGATACGTTGAATTTGTCTTTGAGCTTTATTTTTTTGCCAGACAAGTTATCACCCGGTATTCAGCCGAAACCGGAATAGGGGTAAACACACATGCTGAGTCCATATCTGAACTTGGTTTTCTCAGATGATCAGCCATTGGCCTTATTCTGTTTCCAGATGTAAATAGTAACAAGACCAAAGGTTTCGACGGGATCCCAAAAATTTAATATTTGATCCAGACAATTGGGTCTTATCTTCGACAGATCCAGTCTTCGCCAGAATCTTTGAACATTTTTACTACTGATTTGGGAACAGATTAGCTTGGCAAATAGCTAGTCATCTAAGAAAACCAAGTTCAGATATACCTCCATCAGCCATATCTATTTTGACGATACTGATCGATACTTCCTGCTTTACTTCTTCCCAATTTCCGGCTTCGGCCGAATTGCGAGCGAACTACTTGTCTAGCAAAAAAAGAAAGTTCAGAAACGAATTCAGCGAATCTCCTTATAATCCCCCTTAATACCCCCCTATAAAGAACATCTAATCAACTTGAAATAAAACTTTAACTTATAACAAATTTTCCGGTTTCAGCCGGATTCCGGACGAACTACATGACTGGGTAAAAAATAATTGTGATATACGGATTCAGCGTTTCTTCTTACCCCTAAATCTATCATCTAATCAACTTAAAGTAAAACATTTTGCTTTTAACAGTTTTTCCGCTTTCGTCCAGATTCCAGGCGAACTAGTTGTCCGGGTAGAAAATGATTTTCGGATAAGTGTTCAGCATGTCTTCTTACCCTAAATCAAACATCTAATCAACTTCAAATAAAGCTTCCGCTTTTAACAAACTTTCCGGTTTTCGCCGGATTGCAGGATCGCCTTGTCCGGCTAGAAAATGGTTTTCAACATCGTGTTCAGCATGTCTCCTTACCCCATTATCGACTATCACACTAGCTTTTTATAAATATTTTGTTTGCCCCTTCTGAACCCCCTCCCCCACCCCTAAATGTAGGGCTACAGAGCCCATCTACGAAGTTGACCTTACCCTTGACCCAAAGAACTCTCACACCAAGTTTCATCAAAATATTTCATTCACTTGGAGAGTTGTCGTGCTGACAGACGGACCGACAGACAGACGGACAACTCTTGCGATGGCATAGGTATCCCTCCACTTACGTTTTGGGATCCCAAAAACGTGAACAGAGATGTTTGCTTCCACTTTTTGGGATCCCAAAACGTAAGTGACGCGATACCGATGACTACGTAAAGTTTATCCATCCGTGCGTCTTTTAGCACGATAACTCTCGAAAGGATTGAGATATTTTGTTCAAGCTTAGTGTGATATGTAAAATATCTCACTCCCTTCGAGAGTTATCGTGCTCACAGACGGAGGGATAGACGGACAACTTTTGCGATGTCTCAGGTATCCCTCCACTTAAGTTTTGGGATCCCAAAAATGTTCAAGGAGCCTGGCGAAGACCGGATAGCTAAGACCCAATTGTCTGAATGAAATATTAAATTTTTGGGATCCCATCGAAACTTTTAGGGCTTGTTTGCCGTGACCCTTTGGCTGCCTAGCAAAAACAAATCTTATCTACAGTAGCACAGGAAGTCATACAATGACAAGGCCCGCAGTATTATTCGTGATTGCAATCGGCCAGTTTTAGAACCTAGGGCGCGTAGTGTAGTGTGTAGAAACACAGATTATTAATATTTCCACACAGCCCTTAAAGGCTAGCTGAACGGACAAGCAATCATGCTGTCAAGCTGTGGTGCTCTTATAGATTTATGCAGCGTCCAAAAATTCCGAACGAAGCCCGTTTCACCTCTTATCCAAGCTTTTTCCCATTGCCGGTTCTATTTGTTTCTGTCCTTGGCCATTTCTCCGCATTTGATCTAGGAAGAAGATTTTTTAGACCCGATTAGTCCCTTTTTTTATGTTTATTTTTTGATCTTGTGCATTTACTACATTACTGAAAGCTCAGTGTATTTTTTCCTTTTATTTGTCTGTACTAAGCTATTCTTCTGTGCGTAAGTAAATAAAATTTCAAGTGCGTAAACAAAGTTTCATCATTTTCATCATCGTTTGCCTTGAATGAGCCTCCGTAGACTACCAGAGAGACCCGATTATGCTACTTAGGATGGGTTTACATAAGTCATTTACCTCAGTTAACCTCTCCTATAAACAAATTCGCAGACTGACAGTAATTGTACGCTGAATTCGCACAGGGTATCAAGTACTAAGCCGTCTCGTGATAGCGCTAGTTACAGAAAAAAAAACCCGAACAGGCCTTCGTCTCTACTTTAAAGGCACAGAAAACTTGACTACGCAACTTTCGGCCATCAAACCGACCTGGGGGCTTAGATAAATATACAGGGACTTATTGCCGACAGGACCCCCCTTCTTTGTTATCTCGAACCCCCTCCTTAGTGTTCCGAAAGCTAGCTGGCAGGCCCTTGCCCCTTGTGCACTGTAATTATGCACTTATGCACTGTAAAAGTTCGCCTTTGGCCGTGTTGACTAACAGATCGTGATGGTAGTCAAGAGGTCGTGCGTTCGATTCCTACTCCCGGCACACAAACCTTTTGCTTTTTTTTTCTACTAACTCAAAAGTCGAATTCTCGGAAACTGCCCGGAAACTGCAATGGTCACAACGAGAATTTTTCTTACTCTCAATATCGACTCAGGGTACATTCTTGATACGTCAGCTAGCTCCCCGAGTCAAGTTTTCTGTTCTTTTAAGAGAACATCTTAACCTCACTTACCAAGTATTTACAAAGCTCGCATATTCATCCGTGAACTCAAAGCCACCACCACCCGAAGATTTCTGAAGCCTGGGGGCGGGCCCGTTGACAACCTGGGTTAGCTGCTCGAAAACTGAGTTCCATTTCGGATAGGGGAAGCGACCAGTCGACAACTCATAGAGGGTCATGCCGAGAGACCAGACATCCGACCGGACATCGTACCCACTGCCCGTCAGGGGATCTATCCTCTCGGGCTAAAAATAATCAACGTTACTGGTATCCGGGTAATCAACAATTTAGAGACAACTTAAGAGAAAAATGAAGCAAAGGAAACGAAACAGAGAAACCTTAAAGTAGGCCTACGCGAAGTCCCGTATACACGAATTCTGAATTTGTGTCCAAGCAAAATACTGTGCCAAGGATACTGACACATCTGGTCGGTCACATGTCGTGTTCCACCGCCTAACGAAAGTGAAAGCACTGTGTGTTCACTTGTCCCAGCTTTTTTCTTTTCTTCCTTGGTTTTGGATTGTAGCACGCCACTGAATGCAACGTTGCGCTGCACCGATCGCATGTCAGTGATGGAAACAGCTGAAAACCAGAGCTACGAGCTCATATGGCACTTGTTACGAGTAGGTGGTGTGAGAAACGAAAAAGTAAATCTGAGCATTTTTCTGGAAATTCCGGTACCCCTCCCCACCTTGCTCGGATCCGGTCCGGACCCTAAAATATGTCATCTAAGGCATACGATCTCTCTACTTTCCAAGTTTCATTCCAGAACATTTCCGGGACTCTCCCTCCAACTCCCCCCACTGTGGCCGAAGACGACTCAGACACATAAACTTCGCATCTCTAACATCTCCTCTTCCCGTCCATCAAGTTTAACTTGAATCGGACCATATCTGCAAATTTCCGGTTCCCGCTTCATCCTCCTCTTACCTTGTTCGGATCCGGTTCCGACGCCAAATGACAAATGTATGCCGCATAAACTTGGTACTGTCGAACTTGCATCCGATTCGGCCCATCCTTTGATTTTTGTGCATGTCACAAAATCTCCGCCCCCCCCCCCAAACTCCCCCAACCATGGCTGCATGGGGTTCACACAAATGCTTTGCATATCTAGGTCATCACATCTTATCACCCACAAAGTTTCACCCGAATCGGACCATTTGTTCGCAACCTACGGAAGCCAGTAATTCCCGGATTCCCCCTCCCTCAACTCCCGACAAAAGGTCAGATCCAGGAACGGAAGTCTTCCTAGGGCATTGTGTCGTCCTTAAGTCGATTTATTCGGGTCACTAATATACCTGCCAAGTTTTATCGTCCTCAACACATCTGGAAGTATCCTAACTCGCGATCACCGGAATTCCGATAAACCCCCTTCAACTCCCCCAAAGGGCCCCGATATGATCTGGTTCTGTCAAGAACGTATCTAATGCTTACGCTTGTTCTTCCCACCAAATCCATCCCGATCCCTCGTCGCAAAGCGTTTCACAAGAATCCCGGTGCCCTCTTCCAACTCCCCCCACAAGTACCGGATCCGGTCCGGACTTGACACGGAACATCTGAGACAATTGATTTTTCCACTCGCCAAGTTTCATTCAAATCCGATCGCCCGTTCAGAAGTTATAAATGCCACTACATTCCGGATTCCGCATCCCTCCACGGTCTTCGGATCGTGCAAACGACTATTCTCAAGTCGGTCTATTCGGATCCCTCATATTCCTGCCGAGTTTCATCATCCTTGTACATCGATAAGTACCAAACTCGCTGGATCATCAGAATTCCCCCCCAAGTCCCCCCACAGTGCCCGAATCCGGTCCGGTAATGTCAATAATATGTGCTTGTTCTTCCCACCAAATTTCATCCCGATCCCTCCACTCTAAGCGTTTCCGAAGATTTCAGGTTCCCCCCTCCAACTCCTCCCAAAGTCACCGGATCCGGTTCGGATTTGAAGTGGGTCGTCTGAGACACGAGGTCTTTCGAAATGTCAAGTTTCATTAAGATCCGATCACCCGTTCGAAAGTTGTAAATACCTCAAGATTGCGGGTCCCCCCTCCCTCCTCTTCCCCTACGATGGTCGGATCGGGGGCACGTTAATCTTTTCGAGTCCCTGATATGCCTGCCAAGTTTCATCGTCCTAGCTTATGTGGAAGTGCCCGAACTGGCAAAACTCGGACCGACCGACCGACAGACCGACGGACGGACAGAAATTGCGATTGCTGTATGGCACTTCGCCGAAGGGCAAGTGCCATAAAAACACAAACACAAAAAAAGCAATGTCGAACAGTGATATCAGAAAACTGTCAGAATTCGTGTTTTTTTGTCTACCCATAAGCCACTAAGGTTCTTTACC
Source organism: Branchinecta sandiegonensis (assembly GCA_030848855.1). Lineage (NCBI taxonomy): Eukaryota > Metazoa > Arthropoda > Branchiopoda > Anostraca > Branchinectidae > Branchinecta > Branchinecta sandiegonensis. The sequence continues at coordinate 14,341,210 of JAUPMV010000003.1, read as the reverse complement.
GCACCAGTACTCACTAGTAGTCTCTATGCTCCCTTAAAAACAAAAATGAGTTATTTTTTCCGCTAGATGTGCCAAATGGGCCTAACGTGTCCTAGCAGATGTCAATGTAAGTATGTATAGTGGGTCGATCGTTTACAAAACGGACGTCAGTCGCTGCCAAATATGTTGAGCAGTATCAATGATTTAAGATAAAACTTAACACTTAAAAGGGTCATAACACATATATTGTCATAACGTTTAACACAAGGATGCTCAAACATTAGCTGCTGTCAATCTTCTTCTGACAGTGTGGTTAGAATACTTTTTTATTTATTTTCTATTCCTTTCGAAAGCCGCAAATTTGCTGGGTTATGTGTACAATACAAGGATCGAGAGCTCCAGCTTCTTTGCTCTATACAGAGATGGGCGAATCCAAACCCGGATTCGAATCCAGGTTTCGTCCTTCTGGCCGGATTCGAATCTTCTGCTTGTCGGGCTGGATTCGGATTCGGACTTGGATTCCAAACCCTGAATCTTACGAATCCGCTCCAATTTCTAACTGTTTCCCAACCTTTACACACTGTACCTAAGGTAATTGTGCTGAACTAGCCCCAAATTCATTCTTGGTTGCCGAGAGGAAACCCATACTATAACACGCCCACATGAAAACCTAGAAATATGCTTTACGTCGTCCAACCAACCGTCTCATTTGCCTCAGGCATCAGTGCTTTTTTACCGCCTCTGATTTTTAAACTGTGACCTATGTCGATCATTTGAGTTTTTTAACGTCGGATTCGATTCCGGATTCGAATCCTCAGCGTGAAATGGTGGGTTGGGATTCAGAATCGGATTCGTACCCAGCCCTGGATTGGGATTCGAATCCTTTCATGATCGGACCCGCTCATCTCTGGCTCTATATGCATTATTTTCGGTGGTACGACCACAATTAGTATTTCCAGTCAATTGGTAAGTAAACAAGTAGGCACTTACCGCCATGTAGGGCCTGCAACCAGCATCACGTGTCTTGGCAATGGAATCAACCAACTGGCCAGAAATCCCAAAGTCGCAGAGCTTGATAGCTCCTCGCCGATCCAGCAGAATGTTCGAAGGTTTCACATCCCTATGAATGATCCCCAGCTGCTCTTTGAGATAGTGAAGAGCTTTCACAGTCTGAAATTGGATCTAGATCAACCCTTAAAATCGACACGTTAGCGAAGCTTAGATTACTTCGGCTAATACTTTTTCGGTCCTTCTTGGCAAGGGTTCTTCAGGCGATGGACAAAAATATGAATCTGCGATCATTAAATCTCGACAGTCAAATCAAACATCATACGACTATTCCACATAGCACCATCAAACATGATTCGCGGGCAGCCTGTGTTGACGATATTATAATAATAGCAATACAATGAAAAAATGTCATTGGCCTCTAGAAAAGTATGGATATTAGTTCTTTTTTTTCTTTTTTTTGTTCCAATAACTTATTTTCTCTCCGGACATTTACCAATCAAAACAAAACATAGCATTTGGAAAAGAAGCCAAATTTGAAAATCAGCCATATCTTTTGTGCGAGCACAACTGGCAACATAAATTCGCAAATAAAACAAGAATTTCTCTGCTCAAGCTGAGAAAACGATGACACGAAAACGATGACACTAAACAAAAGATGAGGGTTGCGAACCGGTTCCTCTTAGGATATAATATCCTTTATTTCTATTTTAGCTTTGAGCTATTTGGGAATAAATTTGATTGATCGATTGATTAGTTGCGTTTTTGCAAATATCATGGTATCTGATACCACGGTAACTGGATCTGCAATTAGTTGTTTTTGCAGTTACCCTGGTATCTGATACACGGCTGCTCTGCAAAAACGACTATTGCCGAAATTGCACTTATCGAAGTGATCCCAAAACAAAAACTGATACCCACTTAGATCACTAAGTGCCAAACTTCTTTCCCACCAATTCGACAAAATTTGATGAAAGTGAGATGACTGTTCAGATACCACGATAACTGGCCGGATACCACGATAACTGCAAAACCCCTTTCGTGGTATCAGATACCACGGTAACTGCGAAAACGACTTTAGACCGTGGTATCAGATACCATGGTATCTGCAAAAACGCAACTATTGATACAAGGATTCGTGCAGCCGGTCTGGATTATCGGTTGCTCAACCTGCCTTCCATTATAGTAAGAGCGGGGGGAATCGGCCTCTAAGCTCGTCTCGAGACGCCTTTTCACGGACTCGGACTCGCCTCGGTCTCGTCGCTAATGATTCAGGAATCGGGCTCTACTCGTCTCGAATCCAGCTAAGTCCAGAGTCCGAGTTACCGTCTCGGTCCGGCAAATTTAGTATCACACAGACGTCTTCAGCGACCAAGTAAAGACATTAGCAAAGCGATAGCTATGTTGGAAACTAGTTATTTATTTAGAAAAAAGAAAAATATGTTGTTAGGGTTATATGTTGTCTGGAGAAAAGGTATGAAAGGTATCTGTTACCACGGTAACTGGATCTGCAATTAATCGTTTTTGCAGTTACAATGGTATCCGATACCATGGTTACTCTGCAAAAATCGACAATTGCGGATTTGCACTTTTAGAAATCATCCGAAAAGAAATACTGATATCCCCTGACGTCTGGAGTGACATAACTTCTTCCCCACCAATTTGACAAAAAACTAGACTCTTGTGCTAGTGATGATGAAAGTGAGACGAATTTTGAAGATGCCACGGTACTGGCCAGATACCACGGTAACTACAAAAACACCTTTTGACGGTGGTATCAGATACCATGGTAACTGTGAAAATGACTTTAGACCGTGGTATCTGCAAAAGTGCACCTGTTGTTAAGACTCGGAGCGCGACTCATCTAGAGATCATCTAGAGATCATACTAGAGAACATCTTCTGATAGTCTCATTCCCGTGTCGTCCGAGGGGTTTTGCACAGGAATCGGACTCGGACACGCTGAAACCGAGATCAGCTCTGTAGTGTACACAAAATCGTCCAGCCCGCATCCCCTCAATGGAAAATGGATCAGAGATTTTTATAAAAATAATATTGGCCTAGTTCTTTTTCCCTTAATAGCTATTAACAAACTGCGGATCGTCAACATAAAAACCTTAATATTTAGCAACATAATTAAAAAGGTACTCACGGCAAGAGCTATCTTCCCTAGAACGACCTCTGGCATCCTTTCCTTTAACCTCTCGTAGACGAACCGATAGAACTTGTCAAAGGACGAGTCCATCAGTTCCATACATATCCAGCAGTCCCCCTCCTTAAAGAGGACCCCATAAAATTGCACTATGAATGGGCAGTTGCTACTGTTCATCACGACATCCAGGTCCATCTTAAGCTGCTTCTGCTGCTTCTCATCCACGGTCGATCTGATCCGCTAGAAGGTGAACGCTGTAAGCTGGATTTGCGACGGACTATTAGAGAGGATCCCAAGCTTTTTTCAGACCGGTTAGTGACACAAGAAAAGCTAATCGCAGAGTCGGAAATAATGTCTCCAAGGGATGGATCGGGAATCCCTAACTAATGGTTTACTGAAAGGCAGTGTCTTGGAATTTGATACTTCAAATGCTAAAAGTACTCGACCGGTGGAGTATGCCGCCATACAGGAGCTAATAGTACTCGACCAGTCGAGTAACAAGGTCATGGGCAGTGTTGTAACAAGTACTTCAAATTTGTACTTAAGTATTAAGTACCAGACCACAATTGTACTTAAGTAGTACTTGAGTTTTAAGTACAACTCTACTAGCACTATTTCTAGCTCAGCCATATACAGTCGTATAATGGAAAATAAAAGAAAGTCATATAAATAAAGGCATTTGGCAGTTTAAACAAAGAATTAAATACCACGAAAGACATTAGAGCTACGCTTCTTTGAACGTTAGTCAGTTTTGAAGAGTCCACTTGTATGCACTTGACGAAAGTCATCTACCAGTCTACCAAAGTGACTAATTACGGGCTTCTAGGAATTCCTCAATGGGTGTTTTCTTCTTTTTCCATTTAGTCCGAACTACACTGTTCTAAGGTCAAGAAACATTCAAAGAAGTGTGTCTTGCTTAAGACTAATGATTTGTCTTCTGGTGGAGATGCTGACAGGGGCGTCACGACCGGGGGGGGGGGGGAGGGTTTATGCCCTAGGGCTAGTAACGCCTCTGGATGCTGGTACTGAGAATCTGCTTTTAGCATTTTTTGCCAATCCTGAAATCGAACTAATTATGAGTCTTGAAATTCTTGAAATAATTTGATTACAGGTTTGTTTCCTTCCCCTAAGTTGAACCAGAGGATTGACAGCCTGACGAGGACCCTTGCCAAAAAGGGCCGAAATATCGCTGATGAAGAATCGTAGCTGACGTACCCGTTGTAAACATTGTTTGAATAAATGTTTCAAAGTCAGCTTGGGCTCAAAGAATATTTAGCTTCAAGTACCTATTTATTTTACTTAAGTATTTTAAGTACTCCAGGAAAAATGTACTTAAGTAAAATTCAAGTACCTTGATTTTTTTACTTAAGTAGTACTTGAAGTACAATTATTTGAAGTACTTCCCAACACTGGTCATGGGAGCTATTAAGACTCGACCAGTCGAGGAATCGAGCCCCCAGTCGCTATTAGTACTAGACTGGTCGAGTACTCGAGTCTTGGGAAGCTAAAAGTACTTGACTATGTGGAATTTGGAGTCAGAAAGGAACAGGTCGGGTAACTACTACCACAGGAGCATTTTTCCTCGACCATGCAAATGAAATACTTAAAGTTGTAAGGTCGAGTAACCAGCCCCCCAGGGACTAATAGTTTTCGACCATACACGTGTTTAAGTACGTCGAGTATTCATAGCAGTGGCAGCAGCTATTAGTACTCGAGCTAAAAGGAGGATAGATGGTTAAGTATTTGACTTCCCAGGAGCTAATCGTACTCGACCTAATGTTACTAATGCTACTAAAGTCAAGTATTCTAAGCGATGACGGCTAAAAATACTCGACCTGTTGAAGGTAGGTCGAGTACTTGACGCCCTAGCTGCTGTTCGTACTCTACCCAATATTACTAATAAGGGGTCAAGTATTCAAGGTGGTGACGGCTAAAAATACTCGACGTATTGAAGGAGGGTTGGTAATTGATTCCCTAGCCGCTATTCGTACTCAACCTGGCAGAGTATATAAGGTGGGGATAGGTATTATTACTCAACCTAATAATTGGGGCATTGATAGGTCAAGTATTTGACGACCCACCACCTATTTGTACTTAACCTAATCTACTCAAGCAAAACGATAATCCACACAGCATAAGAGCATTTATTAGGTCGAGTACCAATAACTTGCAGGTCCATTAATACTCTACCTCCAATTATTCTACTAGGTCGAGTACGAATAACTACTGAGACGTCGAATACTTTACCAACTAATGTCCCATTTATTAGGCCAAGTACTAATAACTAGCACGACCTCCAATACTCGACCTCCCATTATTATAAGAGGTCGCGTACAAATAACTGGTATGGCATCAAATACTCGGCTTACCAATCCTCCTTCTATAGGTCGTGTACTAATAGCCGTCACCGCCCTGAATACTTGACCTCCTATTAGTAATAATAGGTCGAGTACGAACAGCGGCTAGGGCATCAAGCATTCACCTACCAATTCTCCTTCAACAGGTCGAGTAAATTTAGCCGTCACCACCCTGAATACTTGACCTCCTACTCTATTAGTAATATTAGGTCGAGTATCAACAGCCGTTAGGGCATCAAGTACTCGACGTGCCATTCCATCTTCAATAAGTCAAGTATTTTTAGCAGTCATCACCCGAATACTTACCTTCTATTAGTAATATTAGGTCGAGTACGAACAGCGGCTATGGCGTCAAGTTCTCAACCTACCAATTCTCAATCAACAGGCCGAGTATTTTTAGCCGTCACCGCCCTGAATGCTTGACGTCCTATTAGTAATATTATGTCGAGTCTGATTAGCTCCTGGTCGTCAAATACTTGGTCCATCTATCCTCCTTTTTAGACTGAGTACTAATAGCTGACATTGCTGTGAATACTCGACCTATTCAACCATTTATATGATCGAGTACTATTGGTCCCTGGGGGTTGGTTACTCGACCTTACAAGTTTACGGATTTCATTTGTAAGGTCGAGGAAAGATAGCTCCTATGGTACGGTAGTAAATACTCGACCTGTTCCTTTCTGACTTGAAGTTCCATATAGTCAAGTACTTTTAGCTTCCCAATACACGAGTACTCAACCAGTCTAGTACTGATAGCGACTGGAGGCTCGATTCCTCGACTGGTCGAGTACTAATAGCTCCCATGACCCTTGTTACTCCACTGGTCGAGTACTATTAGCTCCTGTGCGGCACCATACTCGACCGGTCGAGTGCTTTTAGCATTTGAGGTATCAGTTCCAGGGTCGGGAACGATAGACACTGCCTTAATTAATTAATTAATTAATAATTTTATTACCCATCATAATGTATAAATACACAAAAAATGGAGTAGGAAAAATAAGGAAAAGCTACACAATACACAACACTACGTAATCAACAACACATTATCAACTATTTCAGGAGTCTATACATATCGCTTGTTGGATCAAGGTCTTCTCTATACCGCAGTAAACGCTTCTGCACAGCAATTACGGGCTGGGCTACTCCGTACTTCCTTGATATGCTGCTGTTACTTGACCAAGGCGGAAGTCTCAGCAGATATTTTGCAAACTTATAAAAACACTTGCATAATGCTTTAATATCTGACTCAGTGAAAATACACCAAAACGGTGCTAATGCAAGGAAGTGGGGAATAACGAACGCATTATACACTTTACCTAGAATGCTTCTACAAAACTTATAATTTAATGCAATAAGAAGGCCATAAGCTTTACGAGTTTTTTCAGCGAAAAAACGTTTTAATAACAGACGAGTAGCACGAAAAGCATTCCTTTACCTACTTTCTCAGACAAGACCAAAGGTTTCGATGGGATCCCAAAAATGTAATATTTATTGGACTTCTTGGTCCAGTCTTGTAGATTTCCGAGTCTTTACCAGACCACTTTCACATTTTGCTACTTATCCACAATCCACCGCTTGAATATGTACAATTTTTTTTTCTTTTAACCGTTTTTGGAGTTATTGACAACTTACGGCCAAACAACTAATCAGAGGAGAAAACGGAGTTTAGATATGAATTCAGCAAGGGATGTTCACCAATGTCTCATCTCTATTCGACTTCAGAAAGGTCCTTTACTTTGACCAAATTCTTCGTATTTTAGCAGCATTCCCGGCGAACTGCATGCAGAGCAAAAGAACTAAGGACATTGAGAGGAGAACCTTTCGATCCAAATTTCCCGGTTTGGCCAAATTTTCCGGTTTCCGGTTGGCTTATCTGTCAAGAAAATAAGGTTCAAAATTCGTTTCAACATGTCTCTTTACCCCAACACCGAATCTCTAATCGACTTCAGAAACAACTCTGAGCTTCAACCAAATTTCCAGTTTCGGCCGAATTCCGGGTGAATCATTTGTCCGGCAAGAACACCAAGTTCAGATATGGATTCAGCGGGACTCCTTACCCCTGAACGACTATCTCATTATCAGATGGCCCATCTATTCCCCCCTCCCCTCCCGTCTTCCGTGCGTCGGTTCGAGAGGAATACTAGCAATCAGTTTTCCCCATATCCCGCTAATTTCTTCCCAATCTTTACGTAGTTTCATCCCATCATTTATTTCTGGTCATTTCTTGTAAGTGTATTAGTTAATTTTTTTCTTGTGTGTCCGCGTATTTTGTAAATTTGTTTTCCTCTTCTAGCTTTTAGCTATTCAGATTAAACTTGATTGATTGATTGAAAAAAAAAAAAAAGTATCTTACAAGTATATATTTTTACCCATAATTCGAAACCCCCTCCTCTGCCTCTAAATACGGGGCGACAGGACCCATCTACGAACTTGGCCTGTACTTGCCACTGGATCTTCATAGGAAGCTTTAGAACTTGGCCTGTACTTTGCCACTGGATCTTCATACGAAGCTTCAGCATGGATAGATGGCTCTTGCGCTGTTGAGGCTGCATGCCAGGCTATCCTAGTTTTTAGCTTTAAAACGTGAGAAAAGCTGCGACCAGCTATCGCAATATTTGTAGTACCGTATTTAGTATTTATGTTACTCGTTAGTGTTTAAAAGAATGTAATTTTTGTAAAGACAACCAAATTAGCTAGCTAGCAAGTTTTGTCTAATAAACCTTACTTACTTACTAACAAAATATAACAACACGTTCGACAGACTGCCATGACTGAACCCAAAGAATACGTACGCTAGGTGTAAACAATCTTTGATTAAACCCAAGAAACATTACGCACGCGGAAGTCACTAATCACTATCGCTCCGGCGTACATAGATTTTTACACAGTCTTTAAGGAAGTCCTCGACTTCGTTGCAGAATCAGACGTTCAGATATAATTGATTAAAGTGGATGCAAAGTGCTCCCCAAGGACGAAGTGCATTCGAAACCCATAGTTTCGGGGGAAGAAGAAGACGGAAAGGGTTCGTGGATCCCGACGACTATACAATGGAAGGAAGGAAGGATTAAACAAAGAGTAAGCGTCATCGACGCGCAAGGCTTTCGCCTGTATAGATAAAGGGGTAGGTTAGGGACTGATATAGCCAGCTGTTTCTTCCGAAAATTGGTCGACAAACTTTATTAAATTGTTCACATGACAGTTGGCGAATGCATTCTGCATTTTGACCCAGTAAATGCCGGTTTGGACTTTGGGAGATAACTAAACTGATCGCATACACCTTTTGTTCATCTTTAGTATGTTTGAAAGTTGCAACAGTAGGCTATGTCTCCTCACCCAATATCGACTATATCATTGGGTTTTAAAATGTCATTTTAAATCTCGGGATTCCCGGCGAACTACTTGTCGGACACAAAAATAATTTTCATATTCGGATTCAACATGTCCTCTTACCTCAGAATCGAACATCTAATCAACTTCAGATACAACTTAAACTTTTTACAAATTTCCCGGTTTTTGCCGGATTCCGGGTTAACTACTTGTCCGGCGAGAAAATAATTTCGTATTCGGATTCACCATGTCTCCTTACCCCTAAATCGAACTACTTGTCTGGCGACAAAAAAATTTCATATTCGGATTCACCATGTCTCCTTACCCCTAAATCGACTATCTCATTAACTTTTAAAAAATATTTATTTTTGCCCCTTAATCTGACCCCCCCACCCCTAAAAAGCTTTGGGGCCCAACTACGAACATGACCTATCCCAAGTTTCCTCATTATATCTAATTCCCTTCGAGATTTATCGTGCTCACACACGGACGGACAGACGGACAACTTATACGACGTCATAGGTATCCCTCCACTTACGTTTTGGGATCACAAAAACGATATCGTCTTCGATTCACCTTTTAAATCTGAATCAACGCCGACAGCAAAATAAATTAACTTTCTCCGCAGATGCTCGCAAATTTCACAAACGCTTTAGAAATTACGAACGCCCTTGTACGTCTGAGTGAACAAGACCAAAGGTTTGAATGGGATCCCAAAAATTAATATCTGAGGCAGACAATTTCGTCTTGTAGATATCCGGTCTTCGCCAGACTCCTTGATTATCTTTACTATTAAGATTTAGAAACAGGCCAATGTCTAATTATCTGAGAAAACCAAGTTCAGATATGGATTCAGCATATGTGAATTTACACCTATACGTCATTTTGACAAAACTGATCAAAGCTTCTTGCCTTACTTCTACCCAATCTCCGTTTTCGGCCGGATTCCGAGCGAACTACTTGTCCGGCAAAACTTAAAGCTCACAAACAAACTCAGCGTATCTCCTTACCCCTTTATCGAACATCTATTCAACTTCAGATAAAGCTTTAAATTTTCAGGTTTTGGCCTGATTCCCGGCGAACTATTTATCCCACGAGAAAACAATTTTCATATATCGATTCAGCATGGGTCCTTGCCATTACACTGAATTTCTAATCAACTTCAGATAAAACTTTTTACTTACAACATATTACCCAGTTTCAGCCGGATTCCAGGCGAATTATATGTCCGGGTAGAAAATGCTTGTCAAATACGGATTCAGCATGTGTTCTTACCCCTAAATCGAACATCTAATCAACTTCAGATAAAATATTCACTTTTAACACATTTTCTGGGTTTGGGCGGATTCTGGGCGAACTACTTGTCCGACGAGAAAATGATTTTCATATAAATGTTCAGCAGGTCTTCTTACGCCTAAAAAACCGAACATCTAATCAACTTTAAATAACACTTTTACTTTTAACAAACTTTCCGGTTTTGACAAGATTGCGGGTGAACTTCTTGTCCGGCGAGAAAATGATTTTCGTATTCACGTTCAGCATGTCTTCTTACCCCTAAATCGACTATCTCTATAGCTGTTAAAAATATTTTGTTCGCCTTTTAATTTCACCCCCCCCCCCCCCCACCCCTAAATGTAGGACTACAAATCCCATCTATGAACTGGACCTGTCCCTTTCCCCGAAGAATCCTCACACCAAGTTTCATCAAAATGTCTCATTCCCTCACGTTATCGTGCTCACGGACGGACAGACAGACAGACGGACAACTTTTACGAAGTCACAGGTATCCCTGAATGATAAAGCATCGTAGCTGGCGTATCCGTTGTATACATTATTTGAATATATGTTTCAAAGTCAGCTTGGGCTCAAGGAATATTTATCCCTCCACTTACGTTTTGGGATCCCAAAAACTCTTCGGCATCACACTGCCGAACAGTTTTGAGATACATAATAGATCTCCTACTACATCAAAGAAAAGCTCTTGACAATCGCCAGAGTTGTATCTCGATGACTGATCCGGGTCAGAGATGGGCGAATCCTTGTGGCCGGGATGGAATCCGGACCCGAATCTTCTGCTTGTCTAGCTGGATTATGAATCGGATTCCAAACCCTGAACCTTACGAATCCATTCAAATTTCCAATCTTTTCGGTATTGTGCTTAACGAGCCCCAAATTCCTTCCTGGCTGCCGAGAGAAAACCCATAGGCTCGCTATAACAACCACACAAGAAAACCTCGAAATATGGTTTACATCGCCCAAATCAACCGTCTCATTTGCTTTAGGCATCGGTGCTTTTTTCTCTGATTTTTAAAATATAACCTGTGTACATTATTTAATTATTTGTTAAGATCGGATTGGAATCCAGATTCGATTCGGATTCAAATCCTTAGCATGAAATGGTCGATTCGGATTCGATTCCTTCATGATAGGATTCGCCCATCTCATCTCTGATCCGGGTGGGCGTGTCATGGTGTACGACAATTGTTACAGTAAATCATGAGTGTCAGAGCGACCGGGCAACCGCGCATCTGGGCGGGCTTTCTCAACAAACTGTATCACAATGGTTCCACGGGTCGAAGATGCGGGCTTTACAACATTCCTAAATTCCCAATAAGCCTACAAATCTCATAAAAACAGTTATTCGCAGGGGAAAACCTATATAGAATACAGGAATTCCCATCGAAACACCTATATCCACGCTGACTTCTACAACACCTTCAATAAGCCTGGGTAAATATGCCCCTCCCCCATCGCAGAATGACGCCCGTATTGTCACTCACCTTCACAGCCATGGCCAGGCCGTTTTTCTTGTACACCATCTTGTTGACGGTGCCATAGGCTCCACGACCGATTTCCCCCTCGTCCGTGAGATCTTCCGACGTAAAGTCAACTTCCTGGTTATTGGCGATGCGTAGTTTACCAGTTGAAATGACTAGCTGATCCCTAAAAATAAATATGTTACAATTCCTTAATTTTTGGTGGGTTCATTCGTGGATAATCCCCCCCCCCCCCCTGTCGACAGCTGACTCTCCATCGAAATAAATAAGGTTCTGCATTCTGACGTGGTAAGTACCGCTAAGCAGCACAAAGGAAATCGGTGTAAGGAGTTTTGAAGCCAGCGGAGCGAATTTTCGGCTGGGCGACACCGGATTCTCTATATGACTGTGACAACCAATAAACGGCGTTCGTTGGGACAGCTGTGGTGACGCTTCTGGCTCTTCCGCTAGGTACACGGCGATTCTTCATCATCACGTAGAGTTAGTCATCAAGAGTATTCGGCCGAACACACGCGAATCGTTTAGAGTGCACATGGATTGAGTCTACTAGGTACACACGTGTTGTACTAACAATCCCTCCCTTACCAAAGGGAGTTTCGGAATAAAGCTCCGAATAAAGAAACCAAAGTTGCCCGGAAAACAGCGTGGAGCGATTTTTAACTTGGTTCTCCTCGCGCTCCTCATTGCTCGTTACCTATTTTCTGATTCAAAGCGAATCATTCATTTGCCATCTATCGAGAACGTTTGAAGTCACTGAGTTGCGGAGCAGATTTGAAACAGGTAGGTGGTAAAATACTGCAGCCTTCAAAAACCTTGCAACGGGTTTAGGCTACCTGTTTAACCACTAATTATTTTACTATCAACAACCAGTCTCATTTTCATAAGCATAACCACTCCAAACCCCCTTGAAAACCAGAATAAACCGGCAGACTTTTGAGAGAGAGAGAGATTTGAGACTAAATTTATATGAGTGCAAACGGTAAGTTAAACAAGAAGGCCGATTAAAAGCTATTATGTTATAAATCATTCAGCTTTTTTCCGTTTGTTTTACTTATCTTCACATTTCAACTTGACGTTATTGATTTTGAGATTCTGTATCTTGAAGCAGTCAAAACACCATTTGGCCCCAAGCTACGATATGCTTTGATATTTGAAATACAGTTTGAAAACAAACTAAAGTTTAATTTTTCGGGATTTCCGATATTAGCCTAGCCAAGCTATTTTTCTTTGATCGGATAGAAAACTCGCGTTCTATCTGCTCCATCAAAATTCGTGCTGAGCCAAAGAAAAACGGCTCAAAGCTGCATCCGCAGAAGGGGAATCCGATGCACTTATTAGGAAGCGTCGCCGACTTCTAAATTCAAATTTCGAAAAACTCATGCGCGACTGCTCCTTTTCTTGTTTTGTTTTATTTTTGTCCAGGGAACATAAAGAAAACACGCAAACATCGCGTCGCATCCAGCGTTGGCCAACGCCCATTTAAGTAATCGATATGTCCCTTACATCGAAGGATCTAAAGTTGATCCCTTCAGTCTTCGGGGAGCAAAAACGAGCTCATTAACATCATGGGAAGAGGTAACTTTTATATCTGACAGTGTCTATCATTCCCGGATAACTGATAACTCAAATGCTAAAATTACTAGACCGTTCGAGTTTTCTACTCCAATACACTGTCAGAAGTTTCATAACAGATAGCGTATAACACTTTCAAGAATAACACCTTTTCACTTAGAAATGAAGTGTTATGACCAATTAAGTTTACACTATTTCGTGCCAAGATCTCCAACAACACCTTCAATTGGAAAAAATACTAACGGGAAGGAAAGAAACATAACAGATAACATCCCAAAGTGTTATCTGTTGAAACCGCGCATCCTTTTGTTGTCGTTATGCAACTTCTGACAGTGTAGTATTTTTACCTATTAAAGGTGTTGTTGGAGATCTAGGCACGAAATAGTATAAACTTAATTGGTCATAACACTTTATTTCTAAGTGAAAAGGTGTTATTCTTGAAAGTGTTATGCGCAATCTGTTATGAAACTTCTGACAGTGTAGTGATCGAACAGTCGAGTAACAAGGGTCATGGGAGCTATTGGAACTCGACCACAGAGACGTTACTAGCCAAAATGTTTGAGGGGGGGGGGGGGGGGGGGGGGGCTCGGCAAGGTATTTACCGACTGATGGTCATTTTTACCGACTGTTTTTTGCAGTAAAGACTACTTTTACGAAAAACCGACTATTTTGAAGAAAAATCGACGGTTTCCAAGAAAAAATTCGACTGTTTTCTTCGCGCCCACTCTGAATTTTTTACCGACTGGCCGACAACATTTAGGGGGGGGGGGGCGTCCCCCCCATCCCCCCGTACGTGACTCCCCTGCTCCACCAGTCGAGGAATCGAAACTCCAGTCGCTACTAGTACCAGGCTGGTCGAGTGCTAGTGTCTTGGGCTAAAATTACTTCTTTATATGGAGCTTGGAGCCAGAAAGGAACAGGTCCAGTAATTTCTACGATATGAGCTATCTGTCCTCGACCTTAGAAATGAAATCCGTGAGGCTGAAAGGTCGAGTAACCAACACCCGTGCGACTCAAGAGTACTCAGCCATATAAACGGTTAGGTAGGTAGGCTGCCAAGCTATTAGTACTCGATCTGAAAAGGAGGACAAACTGGTCGAGTAGTAGAGTACTCCACAGGTCGAGTACTTTTAGCATTTCATAAATCCAGGTCCGGAATGATACATTGTCAGAAGTTTCACACCGTAACAGATAACACAAGGATGCGCAGTTTCAACAGACAACGCTCAACAGACAACACTTGGGATGTAATTTGTTGTGATTTCTAAAACGTTATACATAACAAGCATTACCGAAGAGCCGAAAAATTCCGAAAAAACATCTGCTGACTTTCTTGTTTCTCTTCATGATATCGGAAAACTCAGCAGATAATTTTTTGGCGTTTTTCGGCTCTTCCTGGCATTGCTCGTTAATCTTGTTATGCATGCATTTCATGCATAACCTTTTCAAACACAACAAATTACATTTCAAGTGTGGTCTGTTAAAACCGAGTATCCTCGGGTTATCTGCTATGAAACTTCTGACTGTGTAGGTACTGCATTTTTATTTTCAGACGTAATGTTTTCTAGGTCTACTGCAGTTTTGCGTCAGCATGGCTGCATTATAGTATTCAATCATTTCGGTTACCACTCATTATTAAAGGACAATGCTTAGTTCTGACAGGAGGCGAATTTCGCTTCGCAGGCCTAATTTAACGCCCGCCGAACAAGTTTTCACGCCCCTTGACTCTCGACAACGATTAAAAAAATGTCGCTTTACCGGACGATCATCCATAAAAAAAAACCCAAAAAACACTATTTTAACAATGAGTGCCACTAAATGCTGTTTCTTCTAGGTGATTTTATCTTTTTTTAACAGCAAAGGCAGTAAGGACAAAAGTCGACAAGCAGCGCACACCGCCAGTTGTCTTAAGAAATAAACACATATAATTATTCGCTAATCTATTTCCATCGCTGTGAAAATTAGTGAAATTGCCATCCCATCGTCCCCAGTAATCGCGCGGTCATTTTCGCCATGTGAATCCGACTATGGATACACCGACAAAACTGATCGGAGCTAGTTGTAGTTGCTTTTCGCCACTGCGCATACCAGATGAAAAACCGTAGGATGCCTGCAGGGGTGAAGAACCCAGTCTGCACCGAGTTAGACCTGACGTCAAAATGGTAGACAGCCAATCAGCTGTAAAGGACGACTCAGACGGCGTTCGTATTCTTCTGCGGTGTTATACTGCGATATAGCTGTTTGTAGAGGTAACAAATTATGATGTTCTGCGTAGCAGAAGTCCTTAACTCGTCTGCATCGGGTAGAGTATCAGAATCTATTCGAATTCGCATGGTCGTATTACAGATAGGGAGACGAAGGTTCTTGTGATTATTTGTTCCTGATAATACAGGAGGCCTCTAACCTTTATTTGTTCCTGATTAATACAGGAGGCCTCTAACCTCCGAAGTATGCTTGCTCTGCGTTTTATGAGAGTCGGAACATCCAGTGGCAACCGAATTACGCTCCATTAAGTTTCGTCTGAGAGAGTATTCTGAGAAAGTGACTACTGTCTTTTTCTTCTATGATCGTCATCTTTTTGTTTATTCAAATTTTTAAGCGTGTCATAAACTCATCCATTCATTTATTCAATGAAAAACTACTTGGATTTACTCACAGCTGAGAAAGACTAGTAGTAGAACCCGCCGAAAGAACTGGAGTTGGTGTTCCGAAGCTTGGGATTTTCCCTCCCTCTGTTGGGCTGCCAAAGGAGAGACGCAACTTCCGTTTACGGTCGTCAGAGGCATCTTTTACTGAAAGAGAAAAAATACTTGTACAGAAGAGTCAACCTTCTTAATCATCTCCTTCTCGACGTGACCGTTGGATTTCCGTCCGACCTAGCCTTTCCTTTTCCGATGAACGCATTTCCAATTTCAAGTTCAACTGTCTTAGCCGGCTGAACACCTTTTGAATAGTTGGGTTCTACTTCTTGGGAGATGAGTTATTTCGATCGCGACATGGGTGGTTGGGGTGATTCTGTTTACTCGGAAATGGTGTTAAGAGTTTGGGCCGGTCGGGTCTGGCTGCACCGCACGCCCCCATGCTTAAGAGAGTCGTAGGTATTCACAGCTGTATGCTTCGAGCTTGCCTGTATTACACTCGTACGTTTTGAGCTTGCCAGAATGACATAAGACAGTTACCAAATTTGAGTTTTGCCCGTAAATGATCCGTTTCAAGTCGTATGGCTACGAATAGATTCTCGAGTCGTATGTTTTAGTTGTGCATTATCACAAGTTTGCCAATAACAGTCAAATGTTTTGAGCTTGCCAGAGTGACACCAAATCATATGAGTTTTGCCTGTGAATGATATTTTTCTTGTTGCATTTTGCGCTTTTCTAGCCGGATATTATGAAACAGTCTTTAGTTTGAGCTTGCCAGAATGACAGGCGTATGTTTGGAGCTTGCCTGTCGAATTTCCCCCGAAAACCTGTTTCTAGTAGTATGGTTACGTAGAGATTTTCGGTAAGTCATATCTCACGAGACTATCTTATACTTTGAGCTTGTTAGAACTACAGTTGTATGGTTCGAGCTTGTCAGAATGACATAAATGCAGTCGCCAAATCGTGATTTTCACTATGTCGCGCACAGTTTGAATGCAACTGGTTGTGTACCAAAGCCTTTATATGTTAGCAGAAAACAGGCTGGTTTTCGATTTTTTTTTTGCCTGCAGCGCACAAAGTTTAAATGTTATCTGGTTTAATGCAAATCTCCTTGTTTTAAAATAAGACTGGTTGATTTTTTGTTTGAACATAGACCGGCTTTGTTCCACTGTGATTATGGGCCTGATAATTCCTTTTTCAGACAATCCTGACCAAATCTACTTTGTACCGTACCTATTTTATTCTGGATAGCCAATACCTTTTTTCGGAAAGGATCGAGTGGAACCACTGCCATGTACCAGCTATCGGCAAAACATTCCACTCCGTTCGGGATTTATTGGGGCCAGAGATAAACATACAGATCCGTGATACCATAGGCATCCCTTACTTTCTTTTGGAATCAAAAAAAGATTCTGATCATAAATGTTTCCAAAAGCTTGGCCTACAACGTCTTCCATAGTAGCCTATTCTCGAACTAGTCTAAACGGCGCTTCGTTTAGGTGAGATTTTAGCTTCGAATTTGAGCCACATTAAGACCTAAAATTTATTTGGGAAGAAGTTGAAGCCAGAAAAAGGCACATTTACGTACGTAATACCCTTTTTCTATTTAGTTGAAGGGTGCGTCATTTAGCTGGCACTTGAGGGTTGAGATTTTGGGGTCTGAGCCACATTAATAGCTAGAATTTGTATGGGAATCTGCTGAACTTTGCCAGAAAAAAACTGATTAAAAAATGTTTGCCTGCGGCGCTCGATTTCAATTTATCCTGGGTGCATATGTTAGATCCTGCTATCAAGGCTTCACTCTCTCATCCCCCCCCCCCATGCCCAAGCTCTTCGAGCCGCCCCTGAATGGAGATATTTTCGAGAGTGGCAGGGGCTCACTGGTATGTTAGGACTGTTGTCTTTCGGTATCCCTGACAGGGGCGTGGTACCTCGATTTCACAGGCGTCCTTCACAGCTATGTCGGGATTTGCTGGGAGGTACTGAAGAGTACGGTGATTTGTGTCTTTGTTAGTTCCAGATAATATTTCAGATACAGGTCGTTCTCTGTACAGTAGGCTAGTAGTCCCAGCCGGATGGGAGCTCAAAAATTATTTCGGTCAATGTGGTTTCCATACCCTTTCTTCGACTAAAGTCAACTGTTGGCAAGTCAAGGTAGTTACGTCTGATCGAATAAGAACAATTAAGTAGTTGTTTGGGGCTTTATCCTACCAATAAGCCGAAAAGTTAAATGACATCCAAACATCTATTGCACTGTACTGTACTGTCCAAGATGGTCCGATAGCCCTAGAGCTTCACATTATTGCCTATTTTGCAATCCCAACTGAGAAATCCCTCCAAACTTAGGAAGAACTTTTACTTCTATTTCATTTGATTAAAATGCCAACATAGCCTAGTTGGCAGTCACCATTTTCGCCGATCACCCTTTAAAGTGTTCTTAAGACCCCTAATTAGCTACTTTGGATGACTCGACTGTACAGTAGAGGTAAGCTTCTTTGAAAAATTTCCGAAAATTTTTACTTATCATCTCTACTATAGTCAAATGAAAATAATAAATCTGAAACTTAAAGCACAACTCTTACCAGAAATGATCTTTTCACCATGAAATGGATCAAATTATTGTTTTTTGAAAATACCATTACTTTCCACATATAATTAGCATTTTTCTAGTTAGCGGTAACTGACTTTATCCAGCCGTCCTGCTCTCCGACGCGGCAGCTGGAGCCAAAGATTTGAAAACTGAATGCCCTGGTTAAAAAGTGGAAAAACTAAGCAATGCAAAAGAAGTCTAAAAAAGAAGATAGATCAGATAGTCTACCATGTCTTTGACAATCAAAAACAACACTTTCAAGCTTCTCGTATCTTATGTGTGAAAGAGTGATCAGCGAACGCTGAAGATTCAGGCGAAGTTTGCGTTCTGTGACAGGAAAATTCAGCACAGCTGAAAAAGCGATGAAAACCGTAGGCACAAAACAAAACAATGGCAGAAGGTGGAAATTTTAGAAGCTTAGAATTCCATATGTGAGCTGGGTTAACTGTAAAAGGCAGAATAAGAAAGAGGGGTCCTTTAATGTCTCCAAAGAGCAAAGAGTTTAGCTTTCTTTTGAGCCACAAAGAATGAAATCCAGCTCACTGAATTTCCTACGCTATTCATTTTCAAACATTCTTTTTCTTCTGGTGGGACAAAACTGATGCAATACTTCTGAAATTTTGCTCTTTGAGGGTGCAAAAGCAACTGAGCAAAATTGAGCAAAAGAATCTGACTTTATCTTACTTAAATTCTTGTTTGCACTCACGTTTGTGCATTAGTGTTTACTAGGCTTAAATTTTATCTTATTTTTCAGTGCAGGTGGCATTCTCAGAAGCATGCCTCTACCGGATATGAGATGTTTTAAACTTAGGATGGCCCATTTACGGCTAAATGGTAAAAATTTCCACTCAAGACCAGCCATTTAGTTATTAGTCCAGTTTTGGTTGAATCTTATCACAGTAGGGCCCAAGATCTTTTGGAGGATTGTCCTGACTAGGAGAATCTCCCACATCTTCTTTGTAGGAGAATTTGGAATATTAGAAATGGCAGTAGTTAGGAAGATGTCTTTTGCACACATCATTTCCATATTAAATGGCTGTAGTTAGGAAGGTGTCTTTTGCAGACCTCATTTCTATTACATCTACACATTAGCTGACTGCTGTCCCACTCTCACCTCTCACCCTCCTTGGATGAAATACCCAGTATTACTAGAAGCATGTAAAACATCATATAAAAAACCTTGGCCTCTTCCATGGAATATTTATCAAATTTTCTCTGCTTTGCCTTTCCTTCCACATTATTTACTTTTAACTCTGAAGAGTGGTTTCTCCTATGGAGCTATGGCTATGAAGGAACTGTAGGTAGGCTATCCGGTAGTCAGGCTTTTTACAGAAATGGATAGTAAAGAAACCAGTGTATTATTTGTTTGAAGAAAGATTAGCTGTTTTGAGGCTTTTTTCTCACAAAACTCCTCAGATTATCTGCTTATCTGGTTGGAGTAGTTCTTCTCTCTAAGAGAAATCTCTGCATATAAAAATCATGAAAGATCAGAAGAGCAAATCATTTGTTCAGAAATGCATGATGTTCCAAAAAGTCTCCTAAATTTTCCAGCAAACTGGAACTGGGGGGCAGCTGCCCTTCTGGCTTCCCACATGGGCCCAGAGTGGTCTCACCTATCGAAGATCTCTGTTAAAGAACAAAATGGGGGCTCTGGACAGCACTGCTCTCCCCTTAAGGTCACTGTTGCTTTCACTAAATAAAGAAAGTTTAGGATCAGCAGGGATCAGCAATCTGGTACAGTAGATAAAGAAAAATCTTTCTAACTGACATCTGATTAACCAAATTTTCTCCTGATTCTTTTACACAGGAGATTTGTCTCTCAGCAGGATATTCACCTAAGGCTAAGTGAGTCACGAACTATAAGGAACTTGAATGTGTAAAAATTCCTAACTTTTGTCATGTCCTGATGACAGTTTACATATCTCTTGCACAGGAGATTATTTCTCTTCTGAGTATGGGATTCCTGCTAACATGGTCACAGGGGCATTTGCCAAACTAAAAAATCTAGTGCCCTGACCCAACAACTGTATCAAAGCAAAAAGCTGAAAATGGTACTTGTTGTACCACTTTCCAACTAAAAAATCTTTTCAAAACTGAAAATCAAAAGGACCTTACCTTACCTCTAGTGCAATGTTTCACAGTATCCAGATACTACTCTTCTCCCTTGTCTAGTGTGATATAACTACCATAAAAGGACAGTCGAGACCTACCTTTGCTATGCTGCATATCAAATCAAGTTCAGATTTCCAGTTGTTTCAAGTATAGTACAGAAACAGAAAAGCTATTTGCAAGGGTCTTCAGGATTGTGAGATAAGCATTGCTCTCTACAACTACGGTACAGAAGATGTTTGTAGGGTGGCAAAACCAAGCAAAGCAAGATACAGGGCCAGTTGAGAGTTGAGAACTTGAGCTGAGAAGAGCAAAACATCAGTCAACTTGGGACGCTGCGACATATTTTAGCAGAAGCAAATCCGTTCATGCAATACGAAGTTCGTTCGAGGACGGCTTCGTGACTGCCATGCCATCTATGTGAAAGCCAGATTTGGTCAGATAGAACAAATTAGACAACCATTCCACTGCTCACAACCAAAAAAGGATATTTCAAGTCAGGTACTGTACAGGGGAATCAGGGAATCACGTTAAGTAGAAACCAGCAAGAACTTCAAGATCCTTCCTGATGATTGGTTAAAGGGTGTCCTTCCAATTTAGTTAATTTATTTTAACCAAATAGCTTACAGTTGAAAGAGGAAGTCTTACAAAGTGTCAAAGACAAAAAAGGCTACACTACATAGAATTGACACTATATTGGAGCCTGATGTCAGTTCTGTGTACTCTTTAGACTTTGAGTAGGCTAGTACAAAGGACAAAAAATTTATTCCGTAACTGTGAGGAAATAGTTTTGTCGTTTTGAAGACTTGATGGATGGGAAACTTTCTTCTGCCTTCTGGTCTTTGTCAGACTCAACTGCTAGAAAAATTAACAGTGTAGAGTTTACTTCAGCCTATTATTCATGGTCAGTGAGGTTTTTGTGATTATGAAAGGAATAGGGAAATTTAAATTAAAATTGTAGAATATAATTAAAATTATACAGCACCTTCTGTGCTCCTTCTATACTATTTTGTTCTGGTGTTACTCATGTTCTGCAAAAGAAGGAGATTAAAAGATGAGATCATGTTATTTTAAATATGCAAAGCACCTGCTCCACTTGCCAAATTATGTCATAACCAAAATTGAAGATGCAAGTGTCAAGTGTTACCCGTTTGGATGTTTCTTCGTCGCTGTAAAAAATCATTGACAACAGAGCCCAACCAAGGCATAACCTTCTACACTGCTTCCTGGCCGAAGATTGAAAATTAGTGTCTTTTTCTGTGTCTTTATGTGTTTTATTTATTTTCTTTCATTTGCTCCACTTTTTCGAAATGGCAGGTTATAAATAAATTACTTACTTACTTACTTAATAGATCTATCTGTATACACAGAGCCAAGCGGCCAGCAAGGCCTTTGAAGCATTTACATTATAAACCTTTCTAGGGACACTCAATTCCATTTACGGTTGAAAAATTGCAGCCGATTAAATGTGCCCACCAGAGGTTTGCAAAGAGTTTTGTCCCTTCTTTTTTAAAGTTGTATAACGAAGCATAAGCACTGAGCTGCTAGTTTAAATTTATCATGTTATTTATGACCGTTGTAGCCGTATATACATAGGCCTATTATGTGTGTGTTCATTTATATACATGACTATACCAAACAAATTTGGCGTGAGCCATGATCAGTTTTTGGCGAATAAAAAGATTTATCTATCTATCTAAATGGAAAATAAAGACATCTTGCGTGATGTCACAGGCCAGGCATAATCGGTTGAAGTATAGCCTAGTCAGCACCAAATTACCCTATAGTAAAGTAAACGAAGATTTTAACATTTATAAGCTGATTTTTTGGTGAATTACTTCTAGGAATTGCTGGGAGTTTAGGCTGGTGTTGTGATTTAATTTTGGACAAGGCTGCTGTCTTTGGCCTTGCTGATTGGTAAGGCCATTGGGGATATAGAGATTTATCTGCATTTTGATCAAATTAAACAAAAATCCTTTGGACCTTAATTGCTTCCAAGTGCAAGCAGTGCAAGTTAAGGTAACCAAGGTAACTGTGGTTTTGCTGTAGGCTTGGGATTTGAATTTTCTTTCACAGGTAATGCCATTCCATTTTTCATACCTGAACGTTCTTAATTTCCTCAGACACCGAGCTGCTACTTCATCTCAGTCAGAAAGAAGCTTACACTTGCTGCCATTTCAAAGGGAAAGTGGAAGTACAACAAACACAAATTTGGAATTATTAAACTGGCTGTCATCTATTAAACAAAAATATTCAGTAGGCTACAGTAACAAAATGAAATCTGATGGACGTGCCTGGTGCATTGATCAAATTTATATCAATTTCACTGGGGTGCGAAGGGTGCAAGGGCAATTGCAAGGAGGTCACCCTCTCTCTACCTCAGAGAGTCCTACCTTCGTATGCATTGAGCTTGTTAGAATTAGTGTACCATAGACCATAGGTCCCTGATTTTTGGATATGCTATTCCAAAGTTGGGTATACTCACAGTTTACAAAAGACTATGCAAACCCCAGTTACCCTATGCCAAATGCTTTGCACCCTAACCAATTAAATTTGATGATTTGAGTGAAGTTCAGAAAACATCTAATCAGAACTCTTTTATGGCCCTTTGGCCAAGTGCCATATAACAATCACAATTTCTGTCCGTCCGTCTGTCAGTCGGTCGGTACGAGTTTTGCTAGTTCGGGCACCTCCACATAAGCTAGGACGATACAACTTAGAAGGTATATCAGGGACCTGAAAAGATTTAGTTGGAAATAGTCACTTCCCTGATCGGAGCATGGTGAAAGGAGGGGGAATCCGGAATCTTGAGGTATTTATAACTTTTGAATGGGTGATCGGATCTTAATAAAACTTGATATTTGAAAAGACCCAGTGTCTCAGACGAACCGATTCAGACCTGGACCTGATCTGGTGACTTCGGGGGAGCTGGAGGGGGGAACCGGAAATTTTGGTTAACGCCTAGAGTGTAGGGATTGGGATAAAACTTGGTGGGAAGAACAAGCACACGCCCTAGATACGTCGTTGACATAACCGGACCAGATTCGGGCACTGTGGGGGGGGGGGGGGGGCAGGGGGGGGGGGAGGTACCATCCCCTCTCGAAGAAAGAAAAAAGCTAATCTGGGGGCTCGCAGAGCGCCCGACGAAATATATTAAGCCAATCTGGGCGCTCGGAGAGCACCCAACCACAAAAGTTCAGTTAAACGGAGAGCACCTAACCCCAAAAGTTCAGTTAGACAGGCGCTCACCCAGGAAAGCTTAATGGGGGGTGGCAGTGCACCCGAGAAAGTCAGTAAGGCTAGTTAAGGTTTATCAAGAAACTGAGTTGACATCCAGCTTGGACCTATGCCGTTCTGGGTTCTGAAGCGTTTAAGACTTCAGGAATTGGATTCTCAGTCGCATGTTTCGAGCTTGCCAGATTGACAGTTTTAACCTAGTCTGTTATGTACCAATATCTCTCAATTCATGTCAAAATCAGGTTAGTTTCTTAACAGAATAGAAATTGATGACAAGTATTTTCCTCCAGTTCGACGCTGTAATTACGGGCCTGATTATTGCAACATGTCGTTTGATTTTTATTTTGTTTGTTTTTCTAACTGTAAACTCAGAACAAGTCTGCTCTGTTTCAAGTCTTTTTTCGTTTCTGGATGATCAGTAGGCTACTTCTTTTTCGGAAAGGATCAGACTGAAGCACATTACCAACTTCCAACTAAATGTCACACATTTTCTGGATTCGCCGTGACCGAAGACAGACGGGAAGATCCGTGCCAAGTGGCCCTTAGTTTCGTTTGGATCCAAGGAAAGAAGTTCTAAACTTTCATAGGAAATCTTGCGTTTACATTATACCTTTTTGTAATCAATCTTGTCTCATGTTTGTGTGGACCTCTCGCTCATGTTCTTAAAAATGCGAGAGCGGATCTACTGATCTCACCAGGGCACGGTAGCCTAGGGGCCATCTTGGGTTGCTATAAAATTTACTTCGAACGGGGTAAATAGTTCTTATCTGCCGAAGTGTTGGCTTTAAACGGACCCAAGACTGCTTGTAGGTGGCTATCCTTGGTTTGGCCCAGATCAGTTCAGTCTGCTCGGTAGTTCCTGTGCTTGCATGGACTTTCAGTTTATTTTTTTAAATTATCCACTTTGACGTACTAGGCTACAAACAACCTGAAGTGTTGACTATTTCCAGATTGGCAGCAAGTTTGCTGCAGAAGAATTTCTGTAATGTACCAGCATGATGCTGCTATCCAGGCATCCAATGAACAGCTTAGGGAAGTTCCAAGGGGCATCAAGTATGAAGAGCTGGCTGTTTGTGCCGCATACCTATCGATGGGATTTTGCCGGCTTGGGGACCAGTGTACTGGTGCTCATTCTGTAGCTGAGCTAGATGACTGGAAACGCCAGTGTAAGCTGAAATTGCAGCTGCTTAATAACCAGTCACTTGCACAGAAGTTACAGTCAAGGATTCTTGAAGAAAAGCCAAAGCTTTGTTTCTACGACCAGCTTCCTGGAGTTAATATCACCTGTGACAGGCCCTTGGTAATGTCTGCTGATAACAGGCCATGTCAGCAAGAATGGATCTTCGTTATTGAAACTAGCAGAAGATTAAACACAGTGCTACTGATGAGAGAAACAAACCTTGAAAACTTCTGGATCAGCTCTATTGATTCACCTTACGGGAAAGTAATAAGAAAATGTGCGGAGTGGGCTAATGTAAATAGGGACACATCTGTCAATTGCGCTGTAAATTACGTAGTTTGTGTTCAGTTCGAATCTGTCACTTTCGGTACATTCCGAAAAGACATCGTTCTAGATTTTGGTGATGACTTGTACATATCTAAAAGTATTTGTGTAGACGTTCTACCGGGTGATGCTGTAGCAGAGCTAGAGAATCTCGAGAAGACAATATGGAGTGAATCAACACGATGGGATAACTCGAATGCAGAAATTATTCCTTGTGAACATAAGGAGTTTTCCAAGCAAGAGGAGTTTTTGCTGAGAACCTATCCTCCACCCAGTCCAGAAAACTTCAAACCAACACAGGCTTTGAGTGAATCAAGGTTCACCGCTGACAACTACAGAGAACGTATGCGGAATCTCATTACTCTTGAAGAGCTAGAACAGACAAATCTGATTTCAAACTTTAATATCTGCGCTATGCTTGAGCTGTGCTCCAGCTACATGTTGACCCCAGGCATTGACTGTATTACAAAATATGCATTGGAAGGGGAACTCTTTGCTATTATGCATTTGACTGGAGACTTATCAGAGGATACTTCAGCTGGTCGTCTCGTACTTACCAGCTGCAATGAGGTGCTTCTCAAGATAATTGGTGACAAGATCCCAGAAGCCAAATACCCTAAAGTATATGAAGCTGTCATTGAAGATAAACTCAAGCAGTATGTCTATTTACGCCTGCCCAAAGCCTTTGTGAAAGATTTTAAGCTCAAAGCTGACAAACCCATCACAACGGAAGTTCAGTTTCAGCTAAATCGAATACCGTTTTGTGAGCGACTCTTTGCTGTTGACAGAGTGAACATTAGTCACGTTTACCCCTCCATCTATTGCGAAATTCCGCCTCCTGTTTCTGAATTGGATAGGAATTTAAACGAGAGGCAAAAGCAAGCTGTTGATGCGATTGCAGCGCCAGTGAGTGACAGAATCCCTGCGATAGCCCTTGTTGGTAAGTCAGGTCTTCAACCAAAACGCGAGATAGAAAGTCGGCTTCCGAAAGGGATCAGGTGTTTCGAGACAAGCCGGAAGTCACAAACGCTACTTTCGCGACTTATAACACGTGTGCAGTGAAGAAGTTGACTGCCAAAATCGATTGACGGTACCCTGTCAATAGAGGGGCTTGCACATTCGACTGTATGCCTGGTTTGACGTGTTCTATAACTTCCAGCCGATTGCTATGATTTATTTTCATCTTCCGTGTTTGGCTCTTTTCAGGCCGGATCAGGCTCCCGCGTATTGCTTCCGAGGAGGTCAAAGGTCAAAAATGCCGGTCGTGCAAGATTTCCCGCGTTTCTCATCAAAACCAAAGGGGCCGAGTGAGGCTGAAAACAGCCGGGACGGGTTTTAATCTACGAGAAATCCGGAAAGAGCTTCAAAGGAGTCGCGTTTGGATTATAAACTATATCTAAGCGACTGTGGCTTTAAGACGCCTCATCTGCCAGTCGGGTCTCTTGTCCCTTGACAGATGGCACCCGTCGGAAATTCAGTGATTTTTCTCTTTGTCCGAGGTTCCGTCTAGGCTGCGAGTATAATACAGTAATCCAAATGCCACTAAACAATTAGGGTTAGTTAATCGAAAATCTCGAGGTGATGTAAAAACAATCCTGTTTCTCAACCAACTCTTCGAGCAAACTCTAGCTTTTATACTCGGCATCTGCTCTTGTTCCGGGATTCAGAAAAGGAGGCATTGTAGCTATCCAGTTTAACTTTAGGCCTAAATTTAAGCTTTTCTTTCTTCTAAATTTAAACTAAATAGCTCATGTTTCGACTGATGGATACACCGACCGAGATAGGCTACACAGTTTTTCTTCACTATGACAACCAGTGTTAAATGTGTTGTCTCTGAGAGTTTACTGATGTCACGCACCCGTAACAGCAGCTGGGTTTTCGAGAGTGACTCTGACAAAGCAAGAGAAAAGGCTTTCGCCTATAAATAACTCTAAGAAATTTTGAGTAGTCGAACTGATCCGAGTTAAAAATCCCATCAACAATGCACTTGAAACTATTGATCGATTCAGCATTAACCGCATCTTCGGTAAGGCTGTTCCAAGGATCAACAGTTCTGTTGCCAAAACCCCGCTTAAAAACGTCCTTGTGGAATCTTGATTTTGCAAGCTTGTACGCGTGCCCGCGATGACGACGGTTAATGCTGAATCTTACTAAACCAGTCACTTCAAAATTGTCATAACTTCCATTGATTAATTTGAATGTTTCAATCAGGTCTCCTGTAAAAATCTGTATGCAATGGAGGGAAGACACAACTTGGCTAATCTCACTTGGTAGGGAAGATCGCGCAGATCTGGTACGAACTTCGTAGCTCTCCGTTAAATTTTTTCATAAGCCTCAATGGTATATACTCGAAGGGTAGAGAGACGGTTTTCACTGTACACTTTTAAACTATGCAAAATTCTTGTTTCTAGGACCTTTTGGTACGGGAAAGACGTATACCTTCGCCGAAGCCTTGAAGTCCCTTGCCGAAGCTCCTCAAAATCGGGTTCTTGTCTGCACTTATTCAAACAGGTAAATGGAAGGGAACAATTTGTTCTTAGTTTATTACGAGCTTCCTCTGTAGTTAGAGGAGCAAAGTTGCTATATTTTTTCCGGTATGGAGTATCTAGGTATCCCCCCCCCCCCCTCCTACCACCTCTGTACCTTGGCCAGTGGCGTTCGTTACACATCGTTTTTGACAGAGCCATTTTAGGAAAATCGAAGATTATGTTAGACCATACTGATGCAACGTTTACAAGTAGAGGAAAACTTGAACAGAATCCGGCCTTGGTGACAAGATTATGTTTACACGCAGAGGGAAAAAATATTTCTTCGGGCCAGAAAATTTGATAAAAACAAATTCACTTAAGTCTACAACAATTTTATTTTTATAGTATTTATGAAATCAATTCTGATGACTGCTGCACTCAAAAGCTAGCTAGACTTTTTTTTTATCTTTCCACCAGCGCCGCCGACGAGATTCCTTTCAAGTAGACCGGAATTCCTCTCGTCTTGAAAAGAATTCTCGTCCCGCTAGACTTGTTTTTTAGTCGTCTTCACGAATGGAATCATTTCAAGTCGACCAGAGTTCCATTCCGCTCGACGGGATTTGTTGTCCGTGTAAACGCTACATGACTCTGTTGTAGCCTACATTGTCCAAACTGACAGTGCGAATGACCGGAATGAGACTCACCCGCCCCCCCCCCCCCTCCCCCTTCACGTAGGATCCCGCCCACGTTACCGAGAGGTCATACCCAACGCTGCCTCAACTGGGAGGCATAAATATTGAAGGGTGGTTGTCTTTGCAAATGGATACTAGACTTTGTAATTATGTTGTGCTTACGTTTTTCTTAGCGCTGCAGATCTGTACGTGAAAGAACACCTGCATCCCGCCGTGGTTGCTGGGAACGAAAACGCTAGACCGCTGAGAATATATTACCACAAGAGATGGGTAAATTCTGTACATCCCGATGTCCTAGAGGTTCGTTTTCTTATATGACATTACTAGGCTTCCGTCTTGACTTTCGTTGAGATTGTTCTCTTCAATGAGCTATGGAGCGTGTTCCACCCTACTTACCGTAGTCACTACACATGAGGTCACGAATTCTGGCTTTCTGCCGTCAAGGCTGGAATGATTTTTCTATTTTCCAGCAGAATATCATGCGACGGGCGAGTCCGACCAATCACGTTACAGAGGTGCGTAGTTACCACGCTTGGTAAGCAAATAGTTACTGTTAGTTACTATTTCGACAAGGTTGGAGCGGTCAGCGTATAGTAAATTTTCACGAGGTTGGAACGAAAATAGTAACTAATAGTTACTATTGTTAGAAGGGTGGAACGCTCTCATAGTGGTAGACGAAAGCAAGTCTGGGTTTTTCACCGCTCGTTTTGCTCGAACATCGTTCTGCCATCAGGGTCCGAGATGGAAACGCCTTACGTTGCACAGTAGGCCTATTTGTAATGCTCATCATAATTTTTTCTTCCATACCTGCAGGATAGGTACTGAACCTGGATAGGTATAAACTGAATCTAATTATTCTTGAAAAAAAAGTTTCAGCTCATTCGGCCTTATTGTTACCACCAAATTTAAGCCATAATAATCATCATCACAGCATTTTTCAGTTTTATGATCCCACATTTTCAAATTTCGTTTAAATTACTTTCTGAATCTCTTGTCCTATTGGTCAATTACGGGCTTTGCGAAAAGAGTTAACGAAAGTTGAACTTCTTGCCTATTTCTGTTAAGTACTTTACACGGGTTAGCAGATCAAGTTTACGAACTTTGCGAAAGACTTTACGCAGTTTACGAACGCCGTCTGAGCCGTCCTAACGAAATGTGGATGTTGAAAATACAGTGAAAAGGTGTTTCTGACTTTCCGAACATACATACGGAAGAAGGAAGATTGTCTAGATTATTAGATAAGCGGTAGTTGCGATTTTGCACATACAATGATATCTGATACCACGGTCTAAAGTCGTTTTCACAGTTACCGTGGTACCTGAAATCACGGTCAAAAGGCATTTTTTTACAGTTACTGTGCTATCGGGCCAGATACCATGGTAACTGCGAAAACGACTTTAGACCGTGGTATCAGATACCACGGAAACTGCAAAACGACCAATTGCAGACCCGGTTACCGTGTTAACAGATAGTATGGTATGTGCAAAAAACGCAACTAGTATTTAGTAGTGCGTTTTGATTCGTGGAGAAGACTGACTCGCCTCTGATCAGAGCACAGATCCGTTCGTTGACCTTTCTCCTGGTAGTCATACCGCTGCGGGCAGCAGTTACCAGTCTGTTCTGGTTATGTCCTAGAAACTTATGTTCAAATTCAGTTTTTGTATTTTCGAGGACAGCCCAGTGGCGGCAACGAAATTTTGTTTTCTCGTCAAGATTAAATGTAAAAAAGTAAAATATAACTATAATTCAAGTACAACAAAACGTTGAAATGGGTCTCTAGGATTGGCGTACGTGATAAATTTACATCATGGTTCATGGTTAGTTAAGGTCCTCAAAGAGTGTTGTTAGTTAAACAACAGTTACACTTCGTGTTAACGGAAATTGTAGATGGGTCGAGTGGACCGGTGATTATGTCCCTGGATGTATCTTTTAACAAGGAAGAAGTCCCAAAGCATGATGTCAAGGATATTAGTGGCGACAAGCTAAAAGCTTAACGCCAAACGTTCCAAAAATAATTAATAAGGATTTGATTGATGTAATCATTTAATGCAAAACCGTCCAAAAACAACTAGAAAGACTTACAGCGGATTCAAGTACAGAGGTCAGCCGCAACAACCTGTGCGGGATCGGGGTTCTGCTGTAATCCGGCACTTATTTAATCGAATCGAATCGTTCATTGACAAACCGACTTCGTAGCTTTCTTCAGCAGACGATGCTAAATTATGCTGTTCATTCTAATGGAACACCCCGGTCAGCCGCACATCTTAGACATTTGAACTGACCGATACGCCTATGCACCATATGCAGAGCACCATCGGAGGAGCGACGCTGTTAAGTTATGTAGATGTTTGCTTCTTTAATATGTAGATTTTGGCTTCTTGACCAGAGTATAAACCAAGAAATGTTTTCGCGAATAGCCTATGCGGTAAATCTCTAGCTGTGGTGAAAATAAAAAGAAAACTTGTCCTATGCTGTCGTTTGCTTATGTTTTTCTTCTAATCGTAACTATCTTAAACCAGACTTTTACGATCCCACGATAGAAATCAGTTAGTCTAATTTATAAAGCATCATTTATGTCATGCCACTGGCATGTCTAGCGTTTTTGTTCAGTTATTCTCATATTTCCCTCTTAATAAAATTGCACCATAGCTTTTTCTAGATGTTATGGTCGGTCATTAATGTTCAGGTTTGCGGTTTCGTAATACGGCAGTCCCTTCAGTATGTTTACTATAAGTATTTTTCTCAAAACAATGATTTACTCTGTCAGCGAGTGTAGTGTAACAGATTTGCCTAGTGATGTGTAATATGTGTTTGTATATTTCTAGTATTCGCTCTACGACCGGGAGAAGCGAATGTTCCGCTACCCGAGGCTAGAAGAATTGGAGAAGAGCAGAATCATCATTATCACGTTGAGCCTATCGAGCAAACTCTTGGATATGAATCTGCCTCGAGGTGGGTACTGACGTGACGCGCAATAGTTGCGCTTTTGATCCGAATTCTCCTCGCGATTCTCCTCGCAGTTCTCCTATTTCGCGATTTTTGGGCTATTCAGATGAAGCGAATTCTCTTTTTCTTGCATTTTTGTCAGAATCGAGAACGAGAAAAGCCTCGCGATTCTGCAGAATCGAGAAGTTACCCCAATAGTGAATTCTCGATTCAAATATAAGGTTTGAAGCCAAGCTGACCATTCAATTCAAATAGAATAGAAAAAACGAGATTTTCGGGTTTTTTTCTTGATCAGCTAGTTACACCTCCAAGATGACGTGCGAGGGATAAATAAGCTTTGGATATTTCGTTTGCACTTCCGGCAAACCGTCCTCAGCGAAAAAAACAAAACTAAATCATAAAATCCAACGCAATCACAACAGGAAAACGATGCGGAACCAACAGACAATACGACGACATGTAACTAAAAACCAGAAGAAACGGTGCGGACTGAACGACATGCAGATAAAAATAAAATAACGAAAGATAAAATGTGCGTGTTAGAAGTGTATATGTACAAATCTGTGATTCTTTACAATTTTGAGTTCTGTGTATATTTACAATTTACCATCCGTCTGGGAAAGCGCAGAAGCTTTCACCCAGAAAACGGCCCACTCCAAAAATCCATAATACGTTTGACCACTTTGAATAAAACCTTCCAAAGAACTACCGCACATCATCTTGGAGGGGTAACTAGCTGATCAAGAAAAAAAACCCGAAAATCTGTTTTTTTTTCTATTGTAATTCTCGATTCTCCTCTCTCCGCTCTCCTCCCGGATTGGTCAACAGAATGTGGGTGTTCAATATGTACAAACAGGTATACCGGGTTGCAGACGAGTTGCCAAATTAGTGTTTTTGTCAAAAGCGAGAATTGAGAAGCGAGAGAAGCCAAAACGGTAATTTGTACGAGAATTCAGAAGCGAGAACGGAGAAGTGAGAATTCAGATCAAAAACGCAACTAGTGGGAGTCGGTGGACACCGTCCCTCCGAAAAGACTACTTTTGCTCGTTTTTGGGTGTTCGGGCGTGCCTCTTACCCTTAATACAAACAAATCCACAATACTTCAACCGACAATTGTTCTGTGCTTACATTCGTTAAAGAGAGGGTTATCTGTTGTCCTGAAAGTAAGGTTTCACAATAGTTGCGTTTTTGCTGATACCATGGTATCTGTTACCACGGTCTAAAGTCGTTTTTGCAGTTATCGTGGTATCTGATACCACGGTCAAAAGGCGTTTTTGCAGTTATCGTGGTATCTGGCCAGTTATCGTGGTATCAGATATTCAGATACTACGGTCCAACCGTGGTAACTGGTCGTGGTTCTGAAAAGTCATCTCACTTTCATCAGATTTTGTCAGATTGGTGAGAAAGAAGTTTAACACTTAGTGATCTTACTGGATATCTGTTTTTCTTTTAGGATGACTTCGAAAAGTGCAATTTCGTCAATAGTCGTTTTTGCAGAGCACCGTGTATCAGATACTACGATAACTGCAAAAACGACTAATTGCAGATCCAGTTACCGTGGTAACAGATACCATGATATCAGCAAAAACGCAACTAATAAGTCGTTCATTACTTTAAAGGACAACTGAACGATGAAACCATACTTGAACACACCATGGAGAATGCATTTACAGACATTGCCACGGAGAGCATTCTTCTCCTGAGCGTGACGTTTTCAAAATAGGGATGTTTGTTTCCGGAGGTTTGCACATGCAGACTCCAAGACAAAAAGCGCAATTCATTCAAATCTTGTACAGCGCTGACGGGATCGTATTGGAATTTCTAGATATACGTTTGGGCTTAACTGGTTAAAAAATATTCCAGAAGAAGGGTTGATTGGAGACATTTGTTCATTTCTAAAATTTTTCGGTACTGAAATAAGGACAGATGCAAAATGGAGCAAAAATCATAGCTTGGAAACACTATTTCGTATTTGGATTAGGTTTTCTGCAGGCAATGTTAACGGAAGTCAGACAGATATGGATGATACTTGGTACTCTTCATTGGTGTCCTTTAAGTATTTCTTCAGCCAGTCTTTTACGTGAAAAGTAGGGGCCATATTAACTTGTTCACTACTTTCGGTATTCCTTTAGCCCAGGCTGAAGCTGACTGCGAATCCTGTTTTGATGACGCTATGGGAAAGGGGACTGCTATAAAAGGCTGGGTGGGCTTGGGTCTTTTGTCCCAAAATCGCAGATTTTATTGGGTTGGGTCCCTTGGAGGATTTTTTTTTTGTACATTGGCGCGAGTCAGGTGAGATTGATTCCAGCCATATTTTGCTCCTGTTAGAAGGGTGGAACACGCGAGGATAAATATTCCTTCAGCCCAAGCTGACTGCGAATCAGATTTGATAGTGCAAAACGAATGTTAAAGGAGCTATGCTTCGGTCCTTCTTGGCAAGGATCCTTCTCAGGCTCAAAGCCGTTCAAGTTGGAAAAATGAACTAGTGGGAAAACCTCAGGTAGCAAATATGTGGAACACGCTCTTAGTTATTCACAAGGGCCTTGTACTATACCGATCCTGCATCAGAACGAGTTTCGCCCTTTTTAATTAGGGCACTTTCGCCCACGGCTATATATGGCACCAAAGGGCATCTTTTTTGGGATAAGGCACGTCGTTCATTCCGCTTTGCCTGCTTCCAGTAAAACCTAATCAAATTTCTGTGTGTCTAAATTTGAACGCGTGGATCAAATACTCGGAGCGTGTTCCACCCTTCTAACAATAGTTACTATTAGTTACTATTTCTGTTCCATCCTCACGAAAAGTTACTACGCTGACCGTTCCAACCTTTTCGAAATAGTTACTAATTGCTTACCATGCTCGGGAGCGTGGTAAGCGTAGTAACTACGCATCTCTGCAACGTGATTGGTCGGATTCGCCCGTGGCATGATATCCTGCTGGAAAATAGAAAAATCGTTCCAGCCTTGACGGAAAAGAGCCAGAATTCGTGACGTCATGCGTAGTAACTACGGTAAGTAGGTTGGAACACGCTATCGGTCTTATCATAGCTGTGTGTTATCAGGGTGAAACAGAAACAAAATAAAGGCGGAAGAAAACGGCCTAGAAATCAGTCTAGCGTGACACCCTTTGCTGAAATGCGTTGCGAATTTCCTCCTTCGCTTCGAAGTTTTTGTTTTTTTTGTTTTTTAAATACGTTTTGTACAATTTTAAACTTCGAAGTTTTGACTCATCGCATGTACATTTCCCCATAAGCCGCTTTCACATTGACGCGTCGTTGCTTATCTTTCATGCCTGCGCGGTAAGCTTTCATGCTGGATTTACGTTTTCCTTTCTCGGTTTCTGCTGATTTTTCGGATCTGTCAGTATTACAGTAAGTTTTTCTTCATCATTAGTAGACATTTTTTCAGTTTTTCTTCAAAAACTTCAGTTTTTCACTGAATAATCTGATGTGTACACGTTGACGCAATGCAGACAAGCGCAAGTCACTTTTGTTGTTTTCTAAGCAGTCTCCGTTTTGTTTCCTTGTTTCTTTTATAGGATTTTTTTTTAGGATTTTTCACCCACATTCTCATCGACGAAGCAGCACAATGCTTAGAATGCGATGCAATAATTCCGTTGGCTTTGGCTGGTGAGCAGACTAGAATTGGACTGGCCGGAGACTATATGCAGGTTCGTCATTCGTGAGGATTATAGCTAATTCCTTAAGGTCCGCCCCCCCCCCCCCTCTCTTGTTCTGTCCCTTGTTTCTGTGGACTTGGAAGAACTTTCATAGTCTATGTTTTCAACGAGTCATTTCTTCTTCTTTTTCAATCCCGTGGTCTATTCATGCACTGGCATTATTATTATTAATAAACATTACTACACTTTTTATTAATAAATACTAATAAATTAATATTTGATAGATTGACACTTAAATACCTACTATCTATGTTGCGACTTAGTATGCTGCGAAATCTGGATCAATAGCTCAATGCTCTTCCAAATTTTCGGACGCGACTGCGTCCGAATTCAAATTTTTTGACGCAATTGGGGATTTCCAGGTCTGAGTGCGAAATTTTCGGATGTAACTGCGAATTTCCGGGCCCCCTGATCGCGAAACTTGGATGCGAGTATTCAGACGAGGTTGAATGCTATTTAACTACGTCCATGCTCAGTCAGTGAAAATTGAGACGCGATTCGGACGTGTTGCAAATTTTGAGTGATTCTCCTTCTGAATTTCGGATCCGAGCGTG
The DNA here is from genome assembly GCA_030848855.1 of Branchinecta sandiegonensis. NCBI lineage: Eukaryota > Metazoa > Arthropoda > Branchiopoda > Anostraca > Branchinectidae > Branchinecta > Branchinecta sandiegonensis. The sequence goes on along the minus strand of JAUPMV010000003.1, from coordinate 14,305,622 downwards.
AACCCGATTGCGAAATTGGACTGCAAGGCGCACTTTACTTTTCTGTAGACCGACAGTCGATTCTTCGGATAAGAAATCCGATCATTAAGTTGCTCCCCCATTTTCGTATGCGACTGCAGAATTTCGAATTCGGTTATATAATTTCTGGGCTCCCGCAGATTCAGAAACGAATATTCGGGTGAGGTCTGTGGTTTTAGGTCTTAGGTGAGGTCTGTTGGCTTTCGCCTCTACATTTTGTTTTAAATTTGGTGATTTTTACGACATGTTTTATGTAATGCATTACAGTTTGGTGATAATTTAGTAAGTTGTGTAGACCGGCTGTGACTGCACTTTTTTGGGTACAACAGTGAAATCCCGAATGAACGAGCTGTCCAGGTTCCTTCGATTGAGAGCTAGACTATAGATTTTAAATCAAGAAGCACGCGATGACAAGTGTTACAATGAGTGGTGTTTTTCTCATCTGTGATATTCCGCCATCCAAAGGCGTTACTAGCCAACAAGCCATTTACCGACTGGCTGGTAACTTTCGCCGACTATTTTTGTAGAAAAAACGACTGTTTTCAAGAAAAAAACGACAGTTTTGAAAACAAATCGACTGATTTTCAAAAAAACGACCGTTTTCATGAAAAAATCAACTATTTTGACGAAAGATCGCGGCGCTTCGCGCTAACTCGGTTATTTTTACCGATTGGCCAACAACATTGGGGGGGGGGCGTCCCCCCCCCCTCCCCAGTCGTGACGCCCCTGCCGCCATCAGTTGTATTTTGGAGGACTGAGACAACGGGTGGATTGTGGCCGAAATTTCGGCCAATTCTTGACCTATCCCGCAACAATAATAAAGTGGTAAAAAAGATCGCTGATGAACCGGGGTCAAGTTAGTCCTTGTGAATAACCATGCACAACACATCATGGGCCGTTGATGAGGATCAAACAGTTTGATCTTAAATTACATTTACAAGCGAGAAGGATGTAGTATTCATGAAAAGCTTATAGTCCATGATGGTGACATTCAGAGGCGTCACTAGCCAAAATGTTTGGGGGGGATGTTTGGGGTCGGATTTACCGACTGGCTGGCAATTTTTACCGACTGTTTCTGCAGAAAAAACGACTGCTTTCAACAAAAAAAAAATAAAGTTTTGAAAAAAATCGACTGATTTTCAGAAAAGTCCACTGATTCTCAGAAAAACCCACTATTTTGATAAAAAATTGACCAATTTTCAGAAAAACCGACTGTCTTCATGAAAAAAAATCAACTGTTTTGACGAAAAATCGCGGTGCTTCGCGACGACTCGGCTATTTTACCGACTTGCCGACAGCATTGAGGGGGGGGGGGGCGCCCCCCCCCCCCGGTCGTGACGCCCCTGGTGACATTACTTGGTTAAACTTGGCGCTCCAGTCTTCTCTCCAGTCTTCGTCAAGTCGCTTTTTTAACGTAGAAACGACGTCCCAACTTTCCTTTCGAACTGCATTCTTTGTAGAAGTAAGTCTGAAAAAGTTTACTATGAAAGATTCGTTGTCCAGTTCTAGTCTCTAAGGCCTTGTGATTATAAGTTATGGGCGCAACAAAGAAACAAGCAACTTCGTTGGAAGTCGAACAAGGTCCAGTTATTTTTTTAAATATGGCACCGTTTCACCAGGGAGAACTTTCAGTTTCATCTGGTATAAACAAATAGGCTAAGGCGTACGAAAAAGATTGTTGACTATAGAGGGTTACAAGAATGCTACAAGCTTGATTCTTTCGAATTGTTTGATTGAATCTCGTTGCAAAAGACGGAAGGATCTACTAAGACATAGGGTTCCCGTCGTTGGGTTTATCAGTATGGTAGACTATTCAATTGTACGGGGTTTTTGTCATTCGACCTTGTGTCTCTGTCTTTGACCCTCCGTTTATACTACTTATTTTTCACAGAAATGTTTCTAGTCCCATCTTGCTTATTCTGCCTTTTATATATTATCCCTAGCTCCCTTATGGAATTATAAGCTTCTGAAACCCCCGCCTTTTAGTATTTGTTCGTTTTGTCAGTCCTAGTAAGAGTTGTGCTTTAAGTTAAACCTTGAACCTCCCGATTTTACTACATCTCGGCTCTTGTATTGCAGCTAAGTCCTGTGGTATACTCTTCTTTGGCGAAAGAGAAAGGTTTTCACATCTCTCTTCTGGAAAGACTATATGATTACTACCCTGACGGATTCCCATCCAGGATTCTACTCGTCGAAAATTACAGATCACACGCTTCGATTGTAAAAGTAAGTAATGTTGTTTTTCATTGCTGTTTTCAAAGCACCCTCATAGAATCCGCCATTTGGCATTACTTTTCAGTTACAACCTTCATGGCAAAGGGGTCTTCCCTCCCCAGGACACTTCCTTTTTTTCTGACGGACTTCCCATGTACTTCTGCAGTCTTTTTTGTTTTGTTTTTTTAGCGTACCTTATAGTGTTACTAGTAAATCGGCTGCCCGAGATACAGTTGGCATGGGATTGGTCCCTGGCTAAGTTGTTCTCTTGCAATAATTAACCGCGTTCCATAGTCCCGAACTGAAAGTGACCGGTTAAAGTTTAACCGAAAAGGGCTAAGACCCGACAGTCTAGTTACAGATCACATGTTTACTTAAATAGGACTGAAAACCGGATAAAAATGCGTTACTCCGTTTGTCCGCTGTCTACAGATAATGGATTTCATCGAATGAACTTAATCTTTAGGATTTGTAGTACCTCTATGCGCCTGTCCATCTATGCTTGAAATATTTACCAACTACAGAGGTTTTGCCATTGCCGAAAAATAAGCCGGTGCTAATCCGCTTCAATCCTGCAAATGCAGGCTTGTTTTCGAATTCAAAATCTTCACTTCTTGATGCATTTTGGTTTGTCGTGCAAGCAGCGCACATTCTGAATTTCATACTAGAGCCTCGGATGAAAAAATGCAAAATCCCTTTGATGGGTCAAATGTTTCGTAGTATTGAAATATCAAATGTATAAATAATTTTTTTTTTTTTTCTATCTGTAAATCAGTTGTTTTATTTGAGTGGTACGGATGATGTGCACTAGGATCAGATAATTTCGATGCATGCATTGTAAATGCTTTAACCTTTTTCTTTCTCTCGTCATTTTGGCGGAACAAAAGCATTTCATTCATTCAAATACTTTTCAGTTAAACGTTAATAAACAGGACAGTAGAGCCGCTTTTCTGCGGAACATCTGTGTTCCACACATTTCTGAGTGTTCGATACGGAAACGTATGTGTGTGGGACACACAAGACAAGTTGAAACTCGCGAAACGCCTTTTTTGTGGCGGTATTTCAGATGCTTTGAAAAAAAAAATCTTAGTAAACGGAGCATTAGGCTTACGCCCTTACAGAAGGATCCGCAGGCTTGTGCCTCTCTGCTTAATAAAATAGGTCATTTTATTATTTGGACTAAATTTGCCATTAAATCAAAATATCCCACCAAATTTCGAGCCAGAAAATCGGAAATCGCCTAGAGAGTTGTTCCTTTATTTTGAGCAACAGTGTGAGCCACAAAAACCTTGTTGGTCACCGAATAAGACACATGGGCCACAAAGACACAGAAGGCGGAAAAACGCCCTAAGTGGGCCCAAGTGTTACCCATAAACGCTGGAGGGATAAAATGCCTCTTACCTTTAACAGGGCAACCTCTATTTCGGTGTTTCTCATATCTTCAAACAGGTCGGCGACGCGACCCAAACAAGACTTTAGTTGCGTTTTACAAATGTCATGGTATTTTATACGACGGTCAGTTACTGAGTATCTGGTCAATTTCCGTGGTATATAAATCTCACCTTCATTTTTATGGCACTTGCCCTTCGGCCAAGTGGTCGGTTTTGCTAGTTCGGGCACTTCCACATAAGCTAGGACCATGAAGCTTGGCAGGCATCTCAGGAACCCGAAAAAATTAACTTGGAAACAGTCGTTTCCCCGATCCGACCATCGTGGGGGTAGTCGAGGGAGGGGGGGATCCGGAATCTTGAGGTATGTATAACTTTTGAACGGCTCATCGGATCTTGACGAAACTTGATATTTGGAAATACCTTGTGTCTCTTCAAATCGAAACCGGATCCGGTGACTTTGGGGGGAGCTGGATGGGGGGGGGTTGAACCGGAAATATTGGGATTCGCTTAGAGTGGAGGGATCGGGCTGAAACTTGGTGGGAGAACAAGCACAGGTCCTACATCGTTGACATAACCGTACCGGATTCGGGCACTGTGGGGGAGTCGGGGATTCTGGTGGCTGAGCGAATTCGGTACTTCCCGATGTACTAGGATGATGGAACTCGGCATGAATATCAGGGATCCGAATAGACCGACTTGAAAATAGTCGTTTGAACGATCTGAACATCGTGGGGGAGTGGAGGGATAGGGAATCCGGAAAATTTTTTGGACGGGCGATCGGATTTGAATGAAACTTGTCAAGTGGAAAGAGCTATTGTCTCAGATGTTCCATGCCAAGTTCGGACCGGTTCCGATACTAGGAGGGGGGGGGGGGATTGGAAGGGGGCACCGGAATTTCTGTGAAACGCTTAGCGTCGAGGGATGGAGTTTGCTGGGAAGAACACGAATAAGCATTAGATACGTTCTTGACAAAACCAGATCATATCGAGACTCTCTGGGAGGAGTTGGAGGCGGTTTCCCGCAATTCCGGTGTTCGCGAGTTAGGATACTTCCAGATGTGCTAAGGGGGATAAAACTTGGCAGGCGTATTAGTGACCCGGCCAAATAGACTTAAGGACCCAACACAACGCCATAGGAAGACTTCTGTTCCTGAATCCGACCATTTTTCGGGGAGTTGAGGGAGGGGGAATCCGGAAATTACTGACTTCCGTAGGTTGCGAACAAGTAGTTCGATTCAAGTGAAAGTTTATGGGTGATAAGAACAAGAACTGAAGACCTAGGTATACAAAGCATGTGTCCGAACCCCATGCCGGCATGGTTGGGGAGGGGGGGGGGGGTCCGGAAACTTTGTGACATGCACAAAACCAAACGGATGGGCCGAATGGGATGCAAGTTGGACAGTACCAAGTTCATGCGGCCTAGATTTTTCTTTTGGCGTCTGAATCGGATCCGACCAAGGTAGAGGATGATGAAGCGGGAACCGGAAATTTGCAGATATGCTCCGATTCCAGCGAACTTGGAGGACGGGAAGAGGAGATGTTATGGATGCGAAGTTTATATGGCCGAGTCGTTTTCGACCACAGTGAGGGGAGATGGAGGGGAGCCCTGGAAATATTGTGGCTCGCATAGGGGTTGAACGAGTGGAGTGATTTGAATGAAACTTGGAAAGTAGGGAGATTGTATGCCTTAGATGACATAGCTAAGGTAAGGTAAGGTAAGGTACAATTTTAATAGCAAATATTACGGTCCTGATTTGATCCGAGCACGGTGGGGAGGGGTACCGGAATTTCCGGAAAAAAAGCTAGATTTACTTTCTCGTTTCTCACACCACCTACTCGTGACAAGTGCCATATGAGCTCGTATAAGCTCTTGTTGTTTTTGTCAAATGGGTGGGTTTTTGTCAAATTGGTGTGAAAGAAATTGGGCGTTTGTGGTGTGAGCGGATTTCAGTACTTTTGGGGAGGCGACTCCTAAAAGCGCCAACTATTATCGTCTTTGCATACCAACCGTAGTATCAGATACCAATATAGCTGCAAAAACGCAAATTTTGTTCCAGAATCCTGACGGCTTTCTCAGTTACATAGTCTTCTTTACGGAAAAGTCTTATTGAATTAAGCGAGGAGCTCCGGTCAAGGATTGGACGAAGAATTGAATTCCTGTTTCTCCCTAGTTTACTTCAGACCTGTTCTACGATGGACGTTTGAGGACCAGTGGATCACCACCAGCTCACCCGAATGTGTATCCCCTCGCCTTTTACACCGCTCTTGGGGAAGATATACAGGATAGCAACAGCACAGCCTATTATAATCTAGCTGAGGTAAGTTTTCTTCTGAAAATACTGTTTTGCAGCCAGTGTTGGGAAGTACTTCACGTAGTAGTACTACTTAAGTACAAAATGAAGGTACTTGGATTTTACTTAAGTACATTTTTCCTGGAGTACTTAATACTTAATATTTAGTACCGATACATTCTTAAGTACTTTCAACTGCTCTCCCAAGTACATTCCTCTTCGATCGAATGATTTGTTTTTTCAGTTCAGTTTAGTTTATTCATAAAAAATAAAAAACACCATTAACTGTTTATGGCCCCACCATAAGGCCTGGCAATGGGCGGGGCTTATTCTTTATTCATCTAATCTGAAGGGAAACAAACCAAAGAAATCAAAAAAGAAAGAAAAAGAAGGAGAGAAAAAGAGAAGAAGAATGAAGACATAACAAACTGATAAGAAATATCCACTAGCGAACGATCTTCCATCACCAAAGCGCCCTTGCCCCCCCCCCCCCCCCAAAAAAAAAGGAAGGAAAAAAGAAAGATTTTCAGATTCAGAAAACGATTTTTCAGAAAAGGGAATTTCAAGACTCAAAAGTAGTTCGATTTCAGGATTGGCAAAAAATGCTAAAAGCAGATTCTCAGTAGCCTACCAGCATCTCTACCAGAAGACAAATCAGTAGTCTTAAGCAAGGCACACTTCCTTGAATGTTTCTTGACCGGACAGTGCAGTTCAGTGCAGTTCGGACTAATGGAAAAAGAAGAAAACACCCGTTGAGGAATTCCTAGAAGCCCGTAATTAGTTACTTTGGTAGACTGGTAGATGACTTTCGTCAAGTGCATAGAAGTGGCACTGTTCAAAACTAACTAACGTTCAAAGAAGCGTAGCTCTAATGTCTTTCGTGGTATTGAATTCTTTGTTTAAACTGCCAAATGCCTTTATTTATATGTCTGAGCTAGAAATAGTGCTAGTAGAGTTGTACTTAAGTAGTACTTGTTAAGTACAAGTTCTGTACTTAAACCTCAAGTACTACTTAAGTACAATTGTGGTCTGGTACTGAATACTTGATACTTAAGTACAAATCTGAAGTACTTGTTACAACACTGGTTGCAGCAAATACCAAGAATAGCAATCGAAAGACGCGTCGAACGACGTTTCCACATATCTATCAGACGCCCAGCAGTTCAGATACAGCCTTGGGGAAATCCCCATATATGGCTTACCGCTACTTACCAGCCTTCAGCAGCTTCTCTGGATTTGACTGCGTCAGATGTTTTTTTGTTTTTTTTTATAATGGAAATGGATTTATAAATATTCCTTCAGCCCAACTGACTGCGAATCATAGTTGACTGTGTAAACGGTTACGTGCAGCTGGATTTAGTTGAGCGATATTCCGCCAGAAAAGTGAACTATTCTAGCTTTGAGTCTGAGGAGGGCCCTTACCAAGAAGGGTCGAGATGTCGCTAAAAAAACGTTTAGCGCAGTCAATTTGTGAATGGGTTTATTCCTACTGTAAACAAAACCAAAGGTTTCGATGGGATCCCAAAGAGGAGTATTTTTCGATCTTTTTGATAGAGATATCAAGTCTTACAGATGATCAGTCTTTGCCGAACCCGTGCAAATTTGATGTCATTCTAACATACCAGTGAACAAGAGCAACTAAGTCCTACGTTCCAGCTAAAAGAATATCAAACAATCAGGCTCATTCGAAAAAGCGTGTTTTGACTATATTGGCCTACAGGACTATCCCTCCAAGGGGAGAATAAAAAGTACTTTATGATTCACCATGTACACCTACCTCCTCCAACCGAATTTTATCGACGTCAGAATTTTATTTTAATTCTTCGAAATTTTCGGTTTGGGCCGGATTCCGGTCAAACTACTTGTCTGGTTAGAAAATGAATATCATATTTGGATCCAACATATATTGTTAGCTCCTTGTCTATGCTCCGATCAACTTAAACCATTATTTTTAGCTTCTATTGAATTTCCGGTTTCTGCCGGATTCCAGATGAACTAATTATCCGAGAAAATTCAGGTCCACACATGGGTTTAGCTTGTATTCTTGCTCCTGTAAGGATGTTCCGATCGACTTCAGAATAAACTTTACTCCCACCAAATTTACGGTTTTCGCGAGATTACAGTAAGGCACAATTTTAATAGCAAATATGAATAAACCTGGAGTTTCTCAAAAGCATCAGACATGCCAGTGGCATAAAAAACGACGCTTCACTAATTCTGATGGGTTTGTAAAAATTATTAATACAATTCTAGCCTAAGGCATTTTAAAGGAAAAACAAACAAACAACTATCACACATCAACACTAGAATTTAAGGACAACACGAGACAACAGACATATGATAAAGAAAAAATGAAAAATAAAAAAGGTTTGCGACATGGGTCAGATCTTCCTCCGAGCACAAACAAAAAATGAATAAATTAAATCAGACAGAAGAAATATAATTGCTAGATAATATAAATCTTTTTAGAGGTCTTTAAAAACTTTCCTATCTTCGGACACGCCCAACAGTTTCAGGCAATGAATTCCATACTTTTACACCTGTATTACGAATAGAAAAGCTAGACCTTGTAGTAGGATAACAAATGGTAGAAAGATTGGACCGCCCCGCCGTATTGTGTTATAGTCGTGAAATTGACTGTTCAGGCAAAAAATATTTTTAAAATTAGCAGGTAGTGAATCTTCTAGAAGATAACGGTAAACAAGTGTTGCAATATTCCAGTCTCTAATCTGACCGACATTTAAAATAAAAAAGAGGAGGCAGAATGTGAGAAACTGATGAAGAAAATGGAAGACCGTAAATTGCTCTAATTGATTTGTTTTGTAGGATTTGAATCCAATTAATATGTTTCGAAAAAGTAGAAGCCCAAGCTGAAGTACAATATGAAAGATAAGAATGGACCAGGGAGAAATAAATCAATCACAGTATGAATTGTGGAAGACAATGTTTGAGGCAGGAGAGCATACCAACATTTCGGCTCAACTTAAGAGCCAAAGCATCGGTGTGCTGCTTGAAAGAAAGATTTTCATCAAGGATAAGGCCAAGACATTTGAAATTAAAAGATCTTAGAAGTTCAGTACCAGAAAGAAAAAGTTTACCAGAAATTGAACCAGACCGGCAGAAAAGCATGTAGCGACATTTTTCCGCTTTTACAGCTAGTAAATTAGATGTAAACCAGTCAGAAGCAATCGAAAGAGCTGAATTAAGAACACTAAACAACTGAATCAAATCTGAATGCAAACCAAAAATCACAGTGTCGTCCGCAAACATGATAACTTTGACAAAAGGCATATATTCTGGAAGGTCATTAATGTAAAGTAAGAATAAAGTGGGTCCAAGGACAGACCCCTGTGGTACTACAAATTCTATAGGAAATTCATCTGAAAGCTCGCCAACTTGCCTACAAGAGAGACTTCTCTTGGATAGGTAAGAAGCAAAACAAGAGCTGTAAGCTCATATGGCACTTGCATGGGTCAAGATGATTTGCTTGATCAAAAGTAAGTTTCGACTTTGCGGTTGAGATGCGCGCTCTAAGGGAGCTGGAACTTCATTTGTAAGCAAAACCCTTGAGGCAAAACTGCTAATGGGCTGATGGGCATCACGAAAATGCATATATTGCTTAAGAGTATTTTTTTTACTTTGCGGTCAAGATTGGTACTTTAAGGAAATATCGGATGTGGGACGTAGCAATTTCTAAGCAAATGTTGTTGAGTCTCCAATATTCCAGCGAAGTTTCATCGTCCTAGCACATCTGGAAGTACCTTAACGCGCGATCACCGGAATCCCAGACCCCCCCCCCCCTCCTCCAACTCCACCCACAATAACCGGAGCCAATTCGGTTCTGTAAATGATTAATCCAGAGCATCTGTTTGTCATTCCCACGAAGTTCGATCCAGATCACATCAGTCTAAGCGGGTCAAGTATTTTCCGCCCTCCCCCCAATTATTGCCGGATTCGGTCCGGAAATGAAAAAGGTCACACGAGAAAAATGTCCTCTGTTTAATTATTAAATTTCACTCGAATCCGATCACCCGTTCCAAAGTTACGCATGACTCAATATTCCGGATTCCCCTCCATCAACTCCCCCCCCCCCAAGATTATCATATCGAGGATTTTTTTTTTATTCCAAGTCAGTTTGACCGGATCCCTGATATGCCTTCCAAGTTTCGTCGTGAAAATCCCCCAAAAAACGGAATTCCGGGAAACCCCCTCCTCCCCCCCCCTCAAGTTTCCGGATCCAGTCAAATTATGTAAAAGATTTACATGGACCAGATGTTTGTTCTTCCCAGCAAGTTTCACTCCGATACCATCATTCTAACCGTTTCCCGAGATTTCCGGTCCCCCCCCCCAGCTCCCCCGCGGTGCACGTAGCCAATCCGATTCAGCAAATGACTTACCTAGAGCATCTGTTTGTTCTTTCCACAAAGTTCCATCCCGGTCCCTCCATTCTAAACGGGTCACGTATTCCCCCCCCCCCCCAATAGTTGCCGGATCCGGTCCGGATATGAAAAAAATCATCGGCGAAATGTCCTCTGTCCAATTCTTAAATTTCACTCGAATCCGATCACCCATTCCAAAATTACGCATGACTGAAAATTTCGGATTCCCCTCCCTCCACTCCCCCCACCATTATCTGATCGACAAAATTTTTATTTTGAAGTCAGTTTGATTGGGTCCCTGATATGCCTGCCAAGTTTCATCGTGAAAATCCCCAAAACCACCATCACCGGAATTCCGGGACCCCCCCCCTTTAACTTTAAACGGGACATTACAAATATATATTCTATTCAGTTATGAAGTTTCATTACAATCCGATCATCCGTTCGAAAGTTACACACTTCTCAATTTCCCGGATTCCCCTTCGGATTCCCCTCCCTCCACTCCCCCCACCATTATCTGATCGACAAAATTTTTATTTTGAAGTCAGTTTGATTGGGTCCCTGATATGCCTGCCAAGTTTCATCGTGAAAATCCCCAAAACCACCATCACCGGAATTCCGGGCCCCCCCCCCATAAGTGTCCGGATCCAGTACAATGGTCTAAAGGACTTATCTAGAGTAGATGCTTGTTCTTCCCAGCAAGTTTCACTCCGATCCCTCCATTCTAACCGTTTCTTGAAATTTCCGGTCTCCCCCCCCCCCCAACTCCCCCCTGGCTACCGAGTCCGGTCAAGACTTTAAACGGGACATTACAGATATACATTCTATTCAGTTATGAAGTTTCATTACAATCCGATCATCCGTTCGAAAGTTACACACTTCTCAATTTCCCGGATTCCCCTGCCCTCCACCCCCCCCCCCCAAATGGTCGGATCAGAAAACTGATTATTTATAAGTTTGTTTGGTCGGGTCTCTGATATGCCTGCCAAGTGTGATGGTCCTAGCACAACTGTGAGTACCCTAACTCGAAAAAGTGGGACAAAATGCCCTAAATGTTCAAGTTTCCAGCGCCCCCACTTCCCCGCATATGGTCGGATCGGGAAACTGATTATTTTCAGGTTAGTTTGGTCGGGTCCCTGATATTCCTGCCAAGTTTCATTGTCCTAGCTCATCTGGAAGTACCCTCACTCGAAAAAGTGTGACAAAATGCCCTAAATTTTCAAGTTTCCAGCGCCCCAACTCCCCCGCATATGGTCGGATCGGGAAACTTATTATTTCCAGGTTACTTTGGTCAGGTCCCTGATATTCCTGCCAAGTTTCATTGTCCTAGCTCATCTGGAAGTACCCTAACTCGAAAAAGTGTGACAAAATGCCCTAAATTTTCAAGTTTCGAGCGCCCCTACTCCCCCGCATATGGTCGGATCGGGAAACTGATTATTTCCAGGTTCGTTTGGTCGGGTCCCTGATATTCCTGCCAAGTTTCATTGTCCTAGCTCATCTAGAAGTACCCTAACTCGGAAAAAAGTGACAAAATGCCCTAAATTTTCAAGTTTCCAGCGCCCCGCACTCCCCCGCACATGGTTGGATCGGGAAACTGATTATTTCCAGGTTAGTTTGGTCGGGTCCCTGATATGCCTGCCAAGTTTCATTGTCCTAGCACATCTGGAAATACCCTAACTCGGATATGTGGGACAAAATACTCGGACCGACCGACAGACGGAATTGTGATCGGTATATGGCACTTGAGCCAGAGGCTACAAGTGCCATAAAAATCAAGTGTCTTTTCTTCAATGCCATACTGTTTCAGTTTATCAAGCAAAATCCCATGGTCAATTGAGTCAAACGCTTTACAAATATCGATAAAAACTGCACAAGCGTGTTGACTAGTGTCAAGAGCATTATTGATCGACAAAAGAAGATTAGGGATAGCAAGTTCAGTTGACCGATCTTTCTGAAATCCAAACTGATTTTCATTGATCATTGAATGGTTTACCAAGTAAGAAGTAAACTGCTTGTGAACGACTTTCTCTAATAATTTACTAAAAACAGAAAGAATCGAATTCCCTCTGTAATTATTCAGAATACCTCTCGCACCACCTTTGTGAAGAGGAATAACGCGAGCTTTTTTTGATAATATCAGGGAAACACCTTGATCAAGGCAAAGATTAATTAAAAAAGTCAAAACTTCAGATAGTTACTTACTAATGCTAAGAATAATTTGGGTTAGTCTACTTGTCCCGCAGGAATATAAATTTGACCTGTACTCATACCACTAAATCGACCAGCGTTTTACCTCTAATCAACTTTAAATAAGACTCACTCTTACCAATTTTCTGTTTTTTGCCGGATTCCAGACAAATTACTTGTCCGTCGAAAAAGGAAAATTTAGATACAGATTCAGCATGTCTCTACCCCAATATCGAACTTTAATTCAACTTCAGAGAACTTTTACTTTTTACGAAATTTTCGGGTTTTTTTCGGATTCTGGGCGAAACTATTTGTCCGGTGAGAAATTGAAGTTCATCTTTGGATTTAGCATGTCTCCTTACCCCTAAATCGACTCTCGCATCAGCTTGAAAAAATTATATCTTCGTCCCTTAAGTTAAACCCTCACCCCTAAATATTGGGCTACAGGGCCCATCTGCGAACATGACCTGTACTTCGACCCAATGGATCCTCACGCCAAGTTGAAACAAAATATCTCAACCCCTTCGAGATGTATAGTGCTGAGAGACGGACGGACAACTTTTGCGAAGGCATTGGTATCCATCCGTCAACTTACGTTTTGGGTTCCAAGAGGCTAGCCTTTTAGAGACCAAATAACCCTATAACATCAACAGCAACAATAGTACTTAAAAATGTGAAGTTTCGGTCATTTTCGGAAAAGATACTGTAGGCTTCGGCGGAATGCGTCGACGAAATTTATTCCATAGTTCTTAAGTATCTCTCCCTACTTTTAGCTCTTCTCACCAAGGGTATAAGTGCAATAGAAAAGGTAAAAATATAAAACACTTAAGGCGTATTCTCGCCGTTCCCCGAGGACTCCACTTGAGGAGTCCCCGCGTTTTTGTTTGTCCCGGGGACTCACTCCCCGTATTCTCGCGAGTCCCCACGGACGGGGAATGCTCAGATTATCATCACCATCATCTAAAAGGACTCCCTTTCAAATTCGGTGGGGAGTCAATTTTTGCCGTTGTAGGTGCTATGTAAAATTAATTAAAAAGAATCAGAATAAAGAAAACCAAAAATAAAGTGGATCTAGACTAATTTTTTCAGCTGCATATTCATTTTTCGAACAAAATCCATCTTAAAAGCATTCCCCGTATTCTCGCTATTTCTGTACGCGGAGTCCGCGTGGAGTGACTCCCTCTATTCTCGCTGTTCCCTTCGATTCCCCGAGGAGTCCTCGGGGAACGGCGAGAATACGCCTTTAAGTAATTTCCGTTCAGTGGTGGGTCGGGAATACTCTATGAGCGTGTTCCATCCTACTTACCGTAGTTACCACGCATGACGTCACAGGTTCTGCCTTTTTGTCGTCAAGGCTGGAACGATTTTTCTATTTTCCAGCGGAATATCATGCCAGGGGTGAATCCGACCAATCACGTGACAGAGATTCGTGGTTACTACGCTTACCATGCTCCCGAGCGTGGTAAGCAAATAGTTACTATTAGTTACTATTTCGAGAAGGCTGGAACGGTCCGCGTAGTAACTTTTCGTGAGGTTGGAACGGATTTAGTAACTAATAGTTACTATTGGTACGAGGGTGGAACACGCTCTATATGACTTAAGTCCAAAACACGCCAGTGATCCGGAAGAACGAGAAAACGTCCCAATAACGACTCGAATCATGTTTTGACCAATCAGAGCGCTCGTTCGGGACAGCTGTGGTGCCGCTTCTGGCTCTTCGGCTAGGTACACGGCGATTTTGCATCGTCAAGGAGAGTTGGTCATCAAAAGTATTGACAAACGGCCGAAGCAGCGGTTTAGCGTACGTGGGGTAAGTATGTCTTAATAAAGCCTGAAGGAACCGTGGGTGATTACTGTGATTATTATGTTAAGATTTGGCTACAATGATAAAACTTAAATATCTGATAATATTCGGCAGCGATAAGCATAAATAATGTTCGGGTCAACTTGTGCGTTATTGAGGCGGGTTGAGTGGCTGAGGCACCAAAGGGTATGGAACCAAGTCGACGTGGGCTTCTTCCTGGCGACTCTGAAAATAAAATATACTGTCAGAGGCATAACGGTCGTCGGAAAATCAATCCACGGGGATTTTTCTGTGTTCCTTATTTTCTAAATTGCAATTGAAAAGTATAGACGGTTGCGCCAACCTTTATATATAAATGAAGCCTAGTTCTGCTTTCGTCGGACTTACAGAAGGTGTCGAAGTTGCAAAAAAACGCGAAAAAAGGTGCAAAAAAGGTAATAAGGAAGACTCGCCGAGCTGTTTCCCAAATCTCGCTTAGCCTAGAACACAAGGTTTCGGCTGTTTCATCTTTTTTTTTTAGCCTCTTTCCATGTCCCTGGCCTTGGGGGAATTTGCATAACCGGTCTTCGGAGCATCAACTTTTCAGAGACAATTATCGGGAGCATGAAATGTCACGTAAAGAGAACAAAACGTGGCAAGCGTGATAATCAGGATAATGCTAATAGAGGAGATAGGATACACTTTTGAAGTGTAGAGTCTCGGGAATAACATAAGTACAACGGGTGCTTTAAGCCTTCTCTTTCTGGAATATTCTTACCAGTCGTTCCTCGCCTCCAAGACTTAGGTAATCCATCATCTCGTTGTCGGTCACCTGACCTTGTCTGCCACGTTATGCTGTTTTTTCGCTGGCTAATGGACTAAAGAACTGACTTTCAACTGATGCAGTTGGTTCTTTCATATATTCGCGAAAACCCAATGGTAATCGCCTTAGTGGAACAGGAGGATTACGCTGGAGTATTTGATTACGCTAGAGACACAACGGTAGTCTGACGTAATATTTGTCAATGCTGTTTTTTCGCACAATTTACTGAAGAAGGTAATGCTCTAATGGGATAGAAGTGTCGGACGTGCCAGTGGCATAGAAAAACGAAGCTTTGAGGATTAACTAATTGTTTTCGGGATCCCAAAACGTAAGTGGAGGGATACCTATGACATCGCAATAGTTGTAGTCCGTATGTCTGTCTGTCTGTGAGGACAATAACACCCGAAGGGAATGAGGTATTTTGATGAAACTTGGTGCGAGGATTCTTCGGGTCAAGGGTAAGGTCAAGTTCGTAGATGGTCTCTGTAGCTCTACATTTAGGGTGGGGGAAAGGGTTCAAATTAAGGGAAAAAAGATGTTTTTAAACAGCTAATGTGATAGTCGATTATGGGGTAAGAAGACAGGCTGAACAAGAAAATGCAAAACATTTTCTCGTCCGACCAGTAGTTTGCCCGGAATCCAGCAAAAACCGGAAAGTTGGTTAAAAGTAAAAGTTTGATTTTGAAGCTGATTAAATGTTCGATTTGGGGGTAAGAAGGCATGCTGAACACTTATGTGAAAAGCATTTTCTACCCGGACAACTAGTTCGCCCGGAATCCGGCCAAAACCGGAAAATTTGTTAAAAGCAAAAGTTTTATTAGAAGTTGATTAGATGACAGATTTAGGGGTAAGAAGAGACCTGAGTCTATATATCACAATCATTTTTTACCCGGACATATAATTCTTCCGGAATCCGGTTGTAACCGGAATTTTTAATAAGTTAAAGTTTTCTTTGAATGTTCTTTATAGAGATAAGGATATACGCTGCATTCGTTTCTGACTTGGAATTCGGCCGAAACCGGAGATTTGGCAGAAGTAAAGCAGCAAGTTTCGGTCAGTGTCGTCGGTCAGTGTATATCTGAACTTGGTTTTCTCTGATGATTAGCCTGACGAAGACTGGATCTGGCGAAGACAAGACCCAATTGTCTGGATCAAATATTAGATTTTTGGGATCCCATCCAAACTTTGGTCTTGTTTAACACGAAAGAAGAAAACCCATAAGGCATTTCCAGTTAAGAAACAGCAGCACGATAATTTTAAAGTTTATGATGTTTAATTATTGATTACACTCAGTTGTGTCTATCTCCTATTATTAAATTCCTTTTTTATAATATTTTATTGTTATTTCTTATAAGTACTGAACTGAAAGAAAAAAATGCTTCCTGAGCCGCAATTTAAACCCGGGACCTCCCCTTACAAGGCGACCACTCTGCGGAATGTGCTACCGAGGGGTTCGTGAACATTGTTCGCAAACCACTACAATAGTCAGATAGAAGCTGGCCATATGAACAGTGATCCCGCCCGAAGGTAAATTCATCTAATCAGTTCAAAAAATAAATCATGTAATCAGTTGGTTTATTTGTCACGGTACAAGTCCCTTGTTTAAAGCGCCATCTATGTAATTTTTATTATTAATTCCTTTTTTTTATTTTTTTCCTTTTTCAGGTCTATGAAGTGGTCGAACGAGTGATCGAACTGAAGAAGAACTGGCCGAGGTCTTGGGGGGAGTTTAGCCAATCGAGCATTGGAGTTGTTGCACCTTACGCCGATCAAGTGGTTCGTATTAGGAGCGAGTTACGAAGGCGAAAATTGCATGGTGTATCCGTAGAGCGCATTCTCAATGTCCAAGGTGAGGAAGGACATTTATGATTCATGAAGTGCGTGTGTGTGGGGGGGGGGGGGGGGGGGGGGGTATCATCCGAGCCTTTGCATTTATGTGCCTGTAAAAGGATGAGAGATATGCGTCCATTTTTCTATTGGTTGAATCCGCAGTTGAAGTTTTAGAAACGTTCTGGAGGACGAAAGCAAAATTAACCAAGTCGGTTTGAGTGATTTGCGTCCCGTCGGAATAAGTGGTAGGCTACGGGCCGGTTTTGACCCCAGAACTTTGGGCGCTTGTCGAAAATTCAACAACAACCTTTCGGGTGTAAACCTTTGACGGAGCTACAGAGCCCTTTCATATTTAGCCGGAGCTTCTCTCCCTACAAAACACATGAACTATTGTTTAATAACACTGCAGTATACACGATACAAGGAATATACACTAAAAAGGATTCACATAGGCGCTGCAACTAAACTGAGTGCCACCAAGGTAGGTAGGTAGGTACGGTAGGTTTTTTATTTTTAACCAAAACATTGGAAATAAAATAAAGTAACATGACTAATATCCTATTGCAGCAAAAAGATTCCTAAGGACTTGTGCTGCAGTTTACTAATACTACTTGTATCTAATAAATAAATAACTAAACACATAACTAACTTACAATTATCCACCTAGCACACCCTAACACTACCCAACAAAAATCCTTAATATTTACTCCTTACCAGTTTCAGCCCCCCACCCCGAATATACACTATAACACCCCCACCAAGATGTAGCTTATATAGAGAGTAATTAGACGAAAGAAAATTTGGTTGGGAAATAGTCTCCTCAGGTAAACCGTTCCAACCCTGGCATGCACGGTAACAAAACTGAACGTTGACCAGATACTATAGTTGCGTTTTTGCAGATACCATGGTATCTGTTACCACGGTAATTAGATCTGCAATTAGTCGTTTTTGCAGTTACCGTGGTTCTGATACACGGTTGCTCTGCAAAAACGGCTATTGCCGGAATTGCGCTTTTCGAAGTCATCCCAAAAGGAAAACTGATACCCAGTTATATCACTAAGTGCTAAACTTCTTTCTCACCGATTTGACAAAATCTGATGAAAGTGAGATGACTTTTCAGATATCACGATCAGTTACCACATGAAAGTGAGATGACTTTCCAGATATCACGATCAGTTACCACGGTCGGACCGTGGTAACCGATCATCTGAAAATCAGATACAACGATAACTGGCCAGATACCACGATTACTGCAAAAACGACTTTAGACCGTGGTATCAGATACCATGGTATCTGCAAAAACGCAACATATAATAAGCCTTGTTGTTTAACAACAGCCATTTTGGTAACGTAGATTGACTCGTTCGACTTCATTTCTGTAAAGCTTTAACTCGGATACTTCCGAAATTTCATGTTACAGATTTAAAAGTGAATCCCGGATGGAGGAGCTGGCGCTCATTGCTAGTGGGTTCCATGTTTCCATAAACAACGCATTTGATTTCCCGTAAATCAGTGTCCCAGATCTGTAATGAAAATTTTCATGAGTGTCCAGGTAGTACGATAGAAACAAGGCGAAAGAGTAAATCTGTGCGTTGATGGAGCTTTCGAAACAGGTAGCTTATCGTGCGCATTGAAAAATAATTCGGTTGAACCTCAAATCAGCAAGAGAGGCTCTGTCGCTGAAAGAGACACAGATTGCTTTGCATCAGGTAGTGTTTCATCTGACTCGACTAAGATGGTCCGAGATAATTGACTACTAAAAAACCTCTTTTCTACCTGCATCAAACTGCAGAAGGCTTCGGCCGCTTTTTGCCACTCTCCAGCTCCCTGGCCGTGGTTGGCAAACGCGAGCCTACTGCGTCGGATAAATCTCCGTTGAATACGCTTCATCAACACTGTAAAAAAAAATCTTGCAGTATTTGTATTTTTTATTGAAAAACCCAAAGGCCATATACAGGTTAAACAAACAACTCGTAGGAAATTAAACAAAATAACAGACTAAGAAACTAAGAAACAGCACTTCTCAACTCGAGTGCTTTTTGCACAAAATTACCAAAAGAAACAATCACTCTTGGTGACGTAGAACGTAAGATACCAAGAAGCTGCCCACCATTCCGAGAAAACAATGAACCCCTTAAGTGCGAAAGCTCCTGGCACCTGAAATGAAAATGATCCAGACCATCCCCATCAAGATGGTAAAGAGGACAAAAACGTACTCCATCCGGACACCTAGAATTCCACGAATTACCACCACATAGCGGTAAACAGTTTGCTCGCACCTGAATCCAACACTTCAAGACTGGGATTAATATTGCCTCTACTGAGATAAGATTATATCTAATTCGGATTAATCTTATCCCAGTAGAGATAAGAATAATAATTTATTTGTGACCAACTATACAAGAAAAGAAGCGAAGTAACTTAAGAAAAAAGAAAAACTCAGCGCGCTGTCGCTACCCGGATGAGCGGATGGTTAACACCCAACGTGGCAAAACTGTTCTCCTGAAGGTGGCTACTTTGTTTTATAAAACAACTAATAACATCAGGAGCACCAAGAACTCTCGTGATCTTTCTGTTGCTGTATATGCAAGGAAGATACAGTAAAAACTTACAATACCGAAAATACATAACTCGTATATCACCTGAGCCCAACAGAAAATAAAGGTCGGCTGCAAACAAAACAGAATGATCGCAAAAACAAGAATATAGCTTTGCCAAAGCTTTTCTGTTGTACCTTCCTCTGTTAGCAACAGTTTTCACATATCTTAATTTTAGCTTATCTTTAATATCCTTCAGCAAGGTTAATCCCAGTAGCAAATACTGCAGTTCACCTTAATCCTTTTTCGGAGAAACTTTTTACACAGTGCATCTTCAGTAATGACAAGTTACTGTTTTTGCTCCAGTTGCATATTCAGCTCCATGAGCTAGAGCCCTCGAACCACGAGTCGCAATAGACACAGTGTCTGTTCCAGTATTCTGATATAATTATGTTGCTAATTTGAAACTCTTGCTTCGGTCTTCAAAAGTTACAAACTCGTCGCTGCTGGTTTCAGCCTCGCACTTGATAATGATGATAAACACGGAAAAACTTGCACTACTGCCCGGAACTGTCCGATCTAGCACCGGCGACAGGACGGACGCGGCACCAAAATCTCCTGGTGCCAGTTAAATGTTGCACTAACCGGATATCTTACTGAGAAAATTAACAAAAAACAAGTGGATTCCAAGTTATTTATTTTCATTTATGTAATAATTGTACAAATTCAAGTATTTTAACACATGAAATGTAATGTTCGACGTATTTAGAGCGTGTTCCACCCTCGTACCAATAGTAACTATTAGTTACTAAATCCGTTCCAACCTCACGAAAAGTTACTACGCTGACCGTTCAAGCCTTCTCGAAATAGTAACTAATAGTAACTATTTGCTTACCACGCTCCCGAGCGTGGTAATGGTCCATTTACATACTGCGTAAAATCCGAGCGTATTTTGAAATACGAGCGTATTTTACGCACGTTTTGAGCTTGAAAAGATTTCTAGCAATACGGGCGTAATAAAATACAAAACGGACCGATTTCTCAAATACGTCCGTATTGCTAGAAATCTTTTCAAGCTGAAAACGTGTGTAAAATACGCTCGGATTTGAAAATACGCTCGGATTTTACGCAGTGTGTAAACCCACCATAAGCGTAGTAACCACGAATCTCTGTCACGTGATTGGTCGGATTCACCCGTGGCATGATATTCCGCTGGAAAATAGAAAAATCGTTCCAGCTTGACGACAAAAATGCAGAATTTGTGACTTCATGCGTGGTAACTACGGTAAGTAGGATGGAACACGCTCTTAGTGTCTGTCGGAGCTACGAGTTAGATCAAATAAATAAATATCTATATATTTATCTATAATCGGTATTTCTGATCCATGAACTCCTCGGATGCAACAAGTGAGAGCCTGATCCGCCGCGAAATGAGCCAAACACGACAGTAAAAATCAGTTCAGTGCCGTTAGGTGGGATAAACATTACATAGAAAGTTTGGAATGTCGGGAATGAGAATGGATGGGGATCGACTAAAAAGAGGCACGGTCCGAAGACCGAAGCAGGATTGTCAGATAAGCAACATATACCAGAATACTGGAACAGACACTGTGTCTATTGCGACTCGTGGTTCGAGGGCTCTAGCTCAAGGAGCTGAATGTGCAACTGGAGCAAAAACAGTAACTTGTCATTACTGAAGATACACTGTGTAAAAAGTTTCTCCGAAAAAGGATTAAAGTGAACTGCAGTATTTGCTACTGGGATTAACCTTGCTGAAGGATATTAAAGAGAAGCTAAAATTAAGATATGTGAAAATTGTTGCTAACAGAGGAAGGTACAACAGAAAAGCTTTGGCAACGCTATATTCTTATTTTTGCGATCATTCTGTTTGGTTTGGAGTAACAAAAAAGAGATTAGCAAGTAGCAGAAGTAGACAAGTAAGTGAGAGTTTGAAACTCCAGAGCCTAAAAGAAGGCACACTAGAACATTGTTCTGCCCCTCATTCTGAAGCCTGAAAGGGTCATTTTAGTTTTCGTGCCTCTTTTTTAGTACTCGAGCCTCCTCCTACGTGCCGTGCCTCTTTTTAGTCGATCTTGAATGGAACGATTCGGGACGTAGCACTGGTCAGTAATATGGGTATGACGGGTCTTTAACCGTACTTAACTTAAAGGATCTCTCTCTCTTTTCACTGTTTGAGCACTTCCAATGACAACTTACGTGGTCTACAGACCTCAGAAATCTCCGTCTTTACAAAATCCTTGTGAATTACTTTCGTTGAATTTTTCGCTTTTCAGCGCTAGCCGAGGTTTTCCTAGGTTGCCAGACAATAACCTTGTTTTAGGCTTGAGACGTGAGCGAGCAGGCGGTGCCAGATATGATGTCCTCGCGGAGGAAGGCATCGTGATTCGCTATGATTTCTCAGCTTTTAACCACGGCGCGTTCAGTTTAGAATATTTTAAGTCCAGCCGGCGCGCCGGAGAGCACGAAGGCTGAATAATAGTCGACAAGCGCCAACAAGATGATCGCTGATTTCACGTGGAAAGTAATGGTATTTTCGAACAAGATATTTCTGTGCCATTTTGTCGTGCAAAGATCATTTCTAGTAAGATGTGCTTTAACTCCGTTTTTCTGTAGTCATACGTCACCACTACACCGGGTGCTTTTGCTTTCGCTGCTTAACGAGTTGTGGGAATGGCGATACTTTTGGTTCTATCTACGGACCTGGGATACAGTTTCTTGAGAAAGGCAAAAAGGAGCTCGTGCGTGAACATTGAAGATATAATTTATTGAAGATATGCATCATTCAAGAGAATGGTTAAATCCCATTCTTTGAAAAGGAAAGAAGTGTGATAAGAGGAAAGGGTATTTGTTTAGTGTTATTTATTTTTTTATTTTTTTACCCCACCCCAAGGGGGGGGGGGGGGGTAATGAAGGAATGACATAGCGGATTCATGGTGGTTAGAATTGCGGCCACAATCAGGATTCTTTGTCTTAAAAGTGGCCGTTAATTGTAAATTGTTTGTTTAATTTATATGTTTCTTGATGAAATTTAAAAAAAATGTCTGTAAAAAAATGTCTATACTCAATTGT
Source organism: Branchinecta sandiegonensis (assembly GCA_030848855.1). Lineage (NCBI taxonomy): Eukaryota > Metazoa > Arthropoda > Branchiopoda > Anostraca > Branchinectidae > Branchinecta > Branchinecta sandiegonensis. Next base: position 14,283,080 of record JAUPMV010000003.1, on the reverse strand, counting down.
AAAATTCGAAGATAGTTGTGAACAGCTTGCAAGTCTTAGTTAAGTGAGATGAACCGGATTTTCTGTGCGTCTAATTAACGGCAGTTTTATTCACATAATATATTCACAGATCATTGACTTTCAGCATTTCATAATGGTCATAAACATTTGACCCCAAAACTTTAAAGGCAAGCCCACAGACGCCAGATAATTCACGTAGAATCTTATCAAAACTTCTTATTAAGCTAGCAAGCAGTATGAATATCAGACCCCTCAACAAACTCGTAGCTTTGATTTTGTTTCTGAATGTTGTAGCCTATATAGATTAAGAGGTCCAAATAAACCATTTTTAGTAAAACACACCCAAAACATTCACAGTGAGTCCGAAGTTTTTCGGAAAATCGGTCAAAAATACACAAAAAACTCCAGCCGGCCAAAAGGGGTTTCCTCCAAGTCCACTCCCGAAACGGAAAGTGTGCTGCTGATACAAAATACTTTCGAGGACCTCACTCAATTACTACAAACTGGCACATAATATTTCAGTATTCATTCTTCGTCAGGGCCCAACCTTAGAGGGGGAGGGGGATTGGCGATGGATGTAGGAAAATCGGTTATCCGCCAGCAGAAGGACCTCCGGAAGTGGGTGGCGGAGGAGGAGGAGGAGGGGGGTTGTTCGCAAAGTTGTAGACCTGAAAAAGGAGACATGTTATTGACGCGAAATTGTATATTATATATTGTTAATGATATCGCATTCCATCGCGATATTATTAAATGTTTCGTCGCAAAAGAAAATATGTACCAGATTCGGTTGTAAGACTGGAAATTATTAAATGTAAATGGTAGTTCGTGAGCCTGTTATCGTGCTGTGAAAAAGTTGTGCTGTCGAATGTTAGAATCTTTCACTAGATGATGCGCTAAAAAGTCGAAAAAACTTTCGGCTCGAAGAGAATTCTCGCTAGGTGGCATCAGGCGACGGCTACTCGGCACGATTGCGAATCCTTTGAAAACCGTTGGGCCTGTATTTTCCATGGAAAACCTATCCAAAGTAATCCCTTTCAACTCATTCGGAAGTGATCCGATTGGCTGTAAACTCCCGCTTTCTAGAAGAGGAAGACATAGTGAGAGCTTAAATTGAAACTAACTTGTTAAAGCACAACTCTTACTAGAAATGATCTTTCCACTATGAAATTGATCAGAAAAAAAGCTTTTCGAAAATACCATTACTTTCCACCTGGATTTAGCGATTTTCTTGTTAGCGCTTGTCAACTTCGTCCAGTCTTCCTGCTCTCTGACGCGGCGGCTGGGCGCAAAACATTTGAAAACCGACTGCGCCGTGGTTAAAAAAACGGAAAACTAGAAGTCAAAAACAGAAGATTCTCACATCCTTATGTCTGAAAGAGTTGTCAGTGGATGTTGAAGATTCAGGCAAACTTTAAGTTGTGTGACGGTCAAACCCGGCACGGCTGAAAAAGCGCTAAAATTTTCGTAGGCACAAAACGAAACAATGGAGAACGATGGGGATTGTAGAAGCTTATAATTCCATAAGGGAGCTATAGGTAGCCTATGCTATATTATAAAGGCGGAATAAGCAAGGTTCTTTAAAAAATGTCTGAAATTTGGCTTACCATCGAAATTGGAACTGTTTTCGAGCACATCCTTTCACGAACTGCTATTTCAAACTGTTGTGTCGTTTGATCCGTTGCTAATTACTATTACTTATATACTACCTATGGGTTAGCCTATGGATCATATCGTCATTTTCTATAAATCCTGACGTTATTATCTGTAGATTTGTTCGTCATTGGTTCCTACTAGTCCAATGACGTATGCAAGCGCTGGTTTAGTATGTCATTGAACGTACTTCTAGCTAACCGATGGACTGGAATATACAGTTTATTGAGCAAATACTTTCCTTTCGGTTATGAAGTAAAATGACGTATGCATGTGGCAGGTACGCCGTTGAACACACTTTAAGCGCGTCACTAATCTGCCCTATTCATTTCAGGGACTAGGCTTGTCATACTTCCTTTGTTCAGTAATAAAATTTTGGGCTAGTTTTTTTGTAGCCAAACCCTTTGTGTGTTCGGTCTCGTTCTTCAACCTTACTTTTGTTTATAAATATATAGAGGTTGTTAAACATTAATTCATATCGGCAAGCTTCTAGTGACAGGCTTCTAGCTTACCGTTTCTTCTAGAAATAATACAAAATAAATAAATTATCATTATAGAAGAAAAGATGCGTGGCCGATAATGCGTCCGCGAGCTCTTGACCCCTTAGGAGATAAAAATAAAACCACCCACACTATTTTATCAGTCCCCAACAACGTGATTAGCATTTTGTTTCACAATTGTTTTATATTTATTCTAGGGAAGGAATTCCGTGTAATCATAATGAGTACAGTCCGAACGCGCTTGACAACACGGATGCCGCGAACGGATCGGAAGAGAAATGTTGTCGTTTTGCCGGAACAGGACTATGGCCTCCTCTCTGATGAAAGACTGGTCAACGCTGCTTTAACGCGGGCCCAGAGCTTGGTGATTACCGTCGGTGACCCTATAGCCCTCTGTGCTATTGGGAAGTGCAGGTACAGTACTTTCTGAATGAACAGTATGTTTGTATGTTAAAGCCATAATGCCATCATTTAGCACAAACTATACCAACGCGCTACATACTTAAATATTCCGCCCAATATTCCCGCCTTAAATATCCAGCCTAAGCTGACTTCGAAACATATATTCAAATATTGTATATAACGGATACGTCAGCTACGATGCTTCATCAGCGATATTGTTTCAGCCTAGTTTTTTCCGTGCAGTGGTATTTAAAAGTAATTTGCCCGAATAAGATATTTATACTCGGTAGAAGCTTCAGTTATTTATTACAGGTTTGTTTCCTTCCCCCGACGTTTACCCTGAAGATTGACAGCCTGACTCGACCCTTGCCAAGAAGGGCCGAAATATCGCTGATGAAGCATCATAGCTGACGTATCCGTTATATACATTATTTGAATATATGTTACTTACTTATTGTACCACTCAACAAACACTATATACACAACCTCTCTATGAGAAGAAATCTCTCGAGTGTTCAAAAGCTTCCTTTTTTGTTTGAAATGTTTTTCTTTAAAATCTTTACACCCATTCAGTTTTGTAATACATTTCTTCCCAATACATGTTCATTTTCCAGCTTGAGTGGCTTGAGCCTGAAGAGGACCTTTGCCAAGAAGGGCCGGAAAATGTAGCTGACTTATTCGTTTAGCACCGTCAAATACATTTCTTCCCCTACCCGGAAAATATCCTCCGTTAGTCCCAGTAACTCTCTGCATCATACGAAAGGTGGCATACATCCAGAAGTAAAGACCGGACCTTTTCTCATCGTTACCCGTATGCTTTCTTGTTGTACCGAGCGGTAATCCATCAGTTCGCATATTGAAGTTTAAATGAAAAGGCCGCTTATTTTTACATCTTACTTGAATTCCCTGAAATATTTTGACCCATCTAAGGGATTTTGCTTTTTTTTCACCCGGGGCTGTAGTAATAACATTCAGAGTGTGCGCTGAATGCACGATAAACCAACATTCGCCAAGACGCGGAGAATTTGAACTTCATCAAAGGCCTGCATATCCAGTATGGCATGTGTGGAGCTGTTAAAGGACCCCTCGCACTATTTACTTTTCAACTTACAGTATTTAAGCATATTTGAATACTTTAAAACTAGGCTGTGCTTTCAACACATACCCAACGGTTTTGGCTGTTTTAAGCCTTTTCGAGACCCGCTGACTTATAGCGAGAACAGGGAAACAGTTTACATAACCGGTTTTTCTGATGGAAAAACTTCTCGCAGACAACCGTCGACAGCGTGGTACACATCGAATGTAGCAAAACACGGCAAGGGAGAAAATCAGAGGGATTTTGTTAGAGGGGTTAGAATGTACCGTACAAAATTGGGGTCTCCGGGTATGGAGAGATTAAGGAAGTAGGTTGCGTTAGTATTATAGGTAAGACAGGTGCTTTTTCTGTGTATTTATGCCTTTTATTTATTTTCTTTTATTTACTCCGCTTTTTGAAATGGCGGGTTAGAAATAAATTACTTACTTACTTAAGATATGCCTTGCTAGGAATCTAACATTTTAATTCTAGTTTTCCGCAATGACTTACATTTTTAGTTGGTGAGTAATTCAAGCGTAGAGGGACGAGCACATAGAGGTATCACAAATCCGAAAGGGGGTTCTTCTCATGAAATCGGTCATCTCTGGATAAAGGACAAACGAAGTAATGCGTTTTTATCGGGTTTTCAGGCCTATTCAAATGAATAAATAATGTGTAACTAGACTGTCGAGTCACAGCCCTATTCCGTTAACTTTTAAGTAATGCGTTTTTATCGGGTTTTCAGGCCTATTCAAATGAATAAATAATGTGTAACTAGACTGTCGAGTCACAGCCCTATTCCGTTAACTTTTAATTGTCAAACCCAACTTTTCACTACTCAATCCTACCTTACGGGCCATGGAGCTTTGTAGGGGTCGACGCCAAGTTCGTTCTTTTATTTAATAAAACTGAACTAAAAAAAAAGAAAAAATCTCCCCATATATCTGTTACCTTGTAGCGAATTAGATTTGATATAGTCGAAAGCTGAAAAAAATTACCACATATCCTTTGCTGACACTTGTTTGGAAGAGCAAAAAAGATCTTGAATATAAACACTATAATACAAAAAAGAGGGAACTGATGTTTTTATTGCCCGCTCAGAAGACATAGAAATCAAAAGTGGAACAAGCGAAAGAAGACAAAATAAAGAAGTGTACAAATCGAACAAGATAAGACATAACTATGGGGCAGTTCGAGGTAAAAAGAGGTCACACACTCTTTATTAATGCAATAGCTTAATCGCAAAAGCATATAATATGACCTCTCTCTCTGGCCATTGGCACAGTACTTATTCAAACGAGTTCATGAACCGTGTACTCTTGCAGGTACTAATTTATTTTGTTGTCTTGTCCTGCTATTTTTGGGGAAGCAAGGGTGGGTGGGCAAGAATCGATAGTTCTCATTTGGCAACAGCTTTTCCCCAAAGCTAAGTATCAGTTCTTTCCTTCGGTTGTAGAGGCTCGGGATTCTCAACTCGGATAGTGCCTGATCATATGACTGATAGCCATACTATGTACTTAGGGCCCCCATACCGGACAGCAGTACTAAAGGGGGCGCACGGGCCAATCCTGCACCGTGGTCACAATTCATGCTTCCATGGAACCCGACCCCTAGAGACAACGCATGATACAAGCCTTTTGCGCCTTTTCAATTACCGCTATGGGAGATAATCATTGGATCAACTCTCTCGGATAAGTAGCCGAGAGACGCTCGGCATCGCCCCTTTACTTCTAATCCGGCCGTTTCTTCGTCGTCCTTTTCCCCTCTTTCCCGAATGAATTAGCTTCTTATCACGGAAAGTGGCTGTTCCTAGGAATTTGGAATGAGCTCTTAACACTGTCAACAAGAATAAATAATATTTTCCTGTCGCTAAGGTCAAACGTAGCAAGAGTAACCTGTCTACGAAGATGTTCACCACAATTGGTTTTCACGTTAAAGGACCCCTCGCACAATTTACTCTTCAACGTACAGTATTTTAAAATACTTTAAAACTAGGTTGTGCTTTCAACAAATAATCCACGGTTTTGGCTGTTTTAAGCCTTTTCTGAGACCCGTTGACTTATAGGTTTTTCTGACGGAAAAACTTCTCGCAGACAACCGTCCACAGCGTGAAACACATCGAAGGTAGCAAAACACGGCAGTGAGAAAATCAGCGTGGTTTTGTTAGAGGGGTTAGAATGTACCGTACGAAACTGGGGTCTCCGGGTTTGGAAAGTTATGGAGTGGTTATGGAAGTAGCTTGCGTTAGTATTATAGGTAAGACAGGTCCTTTAAAACAACGTCTAAAGTTACAGAAACAGAGCAGAGATTCGGCTTAGCAAAACTGTCAAAATCAAAACCTGTGCATACCATAGTCCTACCTAATCCAATCTCCAGCTCCAGCCTTTTTTCCTCAACTGATAGCAGCCAGAATATTCCTGTCACGGTTTTAAGCATCATCATGGTGACAAGCTGAAAGCTGAACGCCAAATGTAATAATGATAATAAATACTTACATAAAAAAAAGTTGAGACTTTTCTGGCAGGAATTAACGAAAATGGAAAAAATTCATTGCCTTAAAGTCCGTATCAAAACCTGGTTATTTTAGTCCTTATCTGATTTTCAGCTTCTGCTTCACGCAAACCTTGCCTCTTTGGTGGGCAGCCAGCCAAGATTTCAGGCGTGAATCAAGTAAAACCCGTCTCGTGCAAAATGTTCGCTGCTGAGATATATTACATTAGTTGCATATTTCAAATACCATAAGTAGATAGAGAGATAGATATTTTTTATTGATCTAACTCGTAGCGCCGACATGGCACTAAATACGTCGACCATTACATTTCATGTGTTAAAATACTTGAATATGTACCACTGTTAAATAAAAGAAAATAAATCCCTTGGAATTCACTGGTATCTGATACCACGGTCTAAAGTCGTTTTAGCAGTTCCCGTGGTGTCTGATACTTTATGCAGTTACCGTTGTATCTGACCAGTTACTGTGGTGATCTTGTTATCTGAAAAGTTTATCTCACTGTCATCATCACCAACACAGGAGCCTGGGTTCAAATTGTTGGGAAAGAAGTTTGGCACTCGTGATGTAAGTGGACATTAGTATTTCTTTTGGGATGACTTCTAAAATTGCAAATTGGGTAATTGTCGTTTTTACAAAGCAACCGTAGTATTAGATTCCACGGTAACTGCAAAAACCACAAAATGCAAATCCAGTTACCATGGTATCTGCAAAAGCGGAACTATTGCTGATTATTCATTGATGATTCATTAAGTGTTCATTGAAGAAAATCGGAAATTCTGGCGTCTCCGAACCATACCCAAACGGTGGAGGTTAGCCAATTGCGAGTAGCAACCTGAAAGAAGCGAATTCATATCCCTTTTTTCGCTTTTCATCATTTTTAAGTTTATGGAACTTTTGTGGAAGTGACAAGCCATGAAATTTTCAAAGTAGGCCCACAGTTAAGCTAGCCTAGAAGCTTAGAAAATGAGACTAAACGTTCTGCTAGCAAGCAGTGAAGTGTATGATATTTGATATGATACGATACGACATTTATTTACCTTAAAAGCCCAGGGCCATAGCAAATAAACAGAAATAAATACATGTAAATACAAAAGAAACTAACACACTACTACATTACACTAAATCCCACTCAAACACTTTTTGGGATCCCAAAACGTAAGTGGAGGGATACCTATGACATCGCAAAAGTTGTCCGTCCGTCCGTCTGTCCGTCCGTCTGTAAGCACGATAACTGTCGAAGGGAATGAGATATTTTGATGAAACTTGGTGTGAGGATTTTTTGGGTCAAGAGTAAGGTCGAGCTCGTAGATGGGCTTTGTAGTCCTATATTCAGGGGTGGGGGAGGGGGTTTAAATTAAGGGGCAAGCAGAATATTTTTAAACAGCTAATGGGACAGTCGATTATTGGGTAAGAAGACATGGTGAACACGCTGGTGGAAACCATTTTCTCGCCGGACAAGTAGTTCGCCCGGAATCCGGCCAAAACCGGAAAGTTTGTTAAAAGTAAAGGTTTTATTTGAAGTTAGTTGGATGTTCGGTTTAGGGGTAAGAAGACATGCTGAACACGATGGTGAAAACCATTTTTTCGCTGGACAAGTAGTTAGCCCAGAATCCGGCCAAAACCGGAAAATCTGGTAAAAGTAAAAGTTTTATTTGAAGTTAATTATATGTACGTTTTAGAGGTAGGAAGACATGCTGAACACGATGGTGAAAATCATTTTCTCGCCGGGCAAGTAGTTCGCCCGGAATCCGGCCAAAACCGGAAAATTGTTAAAAGTATTTTTAGTTGATTAGATATCCGATTTAGGGGTAAAAAGAGATGCTGAATCCATGAATGATAGTCATTTTGTACCCTGACATATAGTTCGCCCGGAATCCGGCTGGAACCGGAAAATTTGTTTTAATTAAATTTTCATTTGAAGTTGATTAGATGTTCGATATAGGGGAAAGAAGATACGCTGAGTTTCGATTTTGGCTTCTTTTTTTGCCGGACCGGTAGTTCCGGAATTGGGCCGAAACCGGGAAATTCGCAGAAGTAAGGCAGGAAGACAGATATGACTGGCTAAACACAAACATGCTGAATCCATATCTGAACTTGGTTTTCTCAGATGATTGGCTTTTTGGACTTAATCTGTTTCTGAATTTTAATAGTAAAAATGTTCAAGGAGTCTGGCGAAGACTGGATCTGGCGTAGACAAGACCCAATTGTCTGGATCAAATATTGAATTTTGGGATCCCATCGAAACCTTTGGTCTTGTTCTGTGTAGACTAGCCACTCTGAGGAACCTCGCCGGGTTTCTCAAACTAAGAAAAGACCTACTCCGCATATCAGGCTTGTTCGTTGAAATTTTTCAGATTAGTGCAATGGGTTTATTAACAAATACGAAGATAAATCACACATAATCAAAACACTCAGTCCATTCCTGGACGCCGATATCCACAATCTTTACATTTTAAACATAATACGCAGAGTGCTCACTGCTCCTACTCTCAGACACAGCCTTACTCCGAACATACCTAAGGTAGCCCACTCCTAACATACGAGCCTTGTTCGTTGATAGTTTTAAACAATATCATTGTTTGTCAGTGAGGTTGCGTGTTCTCCTTTCATTGTTGGCCAAAACAGTGTTCCTGCCTCAGGACAGGGCTCCTGTCGTAAGAAAAGAAGACGAAGAAAATCACCAGAGCAGGGGTCCTGCCCTTTTTCGTGTTTCGCGACAAATAAAAAAATGCTTGGTTTTGATTTTCTTTCTGGATAAATATGATAGTAGCTTGTATGGACGAAGAAATCAGCAAAACACTTGAATGTCGTTCTCAAAGTCAAAAAGTACAGTCAATCTAGCGTCAATATGACTTTTCTGCAAAGAAATCGCAGCGGAGATGATTTTTACACCATCTTGTAGAGAAAAAAAAACCTATAAAGTTGAGAAAACCTAGCATTTAGCGTTTTATTTTTATTTTTTTGTTTGCCCAGCTGAAATTTTCTGTTTTCTTAAGGTTGTTTACGTCATTTGAAATACATTTCTGGTGTTGTTTTATGTGCAGAACTCCAATACCACATCAGATTTAAGATATTGGTTCACTAAAAGTTTCACATTCATCACCATACAAGAAATTCGTGATTCTATTATAGCACTTGTTTGACCGCAAACAAATCGCATCAGAAATGATTAAACTATATTGTAGAGAAAAGAAGATTCTTCGACGTGTCAAAAGTTGGAAACCTATCAAAGGAAAAACTCGTGTTTTATAGCATTTTCTGTTTTATTTGGTTTTGTGGTATTTTCTATTTTGTAAAAGCTTACTGTTTGCTTCATAGGTTGATTGATTGATTGATTATTTAAAACATAAGCACAAATCGTGGCACAGTGCCAAATAGCGTACTTACTTAGTCAACAGATGAAGCTACATAAAATAAAAAATAATTGTATTCGTGAAATTATAACTTTCAACAGATCGGAACTAAACACTAATATCAGTATACTATAAGCCTTGACATGAAACAGTATACAGACAACAATAATCATAATCATCCATTAATAAAAAAAAAACAAAAAAAAACTAATATTACTACTACCCTTGGACTACCCTTGCGGTTGTGTTTTGGTGTAAACTTCAACAAATTTTGGGACGAAACTATTCTGATATCGCTCAGTGCGGCAATGCGGGGGGGCCAGTCTTGGAACTCGCTCAGCACAAGCTCTCTGACCGTGGGCGCTCAGGTTCGAAGGGAGGTAGGAGGAGAGTGAGTAGAGTGGGGTGTTCCATTGAACTTAGACCGCAATTTAAACATAGTTTTTCCCTCCTTTCATGTAAAGTTTGAAGTCCAAAATGACTTAGGAGATAGCAATAAGCCATCCTCGGCCCTCTGTAAATAATACGGAGAGCTCGTTTCTGGATACTCTCAAGTGCTTCAGAATCATCATTTGTCAGGCAATAATGCCATACAGGACACGAGTACTCCAAGATACTTTTGACAAAAGTACAATACAGAAAAACCAATTGCTCTTCAGGAACGCTGAATTTGGTAAGGGTTTTGATGACTGACATCGCTCCGTTTGCCTTTTTCACCAGTTGGTTGGTGTTTTTCTTCCAAGTCAAGTCAGATGTGAGGGTTACCCCTAAAAGTGTAATTTGAGGCACAACTGGGCCATCCTCAAAGTCAGGATGAAATTCTGGCCGGCTCTTAAGGAAAGAAAAAGTAACTATGGCCGATTTATCCGTATTGACGACCATATTAGAAATACGAGCTTCAACTGCTACATCCTGGAGAAGGGTTGCTGCAGCTCCTTTCATTTTTCTCCAAACTATCTCAACCAACGTTAAATCATCTGCGTATTTCCATCTCTCATCCGTTTCCTTTGCAGTATCATCAATAAGTACAAGGAAGCACAGTGGTCCTAATACGGTGCCCTGCGGCACACAACAGAAAACAGCACTAGTGCTAGAATAAACACCTTGATATATGACTACTTAATTCCGATTTGTCAAAAAAAATCTTTTAAAATATCAATAATAAAATGTGGATTTTTTTCTCATGCAATTTCCGGATTAAAACATCGCGGTCTACTAAATCAAAGCTTTTTAAAATCTATTGCGATTAAATTAATCCATTTATCAGGTGTGTCTAAATTTTTTTAAATAAAATCAATCAAACAAACAAGATAATGAACAGTTGATGTTTTGGGTATGTTTCCTAACTGTCTAGCATCAAGCTGATGGAGCAAATGACTTTTCAGCCACTCCGCGACAATTGATTAATAAACTTTGCTAAATACAGAAGCAAGAGTAATTGGACGGACACCAGAGAAATCATTTTGGCCACCTTTTTTTGGAATGGTAGTAATGAAACCAAATTTCCAAATTTTTGGATACTTGCTTGTTACTGTTATCACATTACAAATGTACCGTGTTCTTCAAAACTGTGCTAACTATATTTTCATAATTTTTGGGCCCAGTTTTGTGTATGCCATCTGCATGAAGAAAGTACGAACTCAGAAAGTTAAAACTAATCTACCTGTTAGATGGTGCTCATGTCGTCATCTAACACTTAGCACAGTTTAACAGAATACCCTAAATCAGCCATGTTCTTTCCAATGGTATAGTTAACTCAGTTTTCAAAAAAAAAAATCAGATTAGCACAGTTTTGAAGAACACGGTGCAAATATGAGACAGGGGTTCGGCTAGTTCAACTGGAAAAGCTTAGGATAGGATTCATGTTCTGCAGGTAATCCCCTGTGCTGGCTTTGAATATCGCTTTAGATTCAAAATATGTTCAACCTAAAAGTGTTTCAGATAAATCACCATATAAGAAGTTTCTTTGGAACTCTGGTTATTTGTCGAATGGACCCCTTCATAATTCATCACCATGTCTAGTATTGACTGAAAAGAAGAAGAATTCTTCAAAAATAATCATGTTAACCATCTCTCAGCTATTAATTTAACTCAAATCACAGGTAACAACAATCACATTGGTGTAAGACTGAGAAGTTTATCCTTTCCAGTCCAGTGCAGTGGATATGCACCTTTTGTTCCACCACTTTACTTACACATCATCTAGACTGTTATAAGACGGTTTGCGCGAGATTCCTGAATCACCTTCCGGCGAGCGAAGCGAATCTCGAAAACTGTGGGAACTTTCCCACTTTCCCGCTGGACCGATCGAGAAAATGCCGCCGGGAAATTTTTCAGTTCCAAACCTTTCCGAATAAATATGGTTTCTTTGATTATCATATAATCGAACGACGTCATCCCTAACGACTAACGACATTTTTGTTTTCGCCGAAGCATATAATTTCACGTGGAGCTTTCCACTAACTTTCTGGAATCACTTGGAATTAGTAGGCGTGTACCCTTTGTATTTCTTGTTAAGCGTTCATTTACCTTTTTTCTGTATGTACTGTGCAAATGCCTTATTACTAGGCTGCTTGTAATAAATTCATTCATTCATTCTATCCGGGAAAGCTGCTTCGGTTTCCAAGCAGCGCTAAAGCCATTGGAAAGTGATTCTGACTTTGCTTTCAAGCTCAAGCATTTAGTCTCATTCGAGTCGAGAGTCTGGTCTTCAACGCTCCATATTCGATGGAGGGGCTCAGACCTAGAATCCTAAACCTTAGAATCCCTAGACGAAAGGCAGGTTAGCATAACCATCCATCGTCACGTACCATCAGGAAGATTTTGTATTATCATATTTTGTGTTATCTTTGAATATTTCGTGTCATCTTTGACAAGTCTTGGTTATATCCAAACTAGTGTAGAACTATTTTTTGTATATAATTAGTGTTAATACGGACGAGAACCACCAACTCGGCTTGACCGTTGTATTGGTTTTGAAAAGGAATTGCAATTGAATTGAAAATTGAAATTGAAGATGAGACGAAGAACACAATCAAGAATCGGCCCACACCAAGAAACCAAGGAAAAAAGTGTTTCTGATGTAGCGAAGAGGAGAACGACATACTACGGATCAATGACGGAGAAACAAGAGCTGTCTAGGAGGTACCAAGGTAGACGATGCAGCAACGATGCATTTCAGCTCCAAAACAGCTATCGCGAAGAGACCGTACAGTACAAGCAAGTACCACGGTACCCTTCCCCTAAACAAAGGTCCTGACCCACCAAGGATTGAAAACCGGTGGCACTAGAGCTCTGCAGAAAGCACCGACGGACCCTGAGGCCCTAACCAGCAGCCCCAACCAGTCACCACGATGCCCGAAGTTGCTAATCTCCGACTAGATTCCAGGATAACCTACGACCTGTCCCCAAGAAGAATCTTGAACCCCTTAAGACAATTAAAGGCATGAAAACAATATTTGAAACAATTTATGAAAAAACTCATTGAGAGCATAATAATTAGATACACTACATACACTCCTGCCACCAAAGGGGACCATGACACTCAGGACTAAGCTCCTTAGAGCTTGAAAGATCTAGGGGCCCTAAATTGCAGAATCCAAAGGGAAGCTGAGATGGAAGCATTTCATACCACTTCTACAAAATAAAAATTTGCACAAACCCGGCAGAGCACGAAAAGGCCGGATCTAAGATTATTTGTATAGATGTGCGATTCATCCCGCCAGCGGAGGCAGCCATCTTAAAGTTCCCTAAGAAAGTAGTATCAAAAGACGACCGGTTGCTAAACCTTAAAGGACCTCTCGCACCATATACACTTCAACTTACAGTATTTTAAAATATTTGAATAATTTAAATCTAGGCTGTTCTTTCAACAAATAACCCACAGTGTTCTCCGTTTTAAGCCTTTTCCGAGACCCGTTGACTTGTAGCGAAAACAGGGAAACAATTTACATAACGGGTTTTTCTGAAGGAAAGACTTCTCGCAGACAACAGTCGACAGCGTAATACACATCGAAGGTAGAAAAACCCGGCAAGTGAAAAAATCAGCGTGGTTTTGTTAGAGGGTTTAGAATGTACCGTACGAAATTGGGGTCTCCGGTTTTAGAAATATATGGAGTGATTATAGAAGAAGGTTGCGTTCGTATTATAGGTAAGACGGGTCCTTTAAATACACAACAAAGCTCAGCCGGATGAAAGGGATTTTCTCGAACTCCCCCTACCAAAAACGGCAATGGAAAAGATAATACTTTGTATTCTGGGCTAATCCATATCACTTAAAGACCAACACAGACAAAAGAAAACGATACGAAATACCGACGATGTGTGCTACTGATAGCAAACACTTTCGAGGCCCTCACGGAACTATTGCAAACTGACACATAATATTTCAGCACACCTTATTCATCAGGGTCCAACCTTAGAGGGGGGGGGGGGGGGATTGGTGATTGCTGTAGTGATTTCGGTTATCCGCCAGCAGAAGGTCCTCCTGTACCAGGTGGTGGCGGAGGAGGAGGAGGGGGGTTGTTCGTACTGTCGTAGGCCTGAAAAGGAAAATATTAAAGATATTAGTTAAATATGTTTCATCGCTAACGAAAATATGTAGGTTACCATATTTGGTTGGAAGCAGGGGCGTCACGACCGGGGGGGACGACCCCCCCCCCCCCCCAATTCTGTCGGCCAGTCGGTAAAAAATAACCGAGTCGGCGCGAAGCGCAATGATTTTTCGCCGAAACAGTTGATTTTTTGTCATAAAACGGTCGATTTTTCTGAAAATCAGTCGATTTTTCGTCAAAACATTCGTTTTTTTTCTGAAAATCAGTCGATTTTTTCGAAATTGTCATTTTTTTCTGCAAAAAGAGTCGGTAAAAATTACCAGCCAGTCGGTAAATTCCTTGACCCCCCCCCCCCCAAACATTTTGGGTAGTAACGCCTCTGGTTGGAAGACAGGAAATTATTGTACGTAAATGGTAGTTTGTGAGTTCGAAACATACACAAATAATTGTTTTTCTAGGCTTTAACCTATACTCTGTGTTTTTGTTTAAATGTTAGGTATGGGTAGATACGGCCCTGTTTGTGAGGTTATTATCGCACTCTAAAGATGTGTCCAGCGAATGCTAAAAGTATTCACTAGATGACGCGCAAAGATGTCGGAAAAAACTGTCAGGTCGAAGAGGATAATTCTGGCTAGGCGGCTCCGGATTCACACGCACGAGCGTGAATCATGAGAAAACTGTGGATCCTATTATGCTCCATGGGAATACCTATCAAAGTAATCCCTTTCAGTTCGATCGGAAGTGACCTGACTGGCTGTAAATTCACGGTTTCTAGAAAGGGATGACGTCATGAGAACCAAAATTGAAACTGAATTGTTCAAGATTTTCTGAAATTTAGCTTACCACAGATAGTGAGACTATTTTCGCATGCATCCTTTCCCGAACTTCTTTTCAAAACGTTTGTGTCGTCTGATCCATTGTCAGTTATTATTTATGGACTGCTTTTAGCCTATAGATGTCATAATTTCCTTCGAAGTGTGACGTTATTATGTGTAGATTTTTTCGTTCGAGCTTCGCTCAAGTCAAATGACGTATAGAATAGGTAGATTATTGTGTCATCGACTATCGACTTATCGATCGACTTATATTATCGACATCGATAAGCGAATGTATGGCCCTATGTCAAACAACGACTTAAAACGGAAAGTCAGCTACGATGTTCGTCAGCAGTATTTCGGCCCTTCTTGGCAAGGGTTCTCTTCAGGCTGTTGCTGGCCTAGAAGAAACGAACCTGCAATAAACAAATGAAGCTTTTACCGTCAGTTTCATAACTTTCGATTTCCGTTTATGATTTTTGGTGGAGTGTTCCTTGGAAACTGAAAGCTGTAACAGCTTTCAGTTTTCGGTTTTCACCGTATTTTGTGGAGCCCATAACTGGTGAACCAGTGCAAGTATCGAGTTCAAACTTGGTACACTAGTGGGTATTGGGGTCTAGTTGTGCCTTTTGGGGGTCCCACCCCCACCTCAATCCGGTTCAGGGGCAAATGGGCCCAGATTGCCCAGTGAATAATGTTCATAACTTGACCAGAACTGGACAAAGGACGATGAATCCCTTGTACATGTAGATCCCAGGGCTGGGAAATTGTTTTTAAAGTTGCACCTCCCCCAACCACCCAGTTCATGGGCAACTGGGCCCAGATTGTCCAGGAGTAAAGTTCGTTACCAGTGACAGGAAGCAACAGGTATCAAGTTGAAACTTGGTAGGTTTATGAGCATTAGGGTCACTTTTTTACTTTTTATGGGTCCCAGACTCCAATCCCACTTGGTTCAAGGGCAATTAGGCCCAGATTGCCCATTTTTATGGCACTTGCAGCCTCTGGCTCAAGTGCCATATACCGATCACAATTCCGTCTGTCGGTCGGTCCGAGTTTTTTGTCCCACTTATCCGAGTTGGGTACTTCCAGATGTGCTAGGACAATGAAACTTGGCAGGCATATCAGGGACCCGACCAAACTGCCTGGAAATAATCAGTTTCCCGATCCGACCATATACGGGGGAGTGCGGGGCGCTGGAAACTTGAAAATTTAGGGCATTTTGTCACTTTTTTCCGAGTTAGGGTACTTCTAGATGAGCTAGGACAATGAAACTTGGCAGGAATATCAGGGACCCGACCAAAAGAACCTGGAAATAATCAGTTTCCGGATTCGACCATATGCGGGGGAATGGGGGCGCTCGAGACTTGAAAATTTGGGGCATTTTGTCACACTTTTTCGAGTTAGGGTACTTCCAGATGAGCTAGGACAATGAAATTTGGCAGGAATATCAGGGACCTGACCAAAGTAACCTGGAAATAATAAGTTTCCTGATCAGACCGTATGCGGGGGGGTTGGGGCGCTGGAAACTTGAAAATTTAGGGCATTTTGTCACACTTTTTCGAGTGAGGGTACTTCCAGATGAGCTAGGACAATGAAACTTGGCAGGAATATCAGGGACCCGACCAAACTAACCTGGAAATAATCAGTTTCCCGATCCGACCATATGCGGGGAAGTGGGGGCGCTGGAATCTTGAAAATTTAGGTCATTTTGTCACACTTTTTCGAGTTAGGGTACTTCCAGTTGTGCTAGGACCATGAAACTTGGCAGGCGTATCAGAGACCCGACCAAACAAACTTAGAAATAATCAGTTTTCTGATCCGACTATTTTTTTTGGGGGGGGGGTGGAGGGCAGGGGAATCCGGGTAATTGAGAAGTGTGTAACTTCCAACGGATGATCGGATTGTAATGAAACTTCATAACTGAATAGAATATATATCTGTAATGTCCCGTTTAAAGTCTTGACCGGATTCGGTAGCCAGGGGGGAGTTGGGGGGTGGGAGACCGGAAATTTCAAGAAACGGTTAGAATGGAGGGATCGGAGTGAAACTTGCTGGGAAGAACAAGCATCTGCTCTAGATAAGTCCTTTAGACCATTGTACTGGATCCGGACACTTATGGGGGGGGGGGGGGGTCCGGCATTCCGGTGATGATGGTTTTGGGGATTTTCACGATGAAACTTGGCAGGCATATCAGGGACCCAATCAAACTGACTTCAAAATAAAAATTTTGTCGATCAGATAATGGTGGGGGGAGTGGAGGGAGGGGAATCCGAAATTTTCAGTCATGCGTAATTTTGGAATGGGTAATCGGATTCGAGTGAAATTTAAGAACTGAACAGAGGACATTTCTCCGATGATTTTTTTCATATCCGGACCGGATCCGGCAACTATTGGGGGGGGGGGGAAATACGTGACCCGTTTAGAATTAGGGATCGGGATGGAACTTTGTGGAAGAACAAACAGATGCTCTAGGTAAGTCATTTGCTGAATCGGATTGGCTACGTGCACCGCGGGGGAGCTGGGGGGGGGGGTGGACCGGAAATCTCGAGAAACGGTTAGAATGATGGTATCGGAGTGAAACTTGCTGGGAAGAACAAACATCTGGTCCATGTAAATCTTTTACATAATTTGACTGGATCCGGACACTTGAGGGGGGGGGGGGGAGGGGGTTTCCCGGAATTCCGTTTTTTGGGGGATTTTCACGACGAAACTTGGAAGGCATATCAGGGACCCGGTCAAACTGACTTGGAATAAAAAAAAATCCTCGATATGATAATCTTGGGGGGGGTTGAGGGAGGGGAATCCGGAATATTGAGTCATGCGTAACTTTTGAACGGGTGATCGGATTCGAGTGAAATTTAATAATTAAACAGAGGACATTTTTCTCTGATGACCTTTTTCATTTCCGGACCGAATCCGGCAATTATTGGGGGGAGGGCGGAAAATACTTGACCCGCTTAGACTGGTGTGATCTGGATCGAACTTTTTGGGAATGACAAACAGATGCTCTGGATTAATCATTTACAGAACCGGATTGGCTCCGGTTATTGTGGGTGGAGTTGGAGGAGGGGGGGGGGGGGGGTGGTCTGGGATTCCGGTGATCGCGCGTTAAGGTACTTCCAGATTTGCTAGGACGATGAAACTTCGCTGGAATATTGGAGACTCAACAACATTTGCTTAGAAATTGCTACTTCCCAAATCCGATTATTCCTTAAAGTACCAATCTTGACCGCAAAGTAAAAAAATACTTTTAAGCAATATATGCATTTTCGTGATGCCCATCAGCCCATTAGCAGTTTTGCCTCAAGGGTTTTGCTTACAAATGAAGTTCCAGCTCCCTTAGAGTGCGCATCTCAACCGCAAAGTCGAAACTTACTTTTGATCAGTCAAATCATCTTGCCCCTTGCAAGTGCCATATGAGCTTACAGCTCTTGTTAATGTTTATAACTTGACAATAACTGGAGATAAGGCGATAAAATCCCTGTGTGCTTTTGGATCATAAGAGTTGGGGATATATATGTAGAGTTGAACCACCCCCCACCCTCCCCGTTCATGGGCAAGTGGGCCCAAATTTCTCATAAAAAAAGTTTTTGACCCGTGACTGGAATCAAACTCTAAGCTTGTATACTTGAGGAAAAAGAGCACACGCATTTGGATTTTGGTTTAACCGCAGCAAATAAGACGCCCCGACGTACTTTAATCTTTAATGAATAGTTGGAAACTGGACTGTTTTGTCATATGATCGATGATATGTCATTCTTAATGAATTGTGACAAAGGGGGTGTTAGTCTGCTACGATTTGGTTTATTGCACTTGTTATTACCTTGCTAATGGAAAAGAGGTTTAAAGGGCCGGACTTTTATTGGAACTCAAGCTATCCGTGCATGATCTTCATCATTTCGTTGGATTTATACTTGCGGTTTGTTCACATTTAAAGCTTTTAAAGTGGGATGATTACAAATTAGGTTATTTCAATACTTGTTTGGTTATTGGGGATGCGAAATGTCTTGGTTCTAAAGCTGTTTGTATATTAAATGTGATAAACATTTTACTTTCACACTCCACGTCTGAGCCCTTGCGCACTTGTTTCTGTTTATAAAAGCTGTTTTCCGAGAAAACTCTACATTCCAGCACTAAACCATGTCATCGTTACAGAAAACTCTGGGAAAAGTATATGGACGTCTGTCAGCAGAATGGGTCCTTCTTCGGTATGCAGAGTCAGTCGCTGAGGTTTGAACTCGACGCTGTCGACCTTCAAATTCTTTATGGCTTGAACCCCCTTGCCCCCGCATTCATGCCAGGCACAGTATGGCACCCGTTCGTCAATAGATCCTTCTATGACTCGTAAGTAGACACATTTTTCTATGCAGGGTTACTTGTTCCCGCGCACCGAGTTTGTATCAGGTCGTGGCAGCGACTGGGCAAGAGTCTTGTATCTAAACCTATATCAGAAGGGATTGGCCCATCAATCCAAGCGGACACCGTGTGGGTAGAAAAGATCTTAACGGGCGATCCCTTCTACCCTGGGCCTGGCCTGAGTACCGACTGAAGCTTAGTGACTGGACGAGATATGTGATTTAGCGCCACCGTGTTATTTTGCCACTGGATGTTTTACGCCACTATCGGTAACGCAATAGGTAAAGAAGGGCAAAAACAGATTACAGATAAGCGGTGGGATAAGCGAAAGAATCTTAGAAGGATTTTGCGCCAATCCTCGCTACTACTTATAAAGGATTAACTCAGGAAAAGTAATAAAAGAAAACTAGTGATTTGATACTATCACTGTGTCTTCTCTTCTGACCGATAAGGATGGAAATCAATAAAACTACCAGCTGCAGAGCAAGTATGATTTATATCGCTGACTGATTTCAGTTTCGCCACAAGTCTAAGAACGGAGACAATAAGTACTTCTATGTAGGGCAAGAGTGGTTTTGCCAGCTACGGGGGAATTCGTTGTCACCAAACCTGAGGGACATGGACCTGAATGTGCAGAACTAGAAGTTATTCAAGCGAGGGTGGCGCCTTCGAAAAGTGAAATCAACGTACCAAAGTTGGTCAACGACTAGAGTAACCTTTCTCAAGGCAGTGTCACGCGAGCAACGGATGGAGATGTACAGAGCAATCCTTCGGTATTTTTCAATCTCAAAAGTGCCGAATCCAAGTAGGCTAGCGTATTTTAGATGGGTTTAATGTAGACCCTTACGATCTCCCTTTTTAGTGCAACAAATTTCAAATCTAGCGAAATACCATTTAGATCCTTGATTTTTTCCAACTGATGCATTTTTTTTTCCACAACAGCCTGCCTTGTGCCTAGACTTAGTGTCAGTCATCAGAAGATTTGACAGATAATACAACGATCAATGTCAACTTGATTTTTCAAAACTCCCCGGTAATGAGTCAATAATTGAGTTTCGTAGCAGTCGACTTTGGTTTTCTTCGATTTCGACCTACACAGCAATTTAGAAAACTTTGGCATTCATTAGCTGGAATACTTGGCTTGGCAGCTATGTATATTGAAACCGATGGTGAAAAGTATCACCTTTTATGTCCGACTCCACCCGCCCTCCTAAGAAGAATCATCGTAAAGTCACTCTCAGTGAATTTTGCCACCTATCTCCTTGCACCCATTTGGGTAGTGTTTACGACCTTCTCTCCAGCTGCTAACTACCGATTAGATAAAAAAAAAAAAAAAAAAATACATCTTGATTGTGAAGTTAGTTAGCCGTTTTAATGCAACCTCTCCGGTTGGTTACCCCACCCAGGCGGCTCGGAAAACGTTGGCGCATGACGGCTCGCACGGACTTGTTCCCCAGGGTGGAAGGTGAAAGGCATTAGAGCTCAAGAAAATCCAGGTTTCACCTTCCAGATTTCTTTTTCCGTATTCAATACAGCCGTTTTAGTCGAGGAGGACGTGGAAGGAAAAGCCAGGCCAAGTCAGGGGTGTTGGCCACGCCAGATTCCGGATGTATCGAAGATGCCATAGACGCTACAGAAATGTAGGAAGAAAAGGGAGAGTGATGAAAAGCAGTTCCGGCTAAACCCCCCGGACATACCCCCCCCCCCCCCCCGGCGAAACCCCACTCGGTGCCATCATCCCCGGCCAAACCCCCACTCACCAGAGCTGGTGGACTCGGACTCCGGACTCGTTTCGAGACGCCCTTTTCAAGCACTCGGACTCGAATTTGCTGGACTCAGCAGCAGCTCTGCCACATACACAGTCTAGTAGCGACATGTCTAAACTTTCTGATAAAATTTTGGAAATAGATGTATGTTTTAATGTGAAGTATATATAGGCGTGCCGCCGTCTCGCATTAAAGGACCCCTCTTGCTTCTTCTCCCTTTTATAATATAGTTAGCTCCCATACGGAATTATAAGCTTCTGAAATCCCCAGCTTTCTCCGTTGTTTCATTTCGTAACTGCGAATTTTTAGCGCTTGTTCAGCCTTTCCGAGTTTTCACGTCACCCAACAAAAAGTTTGCCGGAATCTTCATTGTTCGCTGACAACTCTTTCACACATGAGGATGTGATAATCTTCTGTTTATTACTTTTTTTATTTGCTTAGTTTTCCCACTTTTTAACCAAGGCACGTGCAGTTTTCAAATCTTTTGCGCCCAGCCGCCGCGTCGGAGAGCAGGAAGGCTGGATATAATCGACAAGCGCTAACAAGAGAATCGCTAGTTTCAGGTGGAAAGTAATGGTATTTTCGATAACCTTTTTTCTAATCCATTTTATAGGGAAACGGTCAATTCTAGGAAGAGTTGTGCTTTAACATTTAATTCCCGTATCTAGAGAAAATCCTTAAGTGCTTGCAGGCAAAACTGCAGTTAATAAGATTTTCTAATTTCCTGTAAATTTGCATTCTGCACTGTCAGAAGTTTCATAACAGATTGCGCATAACACTTTCAAGAATAACACCTTTTCACTTAGAAAAAAAGTGTTATGACCAATTAAGTTTATACTATTTCGTGCCCAGATCTCCAACAACACCTTCAATAGGTAAAAATATTAGACTGTCAGAGGTTACATAACGACAACAGCAGGATGCGCGGTTTCAACAGATAACACTTTGGGATGTTGTATGTTATGTTTCTTTCGTTCCCGTTAGTATTTTTACCAATTGAAGGTGTTGTTGGAGATCTAGGAACGAATAGTGTAAACTTAATTGGTCGTAACACTTTATTTCTAAGTGAAAAGGTGTTATTCTTGAAAGTGTTATGCGCAATCTGTTATGAAACTTCTGACAGTGTGCGGTACCCCTTATTTCTCCAGGGGGTGGGGGGGCTGGTACTGGGGGATGTTACCTGGGGGTGGGGTCGCCTAGGTCCGATTGACAGCTTTGATTGAGAAGCAAAAGACGTTTGAATTTTGAAGGGGATGTCTAGGAAATGTTGAAGAATAGAAAAATTTGTCATCATCTTAATCATGAAAATCCGGAAATGTTGGCTTGACTTTGCGGAAGCCCCAGATATCTGGAAGGCGTACGCTTGGTGGCTCAGACCATTAAAACTATGTCATTAGGCTACATTTCCAAATATCCGTAAAAGCAGAATTACGTCGAGGCTGATCGTTGGAGACAGGCGATCACAGAGTCAGAAACAGCGCGCGCAAATTTGCTAGCACATTGTTATACTTCAAATGTGGGTCATATGTTCCATATCATTTGTATATACATTTGCAGTTAATTTCTGGGATCCTAAAACTTAAGTGACAGGATACCTCTGACTTGGCAAACTTGTCCGTCCGTCCGTCTGTCTGTTAGCACAATAACTCTCGAAGGGATTGAGATATTTTGTTCAAACTTGGTCTGAGGATCCTTTGGGCGAAGCAACAGATCAAGTTCGTAGATGGGCCCCATAGCTGTATATTTAGGGTTGGAGGAGGGGTTTTAAGGGTCGAAGAAAATAGTTTTAAAAAGACAATAACTTAGTCGATTCAGGGGTAAGGAGACATGCTGATTGCTGAATCCGTATCTAAACTTATTTTCTCGCCGGACAACTAGTTCGTGCAAAATCTGAACATTTGACAAAAGAAAAAGTTTCATCTGAACTTTATTAAAGGTTGGATATTGGGGTAAAGAGGCATGCTTAATCCATTTCTGAAACTTATTTTCCCCCAGGACAACTAGTTCGTCCGGAATCCGGTCAAAACCGGAAAGTTCGTATGCAACAAAATTGTATTCTGAATTCGTTTTGTCTTTCGGTCCAGGGGTAAACAGACATTCTGAATCTATATCTGGAACTTGTTTTCTTGCTGAACAATTAGTTCGTCCGGAATCCGGCCAAGACCGGAAACTTTGTAAAAGTAAAAGTTCATTCTTAAGTCGATTAGAGGTTTGAATCAGGGGTAAGAACACGCTGCCGATCATTCCTGAATTTTCTTGTCACTATAGATATATAGAGGGTAAACATATTGTTGGATCTGTATCCGTTTGGCCGTGATTTCTCAAAAAAAAATTAGTAATATGCTTACGGGGGCTGGCGAAGACCGGAAATCTGCAAGAACCGACTGTCTGGATCAAGAGGTACAATAAATGTCCCATTTTTGTGATCCCGTCGAAACCTTTGGTCTTCTTCTAAATGCAAAAAAAATTAACAAAATAACTGACCCCTACAAAGCTACTACATAAGAGTGAATACTGAAAAAAGTAACCAAATAAATGGTTCTTTGTATTCCGAATTCGTTTTGTCTTTCGGTCTAGGGGTAAACAGACATTCTGAATCTATATCTGGAACTTGTTTTCTTGCTGAATAATTAGTTCGCCCGGAATCCGGCCAAGACCGGAAACTTTGTAAAAGTAAAAGTTCATTCTTAAGTCGATTAGAGGTTCGAATCAGGGGTAAGAACACGCTGCCAATCATTCCTGAATTTTCTTGTCACTATAGATATATAGAGGGTAAACATATTGTTGGATCTGTATCCGTTTGGCCGTGATTTCTCAAAAAAAAAATAGTAATATGCTTACGGGGGCTGGCGAAGACCGGAAATCTGCAAGAACCGACTGTCTGGATCAAGAGGTACAATAAATGTCCCATTTTTGGGATCCCGTCGAAACCTTTGGTCTTCTTCTAAATGCAAAAAAAATTAACAAAATAACTGACCCCTACAAAGCTACTGCATAAGAGTGAATACTGAAAAAAGTAACCAAATAAATGGTTCTTTGTATTCTGAATTCGTTTTGTCTTTCGGTCCAGGGGTAAACAGACATTCTGAATCTATATCTGGAACTTGTTTTCTTGCTGAACAATTAGTTCGCCCGGAATCCGGCCAAGATCGGAAACTTTGTAAAAGTAAAAGTTCATTCTTAAGTCGATTAGAGGTTCGAATCAGGGGTAAGAACACGCTGCCAATCATTCCTGAATTTTCTTGTCACTATAGATATATAGAGGGTAAACATATTGTTGGATCTGTATCCGTTTGGCCGTGATTTCTCAAAAAAAAAAATAGTAATATGCTTACGGGGGCTGGCGAAGACCGGAAATCTGCAAGAACCGACTGTCTGGATCAAGAGGTACAATAAATGTCCCATTTTTGGGATCCCGTCGAAACCTTTGGTCTTCTTCTAAATGCAAAAAAAAATTAACAAAATAACTGACCCCTACAAAGCTACTACATAAGAGTGAATACTGAAAAAAGTAACCAAATAAATGGTTCTCTTCAAACATCAAAACAAAAGAAAACGAAAAAAGAATTCTTACCGCTTCATCCTCAAAATATACGTCCAGATCCATAGCAGGTCTCCCACAATCACTAAATTTCAACATCTATTTGTCTCTGTATCTTCGACAACACTGTTAATACTATGAGAGAAAGAAAAATACACAAAATTGAAACAACTAATTTTAAGTTCATTGATTGTTTTCCTATTTTTCCCCAAATCTCGGCTAAACTTAGGAAGATAGACCAGAATTACCAGCATCACTTGATCGTGCATTTCGTGTATTCCTGTGACGACCCCTTAATCGGGTTATCCGGAAATTATTTTGCTTCCTATGTTCCCTTTTTTTACCCGTATTTCGGCCGACTTGTAGAACTGGGGGTAAATTTAACAATATTTGCTGATTCAGCAAATGTTTTACCAGCAGCAAACATCACAAGTATGTCCGATTTCGGTTATTTGTTAGGTCCTAAATGTTTCTATTCCAGCTGGAAGCATACTCCATCTCATCCCATTGTCTTACCCATCACTATTTCCTAATAACTTGGAATCATATATTCAAACATTGGATAAAACAGACACGTCAGCTACGATGCTTTGGCAGCGATATTTCGGCCCTTCTTGGCAAGGGTCCTCGTCAGGCTGTCGAACGTTAGGGACAACCGGGGGGGGGGGGATGGGGAACGAACCTGAAATCCTGCATAATTGCAGGCTGGTTTCTTCCCCAAGGTTGTCCCTGACGTTCGACAGCCTGACTAGGGCCCTTGCCAAGAAGGGCCGAAATATCGCTACCAAAGCATCAAAGCTGACGTATCCATTTTATCCGTTGTCTGAATATAACTAATAATTTTCCCCGATATTCCGGTCAGACTGGCATAGTCTAGAACATGCTGTTTTGCCCAGGAGTAGACACCACCCTTAGTTTCTTTTGGTAGTCCGTCGGAATATTTCCGGTTTTGGCCGAGTCGAAGCCGAAAGCTGATAGTATATCCTAATTCGCAACCATGTCTTACCCGTATGGTCCTGACCTATGGTCAACTGTCGGGCACTTCGTTGGTTCCGAAGTTTTCGGTTCTGACCAGATTCCGGCGTCAGCTATCCGTGCGAGACAAGAATCAAGTACAGTTTCCGGAATCGGATGTTTTTTACCTTGTCCCACCCTCTGGTCAACTCCATCGGACTCCAACTGATCGGATATCAGACCGTTCCAGTTTTATCGTGCCCACAGGCAGACGGATGGATGGACAAATTAAAATACTTTCGGCTGCTATCCCCCCAAAAACGATCATTTAAGTGGATTCTAAATTTTGGGGCGGGATGCATGATACCATGAACACTGCTGTAGGTCTATTTAATGAAACCGTGAATTGTTTAAAATACGCGGGAATCGTCAACGAAACCGCACATTCATAAAAATTCAACGAAACACAAAGACCTGAAAACAAACACCAGAACCGAAACCCTTCCGACCCTAAATATGGTTTTGTGCATACGAATGTAATCATGTCTGTCGTATTTGACCAAAAAAGTCGGTGGCTTAAGCACCCTACATGCTGATAAGCCCAGCGTGGTGCGAGATAGACAGGCGCTCTCCTTGCCTTACATACTAAATGGGTGGTCTGCCCAAAGCGCGTAAGGCGGAAGATCACGATCCGCCTTGATAGGTGGAAGACATATGGGCCATTCTTGAGATGATACAGGCCCATAAATGTGGCGACAGATTGCGCTCAATCGATTCATCAGGATTTCATTACACGTTGTCCTGACACTGATCTCCTGAATAATGCCTTTCTTGGCGACTTGGAAAAAATGGAAATTATAGAAGAGCTGACGCGTAATCCGTCCAAATACAAAATTTAGTGGAACAGGGTTTTCTTTCGTAGTAGCCTACTCCTGGGATATTCTTAGTTTTTTACGAAAGCCAAAATCGGCCTTAGAATCTTGTTATTGAACCGGCAAATACTTAAACAAAATTCCAACGGCAAACCAGAATCTATTATTTGTTTTTTAATTGCATTTGTCACATATTAGCAAATGCCTCTAAAGGAACGTTCTTTGTGTTTGTTGATGTCAAGGTATCGCAGAAGAGAGCACAACCTACATCGCCGGTATACCCAGTGATGGAAGCTCTTGGCACTGTCCTAAGGAGACGTGTTAATATTGTGAGGGATTCTTTCCTTCGGAAACCTTCGTCATTGGTCTGGATGGGAGAATTAGTCCGGAGTTCGAAGCGTACCCTAAGTTCTTGTGCCGGAAGTCTTAGAGCGTGTTCCATCTTACTTACCGTAGTTACCACGCATGACGTCACAAATTCTGCCTTTTTGTCGTCAAGGCTGGAACGATTTTTCTATTTTCCAGCGGAATATCATGCCACGGGTGAATCCGACCAATCACGTGACAGAGAAACGTGGTTACTACGCTTACCATGCTCCCGAGCGTGGTAAGCAAATAGTTACTATTAGTTACTATTTCGAGAAGGCTGGAACGGTCAGCGTAGTAACTTTTCCTGAGGTTGGAACGGATTTAGTAACTAATAGTTACTATTGGTACGAGGGTGGAACACGCTCTTAATTTGAAAGAATATTCGAAATCATTTATTTTTTTTATTTTACTATATTATCCCGTAATCTTTCGTGTACCCGTTGCTTAAAAGCCAAGCAGCTTGTGAGGTGGATGTCAGGGCGTCGTTTTGGCATCACATGTCGTAATTTAGCTAAGGCATTTCATAAAGCAGGGTAGGGGTGTTCTACCCGACCTACCTCCTCCACCTCAAATGACCCCACAGTGAAATTTTGTATACGTATTTTTCCAAATATGGAATATACACGAGGGAGCGGAAATAGTGTAGAAATAAATTTAAAAGTCTAGGACCCAGATGCCGGAGTGCCGGGGCTCTAATGGCGTAGCCTCATGGAGGAAACAAAAGAAAGCCAAAGGTTTAATTTGAAGGGGAAGGGCTAATAGGAACTTCATGAATAGTGAACTAAAAGACAAAAATGCTCCTGGTGCGGGCTTTGAACCGGTGCCAAGTCTCTCAGTGACTCAGTTGGTTAGCGCCATGGCAATCCATGCCGAAGTTCGTGGGTTCAAATCGCTCCCGAGGTGTATTTTTGTCTTTCAGTTCACTATTCCTGTTATGCATATAATAAATAACAATAATAGGTTATTGCCCGTCATAATGCACAAACGTACAAAAAGAAGGAGTAATTAAATAAAGAAGAAGAAAAAAAAAGAACATGACTGTCACCAACAATAATGGAAAGAACGCAAGAAACTTAAAAGAAAACAACGCACACTGACAGAATTTACACTGAGTAAAGTATCTGCTGAGCTACATTAAGGCTGCGCTTAAAGCGCTCTCGCCTTTCCCGAATAACAGATATAGGTCGTGCTACTCAATACTTTGAAGACAAACTGTTATTACGTGCCCAAGGTGGAACCCTCAGCAGATACTTTACATATTTGTAAAAAGATTTACGAATGTCATTCATATCTAACAGCTTCCAAAAAGGTGCCAAAGTAATAACGTGCGGAACTACAAAGGAATTATACATTTTAGTAAGAATAAATGTATTAAATTTCAGTTTCATTGAAGCAAGGATTCTGTATGCCTTACGAGCTTTATCACGAAGAAATGTTTTTAGAAGCGAACGGGTGGCACGGAGACTGGTTCCTAGAGGTAGACCCAAGCAAGTCAGAGACTCCTTGGGTTGATACGGAACACGAGCGCATTGTCGACATTTCAAACGAGGAATGTCTCACCAAGAGAAGTTGAAACCCGGATTTATTTCAATACTTCGTCAGTTTTCTTAGTCTGAGGGTCCCTGTTTGCAGTAATTTGGGATTTATACCGTTAGTGCTGCAGCGAGCTCTTAGCTTTTTCGGAAAACGCACACGCTCTTCGTAGTTTCATTATCCAATAACTTCAAACTTTTTAGGCAAAATGCTGTACAACAACTACGACCCGTTTACTTGATCAGACCTGTATATGCGCCGCTGGAGCGTCCACCACTTCCTGTCGAAGGACAGCCCCTCCTTGCCTCCGCACCTTTGCGGTACCATCGTCCACGGTTCCCCCCGCCCTCTCCCTTCGGGCATGTGCACGAAGTGACATCAGGGACGCATAATGACCCCCAGGCAACGTATGGGGAAATTTTGAACCAACAGACACAGTACCACATGCAGCAGCTAGTTCAGTTACAGATGGCCCAGATGCAGCTGCAGCAAGGAGTGGCGCCGCATCTGCGACCGATGCTGCCAGCTGCCGGTGGACGAGAGCATTGGCTGCCGTTCGAGCCGCCTAGCAGTCGAACCCGTAGCGCTCCCTTCTTGCCGGCACTGCCTCCTCCGCAGTACATTCCGCACTCGCTAGATGGCCTTACCGCACCTCGGGGAAAAGCTATGACTTTGGAAGAGTTGGAAGCTTCCATGATAGGCGAATGCGGTGGGTCTACTCAGACTAGTAGCGGCGAGCTGCCCTCTGCTATTGAATATTTGAAAAGCGGTGCAGAGGACTTGCGCCGCGGTGGCATGAAGAAGTCTTATTTTGAGGATGGAATGTTTATTAGCAATGGGGATGAATCGTTAGACGGAAGCTTAGGTGGCAGTGACTTGGAAGATGGTGGCGATTCATACGAGTAATTCATGTTTCTGACCTATGTCACCTATCGAGATTAGGAGCAATGAGAAATAAACATTGGCAGCAAAAATGTGAATTTGAAGACAAAAAATATCCAGTATGTCCCGCGAACAAAATGTAAATTTCTAACACTGTAGCGTTATTAGTATTTTTACCTTAGGGTTGGAGTACTTTGCATGATAGCAAGAACCGACAATGATAAGAACTTGTTTATCTCGGCCTCTGCGCGTCGCAGAAATCTGCGATGGCTGTACAAAGTATTGAGCGCATGATTACCCGATAGCTATACCGTCTGGATTTACTGTGAATTCCATAGCATCGTAGGGCCATATATATTTTACCACTCCAAAGGGATAAGTCAGCTGAGATTTATTCTAGCTAGATTTCGGCCCTTCTTGTCAAGGATCCTCTTCAGGTTCAAGCTACAAAAAACATGCGAACCTGTCATCTGAGAAGGGTCGAAATATCGCCAGATCATACTGCAAAAAAAATCTCCGCTTTCAGATAGCTTAATCTGCAGTATTTTGCTCCAGCGCTTTGATCCTCCATCGGCTTCTAACTCTCCGAATTCGGTGATGCACGTAATTACTTATGTCCGATATAGGAGTGACTTTTTAGAGTGCAGCTGACTTTTCCGTTTAGAGCAGTCGAAAATGATTCGCAGTCAGCTTCGGCTGAAGAATTCCTCAGGGCTAGTGAATTGAAGGTTAGAGAGCCTTGAAAATGCTGAATTTTTTGTTCGGTAAAAGAGGTAATGGTGGGTTTACACACTGCGTAAAATCCAAGCGTATTTTGAAATCTGAGCGTATTTTACGCTCGTATTTGAGCTTGAAAAGAGTTCTAGCAATGCGGACATGTTTATATACAAAACGGACCGATTTCTCAAATACGTCCGTATTGCTAGAGATCTTTTCAAGCCCAAATACGTGCGTAAAATACGCTCGGATTTACGCAGTGTGTAAACGAAGCATAATCTGGCTCAGGAACAGTATAATAAGAAAGTTGCGTTGTGAAAAGAGATATGTATGTTCTATTACATAATAGTACTATAAGCTATGGGTAATTGTTGCTGTCCTGTATGCTTATGCTTGCAGTGTCTCTGCCTCATGACGGTCCATCGATTAAGAGTTTAAGACGATTATTTTCTTCTCATCAATTTTCCGGTCTTATTTTCTTTTGATTTAACAGATTGTTCCCCTTTTCAGAAGCCATTCGTTAAAAAGAAAGTGCCGAAACAATAACCGATTAATTTCTTGGAGCTTCTCCGTCAGCCATTTTCCTTTGCCCACCACAACTTGACTGGCTAATTAATACTAAGCGAAATATCAATCAAACAGTCAACTTTTTGACCAAATAGCGTAAAGCCAAAATAAGTCGTCGAAGACAATTAGAAAGTAACAACAACAAATCAACTGATACAGTTTACAGGACACGATCTGAAACAAATTAATCTGAAATCGCATATCTGAAACATATATGACCATTACTGTATAAAATATGAAGCTAGGATACTCTTATAGTGATGTTTGTGATGTACGTCACGTTTAGGGGGGATCCTCTTCAGGCTGTAACTGGATAAAACGAGCCTGCAATAAATGAAGCTTCTAGAAACTGTAAGTATCATATTTTGAATAACCTCCCATGTCAACGACCTTGTCGCGAGCATCAAAAACAGCAGCCATGTCAAAAATAAAATCTCAGCATACATTTTGAGCTCCAGCTGACTGGGAAACATATATGGAAAAATGGCTTAAAAACGGAAAGTTATCTCGCAGCTGACTTTGTGCTTTCAGGGCTGAAATATCGCTGACGAACGTTCTAGCTTACTTTCCGTTTTTAACCACTGTGTAATATTTGAAAACTCAAGACTTTCCTCAAGTTTTCCCCTTCAGTAATTGGCCAAAAGTCCAAAACACACCAGTGATCCTCGGGAAGAACGAGAAAACGTAGCACTAAAGACTCAAACTCAACAACTCAATCCTGTGTTAACCAATCACGGCGATGTTTGGGAGCAGCTGTGATAGCGCTTCCGGCTCTTCCGCTAGGTACAGGGCGATTTTGCATCGGCAAGAAGAGTTAGTCATCAAGAGTATTATGAGACAGTAGGGGATTGACAGAAACTAGTCCACTCCTAGCGCTGGACTGGAATAAGGCGAATTTAGTAGTTTCCCGAAATCGATTACTTGTAGTTGCTAGAATGGTCATTTAAGTACTGCAGGCTCGGTTCTTCCAGCTGCAGCTTAAAGAGGATCTCCCGTAAACACGACATACATCCTATAAGTATTTCAAATCCGGTCGATTTTATCGAGAGTTTGCCCACTCTTGGTTTTAGTGTTCATCAATTGCCCATGCTGCGGTTACCGGCCGGCTTGGCCTTGCCACGGGTTAAAATATTAAAATCAGCGTATTTCGAAGCGTTGAGTCGCCTATTTCATGATCAGCACCCCTGGTGCAGGTCGGTGCCGGAAAGGTCTACACCAAGTTCCTGGGAGTCGAGTCTGCTCATTTTTGCAGTGGGAAAAAAAGAGCACAAAGATTGCTTGGACTGTGAAATACATGTAAAATGCTCTGTAAATGCACTCTTCGTGCTATTTTATTTGACCCTCGTGGTTAGTTGCCAAAAGGTTTTCGTCCCGAAGAAGGTTTCCTTTTGTCGCTAACCCGGAGTTGTGTGTACTTCGTATCAAGTGTTTGCTTTCCATTAACATCATCCTCTTGGGGGAAATTTCATTTGCGTTTCACATTTACTTCCAAGTCGGTGATTCCCTCGTATTGTCGTTTATACCAACTAGGAATTCAAGTATGTAGAGTTTGGCTGTTTGGTTATTAAAATCAAAGCTCTCAACTTCCACAGGGCGACCTATCGGAGATGTCTCTTCTCTGGGGCAACGATCACTGTAAAAAGTTTCACCGAGAAAGGATTAAAGTTAACTGCAGTATTTTCTACTGTGAGTAATCTTATCCCTACTGAGGTAAGATTAATCCGAGTTAGAAATAATCTTATCTCAGTAGAGACAATATTAATCCCAGTAGCAAATACTGCAAGATTTTTTTTTATAGTGATATCAGGGATTGGCAAGTGGTGTCTTATTCAGTTTCCTTCTTCTTTTTTTTTGGGGGGGGGGGGGGGGGGTAAATCTTAGCCACGGAAGTATTTCCCATTTGAACTAAAATGTGTACATGTGTTGATATACGCCTGGGCCACGGTAACCCCGCCCCCCTCCCAGGACTCGTGCTCGACAAAGTTGCATTTTGGTGCAGGAGCGATGAGTCGGCCTCTTCGCAAGCGTCCCGACCAAATTTTCGTAATTATATTATGGATTAATTGACAGTCTGCGAAAGCATGGTTTTATCAGTTGAACAGCCACTTAACTCCTCTAGCATTAATGTTTACTTGTCTGTATTAGCTTTTGAGTTCGTAATATATTAGTAGACTTCCTCCTCGAGCACACTCATGCTTACACTGGGCTACAGTTCGCAACCTACCTATCAGGTGGGTTTTTTATTTTTTACGCCAAACTGTCTTATTTTGTCGGTGACTTCGTTGGCACAAATTTTCAACAGATATTGGCCTAAAGCTGGACTATATGACTTTTCTGGGCTCATTTTTTGCATTAATAATTTCCTTAAATCACCCTTGACAGAATTATTTTCAGCCGATTTACACTCCCGCTTTAGGCACTTAGCACATGAAAAACATTCATAGGAAAAATTCATTGCTCAGTTAATAAAGCCGCTTTCACATTGACGCGTCGTTGCGATGCGCTTTGTACAGGTTGCATAGCGTATCTTTCCCACCTGCGCGACAAGCTTTCCCGCTGGATGTGTATTTACGTTTTGCTTTCTCGGTTTCTGATACTGAATTCTAGTTACTTTCATCATTACTAAGTTTTTCTTCGTCCTTAGCAGGTTTTCTCCAGTTTGTCTTCAAACACGACTATTTTTTACTGAAAATCTGATGCGTATGCGTTGACGCAACGCAAGAATAGAACTTGGTTATTTGTCTGCGTAAGCTCTGCGTTGCATCACCGCACGCACGACGCGGAGTTTGCATAGCTTAAGGCGTATTCTTGCCGTTCCCGAGGACTCCTCGGGGAATCGAAGGGAACGGCGAGAATAGAGGGAGCCACTCCACGCGGACTCAGCCTAGGAAAACAACGAGAACACGGGGAATGCTTCTAAAATGGATTTTGTTCCGAAATGCAGCTGACGAAATTAGTCTGGATCCACTTTATTTTTGGTCTTGTTTATTCTGATTGTTTTTAATTCATTTTACATTGCACCAACAACTGATTCCCCTCCGAATCTGAAAGGGAGTCCTTTTTTTGACGTTGATGATAATAGGAGCATTTTCCGTGGGGACTCGCGAGAATACGGGGAATGAGTCCCCGGGACAAACAAAAACGCGAGGACACCTCAAGTGGAGTCCTCGGGGAACGGCGAGAATACGCCTTTAGTGTGAAAGCCTCAACGCGTCAGTGTGAAAGCCGCTTTTAACTCTCAACTGTGGATACGTGCGTTGCGTAACTAGCAGCTGATCGAAACGAAGCGTAGCTATTTCTGTTTCACGGCTAAATATTTTAGAAGGCGGTGATTGCGCGTGTTCTAAACTTGGCGGCTCAAATCGCCAGAATTAATTTGTCTTGTTTATTTTCGCTTTTCTTGTCCGTAACGACATAAAATAATTCTGGCAAGGTAAACTAATGTCCTTCTCAAGAAAACCCGTAGCTCTTTTGACGTCGTTTTTTCATACTTAGTCGGGTTCGATCCTGAATCCTTGGGTACAAACAGTTTGCTTATTTACGTGCATGGTAAACATTAAAAGACCGATTGCGATTCCGGGTCACACGGAACGGAAATTCTGTGAGAATATAGGGATTGAAGATACACATCGGGATTGGAGACAAAGAATGAATGTGCAGAGACTAGCACGGATGCTTTACCGAAATCTTTCCGTTGTGATATTTGGCTCTTGGGTCACCTATCGCGAACCCGATATAGAGAAATACTATAAACTGTAAATCTTTTTAAAAACTTACTCGCATCCACAAATGTTGTTCACACTCCGTGTGCACAAGATGTCTCTGTGCCTTCTCCTCTGTCGTGCGTATGTATACCTTACATTTCTGGTCCAGTGATCGCAGCAAAACAATCCGTCTCTAATTAAATTTGGACAGGAGAGCAATAACGCTAATGCAATATTTGAAAGTGTGCTTAACTTATTCATGCAGAAAGCTATCTAGGTCCCAGTAATGGAAAGCTAAGAGAGCGAGCTAGCTGTCTGGGCTAGGGGACGGAAGCCACCTATTGATCTTGCCAGCTTAGGTAACTTACCTCAGTTGTGGGTCCCTTCTTCAGACATTTTGAGGTCACTTCGAATGACTTCGAAGGTTTGTTCCTGAACTTTATTTAAAGAACATCTCGCACTACACAGTGTTTCTGCTTTGATGTTCTGAGATATTTAAACACTTTAGAACTAAGCAATGCTTACAGAGAATTTTGGAAAGAAGAAATTCCTTCGATCAAACCTATGATAAGGAACCTGTTGGATCTTGGTCAAGGGATAAATAAGTAAAATCTAACTTTTTAACTTGATTTTGTTATCTAGTGAAAACTGGAAATCTCTTCGACCCGTTAGTCTGGATGAAGTGTGGAAATAAGCGCTCGGATCGAGAGAAAAGGAAGACATGCGTCGAACTTTAAAACCTGTCTATTCAATTCAATTCATTTATTCCAAAAATTCTGATGAAACAAAATGCACGGGATTGTCAAATTAAATGTCACTGACTAACTCTTCGTCCCTAATCATTCCATTCCGAATTTCAAACTTAATATGTAATTGTGTTGGGAGAGCAACACTTTGGTTTTGTCCCGTTTACTTTTCCTAGTACCCCAATCTCAGCTTATTGCTAGAAAGTGGTAAGGGTCTAATCTCTGCGTTTTTACGGAAAGCGTGGACCTTAGGCCGGATTGACGAACATGACATTAAATTTTGGTAAGCTCCGTATAGAACTCTTGCCTGAGGCCAAACAGGATGGTTTTTGCTTGTTCTCGAGCCAGAGCCTACGTTGTGTGAAGGAAGTGGAATTGTATAGCCTGTGTCAGAGAGGACTATCTGAAGTTTTGCAGCCAAGCTTTCGTTTCATCAAACCATTTATCTGCCTTCAAGTTGAAAGCTTCGTTCTAGCAGGCAAGCAGGCAGACACCAGTTTCAAATTGAAGATGGACTAAAATCTATAGATGCTAAATATGTGCGGTTCCCCGACCCCACAGCCAATATATCATCGAGTGGTAAATAGAAAAATTTACAGAAACAAGAAAGTGGCATTTTCCCTCGGGCCCGAAATTGCTGCTATCTATATTTCTACCCAGTTCTGATCGTGATTTCTGCTGAGTATATCATTCCATTTTTCGCACTTCGAAAGTTCTCTCATTGCTAAAGAAATTAGAGCTTATCATTTGCTCCTTTCTAAGTGGTGATATAGGAAGTTGGCCTACGGCAAAAAAAAATCAACTTTTATATTATAAATAATATAATATATAAATTTTTTTTCTAAGGCAATCGATAGGCCTCGTTAGCAATCGATCCGGCCAAAACCGGAAAGTTTGTTAAAAGTAAAAAAAAAAATTTAAAGTTGATTAGATGTTCGATTTGGGTGTAAGAATACATGCTGAACATTTAGATGAAAATCACTTTTTCGTCAAACAAGTAGTTCGCCCGGAATCCGGCCGAAACCGGATTTGTTAAAACTAAAAGTTTTACCTGAAGTTGATTAGATGTTCGATTTAGGGGTAAGAAGACATGCTGAAACCGTATCTGACAATCATTTTCTACCCGGATATATAGTTCGCCCGGAATCTGGCTGAAACCGGAAAAATTTTTGGAAGTAAAAGTTTTATCTGAAGTTGATTAGATTGTGGTAAGGAGGTAAGAAAGCATGCTGAATTCGCATATGAAGATTATTTTCTCGTCGGACAAATAGTTCGCCCGGAGTCTGGCCAAACCTGAAAATTTGTTCAAAGTTCAAGTTTTATCTGAAGTTGATTAGATGTTCGATATAGGGGTAAGGAGATACGCTGAATTCGTTTTTGAGCTTTACTTTTTCCGGACAAGTAGTTCGCCCGGAATCCGATCGAAACCGGAGATTTGTCATAAGTAGATATGACGTGTAGCCTAGGGGTAAATAAACACATGCTGAATCCATATCTGAACTTAGTTTTCTCAGATGATTAGCCATTGGCGTCATTCTGTTTCTAAATCTTAATAGTAAAAATGTCCAAGGAGTCTGGCGAAGACCGGGTATCTAAAAGATCAAATTGACTGGATCAGATGTTCAGTTTTTGGGATCCCATTGAAACCTTCGGCTTGTTTTCTGCGCTGAGGGATAGCCTTTGATCATGTGATTACGGATTGTGTCATCAGTTTTCTTGAAGAAAAAAAATCTTCTTGGAATATACCATTTTGCAAATCTTCGATGGGTTGACAACTTCAGCCTTTAACCGATACCGAAGAAACAAAACCAAAGTGCTGCTGCAACACTTCACGTTCCCCAGAAAACTAGATCTAGTTTTCGCTCACCCTAGCGGTACAACTCTGGTTCTTGCAGTTTTCACGTTCGGCTCTTGTCGATCAGCTGACGTATCCGGTTAGCGCAGTCAACTATAACTCGCAGTCAGCTTGGGCTGAAGGAAAGGTTTTTCTCGAGGCGGATTAGGATGTCGCTTATCGCATCCGAGGAGCTCATTGGTCAGAAAGACCGGTGCAATTTGAGCTAAGGGAACCTGGTGCGGCTAAAACAGCGGGTATGAGTCTGTATTTTTTTTAAATCGCAGCACAACTTTAAAGGAGCCGGGTACTTTGGAATATTGGTACAGAAACTGTATTTACCGCTACTTGTGCTTCAAATTTATTTACATGGGAACGATCAGTCTTAGTATCGATCATACTAAGGCAGGGGTGCGCCTGCATTTATAGGCAACTATTCTTCTCAAACACCTTTAAGCTTAAAAGTCAACATTAATGTTTAAAGCAACATCCAACGCGGCTATATTCATTAATCTCCCATAAAAGGCCTCACCGAAATTCGAATTCCACGCCACAAAAGACCCAACTTCTAATCCCGGCATTGGCTACCTTGTCATGAACATCAGTCAATGGACCATAAAAACAGATTTTAGTACAATGAGACCCAGGCAGTTTGAATGTAAGGTGTTAAGTCAGGAGCAATTCACCGATTTACAGACGGGCATGGCTACGGAAGACTGTACGGGATTAGTGGGTAGCCGTTTGCTCATTTTGGGGCTTTGTGGATATTACGAGACATACCGAACCGAGAGCCGAGTTGTTTCTTTTGCTGCGTGCTTCGCAATTTTCCAAGTATCAGCGTGTTTCCATTATCGTCGTAGCGTCGATTGGGTCTATTTCTGCGCAATTTGTAACTGTAGCCAAGCCAGAACTCCCTAGCTTTTTTCGTACTGGGATGCCTTCCCTCTGAGAACCGCCCTCTCTATACACCGCTGGATCAGAGTGAGCAGGCCCTTCGCTTGTTTTTTAGAGGTACCTTCTCCAGCACTGGACAGGAATGACCATTCCGGGCTGACTTGAGAATTCGACTGGTAGTAGTTTCGTGAGCTTTTTCAGGGTTGCCATATGTCGCATGATAGTGTGAATTGTCACTCTATTTTATTTTGGTCACTCTTCACTGTAAAAATTTTCTCCGAGTAAGGATTAAAGTTAACTGCAGAATTTGCTACTGGGATTAACCTTATCTCTACTGAGACAAGGTTAATCCGAATTAGAGATAAGATTGTCTTTTTAGAGACAAGATTAATCCCAGTAGCAAATGCCGCAAGTTTTTTTTTACAATCTTGTCCTACGTATGAAATTCACTCTATTTCAGAAAAAAATGATTTGTCATTTTTTGCAGCACTGATTCCGACGGGAAGTGACTAATTCGCGTTGTTTCATTTAAATAAGAGTAAGATGTGTCATTTGTGCACCTTATGCCCACCGTTTCCCTGCACCGACCGAACCCAGCGGTGCCGGCCATAAATTAGGCGACCCGCGACTTCCGCTCCTAAACTCGCTGATTTCAATGTTTTATCACGTGGCAAACGGTGCCGGCACCGACCGGGCACTTGCTGTACACTAAAATGGAGAGTGGGCAACACCTCGGTGCAGTGGGTGAGTCAAACCAAAAGGGACCAATTCATGCTATTTCACGAAAATTAAATTTCTCTCTCTGTTTTGTCCAAAAAGTCACTAACTTTTTGTGATGTGGCAACCCTGAGCTCTTTACCCCTGCGTCCTAGCCAAGTTTCGGAAGTACCGGGCTTTTGTGGTCTTCTTTGTAATAATCTTTATCCTCTTTAAGCATTCCTTCAATCAACCTTCCATATTGATTAAGTGCTTAGTGTTGTCTTCCTTCGCACATTTGGATAATTAAGGACGCATTCTTGTGCCTTTAATTACATTCCTTGCAATCAGCCAGTCAGTTTCAGTTGCTCGAACATTGGATTCGTAAGAGCTGGAAGTGGCCACTTTGGACGAGACCACCGGTTGTCTGGTTCCTTGGCCCCCCTTGAACGTGCTGCTCTTGTTGCCCCTAGGGCCTTGCGGCTCGCTGGAATACACGAATACCGAGGCACAGCCTACAGTAAGATAGGGAAATTTCACTAATTTTGCTCACTAAGTAAGTAATTTAGTTGTAACCCGCCATTTCGAAAAAGCGGAGTAAATGAAAGTAATAAATAAAACACATAAAGACACAAAAAAAGATCTCAATGTAACCCTGGTTTGTTTATACTTATGACGTCTGCTCGTCATTGCCGGAATCCGGTGAAAAAAATTCTAATTCCTGTTAGTCTCATTACTGCTGTTTGCACACATTCAATTAAAAAGAAATTTTGTCGGGTCTGACGTTCCTCGCTTTTGCCCGATACCGGCTAAACTCACTCAGTGGCAGTCTGGCAGACCTGTGTGATCTTCGGGAACGAACTTCCGAGGGTGTTGGGAACGCCCGAGCTGTCAAAGGCTGGCCTCTTCACTGAATTCATGGGGTTGTATAGATGATTTTGCTTATCACTCTTGGTTGGCATCAGAACAGGTTTTTCTCTTGCAAGGCGACATAGCCCTCCACTGCTCTCCTGAGCACCCTAGTTGAGTTCTTGACACCTATGAGCAGAGGCGTTACTAGCCAAAATGTTGGGGGGGGGGGGACGAGGCATTTACCGACTGGCAAAATCGCGGCGCTTCGCGCCGACTCGGTTATTTTTTACCGACTGGCCGACAGCGTTGGCCCCCCCCCCCCCCAGTCATGACGCCCCTGCCTATGAGTGTTCAAATCGCCAGACTGACAGGACTTGTTAGCAGAGCAAAATAACACTAGAGAGTAGCGCCAAGACTTGAAAAAAGTGACACAGACTCGGACAACAAATACACTAGCGCCACTAGCGATAGGGAACATCTCTACTGAAACTCAATCGGTCGTTCACCAGCGCTGGCTCCGATAACTTCATATCCTAAACATGGCAAAAAAATGATACATCCTCCATTGTTTCCTTGGCGTTTGCAGACCGCATCTTTGCTTTACTAGAAATTTCCAAACCCGCAAATTTGTCTTGCTTTAAATGGCACTACCAGTATGGCCCGTTTGCAAAGCATGGAAAGCATAGGTCTTGGCGCTACGTTTGCTCTGCTCAAAAGAACCGGTGATAGAAAACCGGGTCGTGAAAAGTTCCCAAAAGTTGGGAAGGACTGCCAGTGAGTAAACTGCTAATCGCGAAATGTGCGAAAATCTGTAACGATTCCTGCACTTCATTTATAAGTAGTGAACTGAAAGACAAAATACTTCTCAGCTGGGATATGAACCCAGGACCCTCGCTTACCAGGCGACCGCTCTACCAATTGAGCTACCGAGGGGCTTGTGCAATAGTTCGCAAACCACTACAATAGTCAAATAGAAGACCGCCGGCCACGGGAACAGTGATCCCGCCTGAAGGCAAATTCATCTAATCAGTTCACATCCCCACCTGGTTTATTTGTCACGGTACATGTATCTTGTTTCAAGCGCCATCTAAGTAATACCTTCCTGCACTTCCTAGCGTCTCCTCAGTTTTCTAATCCTGTTGCCCAACTCTGGTTAATCGTTGGATCATGGTTCCTGTAAACCCTCATGCGGAATCCCTTGAAGGCAGAAAATTCGAGGATGTAAAGCAGCATCAATGTGTGTTAAATTTTTTGGGAAAAACGTATAAACCATGATTTATTTACGTCGGTACAAGTCCCTTGTATAAAGCGCCATCTACATAGTATCAAGAACAAATAAGCCAATAGAACCTCGGTCTTTGGTCCCTGTGACCCGTGCAGCGACTGTCGATACCCCGACTATACGGAGCTGAGCTAGAGGTATTTCCTGAGCTTTGGGTTGATGCCTGTCGACTTTCCTCTTCGCCGCTGCGAATATCGGACGAAAAAGTACAAGAGGCGTGCTTACCCGCTCTGCAGCGTGTCCAGACAACCAATCGGCTTTCACTTTGAAAATTTCTTCTCTGGGGCTTTACTGTGATATAGCTTTTTGTAGAGGTAACGAATTGTGATGCTCCGCGTAGCTCCTACCCTCCGCTCGTTTGCATCGGGCAGGGTATAGGAACCTTTTAAACTCCGCATGGTTGTATTACAGAGATAGGGTGCGTTCTGGCAAGGTTCTGGTGCTTATTCTGGTTCTTGG
Organism: Branchinecta sandiegonensis; assembly: GCA_030848855.1. NCBI lineage: Eukaryota > Metazoa > Arthropoda > Branchiopoda > Anostraca > Branchinectidae > Branchinecta > Branchinecta sandiegonensis. The sequence continues at coordinate 14,242,196 of JAUPMV010000003.1, read as the reverse complement.
TACTATGAGCGTGTTCCATCCTACTTACCGTAGTTACCACGCATGACGTCACAAATTCTGCCTTATTGTCGTCAAGGCTGGAACGATTTTTCTATTTTCCAGCGGAATATCATGCCACGGGTGAATCCGACCAATCACGTGACAGAGATTCGTGGTTACCACGCTCCCGAGCGTGGTAAGCAAATAGTTACTATTAGTTACTATTTCGAGGAGGCTGGAACGGTCAGCGTAGTTACTTTTCGTGAGGTTGGAACGGATTTAGTAACTAATAGTTACTATTAGTACGAGGGTGGAACACGCTCTATATTCCTGCACTTCCTAGCGTCCCCTCGACATTAGTGTTTAAATAGTTCCACGTCGACCCGTGTGTCCATTTTACAGAAGTAGGTCTGGTTAAATTAGGTTCCGTAAGCACAGATGGCGGCAGGCTCCACAGCCCTGCCACAGCCTCGCCTTGCTTCTCAGGTCTAGCTTCCAGCCTGCTGTTCGCACATTCTTTAATCACTGAACCCCTCCCTCCCCTGCAAAGCAATGGCTAACTTTTGACCTTTGGAGGCCGGGGAACTAGTTGTTTTTCATATGTATTCATTAACACCGCGGGTCTCGGCTTGATTTGTTACTGTTCTTCTCGACTCGATTCTCACTCCTCAAGGTGTGAAGAGGTCCTGCTGGTCGCATTTGAATGGGATAATCAAAAATGCCCTCCACAGGACAATTCGTTATGGAGCGCTGCGAAAAGAAGTAATGAATTTAAACGGGCTCACTTGCCTTATATCGCCGTTCGGAAAGGCTTATTTAAGGCGTGGACGTACGCTTAAGTTTTCCCGGGCGGATTGTCTCCAGTGTCGTCATCTCCAGCCGAGAAAGTTGACAAAAAGAAAGAGAAAAAGTTTTCCGTGCGGGATTGACGATATTGCTGAAAATAGTGGCAGAATTCCATTCCGTGACCGCGAAATCCTGATCGTCTGTATGAGCACCATTCCATTGCCCAATCTTGTGGTGGATAACACTAATAATGCCAACGGTTCAAAACGCCCCCAAAATCGGTTGCTTGAGCTAACGTTAATACGGGTATTGTCGGAAAAAATTATCCGTGTTTCGGGAAAACCGTAAAATGTGCTCATACAAGTGTCCCATAAAAAGCAAGCAGTTAGCTGAAGGAGTATGGAAGTTTTGTCTACTGGTATAACAACAATGATATTAACAAACTAGTAAACAAAATTATTGAATAACACACAACAAAATAAGTCAAGTTATTTTTTTTATTTTTTTAGAGCCTCGTAGTATCTTTTCTGTTCTTCCAGTCCAATATGAATTGGCCAGGTGACTACGCTTCCACTTACCCTCGGTGACGCCAAGCGGTCTTATCTTAAGTTAAACACATGACCGGCCTATCTATTTAGCGTCACCTACATTTTCCTCTATCTCTACGTTTATTTTTTTAATTTCTTAATTATTTTTTTTCCTTCAATTCTTTATTTATAAAATTAAATTAACAAAACTAAATTCGATAACAATATTTACTCTTTCCACTATCTATACATTTCAATCATATTATACAATTTTAACGGAGTATCTTTCCACTATTATTATTCTCATCATTCGAATTATTTCTATTACAAATTCAACAAAAAAAAAAAAAAAAAAAAAATCATATAAAATACACATTATTTTTTTATTCCTATTACCATTTATCATACATTTTAAAAACAAAATATTTAAAATATATTTTAAATAATGTTTAAAATTCTCTTTATGCGGACCATTTTACCATAAAACAATCAAGGAACACCCTACAAAAACTTAACCAATAATTAAATAAAATCTCTCATCTCGCTCAAAAGGTGCTCTTCCGTCATAGAGAACCTTTTACACGGTGGCATAAATTATACAACACAAGATCAAATTTTCTTCAAATCTCGTTCCTTTCATATTTCATGTTAAAAAAACAAAAACAACTAAATTCCAATAAAAAACTTAAAATAAATTTTCTTCTCTTTACAAAGTTTCAGAAGAGAAAATTTATTTCCAAACTTAACACACTCTACTATCACAAATTATTCACTTAAAAAAAATTAAAATGGTCCACAAAAGATCTATAAACATTAAATTAGATTACAAAAATTAACTAAAAAAATTAAATAAATTAATATTATCTCACAAAAATTCATCTATATTTATATCCACATTCAATCTCTCCTTTAACACTTTCCTATTCATTCCTCTCATTCTATTCCATACAACATCAATTTTCTTCATGATTAACTCGTCTCCATCCATATTTTCCTTATCCTTCCACATAAAATAACAAAAATTCAAAATAAAAAATGTCAATGTCCTACTAACTGGGTTCATCTTACCATTCTCTAATTCTTGAAGCAAAATTTGCTTACTAATCCTCCATTTCTCATTATATCCTCCAACTCCTCGAACAATATTTTCTAGTATATCTACCATTCTTTCTTTTCCCCAACATTCTACAAAAAAATGATCTAATCTTCATGTGAATGTTTAAAATGATCTCAAGTTATAGCCAACGTTTTTTTTTAAAAGACTTTTCCTTATAGTCTTCTTACCCTCTAAAATTGTAGGAGACGATTTATCCGATTTGAGATTCATTCTCAGGATGATTTTGGCCGCATTTTGAGCCGTGAGAATTTTGAGTCGTGGGCATTTTGATCTTGGACATTTTGAACCGTAAGCATTGTGAGAGTGGGCAAGAAAATTGCAGGCATTGTGGAACCACCCCTCCGGTCCCTTAATTAGCGGCAACTCCACTGGCAATCGTAAGGCCGTCGTAACCGTACTCGATCAGACCCGGCGTGTCCATGGAAATCGCCAAGAATCGCGAGACTCCAAGAATCGCGAGACTGCCGTTTGAGACTCCACTGTAGACGAAACATAATGTTTGTTAAAGCTCTTGTGCCATGCACTGCTGAAATATCAGAAGCATTTGTGATCTATTTTTTTCTCGTAACATTTTTTTTTTCATAGGTGGGCCCAAACATGGATAATCAGTTTCAGATCAGGTAAAAGACGTGATCTGTTCCATCGACCTTTGTAAAGACATGATATCAGCACGTCATGGTATCAGACTCTAGCATCAGATGTACAGTAGACATGTCAATGGGAATTAAAGATGACAGCGCATAATAGAAGGTGGAAAGTAAACAATGATATTTACATATAGCAACTTGCTGAAAAGGGAAGTGGCATAAAAAGATGACGCTTGAAATTGTGAATTGGTGATCGTTGCAGCAAGAAATGTTCGCAGTTTTACGTATACGCTTATCTTGATGCCGATTCATAAACCGAAAAAGACACAGACGATGAAGTCTTGCTCAAGTTCTGCACGTCATAACAGTTTTATATAGTCGAAGTTATGGAGTGGATTATGGAGAGATTTGAGAAGATGGTTGAGTTTGGAATGATAAATTTATAATAAGTTTATATTTATATATAGTTATTAGGAGGAAGAACAGTAAATGGGCTTTATTATTAAAAGTTAGGTGACGTAAATAGTTTAAAAGTGGGTAAAAATAGATTAAAATTAACGTCACTGTGGAGGAGTAGGCACAAAAAGTACGTAACGTGATTTCGTTGCTTTATTTATATAATATAAAAATAAGTTAAATTAGAAAAACACGAAAAAGAGACACAATTTCAATCTTCGTCCAGGAAACATCGTACAACGCCGTGCGCTGGTTGGGTTCAGACTAATAACTAGGATGAAGTGCTCTGGATTTTCGTATCAACAGACTCATTCTTTTACTGCTTTGATTGAGAAGGTCTGCACTGACTGAAACGCTTAAAGAATTTAAGATTCGTTCTTTTGATTTCTTTTTTGATAGATATAGTCTAGGTTGCGTCAGATACCTTGCTGATTAAGATATCAACCCATCAGTTAATGAGTTACGGGTGATCGGTTTCGCGGGGTAAGAAAGTTAATATGACAGGGGGCGTCCAGTCGTCCGACCCAAATGAAAGTTTTAAACTTCTTTCGAACACCTGTGGTGGGTCTAATGGGATATGGACTCGTATGCTAATGCGCCAATGGTGTTGTTTGCCCAGGTGAGGGAATGCGAGAATCAGCCAATCAGTGGAAAGATCGGCCGCAAAAGTTGACGTGTGATGTTTGCACGCATGTGTGAGGCGAATGTCTTAGAGTGCAATGTTTGGCAGCCTGAGTGATGTGTCAGCTTTTTTCTGCAATATACAATGCTAAGCCTACCGAGATCCGCTTCAAGTCGTTAGCTCGCAATTCATCGCCTGTTTTAAAGGTCTGGAACACTTTTAGCCTGGTACCACACAGTAAATATGTGCGACGTTAAATCCGGCCTTAAAATACGTCTTTTCTCCTTGACCCAAATTCTGCTATCCGTTTCGTAATCGTGACATCTGGAAACATTCCTTCCCTGAAATTGTCATGGATTAGTTTTGTCCCAGGAAATGAGTGAAAGTGAAGCCCCGCCCTTCGTAATATGGTTACCTTTATGATATTTAGGACAACAAAAAGAAATAAATGAATAAAACTACAAACGAAACTAACACACTATTACCTAACTGTTACATCATACTTAACACTGTTCAAGCACCCTTTGCTGTGTGGACTAGCCACTCAGAGAAACATCGCCAGGTTTCGCACACTTCTAAAAGATCCACCCCCCTCCCGCCCACCAGCAAATCCCTCCCGTGAATTCCCCCCTCAAAATATCCTCCCTTACACTCTAAAAAGTTTCTCCGAGTAAGGATTAAAGTTAACTGCAGTATTTTCCACTGGGATTAATCTTATCTCTACTGAGATAGTATTAATCCGAATTAGAGATAAGATTATCTTTTTAGAGACAAGATTAATCCCAGTTGCAAATACTGCAAAAGAAATTTACAGTATAGTTCAGTGATTCCCAACCGGTGGTACGCGTACCCAAAGGGGTACGCGAGAACCTTGCAAGGGGTACGCGAAGGTACCAAAAGTTAAATCTGTAGCTTCAAAATCTCGCCTCACTCATTTTTGATTGCCAAAAGTATAATATTACCAGCAGAGGCATCACCAGATAAAATGTTTTTTGGAGGGCAAGGAATTTTTCCTGACTGGCTGGTCATTTTTACCGACTATTTAAAAAAAAAAAACGTTTTTACGAAAAATCGCGGCGCTTCGCGCCGACTCGTTCTTCTTGAACTGTCTGGCCGACCACTTTTGGGGGAGGGGTGTTGCCAAGCCGTAGTGAAAGTCAATGAAATAAGGTTGATTCCAAAACAGCTAGCCTACTGCCGTAAAATCTGATCCTGTGTCAGCCAATATTGTTTGAAGAAGAATCGAAGACATTGCAAGTGATATAGTCATTCAGGTTGCGAATGAGCTAACGAAAATGTTTGCGATGCAGCTTTATGAAAGCACGAACAACATCAAAACCAAACACAGAAACAGGCTGACTGTAAAAAAAGATTGCCGTTAATGACGTCGGACAGAGATTTGACAAAATTTTAGCTACAAAGCAGTCTCAAATATCTTATTGATTTTTATCTCATTTATGATAATAGCCTGAATATCTTTTTTTTCACCTTCTGAAAAGGGGTTACGCAACCTTTTCGAACCTTTAATTAGGGGTACTCGGTACGGAAAAGGTTGGGAACCACTGGTCTAGTTCATCTAATTCTTCATACCCACAAATAAAATGAAACAGTCTCTCACCTCACTCACCACACATTGGACAAAAGGGAGGACCAAATGTCTCCTTAAAGGACCTGTCTTACCTATAATACTAATGCAACCTACTTCCAAAACCACTCCATACATTTCTAAACCCTGAGACCCCAATTTCGTACGGTACATTTTAACCCCTCTAACAAAACCACGCTGATTTTCTCACTTGCCGTGTTTGCTACCTTCGATGTGTATCACGCTGTCGATGGTTGTCTGCGAGAAGTTTTTTCATCAGAAAAACCGGTTATGTAAGTTGTTTCCCTGTTTTCGCTACAAGTCACCGCGTGTCGGAAAAGGCTTATAACAGCCAAAACCGTGGGTTATTTATCGAAAGCTCAGCATAGTTTTAAAGTATTCAAATATTTTAAAATACTGTAATTTGAAGAGTAAATCGTGCGAGGGGTCCTTTAAAACTACCCAAATACTTTCTTCTTACTCCAAGAGTCCAAGTGGTAGGTTGTTTGCCCTTAGCTTGAACATCAATTTCACAACCACCTTACCCATTAGCGTGTGCAACTCAGAGCGTACTATTTCGTATCCTAGCTAGCCAGTCCTGGATTTCTGGATCACTTAACCTGCTATTAACCTCTCTGGACACGTATCCTGAATCTCCCCGGGCCCTCACTCCTATTCCACGTAGAATGTAAGGGAGTGTCGTGACTAAAAGTGTCTTGTGAAATTGGGAGAGGGAATGGGTGGAATTGAAAAATAAAAAGGTGTTTTCAAATTTGAAGAATTTGGTCACGCACAGACTAAGCTTTTTGAAAAGTGATGCATGCATATGTTGATCTGTTTTGTTTTTCTATCTTGTCTGGGATTGTATTTTGCACACTGCCGACTTTTTTTGTTGCAACACAATCTGTCTGTCTATCAATACCCAACTGCACAACTATCGAATATCAGACAAATCTGAAGCCCACGAATTATTCATTTCATCCTTCAACAACTTGAGAAAGAACCTTGCAAAAATCTCTCGTCCGGCAACATAAATATTTGTTCCCAAAACCTCATTATTCTACAAATCTAAAGTTTTTGAACGGCCCTTGACTACCAACCCATCGAATTTATTACTTAGAACTAAACTAATACTCTTTTAAAATAACTTAGCTTAACTGTAACCGTTCCAATTTCCCAGTTGCAAAACCCTAATATTTCAACCGCATGACGGACTACCGGCAACCCTCTCATATAAAAAATGTCATTGAATACCTGTAAATTGTAACTTTTGTCTTATAATCACTGAATACCTGTAAATTGTAACTTTTGTCTTATATCGCTTTTAAGTGCCATGTTAGTACACGTTTTCCCCCTAGCTCCGCTCAGTTCTACATGCTTTCCCATTGTATATCCTTTCCTCCTTCACCTACAAACTTCTCCCTCCATAAGTATGTATTATTTATCACAAATAGCGTTTTTTATTATATACTGTATTTTATTCGTCCTCCTTCCCTGAAGACCATCACAGTTTTATCCGTATATAGCTCCAATTTTTTCGAGCTTAAATAATCTTCTGACAGATCAATCATCTTCAGAAGTTTACCCGGGTTTTTAGCTACCATGACCATACCGTTGGCAGCAGAAGATCATTCAGTTCTGTTAGACTTATGGTTACCATTGGAGTCTTCTTCCTCCATACAAACTTCAATATCAATCAGAAATAGTGGAAATAGCTGCTTTATTCAAATAAACGATCTTGCACCAGTCAGTCACAAGCCCTCAAAATTTGGGAATGGTGATCATACGCTGGGGCACCATGCATGAAGCAATGGCATGATACCCCCATTCTGCTGAATTGATAATCTGAAATAGAAATCTGCTTTTCAACCAGATTTGTATGGGGGGTACCATGCTCTTGTTGCAGGGCATGGTGCCCCAACGTTGGCCCAGCATGCCCGAAAATTCATAATTCTATCTTGCACTCTTCGAGAATTCTATCTTGCACTCCTTGAAAAATATATTCAAATAATGTATACAACGGATTCGTCAGCTACGATGCTTCATCAGCAAAATTTCGGCCCTTCTTGGCAAGGGCTTACTTTGTTTCCATCTGTTACGGTGCTGCCATATGCACCCCGCACTGTTAACCTATGCCACCGCTACGCAGCGTTACTCCCTTTCCGTCCAGCATGTTTAATCTTCTATACTGCCGTGATTCTGTATTATTTTATTACCTCATGTTGATGACTCATCTGGCGAGCATGAGTCGTCTCCTTCTTCACAAATCTTTTCCGGGCCTCCACCGGGCAACAAGCCTTTTTACATAAAGGTTGTTTCATATTGTAAGCACCAAAGAATAAAGCCTTTTGTTTATTTACGGACCTTAGGTCATTGTTATGAGTCTTGTTTAAAGCTCCTTAGAGGGGGCTGGCCTGTAAGGCCTAGTGTTATGATGGGTGGTTTATATACTATTGTGGTTTGGTACGCAAACCTTATTGTGAATCGACCGGGGGAATCCACAATGAACCCGTGAAGTCTGCACGCGTAGTAGGCCACCAGACGCCCTAGGCTGTCCTGACTCCGATGACTGTAACCAAGGACATTTACCATCCATGTCCGGCCTACTACACCCCTCGCCATAACATCAGGTTGAGAGTGCTTCTTCACATACAAATACAGTCGTCGCAATACCCGACGTTGACCCTGTTGATTGACAGCCTGACGAGGACCCTTGCCAAGAAGGCCCGAAATATCACTGATGAAGAATCGTAGCTGACGTATCCGTTGTATGCATTATTTGAATATATGTTTCAACGTCAGCTTGGGCTCGAGGAATATTTATATTCCTTGAAAATTTGCCCATCATCCGTACCACACAAGCCACCCCCTTATACTCAGAGGTATTACTAGCCAAAATGTTTGGTGGGGGGGGGGGGCAAGGTATTTACCGACTGGCTGATAATTTTTACTGACGGTTTTTGCCGAAAAAAACGACTGTCGTTTAAGAAATAACTACCGTTTCGTCGAAAAAAACAACTGATTTTCAGGAAAAAACGATTCTTTTAGGAAAAAATCGACTATTTTTACGAAAAATCAACTGTTTTTAAGAACAAGAGTACGAGCTCATATGGCACTTGTTACGAGTAGGGGGTACAAGAAAGTAGGTGAGAACGTCACAAAATACACCCGCCATCCAAAAATGCGGTTCAGACTTAGAAATAGGACATTTATTTTCACCCAATTCTGAGCAGTTCCGGCATCGCCTCGGATTATCTGGGTCAAATGACTGTTCAAACTTCCAAGTTTCAGCCCAATAAATCCACTCCGGTACTCCCTCCACCTCCCCCTACCAGGGCCGAATCTGGTTCGGACTCAAGAATGGATCATCTAAAGCATCTTCTTTTACACCATCTATGAAGTTTCCCTCGAAGCTGAGCATTTTGGAAAATTGACATAATTTAGGGGATATGTTCTCTCTACATTCCAAGTTTTATTTAAACTGATGCACTCGTTTGACCCCTATGCGAGCCTCAAAATTTCCGGCAATCTCCCTCCAACTCCCCCAAGTGGCCGAAGACGACTTGGAAACATAAACGTCGTATCTATTAGTCCCCTCTTCTCGTCCATCTAGTTTAACTGAAATCGAAGCATAGCCTATCTGCAAATTTCCGTTTCCACCCCCACCCCCCCTCTACCTTGGCCGAATCCGGGCCGGACGCCAAATAGCAAGTCTAGGCCGCATAAACTCGGCACCGTCAAACTTGCATCTCATTCGGTCCATCGGCTTGGTTTTTATGCATGTCAAAAATTCCTCCCTCCCCTTTTATTCAAACAGTGTTTACAACGGATACGTCAGCTACGATTCTTCATCAGCGATGTTTCGGCCCTTCTTGGCAAGGGTCCTCTTGAGGCTGTCAATCCTCTGGGTCAACGTCGGGGAAGGAAACAAACCTGTAAACAAACCATTACAGGTTTGTTTCCTTCCCCGACGTTGACCCAGAGGATTGACAGCCTGACGAGGACCCGTGCCAAGAAGGGCCGAAATATCACTGATGAAGAATCGTAGCTGACGTATCCGTTGTAAACATTGTTTGAATAATTTCAAAGTCAGCTTCGGCTCAAAGAATATTTACCTCCCTCCCTCCCAATTCCCCCAACCGTGGTCGCATGTAGTTCGAACGCATGTTTTGAATGTCTAGGTCATCTATTCTTATCTCCCATTCAGTTTCGGATCACTCGAATCAGACCACTCGTTCGCAATTTGCAGAAGTCAATTTCCATGTTTCCCTTCCCTCACTCCCCAAAAATGCTCGGATCTAGGAACGGAAGTTTCCGGGGGCATGTTGTGTCGGGTTCTTAAGTCAATTAAGTCGGGTCGCTAATATGCCTGCAAAGTATTTTTGTCTTAGTACATGAGGAACTATTCTAACTCGTGACTACCGGAATTCTGAAAAAAAACTTCCAGCTCCCCCCACAGAGCCCCGAATCCATCTGGCTCCGTCAATTTCGGATCCAGGCCTATTGCTTGTTCTCTCCACTAAGCTCCGTCCCAATACCTCTGCTTTAAGCGTTTCTTGAGTTTTCCGGTCCCCCCCCATCCCCCACAGGTATCGGATCCGACCCGGACTTGACACAGAAAATCTGAGGCGATGGCTCTTTCCACCTGGCAAGTTTCACTCAAATCCGATCACCCGTTCAATAGTTATGCATGCCACTAGATTCCGGATTCTCCATCCGTCTCCTCCCCTCACGATGGTCAGATCGGAGAAACGACTATTCTCAAGTCAATCTGTTCGGACCCTGACATACCTGCCAAGTTTCACCGTCCTAGCACATCAGGAGGTATACCGAACTCGCGAGACCGTTAAAAATCCGGAGCCCCCCCCCCCCCCCCAACTCCCCCACAGTGCCCGGATCCGGTCCGGTTATGTCAATGACGTATCCAGGACTTGTACTTGTTCTTCCCAACAGATTTCATCACTATCCCTCCACTCTAAGCGTTTCTAAAGATTTCCGATTCCCTCCTCCAACTCCCCCAGTGTCATTGAATCCGGTCCGGATTAAAGTGAGACGTCTGAGACACGAGGTCATCCTAAATACCAAGTTTCATCAAGATCCGATCACCCGTCTGCAAGTTAAAAATACCTCAATTTTTCGGCTCCCCTCCCTCCACTCCCCCCAGATGGTCGGATCGGGGAATTCCTATTTAATCTGGTTGGGTCCCTGATATGCCTGCTAAGTTTCATCGTCCTAGCTTTTGTGGAAGTGCCCGAACTAGCAAAACCGGCACCGACAGACCGACTGACGGACAGAAATTGCAATAGCTATATGGCACTTGGCCGACGGGCAAGTGCCATAAAAATCGATTTACTAGAAAAAAGATCGACTGTTTTTAAAACGCGGCGCTTAGTGGGGGGGGGGGCTCCCATACCCATAAGTGAACCCCGAAACGAATGCTGCCTGTAAACCACCTTCTAAGTAGTCCATCAACAATGATCTACCAATATTGTTAAAGGCCGACTTGAGATCTATGAAAGCTACATATAACTTTAAGCCTCTACTACTTACGTCTGCAAGTGCCATAAGAGCTTACAGCTCTTCTTCAAATACTTCGAATAAATTCAGATTCCTTCAGAAAAAATTTGGCCTGGAATTTTAATCCCTGCTAAACCCTGCGTGGATGCTACTTCGTATACAACCAATCTCTCTATCTCTTAACAGTTATCCCACAAAAAATCCTACTACTGCTATTTCCTCGCTGAATTCCTCTATAATTACTGTGCTTCTTCATATCACCCTTCTTGAAAAGAGGTATCATTATGGGCATCTCCCACTGGCTGGGCCATGATGCTTTTCCGCTATGCAAGAAAAACGACTGCCAAGAATGGTAGCCGGTATGCTGTCCCCCACTTCCATAGGTAGTGGAAACTCCGTCAAAACCAGACATTGGTCCTCCCTTTATTACTTTTATTGCTTGCCAGACTTTGCTACTCGTTGCAGACTCCTTGGCTTCCAGCGCTTCTGGCTACGACTCAGCAGGTGGTATCTGAATATCGACTGACGTATTTATTGGCTGTTTTACTAATTTTCAAAACTCCTTACTATCCTTATTCCGACAAATATCTTCTAACTAATCACTTTTGCTGCCTCTATGACTTTTCCTCACCAGCATTCTCTTATACACTCTCCAATCAGTAGTTGCGTTTTTGATCGAAGTTTAAAGTTACCTTCAAACTCAACGGTCTCTATTTAAATACCGTTTTCGGTCCCCGGTCACAGCTTCTTCGTCCTTCAAACTCTGACCTGTCGAACTTCGCGAGCTAGCAAGTTCGAAGTTTGCTTGAGTCGTCGACGAAACGTCGACCGGGCAAGGATCGCCGGAGTCGTAAAAACGCTAATTAAGCGAACGGTGAACTTAGACGGCGTTCGAAAACGGAAATTAAGCAACTGGCTAAGCGAACGATGAACAAAACTTCGATATAAAACACAACTAGTTTCTAATACTAAAATATGGTGGGGTATACACACTGCGTAACGACGTATCCATAAACAAAACGGACCGATTTCTCAAATACGTCCGTATTGCTAGAGATCTTTTCAAGCCCAAATACATGCAAAAAATACGCTCGAATTTCAAAATACGCTCGGTTTTATGTGGCGTGTAAACGCCGCCATGGCGGGGCTAGAGCAATAAATGTCGTTCTTTCTTTGTGAATAAACTAAGCTAAAACGGCTAGCTGCAACGTCGAGATTATTAAGTTCCCTCGGTCAGCAAATGAACCATGAATGAAGAAATGCCAATGTCACATTTGTGATTGGTGAGCACTAACTTGTGAACGGTTCATCCTTACGAGTATTTCATTCCTTTCATTTTCTTTCTCGCTCGAAACTAGTTGCCGTGCAATGAAAGACTATTCCATGCATGAAGATTCTCTCTTCTTGACGTTGACTCACAACAGAGGCCAAGAGGGTGGGTTTGGATGAAACCAAAGCTGAGGGTTAGTTTACACTGTAAAAGCTTTCTCCGAGAAAGGATTAACCTTAATTGCAGCATTTTCTACTGGGATTAATCTTATCTCTACTAGGATAAGATTAATCCGAATTAGAAATAATCTTATCTCAGTAGAGACAATATGAATCACAGTAGCAAATACTGCAAAAAAAATTTTTACAGTAGGATTAACAAATTCAGGCTTGGATCCGGCATTTACGGTATTGTAAAAGAGTGTTTAAAATTTAGAAATGACGCCCCTTCGGTCAGCAGAAAAATCTCACATGTATAGTCAATGTGAAAATTGTAGTATGTTTTTTTGTGCAGTCAACTGTTCCTCTTCGATATTACAGCAGGTCATGACGCTGACCAAATGCCCAAAAGTACAGTTTTTTACCTTGTTTAGTGAGATAAGGTGATCTAATGTCAAGGTTGCAGCAGGACATGTCGCTGACTGTAAGCTAATAGTCCAATAAGGGAGCATGTCTGATATGAGGGGTTGCCGACTCCCCAACACTTTGTATACACCCTTTTCCGTCGCCGGCCTCTCCTTTGTACACCAAAATCTAGAGTGAAACAACTCGGCTTGACTAGGTAGGGCAATTTAATACCGTCAGAAAAAGGTTGTAAACGACCTATAGATCAACCTTATTAGGGTCCTTTCAAAGTTCAACCAAGGATTTTACGCTTTAGTAAGGTTAAAAACGCGACCGAGAGCAAGACCTAACCGCTTGACTGAGAAGATTACAATAGGACAGCAATAGGACTGACTAGCCTGATTTACTTGAATGGGTGTTCGAGTTTTAAAACGGCTTTTTAGAAGTATAATGGAATGTAGTGGGCTGATGTTCGGGATTTGTAGTAGCCTCCTTCCATAACTGCTGTGTCTTGTTTTTATGAAGTATGGATTTTAAAGATGATGAAAGATGAATATAAGTGTGAAAAATTTCGGACGTTACCTCAGACTCTACTCGGGGTTTGCGATGGATCATAGGACAAGGCTCTTGATTAATGGGTATTCAGGTTAGTAGGCTACACTGTAAAAAGTCTCTCCTTTATCGGACTTTACTAGCTGGACGTCACCGATTTCGGACATCTTTTATTCATAATTCGGGTAATTCAAATCTGAATTTGGATAGTTATTATCTGATGCAGGATTAAAACGCTAGAATGCAAAATGCTGCAGACCATACTGCAGTGTTTTACATTCTATCATTTTTATCTTGTATCGGATTGTAACTCTCCGAATTATAAATAATTCTCCGGATTAGCAACCAAAGTGTCCGAAATCGGTGACGCACAAGTCCGATAAAGGAGAGACTTTTTACAGTGAAGTATTATTTTTTAACTGTCTTTTGCCATTGCCGATTTGCCGTTTGCGCATTAAATTATATTCCGTCCTTCTGTCCACGTTCTCCAGCACTGATGAAACCTTTGCACGGTACATTATGTCCTCTTTGAACTGTTTGCTCGTCTCCGGGCTCTCGCTGGGAAACTAAGAAAACAATTACCCTTCTCTAACAGGCGGAAAATTTGATTCCCGACTGGACTTGAGGAGCCTCATCCGTGAAGTATTGACACAGTGCTCTCTGTCATCTCAAGGAAGAAAAGCTAATAAAAAATAGGCGGAAGGTCGAAAAAAAAACAAAAAGACAAAGTCTGAAGGAATACTTATGTCGTCACACGCTTGATAGAATTTTGAGCACAAACTGCTTTCAAAAATCATGGACAACAGGGCCCAACCAGCGCAGGACGTGATCCACTGCTTCCTGGCCGAAGATTGAAAATTAATTGTCTTTTTCTGTGTGTTTTATTTAGTTTCTTCATTTACTCCGCTTTTTCAAAATGGCGGGTCATAAATAAATTACTTACTTAGTTACTTCCTGTGAAATTGTCTGTGAAAACAATCATTAGTGACTGTTCGCAAGTCGACTGATCCTGTTTCCGGAAATGCTGGCTTAGCGACATTATCTTCTAGCATTCTTGAGCGCTTTGACTATTATGCCATTTTTACTGTTCCCACTTGATCCATGCAGTAACTAGCCGTTAAAGACCCATGATCCTAGCATTGTGCCCCTGCCATTTTTCTTTTGCACCAAATTCATCGTTATAGCCCAAAATAGATCGTCGCTCGAGATTTCCCTTTTGTCCAGATATCACAGTGAGTAACCTTTGCTTCTCTCGAGAACAAGACGATATTTCTGCTTAATTTCCGGCAAAGAGAGTTCGTGCATGGACCGACGACAACCTACAATGAAGAGGAAAACAAACTTTTTTTCTATCATTTGCGCTACAAGTCACAGTGCAGAGAACTGAGCGAATTTCTAAAAAACGGCGAGGCACTTAACGGGCCTGTCCTCGTGTATGCCTACGACGTAAGCGCCATCTTCTTTTCTTTGCAAGAAAGCTATACTATTTCTCGATTAGCCAATCAGGAGCGCAAGTAAATGTGTCTGGAGACGAAAAGAAGAAAGAATTTCGAGGAAAATAATAGTCAAGGGTCTACTCTTGCCCCAGCTTTAGCAAAACTTCTGTCTGGTTTGAGAGACAAAGACACACGGTGAATGGAGGGAGTGATCAGTTCTGTGAACCCACTTGGTGCACGCTCCACTTCCCCCTTTCATTCCCCAGCAGGCCAGCAGCGCATTGCAGTGGGATCAGCGCCGGAGCAGAGGTTTGTTCGCGCGCGCTCTCTCCACAGATTAGTGCTATCTCGGTGTTGACGAGGTGCAAACAAAACTCCTGAGTGATGATTTGATATTTGAATGTTGGTGGGAGGAGCGTTCAGATACCTGGAAGGGTGGTCGCCAAGATGTCTGACTGTCAACTGATTGGCTCGGAAGTGTCGCAACAGCTTTGGTGCTGTGCAGATGCATCTTGTTGGATTCCATTTCGGGAATAAAATGTGATGAAATGGAAGTGAATTCTAGTCTTTGAAAATGGTGTATGAAATGGAACAGGTGCTCATAGCCATATGCTTGGCTTCGGCCGTGATGTGCCAGAATTCTCTCTCGAACAATTATGTGGCTCCATTCACGAGTGCCGCCAAAACGGAGGATCCGTGCTATGAAGAATTGCCGGGTGGTGGCGGCGTTAAACCGAAACGGTGCTTACCCGACTTTGAAAACATTGCCTTCGGGCGGGAAGTCCAGACCTCATCAACGTGTGGAAACCCACCCACGAAGTACTGTTTCACAACTGCCGATGATAAGGGAGACAAAATTCGGCAATGCCAGGTATGCGACGCGGCAAGCTCGAAAAAACGCCACCCGGCAAGCTATCTCACCGATCTGCATAATGCTAATAATGTCACATGTTGGCAATCCGAACCCCAGGTCCCTGGGTCGGCAGATAACGTCACTTTGACGTTATCGCTAGGCAAAAAGTACGAGCTGACATTTGTCAGTCTGTTGTTTTGCTCCCAGAAACCCGATTCGCTTGCGGTGTACAAGAGCATGGACTATGGAAAGTCATGGCAGCCGTTCCAGTTTTATTCATCGCAGTGCCGAAAAATGTACGGGCGCCCAAACCGAGCGATAATAACCAAGGCGAATGAACAGGAAGCCCTTTGCACAGACGCCCACTCAACAATTGACCCTATGGCCGGGTCGAGGATCGCGTTCAGTACGATGGAAAATCGACCCAGTGCGTACGATTTTGACCACAGCCCGGTCCTTCAAGACTGGGTCACGGCGACAGATATAAGGGTAGTCTTCCATAGGCTATACCCCTACAGCGAGGAGGTGCTGAAGGAAAAGGATAACGAAGTAGCGATTCGAGAATCTTCATATTATTCCTTGGCAGATCTAGCCGTCGGGGGACGGTGCAAGTGTAATGGACATGCGTCCAGTTGCAACGTAGCTCGAGACGGGTCGTTGTCATGCGACTGCAAACACAATACGGCTGGAAGGGACTGTGAGAAGTGCAAGCCATTTCATTTCGACCGGCCTTGGGGTAGAGCGACGGCAAGAGAAGCCAACGAGTGCAAAGGTAAGACCAGATCGGACCAGTTTTGCCGTTCCTTGAGTTTTTGAAGAGCCGATTAACCCTCTTAAGTGAACTTCCGCCCTATCATCATCGGTGACCCTATGCAAGTTTCGCGCAGTGCCGGATTAAAACCTGTGGAGGACAAAGAAAGAATAAAAAATGGAACAGTAAGCTACTATGTTCGTCAGCTGTATTTCGGCCCTTCTTGGCAAAGTTCATCGTGACGAGCCGTCTGACAAGGGCCCTTGCCAAGAACGGCCGAAATATCGCTGACACATCGTAGCTGAGTTATCCATTTGAGCCATTGTTTAATACGTATCTCGATACATATTTCCCAGTCAGCTTGGGCCGAAGGAGTAGTTGCCCTTGCAAATTATCCCCTAATACAGCATCTTCCGAATTTCACAAGCTAACAGTTCCGATAAACCGATTTTATTACACAAAATAATCATTACTATTCATTAAAATATAATTTTAAATAAAGCGACAAAGCTTTAAACTCCGTATAAGCATCTCGTTCTTGTGGGCCCAAAAGGAGCAGGACCGATATTCGAGTGTCATACCCCCCCCCCCTTTTGGCTGAAAGCACATGTTACCCTCTCTTCCAAGTCTTCCCAGAAAAGGACATAGAACAAATCTTTATCGTTGATTTGGAGCTCTTCCCCGAGCTCTTCAAAGGGTCAATCTGACGATTTGCATGCTTTGTTTTGGCGGAAGTGATTATGCTAGGGAACGGGGGGGGGGGGAGGGGGGGGGGCTGAAGGGCTCGATCCGTCAGGAAGCGATGATCTCATATGGAAAGTTGCGGCTGCTCTAACCGCCGATTGTGGCTTGATCATTCTGATATCCGCGAAACGTCCGTATGCTGTTATGGATGGTCAGAGTATATCAGCTGTTGGTTCGGGTCTTCTCCCCTTTCTTCTTGGCGGTATTTAAGCTAAAGACGTAGCATGAGAGCAAGGCCTGCTCCTGTCAGACTACTTTCCGCGTGGCTTCATTTCTCTTACACGTTGTCGAATTTCCTGCGATTTCGCGGAAAATCTTCGCTTTGCGACTTACGACACAAATCGTGCGACAAGCGACGTTGCGTTTTGTCGACGGATTGCCCACTCTCGATTTTAGTACACAGCAAGTGCCCGGTGACGTGGTGCCCAGTGGGACCGGCAACAGCTGACATCAGCCGGCACCGGTTGCCACGTCTTAATACACGATAAGCATTGTAAAGATGAATCGCCTAATTTATGGCCGACACCTACGATTTCGTTTGGTGCCAGGAAAGGGTGCACAGGGGCACCCGGGGAGTGGGTAGCCTAACCCAACCCCTAGCGTTTTGTCGGATGCGTTGAATAATATCAGCTCGTCCGACAAAACACATGCGATTTGGAGGGGGGGGGGGGGAAAGCCCTGTTGATTTTTAGACTGAAAATTGCTTACCTTTTCATGAAAAAACAAAACAAAACACCATCGTAATCTTTGGATGGTTGAACACAAATATTTTCTGAGAAGATGAACTGATATTATACCCGATTTTAACTAAATGGCTTAATACTAATAATGTATGTAAAGCCTTAGGGCCATATTGGCTACAAACAACAAAATATGAATCTTCATAATAACGTCTAACATCACACTACATAATTAAAACTAAACGGCACTCGCCCGATCAACTTTTACTTTAATACTATTCGATACAAATCTGCAAAATGCACTAATTACTCCTGGAGATGTGCTCTTCAAGATATCAGGAAACCCTTTCCTCCCAGCAAGATTCCCTTAAAGGACCCATCTTGCTTATTCTGCCTTTTATAATATACTTAGCTCCCATTTGGAATTATAAACTTCTAAATTCTCCACCTTTCTCCATTGTTTCGTTTCATAACTACGAATTTTTAGCGCTTTTCGGCCTTGCCGAGTTTTCCCGTCACCCAACGAAAAGTTTGCCGGAATCTTCAGCGTCCGCTGACAACTCTTCAGACATAAGGATGTGATAATCTTCTGTTTATTACTTCTTTTATTTGCTTTGTTTTCCCTAGTTTTTAACCAAGGCATGTTCAGTTTTCAAATGTTTTGCGCCCAGCCGCCGCGTCGGAGAGCAGGAAGGCTGGATATAGTCGACAAGGGCTAACAAGAGAATCACCAGTTTTACGTGGAAAGTAATGGTATTTTCCAGAACATTTTTTCTGATTCATTTCATAGGGAAAATATCATTTCTAGCAAGAGTTGTGCTTTAAAATCGCGATTTTACGACACTGGACAACCTAATGGGCTAGGTCATCATCACCTTCCCCACAAAGGGAACAGGGGTTGTTCGTACTGGTGGCAAATCTGTTTTTCTTGTCAAACTTACTTTTCCCGTGTACTGGCAGACAGTTCGCTCGCAGATGGATCCAGAGCGTGAGGTAAGCTTTGGGTAGGTTCAGTTTCATGTAAAATTCCGGTCCAAAACTCTATTTTACCAGTTTATAATTTTCTAGTGTCTCTGAATCTCTAACTATAGTTTTCAGTTTCAGTTTTGTTCATAAAAAATAATAAACACCATTAACTCTTTATGGCCCCACCATAAGGCCTGGCAATGGGCGAAGCGAATCTGGGCGAAGCGGTCTTAACTGAAACAAATCAAACAAATAAAAAAGGGAGAGAAAAAAAGAAGAATAAAAACATAACAAACTGAAGATTTTCGTATACATATATACCCATTTCCGTATTTCTTGTTCTTCTAATGTTCTTAGTAAATTATGGTTCGTGTGCGAGCCCTAAGCCATTGTTCCAAGCACTCAATAGTCCCACAGAATCGAGAAGCGCTTTGACTTGGAATGGCCATGACCTTTTTTTTCAATTAGAAGCAGCTCGCTTCTATATCAAATCAAGTCTGACTGAAATTCCCAAATAATAGACTGTCCTCAGGGTCTTCAGAGGTAATACTCCAGAGGGTTTCCTTTTCCCCTGTAGGATCACCTTGAACAGAAAAGCTCAGTTAGTTGCCTGTTGCGTGTGCGTTACGTTGTGAACATTCATGCTATTCTCGAAAAATCAAAGGAAAAATTGTGTCGCACATAACGCAGCAGTGTGAACCAGGGGTTAGGCTGGATGTGCACCAAAACGGATGTAAACAAAAATGCCACGCGACGCACGAGTTGTGATCTATAGTTGGTCGGGATGGTGTTCTCTTGCGGCTCACTTACGGTGCTCTGTCGATGTCAGGGTTTCTGCCGCCTTTTGTTACAGTGGGCAACTATAGACATGACCTTGTGTCTAACTGCCACGCTGCAGAAAATACCATTTTCATCTTGAGCCATTTATCCTATCTATTCCGCATTACACGACGCGGAAACATTTTTTTTTCCAATTTTCCAGAATCCCCGTAAAACCAATCACCTCGCACTCTGCATTCCCAATTTCCTAATCGTCGATTCTTGGATTTTGATCGAATTTCCAGAATTCCTCTTAACAACGCACTAACCACTGCTGGCTCTTCGCAATTACGGACAGGCAAGGGGATAGTAAATCGCCCGAACAGACCCATGCTTTTATGAACCTCGTACGAAGCTTTTGAAAAAATTGCCAATTGACTCCTATACCCATGAATGTGAGGTTTTTGAGAATATTAAAATTTCCATTAATGTGAGGTTTTTGAGAATATTAAATTTTCGTATCTTCCTGTAACGATGACCCATGGAGGTGTACGATAAAGTCTAGACCTGAAATTATCACCGTCCTGGGTATTTTCGAACAAATAATTGGTATCTTTCGCCACTACTTTGGAATCTCCTGGACCGACTTACATCCGTCTTTAAATCACATGTAACCGTGTAATCGTTTGGCCTTCATAGACATTCATGTAGGAACGTTTAACCGAATACGACAGAGATCCGACAGTAAAGGTACACATCACTTATTCACTCAAATATGCCTGAAAACCGGACAAACGTGCGTTACTTCTTTTCTCCGTTATCCACTGATAATCGATTTTCATCGAATGAACTGATTCTTTCGGATTTGTGGTAGGCCTATGTGCTTGTCTACGCTTATATTTTTACTCTCCAGAAATGTAAGTCATTGCCGGAAAATAATATACATCGTAATATACATCGATATCATATACATATGTATATATATATATATATATATATGTATGTATATATATATATGTATGTATATATATATATATATATATGTATGTATATATATATATGTATGTATATATATATATATATATATGTATGTATATATATATATATGTATATGTGGTAGCCATATGTGCTTGTCTACGCTTATATATTTACTTACCAGAAATGTAAGCCATTCCCGAAAAATAAAATAATAATGTCATATACATATGTACCGTATATACACTGTAAAAAAAAAATCTTGCAGTATTTGCTACTGGGATTTGCTGGGATTTGCTTTTTGCTTTGTTGAGAGAAGATTATCCCTATTTCAGATTAATTTTATCCCAACCGAGATAAGATTAATCCCAGTAGCAAATACTGCATCCTTACTCGGAGAAACTTTTTACAGTGTATATATATGTATATAAATATATATAAAATTATTTCTATCCTTTCTACAGGGGTATCTTTACCCTGGAAATGCAGGCCTTTGCTGAAATTCAAATTCTTCGCATCTTGGTGAATTTTGGGTGTGCAAGCAGCGCACACTCTGAACGTTATTACAAGAGCACCTAGTGAAAAAAAACACACAATATCCCTTAGATGAGTCAAAATATTTCAGTATATACAAATAACAGACTTAAAAATAAACTGCCTTCTCAGTTAAACTTTAAAGGAGTTAAATGGCATGGCAGAAAGTGGGGGAGAAAGATACCAGTCGAAAAAATTACTGTTAACATTATTGTACTTTCTTGGTTGCATGACCCTGAGCCCACCCAACATTATTCACAATAAGATAAACTGGCTCGACCCCTCATGACAACGAGTCAGTCAATCCCAGCCGCTCATATATTATTCAGTGAGTCGGACTGCGATTAGTGGATACAAATTTTCTTCACGAAAACATGGCTGATTTTTAGTCAGAAATTATGTGAAAACCTCAAAACAAATTTTTAAAAGAAATAGATACTGCCAAATCGATAGCTGTAAATTTTTACTCTTTATTCATATACAAGCGGAATGTTTTTCTTTTTGTCTGATTTTCTTGTTATAGGACCCCTCTTTCGTATTCTGCCTTTTCTGTTATTCCTAGCTTCCTCGGGGGGGGGGGGGGGGGGATTATCAGCTTCTGAAATCCCTGAATTTCGCCATTGTTTCGTTTGGTACTACGACTTTTTAGCGCTTTTTCGGCCTAGCCGAGTTTTCAGTCACGGGGCCCAAACGTCGCCGAGAGCTTCCAGGTACGTCAACAACTCGTTCACACATAAGGACATGAGAAGCTTCAATCAGGTCTACCTTCTGTTTTGGAATTCTTTTGATTTGCTTGGTTCCCCATTTTAACCACGTGCCGTTCAGTTTTCAAATATTTTGAGTACAGCCGCCGCGTCGGAGAGCAGGAAGGCTGGATAAAGTCGCCAGGGGTTAACAAGGAAATCGCCAATCAGACGTGGCAAATAAGGGTATATTGGAAAACCGGCATTTCTGAGCCATTTCATCGTTGGAAGATTGCAAGAGCTGTGCTTTAAGGCCTATTTTGAGCTTGCCTATAAGGATGCTTCCGAGTCGTGCAACTAGATGACATGACGCTCGTACCGAGTCCGTGTTAGAAGTCATGACTTAGGATAGGGGCAGGGTGAATAGGATAGCTAGAATGTTTCCGATTTAAATCCTTTAAAACTTTCGAAGGGTCGGTGTAGTGTTTTTCTTAGTAAATTGTCAGAACATCTAACACGTAAGCTACATCTGTGTTACGCTATGGTATCCTCCCAGACTACTCACTGCCGTAGTATGTTTTCTGGCTTGTTATGTTTCCAACGATGGTCCCCTAACAGAGTATAAGGAGTGAGTGTCTTGGGAACCGTATTTTCCAGAAAAGATCTTCGTCTGTTTATCTTCTTATGTGTCAAAAACGTTATAAAGAACAACTGTCGGATTTATGAGACAGTATTTTCTTACGATTGTTTTTAAAAGATATTTTACGTTGGGATTTCACAGCTTGCATAGACAGTTGAACTGTAAATCTTGAGCTTGAATGGATTTGCTGAGAGACGAGCTCGCTCTGTCCCGTCTTTGTCCTAAAGTTAAAAAAATCAGCTCTCGGTATTCGCCTCGGCTTCAAGCCTTGCTCCCTTCTGACTGACTGACAAGCTTCGTTAGGTGATGATGGTACTAATTCAATGACCTTCAAAGTCCTAACAGCCTGACATTTACAACAATAGCATTTTATTTATTTATTTCCATGGCTCTATGATCGGTTTCAAGGGTTTACATAATTCCAAAAAGAGACACTACCGGTTTTCGAGGAGGGGGAATCCTTGATATAACGGTCAAATTGTCCTTCAAGTATCAAAACAACACGAAATATTCGTAATAAGGGAAATAGGACATAAGTGCAAAAATAACAGAAAAAAGCCAATGTCTGACCCTTATCCCAAAACCATAGTCCGCACCCCAAAATATGTCATCTAGGACGTATGATCTCCGTATATGCCGAACCCTTGGTTAACGGTTAAAACCTAAAGGCCAAAAATTACGCCCTTCAAATATCGGAAACATTCAAAATAAGGGAAACGGGAAATAAGTATAAAAGTATAAAGGTGAGTCTTCACCTTCCGGAATCTGGGTTCTCAGATCTTTCCGAGATTTTTTTTGAATTTCTTCTGCGATACTTTAAAAATCCGGAAACCTGGAAGTTCAAAAGCCCCTTTTTTCCGGATTATTTTGATATACTTTTGGACCCGTTCATATTCGAGATGCAATTTACAGAAGACGTCAATGAATAATCTGGAAGCCCAGATTCCGGAAGTTCCGGGAGATGAAGACCGGACTTAACAGAAAAAGCCAATGTCTGACTTGGAGGCAATCAATTATTCCTCATTCGTGTGTTCTGCATATTCATCCATATACACTGGAATACAGCTATACTTCTTCCCGAGGTTTCCCCATCATAGGAGGAATTTGCAAAATGCCATCGCCATCAGTTAAGCGGAATGTACACGGTGCGAAAATGTCCCTAAATTCCATCTTTGTGACAAGGCAGGTTTCAGTTCCCCCTCTATTGTTTGGCAAAGGTTGCTTTTCATTACTCCTACTTTGGTTAGACCCCCAAAGAACTCGGCCCCTTTTCCTACCCGAACCCTTTGTATACTAACTGCTGGTGATCAGTGATTTAGACAGATGCATTTCTTCCGGCTTCTTTTCTTTGAGACCAGATACCTTTTCTGCGGTCCTTGGGGGTTTTGGGACAACCAAACGTGTTTGGATGTGTGACAGGGCTTCCGCTTTCTGGATTCAATACCGTTATTACCTGTCTAAAAGGCGCGGAATGAATTTGTGTGACAAAGAGTAGTTAAGAACGTCATTTTGAGGGTGGCAATGGATTACGCTGCAGTTCCCGAAGCCTCAGATTGTTTCTGGTGAAACAGTAGGTAGCCTATTCACAAATCTACGAATGCCAACATTATCCTGGAATTATCCTGGTTTCGCAAAATGTACGGAAATCACTTAAAGGACCCCTCGCCCTGTTTACTCTTCAACTTGCAGTATTTTGAAATATTTGATTACTTAAAACTAGGCTGTGCTTTCAGCAAATAATCCACGGTTTTGGCTGTTTTAAGCCATTTCCGAGACCCGTTGACTTAAGCGAAAACAGGAAACAATTTACAGGATCGGTTTTTCTGATAGAAAAACTTCTCGCAGACAACCGCCGACAGCGTGATACACATCGAAGGTAGCAAAACACGGCAAGTGAGAAAATTAGCGTGGTTCTGTTAGAGGGGTTACAGTGTACCGTACGAAATTGGTGTCTCCGGGTTTAAAAATATTTGGAATGATTATGGAAGTAGGTTGCGTTGGTTTCATTCTTGTGAATATTGGTGCCGTGTGTTATAACTGTAAAAATTGTGTATGATTTGTCCAGTGAGAACCTAAGTTTTATCCAGCAACTCCTTTCCTTATGTGAACCACAACGTGGCTGGCTCCCTATCCCCTCTATAAGAATAAGATGCTAGTCTTGTTTTATTTACGCAATTTTGTTGTGGAATCCCTCCGGAGATCCAATCTAGAGTCTAGCCCTGGCTCAATAAGCTAATGATATGGTAATTGTCCAATTTCGGCCATCGGCTTTTCTGTCTCTTGCTCCCGAACCAGTCAGGGTCCCTTCCACTTTATCCCCTTGATTGCAAATAAACATGTTGGGGATTTCCCTGCCTAGCAAAGAGACTTTGCCACTGATACCAGAGGGCGATGGTTTCAGCAATTCTTATATATTTAATGTGTATCTTTTACCCCAGGGATTAGCATCAGCGGGTATGAAGGGGGAGGGGGGATCCCCGCGAAAAATGTTGTTGGCCTCCGCTGTTTTTCTGACGGCTCCACAGTTGTGTATTTCTTTAAATAAAATAATAAAATAATCGATCTAGGTTAATAAATGAAACGGTTTTCACAGTCTTTTAATTATTGGTAAAAAAAACAGTCGGTAAGAATGATCAGACAGTCGGTAAAATAACCTCAAAGCACCTTGGTCTTGGTAACGCCTCTGATCACCACAGCTGGGGTTACTCCGACGCAAACGTTACCCCTTTTTTATTCAACATGCTTTGACTTAAAAAAATAGACAGGTAGACAAGGTGAAGTCGACAAGTACCAACCATATTTTTTTTAATACATTATAGTGTTTACATTTACCAGGCTGGTCCCGGTGACTACGTGTCGACTTACCCTCAGGGGAGCCAGCGGTCTTAAATTATAAAAAGCAATAAAATAAATAACTGATAATGATCGTCCTATCCAATTAGCTTCAATTACACTATCCTATATCTTTACTTTTTACTTTATAGCCTACGCTTTCTCTTTGCCCTTATTTTTCCTTACTTTTAAAATTTCCACATTTTACTTCACACCTCTAAGCAAGCCCTTCAACTTTTCTTAACATTTCTTACTAAACATTCATTATTAATTAAAAAAAGAGTTTTTACTATGTTTTACTAGCAACTAATTTCACAAAAATGCCAACTCCGATTCTACCAAGGGCAGCTTCCGAGGTTTGCGAGGATTGGGCCCTAAAGGTAGTTCGAGTTTCCGGAGACCCGCGGATGAAATTTTTCCGAAATTGTCATCCAAGGCAAGGCTCATGGAAAGAGGCTAAAAACAGCCGAAGCCGTGTGTAATTTTCTGTAAGCACAGCCTAGTTGTAAGTGGCCAACTATTTCAGAACATTTGAGCAGAAACACTATATAGTGCGAGGTGTCCTTACGCAGTTTTTGGAATCCCAAAACGTAAGTGGCGGGATACCTATGACATCGCAAAAGTGGTCCGTCTGTCTGTGCGCACTATAACTCTAGAAGGGAATGAGATATTTTGATGAAACTTAGTGTGAGGATTCTTTGGGTCAAGAGTAAGGTCGAGTTCGTAGATGGGCTCTGTAGCTCTACATATAGGGGTGGGGGAGGGGGGTTTAAATAATGGGGCAAGTGAAATATTTTTAAACAGATAATGTGATAGACGATTATGGGGTAAGAAGACATGCTGAACACGATGGAGAAAACCATTTTGTCATCGGACAAGTAGTTCGTCCGGAATCCGGCCGAAATCGGAAAGTCTGTTGAAATTAAAAGTTTTATGTGAAGTTGATTAGATGTTCCATTTAGGGGTAAGAAGACATGCTGAATAGGCTAAAAGTAAAAGTTTTATTTGAAGTAGATGTTCGATTTAGGGGTAAGAAGACACGCTGAACAGGTTAAAAGTAAAAGTTTTATTTGAAGTTGATTAGATGTTTGATTTAGGGGTAAGAAGACATGCTGAACACGACGGTGAAAACCATTTTTTCGCCGGACAAGTAGTTTGCCTGGAATCAAGCCAAAACCGGAAAGACTGTTAAAAGTAAAAGTTTTATTTGAAATTGATTAGATGTTCGATTTAGGGGTAAGAAGACATGCTAAACACTTATGTGAAAAGTATTTTCTACCTGGACAACTTGTTCGCCCGGAATCAGGCCAAAACCGGTAAATTTGTTAAAAGCAAAAGTTTTATTTAAAGTTGATTAGATGACAGATTTATGGGTAAACAGAGACGCTGAATCTGTAGCTATTTGGCCTTAATCTGTTTCTAAATTTTAATGGTAAAAATATTCAAGGAGTCTGACGAAGACTGGATCTAGCAAAGACAAAACCCAATTGTCTGTATCGAATACTAAATTTTTGGGATCCCATCGAAACCTTTGGTCTTGTTTCAAAAGTTAGAATCCCATGTTCAGTTTCGAAGTGTCAGTACCAGGCTATTCAAAATGTATTTCTGTCATATCGTTCACTTACGACAGAATGGAAACAATTTTGTCCAAGTTTCCGTTCCCTTGGCACCAAGCTGTCTAGAGATTTCTCGCAGCTGATAAGGGACACCTTGACAGGTTTTGTTTGCAAAACGTCAGTTTGACGCGCGGCATAAGCCAAGGGAAACATGCAGGGTCGAATGGTAAACTGCTTACAAACTGGGAGAGGGGTTTCCCAGTTCAAACGAGCTGTGTTATTATTTATATATATTTATTTATATTTTTGCCCGCTTACAAAAGGGAGAAAGCGGAGTACATAAAGAAAAAGAAAAGAAACTAAAGGAAATATATACACGCACTAAACATAATACTAAAATCTATACCACGAATCGAGTTAGCATATGGTTTGCGCAAGCATTTAAAGCTCTTGCAAGAGCACTTGTTTAAATTTTATATATTTTTTCGGTGGGGTTTATTATTTTATATTTTGCTGATAATCCCGTGTTTGAACTTCGGAGAGGGAAGAAGAATTTAAAGACGTATTAACCTTGTGTTGATTTGATTGGACTTTAGTTGATCGCGTTACACACTGAACACATATTATAATAATAACAACAATTTTATTTTTCACCCATCAAAAAGCACAAGGCACAGACGGAATAGGAATATTTTTTATTCAAACAATGTTTACAACGGGTACGTCAGCTACGATTCTTCGTCGGCATCAGGAATAGGAATAAGGAAAGAAACACTATAATAAAAGGAACAAAAAAAAAAATTAGAGACGACGATAGCATTACCTATCGGCAGAACTAAGTAAGTTAGTTGAACTGAACTATTGAAGAATGCTCTTTCATTCGTGCTTAACATTATTGTTGATATTTGTTACTAGACACATACATTACATACAAGTTCTTGAAATTACCGAGGGGTTGCACACTCTCGATTTTACTGTATTCCTGGCAAACAGAGACGGATGACAACATAAATGCCCATTTATGGGTGTTAATGGGATAGTTAATTTATCAGACTGGTCTATATATTATGTTTTAGTGTATGTGTTGTGGACGTAAAATCAAGTAGTCGGCTTATCGTCGTTCCAAGATTTCTAATTAATAAAGTAAATTGAATTGGCATCCAATGTACCAGTTTGCACAAGTATTGGATTCAGTTCGGGTTCTGTGTTCCATAAGGCGGCTTCAGTAACTAGTAACTATAGAGCAATGCTCAGTCAATCCGTGTCGTTGACTGGTTTTGAACTATAAACAGCGCCTTCTTATACTGAAAATAACTAGCCGCCAAATTGCTCCTTTGCCATGCTCATCTCCCGATTGTACGGAGAGATGCAAGAGCTTGGTTCTTCAGAAATAGCAAATTGACCCTCAAGAAGTTCTACAGTCCTTAGGTTGGCGAGTGGCGATGAGTCACGATTTGTAACATAGAAATCATGAATTTTCAGGCCCATTTAGAAATTATGTCTAGATTCTGTGTGTTTATACTGTTATTCATCTTGTGTTGTTTTTCTTTATTCTCTTTACTACCGCTACCACCTTGTGTATCAATAAAATATACAAAATGTAGAAATAAAATATATACATATAGCTCATAGTGATTGTTTTCGGGGACAGGGTACAATTTCTTCCGACACGAGTAGTCGGTGTGCCTTTGAGGTTCTTTATTCTCTTTACTCCGCTACCACCTTCTGTAACAATAAAATATACAAAATGTACAAATAAAATATATATAGCTCATAGTGATTGTTTTCGGGGACAGGTTGTAATTTCTTCCGACACGAGTAGTCGATGTGCCCTTGAGGTCCATGTCTTCGGTTGTCCCTATCGAGCTACAGCTCTTTTTCGTTCAAACCTTTTGTTCACATGTGCCTGCTAACAATCAGTAACGTTTGTAGTTCGTCCGCGCATCAGTACTCGAGGTAAGAAATCTAGTCCTCGTGAGTAAGCTAAAAACAACAGATTTTCAATGTTCTTTGGATTTTCAATTCTAGTGAGCCGCGTTGTTTCTTATTTCATATTTGTTAAAAACAGTCATTTTTGTTACAATAAGTCCGAGCTCACGCTTGTGATTACAACAACAACACAAATATTTAAACGGTTTATTTTCTCGCCCTTTTCCAGCGCACGATCTTTGAGTGCAAAAACGTAAAACAAATTTTCCTACTCAGTATTTCAAACTTCCATAAAGCCGGAACTAAAATAAGACTAAACTTAAAGACACGAGTCTGTGATTTGACTGACAAATGCCTCTTCCAAAACAATTCCGATCGGTCTTATCTAAACCACAACTTTTGGCGCACGCTTCCAGATTTTTTGTATGAATGATAATGAGGTGTTCGCCGGGAATGGTTACTGGCGAGGAGTCAGTTTAGTTTTCTCCCAGTTGTCGATGACCGCTTCTTCGTTCGGGCGTTATTTCTGTTCGTCTAGCTGCTATCTGAAAAATAGTAATTATTCGATGCCCATCGGACACGTTACTCGCGCTAAGCGGATCGAATCCGGTATTCCGTATCTCAGCCAGAGAGGCAGTTTGTTCGGCCATGTCGGAAGGTTAATCGGACCCTTTTGATTGCCAAATAAGAATTCACGCCCTTCGAAAGTGACATAAACAGCCCTGGCATAATGAAATTTTTTATAAGCTCGGCCTGTGACCACGTCGTATGTGATGTAGATGTATGATTTATCTCGAAGCTTTTTATACCGAAGTTCCAAACAGCGGTAGCCCTGCACTATCGCCTATTTTAGTTTCTTCACTTTTTAAATTATCTTTATGTTTCATCAAAAACATATGCTCTTCCGGTGTAAAGAAAATCGTGGCCTTCGTTTACATACAATCGACTATTTTTTCCGTCTACCGTACTATCTTAAACACTATCATAAAAACAATTTTCTTTGTTTACTGAGAAGGGAAGTCTTCGATTTTTGGTGGATCATCAGCGGTGGCGTTTTTTGTTATCATCAGTCCGTCAACTTTCGCTTTTGCCTTTGGAAGCTTGAGTTTACATCTTTAAAGCACAACTCTTACTTGAAATTATCTTTTCCCTATGAAATGAAACGAGAAAAATGTTTTTGGAAATACCAGTACTTTGCACCTAAAACTAGCGAATCACTTGTAAGCGCTTGTCGACTATATCCAGCCTTCCTGCTCTCCGACGCGGCGGCTGGGCGCAAAACATTTGAAAACTGAACGTGCCTTGGTTAAAAAGTGGGAAGACTAAGCAAATAAAAGAAGTAATAAACAGAAGATTATCACATCCTTATGTGTGAAAGAGTTGTCATCGGACGTTCGGCAAGGCTGAAAAAGAAAAGAGCAAAAAATTCGTAGCTACGAAACAAAACAATGGAGAAAGGTGGGGATTTTAGAAGCTTATAATTCCATATGGGAGCCAAGTATATTATAAAATGCTGAATAAGCAAGAGGGGTCCTTTAAGGATGACTTCAACATACGTTGTTTCCACTTAAAACGAACTCGAGATACCAGCAGTACTTTCCTTATAACGTGTGCTGAAAAGCAACAAACCTGGATGTGATGAGGTCACCTATCTATCAAACTTGGATGTGACCAGAGTCACTTTCAAATGCTCCAAAGCACACACCCAAATATGACAACTTTCACAAATCTCGTGCTTCCTTTCATTTTTATTTATGCTTTTGCTCGAAATTGTTTCTATGTAGGACAAAATTTTTTCTTGACGGATATCTTGACTGCACTGTAAAAAAAAATCTTGCAGTATTTGATAATGGGACTAATCTTGTCTCTGCTGAGACAAGATTATCTCTAATTCGGATTAATCATATCCCAGTAGAGAAAAGATTAATCCCGGTAGCAAATACTGCAGTTAACTTTAATCCTTACTCGGAGAAATTTTTACAGTGTGGTATTGATGGTGACTTACTAGAGATTAGATTATATTATATATCGTGTTTATTAAAAAAAATCCTCAGGATTACAGATATGTACCAGCAGAAGATAAAGGGAGGACTTCAGATAATTAACCCTGAAGCTAAGTCAAGAGAGCTTTTCGTCAGGACAGCTCGTGTTTATTAAAAAAAAACTCAGGATTACAGATATGTACCAGCAGAAGATAAAAGGAGGACTTCAGATAATTAACCCTGAAGCTAAGTCAAGAGAGCTTTTCGTCAGGACAGCTCTGGAAAATATGACCGAGAAAAAAGACTCGGTATTAAATTCGTGGATGCTAATGAGAACAAGCGGAAAAAAAAAATACCCACAAAGCCTAGAAATCGCGTTTATGGACATAGAAGAGATGAGAAAAGAAGCAATTGTTGACCCTGATGTAAGAGAAACACCAAAAGAAGAGATACGAAATTTTTACCGAGAAAAGATGAGTCTACCGGATATAAAATTAATTGAAGAGAAACGGATAGACGAAGAGCAAGCAAACCGAGCTTTCAATCTCCTCCACACATCGATGCTTTCGCCGAAAGTAAAACAGCATCTGTTTTACCAAATACATAACCTTCTTCCAACAGAAGAAAGAAAGCATCGAATTTTCCCTGAACATAACACGGGAAAATGTAGAAATTGTAACGAAATCGAAGATGTAAATCATTTTCTCATTAAATGCGAGAAGAAAAAGGAGAGACTAAGAAAATTCGAAAATATAATACGTTCTTTAATGGAATATGGAGACAAATGGCATTTCAAGGAAGAAATGAGCCTTATAAACGTTAAAAGTAACCATGGATTAAAAAGAGAAAGAACAATGACATTCATGATATCGACATATTATTATTATGCGTGGAAAGACAGAGAAAAAGGTGAGGATGATAATGTAATAATGAAAGTCAAAAAATGTTGGGAAATGATAAAAGGTAGTAATGATAAAGTAGGAAATTTTTTGGAATTAAAATTTAATATTGAGGATTTAATTTGAAATTTAATTTTAAAAAAGAAAAGAAAAAATAATCTATGTAAACGGTAAATTTTAATGTTTTAAGAAAGGGACACATTTTTAAAGGTTTTTTTTGGCAACCAAAGTAGTTTTATATGAAGAAAATTGGTAACTGTTAAAAGTTTTTCATTTAATCGTACTAATTAATTTTGTGTGTAAAGTACGATCAAATGAACGTTTATTTATATGTAATTTTTTGATTGTATTTGTTTTATAGATTTAAAAAAAAAAAAAAAAAAAAAAGGGGGTTTGGTATCGGAGACGGAAATGAAAAAGATTATAATAAATGCCACTGCAAAAGGGATTCCCTATGACGGAAGGGCATCCTTTGACGCAGGAAGAGCGAAGAGATAAAACAAATTTTGTGTTGTTAATGTCTCCAGGATAAAACCCCCCTTTTGGTTTGGTTGCAAAAAAAAAAAAATAAACAAAAATAATGAGGGATAATATTTTTATATATAACAAATTTTAATTGAAAAAAAATAAAAAAAATAAAAATAGGAAAGGATATTTTAAGAAAGGAAAAAGTAAAGAAAATTTTAAGGTTTTAAACATGAAAATGGTAAAATGAGAAATAAGTGATAAAAGAGGAAATAAGAAAGAATATTAAAAAATTAAATGTAGAGATAGAGGAAAGTGTAGGTGACGCTAAATATATAGGTCGGTCATTGAAACAAAAACAAAAAAAATAATAATTTAAAATATGAGATGTTAGGACCGTTGGCGTCACCGAGGGAAAGTGGAAGCGTAGTCACCTGGCCAAATCATATTGGACAGGAAGAACCGAAAAGATACTACGTGGCAAAAAAAAAAAAAAAAAAAAAAAAAAAAAAATTAAAAAATATCCTTCAGGCTCAGGTTCTTTTTAGTAATAGACTAAATAACAAAAGGTCCAGAGCCCGGCTGAGAAGACAAATTTGTAATGCACGGCACCGAAATATACTAGTAACGATAACAACCTCCAGAAGTTTACACGTGTTGCGAC
Source organism: Branchinecta sandiegonensis (assembly GCA_030848855.1). NCBI lineage: Eukaryota > Metazoa > Arthropoda > Branchiopoda > Anostraca > Branchinectidae > Branchinecta > Branchinecta sandiegonensis. The sequence continues at coordinate 14,209,287 of JAUPMV010000003.1, read as the reverse complement.
GTTTAACGAACAAGCAGACGCTGAAGATTGTGTTTGGACTCAAATGTCCAGGTCTCGATATGGACTTAAAGGACCCCTCTTGCGTATTCATTTCATTTCATTTATTTGTATCCGCCGTATACGACGAGTATAAAATATATAGAGTAAATAAACTATAACACGATTAAACACTATACATCAATCAATCAGGTTCAGTAGAACTGATAGCCTCACACAGGTTATGGCTATTTCTGCCTTTTCTATTGTTCCTAGCTTCCTCGGGGGACTATCAGCTTCTGAAATCGCCGAATTTCGCCATTGTTTCATTTGAAACTACGACTTTTTAGCGCTTTTTCGGCCTAGCCGAGTTTTCAGCCACGGAGCGCAAACTTTGCCGAGAGCTTCCAGGTACGTCAACAACTCGTTCACACATAAGGACATGAGAAACTTCAAAGTATTGTTTTTCATTTTGGAAGACATGGTGGGCCATCATGTCTACCTTCTATTTTGGGAATTCTTTTGATTTGCTTGGTTTCCCGTTTTAACCACGGCGCGTTCAGATTTCAAATATTTTGAGTGTGGCCGCCGCGTCGGAGAGCAGGAAGGCTGGATAGAGTCGCCAAGGGCTAACAAAGAAATCGCCAATCTGACGTGGCAAATAGTGGTATTTTGGAAAACCGATATTTCTGAGCCATTTCATTGTTAGATGATCTCTAATAAGAGTTGTGCTTTAAAGGTACGGGCAGACGGCAGAATCCTGGCAGGACTGTTCGGCTGCTACCAGTTGGGAAAAAGGGTAAGGGAAAAAATAGAGTAATATACATATATATATATATATAGTCTATATATATGTTTAATTTATGACCCACCAAATGCACAATGCGACAGTGGAGTAAAAGGAAAAAAGGAAAAACAACACAAGTAAAAATCAGCATAAAGCACGACAATTTGTACTGAATTACTAACTTGGACTAAAATGGAATTGTTGGTACTTCGCCTACTTCTGCTCTGTGTGGGAATGCGTATGTATGTATTTATTACCCATCTACACTAGTTACAAAAGCATAGGACGGAGTGTAAGAAAAAATAGAAAAAATAACAGAAGAAAAGAACCAAATAATAAACGAAAAACACAACATATTCCAGTAAACACCAAAAAAGAATGCCTTTCCGAGGATGGTGTATATGTGAGATGGTGAGCTGGTCGTCGGCTTAAAATGTGCTAGCTACCATTTCGATTATTGGTTCCCGCAACCCGTAAGACGGGATTCCAAGTAGAAATTTTGCATCTTTAAAATACATTTTTGGAGGAGGATTTTAAAAAGTGGCCCATCACCGAACTATTGCCCATTACCGATAATAACATTACATGTATTCGCGGTATGTATCCTTCATATCCTTCGACACATGCATATGCATCCGTGATGATTATTATTAACTTCTGACAGTGCAGCCAATCATGAGGTTTAAAAATGAAAAAGATCAAGGCTAACGTTAGCAAAGCTTAATAGCAGAGTGTACAAAACATTGTTCTTTTCATTATTCCCCTCTAAAACAAGCTGTGTGAAAACTACTCACTTTAAACGCGCGTCCAATCCTGTGGCTTGAGCAATACATCTATTTGCTACTTAGGCCCTTTTCCCTGTTTCAGTTTCAGTTTCAGTTTATTTATTAACAAAAAGTAAATCATACACTGTAAACTAACTAGACCCTAAGTGAGCACTGAAATACAAGTAAAAAGAAAAGAAAAACAAAAGAAGAAGAAGGGAAAAGATAAGAAAACAAACGTAAATTAATCAAACAAAACATAGAGAAGTAGCCTACTTGTTACTAGCGCGAGTCAGTATGTGGAAAACTAAAAATGGGAAACCGATCGGTCGGTACTATCCTCCCCCCAAGGGACAAAAACAAAAAATGGGACACCGGCTGGCACCGGTCGAAACTGCCGAAACCGCGCACTTGCTGTGACCCAAATACTGAGTTGGCAACCCCTCGATTCTGACAGCCCCAAACCAAGCGGTCGGCACCACCGAGACTCGAGCCAGCGCCCTGTGCCTTGGTTTCCAATGTGCTAGCCACTCAGCCAGGGTGGACTTCGGAAATGACGTGTATTTTATCAAATCCCGTTGCTTGAACGGACGTAGCTTCTGTAAGTTGGTTATTCAGCGTCGCTGATCTTAGAATTCAACTATCATTGTTTTTTGAGACACCTACTGGTTCTTAGTGGGATATAAATAATTATGTGTCGTATGCGTCAGTTGTTCGTATGGATACGCCTTAGTCAGATTTTGACAATCTATCTTTGTCCTGGTAGCTCGGAAGACGCTAAGAAGTAAGAGTAGACTATTTTATTTGTAAATGATTAATTGATCTTTCTTAAAAGTTAAACAGCTTGTAGCTTGCACTGTGGCTTAAGAAAATCAAAGAAAGGTGCGTGGGAAACCCAGTAACGTCTTGCAGTAATTCCATATAAGTAATCCAGTTAGCCTATGGGTAGATTAATCTTAGGTACAAGTACTCAGTTCAAAAGTTGTGTGTTCTTTCTTTCCCGCGTAGCTCTCTTTTCCTCTCTTCCTGACTCCTGACGTTAAAAATCTTAAAACAGGAAGAAAAAGAAACAAGACCAAAAGTTTTCGATGGGATCCCAGAAATTCAGTATTTATTCGATTTCGATGGGATCCCAAAAATTCAGTATTTATTCGATTTCTTGGTCCAGACCGTCAATCTGGTTTGATTTCCGGTCTTTGCCAGGCCCCTTAAACATGTTACTATTTATCTTTTTTGATGGTGCAAAATGGATACGTCAGCTAAATTTTATTGGAGCTATATTTCGTGCTTTTTGACAAATTGCGGCCAAACATCTAATCAGCTGAGAAAACCAAGTTCAGATATGGATCGACTTTAGAAATGTCTTTTACTTTGACAGAATTCCTTGTTTATCTGTATTCCGGGCGAAAAATTTCCCGGGTTTGGCCGGATTCCGAACTATTTTTCCAACGGGACAATAATTTTCATACAGTGATTCAGCAAGTCTTCTTACCTCTGCATCCAACCTCTAATCAATTTTAGGTAAAACTTCTGCTTTTAACAAGTTTTCCGGTTTTGACCGGATTCGGGCGGACACGTGCCCGGGAAAAAAATAATGCTCATATTCGGATTCAGCTTGTCCCTTACCTTTCAATCGACTACCTCATTGGCTTTTTAAACATATTTTGTTCTTCCCTTAATTTGGACCCCCTCCTCCACCCCTAAATATACTGACACGGAGCCCACCTACGAACTCGACCTGCCCTTTCACCGAAATATCTCATCCCCTTCGAGAGTTATCGTGCTGACAGACGTACGGACAGACGGACAGCAACAGACAAGTCATAGATATCCCGTCACCTACATTTTGGTATCCCAGAACCGAAAATCATAACACTGAAAAAAAAATGAACCTCACCTAAATCACGCTATGAATGTAATTATTTTCTAAATAAAAGTTATAAACCCCATCCATAAGTTTCTATGTAACCTATGACTTTAAAACTTTTATCCATAAACCAAAAACATTATATTCTACCGCCCTTTCACGACAGACTACAAAGTTATGTGTTCTCGGTTTGATACGTCTTGGAGACGGGTTGTTGTTTTTCATTGGATAAAGAAGAAATTGCTTCTTTTGTAGACTCGTTTTGATGTTTTCCATTTACTATTAGATTAGTACAAATGTCTGAGAAGCAACACGAACGAGTGAGCTAGGCATGTTGGTGGAAATGCTATTAAATATAGTCATTATTCCCCACACTATTTTCCCCTAACATTAAATCTTAAAATGGGATACTTTGCCACTGATTTTTGCCTGCTGCGTTCGTGATATTGCAGCAATTCTTGCCGAATCTTATCATACTAAAACGTTTTGAAGCGAAAACATTGTTTGTCCTTAAATAGCCTAACAAAGAGATGTGTTGCTAACTAGTGTACCATGGTGTACAAGGTCGTGTTCTCTCCGACCCGCCTCCGTGCCTCATCGAACACTCCTCGCAACAGAAGCTTCAGTTAACTGTATAAAAAGTGTTAGTTTATTCTCAAGGTTACTGAATGTCACAAAAAATCAACGAAGAAACCAACGAAAACGGGGTTTGTAAAGGCCAATGAATATACTGAAATAAAAGGCGAATATTTTGGGAGGACAACCGCCTACTTTCTTCAGAGCAGATTCGAAGAATAATGCCAAAACGAGGATGAAGATCAACAATCAATAAAGCAGAAAACCAACAAGAAACCGAAAATTAAAACAAAATTGGAAGAATTGAAAGCCTAAAATAAAGACAGCGAGCCACTCACCAATACCTGCGAATAACAATTACGACTGTTCTTGCTCGGTACTAGCGAGTGACTAGTGAAGAGTGACTTACTGAAGAGATCCAGGTGTAAGCAAAACAAAATACGATTGGATAGTTTAATTGAGAGGCATGCCAATTTGCATTGTCTAGATTCTAGATCACCCACATTCACGTCATCAATACTCTGTTTCTGTACGACTAAGTACGAGGCACGCCAGGGAACCTCGGGAAGATGGAGAAACGAGAAATTGATTCAAATCCTTCTCCAACCAATCAACAACGTTTGTTTTGGTCAGGTTGTGGTGGCGTTTCTGGCTCTTAGCTAAGCACACGGCGATTCTTCATCGGTACGAAGAGTTAGTCATCAAGAGCATTCAAAACCAGGATTCGTTTATGACTTTGGGTTGATCTAGTGGTGCGACCCGAAAGTACACAACCTGTCAAAGTGACCTGAACAGTCGAAGAGGAAGACAAATATTTAGCTGACGTATGAGTAAATATCAAAAACAAATATCCTAGCTAAATATCGTCAGTGTCTATTTCGTTCATTATTTTTTAGGTTTTGAAATAATTTCTGCTTAACAATCATCCATACCTCAAGAAGCAAAGGCGTAATTAAGCTAGTGAATGCCAACTGGTCGTTACCGTGAAACGGTTATTGTGGTTTCTTACATTTGTGATAATGTTGGCTGGTGTTGCGATTCATAGAAAGAAAAGGTAGCCTACTGTTGTTTTCAGTTCCTGTCAACTCCTAATGTTGAGGGAAGTAAAGGGAAGGGAAGAAAATCCGTCTGGGTTTATTCTTTGAACACATATCCTTAAAGTTTAATTAAAAAGCCAACTTATCTTTGTATCATTTAACTGAATATAGTGCATTATTTGGGTTGTGTTAAAGGACCCCTCTTGCTTATTCTGACTTTTATAATATACCTAGCTCCCTAATGGAATTTTAAGCTTCCAAAATCCTCACCTTTCTTTATTGTTTCGTTTTGTACCTACGAATTTTAGCGCTTTCTCGTCCGTGCCGAGTTTTGCCGGTTACACAACGCAAAGTTTGCCAGAACCTTGAATGTCAGCTGGCAACTCTTTCACGCATAAGGATACGATAATCTTCTGTTTTTGACTGCTTTTACTAGCTTAGTTTTCCTACTTTTTAATCACGGCTTGTACAGTTTTCAAATGTTTTGCGCCCAGCCGCCGCGTCGGAGAGCAGGAAGGCTGGATAGAATCGACAAGCGCTAACAAGAAAACCACTAAATTCAGATAGAAAGTAATGGTATTTTCGAGAAACGTTTTTCTGATCCGTTTCATAGTGAAAAGATCATTTCTAGTAAGAGTTGTGCTTTAAGGGATCTATTTTATTCTATAGCATTTGCTCTAGTATGATGTTCAGAATATCTACGGCCGCCCTCACAACAAAGTTCTACTATGACGCGGAAAATTTGATCTCAATACAAACGCGGCTTTTCAGTGGTCAGTGATCACCTCGCGGAAGGTAGCTCTGAGGGTAGCTCACCTCGCATCGTCTCCTGTTTCTTTTTTTTTTTTTTTTTTTTTTTAATCCCGCGTAGCTTCTTTTTCCGTTTTTCCTGTTTTAGGTTGAACTAAAACAGTGGCTACGTCTCCACCTCCAACTCAGTGACGTTAATACCAAAAATACCTAACAGTTTACCCTACTTTAACGTCACTTACACTTTCATCATAACAAATAAATTTTATTTTCACATTTTCCAAAATCTAAAAAAAAACCCTTAAATTTTCAAACATTCCCTTTTCCTATCAAACATTCTCAAATAATCTAAAATACTTTAATAATTTACTTTTTTTCTCAAGGGTACTACCCCATATCCTATACAAACCTTTTCCCATCATATCCTACCTAATATTAAAAAACTTTTCCATTCATTTTTATCAATTAATCTTAATATTTTAAATACTCAAGCAGCCAAATCTGCAGGTTAAATCCAAAATAAACTACACAAAAAAAAAAAAAAAAACACAATACTTTACAATTTCTCTCTTCCTGTTTTGAGACGCCCTTCCTCCATAGGGCATCTCTCTACAGTGGAAAACAACACTTAAATCAATTTAAAATAAAAAATTCCAACAAATTTCTTCATTTCCCTACAGAGTTCTGCTAAGGTGTTCTGAGACAACTCACCACTGTATAAGTCATCTCTGCTTACTGCGAATTACACCAGGCTTGGGCTGTTTTAGTCCATCTCGAGACCCATTGCCTCGGATTGGAAAAGCGGCGGAATTTGCACAACCGGTCCTCTAACCAATAAGCTTCTCGGAAACAGTGATTCTTTACGTATAGAGAAAAATGCGGCAAGCGCAAAAAAAAATCTCTGTAATGAAAAAAGGGGACAGAATAAACCTAAGCTGGGCAGAATTTCGGGAATACGAGTGGATGGAAGGACGCGCAAGTAGAGTGAATTAATGGCAAAGGTGCGATGGGTTCTTCTAAAACATGTTCCTCGCCTGTTTATCCCTTTGCTTAGCCTTTTTCAGTTAATCTAGGGGTCAGAGCCTTGTAAATAAGGGATAAGAGTAGGAGATAAGCTATGGTAGTAGGGATAAATTATGAGTTGGGGGGGGGAGGTCAGTGAGCTCCAGAAAAGAAGGAACCGGGTGGTGAAGCAGAGTACTCAAATGACATAGGGACGGCACGGAGACCCCCTCCCTTTGAAAATGTGGCGCTGCCGCCAGCTATGACGGGAGCCAGCACCCGCGTTTTAAACAAATACCGGCAAATACGAGAAAGTCTCGTGCATACGGTTGTTATCTTCCTTCGATTTCACATGTGATAGTTTCTCAACGCCTCTCTCATATCATCTAGAATCTGGATTAGGAATACGGTGGCTTTAGGCAATAGGCACCACTGGTTCTCCCAGATTAAGTGGTGTTGCCCTGAATATGAATCAGGAGGTTTTTTTACTCGGTTCGTCTGTATTTGGTTGGAAATTAACAGTTCTGTAGTTCCACATGAAATTTGAAACTTGAGTTAGTATCGTTTTAATGATGGCCGTTCAGTATAATCATGACAACGTGAAACAACAAGTGTCCGGCTTTAATAAGTATGTCTATCCTCAAACAACCAGGAGCTGCAATAAAACTCTGCGGCAAAAAGGTTATAAATTGCGTGTGTGATTGCGTGTGTGACTACACCAGATGTGAATATACTTTTTCGTAAAAAGAATAAGCCAATAGAAACTCTGTAACAGAGGATCTGTCTTTGGTCCCATACCGCGACTATGGATACCCCAACACAAATTAGCTGAGCTAGACGTCTTTGCTGAGCTTTAAGTTGCTGCCCGTCTACTTCCCTCTTCGCCGTTGCGCATGTCAGAGGAATTAGTGCAGGAGGCGAGCTGACCCGCTTTTCAGCACGTCCAGACAACCAATCGGCTTTTACTTGGGAAATTTTCTTGGGGGGTTTACTGCGATATAGCTGTGTGTATAGGTAACGAATTGTGATGTTTCGCGTAGCTCTAACCTCCGCTCGTTTGCATCGGGAAGGGTACTGGGATTTATTCGACTCCGCATGGTCGTATTACAGAAATAGGGAGATTCTGCTGCTTATTTGTTCTTGTCTCAGCTGATGTTGAAGCAGATGTTTCACAGACTTATAAAAAACACTTAGGCCTACAGAATCATTTAATATCTGACTCATTAATGGGTGATAACTAATCATGGGAAGAACAAAGTTGACGTCTCACGATGTGTAATTATAACAAGTTCCCTTCGAACGATTTTTTAGATAGTGATCGTATAAGATTCCTCTCTTTTGTCGGAAGTAGATCGCTCATGCTCCAAACTCAGATGCAAAGAAGATCAAATAGTACGGCTCAGGGTGCATGATATCATTCTCGACCTGTCTGACCCTCGCTGAATTGATGGGTATACCCGCAGATTTCTGGCGACTCTATCTAACAATACTGTATGACAACTCGTATGATCCTAGTAATTGATAAGCTGTTCTGAGATCCACCAAAATGTTGTTCCATTACGCAATATCTCAGCTCGAGGTACCCGCCCACAACGTTCATTTGCGGCTAGCTCTAACGCTTTTCTGCTTTATTTGACACCTGAGTAAAGATGATGCGGAACTTGTGACAGATCACGCTGCGTTGGGTGAGTTTCTGGCGACTGATTGACGATTGTGATATAAGAATATAGTAATAATAGTAAACGATACATTTGACAATGCAAAACGGGTACGTCAGCTGCCTTGGCCTGAAGTTCGACAGCCTGACGAGGACCCTTGCCAAGAAAGGCCGAAATATCGCTGCCAAAGCATCGTAGCTGAGTATCCGTTTTACGCATTGTTTGAATATACGTCAGCTGCATTTTGCTAGAGCTATATTCCGGCCCTTCTTGGCAACGGTCCTCTTCAGGCTGAAGCCGCTCAAGCTGGAAAAGGAACTTGTGGAAAAACAGCGAAAGATTCTAGCTTTAAATATCTGATTTTGTGAATTTCTTTGTAAAAACTGCTTGGAGTTAAAGCTGGTGCTGCGGTTTTATTTTGGACACGGATACTGTTTTTGCTGGGTTGTTGAGAGGGTAGTTCATTTTCCAGGTTGAGCCTGAAGAGGACACTTGCCAAGAAGGGCCGAAATATAGCTATAGTAAAATACAGCTGACTTGTCCGTTTTGCACTGTCCAACATGATTCGCAGTCAGCTTGGGCTGAAGGAATGTTTAATAAAGGCTTTTAAGGGAAGTGCACACCCTGTCCGGTTTTTGCAGTCGGATGCGAATTGCCTTTCTCGCTCCAAATTTTAAGGGGTCACAAGCAAGTTTCTCCATATTGACGAGAATTTCGCATGTGTATTTTTGCATGCGAAATCTTATCGGACTGTACGTGCACGTAGGTTTTATCCCAAGAATGACGAGACATAAACAAATAGATAGATAGGTTATTCGCTTATAGTTCAGTTTCTCGATCTGAAACAAATAAATATAGTAAAATAATATTCCATAAAAATAGTCTACATGAAAAGAATAGTCTATAAAAGTAAGCTATTACGATCAAAAATGACCCTGGCTCGTGTGGCTTTCACGCAACATCCCCGGAAAATCCCCGACTTGAGACCATCCGTCGGTGTTTTTCTGTTCTTCCCTTTTGGTTATGAAGGAATCATCATTGAAAAGGTTGAAATCGGGGAAGAAGACTTATCTTTGCGTGTGGGCTGTGACTCACAGACGCTTCCGGTATCTGGCCAAAGTTTGCGAGGACAGTCCACCTTCTCGTCCTGTCGTCGGTCAGTAAGTCCCGGATTTAACGGCAGCACAGAGGTAGATTAGTTCGAGCACCTCTTAAACACTCGGTGGATATTATGAATAGATTGCACGAAAAAACTTGAAAAAGGAAAAAACAACGAAAAAGCGCATGACAGTAATACAAAAAATTACCTCTGTGGGGCATCGCAACTCGGAGGAATTTACCAAACTTATGAATTTTCCCCATATTCGTGATTCCCATCTTATTTACTGACTAGTCCTCCCTCATAATTCGTTCCCCAGAAATTTCGATCCTTAATTCTTTCCGCTCATGACATCGCTTGTGAATGGTTTTGGGGCTACGCGATTATTAAGCATTGTTGCAAATGTGATACTGTCGGTTCAAGTCGTCTATCTGTCACCACAGCTGCGCAAACTTCTAAATATCGACAAAAGTACAATGGCAACGGAATAAAGGGGTTGGCGCACAGAAGTCACCAGGCCTTGTGAACAGTGCTTCGCCCTCTTTGAAAATTCTGCCGGGAACCCCAAAAACCCTGAAAAATCCTGCTCGGAAAGTCCAAAATCCTGCCAAGAAATCCTGCCGAAAAGAAAACAAAAAAAAGTTGCAATACTAGTTGAAGGGGTGGTCGTTAAGACTGTAGCTGGAGGATTTGAACAAACGCAGCTGAATTTGCCTTCTTTATCGTTTGGGAGGACAGGGACGTTTTTGCCGTAAGAACTAAAAGAACATTTAACGACAACACATCGTAAATACTAAGACTACCATTAAAGAGGGCGACGACGCTAACGACCTTTTACCCAGGACAAATTATTATAAGCACCGCAGGGAATTTTTACTGGCAAAATTTAACTAGCTTTTAGTGTGGTTTAGGCCCCCGAAAACTCCAAGCCTTGAACGCTAACTAAATGACGCGCCCTTCTTCTAAATAGGGAATATATACTACGAAATGCACTGCAGGCGAAATATTGTGGAAACACTGATCATCAAAATGTCTTTCTGCGATTCGAACTGAAGACATGATCAGAACATAACTTTCAAACATAAGAAATAAACTGTATTTCTTTTGTTATTAGAAGGTAAAGGTTGGACGAAAGCGGAACGTCAAACGTAGTCATAGGCTGAAGCTAAAATAGAGCTTTCGCTATGCTTACGTTTTCCCCCAAATACCTAATTCTGTTAAAAATATGAAAGGATTCCTGAAAAGTCCGGAAATCCTGCTAAATCCTGGATTCTCAAAAATCCCGCCGGGATCCAAAAATCGCCAATTTCAGGATAAATCCTGGCAAGTGGAAGCACTGCTTGCGAACTAATGCCTAGCTTAGAAGCCTATAAAGGTGCAACAAAAATGTACCAAGATGGAAAATTTTATACCCCTCAAAAATCAAGGGAAAGCAATGGCCACCGACCCCCCCCCTCCCAACGGCGCCTCTGCACCCCTGCCCCCAAGGGTGCTACTCCATGCTTGTGCCCAGCCTGGAGCATGTTTAAAAAACCTCAAATAACAGCTTTATTGCCTAATTTGGCTGCATGTAGACACCACGCTTTAGTATTTTCTTATGAGATCTGCTGCGCTCTTTCAATTACCCAATTTTCACTGCTGGTCTCGCGCCGAAGCGCACATTCCTTCGTAGCGATCTCTTTAATATGGAAATGGCGGGTGCCTAACTGTCCAAAAAACAGCTCAGGGACTGCATGCTTCTAATATGAATAATGTTTGGTATTATCGGTCATACACAAATCCTTAATTTTTTGGCACAGTGCACCACCGGCAGGAAATGCCCCAACGCGGGCACCGGTGCTCATACTTCGGGGGTACCTTCTCTGTTTAGGGGAAATGCGCGACATTTTGGTCGGTTTTGGGGCTTGTGATTTTTTAGACACATTTAAAGTTTAACTGAAAAACCAACTTATTTTTGTATCATTCAACTGAATACATTGCATTATCAGGGTTGTGTTAAGGGACTTCTTATGTTTGTCATTATTTGCTCTAGTATGACGTTGAGAATATCTACGGCCGTCCTCACAACTCAGAATTCTACTATGACGCAAAAATCTGAATCTCAATACAAACGCGGCTTTCCAGTGGCCAGTAGTGAGCGTATGTGATCACTGCTCACTGGGTGAACACTCATTTTTTCCTAAATCGCTTTCGTCAAGCATAAACACAGGTAAAAGCTCATAGAGGTACCACAAATCTGAGAGGAAACACTATAGCGAAGCAACAGAGTAACGCATTTTCCTGGGATCTTCAAGCCGCTTTAAGTGAATAAGTGATAGGTAACGAGATTGTCCTACCTCAGCCCTTTTCAGTTAAACTTTAAAGCTATAATTTGTATAGGAAGTAGTTGAATCGCCCAGGGTATTTTTTCTCTTGGTACAGTCATTGAAAGCAAGAAAAAATAAGCCAAGAGAACCTCCGTCGTTGGTCCCATGCACCGACTATGTATAATCCGACGAAACTGAGCAGAACTAGAGATACATGCTGAGCTTTGAGTTGACGCCCGTATACTTTCCTTTTTGCCGCTGCGCATATCAGAGGAAAATACTGTAACAGACGTGCATTACCCGCTCTGCAGCCTGTCACATCTGATGTCACAATGGTAGACAAACAATACGGTCGTTTGCGTCGGGAGGGTATGGGGAATCTGTTTGACTACGCATGGTCGTATTACAGAGATATGGAGACGGAGGTTCTTTGTGCTTATTCTTGTTAGAAGCTGCTACTGCGGCTTCGTTCTCTCCAGTGAAAGCTGGTATGACAGACCTGCTGGAATTCCTGTTCATCACGAAGTACCTTTTCTTTAACCTTATATAAGAAATTATGTTCATCGGTGTTGTATCTTGAAATTTGCGCGTGTGGTGCTGTGTTTCTTGCCTATTGTTTCTAACCAGAATAGTTTTTTAGCCTTGCCTGGTATTAGACACTCGTATGTTTTGATGTCGTCCCCCTGTCCTCAAGCACTTAGAACCGCCCTTAATTGTGCCCGACGCTCTATAACAGCCTCAGTCGGGTGTTCAACACTATTATTACGCGTAACTTGAATATTCCGGGGCTACAGGGGCAACCCAACACGAATCTAGCATATTTATAAAACGTAATTTTAATAGCTCTAATGTTAGATGTATGGATGTGAAAGACACACAGGAAACTATCTGAGACTAATACCTTTGGGCTACTGTATCTTTTTTACATCCACCCAGATAAGGAGTTCAGTTTGTACCTCGCTAAATCGGATGCGTTTACCCTTGTTAAAATTCTTTGTACAACCTTTCCAGGTAGACACAAAGCTAGTTTTGTCATGTAAATTTGCCATTCATACCCCTTATTCGGCGGCGATGCGTATCTTATTGCTTCGATCGGAACTTCGGCATCATAGTCCTGTTTTGCGTAAAATCTTGACTGAATTGGTCTGTATGACCGTGAAATGTAGCTTTTAAAGAAGGTCTCAAAATACACCGTTTCTGCTTAAAGGACCCCTCTTGCTTTTCACTGTTTTCACACCCCCCGTGACGACCTGGTATAGGCCATACCTCGGGCCATACTGACCTCTGAAATCTCCCTCTTTACAAAATCCTTGTGAACCACTTTTTTTGAATTTTTCGCTTCGGTGAACAATAACGTTTTTTTTTGTCTCGACGCGTCATCGAACAGGCGTTGCCAAACCTGATTTCTCCCTGATATCGCGACAACATGCATTTGTTTGCTCTGATTTCTCAGTATTTAGCCACGGCGCACATTTTGTTTTTTTCGCAAGAAAATTCAAGTATTTTTGTGCGAAGCCGAGCCAGAGTATCCAAGAGATACAAGAGTATCCCCCCCCCCCCCAATTTCCTGAGGCAAGAATTAATATTTTTGAAAAACAATATTTCCGAGCCGTTATATCTTGAAAAGCCATTCCTAGTAGGAGCTATGCTTTAAAACCAACTTTGATCTCTATTCCCTGACACCTGTAACTTTTCCTTCCGTCAAAGTAACACAAATATTATGACAAACCAGTGAGTAAATTCGCATCCTTCAGTGTTAACTGCTGAATCTCTAACCCCATTGCTCCGTGCTTGTCACTCATTTTGAAACATCTAGTTGATGTCTGGATTTCTAGATTCACCCCATGAGCATTAAAAATCATCTGGGAATTATAGGCAAGGGTATTTTCCGGATTTCTTAGACATGGTACACAGTAAACACTTGTTAAACTTTTGGGTGTCTTCTTTCATTTTTGTTTTCTTTCTTCGTCGAAATGGGTGCTACTGAGGACAAGAACATTTGATGCCTGAAATCCTGTCTTGCCCTGTTTGGCCCACAAGATATGGGGGACGTGAACTGACGTGTGATATTAAGAAGTCCATGTTTGTATGCGGTCTTTAAAGGAACCCTTGCGCATATTATCCTTTTTTTAATTGTACCTAGCTCCTATATGGAATTGTAAGCTTCCAAAATCCCCGCCCTTCGCCACTGTCTCGTTTTGCAAATGCGACTTTTTGCGCTTTTTCGGCCGAGTCGAGTTTGCCAGTCAAGCAGCGCAAACTTCGCCGGAAGCTTGAAGGTCCGCGGACAGCTCTCTCTCCGCGGACAAAAATAAGGGGGTGAGAAGCTTAATTTTTTTTTTTTCATTTTGAAAGATATGGTTGGCCACCTGGTCAGAAGGAAGGTTTTTGGGAATACAACTGTAGACCTACCTTTTCTGTTTGCCCAGGGGCGTCGCAAGTGCATTTTCGTTGGGGGGAGGGGGGGGGGGGGGGGGGGCAGTGCCAACAATTTTACCTAATCTATCGAAAGTTTTACCGAATCCTAGAAACTGAGAATTCGAGCTTTAAATTGCTGACTAGAAATGGCAGCTTGAAAGACGATAAGCCAGCTACTAGTCGTCATTTTGGCGAAGCCTACTGGTACAATATATTGCCGGGCACGATAGCAGTTATTATACCCAAGAAAAATATAAATAAATATTCCTTCAGCCAAAGCTGACTGCGAATCATATTTGATAGTGCAAAACGGATACGTCAGCTGAATTTGATTGGAGCTTTTTTCCACAAGTTCGTATTTCCAACTTGAGCGGCTTTGAGCCTGGAGAGGACCCTTGTCAAGGAGAGCCGAAATATAGCTCCAATAAAATTCAGCTAATGTATCCGTTTTGCACTATCAAATGTAAATATAAATTTCAGCGCCGCATGCGAAAATTTTCTAGATCCTATTTTTTTTCCGTGTAGGGTTAAATTTAACTGCTTCTCTAACAAATTCTATAATTTACCGCGAATTATACGCCAAGGTCCTATGACTTCCCAGAAACCGGATGGAACAACGTCCCGGCAGCAGCATCTACTGGTGATCTCCGCTGCACATAAAAGTTCAACACATTTAAACATTTATGTATGGAAAGTAATGATCATGAGGAAACCAGACAGAGTTTCGGAGAATTTTCCCGGCCGTTTGTCTCAGGCTTTAGCGCCCCTTCCTAATTGCCTATTTAATCTGCCGGGATTTTTGCTGAACCTTGATCGAGTTATATTGTCCATCCGGTTTAAATCGCCGTATCATGGCTGTAGAAGAGAAGGGGAGGGGGGTGTTTGGACATGCTGTTTTTTGCAAGCGATTGAAAACAGATGTTGTAGTTTGTCTATTGTATGCGAGAGCCATTATGCCAGGGACCGTGATGAATGAACTCCGTAATCTTTGGCACTAATTTGCTTGAAATCGTTTGTCTCATAGCTTCTACAGGATCGCAAGAGAAAACCGGACTTAGATTTTTTTTTCTATTTGCGTCAGAGGTATTTTTCAAATCGGGTCAGAAATTTGCAGTTGGTTTTGAATTTTTTGCTGAATTATTAATTGTAATCGGGCAGAATATCCATGAAAATTTTCATTGCGTCCGAGTATTCGTCATCCGAAATGTTCATCTGATTCAGTGTACACATAACGTAGCACAGGAGCCTCAACTCCTTCTCTTTCGCAATTTTTGTCTTCCGCCTCGAAGCACAAAAGGCACGGAAGTCGTTCATTTTAACTGAATCTCGGCTCTTTAAAATCATCTCCGACTGAACTCGAGTAATGGCATTAACGCATTCCCTCTAATCTCAATAGTAAACAGTCGATTTTTAAAGGTTTACTGACGAGCATATCGTTCTGATTTCTCTTCACAGGCATGCAATTGCGACATTTCAATCCAGAAAAGACGTGTTAATATCTCAGCGATTTCAGTCTTTTTGAAAAGAGAGTATCTGCGGCCTAAAGATTGGTGCCGACAGAACACGATTTTTTTCCGCTTACGAATTGAGACGCAACGCGACTAAAATTCGACTTGGGGTCGAAACGGCGGGGTCCAAACTGTGTCCTGACGACTTGGATTTTTCCGCTTTCGATTCCGAATTCGCTTAGCGAACTCGAATTCACCTAGCTTGAAGGTTTACCATGGCAGTGCCTAGGCTGACTCTATAAGTTAGTTTTCTGTTTCAGTCTGCAATTGTAACCTCCACGCCCGGAAATGTCGATTTAACATGGAATTATACAAACTTTCCGGTCGGTTATCCGGTGGAGTATGTCTCAAGTGCAGGCACAATACGGCCGGACGATATTGCCATTACTGCAAGGAAGGATACTTCAGAGACGCCACCAAAGCCATCACACATAAAAAAGCCTGTAAAGGTAAGCGATCACTTTAGGGAAATATAAAGCTTGTTAAAGCACAACTCGGTTTTGGCTGTTTTAAGCCTTTTCCGAGACTCGTTGACTTTATAGCGAAAACAGGTAAACAATTTACATGACCGGTTTTTGGGATCCCAAAACGTAAGTGACGGGATACGTATGACATCGCAAAAGTTGTCCGCCTGTCTGTCCGTCTGTGCGCATTATAACTCTCGAAGGGAATGAGATATTTTGATGAAACTTGGTTTGAGGATTCTTTGGGTCAAGAGTAAGGTCAAGTTCGTATATAGGCTCTGTAGCCCTACATTTAGGGGTGGGGGAGGGGGTTTAAAGGAAGGGGCAAATAAAATATTTTTAACAGATAATGTGATAGTCGACTATGGGGCAAGAAGACATGCTGAACACGATGGTTAAACCCATTTTGCCATCGGACAAGTATGAATCCCGGCCAAAACCGGAAAGTTTGTTAAAAGTAAAAGTTTTATTTGAAGTTGATTAGATCTTCGATTTAGGGGTAAGTAGACATGCTGAACACGATAGTGAAAACCATTTTTTTCGCCCGACAAGTAGTTAGCCCGGAATCCGGCCGAAACCGGAAAGTCTGTTAAAAGTAAAAGTTTTATTTGAAGTTGATTAGATGACAGATTTAGGGGTAAGAAGAGACGCTGAATCTGTAAATGACAATCTTCTTTTTACCGGGACATATAGTTCGTTCGGAATCCGGTTGAAACCGGATTTTTTTATAAGTTATTGTTTTACTTGGAGTTGATTAGATGTTCTTTATACGGATAAGGAGATACGCTGAATTCGTTTCTTTACTTTCTTTTTCTTTCTGGACAAGTATGGTAGTTCGTTCGGAATTCGGCCGAAACCGGAAATATGGCAGAAGGAAAGCAGGAAGTTTCGATCAGTATCGTCAAAATAGACATGGCTTATAGAGGTATATCTGAACTTGAGTTTCATACAAAACCGGTCGGCACAAAGATCGTAACTGTCTGCATCAGATATTCAATTTTTGGGATCCCATCAGAACCTTTGGTCCTTGTTCTTATGGAAAAACTTCTCGTAGACAACCGTCGACAGCGTGATACACATCAAAGGTAGCAAAACACGGCAAGTGAGAAAATCAGCGTGGTTCTGTTAGGGGGGTAGTACCGTACGTAATTGGGGTCTCTGGGTTTATAAATATATGGAGTGATTATGGAAGTAGGTTGCGTTAGTATTCTAGGTAAGATAGGTCCTTTAATGGAAATGGTCTCTCCACTATGAAATGGATCAGAAAAAACGTTTCTCGAAAATACCATTACGTTCCATCTAAATTTAGGGATTTTCTTCCTAGCCCTTGTCGACTCCGTCCAGCCTTCCTGCTCTCCGACGCGACGGCTGGGCACTAAACATTTGTAAACTGAACTCGCCGTGGTTAAAAAGTACGAAAACTAAGCAAATAAAAGAAGTAAAAACAGAGGATTCTCATATACTTGTGTGTGAAAGAGTTCTCAGCGGACGTTGAAGATTCTGGCAAACTTTGTGTTGTGTAAAGGGCAAAACTCGGCACGGCCGAAAAGGCGCTTAAAATTCGTAGGCACAAAACGAAACAATACGCCCCTCATAAAATTCCTCTCAGATTAGTTCTTTTTTGGCCGCTAGGTGCGCTATCGTAAAGAAAACAATGCACATCACTTCTTGGTGTACGTTTATCCAGGTTTGTTTTGCTATTTTCAATTCCTCTTAGGCCTAACCATGTTTAAAACTGTTTAAAATGCCTCTACCCCTCTTTTTGCTTTACCCAACTCTGTTCTGTCAAGCGTTTCAAGTTTGTCATTTCTGGCTTCCGACTTCAGTGCCGAGTGCTGGCTGACTTTTCAACGGGGCTAATGCGCGACTCGATATGAAGCGAAAGCCTAATCGCTTATTCACCCGTCAGATAACTTATCCCCCGATCTCACGTGTGATTGTTATTGTTCCTCTAGCGCGTCTGGCGGCAATTCGTCATCGGATTTTATGAAGGACGTATGGAGAAAGGTGGGAATTTTAGAAGCTTATAATACAATAAGGGAGCTAGGAGGCAGAATAATCAAAAGGGTTTCTTTAAAGGATCCATCTTGCTTATTCTGCCTTTTATAACATACTTAGCTCCCATATTGAATTATAGGCTTCTAAAATCCCCACCTTTCTCCTTTGTTTCGTTTCGTAACTATGGATTTTTAGCGCTTTTTCGGCCTTGCCGAGTTTTCCCGTCACCCAAAGAAAAGTTTGCCGGAATCTTCAACATCTGCTGAAAACTCTTTCACACATAAGGATGTGATAATCTTCTCTTTATTACTTCTCTTATTTCCTTAGTTTTCCCACTTTTTAACCAAGGCACGTTCAGTTTTCAAACGTTTTGCGCCCAGCCGCCGCGTCGGAAAGCAGGAAGGCTGGATACAGTCGACAAGCGCTAACAAGAGAAACGCTAGTTTTAGGTGTAAAGTAATGGTATTTTCAAAAACATTTTTTCTGATTCATTTCATGGGGAAAATATCATTTCTAGTAAGAGTTCTGCTTTAAAGAGGGCCTCAAAATACTCCGTTCCTTCTTAAAACCAACTCCATAAAAAGGGAGGAATGGGTGGAGATTATTTTGAGGGATACAAGTTTTGGGGAGGATAGACTTTGGGAACGTTGGTTAGTTTGGGTATTGCAAAGACAATACCTCTGTTGATTTTTTGTTTGTTTCTGATAAAGGTGAATTGGGAAGAAAGGGCTGATGATTGGATCCCATTATTTGAAGTTATTTGGATTACCATTCGAAAAAGATTCGATTGTTGAAAGTTTATTTATTTGATTTAGTTATAAGTTAGTTATTTTTTGTATCTGTGTGTTCTGGCCCACATTAAGCATTCTTAGCGTTAACAATTATCGTATCATGTCGTGAAACAAGCAATCCTTCTGTACCAGATAAACGCTGAAAAAAACGCACATACATTCACTTTGTTCGATTTCCTGGTTGCGGACCCTCTTCAGTTCGTCTTGATAAAACGGTGATATTTTCTAGTGTTGGGCGATATTGAGGAATATCGAATGTCGATATTTAGATTATCATAAACCGATATTTAAAACTGTTTATACTTAACTTTTTTTCCATGGATCAAAAACTTAACTGTGACGAAATTGAACTACAAGAAGAAAATCAAACATTCCCACTAAGAAAGAGTAACATTTCCACGTTTTTCCTTCCCAGTCTGTTGATCCTCCCTAATCGAACTCAAGTTTGAAATCCGTATTCGTTCTTTTATTCTGAAAGTCCCAGATAGAGAACTGTTGCGGAGTCCCGGATAGAACTAATGCAAATATCGAATCTATCGACATTTGAAAACTCAACATCGAAATATCGATATTCGTCAATATTGTCGAAATTTCGATTATCGTATCGAATAACGCCCAACATCAATATTTTCTAGTTCGTCCCCCAGGTTTAAAGTTTAACTGAAAAGGCAACTTGTTTTTGTGTCATTTAATTGAATACACTGAATTATTTGGATTCTGCAATGGATTTTTTTTATTTTCCACTATCTACTCTAGCATGACGTTCAGAATATCTGCGGCCGTCCTCGCAACGAAAATTCTACTGTGACGCGGGAAATTTTAATCTCAACACAAACGTGGCTTTTCAGTGGGCAGTGGTGAGATTGGTGAACATTGCTTAGTGCCTGAACAAAAAAAAAATCATAAATCTTTCTCGTAAGGCACAGAACAAAAATACAAGCGCATAGAGGTACTATAAATCACACGGAAATTCCACTATTTGAAAATCGATTATTTATGAATAGCGGAACAACGAAGTAACGCATTTTCAGCGGGTCTTCAAGCCAAGCCAAATGATGGGTAACTAGAATTTCCTAACCCGGCCATTTTCGGTTAAACTTTAAAGTTCAATGGGCAGATCAAACTACCCCAATCCCACTCTGTAACAACCTAGGAACAATGCTTACCCCCTAGCTCAGCAGCTTTTTCAGCAGTTTCCTCTCTGTGATATTTCAAAGCGTAATTTTTTGGGCCAGTACGTGCTCAATTTACTAGCTTGGACAAAGATAAAAGTGATGTTTCTTAAAACACTTAGTAGATCTTTATTTCATGCATAAATCAGCTTGTCTATTTCAGATTTGAATAGGCTATTTGTTTTTGAATGATTTTTGTAGCTACGTTATTTTTTATAAACTTATTGCATATTCTGGTACATTTTATAAAGCAAGTTAATTATGCTTCACAACACTATTCCGCAAAGAAAAACTTTTAATAGGCACTTAAAACATGGAACTTCTGATGAAACACTAGAACAATCAGTTAAACTGCATCTGCGGCTTGACTTTTTGGTGACATCTCAAATATATCCTTTTCTATCAAGCATTGCTGGGAGTTTTTGAATTTCCTGCCACGATATCCCAGCTCCTAAGATTTGGATCGCCGAAATGCCAGAGAGGTAAAGACAAGGGATAACAAGAAAACGGCCGATTTTCGTAGCTCCTTCTAAAGGAAGTCGGAAATGTTTTTAGTGGAGCATTTAATACAAAATAAAGCATTAGAAGTGTCCATTGTGCTTTAAGGAAGGGTTTTCCTAGCTGGTCTTCGGTATTTCAAGACGACAGCGTGAATTAAAGGGGGGGGGGGGGTGCCTATGCTCTGTGTAAAATAGGAAGAACAATGAATGCAAGCATTGTCCCTCGGATTAATAGTTCGTAATGTTTTGCTGAAAATGGTAATTAGCAAATCGAAGGGGTTATTCCGAAAGTCACCAATCCCGCAACCACTTAGAAAGTATGCCTTCTAGTCGAACATAAAATTTGACTGAGTCTGAAACTTGAGGGGGGGGGCAGTGGCGAACTGCTATAATATAAATGGCGCTTTAGACAAGGGACTTGTACCGTGACCAATACCATAAACAGTTTTTCGAATATAACTTAGAAGTCTAGGACTCCCTTGTCGGAGCCACGTAGACAAACCAGGACCCACAAGACGGAGTCCTAGACTTCTAAATTATATTCGAAAAATTGTTTATGGTATTGGTCACGGTACAAGTCCCTTGTCTAAAGCGCCATTTATATTATAAATTTACGTGACATGGGGATGTGAACTGGTTAGACGAATTTGCCTTCGGGTGGGATCACTGTTCCTATGGCCGGCTTCTACCAGACTATAGTAGTGGTTTGCGAACTCTGTTCACAAGCCCCTCGGTAGCTCAGTGGTAGAGTGACTGCCTTGTAAGCAGAGGGTCCTGGGTTAAAATCCCGAGTGAGGAGCATTTTTGTCTATCAGTTCACTACTTATAAAAGGCGAACTGCTGCCTAGGCGAAATAGGCGGTTGCGTAGAGACATCAAGATCGTAAGGGGCTCGGGCCAGGGGCCGAACTACTGAAGTAGTAATTTGAATGTGCTAAAAGCTATAGTTGGTACTTTCTATTTAATTTCTGAGTCTGCTTGTCTATTTTCCAAAGTCAAACTACGTTAAATAAATACAAAAACTTAAACTAAAGACTGTGTTTGCTAAATTATCAAAAGGGGACCCCGACTCTGTTAAAGGACCCCTCTTGCTTATTCTGCTTTTTGTAATATACTTAGCTCCCATATGGATTTATAAGCTTCTAAAATCCCCACCTTTCTCCATTGTTTCGTTTCGTAACTACAAATTTTTTGCGCTTTTTCGACCTTGCCGAGTTTTCCCGTCACCCATCGAAAAGTTTGCCGGAATCTTCATTGTCCGCTGACAACTGTTTCACACATAAGGATGTGATAATCTTCTGTTTATTACTTCTTTTACTTCCTTAGTTTTCACACTTTTTAACCCAGTCACGTTCAGTTTTCAAATCTTTTGCGCCCAGCCGCCGCGTCGGAGAGCAGGAAGGCTGGATGTAATCGGCAAGCGCTAACAGGAGAATCGCTAGTTTCAGGCGGAAAGTAATGGTATTTTCGAAAACTTTTTTTCTGCTCCATTTTATAGGGAAAATATCACTTCTAGTAAGAGTTGTGCTTTAACTGCTTATCTCGATGTCCAGGCCCCTCTCCAGTGACTGGGGGATTCCAGCCCGGTTGGGGAATAGTTCATTGAGGCTTTGTTTCCCTACAGCGGTGCATCCTTGGTGACTACTTTTGTTATTTATTCATTAGAGCAATAAGGCAATCCCCTTTGACTCCAATAAGATTATTTCGCTTCTCCTTTGGGTCTCTCATGAATAATTTTCACTGTTTCCAGGATCTATTGGGAGGCAAATATCTGCTTCCGTGAGATAGCAGACTCAAGGGGATTAGTTACTTTAGAGTGGATTGTCCAGGAAGAATTTAGGCACGAGCTTTGTTCATTTACTGAATTGTACATATCGAATATTACGACAGGCTCATGGTTTGGCGGTAGGGATGGCGAGGGGTCGCGCAGTCTAAGCCTAAACATGGTGCCGCCGTGCTCACTCGATGATAAATTGTTGAAAATTAGTT
Source organism: Branchinecta sandiegonensis (assembly GCA_030848855.1). Classification (NCBI taxonomy): domain Eukaryota; kingdom Metazoa; phylum Arthropoda; class Branchiopoda; order Anostraca; family Branchinectidae; genus Branchinecta; species Branchinecta sandiegonensis. The sequence goes on along the minus strand of JAUPMV010000003.1, from coordinate 14,186,626 downwards.
ATAATAATAATAATAATGCATTCAAAACCAAGGGCTATATACAAACAACAAGATATGAAAAGGTTTTTGAAAAGAATAGGTCTTTGCCGGTGGCCGAGTGTGCTTGCCGATTTTGTGGTGAGGTTGAAGAGAGTTTATGCCATCTGCTGACGGATTGTCGGGGGGTGAAGGAAATTAGAGATAGATTTTTTTGGTGGGGCACCCATACTATTTCCTGGTATTATGGAGTCGACGAATCGTCAGGTAATTCGGTCTGTATGTGAATATGTTAAGTTTATACTGGAAGCTTAGATTGGAGTTAATTTGGTTTATAGTAGAAGGGTAAAAAGGAATAACTTTATTGTATGTAATATTGAAGGTCAATTTTGTTAGTTAAGTGCGAGAATGAATGCTGATGTATGGCCCTTTGTTAGCTTTTTATAAATTATTAACCTGACGTCACATTACGTGATTAAAACTAATCAGCACTCGTCTCATGAAGCTGCAAGGTTCAGTAGCACGCAGCAGTAACTGATTGCCGCTATATGCTACCAATTCTAGACTGGATTCTATATCACTGGATACCTGTGTAAGATTTTCCCATTCTGAACCACATTTAAAGGAAAGTATTTCGTACTACTACATATCGTAAGTGATGATAAGATCCTGGTATGAGAAAAGGAAATAGTTACCTTAGGGATAACAGCGTAATGGTTTTTGAAAGTTCAGATTGACAAAACCGTTTACGACCTCGATGTTGGTTCAGGGATCCTATTTAGCGCAGTAGCTTTATAAGTCTGTTCGACTTTTAAATCCCTACATGACCTGATTCAGACCGGTGTGAGCCAGGTTAGTTTCCACCCTCAAGCTTATTTTTTTAAACTAGTACGAAAGGACCTTATAAAATTTTATCATCTTGGCAGATAAATGCATTAGATTTAGGATCTAAACCTAAAGCTTCATGGATGAAGTTGCATCGTACATCCAGAGGCGTTACTAGCCAAAATGTTTGGGGGGGGCTAAGAAATTTACCGACTGGCTGGTAATTTTTACCGACTGTTTCTTGCAGAAAAAACGACTGTTTTCAAGAAAAGAACAACAGTTAAAAAAAAATCGACTGATTTTCAGAAAAAGTTTTGACGAAAAATCGATTGATTTTCAGAAGAATCGATTGATTTTCAGAAGAATTGACTGTTTTAATGACAAAAATCAACTGTTTTGGCGAAAAATGGCGGCGCTTCGCGCCAACTCGGTTATTTTTTTACCGACTCGCCGACAACACTGGGGGGGGGGGCGTCCCCCCCCCCTGTCGTGACGCCCCTGCGTACAACTACACAGACTACGCATTTTTCACTGGGAAGCAGGCAGGTGCGAAATTCAGTAAGGGGGGGGGGTTTATTCAAAATCTGATTACTCTTTTTGGGATAAATTTAAAGTAGTAGACAGGAATATACCGTAAAGTAACGTAATTACTTTGCATTTTGCCTTTTGAAACGTATTACGGGCAAAAAAACAGCACCAAGATGAAGACTTGTGCCCCCCGAAATCTAGGCGGACTTACACCCCCCTCCCACCCTCAAAGGCCCCCCAAATTTATTTTGGGCAAGGGAGCCGAATTCCATCATTAGGACTGGATTCTATGTTCTTGCTCTCAATAGACATGAGATGAAACAATGCAATTAGTTACTAGCCTGTAGAAGCGAGTAAAAATCACACATTAAAGCAAAACTAAATAATAATAATATAATAATATTTATTTGTGAGCTACTGTACAGATTTAAGATAAGTGGAGCAATCAAAGAAAAGAAATAAAGAGAGTATAACATTTCACACACACAGAAAAGCACTCAATGAAAAAGCCGGATGAGGCCGTGGTGCGCACCTAGGCGGAAACACGCGTCAGCACCATTACTGGTCTGCAGATTTTCCAGCGAACATAAAATTTCACTAGCTCCATCACGATCAGGAAGATCAGTAAAGTAAACAATAGATATTATTTCTTAAAGCACAACTCTTACCAGAAATGATCTTTTCCCTACGAAATGGATCAGAAAAACATTTTCGACAGTACCATTACTTTCCACCTGAAATAAGCGATTTTCTTGTTAGCGGTTGTCGACTATGTCCATCCTTCCTGCTTTCCGACGCGGCGGCTGGGCGCAAAACATTTGAAAACTGAACGCACCGTGGTTAAAAAGTGGGAAACTATGCAAATAAAAGAAGTAATGAACAGAAGCTTCTCAGATCCTTATGTCTGAAAGAATTGCCAGTGGACGCTGAAGATCCCGACAAACGTTTCGTTGTGTGAAGGGCAAAACTCGGCAAGGGCAAACAAGCGCTAAAAATTCGTACGCACGAAACGAAACAATGGAGGGTGGGGATTTTAGAAGCTTATAGTTCTGTATGGGAGCTAGGCAAGGCCGTATCCAGGTGGGGGTAGGGGGTTGACCCCCCCCCCCCTCCCCGAAACATACAAAAATAGTCATTTTTATAGGCTTTTCCCTCTGATCTATGTCTTTTTTGTACTTTTTTGTCCGACCCGCAGGCAACCCCCCCCCCCGAAAGGCACCCCCCCCCGGAAAAAATTCCTGGATACGGGCCTGGAGCTAGGTATATTATAAAAAGGCAGAATAAGCAAGAGGGGTCCTTTAAACTGAGAGAGGAAATCTTTTTCAACCTATTTTCTGCAGCGAAACTCATTCTCCGTCTCCTTATTAGTTCATTGAGATTCGTTCAGCTCTTACGAGTCTCGGCAAAAAGAAAGCAGTCCCTTAGAAAAATGGTACTTCGTTATGCTCATTAGCTAATTAATATCAAGCTCCCTTGCCATGGGCTGTTGGGAGGAAAACAAATAAACAAAAGTTTTGAAAAAATATGCTGGGGGGGGGGGTCTGTACTCTATAAGTCTTGATAGGTGTTTATTCGGACAATGGGACTCTCTAGCTAGAGCTGACACGTCTGCGAAGTCATTGTTTGTGACTTGGCATGCGACAATCTAGCGCCACTTGCGCTTGCGCTGACTGTACGCTAGAATGGACAACTTGTGCGCTGCTTGATTGGCAACCGACTGTACGCTAGAATGAACAACTGGCTTAAACTCCCATTGACAATGTTCTCACTGAAAACGGCCGAGAATCCTCTATAGGCGTTTTCCGCAATCCCATAAAAGGCGTTTATCCGCGATCCCATGAAGTGTTTGTGGCTCGGCTGTGGCCCACAAAATGTGTTTTCGCGACGAAGAAGATTTGTTTGGCGCGAGTTCGAGAAACAGCTGTCGATGTGATTTTCGATTTTTGTGGCTGAATTTGGCGGGACGTTCAATTTAGCAGTAAAATTAAGTCTAAATAATAAATTAACTGGTCTAGCAAGCATATCGATATAAAACTGAGGATCCTTTTTACACAGAATTGTAAGCCTGAATCTCAATTTATTGAGATTCCAGATGAATTTAATTTTTTCAGACATTTGAAAAACTGACAAAGCGGCGTTTCCGTGAGTTTCAATTTGTGTTTCGACTGTTTGGCACACAACCGCGTTTCCGCGAAAACACTCAGAAATGTGTGGCTCACAGTAATTGTGCCGCGGATAAACGCCAAAAGTGTTTGTGGGTCGGTTGTGGCAAAAAAATAGTACGTTTACGAGGTCGTTTGTGTGGCCCACAGTTGCGTTTCCGCGACCAACAAGGTTTTTGTGGCTCGCTCAATTTTGGTGGGAATTCAAGTTTAGCGGCTAATTCCTGTCTAAAAAATAAACTTAGCTACTTCATCAAGCATTTAGACATAAAACTAAGGATACTTCTACTACAGAATTAAAGCCTGAATTTCTACTTCGGCTATCTGGATTTATTTTATTTTCATACACTTGAAATTTTCGCGAAAAAAAACAACAGACAAAACGGCGTTTCCACGAGATTCAATTTGTGGGTGTTGCACCATCATTCTGTTTCCGCGAAAGACACTCAGAAATGTGTGGCACACCAGTGTACTGCGAAAAACGCAGTATGTGTAATAAACGTTATGAGTCTGAACTCCTGTAGTAGCCGGTTATATTCTCATGTACATTACTATAGAAAGGAAAAAGTTAAAGGAATATAAAAGGCAGAATAAGTACTTGTTCTGCCTTTTCTATTATCCCTAACTCCCTAACGGAATAACATGCTTCTGAAATCCTCATCTTTTGCCATTGTTTCGTTGTGTTCCTACGTCCTATTAGTGTTTTTTTGGCCGTGCCGATTTTCGCAGTCTCGCAACGCAAATTGATCGAAAGCTTCAAGTTTCGCCTCTTTCACACATAAGGACAGGAGAAGCTTCGCACCGTTGTTTTTCATTTTGAAACGTCTTTTGTTTTGCTTGGTTTTCCCACCTTTTAACCACGGCGTGTTCAGTTTTCAAATATTTTTCGTCCAGGCGCCGCGTCGGAGAACGGGAGCGCTGGATAGAGTCGACAACTGGCGCGAACAAGAAAATCGCTAGTTTAAAGCGGGCCACAAAAAATGGTCTTTCTACCACATACACAATGCTAACCATCCCTACTTTCACTATGAATGTTGAAAACCACTTAAAACACCGTAAATCAATGAGCCAATTAAAAAAAAAAACCAAATTTCCTAGGTTTGAAATAACTCTGTCTGGACTAAATCTCAGCCGATTATCCCGGACAGCTGCTATGGCACGTAGGGAGCCAAGGGTCAAAATAATAATTTTCATCTAATGCTCCAACTGTTTATTAAAAATACAAATAAATTACAAAACCAAGACCAGTGTGGGACCTCTGAAGACATAAAAATTTTTTCAGTTAGGTCTTATAATTCTTTGCTAATTAATCCTGGAAAATTCCGCCATCTAGAAAAGAAGACGTTGTGCGTGGTTTTTTTCTCGAGCCAAAACAGCAACTCGGCAATCGAGTTCAAATCTAAACAAACCCGTGGCGTGCGATCACTAAGAGAAGGTAAACCGAATGTTTGGATTAGGTCTTTAACGTGGCAAGTAGTTGTATTTTCGAAAACGATATTTCTGAGCCATTTAATTGGAAAAAGATCATTTAAAGTAAGAGTTGTGCTTTAAGAAAGTTTACCGCAATAAGGTCACAGAATGGACCTGTCGATCCTCGGATACCGAAGACACAAGTTCGACAATCTTGGACCGGTATTTATTCAGTCGGTTTCTTTTAGAATGTGACTGCCATCCTGTGGGTGCCTCCGGAAAGACGTGCAACCAAACAACAGGCCAGTGTCCTTGCAAAGATGGCGTGACAGGCACAACTTGTAACAGATGCGCCAAGGGATATCAGCAAAGTAGATCGCCGATAGCCCCCTGCATAAGTAAGTAATTCTATGTTATGAATAGAATAGTTCTAGCTAGCTCAGTTGGGTGGTTTTACCACTCTATCAAACTCTTGGCCAGTCCGACATCCAGCTTGTTGCTTTACCCTTGGATGACCGACCACATAATCCATATGCGATAGGATCATTTTTGATTTGAGGCTGACGGGGCGGGGCTCCCATCGAAACAGGAAGTAATACTCTTGATGACTAGCTCTCCTTGCCGATGCAAAATCGCCGTGTACCTAGCAGGAGAGCCGGAAGCGGCACCACAGCTGTCACCGGCGATCGCCGTGATTGACAGTTGACTGACACAGGATTTGGGTTGCAGAGGCGTTACTAGCCAAAATGTTTGGGGGGGGGGGGGGGAGGAATTTACCGACTGGCTGGTAATTTTTACCGACTGTTTTTTGCAGAAAAAAAGACTGTTTTCAAGAAAAAACGACAGTTTCGAAAAAATCGACTGATTTTCCCAAAAAACGACTATTTTGACGAAAAATCGACTGTTTTAATGAAAAGAATCAGCTGTTTTGGCGAAGAACGCGGCGCTTCGCGCAGACTGGTTATTTTTTACCGACTGCCCCCCCCCCCCCCCCCCCGGTCGTGATGCCCCTGTTGGTCTGTTGTGACTGAGTCGTTAGTGAGACATTTACTCGTTCTTCCTGAGGATCACTGGCGTGTTTTGGACTTAGTCATAAAGAGTATTACCATATCATTTTACCCATTTAACATCCCAACCAATGAGTGACCCACACCTTGTCGTGGTGAAGCCGATTCCTTATTTTTTGCATGCGTCAGACATTGTCAAGGAACGAGGACGATCGGAAAATTCATTCGAAGGGATTCCAAGAATACGTGTAACATGAGACGACATAATGTAAGACAGTCGTTTCGTTTTTTTTACCATTTTTGCAAGAATATAACTATCAGCCTCATGACAGAAAACATATGGAAAACAACATAAATTTCCGTTAACACAAATCAGCCATGTTGTCAGTTACATTCTAAGATTTAAGCGTAGACACAGATTTTACTTCCCTTCGTATTTATGACTAGTGTTTCTTATCAGTAAAAATGTCGGATTGTAAGAATCTTTTGCAACTAAGAAGAGCTATAGCTGTTGATTCCAATCTCTCGAAAAACACAACGACACAAGGGTTGTGCACAGTCTTATGATTTTATAACACAAATAGGCGAAAGGTGTTTCGAGCTTAACTAGCCTGTAGTAGTTTATCATAGTGTATAAGTAAAACCGAGAGTAAAACTAGAACTGAAATTCATACGGTTGCCACGAACGTTGATAAGAATAATTCCGGCATTTACATACTCATCAATACGTTTCAGACAAATTCATGTTTAGCTGTGCAGAAGAATCCGCGTTCGGCATGCTTTGCCGAGAACTGTCAATGACTCAATTAGGTTATGGGGTAGGAGGTTCGAACTGTTCAGGTTAGCACAACATGATACCAAACAGTTCACATTGAGTCTGGTCATTCATAGAAGAAGTTCAAGTCTGTGTAAACGCGTCGGAATGAGTAAATGTGATCAGCTTTCTGAACGTTTCGATATGCTTTGGAAAGAACCAGTAACACAAATTACAGGGACCTTGAAATTGTTATTATTGTTTATGTATTACTCATCACTTTATAACAAGACAGAATTATACAAAAGTGCCAGTTGAAATAATTGAACCGATGACACCGGTTGAACAGATAATACAGAGAATATCGAAAAACTCGGTCACACAGTTCGACCCGGATGGTACACTTGAGCTTTTCACCCACGCTCCGAACGGTCTGTCCGTATTATACAGTTTCATCTTACCACGATATCTAAACGTTCGAGTCATTTTGATCGAAGAACTGGTGTGTCCCTGAATCCTTAACCCACCCTTAAACCTTGTAGTGAAAATCTGTCACCTCACTAACAGGCAACGAGCATTTCTACGGGACTGTCGGCTAGACCCCAGCACTCAAAAGGGCTTCTTCACATTAGCAGAGTTGTAAAGTAGGTTTCCTAGGATTCTTGTCACTCTTGGCCAGGGGTACAGGGTAACCAAAGGGATAAGCACGTCGTTTGCTGGGTGAAAAATAGGAAAGATTTACTCTGACCCGCCACTGGTCTCCCGAGCTCCCACCTGGGATTCACGGCAATTTTGAGGGTAAAAAAATTTAGTGTCTGAACTACTCATTCCTCAAAAGACCCGGCGAAAAACATGGCGTTGTAGAATTTTACTAAAACTTACACAAACCTGCTAAAGAGTGACTTCCCTTTCGACCCAAATCCCAAAATGACACTTCTAGAGAGTGTTTCATCCTAGCCAACGTTTCGGAACAAATTTGTTATCCCACCCTTTCTACCGAAACATCCTTCCTCCACCCTTTAAACCGGAAAGAACCAGACCTCCAAGAGAAGCAGCAATGAAAGTACCAAAACTCACACCTGTCGCTTGTAAAACTGAAAGGTACCGTAAATAGTTTTGTGCCACAGTTTACCTTGTATCATAACAACCTTACCTGAATTACTGTATTTATTCTATGATAGTTGTATATTTTTTTTAGCCAATAATTTGCTCGCGCATGAAATGTTGTGCCGTATTTACTTTAAAATTAAAACAAATTGAATTAAAATTAAATTAAAATAGTCCATCCTCCTTTTGGTTCTTATGCATTTTTATAAAATCCCCCCTCCCCCCAAAAACAGCTTTCATAAACAAAAATCTTGATCCTTTCGGGAGTTATCACGTGGACGGACAAAAATTAAACAGGACCTTTCACTTTCGTTTGGGATCCCGAGCAAAGTCTTTTGTGACTCCTCATGATGAACAGCTTAGCTTGTCATACCCTAAACATGACAAATTGTCTACGGATGCTATCAGCGCTTTTTGGGGACAGAAGATTCATACCTTTCTTTATTTAATCAAGCTTATTTGTCAACAGATCGCAGCTTTTGTAATGAGCTCCATAACTCAAAACTGGCGAGGTTGCTATTTAGCGTCTGAAGGATGACAAGACATAACTTAAAACCGTTCCGCACCCGTGTGCACCGCGCGGGAAGGCCTTGCTAGGAGAGAAAGGGGTGGGGGGGGGGTCTGCTAGGAATCTGTGACGTGGCGAACAAGAGAAGACCCAAGACCTCGCCGGGATCCCAAACTTTATCCCAAGTTTTTACCTCTCCGTCCGTCTCCGCCGAGTTTGGAGCTGCATTTCATGTAAGTAAGTAGCCTAAGTAATTTATTTATGACCCGCCATTTTGAAAAAGCGGAGTAAATGAAGAAAATAAATAACACACATAAACACACAGAAAAAAGCACTTAATTTTCAATCTTCGGCCAGGAAGCAAAAAAAAAATCAGTGTCAGATGTCATATGTTTGTCATATGACATACGATTTTTTCTTAGGAATAGTCAAAACATATGTCATATGAGCCAAATTTGGTTTTCTCGCGCGGAATTGGAAGTTCTTTGAGTTCTTGGTTTTGGACGACCTATTTAGCCTTTTTGATTTCATCGAATTCAAATTTAAATCCTAAGTTTGTCTGTTTTATGTTCTTTCGTAAATTTTTGGTTTCTCCCGAACTATCCACCCGAGGAGAAAACTAACTTTTGTTTGGACCTGATCTTTCCCCAGTTGGTTTCTTCGATCAATTTGATTCTTTCTCAGATTTCCTGCTTTTCCAGATTCCAGCAAAATTATCCATCCGATCAGAAAACTAACAGCCAGTTCTAGCATAATTGTTTGGCAGTATCTGTCGTTCCCGGACCTGGAACTGATACCTTAAATGCTAAAAGTACTCGACCGGTCGAATATGCTGCCACACATGAGCTAATATTACTCGACTTGTCGAGTAACAGGGGTTATGGGAGTTATTAGTACTCGACCAGTCGACTGTCGAGCCTCCAGTCGCTGTTAGTACTAAACTGGTCGAAACTTTGGAAGCTAAAAGTACCAGACTATATGCAACTTGCAGTCAGAAAGGAACAGATCGAGCAATTACTACTATAGGAGCTATCTTTCCTTGACCATACAATGAAATCCGTACAGTTGTAAGGTCGAGTAACAAACCCCCAGGGACTAATAGTACTCGACCATATAAATGGCTAAGTAGGTCGAGCATTTACAGCAATGGCAGCTATTAGTACTGGATTTAAAAAGGAGGATAGATGGTCCAGTATTTGACGTATATTACTAATAGTATATATAATATTATAGTATATAATATAATAGTACTAATAGGAGGTCAAGAATTGGTAGTAAGTAAGGATTGGTAGAACGAGAATTTGATGCCACACCAGTTATTCGTACTCGACCTCATATAATAATGGGAGGTCGAGTATTGGACGTGGTGGTAGTTATTAGTAGGCTACTTGGTCTAATAAATGGGGCATTAATAGGTAAAGTATTTGTCGTCTCAGCAGTTATTCGTACTCGACCTAGTATAATAAATGGAGGTAGTGTATCGATGGATGTGCTAGCCACTAGTAGTCGACCGAATAAATCGTGGCGTGTAAAGTGGAAAGCGATCTCGGCGGGTCAGCGAGAAGTAGGCTAAGTAGCCCCCCCCCCCCTCCCCTTAAATACTCTGCCAGGTTGAGTACTAATAGCGGGCTAGGGAATCAGTCACTCGACCTACGAATCCGTCTCGAGTATTTCCAGCCGCGAACACCCTGAATACTTGACCTCTTATTAGTAATATTAGATCGAGTACGATTAGCTCCCGGAACGTCAAATACTCGACCCATCTATCCTCCTTTTCAGGTCGAGTACTAATAGCTGCTACTGTTATGAGCACCCGACCTACCTAAAGATGTATACGGTCGAGGATTATTAGTCCCTGGGGGAGGGGGGTTGGGGGGTTGGGGGGCTGGTTACTCGACCTTACAACTTGACGGATTTCATTTCTATGGTCGAGGAAAGATAGCTCCTATGCTAGTAATTACTCGACCTGTTCCTTTCTGACTCCCAAGTTCTATGGAGTCAGGTACTTTAAGCTTCCCAAGACACGTCTAGTACTAACAGCGACTGGAGGCTCGATACCTCGACTGATCGAGGACTAATAGCTCCCACGTTTCTTGTTACTGGACGGGTCGAGTTCTATTAGCTCCTGTTGAGTTGAGGTATCAGTTCCGGGTCCGGGAACGGGAGACACTGCCTAATTGTTTTAACCTCGTATGGATCCCGTTCAGATATGTCGAGGAAGAAGTTGATTGGTAAACATCCTCTCCTGCTTGATCCCGCCGTCGCAGTCAGGGATTCAACATGTTCTGTTACCCCATATCAGCCTCCCAGTCAATTTGTTTGGCGGACTTTTTCCCTCTCTGAAAATCCGATCCTTTTAGGATCTCGGAAAGTCAAGTTCAAATTCAATGGGTTTATTAATAAATAATAAGATAAATCACACATAATCAAAACACTCAGTCCATTCCTGGACGCCGAGAACCACAATCTTACATTTTAAACATAATCCGCAGAGTGGCCACTGCTCCTACTCTCAGACACAACCCAAAGAAGAAAAATCTGGCAATCACGTAACATTTGTGGTTGAATTCGTTGAAAATACAACTAAGCCGTTCTTTTCACTTGGGTGGTTTAAAATTTCTGTCACAAGTACTTTAAGGTCACCGCAGAGAGGAAGGAAGAAAAAAAATCCACTTTTTCGCAACGCACAAGTTCTTGGCATTTACGAATCCCGCCGATAACGCTTATATTTTTACTGTAATTATGCAATGATTGATCTCGGGTAAATTCAGGCAGAAAAAGATCACTTCATCGGATACCATGTCCTGATCTCGTGACGAAATACAGAAAAACAGAAACTGAGAACAAAAGTAGGAGGATCCCTGTTCAACAAGTGAAAAATATTCGGAAAATACTAGAACTCAAATCAGTCAAATTCGAATGAGGGGCGGTTTTTATAGTTTTAGTATTTTTTCTGCGTCGGGGAAGGAATCAGATTTGCACCGTAATAATTAACCATTGTACAAATTTAGCAGTAAGAGGCTATAATTGCGTCGTCGGAGTACTTGCTCTAATAATTAGTAGTTCCTCAAATCTGCCTGGCTATTGGCTAATAGAGACAGCAGGTGACCCGGGAAGCAGCGAGGGAAGGAGATTGACGACAACTTACTTTGAAATATAAATATACTTGAGTGTGAAGGACTGTAGATTTCCAGTCTTCACCAGTTCTAAGCACCTTATGTATCCTTAATCAACCACTTAACCAGCTCCATTAGGTAATTTCTTTCTATCTGTACTTTCCGGCCGAGGCCAGGCTACGACAGGAACAATGCTAGTCGAAAACTCATAGAATATTTTGATCCAGCATACACTTTACTTGTATCCACACCACCATAATATGGTATGTATTATATATACACTGTATGTACAGATTCAGCGCGATTTACTACCCCTGTTTTGACACTAGAACCGATCATGATTGGTTATTATGTAATTTAGCAATACTATAATCTAATCTAATCTAATCTAATGTCAGACAAACATTACTGAAACAAATATCCGATTTCTGACGGACGCTACGTCAGACGAAAAAAAGAGAATCATCAGATATGGACTCAATTTTATTTTTGCGTCTATCCGCTGTGGCCCGATGGGATCATTTTGGAAATATAGTACAGCCTGTGCATATCATCATATAGAGCCTACAATTGGCTTGAACTTTCCTTCAATCAAATATCTGGTATTGGCCGAATTCCGGACAAACTATTTTTCAGACAAGAAAATTAAGGTCAAAAATCAATTCAGCATGTCACTTTACCTTTACACCGAATCTCTAATCAACTTCAGATACAACTTTTACTTCTACCAGGTTTCCGGTCTTAGCCGGATTCCGGGCGAACTATTTGTCCGGCAACAGAATAAGTTTCACGCTTAGATTCAACATGTCTCATCAACCCTAAATCGAGTATCTCATAGCTTTAAAAATTGTGTTTCGCCCCTTAATTTGAACGCCCACACCCACACGTAGAAATAAATCTACGAAGTCCATCTGCGAACGCGGATCTACAAGAAAATGGTACACTTAGGTCTGATCTTTCTCTCCAAGCTTTGGGTTAAAGAATGCAAATGGGTCCCTGGACGATGCCTTTGCCCCCCCCCCCACCCCACCCCACCCCAGGCTTCAACGAAATGACGCCCTGGCATACGTGTCCTAACAACACCGATCCCGTCGGCGGTTGTTTCTGGTAGAGTAGAAGGAAGGTTTAGTCGGACTTGCGGGACCGATTAAGTCGTTGTGCCACTAGTTTCGGGAACAATTTATTTCGCCAAGGGCATCTGTTTCAGCGGAAATGAAAACACATCCTGGCAAATGACATCGATCAAAGTGCCAGCCGACGGCGCAATCCAAACAATCTGCCGCGAATTTATTGCCGTAATAACGACCGGCCTGAAGTGTGAGAGGGTCTCGCCTCCGTTGATTAATTTACAGGGTCGTAATATAAAGTTGTTTTGGAGGAAAAGAAAATAATTCTTTTTTTGTATCTTGAAGATTTGGGAATTGGTGCAGCTGTTGTAAAGAGCCCATGATATGTCACCGTTCGTACAAAAAGTATTGATAAGTATGATAAATATTACAAAATTATCCCGCAGTAATAGCAGGTGGCCCACAGATTTAAAGTTCAATGGGCACATCAAACTACCCCAATCCCACTCTGCAACAACCTAGGAACAATGCTTAGTCCCTAACTCAGCAGCTTTTTCAACAGTTTCCTCTCTGTGATATTTCAAAGCGTAATTTTGTGGGCCAGTACATGCTCAATTTACTAGCTTGGACAAAGATAAAAGTGATGTTTCTTATAATACTTAGTAGATCTTTATATAATTCAGATCTGAATAGGCTATTTGTTTTTTTTGTACCTAAGTTATTTTTTATAAACTTATTGCATATTCTGGTACATTTTATAAAGCAAGTTAATCAAGCTTCACAACACTATTCCACAAAGAAAAACTTTTAATAGGCACTTTGAAACATGGAATTCCGATGACACGCTAGAACAATCAGGTAAACTGCATCTGTGGCTTGACTTTGGTGACATCTCAAACATATCCTTTTCTATCAAGCATTGCCGGGAGTTTTTGAATTTCCTGCCACGATATCCCAGCTCCTAAGATTTGGATCGCCAAAATGCCAGAGAGGTAAAGATAAGGGATAACAAGAAAACAGCCGATTTTCGTAGCGCCTTCTAAAGGAAGTCGGAAATGTTTATTTGTGAAGCATTTAATACAAAATAAAGCATTAGAAGTGTCCATTGTGCTTTAAATAGTGTTTAACGTAATGTAATAAATACAAAAAAAAATGATAGACGCAATATGCTCTTGGGTGCTCAAAACGATAAAATACAAATCATTTTATAGGACTATTCAGCGATGTAAACTTCTTTAAATAACATCTTTGTTTTGTAGATAAATACTCCTTGAGCCCAGGCTGACTGAGAAACATATATTAAAACAATGCATAATCCGGATACGTCAGCTACGATGCTTTGGTAGCGGCGGTCCTTCTTGGCAAGGGTCCTCGTCAGGCTGTTGAAATACAGTTGAGAAGGGCCGAATTATCGCTGCCAAAGCATAGCCTCTGATGTATCCGTTTTATGAATTGTTTAAATATGTATTTGTTTCCTGTCTGCACTGCTTGCACTTGTTCACGGCGACCGTTACCTGATTCATATTCCGTTTCGTGACTGAAGGAAATTATTTCCTTTCTAAAGATCTCACCACAGAGGAAGGCAAATATTGATTTGTATTTTCGAATTTCCGAAATTTTGTTTCGCTTCGATGGACGGCGATTGGCCTTTTGAACATTTCGTTCGGGGTTTTCACGGTCTTGAGATTTCTTGGGAGGAATTGAAATATGCGCTTCATTTTCGTCAATAGAAATGGAAACCAAAGCTATGCGTCTTGATCGTGGAAATAAGCTCCAGAAGCTCCAATTTTCGGTGAAGCGTTTCATAGATGGTCCAAGTCATGGCAAAAGTGAAATGATGGTCGCACTAGCTTGAACTGCCTTACAGGTCGGACACGTTAAAGGTTAAACGAAATCGTCATCATCGTTTTGCGGCGTCTAAACTCGTGTCTAAAGTAGCGTGCACACACAGTCCGAATTTCGCAGTCCGGTGCGAATTTCCTTCTCCGCTCCGGAATTTTGACGCGTGTCATGCGGATTCGGTCCGATAATTTCGTTCCGATTTGAGTAGAAAATATTCTACTTTTACCGGAACGAATTTTAAACGCATGCGAAATTGTGCCCTGAGAATTGAAAAATTAGAAGCTCTGTTTGAAATTTCAACTGTTTATACGACCTGTTTAATGTCAGCTGCATTCATTCATTCGGCAATCAATCAGCATCATCTGACTGTAGGCTAAGCAGTGGGTTTTTCAAACCTGGGGCCAAGTTTCACATCTCAATTTCATTTTATCTGAAAAACCTGTCGGGCATCGTGACGCGAATTTCGTATGCGCGTTTTCGCGTGCGGAATCTTACCGGACTATGTGTGCACTTAGCTTAAAACTGAGATCACAGAATTAACCTCGAATGTCCGCTCAACAGATTTCGTTCTTGTCTCCTCTACAACAGGATTTGTTGCACTTACTGTGCCTCTGCAGCCCATGAATCATCTCTGTTAAGATCATCTCTATTATATCTTCATTAAAGGACCCCTCGCACTATTTACTCTTCAACTTACAGCATTTTAAAATATTTGAATACTTTAAAACTAGGCTGTGCATTCAAAAAATAACCCAAGGTTTTGGCTGTTTTAAGCCTTTCCGAGACCCGTTGACTTGTAAAACAGGGAAACAATTTACATAACCGGTTTCTCTGGTGGAAAAACTTCTCGCAGACAACCGTCGACAGCGTGATACACATCAAAGGTAGCAAAACACGGCAAGTGACAAAATCAGCATGGTTTTGCGAGAGGGGTTTGAATGTACCGTACGAAATTGGGGTCTCCGGGTTTTGAAAAATATGGAGTGATTATGGAAGTAGGTTGCGTTAGTATTATAGGTAAGACAGGTCCTTTAAGAGTTGTGCATAATGTGTTGGGTTTTGTGCCTCGGCAAATACAAATAGGCTACATGCGTTCATGAAGCAAAGTTAGGAGTTCTGGCGTAGCTGAATCGAGAGAAAAGAGTGAAAGCTGAGGGGTGCCTAAGTGAATACATGTGTATTTTTGTCGATGTCACCTATGTGGATGGAAAGTTTACACACTTGGTTTTACACGTGGAGAGTTCAGTTCGTCTTCATCAGAAATAGCCTGTTGTGAGTGAATCATTAAGTAGTTAGTAGAAACAAGCCTACTAACGGAAACTTAACGCTTAACGGAATAGGGCTGAGATCCGATAGTCTAGTTACACTTCACTTATTTTCTTAAATAGGCCTGAAAACCCGATAAAAATGCATTACTTCGTTTGTACGCTATCCATAGATAATCGATGTCATCAGATGAGCTTACTCTTTCGGATTTGTGGTAACTCTATGCGCTTGTCTCTCATTACTTGAAACATTCAGCAACTACCAGGTAAGCCATTGCAGAGAAATAACAGTCGTGTTACAAAAGACATATCTTATCATCAATTTTCTACTTTTTTCATTCGTGAATTTACTAGCTTAACATCCGTAGCACATGGAAATGCTGGCTTTTGTTGTAATTCAAATTCTCCGCCTCTGGGTGAATTTTGGGTTTTCATACAAGTGGCGCGAATTCCGAACGTTATTACTACAGCCCCGGGTGAAAAAAATACAAAATCCCTTAGATGCATCAATATGTTTCAGTGTATTCAGATATCAGATGTAAAAATAATCTGCCTTTCAGTTAAACTTTAATAAATCCACGTAAATCAGTGAGCCAGCGTGACAGATATTTCTGCCATCTTAAGGTACGAACCGCCATCTGCACATGGCACAACGGATAACTTGGCTAGTTTAACTGAATAATGTTTTCCCTTTTTTTCAGAAATTCCGAAAGCATACACACCGTATACTTATCATCATGGTCCTCCGGCTGAAAGCGTTGCTGACTCTCCTGTCACTGACCCCGAAGGTAAGTCTTAGTTTGGTTGGTAGTAGATGAAGATAATTTCGTCACTCGCCAGTACTGAGCGAGAACATTCGTAATTGTTATTCGCAGCTAGGTATTGGTGAGTGGCTCGCTGTCTTTATTTTAGTCTTTCAATTCTTCCAATTTTGTTTTAATTTTCGGTTTCTTGTTGATTTTCTGCTTTGGTTTGGTTTTATCGGTTGATCTTCATCCTTGTTTTGGCATTTTTCCTCAAAATTTTCTGTCTGCGCTGAAGAAGGGAGGCGGTTGTCCTCCCGAAATATTCACCTTTTTAACTCAGTATATTCGTTGGCCTTTACAAAACACATTTTCGTTGTTTTCTTCGTTGACTTTTTGGGATCCCAAAACGTAAGTGGAGGGATACCTATGACATCGCAAAAGTTGTCCGGTCCGTCCGTCCGTCTGTAAGCTCGATAACTCTCGAAGGGAAGGAGATATTTTGATGAAACTTGGTATGAGGATTGTTTGCGTCAAGGGTAAGATCAAGTTCGTAGATGGGCTCTGTAGCCCTACATTTAGGGGTGGGGGAGGGGGTTCAAGTTAAGGGACAAACAAAATATTTTTAAACAGCTAATGTGATAGTCGATTATGGGTAAGAAGACATGCTGAGCACGATGGTGAAATCCATTTTCTCGCCGGACAAGTAGTTCGTCCGGAATCTGGCAAAAACCGTAAAGTTGGTTAAAAGTAAAAGTTTAATTTAAAGTTGATTAATTGTTCGATTTCAAGGTAAGAAGACATGCTGAACATGATGGTGAAAACCATTTTCTCGCCGAGTTCGCCTGGAATCCGGCCAAAATCGGAAAATAAGTTAAAAGCAAAAGTTTTATCTGAAGTTGATTAGATGACAGATTTGGGGATAAGAAGGGACGCTGAGTCTATATATGACAATCATTTTACCCGGACATTTAATTTGTCCGGAATCCGGTTGTAACCGGATTTTTATTAAGTCAAAGTTTTATTTAAAGTTGATTAGATGATCTTTGTAGGGATAAGGAGATACGCTGGATTTGTTTCTGAATTTCCTTTTCTTGCTGGACTGGTAGTTCGCTCGGAACTGGGGCGAAACCGGAAATTTGGCAGAAGTAAAACAGGAAGTTTCAGTCAGTATCGTCAAAATAGAAATGGCTCATAGAGGTATATCTGAACTTGTTTTCTCTGATGATTAGCCTGGCGAAGACAACCGACTGAGAGAATTCGAGTTGGTACAAGGAAACCTATTTGGAAAGTCAGTCCTGAAGTTAAGAAGGCAAAAAACACGGCAAAATTTTGGCTAAAAATTTGGATTGTTTGTGGACGCCCAGGGAATGGTACTGTTTTTAATCTAAAAGCTAAAACGAAGCGAAATCTTCACTTAAAAATGCTCGTTTGAATGGCTTAGATGCTCCCAGTGACAAAAAAGCGTGGCAAAAGGTCCTTCGTACAGATAAAGGTTCAGCTGTACCTCCTTCCGCGCTAACTATGGCTGACTGGACCAACCACTACCGTGGTCTATTCAGTGGATGCAAAAACCAGATTCAGCAGCACTTTGAAAATTTACTTCTTAAATACCTACCAAGGAAAATATTTCAACCTTCTGTTCTTCCCGTTACTTGTTCTTCCATCGAAATTGCTTTCCGAAAACTAAGAAGAACTGGTTCTACAGATTCTGATGGCCTTAGTGCCGATTTTTTCAAAATTGAGTGTCCAGCTTTAACACAACACCTTCAGCTGCTATTTCAAATTTGTTTATGCCAGGGTTTGGTTCCGAATAGTTTCCTCCTGGGTACTATAACATCGGTGATTAAGCGAGGGAAAGACGCGGACCTTTGCAAAAGCTATTGGCCAATTACAGTTTCTTGTACCATAAGCAAAGTCTTGGAATACGTCCTTCTTCCAGAACTAGTTGAAAAATGTAGCTTTGGTTCAATGCAGTTTGGATTCCGTTCGAGCGCTAGTTGTGCGCACGCTCATCACATATTGACAAAAATGATGAAACAGGCTACCCGCGACAAGTCTTCTATACATATATGTTCTATAGATATAGCTGGTGCTTTTGACAATATAACGCATTCTCAGGCCCTATTTTCTCTCATTACTTCTGGCGTGAATCTGTCTGTCGTCTATCTGTTAAAATTTTGGTATTGTCATTCTTCAGTAAGGCTCAAATGGCAAGGTAGCTTGTCAGAGATTATTTCTGTCCGAACTGGTGTTCGCCAAGGGGGAGTCTTATCTCCCTACATCTTCAAATCGGCCATATCTTCGTGTCTCGATTCTTTGCTTCCTGCTTACTTCTATAAAGACTATGCCTTCAGCTACATAGCCTACGCGGACTACTTGCTCTTAGTAAGCCGTAGCCGATCCACACTCACAAAAAATGTAAGTAAGCTGTCGTCAGAACTTCTGAAAATTGACCTGCATTTCAACCCTTCGTCAAATTGTTCGAGTGCATCTAAAGCTTCTATATCTCTTGGATCGTTCATCGTCAAATCAACAGACTCTCTACGGTGGCTCGGCATAACATTCAAATCTTCATTGTCAAAATTTTGCTCTTCGGTTGTTCAAGAAGTTTATAAGTCGATCCGTAGCGCCTATGGGCGCATCGTCCCCAACCGGGGGCACTATAATCGTAAAGCTTTGGGAAATTTGTACAGCACCTTCTGCGCTCCTTCTATACTATTTCGTTCTGGCATCACTCTTGTTCTGCGAAAGAAGGAGATTAAAAAGATAAGATCATGTTATTTTAAATATGCAAAGCACCTGCTCCACTTGTCGAAATTATGTCATAACCATACATTGACGGAGAAATTCAAAATTCAAGACGCAAGTGTTACCCTTTTGGATGTTTCGTCATCACTTTCAAAACTCATGGACAACAAGGCCCAACCAGCACACGATGTCGTCCACTGCTTCCTGACCGAAGATTGAAAATTAAGTGTCTTTTTCTGTGTGTATATATGTGTTTTGTTTATTTTCTTTATTTTCGTCATTTACTCCGCCTTTTCAAAATGGCGGGTCATAAATAAATTACTTACTTACTTACTTACAAGGCCCAATTGTCTGGATCAAATATTAGAGTTTTGGGATCCCATCGCCACCTTTGGTCTTGTTGTGATTGGTAGTAGACATTGACATAGAATTAGCAAACTGGCAAAGGCAGGCTTGGTCGATTTGTGATTTTCGTAAACCCTACTCTCCGGTTTAGGCACAAAGAATGTTGGAACAACAGAAGTAGTTCAGAAGAAAATTACAAAATTTAGTATTTTTCCTTTTTTTCCAGTTCTTGAAGACAAATTTGAGTTGTAAAAATATAAATTGTTGCGCCGGCACTTGAAGAATACTATATATGACTAAGTCCAAAACACGCCAGTGATCCTCGGGAAGAACGAGAAAACGTAGCACTAACGACTCAAACTCAACAACTCAATCCTGTGTTAACCAATCCAGGCGATGTTTGGGAGCAGCTGTGATACCGCTTCCGGCTCTTCCGCTAGGTACAGGGCGATTTTGCATCGGCAAGAATAGTTTGTCACCAAAAGTATAGCAACCTTATTTTCTGGCTCGTGGAACCGTGATCAGACATTGCGTCACGTGTCTTCCTTGCCTTGACACCCAACACGTCCAGTCCAGATATGGAGAGCCACTGGGTCCAACGTATTCCGGGCACAGGGAAATATAAACTCTCACCCCTCTTGAACGCAGGAATCAACCGAAACATCCTGCGGACGATGATTAAGAGCCTCCATAAAATTTAGTATAGGGATAGCTACTCTCTGGACTCGAGTAGTTGTTGCACACTGAGTTGTAGGACACTTTTTACACACCATCTAATCCAGAAATGCAGAGCCACTAGATCCAACGTCGGTTTTGGTCCCTTTCGGCCTTTCTGTTGATTAGGGAGAAAATAGTCTTTGAAGAAAATAGAAAGAAAAGAAAGAAGAAAAGAAGAAAAGAAAATTGTCTTTGTGCAGTACCTTATAGTTGCCTGTATACTCGCAGTTTTTCTTCTCAAGAATTACGTTGATAGGGACCATACAAAAAGGTTCCAGATTTTTCAACCATTCGCGTTATGTATGTTGTCCGCGGAGGAGGTTGAAATATTTTGCAATACAACACACGGATATCATTAAAGAGGGTCTCAAAGTGCACTCTTTGTGCTTGAAACCGACTCCTCTCTGAATATCGAGAAACGAGGAACCTTTTTCTTCCACGAAATTTCCTTAAACCTCTTTGCTCACCACCTGGATGTGGCTCCTCGACGCCAGGATTCTTAATTTCTTTTCATGGGAATAATGGATCATTACTGAGGAATTAGAAGCATCAGATAAGTTCGTCCTTCCAAACATTTCAGTGTTTCCTTTAATTTGTATTTAAATTTGCTCGTAATTGTTTAAATTAGGAAAAAAAAATTGTTTATTTAGGACAAGAATAGGGGCTAGTTATGTGTTGAGCTGAAGCTGGAGATTGGACTAGGACTAGTTTATGTGGACTTCAAGAATGGACCAGAATTGCTAAATTAACGAAAATGGAAATGGTTTCTTAAATGGTTAATGAAGAAAGACGATTGGTTTTCAGTGGAACTGTTTATCCTTTGGAAGAAAATAGCTGCGCCACTTCCCAGTTGACTGCGCTGACTACTTAGCTTTTGTATTTGTCCGCGTAGAACTAATTTTTAGCTTCGTTTGAAAAGCAGCATGTCTTTCTCGCCCAGTTGCAAAGTGATCCGCCTCTTTTCGACTGGCAATTTGCGGCCAGACCTTTTCCAACCCATAAATGGCACTAATTAACAAAGACGACTCATATCCTGATTCATCTACTGATATCCAATCAGTGTCGAGGGGTTACTTGCGTCTGGGTTACGGGTACCCTTTCTCACAGCTTGAAGATTGGTGCACACAGAACGCGATTTTTTTTTCGGCTTAC
Source organism: Branchinecta sandiegonensis (assembly GCA_030848855.1). Lineage (NCBI taxonomy): Eukaryota > Metazoa > Arthropoda > Branchiopoda > Anostraca > Branchinectidae > Branchinecta > Branchinecta sandiegonensis. The sequence continues at coordinate 14,165,351 of JAUPMV010000003.1, read as the reverse complement.
GAACTGAGAGGCGACGCGAATAAAATTGAACTTGGAGTTGAAACGGTGGGGCGCGAATTTTGTGGCCTGAAGACGTGGATTTTTCAGCTTGCGATGCCGTATTCAGCTGGCGAACGCGAATTCGCGTTCTCTGGGTGTCTAGCTCAAGTCAGTATCGCCATTGGTGGAACGATGGGCCAGATCTGAAGAATAGTTTGTATTATTATACGCTTATTAAGGGTGGTTCTTTTCTTGAAAGTTTTTAGTGGTTTTCTACTTTCTTTTACCGTCTTCTTTCATTATTCACCTAGCTTTGTTTACCTTTTTGGACATGTCAGAAAGCCGCAATCGCAGTAGCCTACTAGTTTGGGAAGGGCAATAACCAAGTCAGTTTTGTCGGACCCGACTGTCCCCCCGACTTGTCGGTTTTTGGAACACTCGAAAGGCCAGTTGTTGTTTTTCGAACTTTAGAAGTGACGTGTGGAGAATCAAGATACTGTATAAACTGTCCCTTAACTATAATAATCCTAGATTAAAGTTTTTGGACAGTAGTAACCGAACATTCGACATCAATTGCCTGAGCCTGAATGGGGAGAATCTCGTATGTTTTGGAAGTATGACGCTAAAGATCCACCCACGCGAATGAATTTTTCTCATGAAATAAAAATTGAGACATAAATTGTCAGCGGCTTTGGCCGACGGGACGGGCTCTCTAACAGTGGATTCCAGGTCAACGCTTCATAGATCCCAGTGTACGTCCGTGGCGAATGGTTAGCGCGCTGAACTCCCAAGCGAAGGGTCGCTGGTTCAAGTCTCGTCTGTGCCTATAGTTTGATTTGGGGCGGGGGTTGTTGCGCAACCCTGTAATACAAGTCACACCAGCTTCAAATGGGTACCTGGAAAAATTTGGAGAAGGTGATAGGAACTCGGATAGGAAGGGGTGTAGGAACCAGTATGGCTGGTCCCATTTGCACTTCCTGGTTGAGGGCTTCGGAGATCGGAGTCGCAGATCAGCACCGCCATTTAGCCCTGTATAAACTGACGATGATACCCTAGATATTACCTTAGTTCCCAGTTGAATTCTTTGTTTTGTGTTTTTGTCAGTGGGGGGGGGGATGTGGACCGATAGTACATGCATGTTGAGAACTTGCAGCCCTCCACTTCTCATTACTATATTCAAGTCGCTTCGCCTGTGCTAATAGCAATCTGCTAAGAAGGTAATTGAGTCGCGTGCGAATGATCATTTTCACGTATTGATAGCTTACCGCACGCGGTTGGTCAGAGGACTCATTTTTTGTAATGGCTCAATAGCTCATCACCGGTTGTATATTATTTTTGTCCGCCAGTATCTGTATCCTCGGCTTCATGGTACAGCTCAGTATCTTATCAGTTGAAAGTTATTTGTTCCACTGCTTGGGCCTTGGCATCTCATCAGTTGAGGTTCGGGTTGATTCATGCCAACATAATAATAATAAAGGTTTATCCAACCATACCTTTACCAAATATTTTACGAAAAGGTATTACTCAACCCTGGAAGTCAAACCGTTTTTTTTTTCCTTTTTAGGTTCGGGCATTTATTTTCTCATGTGAACTATAAATGTTCAATCTCTTCACAGCAGCTAGCATACTCTATTACCAGAATATTAGACAACGTAATAAGGTGTCATGATGGTCGTTCAAAAAAAAGAGATAAAAAAGCAACTATAAATTCAGCTCCAAGAACGGGGAAAATACTGAGGAACCTCCTCAGTGAAAAAAAAAATGGCAATACACCAACAAACGGTCGATACTCTACACTGTAAAAAAATCTTGCAGTATTTGCTACTGCATGGGATTAATCTTGTCTCTAAAAAGATAGTCTTATCTCTAATTCGGATTAATCTTATCTTAGTAGAGATAAGATTAATCCCAGTAGCAAATACTGCAGTTAACTTGAATCCTAACTCGGAGGAACTTTTTACAGTGTAAGGGCAAGCCGTGAATATTGATGTAATTACTATTATGTATTTATTAGATTCCTTCAAAACTGAAGAGCAGGGGCGTAATTTGCTATGGGGCAGGGGGGGGGGGGGGGCAACTGCCCCCCCCCCCCCCCCCCCAGACCCCAGTTTGCCCCCCTGCCCAGCTTGATGTCTGCCCCCCATCTGAAATTTAGCGTCTTCGAAATTCTCGTCCCGTCCGTCTGTCAGCATGATAACTCTCGAAGGGAATGAGATATTTGATATTTGAGATGCGAGGATTCTTTGGGTCAAGGGACAGGCGGATTCGTAGATGGGCTCTGTAGCCGTACATTTAGGGGTGGGGGAGGGGGTCCAAATTAAGAGATTTATGGGTAAAAAGACATGCTGAAAACGAATATGACATAATAATGAATCATCATTTCCCCCCCGGCCGGAATCCGGCCTAAGCCGGAAAGTTTGTTAAAGTAAAATTTTTATCAGAAATTGGGTAGATGTTCGATTTAGCGATAAGAAGACATGCTGTATCCGTATATGACAATCATTTTCTACCCGGACATATACTTCGCGAACCCGGCTGAAACCAGAAAAGTTGCTATAAGTAAAAGTTTTATCTGAAGTTGATTAGAGGTTCGGTGTTGTGGTAAGGAGGCATGCTGAATCTGTCTATGAAAATTATTTTCTCACCGGACAAATAGTTAGCCTGGAATCCGGCCAAAATCTGAAAATTTGTCAAAAGTTCAAGTTTTATCTGAAATTGATTAGAGGTTCGATATAGAGATTGCGGAGACATGCTGAATTCGGTTTTAAGCTTTAGCTTTTTGCCGGAAAAAGTAGTTCGCCCGGAGTTCGGCCAAAACCAGAGATTTGGCAAAAGTAATGCAGGAAGTTTTGATCAGTTTCGTTAAAGTGGATATGACGTTTAGGGGTAAACACACTTGCTGAATCCATATCTGAACTTGGCTTTCTCAGATGATTCAGATGAACCATTGGCCTTAATCTGTTCTCTAAATGGTGATAGTAAAAATGTTTAAGGAGTCTGACGAAGACCGGATATCTACCCAAGACCCAATTGTCTGGATCAAATATTAAAGTTTTTGGGATCCCATCGAAACCTTTGGTCTTGTTCATATTTTTCCTTTTTTCTTCATTTTTTTATGTAATTACTTAATCTTTTGTCTACAGTTTACAGTTTTGTTTGCATTATGATGGGAAAAAATCAGTGATAATAACAGTAATTGTCTCTCAGCTTGGTTGTTTGATAAATTCCTATTTCATTTCTGCTTCTTAAGTTCCTCCTATTTACCGCCCCTTTAACAGAAGAGATGAGTTTGCCAAAATATGCATTTCTTAGGCTACGAACATGGACAAAAAAAGTCCAGATCGCTGGGTCTGTCAAAAAATATCTGAGAAAATTTAGCAGTGGAAGGAATTTATAAAACTTCCGGCTAATGAGGTCTTTTCACTTAATCCGTGAAGGAGCTTCTAGTCGTGTGCCTAACTTCCGCCGCGTCCCTTCATTTCGCCCAAAGTAGAGATTCCAATTCCAGATGAGGCGGCTAACGAGTCCGATGAAAAACTTCCATTCGGAAGATAATTAAAAAACTCGGGAGCCGCAGTCATAACTCAGTCGGACGCAAAATTTACGAGGTATGATAAGTACAGTGTCATTAGTATTCATTCACCTCGAGGGTCCAGGAGGGGGGGGGGGGAGGGGGTAGAGCTAGTATTCCTGTTCAGAGGAAGAACTACTTCGAGTGGAGCTTCCAGGTTGGGTGCGTCTGGAATTTACGAAGAGGGAAGATTATGAGGCCGTCAAACTTTTGTTAAAGTTAATAAGTGTTGTTAAAGCATAAGTGTGCGTGAAGTAGGGTTTGAAAAGTTTGCCATTAAACTGAAATGAATGCGACTTAAAGCCAGGCTTCACGTTCCAGATAACCAGACATCCGGGGCTTCCGCATAGTCAAGCCGACCCTTCCAGATTTTCATGATAATGATGGCAGCTAATTTGGCTATTCTTCAACATTTCCTAGATTTCCCCTTCGCATTTCAAATATCTCTTGCATCCCAGTCACAACTGTCAATTACTTTCCCTTTTCTTCCGACATTTGCATATTTGTTCTTCTCTCGAATGGATTGCCTCCCGGACATCCGGAATCTGGGGTGTCCAACACCCTGGACTTCCAAACGTTTTTGACCTGGCTTCACCTTCCAGATCTATCGTGACGAAAACGGCTGTCTGTAATCCGGAAGAAAAATCTGGAAGGTGAAGCCTTGCTGTTTGTGTTACTTAGTAATATGACAAGGATCTGGGTCGAGACAGTGAACACATGCCCTTTCGTTGGAGGGGTTGCCACTGTTGACTTTAGTGGGCAGCAAGTCCCTGGTGCAGCGGTGTTCGGCCGGAGCCGGCACCGACTGACAGCAGCTGGCACCGGGTGCCAGGTGTTAGAACATTAAAACTAACAAGTGAAAAATGCGTAATTTATAACCGGCACCGGTGCTGGCAGCGCTGGTTTCGGCTGGTGCCGACCGGTGCCGGGAAAGGGTGTACAGCAGCTGCTGGGGAGTGGGTAACAGTTCTCTTACAGTTACTAATCTTCCAGTCAAGTGCCCGTGCATAATTATTCACAGTCAGGCCCTCCGTAGTTTCGCGGCGATATTCGTCTCCTCGTACGAGCTTCCTCGGATTGCGCTAGATGACGCGCATCTGTGAAACAAATGACATTTATTCTGTGCGCCCGACTTTGGATCAATAAGAATTGATGTGATTTTGGTGGGGAAAAAAAACAAAGCGTCTTTCCATGAATGAAGAATGTATTATGTCTGACCAGAATGGAGCTCTAGCTTTTCAGTGCCACACTAGGCATTAAACAAAAGTTACCGGGAAGGTTACTCTGTTAAAGCATTGGTTGTGCAAGGCACTTGTAAATAACGAAGCAGTGAACAACTCATTACGTTCGTTTTCTCGAATTATAGTATGTCTACCATAAACACCCTTTCGGATTATAAGTCTTGTATTGAACCCATCTAATGTTAAAGTTTTACCACAAATCCAAGTCCGGCTCACCTGGTCGCTTTAGAAAGTCGGATAGAAATCGTCTTGTTGCTGATAACGAACTTCTTTCCAAAATATGAAATTCCAGATGAGCCAGTCGCGCTACATTTAGACGCCAGCTAAATCAGGTCTTGCAAGGGCGGTGATTATTCTTGTTTAAGCGGTAAATTGGTACGCTTTGAAGAATAAATTAGAATTATTATAACTACCAGTGCATCAGACTGTAATTGGGCGCGGCGTGGCTTATTTAAGGATACAGTTTGGGGTCTGGCTCCGTAATTGCGGCGAAAGACTTGCTCGTTTTACTTATTGTTCGTTTAGCTGGACATTTTTACGGGCAATTACGCCCAGATGAGACAGCCGTAAAAGTTTTTTCTTTGCTGATAGTAATGATGATTTTTATCTGCTCTCTTTGTTCGACTATAAGCGCGGTTAGCTATGTTGTTACTTCGGTTGTTTCGAGAGTAAAAAAGTAGAAACAAGACGTTTCAGTTGACAGTATGTGACCTGAGAGGAGAATTCCGACTAGCATTAAAACTCTGTTGAAACTCTTTTCTTTTGAATTTAGCTTTTACAATTTTTTTTTTAGAAATATGTCCATGAAATATATAGTGAAGTGGTTTGAGTTGTTTTATATACAATAATATACAGTTTATTAGTTATAGTTTACTTTTAATTTTCTCCTTTTTGGTGACTGTTTCCCCTGTTAGAGGAGGAATGGATGTTATTAAATTAAACATATAATTCAGCTAAAGAGGTTCATGTATTATTTGTTAATGCCTTTCGCCTAAGCCCCTTGTTTTGACAATTTGCTGAATACCCGCAAGTTCGGTTTTTTATGGCACTTGCCCTCCGGCCAAGTGCCGTATAGCGATCGCAGTTTCTGTCCGTCCGTCGGTCTGTCGGTCGGTCCAGGTTTTTCTAGTTCGGGCACTTTCACACAAGCTAGGAGGATGAGGCATATCAGGGACCCGACATATCAGGCATATCAGGGACCCGACCAGATTAACTTACAAAAACTCACTTCCCGAATCTGACTTTCCCCGGACTAGGTACAACGGCAACTAGGTACAACGGTAGCAAAAGGGGGGCAAAAGAACGGATGTCCAATTGCGGTATCGATCCAACGACCTCTGTGGTGTATGTCCAGCGCTCTACCAATAGGTCTACGCATGGTTGAATTTAGAAGCGAATGCGGGAAAATATACGGTTTACACATTAAAGTAAGACCAAGTGGTCAGAACGAATGCTAAATGCTAACCAGAGCAAAATAACTTGAACTAATAACTAGAGCTATTTTGCTCTGATGCTAACAAAACTTAAGCTTAACAAATCTCGTGAAACGCTTCCACATAAGCTAGGACAATGAAACGTGACAGGCATATCAGGGAACCGACCAGATTAACTTGGAAATAATCATTTTCCAGATCCGATCATAGTGGGGGGAGTGGAGGCAGAGTGGAGGGATGGGAAATCCGGAAACTATTAACAAGCATAACTTTGGAAAGGGTAATCAGACGTACGTGAAACTTGACATGTGTCAAGAACGAGTGTTTCTGATATTCAGTTTCAAATCCGGACCAGATTCAATACCTGTGGGGGGGGGCTGGAGGGGGGCACCGGAAATCTCCTGAAACGCTTCCACATAAGCTAGGACAATAAAACTTGGAAGGCGTATGAAGGAACCGACCAGATTAACTTGGAAATAATCACTTCCCCGGTCCAGCGATCGCGGGGGGAGTGGAGGAATGGGAAATCCGGAAACAAGAAACATACGTAATATTGGAACGGGTAATCGGACATGCATGAAACTTGACAAGTGTGAAGAACAGGTGTCTCAGATTTTCAATTTTAAATCTGACCCGAATCCGATAACTGGGGGCGGGGGGTAAAGGGGGGACCGGAAATCTTGTGAAACGATTAGGGTCGAGGGATCGGGATGGAACTTGAAGGGAAGAACGAGCATTAACCCTAGATACTTTATTGACAAAATAGGACCGGATCGTGTCGCAGTGGAGGGGATCGGAGGAGGTTTCCTGGATTTCCGCGGTGATCACGAGTTAGGGTACTGCCAGATGTACCAGGACCATGGAATTTGGCAGACCTATTAGGTACTCTCCCAGGTCGACTTGAAAATAGTTCCTCCCCCGATCCGATCATCGTTGTGGGAGAAACAGTTTTCAGTGAGTGGAATAACCATTTCAGCTTTAGTAGATCAACCCGATTTTCTGATGAAATGAGTATCGAGAGAGAGATGCAGCCTTGACAACTGCAAACCGTATCTGACAAACATGCTAGCTGTTCTTACAAGTGCCATATGAGCTTTCAGCTCTTGTTTTAAAGAAACATGTGATTCTACCTGATAACAAAACGAGCAATTAGCCTAGTCCTAATCGATATCCTAATCCTCAACTTCGCCTTGCCAGGGGATGTCAAGTGTAAACTGAATGATTTACTAAATTAAAATCCTAATATGAAAAAATGGCAAAAGGAGATTCTTGACTAATACGAGTCGGATATTTTGATGCGTCGATACAAAAATTTAAGGTATGTATGTTAAAAATTCCTAAAAACGTTAAAAAAATCGTAGAATTTTACAAATTCCTAAAAATGTTAAAAACTCTTTCCGTTGTAGGTGGTGGCTTAACTTCATCGCATTGGAAGGATTGCAATACAGTCTGTAGAACTGCGCAGGGGTGCTATTTGGGGGGGGGGGGGAGGGCCCTCTCCCCCTAGATTTCAAGATCTTCTTGTTTTATATTTTTTTGCCACAAAATAGGTTTCAAAAGGCAAATGCATAGCAATTACCTAACTATAAATCTAAATTTACTCCAAACAAGGTAATTGAATTTTGTCTGGGTAATAAAGCTGGAATTGGGGCCTAAAATTGATCTCCCCCCAAGGTAATTTCCAAGATAATACGTCAATAAAGGAGGAGCACCATAATTATATCACCAGGAATGAACAGACTTTAGCCCGCGAAGAAAACAAGACCTACGAGCTCATATGGCACTTTTTACGAGTAGGTGGTACAAGAAAGTAGAAGAGAAATTCACAAAACATTCGTGACATGCCTACCAAGTTTCATCGTCCTAGCACATCAGGGAGTATCGAACTCGCGCGCTTACTAGATGCCCGGACCCCCCCCCCCAACTCCCCCAAAGTGCCCGAATCCCCTCCTATTATGTCAATGACGTATCTAGAACTTGTGCTCTTCCCACTAAGCGTTTCCAAAGATTTCTGGTTCCCCCTCCAACTCCGTCCCAATGTCACCGGATCCGGTCTGAAGTAAAAATGGGACGTCTGAGGCACGAGATCTTCCTAAATATCAAGTTTCATTTAAATCCGATCAACCGTACAATAGCTGCCCATGCCACCAGATCCGGATTCCCCATCCCTCCACTCCTCCCACGATGGTCGGATGGAGGAAACGACTATTCCCAAGTTAATCTGTTCGGGTCCCTGACACGCCTACCAAGTTTCATCGTCCTAGCACATCAGGAAGTACCGAACTCGTGCGATCACTAGAAATCCGCCCCCCCCCCCAACTCCCCCACAGTGCCCGAACCCCGTCCTATTATGACAATGACCTATCTAGAACTTGTGCTAGTTCTTCCCACCAAGTTCCATCCCTATCCCTCCACTCTAAGCGTTTCAAAAGATTTCCGGTTCCCCCCTCCAATTCCTCCCAATGTCACCGGATCCGGTCCGGATTTAAAGTGGGAAATCTGAGGCACAGGATCTTCCTAAATATCAAGTTTCTTTAAATCCGATAACCCGTTCAGTAGCTGAGCTTGCCACTAGATTCCGGATTCCCCATCCCTACACTCCCCCACGATGGTCGGATCAGAGAAACTACATTCTCAAGTCAATCTGTTTGGGCGCCTGACAAGCCTGTCAAGTTCTATCGTCCTAGCACATCAGGAAGTAACGAACTCATGAGATCACTAGAAACTCGGATCCCCCCCAACTCCCCCACAGTGACCGGATCCTTACCGGTTATGTCATTCACGTCTGTTGGACTTGTGCTTGTTCTTCCCACCAAGTTTCATCCCTAACCCTCTACTTTAAGCGTTTCCCAAGATTTCCGGTTCCCCCCTCCGACTCCCACCAATATCACCGGATCCGGTCCGGATTTAAAATTGGGCGTCTAGACACGAGGTCTTTCTATGTATCAAGTTCCATTAAGATCCGATCAACCGTTCGCAAGTTAAAAATGCCTCACTTTCCGGATTCCCCCTCCCTCCACCCCCCCCCCCCCCAGATGGTCGGATCGGGAAATTATTATTCTCAATTCAGCCTGTTCGGGTCCCTTAAACGCCTGCCAAGTTTCATTGTCCTAGCACATCAGGAAGTACCGAACTCGCGGGATCACTAGAATGATCCCCCCCATCTCCCCCACAGTGAACGGATCCGGTTATGTCAATCACGTATCTAGGACTTGTGTTTGTTCTTTCCACCAGGTTTCATCCCGATGTCTCCACTCTAAGCGTTTATTCAAACAATGTTTCAAAGTCAGCTTGGGCTCAAAGAATATTCACTCTAAGCGTTTTTCAAGATTTCCGGTTTCCCCCTCCAACTCCCCCCAATGTCACCGGATCCGGTCCTAGATTTAAAATGGGAGATCTGAGACACGAGGTCCTTCCATATACCAAGTTTCATTAAGATCCGACCACCCGTTCGTAAGTTAAAAATACCTCATTTTTCCTGATTCCCCTTCTCTCCACTCCCCCCCCCCCAGATGGTCGGATAGGGGAAGTGACCATTTCTAATTTAATCTGTTCCGGTCCCTGATATGCCTGCCAACTTTCATCGTCCTAGCTTATCTGGAAGTGCCCGAACTAGCAAAACCGGGACAGACAGACCGACCGACCGACCGACAGACCGACGGACAGACAGAAATTGCGATCGCTATATGGCACTTGGCCGACGGGCAAGTGCCATAAAAACAGTTGGTAAATCAGGTGTGATTCGTGATCTGGGAACTTCTATTTGAAATAATCTGACGGCTGGCATCAGGGAGTCATGGGTCCAGAGAAACAATTCAAAACTTTCTACTGGATTAAGAAATTTCAAACGGTGGGGGATAAACATTTTTTTTTTCTGTTTTATGTTTCATTTGTTCGGAGTGGGGGCCCGGAACATGGTAATGAGGTAATAGTCGGGATTTCGTTGTCTTGCTTCATTGTTTGTTTTATTAACGCCTATATGTATAAGCCGCCTATATGTAGTATGTCTGCTGAACTAGTGGGAAGGCGTACGTTGCTGTACTCTCCGGGAAATAATCCGGAAGGCTCGGTCGAGCTTCTTCCTGCGCATCCGGAAATCAGAGAATAGCCTTGTTAGTCTGGCAGCTGATCCATTGTTCACGTCACTACCAGTAGTTGCTAGTCTTATGGATTAGTTAAGCACTAGGGTCGTCTTGTTTTTGTTTATGGCGTAAGCTGAAATAAAATTGATTGACTGATTGATAAAATTCATGGGCTAGGTGGAAAATTATGGGGTTTTCCTGATTAGTTACATATTTTTGTATTAGTGAACAGCGTGCGCATCCATAGTTAAAATAAGCGTCGGTTTCGTCGAAATCTTGTTATTTTGTTAAATGCTGCACTTCCTCACGTCCTCTACCTCACCCCTTTTTGGAGAATATTTTCCTTTTTGAAACTACACGTACACGTCCATTTTTCCGTCGTAATATAAAACCCTTGCTAAAATTGCTACTATAGTTGGAAGCGGAACATCTATTAAAGTAAGTAAGTAATTTATTTATAACCTGCCATTTTGAAAAAGCGGAGTAAATGAAAGAAAATAAATAAAACACATAAACACACAGAAAAAGACACTTAATTTTCAATCTTCGGCCAGGAAGCAGTGGATAACGTCGTGCGCTGGTTGGGCCCTGTTGTCAATGATTTTTATAGCGACGAGGAAACATCCAAAAGGTTTAGTAAACAGATTTAGAGTTTTCGAATCTATCGCCGCAGTGGGATGTCCCCATGCCCGCATCCTTTGTTTTTGCAACCACCCCGAGATCACCCGCCTGTGTGGCCGGGAATAATCAGCATCTGATTAGTTACTAATTTTTGCTTTGGCGTTACCGTTTTTCTTCTTGCACTTTTTCTTTTTCCCTTTTCAGTTTCCTACTCCACCAGTTCTAATGTAGGGCATTGGATAAATAAAATTAATTCATTCACGTAAGTTATAAATAAATGTATCCCCAAAAAGCCCTCTGGGCCATGGCGGGACAAAAATATAAATAAGCACTCGAACTACAACATTCCAAATTTTCAGCACTCAACTCATAATTATTTATCTAAATATACTAACTAATAAACTAATAACTGTCCTTACCACAACTTCAACCTACAATAAAACGTTCACAGTGCTCCCTGGAGACTTTCAGGAATCTACCCAACCTATACAGATCTTGGTGCGCTTTACTACAAACCCTGAAAACCTCCTTACGTTTGTTGATTAGTATTTGTATAATGTTTTGTGCAGACAAGTTATATATATAGCCCCATGTTCGGAAGATCTGCATTACCCTCCTACCGGGCGAGTCATACTGCCCTCCTAGTTCCTACTAAGGCGGTAGAAAATATGCTGCCCTCCAACCTGGGAAGAGGGCAATGCAATATTTCAGCCGAAAATGTGTGTTTGCTGTCAGCCCATCCTCCTTTACCTGTTCATTGTCTGATAAGCTATCGTCGCGTAGTATTTTAATGTATTTTCAGCAGTATCTGGTGTTGCCAGGAAAGCTGGATTGTAAGTTTTACCATCCCCGCTCCCTCCCAGCATGTCGCGACCAAATCATGTTCATCGTTCTCGTAGTCCATAACTACGCTCATGATCTACCGTCTCATAAACGAGATGGTACACAAATTCCGTACCAAGGTAGCTATTCACCTGTCAGTAGTTACGGAGGTCCCCTCCCAATGTTCACGTACTTTTTTGGCTGAAACATGCTTCCCTAACAAGACCGAAAATAAAAGATTAGACAATTTACATATTAAGCCGCCAAGGCTCTTGATATTAATTTGCAAAGCAGCAGGCGTGCGACACTCCGGTTCTCTTTTGGTAATAAACAGCGGCTAAATCAATTCAGCCGGTCTTCATCAGTTGACCTTTCGTGGCCCCTGTTCACACCCAGTTGACCCAGCCCATCTTTATTCCTGAGGTTAGATTGGCTCGTACAAGGAAATTATGACTGCCAGAAGACGGAGACATCTACTATCTTGAGGCAATAAAATGACGAAACGACTTCCTTTTGAGAGTACTCCGTGGCAGGCTGGTGCAGATTTTCTTAGCATTTTACAACCCTGTTATCGCTCTTTGGGGAATGTCCGTCCGTGGCTGACATTCTTTTAGAAAAAATGGCGGGAAAAAATATACCCGATTTTATCGTCAAAATCATCAAGAGCTTCTTGACGAATAGAGAGCAAACTGTAAAGTATAAAGGCCATTTTCTACTTCTTTACCAGTTTTTTGTGGAGTTCCACAAGAAACTGTGATCGGTCCGCTGTGCTTCCTCCTCATGATAAATGAAATTGCTGCTGGGTTGGAGGACAGATGGAAATACGTTGACGATTTGTCCTTAGCGGAAGTCGTATCTGAGGATCTGAAAAGTAACGCTGCCGGTTTCATCGACCAGGTTACCTCAGAGGCGACTGAAATGAATATGGTCGTGAATAAAGATAAGTGCTCGGTTACGACCTTTTCTTTTCTTGACTGAAATGAATATGGTCGTGAATAAAGATAAGTGCTCGGTTACGACCTTTTATTTTCTTAGAAAAACTCGGCCGTCTTTCGAACCTCCTATCGACCCTGGGCTCATCAGTGATAAAATAACGCTATTAGGTGTAGTGATCTCTTCTGACCTTTCATGGCATGAAAATACAAAGACAGTTGTAAAGAAAGCTAGCAGCGCAATTCAAATGCTAAAAACACTGAAAAAGTTTCGGGTCCCTAAGGACAAGCTAAAGCTAATGTTTTGCTCTTTCATTCGACCCTTAGTCGAATATGCTTGTCCAGTTTGGCACTTTGCTCTTACCCAAGGTGAAACTGATAAAATAGAGTGAGTTAAGAAGAGATCGCTGCAAATTATCTATGGCGGTTCCCCCCTACCATACTCTTTTTACCTCAAAGAATTTAAAATTGAATCCCTTTCTTCCCGCCGCGAAAAACTATGCCGCAACTTTGGCTCCTCCCTTCTCCAGCACCCCATATACCGTTCATTCCTTCCCCCACCCTTTGTTCCTGTAAGACCTCGTCCCCCCCGAGAAGTGGCTGAAAAGGTTCCCAAACTGACCCCAATCTACTGTAACACTATGCGCTACAGTAGAAGCTTTGTGCCGAGCTTCGTAAAGCAGTACAATGCTCTTTAGCACTTTTCTGCCTTGTTACTTTTTTTTTTTTTTATTATCTGTTGACAACTTATTTTATCTTTACTTATGACTACAAAAACATCGTAATTGGGCTCTGCCCACGAGAGATAGGTTTTTCTTTACTATTGAATAAATTGAAATTGAAAATTGAAATTGAGTGGCTGAATGGGTTAGCGCGCTGGACTCCCAAGCGAAGGGTCGCTTGTTCCAGTCTCGGTGGTGACTACCGTTTGGTTTGGGGCTAGGGTTAGTGGCGTTTCCCCGTAAGACAAGCCAAAAGTCCACCCAGCTTCAAATGGGTACCTAGAGAATTCTAGGGAAAAGCACGGGAAGAGTCGGATGATTTGCCCCCAACCACGCATCGCACTCCCGGCGGAGTATCAGGAGATCAGCACCTGGGATACGCGAAACTTAATCGGTCGGAATGCGAAAATTTCCCTTGCTTTTTGCTTTGCTCTGGGGAATGAACGGTCAAGCCGCTTTGGTAATTTTACTGTCAAGAACCTCACTTGAGAACTGAAGAGACCACAGTGTCCTGAAGCTCGGATCAGAAACCTACAGCACCGTGATCGCACCTACCTGGTTATTCAGGAGCGATAGCATATTAGGGGACCAATTTTACAACCGTGCTAATGGGGAGTGAGCCCTTGGAAAGCTGGGATCTAGCCGACAGTCCCTAGCATAGTCTCATTGTCGAATCAATGCCTTGTCTCGGTCCTCGGCTCCGATGTAAAGGTATCAGGGGTGGCCCGAAGCACTCAGGCCAGGGGGGGGGGGGGTGAGACCCCTCATTTCAACGACTCCTGGATCGTAATATACGACTCGCACGTACCAACAAAAATGAACTGTTGCGACTACGCGGCAATGGCGCACATTCCCCACCAACAAATAATAGAGCCCGTGTAAAACTAGCTGCAATGCATCAGCTGAAATTATTCTTGTAATCAAAATTTCCTCAGCCTCAGCTTTACATTTCAACTTTCGCTAAACAGGGAAGCTTTCAACGCCTGTACCTGGGACAAATTATAGCAAGCGGCGCAGGCGAAAATTTTTTAATCTGCAAGAAAAGGAAAAAAAAAGCTTTGAAATCACAAATCTGACCGTCGAAAAAAGTTACAAAATAGTGGCCATAGAAAACAAAATAAACACAAAGTAGAGTAACAAAGTAGTTGTTCCAAATTAAAGCAAAAAAAAATATGAGAATAATTTTCACGTTAAAGACACGTTTATTCAGAAACAAAACGAGAAAGTTGCCAGTGCATTGAAAGAAAAAAAACACACTTCCTCAGAAACGAAACGAGGAAAACAGGTTTGCCAGTGCATTAAAAAAAAAAACGGATGTACGGACGTACCGAACTTTTGGTCCTGGCCTGACAGGAGCTTACAGATCGAAAAAGACGCCGGTTCGCCGACGAGACTTGAGTTGCGTTTTTTTCCGGGTGATTTGATGTACTTTTGTTTCATTATGAAAGTACTGTGTACCGTTTTATTTGTCATTCGACACATTGTACTTTCATGTCGAGAACTAAAGTAGGTAAAGGTACAGTGAGCTACATCTGAAGAATTGCAACTTAAAACTGGTTTGTAGAATTTGATTCTACGCGACCGAAGATGCTATAGACAGCAAATGAAGACGAGAAGTTCGCTTATAGAATAACTTAAACATAAAAGAGATCATTTTCGAGTTGTATCAGTGTCCTGAAATTTAATTTTTAATTTTAATTTAATTTCAAAATAAATGCGGCACAACATTTCATGCGCGAGCAGATTAATTGGCACTTGTCATTCAGCTACAACGTAAAGCTTTCGTAAAAACAGTCGATTTTTCTTTTAGAAACAGTCGATTTTTCTTCAAAACAGTCAGTTTTTCGTAATTCGATTTTTCTTAAAAATGGTCGGTTTTTCTTTAAATCAGACGATTTTTCCAAAACAGTCGTTTTTTCCGCAAAAAAAGCCGTTAAAAATTACCAGCCAGTTGGTAAATACCTTGCTCCTCCCATATTTGATATTTTCGCTCCTCCCCCCCCCAAACATTTTGGATAGTAACGCCTCTGCTAGAATAAAGGCCAAAAATTTACCTCCCGACTAGTATGAGCTATTCAAGCGTCTGCAGAACCCCTCCTGCCCTGGGAAACGAATTTCGGGTGTATATTAAAATTTTCCTTGTCCTTTTCAAGCGTTGTTCCCACCTCAACCTCTCTTTGTAATCGAAATTTTTCCATCTGTTCTGGGCACACTTGTTTCGGGGGTCTCCTGTTATTTGATTTCTGATGGCTTTTCCATTCTGTTTAAAAATTCTGTTCCTTCTTTTTTCACTTATAGCCGAAGATGACCAACAATCAATGCACATAACCTTGTCTCTCGATTTTGGTCTATAAGGTATATCAATGTTACACAGTCAGACTTCACTTTAACAACTAACCTATTGTAATTTTTACAGGCTAAAATCGGAAAGACCTAAGTGAGGCAGACCCAAATCCCATGGGAGTAGAACAGGTAGCCGCATTGCTGCCCCATGAATCATATCTCCGACCTATCGGGGTTACAAAACCTGGTTTAAACGACTCGACGTGGCTTACGTCTGAAGCTGTGCAGAGACAAATTAACAATTTTTTTTAACGACTCGGATTATTTTTGATTAAAATGAATGCCCGGGACTTCGGCGAGGCCAAAATAAACGACTGATACGACTTAGGAAAAGGCCAAAATAAACGACTGATACGACTTCGCAAAAGGAAGGGGGGGTCACCCCCCCCCCCACCCTCCCTTCGGGCCACCCCTGAAAGGTATACGGTTTTGAGAAACATAATTTCTCCACCTAGCTAGCCAAGGATCAATGCCATGCTTCATATCCCAATTCGTAAAGTATGAGAATTTCCTCAGTCCAAGCTGACTAAGAATCATTTAGATGGAGCTTAATATATTTGCAGTATCGTTAGGTACTATAAATCTCAGCTGACTTGTGCGTTTTAAAATATATTAAATTTCTCAGCTGACTTATCCGTAACAACTTATAAGGGGCCCTTAGTATCTGAGTTTCACGTGAGTCGGCATTTGCCCTAATTACCTTTTCTTTTAGGTGAGGGATGCGGCCAGTGTTCCATTGCTAGCAGGAGGCTTAATCTGAAGAAATACTGCAAACGGGACTATGGTAAGGCTCTCGATTATTTGTATTTTTATTTTTTTTTTTACTGACAAGGAGACTCGTTTATTCGTCTTCTTCGTCAGCTAAAAATACAAACACATTTTGTTATGGTCTAACAGCGATTGTTGCTTACAAGTCCCCTACTTGTCTCACAATTGGGATCGGGCTGTTTTTGGTTTCAGTTTTTACCTTACTACCCCTCTAAACTTTCAAACTGTCGTATCTCATGAAAGACCAAACCAAAAACAGTCGATACATACTTTGATCAGCTCATCAAGGTCAATTGACTGCCGTTGAAAAAAAAAATTCTACCTGTATTCCTTGAAAAGTTGACTTTTTTGCCGTAGGCCAACTTTCTAATATTACCACTTAGACAAGAGCAAAGGATAAGTTCTAATTTCTTTAGCAATGAGAGAACTTTTAAAGTTAGGAGTCATATGTGATACCATTTCTCTACTGCAATTCCAAGTGCAAAAAATGGAATGATGAACTTAGCTGAAACCCCGAACAGGAATAGGTAGAAACAATAGATGGCAGCACTTTTGGACCCGTGGGAAAATGACACTTTTTTGTTTCCCTAAATTTTTCTATTTATCACTCAAAGAAGATATATTGGATGTGGGGCCGGGCTACTGCCCCAGATGTTTAGCACTTTTAGAATTTAGTCCATCTTCAGTTTGAAACTGGTGCCTGTCTGCCTGACAGCTTTCCACTCACGCAGAAACATGGTTCGATGAAACGAAACCTCGGCTGTACAACTATATAGAGCTGACATAGGCTATACAACTCCTCTTCACTTCACCTACCGTAGGCTCTGGTTCGACGACAAGCAAAAACCATCCTTTTTGGCCCCAGGCAAGACTTCTGCGGAGTTTTCCAAAATGTAAGGTCATATTCATCAATCCGACCAGAGGTCCACACTTTCCGAAAAAACCGCACACGTTAGACCCTTACCGTCTTCTAGTAATAAGATGAAATCGGAGGACTAGGAATAAACACAAAACCACGACAAAACTCTCACAACACAATTAGGGGGCTCATCACTTGGTGGGTACCACTGCACACCCTCCCCTGGGTGCCTGTTTTTGGAAGTGAAGAACTCCTCAGACTGCACGAGCACGAAATAATTGGGATACAAATATACTCAAGATATTTTATGTCATTCCCTCAAAGAGCCATGACACTTCACTTTCCAAAAGGACCCGTTCGTAATTATAGTATTAATCCTCTCTTACTTCCTTCATCGTTCCTAATTTGCACTTCGGAGCGAATTAAGATCAGTCTTGATCTGTTGAGTAGCTCCGTCATTGATGATGTGATGGTTTGGTAGGCATCAGATCAGTGTTTCCACTTCTCATGATTTCACATGAGATCTCATGTTTTTTACCCAATCTCATTATTTTTTTTTCCAGTATCATGATCTCATGATATACTCATGATTCAGGATTTCTCCTCTTTCTTACTCCAATGCTAAAATTCATTTAAAATATATTCTGAATAGATGTATTTAGTTCTAGATTTTTCCATAAAACTCGTCTGATAGCTTTCATTCGTGGTTGGATGCTTTTGTATTTCATCGATATTACGATTATCGTATCGAAATTACCGCCCAACACTATTTTCTTGTCTAACTGCAGGGAGAGCGTTGTGTTCCCTTTTCCACCACTCCGAACTCGGTATTCCATCCGATGTTCCACGCGTACACTGTCAGAAGTTTCATAACAGACAACACAAGGATGCGCATTTTCAACAGACAACACTTGGGATATAGTCTGTTGTGATTTTGAAAACGTTACGCATAACAAGCATTGCCAGGAAAAGTCGAAAAATGCCAAAAAAGTATCATCTCACTTTTTTTCTTTGTCGTCATGATATCGGAAAAGTCACGCATAACATCTAATGCATAGTCAAAATCACAACAGATTACATCTAAAGTGGTGTATGTTGAAACTGCGCATCCCTGTGTTGTGTGTTATGAAACTTCTGATAGTGTAATTCTGATATCAGCCGACGTTTAGGGGCCGACGACCAGGAACATGTGTATGTCGGCCCTGCAACGAGTAGAAATCCGCGACCGAGTTCCGTAAATACCGAGCTGGTGCTTATACCCAAGACCTTGAATACCATTTAACGTAACCATTTTAACCATACCATTTTACATAACAGAGACATGAGAAGCAGAAGTTTCGGGTTTAGTGCTAGAGCTCGTTCGGGTCGGGAGTTGGTTGTCCGAGCATGGATGAATCGCGAGAAGGAGGGACGGATGTTCTACTGCACAGCAGTGTTGTAAGTTCTTGCTTTTACCAAGAGTGGATAAAGTAAGAACAATCATGTTTGTAATATGGTGGACTGAAATAAGATTTTTCCTTTATCGTATCAGTGGGTTCAGTGAAGCTCACTCCCTTTTAGCAAAATCGGAGTTTTCTTGCATCCTCGCGCAAATATGAGAGAGTTCTTTTAAATGTATTATTGTCCGCTTGAAAGGCACAAATATCAAAAAGTCGAGTAAGAGAAAGAAGAAAAGAACGAGACAGTCTAAACAAGGTCAAACATGATTTATGCAAGTTCTGCATTCTCCCAGAACGAATGAATTCTTCTTGCATTTGTCAGCTAATAAATCCAAGTTAGCATTTAACTTCTTCACTAGAAGTCTGGACTGCGGCATTAGCACTCAATAGCTTCAGCGAGTAAGTATTTAATGGCTCTATGATGCGTAGTAATAAACTTACAGATTCCCCTCAGTGCTCTAATGCATTCTATCAGGCCTCTAGATTAACAGGAATTCGTCCAATTCCCTTCCGTAGTTTTAATCTTTACGAACTTCGACTCGACTCGGGCAAACGACTCTCTAGGGATCCCTATTCTATTTGGTGCAATAAACCCATCATCTTCCCTAATGAATTCCTATCCCCTAGTCCCGGCGAGTCAATATTTACAAAAAGTATCTCACACGGTCTCATGGGGTTCTTGGGAAAACAGGGCCATGATACTGGACCATCGGGTGGTATATGTTCTCGAATGCCTCTCTGCGGGGAATAGTATTATTTCCTTTGGAATAAAAAGAAGCTAAGAATTGGCAGTGACAGAGTAAATATCTCCTGGGGTGATAGGAAGGTCGGACATCCGAGTTGGTGCGCTTTTTGTTGACCTCGGACCTGACCATCTGTTACAGCATCGACAACTGGTCTGCTTTGAGAAATATCAAGCATCTGTACCCTTGTCTTTGCTAACCTAGTGAGTAATTAAACAGATAAAATATTCCGGGGGAGAGAACAGACATGCTTTGAGATGGATCTAGCATGATTTCTTGGTAGGCTATTGGCGGTGTTGCCACTGGTCGCAGAATTGTGCGACTTTTCCCAGATTTTCTACTTCGTTGACAAAGCGAGCCAGAATTGTGCGACAGGTCACTTGCCAGTAATGGTGGGCTTACACTCTGCGTAAAATCCGAGCGTATTTTGAAATTCGAACATATTTTACGCACGTATTTGTGCTTGAAAAGAACTCTAGCAATATGGACGTATTTTTAGATACAAAACGGACCGATCTCTCAAATACGTCCATATTGCTAGAGATCTCTTCAAGCCCTTAATACGTGCGTAAAATACGTAAAATGTCACAGGTTCCGTCAGAGAGAAGGTGCAAAGCTGGCTATGGGTGTGCCAATAAGTGCAACGCATCGGAAGTCCGAAATTTAGCTGATTCCCAGTTTCGTAGCAACTACTGCCCCGCATGACAAAGTAATTGCGTTAATTTTGAAATTTAGTGAAACTTGTATGTCATCTAATAAAAGACCGATCATTCTGAAACATTAATTAACTTAAATTAGACATGCAAGCAATGATGATGTACAGTCCCGATGAGTAGCTGAGGCGTATTCTTGCCGTTCCCCGAGAACTCCACTTGAGGAGTCCTCGCGTTTTTGTTTGTCCCGGGGACTTGGCAGTCCCCACGGACGGGGAATGCTCCGATTATCATCACCATCATCAAAAAGGACTCCCTTAAAGATTCGGAGGGGAATCAATTTTTGCTAGTGTTAGTGCAATGTAAAATTAATTAAAAACAATCAGAATAAACAAAACCCAAAATGAAGTGGATCCAGACTAATTTGGTCAACTGCATATTTTTTTTTTTTCGAACAAAATCCACTTTGGAAGCATTCCTCGGCCGTGTTCTCGCTGTTTCTGTACGCTGATTCCGCGTGGAGTGACTCCCTCTATTCTCGCCGTTCCCTTCGATTCCCCGAGGAGTCCTCGGGGAACGGCGAGAATACGCCTCTTGGAACATTAATTACCTTAAAGCACAACTCTCACTAGAAATTATCTTTTCCCTGTAAAATGGATCAGAAAAAACGTTTTCGAAAATACCATTACTTTCCACCTGAAACCATGGATTCTCTTGTTAGCGCTTGTCAATTATATCCAGCATTACTGCTCTCCGACGCGGCGGCTGGGCGCAAAAGATTTGAAAATTGAACGTGCCTTGGTTAAAAAGTGGGAAAACTAAGCAAATAAAAGAAGTAAAAAACAGAAGAAAGAGTTGTCAGCGGACAATGAAGATTCCGGCAAATTTTTCGTTGGGTGACGGGAAAACTCGGCAAGGCCGAAAAAGCGCTAAAAATCCGTAGTTACGAAACGAAACGATGGAGAAAGGTGGGTATTTTAGAAGCTTAAATTCCATATGGGAGCTAAGTATATTATAAAAGGCAGAATAAGCAAGAGGGGTCCTTTAAATCACACTTTAAGTTGGCGATGATGGTTACTCTCGGGTTGGCGATTCAGGAACGCACCAATGATCCCTCCAATGCTGTGACTTCTGGTCCTTGTCCAGGAACTTCTTGAAGGATTCTGATGTTTCGCTGGTGATGGTGTCTTCTGACAAAGTATTCCATGAGGGAATTACTCAGAAGAACTGCTCTTTCACCCGAGTTAAAGTTTAACCGAAAAGGGCTAGGATACGACAATCTAATACCCATCACTTATTCACTTAAATGATCTTGAAAACCGGATGAAAAAGCGTTAGTTTGTTTTTCTGCTTTCCCAAACAAGCTATTGTCCCTCTGTGGTTGCGTTCTTTTCGAATTTGTGATAGCTCTATGCCACCTGGAATATTTGGCAACGACACCAGCATACCAACAGATAAATGAAACAAAGAAAGCTGGAAACTTCTTTTCTCTTCTTCTTCGGGATTTCCGTCTCTTCTTAGTACGAGGTAGAAAAATCACGTTTGATCGACGGTTTGAATTTTCCGCATCGTTGCGTTCTTCTCAGTCCACATTCTCCACATTCCTACTAAACACTGGACAACTCTGGACAGATCTAAAATCCCCAGCGGGAGTGAAAATAATTTAGTGTATTCAAATCTAAGATGTAAAAACAAGGTTGCATTTCAAGTTAAACTTGAAGCAAAACTTCTAAGCTATAAACCTCGGTAAAAAATGTGTGAAGCAAAAGTTGAAGTCTGGTAAAGTAAAAGTCTGGTATCTCCTTGATGTAAACCATGAACCTTCGTGTCTCCTGTCCAAGGGTCTAAGCGACCCCCCCCCCCCCAGACATACCCCTCTACCACCACGACCCGGTACCAACCCCACTGGGGAAAACCCTCGGCATACCCCCCCTCCACCTCCAGGGAGGTTTTGCCGGGGGGGGGGGCTTAGCCGGAATCCCGTACCCCCATTCCATCGCTCAACCTATTAGCCTAGAGTTGCACTTCCGATCTTTGTCTTAGACACACGCAGCAGCTGACTGAAGCTAAATTACGAGATTGTAAAAACAATGGAAGTGGTGGTTTTCGGCGAATTACGGCTAACTGAATGGTCCGTCGAGACAATTAAAAGATGAATTCAGCATCAAAGGTCTAACCTATTTCAGATTTAAAATTCACTTCTACCAAATCTCCGTTTTTGCCGGATTCCGGGGGAACTACATATCTGGTGAGAAAATTAAGCGCAGATATAGATTCAGCATTTCTCCTTACTCCTAAATCTACTTTGACGTTAGCCCCCCCCCCCAAAAAAAAAAAAAATCATCGTTTTGAACTCCCCTATATGTAGGGGAATGCCCCTAAATAGGGGATGCCCCTATAACGGGCCCATCTACGAGGTAGAAGTTTTATAACGCCACCGCGGTTTTCCGCCACCATATGTTTTCCGCCACCTTTTAATTCACGTAGGGCAGGTAGCCTGTGCAGGTAGTTTCAGATTTAAATCTTTAAATGTGAAAAGGGTGTTTACCGCCACCCAGGAAATCTTACGTCCCCAAGAGGATTGGTTCCTCTAGAGGGTAGGGTCAAATCTTGTCAGGCCTAATATTCTGATGGAGTGTCGAGCGCCAACCGTATTAAGTATCACAGCGATTAAGGGCTCTCGGCCAAACCTGCTCCAGAACGTCGCAAAGTCTACAGAGAACTGGAGGAGAGGCTACTGAAAGTTAAAATTACGTATCAAGAAGGAAAGTCTTCAAGAGAAGCACTTCTCCGGGCGATTTCTCACCTTTTGAAATTTGAATAGTTTGGGGGCCTTGAGTAGTTGAAGTTGTACAGTTTCTTTAGTTGGACTTAAATAAATAATTATTTGAAACGTTAAGCTCTGTCTTCGTATTAGCTAGGATCAACGTAGAGTTGGCGTTGGTGGCGGTAAACCCCTTTTCGCATTTAACGATTTAGATATCGGATTACATGAACCAGCTACCTGCACTAATGAGTTGGCGGAAAACATACGGTGGCGGTGGACCTACCAAAATATTTGACCCTTTCGTCTGACCCAACTAATCCTAAGATTTCCTGGGTGGCGAAAAACATACGGTGGCGCTAAAGCACGGTGGCGTTAGAACACCCACTTCCATCTACGAACGTGACTTGTACTTTGACCCAAGTGATCCTCACAACAAGTTTCAGCAAAATATCATCAAATCCTTTAAGAGTTATCGTGCTAACGATGGACGAACGGAGGGACATGCGGACTAGCTTGACAAAGTCATAGGTATTTGTCACTAATGTTTTGAAATCTCAAAAAGTAATAGACTACCTGATGGGATTTTATCACTGTTAGAACCCACAACAAAGAACCCAAATCCAAAACCTGTATAATTCATGGGTCGCTCAGCTTAGTAAATGAGGGTGTCTTGGGTTCAAAATAAACCAGAATTATACCTTTGGTACTTAGACAACTCTTTGATAGTTGCTGAATTCCATACCCAATCTTGCGAAACATCTTACCTCTGGGATACGGTAGTACTTGTGTAATTATGAGATACCTAGCCATCGTAAAAGAAGCTGAAGATACAATCCGGAATTTCGTTTTACAGCGCTTATGTCACCCACCATTCAGCAAAACCTAAGATATAGCGAGAGAAGCAGTATATTTTGTAATTTCTTTCATCCCATTTACGAAGTGACGCACATGTTGTGCGTAATTGAAATACATATATACGTCTCGAGAGTTATTTCGGAGTTTTGAAACTAACCGATGTAAGAAGTCGAGGAGTGGTTGTAAATACGGGTGTTGTTGTCAGAATGATTTTGCGAATAGATTTAAAACACACACAAAAAACTAAACTGGTAGTCAAACGGATGCGATGTGGGATTGGGCTATTCTGCGAGACATGGTTTGTTTCGTTCAGTGACCTGAATATAAAGTGAAAATATTAAACAACCTTTAAAGTTTAACTGAAAAGGCAGCATATTTTTACCAGGGTTGGTCACCAAGAACCAGGGTGTACGAGTTACTTCAGGATACTTCGGGTTACTTTGGGTTACTTTTGGTTACATTGGGTTACTTTGGGTTACTTTGGGTTACGTTTTGCACGTAGTTGTTGTTAGTATAGTAAAATTTTTAACAAGCACTGCGTGTTCGAATTTCTGTTCTCCACAGTGCTTGTATAATGTATTTGTATTTTTGTGTAAAATTAAAAAACTTGGAACTTGAACTTGAGCTTGAACATTAGGTTACATTGGGTTACTTTGAGATACTTTTGGGTTACTTTCCAGGGTGTACGAAGTTACTTTTCGTGACCAACCCTGATATTTTTACATCTGAAATTTGAATACACTGGAATATTGTGACTCATCTAAGGGATTTTGTTTTTTTTTACCCCAAAGATGATAAGCTCGGAAAAGTTACGTCTGTAGAAAGTAGCAAAATAATGTTAAGACATGTCTCGCAAGGAACAGAACATTTTTAATTCATTTTTCGGCAATGGCTTAACATTTGTAGTTGGTAAACATTTCCAGCGTAGAGGGACGAGCACATAGAGGTACATCAAATCCAAAAGTGGATAACGGACAAACGAAGTAACGTGTAGTAGTGTATGTAGCGTACGAAATCGGGGTCTCCGGGTTTAGCAATATATAGACTGGTTATGGAACGAGGTTGCATTAGCAGTATAGGTAAAGACAGCTCCTTTAAAGAAGTGCTTTGAAATGGCGTAAAATAGAGGAAAAATCATTATTGGTCTACAGGGATTAATATTGTAAACTCTATTGTAACTTTTCTTTCTTAAAGCAGAACTCTTACTAGAAATAATCTTTTCACGGTGAAATGGCTAGAAACGTTTTCGAAAATACCATTACTTTCCACATGCAATTAGCGGTTTTGTTGTTAGCGCTTGTCTACTCTATCAAGCCTTCCCGTTCTTGGACATGGCAGCTGGGCGCAAAATATTTGAAAACTGAACGAACCGTGGTTAAAAAACGGGAGAACCAAGAAATATAAAAGAAGTCCAAAACAGAAAATAGACCTGATGGTCTACCATGTATTCCAAAACGGAAAACTATACTTTCTGAAGCTTCTCACATCCTTATAGTGAAGGGGTTGCCGGTGGACCTTGAAGCTTGCTGCAGGTTTGCGTTGCGTGACTAAAGCCCCGTTCACAAGCATGCCCAGCCAAGCACGGATGCCTAGCATCAGCATTCACACCATGCCTAGGCACAGATTTTGGGCCAGGCACGGAGTTCCAGGCTCTAGAACTCGGTGCCTGGCTAAGCTTGGACACGTGCCTAGGCGTCTCTGCTTGGCTAGGCATGCTTCTGACCGCGGCTTAACAAAAGTCGGCACGGACGAAAAAGCGCCAAAAAGTCGGAAGTGCAAAACGAAACAATGGCGGAAGGCGGGGGTTTCAGAAGTTGATAAATCCAGAAAGGAGGGAGAGATAAATATGATAGGCAGAATAAGCAAGAGGGGTCCTTTAAATTCTAACAGTAGCCTACATTATTCCATCTAACAGAAATTCATCAACCCTCCTTGACAACGATTCCTTCAGTTCCACCTGCTCAGGAATTATTCAGCTGGTCAGATAACTTAATGGGTACACCTTTCCGTGGCTGATTATTCGGCACAAAAGAAACAAAAATCTCAACACCATTTATTGAAAAAAAAATGAAGAATACCAAATATTTAGCTGTGTTTTGGTCTACTACCTTACAGAGCTTCGTGGTTTCATTATAATCTGGACTTATGACAATATTTGCAAGAAAACTAGAGCTTATGGCAAATTCAGTAGCGTATAACAACTAAAGTTCACACACCATGGTCAAACCAACACTACCGTTGGACTCGATGTCAAAATTTAGCATAGAAACATGTCTCGCAGTACCATTTTTCAGACTTATTTTAGGCCTAGGATTAAGTAATTTGCCTATGACAACCGTAGTTAATATTTGGTTGAAAAATAAAGTTGATTTTTCGAATATTACGCTAAATTCTAGCATAGAATATTGTGTCACATTTCCATTTCGCAAAGATATATTTTCGCATAGATTTTTGGCCTACACTTTTACAAAAAAAAAATCTGTGCGGCTTCGCCGAACAGTTGGAGCTTGGAACTGTACGGCAATGTGAAGCTCAGTACCCAAGGTAAATTCTGGTAAAGTATAAAAATTCCTAAAAGTTACGCGATACGTCAGAAAGATAAATCGGAAAACCCCGTTATTAGCACTGCGGATTGTAAGGTGTTTTTTTCTTCAAAAGAATGGAAAGATAACCAAAGAAACGGAGTTAGTTCGTGCGGGATCTTTGGACATCAAATGGGGCTACCTTGGTATAGACAACTGAAAAAAGCCAGCTAAGGGATTTAATTGGTGTGGAGGAAAATATGGGATACACATCTTCCGTCGATATGAGTGACTATTGCTAACACAGATGTGCCTTTTTTCTGCAAAAACCTAACATCGGCCAACACTACTCACAAATTGCTGAAACCAAGTTCCACGATTTACAGCAATTTTTCTCGCCTGTTCATGAATTATTAATTATTAGGTTTGCTAGTATTCACTGAGCCTACGCGCAAACCTTTTCTTCCCGAGTATGCTGCGGAAGGATTTTGAAGCAGAAATGTTAAAACGACCTAAAAAAAAGTTGTTGAAAGAAATAAGCAATGCCAAATATTTACCTGTATTTTTTTTTACTTTTTGTTCATATACAGTTTGTTTTGCTCTTTGATTATTGTGCTGAGAGTTACTCTGAAAGTAACCACTATTGCACTTTCCGAATAGTCGCACCGAGTCCTGGTTTGAACTAACGAGTTGAAATTCAGTCAGGACATTTCAAATGCGGGTATGCTTCCGAATTAACTACTTTCAGCGATTTTTTTTCCGTCTCAGCCAGAAAACGATCTGGGTTTTGATAACGGATCCGAGATGGCTAATCCCAGATCCCGAAAAAGCCTGCATCCTTCTAGCCCTCCCCACGTCCGTGGTACTTCCTTTTGTCCATGACTGTATAGGTCTACTACGATCGTACACTGAAGAATTTGATGAGGTTAGCAAATGCGGTTTCCAACCCTGTTTCTTGTCAAAGTGTACAATCGCGAACTGGCAGATCAGCGCCATTTCTCATGACTTTCCGGAAAAGTGATCACACTGCTAAAAGCCTGTCAACTTTTGGTGTCAGCACACAAAAAAATTCTAACGTCATTCTGACTTGCTTTCCAGCTTCCAGAAGAATCCCTATAATTAAATCTCCCTTATGCTTTGTTTGCCAAGAACGGAATGCCGGAACAACTTTGTAGAAACAATAGCTCGCTAATTATTATAAGAGAGCAAGTCAAGATGAAAGTACTATCATCGCTGCCAAAATCCTTGGCCGAAATTGCCGACCCTTTCTCGTAAACGTTGGCGGTCAAACTCTTTGATTTCAGTTTGCGTTCCTTTGTCGCTTTGAGTTCGCAATTAGCAACTCATTAGAACAAAAAAGCTTACTATTTGTTACGCATTGTGTGTAGATTAGAAATCGTACTACCGAACGGGGTTCAGACGCACGGGTCGCTTTGTGTCGTAAAAATCGGGTCATGCGACCAGGCTCTGTCATGTAGCGATCGTGATGTCTATCTGTCTGTCCGTTTGTCTCTCTGTCCCGATTTTGCTAATTTGGGCACTTCCACACAAGCTAGGGCGATGTAGAGTAGATTGAGTAGAGTAGAATTTAATTTGAAAATGACTTTAACAGCAATCATGCCGAATTTGCATTTCTCGTCGACATATCATAAACGAAAACATTGTCAATGGACATTTACAGCAGATTTTCAGATGTCAATATACACATATACAATTTAAACACAACCAAACTATACAAATCCAAATGGAACAAAACAGATTCATTTTTAGTCATGAGAATTAAAAAGTGTCACGAAAGATGGAACGAAGCTTTTCCTGTATCTTTCGTGAGTGCAAATTACTGGTGTTAAATTGTGGACTTTCTGGGATTTTTCCCCGGGGGGGGGGGGGTCTACTTCTTGGAGGATCGTGAATGGGTGGGAAGAGATCACGGAACCTGCGGTCAGAAAAAGCTCGTGTTCAGTAACCATAGCACAGTGTTAGTCTCCTTTCATCAACCGTAGTGAGCCCGAACTTTTTGAGGAGATACAAATAGGGGACCTTTCCTCCCCGCCCCCCCCCCTTCCCGCAAAGCCCTTTTTTGGATACGTTATATCCGGTCTGAAAGATCTTTAGTAAGGACAAAATGCCATACCGGTTTTTTTGCACATAAAGGCTAAAAAGACCCAAGGCTCAACGCAACCTTCTTTTCCTGGATCCGATCATCCGTGTGAGTGTGGAGGGAGGGGGAGTCAAGAGATGACCCGTGTGAGTTTTGAACGGGTGATCTGATTCCAGTGAACTTGATGTGTGGTAAGAGCAGATGCCCGAGATATTGCATTTATGCGTCCGAACCGCTTCCGACCACATTGGGGGGAGCTGATGGGGAGATTCCGTTCCGTCTTCAGTTTTAGGCTTTATTCTTAGTCTGTTCGTATACAGGATGTGATAAACGAAGTGAGAGTCAGGTCGTTCAGGACTGGTAAGGAAAATAGCCCGTCCAATTCTTTTTACTTTCACACTTCACGTTGAGCCCTTGCACACTTGCTAAAACTAGGTTCACTCAGAGGCGTCACGACTGGGGGGGGGGAGGGGGGACGCCCCCCCCCCCAATGCTGTCGGCCAGTCGGTAAAAAATAACCGAAGCGCCGCGATTTTTCGTCAAAACAGTTGATTTTTTTAACGAAAACAGTCGTTTTTTCTTAAAATTGGTCGATTTTTCGTCAAAATAGTCGGTTTTTCTGAAAATCAGTGGATTTTTCTGAAATCAGTCGTTTTTTTCAAAACTGTTATTTTGTTGTTGAAAACAGTGGTTTTTTCTGCAGAAACAGTCGGTAAAAATTACCAGCCAGTCGGTAAATGCCTCGTCCCCCCCCAAAAAACACATTTTGGCTAGTGACGCCTCTGGGTTCACTACTGCCTACTCTGCAGTTTAATGAGGTTCGCTTATCTTCCACTTGTATTTCCAGCATTTCGACACGTTATCTTCTAAACCGCGTGAACCAAAATATGTCCATTACCTGAATAATTTGCTAAAACACAATGTAATTTTTTGAATGTTTGCGTTCCGTGTAAGAAGTTTTTGGTCCTATAAAATCCAATTTCTGATTTTGTTATTTCCCGATAAGTCATCCACCCGAACGGAATGACTATGTCCATGACGAAATAGTGTCAAAATTGGGCGCCGTAGAACAAAAACGTGAGAATGTCTTCCTTATTATTCCCCCCTCCCCTTCTCCGTCCGCTTACGACAAGCTTTGCTTTAGGTGTCATAGTTTCAATGATTCTTTTCCAGGGATTTTGGCCACTGTCATTGGTCGTGAAGCCGTCGGAGACTGGGTTAAATTTACCATCAACGTCCAAACGATTTTCAAGAAATCCAGGAAGAGTCGCCTTCGCAGAGGATCGACTTTCTTCTGGGTGAAGCTAGCGGATATCGCCTGTAAATGTCCGAAAATAAAGATAGAAAAGTAAGTACTTGTAACACTTATAGAATAGAAGAATTCAGAGGCTGTTGATATACAGACAACACAGTCGACTAATCTTTGACCAGTGTTGCTACTTTTCTCTGACAGAACCTCTGACATTTGGCCGCAATAACCTGTGACATTCTGGCGTCCACGATGGCGTCCTTTTTACCAATTATTTACAAGAAATATTGATTCTTAAGCTTCATAACCTGTGTGTTTTTTTGCTCTTTTTACGGTCTTGCCGATTGAAGAATATTGGGTCGCTTTGTCGAAAAAGTTGAAAGCGTGTCGGAAATCGCAGAATTCTGCGACCGTTGTTAATACTGTGCCAGGATCAGTTCCCGACCCTGTCCCGGCCAAATAGTTATGTCTTTATCATATGTTTAATACGTTAATTGTTCAAGCGGCTTTGTTGCAGGTCCGAATAGGGTTCAACTTCTGGAGCGCGATGCAGTTATTTTGAGGGTTTTCGAACAATATTCTGATCGAAAGAATCTTGAACTTTCAAAAATGCAGATCGAATAATTTGGAAATGTACCTTGTAATGGAACTCTGGAGTTTGAAGCTGTTGCGGTACGGTTCTAGAAGAAAATGTACCCCTTTTTGACTACGAGATAGCCATTAGAACTAGAAAATTTGGAACGCAGGCTGTTCGGGCGTGATGATCTAGGGTCGGTTTCTTAAAGGGCCCGTCGTACCTGTATTACTGATTGACTCTACGCTCTTAATCGTTCCATCTATTCATATTTCCAAAATTTCGAACTTCTTGAGTAATGTTTATCCACCATAACGGAGACCCCCTAACCGTACCAGAAAATCTACTGTGGCTTGAAAACTTTCCGAATTCTTGTTCCGGTCTCCTTATTTGTACCGAAGATGCGTCATAAGGAGGTCATAAGATAAGATAAGATTTTATTTGCGTTAAGAGCCAACGGCCGTGGCAAATACATATAGAAAAAGAAAACACCAACACAAAAATATTAACTTCTGTAGGCACCTATCCCTATGGACTAGGGCTACCCTGAGGAACCTCACCAGCTGTTTTATATTTCCAAAACAGTCATTCCCCAGTACAACAGTGCCGCTCAAAACTGTGCACTTGCTTTGCGGGAAGGGAAGCTGAACGGAGATTAACGGCTGTGATGGATTCAGTGCAATCACCGCTTGTTGGAGATCTTTGCACTGCTTTTTAAGACTCTCCACTTCTTAATCCACAGTCTGAAGCCAGAAACGGTCTAGGTTTCGAATAACGGATGTAAGATAGCTGATCCCGGATCCCAAAAAATTCTATATTCCAAAGTTTCCTGTTCCTAGTCCGCCCCATTGCCATGAACCTGTTTTGTTTACGACTGCACATTAAGATCAGGCACTGATGAATTTAACGGCAGTTGGTGGGGCACGCTTAACAATGCGTTTTCATAATCTCTTCGGCGCGCGTGTCCTCGAAGATTGTTATTTTTAAAGGCAAGTCCAGTCAACCACAAACCCCTGATTTTTGGAGACCCTATGCCAAACGCTGGGTATATCTAGCGTTTGGCATAGCCTATGCCTAACGCTGGATACCCTATGCCAAACGCTGGATAGCTGTTGGTACCCTAACCTTGATCTACCTCACTACAGACGAATTCTGATTGGTTGATTTCTGAGCTTCACTCAAATCATCAATATTTTATTGGGTCCCACTATCCAGCATTTGGCATAGTGTATCGATCGTTAGGCATAGGGTATACCAAACGCTAGATATACCCAGCGTTTGGCATAGGCTTTCCCAAAATCAAGGGTCTGTGGTAGACTGGGCAAGTCTGACTTACCTGCAATCCCCCTGTCGTAGGCTACGGTACTGAGTTCTTTCTTTCATTTCAGGTCGTATCTCATACTGGGCAGCGAAGAAGCCAAGTCGACACGCGTTGGCGTGGACACTAACGCCCAGTCCGTCGTCATTGAGTGGAAGCACGAATGGTCCCAGCGAATGCGGCGATTTCAGCGCCGAGCAGCGAAAAAATGCAAATGAACCAGCGAGCTTAAGTTTTCGATAAAAGCTAGTCCACATTTTCGTTTTTTATAACGTTTCTGATTGGCCAGAAACATCAGTGCCACAGATTGATCCGCGACTAAACGTTCTTAGTTGTGCGTTGGTCCTTGACTTGTGGCGAAGTGTTTGGACCTATTAGTTAATGGCCACTAGGGTCCTTCCTCTTTATTAGTTGGAGGACTAACTTATTGGTTGCGCTATAGCGCGCTGGAAGAAATGAACTATTTTAGTTTTCAGGAGTATAAATTTGTGACTGAGTCAAATCCAGTACCTCGATTTCGTACTCGAAACGGAAACTTGAGTATATGAACCATAAATTGTATACATTTACTCGTTCACCTCTTTCTAGCACCACCACATAGATAGAACACTCACAATGTTTTACAATAAGGTCTTGGGGAATATGCACTGTTCTTAACATTTGGCTTCCCATCTTTTTTTCCAACAAGGTCTGTGACCCGGACTTTGTAAATGTAAAATCTCTTGAGTCTCCGATCTTATCCACGAGCCAGTGTTGACAGTTAAATCTATGATGAAACTCGACAAGTATAAAGGAGGTGAACCCGTTTCCGCTACAGTATTCCATTTTGGTTTTAGTTTACAAACTTCTTGTGTATTAATCTTCGTCGAATTGTTGTGCCAAAGTGTCTCTGTTCCTTGTCTTTTCTTTGTTTATTTGTCGGGAATGCAGCTTACTTAGATGACCTCATGCTAAGATAGCAGTTATGACCTTGGAATTGTTCTAGGGTATCTAGTATGCCATAATCTCTCGAGCCTCTAAAAACAATCTGAACGTAGTCAGTCCCATTTGATAGAACTTTTATATTCGTCTGATTCGTTCCCTGGTCGATTTATTTGACGATCAGGAGTTCGTACAGAAAAAGGTACGGAGAACGGGTTAGCAAAAGCTAGAATGAACAAAACGTGAACGTCTTGTCTGAACTAGGGACAAGCAATGTCAGACTACCTGTGCGACTTACTAGTTGCATTTTTGATCGAAGTTTGAAGTTATCTTTAAATTGTAAGGTTTCTAGTGGAATACCGTTTTGATGACCGGTCACCGAGTTACAGCTTCTTTTTCCTTCAGACGCTGACCGTCGAACTTAGCGAGCTTGCAATTTTTAAGTTTGTCCGCAACGTTGATAAAACGGCGTGCGAGCAAGGATCGACGGAGTAGTAAAAACGTATATTCCAATAATGCATAAAACGGATATGTCAGCTACTAAGCTTTGGCAGCGATATTTTGGGAATTCTTGGTAAGGGTCCTCGTCAGGCTGTCAATCTTCAGGGTCAACTTCGGAGAAGGAAACAAACTTGCAATCAAAACCTGTAAAAACGGTGAGCTTCGAGGCGTTTAAAACGGAAATTAAGCAACCGGCTAAGCCAGCGGCGAACAAAAGTTGGATCGAAAACGCAACCATTGAGAAGTTGGGGCTGTGAAATGTTTTACTCGAGTCGGGGCCTCCGCGAGCTGAACTTAGAAAATATTGTGCCAAATTTGTGTTTTCGTCTTGTGTGGCTGTCGATCAAAGTTCCCGTAATGGTTTTCGCAGCCCCAGTAAAACTGTCATGTGTCAGTGAAACAGATATGGTGATCTGTCCTCTGTTTTGTTTTCTTAGGACATGCAGGCCTGTAAAAAAAAACAGTTAATAATTTGGTTCCGCTGAACGATAAATAAAAACAGGACTTCAAAGATGACTGTCTCTTGAAAAAAAGATACGGTTTTTATTTGTTACTGAAATTTGAATTCAGTGTATTTCTGTCGGAGCCAGATCGTCGGCACTGTCTTCAGGTGAAAGCAGTAACTTCTATTTTGAATTCTTTGCTGGACACAGCTGTTAAGTAGACAGTCAGTAGAAGTCTTGAGAAGAAGGCTGAAATTCAGGTTGGGATTTTTGATGAGAGATTTAGACCTAGTCCTTCGCTTAGGCTACAAATTACCCGATGGTCAGCAACACAGTCAGCTTAGAATAACTTACAGGTGTTTTAAAAAGTTTACAAATTAAGAACACGTTAGTTTCGCAGTTACAGCTAGGTAATGACAACGAGACAGAAATCATGGTTACATTTCTTAGCACTAGCTCGAGATATTCTGAATGATGGTAAATTAACTGCAGTGTATCCGATTTTAGCTTAAGTACAGTACATCGAGCTTAACTTTTTGTGTGTATAAATTAATTTGTTCTAAGTCGTCGTACTTGATGTGAATTATAACTGTTTTCCATTGTAGATATCAACAAGTTTCCCATGGTAAGGGGGTCTGAGCACTAGGCTACTTAGGGGAACATCCTTTCCCAGTTTGTTTAGTTGCTTGGAGAGTGGGAAAGTTGGTCAGACTCGCCGGTCATCAGACATTCTTCACCCTATCAGCAAGGTCCAAGAAACCCTGCCTCCCCTCACCCGGATTTGATGGTACGCCGGAAGCTTTTTTGTAGCAAGTTGCACGAGTAGATCTGTGGGTTAGTCGATAATTCCAACCACCCAAATGTACTTTCAAAGTAACCTGGAGCTCTAACCAGAGGCGTTACTAGCCAAAATGCTTGGGGGGGGGGACGAGGGATTTACCGACTGGCTGGTAATTTTTACTGACTTTTCCTACAGAAAAAACGACTGTTTTCAGCAACAAAAATGACATCTTTGAAAAAAATCGACTGATTTTCGGAAAAACCGACTATTTTGACGAAAAATCGACCATTTTTCAGAAAAACTAACTCTTAACCAAGCGGAACAGTATTATTAGCAACAGCAGATCATCATGTCGCAGAAAATGGCGTGGCTTCTCATGACAATCCATCCCAGAACAAAATAACACCGGGGACCAGGGGCGTCACGACCGGGGGGGGACGCCCCCCTCCCCCAATGTTGTCGGCTAGTCGATAAAAAAATAACCGAGTCGGCGCGAAGCGCCGCGAATTTTCGCCAAAACAGTGATTTTTTTCATTAAAACAATCGATTTTTCGTCAAAACAGTCGTTTTTTTCTGAAAATCAGTCGATTTTTTCGAAACTGTCGTTTTTTTCTTGAAAACAGTCGGTAAAATTACCAGCCAGCCGGTAAATTCCTTGCCCCCCCCCCCCCAAAAGAAAAACATTTTGGCTAGTAACGCCTCTGCTAGGGACTACGGTGTAACACTGATCCATCCTAGGGCTCATTCTTATGAGATCATGAGCCGGAGGACCAGCTGAGAGGATTCAGATCAATTGTGGACTCGTCATGAATGAATGAATGAATGAATTTGTTCCCAATAAAGCCCAAGGGCCATGGCGGGAAACATAACACAATAACAAAAACAAGATAACATAAACTCCAACAACAAACCAAAAAATCAACTTCTATAAAAATAGTTCACGGTGGGCCATGTCGTACTGATTCACGCTCTACTCGACGCTGCTTTCGTGGCAAATAGCGAATTATTTATTTTTTTTGCCACTTTTTAAGGGCTAAATTATCATCGATTTTATATCATCAGTCTGTCATCGTAAGCGACCACTTAGCTATCAGAGCGAGAAGAAAGGTGGAATTCGCTGTATAAAAAAACAAAATATCCGTTCTAAGAGATTACAAAAAAAAATACTATTTTCCCATTCACAGTGCAAACACACGATCAGGATCGGGAGCTCCCGGCCGGGAATTTCTGCCCAGATTTTCGGCACCATCATCACTTCCATACCGAAAAGTTGAAATTTGTTCAACTTGATGGTGAAAGTACACGAAATCCGGCCAGGAAATTTTGATCGTGTGTTCGCACTGTCAGCGATCCTAGCTGAGATCAAGTACGATCGGAAACGATATTCGGAACTGACGAGTAAAACTCACGAAGAAAACACGAGACACGATCTAAGACTTCAGAACTGTAACGTTAAGCCTGCGATGAGTAAAAATGCCAAATAACGTTGGAACGGTCAGCGTAGTAAATTTTCAAGAGGTTGGAACGAAAATAGTAATTAATAGTTCCTATTGTTAGAAGGGTGGAACACGCTCTAACAAGACCAACGCCTTTTGAATATAGAGCCAAGAACGTAGAGCCGAGCGGTCAGTGACATTTATCAACCGTCCTGAGGACAGTATATATCTACGATTCCGGTGTGGTCAATAAGCTGTACTTTGAAGTTGTCCTTGAATGAACAAGCGAACTGGAGTACAACGTAAAATCTATTGGTATATACGATAAGTTTTACACTTGAGGCGTATTCTTGCCGTTCCCCGAGGACTCCACGTCAGGAGACCCCGCGTTTTTGTTTGTCCCGTGGACTTATTCCTCGTATTCTCGCGAGTCCCCACGGACGGGGAATGCTCCTATTATCATCACCATCGTCATAAAGGACTCCCTTTCAGATTCGGAAGGGAATCAGTTTTTGCTGGTGTTGGTGCAATGTAAAATTAATTAAAAACAATCAGAATAAACAAAGCCAAAAATAATGTGGATCCAGAATAATTTCGTCAACTGTAAAAAAAAATTTCGAACAAAATCCATTTGGAAGCATTCCCAGTGTTCTTGCTGTTTCTCTGCGCGGAGTCCGCGTGGAGTGACCCCCTCTCCTTTATTCTCGCCCTTCCCTTCGATTCCCCGAGGAGCCCTCGGGAACGGCGAGAATACGCCTTTGACATTTAAAAGTTGCAGCCATCTAGCGCACACGACACCTCAGGCGTATTCTCGCCGTTCCCCGAGGACTTCACCTGAGGAGTCCCCGCGTTTTTGTTATGTCCCGGGGATTTATTCCCCGTTTTCTCGCGAGTCCCCACGGACGGGGAATGCTCCGATTATCATCACCATCATCAAAAAGGACTCCCTTTCAGATTAGGAGGGGAATCAATTTTTGCTGGTGTTGGTGCAATGTAAAATTAATTAAAAACAATCACAATATACAAAACCAAAAATAAAGTGGATCCAGACTTATTTCGTCAACTGCATATTTTTTTTCCGAACAAAATCCATTTTGGCAGCATTCCCCGTGTTCTCGCTGTTTCTGTACGCGGAGTCCGCGTGGAGTGACTCCTTCTATTCTCGCCGTTCCCTTCGATTCCCCGAGGAGTCCTCGGGGAACGGGAGAATACGCCTCTAGAGCGTGTTCCACCCTCGTACCAATAGTAACTATTAGTTACTAAATCCGTTCCAACCTCACAAAAAGTTACTACGCTGACCGTTCCAGCCTTGTCGAAATAGTAACTATTTGCTTACCACGCTCAGGAGCTTACTAAGCGTAGTAACTACGGATCTCTGTCACGTGATTGGTCGGATTCGCCCGTTTTCAGCAGAATATCGTGCCACGGACGAATGGGACCAATCACGTTACAAAGATCCGTAGTTAAATAGTTAATATACATCCTTCATAAAATCTGATGACGAATTGCCGCCAGACGCGCTAGAGTAACAATAACAATCACACGTGAGATGGGGGGATAAGTTATCTGACGGGTTAATAAGCGATTAGGCTTTCGCTTCATATCGAGTCGCGCATTAGCCCTGTTGAAAAGTCAGCCAGCACTCAGCACTGAAGTCGGAAGCCAGAAATGACAAACTTGATGACGCTTGACAGAACAGAGCTGGGTAAAGCAAAAAGAGGGGAAGAGGCATTTTAAACAGTTTTAAACATGGTTAGGCCTAAGAGGAATTGAAAATAGCAAAACAAACCTGGATAAACGTACACCAAGAAGTAACGTGTCATCGTTTTCTTTACGATAGCGCACCTACCGGCCAAAAAAGAACTAATCTGAGAGGAATTTTATGAAGGGCGCATTGGTATGTACAGAGTATGTACGAGGGTGCAACACGCTCTTAGACTCTTGACTTCTTTGGCTGGCACACAATCATTATCGGTTAGCAGCAGTTTCATCATCACAGACGCCATCTTCTTGAACTTTTAGTGCAGTAATTTGTGAAAACTGAAACTAAAATGAGTAATTATTTCGGTTTTACTGGAAATAATCAGTACACGTAAGTATGGAATTAAGTTTACGTTAGTCATCTGAGTGTTGTGCA
This sequence comes from Branchinecta sandiegonensis, assembly GCA_030848855.1. Classification (NCBI taxonomy): domain Eukaryota; kingdom Metazoa; phylum Arthropoda; class Branchiopoda; order Anostraca; family Branchinectidae; genus Branchinecta; species Branchinecta sandiegonensis. Next base: position 14,127,538 of record JAUPMV010000003.1, on the reverse strand, counting down.
ACTGCTGGCTTTTGCAATGTTACCTGCCTACTTCATACAGACATGTCTGTAAAAGCAATAGCCAAGATGTTCCTAAAATAACCTTGTGAGCATGAACCAGGCTATGCCAAACCTCCGTAGAATCCTGGTTACCATATGGGAAACCTTTGGCCACCCAAATCAGCACTGAATCTAGGGTTATCAGCATTTCATTGTCAGGGCCTGGTCATGAAACATTTGTGATTTTAGTGATATTGTTTGTTTTTTATTTGTTATTTAGTTTGTTTTTATTTGTTATTTATTATTCTGCTTTTAGTTGTTGTAGGTTCTTCAACACTTCTGTGTATTCTGACATTTTGCTAATCTCATAGCAGTTAGTACAGTAGAGGTATGCTCAGAGGCATCACTAGCCAAAATGTCTGGGGGGGAGGGCGAGGCATTTACTGACTGGCTGGTAATATTTACCGACTGTTTCTGCAGAAAAAACGACTGTTGTTGAAAAACAACAAAAAATTACAATTTTGAAAAAAATCAACTGATTTTTAGAAAGTCCATGATTTTCATAAAAAACAACTATTTTGACGAAAAAACGGTCAATTTCAGAAAAAAATGACGGTTGTCATGAAAAAAATCACCTGTTCTGACGAAACATCCTGGCGCTTTGCATCAACTCGGTTAATTTTTACCAACTGGCCAACAGCATTTGGGGTGGGTGTTCCCCCTCTCCTCCCCCCAGTCATGATGCCTCTGGGTATGCTTACATAGGGTAGCCACAAAAACACCTAGTGGCAAAAATTGGCAATTTTGTATGTAATGAATGCATGAATTGCTATGAATTTTCCTTATCAGTTTTACCTATCTAAAACATTTCCAAAAATATTTAAAAAATACCATTGCATTCAGGACAAAACTGTCAGTTTTGTAATGCACTGAAAACCAGCCCAAAATTACCCAGTTTCATAGAATTTCATTGAAGCACATAGTTCCAAGCTGGCCACTAGATGGACAAAACCCTAAAGTCAATGGATGAACATAGGCATTTTCTCATGTAAAATACTGTTTCTAAAGAAGATTTAAGATGCTTAGAGGCAAGATAAAGAGGTGATTTTGGCCTCAAATCAAAGCTAAGAGATAGGAGAATCACATTCTGATCTTCAAAAGCTCAGGTTTGAATTTTTTTTTTTTTAAGTGGCCATCCTAGCTTACATGCTAACGTCTGCTAACAGTTGATGATTTCAAAAGAAAAAACAAAACCCACCAAGGCAACTTGTTATTCAGAATACTTGCCAAAATGTTTAATTTATATCCATTTTAACCATGTTCATCTTATTTTGAAAATTTTGCTGTCTGTTTCATCAGCTGTCTTCAGTCTTGTTGACTGCCACCCCAGCCTAGTTTTTATTGCACTAGTGCTGTCACAATGCTGCTGCAACACTTCTTTGCTTACCTTCTTGGTTGAAAGAGCACCTAGCAGGGAATGGAAGCATGGTTGTTAACCGCTATTCCCGAGAAGTGCTGCCGTCTTCTTGAGAAGCACTGTAGTGCAGTAACAAATGTAGAAAGAATCATCCAAGAAGTGGACCTGCAGTGTGCAATGAAAACGAGGCTCTGGTGTTCCTTTAACAATTGAATCTGGTACCATCCTCAACATAGTAGAGCCTTCAAAAAGATGATGGCAGTATAAATTATCAGATTCCTGAGACGGAAAAATGAGCACCCTTTAAATTCTATATAAGTTCATTTTTCTTAACTGCTTAAGTGAAGTTTGTACGAAAGCAAACCTGAAATAATTGGCTATTAGCGGAAATCAAGTTTGTTATCCTTTCTTGCCATTTGACTATTTTATAAGCAAGTGGCAAAACAAGGGTGCCAAAACATTTAGAGAAGTGGGGTACATGGCCTGTCACAGACATCGTTTTGACATCATTTTTACACAGTTTCAAAATGTGCCGCTAAAATGAAAATTTAATGCTGTCCTTATTATTCAACAAATAATAGTCCCAAGGTCTAGGAGGGGTCAATGACCTTGAATTACAAAACTATCAAAATTTGATGCAAGAATACCCCTACTTTATTCAAGTTATATGTCTTTTCTATCTTTCTTTCCGCATAAAAAAGGGATTTTCTAGTTATTACCCTGGTAACTACCTATTTCATTGCTTTGTAAATCTCTGCGAGGAATTTGAGCTCTTGTTAAGTTTGAGGTGATTCTTTTTGAAAATAACTTAGGGCTAACTCAGGTTCAGTTAGAAATATTGAAGTAAAATTTATTTCTCCAATGTGTAACCATTCTATAATCTTCAGTCTAGTATTTTTGTCATATTTTTTAGTTCCCTTTTGAGCCAGAGACTTTTCTGAAAATTTGAAATCTTGTTTGAGGTGGTGCCTACCTCTCCTGAAAGTTTATATGAACACTTCTCTAACTGTATCACCGCATAGTTTTTTTTTACTTGCTTGTAAAACAGTCAAATACCAAGAAAAATAGCGAACTTCATATCAGCTGTCCCACTCAGCATAAGATTCAAATTATGAAAGGAACACCAGGTGGCAGTAAAAAAGACAAGATAGCAATAAAAGCAAAGAATGACTGAATAGGATGCAAATCAAAGGTTTTTGGCAAGTATTTAGCAGTAAAACTTGCCTGGTATAGTTTTTAGTTTTCTCTTCTATGATTGTTCACTGTTAGGTGACATTCAAATAAGCTCACCTCTACTATAGAATCGTTGTATAATGTATACAGTAGCAAGTGCTGCATGCTTCCAGCGTTTCGTCAAGGAAAATAGTTTAAAACCAGTTGAAAGTAAGTGCAAAAAGTAGAATTACACGAAGACAAGGTTCATGTTTGAATGATAGATTGGTTTTATTAACCTGTTTTAAGCGCTGAATAGGGTATCAGTATGAAAGAAAAATAAAAGAAGAACAACCACAGTTGCCTAACTAACAAATAATAAGAACAAAAATCCTGCTTTAGAAATGCCAGATCTTTGATATTTATAACTATGAAGCCATGCAGTAGAATCTTCTTTTAAGTTCCTGATCTGGTTTAAACTGTAGTTTTTCGCAAAAATAAATAAAATGCCTAACTACAAGAATTTTTTTTTACAAAGCCATAGTTAAGTTGTATGATTTTTCTTCTTGAAAGGCTAGGCTTATAGTATTGTCAAAGGGTTATCCACTTCCCAGCACCTGCTGTACACCATACGTATGTTAGGTTTAAACAGTCTTCTATTAAACTGAGTTAACTTTGTGTTTATACATGCAACCGAAGTCACCATCCCTCCTTGGTCCATAGATTAAACAAAGTGACATCAGTGGTTTGAAGTTAATTTTGCGGTTTTTGTGAATTTGCTATGACTCCATGGATAGAACTGAATGCTGAAGATGTATGATATAGGTTTTAAGTCAGTGACAGTTTTTAGTAAGTTGGCATTATAGTATGTTTATTTGTTGCTGAGACTCTTACACTGCTCTATGTTTACCATGGTAACTGATACCACTGTAACTGATATTGTGGCAACTGATACCGTGGTAACTGATCCATGGTAACTCATACCTTGGTAACTCATACCATCGTAACTGATACCATGGTTGCTGAAATTGTATTTTTCGAAGTCATCCCAAAAGAACAAGTTCAGACATGGATTAAGCAAGTACGTTACTCCAATATCTCATCTCTAATCGACTTCAGAAAGGTATTGAGATCCGAAACTTTCAATCCAAATCTCAGGGTATTGGCAAATTTTTTTAAGCTTATTTGACGGTGCAAAACGGGTAAATCAGCTACATTTTATTAGAGCTATATTTTGGGCCCTCTTGGCAAGGGTCCTCTTCAGGCTCAAGCTGGAAAATGAACTGGAAGTTCCTGTTTTGCACTGTCAAACATGATTGGCAGTCAGCTTGGGCTGAAAGACTGTGTATTTTCGAGCTTATCCGTCAAGGAGATAAAGTTGAAAATTCGATTCAGCATGTCTGCTTACCCCAATATCAAATCTCTGATCGAGTCCAGAAACAACTTGAGCTTCAACCAAATTTCCAGTTTGGGCCGAATTCCGGGTGAATCATTTGTCCGGGGAGAAAACTTAAGTTCAGATAAATAGATTCGCGGGCCTCCTTACTGCTTAAACCTATCTCATTAGCTTATAAAACATATTTTTATCTTTAATTCGAAACCCCTCTCCTCTGCCTCTAAATATAGGGCTAAGAACACATCCACGAACTTGGCCTGTACTTTGCCAGTGAATCCTCATACGAAGTTTGAGTAACGTATCTCAATTCTCAACCCCAGACGCGACAGACCAGGGAAAAACAACTGCCAAAAACTCTGAGACAGACTGCCTGGCTGCCTAGTGCCTATCGCCATGTAAACCAAAGCGCTAGGTGGAAGATATGAAATCATCAATGCAGAGCTTTTGCTTGTATGGATAAAGGGGTAGGGTAGAGACTCGAAAATTGGTCAACAAATTTTGTTAAATTGTTACCAGATACTTGTCGGATGTATTCTGACTTTTAGACCCAGCAAATGCTATTTGGGACTTTCGAGATAATTAAACTGATCGCATACACTTTTTGTTTAAAATTGTTTGGTTTGAAAATAATTTTCATATTCGGATTCAGCATGTGCTTCTACCCCTGAATCAAACATCTAATCAACTTCAGAAACAACTTTTACTTTTTCCGAAATATTCTGTTTTTGCCGGATTCCAAGTGAACTACTTGTCCGGCGAAAAAGCATGTCTCCTTACCTCTAAATCGACTAACTCATTAGCTTTAAAAAAGAAAAGGTGTCCCTTAATTTGAAACCCCTCCCCCACCCCTAAATATAGCGCTACAGAGCCCACCTTCGGACTTGACCTGTACTTTGAGCCAAAGAGTCATTGTGTCAAAGCAGAGCATGTGTGTTATGCCAGACTTTGAAAAAGTAACCCCGGTCAGTAGTAGTCTTTCAGTGTTAACATGTTATATTGTGTTATAGGGCCCAGAACACAGCCTACCCAGCTACTGCAACCAACTATGTGGCAGCAACAGCCTATGCTGCTGCTGCTGCTCAGCCCAGGACTGCATATGACACCAGTAGTTTCCAAACTACCGGCTATGGGACTGCTCCGAGCTTCCAAGGTTCTTATGGAGGTAATTATTATGGGACATTGTCATACTTTAATGTTAATCAGCTCTACTTCATAGATTGCTTGTCATACTTTAATGTCAATCAACTGTACTTTATATATTGCTTGATCCAGTCTTATCTCTAAAACTTCAAATTTGAAACTTTCTTTATCAATCATTCTTAACTCCTTACGAGACCTTTTGATCTCACAATCTGTAGCAACCATTCATTAGTATCCATGGGCAAACATAAGCACTTATTTGTGCAAACATGATTTGAAAAATATGGTGCTGTGCTCAGGGGCGTCGCAAGTTCATTTTCGGTGGGGGGGGGGGGGGGGGGGCAGAGCCGAATTTTACCGAATCTTTCAAAAATTTTAGCGAATCCTTCAACTAAGAATTCGAGCTTTAAATCATGGAACAGAAACGATTACGTAGGAAGAGTAACAATAAAGGGCAGCATGAAAGACAATAAGCCAACTATTAGGCGGCGTTTTGCAGAAGCCCACATGGAGAATATATTGCCAGGCATGATTGCAGTAACAGCTTCTATTTATTATAGCCAATAGAATATTAAATCGAGCGTCGAAGGCAAAAATTTTCGAAATCAGTTTTTTTTGTAGTCTATCTAATATACTACCCAGAATCACATAAAGTGAGTGCCGCAGGCAATTTTTTTTTCTTTTTCCTGCCAAATTTAATTTCCATACAATTTTTTAATGTTTCGAAAACTCAATTTTTAAACTGGCTTAAAACCCCCTTGAAACGACGCGCCCTTCCACAAAATAGAGAATATTACGAGAGAATATTAGGCAGGCGGAATTTTCGAAATGAAATTTCAAAGTAAAAGTAATGACTATCGATGATATCATAGATATTTGTGTGCGACCAGTGCTTCACTCGACCTCTTCTGAGTTTCGAGGTTCGTGGTAACTTCCGAATCCTGACAATTATAACGAATAAATTACCGAATCCCAGTTATTATACCGAATAAGTTTAGACCGATAGCATGTTTGGGATTTTGTATAACTACCGTATCCGGAATAGTTCCGGCATCGAAAATTACCAAATGATTTCAGTAAATTCTCTCACCAAATTCGTGATAACTACCGAATACTGGCAATTATACCGAATCCTGATCATTATACCGAAGAGATTTGTACAGATAGCCTATTTAGGATGTGTATAACTACCTAAATATATCGAACAGTTCTGGTATCGAAAAAATACCGAACAACTATAGGCAAATTTTGGGCATCCGGCCCAAAATTTTACCGAATCTCAAAAAGGTGGGGGGGGGGGGTGCTGCACCCCCCCCCCCTCTTCTTTTAATTTTTCAAAGTTAATGCAGAGTTTCTAGAGGAGGTTAGTCAGACTAGTGTCTAATCCTTGAAGAATATGTAGCTACTACTGCAGGTCCGTAAAGGTAAATTAAAGGGCTTATTTAGTTATTTCACAAATCATGTCTGCATTACTAGCGATTAAAACTCCTTGACGTAACACAAATCTGTTTTTTTTATTTTCTTTTAATTTTCTCTGCAGTTTATAGTTACGTGTCTGATCTGGCTTTGTCCTGGAGAAAATAATGAAACTGGCTGGGGGATTTGTACCGTCACCAATGGATGTGCAATATTCTGACACCAGAATGACTGGGTACTACTGGGCTCAAGATAGAGCAGGATATTGAAACTTAACAGAAAAAACAGTTGAGGCTTTCAGCTTGTGAGCTGTGACCACGGAATGGAATCAGGTGTAAATATTTTATTAATAAAGAACTAACTTCACTTGTTATTGACAGTTAGTACCTTTATATGTGATGGATCACAAGTCTCTTGTGTTGCTTGGAAGACTTGAGCTTCTTCTGTTCTACCATTTTGTTCAGATTTCTGTCAGAGGACCTTCAGTTGCTGTGTTTATTTATTCCGGTATTATGCAACCCTGACCCAGAAGCTCGGCTCAAGGTTCCAGACTTCGGATTTCGTACTTGAACCTGTTTCACGTTTGCCTGTGGTTGGTTACTTGGACTAATGGATTTGTTTTTTAGGGGTAACTTCCATCACCCCATCATATGACTATGGTGCGTACGCACGGGTTGCACAGGCCACTGGCACTGTCGCTGGAACCACTGCTACAGGAGCCAGCAGTGCATATGACACGGCACTGAAGACTCAGTATGGAGCCTACTCTAACAACACAGCAGTGAAGCAAACTTATTCTCAGACACCATCGGCATACCCTGCTAACTATAGTACTGCTGGAGCTGCAACTGGTAGCTCAAGTGCTACTTACTCATCCCAAACTGCGCAAGCAGCTACTGCCAACAAGAGCTACACTGGCTACGAAGCAGCGTTGTACAATGCTGCAACTTCACTTTTGCACCAGAAGTCTCAAGAGACTAAGCCTGCTGTGAAGCCCCAAGGTCAAGGAACGGGAGGCTGGGGAGCCCAGAAGAGGACTCCTTACCAGCCACAGCAGCATCAGCAAGCCAAACCATATGGACAGCGTCCAGGAATGGGGATGCAGAGACCAGCACCAAAGCCCCAGCAGTTACACTATTGTGATGTATGCAAGATCAGCTGTGCAGGTCCTCAGGTAAGATATTTTTATTTTACTTTCAAGTGGATTTTGCAATTAGATGGGCAGCTATCCTGTGATTTTTATGTTTTCCTTCCTTAAGTAACTACGTAAAAGATTTCCCCTGATAATTGTTTGTATGTTTGGCTTGTGCGTCTGTGCAGGGTCTTCCATGGCTAGGTTATCTTTTTTCTTTATTTACACATGCGTCCAGGTTGTCCTGGGGGTGACCACTAAATCCACAATACCGATCACATAACTTTGTCAGCAGTGGAGTCAACCTCCAACCACAAACAATCCAAAACAACTCAACAAAAATAACTTTCTCCCCTCCAACTGGGCAAAAAAAAATTACTTTAATCTAATTACTAGAAATCATACTCACCATAAATTTTATTTTTAAACTCATTTTTAAACTCATTCATACTTTCCTTTTCTAACTCATTCCACAATTTAACCCCTCTATAAATGATTGGCAGACATGGCAGACAGTTGAAGTGTATTTCCCTAAATTTTGTATTAATGCTTAATAGTGATAGTTTGCTTTTTTTCCAGACATACAAGGAGCATCTCGATGGTCAGAAGCATAAGAAGAAAGAAGCCCTTGCCAAGGCAGGTCAGACTGCCATCGCTGTCCCAAAGAATGCTGCAGCTCTTCGATGTGAACTTTGCGATGTTGCTTGCACTGGCTCTGATGCCTATGCAGCACACATCAGAGGCGCCAAGCATCAGAAAGTCGTGAAATTGCATACTCGTCTCGGAAAGCCCATTCCGTCAAATGAGCCTCAGCTGATTACAAGCAGCGGAGCGATTGTACCATCTAACGCTGTCCCAGCCACTGGAGGGACAGCTCCGTCTGCCGCTCCAGCAAACATTCCTGTCGTACCGCAGGCTGCTGCCAAACCAAAGATTAACTTTGCTGGTGAGCATCCAAAACCCTTTATTTCTTTCTAGTTTATTTAGAAGGATTTGCAGAGTTGGCCTTGCCGGTTGAACAGTTGTTGAACAGACAGTTAAAACAGTTGAAACATCAGCTTACACAAATTTCCACTTTTGGCTAGTCGTGTAATAATAATGTACTTTTCCCCCATCACAACCAATCTTGAAGGACCAATCGTGTTTACAATGCCTATGCAACCTTTGAATGCATTAATTCTTAAGCCCGTAGACCCAAATTCCAGATGATACATTCTAAGCCCGCTAACGATTCCTTTCTAATATTTGCAGTTGCCACGATTACCTATTTATCATGTGCCTTATGCTCTCGACGAGTGTTCGCGTACCATGTTTTTGCTACAAGTCAATGTGCCTGGGAAAACTCTTAGAACAGCCGAATCCGTGGATAATTTGTCAACAGCAGAGCCTAGTTGTACAGTATTCAAATAGTTATAAGGATTGGAACATAAACAGTAACTAGTTTGAGGTGTGCTTGAAGTAAGTTTGTTATATCAATAGCACACCTGGCTGAGAATAACATACTAGTAAAGTAGATAGATAGATATCGATTTTATTCTTTTCGAACTATAGTGGTGAAATCCAAATTTGTCGAATTCGTCATATATACATGCAGACACTCATATATAGTTATGTCAAGGTCATATATAAAAGTACACACTAAATGAGATTAAAAATTTTAACGAAAGACGGTACAAACGTCTTTTCATACTGTACATGGTCACATTTCACGTGTTGGAGTTTTGGGATCACCACTGAGGCTGCTCTTGCAGGTCGTTCGCGAGCAGTATTGAACGGTGGCGGAAGTATATACTAGGGTGCTATAGATAGGGTGCTCAAGCATTTTCCTCCCGTCAGCTCTCGTAAGCTCTCGGCTCGTAAGCTCGAGCTCTCGTAAAGTAATATTTCCGGTTTGTCTGTGCTGAAGATGAGAAACTGTAGGGATGCTGGATGTTTGCGTGTTTCTCTCGCTCGTGGAAGTTTAATTTAAACGAGGATGCCCAAATCGTGCGGTCGCTCTACTAGGATTCATTACTAGCACCTTATTATCATAAGATGCGAAAAAGCGACGGCTTTTACTTGGTCTATGTGTTGTTTATCTATCCTTGAGAATAGTAAAGAAACTGAAATTTCAGCTGGGAAAGCTGTACCATCCGCTGCTGCCGCCAAGGCAGCCAACAAACCGGAAGGCGCCACCCCTAAAGACGACAAAGTTGCAACTGAAGTTGCGAACGCCGTGCGTATCTTGGAAGAAGAGAAGAGTGTCCTACCGATCGGTCAGGAGTTCGTTGAGGAAGTTAAGACGGACGATGGTAAAGTGGTCAACTATCACTGCAAGTTATGCGATTGCCGCTTCACGGACCCGAATGCCAAAGATATGCATATGAAGGGACGCCGCCATCGACTGGCTTATAAGAAGAAGGTTGGTTCTGTCTCACTCCCTTCATTATTTCAGATTTACGGATTTTTGCCGCCGATTCTGGTTCCGATTTCTATCCTTTGTTAGTTGAAATATCCGAACTCACTCCGGTTTCCCTTCAGTAATCATGGTTTAATTACCCTCCCCCCCCCACACACACACACAAATGTTTTCTATGAAACGCTCATAGTCCAATACTTTCGGTCAGAGTTAGTTTGTTCCTCAACTTTCTCTGTAAAATTAATTCACTGTTTTACTCAGGAACTTCGGTGTCAAAAGTAGAAACTGGTGCTGGTGTCCCGTAAATTTTCACTAAATAAGACGCTTGTGTTTGGAGCATGAATAAATAAATGGGCTTGTCCTGAGTCGAAATGATAATGGATAATGTAGCCGGCTTTGGTGTTAAGTGTTCGTGTTCTTATGGCACTTGCAGCTTCCGGCTCGAGTGCCATATACCGATCGCAATTCTGTCGGTCGGTCGGGCCGTCTGTCACACGATTGCGAGCTAGGGTACTTCGAGATGTCTAGGACAATGAAACTTGGCAGGCGAATCAGGGACCTTTAAAGTGCGCATCATTACAGCCATGTTCAAGATAAAACACTCTTTGCCAAACGAGACATTCTCGGGATTTCCAAGACCATGATAATTCTTATCTCAAGGATTTTGCTTACATTTGATCAGAACAAACCCACGAAAAAGGAAATTTTATATTTCAGCCTCTGAACCGGCCTTGCAAGTGCCATATGAGCTAGCTCTTGTTGCTACTGCCATGTTACTAGCGTACTAGCTCGAGCTGTATCACTGCGCTGTGACGTGTGTGACGATATGTAACCTTAAATAAACTGTGAGGAAGGACAGCAGGCTGTGCTTTATTTTATGCTATTCAAAAAGAAGAGAACGATTCGTGAAAACATTTCGTGTTTTCTTCTAGGTTGACCCATCTTTGAGTGTTGAAATGAAGCCGTCAACGCGTCGTCAGCGTCTTGATGCGGAGAGGGATCGACGCATGAGACTGAAGGAGGAGACCATAAAGAAACGCCGGGAGGAAATGTGAGTCAGATTTACTTTTGATTGGTCTGTGACTATCCACCCCAGCTGCCACTTTGACGACTTCGATGCGGTGAGGCAGCCCATGGCCACTCACCTTTGCTTCCTTCACGTATCACAAACTCCCGGAGTAGTTTACATCACAGTGGTTTGGTTAAGGTCGCTTAATATTCGCCACTTCTAACTTAAGCCGTTTCATTCTTAAAGGACCCCTCGCACTATTTACTCTCCAGCGTACAGTATTTTAAAATATTTGAATTTTTCAGTAAATAGCCCACGGTTTTGGCTGTTTTCAGCCTTTTCCGAGACCCGTTGACTTGTATCGAAGACATAGAAACAATTTACATAACCGGTTTTTGGGATCCCAAAACGTAAGTGGAGGGATACCTATGACATCGCAAAAGTTGTCCGTCCGTCCGTCTGTAAGCACGATAACTCTCGAAGGGAATGAGATATTTTGATGAAACTTGGTGTGAGGATTCGTTGGGTCGGCGGACCAGTCGAGTTCGTAAATGGGCTTTGTAGCCCTACATTTAGGGGTGGGGGAGGGGGTTCAAATTAAGGGGCAAACAAAATATTTTGAAACAGCTAATGTGGTGAATGGTGAAAACCATTTTGTAATCGGACGAGTAGTTCGCCCGGAATCCGGCCAAAACCGGAAAGTTTGTTAAAAGTAAAAGTTTTATTTGAAGTTGATTAGATGTTCGATTTAGAGGTAGGAAGACATGCTGAAGACGACGGTGAAAACCATTTTCTCGACGGACAAGTAGTTCGCCCGGAATCCGGCCCAAACCGGAAAGTTTGTTAAAATTAAAAGTTTTATTTGGAGTTGATCAGATGTCCAATTTAGTGCAGGAAGACATGCTGAACTATAATGTGAAAACAATTTTCTACCCGGACATGTAGTTCGCCCGGAATCCGGCCAAAACCGGAAAATTGTTAGAAATTAAAGTTTTATTTCTAGCTGATTAGACAACCGATTTAGGGGTAAGAAGAGACGCTGAATCCGTGTGGACAATCATATTTTACCCGGACATATAGTTCGACCGGAATCCGGCTGGAGTCGGAAAATTTGTTTTAAGTTAAATTTTTATTTGAAGTTGATTAGATGTTCATTATTGGGGAAAGAAGATACCCTGAGTTCGTTTTTGAGCTTTCTTTTTTCGCCGGACAAGTAGTTCTAGAGTACGGCCGAAACCGGGAAATTGGCAGAAGTGGCAGGAACTTTTCGTCAAAACAGGTATGACTTATACGGGTAAACACACATGCTGGATCCATATCTGAACTTGGTTTTCTCAGAAGATCAGCTATTTGGCCTTAATCTGTTTCTGAATTTTAATTGTAAGAATGTTCAAGGATTCTGGCGATGACTGGATCTGGCCAAGACAAGACCCAGTTGTCTGGATCAGATATTGAATTTTTGGGATCCCACCGAAAACTTTGGTCTTGTTCTAATGGAGAAACTTCTTCACAGACAACCATCGACAGCGTGATACACATCGAAGGTAGCAAATCATGGCAAGCGATAAAATCGGCGTGGTTAGAATGTACCGTACGAAATCGGGGTGTGGGGGTTTCGAAATATTGGAGTGATTATAGAAGTAGGTTGCGTTAGTATTATAGGTAAGACAGGTCCTTTAAAGGACGTATGGCACTATGTGTGTGCTGTATGTGTTCAGATATTCTGAAATCGAGTTGTTTGAAACTTCGAGCTTCTTTGGATTATTAATAGGGAGCATAATAGCACGTCGGAAAGAGCCAAACATTCTAAGCTTAAAAATCAATGTATTGCCGTTGTTAGGATTAGGGTTGACATACGTAATATGTGAACACAAACTTCGCGAACAAGGACGTTAAGATTGCGTTAATATTTTGTTATGCGGCTGTAAGGATCTTGCGACAAGACTTTGATGTTACCAAAGTGTGTGTCAGCTGCATCTGTAGAGCCTTAGAAGACTTCCTTTGGCCTTTCTAGGGCTGCGACCATGCAAGAAGATGAAGGTGGTATGTGGGACCAGTTCCGTCGCCATGAAGACGAAGTTGACTATGTCGAATACATGGAATGGTGTCGCCAGTATGGCAGTGGCCCCCGCGGCCCGCGAGTTGGCCCTGCTCCAAGCCCGTTCCCCCCAATGGGCATGGTTCCGATGGGTATGGGCCCTATGTTCCCACAGTCATATGATGATAGGCATGTGAATGCCAAGCATCAGTCGCTTTACCCCGAGGTAAGGAATTGTTTGTTCAGGCAGAAAGTCTTTTCCCCGGATGCTTAATTGTAGGTGAAATGTTGCTGCCTACTCCGACGTTTTTAGATTAACAGACTAGATGTACTTCTTTACCTTAAAGCACACCTCACACTATTTACTGTTTATGTTCCAGTTTTCAAAACCATTTGAATACTCTAAAACTATGATCTGCTATTGAGAAATTATCCACGATCAAAACATTAAAGCAGATACTAGGGTAACAGCGAAACGTAACTATTCTTTAGTGCGCCGGTGTGGGATTGGTGAGAAGGGCCGAATTGTTGGCGAAATAAATTTTGAGAATCAATTTTAGATGTTTTCTGTCAGTTAGAGCTAAAGGAAGACGGATATGAATGGCGTGCCTTGCTGAGTTGAACTTCCATTTAGAGAAGGAAACTATGTAACCCCCTGCTTTTCTGTCTTTTGTAGGAGAAAGAGATGGAGGCTGTTCAGAAGACCGTCACCGTCATCGAGAAAGTTTTGAAGCTCGCTTCCGACCAGTTTGCCGCCGAAGATGAACTGGACGCAAAGCCAGGAACTCCAGTTAAGGATGAGAGCCCTGACACAGCTCTACCTGCTCTTGACACCCAGAAAAAAGAGTAAGTGACCTGCCAAACTAAAAACGTGAATTGTTGGCTAATTTTTCGAAACGCTCCTTCCAGAGTAACCGTTCTGAATGTTCTCTGATTTTGTGGCTCTTGTGTTTCCCGAAAAGTTGGAAGTCCCGAATACTGCGCCACCTGTGGTGTACAAAACCTCTATCCTGTGTGTAGATCCCAGTGTCGCTCCATGGATGTGTTTTCATCTAAGATTCATAACATAACTTAAACATAACATAACGAATTTATTTCAACAACCACTATCATGGCAATGCCAAATTTGGGTATTACGTCAAGCATAATAATGCACATTTTAAAATCTATACAGTTAATCATCAATTCGTCATCACAGACCTGTTATAATATATAAATGAAAACCAAAAACAGAACACGGACGTTGGAATAATATCACAGACAGCTACCACCATCATTATAATTTTTTTAAATGAATTCTTTGCGGTGTTTCTCGATATTCCCCTTTCACGTCATCCGCCAGGGTTTCATCCACCAATTACCTGGCTTTTGTTGTGTCGCTGGGGATGGCGTGGGGCATTGAATGGATTTAGTTTTGAGTGCGAATGTCGTAGTGGGAAGGGCTACGCCCAGTGAGCATCGAAATAAATAACTAATTGTGTTTCACTTTCAGAGCTCCGCAACGAGTCCTTAAAGGTGTGATGCGAGTCGGACGACTGGCCAAGGGTTTGATTCTGAAGGGAGATCGCGATGTCCGTCTGATTGTTCTATGTGCTGCAATCCCAACCATCCAGTTGTTGCAACGAGTTAACCTTGCGATCCAGTCTCACATCAAGGTTTGTCATTACATTTCCTCGTCTCATCTTTCCCTCACGCTTGGGGTTATTGTTTTTTTGCGATTTTTTTTAGTAACCTCTGCATTTATCTATGAGCTCTCGTCTTCATGTGGAGTGGTAACCGTTTTTGTATTTCTGAGTGAATATCGTCATTGTGTGGTCTTTGTCCGCTTATAACCGTTTGTTCCCGCTTAGCAATGTCAGGTGAAGGCGATCCCTGTCGCAGCCGGGACAGGTGACCCAATGAAAATGCTCGGTTACCCCGTTCACCGGGAATTGAGTCTTTTCCGGCGCCAAAGATCGCACAGGATGAGCAGAAAATATACGCCTATTAATAATAGGACTTTAGGGACTTCAGTCCTTAACTTCCATTCTGTTCTTTATTTGTGCACTGTGTGGAGTGTACAATTGGCAGGGATGGTACAGAATCACAATCAGCGTACATTACGCCCGCCGGTGCTAGTAGGATTGTTCGGGGCATCCCTTGTCTCCGGGAGCTTGATCCCTGGACGGTTATCATGTTGGTCGGAACGCTAGGATTCCTGGTCATTTTTAGGCGCCTCCCCTGCCCCACATAGTGCAGGAACTCTTTTTTTTCAGGTCGTTGACGCCTCTGGAACCTATAGTATCCGAACTGACCCGCGCAATGCGGGACTAGTCGTTACAAAAGAAGCGGACGTTCCTGTATCTATTCGCTTGACTCTTACATCGCCCGTGCTTCGTGACGGAGCAGGTGGTACGTATACTTTGAAAGTGACAATGTTTCCCCTATGTATTTTTGAATTGTGAAAAGTCAGGAGCTGCATTCCATCAAAGGACATGCGCCTTAGAGACCGTTCCTTTTCCAGTATTTTAAGAGACTTTGCCATCGACGAATTTGCCAAATTAACACACGGCTTCTTTACGCATGTCCTGTGCTCATAAGATGTATATTACATAAGCGGTATTTACGACCCATCCCCATTTAGAAATGCCTGCCGGTATCAGTGACCAGGAAACAAAACGGCCTTGAAAATAACGAACGTGGTGAAGTATCATCAGTTAAACGCCGTTGGAGAATAGTTGTAGAGTGACGCTGAATTAGTATTTTTAGCGATGCGTATCCTTCAAGCGTGTTTGTCGGCTAGCTCAGAATTCTGTTATTGTAGTTAGAGATGAGCTGTGTGAGCGAGTGTTTGATACGGCATCTGTTTGGTTCGTGATGGAAGATTTTCGATGGATACCTGTTGTACTGGAATTCTACCTTTCTGACCCTCAATTTGCAGGACTTCCAATCCCAGCGGTTCTGAGCTTGTACCCGGAAAATTATTAGGTTCATGTAGTGTCGTTAATACCGTAGTAGTGCTATGTCGTCTATTCTAGATGTTAACCCGATTCGTCTCTTTTTAGGGTGACTTGACCTCGGACGGCCAACCAACACCGTTTGGAGTGGTTGGCAGTCCTGGCCGAACTCTGTGGCATAAGTGTCTGTTCAGCCTCAAGTTTTCATGTCTTAGGATTGGGAGGAACTTCATATTTGATCTTCTGGCCTTGGCTCATAAAGTAGCCAGGTGTTTGCATGTATTAATTAAACAAACGGACTTCTGGTATTTTCCTTAATATTACCCTTCCCTCTCACAAAATGAAGCTTTAACTAAAGTCCGAAGGGAAGCCTTCTCTGTCTTCTTTCTTCTCTTTCTTCGATGTCTATTAGGGAAATAACTGTATCTGATTTGAGCTGTAACGAGTTTTCACCATTCGTTTTATTTCTTGCCTATCTCTCATTTTGGGCTGAGTTAGCTCGGTATGTGCCACCCCATGTTCTTGAGGGACTAAACAGACACTAATGCAACGTATCTCAATTCCAGCAGAGAAGGAGGGAGCAGGCGCTGCCGCCCCTAAGCCACCCGCCCACGTTCAAGGCGCGCTTGACCGCCAGTCTTGTTTGGAAGCACTAGCCTCACTCCGCCATACTAAGTGGTTCCAGGTGCGATCCGGAATAGGCCTATACTTATTTAAGCTAGTTTTACTAATCCCTTCCCCAAAGCACGCGGTGGCGAGGATGTAACTTTAGTTGAATGAAGAGCGATGGATCCATTTCCTGAACCTAAGTAAGGTCGAAGTAGTAAGCCTAAGTATAAATAAGAATCATGAGCTTAAGTGAAGATTTGTCAAACGGGTTCAGCTGATTGCATCTAAATTGTGGGCGAGTTGGGGGTTCTAGAAGGTGTGGTTCAGCTGGAGTTCTAGAATCGCTACTGTGTGCGTTTAAGGGTGACACACACGATCATCCTCAAGCGCTACGCTTGTACAAGAAGAAGATAGCGAATTGCTCGCAGGCTATTTATAGGACTGAGTGCCGAAGCGCTGGAGGGAGACTTCTGAAATCGTAATCTGGAATTACTATTGGTCCGCTGCTCGCGTGTCACCCTTGAAAAACGATTTTCATTGGTGGCGTGGTACGACCACAAGACAGTACGGAGTGCCGTAGCTTTGTGTTCTTATCATGTCATATTTTTTCCGAATCGTTCTAGTGTCATAGTATTAATGCATTCTTGTTTTTAGGCTAGGGTTGTTGGACTGCCGAACTGCGTTTTGATCCTGCGCATTCTTCGAGAGATTTCAAGGCGTGTGCCAGCGTTCAAACCACTGAGACACTGGGTTAGTTGCCGCTTTTTATTGGAATTTCCGGAGCTTGAAAAGGGAACTGGTCAGAATTGAGGGATGAGTCGACTATTTTTTGTTTGTTTGCTTGGTTCCTTCGTCACAAGGTCACGTTTCAGGACATAAAACCTCGTTAAGACAAGATAAGTAAGTTAGCAGAAACTTTGGATGCTACCGGTAAACGTAATGAATTTGAACCTTTAAAAGTGTTCTGTTTCGTGAACGATAAAATTGAAACCATTCGAACCGTTTATAAGGACACTATTTGAAGAAGACCTAGACGCTTAAAAGGCCATACATAACAGAAACTGCCCCTTCTCGGCAGTGATTTGTATAAATACTTGAAGGACCCCTCGCACTATTTACTCTTGAACTTACAGTATTTTAAAATATTTGAATACTTTAAAACTAGGCTATTCTTTCAACAAATAACCCACGGTTTTGGCTGTTTTAAGCCTTTTCCGAGACCCGTTGACTTGTAGCGGAAACAGGGAAACAATTTACATAACCGGTTCTTCTGATGGGTAAACTTCTCGCAGACAACCGTCGAGTACGTGATACACATCGAAGGTAGCAAAACACGGCAAGTGAGAAAATCAGCGTGGTTTTCTTAGAGGGGTTAGAATGTGCCGTACGAAATTGGGGTCTCCGGGTTTAGAAATATTATATGGAGTGATTATGGAAGTAGTAACATTTTGCTATAACCTATAACCAAGTTCAGATATGGATTTAGCATGCATGTTTACTCCAACATCTCATCTCTTGTCGACTTCAGGCCAACTTGACCACTTGACCAAATTCCTCCTTTTAGCAGTATGCTACTCTCGTCAAACTGCATGCAGAGCAAAAGAGCTGGTGACATTGAGGGGCGAACCTTTCGATCCAAATTGCCGGGTTTTAGCAAATTTTGACAGCTTATCCGTCAAGGAAATAAAGTACAAAACGGTACCGAATCTCTAATCGATCTTTAAACCGTTCGAAAGCTACAAAAGCATGTCTCCTCACCCTAGCCTACATCGACTAAATCATTCGGTTCAAATATAAGGCTAAATTTCCGGTGGTGGCCAGATTCCGAGGCTGCTACCGATACACAGATATTAGATAGTAATAAATAATTCCAATTTTTGATAAAAATTTCTCTCCAAATTTTAAGACAGAAAAAAGTCATGGAGAATAATTCGTGACCTACTAATCCTTTCAATTGCTCTCCAGTCCTACCTTAGCCGCGCCAACCCGACATCAGAACATCACCAGACATTATGTTTTGATTTCTAGTCGTGCTTATTTGCGTTGTACATTTTTAGGCCCTTGAACTTATCGCCGAGAAGGTTTTATTCAGCGCTGGTCAGCCGCTTAGCCCCGGAGCAGCCCTTCGTAGGATACTGGAGTCCATTTCCTCTGGATTTTTGCTTGAAGGTAAGTCCTCCCACAAACAGTAGAGGTATGCTTTTTTGAACTATTACTTAATGGCGAACAGTGCCAGTTCGTCCACTTGCTGACGATAAGAGCGTGTTCCGCCCTTCTAACAATAGTAACTATTAATTACTATTTTCTTTCCAACCTCGGGAAAAGTTACGACGTTGGAATAATAACTAAAATTAACTTGCTAAGGGGAGCGTAGTAAGCGTGGTAACTACGATCTCTGTGACGTGATTGGCCCGATTAGCCCGTGGCACGATATTTTGCCGAAAATAGAAAAATTCGCTCGAGCACTGATGCCAAGAAGCCAGAATCTGTGACGTCATGCGTAGTACCTACGGTAAGTAGGGTGGGACACGCTCTATGTGAGACATAGTAGTCCGAATATGTGTTCTGGGTGTTCATTTTACCATTTGGCCCACAAGTCCACTGTTAAAAGCTCAGTTTAAGCATACCTTCAGTTTACACAGATAACCAACAAGGGGTCGCTTGTCGTTTTAGATGTCACAATAAACCCGATTTTGAGTTCTCTACTGTTCGTCTAGTTCGAATAAAATCCGAATTGGGGCTTGAAAGCTGTACGGAGCTTCAGCATGATTCAGAACTGATCTAACTGTTCAGTAGCCTGCCTTACCTAACAGACCGAGATCCCTGACAAGTTGACAAGTGTCAACCTAGACCTCGAGTAATTTTGTATCCTTGATAGGTGGCCCTGGTCTACTGGACCCTTGTGAGAAGGAACCTGCGGACGCCGCTGGAAACTTGACAACGCAAGAGAGACTAGATCTGACAGCTTTTGCACAGGTAAAACTTTATTTTATTTCTATTTCACTCATTCCCCACTTTATCCAGTTGTGTAGCAGGTTTTCCTTGCCTCGGTCCGGGAGTTCGGGAAGTCTCAAAGTTCTGAAAACTGCTGAACTGTAATTCAATGAATTCTAGAATTCCACGGACAATTGGGGAAGTATGAACACATGGTAGTATGACCGGCAAGATGTCACCGTTGATAATACTATTTCTTTGCCCGGGGAGGGAAGTGGAGGGAGTAGATCGAAATGTTGAGTGTCTTATTTTGTAGGGGTTCTATCTTCGAACCTTCTGGCTCATATTAGCTAGTGGAAGTTAAAAGAGGACGGAAGGAGGAAAGGAAGGAGGAACATTCGAATGTCCGTTGAAATCCTGTTTAGTATACAGAGATCCTTTCTGTTAGAATCGCTATAAAAACATGAAAGGAGACAACACGTCTATCATCTCCTGCCGACATTACAACATCACTTTCGTGTCTTTTGCCACCTAGTGAACTTTGAATGAATGTAGAAAACCAAGGGCATAAGTGCAGTAAAAAAAAGGGACAAGAACTGTACATGTAATCACAAAACGCTCAACAAAAATTTCCGTAAAGGTTATTCACTAATTTAGAATCACAGTGATTCAGTGAGTCGTGGACAGGTAGGTTTCCAGTCGTAGAGCACAAATTAATGTTGTTGCTCGTTCCAGCACGCCCTCCGTCTGTTCGCTTTCCGCCAAGTCTACAAGGTTCTTGATATGGAACAGCTCCCCGCCCCACGCCCACGAGGGAACCAGGGCCGTTTTGGCAACCGCAAAAGGAGGCGTGACTCTGCTGGTGACGGTGAAACTGGAGGTAAGCCTTAAGCCCCGTTTCACAAGCATGCCTAGTCAAGCACTGGTGCCTAGGCACGTGCTCAAGCGTAGCCAGGCACCGAGTTCTAGAGCCTGGAACTCCGTGCCTGGCCCAAAATCTGTTCCTAGGCGTTGGTGTGAACGGTGATGCTAGGCACGTGCCTAGATATCTGTGAATGCTTGTGAACGGGGCTTTAACTCCTCCGCTTATCCTGTCTGATTTTCCTCTCCCAGTACCCGAAAGAAAATATTAGTGGGCACACTGTCAGAAGTTTCATAACAGATTGCGCATAACACTATTCTTTTCACTTAGAAAAAAAGTGTTATGACCAATTAAGTTTATACCATTTCATGCCGAGATCTCCAACAACACCTTCAATAGGTAAAAATACTACACTGTCAGAAGTTACATAACGACAACAGCAGGATGCGCGGTTTCAACAGATAACACTTTGGGATGTTATATTTTGTGTTTCTTTCGTTCCCGTTAGTATTTTTTACCAATTGAAGGTGTTGTTGGAGATCTAGGCACGAAATAATGTACACTTAATTGGTCATAACACTTTATTTCTAAGTGAAAAGGTGTTATTCTTGAAAGTGTTATGCGCAGTCTGTTATGAAACTTCTGACAGTGCAGGTTCCGCTTGTCGCCTGTCCTAGGTTCAGGCACACAGGTTGCTTAGCTAGATGTCTTTACACACCCTTTCATGGCCGAACCTTGTCGTATCGGAATGAATCCGAGGAGCCCCTTTTTCGGTTAAAGTCTTCGTGAAACAAGACTTATAAGTCAGCCGACCTCCGGATCCTTGTTCCCTAGCGTTTACTGCTGCCGAGGAATTTGGACCCGACCTACTGACGTTGGGGAAAGAATTGAGAGTTAGGCCATTAAGTTTCGTCATAGAACTCTGGTCTCAGGGAATAAAGTTTTATGACGACCCGTTAAATACGACAGCTCCAGTTTATCCCGAGCCGAAAATGGCGCATCCGGAGATAAGATACGACCTTTTAAACCCACCAAGTTTCATCAGACCCTCCATTGGTTAGTTCCCCGCGCGATTCACAAGAATTCGGGAACGTCCTACCGCAGTGGCCGTATCTAGATCGATTTCACGTATATGCCTTTTCCCGCACTTACAGTTTAAGCGAGCCCGGTTACCAGTCCTGGACTTGCACGTGCGACTAGAGGTGTACTTTCGCCTCTCCCGGATACGGGGGGGGGGGATTAAATAATGGTGTATTTTGTTTGAATGTTCATTATGTCCTCCGTGTCAGCTTTTCCTGTGACTTTTGAAGCTTATGGTTATTTAGAAATTTGAGACGTTGTTAGAAACTAAGCGTTACAGCTGAAATTAGACGTTATTTAGAAACTGTCCGGCATTTTCTGCTGAATTGTAACTTCGTTCATGTTTCAGAAGGCAAGAAAGACAAACGGGAGGAGACAACTGTTGAGCCGACGCCTAACCCCGCGGTTAAGGTTGAGAGCGCAGCGAAGTGATAGCGCTTAGCTTGTTTTTCCATAATTCGATAGCTCCAGCAGGTATTCTCTTGTAACTTGTGTAAGATGTAATAGCTTGTCTTTTATATGAGTGGATGATGTTGTTTTGGCACCTAACTCAACTGATTTGTGTCTTCTCTTTATGTTTCCAATAAACAATCCAAATGTATTATATATTCGCATGATGGACTTCGGGCGTTTCAGCCGGGTGGAACTTGCCGTCAAATCTCCCACTCTATTCCCTAGTATCAAGGCTTTCTACTTCCAGACAATAGTTGCGTTTTTTGCTCATACCATGGTATCTGTTACCACGGTAACTGGATCTGCAATTAGTCGTTTTTGCAGTCATCGTGTTATCTGATACACGGTGCTCTGCAAAAACGACTATTGCCGAAATTGCACTTTTCGAAGTCATCCCAAAAGAAAAACAGATATCCAGTTACATCACTAAGTGCTAAACTTCTTTCTCACCAATCTGACAAAATTTGATGAAAGTGAGATGACTCTCCAGATACCACGACCAGTTACCACGGTCGGGCCGTAGTATCTGAATATCTGATACCACGATAACTGGCCAGATACCGCGATAACTGCAAAAACTCCTTTTGACCGTGGTATCAGATACCATGGTATCTGCAAAAACGCAACTAATGAAGCTGACACTCCCGGATTCGATGAGAACGATAACGGTTAATTTGTCTACCTTTTCGGAACCTGGTGTTTCCAACGTGCCTTTTCATCATTGAGACCCAAGAAGACTGGCTTCTACCTCTCCCAGGAGTCCCAGGACCTCTAAGTGGTGTGTTTCAGCGAATCGGGAGGTAACTTCCTTGCGAAATATCAGCTCTTTGTGGAATGATTGGAGTTGCCCTCCTTGGCAGGGGCGTAACTAGCCTTTTACCTTTGGGGGGGGGGGCGGCCAGTTTGTGCCGACAAAACACGCCGTTGCGGCAACGGCGTACACTTCCTGCCGGCATAGAACAGAACCGGTGTAAAACGAATTGTAATACAATTACGATTATTTTTTAAGCCAAATTTGTATTCAAATTCACATTTTCCGCTTTTCCGTTCAACTTTCGGCCAAAAAGTGAAATTTCAACGACTTATGACCAGAAAAAGTTAAAGTAAGCGCCGCAGGCGAAAATTGCTATACCCACCATATTAATATGTTTCTTTTAATGTGTTTCAAACCCCCAATAATATGTTTCTTTTAATGTGTTTCAAACCCCCAAGAACTTCCATCTTAAAACGCTAACTAAATGAAACACCGTTCTTCCAAATAGAGAATAGGCCTACTACGAAATGCGCCGCAGGCGAAACTTTGTATAAAACCAACTGTAATCCATCAATTATTATTATTCCTTTAATACAAGTTCGTAAATTTAAATATCACATATTCATCTTTCGCTAAAAAGTGACGCTTCCAGCGACTGTATAAAGTCCGGTCTTCACCTCTCGGAACTTCCGGAATCTGGCTTCCAGGTTATCCTTTGTAGTCTTCTGTAGATTGCATCTGGAATATGAACGGGTCCAAAACTATATCAAAATAATCCGGAAAAAAAGGGCTTTTGAACTTTCGGATTTCCGGATTTTTAAGTATCGCAGAAGAAATTAAAAAAAAATCTCGGAAAATCTGGGAACCTAGATTCCGGAAGGTGAAGACCGGACTAAAGCCTATCCAGATTGAGTTAAACTAAGCGCCGCAGGCGGAATTTTTAAAATCCGCCGGAAAAATAACTGATCTACCATACAGATTCTAATTTGCTTCAAACCCCCAGAATTTCACGCTTAAAGTGCCAACAAAATGAATCCCCGTTCTTCCAAACCGAGAATACTAGGAAATACACCGCAGGCGAAGTTTTGTGGAAACGCTGGTGAGCGCCTCTTTGCGATCCGAAGTAAAACCAAGGCTAGCTATGAAATCACAGATCTGTCCGTCAAAGAAAGTAGTGGCTATGCACAATTAACTAGGTACAAAGTAGAATTGTTCTGAATTTACGGAAAAAGAAGTAGTTTTCACGTTGAAAAACATTCTGTATACTCCGCATCGCCATTCTACTAGGTCCCCTCATTTATTCTTTCTGATTATGACCACACGAAGACTCGACCAAGAAAAGAAAGAAGGAGTGCAGCCAGATCAGCGAAAAAGGGCAGTTTATGTGTACGAACCGATAAACGACGTACAAACAAAATAAGAACAGGTTTGCCGAATCTTGACGACGAGGGACGGATGGACCAAAAAAGTGTCTGAGGTTGCATTAAAAAAAAAAAAAGTTTAAGGACGAGACTGAAACTTCCGGGACGGCCCGACAAAAGCTTGCACAATTTGATTTATTACGTGTAAGCGACGAGACTTAAAGCACAACTCTTACTAGAAATGATATTTTCCCTATGAAATGAATCAGAAAAAAATGTTTTTGAAAATACCATTACTTTCCAGCTAAAACTAGCGATTCTTGTTAGCGCTTGTGGACTGTATCCAGCCTTCCTGCTCTCCGACGCGGCGGCTGGGCGCAAAACGTTTGAAAATTGAACGTGCATTTTTTAAAAAGTGGGAAAACTAATGAAATAAAATAAGTAATAGACGGAAGATTATCACATCCTTATGTGTGAAAGAGTTGTGAGCAGATGTTGAAGATTTTCGTTGGGGGATGGGAAAACTCGGCAAGGCCGAAAAGGCGCTAAAAATTCGTAGCTACGAAACGAAACAATGGAGAAAGGTGGGGATTTTAGAAGCTTATTACGAAGGGGCAAAAGTGGACAATACACCTTCACAAATGTTATATTGGGTTCCCGAAACTTGTATTGAATTCCCAAAAGTTATATTGGGTTCCCAAATTTATATTGAATTCCCAAAAGTTGTATTGAATTCCCAAGACTTATGTTCAACTGACAGAGCTTTCATTGAAGTTTCCAGAAATTATGTTGAATTCGCAGACGTTTCATTGAATTTTCAAATTTCCCGTTGAAATGACACGAGAGATATTAAATTTTGCGAAACTTTCATTGAAAAATCACAGTTTTTACACGCCAAGCGAAAAATTTCCGAGTTCAATAGAACGTTTGGGAAGTTCAATATCTCGTTTGCGAAACAACGGGGTAAAACAGGACAATGCAACGATACGATACATCAGATGTGTCGAGTATCGCGGTATCGAAACTATCGTAACTAGTCTGATAGAAAAAAGTAAGAAACTTCATGTTGGTTTGACCAAAGATAATAAGACCAGGAAGATAGGCCACTCCCGTAAGCCCCATGAGTCGCGTAAAGTGGCACCGGCTGGTGGTCAGCTCTGCCGTTAAAAAAGCTGCTCTGATTGACTCTCTCGCTGATTTCTTCACTTTCAGTGAATTAACTGTTTAATTCTCACAGAGAAGAAGAAGACGAATTTTCCGGCTCCATTAACGAACAAATATACTCTTGATTTCTGAGACTTTGTTCTGGCCTTTTGAGACCTTTGCCTGAGACTTTGCTTATATTTTGCCTTTTGGAAGAGAAAGACCAGAAGAATAATTAAGACAAACATGAAGTGAAGATTGTTTTCATGGAGTAAGTATCTTTTCTGGACATAATAAATAGGCTTGAGTAAAAGAGACGTTTCTTTTGTCAACCAGGTTACTCTTTTACTCAATTATGCTACGTTCCCACTGCTCAGATTGCTATTCTCACTAGCCAGAAATCTGGCCAGATTTTTCTCTAGAATTCTGCCTGATTCTACCAGCTTGAAGTTTTCGCCAACTGGTAAGCCACCCACAAATGCTTAATACCATGGCATTGGCTTGGGCTTTAAACGCCCAAGAGCCAAGTAGAGGAAATTAGGCTGGGTTGACCCAATGCTACTTTCAGTGCATAAAGCTGGATAAGTCAAGTCTGGGCATTGTGTAGCAAGGGCGACAGTGCTTGAAACATCCAGTATAAAATTAGTCTAAAACGACCACCAAACCACCACTAGCATTAAAATTCACAAAAATGTGGATGAGTTAACCGTCTGTGCATTGGACGTTGCCTGAACCGACCAAGTGGAAAACAGAGAAATGATTAGTAAATCATCGCCAGTACTCAAATTTGTATAAAAAATTGAAAAGAAACTAGCCTAGCCCGGGATATTTTTTATTACTGAGAAAGAAACCTATAACCTGTAATAAATAATAAATAACCTGTTCCACCCTCATACCAATAGTAACAATTAGTTACTAAATCAGTTCCAACCTCACAAAAGTTACCATGCTGACCGTTCCAGCCTTCTCAAAATAGTAAATAATACTAACTATTTGCTTACCAATCTCGGGAGAGTATAAGCCTAGTAACTACAGATCTCTGTCACATGATTGGTCGGATTCACCCGGGTGATATTCTGCTGGAAAAAAAAAATCGTTCCAGCCTTGACTGCAAAAAGCCAGAATTTGTGACATCATGCGTAGTAATTAGGGTAAGTAGGATGGAACACGCTCATAATAAATATTATCATAATCAGCTTATAAACAATAAACATCAATTTAAATCTCTGGAATGGTTTGATACATTTTAATTTTGGCGAAGATTTGGTAGCTCTTGGTTTTTACTTGGTGGGTTCAAAGACTCCCACCATTACTGCCAAAGTCCTGACATAGTTACCATCTGAATTTTTGTGAATTGTACCCCGGGCGGTGATTTGGCAGGAGTTTCTCCATTTTTGGCTTCGGCTTTTGAAGCAACAACGCCCGGACATAACTCTTCCAGCTTTTTGCAGGACACGGCTCATCCAACTATTTGCATTGAAACTTGCATTTGTGTCAAACCGGCTTAAGGACGATTCTTATGTGCATGGGCGATAATTTAGTGGGTGTTTGTCCATTTTTCTCTTGGGCATTTCAGGAACTGCTGGATTTACTGCCCAATGCCCCATTTGTTGGTAGTGGGCATTTTTGGGCAGCTGGTTGGTGGGAGAAAACTTCAAGCTGTTAGACTTCTGGCAAGATTTATTCCCAAGATTTGGTCTTTTCTGGCTAGATTTTTCAATATCTTGGATTAGCCTAAGCTGGCTAAGCTAAGTTCTCACTGTTGAAATTGCTGTTCTCAACAACCAGGAATCTCAGAAGATTATTGCCTATCGACTTCTGGCCAGATTTTTTCCATAGGTGTCCGCGCTTTCTGACCAGATTTTTCCATCAGTAAGATCAAGCTGCGTTCTGACTGTTCAAACAGTTGTTCTCAGGAAACAGAAGTCTGGCCACATTATAATTCTTCAGAATTCTAGCAAGATTTTTTCCCCAGATTACCCTGTTTTCTGGCAAGATTTTTTGATCTGTCAAGTTCAAGTTCTTTTAATTTTTTCGTTATTACTAACAAAAATATAGCACTGAGCTGAGAGATGAACTTAGCTCACTCAGATGCAAGTTGAATTGGAGTAGAGGTATGTTTATGTGAACAGTTACTTTAATGTGAACAGTGCAGTTTGGGGCTAAATGGTAGAATTCAATACTTATTGAGGTGTTTTCAGATGCCCTTAATTACCTAATTTTCCTTTAGTAAGCTTTAGACACAGCAAGCGCATGGAAATGAAAAATTTCATATAAGCATACCTCTGCTATAGTTCTATTGAATTGGAAATTTTCTGTCCAGAAAAAAAAACCCCTGAGATTTCGGTCTTGTAATGAACAAACCAGTGATGAATATTTAGTTTGTAAACAAGGTTTTTAGTACATTCCTGTTTAATCAGAGAAGTAAATTCAAATCAAGTTTGAAGGAGCAACTAAAAATGTTAATTAGTTTGGGGTTGTGTTTTTTCAAATTTGGTTCGATTATTGTTTTTTAGTTAATTAGTATTCATGTTGGGGGGTTGTCTCTTTGGATATTAGTTGATACCTAGACTTCGTAAATAGAAGTACTAATTTGGTAAAACAGGATAGCTAGACAAAAAGTGCCAAAGTACAAAGGCGAATTCTGGTGATCTGAGTTTCGGCACTTCCAGTTGTGCTCATTTGGCAGGCATATTAGGGACCTACCAAAATATTTGGAAATTGTCATTTCACCAATCCAACCATCGCGTTGGGATTCATACAACTAGTGCAGCAGTGACCTCACCACATCAACTTAGAAATAGTCTCTAGGGGGAGCGGAGGGAGGGGGAATCCGAAAAATTGAGGTCTTGTTTCGAATGGGGGATTAAATCATAGTGAACTTGATATTTGGGTAGACCTCTTGTTGCGTACAACCCAATTCGGATCTGGACAGGATTCGGTGATTTTGGAGGAGTTGGATGGCGAAGTGGAAATCTTGGAAAAATGCTTAGAGTGGAGGGATCGGGATGAGACTCGATGGAAAGAACAAGCACGAGTCCTAGATACATGGTTCATATAACATGACCGGGTTCCGGCACTGTGGGGGAGTTGAGGGGGGTCCGGATTTCGATGATTCATGAATTCCGGTGATCGTGAGTTAGGGACCATCAAACTTTGCAGGCAAATTAGTGACTGAATCAAATACCAAAACCAAGAACCCGTCGTACCTATTATGCCAACGCAACCTACTGTCGTTAATGCATTCATTAATTGTAAAACTCAGAGACCCAAATTTTATATGTTACATTCTGAACCCGCTAGCAACACCTCAGTAATCTTTACACTTGTCAGCACTCACTATTTTCAGTGGGCATTATGCTCCCAACGAGTGTTCGCGTATCATGCTATTGATGCGTAAAACCGGTTATCTGATTTTTGATGAGTTTTTGCTAGAAGTCAGTGTGTCTAGAAAAAGGCTTAAGGGGAAAAGGGCCGTAAACAAACAGTAGATAGTGCGAGATGTGCTTTAAGGAACTGACGCAATGCCCTAAGAAAACTTCCGTTCCTGGATCTGACCTTTTTTAGGGATGTATGGAAGGGGAATCCGGAATACTGACTTTCGTAGGTTGGGAACGTGTGGTCCAATTCGAATGAAACTTTGCGGATGAACTGATGACCTGCATCTGCAAAGAATGTATCCGAACCACATACAGCCATGGTTCGGGAGTTGGAGCATGGAAGTATATTCTAAATGAGGATGGATATAGCTTTAATGAGGTTCTGAGCTTGATCCATTTTTGTTTACGAAACAGAATTTGCCACGGCAAGGGTAGATTGAGGGGGAGGGGGGGGGGGCGAAAATAGTGTCGCATGTGTAGGGATCAAACGAGTGGATCTAGAATTGGAAGGTAGAACCTTCATTTGCCCTAGATTATGCGAGGCGATCTCGCAAATCCTCAGACTTGAGTGAGACTGGTTACCCTTACCTTTTCACTGCATAGATGAAAAGCCTGATATCCTACATTATAGGTTCAAGTCACTCCCAGCCCTGCTTAAGCTGTTGTCGATTACAGTTTTAATTTACTGACAATTGCTATTTTCCTAGGGATGCCTATGCACTGCATAGTTCCATGGTGCAACCACCGGCACGTAAAAGATGGAACAAACAACCGCTTTTTCACCCTACCTCTCAACGACCTGCCTAAACTGAAGAGCTGGCTGGAGATTCTTGAAATTCCTGTGAAGAATAAGTTCTCTAGCAGTAATGACAGAATATGTTCGGATAATTTTTGAAAGTGAAGCATTTATGGATCCCAGACTTCTCGACTTCGCCGTGATGCCCTTCCGATAAGAAGGAGTAAAAGGACACCAGTAATCAATGTTGTCAGCCTCGATCGAGCTCCTCGCCACGTCAGTTCTACCGATGGTAAAAATGTGCAAGCTAAGACCATCCGTGTCCCAACTATTGATCCAGGTGCAGGTATACCAGTGAAGTGCAGGAATCCGTCTTCTGCCGTGGGTCCCCAGCCGTGCGATGGAATTATAAACGTACCAGTCTTAGATCTGACACTGCCAGTCAGTCCTTGCCGCGAACGCGTTCAGTGGTCAGTTGCAGACGACCCACCGATCCCTGATTTGACTGAAGTTCCTACCATCCAGTGTACATCCTCATCCTTGATGTGTTACACTTGGATTGTTTTTGTATTTGGATTCGTCTGCTCCGGAGATGCCAGGTTAGAGAGACAGACTGCGTGTAAATCAGCTATCACGCGTACATACCCCGAACCCACGAGAAAACGACAGCTGACAAGATCAGTTAGTGCTGAGGCTGCGACCGAACACCAGAGCCCCGTTCTGGCGCCAGATGGTGATGAAGGTTCGTCGTTCGGTAAGCAGTTTGCGCAAGTCTCCGATGGCAAGCCTTTGACCCCTTCGACTTCCAGATCACATATTAGAAGTACACTCGGCACACCAAGAGTGCGACAAAAGCTAGCTTCCCTGTTTGCTGATCATAGTGAGAAAACAGGAACAGGGAAGAAACTTCTGACACCGCGCCGTAGGGAAAGGCCGCAACTTAATCTTACCCCGCGCAAACAGCAGCTAAAAGGCACTATACAGAACTTGAAGAGATCCATGCAGTCACTGCGAAAAAAGATAAACGTGAAAGATATCAAGGGTGCTGAAACAACACTGAAGTATCTGGGAAAACAGATACGTAAGGTGGTTCCGGGAATACTTGGCGAGATTGTGGCCACCCAAATTGAAAGTTACAGAAAAAAGTCCAAAGGTTTTCGGTACAACGACCAGGAAAAGGAGGCTGCCTTATCAATGAAGCTTGCTTCTGCAGCAGGTTATAGAATTTTCAGACAATTGTTGCCGAAGTTGCCCCATGAACGCACAATACGAAAGTGGCTGGATAAACTTCCCTCTGGACCTGGCACTGTACTAAGGATGGCGAATATCACCCAAGATGCTCTTGAGAACTGGTTTGCAACAATCAGAGTCTGTAGGGGACATAACAACAACCCAACTGTCCCCGAATTTGAGAGCTCGGCGAAGGCTTTGATGATCAAAACCCTATTGGAACCTCCGAAGGGTAGCAACTGCATCAAAGATGGAAGTTTATTTTATCTACACCTGTGTACAGTCTGGGATTTGTTAGTTGTGTGTCGTGCGCCTTTTATTCGATAGATTGATCACAAATTAAAGTCGCAGCCGAAAGTATCGCTCATTGTCCAGTGGTTGTACTAGCGACCTGTAGGCCTCGTATCTCACTTTGAAGGGACGTTAGTGTCGTTGCTGTTGATACACTCGGAGGTTCTCCATAGTATTATTTAATATTATTGGCACTATCCCATCCCGTCCTGTATAGAAAAGAGCTTAAATCGCGAGTAAAACCTGCTTCTAAAGAACCTGTAGCAACGGCTCTACTAGTCCTCTCGCTAAACGGAATAGGCGTATTCTCGCCGTTCCCCGAGGACTCCTCGTGGAATCGAACGGAACGGCGAGAATAGAGGGAGTTACTCCACGCGGACTCCGCTTATAGAAACAGCGAGAACATGGGGAATGCTTCCAAAATGGATTTAATTCGGGAAAAAAATATGCAGTTGACGAAATTAGTCTGGATCCACTTTTTTTTTTGGTTTTATTTATTCTGATTGTTTTTAATTAATTTTACACTGCACCAACGCCAGGAAAAATTGATTCCCCTCCGAATCGGAAAGAGAGTCCTTTTTTATTACGGTGATGATAATGGGAGCATTCCCTTCCGTGAGGACACGCGAGAATACGA
Organism: Branchinecta sandiegonensis; assembly: GCA_030848855.1. NCBI lineage: Eukaryota > Metazoa > Arthropoda > Branchiopoda > Anostraca > Branchinectidae > Branchinecta > Branchinecta sandiegonensis. The sequence continues at coordinate 14,096,055 of JAUPMV010000003.1, read as the reverse complement.
GGAGTGAGTCCCCGGGACAAACAAAAACGCGGGGACTCCTCAGGTGGAGTCCTCGGGGAACGGCGAGAATACGCCTGATGATGCAGCATTTTTTAATACGCCAAGAGAAGATCAGCCCGTAAACCACGTCATAGAAAAACTTCTTTATTTCTACCTTTTTCTCCTTCATCTTATGATAGTCTTTGACAGAACAAAATTGAACCAAAGATGAACCGAAAAGTGCATTTGATTCGTCTTGACTCAATCACCAAAACCTGTGCTCCAGGTAGGAATCAAGACTAATTGATCTCAGTCGAATTCTGTAGAGCGAGATCATAAGGCTAATTCTGCGTGCCATCTCGCGTCGAAAAAAAATTATTCAAAACTCTCATGTCGAGCTGGCCGCTAGGATGCAACACAATCGATTTTCTACGACGCGTTTTTCGGCGAGTGGCCCATCTTTCCTACTAATACGATCTTTGGGTTTGACTAGGCTAGCCTAGGATTTGACTACATAGACTGTAGCTGTGGTGCACAGCTGGTGCAGTCCAGGTCAGGTCAGGTACTGACATTTTTAGGTCGGTCTTGTGGATTCTTTTGCTTATAGTAGCCCAGCTGCTCAACCTCAAGTTAAGGCCTTTCTAGGTTGATTTTGACTTTCATTTTTGCAAATATGTTCTCTACTACAGGAGTGCTGCCACCCTAAACAACTATTCTAGGAAATGACTTATGGAAACTACAGTAGGTAAAAGTTGAGTTAAAATTCAGTGCAGTACTGTATCTGGAATGGAAGCTCACAGCCTTTGCTTTCAGCTGGTAACTTAGTTTTATTAGATTATTCCCCTTAGAGCATTTTAAAACAACACCAGAAAACAGGCATATGACGGCTGAAAACAGGCATAGGCTACTCCTGAAAACAGACATGTGTCCCTTTGCTGAAAGAAATCAAAGCGATCTTACACTCCCTTGGAATGAAAATGATAAGTGGAAGGAGCCAATTTACTTATCATTTGCAGCAGTGTAATGAAAAAATAACAGATAATAACAATATAATAACGATTGAAAGTCTGTGGAGCGCTACCATGGTGAAGGCTAGAGGTCATATATTTGGCAGTTCTACAGATTCCTTGAGCAAAATTTTGGTAGGTGCCCTGAGCAAAATTTCGGTAGGTTCCCTGAGCAAAATTCCGATAGATTCCCTAAGCAAAATTCAGGTAGACTCCCTGAGCAAAATTCCGGTAGATGCCCTAAGCAAAATTCAGGTAGGTTCTCTGAGCAAAATTTCAATAGACTCCCTGACAAAATTCCAGTAGGTTCCTTGAGCAAGATTGCGGTAGGTGCCCTGAGCAAAATTCTGATAGGTTCCCTGATCAAAATTGTGGTAGGTTTACTGAGCAAGATTCCGGTACATTCCCTGACGAAATTCAGGTATATTCCTTGAACGAGATTTTGGTAGATACCCTGAGTAAAATTCCTGTAGGTTCCTTGAGCAAAATTCTGGTAGGTTCCCTGAGCAAAATTCCTGTAGATTCCCTGAGCAAAATTCTGTTAGATTTCCTGAGCAAAATTCTGGTAGATTCCAAAATTCTAGTAGATTCTGTGGTGCAAAGTCCAGTAGATCCCTTGATCCAGCCTCCAGTAAATTCCCTAAGACAAGTTCCGGTAGACTCCTTGACCAAGATTTTGGTAGATGCCCTGAGCAAAATTCCGGTAGGTTAACTGAGCAAACTTCTGGTACATTCCCTGAGCAAAATTCGGGTAGATTCCCTGAGCAAAATTCAGGTAGACTCCAAATTCTAGTAGAATCCATGGGGCAAAGTCCTGTAGATCACCCAAGCCAGCCTCCAGTAATTCCCTGAGACAAGTTCCTGTAGATTCCTTCAGCAAGATTTTTAGTAGATGCCCTGAGCAAAATTCCGGTAGGTTCCCTGAGCAAGAACCCGGTAGACTCCATAAAAATCATCAAGTTCAGTTGAATTTGACAAATTTTGACTGGCGGGGCTCCGCCGCACCAGTCAAAATTTACCGGATTTTTTTTCCACAGACCTTCTGGGGGGGGTGCAGCACCCCCACTCAGGACGCCCCTGGATGGCACCACCTTATCTCCAGAGGAAAATAGTTTTCCAAGAATGAGACAGAAAAGGGGTAAATTTCCTACAGGAGAATTAGAAAACACATTTGCCAAAATAATCATCAAAATCTACCTAGAAATGCCTTTACGAGAGCAGCTGGTATATTGAATGATTGCCATTCATTTTGCAGATAGGTCTATGTTCTCTACTACTCCTCTGCTGTGCACAGTCCCCCTCTATTTTATTTACATGTTGTATAGTGGCACTGGGGAATTCTTTCAACAAGTGGTGGATCCGTTTGCCTGTGAGACCAGCACCAGATGTCCTCACTTGGTCTTTGTTTGGGCATATAACCTCAGACAGTCTAATCTGTACTTCCTTTCTTTTCCTCCTGTGTAGCCGGATAGCCAAGAAAATCTTTAATAAAACGAATGGCCTTTAGCTGAAGGTAATTCATTTTTAATTGCCTATCTATATATATCTGTTATTATTTTCATTCACTGCCGCAAATGATAAATAAATTGGCTTCTCCTACTTATCATTTTCGTTCCACTGGAGTTTAAGATTGCTACGATTTACTTCAGCAAGGGACACACGTCTGTTTTCAGGAGTATGCCTGATTTCAGACATAGCCTATGCTTGTTTTTAGGTGTTGTTTTAAAATGCTCTAAGGGGAATAGGCTAATAAACTAAGCTACCAGCAGAAAGCAAAGGCTTTGAGCTTCCATTCCCGATACTGTACTGAATTTTAAATCAACTTTTACCTAGTTTCCATAAGTCATTTCCCAAGAATAGTTATTTAGGGTGGCAGCTTCATGCAGCGCTCCAGTAGTAGAGAAAATATTTGCAAAAATAAAAGTCAAAATGAACCTAGAAAGGCCTTAACTTGAGCAGCTAGTATCTAGGCTACTATACTGAATAATTATCAAAACAATCCACAAGACCGACCTAGAAGTGCCAGTACCTGACCTGACCTGGACTGCACCAGCTGTGCACCACAGCTATAGGCTATGTAGTCAAATCCTAGGCTAGCCTACTCAAACCAACATGAAGTTTCTTACTTTTTTCTATCAGACTAGTTGCGATAGCTTCGATACTCGACACATCTGATGTATCGTATCGTTGCATTGTCCTGTTTTACCCCGTTGTTTCGCAAACGAGATATTGAACTTCCCAAACGTTCTATTGAACTCGGAAATTTTTCGCTTGGCGTGTAAAAACTGTGATTTTTCAATGAAAGTTTCGCAAAATTTAATATCTCTCGTGTCATTTCAACGGGAAATTTGAAAATTCAATGAAACGTCTGCGAATTCAATATAATTTCTGGGAACTTCAATGAAAGCTCTGTCAGTTGAACATAAGTCTTGGGAATTCAATACAACCTTTGGGAATTCAATATAAATTTGGGAACCCAATATAACTTTTGTGAAGTTGTATTGTCCACTTTTGCCCCTTCGTATTTGCCCCTTCGTACTCTTTCCCAGAAGTTCTCGGATTCGGACGAAACATACACATAGGAGCAAATGCCTAGATATGAAATTTATGTTTCCGAACAGGATTCGACCTCGGGTGAAGGCGGGTACCGGATTTTTGAACTGATCTGATTTTAGTGAAATTTGGTGGGTGCTAAGAGAAGGTGGGATATTTATAGGTTTGCCATTTTTGTCCAAACCGAATCTGGCCACCGTGGGTTGAGTTAAAAGGGAGGGGTCTGGAAATTTGTTTTTCGTAAAAACAGTTGGCTTTTCGTAAACACTATCAGTTTTTTCATGAAATCCTTCGGTTTTTCTGAAAATCAGCCGATTTTTCATCAAAACAGTAGCAACCAAATGAGTAACGCGATATAAGTAAAACTTGGACGGTACAAAGATCATCATGCCTAGAGGTATGCTATCTGGGAGACCTGGCCGGATCCGACTTCGGTGGGCGTAGTTGGAGGGGGTGCCTGACACTTCCGGAAATGCAACGATTCGACATCAAGTGCCATATAGCTCGTAGCCCTTGTTACATTGATGTATGTCCATTGAGTTGGGAAGGATGCGTACTGAGAAATATAACGTGCACTTCAAGCACTACTCTTACTAGAAATGATCTTTTCACAATTAAGGCTCAGAAATATCGCTTTCGAAAATACCATTACTTGCCAAGCTTCTCATGTCCTTTTGTGTGAAAAAGTACCGGCGAAGGGACGTCGGACAAAACGAAAAAATGGCAAAATGCGAGGATTTCAGAACGCATACTAGGGAGCTATGGATAATGCAAAATGCAGAATAAGTAAGAGGGTCGTTTAACAGAAACAGTCGAAAAGGGCAGGGGCGGTTCGAAGGGCTTGGGCATGGGGGGGGGTGGAATGCAAAATGCAGAATAAGTAAGAGGGCCGTTTAACAGAAACAGTCGAAAAGGGCAGGGGCGGTTCGAAGGGCTTGGGCATGGGGGGGGGGGGGGGGGGGTTTGGTGAGGACTTCAAAATGTACGACTGCCTAAAAACACAGCACCAGCAGGCTCAAGAAATATTAACGTTATAAGTTCTAAAACTTTACTGAGAATGCCATTGTAATAATAAAATAAAAAACAAATTAAGTAAAAAGAATTAGACGATACCGTTCATATCAAATTTCGCTGGAGAAAAGACAAGCCTCGGTACCAGGTTCCGACATACCTACTCAAGACAAAAGTGCAGGGGCGTAATTTCGTCAAAATCCTGGGGGGGGGGGGGCAAAGTTAGAGCCGATTTTGCCAAGTCAAGTGAAAATGAGAAGTTTAATTTAAAAAAGAAAAACGTAATAAAAATAAAGAAACAAAGAGATATTTTACTAATCGACCAAGGTTAAACGACGCTTCTTCAAATTCGCGAAACTGTCCACTGCGCGATTGACGTCAAGCTTCTTCGCTTTTTCAAATTGGATACCAATGACCAAAAGATCACTTAGTCGGTCGTCTGACATAGACGTGTCTAACGTTTTTAACCCTGCATAGCGCATGCACATCGCTATAAGAGTTTCAAGGTTTCCGTGTTCCAATCTTACCATAAAGACAAAGGTGTACTAATGAAAACCGATCTATTTTTGTGGATGCTTGAATTCTGTAGGCCTATCTTAGTTTCGACGAGAGTTTCGAAGACGCTAAATTTCAGCTGGGGGGGGGGGGCAAACATCAAGCTGGGGGGAGGCAAACTGGGGTCTGGGGCCCCCCTGCCCCATAGCAAATGACGCCCCTGCAAAAGTGAGCGCCGCAGGCGAAATTTTTTCAATCCGAGCAAAATTCAACTACTCCTTTACAACTTCTACCTGTTTATGTAGCTTAGACCCCAAATCTCAAGCTTAAAACCACACATAAATGGTGCACAATTAAACTAAATAGAAATAGGGTAGGACTACGAAAGAGCCGTAGGCAATATTTGTTAAATCAGCCTTCATTCGGCAAACATTCGACTACTTCCCACACAAACTCTTGCTTTTAGCGTGGCTCAGATCCCAAGCAATAGCTTTATCGTATGTACCTAAGACAAATTTAAACTCAGCGCCGCAGGCGATTTTTTTGTAATCCGGCCTTTTTCTGGCATTTCTAGCTTTTAAGGTGGCTGAAATCTTAGGCCTAGCACCTCACCTAAATTACGGGCCATTCCAACAGATAGCGAGTAGGCAACTATGAAAGACAGCGCAGGTAAAGTTTTGCGAAACATTTTAAAGGCTGCCTACTATATCACATATGTGTCCGTGCCCCGATGAGTCGCAAACGGAGTGGGATATTCTCCCGGAAGTTGGTACGTGGTAGTGCTTCCACTTTGAATTTAGACTACAAACAAAAATAGTTCAATCATCAGGCCCGTCATACAGTGCTTACAAAGCCTGTATGACGGGGCACACATCCATATATATATATATAAAAAAAAAAAAAAACTGTTTCTTTTTAAGATAAGGAGATTTTTGCACAAAACCAGATAGGATAATGTTGAAACGTCGCGCCGCAGGCGAAATTTTCGAAAACGTAATGATCTGTAGAAAACCTCTATACAATTCCATACGACCAGAAATAGTTCATTTGCTGTCGAAATTCACCTAACTGCCTCATATGCCAAGCTCAAACTTACGACTGTCTCTAATATACGACTAGAGAATCTCTTCGTAAAATACGACAAGAAATGGGTCATTTTCAGGGAAAATTTGCGGTTGATGTCATTCTGGCAAGTTCCATACAACTGTGATTCTGACAATCGAGAACACAGAACTGTGAATCTGACAGGCTTAAAACATACTACTAAAATCTCTACGGAACAATACGACAAGGAACAGGTCATCTGAAGGCGAAGTTCACGATTAGCTAACTGCTTTGTCTGCCTATATCTGGCAATGTCAAAACTTGCGGCTGTCTCTAATTTACGACTAGAAAATCCCTTCATAAAGTACGACAAGAAACGGGTCTTTTCAGGCGAAATTCGCGGTGGATGTCATTCTGGCAAGCTCGAACATACGACTTTCATTCTGGAAAACTCAGAACACAGAACTGTGAAACTGAAAACATACGAAAAGAAATTTCTTCATAGCCATACGACAAAAAATGTGATTTGTGGGTGAAATTCACATTTGGTAACTGCCTGTATGTCATTCTGAAAAGCTCAAAGCATATGACTGTCATACAGACAAGCTCGAAACATACGACTGAGACTAGATTCTCTGGAGCATGGGGGGTGAGTCACCCCTCACGCCTCCCCCCCCCCCTCGAACCGCCCATAAAAGGGTTCGCAGCCATTCCATATCCATATTCTGGTTAACTTTTTTGCTTTCAGTTTAAAAAAGAAGTATAGATGCCGTAGTCAACTCCTTAATTTTAGATCAAAATAAAGTTGAAATTTTAATTTGAAAGTAAGTCACAGTTCATTTTTTTGTTACTGGTTCGAAAGACGTTGAATATTCGTGGTCATAGTTCACTTTCGTTTGTCAGTTTCCGATGTATACATTTATTCCAGAATCATAGTTCACTTTCGTTTGTCAGTTTCCGATGTATACATTTATTCCAGAATCAGTATGATCTCAGTCTCTGCAGATGAATATTTCTGTAAAGTGTATCACCAAATTCTTCACTTTGGGTGATTTTCATTTTCATTTTAAAAGATTTTGTGAGTTTTTCCAGAAAATGTTGGTCCTTTCTTTGTCCGGAGTGATTTATTTGAGAGTGGTGTGGCAACATGATTGATTGGTAAGATTCAAATCGCACATGATGCTGGAAATTCAAGCTGAAATTCTGCAATCAAATGTCTTCTTCGCTGGCGCAACTGTGACCTGTTTGTTGTCTATAAATAATAAAAGGTGACTGTTTGTTGCATATAAATAATAAAAGGTTTATCGTCGACAGATCCAGTCTGTATTGATCTATCTGTCAAGAGAGAAAAGTCCTTTTGACATCACTTAATTTGCAGTTCAGAGCAGTTGAATTTGCATTTCAGAGCAAAGTGAGAAATGTTCCCCATCTGTCCTATCTTGTCTCCAGCTACCTGATTTTTTCGATCATTATCAGCGCGTGTTCACTGTTTTCAATAGTTTTCTTCAAACTTTTTATAGTAATTTACTTAAAGTGCTATTACCATGCCGTCTCCTGCAGGCTCATGTGCAGCCCGTAGCAATGTCTGACATTCGCCAGGCCTTAAGAAAAATTAAGCGTTCAAATAACCTTGATGCTGATGGCCTTTCTTTCCGCTTTTTTGCTCATGACTGTCCCGCCCTACTTGACCATCTACAAATACTTTTCCAATCTTGCCTAGCGCAATCACTTGTTCCTGATAGCTTTCTTTGTGGCCGCGTAACATCCATCCTAAAACGTGGTAAGGACCCTACGTCATGTGCAAATTATCGTCCGATTACAGTATCGTGTTTTTTAAGTAAGCTGCTTGAACATTTATTATTACCTGAAATAGAGTCAAAATGTGATTTTACACCTTATCAGTTTGGTTTCCGGAGAGGTATGGGTTGCTCCCATGCCCATCATGTCCTAAGCCGGCTCATGAAAGATGCCGTAAAATCGAGAACGCCTTTGTATTGTCTTACTGTTGACATTTCAGGGGCTTTTGACAATATTGTGCATTCCCAGGCTCTATTTTCCCTTACGTCTTCAGGTGTTAATCCTTCCCTAGTACGTTTATTGTCTTTTTGGTATTCAAAGTCTGAAATTCGAGTGACTTGGAATGGCCAAACATCTGACCCGGTAAAAATTAACAAGGGAGTCCGGCAAGGAGCTGTGTTGTCTCCTAGTATATTTAAATGTGTCCTTGCATCGTGCCTGCGTCCCCTTAAGATGTTCTGCTTGTTGCCCGGACTTGCCGCGGATTGCTTGCTAACCTTAGTGTTTTAACGAATGAACTGTCTAAGATTGGATTATCAGTTAATGCATCTAAATGTGAATTTATTTGTTTTAATAGCCCTTATACGGTCGCTCCACTTGTTGCTGGGGGTGAAGTTCTACCATGTTCTTCTTCTGTTAGTTGGCTTGGTCTGTCTTTCGGCCCAACGCTTTCCACTATGTGTTCATCCCTTGTGAACAGAGCCATAAAAAGCATACGCGTGGCTTACGGGAAAATATCCCCAAACAAAAGCCGTTATAACTGCAATGGTCTTTGTACGCTTTACAACGCTTACTGCGCCCTTGTGCTTCTGTTTTCTGTTTCGGCACGGCTCATCTGTTTCGTAAAAAAGATCGCCAGACTCTGCGAGTGGCTTATTTCAAATATTGTAAATTCCTCCTCCGGCTCCCTAGATGGCACCGAAACAGAAAAGTCGTTGCTCGATTTTGACTCATAGATGTGCCCTCTCGGATTCAGACTTCGAGTGAAGACCTATGTAAAAAGACCATTAATTTGATTCATGCTTACGACCCCCTGCGGACATTCTTTGTTATTGATGCTGGTTAGCTTTTTCATGTTGTTTTGATAGTGTGTTAGTTTGTTTGTTGTTGTTTGTCTTTTTTGTTTTTTTCGTTATTTATCGTTTTGCTTCTTTCATAATACTCCGTATTTTGTGTTTTGAACTTTTACGGGTAATAAAGTTCATTCATTCATTCATTAAGATGCAGACTAGAATTGTGTTGAAAGTACTGGAGACTGGTCAGGATACCTTGCTATTTGCATCACCCCTCGTGAATGAAATATATGCATACTATTCCCATCTGTTTCTTTCCAGTCTCTACCAGAGGCATTACTAGCCAAAATGTTTTTTTTTTTTTGGGGGGGGGGGGGCACGAAGCATTTACCGACTGGCGTAATTTTTACCGACTGTTTTGGCAGAAAAATGACTGTTTTCAAGAGAAAAAAAACAGTTTTGGAAAAAACCGACTGTTTTGACGAAAAATAGACTGATTTTCAGAAAAAACGACTGTTTTCATGAAAAAAATCAACTGCATTGAAGAAAAATCACTGTGCTTCGCGCCGACTCGGTTATTTTTTACCGACTGGCAGACAACACAGGGGGAGGGGGGGCATACCCCCTCCCCCCGGTCGTGATGCCCCTGGTCTCTACACTTACCAAATGTGTGAAGTTGGTCCTTGATTGAGAGCTGAATTATTGTCTACAACATAATATTTTTCCTTTATCGTCAGTCTAGTACACTAGCCCCTTTTCAGGCACGGTGCTCAAATGTCTAGCACCATGCCTGGGTGCTAGAGGTTCAAGCACTGTACCTGGGATTTCATGCATGGTGCATGGGTTTCAGTATACCGTGCAAGCATGAAAAACACAGCTTCTGTCATCACAACTGAGCACCAGCTCGGACAGGGCTGAAATTACTACCATGAATTAGAGAAATCAAAGACAATCCTTATCAAATTTTTCATAACAAAAACAACATTGCTCGGCTGATGACAGACGTGAAAACCTCATTTCCTTTTCTACATAGTCAAGGGTTTTGCATGCAAAGTGTCCTGTGCCTCAGCTTTTTCTACCTAGCAGCCAACCAGAATATTGGCTCTTGGGCCACACTACATGGAAAATAGATAGGGTGCTGTTAGGTTTTGCATCTCCATCATCACTCAAGCCCTTTTGTTTTTGTTGTGAAAAATTCGATAAGGGTTGTCTTTGATTTCTCTAATTCATGGTAGTAATTTCCACCCTGTCCGAGCTGGTGCTCAGTTGTGATGACAGAAACTGTGTTTTTCATGCATGCACTGTATACTGAAATCCATGCACCATGCATGAAACCCAAGGTACAGTGCTTGAATGTCTAGCACCAGTCATGGTGCTAGACATTTGAGCACCATGCCTGCTAAGGGGATAGTGTACTAGACTGTTTTTCGTTGAACTAAGTTGCAGCATTGTCCAATGCCAAACACCTGCTACCCTGCCAAGTTGTTTTTGCGTCAGCTGCCGTTTCCAGTTTTCTTCTGCACCTTTTGTGGATTTATTTGCGCTACCAGGTTAAACCTTAATAGCTTGAGCGTGACTATATGCACCAGCATTAGCGCCTTTATTCGCGCCTTTTCGACTTTGTTTTGCACCAGGCAGTTCTTTAAAGAAGAAATGTTCATGACATTTTGTATCAGTTAATTAGGTCAGGATCTATGTATTTTGATTTTCCACAAGCGATCCTTGTGACTTAGTCTTTATTTATTACTAGAGGTGGTGCAAATATATATGGGTGGCGCAAATAGCAAGGTACTGTTTCCATTGCTGTTGGACTCGGTTTCCTTGAGCACCCTACAGAATTAGTTTTCTAGCTTATATATACCTTAGATGGGCCACAAAGTCTAAAATAGTTCAACATGGAAATATATGTGTGTTTAAAGCATATTTACTGACAGATCTTTCTTGATTCAGAAAATTTTGGCACTGTTGTGATGGTGTTGAAGTCATTTCATCCCATATTGTTACAGTCATGTGTGTCACGACTGGGGGGGGGGGGGTGCCCCCCCCCCCCCCTATGTTGCCAGTCGGTAAAAATAATGCCAATGCCAGTCGGTAAAAGTAACCGAGTCGGCGCGAAGCGCCGCGATTTTTTGTAAAAATAGTTGATTTTTTTTTCATGAAAACAGTAGGTTTTTCTAAAAATCAGCTGATTTTTCGTCAAAACAATCGTTTTTTCTGAAAACCAGTCGATTTTTGTCAAAACTGTATTTTTTTTCTTGAAAACAGTCATTTTTCTGCAAAAGTAGTCGGTAAAAACTACCAGCCAGTTGGTAAATGGCTTGTCCCCCCCCCCCAAACATTTTGGCTAGTAACGCCTCTGATTACAGTGTTACTGCCCAAAAGCCAAAAAAAAAGATCTTATCTTTTTACAAGACTAAATTTTTGTAAGTGAATATTGTGTTTGTTTCTAACAATTACACAATTTGTTATCATTTTTTTTTCCAAGTTTCTTCAGTTGAATGGATAAGGTGGAAACAATATTTGGCTGACTGGCTGTTATAATAAGGTCACCAGAAACGTCTTGGGTCCTTGCAGAGATTCATCTACCAGCAATGCAGCTTGCGTGTTCGTATCTCAGAAGAAATCATACCAAAGAGAGGAATTTGCGGGCTTTCATTTGAGATACTTTTAACTTTTTTGAAGCTTCTTTGGTGAGATAAAGATAGTCAAAGTTGGATTGTAGAATCTGCAAGTTAAATTGTGATGGAAGTAGTTTAGGTTTCCAGTAGGTGAATCTTGCCCTGGAAAAAGACAAAACTAAAAATCAGTTATCTAGAGACTAGGTAATTGTGATGCAACTGCAAGCGCTTTCAAAAACTGAGTAACAAAGCTGCATGAAAATACTGACTGTGACATTTGGACGAAGCGTTCATAAGATAAAAGAAAATGAATAATGAAAGTTATCGCCCAACACCAGGATATGATAAATGACGATGATGATCATTGTCAGCAACAATCGTGTAGTTCGGCTACAACCATTGTACTTGGGGAGGGAGGAGCATCACACCTGTAATCGAAAAATTATAGAAATAGCTGTGTTCCCTGTATGGTTGTGTAGCTATCTGAAGTCAATAGACTTGGATGAAATTTTTTAGCTTATTTTGTTTCTAATTAGTTCAGAAAGTCAAGCAGATGAAGGTCTTGCATGGGGAAGTGCTCAGGTTGTCGGTCTAGCTTCAGCTTCGTCGCGCCGCGGAAAGGACAAGGAGGAGCATAGTGCCCTTAATATGCCTAAAGGTACGAAATATCTTTCAGTCTTCCATTTTCCTGATTCCTTTTTCCTTTCTACATGTGAGCTGTACATAATGAACGTGTCCGCAAGCTTAGTTAGGCCTCGTGTGAATTTTACGCTTTGTCAACGCTGAAGCCACGATGGTTTGTTAAAGGATAAGTACACAGAGATCTACGTATCAAGCAATGGTTTTGCTTACTTGGGCAAAAAGCCTGCTTGTAAACCTACTTCTTTTATTTTTAGCCACGTCACTGGCATCAAATAAAGGAGAGAAAGGTCAGACTGTGTATTCAACTAAGCCAAAGATTTTATTCTGTGATGTTAAGATACAGAAGGATCAGGAACAACAATGTGAGTAATCAGATAGTATTGTCATTGAAAACATTATAGACGCACTCCCGCCGTTCCCCGGAGACCCCTTGGGAGTTGAGGGGAACCGCGAGATAGAGGGAGTCACTACCTGGGGACTCCTCGTACGGAAAACAATGAGAACATGGGGAATGCCTCTTTATGGATTTTGTTCGGTTTTTTATTGGTCATGCCATGCGGTTGGTCTGCAAAGGTTACGAAAAAAAAAAAAAAATCATAATCACAGTAAAATAGGAGCCTTTTTTTCCAAGATCAGTCTTATCCCACGATTAAATCCAACGTTGATCTCACAGATTTTTTTAACCATCCGTAACATCTGTCCAAGAACCAAAAACACCTGCAAATCCGACTCCCCACCGAATCTCCCTTTTCATGGTGGTGACGAAATTCGGAGCATTCCCCGTCCGCGGAGAGCGAGTCCCTAGACCAAGTACTGCATTCGCTTTTTGGGATCCCAAAACGTAAGTGGAGGGATACCTATGACATCGCAAAAGTTGTCCGTCTGTCCGTCCGTCCGTCTGTTAGCATGATAACCCCCGAAGGGAATGAGACATTTTGATGAAACTTGGTGCGAGGATTCTTCGAGTCAAGGGTAAGGTCAAGTTCGTAGATGGTCTCTGTAGCTCTACATTTAGGGGTGGGCGAGGGGGTTCAAGTTAAGGGACAAACAAAATATTTTTGAACAGCTAATGTGATAGTCGATTACGGGGTAAGGAGACGTGCTGAGCACGATAATGAAAACCATTTTCTCCCCGGACAAGTAGTTCGTCTGGAATCCGGCAAAAAACGGAAAGTTGGTTAAAAGTAAAAGTTTTATTTGAAGTTGATTAAATGTTCAGTTTAGAGGTAAGAAGACATGCTGAACACGATGGTGAAAACCATTTTCTCGTCGGATTCGTCCGGAATCCGGCAAAAACCGGAAAGCTGGTTAGAAGTAAAAGTGTCATTTGAAGTGGATTAAATGCTCGATTTAGGTGTAAGAAGACATGCTGAACACGATGGGGAAAACCATTTTCTCGCCGGACAAGTAGTTCGTCCGGAATCCGGCAAAAACCGGAAATTATGTTTGACGGTGCAAAACGGATAAGTCAGCTACATTTTATTCGAGCAATTTTCGGCCCTTCTTGGCAAGGGTCCTCTTCAGGCTCAAGCTGGAAAATAAACTTGTCCAAAATGTAGCTGACTTATCCGTTTTGCACCGTCAAACATGATTCGCAGCCAGCTTGGGCCGTAGGAACATCTGAAAACCGGAAAGTTGGTTAAAAGTAAATAGGTTTTATTCGAAGTTGATTAAATGTACAATTTAAGGGTAAGAAGACATGCTGAACACGATGGTGAAAACCATTTTCTCGCCCGATAACTAGTTCGTCCGGAATCCGGTCAAAACCGGAAAATTTGTTAAAAGCACAAGTTTTATCTGAAGTTGATAAGATGACAGGTTTAGGGGTAAGAAGAGACGCTGAGTCTGTATATGACAATCATTTTTACCCGGAAATATAATTAGTCCGGAATCCGGTTGTAACCAGAATTTTTTTTAAGTCAAAGTTTTATTTAAAGTTGATTAGATGTTCTTTGTAGGGATAAGGAGATACGCTGGCTTCGTTTCTGAATTTTCTTTTTTTGCTCGACTAGTGGTTCGCTCGGAATTCGGGCGAAACCGGAAAATTGGCAGAAGTAAAGCAGGAAGTTTCGGCCAGTATCGTCAAATTAGATATGGCTTATAGAGTTATATCTGAACTTGGTTTTCTCTGATGATTAGCCTGGCGAAGACTGGATCTGGCGGAGACAAGACCCGATTGTCCGGATCAAATATTAGATTGCTGGGATCCCATCCCATCGACACCTTTGGTCTTGTTTTATGGCACTTGCCTTCCGGCCAAGTGCCATATACCGACCACTTTTCCGTCGGTCTGCCGGTTGGTCGGTCAGTCTGGAGTTTGCGAGTTAGGCTACTTCCAGATGTGCTAGGACGATGAAACTTGGCTGGCGTATTAAGGACCCGACCAAACTAGCTTTGGAATAGTCACTTGCTCGATCCGACCATCGTGGGGGGAGGGAGGTGAGCCGATATCCGGAATTTAGTGACAGGCATAACTTTCGAACGGGGGATCGGGTCTTAAAGAAACTTGATATTTGGAGAGAAGTCATGTCTCAGATGTCCCGTTTCAAGTCCGGACCGAATCCGATGAATGTGGGGGAGAGTCGGAGGGGGGAACCGGAAATCATGTGACATGTTTAGAGTCGAGCGATCGGGATGAAACTTGGTGGCAGGAACAAGCACAAGCCCTAGGTACATCATTGACAGAACCGGACCGGATTCGTGCACTGTGGGGGGAGTTGGAGGGGGGTTACGGAATTCCGGTGATACGGAGTTAAGTTACTTCCAGGTGGGCTAGGACAAAGAAACTTGGCAGACAAGTCTGGGATCCGACCAGATTAACCTGGAAATAGTCAACTTCCCGATCCGACCACCGTGGGGGGAGTGGAGGGAGGGGGAATCCGGAATCTTGAGGAATGTATAACATTGGAACAGTTGTTCGGATCTTAACGAAACTTGATATTTGGAAAGACCTCGTATCTCGGATGACCCATTTAAAGTCCGGACAGGATCCGATGAATGGGGGGGGGGGGGGACCGGAAATCTTGTGCCACGCTTAGAGTGGAGCGATTGGGATGAAACATGGTGGGAAGGACAAGCACAAGAACTAGATACGTCAGTGATAGAACCGGATCGGATTTGGGCACTATGGGGGGATTTAGAGGGGGGGGGGGGGGTCCGGAATTCCGGCTATCGCGAGTTAAGGTATTTCCAGATGTGCTACGACGATGAAACTTGGCTTGAACATTACAGACATGACATGATTGGCTTAGAAATGGTCAGTTCCCGACCCAACCATCGTGGGGGAGTGGAGGGAGGGGAATCTGGCATCTTGAGGTATGTATAGATTTGAACGACTGGTCGGATCTTAACGAAACTTGATATTTGGAAAGACCTCGTGTCTCGGATGTCCCGTTCCGGACCGGATCCGATGAATGTGGGGGGGGGGAATCTTCTGACACGCTTAGAGTGGAGCGACTGGATGAAACTTGGTGGGAAGAACAAGGGCAAGAACTAGATACATCAGTGACAAAACCGGACAGGGTTCGGGCACTGTGAGGGGAGTTGGTGGGGGATGTTGGTCTGGAATTTCGGTGATCGCGAATTAAGGTATTTCCAGATGTGCTAGGGCGATCAAACTTGGCTTGAACATTAGAAACTTGACAAGATTCGCTTAGAAATTGTCACTCCGGCCATCCCTTAAAGTACTAATCCTAACCTTACAGTACTAATCTTAACCAGAAAGTACAAAAAATACTTTTAAGCAAAGTATACATTTTAACTCAACGGTGTTGCTCAAAAACTAATTTTTAGCGCCGCAAGTGCGTTTCTTAACCGAAAAGTCAAAAAAATACTTTAATCAAATGATATATATTCATGATCCCCAACGGCCCATGATCATTTTTGCCTCAAGGGTTTTGCTTACAGATGAATTTCTTAAAATACAAACAATAATTTTGAGCAAAAATACATTTTCATGATTCCAATGAGCAAATCATTTGTGCTTCAAGAGTGTTCATTACAGATGAATCTCTAGCGCCCTTAAGTGCGCATCATCACGGCCAAATGCACAAATAGAATAGTTTTTACGAACAATACATTCTCGTGATTTCCAAGGACCCATGACCATTTTTATCTCAGGGGTTTTGCTTACAAATGATCACAACAAACCCACGAATTGACGAATTCCTACTTTAATCCTCCGACCGAGTCTTGCAAGTGCCATAGAGCTTCCAGCTCTTGTTTTATAAAGACTCTACGAACTTGCTTTATTTCCAGATCCATTTGAGTTTATCCTGCCATATGACCTGCCACCGACATACTATGGTGCCAGTATACGCTACAGCTACAAGGTGAAGCTTGCAGTCCAGAGGATTGGAGAGTCAATCAAGTTTATGCAGCTACCCTTCCGAGTACAGTCCATCCATGGTAAGCTCTTTGTAATAACAGATGCTTATTCTTACAATTTTTTCTAATCTTAGATGTGCATGACTTAGCGACGGTTTAGAGTTTAATTGAAAAGACAGCTTATTTTTACATCTGACACTTGAGTAAACTGTACACATTTGTATTTTTTCTCCCGGTGCTCTAGTAATAACGTTCTGAATGTGCGCTGCTTGCACGGCAACTTAAAATCTCTCCAGACGCGGCGAATTTGAAATTTCAATCAATCAATCAATAAGTATATTTCACATAACATTTCTGTAGAACAAAAATAACCTTGTACGTCAAAACAAAATGGTTTGAAAAATAAATAAAACAACGATTAATGCAAAGCAAAATGTGAAAGTGTCAAACACTGCTTTGTTATAATTAGATACGAAATATGGTACAAAGGATTTTAAAAAACGCTGAGAAGACTTGAAATCGGGTTCCGCCGACATTTCCGTGGTTACAGACGCTAAGCTCGGAAATCCCCGGCTGAAGACAGTAGGAAAATGATGTTAAGATATATAATGCAAGGAATCTGCGCCATTTTTAGTTTATTTTTCGGCAATGTCTTACCTTTTTAGTTGTTAAATATTTTAAGCACATAGATGTACAGTTTTGGCTGTTTTAAGCTCTGTCCAGGTCAGTTGATCTCTAGCAAAAACAGGAGAAAGTTTCATAACCAGTTTTACAGATGGCGGAGCTTCTGGTAAACAGTGTTCGGCAGCATGATACGCTTCGAAAGTAGCGACGCAAGGCATGTGTGAAAATCAGTGGCTTGTCGTTAGGGGGGTTAGAAGGAACAGGACGAAATTCGGGTCCCCGGGTTGAAGAATGGATCGAGCCATTACGGATGCAATTGCATTTTCACTGTAGGTACGACGGGTCCTTAAGGGTTTCGTATCCCCCTGAAACTGCCAGTCTACTCTGAGCCCTTCGAGACTACTAAAGGCGTATTCTCGCCGTTCTCGGGGAATCGAAGGCAACGGCGAGAATCGAGGGAGTCACTCAACGCGGACTCCGCGTACAGAAACAGCGAGAACACAGTGAATGCTTCCAAAATGGATTTTATTCGAAAAATAAATAAATATACAGTTGACAAAATTAGTAGCTAGATCCACTTTATTTTTGGTTTTGTTTATTCTGATTGTTTTTAATTAATTTTACATTGCACCAACATTAGCAAAAATTGATTCCCCTCCGAATCTGAAAGGGAGTCCTTTTTGATGATGGTAATGATAATCGGAGCATTCCCCGTCCGTGGGGACTCGCGAGAATACGGGGAGTGAGTCCCCAGGACAAACAAAAACGCGGGGACTCCTCAAGTGGAGTCCTCGGGGAACGGTGAGAATATGCCTTAAGCGGCATGCTCTTTCCATTATGAGAGGGTTTTTTCCATTATAACATGGTTTTGTTATGGGGGCGAGCTAACGATCTCGTATCCCTGCCGGCCGTCAGTTATCGACATATATTGTTATGAAGTGTTTCTGAAATTGAAGAATCTGAACCTGTTTTCCAGGCATTCCTCCAACAGTTCAGGACAGGGATTCTCCTCTTCTGAATCCGTTTCTCTCAAAACCGCCGAAGCAGGACTATAACGAAGCGACGTTGGAATCCTTAATGGTAAGTTCAGGTATACATTTTTGTTTAAGTCTGTGAGGGAGGAACAAAAGTGGACCTGTTAGCAACATAACTATACAGCGCATGGAGACGCTCTCAGTAATAGTTTTTCTCCGTGGCTTATGGCAGGCTTATGCCAATGCATTGCAGCGAATGTATTCAGTCCCAATATTATTATGGAGTCTGCGAGGTCCAGAATTTTATGTGAATTAGAGACGGCAAGATAATTTAAGGTGACGATTCTTTTTAAGTAATGATAGGCTTCCGGTGCATCCTGTTATTCTGGATATTAAAGGTTAACTTCAGACACCGAGGTTGGTATCGGAAAATAACACCGGGACGGTCATTGAAAATAACCTGTCCGAGCCGAAGGCGAGGTCGATATTTTTATATGGCCATCGAGGTTGTCATTCAGATATCAACCGAGATGGAGGTGTGTTAATTGTTAGAACTTTTTCAGAACAGAAATCATCTCTGGAGGCTGATATGACTTATATCATCCTCTCCGGAGGCTGATATGACTTATAACATCCTCTCTGGAGGCTGATGACTTATAACATCCTCTCTGGAAGCTAATATGACTTATATCATCCTCTCATATCTACCGCTAAATTTTCTGTGTGAAGATTATCGTAAAATAACTGACCGTGGGTCATAGGGGGATATGCATTACATACCTGTTCGGAAAAAGTTATTTGAAATTTAATCCAGTATTGGTATATCTTTGAATATTATCATAACAGAAACTTCCTTTACTGCAACTTCTCCATATGGAGTGCAGCACTAGATGGTTTCTTTCAGAGGCGTCATTTCTTTGAAACCTAAGGGGGCCAGGCGTCCCGGGCCCCCTTGACGAACAGGCGGCAGAATCGCTTGGGCGGGGGGGGGGGGTGAATACCCCAAAATGTACTTGTCGGAAATACAGCTCGGCTGAAGAGAAACACGGTTTAGAAATAAGAAACAAGAACCGTATGGCACCACACCTGAAAAACTAAACAAATTTCAAGAAACCAGTTTGTGAAAGGTCTTTACCTGCATAATAACAGGACTCGCTGGAGATTGAGGCCCCCACAGCAGCTTCTAACGACCCTGTAGCAACAAAATGCCAATGAGCGCCGCAGGCGAAACTTTTATTGGAATTGCATATTTTCTAACAAATTTAATTACTTCCCGAACAGATTTTAGGTTTTAAAAGTGCCCATCCCCCAAACTGTAAGCCCAAACAGAGCGTACTACAAAAGTCGCCCCATGCGAACATTTTGGAGTTCTTTAGGAGCAGAGTGTCTTTTTGGATCACAAATCAAAGCAAAGGCCACCTATCATAGAGCAGCTCAAAGTGTTTGGTCACGTCATATTTCAAACAGTGTGAGACGTTAGTGAAAACTCGTACATGACGGTGCTTCAGCTCGACCCTTTCCAAACAAAATGACCAAAAACTGAAACAGAGTAGCGTAACCCAGAGTAGCCTTTGCTGTAACCCACGTTAAACAACTAAAACTTTTCTTACCGTTTTACAAAATAAAGAAGTTGGGGTTGGGTGGAAAAGGCACTGAGTGTTACTCTTATATTTTGTGCTCCTTTGGGACGGTGCCCCCACTTGAATTTTCAAGGGGGCCCTCAATTATCCAGGAAAAAATTGTTAAGTGACGCCTCGATTCGACGCCATGATACAAAGATTTTTATCCCGCCTTGAAGACGTTCGATCCTCAAACAATGGGTCATTATCTCGAATTTAAAAAGGGGAAGCACCAGCACATTGAAAAGAATACTAACTGCTGTGGTAGGTCGGTGAGCTTATGCCCGACTGGCTTAAAGGACACCTCGCACTACTTAGTGTTTGTGCTCAGATGTTCTAAGATGCTGACCACTTTGCAACTATGCTATTGCTGCAGAAAATTACACACGGCTTCTACTGTTTTAGCCTCTTTCCTTGTCCCTAGCCCTGGATGGAAATCTTGAAAAAATTTGCATAACTGGTCTTCGAGCGAATGAGCCCCTCGGAAACAATGATCAGGCGCCTGATACGTCACGTAAAGAGAGCAAACGTCGCAAGCATGATAATAAGTGTATTGCTATTAGAGGAGATAGGATACACTTATGAAGTGGAAAACCTCGGGAACGAGAATGGATAGAAATACTACTGAAGTAGAATGAATTACTATCATAGGTACAACATGTCCTTTAAGATTTTTGTGTTTCCAGAACCTAACATCCCGAAGATCCCCAGTGATATACAACATAACCAACCAGAGAGGTAAGGTGGCAAGACTGTGCCTGTTCAAGTCAATATTCCGGCTGGGCGAAGATGTCATTGGGACGTTCGACTTCACTGATGCTACTGTCCCTTGTTACCAGGTAGGCGCTCTCCCTTGCTTCAAGGGGTGAAAGGCAATGTGTGGCATCTTGAACATTTTGCATTGGCTGCTTTTGCAGTTAAATAAGTAATTGATTTGTGACCCGCCATTTTGAGAAGCGGAGTATATAAAAGAAAAGAAAGAAAACGAATAAAACACATACTAAATTTTCAGTCTTCGGTAAGGAAACAGCGAAGAATGTCATGTGCTGGTTGGGCCCAGTTGTCCAAGATTTTTGGTACGGACGAGAAAGCTTTAGCAGGTACTTCGCCTACTTGAATAGTACATTCCCATCTTTTGTGATCCTTCTTTCGCAGAACATGCATAAAATCAGAAGAAATAAAACAGAAGGACCACAGAAAGTGCTATATGAATTTCCCAAAGCTTTCCAATTGTAGCTTTCCCGGTTAGGAACTATGTTCCTGTAGGCGGTAGAATAGATTTACGTACGTTTTCAATAACTGAAGAGCAATAACTACACTGTAAAAAGTGTCTCCGAAGAAGGATGCAGTATTTGCTACTGGGATTAATCTTATCTCACTAAAGATAAGATTAATCCCAGCAGCAAATACTGCACGATTTTTTTTTACAGTGTAGTAGATAATATTACTTTGATAAACTTTGCAACGTTCATGTCTGGTCTGGGAAACCATAGTTAAATGCAAACTTCACAAAGAAAAAAAAAATATAATCTAAATATAAACAAAAATATTTTTGTTTGTTTGCAAGATGTACACGTTCCAGACAAGCTTTACAAATGCCGTATATTTTCTTTGCGGATGAGATCCAGTATTGAGTCACACCGAAGAAAACTAAACATACATGAGTGAGGTTCCTTTATTCCCTAACCTCTGTGTTTTCTTTATAGTACCAGGTAACCCTGCAGTCTGAAGAATGCATATCAGATACCAGAAAGCAGAATCAGACACCCGAAGAAGACGAGTCACAATCTCCTCCCAAAACGGTAAAGCATACCGCATCCCATGGGAAGTGCCACGAAATATGTCTTGGCTTGGAACACACGAACTTCGCGTTGCCTGTGCCGCTGCATGGAACGGAAAGTTTTGAGACTCCACTAGGTAATCGACTAAGACACTTTGATTAGCTGCCTTTTTTTTGTACCGTCGTCCAGTTAACTGACGTGCGGAATTTTTCACTCTAAGCCGTTTTCTTACTTCGGTTAAACCGACCTAAGTCAGTTTGTTTTTTCGTCCCTGCTTGCCGGTCGGTTAACCGACCTGCGACCTACTTTCGGTCTGATATTTCTGGAGAAATTGTTCATTACCGGTGCCCTGTCCTCAAAGGTTAATTACGCAGAAAAATAGTACAAAATATCCAGACACATTTAGCCGTGAGGCCTGATCTCGGGTGGTCTTGCCATGCCCCAGTAAAAGCGCTCCTTGTTATGGAAACTAAGTTTCAGTACCCGGAAGGGGTCTAGGTGCCCCCCCCCCTTCTCCCCGGTACCGAAATCCCCCTGAGAAAACCCCTCGGGTACCGCCCCCCCTCTCGAATGCAAATATATAAAATATTACAAAATCTTGTTAGAAACTGCAGTTTTGACGGCGAACATTTAAGGATTTTCCCTAGACATGAGAGTTATGTAAAGGCGTGACGGCGGCTCGAGAGTTTGCACCCCATCCGACAAAAACGGATATTGCCACACCATCATCATGGGAGCACTCTTTTTCTCGACCTATCCGTTTTCGTTGGGTAGGCTGCAATCTCTCATACGTACTTAAACAAAAATAATTATCTCCAAATTTAATCAACACCTCCGAAAATTTTATCAGCGAAGCCCTACCTCGCATGGCCTGGAAGGGTCGCAGAAAAAGAAAGCGATTCAGATTCCTGATTTAGGGTATCCGATTTCTAGAACCTTGGACCAAGCTGCCGAATAGCCTCGAGGGATCCAACAATCGGGTCATTCTTCTGGGTTTGGATCTTAGGATGTCTCTGCCTTACCTCTCTGCTCCGCCTTAGAGCTTTTTCAGGTCCGAGCTATGAGGTCTTAAGGTCCCCTGCCTCTGCCTAAAGCAAAGAAAATTCGGAACGTGGCCCAAGGATGCTTCTTCTTCCTCATTATGTTACCACTAATGCTAACAATTAGAGCGGTCGGAGTCAAAGCGATGAACCCTGGTTCTAATATTTGATGTTCTCTGTTACACTGACATTCGCGTGTCCTCTGTATCAGTTTTTGAGTGGGAGATAAAGAGTTGAGAATCAGTTGACCGAAAGAGTTAATTCACTCTCTGAGAACGCTGTAGAGAACTGACGGGATCACTCACCTTCCTACATGAGTGTGACTAGTTTTTTCACGTTTTTTTTCTTTTTCTAGTAAGTCTATCATGGAAGCTGCATTTCGAATTTGTCACCTGCACTACTGACATCAGCCTGAGAGTAGCTGGAAAGGATTTTCTAAGCCCCCCTCCTAATGTCGAGGTTGAGACAATGGTCTGGGATTTCCCGATAAAAGTGTTTCCAACAGCTCCTGCCCATGTCGATAAGGCGCTTTTCCTAAAGCGAAGCCAAGTTCTCACTCTGTAATGTACTACACACCTGTTTTCCTCGATGGAAGCATCAAACCGTTTTCTCTTTATCGCACTTTGTTTGTTGTTAACGAGTAGGGAAGTTGTCACTTATTTATTATCATTGCTGCTGAGATCGTCAGTTTATTACACATCGAATATGAATGTGCCTTAGAACTACGACTAGTATAATTTTATTCCGGTTAAATAACTTGTAAAACGGTAAAATACTTTGAAAGCTAGTTAGGGCTGCAACTTATTTCTTCTTTTGAGGTGTTTGTGGGTCGATTGCTCCACCCATCTAGAAAAATATTTTCTTTTAAAGTAGGCATAAATAAAACAGAATTGAGATACGGAACAGTTCTACTTACCGGTTATCAACTCGAATATTATGACATGTGCCTCCTACCAAAGTGATCCAACTAGAACGGGTTCTCGAATGGCTACTCCTCCCCATGTCTTTTACTGTGATTCGAAGAGGACTGAGGCAACAGCTAAGGCAAATACTACATAGTCAGAAGTTTCTTTACCACACAAGGATGCGCAGTTTCAAGGGATACCCCGTGTGATGTTATCTATTATGGTTTTGCAAACGTCATGTATTAAATACTATAAACCGTCGAAAAATCATCTGCTGACTTTCCCGATAACATGATGACAAACAAAAAAATCAACAGATGTTTCTCCGGTGATGTTTCGGCTCTTCTTGTATGCATAATTTTTGAAATCATAACAGCCAACATCCCGAGTGTTTCCCGTTGAAATTGCGCATCCTTGTGTTGTCTTTTTATAAGTAGTGAACTGATAGACAAAAATGCTCCTCAGCCGGGATTTGAACCCAGGACCCTCTGCTTACAAGGCAGTCGCTCTACCATCTGAGCTACCGAGGGGCTTGTGAACAGAGTTCGCAAACCACTACAATAGTCTGACAGAAGCCGGCCATAGGAACAGTGATCCCGCTCGAAGGCAGATTCATCTAACCAGTTCACATCCCCATGTCACGGAAATTTATAATAATACATAGATGGCACTTCTTACACAAGGGACTTGTACCGTGACCAATAAACCAGAAACATTTTTCGAATATAATTTAGAAGTCTAGGACTCCATTGTTGGAGCCACGTAGGCATTATATTCGAAAAATGTTTGTGGTTTATTGGTCACGGTACAAGTCCCTTGTGTAATAAGTGCCATCTATGTATTATTATACTTGTGTTGTCTGTTACGAAACTTCTGACAGTGGAGAGTCAAGTTAGCTCAAACAACCTTTGAAAACATCATTTAGCTCTGAATCAAATACAGTATGGAGTTCTACTTACATTTATACAGTCTATTTCCTCCTGTGTCAACAGTTGCCGCCTATACCTTAAGGGAAGTTGGTAGTCTTCCAGCACTGTCTCTAAAGGCTGTAGTGCAGGCCTTGGCACCACAGTTGTGGGTTTCTCTGTTTTGGTGGCTGCAACCATCGGAGCAGGGCGATCAAAATGTCCCACTCCTGGAAGTCACATAATACATTAGTCAGGCCACGGAGTTGAACAGAATTAAATGTTCTTTGAGAGTTGTCTAGTGATATTTCAGTCCTTGATTCAAAATAAAAAGAGTTTTTTTTACCTTCTTTAGCCGACTTTTTAAACTTGATCAGTGGAACATGCGGCCTGATCACCTGAAAAACAAAAATGGTAGGCTATAGATTACATGGCAGGAAAGTTTAAGTTGTTTCCAAGGGATTCTCTTACCCCTGCACAAACAAGAAGGTTAGTCGACGTAAAAAAGATAAAATCCGACGAATCATCCAGGTTTCCACTGAACTGGAAACCTAGGAAAGCATAATTCAAATACTGGAAAAACAGAGTCTCCAATTTGCATCCATTGAAGAACAGGTAGAATCCATTGCAAAACAGATGAAAGACGAATTTTATTCAAGATTGCCAAGGACAGATAGGACATAAGACTAGAAGCACTCCACTCTTTAAGTATGATCTGTACTCGAGAAAGTCCTACCAGAAGGAACTGTCTAACTCCTGAAATTGACGGGAAGTCTAGAATTGCTGTTAAGTTTGGAAGAACGCGATAACAAGTGTTTGCAGAATTACTAAGTGTTCCCTGCCTTCGTTTCTGACAAAAAATCAAGAAAAGGAGAACTGGAATCATCTTAGTAGTAAAACATAAATACGCGGAACAGGGGGATCATGATAAAAACGCAACTAGGTCTTTTGTGGCCTAAGTTTCGCCTGTCCAAAGCATAAAAAATTCCGACGATTGGCGCGCAAACTATATGGTTGCATAGCTCCTAAAAGATTAATATACCTTATATTGTGCAGACTTTATAATATACCAACCACAAGGGCATGTGCCAGAAAAAGTTGGGGAATTCCCGAAATCCGCGAAGTCATTAAGTTGTTACTGGAATTGGAAGCCTAGGAAAACAGGATTCAAATATTGGAGAAACTTGTATCCACTGCGAATAAACGAAGAGATTAAGATGTTTCGTTCATGACTGGTCAGCATGGAAAAGAAAAAGTGCCATTTACCAATCACTTTTCAGTTTGTCGGTCGGTCAGGCCACTGTTCTCGAGTTACGAGTACTTCCAGAAGTGCCAGGACGATGAACCTTGGCAGGCATATCAGGGACCCGGTCAAACTAACTTGGAAATAGTCACTTCCCCGATCCTACTGAACTGGAAATCGGATCTTAATGAAACTTGAAATTTGTCTCAGATGTCACATTTTTAGTCCGGAATGGATCCGGTGACTTTAGGGAGAGTTGGAGGGGGGGGGGGAACCGGAAATCGTGTGACATGTTCAGTATGGACGGATCGGGATGAAACTTGGTGGGGAGAGCAAGCACAAGCCCTAGATACATAGTTGACCAGACCGGACCGGATCCGAGCACTGTGGGGGAGTTCGAGGGAGGGTTCCGAAATTCCGGTGATCTCGAGTTAAGATGCTTACACATGTGCTAGGCGACGGAACTTGGCAGGCATGTCAGGAATCCGACCAAACTAACTTGGAAATAGTCACTTCCCCGATCCGACGACCGTGGGGGAAGTGGAGGGAAGGGGATCCTGAACCTTGAGGAATGTGTAACTTTGGAACGGGTGATAGGATCTTAATGAAACTTAATATTTGGAAAGACCACGTGTCTCGGATGTCCCATTTCAAGTCCGGACCGGATCCGATGAATGTGGAGGGGGGAACCGGAAATCTTGTGACACGCTTAGAGTGGAGCGATTGGGATGAAACTTGGTGGGAAGAACAAGCACAAGCCCTAGATACATCACTTGCAGGTTTGCTGGATTGCAGGATAGTTTTCTTCCCCGACGTCGATCCTAAAGATTGACAGCCTGACGAGGATCCTTGCCAAGAAGGGCCGAAATATCGCTGCTAAAGCATCGTAGCTGACATATCCGTTTATGCATTGTTTGAATATATGTTTCAAGGTCGCCTGGGCTCAAGGAATGTTTAATTTTCAAATGTTTTTCCACAAGTTAATTTTCCAGCTTGAGTGGTTTGAGCATGAAGAGAACCCTTGCCAAGAAGGGCCGAAATATGTCTTGTCTTCTCGGGTGTGAATGCGTTCGACTTTCGCCCTAAATGCTGCCAAATAGAATCTTTCAGTCAATCGTCCAACAGTTTAGTCTCCTACTCAAATTACAATTGTTTTGATAGTGATGTTTTCATCAATTGTATTATAGAGAGATGTTTTCATCAATTGTGATTTGGGGGATTGAGACAGTGGGCCATTTTTGGCTAGAGTGTCTGGCCTACCCCACAGAATAAATAAATAAAAATACTTAAAGTTAACAATACAATTGTCACAACCCTTAGATTACAGTCTTGCGGCAAGGCATGAAGAAGTAAGAAGTATATAGCTCTCATAAAATGTAGCTGACATATCCGTTTTGCATTGTCATATATGATTTGCAGTCAGCATGGGCTGAACGAATATTTATCACTGAAGTACAGAACTTCAAACTGCCCAGACATGCCGCCGACAAGCATCCATCTTAGCTGGAAAGAAGGAGAAGAGACAGGTGATTCGGAACCAAAATGCAGAAAAATCTCTACCCCTTTCAACGACCCAATCGAGCAGCAAAAAGAGCAGCCATGTCCAAAATGAAATCATGGCACCAGCTTTAACTCCAAACAATTTTCAAGGAAGAAATTCACAACTCCTCATTTAAGGAACAGTCTTTAATCGTTCTTCCACAAGTTCATTTTCCATCTCGAGCGGTTTGAGTCTGAAGAGGAGCCTTGCCAAGAAGGGCCAAAATATAGATCTAATAAAATGTAGCCGACTTATCTGTTTTGCATTGTCAAATATGATTCCCAGTCAGCTTGGGCTGAAGGAATAAAGCACACCATTGGATTCAGGAGTAAATTATCTATTTAATAAGGCCAACAGTAAGATGTCCTAACTAACTTACATTATCATTAGTATTACATGTAAATTCAGGTATAAAAATAGTAAATGAACTTGCCTAGACAAATTTGTTGATACTGTAATATGGGGGCGAGGGGGAAGATGACGCATTGGGCTCCTGGTCCTGTAATGCGCATGGTGTACACTTTGATGCTACTACTCTTTTCTTAAAGGAGAGGTACACAATCTCAAACAAGATTCAAAATTTTCTTTACTTCACTCTACTTCAGAAAAACCTATCTGGCTTAAAAAATATAACAAACATACTAGACTGAAGATAATAGAATGCTTCACATAATGGAGAATGCTTCAATATTTATTGTTTAACATATCTTTATTTTCAAACAATACTTCCTCATTGTTACCTGAGCTCGTATCCCTTAACTTAATTCATAAAGGGATGAAAAATAGAGTTACCAAAGTTAATAGCCAGAAAATCCTTTTTAAAGCAGCTTCAAAACAAAGAAAAGGCATTTAATTTGAATATTTTGGACACAAGACTATTGAAAAAGAAAATCAGATTTTGCCTCTTGACTGTCAGGACAGAAAATTTAATTTTAACATTCCCAGGGCAACATTCGAGCTTGTGTAAGATGAGGTCAGGTACCCTTCCTGTACTCTTGACCTCCACAACAAAGCTTCAGGAGAATTATATTACGGTAGGGGTATGTTTATGTGAACAGTTACTTTAATGTGAACAGTGCAGTTTTCGGCTAAATGGTAGAATGAAGATCCAAAATACCTATTCAGGTGTTCTCAGATAAACTTAATTACCTATTTTGGCTAACTGGTAGTTAGCTTTAGACACAGCAAGTGCATAAAAACGGCAAAGCCCGATGTCAACAAACGTTCAGATAAGCATACCTCTACTGTACAATGACTGAAGGGTCCAGATTTGAAGGTTATTTATTTAGTAGCTGCTCTAGCATTGACGTTACCAGCAGCTACTTTCTTTAACAGCTAGTTTTGAGTTTACTTTGTCTGACTGGTTTTCGACTTTGTCACAGAAAATGGAATAAAATGGTACTGTTCAAACATAGTTTACTTTTAATTAATGACAATCATGGCATATTTAAAATAATTTGCCAAATAATTAAACTGCTTTACCTGAAGCTGACGGAAACTAGCTGATGCTGCCATATCCAGATTATCGTGGCCAACCTTTTGAATATTTTGCTGAAGATTTGAAAACTCTCCAGTTTTGTCTTTAGGAAAAATAATTTTGCAGAGAAAAAATTCTTGTAATAAAGTGTTTTTAAGAAAAAATACTAGTAAAACAGTATAATAAAAGTATTTAGTATGTCACTACATTTAATTTATTCTACGTGCTTTGTTGTTTATTTAGAATATTTTCCCATCCTCTTTTCGCTGAGGGATTTTACTATTAACAACACAGAATTCTCTTCACAATTTTGACGTTTTCTTCGAGATAGTTGGTGATCGCTCCTGTTTGGATTTAATTCCGAAAACTGCAAAAATGGCGGACGTAAGTTATCTTCTGTGATCGTTAACATTTTGTTCACATTAGGAAGTTATTAGACCTCAATGCCTTGAGCGGTGTATCCCTTATTCGAAGCGAATGTAAGTTTCCACTAGTTCATGTTGTCCCACATGGCCCGTGTTGTCAGCTGAAACTTTTTATTTGTCTGTGAACCACTGACGTTACTGTGTCCATTTTAGTTCACCTCTTTATAGGGAAACCAAAGCCTGGTCACATGTGGCTCATTTCTGTGCAGAATTAGGCTCAGAAGTGGTCACATTAGATCCAAGAAAAGGTATCTTTTTGGTTGCTGAATTTAAATAAAAGAAAAGTACAATTTGCCTAAATCTGAATATTGCTGTTTTAAATTCAAGAGATCATTTAGAACGAAACAGCATTTCTGATTATGCTTATACTATACTGTAGATGTTACTGATGACATTTTGACATACAGTTCATACTAGCCCAACCTAATCAAAACCGGAATGTTGCAAAACTGCACCCTTACTATCCCCAAGCTGTCCCACAGTATGTTGCATCTCCTGAGGGTTTTCAGAACCTCATAGTGGACTTAACCTATCTATGCAGATTTCAAATCGGTGCCACTTTGAGCCCAGTGTGACCAGGGTCAAAATCAAAGACACTGATTTAGGGTGGTCGAAAGCAACTTAGCCATAATTTGATGGTCTTTTGATTATCTCTTATGAAACTCCTTACATCTTGCTCCAAGTTTACCAAGAAAGTTTTGGGTTACCCTTCAAGACCTGTGGCATCTGTTCATCTCTAAATGGGTCACATATCATTTTGTATTTTCTCATTGTGCTTACAGCTGCAACAATGCAGAAGAACATGCAGTAGAGGTATGCCTAGTTAAGAGGAGATTCAAAATACATACTCTGGTGTTTTCAGGGACCCCTGATAAGATACTCTGGTGTCTGTAGCTAATTGACACTCAACTGTAACAGCAAGTGCATGAAAATGGCATGGTTGGAAGTTATCAGACACTCAAATAAGTAATCAGACTAGTCGCAAGATGGAGATTCGTACAATCATGCTTACTATGCTCTCGAGCATTGTAAGTAAGTAATTATTATTAGTGGTTCTTAATTCAAGAAGGTTGGGACAGTCTGAATGGATAGCAACTTTTCACGAGTATGGAACATAAATAGCAACTAATTGTTACTATGGATAGAACGATTGAACATTCTTTTATTAGTTCTGAATGTGGAGATTTTTCCAGATTTTCTAATATCCAGTTAGGTAATTGTGTAACAGTATCAAGACCTGTCAGTGAATCACATTCATTGGGACTTGAGGGAGCCTCCAAAATCAACTTGTATTCAAGACAGTGAATAGCTTATTTTCAAATGGTGTGGCTACATAGAAAATCTGAATCTCATATTTTATAAATTTGAATTGGTGTCTGTTACAGTTCTGTGTTATTTTGCATAACAACAACTCATTTTCAGCATCGTCAGAAGAAACCTGGGTATTTCATCTAATTTCAAAACATGTACGGAATGTAAAAGAAAATTTGTGATCCTCTATCAAACCTCATGTAAAATATCAGATTTCCAGAAAATCTTTCTTTTCAGAGATCTTGGAACATGTTGTAAAGGCTTTAAAAGACATGTTGGAATATTCAAATGTTCTGCAGTTTACAATTAAAAAAAAACTTAGTACCATACAGTACCACATTCATGTCTGAGCTTGAATTTCTTGCAGTGCTTTGGAAGATAAAAAGTTAGTTAGCTAAGTTGACACCGAGGAGCACCCTTTAAATCAGGTTCAAACAAAAAGAAGCTAAATATTTTTAGCTTGTAACATACAAATGTTGAAACACTACCATTTTGCTTCTTAACTGCTAGAACTGTACAGGGATTTAGTTTGAGCATTTTAAATGTTAGTTTTGAGGTCAGCAGCCCATTCTGTAAATAGTATGGAATATTTACAGCAGCTGCATTCACAACTTTGTCTTTTTTTCAGGATGATCATACAAAGAAGAAGCGTACCTTCCGTAAATTCACCTACAGGGGCGTGGATCTGGATCAGCTCCTCGACATGAGCACGTAAGTTACCTTAAACCACAGATGAATCTGTGTTCACAATTGGAGAACCATAGAAATCAAGAACAGTCCGTCCAGCCTGTATCTCAGTGAAGAATTCTGTTTAGTTTCTTTTCAGGAAATGGGACAGTATGGAGCTTGATTTTAGCTGTGCTTTGTCATGTAGCATATTTGTTCGCTGACAGTATAGTTGAATGAGCAAGTCCTAATTGTCTACCCCAGCTTTAAAGAACGAAAGCTAGCAATACTCTTGTTCCATTGTTAATCAAGCTGTTTTTGTTCTTTCTTCATATATCTGGAGAGGTGGATAAGGCCTGTTCCCCTTAAATACTTCAGTGACAGTTCCCACTAGATTTGATAAATCCTGTGTCATTTGAAACAAAGTGAGACGGTGTTGACTGAATTTTTTATTTTTCTTTCAGGGACCAGCTCTTGGAGCTTATGGGCTCTAGAGTCCGAAGGCGATTTGCCCGTGGTCTGAAGAGGAAGCACATGGCCCTGCTTAAGAAGTTGAGGAGTGCCAAGAAAAATGCAACAGAGCTGGAAAAGCCAGCTATTGTCAAGACCCACATCCGCAACATGATCATCATCCCAGAGATGGTTGGATCCATTGTTGGTGTGTACAATGGCAAGCTTTTCAACTCTGTTGAAGTTAAGGTGAGCAGTATTTTTTGTGTCTTAGAGGATGGGTATGCTATGGACTGGTTTTAAGTTGTATTGCCTGGCAATGATTGAGGGACTGAAATTAATTCAAATTTTATCTCCATCATCTTCTTTCTTCTGAGCCAAGTTCCCCCACCCTTCCCACACCTACTAACAGGTTCCTCGATTTCCAATAAAGAATGTGTAGGTACAACAAGAACTAGATGGTACACACAGCAAGTAGCCTAACGCAATCGGAGATAACATACCCAGCCAGAAAAAGTGAGACTAGGCTAGGCTAGGCTATTTTGCATCTTCTGACCTAACAACTTCCACGTATTTGCAAAGAATTTTGCACTTGTATGCTGTCAGCAGCCTGCTGTTAAAAGCCCAAATGTACATACCTTGGCGAAGTTTTTGGGTTTTGGCTTTGAAAGGATCCCTTTTGCTTAATCTGCTCCCTTGTTGAATTATAAGCTTCTGAAATATTAGACTATCCAGACTGCTCTTTTTACGGCTAAAATTTTAGTTTTTTTTTCCATCGGGCCAAGTTTGCCAGTCACACAATTAACCGAAAGCTTCAAGCTCCGCCAACAACCCTTTCGCACACAAGGGTATGAGAAAGTTCAAAATGGTGATTTTCCTTTTGGAAAAACATGGTAGGCGATCAGGTCTATCTTCTGTTTTCAACTTGTTTTACTTTAGTTTTTCCACTTAGTGATGCCTTCAGTTTTAAAAAAATGTTAATCCATTTGCCAAGTCTGTTGCATCAGTTCAACAAGTACCGTCAGTTGGATCGCCAATTTCACGTGGAAAGTAATGGTGGCCTATACTCGAAAAACGATGTTTTGATCTGTTTGATTTTGAAAAGGTCAGTCTAGTATGAGTTGTGCTCTAGAAAATTCCATGGCTTATTAGGTTCGAACGTGTAGTGTCTTGAATCTTGATTACATTATTCCTTGTCATTTCAGCCTGAGATGATCGGCCACAGCCTTGGTGAGTTCTCTCTCTGCTACAAGCCTGTCAAGCACGGTCGTCCCGGTATTGGTGCCACCCACAGCTCCAGGTTTATTCCTTTGAAGTGAGCATTCATCTTGTACCAGTGGATCGAAATAAAATCACTTGATCTGCAGACAAGTTTCGGAAACGTATTTATGTTGAATGCAAACATTTTCCCTATCTCGTTGATTTCTCCTCTTGCGTTAGTTTTCCTTTCCGCCTGACAGCACATTTTTTGTCAGCCAAATAAGCAAGAGGCTGCCACCTGTGTCCTATTGTAGGGGTCTTCTACCCCTAAAAGTTCGCTTTGGCTCTGTTGCAAGAAGCTAGAAGGCTCTTGTGAATTAACAAGTAGTTATAAGTAACTGATCGTTGGCTCTTGATTGAAAGGAAAAATCACAGGCGAATAGCAGACGCGGTCCTGACTTCCTACAGTTTCATGAAGGGTAACAACGAACGGTACTTCCGAAGTTCGATTCTTGTGTTCTAAACAATGGTGAAGTTTGGTGTCAAATAAGTTCGTGCGGTTAAGCTCGAATGAAAACTTAGCCTAACGTCTTGGCGGCAATTTGGTTGATGGATTTCCTTTTTGGGATCCCAAAACGTAAGTTGAGGGATACCTATGACTTCGCAAAAGTTGTCCGTCTGTCCGTCCGTCCGTCTGTAAGCACGATAACTCTCGAAGGGAATGAGATACTTGGTGTGAGGATTCGTTGGGTCGGCGGCCCAGTCGAGTTCGTAAATGGGCTTTGTAGCACTACATTTAGGGGTGGGGGAGGGGTTTCAAATTAAGAAACAAAATATTTTGAAACAGCCAATGTGATAGTCGATTATGGGGTAAGAAGACATGCTGAACACGATGGTGAAAACCATTTTGTAATCGGACAAGTAGTTCGCCCGGAATCCGGCCCAAACCGGAAAGTTTGTTAAAATTAAAAGTTTTATTTGGAGTTGATCAGATGTCCGATTTAGGGCAAGAAGACATGCTGAACTTTTATGTGAAAACAATTTTCTTCACGGACATGTAGTTCGCCCGGAATCCGGCCAAAAACGGAAAATTGTTAGAAGTTAAAGTTTTATTTCTAGCTGATTAGATAACCGATTTATTGGTAAGAAGAGACGCTGAATCCGTGTGTGACAATCATATTTTACCCGGACATATTGTTCGACCGGAATCCGGCTGGAGTCGGAAAATTTGTTATAAGTTAATTTTTTATTTGAAGTTGATTAGATGTTCATTATTGGGGATAGAAGATACCCTGAGTTCGTTTTTGAGCTCTCTTTTTTCGCTGGACAAGTAGTTCTAGAGTTCGGCCGAAACCGGGAAATTGGCAGAAGGGGCAGGAACTTTTCGTCAAAACAGATATGACTTATACGGGTAAACACACGTGCTGAATCCATATCTGAACTTGGTTTTCTCAGATGATTAGCTATTCGGCCTTAATCTGTTTCTGAATATTAATTGTAAGAATGTTCAAGGATTCCGGCGGTGACTGGATCTGGCTAAGACAAGACCCAGTTGTCTGGATCAGATATTGAATTTTTGGTCTTGTTCGACTTGAACCTGACTAGAAACCAAGAACAGATAAGCAGGACCTCCGTCTCCTTATCTCTGTAATACGACCATGGGGTGTTTAATAATTCCCCATACTCTGCCCGATGCAAACGAGCGGAGGTCAGCAGTTTCACAATTCGTTACCTCTGGAAATAGCTATACCGCTGTGAAGTCGCGTAGAAGAAACTTTCAAAGTCAAAGCCGATTGGTTCTCTGGACTCATACACTAATTCCTGTGCTATGAGCAACGGCAAAGACGTAAGTAGACCTTTATCAACTCGAAGTTAGAGTAAGTACCTCTAGCTTAGCTCAGTTTTGTCAGGGTACCCATGGTCGTGCATGGGACCAAAGACGGAGGTTCTGCTAAATTATTTGTTCTTGCAAGAACTAAGGTTCTGCTCAAACTCAGTAAGCGGAGTTCAACCACACCAGCAATTTTTTAGTGAGAAGTTTGTAAATAATGGTAAGTTCCGACATAGAAAGAGGATGGAATGGGCGAATAAATCGGATTTTAATGGAGGCTAGCATGGTCTTGTTCGATCTTAGATTAACATGGGGTGCAGCGAACCTTGTAACGTGGACTTCAGCGAAGGGCTTGATACTCTTCGCATATTTAAAGAGATTTGGAAGATTCCTTCGGATCGGGAAGGATTTTTGTAGGTTTGTTATTGTTGTTGTTTTGTTGTTATTATTTTTTTTTTTTTTGTATTTGCCATGGCCCTTGTGGCTTTTTAGCGCAAATAAATCTATCTATCTATTAGGGTTTTGACTAGTACTGGGATGCGGCACCTGTTGCTTTTGGGTTCTTAGTTGCCATCGAAACAAAAATGGAGGTCCAGGAAAGGTTGACAGTCTTTGCAACTAAGGTGGATACATATGTCTGGTCTGTGGAAGTTCCGTACTTCGTTATTAAATAGTCCTTCTGCCGATGCTGATGGTGCGAACGTTGAATGATAGTTCAATACGGATACGAGGGGTTGCTCACTCGCTGGGCACCACTGTACAACCATTTTGGGAGTGAGCAACCCCACGGATACTTCAGCTACACTTTCTTATCCGTATTTTGGCCTTTCTTGGCGAGGGTGAAAAGATATGAAGTGGTAAAACCTTTTAAAAGTCAAACGTTTCAAAACAATTGAAACTTCTTAAAACTCTTTCAACACAGGAATAATCTTGTCGAAAATTTTCTGATTTTTTCAAACTTCTGAAAATTTTCTGATTTTTCTAAACGTCTGCATAAATTTTACCCCTTCATAAAAAGGGTCCTCTTATGCTCTAACTCGTAATAATTCGTGCGGAACGCACTAGTGGAATCTTTATTGCAGGTGTGTTAGGATTCGCCATGACACTGCTGCATGCCGCCAAAATACTGTTAACACCCCTTCGACCTCTGTCGCAGCTCGCTGTGACATCTTGCAAACTCCTCGACGATAGAAAGATTAAAGGCTATAATCTGTCTTTGTTTTTCCACCGGTTCATTTTGCCATCTTGAGCCTGAAGAGGACCCATGCCGAGAAGGGCTGAAATATACCTCTAATAAAATGCAGCTGACGTATCTGTTGGCACTGTCAAATATGATTCGCTGTCAGCTTGGGCTGAAAGAATATTTAATAAGGAAAATCATCCGAATCGGGTGGTTTGGTAATACAAACAGGATTTGGTCCGAAATCACCACCCGTGGCAACCCTGATTTGAAGCCGGATTGTTCAACAGGTGGTGGGTTCGCAGAACTGTATACTAGGTTCAGAGCGATTGGCGTGGGTGCCTCGTCTTGCCTAGAAATGAGAATGCAGTGTCTATCGTTCCCGGACCTGGGGTCGATACCTCAAATGCTAAAAGCACTCGACCCGTCGACCGGTCGAGTATGCTGCCACACGGGAGCTAATAGTGCTCGACCAGTCGAGGGAGCTAGTACTGATAGCGACTAGAGGACGGACCCCTCGAGTGGTCGAGTACTAATAGCTCCCATAGCCCTTACTACTCGACTGGTCGAGCACTATTAGCTCCTGTGTGGCAGCATACTCAACCGGTCGATTACTTTTAGCATTTGAGGTATCAGGTCCGGGAACGGTAGACACTGCCATAAGATAAAGAGTGGCGGGGCGCGGACAAAGCGTTAGACCTGATGTGCCAGTGTTATGTCGGCATAAAACTCAATCATTAAGACCTGTATGCCTATCGGTCAACAGAGGGGGCTCTGGTGCTCTCATATCTAGGACAGACAATGGCCCTACGGAGAATATTTAACTACAGCAACTTGGGCGGGTAGAAGCGTTCTCATGGTTTTCCTCCTTGGACCTGCCACAGATTACAAAAAAAAAAACACGTTTCGCATCGACACTGCGGTCACGTAGATACGTACCATTCAGCCATGCCAGCTGAACATTCTCCGGGGGGTCAATTATCTATTCTTGGTCCTACCTATACTTTAAAATAAAGAAAAACAGCGAGCGTTTATTTGGATCATCGTTTTCCTTTGCCTGCTTTCTTGCCACCCGACTTCCTGTCCCCCCCGCCGCCTGACTTTCCGCCAGCCGACTTTCTCTTGTCTCCTCCGCCATACTTTCCGCTTCCTCTCTTGCCGCCTCCACGTCCTTTGCCCTTCTTGCCACCTTTCTTTCCCGACCTACCGGCTCGGTGGTCAGCACCACGCCTGAAAAAAATGGCGTTTCACGTACCTCTTCTCAACCTTGTAAACTTTCTACCGACCTAGCAAAACCAACCTCTCGCTCCGGAAGTAGTATAGCCCAGTTTCCGGGCCATACCTCTCCTGACTTTTTCAGAAGCAGTTGGAATTTCTGCAAGCACTATGTCCACACTACGGCAGGTCCACGGATGGACAGCCCAGTAGCAGAAAGAAATGCAGAGAATACGCAAATGAAAGGTGGGTAGTTCCTCCCGGCCACCATTCCTGCAGGATTAATTTATTTCTTGCCACGACCGAAATGGTTCACTGACCTTAGGAGCTCAGATTGTCAAGTGGCCGAAGAGCCACGAAGTGGGCATACAAAGAAAATATCCGCCATATCTTGGCTTCCCTCGGGACACTATCCAAGTCAAGTATGCCATCAAAATAAAAAATCTAAAAGGAAAGATGGTTGACTTCTGCTGTCAAGTTTCCATCGCTAATAAAATAACAGTCCACCTGGACAAGAATAGGCCTATCGACGCAGGCTTAACCTAAATTTTTGCTTGTTGTACGATCCTTTTACGTTAACAAGGTCAAAAGGATTAACACAATGATGCGAACCCATGTGTCATATACCATCAAACTAAAACATTTCTTTGCCTCTTACGGCAAAGAAATGTGATTATCAGCAGATAAAGAACAAGGCCTAAGGTTTCGATGGGAACCCAAAAATTTAATATTTGATCCAGACAATTGGGTCTTGTCTTGGCCAGGCTAATCATCTGAGAAAACCAAGTTCAGATATACCTCTATAAGCCATATCTATTCTGACGATACTGACCGAAACTCCCTGCTTTACTTCTTGTCCAGCAAAAAAAGAGCATTTCAGAAACGAATTCAGCGTATCTCCTTTTCCTTTATAAAAACATCTAATCAACTTCAAATAAAACTCTAACTTATACAAAATTTCCGGTTTCAACCGGATTCCGGGCGAATTATATGTCCGGGTAAAACACGATTGTCGTATACAGACTCAGCGTCTCTTCTTAGCCCTAACTTTGTCATCTAATCAACTTCCAATTAAACTTTCGCTTTTAAAAAATTTTAACCGGTTTGGCCGGATTCCGGACGAACTAGTCTTTTCACATAAGTGTTCAGCATGTCTTCTTACCCCTCAATTGAACATCTAATCAACTTCAAATAAAACTTTTAATTTTAACCAACTTTCCGGTTTTGCCGGATTCCGAACGAACTCCTTGTCAGGCGAGAAAAAGGTTTTTATCATCGTGTTCACCTTGTCTTCTTACCCCATAATAGCTGTTTAAAATATTTTGTTTGCCCCTTAACTTGAATCCCCTCCCCCACCCCTAAATGTAGGGCTACAGAGCCCATCTACGAACATTACTTACCCTTGACTTAAAGAATCCTCACACCAAGTTTCATCAAAATATCTCATTCCCTTCAAGAGTTGTCCTGCTGACAGACGGACAACTTTTGCGATGTCATAGGTATCCCTCCACTTACGTTTTGGGATCCCAAAAAGGGGTAAAAGGTCACACATATATTCTGTTTGCTGAGGACAACTGTGAACCCAATCGCAGAACAGCGCTTCGTTTGTAAGGGACTAAATTATCGCTCAGCCATAACTGAAAGATACTCACTCTTGTTCCTCGTTGTTTGTCATTCTATTAACTGCCTTTTCTACGTCCAGTCTTGGCTTCTTTGACTGTATCCTATCAAGGATTTCTAAGCTGTGAGCTTTTTCAGTTGCTGAGTTAGAGATGAGTGGTTGGAACTGTCGCTTTTTGCCGGTTTTCATCACTGTCTTTTCTTCCTTCAAATTTTTCTGGAATTTTCCCATGGACGCTGTAGCAGTGTGAGCGACATATACCATTCTGTCCAGCTGAAAAATAAGATAAATTTATGATGAGAAATTCTTCTTTATGGCAAAATCACTTACCGTTGTCGAACAAGAAACATTAAGATAAATAATAAACATAAACACAGTTAGGAAATAAGCAAGAAAACATATTTGGGGTCTCAGCTATCGGATAATTAGAGGGTTTCTTTTGCGTACATGTACATCCTTCTTTTGTACGACAGGCATCAGCTACAGCCGTAGTTCTAACGAATCTTAACAAGTGCGCAAGCGCTCAGACGTGGAGTGTGAAAGTAAAATGTTTATCACATATTATATATAAACAGCTTTAGAACCAAGACGTTTCACATCTCCAGTAACCAAACAAGTATTGAAATAACCTAATTTGTAATCATCCTACTTTAAAAGCTTTAAATGTAAACAAACCGCAAGTATGAATCCAAAGAAATATTGAAGATCTTGCACGAATACCTTGAGTTCCAACTATATGGTCTGCCAGCCAGTCCGACCTTTTAAACCTCGTTTCCGTTAGCCAGGTAATAATAAGTGCAATAAACCAAATCGTCACAATTCATTAAGAACGGCATATCATCGATCATATGACAAAACAGTAAAGTTTCCAACTGTTCATTAAAGACGTGCGTCGCGTCGTCTTATTTGTGGCTGTTTAATCCTCATCCATAGATATATCTCCCAAAATGTACAAGACGACTTGAGACCAGTCATAGACGAACTTAACTCATGGGAAATCTGGGGGGGGGGGGGGGGGTCGGAACCCAGCAAAATCTGTGTTTACGCCTCTTTTCCCCCAAGTATACTAGCTTACAGTTTGATTCCAGCCACGGGTCAAAAATTTTTCTCATGGGCAATTTGGGCCCACTTGCCCTTGAACGGGGAGGGTGGGGGGGGGGGGTCAATGCCACATATATATGCCACATACCCAACCCCTATGATCCAAAAGCACAAAGGAATTTCATCGCCTCATCTCCAGTTATTGTCAAGTTAAAACCATTAAAAAATGGGCAATCTGGTCCCAATTGCCCCTGAACCAAGTGGGGGTGGGGTTTGGGACCCGCAAAAAGTAAAAAGAGACCCCAATGCTCACAAACCTACCAAGTTTCAACTTGATACCTGTTATTCCTGTCACAGGTAGCAAACTTTACTCCTGGGCAATCTGGGCCCAGTTGCTCATGAATGGGGTGGTGGGAGAAGTGCAACTTCAAAAGCAATTTCCCAGCCCTAGGGTCTACATGTGCAAGGAATTTCGTCGTCCTATGTCCAGTTCTGGTCAAGCTACGAACATTATTCACTGGGAATCTGGGCCCATTTGCCCCTGAACCGGGTTGGGGTGGGACCCCGAAAAGGCACAACTAGACCCCAATACCCACTAGTGTACCAAGTTTGAACTTGATACTTGCACTGGTTCACGACTCCACAAAATACGGTGAAAACCGGAAACCGAAAGCTGCTACAGCGCTCGCAATAGTGGATTCTTCCAAGGAATACTCCACTAAAAATGGGCCCAAAGTCCCAGAAAACTAGAAGAATTAGTTCATATGGCACTAAAGGATGGTTAACATGTTTATCAACTAAAGTTCACGCTGTCAAGGTCACACAGCTCTTCCCAAACCCGCTACAGCTTCACCAAAGCATACCACAGTCCCGTTCCTCGAAGTGTTTCACAAAATCCACCCCGCACCCCTCCAAGATCCCCCACAGTGGCCGACGCCGGTCCGGCCCTATAACTAAATATCTAGGACTTGTGACCTTGTCAGCTATCAAGTTCAATCCAAATCCAATCACTCGTTCGAGAGTTGATCATGTCCTAAGAATTCCGGCATCTCCACTCTTAACTCCGCGGCAGTGGCCGGATCCAGTACGGACTGTTAAACAGGACATCTGGGACGCGTGCTCATCCCAACTGCCAAGTTTGAGAATTATGCATGTTACAGAATTTCCGAAATACTTGAATCAACCCCCTGCATCCGGTCCTGATTTACAAGTGCTGGCTACGGCTTGTCCCTCTCGCAAAGTACTGTCCCAGTCCCTCTATATAAACGTGCCAGAAGATCTCCGGGACATCCCTCCAAGTCCCAGATCCGGTCCCGTTCTACAAATACTAAATCTACTGAGTATGCCTGTCCTTCCCGCCAAATCCCGTCATGATCCCTGCACTCTTAAGTGTACCTCAAGTCAAGATTTCCGGTACCAGTCCCCCCCCCCCCTCCAATTTTCCCCACAGTTGCAGTTTCTGGTCCGGATTGAAACAGAACACCTGAGACATGTGCTCTTGCAAATTACCAAGTTTCATTCAGGTTTGATCACTTCTATGCATGTCTCAAGATTCCAGATTCTCCCTCCCTCCACTCCTCACTGGGTGGTGGGATCTGGAGGTAATATTCAACCAGACCAGGTCCTTAATATGCCTGACGAGTTTCTTGGTCCTAACATTCTGGAAGTACCCTAAATCGCAATCATTGTGACCGACGGAAAAGTGATCGGTATATGGCACTTGAGCCGAAAGCTGGAAATGCCATAAATACTGTCTACTAGTTGCCTTACTTGAAAAAAGGAAGTAAAGAAAAATAATAGAAAATAAGCAAGGAGGGTTACCTGGTCTCCGCTAGGTTTCAAGGAGGGCTCTAATGTCGGCTTCTTGGCTTTCTTCGTATTTCGGGCAATATTTTGCAGTCTTTTGAGTTCATTCTTGGCTACTCTTTCTTCTTTAGCTTGTCCCGCTTTCGCAAACTGGTCCTGATTGGGGTCAGCATTTCTAGGAACAGG
Organism: Branchinecta sandiegonensis; assembly: GCA_030848855.1. Classification (NCBI taxonomy): domain Eukaryota; kingdom Metazoa; phylum Arthropoda; class Branchiopoda; order Anostraca; family Branchinectidae; genus Branchinecta; species Branchinecta sandiegonensis. The sequence goes on along the minus strand of JAUPMV010000003.1, from coordinate 14,054,530 downwards.
TCTGACCCAATTTTTCTCTTTCTCTGCTTCTGCCTTTTTATAGCCGAAGCGTGGGACCCATTTCCTCAGCTCCTCGTCCCATTCCAAGTTTCCTTTTTTACGCTTAACAATGCCTTTTTCTTTCGCATACGCAGCCCATTTAGAAAGAGGCTTTGCCTTCGGCACTGGCTTCTCTCTTGGCAGCCTGTGAAAAGAAATCGACTGAATATCTTAAAGAGTGCAACCAAACCTTGAGTTTACATCCTCGTCCAATCTTCAGCTTCATGCATACCCACCCTCTGTTGTGGCCAAAACTTCAGGCACAAAAGATTACAATTCTACAAAAAAATCTAAATATTTGCAAGGATTAATAAGTAATCCCTGTAATAATTAAACAATTATTGTTTACAAATCGATAGCTTAAACTAACACATATACCGTTGCTAATTGTTCAGTGAGTTTCTATTATCTCATCCAAGGAATTTAAAAGTCTCCGTCGTTGAGGGTAATAAGTAAAGGGGTTACAGACTCCTCTGCCATTAACATCCTGAAGGCAGCAGTGGTTCGAGGGTTAGGGGTGCCCCCCCCCTTCATGCCTCAGAGATTCTTGCTCTCAGTTGTCTCTTTTTAAGCTTTTCATAATTTCATTAAAGGACACCTGAATGAAGAGTACCAAGTATCATCCCTATCTGTATGACTTCCGTTAACATTTCCTGCAGAAAACCCAATCCAAATACGAATAGTGTTTCCAAGCTATGATTTTTGCTCCATTTTGTATCTGTCCTTATTTCAATAACGAACAATTTTAGAAATGAACAAATGTCTCCAATCAACCCTTCTTCTGGAATATTTTGTAACCAGTTAAGCCCCAACGTACATCTAGAAGAAATTCCAATACGATCCGGCCAGCGCTGTTCAAGTTTGAATGAATTGCGCTTTTTGTCTTGGAGTCTGCATATGAAAACCTCCAGAAACGAACATCCCTGTTTTGAAAACGTCACGCTCAGGAGACGAATAAACTCCGTGTCAATGTCTGTAAATGCATTCTCCATGTTGTGTTCAAGTATGGTTTCATTGTTCAGGTGTCCTTTTTGGCAAATCGTAAATCCTCGTATGTTACGAAAAGGTCTAAAACAGGGTCTTTACAGCTTGTTCAACAGTTTAATGGTCGGATATCTTCCAACCGTGTTCCCAGTAGTATACACTCATGTCTATTAAAACCCACAACCAGAAAAGTTGGTGGAATGTCCCGTGTTCCCGGCAGTTTCACTCGTGTCTGGTCAAACCACCAACCAGAAATATGCCAATACTTGCAAATTTGCCACAAAATAATGGCAAATTTAGTTATGTTCGCAGTACATGTCAAGTAGTTTTTTTTACCTATTGCCAGTTTCCATTTGATGATGTCCTTTTTACTTTTTCCAACCCCTGGTTAGTTTCCGACGCTCGGTTTTTACCGGATTCCAGCCGAATTAACACTCTGATCCCAAAACTAAAAACGTATTCAACTGGTTCATGCACAAACGTATGGTTTTGTCCGGATTCTGGTCAAAATATCCACCGGTGAAAGATCGAATCTAAGTCTATTTAATCTTAGAATAGCTTTTCATGATTCAGTCGTGTCTATTCACCAAGTTTCAAGCTTCTAACAGAATTGATCGGAATACTTTTTCGTGACCCTTTTCCACCAACCTGAATTTTAATGTGCAGGCCCACGTACGAACTCGACGCCTTCTCGTGCAGCCGAGTCCAGAGTGCAGAGCAGTCCTTGAACCATTTTTGACAAAATAGCGTACTCCGTTCGAGAGTGTTTGTGGTCAAAGTTAAACGGACAGATCCCCTATACCATATGTGGCCCTTACTTTTATTTGGGCTAAAAAAGACGCTACGCTCCTATAACAAATGTTACACAAATTTCGCCTGCGGCACCTATCATAGCATTCTCTACCAAGGCCTAGCGGAAGGGCGTGTCGTTTAGGTGGGGCTTTAGGTTTGGGATTTGAGCAATTCAAAAAGCTAGAATTTTTACTGGAAATCTCACAAGAAAAATTTCAACAATTTTTTCTGTGGTGCTCAAGTTATTTTTTTTCTTAAACACAGCTCCTGCCAGGGCTTCGCTCGCTCCAGCGAAAGCTGAAACCTGTGCTGTCCTACGAATTGGTGCTAATGTGTATTATTCTTGAGCCTTGCAAGGCATTAGGTATTAATATGTTTTCAGGTTGTCCACCCCCCCCCCCCCCCTCTAGCCCCAAGTATTTGGAACTGACCCAGCCTGAATGAAGAGAATGCATTTGCATTTCTCTCATTGTTTATGAGACTTCGATCGAAGGAAAAGATATCACAACAGGTGTAGACAAAATACTTGTTTTTAAGCAAAAAACTGTGCATTTTGAGGCCAGCTTTAACCTAAACTTAGAACAGTCTGAAGTGCAACCTGTGATGTTCGTATCACTGTTTGTGTGATCGGAACATCCATCGACTAGCCTATACTATTCAATGGATGATTTGGCACAAATAAATAATTGATTGACTGATGTACCTCATCTGGACTGTCCATACAGGGTATGGACTGTCAAAAAGCTAGCAGGACTGGTTCAGTAGATGGATGGTTGTCAGGACATTATTCAAATTTGAAAGGTACAATTTATTTCCAGATGATGTAATAAAAGAAAATTACCAGTGAGTCTAAGTAGGTCTTCCCTTATAGCCACAGTGTAGTCCTTTTCCTAAATGTACACTTGGTATTACGGCTCTACATGCAGGAAGTTTTTCCCAGAGTTTCCACTCTGCATACTTTACATTCGAAAAAGAGTCTGTCACACAGCCTGTCTGACCCATCAAGACTCAACCCGTACTAAATGAAGGTATTTAGCTTTGCGAGGTTCCAGAACCAGTATCCATATTTCATGTCTGTCTACCCCAAAAATACATGGGAAGTTAAAACTTCCAGAAATACAATATCACAATGTTATCCACTGCTTCCTGGACGAAGATTGAAAACTAAGTGTCTTTTCCTATGTGTTTATGTCTTTTATTTATTTTCTTTCCTTTACTCCGAATTCCAAAATGGCGGGCTATAAATAAATTACTTACTTACTATTGGCTTAACAGAGATGTTTAGATTCTATTTCTGAATTTATATTAGTGCCTTTCAGATTTCCAAAAAGCATTCCCCTCGTCTTCCATGAATACTTTTCAGGAAATCTACAATATAGTTACCAGCTTGACAACTCTCTATAAATTACACAGAGATTGACGGAAACTAATCCCACCTGTTTTCAAGCATGCATAAACAATCTTTGCACTCTGTGCTGCATAAGGCTGGCTTGATCACACCAGACAGCCGCAAAAACATCACCCAAACTTGAACAGTGGCCACAATATCATAATTCTTTTCTAACCCAGTCTAATCTACAACACCATTATTCCCCCCCCCTCGAAAACAAAAGGAGTTCCATTACTGACCTTGATGTAGGTTCTGGTACTTTGGCCACAATAGCTTCCTCCACTCGCTCTGTTGGAAGTTCGAAAATCTGATTGATGAGATACTGAAGGTTGTCCCGTGCCAGTAGTGTAAGGTATTGTTCTTTGTTTTGCCTGCAAAAGGATTAAAATAGAACTACAGAGGTTACAGCACGGGAACAAATGACCGATAGGGGTATACCAAACACCAGGGTACCTGAACCACAAAAAAGAATCTAAACTATTATTCTGGGACTTTTGAACAAACCTTGAATATCTTTACCTGTTTAAGGGTCAGGGTGCCCATATGTTTGGTATGCGTTAGCTCTGTTTCACACTACCTTCACAAAATACTTGGTTTGTCCTAACATTTGGCTTGGCTTAGCCCATGACTACCTAAACATAATTTTTGACAAGGTATAATCAGTTGGCTACACCACCAGGTTTTTAGACAACTCTCCTACTCAGGTGAAAAAATCCATGATTTAGGAAAATTTGGTTCATCAGAGATGCTAATATCTGTATGTGGTAACAGACAATCAGGGCAGGGTGAGCACGGACTGGTATTCCTGCCAAATTATTGGCACCATCATTCTGCTATCATTATTTACATCCAATCTGCATCCAATCACAGATGTATGTAGGCTATGGTTGATTTTTTTTCAACTTCAACACATTCACAACTGGTGTCTTTGTTCCTGAGATCTGGGTAGAAACCAGCAAGGAAGGGCACAGAGGAGAAGCTAAAAACTTGTCTTATATAGTTTTTGCTAGACCTCGATGAATTTGCATTTAACAGTTTGACAGACCAGCTTCTCAGCATTTTTCTGAGGGTTGCTGAAACTGAAATTCCCAACCACTAGGGCTCTACAAATAAAACCATGGAACTACAAAACCATGAAAGTTATAGCTTGTTCACACGGGACCGAAATAAGCGCGTAAACAGCGGCTGATCTGTTCAGACGACGGATCGACTGTTTGGGGTTGACGGGAGAATTAAAAAGAAAAACCTAATTCCGAATATTCTTTTTGTTTGAAACAAAATATATAAAATTAAAAAAATAACATCTTGTGAGTCGGGCAAAGTCAAATCTAGTTGACTTGTAGTCTTTATACGAGGAAAAAGTCACAAACTGAATATTGATAGATTTAAGGCGATTCAGCAATTTTAAGTTAAAAAGCAAATAAAAATAATTTAAAGATTTTTATTTTTGAAGGAGAACCTAAAATATAATTAATATTTTAGATATAAATAATATGAGAACAGTATGCAATCATTTACTGATGTTCAGTTACATTTCAGTGAAGGTTGAATGAAAAAGTTATTCCAATTATTAATTATTTTTTAAGAAAAACAACGAAAATAAATGTTAGACATAAACAAAACATACGCTGTTGTAATTAGAAAATTATTCTACCTTTTCTTTGCAATCTTTTAGTAATCCTGAGATGCTTAGTGTAAAACCATGTTATGTTCACATCAGTGTGACAGAATTTAAACTGGATTGACCTAAACCTAACCAAATTTGAACTAATTCTCCTAATTACGGTCTGTTTACTGTCCCTAGAGTCATCAAAGGTCACATTCCAAAGGATTTAGTTTATCCCGATCGGAGACCGCGATGAAAATAAGCGCCTATTTGGAAAATCAGCGGCTGATTTTTGGATTTTTTTCAACCGCTATTTACGCGCGTAAATCAGCCGCTGATCGAGAATCGGCCGCTGTTTCAGCCCCGTGTGAACAAGCTATTAAGGGACTCCTTTGGCTTTACCTTAATTTTTCAACACTGACTTCATCAAGGTCTGAAAGAAGCAAGTTTCCTAAGTCTACCTCAGGGGCCAAATGCTTGGATACATTTATGCTTTGTAGAAGCTCTTCTTGTTCAGAAAGCTTTGAAAGAACCTCAGAAACTATGGAATTAGACATGCTTTCTTGAATTTTAACTTTTGAGTAATTCGAGAAGCTACTGAGCTCAACTGATTTTGTATGGATTGCCTGGCTACGCCTACGAACATTGAGATTCAAACGCCATCTAGTTTAGGATCGACACTTATCAAAACAAGATTTAATTGGATAGAAAAGTCGGTGCCAAACAAAAACTACATTTTTGGATTGGATATTGGATTTACCAATCTTTTTGGCCAAGTAGGTTATGTGCAGCATCCGCATTCTTCTGTCCAACGGTGCAGTTCCTAGTTCACACTATATTGCAGGGATTAGTGTAGACCTCAAGCATCTAAGGGCTCTTCTTAAAACAGTGTGGAGAGCAATATCTACCATACCAATGGAGCCTATACTATTTCCGTTGGTTTCTATTTCTGTCACCACCTGATGGAATTAGTTTTCTAGCTTAGATGTGCCTTAGATGTACCACAACCTGTCTAAAATAGTTAAACCTGTTGGAAGATGTGTGTTTAAAATCATATTCACTGATAAATCTTTCTAAATTCAGATATTTTGGCACTGTTGTGACAGAAATAGAATCACTGCATCCCACGTTGTTACAGTACAAGAGAGTCGGCAGCAATCTCTGTAAGCCAAAAACTGGCCAAAAAGACAAGGATCTTCTCTGTTTAATACACTAAATGTTTTTCTTATATTGAATTCATGTTTGTTTCTAACAATCATACAATTTGCTTTCATATTTTTCCAAGTACCAAGGTTAAACAATGATTACGTGATGGAAACAAAATTTGGATGACCAGCCGTAACGGTAACAAAGTCCCCAGAAAATTTTTGGGTCATCACATGAAAATCATGTACTGGCAATGCAGCTTGCGCGCTATTATCTCGGAAGAAATCCTAGGATGAAGAAGAAGAAGATGGCTTTCTTTTGATATACTGTTTACCTTTTCTGGAAATTTCTGTGGTGAGAAAAAGACAACCAAAGCTGGACACGGAATAGACAGGTTAACTTCTGATGGAAATAGTATAGGCTCCAGTAACTTTGATAAACTTCACAGTTTACAGGTTGATACACCTTGTAAGTCTTGTCACCTACCTACACTTTGGTGCCAAAACTAAAGACTGGGACTTCAACAGTTGGTCAGCTACACTGCTAAGGATTACAGCCAGGGTCTGTTAAAGAAATTCATTAGCCGCCTTGATTTTTGTTATTGGATTCGCTGTTCGAGTAATTGTTTTGCCTTAAGCATTTTCTTTACAACACCAATGATGTACCGCATTTAATAGCCGAAAATTGGGCATTTTCTTTGTTTGGTGTGAACTGCTGTTTCATTTTTCATTCCTGAAACATCAAACTGAGGAGGAAAGTCAGTTTCAACATCTGAGTTTGGTAATCAGGCACAAATTTTCAGAATTTGCTAACAAAACACTTGTAAATGAAGAATATGAAACAAGTTTTTTCATACCATCAATGACGAGAACAAGTGCGGCTATTGATCAGCAAAGCTAGTTAATTGCACTTCACAGCAATCTTAGATGTGAATCTTCATGCAGTGCTCCTCATCTTAAATGTTAAATCTAGAAAGATTTGAAGCGAAGTACATAGTGCTAGTTAGCACAGTCTAGTCTGAGTAGGCTATATACTGTAGACTGTAGTACTGTCAGTACAGTAGGCCTGCTTCATCACATATTGAAGTCTGACTGAACGAGGTGATATTTAATTGCAGAAAAAACTAGAGACTAGATTGATAATGTCTACTAAAATTTTGGTTGAAATGTAGCCTAGCAATGGTATGACAGTAAAAAGGATCCATAACCTGCCATAACTCCTTCCGTTAATGTTTAAAAAAAAGGCAGTGTCTGTCATTCACAGACCTGAAACTCAGAGGCGTCACTAGCCAAAAATTTTTTTTGGGGGGGACGAGGCATTTACCGAATGGCTGGTAATTTTTACCAACTGTTTCTGCAGAAAAAACGACTGTTTTCAACAACAAAAAACGACAGTTTTGAAAAAAATCGACTGATTTTCAGAAGGAAGGGGGCTTCCCCCCCCCCCCCCCAGTTGTGATGCCCCTGCTGGAACTGATACCTCAAATGCTAAAAATACTCCACCGGTCGAGTATGCTGCCACACAGGAGCTAATAGTACTCGATGAGTCAAGTAACCTTAAATTACCCTAAATCGCACTTCCAGCAAGACAAGGTGGTGTGATCCTCCTGAGTCTCTTGCTGGTTTGCGGCTTGATTGTTAGATTGTTGTTTTTACATCGGCTCACTGGCACTCCAGTGTAGCCGTCATTCCTTGGTTGGTAGATGTTGTTGTCACATCGGCTCACTGGCATCCCAGTGCAGCCGACATTCAGCATTTCGCCAGTCCTCGTCCACACCTGTTTTGAAGCCATCCAGGATAGCAGCTCTGATAGTTTTTTCGGAAAGGCTGTTCAAGTTCAAGTCAAGGGTTATGGGAGCTATTAGTACTCGACCAGTCGAGGAATCGAGCCTCCAGTCGCTTTCAGTACTAGACTGGTGGAGTACTCATGTCTTGGGAAGCTAAAAGTAATTGACTATTTGGAACTTGGAGTCAGGAAGGAAGATGTTGAGTAATTACTACCATAGGAGCTATCTTTCCTCGACCATACAAATGAAATCCAGAAAGTTGTAAGGTCGAGTAACATAACCCCCCCCCCCCCTCCAGGGACTAATAGTAGGCTACTCGACCATATAATTGGTTAAGTTGGTCGAGTATTCACTGCAATGGCAGCTATTAGTACTCGATCTAAAAAGGAGGATAGATGGTTCGAGTATTTGACGTCCCAGAACCTAATCATACTCGACCTAATATTACTAATAAGAGGTCAAATATTCAGGGTGATGACTGCTAAAAATACTCGACCCATTGAAGGAGGATTGGTAGGTCAAGTACTTGATGCCATAGCAGCTGTTCGTACTCAGCCTAATATTACTAATAAGAGGTCAAGTATTCAGGGTTGTGACGGCTAAAAACACTTGACCTGTTGAAAAAGGATTGGTAAGTTGAGTAATACACTATATGACTAAGCCCAAAAAACGCCAGTGAACCTCGGGAAGAACGAGAAACGTCGCCCGAGCGATGACTCAAATTCCTTGTTAACCAATCCTTGGAGATATTCCTTGGAATATCTCCATATCTCCTTCCTTGGAGACAGCTGTGGTGACCCTTCCGACTCTTCGCTAGGCACACGGCGATTCTTCATCGGACGAAGAATTGCAGTTTTGCAGATACCATGCCATCTGATACCACGGTCTAAAGTCGTTTTCGCAGTAACCGTGGTATCTGATACCACGGTCAAAAAGCGTTTCTGCAGTTATTGTGGTATCTGGCCAGTTACCGTGGTATAAGCTGACCGTGGGAACTGATCGTGGTATCTTAAAAAGTCATCTCACTTTCATGAGATTTTGTCAAATTGGTGAGAAAAACACTTAGTCATGTAACTGGATATCAGTTTTTCTTTTGGGATGACTTTAAGTGCAATTTCGGCAATAGTCGTTCTTGCAGAGCAACCGTGTATCAGATACCACGATAACTGCAAAAACGACTAATTGCAGATCCAGTTACCGTGGTAATCGATACCATGGTATCTGCAAAAACGCAACTATTGATTTAGCCGCTGTTCGTACTCAACCTGGCAGAGTATTGAAGGATTGGTAGGTCGAGTATTTGATGCCATACCAATTATTTGTACTCGACCTCTTATAAATTGGAGGTCGAGTATTGGATGGGTGGTAGTTATTCAACTTCAACTCTTCAACTTAATGTTTAAAATATTTGGATACTTTAAAATTAGGCTGTGCTTTCAAACCTACAGTTTTGGCTGTTTTTAGCCTTTTCCGAGACCCGTTGACTTGTAGCGAAAACAGGGAAACAATTTACATAACAGTTTTTTCTGACGGAAAAACTTATCGCAGACAATCGTCGACAGCGTGATACACATCGAAGGTAGCCAAACACGGCAAGCGAGAAAATCAGGGTGATTTTGTTTGAGGGTTGGAATGTACCGTACGAAATTGGGGTCTCCGGGTTGAGAAATATATGTGGCAATTATGGAAGTAGGTTGCGTTAGTATTATAGGTAAGACAGGTCCTTTAATAATTGGGCAGTAGTATGTCAAGTATTTGACTTCTCAGCAGTTATTCGTACTTGACCTAGTATATTAATTAGGGTAGAGTATTGATGCATGTGCTAGCTATTAATACTCGACCTGCGTGTTCCCTCCCTAAAGGTCTTGAGAAAGTACTTTTGGCGGCCGAAGTACGGCGAAAGGTCACTAGTCGGCGCGGAGCGTCAGCAAACACAGAAGAAATTAAATTTTTCATGGTTTTGACGGGCGTCGGTTGACTCGTTGGCACATCGTTTTTTTTTCTTAAACGCAAGAAATCAAATTCCGCAAAGATTTGTCTGGCAAAAAACAAGAGAAATTGAATTCTCTATGCTTTTGTCGGGGCTCGCTATTCTTGTCGGCACATCGGGTTCTTTTTAGACATGGAAATGCAGAAGAAATAAAATTCGTATGCTTTTGCCGGGTGTCGGTCGACTTGTCAGCACATCGGGTTCTTCATACGTCAAATTCTGCAAACGTTTGACGGTCGCGCCCGGGAAGTTCAAGTCTCGTAGACACATCAGGTTATTTTTACACGTAAGAAATCAAGTTCTGTAAACGTTTCTCGTGCCCATCCCGACAACTTCAGCTTCGTCGGCATATCGACTTCTATTTACACGTAAGAACTAAAGTTCTTTACTGTTTTGTCCGGCAAAACACAGCAGAAGTCGAATTCTGAATGTCGGTATTCTTTTCGACAGACCGGGTTATTTTGTACGTAAGAAATCAAATTCTGCAAGCGTTTGTCGGGCCAATCCCGAAAGTTTATGTCACGTCGGCAAATCGAGATTTTCCTACACACAAGAAATCAAATGACTGCAAAGTTTTGTCAGACAAAGACCGAAAATTAAAGTTTCGTGGGTTCATCATGCTCTTTTGTTACTACATCTTTTTCAGTAAATTTAGAACAATTGTACTTTGTGCCTACTTTCCTGTGGCTGGCCACTACTTTTTGGAGGAAAGATCTGTGATTTCACAGGTAGCTTACTTTTATTTGGAATCGCATAAAGGCGCTCTGCTCATTGGCGTTTCCAAAAAATTATTCTAGTATTCTTTATTTGGAAGAACGGTTTTTCATTTCATTGGCGTTTTAGGATTGAAATTCTTGGGGGTTGAAACATATTAGAAGCTGGAAACCTTGCTTTTTAGTGATGAGCCAAATATGTGAATTTAAATATACGAATTTTAAAGGAATAATCTAAACGGATGCATTACAGTTAGTTTTACAAAAATTTCGCCTGTGGCGCATTTCGTAGTATTCTCTATTTGGAAGAAGGTGTGTCATTTGATTGATGTTTTAGGTTTGAAATTCTTGGGATTCAAAGCTAGAACTTGTATAGTAGATATAGCTAAATTTTTCAGGAATAAAGGCAGATTAAAAATTTCGCCTTCTGCGCTTAGTTCTATTCTGGTACTGGCGGGAAATGTACACCGTTGCCGAGGAGCGGTAACGGCGTGTTTTGTCGGCGCATTTTTGAGTCCGTCGGCACAAATTGGACGCCCCCCCCCCCCCCAAAGGCTATTGACGCCCCTGGGTAAAGCTGAGACTTGTTTATTTTGACCATTTCCGACTGTTCTGAGTATGTTTCAGGTAATTCAGTCAACACAGGCTGTGATACTGTATATATTTTCAGCTTTGCTTACCTGTGCCAGAAGATGGATCCTCTTGGAAGGATCCTCTCTACATTTGAGTCACCTGATGAAAAACGGTCAAAAATTGTCTCATTACTTGACATAGGACGAGATAAAATACCAAAGACAACATTTGAGGAACTATGTCAATGGCTGACTCTTCAGCTGCTGCCGCAGAAGTGTGATAAAAACATGTTTGAACTAGTCGAGAAACTATTGGCTAAAGAAATAGCCCAGCCACCAGCTCTTTGGATTCATATGCTGGGACCAACCCATGAAAAGTGGCATGATGCGGATCCTTTGGAAGACAAGAAAAGGTCTTATGTAATTTTCTTGAAAATTTTGCGAAGTTTTATTAGCTCTGCTGAGTTGGGAAAAAGTGAACTACCATTTCTTCTTCACACATGCAAGATATGCCTTTCCAACTTGGAATCACCTGGCATTTCTGAAGAGACTTCTGTTTTTCCCAAGTTTATAGTAGCCAATGTGAATATCATCAGTTCCATAATACTGCAAGTTGGTGATTGTGTGCCAGAGCTAATCCCCAGAGTGTTAAGTTGCCTCAAGTTCTATCTGTTTATTGGCATCACTCCGCTGAAGTATCCATTGAACCTTCTTCATAGCTCTGGGGTGACTATTGACTTTGAAACTGACAAGCGTTCTGCTGGTCAAAGACTTGTACTCTCAAAGAGAAAACATAATACACCAAAGAAGCAAAAGACATTGGAGGTTGATGCGGAAAATCTGGAAGCCAATGCTGATGGCACTGCGAGTGATTCGGAGCTTTCAGAAAATGACGGGAAGGCCACAAAGACCATCCTTGCCGATGCGAGGTTGGCAGCTGCGCGGTGCCTCGTTAATGTATTTCGTTGCGTACCTTATGCGGTCTGCGTTCCGTACTGGCCGCATTTTCTGGCGGATGAGTCGGCAACTTTTGAGCGACCGAAGCTGACAAGGAGTCTTGTGTATTGCGCTGGTCGCGATCCAGATTTTCGGGTGCGAACCGCCGCGTATCATGTCCTATCGTTAATACTTCTCAAAGGCGCTACAGTTTGGAAAACAGCGGATTACTTTGCTACGAAATCCTTCACTACGTTTGCAGCAACCCTGGCCTCTTGCGCCGTTACAATGCAAAAATACGTTCTGCAGTTCGTCCGTACTGAACGAGCCAACAATCCCCGCGTTGCAGGCATAAAGTTCATGACCGATTTTATTTCTGTCATGCCGCATAAAAAGCTACCCAAAGAAGCAATCATTGATATTTTAAAAGTTGCCTCACAGTTTTTGGAGCATGATTGTATGGATACACGAGTTACCGCGCTTGTTCTCTTCAAAAATGCTCTCACCATCGAAGATCTTGATATTGATTCGGTGTTGACGGATGTCCCTCTAGTTCCTGAGCTACAAGTCGATTCCAGCGCTCAGAGTGACTCCGCTTGCGAAGAGATGTACGAAGTAGACTGCGATGACCTAGAATGTCGAGTAGCGCTCTGTGATTTGAGCGAGTCAGTAAAACACTCATGCTGGTTGTCAAGTTACTGCTTGGCTATGCTTGAAAAGGACCCCAAGGCAGCTAGCATTACCACCACCTGCAAAATTGAATGTGCTGCCATCCTTGGCGAAATCTGTCGAACTCGGTTTCATCTTGTTGAGAGGCAGCTGCCAACCATATTCCACACGTTGAAAAAGAGCTTTACCAGCTCGGGAGATGCGTTTGTGCAAGTCCGCGTCATTAAATCAATCGGCCGCATTTTCGCCGCCGTTTCTCAACGTTTTCCGCACATTAAAGTGGACGTGGACGGACATCTTGATGAGATCGTCCTGTTCTGGGTGGAATATATTCAAGATATTTTGTTCCGCGTTGTGCGGACCCAGCAGGCGGCAGTTGAAGCGGAAACTGTGACGTCGCTCGTTTTTATCGGATCCGAAATTTTAGACATGCTACCCTCTCGGCAGAAAATCATGTGCGAGACCTTGCTGTTAGAGCTGAGCTCAAGTGAGTTTTACCAAGTGCGGTCATCGTCTGTCCGCGTGCTTGGGACATGGACATCCTACAAAAGCATGGAGGACGAAATTGTTTTTTTCCTTGACTCCTGTGACGCGATTATCCGTCTTTGTAGTGATTCCAAGTGCGCGGAAAATGCGATCTGGGCCCTGTCCGGGGTAACAGATAAATATGACGTTTTTAGTAACTCGGGGGAAGTACCTGCTGATCTCCCTGATAGACTTTTTCTAGTTTCTGTCGGTGCATTCGAGAAATTCAAAGCTTACAGGACGCATTCTGTCAGAGCTCTTGGAAACTCATGTTCGTTGATAGGCGAAGAGTTTGTTAGCCAGAATACCGACAGTGTAAACCGTGCCATAGAGTTGATAAAAGACACGGTGGTGAACGGACAGAGGGACAAATTGAGATGGAATGCCTGTTATTCCGCAGGGAAAGTTTTCCGAAGTTCGATCCTGGCAGTGCGTGCTGTTGAGATTTTACTACCTTCCGTGTTACAAGTGCTAGAGTCATCCAAAAACTTCAAAATTCGCATTCAAGCCGCAAGCTCACTCCTGAACGTTCCATCTTGGAAAAGTTTCGGGCCACTGTGGAGCCCCACCTGGAAGTCTCTCCTCCTGTCCTGTTCCGCTGGAACCGAGTTTTGCCCCACTAATGAGCTAATGCAGCTGAACAACTTTCTAAAAATAGTAGTAACCGTACTTGAACACCTGATTTCGCTGATTGACTCAGAAACGGCACTCGTGACAGTCTCAAGTGTATTGCTTGATTATACGGAAAGTGCTTTGATTGGCTTAAATCGTGTTTCTCGGGGGGAAAAGATGCTTCCCACAACTGTCCTTGATTGCGGGGTGCGGCATGGGGATCTGATTGAGTGCTTGAAGAAAATATGCTGTGAGTGAAAAAACGACTTTGAATTGGGGGGGGGGGCTACATCCTTGCTAATTTATTTATTTTGTAATGGATGGCACCTTACCTTCTCTCACCACTTGTGATATGTGTTTTAGCTTCATTTTCCATTAAAAAGCAAAGGTTGAGTGGCTTCTTCAGACTTAAGCCGTGACGTTCTAGTCGGCGAAACATACTATACTTCGCGTAGTCTCTGGAAAAGCGGATCTTTCCATGTTGCCTATACAGCAAACTAGGTTCGTAAGAAAACAAAATTTCCCTCATCGCGTAGTTGGCATGAAAAGACGTGAAGAGGATAAGCCCCGGGGGGATTCTCTGGAAGTTTTCAGATTCCAGTGAAACATATTAGGTAGGTTTAGGAGCAAATGCTCTAGATGTAATTTGTATGTGTCCGATTCGGATACGACCTCGGCGGGGTTGCTTGAGGTGTAGTACCCGAAAGTTTAAGGATCGTTAGGTTTTTTCGGGGGTTATGCCAGGTAGCTAACTATTATCCCGGATCAGTCGTTCCAGAAATTTCAGAAAATCTGTCTGGTTGCAGTTTCCAGAACTCCATGACCTTTTCTTCCCAATCCCTCCATCCATTTTGTCCCTACACATCTGCGGGCCCCCGCCATGGTTGGATGTGGCTCGGACAGTTTACGGAATATCTCGGACATTCGCTCCTACCACCCATCAAGTTTCACTCGAATGGATCGTCAGTTTGTAGCTTACATGGATCCCGAATTTCCCGTCCCTCCACCCCCACACCGATGTTCGATCCAGAAAAAGAAGAGTTCGTTTAGCATCGGGCCGGGTCCTTCATATGCCGCCAGCAAGCTTCGTCGTCCTAGCTTGTGGGGTAGTTCAGGAACTATAGCAAAGTGAGATAGAGGGGCATGCCAACTGACGCGCAGACACCACGATCGCTATATGACATTTGAGCCGGAGTGTCATATAAACCTTGAACCTACACCTCTTATGGTACTAAATGTCTATAAACAAAATTGTTGAAGAGGGATGTTGTTTCAGAAGAATTTTGAGCTTATGTCAAGGTCTAGAGAATTTCCAGTGGAAATGTGCTTCTGGCCACAGGGGATGACAAGTTTCACAGTCTTAGGTTGTCCGGAAGTGTCTGAAGCAACAAAGTTAGTCGAATAGACGAACCGACTGACATAACGATGGCTATTCGGCAAATGAACCGTTTAAGCGGTTTGTTTACATGACGGGGAGTTCTAATAACTGTCACTCTGGTCCTGCACTACTTAAAACTCTTTCTGCCGGTGCATTTGAATGAAAGAAAGAATTTACTACGCAATGTCCTAGCGCGTAAGTGCAGTACAAGAGTAACAAGACCAAAGGTTTTGATGGAGACAAATTAATAGCAAAAAAAAAAGAAAGTTCAGAAACGAATACAGCGTTTCTCCTTATCCCAATAAAAAATATCTAGTCAACTTGAATGACGAACCAACTGTCCGGCTAAAAATTTATTGTCATATACGAATTCAGCATCTCTTCTTGCCCATAAATCGGACATCCATTCAACTACAAATACAACTTTTGCTTTTTGCAGATTTTCCGGTTTGGGCCGGATTCCAAGCTAACTACTTTTCCGAGTTCTCCAGCAAAAAAAAATAAAGTTCTTAAACGAATTCAGCGTATCTCCTTATCCCTATAAAAAACATCTAATCAACTTAAAACTTCAACTTATAAAAAAAATCCGGATTCCGGACAAACTATATGTCCGGGTAAAAAATGATTGTCATATACAGATTCAACGTCTCTTCTTGCGCTTAAATCTGTCATCTAATCAACTTCAAACAAAACTTTTGCTGTTAACATCCTGCCCTCTCAGCCCATGAAATTATTAGCCAGTTTTTCATTCCTGAACCCGATTAATGTGCTTGTCACTGTGTTCAAATTTTAAGTCTATTTATTGTGTTTTTTATCTATATGAAAAGAAAGTTGTCATGTTTATTTACATTGTTTTCTTCAAGTGTTTTAATATGTATATTTTACCTTGTTTATTTTATTCATACTCCGCTGTCACGCAAAAAGCGGGTCAGAAATAAATAAATAAACAAAAAAAAATTAACAGATTTTCCGGTTTTGGCTGGATTCCGGACGAACAAGTGGTCCGGTTAGAAAACATTTTTCACATAACTATTCAGCACCCTAAAGGGGGGCGGGCCGCTGACTTTTGTAACGGCTTCTGAGACTACTCCAGAAATAACCTCTTTAAGGGTTACGCGAGGGGTTACGCTTTCTCCCTGTTGAAAATTGTGAAAAGATACACTATTTTCATGCGACTCTGTCGTACGTCGGAAAACCAACGAAATCTCTTTACGCACTGACCTGATTGATTTATAAAAATAAAAAAAATTCAACAGACGAATCCCGGAACTTCCAACATGCCAAAGGCTCTAAGCGGCCAGTTCAGGAACTGAAAAAGAATTAACACCTCTAAAGAATACAAATTACCAATATGGATTTTGCTCGAAAAAAAAATATGAAGCTGATGAAAGTCTGGATACACTTTATTTTTAATTTTCTTTATTCTGATTGTTTTTAATAAATTTTACATAGCATAACACAAGCAAAAATGTATTCCTCTCCGAATCTGAAAGGCAGGGGCGTCGAAAGGGGGGGGGGTGTAGCACCCCCCCCCCCCCACCTTTTTGAGATTCGGTAAAATTTTGGGGAGGCCGGAGGCCCAAAACTTTACTAAAACTGTTTGGTATTTTTTCGATAGCAGAACTGTTCGAAATATTTACGGGGATTCGGTAGTTATACAGAATCTTAAATAGGCTACCTGTACAAATCTCTTCGGTATAATGATCGGTATTCGGTATAATTGCCAGTATTCGGTAGTCATCACGAATTTGATGAGAGAATTTACTGAGATCATTTGGTAATTTTTCGATGCCGGAACTATTCGGTATTTTTATGGAGATTCCGTAGTCACACAGAATCCCGAATAAGCTATTGGTTCAAGATTATTCGGTATTATGATTGGGATTCGGTTATTTATTCAGTATAATTTCCAAGATTAGCAAGTTAACCACGAATCCTGACTTTGTTCCAGTTTCGACGAAAGTATACCGAAAATGAATATTGTTCGGTAGTCTTTCGATACTAAAACAATTCGGTATAATAACCTCTACTGTAAATTCGAGGCTGGATACCAGAGATGTTACTAGCCAAAATGTTTGGAGGGGGGGGGGAACGAGGCATTTACCGACTGGCTGGTAATTTTTACCGACTTTTCTGCAGAAAAAAACTACTATTTTCAACAACAAAAGTGACATTTTTGAAAAAAATCGACTGATTTCCAGAAAATCCACTGATTTTCAGAAAATCCACTGATTTTCACATTTTGACGAAAAATCGATCATTTTTCAGAAAAACCAACTCTTTTCATGAAAAAAATCAACTGTTTTGACGAAAAATTCGGTAGAATAACCCACCGAAAATGCACTTGCATTTGATGATGTTGATGACAATCGGAGCATTCCCCGTCAGCGGGGACTCGCGAGAATACGGAGAGTTAGTCCGTGGGACAAACAACAAGAGCTGTAAGCTCATATGGCACTTGCATGGGTCAAGATGATTTGATTGATCAAAATTAAGTTTCGACTTTGCGGTTGAGATGCGCACTCTAAGGTAGCTGGAACTTCATTTGTAAGCAAAACCCTTGAGACAAAACTGCTAATGGGCTGATGGGCATCACGAAAATGCATATATTGCTTAAAAGTATTTTTTTTTACTTTGCGGATTGGTACTTTAAGGAATAATCGGATTGGGGAAGTAGAAATTTCTAAGCAAATGTTGTTGAGTCTCCAATATTCCAGCGAAGTTTCATCGTCCTAGCACATCTGGAAGTACCTTAACGCGCGATCACCGGAATCCCAGACCCCCCCCCCCCCCTCCTCCAACTCCACACACAATAACCGGAGCCAATCCGGTTCTGTAAATGATTAATCCAGAGCATCTGTTTGTCATTCCCACGAAGTTCGATCCAGATCACACCAGTCTAAGCGGGTCAAGTATTTTCCGCCCTCCCCCCAATAATTGCCGGATTCGGTCCGGAAATGAAAAAGGTCACCAGAGAAAAATGTCCTCTGTTTAATTATTAAATTTCACTCGAATCCGATCACCCGTACCAAAGTTACGCATGACTCAATATTCCGGATTCCCCTCCCTCAACTCCCCCCCCCAAGATTATCATATCGAGGATTTTTTTTTATTCCAAGTCAGTTTGACCGGGTCCCTGATATGCCTTCCAAGTTTCGTCGTGAAAATCCCCCCAAAAACGGAATTCCGGGACCCCCCCCCCCCCCTCAAGTGTCCGGATCCAGTCAAATTATGTAAAAGATTTACATGGACCAGATCAAGAATAAATAAGGGAAGAATTGAGAACTCACATAACCCCGATGTCAGCATCCTAGATCTCTTTTCGTCCGATCTTATTTACCGGGGGTGGAGCCTGGGTGGAGCTTCGCGTGTTGCCTCTTACAGTATTACATGTTACCTCCAGAGCAAAAATGATGAAGCAGTCAGAAAAGGCGGGAAGTTCGAACCGTGCAGATTCTGAGGATTATATAAATGGAAACTCCTTTTCAATCTCGGGTCAGATTTGCAATATGAAGCTTATGTTGTCACCACCCTTCACAAAGACGGTGAAGCCCAAGGGAATGCGGCATTTGATGACTCAGGGGAACAATTAAGCAGCTTGAACGCTGAAGCATAGACCTAACACGCATGCATTTAGTTCAGATTCAATAGGACTGGTGTGAACATTAGTAATTTTATTTTGGTCTTCTCAGGACTGTAAAGAATCGCTTCTAGAAAAGGTATTAAGCTTGGACAGTATTTAGCTGTCGAAATGTACTCAATGAGTTACTATGTTTTGTTTTTAAGTTGTACTCTACACGAAATTTAGTTCATATCATTTTCTCGTTTAGTTGCGAAAAACAGTATAAAGTCCTAATTTTAAATAATGATTGCTGAGTGTAGGATATCTTTCAAGACGTATCAGTTTGTGATAACAACTTATTATTCTTGGTCAAAAAGGTATATCATTATCTCGGATAGTTGCACTTTACATCTGCCCAAATTTGTCATTGTCTATGCCTTTTCATAATCATTATCATGTTTTTACATCATTCAAGTTGGAATTAAGTTGTACTCTGTACACAAAATTCAGTTCATAGCATGTCTCGGTTAGTTGCGAAAAACAATTGGCTTGAAGTATTTCCTAATTTTAAATTTTAATTGATTACTGAAAATGATAATTGCACGGTATCATTCAAAACGTCTACATTTGAGATAACCACTTATTATTTTTGGTCAAAATGTATATCATTATCTCGGGTAGTTGGCTAAATGTTTCATGATCTATCCTATTGACAGTCTTTTTTTTCATCACTAAGAATCTGCCATAGAGATTGCATGAATGTTTGGAAGCGTGTCCCCTCCTTCTTTAAACTTATAGTGTTCAGTCCAAATCGGTCCTTTTCTGCCTTTATTTTCGTCATCCTTGAATGTAGGATTGCACGACTTCTACCATCTCACTGTACTTTATTAGCCCCTTGTCTCGTCTTTTAAACTAGTGGTAGCAGCGATTTGTTGGAGGGAGAAGGGCAAAATGTCGCCCTCTTTCTGTTTAATTTGAATTCGGCGCACTTCCTTGACGCGAAGCACGGCGATCAGAAGAAATAGCGCCAATATTTACTCTGTGGTCTGGACAGGCGCCGAATAGGCTCCACCCCCGGTACTTGAGGATCGGGCAGAAAACAACGTCCCATGATTCAATTCTTCTCAATTCTTCCCTTATTTATTCTTGACCAGATGTTTGTTCCCCCGAGCAAGTTTCACTCCGATACCATCATTCTAACCGTTTCTCGAGATTTCCGGTCCACCCCCCCCCCCAGCTCCCCCGCGGTGCACGTAGCCAATCCGATTCAGCAAATGACTTACCTAGAGCATCTGTTTGTTCTTCCCACAAAGTTCCATCCCGATCCCTCCATTCTAAACGGGTCACGTATTCCCCCCCCCCAATAGTTGCCGGATCCGGTCCGGATATGAAAAAAATCATCGGAGAAATGTCCTTTGTTCAGTTCTTAAATTTCACTCGAATCCGATCACCCATTCCAAAATTACGCATGACTGAAAGTTTCGGATTCCCCTCCCTCCACTCCCCCCACCATTTTCTGATCGACAAAATTTGTATTTTGAGGTCAGTTTGATTGGGTCCCTGATATGCCTGCCAAGTTTCATCGTGAAAATCCCCAAAACCACCATCACCGGAATTCCGGTACCCCCCCCCCCCCCCATAAGTGTCCGGATCCAGTACAATGGTCTAAAGGACTTATCTAGAGCAGATGCTTGTTCTTCCCAGCAAGTTTCACTCCGATCCCTCCATTCTAACCGTTTCTTGAAATTTCCGGTCTCCCCCCCCCCCCCAACTCCCCCCTGGCCACCGAATCCGGTCAAGACTTGAAACGGGACATTACAGATATATATTCTATTCAGTTATGAAGTTTCATTACAATCCGATCATCCGTTCGAAAGTTACACACTTCTCAATTTCCCGGATTCCCCTGCCCTCCACCCCCCCCCCCCCCAAAAATGGTCGGATCAGAAAACCGATTATTTCTAAGTTTGTTTGGTCGGGTCTCTGATATGCCTGCCAAGTTTCATGGTCCTAGCACAACTGGAAGTACCCTAACTCGAAAAAGTGTGACAAAATGCCCTAAATTTTCAAGTTTCCAGCGCCCCCACTTCCCCGCATATGGTCGGATCGGGAAACTGATTATTTCCAGGTTAGTTTGGTCGGGTCCCTGATATTCCTGCCAAGTTTCATTGTCCTAGCTCATCTGGAAGTACCCTCACTCGAAAAAGTGGGACAAAATGCCCTAAATTTTCAAGTTTCCAGCGCCCCCACTTCCCCGCATATGGTCGGATCGGGAAACTGATTATTTCCAGGTTAGTTTGGTCGGGTCCCTGATATTCCTGCCAAGTTTCATTGTCCTAGCTCATCTGGAAGTACCCTCACTCGAAAAAGTGGGACAAAATGCCCTAAATTTTCAAGTTTCCAGCGCCCCAACTCCCCCGCATATGGTCGGATCGGGAAACTTATTATTTCCAGGTTCGTTTGGTCAGGTCCCTGATATTCCTGCCAAGTTTCATTGCCCCACTCACCGCATATGGTCGGATCGGAAAACTGATTATTTCCAGGTTCGTTTGGTCGGGTCCCTGATATTCCTGCCAAGTTTCATTGTCCTAGCTCATCTAGAAGTACCCTAACTCGGAAAAAAAGTGACAAAATGCCCTAAATTTTCAAGTTTCCAGCGCCCCGCACTCCCTCGCATATGGTCGGATCGGGAAACTGATTATTTCCAGGTTAGTTTGGTCGGGTCCCTGATATGCCTGCCGAGTTTCATTGTCCTAGCACATCTGGAAGTACCAACTCGGATATGTGGGACAAAAACTCGGACCGACCGACAGACGGAATTGTGATCGGTATATGGCACTTGAGCCTAACCTGGATAAACGTACACAAAGAAGTAACTTTACTTCATGCTAGTGAATCTAGCAGTAAAAAAAAGAACTTTCTGAACGGCATATTGTTTCGAATTTTTTTTCAGTCGATATGTTGGGATTATCTTCGTGCTCGTTGCTCCATCCGAATTTGAGCGGGCACTTTCAAATCTTTTAAAAAACATGGACTCGAGAATGGCACAAAGCAATGAAGATAGTATGTAAAATACATTCTAAAGTAAACGTTCGACATCTTTCCCCGTGTGTATCGCCTACGTCTTGTGACTGCGTGTGGATCTCTAAAGCATGGCTTCCCACCTTTTGAGCTGCATTCGCGTCGATTTGAGTCCTCCTTGTTCAGTCTAGTACACTCTGAGTACACTAGCCCCTTTTCAGGCATGGTGCTCAGATGTCTAGCACCATGCCTGGGTGCTAGACATTCAAGCACTGTACCTTGGGTTTCATGCATGGCACATGGATTTCAGCATACAGTGCATGCATGAAAAACACAGTTTCTGTCATCACAACTGAGCACCAGCTCGGACAGGGCGGAAATTACTACCATGAATTAGAGAAATCAAAGACAATCCTTATCGAATTTTTCACAACAAAAACAAAAGGGCTCAACTGATGATGGAGATGCAAAACCTAACAGCACCCTATCTATTTTCCATGTAGAGTGCCCCAGGAGCCAATATTCTGGTTGGCTGCTAGGTAGAAAAAGCTGAGGCACAGGACACTTTGCATGCAAAACCCTTGACTATGTAGAAAAGGAAATGAGGTTTTCACGTCGTGTCATCAGCCGAGCAATGTTGTTTTTGTTATGAAAAATTTGATAAGGATTGTCTTTTATGTCTCTAATTCATGGTAGTAATTTCAGCCCTGTCCGAGCTGGTGCTCAGTTGTGATGACAAAACTGTGTTTTTCATGCTTGCACTGTATACTGAAATCCATGCACCATGCATGAAATCCAAGGTACAGTGCTTGAACCTCTAACACCCAGGCATGGTGCTAGACATTTGAGCACCATGCCTGAAAAGGGGCTAGTGTACTAGACTGTCCTTGTCTAGGTCCTGTCTTCTTGTTACTGCCTTGTAATGGTTAAAACCCGTTTTATTTACCCTTGTCAGGTGAATGACTCAACAGACAAGCATAGCAAATAAAATGCGAGAAATCTACCCGAGACAGGACCAAAACTTGCTCCGAGAGTATGTCATCATTCACGGTGTCCTGTCTGACAGGGCACTGACAATTATCAGCTGACAGGACAAATAAAATGGCATTAACCAGACAAGGCAGTTAAATAAAACAGCTTTTGGCGGACAGGACCGGGACAAGTCTAAATCAAATGCAGCCTTGGATGCCTCATGCCCCCTATTTTCCAAAAACAAAATTACCAAATTTTGTTTCAGTCTCATTCTAATACAGTAGAAGTATGCTTATTTAAATGTTTTAGTCACTACTGGGGGGAGGGGGGGATGCCCCCCCCCCCAGTGCTGTTGGCCAGTCGGTAAAAAATAACCGATTTTTCGTCAAAACAGTTGATTTTTTTTCATGAAAGGAGTCAGTTTTTCTGAAAAATGATTGATTTTTCGTCAAAATATTCGGTTTTTCTGAAAATCAGTCGATTTTTTTCAAAAATGTAATTTTTTTGTTGAAAATAGTCATTTTTTCTGCAGAAAAAGTCGGTAAAAATTACCAGCCAGTCGGAAATGCCTCGTCCCCCACCCCAAACATTTTGGCTAGTAACCCCTCTGGTATCCAGCCTCGAATTTACAGTAGAGGTATGCCTATGTGAACGTCTGGTAACAGTGAATGATCGCCAAAGAAAAAACTAAAACCTAAACCAGTCATTTTTCCCTATAACTACTAGTAACAGTCACTCATTCTTCTGTCACTTTTTGAATATTTTGGTAGTCCATGGCGGAAACTGACTCAACTCAGCTGACACCTGGTTTGTCTTTTATAATTTGAAAAGTTTGCCACGAGCAATTAAACCTTAAATTCGAAATCAAAGAAAGTTAATTGAATTTCTACTTCAAGTTTGTGCCAGGATAACCCTGAAATAGTTGGTTGTTAGCTGATATCAAGTTTGTTATTTTTGGAAGAAAGCCAAGGTAGCGGAACAGTTAAAAAAAGTGTTCAAATAAGCATACCTCTACTGTACATGACCTCGAATTTGGACTGAAAAGTGAAAACCTTGCAAGGAAGTTTCTGTGCAGTCCAAAACAGGTCTTGGGTCATTCAGGCTGTCTTTCTTGATGGATAGGACCTTGTTAGGACTGCACTGAAACTTCCTTGCAACCTTTTTAGGCCAGGTTCGAGGTTGTGTAAATTTGAGGTTGGATATCCCTCTTGTACCAGTTCTATACCAGGTAATTAAGGGCCTCTGAAGACATCTCCATTCTGCCATCTATCCCGAAACTGCACTGGTCATGTTTAAGTAACTGTTGAAATAAGCATACTTCTGCTGTACTTTTTGTCCAAAGCTTGTTTTTTTTACTGAGGGCCAGGGGCATTGCAAAGAGGGGGGGGGGGGGGGGGGGTTGCCGACCACACAAATTGAGCTTAACTGGATGCTCATGGAGCCCCCAACCCCAAAAATTCAGCTAAGCTGGGCACTCTGGGGCACTCGCCCAAGAAAGCTAAATGGAGCCTGGCACTATGCCCAGAAAAGTCAGTAAGGCTAGATCAGGGTTACCAAGAAACTGAGTTGACATCCAGCTTGGACATCAGCGGTCTTGGGTTCTCGAGCCTTTGAGACTTAAGGAATTGCATTCTCAGTTGCAGGTTTCTAGCTTGAGACAGTTTTTCTAGCAAAAGACAGTTGTCAAATCATGAATTTCACCCTGCAGGGCACAGTTTTAACCCAAGTTTTAACAGAATCTGTTTTGTACCAAAATCTCTCGATTGAGTTAAAAATCAGGCTGATTTTGTTTATGGCATACATTTTGAAGAGTTTTTAGTTTCAGTCAAAGATTCTTCAGAACAAGTGTTTCTGAAGTTTTAATCTCGATTCAAGTAAGGGTTAGTGCTCGAGCCCTTGAGGCTTGGAATTTCGGGGCTTGGGTCACATTAAAAGCTAGATTTTGCTGGGGGGATGTAGTGTTTTGCCCAAAAAAAGTCATCGCCTACTTAAAAAATTTCGCCTGAAGCGCTCATTTTTATTCTGTCTGATAGACAGTCATCAGAAACTGCTTCGGGTCGGGCAATTGCGAAAGTGCATTCCTCTTATACGAACACGTTCACCTTGAGTTTCTTCAAATTCGTATAGTCTCTCCCATGTGGTGTTGAGTTTCTTGGCTATGTTTCTAACTGGTATGACTCTTGAGACTTGCCGGACGTCTGATCGTATATGTTGAGTTAATCACCTCCCACGCTCTAGCCCTTCGAACCGCCCCTGGTGGGGACTTCCTCACCAGATCGGAGATACGACTTCAATGCTTGCAGGTATCACGAGTTTTCTGAATGCATATGCAACGAAACGCTGAACCGGGCGGCTGGGTGCCGGCAGGCGCCCTGCCTCCCCCTCAAATTTTGGCTAGCGACGCCCGTGGCACCTCCCCCCCCCCAACTTTTATAGATTCGGTAAAATTTTAGGCCAGAGGCCCAAAATTTACTAAAATTGTTCAATATTTTTTCGATAGCAGAACTATTCGGTATATTTACGGGGATTCGGCAGTTATACATAATCAAAATAGGCCATCGGTACAAACTATTTGGTACAATGATCGAGATTCGGTACAATTGCCAGTTTCCGGTAGTTATCACGAATTCAGTGAGAGAATTTACTGAAATTATTTGGTAATTTTCGATGCCAGAACTATTCGGTATATTCATGGAGATTCGGTAGTTACAAAGAATCCCGAATAAGCTATCAGTCCAAGATTATTTGGTATCTGTTAGTATATCCTTAATACACTCTCTTTATTATTCAGCGCTGATCACAAAAACCCTTTACAACGTTACTATCTGGCCACTGGCACGGTACTATCCAATCATTCCACATCAGCTTCTCTCCTAGATGTGGATATTTACTGAAGCGCCCCGAGCGCTGCGGAGAGTCGCTGGTAAACCATGACATCCCTCCCAACCTAAGAGAAAAAGGGGGGGTTATTTATTTGTTTTTCTTTTCTTATTGGCATCGTTTCTGGACCACTTTCTTCTTTTCAACTCACATATTTCATCTTGTAAAAAGGGTAACGCTTGGCAAAATACACACTTGTCTACGAACAATCTACCTTGCCTATTCATTCCAAACCAGAACACTTGTCCCACCCGCCGCTGTGGGATCATGACTGGGATTCGGTACTTTATTCCCTATAATTTTCAGGATTCGGTAGTTACCGCGAATGAATCCCGATTGTTCCAGTTTTCACGAAATTATACTGAGTACGAATACTATTCGGTAGTCTTTCGATACCAAAACAGTTCGGTATAATACCGTATTCGGATACGATGGATATAGAGAATCCCCAACATGGTATCGGTCTAAACTTATTCGGTATAATAACTGGGATTCGGAAATTTATTTGATATAATTGCCAGGATTCGAGAGTTACCACAAACCTCGAAACTCGGAAGAAGTCAAGTGAAGCGCTGGTCGCAGACAGAAGGACTGATCTATGATTTCATTGATAGTCCTTACTTCTATTTTGGATCCCAAAAAGAAGACCTAATCATAAATGATTCGAAAATTCCGCCTATCGCTCTATGTTGTGGAAGGGCGCGTCATTTCACTGGGGTTTTATGTCAATTTTGGGACCGGGATTTCGAAACATTAAAAGCTAGAATCTGGATGGAAATAGTTAAATTTACACGCACAACTTAAAAAAAATCTCTCCCCTGCGGCTCTCACTTTATGTGATCATGGGTAGTATTGTCTAGACCACAGTAGCCGCTAATGCCAAAACGTCGCTTCATCCGGTTTCTGGTACTTCTTAGAGTCTCGGTATTTAATCCAGGATAAATGATAGAATCTTTAAGAGAAGCAGTTAAGTTTTAGCCTACATGAAAAAAAATGGATTTTGAAAATTTTTGCCTGTGACGCTCGATTTAATTTTCTCGGGGCATAATATATAGAAGCTATTACTGCAATCGGGCACGGCAATATATTCTCCAAGTTTGCTTCGTCGAAACGCAGCCTAATAGTTGACCTGTCGTCTTTCACGCTGCCCTTTAATGTTACTCTTCCTACGTAATCCTTTCTGTTCCACAATTGAAAGCTCTAATTCTCAGTTTCTAGGATTCGGTAAAGTTTTCGAGTGATTCGGTATAATTTTTGGCTCTACACCCCCCCCCCCCCAACGAAAATGCACTTGCGACGCCCCTGCTGAAGGCAATACATACTTGTTAAGCCCAAGCTGACTGCAAATCATGTATGTAAAAAATGAAGTTAAATGGGCAAGTCAAGGTTTGCTCCATTGATATCAGCCCTTCTTGGCAAGGGTCCTTGTCAGGCTGTAGCTAGAAGAAAGAAATAAAAAAAAATATCGGCATAGTAGAGCAAATCTTAGCTGTCTTATCGTATGAGCATGATTTTATATATACAGTAGAGCAGCAGTAGAGGTATGCTTTAACTTGAGAAGTACAGTTCTAGGCTAAATGGTAAAATGAAGACCCATCGCACCCATTCAGGTATTCTTGGAAGCACTTAATCTGCTCTTAACTAGCTATTTTGGTTCACTGGCAGTTGACCTTAGTCACACCAAGTGTATAAAAATGGCACTGTTCAAAGATAACTGAAATACAAAATGCATGCCTCTGCTGTATGACTTAAGATAAGCTTATCTGCTAAATGTAGGATAAGCTTAACTGCACATTTTCAAGCTACTAACAGAATTTGCATACTTTGAACTTGCCTTTCTCACTTCATAGTTGTCAAAATATTGTGTGAAATTTCTGGAATGAAAGATCTACTCTTCGTTTTATTTGTTCCAGTATGTTTCCATCTGAATTTTTTGACAAATCTCTTGTTCAGGAATATTTGTTAGGGGAGGTATTCTTACTTGTAATCCGTCGAAACATTCAAAAATCAATATGGTGGCTGATTGAAATAGCCTACCTGTTTGTTCTAGGCCTGAGGCTTCTCAAAAAGCCATGCAAATAGTTGGTTAATTCCGGTCCATTTTCTTCTGTTCACTGTTTTTGGCATAGTCAACAACAATTAATTTTTAATAATGTCAACATCAACCTGTGTATTTAAGTTATGACCTGCATGTGTTGGCAATTAAAGACACATGCAAAAAGGTCTGATCCTGTACATGTTGCTCCATGAGCATCCAGTTAAGCTCAGTTTGTGTGGCTCAATTTGTGTTCAAATGTGGGGCTGGTTTGGGAATCTAGGCAATACATTTTGGATCAGACTGTCAGCTGGACTGAGCTGCTTGTCAAATCTGATGTTGAGATCTGTAGTCGGGGTCTTGTATAGCCAAGGTAACACAGGTGGATTTATTTGACTGGAAATCCGGAACGGCCTAGAAAAAATTTCAGTTTATTCACAGCCAGATAAACAAAAATGACCTCATGACCAACGTATTGCTTGTTTGCATGCCTGGTAGTCAATAAAATGAAATGGGATTTGGACTTCAACCTTAAATTTAGACTTAGTCTGCAAGTGCAAGGTCTGAATCGCCCCCGCAAATGGGAGGAAAAAATAAAGATTGTGCCTCGACTGCCTGGTACAACAGTTAATACAGCCTCCTTGTATTTAGGCTCCCCTTTGCAGTCCCTCTGTTTATTTTTTGTTTTGCATTTCTAGTTCCATCTCTGGCCACTTTCATCCAACCAACATCAAGCATTGCAAATCTAGCTAACCAGTCAAAATATGCACAACTTCTTGCTGTAATCGAAGAGATGGGCAAAGACATTAGACCCACATATGCAGGGAGTAAAACAAATGCTGAAAGGTTGAAACGTGGTATAGTTCATGCACGCATCCTTGTTCGTGAGTGTCTGATGGAAGCAGAAAGGAGCGCAAGAGCTTAATTACTAAAAACAAAAACCTTCTTCATTCTTCTAACTTTCTCTTCTCGTACAATGGGGAAAACAAAAACACTTAAGAAGTATACAACATCTCTAACTGCCGATTGTGTTGAATTCTGCCCAGCTGCTAGCTTTGAGGATTTCTTGATATGTGGGAACTACCAGTTGGAGTCTCCAGAAGTTTCAAGAAGAATTGGGAATATTTCTTTGCATAGTGTTGCAAATTCGACCCTGAATCCTCTTTCTAAAGTAGACACAGATGCAGTGCTCGATTTGAAATTCAGAAAGTGTACTGAAGAACTGCAGTTCTGCAGTGTGGAGTCTACAGGCTTCTTCCGTCTGTGGGGTCTTAGTGAATCGCAGATCAAACCTTTGTTTTCCAAACTTATTTGTGCAGATGAAATCTTGTTGTCTTGTGATTGGAACGAAAATAAGTGTATTGTGAGTACGTCTGGTGGAAACTTGTGTTTGTTAGATGTCAGTAGCGAAACAACTGTCACGAACGAATGGCATTGCCATGACCACGAGGCTTGGATTGCTGCGTTTGATGGAGCAGACAAAAACATTGTTTACTCAGGTAAGCCAACTAATTTTGTTTCTATTTTGCTAGCAGGTACAGATCAGACATTTAACAGAAGCAATAGTCGGTAGTTTCTTTCCCCTACAGAAACCTCGCAGTCCGTCAAAATCGATAACAGTGCAGCATTATCACACTTCTTAGAATCACATTGATTACTTCACGACCTTGATTTTGTGCATAAGCTTGGAAGTTCAGTTCAATTCAGTTTTTTCAGTTCAGTTCAATTTATTTCCAAACCATTCACGGACTAGCTGAATTTTCGGTTTTTTGTCAACAAAAATAACTGTATCAAGATAAAATGACGTCAAACGTAGAGTGAATAAATACAACAGCAACAATGATGACGTCAAACGTAAAGTGAATAAAGACAACAACAACAACAAAACAAGATTCTCAGACAGCAATAAAAGGTAGCAAAAATTTAAAGAACAAATGAAAATTTAGACGTATGTTTAGGTACTGGCAGTTGTTGAAACTGCTTCAGAATTGAGCCGACTCACGAATGAGGGCACGAAGCTACGCTGATACCGAGCATGAGAGCATATGACCGGTTGTATTACCGGGATCGGTTGGGAAGCTGCTCTGCCAGGCCTGACTCGAGTTGCGGCGAAATCAGGGGGCAGTGTACTGTACCCCGTCACTCAACTTTGCCCCTCTTTTAACTAATCTGAACTTTCATTACTATTCTAGGTGGTGATGATTGCTGTCTGAGGAAGCACGATTTAAGAATGGACCTCGGCAGAGGTCAGCTCGTCGGTCGTCGGGGCATGATGGGGAAGACCAGCGTTCAGTCTCACCCGATCCAGACCCACCTTTTTGCAAGTGGAAGGTAAGATCTCCTTTTGCTAAGTTCTTCCGAGTTGCCCATTCGATAACTTAGATGTTAAGCCCAAAGTAACAATAAAAGAAAAGAAAATAACTGTTGTTTCCACGATTCCCAGGGCGATTAGACATCAGACGTAGCCTACTGGGCAAACGTTTTCGCGAGCAAAAGGTTTCTTTGTGGTACATCTTGCAATAGTGGACAAAACTCTTTCAGCATAATCTTGAAGCGGTAGGCTACTTAGATCGGGGAAAAGGCTTGACTGCCTATTTGGGTTTCTCCTAACTAACGCACCCCTTGGATGTTCTCTTTCTTTTGTTAATGTCCCGCCCAGTTTGAATTTGGTCGGTTAACGACCAGGAATCCAGCCTATATCACCTCAGGGCCGTATCGTATCAGCATTGTCAGCCCTTAGCAGAGACCTTGCATAGAGTTTCATATACTCGGTTAGATGGAGCCACGTGTAGCATTTGTTTTGTATAACTAATTTAATTTAATTTAATTTTCAAAATAAATGCGGCACAACATATCATGCGCGAGCAAATTAATTGGCACTTGTCGTTAACCTACAACTAAACCATGCATGTTTTAGTTACGATGAGACAGTAAGCCTTTGGGACGCTCGTCAGTCTAAAGCACCACTTCAAGAAATCAGCGTCGGTGGCGGAGCCTGGCGGCTCAAATGGGAACCGTGTTCAGGAAGTTACCTCCTAGTTGGGGCCATGCACAATGGCTTCCAGATTCTGTCATTCGTGGACCAAACCCTAAAGCCTGTCGGATCTTATATGGAACATGCCAGTCTGGCCTATGGCTGCGATTGGCACTACGGTGGACGGAAAGATGCGAAAGCGGACCACGTATCCGAAATTCCGGATGACCAGTTGGAGCCGGTCTCGCCCGACGGTTTTCTAGTTGCCACGTGCAGTATGTACGATAAAGCGTTACATACATGGCTTTGGCTATCAGAGGGTGATTAGGAATTGGCAGTTTTATAATGGTGGATTATTGAATAAACAACTAGGACAAGATAAGAATGGGCGAAAACTTGACGACACCATCCCGCGGCTGGCTTTGGTGAGATAGGAATTAACGTAAGGTATCACGTCTAGTTAGTATTGGTACAGTAGAAGAATGTTTCTTGGATTTTTAACTATTGCCGTGTTTTGTACCATTGTCATCTTGCTGTGACAAAAAACAACCACTGGCCTGTATATATCTGAGTTCTTGTTTATCATTTAGCCTAAAACCCCCGTCCTAAGTTATATTACCTTTCCAAGGGACATACGCCTAGCCTACTACTATCAGTATCAAACCACGCATTTTTATCTAACCGGCTTTTCCTCCATTACTAGACTACTTAAATGTAGGTATTCAGGACGAAATTTTTGTCGTGTCGTTGGGCCAGGGACCTATACGCTAATTACATCCGAACACGGAGAAGTCTAAAGTGGAGCGGGAAGTGCGCTAAGCTGGAGATAAGCGGTTTAGCCAAATCCGGCTATGTCTTTGGTGACCCCACCTACGCCGCCACTTCGTGCTACGTCCCCAAATAGTGCTGATAGAATTAAGTGAATAGAATATTTCTTCTCTCAGGGGAGGAACTCTCAAAAAGTGGGAGGAATAGTTACAGGAAGCCTTCAATGCTTTCAGTTAACGATGGTGATGGTTGGAAAAAGTCTGATTTAAAGGAATATGGATCCGACTGCTGCTCTCGAGAAAATATGACCAAAAGCTTTTACAGCTTTTTACACAAGCTAGCCAGAAGTAGATTTTTGGGAGGCATCGATAGTACACTGTAGTAGGCTACCCACTTTTTGACCGTGCCGCAAGAAATGTACCCCGGCTGCGAGAAACCGCCTTCTACGGGAATGTCTATAGATGTCTCCACTGAAGAGGGAGATCGGCGGGACTATCAAGGCCAGATTCGCACACATACTTGATCCGATGATGCTGAAGCATGAGATTGAAGTAACCACAATCCTTACTATCCTTAGAACAACATCCGGTGGACTAGTACGGTTTAGCATTGTCAGTTTTGCATTAGGGACTAGCGTCTAGGCACCACGGATAGTCACCAAAAGAAACTCTCGAAAGTGTCCCAAAAGTATATTGTTCTTGGTGGGTGACCAACCATAGTCCAGACATTTACTACAAACGTTGTGAAAGGCAAGTTAGCTAGGGATTCGCCGGGATCCGCTGCATGAATCGACTTGTTCCGTGGTTAGGCAGCCTGCCTGAGATGGGGTTAGAGTATTCAGGGACGTGAACGACCCACGAATATACCGGATAAGGAAGTGACGGAGGGAGAGACTTTGCATGTTCCTGAAGATGCGTGTCAAGCCTTTCTGTAGGCATCATTAAAAGGAACAAGAAACCGGTAATCTGTATCGTCACCTAAAAAGGTGACCGGCCTATGTTCTTTTTAATCTCTGTGTTTGTTTTCGTGTCACAGAGTGTTTTTCAAGACGGCTTCTCCAGGTACTTGACCTTTAGATCGGTCCCATGTGCGTCGTAGAACGTCTGCCCGTTTCTTCTTGACATGGCCAAATACGGTATGTGTAGATTATTAACTCGGCGAAAGCTTTTTGTGGCATTGCACGCTTTTTCTCCTTGCAGATTTCTTTGCCAGCCGTGCTTGTTTTTTCTCGATCTTGGCACTGTATCCTTATACTTCTTCATTTTTCGCATGCTCGTTTTCGTCATTGGCGGGCTTTGGTAAGCCACCAATAAGAGATAAGAGAGGTCGTTGCTCTTGTTTTTCCCCAACAAGCTTTCGAGGCAAGGTTTGTCAGTAGTCTTGCTCTTTGACCCGCCCTAAATCAACGCATTTGTCTTTGCCCATCGTTGTGTTGTATGTTACGCCATTTATCTGCCGTATTTGTGTTTTACGTTTAGGCAAATTTTGGTTTCATCGATTCAACTTATTTTCCGAAATTCCCTCGCGGACGAAG
Source organism: Branchinecta sandiegonensis (assembly GCA_030848855.1). Classification (NCBI taxonomy): domain Eukaryota; kingdom Metazoa; phylum Arthropoda; class Branchiopoda; order Anostraca; family Branchinectidae; genus Branchinecta; species Branchinecta sandiegonensis. The sequence continues at coordinate 14,021,646 of JAUPMV010000003.1, read as the reverse complement.
CCGAACATTGAATTTTTTCGTCATGTACATACTGGTCACATAACTCAACAATTAAACCCAACTATAACTAGTGTTATTCATTTGGTCCATGTACATGTGTCTCTCAATAAAACTCGAAGTAAAACCTTATCATCATACGTAACATGTCAACTAATAAATAATGATCATAATTTGGTCAAGTTAACATCAAGCTAAAAACTACATAATATCAACAATTATGATATCAACGTTTCAATATACCTCTTTGGTTTTGCGTTCTTGCTTTCGGCTTGTGCCTGCTTTTCGTTTCTCAACTGTTTTGGCATATAAGTTCGCTTTCTAGCCCACTAATTTAACATCAAGCTAAAAATAGATAATATCAATAATTATAATATCTACATTTCAATATGTCTCTTTGGTTTCTCGTTCTTGCTTTCGGCTTGTGTCTGCTTTTCGTTTCTCAACTATTTTAGCATATAAGTTCGCTTTCTAGCCCACTAATTTATCACAGTCTGAAGGTCCTACCCTACTTGTCCGAATTTGTTCCGACTTTTAGAAACACAGTTCATCGTAATGAGAGGAATGTTTCTCCAATGTTTGGGCTTGAACCAGAAAGTTTGCAGATTGCGAAGCTTGGTGCTCCAAGCGAGTGGTTGTCCACTCAGTATTGGGGTGCACAGCAGGTGCCCGGTGTCGAGTCGGGGTGTACAGCAGGTGCCGAGGAGTGGGCAACCCCTCGGTTCCAAGTAAGGACGAGTCATCATAGCAGACGAGTCCACCAAAGCTCGTTTACATAGTGTGACTCCCTCTAGTTGCTGTTAAATGGAGAACCGTTATATTTTTTTTCCCGTTAGCCACCTGAAGACCATCCGATGATCTGCAGTTTTCTGTTTCAGCCCCCCCCCCCCCCGCATCCCCACCTATACATTGCGAAGTGTCGGTGTGGAAGAGCTGTTGCATATAGTAGAGATGTTTATGGAACCTAGCGTAAGTTCGCTGCTATTTTCTTTTACACGTCTCCCTTTATTTTTCTTCCAAATTTGGTGGCGCCTTTAGTCATTCCCCAGAGGAGGCCAACCCCTCCTGCTCGTTTTTGAGTCGAAGACCAATTTGCTAGAATTGCTGGAAAACTGCAGAAAAGCGCAAGTGCCGCACGAGAGCGGATCGAAAATCTCCTCCGGGGAAGATTTTTGTCACCTTTTCAGCTAACTGGTTTCTGTACTGCTCGCTCGTTCTCTTTTGAGTCAGTACTTGTTGACTGTTCGACCTGCAAGCATCTGTTACTAAGGATTTACTTTTGGATTATTACTGAGACTGATAGAGGGATGCGAAGATAGGATAGAACCCGGTTAGTTTCTAGGGTGTGGTCCATTGCTAGTTTTGTCCATTTCTTGTACCGTAATGAGATTAAACTTATTCACTACTTCCTACTTAAAGTGGTGATGAAAATTTCTGGAGAGGTTCTTTACCAACCCATCTTCTTCTGATAGTGATAATGAAATTTTATTTACGTACTTAAGAAGAGGAAAATAGTGCAGTACAGAAACATGAAAGGAAAAAATATACTGAGCTTTCAATAATGTAGTAAATGCACAAGATAAAAAAAGAACCATTAGAAAACAAGAAAAGGGGCTAATCCTAATTCATAATCCTTCTGTTTGCGTATCATCGATGACTAGATACAAGCGTCAAATTAAGGTACCCCACTTTTCTCGTCACCCATTGTAAATGTCTGTCTCTCATTAGCTTAGGTTAGCCAAAAGCCGATTCCCTTTAAAGCACGACTCTTACTAGAAATGATCTTTTCCCTATAAAATGGATCAGAAAAAAGGTTTTCGAAAATACCTTTACTATCCACCTGAAACTAGCGATTCTCTTGTTAGCGCTTGTCGGCTATATCCAGCCTTCCTGCTCTTCGACGCGGCGGCTGGGCGCAAAAGATTTGAAAACGGAACGTGCCTTGGTTAAAAAGTGGGAGAACTAAGCAAATCAAAGAAGTAATAAACAGAAGATTATCACATCCTTATGTGTGAAAGAATTGTCAGCGAACAATGAAGATTCCGGCAAACTTTTCGTTGGGTGACGGGAAAACTCGGCAAGGCCGAAAAAGCGCTAAAAATTCGTAGTTACGAAACGAAACAATGGAGAAAGGTGGGGATTTTAGAAGACTATAATTCAATATGGGAGCTAAGTATATTCTAAAAGGCAGAATAAGCAAGAGGGGTCCTTTAACAACAAATGAAATCCTGCCAAAGCTGCATTATAACACTACAGAGACTATCCCTTGTATAGTCGCGAAAGTCCGTCCAGAAAATACAAATTCGTTTGATATTTCGTGCAGCAGTTTTACGCTTAAGCAAACTTCCAGCGATATTTGATAGCTCTATGTTGCCTATGCGCTTAGATTAAGACTCCGATAGAACTATTTTTCCCTATTCAGACTGTTGACTGAAATATTACTTCCATGTTCCTTGTAGTCTGTAGAAACACTTGTATGGGCTACAAGTCTTTTCGACTTGACGTTGCAGACCCTCAAAAAAGACTGAAAAGCTGTGGGTAGTCTGCAAAATTAAGTTTTCTGCTCCTTTCTAGTGGAATGTCACGTTTTTCTGGGAATTGTGATTCAATAGACGTCACCGACACACCTTTCAGTTGATCCTCTTCAAGCTTACTGAAAAGGACGTTCGATGCATAATTTATGGCGCGTCTTGAGTATTTGCTCAAGGTGCAGAAAACATAATTTCGCTTACGCTATCAGTTGCTGAAAAATGTATTTGTTTAGGGCACTTGCTTTTCGGCCAAGTGCCATATAGCGATCGCAATTTCTGTCCGTCCGTCAGTTTGTCTGTCGGTCCGGGTTTAGCTAGTTTGGGCACTTCCACGTAAGCTAGGACGATGAAACTTGGCGGGCGTATCAGGACCTCAAAAGATTAAGTAAATAGTCACTTCCCCGATCCGAGCATCGTGGGGGGAGTGACGGAGGGGGAGTCCGGAATCTCGAGGTATTTATAACTTTTGAACGGGTGATCGGATCTCAATGAAACTTGATCTTTGGAAAGATCCCGAGACTCAGACGATCCACTTCAGATCTGAACCGGATCCGGTGACTTTGGGGGAGTTGGAGGGTGGGGGGGTGGGCGGAATTCTTGGGAAACGCTTAGAGTGGAGGTATCGGATGAAACCGAACAAGCACAAGTCGTAGATACATCATTGACATAACCGGACTGGATTCGGGCACTGTGGGGGGAGCTGGGGGGGGGGGGGGTGATCCAGCGAGTTCGGTACTTCCTGATGTACTAGGATGATGAAACTCGGCAGGAATATGAGGGATCCGAATAGACGACTTGAAAATAGTCGTTTGGACGATCCGAACATCGTGGGGGGAGTGGAGGGATGGGGAATCCGGAATCTAGTAGCATTTATAACTTTTGAACGAGGGGTCGGAATTGAATGAAACTTGGCAAGTGCAAAGATCTATCGTCTCAGATGTTCCATGCCATGTCCTGATCAGATCCGATACTTATGGGGGGGATTGGAGGGGGGCACCGGAAATCTCGTGACATAACCTGACAAGATTCGGGCACTGGGGAGGGGGGGGGGAGTATATCAGGGACCCGAACAGACTGACTTGAGAATAGTCGTTTCCCCGATCCAACCATCATGGGGGGAGCGGAGAGATGGAGAACCCGGAATCTAGTAGCATGCCTAACTTTTGAACGGGCTATCGGAATTGAATGAAACTTGGCAAGTGGAAAGAGCTATCGTCTCAGATGTTCTGTGCCAAGTCCTGATCGGATCCGATACTTGTGGGGGTGGAGGGGGGTACCTGGTGAAACGCTTAGAGTCGAGGGATTGGGATGAAACTTGGTGGGAAGAACAAGCATTAGTCCTACCTAGATACGTAATTGACAGAACCGGATCGTATCGGGTCTCTGTGGGGGAGTTGAAGGGTGTTTCCCGGAATTCCGGCGATCGCCAGTTAGGATAGTTCTAGATGTTCTAAGGACGATCAAACTTTGCAGGCATATTAGTGGTTTGAGGAACCGACACAATATCCTAGGAAAACTTGTGTTCCTGGATCCGACCATCTTTGGGGGAGTCTCGAAGGGGAATCCAGAAATCACTGACTTCCGTAAGTTGCGAACGGGTTGTCGGATTCGAGTGAAACTTTATGGGCGATAAGAAGTGATTATGCCATCTTGTTTTTTATTTGGCGTCCGGACAGGATCCGACCAAAGTGGGGGGGGGGGGGGGGGTGAGCGAGAACCGGAAATTTACGGATAGGCTATGCTCCGATTCCAGTCAGACTTGATGGACGGGAAAAGTGGAAGTCAGAGATGCGACGTTTATGTTTCCGAGTCCTATTCAGCCACAGCGGGGAGTTGGAAGGGGAGTCTCTGAACTGTTGTGGCTCGCATAAGGGTCAAACAAGTGGAGCGATTTGAACGAAACTTGGAATGTAGAGAGACCATATGCCCTAGAATGACATATTTTAGGGTTTGAACCAGATCCGGCCACGGTGGGGGGAGGGGGGGGGGTACCGGAAGTTCCCCAAAAATGCTCAGATTCGAGTGAAAGAAAGATGGTAAGAGAAAATCTTCAGATGATTCATTTAGGAGTCCAGACCGGACCGCGGTAGGGAGAGTTGGAAGAGGGTGCCGGGAACTCTGTGGCACGTACAGGGACCTAACGATTGGATCTATTGGGTTGAAACTTGGAAGGTAGAAAATTCATTGGCCCTAAATGATCCGAGGCGATGTCTGAAATACTCAGAGTTTAGTGAAACTAGAAATCCTATATCTAGCTCCGAACCGCATTTTTGGATGGCGGGGTATTTTGTGACATTCTCATCTACTTTCTTGTACCACCTACTCGCAACAATTGCCACATGAGCTCGTAGCTCTTGATTTTTTACAGGACCAGAAACTGTAGTTTCTGGCTCCAAGCCAGTTTGGCTCCGGAGCCAGCCGCCGAACATCTAGAATTGTAAAATCAGTCAAAAATCCTGAATTGCGTTCGTGTGCCGCTCGGATAATAATTTGGTACTGGTGATTGGTTATTGTACGATCGGCTATTTGCTTACTATTAGGCAAATATTTGGAAGAATCGAGGGGTTCCCCACTGTCTATTTTAGTGTACAGCAAATGCCCGGTGCCAGTACCGACTAACACGAGAAAAACTGACACAGAATTGCCTAATTTATGCTGAATTTATGGCCGGCACCTCGGATTTCGGTCGGTACTGGCAAACGGTGTACAGCAAGTGCCGGGGAGTGGGTAACCCCTCGGGAAGAATACAATCTTCTTGTAGTCTTTCGGGTTAAATCGTGAATTGAAAAACGTGGTTGCTGACTCGCTCAGTTTTCGTGCGACGCATGTTTTTGCGAGATTTGAAATGCGCCCAGTTTGTCTTTTGACAGTAGGCGAAGTCCCAGGATTCGGAGCCCGTGTAAATCCAGGTGTAAATACAGTTTGTATTTCGGGAAAATACGTGTTTTTTTTCTTAGTTTGGTCCCAAGTTCCATGAAGAAGAATGGGCTGCGCTCCAAGTTCGAATATCGACCAGACGGGGGTCGCCCGACGAAGAAATTCCTCTTACGACGAGAACCTAGCTGATTTGGAGGTTGCGGCGATGGATCCTCCGCGTACAGCTCTTCCGGATGTTGCCAACCACAAGCCGAAAGGTAAACAAAAATCTTTATAGCTTAGCATGGACACCGCAGCTATGTGAGATAGGGAAAAACCTCTTTAAAGGGCGGTACTTATGATAGTAATCCATTCTACTTCAGTAGTATTTCCATCCATTGTTGTTCCCGAGATTCCTCACTTCTTAAGTGTATCCTATCTCCTCTGCTGGCAATACACTGATTATCACGCTTGCCACGTTTGTTCTCTTTACGCGACATTTCATGCGCCCGATCATTGTTTCCAAGGAGCTTGTTCGTATGGAGACCGGTTGTCGAAATTTTGCCAAGATTGTCATCCAAGGCAAGGGACATGGAAAGAGGCTGAAAACAACCGAAGCCGACTGTAATTTTGTGTAAGCATAGCTCAGTTGCAAAGTCGTCAGCTATCTCAGAACGTCCGAGCAGAAACATTATGTAGTGCGAGGTGTCCTTTAAGCCGAAATTCCGACGTCAGGCGATCATCGCGGCTCTGGAAGGTTCTGTCGTGTGCCCTGTCATAACTTCCGAAAACTAGGAGTCCCTAGGCATTTGAATGAACGAATCCCAACTTGTCGGTCTCCTAGCTACGAAGTTAAGAAGCTCCTATACCCTGGCAACGACTCATGGGGGGGGGGGGGGGGGGCAATTAGGATTGGAGTCTCAATAAAGCCACACGTGGCTTTTCTGTTAGTGTTTTATTTCCTCCAGTCACATCTTGGGGTTTTATTACAGGATGTTTATCGGCACTTTAGTACGTCAAGCAAAGGAACTCCGCTAATGTAGAAGTCACCGGACCTGACTGAAACTCTCTGTCGAAACGGCCGAATAATGCATGCAGCACCACGTTCGGTGTCGAAATAATATTGATTTAACCCATAGAGCCTATCCTCTTGCATTAACTTAAATCGTTGATCTCCACCTTTATGTCTTAAACCAGATTTCTATTGAATTTTTTAAGCCTTTAATGCTCGCCTTGGAAGGTGACAGCAACATATATTTGGGGATCTTTGGGATCCTGAAGGCTTCTAAATTTGTCTGTTGGGATCCTAAAGGTTTCCACTTTGTATGGCACGTGAGCTCAAGTGCGAAGTACCGATCGCTTTTCCGTTGGTCGGTCGGTCCGCTCACTCATCACGGTTTAGAGTATTTCCAGATGGGTTATGGGTCAACGCGGACTAGGGACCAGATCAGATTGACTTAGAAATGATCACTTCTCGAATCTGGAGGAAACTTGATAGATGGCAAGAGCATATGTCTTAGATTTCCATTTATAGATCCATACAGGATTCTGTAACTGTCTAGGGGGGGGGAGCTGGGTGGTGGGGGTGCGCTACCGGTAATGTTTTGGAACGCTTAGTGACAGAACTTGGCGCACAGGACGGCCGTATGCCATAATTGTCCGGGAACTGTCGGGGGAGTTAGAGGGATGTCTCGGAAATCTTTTGACAGGTGGAGGTCCTAACCGGTGGAGGGATCGGGACAAGACTTGGTGGGTGGGAAATGTCATAAGTCATAACACTGCAATTTATTGATCTCGATCGGATCCGGCCAGTGCTGGAGAGTTCGAGGGTTGGGGTCATAGTTGGAAGGCTGGTCCCAGTTATACACAAATCCTGATGGTGCACCATGCCCAAAATTTGAGGATTTGTGTATGACTGGGTGGTCCCATCGTCCACCAACGCGAACTGTAGCTGATAGACATCCTAACTAGCCTTGCAAGTGCCATGATAGATAGTGTTCTAGGGCAGTGGTTCCCAACCTTTTTCGGTCCGCGTACCCCTAATCAAGGCCCAAAAAGGTTGCGTACCCCTTTCTGAAGAATTTTTTTACTTCTTCTTAACTAAATCGGATTGTGAAAAACAAAATATTTATTGTCATACATAAATGATGGGGCATATAGATGTGTAAAAGTACGTTCAAAATCAATGAGACACTTGAGGCTGCTTTTTTGCGAAGATATTATCAAATCTTGGCTCGATTTCACTGACGGCAATTACAAGATCATTTTTTACACTCAGTCTGTTTCTGTGTTTAGTTTTGATCAATGACATTGCCGAAAACGACACTTCACAAAGGTAAGTAGATCCGAATGGCAACAAAACAGACATGGCGATTCCACTTAGTTCCTTATATTCTCCCTTCACCTCCAACCAAAACTGGGAAACAGTTAAATTTTGGAATTTCAATTCCAAGGCGCGATCGCTTGCAAGTTCAATCAGATTCTCTGTAAGCTTGTCACTAAGACCGGAGCATGAGGTCACGTCTCCAACAAATGGATTTTGGATCCAATCCTGAGTTCTATCTTGGGTCGTAATCGACGGAAAATATGACACAAGTTCATCTTGCAACTTTGTCAACTGCTCCCGAATACAGTCACAGATTTTGCTGAGGTTGTCAATTTCACTATCGTCCGCAAACTTGTCAAGGGTCGGAAAGACACTAACGCTGTTTCTTTGAACCTTTTTAAGCCAGAACTCCAATTTCTTGATGAAAGCAGACATCTTCGAATTCAGGGACAGTTCGTCCTTCCAGAAACCTTGCATTGAGAGATTCAAGTCATTCAGTTTGTCGAAAACATCCGCAAGATAGGCCAACCTGCAGACCCAGTCCTGGTTTTCAAAAAGTGAACTGAATGCAGAAACATATGAACTTCTTGTCGAAGCTCAAAAAGTCTGTTCAAAATCTTCCCACGAGACAACCAGCGAACTTCTGTGTGGAGGAGTAGATGTTGATGTTCCGAACCCATTTCTTGGCACAGCAACTTGAACAGTCTTGAGTTCAGTGGTCGGGCTTTGATGAAGTTGATCACTTTCACAGCCTCGTGGAGGGTCTCGTGCAGATGTGCGTTCATCCTTTTCGATGCAAGAGCTTGCCTGTGAATGATGCAGTGCAACCACTTCACATTTGGATTTTTCTTCCTTATCCAGGCCATGAGCCCATTATTCTTCCCTGTTAGGGCGGCAGCCCAATCACTGCAAACTCATAGACACCAGTCCCACAAGATGCCCATTTCTACGAAGAATTTGTCAATCGCCTTGAATAGTTCTTCTCCTGTTGTTCTCGACTGTAGGTTTTGGCAAAACAGAATATTTTCTCTTATGTCAAAAGAATCTTGATATCGGACACACGTCCGTGCTTTCATCAAGCTGCATCGCAAACATCTTCGTTATCTTTACTCGTTCAACAACCTGCATGACAATATCGCTTGCAATTTCTTCGATCCTTCTTGAAACAGTGTTGTTTGACAAAGGAAAAGATTTAAGGGCAGTAGCCATTTTCGTATCAAACATTAACTCACTGGCTTTCACTAGGGCTGGTAATATTAGACTTTCGGCAATGGTATGCGGTTTTTTCTGTTTTGCAACTAAATAGGAAACAGCATATGAAGCCTGGAGAGCCTTGGAAGAAACTGAAGCCACTTTTGCGATTTCCAAACAGTTACTAGCAAATGCTTCTTGTTTACGCTTGAAAAACTCTATAGGCTTTGCGATATGAGAAGGATGCACAGTGCTGAGATGTCGGCTCATATGCGCAGGCTTCATGGAACTGTTTGCCAAGACTTGCCCACAAAGAACGCACTGTGCGTTCACTGGATCAGACTTCGTCGCACTAAATCCGAGTCCTAGGTATTCTGACAAATACCGACGCACTTTGACCGAGCATGATTCTTCAATTTTCTTCTTCTTAGATGCAGGTTCTAAATTTGGGGTCCCATCATTCGGCTGCTTGTTATTCCTGATCAGGAATCTATCCATTCTTGTTAGCACTCACAATTCACGAACTTTGTGCTTCAACAGATGACAAGATACTGAACTTGCTCGGTAAATTGTCTCTGACCGAACTGATCTGACCTGACCTGGCTCCTGCAACGGCTGCAACACCCGATTACACTTCGCTTTAAGCGTTTCAGGCCACCCCTCTCGGTTAACCCGCAAGTGAGGCGGCTTAGGGTGGAAATGCTACGAGTAATGAGCGATTTTTTCAAGACATTACGGCTACGGGAAAAATTAGCGGGTTACTGAAAGCGAAAGTTTTGAAAACAAGTCTGAAATTACGTACAACGGGGTATCTGATTTCGAAGAAAATGTTGAAACATAGTCAGAAGACTCGAATCGAGCTTCAAAGCTGTAGACTAAATTGATTTTGGGACCTTCGCGTACTCCTTACGAGGGCTTCGCGTACCCCTTGGGGTACGCGTACCACCGGTTGGGAACCACTGTTCTAGGGGTCCACTTTTCCTGCGGCAGTCCGTCGCCATCTGTTTCGTAGGGAGGGACTAACGAACGTCAGTTGGAAACTTAAAACCCTTGTTGTCTGTCGTTTACCGTTTAAGGAATAATGAAAATAGTTATTCGTCCCAAGTGCCATATAGCGATCTTGAAGCTTGTCCGTCTGTCGAGCTGACCAACTTTTGCTAGTTCTTCCACAATAACTTCTACAACTTCCACATAACCTACACTGTAAAAACAAATCTTGGAGTATCTGCTACTAGGATTAAGCTTGTCTCGAAAACGATAATCTTATCTCTAATCCAGATTAATCTTATCACAGTACAGATAAGATTAATCCAAGTAGCAAATACTGCAGTTAACTTTAATCCTTACTCGGAGGAACTTTTTACAGTGTAGGCACTAGGCATGCAAATAAAGGACCCAAACCAATACTCTGGCTGTGGGGGTATCCGAGGTATCGTCGTACGCCTAAGTTGCGAGCAGTCGATAGTGAAACGTCTTGATGGGTGTAAATGGGGCCTGAGATGAGATGTGCCAGTATGTATCCGAACCTCCCCGATGAAAAATTTCTGGGGCCTGTAGTAGTATGATCCGGTCCGGTCACCGTGGGGGGAGTTGGAGAGGGGAGGCACTCGGGAATGGTGTGACACGCTTAAGGATTGTGATGAAACTGTGACGTTATAAAGGCCATATGCACTAGATGGGCTATTTGAGGTGAGTTGGGGGGGGGGGGGGGGGGGACATGACATTTCCCGAAAATGCCCCGATTCGAGAGACTTAATAGGTTAGGAGTCGATTCCCTAGGTGCGCTATTTAGATTTCCGAACTGCATCTGGCCACGGTGGGGGGAAGTCGGAGAGGGGTTCTGGAAATTTTGTTATGCGCGTGGTGAACAAATGGGTTGAACTTACCGTTCGCGGGTACGAATCCCATCCCGGCCACGGCGAGGCGAATTCTTTTTTTACAAATGTAGACCAATCAGGTGGGGAAATTGGGATGAAGCTTGGTTGGTACAATATCTGACACCATAGGTAAGCCAGATTGGTTTCCTGGCCGGATGCGACGTCGGTGGGGAGGGGAGTTGTTAGTGCGCACCGGACGTTACTCGGAAAGCAATTATTAATACGAGTGGATTTCAATTCAGTTTTCAATTTTTTTCATACGTCTGTAAATAAAAACGTTGAACCTAAAACAATTTCCGAACAAAACTAAACAGATCTGTTATATTACGATAATCCTCTCACAGAAAGTTAGCGGTGGATATGAGAGAAATTGATATGAAGTCGATAAATAACCGTGGGACTTGGGATGATGTGCATGGTTAATTGTTAATTATTTTGTTCGAAAAAGTTATAACAGTTAATATACCTCAATCTCTGTTGATATTCGGAATAACAATGTCGACCGCCATTTAGGAATACCAACCTCGCTTCGCTCGGTGTATATTTTTCATAACCTACCTCGCCTCCGGCTCGGATAAGTTATTTTCAGTGGCTGTCTTGATGTTATTTTCCGATATCAACCTCGGTGTCGGAAGTTAAAGTCTTTGATTCATGTTGTCCGAGAAGGTGGGAGACACCATAATTTTTCGATGTGTCGGATTTTTACGAACAAGCTGTTACCTTTGTTTTCCCCAAAATCCTCACGGTACGTTATCCACAAAATACTTGAACACAATTCACTCCTGAACGCCAATCCGCCATTGCTAAGTAACTATTCATTGATCTCCTGCCAATGGTCACAAGATTACTAGAACCTTCGAGAAGATTCAGTGGCGTGTAAGAGGATTAAAACAACTATGTATATCACCATGTGGACGTTTAGACATGTCGGAAGAAGAAATCATCGGCCAGTTTGACCTTTTTTGGGTCTCGGAAACTGAATATTATTTAGCTCAGTTGCAGAATCTTCAAGATATCACTTTAACGGATTTAGTATAATTTACGGCGTTTGTTTATTGTGATCTAGTTTACCTCCCTAATTCTTTGGACTTACAGGAATTAACAAGAAAAAAAGAAAACAAAATACTTAAAGGACCTCTTTTGCTTATTCTGCTTTTTATAATATAACTAGCTCCCATACAGAATTATAAGCTTCTAAAATCCCTACCTTTCTCCACTGTCGCGTTTTGTGCCTATGAAGTTTTAGCGTTTTTTTGGCCTTGCCGAGTTTTGCCAGTCACACAATGAAACTTTTGCCGGAATCTTCAACGTCCGCTGACAACTCTTTCACAAATAAGGATCTCAGAAGCATCTGTTTACTACTTCTTTTATTTGCTTAGTTTTCGCACTTTTTAACCACGGCGCGTTCAGTTTTCAAATGTTTTGCGCCCAGCCGCCGCGTCGGAGAGCAGAAAGGCTGGAGATAATCGACAAGCGCTAACAAGAAAATCGCCAATTTCAGGTGGAAAGTAATGGAATATTCGAAAACGTTTTTTCTGATCCATTTCATTGGGAAAAGATCAATTCTAGTAAGAGTTGTGCTTTAAAGAAATCGATAATGCAAATAATTATTTTAATTTTTCTACACATTTTCCATATGCCTGCTAGAGTAAAAACATTTTGTTAGATCCAAAGTCAAACTATGATTCCATCTTCCCCATGACGGGCGCTTCCGACCCGCACCGCTAGATGACCCAGCGGTCTGATTGAGTCGTGGCTTCATCTTGGGTCTTGGGTGGGGGGGTTCTAGACGTTTCAAGTGCTAGAATGCTTATGATATAACTCCTTTAACCTTGATTGGCTATGGTCACCGTCGCGAAACCCGATTAACAAAGTACGCTGCTGCTTCGGAATGTTCGTGAAACCCCAGAAATTCTAAATACCTAATAAATAACGCTCTACATAAGATATACGATATAAACGATAGCGCTGTTTATTCAGTGTGTAATAATATGAGACAAGATTAATTGACCGTTTTGAATCGCCGTTGCTGGTTTCCCACATTGTATCTTGCCGGCTCTCACAGAAGTTTGTCATCCATAAATCTTGAATTTATCTATGACTGGTTTTCTTAATATAATGAAGTACCCGAGACAAGCGAAGTTTATGAAGCAAACTTCTAACTTATCGATACCATCATCGCAAATACTGGGATGCCTGTTTTCAGCCATTCGTCATTTAACTATAGTTGTCGCTTAATGTTTCTTAAGGCTGGGAACGAATAAGAGGACAAACATTATACACTGAGTTGAGTATTTGATTATTTTTATGCAGACAAGCTTTTGCTTTTCTCCATCCCTGGCGCCCGATTGGTATGCGATTGACCTGTAACCGGTTGGACCTTTTTCAGAGCTGCTCAATGTGCAATTAATTGCGGTTTTCTGGTTCTCGCGGTTAAAAATAACGAATTCTCGGCGCGCCATCTTTATGGCACTTGCCCTTCGGCCAAGTGCCATATAGCGATCGCAATTTCTGTCCGTCCGTCGGTCCGGGTTTTGCTAGTTCAGGCTTTTCTACATAAGCTAGGACGATGAAACTTGGCAGGCATATGAGGGACCCCAAATGATTAAGTTGGAAATAGTCATTTCCCCGATCCGACAATCGTTGGGGGAGTGGAGGGAGGGGGAATCCGGAATCTTGAGGAATTTATAAAATTTGAACGGTTAACGGATAGCAATGAAATTTGACATTTGAGGCGTATTCTCGCCGTTCCCCGAGGACTCCTCGGGGAATCGAAAGGAACGGCGATAATAGAGGGAGTCACTCCACGCGGACTCCGCGTACAGAAACAGCGAGAATACGGGGAATGCTTCTAAAATGGATTTTGTTCGAAAAATGAATATGCAGCTGAAAAAATTAGTCTAGATCCACTTTATTTTTGGTTTTGTTTATTCTGATTCTTTTTGATTAATTTTACATAGCACCTACAACAGCAAAAATTGATTCCCCTCCGAATTTGAAAGGGAGTCCTTTTTGATGATGGTGATGATAATCGGAGCATTCCCCGTCCGTGGGGACTCGCGAGAATACGGGGAGTGAGTCCCCGGGACAAACAAAAACGCGGGGACTCCTCAAGTGGAGTCCTCGGGGAACGGCGAGAATACGCCTTTGGAGAGATCTCGTGCAACTTTGGGGGGAACCGGAAATCTTGGGAAACGCTTAGAGTGGAGGGATTGGGACGAAACTTGGTGGGAAGAACAAGCACAAGTCCTAGATACATCATTGACATAACCGGACTGGATTCGGGCACTGTGGGGGGAGTTTGGGGGGGGGGGGGCGGAGTTCGGTGATCCTGGACGTTTTTCAGAGCTGCTCAATGTGCAATTAATTGCGGTTTTCTGGTTCTCGCGTTAAAAAATAACGAATTCTCGGCGCGCCATTTTTATGGCACTTGCCCTTCGGCCAAGTGCCATATAGCGATCGCAATTTCTGTCCGCCCGTCGGTCGGTCTGGGTTTTACTAGTTCAGGCACTTCTACATAAGCTAGGACGATGAAACTTGGCAGGCATATCAGGGACCCCAAATGATTAAGTTGGAAATAGTCATTTCCCCGAACCGACCATCGTTGGGGGAGTGGAGGGAGGGGGAATCCGGAATCTTGATGAATTTATAAACGGATGAACGGATAGCAATGAAATTTGACATTTGGAGAGATCTCGTGCCTCAGACGACCCACTTAAAATCCGGACCGGATCTGGTGGCTTTGGGGGGAACTGGAGGGGGGAACCGGAAATCTTGGGAAACGCTTAGAGTGGAGGGATCGGGACGAAACTTGGTGGGAAGAACAAGCACAAGTCCTAGATACACCATTGACATAACCGGACCGGATTCTGGCACTGTGGGGGGAGTTGGGGGGGGGGGGCGCAGTTCGGTGATCCCGCGAGTTCGGTACTGGGACGAGGAAATTTGGTAGGCATATCAGGGACCCGAACAGACTGCCTTAAGAATAGTCGTTTCCCCGATCCGACCATCGTAGGGGTAGTGGAGGGATGGGGAATCCGGAAATTAGTAACATGCATAACTTTGGAAGGGGTAATCGGACGTGCATGAAACTTGACAAGTGTCAAGAACATGTGCCTCGGATGTTCCTTCTTTTCAAATCCGGACCGGATACGATACCTGGGGGGGGGGGGGGGGGGCTGGAAGGGGGCGCCGGAAATCTCCTGAAAGGCTCAGATTCGAGGAATCGGGATGGAACTTGGTGGGAAGAACAAGCTTAAACCCTAGATCTGACAAAACATGACTGTATCGGGTCACGGTGGGGGGAGTTGGAGGGGGTTTACCGCAATTCTGGTGATCTCGAGATAGGGTACTTCCAGATGTGCTAGGTCCATGAAACTTGGCAGGCATTTTAGGGATTCTACCATATTGACTTGAAAATAGTCTCTTCCCCGATCCGGTCATCGTGGGGGGAGTAGAGGGGTGGGGAATCCGGAATCTAGTGACATTCACAACTTTGGAATGGGTGATCGGACGTGCATGAAACTTGGTAAGTATTAAGAAAAAGTGTCTTGGATGTTCAGTTTCAAGTCTGGACTGGATCTGATCACTGGGAGGGGGGGGGGAAGCTGGAGGGGGCACCGGAAATCTCGTGAATCGCTGAAAGTCGAGGCATCGGAGTTGGACTTGGTTGGAAGAGCAAGCGTAAACCCTAGATGCATTCCTGGCAAAACAGGACCGGATCGTGTCACGGTGGGGGAAGTGGAGGGGCTTTCCCGGAATTCCGGTGATCTCGAGCTAGGGTGCTTCCAGATGTGCTAGGACCATGAAACTTGGCAGGCCAATTAGGGACTCTAACATATTGACTTGAAAATAGTCCCTTCCCCGATCCGACCATCGTGGGGGGAGTAGAGGGATGGGGAATCCGGAAGCAGGTGGCATTCATAACTTGGGAACGGATGATCGGACGTGCATGAAACTTGACAAGTGTCAAGAACGAGTGTCTCGAATGTTCAGTTTCAAGTCCGATGTGGGTCTGATCGCTGGGGGGGGGGGGTAGCTGGAGGAGGACAAACTGACAAACATGCTAACTGATCCGACAAGTGCCATATGAGCTTTCAGCTCTTGTTTTCTGGAAAGAGTGACAGCGATCCTTGACAGCTCCTTCTATTTTGGACGTTTGAGAATCTGAAATTAGGAAGGAAAGCCTACGTATATTATTCATTAGTTAACGAGTGCGTTCACACTTCTGTCTTTAATATTCATCAAGAAAGATTACAGTCTACCCTTTCAACTCGGTTTTCGTCTCAGGAAAATAAAATGCAATGCAACGTAGCACAGGACTAATGGTGGGGTATGAGATTGTCTCCTCGCAAGTAGGCTACCGATTCTTTATAAGGTAATTCATCCTTGAATATCGCTTTAGAGGAAGGACTTCATTGACCCGTATTCAGTCTTCAGATTGAACGATAAATAATAGTACAGTAATATAATGTAGAAATAAGACGACTGGGGAAGAGAAAAAATTTGTTTCCTCAAAAATAGAGTAGTAATAAAATCTAAAATCAATAAAATCTACTAATTTTCTATTTTTGCCGGATTCCGGGCCGACTACACTTTAAAAAGTTTCTCCGAGTAAGGATTAAAGTTAACTGCAGTATTTGCTACTGGGATTAATCTTATTTCTACTGAGATCTTATCTACTGAGATAAGATTAATCCGAATTACCGATAAGATTATTTTTTTAGAGACAAGATTAATCCCAGTAGCAACAGTGTACAGTGTACAGTGTACTTTTTGGGCGAGAAAATTGAGATTCAGATTTGGATTCAGCAGATTTCCCTCCCCCCTAAAGAATTGCAAGGGACTAAATTAATATTATAGGAATAACTATAATTCATCCATTTATTCATTTCCCTCAAAGAATATATAATGAGGAGTACTAAAATAAATTAAAAAACCCTGTCACAAATAAGTTTCAAAACAATAAATAACAATTGACGTACTTTAAACAACACACTGTACTTACTTAACTATTAACTTTTATCGAAAAACGGAAAGAGATTCTTCAGAGTCAGAATGTTATTAGCTTTAGCTACAAAATTACCAAATTTCTGCTGAATTGCCAGGGCAGGATCTTTAACTGAAAGGGAATTAATTAGAGGTGTATTTCTAGCAAATAAAGGGTATCCAAGCAAAAATTTACAATATTTAAAATCGCACACACGAACACTAGCAATCATAATATATTTCACACTTATGTCTGGAAAGACATAAGGTCAATGTCCCATCCACACAGCTTCAGTTCGTGTTGTTGAAGCTCAGAAATGTGTCTGCAGGGACATAGTCGGAGGAACCGTGGCAAATTAGCCCTGTCAAATCGCTCCGTTGAAAGCGATTTGCTTGTGTACGTTTTTCCAGTCGTTGTTGATAAGGTAAATCGCGGAATGCAAGGCGAAACTTGGAAGATTGGTTCACTTTTTCTATGGCATCCATCATGTGCAAAGTCAAGGCCAAGTTCGTTGATAGGACCTGTAGCCATTTATTTAGGGGTAGGGGAGGGGTTTTCAGATTAAGGGATTCTTTTTTACGCTAAAATGACAGTCGATTTGCGGTAATGAGCTGAATTTGTGTTATCTGTATTATCCAGATCTGTATTACTTCATTTTCTCGTCGGAAAAATAGTTTGCCTGGAATGCAAACACCTGAAACTGGTAGAAGTAAAGGTATATTCTGAAGTCGATTATGCGTCGATATTGAGGTAATAATGATCCTGAATCCATATCTGAACTTTATTTTCCCGCCATACAATAGACTAACCGAATCCCGCGAAAGAAGTGAAAGCTTTGTTCTGTATTCTATCGAAACATTCATATATGACAATCAGGCAGAAACCAGATTTTTTTTAGAAGTAATTTTTTTTTCTTCAATCGGTGAATCGATTTAGGGGAAGAATACATGCCGAATCAACATATGAACTTTATTTTCTCGCCGGGCAAATAGTTTGACCGGAGTTTGCCAAAATCGGAAATTTGGTATAATTTGATTTTTAGTGGATTATTCATTTATGAACAATCTATTTTCTCGCCGGACAAGTAGTTCGTCCGGAATCCGGCAAAAACCGGAAAGTTGGTTAAAAGTAAAAGTTTCGTTTGAAGTTGATTAAATGTTCGATTTATGGGTAAGAACACATGCTAAACACTCATGTGAAAAGCATTTTTTACCCGGAGAACTAGTTCGCCCGGAATCCGGCCAAAACCGGAAAATTTGTTAAAAGCAAAAGTTTTATTTGAAGTTTATTAGGTGACAGATTAAGGGGTAAGAAGAGACGCTGATTCTGTATATGACAAATTTAATTGGTCCGGAATCCGGTTGTAACCGGAATTTTTAATAAGTTGAAGTTTTATTTGAAGTTGAATAGATGTTCTTTATAGAGATAAGGATATACGCTGACAATTAGTTCGCTCGGAATTCGGCCGAAACCGGAAATTTGGCAGAAGTAAAGCAGGAAGTTTTGGTCAGTGTCGTCAGAATAGATGTGGCTTATAGAGGTATATCTGAACTTGGTTTTCTCTGATGATTAGCCTGGCGAAGTCTGGATCTGGCGAAGACAAGACCCAATTGTCTGGATCAAAAATTAGATTTTTGGGATCCCATCGAAACCTTCGGGTTTTGTTTTTGTGGAGCTTATAACTCGTGAACCAGTGTAGATTTCGAACCCATCCTTCACACCCACCCGGTTCAGGGAATCAGGGGCAGTCGGTTCAAGGGCAATTGGGCCCATATTGCCCAGTTTTTAATGTTTTTAACTTGACAATAGCTGGATATAGGACTATGAAATTCCGAGTTAAGTTCGTGCATGACATGTCTCAAATTCAACTCTTGTATACTTGTGGATATATATGTATAGATGTGGATTTTGGTGTAAGAGCAGTAAATTAGACCAGGCGACGTCCTGGTCTCAATGATAAGTTGGAAGCTGGACGGTTTTGTCATATAATCGATGGTATGCCATTCATAATGAAGTTGTGACGAAGGGCGTATTAGGCTGCTACAATTTGGTTTGTTGCACTTGCTAGTACCTTGCTAACTGAAAAGAAGTTTAAAGGGACTGGCTGGCAAGACGTTCAGTATTGAAATTGAAACGTTCTTGCAAGATGATCTGTGGATTTCTGCATGCGGTTTGTTTACATTAAAAGCTTTTAAAGCGGGATGATTTCAAGTTATATTAGTTCAATACTTATTTGGTTATTGGGAATCTGAAATGTCTTGGTTCTAACGCTTTTTGTAAATTAGATGTGACAAACATTTTACTTTCACACTCCACGTTTGAGCGCTTGCGCACTTGTTGTTTCTCTTGTCGATAAAAGTGGATGGAAAATGTTGGTGTATCCGGAAAAGACACGTTGATTCGGGAAATACTATTTATTCTCGCCTGGGATAGATACCGGCCTGAATGTGGTCAAAAACGGATGCTGAGAATGAGCTTGATTGTCTGGCATGCTTTTTGCTGGAAAGATTAAACTAATGGTTCTGGTTGACGCTTGTCTGAATTTTGCTGGATGAACTTTTTTCGTGCTGTACAAAATTTCAAAAACGATGTTTCCATATTTTTTTTTTGGGGGGGGGGGGGGTCTGAAGCTATTGCGACGGTCCTAAACCTTACTCGACTTTTGTTCTGGAAACGAAAATAAAAACGGAATATCAGGATACCAACTTGCGTCGTTGAACGCACTGGTGTAGGCATATTTCACATCTGATGGCGCTTAACAGATAATCTCAGAATCACGTGTTCCGTCTGTGGCGTAGTGTGACGGTCGGATCTGTACTGAACACGTGAGGTATCGAGTAGGCTTCAGTCATCGTTCTCGATGTGTTTCTTTTCGTCACGAGGGAGGGTTTTCCCGGATTCCTGTCAGAAACGTATTTTCTTTGTTATTGCAAGGTTTTCCTCAATTTCTTTGCTTCTGTGGAATGTCGCAGAACTTAATGAGGCGCTTGATGACGGACGTTTTATTTCCCACTTGACTGACATGCCAAAATTTTCTTTGGTATTCTGAGTTGGGCTCACTTGGCGCGAAATTTTGTTTTTTAAGAATTTTATTATTTAAGAATTATATTGATAAAATTAATTCTCCCATGTTTGGAGATCCGAGAACGTAAGTGACGGGAAACAAATGCCTTCTTAATCTAGTCCATCCTTTTGTTCGAAGTAGGCTACAGCTCAGTTTCGTAGATAGGTAGCCTAGGCTACCGTAGCTCTTCATTTTTTAGGAAGTGGTCTCAGACTGATGGATTGTTTTTTTCTTTCAAGTTAATCGGACAGTTCGGTTAGTGATCAGGAGATCTGCTGAATCCAGAACTTAATCTGAATTTCCTCGGTGAAATAGTTCGCGCGAAATCCGACGAAAACGGCGATTAGAAGTTAATTCTGAAGTCGTTTAGAGCTTTGACGCAGGCGTAAGAATACATGCTGAATCTATACCTGATATCATTTTCTTGCCGGACAAGTATTTTACTGTAATCCGGCAAAAAAAACGGAAATTTAGTAGAAGTTAAAATTTATTCTAGTCGATTTGAGTCGATAAATAAGTCGATTTGAGATTTGATATAGGAGTAGGAACATATGCTGAATCCTTATCTCTGGTCGATCTTCTCTACGGATCAGTCGTTTTCCCGCATTCCGCTGAATTCCAACACTTTGAATATCTGTACTTTTTCGGGATGATCAGTTGCTGCGGCTCTAACATGAAGGTCGGTAGCTCAGCTAAAAGAGTCGCACCGGGGAGGAACAGGAGGTTTGAAGGGTGGCAAAAAGGTAATACTATAGTATTACCTTTTTGCCATAAGAATAGTTATAACTATAGTTATGATCGCTTCAGAGGATTTATCCAGCCTATCCCGATTGTCTGTACACGGTAGATGCGTCGTAATGTACTTGGTCGTTTAGGACTGAAGCTACGGATGTTGGTGCTTAACATCTTGTAGATATTAGATTTTTACTTTTTCCATGATGTTTGGAACTGCTGTTTTTTGCCTGATTTTTGGGAAACTGAAAGAAAAAGACAGGAATTTTCCTGGGGTTTTCTTTTCATCCCATTCTTACTATGATGCAGTCAGTCCGAGTTTTGCAGGGAAGGAAAGGAAAATAATGCATACGAGATTACATCGCTAACCCCGTATACTATAGCCGGCGTCAGCTCTGCTGGAACGGCTGAGTTGTCGATGCCTTGTCATGCCTTCTACCCTGTAATATCCGTGTATCCAAGACCTGGATAAGAAATGCAGAGCTCTGCGAGATATCCGGTTTATGTAGGACTTCTAAGGATATGATATCAGCATGTCTTCTTATACTCCTGTGATTCAAGTCGAAGCTTCTCGTTGTCGATTCCCGTTTCCGGTTTTCTTGCGACTCACTAAAATATCTACTCGATCCGAAATCTAATACTGTACCCTGGGCATGTTATCTCTATCTGAGTTTCCCACAGTTTGATCTGTTCTTAAATATTGAGTTCTTGCCGGATTTCGGCCGATTCCTTCTAATTTGAAAAGTAGCAACATATGCGAGATTCACTACGTTATTATATGTTATCTTGATTCATTCACTCGGTAACTACATCTTATTCCTAAACGCACGGTTGTGACCGGATTCTGGCTGTACTGTCACGACTGCTTAATCCGCTATAAAAGTCAGTATGGTCATCCCCTTATGATTCTCCAAGCGACCCCCCCCCCCCCCTCTCGTAAATGTTGATCTGCGAAAGCCCGTCTACGAACTCAGTCATGTTTGTTAAACCAAATAACTTAAAGCTAGAAGAGAACTCGACCCCACTCCATACACTAGTTTTCAATTAAATCGTTCGTGACTACAGACAGATGGATGGACGGACGGATGGATTCGCAGGTTTTCCTTGTTTTCGTTTGGGATCCCAACTTCGTATTCTATACTTGAAAGATTTTGTTGACGGAGTTTACATATTCAGTCTGAAAGAATGGGATGAGCCTCCACAAACTTGATCGCTGAAGTTTCAAGATTTACCGTTACCTTCAAGTCTGTGTGTGGGCGAATTTATCTGTTCTTTTTGCACAAGAAGAGTGTAATAAGTCACTTTTTCGCTATTAAAATCAATGTTAGAATAGTTCAAGTAGTCACGAATGTTCGACCCTCTTTATACAAGCATTTTAGTATCTTCAGATCTGAGTTACCATTGATGCTCTCTCTGTAGCGCCCAGCTGCGCGCGAGGCAGGATGTAGCCGCCATGGCGCCTTATAGTTCATTTATTTATGTTTTACTTTTCATTTGTTACAGAATATTTCTTTGTTACATACCAGGACGTTGCAAATTGTCTGTCTTTATTGCTGTTGCGTCGGTTATATGCTAATTGCGCTTGCTCTTGTCTTGACTTGAAGTCGAATAAAGTGCAGCATCAGTCAAACTCTGAAAGTCATGGTAGCAGGAGGGAATATTGGCAGTTGGTTTGTTCTTTTGTCCTGTGTGATCGTTTTGATAGGCTGCTGAGGATTAATAGCTGCGTGTCTGAATAACATGGTACAGTCTTGTTAATATGTTTTCATTCCTTTGGTCGTTGCGAGGAGTACGTTCATTCTGTTGGTAGTAATAGCTTATTTCTTATCCACTTCACATTCAAACCGAGTGAATGCTTCGTTTCGCGCAGAAAAGACTTTCTGGGACCAGTCTAAGCTGAGACACATGACCATCGATTGCTACCTCTTTCTGAACTTGGTCTGATTGTCCCAATCTCGAGGTCTTTTCCCGAAAGGCCGTTGCTATAGCAACAGATTATCTGAGAGAGGATTAGGCACAACTTAGAGAAAGAGATAATAAGCTCTTTCTGTATTTCCAATTACCTGAGAAATTGGTTTCACCTTTTGAAGTCTTGCTCCCAATTAAAAGTTTACGAACCCCAGCAACCGAAAGTATAAGACATAGAGCGAAGAAACCTGATGGAAGAAGATCGCAAACGCTTTCAACCCCTTAGTATGGTGGGAGTAAGTTATTGTGTTTTTCACGCAAATAGCAGATCGCCATCGGCGTCCTGCAGGTTCTTCTGCAATAGTGAACTCAAGGCGCCACTTTATGCCAGGTAGATGGCTAGGCGTTTCCTGGTAGTACCTAAAATTAAGTCCATTTTCTCCAGGAAAGATCCCATATTTCGCTTCCGGGACAAATCTTGGATGTTGAGGTGCAAATACCCGGCGTAAATTCCAGTTTTTTTTACTTTAAGCCAAAGAAGTTCTGCTAGCTTTCCCCCTTACAAATTAAATTACGCTGCTTGTTTTAAAAGTTGAATAGCTTAGGTTAATATTTTGTAAGAAGCCACAGCTAGGAGGCTACGAAGGTTAAGCCATGTTCGTACTGCTATCTTCAGCCTGAAAAGGACCCGAAATATAACTCGAATAAGTCTCATCCGACCTATCCGTCTATTTCCTTGCTGTTATAATAACCTAGTTCGCCGATGTGCTAGACTCTCGCACTTGTTGTCTGGATGCAGGGCTGAATGTGTAAATTGCAACACAACATTAGCACGCCTTGCATTCCGATGTTTTCTTCATATCTCGAGTCTGCCAAAAATTCTGGTATTATCCGTGGGGTGACAATCAGCCAACTGTCACAGCAGGAATGCAAGACATTGTTTATCCTAAACTGTTTTTTAACAAACGTATTTGGCTGATAGCAGACAGCTGTTGGATCAGGGAACAACATCCTCACCACGATTGATAATCAGTTGATATCCTCAAACTTGGGAATAAATTCGTACATTTCTTGAGTAGACTGGCCTGTGTTTGACTGAGATCTCTCCTACATTTGGTGCGAATACGGAATCCGTACGGATCTAATTAGACCAATCTGTACGGAACTGATGATTTCGATGGACGTTCAGGCAGGAATTCCAGCCTGACTAATGGCTTGAACACACGTTCAAGGTCGGTGCTCTCGGTCTGGAATTCTTGCCGACATTTTCGGCACCATCATCACTTCCATATGGAAAAGTTTAAATTTTTTTCAACTTGATGATGAAAGTGCTGGAAATCCGGTAGGGAAATCCTGTTCTTGTGTTTGCACTATAAAGTTAAGTAGACGCACAGTCTACGCAGTCGGATGCGAATTTCCTCCTTCGCTCCGGAATTTCGACGAATCGCATGTTGATTTCCCCATAATGTGCGAATTTCGCACATAAAATATTATCGGACTATGTGTGCCCGTAGCTTAACGGCTGTCGCAGCATTAAGTGTATGCAAGTGTGCTGTCGCTAGAAGTACGTGGCTTTTATCTTGCATTCTTATCGTAGATTGTCATCAGATGAAATTACAGGCTTGCTCTGTATAGCCTAGAGTTGTTTTGAAATGAAACTGTTTCTAAAGACATTGTCTCTTACAGATGGTGTAGAAAGGGATATTCGGTGGACAGACAAGTCCGAGGATATCGGGCAGTCACATGGACGAAAAGGCTCGGTAAGTTTCCGAAACCTTTTCTTTCTAATTTTAGGCAGTAGTTGCGTTTTTTAAACTCAGTTCTCGCTTCTAAATTCCAATTTTTTTTACAAATTAACGTTTTTGATTGATGAAAGAGTGTTAGAACGAGAAACGAGAAGTGACTATCCAACCAAATTTTCGATTCTAACTGCGAACTTTTCCCGTTCTTGTGTTGGACAAAAACGCAAGAAAATGATAGTTGGTTTCATCTGAACAGGAACAAACACAAAGTATTATGAGGTGAATCGCGAGGAGAATTGAGATAAAAACGCAACTATTATTTGTCATAGGTCACTCCTTTGTGAAAGATTTAAAAAAATCGAATGACAAACGATGGGGCTAAAGAATTAAGCAACCAGTAAGTTGTGATTTATTCTGCATCCCGTGCCGCAAAGATTAGCTGGGATATAACCCCTGGCTCAAGCTGCTGCGATTTCGCGTAAAATTCTGCGTTTTGCGACATACGACACTAATTGTGCGACAGGCAACGCAGAACTGTGCGTTTTGTTGCAATGTCCGCAGAACGCATACGTTCTTCGTGGGAAAGAAAAGAAAAATTAATATTAGCTTACTTTTGAAGGTCCAAAGTTGCTGTGTATTTATGGAAGAAGATATTATAATCCTGGGGTGGTTTAACACAATATCTTCCGAGGAAACCGTCATTTAACCCGATTTGAACCAGATGATATGAAGTTTGGCGGAAAATTCCCAGGAAGGCGGATTCATTCATACACCAATCCTCAAATACTGTGTAGGGTGCCCCACATATGGGTATGGTGCTCATACATAGATGGGGCACCATGCCCTGCCCTGCCCCCATACAGTTATTGAATTGAGAATCTGAAATGGAAATCCGCATTTCAAATAGATTTTTATGAGGGTACCATGCCCTTGCGGTAGGCCATAGTGACCCAACGTATGGGCACTGGTACCATGAGCGTGTTCCACCCTTCTAACACTAGTAACTGTGAGTTACTATTTTCGTTCAAACCTCTTGAAACGCAAACCAACCTCACGCTGACCGTTCCAACCATCTCGAAATAGTAACCAATAGTAACTATTTGCTTACCACGCTCGGGAGCGAACCTCTGTGACCTGATTGGGACGATTAGCGCGTGGCACGATATTTTGCCGAAAATAGAAACATGCGTTCCAGCCTTGACGCCAAGAAGCCAGGATCCGTGACGGCATGCGTAGTAACTACGATAAGTAGGGTGGGGCACGTTCCATGATTCGGGATTCACATTATCCCATGAGCCACATATTTCCTGAGATATGTTTGCTGTCTTCACCTTCCAGATTCAATCTGATATGTAAATGCATATCGAGAATCCAGAGGCGAAATTTGATAGCGACAGCAAAAGTTCAAAATTACGGTTAGTGCGAAACGCATCCACCTAGTGGACTTTCTGGCTTTAATTTTTGTTGGTACTTTTAACTGGATATATAAATTTAATGCTGATAAAGGCTTTCACGCTTCTTACTTTCGTCTGGTTTACAGAAAGCAACCCTTTTCCTACTTGTACTTTATCTAATTGCTTATAACTCCCTTGACTTTCCGTTGAATTTTGTTTCTGCAACAGCCGTTGCCAGGATATCGTGAATTGGGTGCGACCGGAGACGTTCCTCTCCAGCCTGAGGGCTATCCCCACTCAAACTGGTACGATAAATCGCCACACGATTCAGACTACGGACACGGTTGCAAGCTCATGAACAGCTTAGAACAGTGGTTCCCAACCGGTGGTTCGCGTACCCAAAAGGGTACCCGAGACCCTTGCAAAGGGTAAGCGAAGGTATCAAAATCGGTTTAGTCTGTAGCTTCAAAATCTAGCCTCTCTAATTTTTTGATTGCCAAAAGCCTAATATTACCAGCAGAGGCATCATTAGCCTAAATACTTTTTTTTTTGGAGGGGGGAAGGGGGCAAGGCATTTTTACCGACTGGCTGGTCATTTTTACCGACTGTTTTTTTGGGAAAAAAAAACTACTCGTACGAAAAATTGAAGCTTTTCGCGCCGACTCTTTCTTTTTTAACAACTAGCCGTTTGGGGGAAGGGTCTCTCCAACCCGTACTTGAAGACGCCCAACTGAAAGTCAGTGACATTTATGACGATAACTATCGTCTTTTTAACGTTCTGGAAAAGGGGGTACGCAACCTGCGGAAAAGGTTGGGAACCAATTGCTTAGAAGATAAGTGCTTCGAAGACAGAATCATATCGCAGCAGGAGCTTGCTTACCGTGGCCTAGACGCATGGACGTCTCTGCCGACTCGTGTTTTACTGCCCCGATCAAGAGTTTCAGATGAACGGACAAGTTGTAGTTCAGCAGAGAAGACAGTAGTAGCTAGATAAGATAGGATTGTGGAGAAGTCAGAATGTTGCTTGTACTTCTCTCGTTCCTTTTTTGATGGGAATAGCCAACTCCCCCCAATAAGCCACTCGAAGAAACTCCTAACTGTAAATAAATAAAGATAAATCGTATAACAAATTAATAATTCAAAATAACATAGAAAGACGTGTCAGGACATCTCGCCACAAGACAACTCGCCACAGCGACAACTTGGAACCGATTACTTGCCACGCAGATATCTCGCCACACCGATAGCCTGCCACACTGATAAATTGCCACAGTTATAGCTCGCCACACCGACAACTTGCCACAGTGACAAGCAGATACACAGACAACTTGCCACAGTGTGACATCTCGCCACATTTACAGCGTAAAGTTCGGTTACTGTTAAAAAAAGAAAGTACGATCAAATAATTACGGCCGATGCCTCTCAAAAAATCAATTGCGCTGCTACGGCTAACTACTAACAATTCTTTCTACTCTCCAATTAGTTTGGATTTTCACACAGCAACTGTGTTCCGGCGATAAAATTCTCGTAAAATTCGCGTGGTTTGTATTATAACATAATTTCTAGTGAAAACAGTAGAGAAATAAAGGAATAACCAATTGCATTTATTGATACCTACGTTTTCTGATATACCATTGCCATTGCCGCACGTCTTCTTGTACGTCTGTTGTCCTAAAATTCTCGGTTGGTATTTGTATATTCGCTATTCGTTGTAAATTTCTAGTGTTAATTTATGTAAGTTGTTTTGTTTTTTTATTTGTAACGCCTTAAGCTAGGGTTTTAATAATTTTTTTTTACAAACCAATCAGAATCAGCGAATCGTCGTCTTCTTATGCCCCTGGCATATCTGTCGCTTTTTTGCAACTTGAGTCTTTTTATACAATTGTACCTTACCTTACCTTTTCTGACGCCCCTGCTTACATCACCTTTACTTTTTTCTTTTTACTCGAATTTCAACATAGGTATGCCCCTCGTATCATATTTCTTTCTCCCATCGGAAAACTATACTGAACTAACGACCGCTATATATTTAACTGCGCCCAAGGGAGGATCCAAATCCCCTTGGGCAGGCCCGTATCCAGGAATTATTTTCGAGGGGGGGGGGCTTTCGGGGGGGGGGGGGGTTGCCAGCGGGACGGACAAAAAATACAAAAAAGACATAGATCGGAGGGAAAAGCCTATAAAAATGACCATTTTTCATATTTCGGGGGGGGGGGGGGGTCAACCCCCTAACCCCCCCCCCCCTGGATACGGCCTTGCCCTTGGGTCATCTTAAATAAAATATTTATTATGTTTTTTGTAGATTTCTTTTACCGAAAATATTATTTTGGTGGCGAGTTGTCTCTGTGGCCAGTTGGTCCTGTGGCGGAATGTCACTATGGCAAGTTATCGGTGAGGCGAGTTGTCGGTGTGGCGACATGTCTGTTTGAAAACTTGTCGGTTC
This sequence comes from Branchinecta sandiegonensis, assembly GCA_030848855.1. Lineage (NCBI taxonomy): Eukaryota > Metazoa > Arthropoda > Branchiopoda > Anostraca > Branchinectidae > Branchinecta > Branchinecta sandiegonensis. The sequence goes on along the minus strand of JAUPMV010000003.1, from coordinate 13,993,596 downwards.
CCAGTTGTCGCTGTGGCGAGTTGTCATGGAATCAGAAAGACAGACCTGTCGAAAAAAAGCTCGCGTGCAGCGGTTCTGCGGGTTATGTAGATAGGCTTGTTTCAACGTGTGTGTGTTTATTTTTTTTTATCTTTGCATATTACGTTATCACATAATTACGCTCACTTGGTCAATGTCGGTTTTCATAAATTTGAGAATTATATTACCGTCTTGCAATTGACAGGGCTTACCAAGTTCAACCGAAAGAGAAACAAACGAGTGTAAGACAAGAAAGTGGTGTCGCAATCGGTCATTTCAAAGCTGTCTGTATGAGGGAATGAATGGATTTATTCCCAAGAAGCCCGTGGGGCCATGTAGGGTAAGCTAAACTACTTAAACAACTAAAAAAAAAAAAAAAAACATAAGGAGAAAATACTTACTCCAAAGCGCTCTGATCCTCCATAGCCTGCTTTAGGAACCTCCCAAGCCGACGAAGGTCAGCTAAATTTTTCTTCCAAATAACGTTAATCAGATCCTCCTTTGCCATCGTTTATCGCCGAAAGGTCTCTGTCCGACCCCTTGGGAACCGCACATGGGTAAAAGTAAGGACCAAAACACAACTTAACTTTCCCTATAAACTTTATTCTTTCCTCCAGTGGAAGAGAATCCGGCCGCAAAGTTACCATCCATTTCAGTTCCTCTGGTCTAAGCCTCGCTTAAAAAAAAAAAAAGTAGTCAAAAGACTAGTAAGTGGTCCCCCAAAACGCTCTTGGACCGTCATACATCCCCGTTACCCCAACGGACGGGCTAACCCACTCCCCATGTCGCCCTCCTAAATCGCGCCTACCCATAACAAGATCAGGAAAAGTTTTGTTCGTTGTCATCGTGAACGAATGATTATTCAGATTTAACGGAACGTTATTGTTTAGTTTCACCTCATAAACCTATAAGTTTTGACGACAAGCCCATTCGGGCTATTTTTATTCGATTCAGTTCAGTTAGTTTATAACCTGTCTAAAAACAAGGGAGGGCTCACAATCCCTCGAATTTTTTTTAGTTATGTTTATGTGCATGACATAAAACCCATAGCTTATATAGGTTGTGAAAGCTCTTTTTAAGAAAATCACCCGCATCATCACCGTATTTGTTTTCTCTGGATGTTCCAAGTATTGCTATTTTCTAGGAAATTTTTCAAATAAAGAATGTAGACCTATCTTAATATAAGTAGCTTATATAAATATCTAACACGAACCCGAGAGGAAAGGAAATTTTCTACCTATGTCACTGATTCATTCTACATCCCTTGTCATTCCGTCCAATCTCAGTTCTGAGATTTCTAACTTATAGTGTCATTTTTATAAACCCCAATGGCATTACGACAGTCTTTTGCGTCTGCCATGTTTGGTCTTTTGCGAGGCCGGTCAGGGTCCAGCTTATTGCTTCCGAGGAACTTGGTCTTGGTCATTGGTCAGGAATATTGACTATGTAACCTTTTCCGTTGTTTCTCATCAATACAAAGAGGACTGCGGGTGAATAAAACAGTGCGCAGGAGGCACGAGTAATAAAAAGAGATTAGCAAATAGTAAAAGTAGACTAGTAAGTGAGAGTTCGTAGCTCCAAAGCCTAAAAGAAGGCACGTTAGAACATTATTCCTGCCCCTCACTCTGAAGCGTGACAGGGCCATTTTAGTTTGCGTGCCTCTTTTCAGTATCTATGCCTCTCACACTATGTCGTGCCGTGCCGTGCCTCTTGGATCGTTCCAAGACAGTGGCCCCATTTTTATAAATCATGGGAGAAGGAGGGGGGAGACCCAACCCGATCCGTGTGGGGGTGGAGGAGGAGGGGAATATGAACTGTATCTCCTGCTACTTGTGCCTTAACTATCCCCTTGATTATATATGTTTTTTTGTATCCTAATTTTTGCTTCTATTTATGGCAGAGAAAAAGGCGTAAACCTCTACAGAATTTCCTAAGTCTTATCTAAAGCTTCTGTTCCCGTGGCACACATTTTTCCTGGTCCGAGATTCCGCCACCTTTCATAGGATTTCCTTGATATTCCTCCCTCCTCCAGAAAAGATTTGGTCAGGATAATCCCCGTCCCAAACTGTGTGATGTACAATTCTAAGCTTGTCCCATCTAGGTAGTGAGCACGATAGAGAAGTGAGAAAGTCTGTGCTCACTCGCTTCTTAGTACAACTGACCGGAAAACCGATCATAGATCTGATTGTGTTGGTTATATTGCACATATTCTTTAATTCCGCGTTTCCTAAGCCTTGTCTAGTTCATTGCCTATCCCCAGGTCTTTTTTACTGATCAGTTTAAGGTATTTCGAAATTGTGCATTAAAGGACACGTCGTACTTGTGATAGTAATTTATTTTCATTTTCGTTCCCGAGATTCTTCACTTCTTAAAGGACCCCTCTTGCTTATTCTGCCTTTTATAATATACCTAGCTCCCTTGTGGAATTTATAAGCTTCTAAAATCCCCACCTTTTACCATTGTTTCGTTTTCTGCCTAGGGATTTTTAGCGCTTTTTCGGCTTTGCCGAGTTTTGCCCGTCACACAACGCAAAGTTGTCGAAATATTCAATGTCCGCTGACAGCTCATTCACATATAAGGATATGATAATCTTCTATTTTAACTTCTTTTATTTGCTTAGTTTTCAACTTTTTGACCACGGCATGTTCAGTTTTCAAACGTTTTGCTCCCAGTCGCCGTTTCGGGGAGTAGGAAGGCTGGATAGTGTTGACAAGCGCTAACAAGAAAATCGCTAATTTCAGGTGAAAAGTAATGATATTTTTGAAAAACGTTTTTTCCGATCCCTTTCGTAGGGAAAAGATCGTTTCCAGTAAGAGTTGTGCTTTAAGTGTATCCTATCTCTTATATTACCAATACACTGATTAACACGCTTGTCACGTTTGTTCTCTTTACGTGACGTATCATGCGCTCGATCATTGTTTCCGAGGAGCTTATTCGTCCGGAGACCGGTTATTCAAATTTTGCCAAGACTGTCATCCAAGGCTTATAACAGCCGAAGCCGTGTGTAATTTTCTGTAAGCATAGCTTAGGTTTAAAGTAGTCAGCTATTTCAGAACATCTGAGCACTATGTAGTGCGAGATCTCCTTTAACTTTTTGTTTTATTTTCAGGGAAGAAGAAACAGCTGTCTGAAGCTTGGTACAATGCGGATCCCTCACGAACCAATCAAGGTTAGTAACACCAAGAGTTATTATAACAAAACGACAAAGTGGGGTTGACTCTCTGACTCGATTTCCCTGCTCCGGAATGACGACCAGCTATGCTAGTCCCTAATCGAAGCGCAATCGAACGTGCTATTTGCAAATGACGAAGTGCGTCAGAGATCGAAGCATCTATCGCCACGCTTCCACGCTGGATCTTGGGACAAATTGACACACGAAAGCATATTTTTCTGCAACATACCGCAGACACTAGAACTCTATGTATTTTAGGCGGCGTATAGTAAACCCTCAAGTTTCTTCTCATGAGTTACAGATACTTGCATTATGTAGTAACCTTTTGAGTAGCTGCAAGACGATCCCTTTTACTCATTTGTTAGTTATTAGCTGTGTTTTGTTGCAAGCACCGCAGGGATTTTAAATTCCACTGTATCATGAAACCAAATTCAAATCCACACACAGTGTGAATTCGGAGAAGGGGTGAAGTAAAACCAATTAGCCTAGTCATACAGGGATGGTGGAATTTACTCTGTTTGAATGTACTAATAATATGCGTTTAATTTTTCCTGTTTCACTCAAATTGTTACGTCCGTTGCTTGATCCGACCGTGGTTCCTTCTGCTATCGAAAAGAGTCGCGCGTATATCCCTCTCCTTATCGCCTTTAAGGGATATTGATCCTTTGGAACAGATATTGTCTCAGAGGGAACGAGGGAGCTGTGGAGTTAGTACCGCTTCCAACAGACATCATGGGGCCTCTCTTCTTGTGCGTCAGAGGTGGAGGGGCCAAGTCGCCAGTTGGAATGACCCTCCAGTCCTTGATTCTGGTGTAGGCTGCTCCGCCTTCATTTCAGTTGCAGTCGAGTCAGGGGCACAGCGAGTCGACATGGACTGCGTGTTTGATCAGCTTGTGTTGTGGCTTTACAGTCTGGACTAAGGCCTCCACACTCGTTGCTTGTTTGTCGTCTGCTTCAGAGTTCGTGTTTGTAAAGCCTGCCTGCCCCCAAGCGGACCGAAAATTATGGAAAACTGCGGCTGCGAACCACTACGACTGTTACTAGTCTTACTACCCCACTCGTGACTCGACTAATCTCGACACTACCCCACTGTCATGGGACAGGTTGTGTAGTCCTGGCTCTTGACAGTTCTTTCGTGTCAGTGTGGCATTTCTGCGTTCGGGCATTTCTGCGTTACGAGGAATATCGACGTCGTGTAGGCGGGCACATCCTGTAAAGGTCCATCCTGATGCCTGACTCTCACATGTGCACCCGCTGATTAATGCCTAGCTACCACTACTCGAGAAGCTTTTGAATTGGCTTAGATTAATATGCCTCTACTGATTTCTTCTTTCATCATTTGGTTTCCTCTTTTTACTCCATCTAACTGTTGTTTTCACAGGGAAGGGCGAGACTTTTACCACGCACATTATGTTGTATTTTGGGCTAAGTCCAAATCTTCCAGTCCTGAAATCACATTTCCGCTCTGAATCTTGAAACTTCCTACATAGTTTTCTTTAAATCATTACCGTTCTGATAAAGCTAGCTGAAATCTGTTTATCGGGTCCGTCTTTCTCGTCTCATGTTTCCCCGTCGAAAGTTTTCCGATAATTGGTGAGATTACCGAGGAATTGGCGCAAAATTGAGCCAAAGGCTGTCTGACGTCAGAGACCGTCATTGCCGCTCGGTTCCCGAGACTGATCGGGAAATCTTGCCAAGGGATCGTGAGGTCGGTTCTTTGGTTAGGCCGATACCGACAGCTTTAGGTCTGAGATGTGAGTTTGTCTGTTATCTGTTACACTAGATCAAAAGACGGCCGCAAATACGCTGTCAACTCCTCTTCGTGTGACCTTGTGAGGAGCATCTGCTTCACAATCATGCTTATTCATTAATTTTCGCTAGTCCGACACGCCTATTCTCAGTGAATCTATTTCTGGGGGGGGGGGGGGTATTAAAAGTTTGTAGCCTGCGTAGTTGTATGATAGTTACAAGAAAAAGTTGCATGCATTGATATGTAATAGTAAAGAATACTAGCCTATCATTTAATGTGCCTCAGACGGGGCCAATCTTAAGCAGTAGTGTCCGGTAGCATCCTGCCTTGCTATAGTATCATCCGGTCTTGCTAATAGTAGCATGCAGTAGAATGCTGTAAAACGGTAGCCTTTACGTAGAAGCATGTAGTAGCATCAGTTCGTACTGCATGCTACTTTTTCGTACAACTCCGTACTACTATTTTGAGAACAAAATTTCATCGGGGGGGGGGGGGAAAGGGTCGGGCCTTGTCCATACCAAAAAGTACAGAAAAGATTATGGATCAGAGGTTAAAGCAATCAGTGGATTTTCTTTTCTTCTGTTCTCCAGCAAAAGAGATGGCGCAAAAATGCACCTAGGATTGAGCCGGTGACACACCAAGCCAGGAGTGTAGAACCCAAGCAAACGAGTAATATCCAGTGTATGAAGCGTGTCAGAAAATCATTTGACAAAAACATTTTCTTTCTAGAAACTTTCTAGTGAGACAACCAGTGTTGTATTTTCGTTTAGACCTGTTTAGACGATAACAAACTTGCCTGGGCAGAACTGCATAGCGATATTCTTTCGGGTAATCCGCACGTGCAAAATACGTCTTGGTATACCAGGATTTTTTTCTCGTTCAGTCCGAGAGTAAAATTGTAGGTGGAAAATTATATATTTGGCCGAGTTCATATTCGTAATGTAAGTTGTGTCAAGTTAGATTATCCAGTCAGCATGGACAAATTTGGAAACTGAGACACAACGTCTCGAAGACTCGTCTTACCCCTTAAAAGCCACAGAGGTGGAGTGGAATTATTTAACAAAGGAAGTCGTACATATATTAAGTATACAAGAAGACTTTTTGGGTTCGTTATGGTGAGGTTAAACACAGATGGTTCAAGTATATGATTACCGATAAGGAATTGACAGTTTTTGCTTAAAGTATCCTACATGACCTATAATACTAATGCAACCTACTTCAGTAATCGCTACATCCATTCTTAAAACCGAAAACCTTACTTTCATACGGCACATTTTAACCTCCCGAACAACCTCACTGATTTCCGCACTGGCTTCGATGCGTAGGCCTATCATGCTGTCGACGGTTCTTTGCGAGAAGTTATTCGTCAAGTTTATTCATCCTGGGGAAGCTAGCAATGTCCTCTTCTGTCTTTTAGTACACAGTGCCTTGCGTGTGTGTGTGTTGGGGGGTGGGGGATATTCTCTCGGTTCTTCTACACATTCCAGCCTCCGTTTATTTATGCAGATTTGTCTGTTTTAATCAAGTTTGCACTAAAGAAATCCGCAGATCCCGACTAACTATATTTTGTCGTTGGCACGAAACTGGAGTCAGTGTTGCTGTGTGCATTTTGGCAACTGTCTGCAGCTATCTAGGTCTTGAATTCAGCCTCGAGATGTGATCTTGCAAGGACGTGTGAGCGTATAAGTATACTATAGAATTTTCTGTCGAGGGGTTAGTGATTCGAAATAATGTATGTAACACATCTACCGATTTTGGCATGCATTTTCTTGGGAACTAGGGTGTTCCCCAGGAGTGTCTCTATTGATTTGTTCGGTGTTGGCTCAGATAATTTGCTTCTCGTGTTTCCGAACGCTACGAAACTAAAATGGAATGGCGATTCTGCCCATGACGACTATCACCAACGATATAACTTGAAAAACGATTCACATGCAAAGCAAAGGGTTGACTAGGCTAAGTGGCCACTGAACACGTAAACATAGAACCATGAAGACAGGAAACCGACCGGTCACGGCGAGTGCATAGGAAATATAAAAACACCCCTCACTGAAACTTCAACAAGACCAAAGGTTTTGATGGGATCCCAAAAATCTTTTATTTGATCCAGACAATTGGGTCTTTTCTTAGCCAGATCCAGTCTTCGCCAGGCTAATCATCTGAGAAAACCAAGTTCAGATATTCCTCTAGAAGCCATATCTATTTTGACGATACTGACCGAAACTTCCTGCTTTACTTCTGCCAAATTTCCAGTTCCGGTCGAATTCCGAGCGAACTACTTGTCAATCAAAAAAAGAAAATTCAGAAACGAATTCAGCGTATCCCCTTATCCCTATAAAGAACATCTGATCAACTTCAAATAAAACTATAATTTATACAATTTTTTCCGGTTTCAACCGGATTCCGGACGAATTATATGTCCAGGTAAAAAATGATTGTCATATACAGACTCAGCGTCTCTTCTTGCCCCTAAACCTATCATCTAATCAACTTCAAATAAAACTTTTGCTTTTTACTTTTAACAAACTTTCCGGTTTTTGCCGGATTCCAGACGAACTACTTATCCGGCGAGAAAATGGTTTTCATCATCGTGTCCAGCATATTTTCTTGCCCCATAATCGACTATCACATTAGCTGTTTAATAATATGGCAATAACATGCTCGTAAATTGGGGCTAGAACTTTCTGACTTTTTTCTTTGTTTTTATCTTTTCGCCTTTGCCATATTCTGCTTTTATAATGGTTGAATAAAGATATATGCGTATACGACCTTTACTTTCGTGCCCAATTGGGAATAATGTTTGTTGGTTTCTCAGCCGCAAAAAAAAACATAAAAGCCGACGATTCTACAAATTTACATATGTAAGTTTATATAGTACAGATAATTATATCGTATAAGTAATTTCTAATACATTATGGCAATTTCTAAATAGTAATTCCACAAAATAGGACACTTATATTTGGTAGAAGGTGAATTCATTTATTGTATTGAATTCAGGTATTGTTCGACAGGGCTCATTGGGGGTCCGAAAGTTCGCAGCTCCCGAGATGCTCGTGGGTGATCTGTATACCAAAGATACTAGTTTGTGTTTTTACAGATACCATGGTATCTGATACCACGGTCTAAAGTCGTTTTTGCAGTTATCGTGGTATCTGGCCAGTTAGCGTAGTATCTGATATTCAGATACTACGGTCCGACCGTGATAACTGATCGTGGTATCCGAAATGTCATCTCACTTTCATCAAATTTTGTCAGATTGGTGGGAAAGAAGTTTACCACTTAGTGATGTGACTGAATATCTGTTTCTCTTTTGGGATGACTTCGAAAAGCGCAATTTCGGCAATTGTCGTTTTTGCAGAGCAACCGTATTTCAGATACCACGGTAACTGCAAAAACGACTAATTGCAGATCCAGTTACCGTGGTTACAGATGTCATGGTATCTGCAAAAATGCAATTACTGACGGACACGATCGGCACAGGCGACGTGCTACTTCGTCAGTTCTGGAGTCACCACCTCCTCTGAGCCTGCTCATGCTGCCTTTACACACATTCACACATTCTGGCATGGTAGTAGACGCCAATGCAAATGAACCTGGTCCGCGGCTTGAATTAGCCATGCATCTTCTCTGAAGAGTCGCCACGGGCGGCCAAATGTTTTGCATGACAATTTTAGCTTGCTAGCAACCAAAACGAGCTCTCACATGATTATCCCGGCTTTTGAGTTAGCGTATTCATTTGTACTGTACTGGTTTGCAGATAAACTGGGTGGAGGTGCTGGCATGCAAGGACGCTCCGTAGAAATCGCACGTGGCCTAAATCGGCTCGTTGACGTGTCGCTGTCATCGTGAGTGTTGTACACCCACCACCTCATCATCTTTGATGTGGCTCACCCTACACTTTTAGCTCCCAAAGCAACATTTCGCGAAAAGATGTCGTTTCGTTTTCTCCGATCGTACTATGTCATCCACGTCTCTTCATCATCCGACACGCATCACCGAATTAAAGGCTCTTAACCCGCTAGTTCTGTGTGGACATGAGTCGCATCGTATTAAAGTTTGGACGAACCATGCAGAATTTTGGACTTAGTACAAAACCAAGTTGTTTTTGATAACCACGCGGTACGGCTTATTTGCGATGTCCACGTATAATTAATTAAGTTTTTTTGCGGACACCCTTGTCATTTACTGTTTACCGCCCAGAGATTTATTTCTAGTTATTCTAAGGTTAGCCTCCCGCATCAACTCCCAGCCACTTGTGCCCATGGTTTGTTGTTGGATTTTTGCTTGAACGTCATGAGCATTTTGTGGCATAAAAGGACATCAGGATTGTCGTATTACTCGCTTCTTGATTCGATAGCCGACACCTTTGTTATTGTGCCTTGTCCGGTTGTGGCATGTTGCTCAGGTTGCTTCGGGCCGTTATTTAACTTAAATCATTTCCAATAGGCTATTAGCGAAAATGTAAAATATACACACCGCCTCAAATTTTCTTAGAAGACCTTGCTTATTCTGCCTTTTATGATATACCTAGCTCCATTATGGAATTTTAAGCTTCCAAAATCCCGACCTTTCTCCATTGTTTCGTTTTGTGCCTACGATTTTTTAGCGCTTTTTCGGCGGGGCCGAGTTTCGCCCTTCATACAACGCAGGGTTTGCCGTCCTAATAGTTGAATTTTATCAGAAGAACCTGAATTCTCGAAACTTGAATAATGTCCAAAGAACCATTCGCGTACTTTAAAATTAGCTCACCTGTTCATTACAGACTACATTGAACATACATCTTCTTGCCTTTAGCGTTCTTAGCAGAGGTGACAGCACAGTCAGCATAGCATGAAGAATAGTATAAGGGTAGTAGGCTACGTCGTTCCCTTGCTCATTTTCGGCTTTTTGTTATCTTCCACCAAAATTCAACCGATTTGAGGGGTGCAGTCGCGGTGGTTTACAATTTTTTTAGGAGCTTAAAATTTTGTCATTTCAGATTCTCTTGTCATTTTCCCGCGAGGACGCTCAGAGTAATGCCTGGACCTGGGCTGCCCGGAAGCTGGGGCACACCAGTTCTGTCTATAGAACCCAAGACTTGGCGAGTCAAGCGTTTGCCGCGAGTCAGCACCAGTTGGTCGTCGTCGATAGAAGACACTCCAATACTGCGGCGGATGCAGATCAACTTGTCCGGTATGTGTGCTTACCTTTTTTTTAGCACTCCATTAATACTCTATATGACTAAGTCAAAAACACGCCAGTGATTCTCAGAAAGAAGTAGTAAACGTGTCCGTAGCGACTCAAACTCAATGACTCAATTCCTGAGTCAGCGCAGCTGTGACACCGTTTCTTCCTTTCTTCTGCAGGTACGCGAAGATTCTGCATCGGCAGGGAGAGATAGTCATCAAGAGTATTCGTATATCCTTTGCTGTCTCTTTTGGGATCCCGAAACGTGAGTGGAGGGATACCTATGACATCGCAAAAGTTGTCCATCCATCCGTCTGCCAGCACGATAACTCTCGAAGGAATGAGATATTTTGATGAAACTTGGTGTGAGGATTCTTTGGGTCAAGGGAAAGGTCGAGTTCGTAGATTGGCTTTATAGCCCTACATTTAGGGTTGGGGGAGGGGGTTCAGATTAAGCGGCAAACAAAATTTTTTTAAACAGCTAATGAGATAGTCGATTAAAGAATAAGAAGACATTCTGAACGGTGATGAAAACCATTTTCTTGCCGGACAAGTAGTTCGCCCGGAATCCGGACCAAACCGGAAATCTGAAGTTGATTAACTATCCGACGTAGGGGTAGGAAGAGATGCTGAATCCATATACGACAATCATTTTTTACCCAGACATATATTTCGCACGGAATCAGGCTGAAACCGGAAAATTTGTTAAAAGTTAAAGTTTTATTTGAATTTGATTAGATGTTCGATAAATGGGTAAGGAAGTACGCTGAATTCGTTTTTGAGCTTTATTTTCTTTGCCGGACAAGTAGTTCGCCCGGAATTGGTTTTCTCAGATGATTAGCTATTTGACCTCAATATAAGATAAGATTTATTTCCGGAAAAGCACAAAGGGCCATGGAAACAACAAAACAACACAAAAACAAAACCATAACCTCAACCACTATTTACAAAAAACTTTCCCTGTGAATCATGGCTACCTTTAGGAATCTTCCCAAATATGTTTCTAAATTTTAGTAGTAAAAATGTTCAAGCCTATTATTTTGAATTTTAATTTTAAGAGCAAAAAAGTAGGCTTACCAGTTAGTTAAACCTACAAAAACTAAAAAATAACAATAAATAAAACAAATGCAGCTGAACAGCAACAGCAAGTCAAAAATAATGATCGCAAAAATGACCATGGATTTGAAACGGATATTATTTCGGCGATTGAAACAGTAGGGCCGAAGCTTTAGTTCCCACGAGCTACCAAAGCCGGCTCTTGCTCTCGAAAAGCTCGACGAGTCCCTATTTTCTTTAGATGATTTTAGATCACCAGACACTAGACCAAATTTTCGTAAATAATAAACTACCCAACCAGAAATTTCACAAAGAGTACAAGCCAAAAGAAATCAAAACCAGGTACGCTCTAGTTCAAATTATGTATTGAAAATTATACGCATTCAGTAATATTTCTTTAACTGGGACCCAGAATATTCCATGCTCTAATGGTTTACTCAGTGGTGGTTCGAGAAGCTCGAACGGGAAGTAACATTACTAGGGGTAACGATGTCACGTCCGTTCTAGTATGTTGGTGATGATTAAATGAAACTAGGTTAACAATTACCTGTAAAACCTGCCAACACATGCCGTTTCAGTAACAAGAAACTAAAAGGTATGCAATTATCTAAGCCCCGCAGCAGGTAGGGTTTTGAAGCTAAGGTACGAAGCACGCACAGAATCCCGGTGCACCACTAAAGTAAACCCCATTATTCTGAAGAACACGTGTATTCTGTGGAAGACTGGTTCTAAAGCACCTTGGATGATCTCGGGGCTATTTCTGCTATTGCTCTTCCTATTCTGTCATCTTTGTCAGTGGTCCACGGAATAGTCTTAATTCTCCTGTTCGGACTGTCCAGGGAAGCGGCTTATTTTCCGTGAACGGCCCCTAATTGGCTGCTGAGGAAGAACTAATGAATAACAGGTCGGTTTATCCCTCTCTGACCCGCTTTCTCCGTGGGGACTGCGAAGGCTCGTGGGGACCTGTGCTCCCAACAAGCTGTTGTACCAGAAACAGGATTTTTATGGCACTTGCAGCCTCTGGCTCAAGTGCCGTATACCGATCGCAATTCCGTCTGTCGGTGGGGTGGTCTGTCCCATGATTGCGAGTTAGGGTACTTCCAGCTGTGCTAGGACGATGAAAATTCTCAGGCGTATCAGGAACCCGATCAAACTAACTTGGAAATAATCAGTTTCCCGACCATCTGGGGGGGGGGGGGGGGGGGAGTGGAGGGCGGTGGAATCCGAAAAATTGAGTAGTGCGTAACTTTCGAACGGGTGATCGGATTGGAATGAAACTTAGTAACTGAATAGAATCTCGAGAAACGGTTTGAATGGAGGGATTGGAGTGAAACTTGCTGGCAAGAACAAGCATCTGCTCTTTCCCGGAATTCCGGTTATGACGTTTTGGGGGATTTTCACGGCGAAACTTGGCAGGCATGTCAGGGGCCCGATCAAACTGACTTGAAAATGAAGAATTTCTCGATCCGATCATTGTGGGGGGAGGAGAGGGAGGGGGAACCCGGGATATTGCGTCATGCGTAACTTTGGAAGGGGTGATCGGATTCCTGTGACATTTTGTAATTGATCATGTGACATGTCGCTGATGATCTTTCTCGTATCCGGACCGGATCCGAAAACTGTTGGGGGGGGGGGGGGATACGTAACCCGCTTAGACTGGAGAGATCGGGACGGAACTTGGTGATCGCGAGTTAAGGTACTTCCATATTTGCTAGGACGATGAAACTTGGCTGGAATATTAGAGATTCGACAAGATTGGCCAAGAAATCGCCACTTCCCAAAATCCGACTATTCCTTAAAATACAAATCTTGACAGCAAAGTGAAAAATCCTTTTAAGCAAAAGCTACATTTTCTTGATCACCATGAGCCCATGATCATTTTTGTCTCAAGGGTTTTGCTTACAAATGAATTTCTAGCTCCCTTGAAGTGCACATCTTAACCGCAAAGTCAAAAAGTAGGGGAGCGGGTGGAGGTCTGGGACAAAAGTCAGTCTTCGGACCACGGCGTCAAAACAGAGTGAGCTAAAACATTGTGCAATGGACCCAAGTTTAGCTTAAGAATTCGGATAGGATTCTTAATTTTTTCATTATTTTTCTCCTTATGATTTTTTTTTTATTAGGAAAAAAATGACACCCTCTGTTTTGTCCCAATGCTTGAGGACCGGTGGAGGTCTGGGACATAATGATGGGGTGGATTGGGACACAATGTACTGGGACTTCGCTTATGTAAAGAAAAGGAATTAAATAGAAAAACACAACCAAATAATATAACTATAGAGATTTTTTACGAGACAATATTGTTCTGCACATCTCTGAATCCCTGGACTGGAATTTGGAGTGGACAGCTTCAACAACCGTAGCTTCCAGGTCAAATGATTCCACTTATATCATGACACACGTTGTTTGAGGCTGAAAGCTATTTCATGCTCTTAAGACGCAGGTCTAGTGAACACACTGTCACTGATTGGTTCACACGACTGCTATATCAATGCGAAGACTTTATCCATGAATATACTGAACTGGGTTATACAGGGAATACGGAGAACGACTGTCAAAGTATAATCGACAATAGACCTGCAAATGTCCAGCCTAGTCGACACGACCGATATGCAGCATGGACAGCGATGGTGTAATACAAACTTTAGTTTCAACAGGAACAAGAAGTGTAACCTAGGACATTACGAAATGGATTCGGCTAAACTAAGAATATTTACAGCGGCAAGTGCTGCTGAAGAGTTGTAACCAAGGTTGTAACATCTTCAAAGCATTTTTCCGTAAATCATAGCTTATTTTACGGCCAATGAAAATGCAAACTAGAAGAAGAGACGGACATAAATATTGAGTCTTCATCAGTTTGTCGCTTTGAGGAGGTATGGGACATAGTGCCCCAATCGTATTGACTTTGGGGCCGAGTGTCCCGATGTTCCTCACTATACCATGTCCAAGTCCTCCTCGGACGGTCAAATTTCAGTTTTTTCACAAAATGTCAGAAGATGGCAGCAGTATATTAAAAACAAAAGGGCTAGTGTGTGCAGCATTGACCTAGCTATGAAACAAAACAACAACGAAAATCCAGACTCTAAAGACAAAGACGTGCCTCAGGTGTAAAGTCAGCACAAGATCCAGGAAATGACCGCGAAAAACTTACTTTTGATAAATTTCTAAAATGAAAGTTATACAATCGTACTGAATGTTATCTGACTAAAGTGGCCACTAGATAGTGCTTATTCAGTCCAATACTCAGAATTTTCCTATCAGCTGGATGCGAGAAAGTACACGTGTCCCTTTATTCAAACAATGTTTACAACGGGTACGTCAGCTACGATTCTTCATCAGCGATATTTCGGCCCTTTTTGGCAAGGGTCCTCGTCAGGCTGTCAATCCTCTGGTTCAACTTCGGGGAAGGAAACAAACCTGTAATCACATACCTACTTGTGTCCCAGACCTCCACCCGCTCCCCCTACTTTAGATCAAACGATACATCTCAGCCCATGACCATTTTGTGTCACAAGGGTTTTGCTTAGAAATTTGTTTCTAGCACCAGTAAAGCCATCTTAACCGAAAAGCGAAATAAATACTTTTGACCGAACGATATATATTAATGATTCCCAAGGGCCTGTTATCGGTTTTGCCTCAACTAACAAATGATCAGAACAAACCCACGAAAAGGCAAATTCTGTATTTCATCCTCTGAACCAGCTGTGAAAGTGCCATTTTAGCTTCCAGCTCTTGTTTATTAGTTTTTGACTCGTGCTGATAATCCATTAGATAGACGACAGTTTAAAGTTTAACAGAAAAGGCAGCTTATCTTTACAACTGATGTTTGAGTAGACTGAATTATTTTGACTCATCTAAGGAATTTTGTATTTTATCGCCCGGGACTCTAGTAATAACGGTTAGAATGGTCGCTGCTTACCCTAAATACAACCAGACGCGGAGAATTTGAATTCCAACAAGAGCCTGCACTTCCATGTGTGACGTCGGAAAATTTAAAGGACCTGTCTTACCGAGAATACTAAGGCAACCTACTTCCATAATCACTCCATATATTTCTAAACCCCGAGACCCCAATTTCGTATGGTACATTCTTACCCGTCTAACAAAATCATGCTGATTTTCTCACTTGCCATGTTTTGCTACCTTCGATGTGTATAATGCTGTCGGTGGTTGTCTGCGAGAAGTATTTCCATCAGAAAAACCGGTTATGTAAATTGTTTCCCTGTTTTCGCGATAAGTCACCGGGTCTCGGAAAGGTCTTAAAACAGCAAAAACCGTGGGTTATTTGTTGAAAGCACAGCCTAGTTTTAAAGTATTCAAATATTCTAAAATACTGTAAGTCGAAGAGTAAATAGTGCGAGGGGTCCTTTAAAGGAAGCAACTCCTCTGAAAGGAGTGGGAAAGTAATGACAAGATATGTCTTTTTGTTCTTTATGTTATTTTTCGGCAATGGCCTATCTTTATAGTTGCTGAATATTTCAAGCATTGCGGGACAAGCATATATGGGTACCACAAATCCGAAAGAATAAGTTCATTCGACGAAATCAATCATCTGTGGATAGCAACAAAGGAAGTAACGCATTTTTTATCAGGTTTTAGGGCCTATTTAAGTAAACAAGTGAAGTGTAACTAGACTGTCGGATTTCGGCCCTACTCGGTTTAACTTTAAAGGACCCGTCGCTCATACAATGCCAATGCAACCGACTTCCGTCATTGCATCTATCAATTCTTAAGCCCGGAGACCCGACTTTCGTCTGTTACATACTCACCCGCTACCCACACCTCATTGATTTCACATTTGCCGTGTTTCAGTATTTTCCATGCGTATTACGTTCCCGACGAATGTCCGGGCGTCATACTATTGACGCGTAAAATCGGTAATCTGAATTCTGTCGTGTCTGTCGTGAACTCGCTAGAAGTCAATGGGCCTGAAAAAAAGCTTATACAGCCAGCCAAAGCCGCGTATTAAAAGTAGAGCCTAGTTCTACAGTATTTAACTAGTTTTATATATTGGAACATACACAGTAAATAGTGCGAGGTGTGCTTTAAGGTACGCGCACACACAGTCCGATTTTGCTGTCGGATGCGAATTTCGTCATTCGCTCAGAAATTTGTATAGTGACGCGAATTTCGCATGTGTATTTTTGCATGCGAAATCTTATCAGACTGTGTGTGCACATGGCTTTAGAAAGGAAAAAGTATTACGTAACGGTGTCAATGTAGGAGCTGGTTCATGTTGGAAATGTAGAAGACGATGGTTGCGTTCCAGAAACTTAACAGTTGTTAACAATCGTCAATTTTATTTCGGGGCGTAGCTAACTGCAGCTTTAACGATCGTTAACTTTTCCCAAACTCTACAATTGTTAAATTTTTTCAACGATGCTCACCAACCATCGTTACAAAATAGTTAACAATCGTTAAGCTCTGGAACGGAAATCGTAGGTGGGCGGAGCTTAACTTTCGAAATCAGAAACCCGGAACGCAAAAAGTTAACAATCGTTAACAATTTGTTAACAATTGTTAAGTTCGGAACGCAACCGATATTGTCTGAATCAGTGAGTCCAGTGTATAATCCCGTTTACTGGCAAATGAATTGTTCTGATTTCGGAACTTTTGCCAGGAAAGAAGAAAATGGAAGAATAAATCTGGGAATTTGCCATGGTGGCGTCATATGTGTTTTTTTTTTTCATTTTGTTTTATCTTTAATCTTGTTTTATTTTAATCTATCTACAATATTTTCGGTGTCGTCCAGTATTAGTAGTATGAATAAAGTTTACATTCACCCACCAACTTGCGCACCCTTTACCCACTACACACAGACTCAAACCTAACCAAATTTACTGGAAAGAATGCTGAAAAATATGTTCAAAGGTACCACACGTAACTTAAGGTGCTTCGACCTTTATAGTGGTCGTTGGATAAAGGAAGACGCATAGACGTAGTCCAAGACAGGTCACTAGACAATTCACTTGCTAGAATGCTGTAGAAACAACCGTATTGCCGCGTTGTCATGCTTGTGCTTCAGTCTTCGCAGACTTGTGTGACCTTGGCACATCACGTCCGATTTTGCTTAAAGCGGGCCACAAAAAATGGTCTTTCTACCACACACACAATGCTAACCATCCCTACTGTCACTATGAATGTTCAAAACCACTAAAAACACCGTAAAACAATGAGCAAATTAAAAAAAGAACACCAAATTTCCTAAGTTTGAAATAACTCTTTCTGGACTAAATCTCAGCCGACAAAAGAAGACGTTGTGCGTGGGTTTTTTCTCGAGCCAAAACAGCAACTCGGCAATCGAGTTCAAATCTAAACAAACCCGTGGCATGCGATCCCTAAGAGAAGGTAAACAGAATGTTTGGATTAGGTCTTTAATACTCACAGTATTGCTTCTTCAGATTAGGTTAAAAAGAAGAAAAAAAAAATCAGTTCTGGGATCTGTTTTTCTATCTACTTGAAGGCCAAACATCCTTTCAGCTTAGTCTGAGGACCTTTCGGGGGCGTACCGCTTGATGTATTGAAATTGGCAGACTTAAACACTGTTCAAGTTTTGGAGTATTTCTTAGGTTGGCGAAGGCAAACATATCTCTTGGAAAACAAATTTTGCGAAGATCGAGATCGAGTTTACAAACAAGTTCCGTGTTTAGTTCGCACGGTAACCAGGACAAGCTAAGCTATAGGAGCCAACTTTTGTGTATCCGGTATACAATTTTACGGCTTCTACTGGTGTTTGTCCGTACACCATAATAAGCTGTTAAGGAAACTTGTTTTTAGAGACGAGGGGTTCTATGTTCAAATTTGGATGGAGGTTTTCCATTTTAAGCTTCGGACCTGTTAGACCCAAGGTGCAAATCGGTCAAAAAGCAAGCTTACCGATTTTTCGGTATTAGAAACAATACGATAGTTGCTGGCTGTCGGTCACCAACATAGCTGGGGGGGGGGGGGGGGGGAGGGAGTGGCTATTACCTAGCAAGGCAATGAGAAAGTCCCGAAAGCTTTCCTACTATATCTGGTTTTACGGCACCAGACAGCGTCAAGTTTGGATTCGTGTTGTATCGAATGGGGGAGTTCCATCTCCTTGACGGAGACCTACGGAGCTAATACGATAAATTCAGCTTGTACGTGATTCGGGGCAAATCGACATTGCGAACCCTTCTTGGGAGACACTCAAGTAGTCATGAATAATTTTGTTCCGGAAGCGCGGGGAGGTTGAAATCTCTGTAGTCGATTTTTTTCTTCCGCTGAATTAGACGGTGTATTCGATTTGTGGGATTGCGTGGCTTAATGGGATTTCTTGTCTAAATTGAAGTGAAGTGGAGACTTTGAAGAGGGAACAGCGAGGGATACGAGTAATATGCCAATCTGGTACAATAAAGGCTAATAATCAGAAAGAGTGGGGGTTCGTGGGAAGGTGAAAGGTTCATAAAGTTGAGGCTTGTGGGGTTAGTTAACTTGGACGGTGCCGAGAAGTCGAGAAGTTTCCATTTGTAATTTGGCTCATCCTGAAAATGGGTTGGAAACCCAACCCCTTTAGTTCCCAATGATATGTTGTTCACAGTTTGTTATTTTTTTTATTTTTTATATGCCACGTAGTATCTTTTCGGTTCTTCCTGTCCAGTATGATTTTGCCAGGTGACTACGCTTCCACTTTCCCTCGGTGACGCCAACGGTCCTAACATCTCATATTTTAAATTATTATTTTTTTTTGTTTTTGTTTCAATGACCGACCTATATATTTAGCGTCACCTACACTTTCCTCTATCTCTACATTTAATTTTTTAATATTCTTTCTTATTTCCTCTTTTATCACTTATTTCTCATTTTACCATTTTCATGTTTAAAACCTTAAAATTTTCTTTACTTTTTCCTTTCTTAAACTCTCCTTTCCTAATTTTTTTTTTTTTCAATTAAAACTTGTTATTTATAAAAATATTATCCCTCATTATTTTTTGTTTAGTTTTTTTTTTCGCAACCAAACCAAAAGGGGGGTTTTATCCCGGAGACATTAACAACACAAAATTTGTTTTACCTCTTCGCTCTTCCTGCGTCAAAGGAAGCCCTTCCGTCATAGGGAATCCCTTTTGCAGTGGCATTTATACCAAACCAATATACCAAAAACCCCTCTTTTTTTAATCTATAAAACAAAAACAATCAAAAAATTAGATATAAAAAAACGTTCATTTGATCTTACTCTACACACAAAATTAATTAGTACGATTAAATGAAAAACTTTCAACAATTACCAATTTTCTTAATATAAAACTACTTTGGTTGCAAAAAAAAAAATGTTATTAGTAAGTAAGTAATTTATTTCTGGCCCGCCATTTGAAAAGCGCAGCATGTAAAATAAAATAAAATAATCAAATAAAACACAACAAATACAATATTATATTTTTCATCCATCGTCCAGACAAGAATGTAGAGTATCATGTGCTGGCTGGGCCCGGACAGAGCCGATGAAATTCCCAAAAGTGTGACGCTTGCATCATTAACTTGGAAACGCCTTTTATTTGACGCCTGTATGTGCCTTTGATTTCGCTAGTTCCAGTCTGTGTGGCCACTGCAGGACTTCTGCCTGGAGAATTGGTATGTCCTAACTTGCATAACGAGCCTAGAACTGCTGTCATCACTTGTCTCTGGATAAGATTGTTGAAAGCGTCTATCCTGTCTACACTGTCAGAAGTTTCATAACAGATTGCGCATAACACTTTCAAGAATAACACCTTTTCACTTGACCAATATATTATGACCAATTAAGTTTATACTATTTCGTGCCCAGATCTCCAACAACACCTTCAATAGGTAAAAATACTACACTGTCAGAAGTTACATAACGACAACAGCAGGATGCGCGGTTTCAACAGATAACACTTTGGGATGTTATATGTTATGTTTCTTTCGTTCCCGTTAGTATTTTTACCAATTGAAGGTGTTGTTGGAGATCTAGGCACGAAATAGTGTAAGCTTAACTGGTCATAACACTTTTTTTCTAAGTGAAAAGGTGTTATTCTTGAAAGTGTTATGAGCAATCTGTTATGAAACTTCTGACAGTGTAGCATCTATCGAAACGTTCTTGAATAATTTTAATTCTCTAGAAGCCGTTCTTGGCTTCAAGTAAACCGACTAGCATATGAATTTTTTGTTTTCCCAATTTGTTTTATATCCTCTTTCGTAATTTTAGAACGCTAAGACCAATCTGGTATCAAAAGTTCCCATTAGTGTTATAAAAAGCCTGACGCTTCCGTTTTTGCCACGACCGCATTAATTACTGGTCAATTCCTCAAGTTTTTGGCGGTATTTCTGTCTTGGGTCGGAATGCCGAGCTGTCAGGTTCGCGTGACTGCGAAATTTTAATTTACTCGTTGTTTTAGGTGTATCCGAGCAACGCCTGGAGGCAGACACGCTGTGGTCGTAGCAGTCGTTAAAAGGAGGTAAGAAATCGTTTATTTGATAGTTTCGTTTTAGAAGCTGAGTGGGTTCTCACTAACAAAATTCCTGTTTAAAAGTCCCCCCAAAGATCCGGCCAGATTTGTTTTTAGTCCAGAAGTTCTGCCAGATCAAAACCGAAGGGTTACCCACTCCTCGGTACCTGCTGTACACCCTGCCCCGGCACCTGCTATACACCATGTCCCGGCACCGGCCGCAACTAGGGTGCGGGGCACCCCTGCCGTCCATAGATTTGGCGATTCCTGCTTCTAAACATGCTGATTTTAATGTTCTAACACGTGGCCACCGGTGCTGGCTGGTGTACTCCGGTGCCGGCACCGACTCGGCAACTCGGCACCAGACACTTGTGTGTGTTTGTACTGAAATCGAAAGTGGACAACCCGTCGGTCGAAACCGAGATTAGAGATTCAGGACGGATAATGAGCTATGAACAAATATGGAACGTTTTACGGGAAAATTGTACAAGAACGGGAATAAAAACGTAAAAAAATGTCTGCGCACCCGCTCTAGCCCCCCCCCCCCCCCCCCGTCTCCGAATGCAGTTCTGATCTATATATGGATCGCATCCGACAAATTTTCATGGCATTCCTATGGCAAGTGATTCTGGCAAGGTCCAATATATATCCTGGCAAATTTCATCCTCCTGGCCTATCTGAAATGACCCGAACTCCCGTCTCACGGTCAGTGGACTGACCTGCAGAAAAGCGAGCGCTACATGGCTCTTGACCCTTAGGGTGTAAGGACCATACCAGTGCGTCAATCTTCGAAGAAACTAAATTTTCCCCGCTCATTGATGCTAACGATAGACCACGAACGGAATATATGGAAATCCTGGGAGAAGGGTCCAGGCGAAAACTCCCCCGGCGACCCCCCCCCCCCCGGCAGAACCCCTCCGGTAAAAACCTCTTTGTGAAAAAAACCCGGTACCAACCCCCCCCCCCCCCCCTGCCACCCCCCTCCCCCCGAATGCAAATATATAGGAAATTTGAAAATTATATAAAAGACGAGCACTTAAGGATTTTCCCTAGACATGTGAGTCAAATGTAAGCACGTGACGGCGGCTCGCTTGCCGCTCGCCTCTATATCGTACTTTTCATACAAAAATATATTGCATTTTATTATCACTGTGCGGCCCGGCCGCCGCTTCGGAGAGCAGGAAGGCTGTGCAGAGTCGTCAAGCGCCAACAAGAAAATCGCTAAATTCAAATGGAAAGTAATGGTATTTTCGAGAAAGTTTTTTTATGATCCGTTTCATAGTGAAAAGATCATCTCTAGTAGGAGTTGTGCTTTAAGGTACTTTGAGATCTGCTAGGTCGATGAAACTTGGCTGGAACATTAAAGACTGGACAAGCTTGGTTTAGAAGTTGTCATTTCCCAGACCCGACCATCCCTTAAAGTACTCATCTTAACCGCAAAGTACAACAAGACCTAAGGTTTCGATGGGTCCAAAATATCTAATATTTGATCCAGACAATTGGGTCTTGTCTTCGCCAGGCTAATCATCTGGGAAAACCAAGTTCAAATATACCTCTATCAGCCATATCTATTTTGACGATACTGACCGAAACTTCCTGCTTTACTTCTGCCAAATTTCCGGTTTCGGCCGAATTCCGAGCGAACTACTTGTCCAGCAAAAAAAGTAAACTCAGAAACGAATTCAGCGTATCTCCTTATCCCTAGAAAGAACTGATAATCAACTTCAAGTAAAACCTTTAATATAATTTCAGATACCCGAGGGCCCATGATCTTTGTGCCACAAAGATTTTGAACTACTCATCTTAACCGAAAAGTAAAAAAAATATTTTTGAGCAAACGAGATATATTCATCATCACCAAGGGACCATTATCATTTTTGCCTCAAGGGTTTTACTTACAAGTGAATTTCTTCAAGTACTAAAAATACTTCTGAGCAAAATATAAATTCTCATGATCCCGATGAGTCCTTCATCATTTTTGCCTCATACCAAACAATATATTCTCGTGATTCCCCAGTGGCCGATAATCATTTTTATCTCAAGGCTTTTGCTTACAAATGATCAGAACAACTGATGATGGCAAATTCCTACTTTCATCCTCTGACCTAACCTTGCAAGTCGATGCTGCAACAGCAGCATCGATTAGGGTACTAGCACCACCTCGTTCACGGACTCGCAAATGAATGTACCATGTCCAAGACAGATTTTTATCAATAGTTTACTCTAAATTTGCTCAGTAGAAGGATTTATCGAGACAAAAAAAATACCTATTGCCATCATTGTTTGTGAGGGGAATGAAGCTGTTATACTATTGTGTTTGCGCAAAATCTGTATATAACCCTGTGGCTAGCATGCGGTAAGCCTGTGCGTCTTCGCCAATAGGCTACTGTTCCACCACTACATAGAAATGGCCATGTTTGGGGATCAGAGAATCTTATGTGATGTTCGGCTAGCCCTAGTGAGATCTACTGTTTCTATACTGATGAATGCTGCTTTTCCTTTATATTGAGTCTAGTATCGAAACTAACTTTTTCCTATATTTTCTTTTGTTTTGTGACTACATTTTTGGATCTTCTCAAGAAGATCAAAAGGAGCGGCTCTTTTATTTCGCTTCTATCGATTTCCGTTAAGTACTGAAACGTGCTTATCTTTTTAACATTTTCTTTCTGCTAACTGACCCTTCTTTTCAGTTTCCTGGAAAAAGAAGAAGCTTCAGTCCAACCCTTACTGGAAGTTGGATACGATCGGGTAAGTAACTTATCTACACCCACTAGGTTTGTGGCTCGACTTCATATCTTCATCCCCCCCCCCTCCCCCCCCCCCTGCTTCTGTAAATTTTTATTTTGCGACTCTTCAGCGGGTGATCAGAGTCACATAGCGTACAGCTTCGCGGCTGAACACGCAACTGCACGCGCGGTGATTTAGTGGTAAAAAGACATTTTGGTTCGTTTTGTTCTACTGGTGTTTCACCGTTCTGCCGGAATGCGGCGAAAACCGGAAATTGGTTTTAAACAGAGACTTATGGTCGTCGATTAACGTGTAGATAAAGGGGCAAGAAGATGTGATGATTCTATATTTCTGCTTTCTTTTCCTTGATGATAATCCAGTGATACCCGAAAACTGGGCATAGAATCAAAACCTCTTCAGTTTTTTAGTTTTGCAGTTTTTTAAATTCAAAATAACCGAATAAAATAAGTTTCGACCCCTACAAAGCTCCATGGCCCGTTACATAGGGGTTAATACCAAAATTATCAACAAATGAACGAGTGTTGAAGAATGAAAGAAAGAAGAATTGAAGAATTTGTTTTATTTTTACTTACCGCTCCATCCTCGAAGGTCACCTCCAGGTCCACGCTGATCTCCCACAATCACTAATTTTCAACAAATAAATAAATAAAAAATAAAATAAATAAATACTCAAGCCTAGCATCCAGGGATGTCGCCCTACCCTCATTATTGATCTTACCTGTACACATAATACTTAATTTAACATATTCAAAACACAAAACATATATTCCCGAATGTGTTTATTCTTTATCAACCAAAAATGTTTTTAGCTGGGTCTCAAAGGTGCCAAACGACTGAGTGCTTCTCTTGATCAAGTTGGTTGGAATCTGGATTGGTGTGTTAGAAATGCTGTTTTTCTACATTAGTTTTCTCATCTGAATCGGAATGTCTTGATTAGATTGTAGGAACTAGGTATCCGGAATCATCTCTAATTAACTGACGTCCCGAATCCGGCTATACAGGGAAATTTGGGATAGCATTTCTTGATCAAGTAGAAATGGGGGAGCGAAATTATGAGAGTATTTTTCTTCCGATTGGGTTTCTCACAATCAGTAATCTGAAGTGGGTCCGGCAAAGCAGCCTTATCAGGGGGTCGAGACTTGAACGGCAATAGTGCGTGCGTCAATCTTCGGCTGCTGCTACCAGTTAAATACAAAACAGCATAACCAAATAAGCAGTGGGGCAGCATGGCCCGAATGAGTCCGAATTTCCAAAGGATTATGAGCGTGTTCCACCCTACTTACCGTAGTTACTATGCACGACGTCACGAATTCTGGCTTCTTGGCGTCAAGGCTGGAACGTGTTTTTCTATTTTCACCAAAATATCATGCCACGGGCTAATCTGGCCAATCACATCACAGAGATCCGTAGTTACCACGCTTACTACGCTCCCGAGCATGGTAAGCAAATAGTTACTATTTCGAGAAGGTTTGAACGGTCAGCGTAGTAACTATTCGTGGGGTTGGAACGGAAATAGTAACTAATAGTTACTATTGTTAGAAGAATTGTTAGAACGCTCTATGTGTGGGAAAATGCTATTAAGGTTATTAGCAGGCTAGACTTCCCATAACTTTACACTATGGAGTCCGAAGTCTTCTGCAATGTACTTGTCTTCAAAGGCCCATAATCATTTACCTTTCACTACCGTAAAGTTTAAACGAATAGGGCTGAGATGTGACAGTCTAGTTACATATAATCACTAACTCACTTAATTAGGCTTGAAGACCCGATGAAAATGCGTGACTTCGTTGCCGCTATTAACATAATCGAGTATACCTCTATGTGTTTGTACGTCTATGCCTGAAATATTTCGCGACAACAGCGGTAAACGATTGCCGAAAAATAGATCTTTGGGGTCACCCGCAACAGCGGGGTTTCTTCAAAAATGGCTTTACAATATGGAACTAAACCAGAGCTTCTCTTCATTAGCAATTGAAATGCACGCTTTTGTTGAAATTCAGATTTTCCACGTCGGGGTGGACTTTGTCTTGTCTTGCCAGCGGTGCATATCCTGAACGTCACTACTAGAGGCCAAGATAAAATAAAAAATCTAAGGTATCCCTTCACAGAGTCAAAATAATTCAGTGTATCCAGATTCAAAATATAAAAATAAGCTGACTTTCAGTTAAACTTTAAAAAGTGCCGTCATGAATTAGCGTATTTAGTACACCATCATTGCTGTGGCTGTTGCAAAGACTAGTTACTGAATGGTCAACAGTGAGAGATACACGCAAGCGTGACATGTTATTTGTGGGATAACCCAAGGACCTCCCTTTGTAGACCGACTAGTCGTCGTGCCTCCGTAATACGCTTTTCAGAGCTGTTGCGAATACAAATAATCGGGTGCCTGTCACCAAGTCTCTGTCGTTGGAGACGCTGGAATGCCAATGAGATCATGATCAGCCATCGGTGTCAGTAAAACACTGAACTTGAGTGACAGTTGGTTTCTTGACGTCAGTAGCGTTCTACGTTCGTGATAATTACTTTGTACCCTAGCTTCTTTTTAATGCAAAGAGTCAGTGCTTTTTGAAGTACATTTATTTTGCAATGTAAATTTCTTCTTTTTCTTCCTCCTTGGGAAAGAAATTCTAAAATTATTAGTAATTACTCGCTACCGGATATCACGGAGAAATTGTCTGTTCTCCACAAGAAACTGTCCGAAACTGCGTACGCGCGTCTGTCGCCCTCTCATGGGCTTATTCGCCTGTTTGACTCTTGAGTAGATTTTGTTTGTATGTGTTGTGTTTTCCCTAATTATGTCTTCATATTTTTCTTTGTACTCCAATGTTTTCGTCTTGTACAACTTGTGGGTTAAAAATAAATTATTATTATTATTATTATTATTAGAGGTATGCTTCTTTGAACGTTAGCTAACTTTGAACAGTGGACTTTTCATCCACGTCCTATGGCAAAAGTAAACTACCAGACAGGCAAAGTAGCTAATTAAGGGTATTATACTACCATTTAGCGCGAAACTGCACTGGTCAAAGGTAACCACAACGTCCAAAGAAGTATATCGCTATTGTACCATAAATTCCTTTTTCCTTGGGGAATGGATTGCTTCGTAGTTCTTCTGGAGTTTCACGCCTTGAAATACGAGGGGTTGCTCATTCAATTATCATGGTGATGTACCCTATCATCACCGTACCCTTTGGTCCGTACCCTGGTCCGTACCCTTTTTGATTGGCCAGACACTCCCGTCTGATATTCAAGGCCTTTCTCTTCTAATTCGTTTAGAGAATGTCCGACTCTGGTGTCAAACATAGTGGTCTTTCTCTTCTTATTATAGTCGTACTGAAGCATTTTCGTTGTTAGAGAGACGCGCGCCTGGAACTTAAAAATTCCCTGACATTTACTTGTTTTCAGTATGTGTTCCCATCTTCTACCAGTAGTTACTAAAACCCTCCGCCATCGTTCCAACCTGCAAACACTTATTAATTCCGTTTCTGGTACTGGACCAGTTTGCCTTGTTTCGTCTGTTGGTAGCTTGTCAGTTAAGCTACGTTTACACGGAGGGTATTTACCCATACTCCGCGGGTATTTTTGCCCGCAACAGCAATAAATCCCCGGGTATTTTGGACTTCAATTTCGCGAACTTTTTACTCGGGAATTGTTTGCCGAAGGGTATTTTACGAAGTCAGCAACAACAATATCGGATTTTCGAACAATAATTTTTGATTATGTCCATATAAGAAGTGATCCAAATGGACACATGATGGTGTCCATTGTAGAAAGATATCCTGAGCTTACAACCTTGGAATCTATTGCCACATGACAGTACTCTCCCTTGAAAAATACCCGGGTACCGTGTGAACACTTTCCCGTCTCGTCTCCGGGAAAAAATACCTGCCTTGTAAATGATCCTTTAGCTCACTGGAACGACTAGACCCACATTAGACTGATTTCTTACATGCTGGAACGATTATTGTCGCGTTTGTGAACTGTAATGGGACGTTGGAAAGCAGACTATATACCGACGCCACTTCTCTCCATTCTTTAGTTGGTTTCGTATCTTGGTGTCTTTTTCGTGTAAATTAAGACCGATAACCTGACGTCTCCCGCGAAAATTCACAGTTCTTGTGCGTCGTTAGAAAATTCCGACCAGAATTTCAAGTTTTTCCGGGAATGCTGACTTCACGGTGGTTTTCCTTCGCGAAGCGTTAAAGTAGTTATAGATAAAAATATCCTGGGAAGTATATTGATTAAGACCCAGGACCCAATCGTTTTTAATTGTCGCTTCCAGTTTCGAGGGAAGGTAATTGTGCATACTTCATTGCTTTAGTGCCCTTCTAACCCAGTTAACCTCTTGCTCTTAACCTTTCTTGCTCTTGCGCTAAACTGACTCGAGGGTATGATTTTAATAATAACAATATAATGCAAAAATTGGTCATTGGGTAGGCTATCAGGCTAAATATCATTGTTGAGGATAATGTTATATAAATAACTTATGGACGCAACTAATTGATTACTGTCACAAGTCCATTATTTTAACTTTGTTGATTATGGTCAGGTTCAAAACCAGTTTTGCTTGCGCGGGGATGACGAGTGGCAAATTCAGTTTTCTTTCAGATCGTTTGGTGTTAGCTTCTGTTCACTACAGCCTTCATTTGTTCTTCTTTTCTCGGATTGCATTTATTTATTTATCTTGATGGGGTTAGGTCCCACAGGCGTATCTTATTGGTTTCAGAGAATTTCTTTTCAGTCAACACTGTTGAATAATCAGAGAAACCTGTAGATAAAGACGAAAAAAGCGAATAAACTAATTCAAGGACATACCCCTAGAAATGGCAAGCGATTTGAAAAAAAAAACGTGTGACCTAGCTACAAACATAGTCACTACATATCATCTCCAACTGGAACAAAAATAGTAGTGAAATGAAAAACAAAACTACTCCTCACTCGGGATTTGAACCCCAAACCTTCGGCACGTACCGAACAAATACAGTTTTGGGACCCTGGACTCGCACATCTAGCACGACTGATTCTTTCATCCATCAGTTTTTAACCCAAACTAGAGCATTTTCGGTAAATGTCCGGTACCCCCTCCAACTCCGCCCACCGAGTTGAAAACCCCCTCCGACCTTTGTGCTATCAAATGACAATTTATATCGAAGTCTATATGATCTTTTGCTTGCCACAAAACAATCCCTGGACCCCCAACTCCCCTAACCATAGCCGGATGCGGTTCGGCTACATAAATGGCATATCTAGGGCATTTGCCCACACCATCCATCTAGTTTCACTTGAACGAAATCAGTCGTTCACAAAAAACGCCCTGGCGCGATCTTTCAAGCCCACTCACTCCGCGGCAAGGTGTCATTGGCGACGCTACAGAATTCCTTTTTCTGGACAGCGAGAAGTCCAGGCTTCCGGGTATGGGTGGTGGGACGGGTATGGAGATTCGATGAGTCTTCGGGGAGCTGAGGGCAGGGTTGCCACATGTCGCACGATAGTGTGAATTGTCATTCCCCGAAGTTGAACCAGAGGATTGACAGCCTGACGAGGACCCTTGCCAAAAAGGGCCGAAATATCGCTGATGAAGAATCGTAGCTGACGTACCCGTTGTAAACATTGTCAGATGTGACTATTCACATATTTTGATGATTTAAAAAAATAAAATGTGCCATTTTTTGCAGCGGCGATTCCGACCAAAAGTGACCACTTCACTTTTTGTCATGAAAAGAAAATTTCACTTCCGATTCACTCTCTGTTTGGACCAAAAGTCACTATCTAAATTATTTTGGTATTGTAACGCTGCCTCGAATGTCTACGATGCTCCGACATTGGAATTCTAGACTTTTAAATTCAAAATTGGTTTATGATTTATTTGTCACGGTAGCAGCTGGAAATATTCAAGATTGGAAACTATAAAACTATAATTAAAAGCCAATGAGAAAGGAGAAGGGGAAAATTCGGCGTTGCTAATTTCGTCTGATTCAGGATTTCAGTTCTATTGGATTCACTCCACGCCTGTCTTTAGGTGTCCACTACGCCGTACGAAACATATTCCCAATTTTGTGTTCTGTTACAGTGTTATCCGGAAAGCGGCAGTTTGGGTGCCTGTTTCAACGAGCTGACAACACTGCTTTGCGGAGAAATATCCTCGCGCCGCCGGCTTAAGGCAGCTGAGGCTGTTATTTCCGTGCTTGAAATGTCCAGGGAGCTGGTGACAATCACGGATCAAAATCACATTGTACAGGTAAGTACACGAGAGACAATTACCGTGTTAGTTAGAAACTATTTAGAAGCTCCGTTTCTCGTCGCCGCTTGCCTTTGCACTTCACCTCTAAAGCCCCGCGTCTTGTGTTTATCTCTCGTTTTTATCCGCGTTCCAACGCCTACAGCACCAAGCAAAAACGCACCAACACTTTTGCACTGAGACCAAGCAAAAACTTTGGAGTAGAATCTATAGTTTGACCCTGACAATTACTAGCGGATTGGATGGTTTTGTCAAACGGAATCTATTGTGTGTACTGTTTAGTTTAATTATTGCTAGTTTTTTATTTCTCATTTAAATTGTGTGTACAAAGTATCTTATAGTTTACTTTCAATTTTCAAGTTTCGTCAGTTTGTTAGCCGCGAAATGCCGCGAGGTTTTGACCACGTGTAAAATTCACTCAACTTGGTCCTCCGGCACCGTTGCCTGTTCTTTCCCCGTTTAACTAAGCTCGTTCCGCCAGAACTGCCAGAATGCAAATGACGCCGGGAAACCAAAGTCTGGCGAAAACGCAGAACAGCTATTGAGCGAAGCGATGAAACTACAATGTCAGAAGTATAACAGATTGCGCATAAAACTTTCAAGAATAACACCTTTTCACTTTGAAAAAAAGTGTTATGACCAATTAAGTTTATACTGTTTCGTGCCCAGATCTCTAACAACACCTCCAATAGGTAAAAATACTACACTGTCAGAAGTTACATAACGACAACAGCAGGATGCGCGGTTTCAACAGATAACACTTTGGGATGTCATATGTTATGTTTCTTTCGTTCCCGTTAGTATTTTTACCAATTGAAGGTGGGAGATCAAGGCACGAAATAGTGTAAACTTAATTGGTCATAACACTTTATTTCCAAGTGAAAAGGTGTTATTCTTGAAAGTGTTATGCGCAATCTGTTATGAAACTTCTGACAGTGTAGTTTCTAGCGGTCGCAGCGGCGAGATTTTCAAGTTCTTCCTTGTGTCCATGCAGTGCGTAGAGTGATCTGTGCAATTGCAAAAAAAATAGCTCTTGATAATTCCAAGCTCTCGATGACTGGGCAGCTAGACTTTGCTTGGTTATAAAACATAAAACTTGCGTTGTCTCAAAATCGAAAAGTATGGTGTAAAACGGAAATTCAGCTACATTTTTTATTAGAGCTATATTTCGGCCCTTCTTGGCAAGGGTCCTCTTCAGGCTCAAGAAAAATGTAGCTGACTTATTCGTTGGCACCGTCAAATATGATTTACAGTCACAATGGGCTAAAGGAATATCTATCCAACAGTAATTAGGAGGAAAGTAGGAGGGAATGCTGGTCTGGTATTGATGTCTATAGTTCGGGCATGGTTTTGAAGAGACCTAGAAACATTGTTAAAGTGGAAAAAATGTTGTTTCTAGTGTCTTTTTTTTAATCACCATCGCCGCAGGCTGCGCTTGCGCTAAAAACGAACTAAAATAACATTTTTGAAAGCTGTTTACTCTGTCCTGTAACATCAGATAATACAAAATAAACAAGACCAAAGGTTTCGATGGGATCCCAAAAATCTAATATTTGATCCAGACAATTGGGTCTTGTCTTCGCCAGATCCAATTTTCGCCAGGCTAATCGTCAGCGAAAACCAAGTTAAGGTATACCTCTGTAAGCCATATCTATCTTGACGATACTGACCGAAACTTCCTGCTTTGCTTCTGCCGAATTTCCGGTTTCAACCGAATTCCGAGCGAACTAATTGTCCAGCATAAAAGAAACTTCAGAAACGAATTGAGCGTATATCCTTATCTCTCTCTATAAAGAACATCTAATCAACTTTAAATAAAACTTTAACTTACACAAAAAATTCTGGTTACAACCGGATTCCGGACGAATTGTATGTCCGGGTAAAAAATGATTATCATATACAGGCTCAGCGTCTCTTCATACCCCTAAATTTGTCATCTAATCAACTTCAAATAAAACTTTTGCTTTAACAAATTTTAGGTTTTGGCCGGATTCCGGGCGAACTAGTTGTCCGGGTAGAAAATGCTTTTCACATAAGTGTTCAGCATGTCTTCTTACCCCAAATCGATTATTTAATCAGCTTCAAATGAAACTATTTACTTTTAACCAACTTGAAAATGGGTTTCACCATCGTGTTCAGCATGTCTTCTTACCCCATAATCGACTATCACATTAGCTGTTTAAAAATATGTTGTTTTCCCCTTAATTTGAACCCCCTCTCCCACCCCTAAATGTAGGTATACAAAGCCCATCTACGAACTTGACCTTACCCTTGACCCAACGAATCCTCACACCAAGTTTCATCAAAATATCTCATTCCCTTCGAAAGTTATCGTGCTAACAGACGGACAGACGGACAACTTTTGCGATGTCATAGGTATCCCTCCACTTACGTTTTGGGATCCCAAAAAATTGGATTTGTATGGAGAAATGTGCTAATTGGTACTTGGCAGCTTTGGCGGTACTGTAATTAATGACTACAAACTGAACCGCACCGGAACTACAAAAATATACAAATTTGATAATACTAATTGCAAGAGGCTCGTCTCACCTTGTGCACCTTTAAGGAGTGTCTCGCTTTCCGCGATGTCGGAAATGAAGAAGAAGGGAATACTCACTATCCATTCTGGTGGACATTTCAGATGGGGTATATTTTCAACCTACAGTCGTGTCTTCGTCACCCGATTTTCTGCAATTCTCCATATTCTAGTTCAGCGCTTCCAAGCGGACTAGTTTCTGTTAATCCCCCATGCCTCACCATCAGCACTTATTGACGGACATAGTGAACTAGATTCACAGGTTTACGAGTAGAAAATCTGCAATCTGCTGCCCAGGTAACGGAGGTTTTGCATGTCTCAATAGTAGAAAGTGAAAGTTACAAACTACCTTATGGATCCGACTTTTTACTATATCGGCACAAGTGTTGATTAGGAGACAAGGGGGGACTGAGAGAAACTAGTCCACTTGGAGCGCTTAACTGGAATAAGGCCAAATTCGGTCAAAGAAACGATCAAGAATTTTTTTTTTCGTATCCGATGCTGTTAGGGGGGATGGAGAGGGTCCTGTTTCTGTTTTCAGTTTTCACAGTTTTTGTCGAGTTCAGTGAACCATGACAGGTGTAAAGTTGAAATTTGGTAGACTTGTTGTCATTGGGGTCTAGATGTGTCTTTCGGGGTCCTGCCCCCCCCCCCCCCTACCCAACTGGTTATGGGGCAACTTGGTCCGGATGGCCTTTAAGTTTTTAACCTGACAATGGTTGGAGTGACGGTGAGATCTTGTACTGATAGATCCTAGCATATTGGGAGTACCTATTAGAATTGCACTCCCCCCCCCCCCGTTCTTGTGCAACTGGGCACAATTGCCCAGTCAGTACAGTTCGTGACCTGACAACCTGGTGTGCTTGTTGGCAGTGTGCGTTCTGGCTGGGGTCTCACCCAGCCCCGCTCCATCCTCTTTCAGGGCCACTCGGCTCATACAACTTGACCAAGATTAGAGCAAGCCGACGAAATTTCGTGTAATTATTGTTCCTAGGGTATAGAAATGCTTATTGGAATTGTTGAATCTAGCCGTACGAGTGTTTCTGTAACCTTTTTTAAAGTTCCAGAAGAACACTCATACGAAAGAAACATTCCACAAATTTTTTTCATTCGAATTTATTTCTCATGTTTTTATGGATAATACTTTATATTTTTCTGACTTTTTTCTGAAACAGGGTCTAAGGCATGTTTCGTTAATCGGATCTCCGACTATGAATTGTTTTGCCCATGGCACCTCGCCCACTCCCACATTTACTGTATGAAGAGTTCTTGGAGGTATTGACAGCGGTATCCTGCCGGGATCCATAGCACTGTGGAGCCGCGTCCATGTAAACTTAATAAGCGTCGGCGGCGGAGACTACAGAGACGTATGAGATGATTCGGCCAATTATCTCCGAATAGTTAATATTCATGTATGGAAAGCAGTCATATCAATCCTGATTGAAAATGCCTATCATCATACAACTTTGATAGACAGCCACGTTTCCATACGGCGCCGAAGAAGTTAGACATGGTCGCTTTGATACTGCAAGTTATGTTATCATAATGAGCCGTAGTCTTGGTTTTGCTGGGCGGAAATTCGGACCGTGTTTTGTTTCTGACGCGTTTTTACAGTTAAAGATCCGATGACACGGTGTAGATCTTTTGCTAGTTAGGACCCCTCGCACTATTTACTCTTCAACTTACAGTATTTTAAAATATTTGAATACTTTAAAACTAGGCTGTGCTTTTAACAAATAACCCGCGGTTTTGGCTGTTTTGAGTCTTTTCCGAGACCCGTTGCCTTGTAGCGAAAACAGGAAAACAATTTACATAACCAGTTTTTCTGATGCAAAAACTTCTCGCAGACAACCGTCGACAGCGTGATACACATCGAAGGTAGCAAAACACGGCAAGTGAGAAAATCAGCGTGGATTTGTTAGAGGGGTTAGAATATACCGTACGAAATTGGGGTCTCCGGGTTTAGAAATATATGGAGTGATTATGTAAGTAGGTTGTGTTGATGGCTTTTAATTCAGAGGTCGTTCGTATCTGACTTCCGTTCAAAAGTTCCTGAGAAAGTTGCCCGTCCGACTTCCGGTTTCTCTGCCGTAGCTCCGGTAACATAAGAAACTGGAAAAGGAAAATCAAAGTATAGAACTATAAAAACACATATTATTATTTTTTTTGTATGAAATTGTGTTTATTTTCTATGCATAAACATACGTTTGTTTTTCTGTGCAAGTTGAGAACAAATAAGAATACTAACTAGATTTACATTGTCTGGGAAACGAGAAGTTTTACAGCAATTTCAGGTGAACAGGTCTGACGTATAATCATGAGTCCCATTGACCTATTTTTCTTTTAGTATATAAACCCGGCGTGCGAACGTATACTTGGCTATTCTATGCAAGACTTGGCCAATCAGAACATTGTGGATCTGTTGAAAGTAGATGGCGCCAAGTGTGATATCGCCGATGCAACCCACGAGGCGCAGAAGAAAGGCAGAGAGTGGGAGGGAACAATGTTCTGCAGGAGGAAAACCGGTGATTCCGTCCCTCTCTTTACGAGGGTGATCTCTTTAAATGTCGATGGAATGTGAGTATATGTAGCCTACTATATGTTCTAGGATATGTGAGCCTTCAATGGCCTCAGCGCAAGCGCGTCACAGATGATTCGGCAGTCCTGTGCGTGCTAATTTTCTGATGCCACCCAAATTTAGGAATGCGTCAGCAATTGATTCTCTGTTAGAGCACAATCCAATAGGATAGCTATAGCTAGGGCGAGTGAAAGCCTTTAGGTACTATCGACCTGGCCACCAACCCCCTTCTCCGTCTCTGTGTTATAAAAGTAAAAGAGTCTAGTGCTTGTTAACAGAGAACTTTTTACTTTCGGTCGCTTTAGACCCACTTGTATTATTTCTTGAATTCAAAGCACTGCAGATTCAAGCACTTCGAACCGCCCGTGATTCACAGGACCCGAACGGGACGCCGCCACTGCACCCTTAGGCTTCAGCGAAATGGTGCCTCTGTTTATATTAGCATTACTTTTAGTACAAATTTGTACCACCAAAATATGTTTAGTTCTCAACCAGTTTTATGAGTATAGATGCCTATTTGCCCGCTCCGTACCTTTGTCTAAATCCCCCTGCTCCTTCTTCAGAACTGTTCTCAGCTACAGTGCATGCAATAATTCTAGTATTCTGCTTAGCGACGGTGGGAGAATGAGTACAAGGGGATGTTTATCCCACTAGTAGTGTCAGAACAGATTGAACAAAGTTTCCTTAGGTTATTTTTCTTTCATATTCATGTAACTACATTGCTTCTTGTTTTTGTTGTTTTTGGTACATGGTCTCATTCTCCACATTCTATCTTCTTTTCTTTTTTGCCATAAGTTATCACATCCTCGCAAGCTCAGCTTTTGTTCTGCTATTGAGTGAAAAATGTACATTTTTAATAAAACTGTACTGCCATACTACTACTACTATATTAAGTTCCTTTTTTTAGTCCTGACAAGCCAGAGCACATTGTTATGCTTCAAGAAGCCCCTTCTCTTCTGACTGACAAATTTACCTCAAGTGAACTCGGTGGAGATCTCTACCCCCTCGCACGCGGCTCATTGCGGTCCATCCGAAAGCCGTCCTATGACGTCAGGTCACTAGGAAGTGAAGGTGCGTATGCTAGAGCGGATACTACCGGATGGCCATAGCAAGTTTTAGTCATAAAACCCTTCCACTGCTTGTCTTGAAGCAGTGCGACCTTTCCCCTTTACTGCGGATCATTTCTTAATAAACTTATGGGTTATTAAAAAAAAAATAAAAAAAAAATAAACCAACTCTTCGATGCCCAGAGGCTAGCCTGTAGGCTAGGCTTGTAAGAGACTAAATAGTCGTAAAGCACCATCGAAAACAAATTACTTGAAAAAAAAGCAGAGAAAGGAGCTTGACTCATCAGATGTGGGACGCACAGACAAAAGAGCAACCAACAGTTTTGCTAACTATACGAAAAATAAATGAACAAAACTTAAAAGGCTGAGAATGAGTACTGAGAACGGGTACCTGATTGGAAAGTCTGCTCTTTCGCTGCCATAATTAAAATTTGAATAACATTCGTTTTAAAGTACAAGGAGGGGAAAAAGGCTGAGAATAAGCATCAAATTCGTAGGCCGCAAAACAGTGAACTGCTTCGAAGAGGGTGATGCACCTATTTTGGCGACATAGACTATTTTTTAACGTTTGTTTTTCAGTAATAATCAGTTTTCTTGGAACTCTCTGGCTATTCAGCTAAAGCCGACGGAGAGCCATCTACTTCTTGTCGTAGCTGCATGTCGTCTAGCGGAAAGGTGGAAAATTATAGAGGGGAATAAAATCGCTCGAATACCGTGCTGGTGGAAGAACATTTACTATGAACAGTCTATCATGGGCCCTTTTTGAAGCCGTAATCCCTGCCAAAAGCGGGAGATACTATCCACGCCACTGCGTCATAACGGTTAAGTCCGCGACTTGTGTATACAGTGAAGGTATACTTCTTGGAACGTTAGCTAACTTTGATCAAAAGATAAAAAATAAGTAAGTAAGTAATTTATTAGTAACCCGCCATTTCGAAAAAGCGGAGTAAATCAAAGAAAATAAATCAAACACATAAAGACACAGCCAGAAAAAGACTCTAATTTTCAATCTTCGGCCAGGAAGCAGTGGAGAAGGTCGTGCGCTGGTTGGCGCTGTTGTCAGTGATTTTCGATAGCGACCGAAGAAGCATCCAAAATGAACGCAAAACGGATACGCCATCTAAGATTTACTTCAGCAAACATTTCCCCTAGCTCATCCAGTTTCTTTCATGCCGGGCTTGAACTGGAGAAAAACTAGCTTGGATGGTTCAAACTCATACATACAATAAATAATCATCAACTGCCTAAACGCTGGGTGGTACAACCCCCGCACACAACCGCCAACACAAAACGAGACCAATTTAAACGATAAAATAGGGCGTGGATTTGGACGCATTCGATCACAAGAACTTAACGTCGACATGACAACCTGAAGAAAGTGAGTTTCCTTGGTATATGACAGCTTGCTTTGGTTGTGAACTGAAATACGAACTTGGGAAAAGAAGACTGTTCTCAGACGGAAGTTAGAATACAAGGACCTGTCGTGCCTATGGTGCCAATGCAACCTACTTCCGTGATTGCATTCATGCATTTTTAAACTCGGAGACCCAAATTTAATATGTTACGTTCTACGCCAGCTAACGACACTTCACTAATATTTGCGCTTGCCTCGATTCACTATTTTCCATGCTCGTTATGCTCCCGACTAGTGTTCGCGTATCATATCTGTTGATGCGTAAAACCGGCTATCTGAATTTTGCCGAGTGTTTGCAAGAAGTCAATGGGTGTGGGAAAAGGCTTCAAAACAGCCAAAGCCGTGGATAATTTGTTAAAAGAAGAGTCTACTTACAGTATTCAAATACTTTTGAATATCGGAGCATAAGCAGTAAAGAGTGCGAGGTGTGCTTTAAGAACTAGCTGGACACTCCCAGTTGTTGTAGGTCCAGCACAACTCGTCTTTTAACCGTCGCTTTTCTAGTGAGCCTCGCGAGAAACCGCGTAAAGCCTAATGAAGCCATCTATAAAGAAAGTAAAACATTTTGCACACACCTTATCAAAGTCATGTCAAAACGATATTTTGGCAGTCATGAACCGTAGCACAATACATGGCACCGTCCTGTATTCGCGTCAACTGCCAAAAATTAATTCTATCATGAAGCTGCATAGTGACTACTTCCCGGTATTTTTATTACATAAAATTCTTAATTAGTCTACAGCCATGTCACTTAATTAAACGCGCCGACATTCTACTTGGTCATGCGTTTGAAATTTTACTGCAAAATAAGATGCGTTTTATTCGGTGTAGCTTTTAAAGTCATAAAACCAGAGTTATGTAACCTGTAATTCGTGATACAACTTCCTTGCTTTACATTTTGGAAAGAAAGCAGGACCCAGACTGTATTGGAAAGATCAGTTAAGAAGAATTGGATACATACATTATTCCATTAGTTTATATACCAAATTAGCGTCTTCATCAACCGATCTATGCGTAGTCTTTCTCGTGATTCGCGATGCAAGTCACCTGAGATGTTAGAAGGATGATGTTTACGCCGTGACGGATTAGTCGCTCCAACCAATCACAGATAGTCTCCCATCAGAATTCCCACAACTACCGTAAACAGCTATTAACAGGCAACTTAGCCGCAAACATTTATTTGTATTTTGCGTGTCATGTAATGTACCGAAGATTCAGGAGGAATGATTTTAGGCGCGAAAATGCAAGAAAGAAAATAAAAGTGAGAGAAAACATTCAGAATATTCGGAAGGATAAACCGATGTTTAAAGGACCTGTCTTACCTATAATACTAACGCAACCTAATTCCATAATCACTCCATATATTTCTAAACCCCGAGACCCCAATTTCGTACATTCTAACCCTTCGAACAAAACCACGCTGATTTTGTCACTTGCCGTATTTTTCTACGTTCGATGTGTATCCCGCTGTCGACGGCTGTCTGCGGGAAGTTTTTCCATCAGAAAAACCGGTTATGTAAATTGTTTCCCTATTTTCGCTATAGGTCAACGGGTCTCGGAAAAGGCTTAAAACAGCCAAAACCGTGAGTTATTGTTGAAAGCACAGCCTAGTATTAAAGTATTCAAATATTTGAAAATACTGTAAGTTGAGGAGTAAATAGTGCGAGGGGTCCTTTAAAGTCTCAGCATGAAATTATTATACGACGATGGGTTATGCATATGGTTTGAACTTAAAATCTCGACATAGCGGAATCTTGTAAAAGCGCCGCAGGGTTTCAGTAGTGCATATTCTTGTCATTTGCTCGGTTGATCGACCTTTCTTTCAGACGTTTCAGATCATAGGCACTGGACAGAGCTATTATTCCCACCGATGAGGCTTATTTTTCTTTATAGAGGGATTAAAGGCTGTTTCTTCAAGTGTCGATTTAATCCACGTATCTTTTATTTCCAGTTGGGAACGTTTTACGGCGACAGAGCTTAGCACGGCTTCATTCGTTGGCAATCGAAGCTCCAATCACGAAAGTGATCAACATTTTAGCTGCAATTCAGGAATCATCGCCAGTCCACGTAGCTCAAGCCTTAGATAAGGTGCGCATCTCTTCTCTTTGATGCAAACTATTCTTCCCGTTTCTCCCCACTCGATTTTGTGCTTGCGAAGGGAAATCGTCGGCATGGGTGTTTAAAGGATTCCAAAACATAATGATGGGATAACTATGGCTTCGTAAAGTACGAAAAAAAATCTGTTATAATTTTCTTCGTCTAGTTGAGATAGCAGCCATGTTCGTATGCAATTATTCTCCTCCTTCATTGACAGATTTCGACATTTTGAGCCTTCTTTTGGCAACGTTAACCTCATGAAAAGACAAGGCTCCAACTCGTTTTTACTAGTAAAATTTATTATTAAAAGTGTTTCTACCAGGTGGATAGTCCAGCCGGATTTGCCGGAATCACGATTAAACGGTAAATTCTTTGTCCCATGTAGTGTCTTTGTCCAGTTTTTGGTGTCGGTCTGGGCAGAGCAAAATAACACTAGGGAGTAGTGCTAAAACTTGGAAAAAGTAAGCAGATTTGAATAGCAGCGACACTAGCACCACTAGCTATAGAGAACGTCCCTACTGAAACTCAATCAGTCTTGAATCACCGCTGGCCAGTAGCTCCATATTCCTAACACAGCACGAAACAGATACAGTCTCCACTGTTTCCTCCATATGTGCAGACCGCATCTTACCTGCACTAGAAGATTTTCTAAGCCCGCAAGTTTGTCTCACTTTTAATGTCGCGAGTGTAGTTGGTGGCGCTACGAGTAAGGCCCGTTTCCGATGCATCGAAAGCATGGGTCTTGGCGATACTCTCTATTGTTATTTTGCTCTGGTCTAGGGGTAACAAGACTGATCCAAACATCGGCGCCGCTTTCCTACCGGGTTGGTGGTACGGCAAACATGTTTATAGGGTCCTGTGAAGGCAGGAATCTTACGAGACCCGATTCTGTAGATGATAAAATCCGTTTAACATTCCCCTTTGGGATACCTCGAAACCTTTGTCATTGCCTTCTTTGATTTGAGAGTTCCAATGGAGCAGTTGTGCTTACATGCCGTCAAAATTGAAATTTTTGGCTATTTTGTGGGCCGTTGTTGTCCTAGCTCTCACTCACCGAGGAATGATTTTTACCTTGAATTTTCTTTACGCGTTATGACCGCTCAAAACTGGCTCTATCCAACTAGCGCAGAAAGGAACCTTGTCAAACAAGTTTGTGCCAACGTCGCATAGTCTGTCTGCCTTGTCCGGTCGTGACTAGGCCGTACTAAGTCATGACCAGATTTACCTGTATCGATGCGAAAGAGGCTCTACTTTGTCAGAAGATATGCCGTATTGAAATTTACGTGGTTGCGAATTGTTATACGGAATTTGAATGTGAGATTTTCATCAGAGGTCGGAGATTTCAATGTGAGCTTTTTTTCCCCTAATTGCACAATCAGTTTTATCCCCGAATCTCTGCATTAGTTACATGTCGCTGATTCTTGCTTCCACCGCTGTCGCCTCCATTGATACCCTGTGTCTCCTATCATTACGTTTCCTTCCCTACGAAGAGCGGCTTCGCAAGCTTGAAATCCCAACCCTCGCCTATAGATTCCATCTTGGTGATCTTATTGAAATGTACAAGCTCTGCAACGGAGCCTATGACAGACCAGCCCAGAGAATCGTGCAGTTCAGTAATAACTTGATAACTACTGACATTCAAGAAGGAAGTTGATGAATATTATTCAAGTGACATTTTCTCCCTGTGCAAATTTAGAAGAAATGTAAACTAAGAATTTTGTAGAGGCTTGACGGCCAATTTGCGAATATATTTAATATATCCAATTTGCGAATATATTGTTATTATTATTATATCGCCATAGCCGCAACCAGAGATAACCTGTTTTGCGAGTGCCTTCGTTTTCCAATAGTAGCGAACGAAGTTTAAATGTTGAAAATAGAGGTAAAAGCGGATTATTATTTTTAAAGTTGGATAATGATTGGATAATGAACGGAGGAACGCATTTTACAATATGGAAAATAATCAGTATGTGCAGTTGTTTTTCCTTTAAGTTTGGATAAGTTCGATTCTGTTTTCCAGGTCATAGACGTTCTTCGATCTGCTGAGCTATACTCGCCTCCTCTCTTTGAAAACAGGGGTAGATCTGATGACCCTGTAGCGACGGACCTCATATCAGCACTACTTATGGTAAATACATTTTTTTTTTTTTGCACCCGGCCGTCCATGCATCAATTCGTGTACTTTGCGCTACTATATGGTACCGTGTTCTTCAGCTACTATAGGCGTATTCTCGCCGCTCCCCGGGGAGTCCTCGGGGAATCGAAGGGATCGGCGAGAATAGAGGGAGTCACTCCACGCGGAAGCGTACAGAAACAGCGAGAACATGGGGAATGCTTCCAAAATAGATTTTGTTCGAAAAAAAGATATGCAGTTGACGAAATTAGTCTGGATCCACTTTATTTTTGGTTTTGTTTATTCTGATTGTTTTTAATTAATTTGACATTGCACCAACACCAGCAAAAACTGATTCCCCTCCGAATCTGAAAGGGAGTCCTTTTTGATGATGGTGATGATATTCGGAGCATTCCCCGTCCGTGGGGACTCGCGAGAATACGGGGAGCGTATATTTATTATTTGGAGCGGATATTTTATTACCTTAAAAGCCCAAGGGCCATGGCAGTAAAAACAAAAGGAAACACAGTAACGAACTTATTTCTAACTACCAGTAAAACTACAAAAGAAGATCTGTATGAATCATTGGAGGATATGGAGGATTTCCTCGAGAACCGGAACCGATTTCCAGCGAGCGATGCGAATCGCAGGCCGCACTTTCCGCTTGCAGCTACCGCGAAAACCCATGAAAAGTTAAAGTTATAAGCAATATTTTACTTTATGGATTACACTGGTTGGTTTATGGTAATTCTTGCAATGTGTTTGTGTTCGCACAAATTCTCTCGCAGGTCTTCCATGTTTCTTAAATTCTTCATGTTTTTTTGCCTGTTCTCACGACGTTTCGAGAGCTTACCGCCACCCCTTTGGAAGCACTTTTGGGGAAAGTGAAGAATGTGTTCTGAAGGGCAGAAATCACTGCGAAAATATAGCCAGCTTTATTTAGCAGCCGAAAGCGATCCCGCCTTCGCTTTTCAGCTCGCAAAAATCTTCCTGTGATTATAGGCGAGATGCCTGCATTACGCTCCACATAAGTTATGTGGTCCGAACGCTGATGGCTGAAACGCGTCTAGAGTGATGTCCCACCCTTAGTCTTGTGGACCTTCAGTTCATGTTTAGTCAACGAAAAAATCTGAACTGTCGTCATTTTCTTTTCACAGCAAGGACCTCGCCAGAGCAATGCTGGTGTGAGAAGAAGCTCGAATGAATCAGCCATTCGCATCACTCCCACAGCGTTGGCACGACCGCTCCTACCCAGTGGTGCAAACTTGGTTGTGCCAATCCAGCTTCGCGATCTCCTAGAAACAGATTCAGATTGGTCTTTTGACGTCATTAAGCTGGAGAAGCTGACTGGAAGAAGGTACTACACATTTTTCTTCTGCTTTTTTAGTTTTTCAGTTTTATTCATTAAAAAAAATAAAAAAAAATTAACTCTTTATGGTCCACCATAAGGCCTAACATAAGGCCTGGCACTGGGCGGCGCTTATTCTTTATTCATATAGTCTTAAGGGAAACAAACCCAACAAATCAAAAGAAAAAGAAGGTGAGAAAAAAATAATAAAGACAACAAACTGACAAGAAACATTTACTAACGAACGGTCTTCCGTCAACAAAGAACTCTTGCTCCCCCCCCTCCCCCCCAAAAAAAAAAGGGAAAAGAAGAAAGGAAATTATGTTTTCGATAAGAAAAAGGAATTGGCCTGTGACTTGAAAGCTGTAAGGGTCGACTAGACCCTTACCTCATCAGGTATTGAATTCCACAGCCCCGGAGCAAAGTGTATGATTTTAAAAGAAGCTCTAGTTGTTTTATGGGGGGCACTCGCCAACTGCCGGGCATCTGGCTACCGGCCACTGCCAACTGCAGGTAGTGTTTGGCTATTGCGGTTTTCACACGGCGGCCGAACTTGTGTAGTTGATTTTGTTTCGATCAGTGCGGGTTTTTCATTTCTAATGGAGGGTCCTATCGCGTTTTCCATATTCGGGAACGGTATGTTCTATGTTAGTACATTTACATTGTATAAAGAAATATCCGTAAAATTTGAACGTACAACATGCGCACTTGGTTGTAGCTGTCGTTCAACCCAACGCAAAACAGAACTCGAGTATCTAGTTTTATGGACGCCTGGCGCCTATCAAAATCGATGAACAGCCTGCTTTACGAAAACACATGTGCAATAGCTTATGCCTGAATGAGGTTATTTAAAGCAAAATTCAGTCATTGGTTCAGTCATGGTTAACGTGTTGGAATACTCTTGATGACTAACTCTTCTTGCCGATGCAAAATCGCCCTTTACCTAGCGGAAGAGCAGGA
The DNA here is from genome assembly GCA_030848855.1 of Branchinecta sandiegonensis. Taxonomy (NCBI): domain Eukaryota; kingdom Metazoa; phylum Arthropoda; class Branchiopoda; order Anostraca; family Branchinectidae; genus Branchinecta; species Branchinecta sandiegonensis. The sequence goes on along the minus strand of JAUPMV010000003.1, from coordinate 13,949,916 downwards.
AGCCGTATCACAGCTGCTCCCAAAAATCGCCGTGATTGGTTAACACAGGATTGAGTTGTTGAGTTTGAGTCGTTAGTGCTACGTTTTCTCGTTCTTCCCAAAGATCACTGGCGTGTTTTGGACTTAGTCATATAGAGTATTGAGATGAGACGGATGTGGGTCCCGAGTTCGAATCCTCGCCGAGGCGCTCACTGTCGACGGAACAAGTTGTGCAGTTCTGTTAGATTAGCCGCAGACGACCCAGCTGTAAAATAGGCTACTGAGAGAAATCTAGCACGATAATTGTCGTATGGGTTGCCCCCAAAACAGGCTGAAGACAGTGAAACGGAAGACTGACACCTGCGTTACGAAACCATTAAGTTCATAAGAAATTCATATCGCACAGGACTCGTGTCATCAGCATTCTTAGTCAAAATATTATCAGGTCAGGTTTAACATTTTTTGTTTTTCTGACATAGGCCCCTAGTTTGGCTTGGTTTAACCATCATGATTCGCTTTGACGTTCCTCGAACCCTGAACTGCGACGAGTCGACGCTTCAAAACTGGCTGGCTCTCGTGGAATCGCATTACCATTCCTCAAATGCATATCACAACTCATCTCATGCTGCCGATGTACTGCAGGTACGACAGTTTCTTTATTAGGAAATGCGGCTGTGCGAAATCAATCATTTAGTTTATTTAACCAAATTGCTTCCTCCAGACAGGAAAATATTTTGCCCCGATTTATCGAATTTGTTATTATCTGAAACAAACTTGCAAACAAAAGAAACCACAAAACAGGTTTCCTGAAGCAACCCCATGCTGAATTCACACAACCTTAGTGACGTATCGAAGCAAGACCGGACAGGCATCAGTTTTCACATTTAAATCAGTTTCTCGATCCGACAATCTGGGGGGGGGGGGGTGTGGAGGTCGGGGGAATCCGGAAAATTGAGTATTGCGTAACTTTCGAACGGGTGATCTGATTGGAATGAAACTTAATAACTGAATAGATGACATATGACTGATATCCCATTGTAGTCCGGGCCGGATTCGACAGCTACGGGGGAGTTGGTGGGGAGGGGAGACCGGAGATCTCGAGAAACGGTTAGAATGGAGGGATTGGAGTGAAACTTGCTGAGAAAGACCAAGCATCTGCTCTAGATAAATCATTTACACAATTGGACTGGATCCGGACGCTTGGGGGGGGGGGGGGATTTCCGGAATTCTGATGATGGTGATTTGGGGATTTTCACGACGATAGGCATATCAAGGACCCGATCAAACTGACTTGTAAATAAAAATTTCCTCGATCCGATCACTGTGTTGGAGTGGAGGGAGGGGGAATCTGGAATATTGAGTCATGCGTACTTTGGAACGGGTGATCGGATTCCAGTGAAATTTTATACTTGAACAAAGGACGTGTCTCTGGTGATCTTTTTCGTGTCCGAACCCGATCCTACAATTACTGGGGGGGGGGGGGGGGGGGGAAATACGTGACCCGCTTAGACTGGAGAAATCGGGATGGAACTTTGTGGGAATATCAAACACATGCTCTAAAAAAATCATTTACAGAACCGGATTGGCTCCGGGCGCTGTGGTGGGAGTTGGACTTGGGGGGGGGGGGGGGGGGGCGAATTCCTGTTATCGCCAGTTAAGGTACATCCAGATGTGCTAGGACGATGAAACTTGGCTGGAATAAAAGGTTCGACGAGATTGGCTATGAAATCGCCACTTGCCAAATCCGACTATTCCTTAAAGTACCAATCTGGACCGCAAAGTAAGAAAAATACTTTTAAACAACATATACATTTTCATGATTCCCACGAGCCCATTATCATGTTTGCCTCAATGGTTTTGCTTACAAATGAACTTCTAGCTCCCTTAAAGTGCGCATCTTAACCGCAAAGTCGAAAAGTAGTTTTGTTCAAACGATACATATCAGCCCATGATCATTTGTGCCACAAAGGGTTTTGCTTAAAAAATTTAATTCTAGCACCCTTAAAGTGCGCATCTTAACCGAAAAGTGAAAAAAAATACTTTTGACCAAACGATATGTATTAATGATCCCCAAGGGCCTGTTATCGTTTTTGCCTCAAGGGTTGTGCTTACAGATCAATTTCTAGCGCTTTTAAAGTGCGCATCATTACAGACAAGTTCTAAAATAAAATACTTTTTACCAAACGATACATTCTCGTGATTTTCAAGTTCATGATAATTCTTATCTCAAGGGTTCTGCTTCAGATGATCAGAACAAACCCACCCAAAGGCAAATTCTAGATTTCATCCTCTTCTCATCGTCATCCTTTTTTTAGATCCGGAGATCTAACTTAGAATAGAATAGTAACTTATTCGCTCACAAGTTCACGGTAACAAGGCCAAAATTGGTGAGTAGCCTACTGTCACGCACACATTTTTCAATATAACCTATACATTTAAAAATACACACACATGGTCAAAGGATATTTAAAATTTCAACAATCTTTGGTTCGAACCAGACTCGAAAACCTCAGTTGCATTTTGGAAAAAATCCGATATTCGTGTTTGAATTTTGCACCTGACGAGGTGGAATCCAGCTTAAGATGTTTTCGCGCCCAGGTAATCCGCTGTGCCTGTTAGGAGTAAGAGTAAATGCGTTATTTTGTGAACGATCTAAGAGATCAGACGAGGCACCGCCATGAAATCCGATCCAAGGTTAATGTTTTTGTTAGAAGACATAATTATCACCTATATTAGATAAGCACTACAGAAAAGCAAACTTCATACATGAAGTAGGCTACTTGTCTAATAATTTTACAAAATTCGAACACAAAATTTCGCGCCCTCTAAAGCAAAAATATAATATTCCAGCACTAAATAAATTGAACATATTAGACACTAGTAAACGAGAAAGTATACACTAACAACTAGCTGACTCACATACACCAGTTATTCACTTGATCATCCATGCTGTGTCACGCACTCCATTCTAAAATTAGAAACGAAGAAACAAAAATACAAATCCCGATTAGATTTCCATGGAGATCCATCCCATTCTTTTAGCTAGATTAGGCCCTAAAGAGCTTCTTTTTTTCCAGGCTACTGCCTACTTCCTAGTACGTCCAAGGATAAAGGAGCTCCTGGAGCCCTTAGAACAAGCAGCCGCGCTGATAGCTGCTGCTGCCCACGATATAGACCATCCAGGACGAAATAGGTGAGACTATGTTTAATCCATCTTGATGCCAAATCCGTGTTAACAGTCTGGCATTTTAAAGTTGTACAACGAAGCATAAGCTGAGCTGCTAGTTTAAATTTATAATATTATGTTTGACCTGTGTAGCCCTATCTGCGTAGGCCTAATATGATTTATGTGTGTGCTCATAAGTTGTAACCATGACTATACCAAACAAATTTGGCGTGAGCCAAGATAAGTTTTTTGTGAATAAAAAGATTTATCTATCTGTTTCATGTGTAACAACATTTTCAGCCACGCGGTTGTGAGTTCCATGGAAGTAATGGAAAATAGAAGGCTGGAATATCTAGGTGTGGAAATGTATTATAGTTCTACTCTGAAGGTTTGCACTTTGCAGTAAGAGTATTGGAAAGAGAGATGCTACCGTTCGACCTTGCTGATCAGCTGTGTTTTTGATCGAAGTTCGAGGTTACTTTCAAATTCGAAGGTCTTTTCTTAAATACAGTTTTTATGGCACTTGCCCTTCGGCCAAGTGCCATATAGCGATCGCAATTTCTGTCCGTCCGTCGGTCTGTCCAGGTTTTGCTAGTTCGGGATCCATTAAGTTGGAAATAGTCACTTCACCAATCTGAGCATCGTGGGGGGAGTGGAGGGAGTGGGAATCCGGAATCTAGAGGGATTTTTAACTTTTGAACGAGGGATCGGATCTTAATGAAACTTGATATTTAGAAAAACCCCGTGTTTCTGACGACCCGCTTAAAATCCGGACCGGATCCGGCGACTTTTGGGGGAATCGGAAATCTTGGAAAAGCCTAGAGTGGAGGGATCGGGATGAAACTTGGTGGGAAGAACAAGCACAAGTCCTAGATACATCGTTGACATGTACGGGATGGATTCGGGCGCTGTGGGGGGCTGAGGGGGGGGGGGGGCGGAATTCCGGTGATCGCGCTAGTTCGTACTTCTGGATGTGCTGGGACAGTGAAACTTGGCAGGCATATTAGGGACCTTAAGTGATTAAGGTGGAAATAGTCACTTCCCCGATCCGAGCATCGTGGGGGGGAGTGGAGGGATGGGGAAGCCGGGATTTTGAGGTATTTATAACCTTCGAACGGGTGATCGGATAACAATGAAACTGAATATTTGGAGAGACCTCGTGCCTCAGACGACCCACTTAAAATCCGGAGCGGATCCGGTGACTTTGGGGCGAACTGGAGGGGGAAACCGGAAATCTTAGGAAATGCTTAGAGTGGAGGGATTGGGACGAAACTTGATGGAAAGAACTTTCTAAAGTCCTAGATACATCGTTGACATAACCGGACCAGATTCGGACACAGTGGGGGGAGTTGGGGGGGGGGGAATTCGGTGATCCCGCAAGTTCGGACTAGGACGATGAAATTTGGTAGGCATATCAGGGATCCGAATAGACTGCCTTGAGATTATTTGTCCCATATCCGACTTTCATGGGGGGCGTGGAGGGATGGGGAATCCAGAATCTAGTGGCATGCATAACTTTTGAACGGATTTGAATGAAACTCGGCAAGTGGAAAGAGCTATCTTCTCAGTTGTTCCACGTTAAGTCCGGATCGGATCCGATTCTTGTGGGGGGAGTAGGAGGGGGCCACCGGAAATCTTGTGAAACGCTTAGAGTCGAGGGATCGGGATAGAATTTGCTAGGAAAAACAAGCATAAGCCCTGTAGACACGTTCGACAGAACCAGATCTTACCGGGGCTCTTTGGGGGAGTTGGAGGAGGTTTCCCGGAATTCCAGTGATGGCGAGTTATGACACTTCCGGATGTGCCAAGGGCGATAAAACTTGGCGGGCATAATACTGACTCGACCAAATAGACTTAAGAACCCGTCACGATGCCCTAAGAAAACTTGCGTTCCTGGATCCGACCGTTTTTGAGGGAGCTAAGGGGATTTTGAGGGGGGAGGGGGTACCGGTAATGGCGTGGCACGTTTAGGAATCAAAAGAGTGGATCTAAACTTAAAAGGTAGACAAGTAATATGCCCTTGGTAATCCGATGCAGTACCGGAAATATTCAGACTCGAGTGAAACTGGATATCCTATTTCTAGGTTCGAACCTAGGTGGGTTGAAAGTATTATTTTGCGACACTCTCATCTACTTTCTTGCATCACCTACTCGTTACAAGTTCCACATGAGCTCGCAGCTCTTGTTTTTATAAGTAATGAACTGTAAGACAAAAATGCTCCTTAGCCGGGATTTGAACCCAGGACCCTCTGCTTACAAGGCAGGTGCTCTTACCATTTGAGCTACCGAGGGGCTTGTGAACATAGTTCGCAAATCACTACAGTAGTCTGGTAGAAGCCGGCCATAGGAACAATGATCCCGCCCGAAGGCAAATTCATCGAACCAGTTCACATCCCCATGTCATGGAAATTAATAATAATGCTTACAGTTTTTTGTCGCCGGTCGCTGTTCCCTTATCGCCGTAGCTGGTGAACGTGAACTTTTAGCAAAAACGAATTTTAGCGTTTTGGTACTAAATCTATTTTTGTGATTTTTTGGCTAATTGGATAAATTCCAAAATCTGTATTTTTGTTTTTATTATTTTTGAATGTCTTGGTGAGCGAGCAAGTTCGATGTTTGTCTTCAAGGTGAATGAAACGGTGACCGGGTACGAATCGCCAGAGTCGAAAAACGATAATTAAGCAAACGGTGGACTTAGACGGCGTTTGAAAACGGAAATTAAGCAACCAGCTAAGCCAGCGGCCAAGAAAACTTCTATCGAAAACACAAGTATTTAATGAAGCTTACGTGGAAACGTTTCCCGGATGATTCCCTTTGGGACTACTGTTGGTAGGAGTACGTTAGCGGGTACGCTTGAAGAAAACCGGACGTGAAAGCTTTGATTATACTCTTGATGACTAACTCTCCTTGCCGATGCAAAATCGCCGGGTACCTAGCCGAAGAGCCAGAAGCGGTATCACATCGGGTATCACAGCTGCTCCCGAAGATCGCCGTGATTGTTTGACACAGGATTTGAGTTGTTGAGTTTGAGTCGTGACGGAGACGTTTACTCCTTCTTCCTGAGGAGCACTGGCGTGTTTTGGACTGGCGTGTTCACATAGAGTATTGTGTGACGAGTGCACAATGTTATTACATGGAATGAGATGCGCCTACTAAACCATGTGCTTTCTTGTATTTGTTATTACTTTCATAGTACCCATTCCCACGGGAGTTCTCACCAGTGGTCTCCGGTTTTTCTTATAAGCCGTTTTTGCATCCACCGGTGACTTCTCACCAGTCTTATAACCCGTTTTTGAACTAACCAGTGTCCGGTTTCATCTCACCGGTGCGGACTAACCAGAACCTGCTCATGAGCCCGGCTTCAGCGAGGAGTTAGCCAGTTTTCATCAACTCACAGGTGAACCAAAAAAACGCGTTTTAAGGGAAGAACCGGACACTGGTGACTAAACACCAGAGACAGCCCGTAGTGCAACGAACGCAGCTAATATTGAACCCCTTTTTTCAGCCAGTTCCTGTGTAACGCCAGTAATGAACTGGCGGTATTGTACAACGACACGAGTGTTTTAGAGTCTCACCACGCAGCGCTGATGTTCAAGCTCACCTTGTGCGATGACCGAGTGAACATTTTTAAAGGTATTTTCATCCGTTATTTTACGCAAATGCGCTTAACAGGTGCTAAAACGTGTGATTCAGATTAAAGCTTATTCAATCTACCGTAGTCATAGTAGTCAGTACAGTGTTGCCAAGTGTGACACTTATGGGGCTTATTGACATTGTTTGCCTCTGGGTGAAGCCATGACACTTTTCTCTAAAATGACACCTTTTCATAAAAATTACGCTTTTTAGGTCAGAAAAAGCAACTTTTCATTTACTTTACTAAAGTAACGGATTATCGCCCCAAAAATCATGTACTTTGCTTTGATTTAGTACACAAAAACAGTTTTAAGCCTTATAATTATATAACTCATTTCCGATTAAATTCTTTCACAAAACTGATCGACAATTAAGAAATGTTTTGAAAAATATTCTTACAAATTCAGAATAATTAGTAATTATTCGCATCTTGCGCATTGCACAAAGGAATGCATAAAAAAAAATCGAGGTGTCAAAAAGCACCTTTTTGCCAGGAATTTTGACACTTTTATGAGTCGAGCTCTTGGCAACCCTGCGTCAGTACGTCTACGGCTTCTTGGGGTTTATTCTGGGCTAGTTACTTCAGCTGCATCAGAGGACATGGCTGCCACAGCTCGAAATAGTGATATAACTGATCGCCGCTTCTTTTCTGGTTGAGCTTTCCAAATCGCACTTACTCGCGACAAGGCTGTGTAACCTGTTGACCTCGCCGGTGATGTCGCCCATACATTTAAATCCCACCCCATAAACGATGGGCCTGGGATGTATGTGTTTGTGTAGCCCCCAAATAATGATTTACTGCTAATTTCTAGGCCGTTAGTACCGTAGCTTTCGCCCAATAATGGCTTCTCTCTTATGCGTTATGAAGGTGCGTCGACGGAAAATATCGTGATCGCACAGGGACAATGTCCATGCCCTTATTTCAATTCAATTCAGTTCAATGTATTTTCAAACCATTCACGGACTAGCCGAATTTTCGGTTTTTTGTCAACAAAAATAACTGTATCAAGATAAAATGACGTCAAACGTAAAGTGAATAAATACAACGACAATAATTAGGACGTCAAACGTAAAGTGAATAAATACAACAACAACAACAACAAAACAAGATTCTCAGACAGCAATAAAAGTTAGTAAAAGTTTAAAGAACAAACGAAAATTTTAGACGTATATTTATAAACTGGCAGTTGTTGAAACTGTTTCAGAATTGAGCCGGCTCACTAAAAAGGGCACGAAGCTACGCTGATATCGAGCATGAGAGCATGTGACCGGTTGTATTACCGTAATCGATTGGGAAGCTGCTCTGCCAGGCCTGACTCGAATTTCGGCGCATCAGGGGGCAGGATGGGGCGTAGGGTTGGGTCTTGTAGGATTTGTTTTCCAAGGTTAAATGCATTATTAAATGTATTATTTGCGAAGATTGCTGAAACTCGGGCGACTGCTTGCTTCTGAGGACAGCAGAATGTACTAATGCGATCGCTCGACTTATTAAAGTAAGAACCAGCAACAGTACCAGCTCTCCAAAGAACCAGCTCTCTGCCAAATTGGCTCTTTATGTTGTATTTAGTTTGAAATAAAGAGAACCTGAACTTGAACTGAACAGTCTAGCGACAAGCTTTTAGCTGACCGTCTGACGATCAATTTTGCTTCAAACCACTAATTGGTTCTGTTTCTTCTTAGGGTTAGACACGGACACGTATCACGAAATACGCAAGATTATCATTGACATGATCTTGGCGACTGAGATGACGAAGCACTTCGAACATCTGTCCAAGTTCGTGAATGTCTTCACAAAGCCAGTCACGAAGGAAGATGAGTACAACATAGATGTAAGTATAAAAATTGAGCTACTGAGAACTGGTGTTCTTATCTGCTAATGATCGGCACGTGTTTGAAACCAAAGATAGTTTTAAATAGATGCTGAAACAGGCAACAGTGAAATCGGCTAATCCGTCAGCTTAAGATCGTTTCATCCCCCCAAGTTGAACGACCCCCCACCCCTTTATTGCTCCTCAGCCTCTTGTTTAAAACCAAGAGGCTCGGACTGGAAAGACATAAAGCGTTCGTATATGCGGGTGGCCATTGTGCGAAAATCGAATCGTTGTTTTTTAAGAATTCGTTAACGCTGACTAGGCGTCGTGAAGATGGACTAAAAGAAGGCACGGTACGGCATGGTGGAGGAGGCACGGGTATTAAAACGAGGCACGGATATTGAAAGAAGGCGTACACCAGGAGGCAACCACCGTCTATGCCTTCATTTAGGCTCCATAGTTCTCGAGCATGCCCCTGTGTCGAAGTCTAAAAATGTCGAAGAGCAGGACCCTTGTTCTAGCATGCCTTCTTTTAGGCTAGGGAGATGATCGTTTCTGTTTTGCTTACAGATGTAGACTTAACGTGCACATCACACTTACAGTGCGTATCTCACCTCGTGCACATTGAAAAAAAAAGAACTAAAAAAAAAGAACTTTTGTCCAAGTTACACGTGCTCTAGCACGGTGTGGTGCAGACGAAAAGACCAGCAACAAGAGCTAGAAGCTCATTTGGCATTGCAAGGTTGGGTCAGAGGATGAAAGTAGGAATTTGCCAATTCGTGGGTTTGTTGTGATCATTTGTAAGCAAGACCCTTGAGATAAGAAAGATCATGCTCCCTTGGAAATCATTTGTCAATCATTGGAAATCATCGAGACTGTATCATTTGGTAAAAATTATTTCATTTTTGCACTTGGCTGTGACGATGCGCACTTTAAAACTTTGCGGGTAAGACGAGTACTAAGGGATGGTTGGATCTGGGAAGTGACAATTTCTAAGCCAATCTTGTCAGTTCTCCAATGTTTAAACCATATTTCATCGTCCTAGCACATCTGGAAGTACCTTAAGTTGCGATCACCGGAATTCCTGACTGCCACCCCCCTCCACAGTGCCCGAATCCGGTCTGGTTCTGTCAATGATGTCATCCCGATCGCTCCACTCTAAGCGTGTCACAAATTTTAGGTTCTCCCCTCCAACCCCCACCCACACTCATCGGATCCGGTCCGGACTTGTTTTGGGCATTTGACACACGAGGTCTTCCAAATATCAAGTTTCATTGAGATCGATCAGCCGTTCGAAAGTTACACATGACTCAAGATTATGACATCCCTCTACTCCCCCTCCCACGATGGTCGGATCGAGAACTGACTATTTCTAAGCCAATCTTGTCAAGTCTACAACGTTCAAGCCAGTTTTCATCGTCCTAGCACATCTGGAAGTACCGTAAAACGTGATCTCCGAGATTCCGGACCCCTCCCCCCCCCCGGTGCTCGAATCCGGTCCGGTTCTGTCCACTGATGAATCTAGGGCTTGTGCTTGTTCTTCCCACCAAGTTTCATCCCAATCGCTCCACTCTAAGCGTGTCACAAGATTTCTGGTTCCCCCTCCGACTCCCCCCACATTCATCGGATCTGGTCCGGATTTGAAATTGGTTAAGTGCGTGCTACACGAGGTCTTTCCAAATATAAAGTTTCGATAAGATCCCGTTCGAAAGTTATTCATGCCTCAAGATTCCGGATTCCCCATCCCTCCACTCCCCCAGAGGGATCGTGGAAGTGACTATTTCTAAGTTAGTTTGGTCGGGTCTCTGATACGCCTGCCAAGTTTCATCGTCCCAGCACTTCTGGAAGTACCCTAGCTCGAGAACAGTGGACCGACAGACAGACCGGCTGACAAGTGATCGGTATATGGCACTTGAGCGAAGCTGCAAGTCCTATAAAAATGAATGGAACTGATGTTCTTTAAACCTATGTCGTTGAGAATGGTCAGCTTTCCGTCTGTCACTTTGCTGACAGAGAAGAACATTTTTTCATTTAGCTAGTTGTGTTTCTTTTTCTAGGATCTGAACGTAGCGAATTTATCAACCCCCGAGAACATAACTCTCGTTCGTCGGATGCTGATCAAATGCGCCGACATTTCAAACCCGGCGCGACCTCTCAAGATCAGCATCGAATGGACACGGCGAATCACGGAAGAGTATTTTGCCCAAGTATGTACAATGTTCAGTTCGCAGTTCAGCGTTTCCAAGCGGACTAGTTTCTGAAACATACTTGTGACAGATATAGTATAACAGATCCAGAGTTGATGAGTAGAAAATCTGCTTCACGAGTAATGGAAGTTGTGTGCTGTCTTTGGAGTAGAAAGTGAAAGCTATTATGTTCTCCTCATTACATTATAGATTCGTATTTTACTATTTCTCTCTCACAAGTGTCGATAATGAGACAATGAGGGACTTTGAGAAATTAGTTGGAATAAAGCCAATTGCGGGCTTAGGCCTCCAAGAAGAGCGGTCGTCCTACTTGTTTTGGTGGCTAACGTGGCCGCTGCCGCGTTTGACTTGAACCCCATTTGAGCTCGCACCACACGTGTCCTTACTATTGAGCTATGCTAACTTTCTCAAGCCCTGTCAAGTCGTTTGAGTTCAAGTGTTCTAGCAGACGGACGGAACAGAACGAACTTGTGCGTAGCTACCCTCCGCCTTCCTTTATGATAGCCTACCAAAAATATGGAGGTCCTTTTTTCAAATCCATTCTTTGGCGTGTGACATCGTCGAGCCACTAACGAATTCTTGGCGTCCTAATATACTAAAATTGCATAAACTATTTACTTACAGGTGGAATTAGTCTAGAACTCCGCCTCTAACTCCGGCCGAGTTTTTTTCCTGGGGAAATGACCGCAGTCTGACCGCAAGATAAAAACAGGCCGATCTCGATAGTGAGCCATGCATCACCTTCCCGGATACGAGTTTTGGACGTCACTGAGAATAGGGTTTTGAAATGTGCATTCAATGGCTCAGCCATCAATAGCAGAACAGGTCGATACCATCAAGATCCGCCGCTGGACCGCCTACCTGTGCCAAACCGTGGGGATCACCATACTCCCGAACGCTAAGCCGCCTGAGGGGTCCAGGCGAAGAGGGGTATAGAATAACACTCTTCGCCGCACGTACTAGTGAATCTGTGTGCCCGAATTGGAAGATGTCTGAGCAAAGACAATAATAGTGGGAAAGACCGGTGACCGCTAAAATCGGGTCTCTGAAAATCGATCGGAACGCTACCTAGCGTTTGGACTTAGTCCAATTTCGAGCGGTAGATGATCAATATTATCAAAGCAAGAAGGTGCGAGTAGGCAATGTTTGTCAACAGTAATTGATTCGAAATCGTGAATTTTACATTTATTTCCATTAAAAAGCTATTTGTTCTTTTCCTACTTGTTTTTACTTCCAATTAAAGAGGATATGTGAATGGAGAGAGGATGCTCATCATAAACGAAACGAAAAAAATCAACAAAACGTGCTTTGATGATGATTCTGCGGAGAGCGATGGAAGAAAATGTCATCAGAGCGAGTTTTTAACGAAAGAACATCCGCTAAACGGCGCTGATTGTTGTGACCCATGGGGCTTACTGGAGTTTCCGGTCTATCCCACTTTTGCTGTCTTTGTGTCTGGACAGCGGCTTAGACTACACGAGGGACGACTGGTTACTCTTCAGAATGCCGAAAGTGTTTCTGGAGGTGCATGGGGACTAAGGTCTAAGGACTTCTTACTTACCTACTAGAGCTACTAGTATACTCTTGATTGTACTGTAGAGAAGGTAGTAGTTCAGTCACGTATGCGATGCTAGATAAGTCTAAAGTTGAAACATTTTCCTTTCAGACGGATGAAGAAAAAGCCAAGGGCCTACCCGTGGTGATGGCTCAGTTCGAGCGGACGACCTGTTCTATACCCAAATCCCAGTTGTTCTTTATTGAATACTTTGTCAGCGATATGTTCGATGCGTGGGATGGTAAGTCGATTAGTGTGTATGCGACTGAAGGAAGGGAGTTGATCAGCCCTGGTTCATACTGCTGTGATTTCTCGCGGTTCTGCTTTTTGCTATGTAACGAAGTGTGCGACCAGCAACGCAAAACTATGCATTCTAAAGTACCAGAAGATTTGGAAAAAAATCGCGTGCGCTTTTGGCGAGAAGGCAGAGAAACAGCAAGATTAAAGTAGTGTGCACACACAGTCCGAATTTCGCAGTCCGGTGCGAATTTCCTTCTCCGCTCCGGAATTTTGACGCATCGCATGCGGATTCGGTCCGATAATTTCGTTCCGATTTGAGTAGAAAATATTCTACTTTTACCGGAGCGACGCATGCGAAATTGTGCCCTGAGAATTGAAAAATTAGAAGCTGTGTTTGAAATTTCAACTGTTTATACGACCTATTTAATGTCAGCTGCATTCATTCATTCGGCAATCAAGGCTAAGCAGTGGATTTTCTAACCTGGGGTCAAGTTTCACGTCTGAATTTCGTTTTATCTGAAAAACCTGTCGGGCAGCGTGACGCGAATTTCGTATGCGCGTTTTCGCGTGCGGAATCTTACCGGACTGTGTGTGCACTTAGCTTAAATGATTTCTCTAAGTCATAAAATTAATTTCGTTGTCCGTAAATTTTGCAGTCACAGAATGGTTCATCACCAAGTATGTTCTGCCACCTTTTACACAACCTGATTTGCACCAGATGACAATACAGTTTGAACGACGGTTCCCAAGTAAATTCGTGCATTGCGTTGTAAACTTTCGTGTGATTCTGTCTAATTATGGTAGACTTGAGGAAATATCGTGTCGCAAGTAACTCAGCAGTGTGAACCAGGGTGAGGCAGAACGTTTCTGCAGGAGAACCACCTTCCTCCTTGGAACTGTTCTGGGTAAAATTCGTCCGAAGTTTTCCAACCCGTCCGGTCCCTCAAGTACAGTAGAGGCATGCTTCTTTGAACGATAATTAATGGTGATTTTGGTGATCTCTTGGATTCATTTTCCGAAAAGCAAAGCGAGAATCCGCCGAGCGCAAGAACAAACGGAGAGTCGTCGTGCCTCCGTTGCATCTTTATAACTTCTCGCTGACTTGCCGAAATCACTTTCAACTCGCGTATATAGTGGATTCGCTTTCCAAGTCACTCGTGGAAACTAGCGGAGCGCAAGAACAGCTCTGTAAAGCAAAGCGGGTTTTAGCCGAAGCCGCAAAAGGAGCTTTCCAGACTGCCAGAATCGCCCTTAAGTTTTGAATTGTGCAGTAATTGGGTTTTGAGTGTGGTAGATTCATCTAGGTCTTGAAAGTGTCCTAGGACCTGGTAAGCAGCGTGACAATTGTCTGAAGACCGGCGGACCTGACCTTATTTTCCACTCTTTCAACCAGTCAACGAAATGAGGGGAAGGAATGTCCTGTCGTATTCAGCCTAAGGCTCAGAATCACGTTCCTCTTTCTCTTTTCTTGTAAAAACAAGACCAAAGGTTTACAGTCAGGTCTTGTATATATCCGGTCTTCGCCAGACTCTTTGAACATCTTTACTATCAAAATTTAGAAGCAGATTCAGGCCAATGGCTATTCATATGAGGAAACCAAGTTCAGATATGGATTCAGCATGTAAGTTTACCCTATACATCATTTCGACTTTGACGAAATCGATCAAAACTTCTGCCAAATTTTCTGTTTCGGCCGGATTCCGGGCGAACTATTTGCCCGGCAAAAACGAATTTAGCATATCTCCTTAACCCTGTACTGAGCCTCTAATCAACTTCAGATAAAACCTAAACTTTAACAAATGTTCCGGTTTCAGCCGGATTCCAAGCGAACTATATGTCCGGGTAGAAAATGATTGTCATATACGGATTCAGCATTTCTTTTTACACCTCAATCGGACATCTATAATCAACTTCAAATAAAATTTATACTTTTAACGAATTTCCGGTTTTAGTCGGATTCCGGGCGAACCACTTGTCCGGCGAGAAAATGATTTTCATATGTTCAGCATGACCTCTTACCCTTAATCGACCATCCCATTAGCTGTTAAAAAAAATGTTGTTCCCCCTTAATTCGAACCCCCTTCCCCACCCTAAATGTAAGGCTACAGAGCCTATCTTCGAACTCGAGCTGTCCCTTGACCCAAAGAATCTTCACACCGGGTTTCATCAAAATATCTCATTCCCTTCGAGAGTTACTGTGCTGACAGACGGACGGACAGACAGACAGACGGACAACTTTTAAGAAGTCATAGGTGTCCCTCCACTTTACGTTTTGGGATCCCAACAAGTAAAACTAAATCCTTGTATATTCTCACTCAGTACTGTACAAGACCATAAACATGACATGATTCATGTCACTAGCGTCACTTAGAGCCTGGTCACACTGGGCTCAAAAAGCCACCTATTCGACAAACAACTGAAAATCCCTAGGAGACGTGAGATTTGATGGGCTTTGTGGCAGCTGGGGGATAATGAGCAGACTGCAATTAGGGGTCAATAAGGGTTCCTGTAACATAATTATACATGCTGTTTTCCTCTAAATCTCCTGAATTTAAAACGACAACATTCAGAATTAGTTGTATTTCTTTTTTCTTTTTTCTACTTTTGCAAACCAAAAAGCCAGGAAATGAGCCAAGTGTGACCAAGCTCTTAGACCTAAAGATTTCAGAATGTCAGACCAACGGAACTCCGTCGAAAACCAGCCTATTCGACAAACAACTGAAAATCACTAGGGGACGTGAGATTTGATGGGCTTTGTGGCAGCTTGGGGAGAATGAGCAGACTGCAATTAGGGTTCCTGTAACATAATTACACTGTAACAAGTTTTTCGTACACAGATTAAAGTTAACTGCGCTATCGTCTCAGATTTTCCATGTCAAGTCCTGGTCGAATCAGATACTTGTGGGGGGGGGGGGGGGGGGGGGCTGAAGGGGGACCGGAAATCTCGTGAAACGCTTAGAGTTGAGGGATTGGGATGGAACTTGGTGAGAAGAACAATCATTGCCCTTAGATACGTAATTGACAGTACCAGATCGTATCGGGGCTCTGTGGGGGGAGTTGGAGGGTGTTCCAGCTATTATAAGAACGATGAAACTTTGCAGGCCTATTAATGACTTAAGAACACCACATAATGCCCTAGGAAAACTTGTGTTCCTGGATCCGACCAACTTTGGGGAGTTGAGGGAAGGGGAATCCGGAAATTAGTGGGTTCCGTAAGTTGCGAACGGGTTGTCCGATTCGAGTGAAACTGATGAACTGATGACCTAGACAAGCAAAACATGCGTCCGAACCCCATGCAGGCACGCTTAGGAGAGTTGGACGAGGGGGGGAGGGACAGAATGGGATGCAAGTTGGACAGTTCCGAGTTAATGCGGCCTGATTTGTAATTTGGTGTCTGGATCGGATCTGTTCACGGTAGGGGAGGGGGGTGAAGTGGGAACTGGAAATTTGCGGATAGGCTATGCTCTGATTCCAGTCTAATTTGATTAGGACATGTCAGAGATGCGACGTTTATATTTCCGATTCGTATTCAGCCACAGTGGGGGGACTTTGAAGGGGATTCTCGGAAACGTTTTGGCTCGCATAGGGGTCAAACAAGTGGAGCGATTTTAGTCCGACCACGCTGGGGGAGGGGGGGGGGGGAAGATTCAAGGGAAGCTCCCAGAAAACGCTCAGATTTGAGTGAAACTTGATAGGTGGCAAGAGAAAATGCTTCAGATGATCCATTTAGTAGTCCGAAGTCCAAACCAGATTCGGACTCTGTAGGGGACGTTGGACGGAAACCGTGTGGCATGTGGAAGATCCAAACGAGTGGATCTTCAGGGTCGAAACTTGGGAGGTATAAAAGTCATTTGCCCTAGGTGATTCGAGGCGACGGAAATGCTCTGACTTGAGTGAAACTAGATATCGTATTTATAGGTCTGAACCGCATTTAAATGGCGGGGTATTTGGATTTCTCGTCTACTTTTTAGGTACCACATACTCGTATCAAGTGCCATATGAGCTCGTAGCTCTTGTTTTCTTTAACCTAACGTTCACAGAACTGTACGTCTATACTGTAGCAAGCAGTTCGAATGACGCATAGATCCAATAAGCGTCTATCCTGTACTGATGTGATGGCCTCGTGCTGCCACTCTTGTTCTGTAGGTACGAACGATAGTAACGCCTCTACTTTTCCCTAGATATGAAATAAAATATTTAAAAGTCCAAACCAGGATATCAGGAGGGAGTTCGAGAACGAGCTGACAACTTTTTATAACCGCATACGAAATCTTATCGTGATGATGCGTCAGTTTGTAACTTTTTTTTTCATTTGAAGCGTTTATCGAGATACCAGATGTCGTAAACCACACGAAGACCAACTACAACTTCTGGAAAGAGCAGGAGGCGCGCGGAATCACCGGGATCCTGCCGGAGTTTGGTACAACGGAAGACAGCGTCCGGTCTCAAGAAAACAGAATCGAAGAAAAAGACGAAAGCATACATGAACTTTTATAGCAGTCATTCGCTAGTCTTAACTGATTCCGAGAATCCTGGTGCCAACATGTCAAACATCCTCTAGGAGCCAGTGGTCAGCTAAGAAAGTTAGTTTGATTGTCCTGATAATCGGTAACTCCTCCCGGATTGGCTGCCGCCCAATCTACCTCAGTCCGGATTGGTCCTTTTTACAGACTGTTATTTCCGTTGGTTCTTCCTTTCCGGTGGCTATGCCTCGCTGGTTTGACCTTGTTTGAGCTGAGCTGGTCTGTACGCTTCTGCCACTTAGCTAAATACAGGGTAAGAGGCCTCTTGATTTGGGTCCTGAACTAGGTGTATCGACTCAAGATGTCGGTGAAATCTATGCACAATCCTATTATAGCACCATTGTGCGTTGAGTGTTCGGTGTAAAGTGATTTGACATCAGTCTCTTATGCAACTGAATGATCTTGGTGTACGTAATTTGGTGTTTCTAGTGCTGTAGTAACGAAATCGGTAGTTATCGGACCGTCCATATATATGCGCAATTTATAAGGAGGTTACACACTTTAAACTATTGTAAAATGAAGACGAAGAAATACCAAACCTTGACTCCCTAAAATTATTCGAGAAACAGTGTTCCATAGAGAATACATTTATCCGGTAAAACTGTGCATTTCTGCGTTTTGTATTTTTGCGTCTTGACGTTACAGAACGTCAGATATTGCGACCGCATCGTAGCATAACGACTGGAGAAAAAATAGCGCAGTATCGGTTAACCGACGGATGTTTTTGTAATTTTTTTATTTATTTGAGATAAGGTAATGCTTGCAATCGCCAGATTATCGGTGTAATCTGTTATATATTTTTCGAGCTTCCATCATACCGATAGGTCCGTTTCATTTAACGTTCATAGGTTGTAGGGTTCCTTTCCCGTTCATGGTTTGTCCTATATGTAGGTTTGAAGCCGGATGATATGTGAAGGCTGGCTGAGTTTATCGCCTAGGACAATGAGTGGTTGGTCGCTTGGTTAAACCATGCAGTGGGGAACACTTTCTAGGTTCTTCTACGCGCAGATTTTGTTTATCTCGAATATCTACAAATTATAATAATCAGAGCTAAAACAGTAGCGTCTTATTTTTCTTGGGCATAAAGAATGAAACTATATTGATCTTCTGCGACTTTATTGATTTTCCTTGTTTTCCTGCTGTTTTATGAACGTGTGCAAACCGTTGCAGCTCTTTAGATGCCATAGTCTGGCCGTAAACAGGACATAAGACAGAAGATCAGAGAGCAAATAGTTCGAAAGAATACAAATTCATGCTTTTGATTCGATCTTATTTTACTTCAAATGACAATGTACTTTCTAGGTTCTGCGTGAATATTTGCTAACTTTGGTTTTGATGGTATATTTTTGGCGCCGTCCAAAGTTACGCGAAGTCCGGAGTAACATTACTCGGTTGCAGTATGGTTTGCAATATTTATACAACAGACGTCGCAATCAGTTGCTTCTTCCCCTGGTTTACACAAGTTGCGTTTTTGATCGAAGTTTTGTACGTCGTTAGCGTAGCCGTTTGCTTAATTTCCGTTTTCCAACGCCGTCGAAGTTCACAGTATGCTTAATGAGTGTTTTTACTCCGGCGATCCTTGCCCCGTCGCCTTTTGTTCAACGTTTCAAGCAAACGTTGCTTCGAGAACGAAGTTCGACAGTCAGAGTCTGAAGGATAAAGAAACTGTGACCGGTAAACAATAATGCTATTTAAACAGAGATCTTTGAGTTTGAAGGCAACTTCAAACTTTGATCAAAAACGCAACGATAGAGACCTTTGAGTTTGAAGGCCACTTCAGACTTCGATCAAAAACGCAACCACAGTCGCGTAGTCGCATGCATGACAATATTGGAATGTATCTAACAATGACTGCTGGTTCAAGCACACTGCATTTCTGCTGATGCGTTTTACGTCAGAACGTTGTGTATACGCCACTCGTAAAATCCAATGACGAGTTGCCGCCAGGTGCGCTAGAGAAATAATAAAATCACACGTGAGATCTTGGTATAAGTTATATGAAAGGGGAATAAGCGATTAGGCTTTCGGTTCATACCGAGTCGCGCATTAGCCCCGTGGAAAAGTTAACCAGCAGTCAGCACTGAAGTCGGAAGACAGAATTGACAAACTTGATGGAGTTGACAGAACATGAGTTGGGTAGAGCACAAATAGAGGCAGAATTTAATCAGTTCTAAACATGGCTAGGCTTATGAGGAATCGAAAATGGCTAAACGAACCTGGGTAAGCATCAGAGGCGTTACTAGCCAAAATGTTGGGGGGGGGGGGGGCAAGGAATTTACCGACTGGCTGGTGATTTTTACCGACTGTTTTTACATAAAAAACGGCTGTTTTCAAGAAAAAACGAAGTTTCGAAAAAATCGACTGATTTTCAGAAAAAAAACGACTGTTTTGACGAAAAATCGACTGTTTTAACGAAAAAAGTCAACCGTTTAGGCGAAAAACCGCGGCGCTTCGCGCTGACTCGGTTATTTTTTACCGACTGGCCGACAACATTAGAGGGGCGGGCGTATCCCCCCCCCCCCCCGGTCGTGACGCCCCTGGTAAGCATACACCAAGAAGTAACGTGTCAATGTTTCCTTTATGCTAGTGCACCTAGCGGCCTAAAAAGAACTAATCTGGAAGGAATTTTGTGAAGGGCGTATAGAGGATAATCTTCGTTGGACATATTTCAGTTTTGCGACCGTGACGCTGTGTCTTCGTGGCGTCAGAAAATCTTGAACTTGGTCAACGCGGTCTTCGCGAGGTGTTGTCCACTCTCGATTTCAGTGTATAACAAGTGTCCGGTGCCTGGGCAGCTGGCATGGGTTACCAACGTTAAAATTAGCATGTTTGGAAGCGGGAATCGTAATTTATGGCCGGCAACACTGGTTTCGGCCGGTGCCGGGAAAGGGTGTACATCGGGTACCAGGGAGTGGGTAATCCCTCGCCAAACGCAGTACCGTAGTTCGCGTGAAAGCTGCAACTCCTTGGACCAGTGGTCAAATTCAGATTTATTTTTTATATATACTTAACACACACACATACTTAGTCCGTCGTCTTCTTGCCTCACCTGTAATGCCGTCATCTATCGCTTCTTTTATTGCACACTTGTTGAAGGACACGCAGGAGCAGATGCTACTTCTTTTCCAATGTTCTAAAATGTTTTCCGAAGCCGTTCTCTAACTTATAAAAACACCCGTATTATCCGTATTTTAATAGTTGGATTTCGTTTGCTTTGACAACTTCGAAGCCAGGTTGCAAAACCGGTCCAGCCTTGTCCCAGCGTCTAAGAAACGCATGCTAGATCAGACCTAAAGGTCCATAAAATAGTCAATCGTTGTACTAGCGAAAGACTAGCTAAAATTTACATAAGATGCTGTCAGGGCGGATCGGACATGTCGCACGGTCTTCAGAGCTTCGAGTAGGCTATTAGAACTGATGAACCAATCAAGATGTTGCATTTCCAGAAGCCTGATGTTTGAAGGCTCGAAGATACGGTTAGAAAGAGCGTGTTATCTTTTCACAGTTAAAGAACGAGAGCAAAGTAGAAAAACAGTTTTGACAAACAGTAGGCCTATTTAGAGATGCATTTCCTTTAGATTTTGCAGAAATCGAGACTTTCTGCCGTTGTTCATGGAACCGGTGGCAACCGATGTTCCGTATTATTGTAGGTGTTACTTCATATGGAAGCAAAGGGGGGATAAAAACTCTTGATATGGGTGTATAACATGAGTTAGGCGACATGCAAATTTCGCAGCGTAACTGACGGTGTCGGAAGAAAGTTCCATTACCGAGCCGCTCGGCATAACTCCCAAATACAACTGTGTATATATATTTAAAATGACTATCGGGCGTTTCATAAACAAGCGAGCAAGCTCTCAGGCGTGGAGGATGAAAGTAAAATCTTTATCACGTCTTATAAGAACCAAGACATCTCCCCAATAACCCAAAAAATATTGAACTAACATATATTGAAATGATCCCAGTTTAAGATCTTATGGGAAATCTGGGCCCAGTTACCCATGAACGGGAGGGTGGGGTGGGGGTCGGGACCCACCAAATTGCATGTCTAGACCCATACGTCCTCGACTATACCAGCTTAGGGTTTGATTCCAGTCACGGGTCAAAAACTTTACTCATGGGCAAACTGGGCTCACTTGCCCATGAACAGGGAAGGTGGGGGGTGGTTCAACTCCACATATATATCCACAACCCCTATGATCCAAAAGCACATAGGAATTTCATCGCCTTATCTCCAGCTATTATCTAGTTGAAATCGTTACAAAATGGGCAATCTGGGCCCAATTGCCCCTGAACCAAGTGGAGGTGGGGTTTGGGATCCGCAAAAAGGAAAAAGAGACCCCAATGCTCACAAACCTACCAAGTTTCAACTTGATACCTGTTGATTCCTTTCACTTGTAACGAACTTTACTCCTGGGCAATGTGGGCCCAGTTGCCCACGAACGGGGTGGGTGGTCGAAGTGCAACTTTAAAAGCAATTTCCCAGCCTTAGGATCTAAATGTACAAGGAATTGCATCGTCCTATGTCCAGGCCTGGTCAAGCTACGAACATTATTCACTGGGCAATCTGGGCCCATTTGCCCCTGAACCGGGTGGGGGTGGGACCCCCAAAAGGCACAACTAGACTCCAATTACCAAAAGTGTACCAAGTCTGAACTTGATACTTGCCCTGGTTCACGAGCTATGAGCTTCACAAAATACGGTGAAAACCGGAAACCGAAAGCTGCTACAGCGCTTGGAATAGTGGATTGTTCCATGGAACACTCTACTAAAAAATCAAGAGAAGGTTTCTATGATTGGTGCATGTTGGACGGACTAAATGCCAAAAGACCCTCCTTTGGATATCGATGTCGCGCTGCGAAATCCAGTCTGTGGTTGGGACAGAGTTTCCTGAAAACAGGAAGCTATCCGGTTCTGTAATTCTTACACTGTCCACCAATGTGCAATTACGTATTGAGATTTTATCTAACGTGCCAAATCTTCTAGACCAAAGTATTATATTGGCGGGAATTCAGCGAATCAGAGTTGAGCCTCTAATCTAGTATTACAGTTTGGGCTTCGCCGTCGCCTAGATGCATAGCAAAGAAACTGTTTTGGTGGTCGACCCTCTTCGAAGGTCGCGTCGGTGAACGACCATTCGCTGAATTTCTGTTCGTTGATGTGACGTTTCGTTATTTCGCTGTTTCTGTTATGTAGTGGTTATTATTAATCGAACAGTATTTTGTAAGTCTTTCTACGTCCTGTTAGATTTGCCAACTTTATTTTTTCTAAGATTTTTACTAACATGAAGAGAGTAACTAGGTGTGTTTTTCTTAAAAACTATTTTTCGTTTCTTTCGGGACCAGATTCTAGTTGTGTATTTTTTGCAAATACAAAATAGCTTTCGCATCTTTCGACGTCTGAAACGAATTTATTCTCAAATTGAACAGTTTGCACGGCCAGAGATATAAGGCGTCTTTTCGTGATTGGCAGTCGAATGCCGGAGCGGGCGAACCGCGTTTTTCACGAAAACCGAAAATCGTCATTGCGGATTTTTCCACTTTCAACACAAACGTCTCCGGATGGTGCCTAATATCCTGGCAGGAACTCCAGCCCGTGCTGGCCGTTGCCCAAATGGCATGTTTTGCAGGGTAATTCATCCTGCGGCCGATATGGCTTACTATCGGCGCTGCGTTTTTGATAGAAGTTTGAGGTTACCTTCAAGTTCGAAGGCATCTTCTTAAATACCGTTTTACCGTCATCGTTAACTTTCAGCAAAAACGAAATTTAGTGTGTTCGCACTGAATCTAATCTTTTTTTTTGGGTCAATTTTTTGTAGTTTAATGGATGAATCCCAAAACCTGTCTTTATCGTCCACCATTATTTTTTATTTTTCCTTCAAGATTTAAACGTCGAGTTGCTGAGCTCGCAAGCTTGGAAGTTTACCTGCAAGGTGGATGAAACTGCGACCGGGCAAAGATCACCGCACTTGAAAAACGCTCATTAAACAAACGGTGTACTTTGACGGCGTTCGGAAACGGAAATTAAGTTACCGGCCAAGCCAACGGAAATTAAGTTACCGACCAAACCGACGGCCAACAAAACTTCGATCAGAAACGCAACTATTGGTTCCCCGACATTCGACGTCCAACTTCGGGTAGACATCTCACAGATATGTTCGTAGTAGACAAGTAACGGGGGACAACTGTTAAAATAACGCTAAAGCAGAAAGCACTGAGATACGGCAGGCAGTGAAGAACCGGAATGGAAGGAGGAATGCGCTGTGATAATCATAGTCTAGCCTATCTGAGCAGGTACCAACACCAAGTCATGCAAATAACCAATCACCATCAAGTCCTTTGCGCATGCTCCCTAACCATCCTCGAGCGAAGCGTGCCATATTCACTCTCCCTAGAAGAAAGAAAAGTATAAACACCGGGAAATTCAAGCCTTCTTCTATTCGGAATGCTCTGTTCCAAATGCCGAAACCAGACCTGAAAATTCGCAGGTTCATTCGCAAAACCGGATGCCAGTCCATACACTGTCAGAAGTTTCATAACAGATAGCGTATAACACTTTCAAAAAAAACACCTTTTCACTTAGAAAAAAAGTGTTATGACCAATTAAGTTTATACTATTTCGTGCCTAGATCTCCAACAACACCTTCAATTGGTAAAAATACTAACGGGAACGAAAGAAACATAACAGATAACATCCCAAAGTGCTATCTGTTGAAACCGCGCATCCTTGTGTTGTCGTTATGTAACTTCTGACAGTGTAGTATTTTTACCTATTGAAGGTGTTGTTGGAGATCTAGGCACGAAATAGTATAAACTTAATTGGTCATAACACTTTATTTCTAAGTGGAAAGGTGTTAATCTTGAAAGTGTTATGCGCAATCTGTTATGAAACTTCTGACAGTGTACCAGCGTGCTGAACTTACTCCAATATTCCCCAACTCGGGCAGTGTTGCCAAGTGTGACAGTTTGGTGCTTTTTGACACTTTTCGTCTCTGGGTGACACCGTGATACTTTTTCTCTGAAAGTGACACCTTTTTTACGAATGACACTTTTTAGGTCAGAAAAGCACTTTTTCATTTACTTTACTAAAGTGACGGATTGTCGCCCCCAAACACTACCAAACCATGTGCTTTACTTCTATTTTGTGCACAAAAACCGTTTGAAGCTCATTTTCGATGAAATTTTGTTACAAAAGTGTGACCTAACAGTTAAGAAATGTTTTGAAAAATACTGTTGCAAATTCAGTTATTACCAATTTTGCGCGCTGTGGAGCGGAATATAAAAAAAATTCGAGGTGTCAAAAAGCACCTTTTTGTCAGCAATTCTGACACTTTTATGAGTCCAGCTCTTGGCAACCTTGCTCGGGCATCAATAGATGCGTCCGGTGCGTTTGGGTCTGTTTCTGGTTTTTCCTCACCTGTGTCCGGTTCTTGTCCTATAGCGCGTTTTGCGTCTTCCCAGTGACGTCACTAGAGCCTACCTCCCGAGCAGGTTCTGTTTAGTCCGCACCGGCTAGGCCGGAAATGGGTAATAAAACCAGGAAGCAGTCACCGGCGAATGCAAAACCGCTTTGTAAAAAAGAACCGGAGACCACCGGTGAGTACTCCGGGAAAAAGAACGCAGCTAATGATCGCAGTTGTGAAGATCCCAGTCCATAAAACGTTTGCGATGGCTAAAGCAACAGCACCAATCAACCAGCCAGAGTTTCTACACGAGGGAAATGGGCCATCCAGCGTGACACGATTTAAGACAATACATGTTGCATGAACGAAGTAAAACAATAGTAGTTGCTAAGATTTGGAACAAATAAGTACTGTTATCGAAGTTCAAAGCCTATTCCCCAAGCACCACTAGCAAGTTAAAAGGCTACGGGCTTAAAAGGCTAAAAACAATCCGTCTTAAAGGTATAAAAATAAACTCTATTCGATATAACTTTGCAAAAAATTAAGACAATCTCTCAACCTGAGACTTGTCGATAGTACAATCTACAACAAAAAATGGCCATAACTACGTAAAGGAGATTGCATTTTCACTTGAATCGGGCCTATATTCCCGACTAACTTTTCGGCGATGGGGAAGAGATTCAAGGAAAACTCAAATTCCTTGACCCAAAAAGATGCGCCGCGAATCCAGCTCAATCATATATAAAACGACATATTATCTTGCTCAGGAATCCACAGCTCATACCAGGGCCCACACTTCTGTCCCGTTGTCTCTGATTCTCTATCGAACCGTGAATCCAACTCGGGTCGCGAAAGTCTCTTTTGGAGACTTCGGCCATAGGATGTCAAGTCCGAACTGTCACACGAATCTGGGCTCGTTTCCAAAGCAGAGTCTGGACAATCTATATGACCCGAGCTATGATGAAACCGGACTTTCGCCATCTTCCTGTTGTTGCGAGGTAGCGTGTGAGGTTGAGAGCATGGGAGGGACGGAGGAGGTATAAGATCGTGAAGGTAAATGATCTGTTTAGGCTCCAAGAGATTCGGTTCACTTCTTGCGTTGCGAGATAGGTTAACGTTCACTTCGTTTTCGGCGATTGCATCGCAATCCTGGCGGTTGCTTTTCTTGTAGCAGCGGCGAGGGAGCTGCGTGGAGGAGGGAACGTAACGTGGAGGCGGTTTCTTGACGAACTTTGGCGAGGACTTTGCTAACGGCGTCGACCCCATAGGTGGAACTGGGGGAGGAAGCCTCGGTTTCGAGGAGGAGCCCCCTCTTTTTTTGTAATACGCCAGTTCAATCTCAGAAGTATGCTCCCACGCTGGTATCTCGTTAATTTCATCATCCAGCTTTCGAAGGTTTCCGGAAAGTGGACCAATAAATCTTAGAAAGTTGAGAACTTTGCGAACGCCCTCGTTTTTTTTCTCCACGGGGATTTTTCGCTTCGTAAGAGTTGCGAAACTACTTTCATCATTTTTTTGCTTCGCTTTCGGTCTTTCAAGGGTCATGCACTGCCGAGGGAAAGTCTGCCTCTCTACATCTTCCTGGAGCTCAAGAGCCGACCGGTAAAGAAGCCAATTCCGGCTGTTCAGCGTCACAGACGGGTCCTCGATAGTCTCTTGAGATACATCTCTACAGAAAGGAAGAAAAATGTGTTCTTTGAAAATGGGAACGAAACGGAGTATAAAACAAAAGGAAAAGGTAAACAAGGAAGTTAAATATTCTTTGAGCCCAAGCTGACTTTGAAACATTTATTCAAACAATGTTTACAACGGGTACGTCAGCTACGATTCTTCATCAGCGATATTTCGGCCCTTTTTGGCACGGGTCCTCGTCAGGCTGTCAATCCTCTGGTTCAAGTTCGGGGAAGGAAATTTATTAGAGGTTTGTTTCCTTCCCCGAAGTTGAACCAGAGGATTGACAGCCTGACGAGGACCCTTGCCAAAAAGGGCCGAAATATCGCTGATGAAGAATCGTAGCTGACGTACCCGTTGTAAACATTGTTTGAATAAAGGAAGTTAGTTAATTGTAGAGATGGATTTGCAGGATTAATATAAAAATGGATAGTATCTGAAACAGATAGTGTTTGAGAGGTATGACGCGTAGCATTTGGGAGTGACTGGGCGGAAAGGAAGATAAAGGGTCAAAAACCAACAAAAGAACTTAGGATTCGTGCAGGGTGGAAAGGCTAGGAAGACGACGCAAAAGCAGCGACTGAAAAGAACAGTAATCATACACTCCTGGTTTGGTTCCTTCAAAACCTATATCAACAGCTATTTCTGACCCTCTAAAGCTTCTTACTGTCGATATTTCTCAGAAAATCTGACCGGATCCTTGACATGAAAATTCTTACTGGCATACTGGCAGGAATTTGAAAAAAAATCTTTGGAGTGAGAACAGGTTTTAATTCTGAAAATCATTGCCAGCTGGCTTAGTGGGGCCGAAATATAATAGTCTTTATTATCCTGTCCACTTCCCATGGAGCCCAAAACTAAACTAAGCCTCAGGTTTGCCAGGCTACGTGGGTCAACATATTCGATTTTTATAACCGTCAACCGATCATTACGTGATACGGAAATAGGCCCAAGGCTTAAACTATTGATAATGTGTACTTACCTTTGAGAATCATCATCATTGTAATCTGTTTCAGGTTGCGGCGGGGGTCCATCGACACCAAATCCACTATCATCACTGCTGTTGAGACTTCCTCGAGCTGGATTAACCGACGACCCTATTACAGATGATCCTTCTTCGGAGGTTGACACTTTCTCAACCTAAAAATAGTAATTATGCAGTTTATCTATGAAATGAGTGCCTTTATTTAAACATCGATATTTGACTATTTTATTAAAAATTTAACTGTTAATAGACATATATATTGACCTGTCTTGCTGTTTGATGTATTTTGCTTAGGAGCTGAGTGCTTAAAGTGCCTTTATTTGGATACGGACACACCCAAAGTTAGTTTTATACATTTTAAAGATATACGGATTAAATCGTTACTTATTTATTATCTATTTATTAAAAAAAAATTTCAAATAGTGCTGGTTCTAAATACAAGTGCGATTTTAATTTAGATGACTTTCCGCTCTCGATTTAGGTCTAAGCGCTTGATTTGCGACGCAGATTCGGGTTGGCCAACGGCCCGCTGTCTGGCTGAAGTGGTTCGGCAATTGCTGAAAAGCACACGACCGACGTGTGACCTAGTTTGGTATGACTGAAGAACTCGCCGGACTAGGTCTCTCGGACGCCGAGCTGAGCCGCCGATAGTCGCCCTCGTTTTATCCTTTCTGGAGCTTCGGCACTGCCGAATGATTCCGCCCTTAAAGGACCTGTCTTACCTATAATACTAATGCAACCTACTTCCAAAATCACTCCGTACATTTCTAAACCCGGAGACCCCAATTTCGTACGGTACATTCTAACCCCTCTAACAAAACCACGCTGATTTTCTCAATTGTCGTGTTTGCTACCTTCGATGTGTATCACGCTGTCGACGGTTGTCTGCGAGAAGTTTTTTCCTCAGAAAAACCGGTTATGGAAATTGTTTCCCTGTTTTCGCTACAAGTCAACGAGTGTCGGAAAAGGCTTAAAACAGCCAAAACCGTGGGTTATTTATTGAAAGCTCAGCACAGTTTTAATGTATTCAAATATTTTAAAATACTGTAAGTTGAAGAGTAAATAGTGCGAGGGGTCCTTTAACGATATACGTTAGTTTTATCATGCCTATTCTTGAATACGCTTGTCCTGTTTGGAACTTCGGGCTCTCTTCAGAGCACACATACCGTATCGAGAAGATTCAAGAAAGGGCCCTCATGATTATTAACGGGGAGGGTAAAGTGTCCTACAGTTACCTACTAAAAAGGTTCAAGCTGGCTACCCTGGAAGAGAGACGAACCCGCCTTAGCATCGATTTCGGTATTAAAACCCTATCTGTTCCCCGATTACGTAACATTCTCCCACCCCCCTATTCTCCTATACGTATTAGACCCCAGCGAGAGAAATCCCAGAAAATCCCCAAACTAACCCCTGTGGCCCCTCTTCATGAAAGATATAGAAGGAGTTTTGTTCCAGCATTTGTTGAGTTGTACAATAGGCGATAAGTTAGTCCTTTTTAGTGTTTTTTTCCCTTCGTGACAAAGCGTTATGTTATTCCTCATTTTGTATGACAAAAAGGTCAAATTCGGCGGCAACGCTGTGATAACTGCTTTTGAAAAATAAATTCTATTCTACGTGTGGACGGATAGGATCCCCCTCCCCGCGTTAAGACCGGTTGCGTGCATGAGAAAGAGGCCCAAACCATCAATCGTCTACCGAAGTCGAAGGTGAACAAAACCAAAGATTTCGATGGGATCCTAAAGGGGAATACGTTAGGGACTTCACCCAGACAATCGGGTCTTGCAGATTTCCGATCTTCGCCAATTCTGCGAGCATATTATTTATTTGTTCCGAGTCAACCCCAATGAGATCCATTACATCTTTATGTCTTTAATTTCCAGTCAAGACGAGATTACAACCGAAATACGTTTCCGGTTTTATATTTTTCCGGTTTACGTCGGAGTCTAAGTGACGTCACCCGGGAGTAAAACAAAGCAGATACATTTTTTTGTCGGATTTTCGCCAAATATCGGTCCGACAAGTAAAGTATAACAAAGTAAAGTATACTGATCCAGCGTTTTTTCTTACCCATATTTCGGCTTTGCTGACTTTGGACAAAACTTTTGCTTCTTACATATTTTTATTAGATTCCGGGCAAACTACTTGCCCGGTGCGAAAAAGTTCAGAGATGGGTACAGCATATTGCCTTGCCCTCAAATTGACAGTCTCTTTAGCTTGAGAGAAATGTGTTTTTTGTCAATCGACCTTGTGTCGCCGGCTTGACCCTCTATTTATTATGACTTTATACAGAAGTGTAAATTTAACCTTGAACCTTGGTCGTTTAAACACTAATTTGAAACCCACTGCTGCACCCCGGAATTTAAGGCTACATCTCCGAACTTGGCCTGTGCTTTCGCCCAAAGGAACCTCACAAGAGACCTCAAACCATTTGAGAAATATGTCGTTGACTCAAAGCAGTACTGAATACTTCAAATGGCTTTCCTCGTACTAGAGTTTTGCTTGGATCTGCCTCACTTGAACACACACCTTCCCCACATACCAATGTTTCACCAATATTGTTGCGTTTGCTCCTTAATATTCGACGTTTTAAAGGAACGCCCAAGGTTCTAATCATCGTTTTTCCTAGCTAGTACTTAGGAAGCCGGATAATTTCAAAGGGCTTCAAAGGTTTCATCAGGATCGATACTGAACTTCTGAACATCTTTCCAAACGACCGTGAAGTAACGCCCAAGGATTTCCGTCCATAGTGCCAATTAACCCGTAAGAAAATTATACTGCGCTCCACCGATTAATCTAAAATGGTTGGGGCAGGAAACATTTTCCAAATTCTGTCGACTTGGCACCACTGATATTCCAAGTTCCGCAGCGATTCTGGTCCGGAATTCAGCAACTCTGAATCAGGTTCTTTTCACGTTGGCAAAATAACAAATTAGGAAGTGGATGAAAAGATTTTCCGTAGGCTACTCAGAGGCGTAACTAGCCAAAACGAATGTTTGGAGGGGACTGGCTGGCTAAAGAACTGATTTGCAAAGTCCTAGAGTTTATCGTTTATCGAGAAAAGTACCTAAAGTCTTCTCCACGGGATTTCCGTTTCTGGTTGCATTATTTCTTAAACTGTATTCTTTCGCTGCTGACGAAGAAATAGATTAACCGCATGGCTCAACTTCCAGACTAAGTATCTAGTCCAGCCAGTGTCCATTTAAGAAGGCTGACATCAGGAGAGGACGGAATTCGGAGGACAGAATCCTACGTTGGGGGGGGGGGGGATATCTGCAGCGTTTAAACAGCCGCATACACGTCGTAGATAGGATTCTCAGTAAGAATCCTAATCCTACGAACAATCCTAGGCAGTTCTACACAGCAAACATGGACCTTAACCGTGATACCTTTGGAAGCTGACTACCGATACTGCTATAGTTACATTTTGCCCTGGGTTTTATCAAGAAGAAATAATCAGATAGAACCTCCGTCTCCCTATCTCTGTAATATGACCATGCGGAGTCGAATATTTCCCCGTACCCTGCCCGATTCAAACGAGCGGAGGTTAGGATCTACGAGGCACATCAGTTTTCCTTACCGGTTACCTCTACAAATCGCTATATCGCTGCTATACGCGCTCCAGAGCGGGTCAGTGTGCCTCCTGCACGTATTGCTCTGCGATGAGCAACGGCGAAGACGGAAGTAGAAGGGTATCAACTTAAAGCTAGAGCATGTCCCTCTAGCTCCGCTCACTTTGGTCGGGGTATCCATAGTCACTGCATGGGACCAAAGACGGAGGCTATCTGATTATTTGTTCTTGGTTTTATGGATATCCGTAGCTTTTGAACAGCCGCATACATATCCAGCACGTTTTCTTCAACCTCTCTTGTCGTGTCAATTAAACTAGCTCTTGGCTTTTACCTCTTGTCCAAAGGGTCTTTTCTCAGAAATGAGGAGAAGATACCAAACTTATTCGTATCAGGAAGAAGGATGATTTGGCATCCAGCCAGATCGTGTCTTGTAATCCATTTAAGGAGGCAGAAATTAGGAGAGGACGGAATTCATGCTGTAATAACTAAGAATCCACAAGAAGTTTGTGAAGCATGCTTTTCAGATTCAAGGGGAGTTGCTAGGTTCTTTAAAGGGGGTTACGGAGTTTGACAAGGAATGAGAGAGCTTCTGCCAGGTTAATGAGACCATAACATGCTTTATCAGGAGTGGTTTCTCCGAATGTAAGAATGGGGGTCAGAGCGAAAAAAGAAAGTTTGTCATGTAAGCGTATATGGCGAGATTTCTCGACGGCCGATATCTTAAAACTGACTGATCTGGATTTTCGACATCGAAAACAAATGTCGATGTCGAACATATTCTATTTCCATATCAGCTTTGAACTAGCTTCTGGTTTCAAATCTCATTTACTCAAACTCAGCCTCCGACTTTCCGAGGATCGCAGGAATATTTGATATTTGAGAATATTCAAACAGATCTGAAGATAAGACACGAACCCGTAACATTCCAAGTCAGGAATTCAATTCGCAGTTCTTCAATTCGCGAGTTCTCTCCGCAACTAGTGTTCATCATCGCCCCTTCAGACCAAAGGTTTCGATGGGATCCCAAAATTTAATTTTTGATCCAGACAATTGGGTCTTGTCTTCGCCAGATCCAGTCTTCGCCAGACTTCTTGAACATCTTTACTATTATAAAAGTAGAAACAGATAAAGCCAAATAGCTAATAATTTGGAAAAAACAAGTTCAGATATGGATTCAGCATGTGTTTAACCCTATATAAGTCATATCTATTTTGAGGAAACGGATCGAAACTTCCTGCCTTACTTCTGCCGAACTCCCGGTTTCGGCCGAATTCCGGGCGAACTGCTTGTTTGGCAAAAAAAAATATCTCATTACCCCTATATCGAACATCTAATCAACTTCAAATGAAACTTTAACTTATTACAAATTTTCCGGTTTCATCCGGATTCCGGGCGAACTACATGTCCCGGTAAAAAATGATTGTTTTGACACGGATTCAGAATCTTTTCTTACCCATAAACCGGACATCTAATCAAACAAACAAAAAACTTTTGATAAACTTTCATAACTTAAAAAAAAATGTTGCTTTTGACAAATTTTCCGGTTTTGGCCGGATTCCGGGCGAACTACTTGTTCGGCGAGAAAATGGTTTTAACAATCGTGTTCAGCATGTTTTCTTACCCATTAATAGACTATCTCATCAGCTGTTTAAAAATATTTGTTTTCCCTTAATTAAACCCCCTCCCCCACCCCTAAATGTAGGGCTACAGAGCCCATCCACGAACTCGACCTTTCCCTTGACCCAAAGAATCGTTTAACCAACTTTCATCCAAATTTCTCATTCCCTTCGATAGTTATCGTGCTGATAGAAGGAAAAAATGGTCAGATCCAGGAAGGGAAGTTTTCTTAGGGCATTGCTTCGGGTTCGTCTATTTGGTAGGGTCTGTCATCTGGAATTGTCATAACTCGCGATCACCGGAATTCCGGGAAGCCTCCCCCAACTTCCCCAAAGAGCCCCGATAATCTGGTTATGTCAAGAACGTATCTAGGGCTTATGCTTGTTTTTCCTACCAAATTATATCCCGGTCCCTCGACTCTAAGCGTTTCACGAGATTTCCCGTGCCCCCCCCCCCCCCCCCTCCAGCTCCACCCACAAGTACCGGATCCGGTCCAGCCTTCCCGTGGAACATCTGAGACGATAGCTCTTTCCACTTGCCAAGTGTCATTCAAATCCGTTCAGCCGTTCAAAAGTTATGCATGCCACTAGATTCCGGATTCCCCACCGAGTTTCGTCCTGATCCCTCCACTCTAAGCGTTTCCCAAGATTTCCGGTTCCCGCTTCCAGCTCCCCCCAAAGTCACCGGATCCAGCCCGGATTTTAAGTAGATCGTCTGAGGCACGCCATCTTTCCAAATACCAAATTTCATTAAGATCCCATCACCCGTCCAAAAGTTATAGATACCTAAAGATTCCGGTTTCCGCCTCCCTCCCCTCCCATCACGATGCTCGGGTCGGGGAAGTGACTACTTCCAACTTAATCATTTGGGGTCTCTGATATGCCTGCCAAGTTTCATCGTCCCACCCTATGCGGAAGTGCCCGAACTAGCAAAACTCGGATCGGCCGACCGACAGAAATTGCGATCGCTACATGGCACATGGCCGAAGGGCAAGTGCCGTAAAAAGAGCTAAGAGCTCAAATGACACTTTCCGGGCGTAGCTATGGTGAATAGTGCGGCTTGGACTTTCGGATTTCCATAGTAGGCCTAGTATCTTTCGATAGCATACTTAAACTCGAGGATTCTTCTTAAAGTGCTGACAGGCCACTAGGGCAATGAATTCATCAGCACATCCGTATCAGGCCGGGAAATTTAGCTGTCTGTCAACACCATTAGAAAAAGCGGTAGGTTCTCCCGTACTAATTCATCTCCCTGAGAAACTGAGTTAACTGGGTTGAGTCTATCCAACTTCAGCTTTTGATCTCCAGTGATTTATTTGTCAATGCTTATATGCAAAGGTTATTGCTCATTAATCATCGTTTTCTTGCTTTTCCGAGAAATCCCTGGTGCGCGCTCTAAATCATTACACCGAGGTCTGACTCACCTGGACCCCAAATTATATGTCCAGGATATGCTCAGTGCATCACCCAAGGTTTATCTCAATCGCTCAGTCCGTGTAGTTCGTACGTCTGAAGAGCTGTTGTCTGAATCCGTATTTCCGGGAGCGCCATCCAGAATCCCCTACCATTGGCCGAATACAGATCGCGCCCAAAAATGGCACATCTGAGGCATCTGCTCTACCATCCAGAGACTTTCACTCGAATCGTAAAATAATTTACTTTCCAAATTTACACACCTGGGAAATGTCTGCCCCCCCCCCCCACTCCGCCCAACGATATCGGATCCGGCCTGGGCCCAAAACTGGCACATCTAGGGCATATTATTATGACATTGTACTGTCAAAGTTTTTTCTCAATGCCTTTATTCTTTTGGTCTCTACGCGGGTTTCAAAATATGGGAAAGACCTATAGCTTCCACGCCGTAGACAGATGCGGCTCGGGACATACAAATGGCACATCTAGCACGACTGCTTCTATCATCCATCAATTTTTAAAACCCAAACTGGAGCATTTTCGGTAAATGTCCGGTACCCCCTCCAACTCCACCCACCGAGTTGAAAACCCCCTCCGACCTTTCTGCTATCAAATGACAATTTACATCCAAGTCTATATGATCTTTTGCTTGCCACAAAACAATCCGTGGACCCCCAACTCCGCTAACCATAACCGGATGCGGTTCGGCTACATAAATGGCATATCTAGGGCATTTGCCCACACGATCCATCAAGTTTCACTTGAACGAAATCACTCGTTCACAAAAAACGCGTACCAAAAGGTCTCAAATACAAACTCCATCCACCCCCAGGATAACCCAATCCCCAAAAAGATTTCCTACAGCACTGGGTCGGGTACTTTATCTGTCTACCAAGTTTCATCTTACTATATTATTTGAAAGTGCCCGACCTAGAAAAACTGGGAAAGACAGACAGATGAACCGACAGACATTACGAGCGTGTTCCACCCTCGTACCAATAGTAACTTTTAGTTACTCAACCCGTACCAGCCTCTCGAAAAGTTACTACGCTGACCGTTCCAGCCTTGACGAAATAGTAACCAATAGTAACTATTTGCTTACCACGCTCGGGAGCGTAGTAAGCGTAGTAACCACGAATCTCTGTCACGTGATTGGTCGGATTCACCCGTGGTATGATATTTCGCTGGAAAATACAAAAATCGTTCCAGCCTTGACGACAAAAAGGCAGAATTTGTGACGTCATGCGTGGTAACTACGGTAAGTAGGATGGAACACGCTCTACATGGCACTTCAGCCAGTGGCCCCAATTAGTGACACAGAAGTCAACGGCTCTTCATACGAACGTCAAGATAGTATTGTGGGAAAGCAGAAGCGTTACGTCTCCCTCCCGTATAGCTTGAGGCCGTACCGAAAACCTATGGTCGACGACCTGCAAGGACATAAACTTCGAATAAGTTACGATTTCAAGTCAGGATTAGAGAGTCTTTGATCTTACGACCTTTGAAAGAGCAGGGCCTAGATAATTCGTGCAGGCTTGCGATTTGTTTACCGCAATTTAAGGTTTTTTCATAAACTGCGATATTTTCCATTTAGAAGTTATACAATCGCTTGGTTTCGATAAAAGGTATCACTGACCTTGCGCGATTTCCTTTCAAGCTCACTCACTCCGCGGCAAGGTGTCATTGGCGACGCTACAGAATTCCTTTTGCTGGACAGCGAGAAGTCCAGGCTTCCGGGTATGGGTGGTGGGACGGGTATGGAGGTTCGATGAGTCTTCGGGGAGCTGAGGGAGGTTATGGGGGTGCGAGGGGATCTTAGAAGAGTAGATGACGAGGTAAGGGGGGTGGAGGGGGTGGTTTTCCTCTCCGTGGAGTTCGCACACCGAGGTTCCGTTGCGTAACGGTGCTTCTCGCTGGACTGTAGGGAATGCGACTCTCGAAGCTGAAAATAAAACAAGGTGAGATGAAGAGCAAAGGCAGTGCGATTAAGGGATAGGAGCAGTATGCATAGAGATGAGAGATATACTGGCTATAGAAGATACTTGAGGCGAATATCGATAAGAAGAGCTGGTAGACTCGGACTCTGGACCAGTTACGTCTCTTCGCTTATAGAGCAGGATTCGGAATATGCTCGTTTCGAAATCTGGCCGAGTCCAGAGTCCGTCTAGAAGTGTATATTCCATCAAAGCAAACGTCCCGGCCAGGCATATTTATAATCAGACAGACGTACCCAGCGACCTAGTAGAGAGAATAGAAAAGCTATAGTTAAGTCGTTTATATTTATAATATTGTCTTAGTATTTATTAAGAATATTGTTAGGACTCGGGGCGTGGTTCGGTCTCGAGAAGATTTTTTTATAGTCTTCTTCTCGTCTCGTCTCGAGGAATTTAGTCCAGGAGCACGACTGTGGTTTCGAACTCCGAGACGCTGGACTCTAGAGCAGCTTTGCGTACAAATATTCACAGCTGCTGTTAAAAATAAGCGAACCTTAAATAATTTTGCCTCATTTTGCGCTTCCAATATACCAGGAACTAAAGAATGACCCCATGAGCACAATTCTTGGTTACGAAACGTCTTGGCAATCTTTTCAGAGTTGGATCCTACCTCATTCTTATCGCTCACCTTCTTCATTTGATTATCAAGATTGTGCCGTGAGAGGCACAGAAGCGCAATATATGCTACCTGTTCTGTCTATTCGTTCAGGGTGGGACAGCCCTACTTAGACCTCTGTCGAAGGTGAAAAGAAGAGACAACTTCTTACAGATACGGAGATGTAAACAATGCTCTTAAATACGGGTTGGGTGGGGGGGGGACAGAGTAAATCTTGAAACTATGTTTTTTTCTCAAGTCTACGTTGACATTACTTAGAAACAAGAAAATGGCTGTATCTGCAAAGGCCGCAGATAGCTTTTACTATAATATTCAAATAATGTATATAACGGATACGCCAGCTACGATGCTTCATCGGCGATTCCTCTTCAGGCTGTCAATCTTCAGGGTCTTCGTAAACTGAATACAGATTTGTTTCCTTCCCCGACGTCGACCCTGAAGATTGACAGCCTGACGAAGACCCTTGCCAAGAAGGGCCGAAATATCGCTGATGAAGCATCGTAGCTGACGTATCCGTTGTATACATTATTTGAATATATATTTGAAAGTAATCTTGGGCTCAAGGAATATTTAGCTTTTACTAATAGCTATAGGCTACTGGATAAAAAAATAAATATAAAAATTCTGATAGTTCAACTTACTCGTCTGATTGTTCCAACCTTCTCGCTGTATGTTACCTTCCCTAAATCACTATCGGAAGGGTTATTCACACTCAGGCAGCAATTCGAGGGTGGGGGTGAAACTGCTACAATGCTATGTATCTCAGAGGGATTCTGGTGTCCAATCCTACAAAACACAGCACACAGTCAACAACAAAACATGGTGGTTTAAACCTCAAACGTCACACACAAAACCACTATAAAACAAAAATCATCGCTACCTCTAGTATAAGTATGACACTTCGGACGATGCCGTGATAAATGCCGTGAGGAAAACCGAAAACACCCAATCTGATATTCTTTAAAAAGTTTCTGGAACCAATATGAATTTTCAATGGCAGACCTTTAGCACAGAAACTGTATGGAAATGACACCGAAACAGCATACCTCTACTGTGCTACGACGGCAAAACTTCTGTCCACGAAGATGTCGTCGGTATGGGATTAAAAAAATGGGAGAGCAGAGAAAACCTACCCTGAATCCATATCATCTGTCTCAAGCTGCTCAATATATGCAATGGGAAACCATCCTCGTCGCCCTGTCCGAGCGTTCTCTCCATACTGCCATCCTTTGTTCCTATCTCCTACATAGAAAGGATAATTTCAACAAAACTATATTGACGACGCTGTTCCATTCCACAACATGTTCCTTTCCAACGCAGCGCTCAGCATTTCAACGCGACATCCGATAGCAAGATGGCTTCTATGAAACTTAACCCAGGATTTGTCCTCATTTCAACCTCGTTACGTCGAAATTTGCCACATTTGGAAACAAATACAAATAACCCACTGTAGTTCTCTTCTTTCCAAGCAGGACTTCCGACGCATAAAACACACACGCTCCTATGACCCCATGCCAATGGTATTTCTTCATAAGCTTTTCTATTATCTTGCTCTTATCCAGTAGAGACGGCCAGATCGACCTGTAGTCGTCCTACTATCTAACTTACACTAACTTGTCACTTGGCGTACACTAAGTAGTCTAGTTAGCAACGTTGACGCCTCGACGTTAGCCCTGTAGTTGGATCTAGACACTAGAGGCGTTTTCCTGCGATCCCATTGTGGCTCGGTTGTTAAAAAAGAGTATTTCTGCGGCCGTCTGTGTGGCTTGCATGTGTGGCTCCGCGGCCAACAACGATTTTGTGGTTCAAACCTTATAAATAACTTTCAAGGTGGTCTTCAATTTTGTGGCTAGAATGTGGCGGGAAATTCAACTTTAACAGCAAAGTCCAAACTACAAAATTAGCTACTTTGTCAAGCACAGAGATATACAAATTCTAGTAAAGAATGGTAAGGACGTAAATCTGAAGTTTATTTAGACTTTATCAGGATTTTATTTTAATTTCAGATATTTGAAATTACCGCAAAAAACAGCCAAAAAGCGCTTCCGCGAGTTTCAAACTTGTGGGTCGAGTGTGTGGCACACCGCGGAAAACGCATTGGATATACAACTTGCCTCTGGGTTATCAGAGTGAAGTATTAATACCAACGCGCCCAGCAGCAATGTGGTAAGAAATTATATGCGTTCTCGAATTACTCCTCAACTGGATGATAGGCAGTGAGACGTTTTCTGCGTAGAGAAGAATATACCAAAGGTCCTTGTTAAAGGGTATATGATATCCCTTCGAAAGCTAAATACTGACGTCAGCATTATTATGATCGATTGAAAGTCAATCAAACCATCTTACATTTTTTAGATTATCGCGGTTATGTTCGCAAGCGTTTAGTAAAATGACAGGCGGCTACTCCACCGAGATATTTCAGTTTAGTTCCTTCTCCTATAATTTCTTGTATTTCCACCCTTTCGCCATCTGGCCTTCCAGGAACAGAAATGTGTAAGAAGAATATCATTTGTGCATTCTTAAGACAAGGGAAGAGAATTCACGACATCTGCACTGAGTAAACCCGGGATCCACTAAAAAGAGGTACGGCACGGCATGGCATGGCGCAGGAGGCACAAATAATAAAAAGAGATTAGCAAGTAGTAGAAGTAGAAGTAAGTGAGAGTTCGTAACTCCAGAACCTAAAAGAAGGCGCGTTAGAATATTGTTCCTGCCCCTCACTCTGAAGCCTGAAAGGGCCCTTTTAGTTTTCGTGCCTCTTTTTAGTAGTCGCGCCTTCTACACAATGTCGTGCCTTGCCTCTTTTTAGCCGACCCCAGCAAACCCTAGCAAAAGGATGAGAGAGAGACCACATACCTAGAAGAAGTAGAGTGTCGTTTTCAAGAAAGCTTAATTGGTTTTCCCCACTAGAAAGATAAGCATAGAGAGCCCGAGCAATTCCCTTACTACCAGGATCCAACGCCAGGGATTTTGGGCGGATACGCCGACTCATGCTGTCAATTTCTGAAATAGAAAGCGGGTGTCGTAACCAACCAATCCCCAAAAGCATTAGTAACGTCGAATAATGGGAATGGATTGCTAGAAAAGAAACACTGCTGAAGCGACAATAATTAATAGCACAGAGTAAGATGAATGGCTGGCAAACAGATAGAGCGAAAAGCGAAGAAGTCGAGTCCACGAGCACGGAACTTTTGTAACAAGACCAAAGGTTTTGTGTGATCCCAAAATTTAATATCTGATCCAGACAAATGGGTCTTTTAGATATCCGGTCTTCGCCAGACTCCTTGAACATTTTTACTATTAAGATTTAGAAACAGAAGAAGGCCAACGGCTAATCTAGGAACCCCAGTTCATGTGTATATTTACCCCTAGGCTATACATCATATCTACGTTGACGAAACTGATCAAATCTTCCTGCATTATATACTTCTGCCATATATACTTTTGCCAAATCTCCGGTTTCGACTGGATTCCGGGCGAACTACTTGTCTTCCAAAAATTAAAGCTCAAAAACGAATTCAGCGTATCTCCTTACCCCTATATCGAACATCTAAACAACTTCAGATAAAACTTAAACTTTTAAAAATTTTCCGGTTTCAGCCGGATTCCGGGCGAACTATATGTCCCGGTAGAAAATGATTGTCAAAAGCGGATTCATCATGTCTTCTTACACCTAAATCGGACATCTATTCAACTTTAAATAAAACTTTGACTTTTAAGATTTTTTTGGGGGTTTTGGCCGGATTCCGGACGAACTACTTGTCTTATTACCCCTAAACCGACTATCTCATTATCTGTTAAAAAAATCTATTCGTCCCTTAATTTCAAGCCCTTCTTACCCCCACCCCTAAATAATGAGCTACAGAGCCCATCTACGAACTCCACCTCTCCCTTGACCTAAAGAGTCCTCACACCAAGTTTGTCAAAGACATACGGACGGACGGAGAGACGGATGGACGGAGAGACGGACAAGTCATAGGTATCCCTCCACTTACGTTTTGGGATCCCAAAAATTAGGTAAAAGTCGAGAGAAAGTGGAAATAATATACAGGCGGAGGAGAGCAAAAGCTTGTAGCAACCGATAATCTCCGCCTTCCGATGCGAAGTAAGCCCAGCCAACCACCAGGTCGAGATTAACTTCAATAAGAGGAATTTGTTCATCGAGCCAGTGAGGGTCCCTATACGAGGCCTTTCCGGAAGTGGAAGGAATTTTTCCTACCTCTGGCAATTCAACCTAATTGTTTACTGGATTCGCATTCCTGGAGAGCAATACTTTACAGCGAGTAAGAGTTACAAAAAGCTAGCACTGGGTAATTGGAAAGCTTAGAACGCCAAGTGGTACGCTCTTTTGTGTCCGTGCCCGGTGCTGTGCTCTTCAATTTCTAGATGAGAGTAGTCTAGTAGGAGACAAGGGTAAGTTCAATTGAGCGTTAAGGGCTGCGAGATGGGATAAGAAGGGTCAGTTGCCAGCGTGTGAGAAACGCAACGAGTCTGGGGAAAGCTTTGAAGGAATAGCTAATGTTAGGACAGAGATTGATTAGATAGCCTATACGATAGTAGCGGACGTATAACTAGACGGATAGTTACATGCACAATAGCCTCTGCCTTGGAGGACACGTCGTACTTATCATAGTAATTTGTTTAACTTCAGTAGTATTTCCAACCATTCTCGTTTCTGAGATTCTACCCGATGAAAAATTTGTAGCCTGCGTAGTAGTATGGTAGTAGTACGAAAACGTTGCATGTAATACTATGTAATAGCAAAGAATACTATCATTTAATGTGCCGCAGACTGGTCCAATCTTATGTAGTAGTATCCAGTAGCATCCTGTCTTGCCAAAGTAACATCCAGTCTTGCTAATAGTACCATATAGTAGTATGCAGTAACACGGTAGCCTTGAAGTAGAAGCATGTAGTAGCATCGTTAGTACTGCATGCAACTTTTTCGTACTACTTAATAGTACTAATTTGAGATAAATTTTTCATCGGGTACACTTCATAAGTATGTCCTATCTCCTCTATTAGCATAACAACGATTATCACGCTTGCTGCGTTTGTCCTCTCTACGTGCTGTATCAGACTCCAGATCATTGCTTCTTAGAATCTTATTGGTCCGAAGACCGGTTATGCAAGTTTTGTCATCCAAGGCAAGTGACATGGAAATAGGCTAAAAACAACCAAAGCCTTGTATTTTTTGGTGTAAGCATAGGTAAGTTTTAAAGTAGTCAACTATCTCAGAAAATTTTAGCAGAAACACTATTTAGTGCGAGGTGTCCTTTAAGAAGGGGTACTATTAGAAGATTAAGACAAATCATACTTATTTCATTTCTACACGAAGGAAAACACTTTATCAGCTCACCCCGTTTTCAACGAGAAATAGGGATCAGGTGCAATATCGGAGGAAAGAGGATCGACTAAAAGCAGGCGGCACATGCGCAGAAGGCACGAGTAATAAAAAGAGCGTAGCAAGTAACAGAAGTAGACAAGCAAGCGAGAGTTCGTAGCTTCAGAGCCTGAAAAGGCACGTTAGAATATTGTTCCTGCCCCTCACTCCAACGCCTGAAAGGGTCCTTTTAGTTTTCGTGCCTCTTTTTGGTACTCGTGCCTCCTACACCATGTCGTGCTTTTTTTTAGTCGATCCCGGAGGAAAGGGCGTGATTTTGGAAAGGAAATACTCTACGCCGGGGTAGGTGGTCCAGAGTCTACAGGCTATGTCTACAACTGGGATTTGGTTAGCAACGCGAGGTAGCGGGGCAATCGTACACCTAACAGCGATCCGTAAACTATTTGACCTCAATTTCCGGTTTTGGCGAGGCAATCCTCTTGGAAAGGTGTTCAGTGTCTATATCCTGCGTTGGGTACCGACAATTCATATCGTAAACTTTATTCCAGTGTTAGGCATAGCCTATCGTCAAATCAAGGATTTTTGGTAGACTGGTTAACTTCAGAGAAGTCTGATGGCTGATAAATCCGCCAAGAGTAAATACACTTCGGTTCCTTGTCGTCCTGTCGTACTTTGTTTTCCTAAGCTAAGTTGCGACTGAGGGTGAACGTCCCCTGCCCGGGCCCTGGTGCAGCATGCGAAATTGCGTTGTGAAGCTTAAGTCGCTTTCAAGGGGAAACTGTCTCCATGGTACATCCTCAATGAGATAACCCGATGAAAAATTTGTAGCCTGCGTAGTTGTATAATAGTTGTACGAAAAAGTTGCATGTATTGACATGTAATTATAAAGAATACTATCGTTTAATATGCCTCAGACTGGGCCAGTCTTAAGCACTAGTATCCAGCAGCATCCTGTCTTGCTATAGTGGCATCCAGTCTTGCTACTAGTAGCATGTAGTAGAATGCAGTAACACGGTAGCCTTGACATAGAAGCATGTAGTATCATCAGTTCGTACTGCATGCTACTTTTTCGTACATCTTCATACTACTGTTTTGAGATAAATTTTTCATCGGGAAGGAAAGGCACGAAGAAAGGTGTAACTTCGCAAAAGATAAACGTGCATCAAATGTATGCATAGGCTACCACCATTCAAACTCGATTTCAGAAAATCTGCACGAGGTGGGGATGGGCTGAGGTTCACTG
Source organism: Branchinecta sandiegonensis (assembly GCA_030848855.1). NCBI lineage: Eukaryota > Metazoa > Arthropoda > Branchiopoda > Anostraca > Branchinectidae > Branchinecta > Branchinecta sandiegonensis. Next base: position 13,906,949 of record JAUPMV010000003.1, on the reverse strand, counting down.
TAAGATAATGATGCGGTCCCTTACCTGGAACTAGGAGGTTGTACTCCGAATGTGCCCTCGACATTCCATTACCCAAGGACGGGTTTCTGGTTTCCATGAATCGGTCATCCTCATCATCCAGACAGGTGCTGGCATCTAGTGATCGACTCTGAAAAGTTACTGACATGAAAGGTATGCTACAACCTATAAAGCCGATTGCTACTCGGAAGTTTAAAAAGCTAGGTCAACGAATTCTACAATACGGAAAAAAGAGATCATAACCAATCATGCATCATCAGTGTCTGAACAGTTGTTGACGCATTACATTTGCGGTATACACTGTGTGTTCAAATGTATAGTTCTATATTAAAGAAGCAATAGTGGTAATTACAATTTATTTCATATTTTTGATTGCATGGCTTGTCAAGCTTGTGTATAAATTTCGAATTTCGTGTTTGCTTTTTTAATGTGAGGTATATTTACAAATAGGTGCTTTAATTTGACTTGGAATGAATTAACGATTTATACGCACTGCCCTAGGGCATAGGTGCAGTAAAAGTTAAAAATCACTAACAAAAACACACCCAATCTCAAAGAGTGTTTAATCACAAATAATAATAATAATAATTTATTGAGACCCGCTGCACAACAAATGAAAGAGCGGAGTAGCAGAAAGAAAGAAAAATGAATTATGAATAAGAACTATGCTAACTGGGGGGTGAATTATTTTACTCAAAGTTTCAATTTACACTTAGTAGCCTACTGAGCATACATGTTTGCTAGGTTGCATCCTATTTCTCGGCGCCATATATTCAAAGTTGCTGACGTCCGAACTAACAGGGATCGACTAAAACCAGGAAGGGAAGGGAACGCGAGAAAAGCAGGAAGGCATACTAAAACCAGGAAGGGGATACTAAAACGAGGAAGGGCATACTAAAACGAGGAAGGTGTCGCCAGAAGTCAAAACTGGAAAGCCGCACCGTTCCCTTCCTCTGTTTAGTATTCTTTGAGGGGTCGGCAACTTTCCAAATTCAAAGTTCACCATCCCTTCCTCGTTTGAGTATCCTGTGGTATCCTTCGTTTTAGTATCCATCTGAACTAGAAAGGAAAAGGTGAATTACAGTTTTGATAGTTGCTGACCCCTCACTGAACCCGCTAATGCCTACCCATGTCAGGATACTAAAACTCGCCAAGGGATGGTGAACTTTGAGTTTGAACAGTTGCCGATCCCTCGAAGAATACTAAACAGAGGAAGGGAACGGTGCAGGTTTCCATTTTTTCGCAGCCTTGAATTCCTTCCTCGTTTTAGTATGCCCTTCCTCGTTTTAGTATGCCCTTCCTGGTTTTAGTATGCCTTCCTGCTTTTCTCGCGTTCCCTTCCCTTCCTGGTTTTAGTCGATCCCGAACTAACATACCTCTACTGCGATAGACTGCCCCGCTTAGTTTTGTTTTATTTTCCAACTGGCAAACTTGATCGTGAGGTCGACTGCCCCTGTCGATCATTATGCTACCCCTTTTCTCGACAGGAAATTGTGCCCCATGTCCACTCGTTTATTTGGAACGGAACCGAAAGGTTAGTGCTGGCACACAGGATCCATTAGAAGAGGATGAAGGCTGAGGATGAAGGCATGTTTTAAAATAATAAATAACAATCGGATTGGCGTGTTGGAGGGGTAAGGAGGATCCTTCTTACACACCCATTCAGGTGTTCCTGGAAGCTCTTCATTATCTAATTTGACTGACTGACTTTTGTCATAGCAAGTGAATAAAATGACACTGTCCAAAGTTAACTAACGTTACATGCATATTTTACAGAAAATATGAAAAAACACTCTTAAATCCTACACTCAGCACTTATCTGTCAACAGCACCCTGTCCATGGTGGCTACATTTATCTCCACCCTGGGGAGGTTCTAGCTCTTTCTCTCAAGATTCGAAGACAGCCCCGATATTTCTAACAAGTGAATGCGATACCAGGAACTTGAAAGCAATTTGTCGGCGTCAACCGGGAGAAGAAACACAGCGGGGCATTTGTCAATTGAAGAAGCCCCACAATCGGTCCTGACAGCTACTCCCGCCGGTTGGGAAATGTAGACCCAATTTGTTACGCAGACGGCGGGGGGACTTGGCTTTCAGTGACATGCGTCGACATTAATATGTGGAAGGGAATTAAAATAGCTAGAGAACATCGTAGAGAGGCACAGACTTCCTCGACAAACTTGCTTCCAGGCGAAGTACCTAGATTGAACACGCTCGAAATGTTACATGAAATGCTTTGGGGCAAGTTCCCTATCTTCTTTTCCGTAATGTCATGTCAAAGTTTTCAAGTTTTCTTTTGTTTCTGACAAAAACATCACATGTGATAAACAAGTACTGCAGACAAACGAACTTCCTAACAGCCAGTGCTTGCTTAATTTCGATTAAAATTTTGTGAATAGATCTGACAAGGATACAGGAATATTATTTCCTTTTCATAAGGGCATAATGTTATTTTCTTTTCATTTATATAACTGAACGACATTTGAGTTAGGCGGACAATGTTTTACATGAATGCGGGAATAATTGAACATAACATGAATATAGAAAGAGGGGAGATCAATGCCAATCTGACTGGCAAGGCATGTAACTACAAATAACAAAACAATACAATTGATATTATCTAAGCCCGTGCAAAGTTTGTTCCTCTTTAAAAATGCTCGTACTTGACTATAGAAAAATTCGAAAATTCTTCTTTAGTGGATTTGAGAACATTTTCTTCACTCCTTTATGCGAAAAGTTTTTGTTCATACACGCTTTGCTTATTAAACAGTTATGCTGCTTTCACTGAAGCGCAAGTCTGGTGACGTACTGCTAGAAGAACCCCTCCATCGTCACATACTTCACCCTCCCCATATTCCCGACCGTACAAGACCACAGAGACCAGCAGCGCGGCCAGTTCAAAAGATCCAAATCATACACACAACCCAACCATGAGCGGTGCGAGAGAAGATTTATTCCCTCCTTTGTGAGCTTTGTCAACTCGAATTAATCAGAACAATCTTTTTTCTTTTTTTATGTTCAAATGTGGCAATTTTTGTTTTTGTTTAATTATTTGATATTTTGACTATGTAGGCTACAGAAGAAATAAAAATGTGTATGCTTTTGTCAGGCGTCGGTCGTCTCGTCGGCACAACGGGTTCTTTTTATACGCAAGAAATTAAATCCTTCAAACAGTTGTCTGGCAAAACACTGAAGAAATCGAATTCTGCCTTCTTTTTTCGTGCCTCAATATTCTCGCCGTCGCCACATCGGGTTCATTTTATACATAAGGAATCCAGAAGAAATACATTTGTTATGTTTTTGTTGGGCGCCAGTCGACTCGTCGGCACATCAGGTTCGTTTTATACGCAAGAAATGAAATCCTGCAAACATTACACTATACATAGTATGCCTGAAGAGATCAAAAATATTCATTTCTTGTTAGCAACGTGTGAAACGTTTTTTAACAATAAAGATTGATTCTTGTCCAATTTTTCGTTTGCGTTTGTGTGAACACAAAAAGAAGAGAATTCAAAGGCAATATTAACATATACGAGATAGTATTTATAATAAGATATATAGTACGTAGTTTATACCCCTTAATATATATAAACCTCCCAGAAATTAAATGTGTCCTCTATCTCAATTTTCGAGCGCACCGCAAGAGTCTTGCGTTCTAAAATGAAAGCCCCTTACAAGTGGCACAACACATACTTCAACAACGTTTTCCTGTAAGTTGTCGAAGACCGGAAAGAGGCACTCATGCCTTCTGGAAATCGCCCACAAAATTCCGTCAAGCACTCTTTTTACCTCTTGAACAAAAGCAGCCAGTGACGTATTCTGGTCCTTGAATTAGAATCTAAATAACCCTAAATTCGTTCCCCATCGATCATCCCACGGCCTTCATTGATCCCTCTATTTTCGTGGAACTCAAATCAATTTCCTCTAAACGGGATAGCAACCTTGTTTGTCGCTTCTCTGTAGCACGAGTCATTGAATAACTGGCGGGGAACAAATCAAGGGTAGACACAATCGAACACATTCCGAAGAGAGAGAGCGAGAGAGTCCAAACGTACCAAAAGCTGTCCGGAAGAAGCTATTTCGTGAGGGTTTGAGCAGCCCCAACTCCCAAAGTCTTTTGAAAAATTATAGAAATCTTGACTACCTTATCGCCTGCTAAATGTCGGCAACAAAAAACTGAGTTGGCAACCGATTTTATTGACACACTGATCCAAAAAAGGGAAAAAGTGGAGTAAAAGACGCAGTAATCGGCAAATGGCCAAAAGGAGAAAATAAGAGAAAAGAAATAAGAGAAAAAATAACGATAGGAGGTAGAAATAATAGAACGGAGGCAGAGGTGATAGCATATTACCGTGGATTCCTCCTTGGATCCCTATCAGTTTTAGTGATACAGGGCTAGAAACAACATTTATAAGTCAATGACGCGATGACGGTGCTTTGAAAGAAACTTGGTTCTTAAAAATCGGCAGTAAATTCCCATGCCATAACCTTTTCCTCTTTTCAAACAATAATAATTTCATCCAATGTGTTCTTAAATCACTATGTGAATTGAATTCGATGTAGTTTTTTCTCATCTTTTTGTTTACATTTGTACGCTTATGGTGTACTTCCAGATTTTTAGAAAACTAATAGCCTAATGATAAAAAAAAACAGAGCGAAACAGGAAAGATCGATGTATCCCTGGAACCATGGAACACAGTAAGTATGTCGGAAGGCAGTCACTGACTGTGTGAGAGTGTCTTAGCTGCTGTTTTCGCTTCCCGCCGGACAGCTTTCCCACACGTTCGGTGCATCTACTATCTCTGTTCCTCACACGTCCTTCGATGATGAAAGGATGGTCATTTCCGTGTCGGGATGACAGGCCAGGAGGGGTGGGATAACACTTGCTTCTCCACGATCACACGAGGGATAATCTTTGTTTTGCCCAAAACGTATTTGAAAAGATCAAGCGAACGCGGCAAAATTATTACTGGTTCAGACAAAAAGTAAAGGAACCGTCGTACCTATAATGCCACCATACGTCCGTCATAGCTCCGTCTATTATTTGGATCCCAAAACGTAAGTGGAGGGATACCTATGACATCGCAAAAGTTGTCCGTCTGTCCGTCCGTCCGTCTGTGGGCACGATAACTCTCGAAGGGAATGAGATATTTTGATGAAACTTGGTGTGAGGATTCGTTGGGTCATCGGACAAGCCAAGTTCGTAGATGGGCTTTGTAGCCCTACATTTAGGGGTGGGGAGAGGGGGTTCAAATTAAGGGGCAAACAAAAGGTTCTGAAACAGCTAATGTGATAGTCGATCATGGGGTAGAAGACATGCTGAACACGACGGTGAAAACCATTTTGTTATCGGACAAGTAGTTCGCCCGGAATCCGTCCGAAACCGGAAAGTTTGTTAAAAGTAAAAGTTTTATTTGCAGTTGATTAGATGTTCGATTTAGGGGTAGGAAGACATTCTGAAACCATTTTCTCGACGGACAAGTAGTTCGCCCGGAATCCGGCCCAGACCGGAAAGTTTGTTAAAATTAAAAGTTTTATTTGGAGTTGATTAGATGTTCGATTTAGGGCAAGAAGACGTGCTGAACACTTTTCTACCCGGACGTGTAGTTCGCCCGGAATCAGGCCAAAACCGGAAAATTGTTAAAAGTTAAAAGTTTTGTTTCTGATTGATTAGATATCCGATTTAGGGGAAAGAAAAGATGCTGAATCCGTGTGTGACAATTGTTTTTTACCCGGGCATATAGTTCGACCGGAACCCGGCTGGAGTCGGAAAATTTGCTATAAGTTAAATTTTCATTTGAAGTTGATTAGATGTTCATTATTGGGAAAAGAAGATACCCTGAGTTCGTTTTTGAGCTTTCTTTTTTCGCCGGACAAGTAGTTCCGGAGCTCGGCCGAAACCGGGAAATTGGCAAAAGTGGCAGGAAGTTTTCGTCAAAACAGATATGACTTACTGGAGTAAACACACATGCTGAATCCATATCTGAAGTTGGTTTTCTCTGAGGATTAGCTATTTGGCCTTAATCTGTTTCTGAATTTTAATAGTAAATATGTTCAAGGTATCTGGCGAAGACAAAACCCAGTTGTCTGGATCAGATATTGAATTTTTGAGATCCCATCGAACCCTTTGGTCTTGTTAAACCCGGAGACCCGAAATAATACGGTATATTCCACCCCTCAATAGACAAGTTGAATGATTTTCACACTTGCTTTGTTTCCCTATTTTCGATGCGTAACACGTTCACATAACTTCAGTTTTGTCAGATCCTAGCTTTCAGGGGTGTTTCAAACATCGCGTCGAACGCCCTGAACAAACAAAACCAAGTTATTAAATTTTAATAGTAAAAATGTTCAAGGAATCTGGCGAAGACCGGATATCTACAAAACCCAACTGTCTGGACCAAATATTAAATTTGTGGGATCCCATCGAAACCTTTGGTCTTGTTTCATACGGCTAACATCTTCGACGTGCCAACTTCAGCACTTGAGCGTACCCGGGAACCGGTATTCCACCCTCATCCGCGGACTCAATTCATTTATCCCGATTTCGCCCCCATTCCAGTATGGCTTGAGGCCAGATCTAGCCAAGTTATTAGTGTTCCACATCATACTCGATCGGAACGACCGTGATCCCTCCTATGATAATCACATTGTCGAAAGATCACGTCCTCAGAAGCGTAAATATCCAATCAAGTGGGATATACAGACTGGAAAAACGAATCAACTCGGCGCCAGGGTTGGTAATGCCATCTTTTTGCTTGACATGATAGATGAAGACGGTCGGACAGAATAGAGTGTCAACGGAATTACCGAAAATACCAAGAAAAGGGGTAAAATGAGAGAGACAAAATCACACCAAGAGCAAGGTATTACAAAACTGGTCAATTTGGTCCAATTTCTACGTGCAAGAGGACATGGGGAGGGGAGAGAGGGGTGCCCCCAGAAACTTTCATGCTCGCTGCCGAGCTTGCGAATCATATCTAGTACGTCTGTTGAGTGGGACTGCTCTGAGGCAGTACTTCATACTATATATGAGGTTCCACAATGTTTTTGCTGGAAGCTGAGACCTTCAGAAAGCCCCTGACAACCGTGCGCAGGTCCCAATGATTATCATCAGCAATATGAGTCAAGGGACCATACCAAGCTGTTCAGAGCTCAGCCATTGACGACAAGCTAAAAGCTTAACGCAAATGTAATAATAATAAACAAATAAAGCGGTGCTGAAACTGGCATTCCTCAAATGGGTAGGACGGATCGCCGGACACGGTTCCGTTACTCAAAAGCTAAATGGCACGTATGGCTAAGTACTTCGTTTACGGTGGTCACTTTTACTTTGTTTTTATCTTTCATACGTAAGGCACGGGAAGCACCACCTGATTTTGGTCCGGAAGCGAGGAAAGATATCGAGGGGACAACCGAGTATTCACTTGTTGTAGAAGTAGTTTATGAACACGGAATCACGGGTACTTCGTACTAGCAAGAAACGAACAAACACCAGAGCCTTCGCCTCCCTATCTCTGTAGTACGACCATGCGGAGTCTCCTGACAGATTCCTATACCCTGACCGATCCAAACGAACATAGGATAGGAGCTACGCGGAACATCACAATTCGTTACCACTACAAACAGCTATACCGCAGTAGAGCCCCGGAGAAGAAATTGCCAAAGTAAAAGCTTATTGGTTATCTGGAAAGCGGTTCGGCACGCCTCCTGCACTTTTTCCTCTGATATGCGCAACGGCGAAGAGGGAAGTGGACGGACATCAACCCGAAGCTCAGCAAATACCTCTAGTCAGCGGAGTTTTGTCGGGGAATCGGTGTATTCCATTGTCGCTGCATGGGACCAAAGACGGAGGTTTTATTGGCTTATTGGTTCTTGGTACTAGTGACCCATGAGAATCTTCAGGGCACCAAAGAGTTAGATAAGGATAATAGACTAATTGAAAGAAAATAAGGAAGGGGGGGGGGGGGGGGCTTACCTTTCGTAGTTGTGAAACGACACTGTATCTATCATGCTCCTCGATTTCCAAGTCTTCAACGGTCGACCTAGATGACGATCCGCCTGTCCGTCCGTAGATGATCGAATCAGCAGCCTGAAAACAAAAGAAATGTTATTGTTTTAATAAATGTATGTATTTCTTATGGTAGAAGATTTGAAGATTATGGTGATTTATCAGTCAGATCTGGTAGTAATTTTTTCCACAATACTAAGAGTTAAGGTTGGACATTGGTTTGTCTATCCTACCACCATTAGGCGTTTTCGTTCCTTTATTTGTGAAAAACTGAAAGCCATGTTCAAATGGTGATTCAGGAGGTTTTCCCAAAAATTAGCTTTTTTGGAAGTATAAAACAACAGAACCTTAGCTTGCAATGTGTAGTTTTATAGCGGAATCTGCAGAGGTTTCAAGCTTTGGAATGAGGTTATAAACAGTGTATTTTTACAAATTCACAAGATCTGTAATGCCAAAATGACAAGGGTTCCTCCAGGGTGTTTACTGGTTTGTTACCCTAAGGAATTTACTGCCGTAGCTTCTATTCATCTTTTATAGGGAAATTCGTCGACAATCTATCGCCCAGCCGACCTCCTACAACGAAAGGACAGACGATCAGGAAATGGAGTGTGGATAGTCAGGCCAGGAGCAGACACAGAGATCCATGGCCTCTGGGCATCTAACAGAGTCGGATTTTCTACACATCATAACGTTTAGATTATACATAGCCCCATATTGACAAAATCGGGCACCCAGGGGCGGTTCGAAGGAGGGGCGCGGGGGGGGGGGGGGGTGACTCACCCCCATGCTCCAGATAATCTACTCTCAGTCGTATGTTTTGAGCTTGTCTGTATGACACTCGTATATTTTGAGCTTTTCAGAATGGCATACACGCAGTTACCAAAAGTGAATTTTCACCCACAAATCACATTTTTTAGTCGTGCGGTCACAAAGAAATTTCTATTCGTATGTTTCCAGATTCACAGCTGTGTGTTCTCAGTTTTCCAGAAGGAAAGTCGTATGTTTGAGCTTGCCAGAATGACATCAACCGCGAATTTCGCCTGAAAAGACCCGTTTCTTGTCGTACTTTACCAAGGGAAAAGGGGTCGTAAGTTTGACCTTGCCAGGCAGACAAAGCAGGTAGCTAATCGTGAACTTCCCTTCAAATGACCTGTTTCTGGTCGTATTCAATAGAGATTTTAGTAGTATGTTTTAACTTGTCAGATTCACAGTCTTGTGTTCTCAGTTTGTCAGAATCACAGTAGTCTTGAACTTGCCAGAATGACATCAACCGCGATTTTTCCCTGAAAATGACCCGTTTCTTGTTGTCTTTTACAAAGAGATTTTCTAGGCGTATATTAGAGACAGTCGTCAGTTTTGAGCTTGCCATATGAGGCAGTTAGTTGGATTGCGACAGCAAATGACCTATTTCTGGTCGTATGGTTGTGGAGAAATTTCCTATAAGTCATTACGTTACGAAATATCGTGTGTTTTGAACTTGTTTGAATGACAGTCGTATGTTTCGAACTTCTCAGAGTGACATAAATGACCTTACCAAATCGTGATCTTCACTCTGTGGCGCTGAAAACAGGCTGATTTTCGAAAATTTCGCCTGCGGCGCGACGTTTCAACACTATCCTATCTGGTTGTGTGCAAAAATCTCCTTATCTTAAAAAGAAACAGGTTTTATTGTTTTTAAATGACTTGCGGAGTAAGGTTTGCACATAAACCGGCTTTGTAAGCGCTGTATGACGGGCCTGATAATTGCACTATTTTTTTGTAGTCGAAATTCAAACTGGAAGCACGAGACACATATGTGATATCGTAGGCAGCCCTTAAAATGTTTCGCAAAACTTTACCTGTGCCGTCTTTCATAGTAGCCTACTCCTATCTGGTTGAATGGCCCATAATTTAGGTGAGGTGTTAGGCTAGGCCTAAGATTTCAGCCACCTTGAAAGCTAGAAATGCTAAAAAAAATTCGGATCGCCTGCGGCGCTGAGTTTAAATTTGTATTGGGTACATACGGTAAAAGCTGCTGCTTGGGATCTGAGCCCCGTTAAAAGCAAGAGTTTGTGTGGGAAGTAGTCGAATATTGCCGAAAGAACGAAAGAATGCGGCTCTTTCGTAGTCCTACCCTATTTCTATTTAGTTGAAGTGTGCATCCTTTATGTGCGGTTGTAAGCCACATTAAAAGGTAGAAGTTGTAAAGGAGTAGCTGAATTTTGCTTGGATTGAAAAAATTCGCCTGCGGCGCTCACTTTAATTTGTCTTTATTAGATATGTCAGAAGCTGGTACCGAGGATTGTCTTCTCACCAGGGAAATTTGATATGAACGACATCGTCTAATTCCTGTTACTTATTTGTTTATTATTTTAACCGCACATCAGCACTTGAAAAACGAATCTTGGGCTTCGAGAACATCTGTCTCAGGCGTATCCTCAAGATCCATTGGTCCGATAAAGTGACCAATACTGAGGTACGTGCTATAGCTGAGCAACGCTTGGTGACAGATGTCCTGATGGAGAGAAGATGTAGATACTGAGGTCACATGGTGCGGATGGCTGCCCGATGAAAAATTTGTAGCCTGCGTGGTAGTATGGTAGTAGTACGAAAACGTTGCATGTAATTGCTAATGCCTATTGTGTTACACGCCTTGAAATCTTTGAAATCTCTGGTAAACAGTCGGCTTTTTCTCAGGACGATTTTCCATACTCCCCTTCCCGAAGGACTATTTTTCAATCGCCATTGCCACTCCCTCCCCTCATAAAATAAAAGATAAATAAAGTGGGGAGTCATTCAGCTTTCTGCATAGCAGTTAGGACGTCTTCCAAGTGGGAAGTCACCGCCGTTATAATAACAGAGTTAGAATTCCAGATAAGGGGGAAACAACTTCTTGTCAAAGAAAGGCAAAACCGGAGGGAGAATGGCATATGATGTTTAAGGTTTGCAAAGCGAGCAGCTGCAGGATCACTAAGGAAGACGAAGTCAAGAACGAACATATTAAAAAACCAACACCTGCAATCGGTGTCGCTAAGCTACGGGATGGACCGTTGAGGGTAAAATAGGCACATTTCTGGATACACTTTACTACTGAGTCTTATTGCAGACTCCCTACTAGTCTGGGATGAAAGATAGGTATGGGGTGCAGCAGGCTATACTAGTAATGCCGGACCACGCTATCAACGATCTTACGGAACTGCTACCCGTGAATTCTCACTTTAGATATTCCTTCAGCCCAAGCTGACTGTGAACCATATTTGACGGTGCAAAATGCAATCACAGCACCAGCTTTAACTCCGACCAATTTTCAGAGAAGAAGTTCACAGAATCAGATATTTAAGGAAGAATCGTTATTTGTTTTTCCGCAAGTTCATTTTCCAGCTTGAGCCTGAAGAGGACCCTTGCCAAAAAAGGCCGAAATATAGCTCTAATGAAAGGTAGCTGACTTATCCGTTTTGCACCGTCAAATATTCTCACTTTAGGGTGTGTGTGTGTGTAAGGGGGGGGGGGGGGGGTCCCTGCAGTTTATCTACTACTCAAAGCATACAAAAGAAAAGGGTAAGGCACGACATACGATATTAGGATCTTTGAGCTGAGATTTTTAACTGCCGACAGACAGTTTCTAATTCTCATATCTACCTAGTTGCGAAGGAAATGAAACCTCTACTGAGGGATTTGTTATTCATATCACGGCATCGGTCTTACATATCCTTGATGGGGAACTACGCAATAATCCGTTAGTACAGATACTAACCCAGAGGATGGTAGGCAAATGCTTATTTGGGGATCTAAATTACCTGGCTTTCTATGAGAGATAATGGAAGGAAAGGACCAATAAAGCATAACTGGCAGTCGAAGTGCCGATGGAATACAAAGTGCGAGTCCATTTTCTGGGAGTGGGCAAGAAACCTAGGGGCCATGAAAGCAATAAAAATGAGAATATGATAAATGGGATGTATTCTCCCAACTCAGAGGATCGGATGAATATACTAAGAACATGAAGCTAGTGATCTAATATCGCAGCGGCTAAAACGGGGCCAATCACAACCTCTATACAGGTAGCCGCTACAAAATAAAATACCTAGTACCAAAATTGCTTGAAAATGGTCAGAACCTTCAGCCTACTCGAGCACAGCTGACCGAAACACAATGAAGCTTATTCCAGGACAAATAAAGGAGGATACCCAGAGAGAACTCAGGCTCAGCCTCCCGCTTTTGGTCTCTCGGTACCCCAACATCCGGATTCCCGTTTTCTTAAAAGTATAGCCACAAGGAAATCTTCTACTATAGCTTCTCAACCCTGAAATATATCTCACCAAGGATACCAAATCCAAGGAATCCTTCTAGCTACTATCCAATAGACTGGACAGGATACACTTTCCCTGAGGTGTCAGAAAATACCATTTTTCGTGCCTGGAACGTAATTCTGTTTCTAGGATTTCTCGAATTCCCGACATTTCCTCTAAGCTAGAAAAAGATGACAGAAATAATACCGACCCTAAAAATCATATGGAAGGATAGTACCGCACACGGACTCGCGGAGCTATTTCTGGAGTGCAGCCTTCGGCTCAAGAGTCATATAGCGATCGTAATGTCTGGCCGACTTTCGTGGTTTCGATACTTCCAGCACTTCCGCGTAAGGTCGGACGATGTAACTACACTGTAAAAAGTCTCTCCTTTATCGGACTTTATTAGTTGTGCGTCACCGATTCCGGACATTTTTGTTCCTAATTCGGAGAATTGAAATCAGAATTCGGAGGGTTATAATCCGTTGCAAGATAAAAATGCAAAATACTGCAGCAGGAATAAAAAATGTCCGAAATCGGTGACACACAACTAGGAACGTCCGATAAAGGAGAGACTTTTTACAGTGTAGGTACGCATGTAAAGAACCCGACACGAAACCTTCTTTTTATGGGTGGAGGGAGGTGGAATCCGAGATCTTGTGACCCGCGTAAGTTGCGACGGGTGGTCCAGTTCGGATGAAGCTAGATTGATGGACGGTACACTGTCAGAAGTTTCATAACAGATAACACATGGATGCGCAGTTTCAACAGACAACACTTGGGATATAATCTGTTGTGATTTGAAAACGTTATGCAGAACAAGCAATGCCAGGAAGACCCGAAAAACCGCCGAAAATGCATCTAATGACTTCTCTGTCTGTCGTCATGATATCGGAAAGTCAGCAAATGCTTTGTCGGCGGTTTTTCGTCTCTTCCTGGCAGTGTTGCCACCTGACCAAAATTAATTTTACTAGACTCCGGAGATTTTTTTTACTCGATTCTAATAAAATTTACTAACTCGATTTTTTTTAGCGGCTGTCGCCGCGACACGTACATTGACTTAGAGAACCCATACTACATTTCAACAATCAAGAAATACATCGAAAGACAGTTAAATTTCGAGGCACTGATTTCGAGTCACACTCAAGAGCCATATAGCGATCTTAATGTCTGGCCGTCTTTCGCGGTTTTGATACTTGATCGCTTCTGATCCGTAGGCTAAAGAAAGCATCAAAAATATTTCCGACCACGGACTTGGTGATAAAGGGCAGAAACGTCGCAACTGGGGGGGGGGGGGGGGGGGCCTCTTAATATTGTCTGCCTATTGATAAATAAAATATCCGCGATTTTTCTAAAGACAGTCGATTTCTTCTTTAAACAGGTCAAATTCTCTTGAAAAAAAGGCGATTTTACTGAAAACAGTTGGTTCGTTCGTTTTCACTGGGGACGAAAGACCTAGCACAATGGTCAAAGAGCTCTGATCCCCGATTTGGTTAACAGACGAAATTTAGAACTGTCGCCTCTGCATGTGTATGGGGCCAGCTGCTGAGAGAGAGGAGCAAGAGTAGATCCTAATATCTCTGTACATTTCCTCAGAATTCGCGAAAAATTACACAACTTCCGGGTTCGACCATTTTTTTAACTAGAAATTGGTATTATTTTACTAGATTAAAATAAATCAATTTTACTAGATCCTCTATATTTACTACGTTTTTTTTACTCCATCTAGAAATGTTTACTGCCGGTGGCAACGCTGCTTCCTGGCCTTGCTTGTCACGCGTAACATTGAATGCATAAGGTTTTTAAATCACAACAAAATTGCATCCCAAGTGTTGCCGATTCAAATAATGTATACAACGGATACGTCAGCTACGATGCTTCATCAGCGATATTTCGGCCCTTCTTTGCAGGGGTCCTTATCAGCACGGCTTAATCATCAAGCTTGCAGAACTGCCTAGATGATTAAGCTGTGCTTGTCAGGCTGTCAATCTTCAGGGTCAACGTCGGGGAAGGAAACAAACCTGTAATAAATAACTGAAACTTCTACCGACTATAAATATCTTATTCGGGCAAATTACTTTCGAATACCACTGTGGAAAAAACTAGTCCTGAGATTTAATTTTTTACAAGGCCCCTCTTTTTGCTGCACGATTGGGGCGATGACAGGAAAAGCTTTTTTCTGTATTTTGATCAATTTCGGTTTTGTTATTAATAAGGGACTGAATGCTTAAATTTTATTCCATTAATAACCTCGTTCCACGTTTCTATTAGGGAGTACTCGCTTTTATCTATTACTTTAAATAATCGCTGCACAGAAAAACTAGTGCAGAGATTTGATTTTTGACACGGCTGCTGTTTTTGCCGCACGATTGGGACGACGACAGGAAAGGTTTTTTTCTGCATTTTGATCGACTTCGGTTTTGTTGTTAATAAGGGACTGAGGCTTAATTTTCTGCCATTAATAACCCCGTTCCACGTTTCCGGTAGGGAGTACTCGCCTGTATCTCGGCTAATGCCTGCTCGATTTATCTTTATCTCAAAGGGATTCTCAAATATTTTGATGGTGCACGTTGCAAGAATTTGGGCTTTTTCAAAATATACTGAGTGGATGGTTTTCGAAAACATATTCTGCAAGTGCAGATTTGAAAGTATGGTTATGACGGTGTCCGTTGGAGAGGGTGTGGTGGTTGAAGAGAGAGCCCTGTCAAAAATCAAATCTCAGCACTAGTTTTTCCGTGCAGCGATTATTGAAAGTAATAGATACAGGCGATGCAGACAAATTTTCCGAAATCATTCCAGTTAGAGTGAAACTCGGCGGGTTGGTAGGAGAAAATTCCCTATACGTAACATGTATGTGTCCGAACCGCATGTGGACACGGTGGAGGGAGTTGGAGAGGATAGTTATGAAACTTGACAGTACGAAAATCGTGGGTCCTAGATGTGCCTTTCGAGGTCCGGACCTGAAAGATCTCTGGAGTGAAGCGATCGAGACGGGACTTGGCGGGCAGGACAGTCAAAATCCCTGCATAGACACTTACAGATCCGGACGGGATCCTGGTACTGCGGGGAGCTGGAGCCTGGGGGGCGCGTTCCTGGATATCTTTGGACATGCATAACTCTTCAACGCGTGAACACAATGTCCTAGATGTTCTATTAGTATGTCCAGGCCATGCGACCTTTATCTAAAACACATGGTCCCTACCCCTGCAAGTGCCATACGACCTTTCTGCTCTTGTTTTACTCGGAGATTAAGGGTTAACCTTACCTGACCCACGCTGTTCAGGACACCAAAGACGCTATCTGGGAGCAGATCACGTGACCTCGCAGACTCTTGCCATGCCCCTACATTTCTATCCAATAGCGTCGCGGCACGAGAATGGACGGATAGCCAATGACGAGACAGGGAGCACTGTCGTTCAAGAACGAAACCATATCGTCGCCTCTCCTGACATAGTGCCTGGAAAAAAAAGACCTTTTAAATCTCGGAAGAATCAGGTGGTTATGTCACGCGCTCGTAGATATTAATATGTTGGCACGATTGTTAATCTGTTCCTTGTTATCTTGGTGATTACCGCTTTTATGACACTACACTGTCAGAAGTTTCATAACAGACAATAGAAGAATGCGCGGTTTTAACAGAAATTCAGCAGATGCTTTATGGCGATTTTTCGGCTCTTCCTGATGGCAACGCTTGTTATGCACAACATTTTCAAACAAAACAGACAACATCCGAAGTGTTGTATGTTATGAACTGTCAGTTGAAAACCGCCTGTTGTCTGTTATGAGACTTCTGACAGTGTAGTAAATAGACTTCAGATTTAATAGAGAAGTTTAGATTCGCCGAAATGTTGCGAGATACTTCAGAAAAGTAGTGGATGACCTATTTCACTCCCAATTTTACGTGTTTGAAAAAAAAACCCAAAATTGTTGTATTGACAGTTCTAGTCGGGAACCCGCGTGGGAAGTGTGGTGTTCAACGCAATGCCACCCATGTCCCACCTAGCGGTGACTCAAAAGTTCCTCACAGGGAAAATTCCGTAAATTTCTTTTGATTTGCTCGGAGATACTCCCTGGTCTCCATATTCACCTTTTGCACGATGAGTTACAAATAAATTATTCTTGTAATTCCAATACACGTTTAACAAAATATAAACTTATCTGTATGGTACTGATCCCCCCCCCGCCCTAATAACTTCCTGATCGCTTACGTTAACTTTCGAACTTCGTCAACAAATTAACACCATCCCTACCGATTTTCAAGCGAAGGAGTTAATTCAACATATCTTGGAAACCCCCTTAATACGTGTTGACATCAGACATCGACTCTGGGCACAAAATATTGAATAAACATGACTAGCTCCCAGTGGAAGCTTACATGAATGATAAACCTACTGTTCGATCAATTGCCCATCCAAGCCCGTTTAGCACTCTGTGGGGAGCTCAGTCATCCGAGAAGACTGAATGTTGGAGATAGGCAATTTAGAAAAGAGAGAAAAGCTTTTATGGAAGACTTATTCACGCAAGTATCCTAATTCTCATCGGAAAAATGGAAGATTAAAAACACCCACAGTACTTCGGTTCTTATTTATGTAGGATCTGCAGCTTCTACACTTCCTTTTTCCAAACTATCTAAAATACCAATCACAATATTTCGAACGGAGATTGGTAGGCTACACCCGTATGTGCTGCAAAAACAGTAATTTGGCACAAATGATGAGAAATGCGAAAGCAGTTCCTTTGTTTGTTTTTTTTTCTGTTTCCCTAAAGCGGCCTGAACAGAGGAATACACCTAATAAGAGTGCCTAATTTCAAATATTAGCTAAATTATTTTGACGGGAAATTCTGTAAAAGATTACAGTGAACTATTCAATTGAAACATTCAATTGGCATATTATTGGGTGATTTTCAAAAGAAAAAGGCACTAAATCCTGGTTGTTTCGAATAGTATAAATTGTTGACTAATGGTTAGAAAGACCGTTTGTGTAAATTTTGCCGTATTTATGTTCGAAGCCAAGCGGCCTAGAGAGAGGCTTGAAACAGTCGGAACCGTCTGCAATTTGTTGAAAGCAAAGATGAGTCTCAAAGCGTTTAGGGCTTTTAAAATGCTGAAACAGAAGTAATATAGTTTATTTTTGTTTTTATTATTGATAGTTCACATGCACTTCGTTTCGTCAATGAACTCAAATAAATCAAGTAATAAATAAAAACATACACTGTGAGGGAATACTTTCACGGACAAAAACGAATGCGAAAGGATAGCCTACTGATAGACTATACCATTTCTTTTCCCCTATTCCCTCAAACAAGGGATCCACTAAAAAGAGGCACGACACGGCACGGCATGGCGCACGAGGCAAGACTAATAAAAAGATATTAGCAAGTAGTAGACAAGTACGTGAGAGTACCCCTCACTCTGAAGCCTGAAAGAGACCTTTTAGTTTTTTAGAGACCTTAGTTTTGGTGTCTCTTTTTAGTATCCTACTCGTGCCTCCTATACTATGTCGTGCCGTGCCTCTTTTTGGTCGATTCCCTTAAAAGAAGACAAATACGACGCGAGAAGCTTGAGAAGCGAGGCACGTTTCGCAAATTTGCCAACACCAGAAAGCTTCCATCTGTTCTTGTTTCTAGGTCACTTACGTTTCTAAGGCTTTGCTCACAGAAGCTCTCTAGTTTGTTTTTCTCTTCGTCCAGTCGCTGGATTTCCTAGGAAATAAGATAACGTTACGTCCTGCCCTTACACTCGAAAAAGGGTTCTCAAGAAGAGAAAGTACCCTACTAACAGTTGGACTAAAATTTAGGGTAAAAGCACGCTGAGTAACTTCAGGATTACAGATCAGGAGATAGTCCAAAGAAAAAACCCTCTAGGCCATGGTGGGACAAAAATAAATGAATAAACACTCCAACTACACCACTCGAAATATTCAGCACTCACTTAACAATTCATATTAGTAACTATCCCGAACATAAAATCAACCTACATCTGTCATCTTTGTCGAAGTTATTTGTTGCTATAACAGAAGCCAGGGTACCTCTTTCGCTGACAATACTGTCATAAGCCTGCAAAACCTACCGCGCCGATAGAAAGAAAATTTGCAGAGAAGAGATGGAAATTGGAAGATGCGATAGATTCGACACAGCAGTGAATTTGTCATAGTGAAGGACAAAAAAAGAACTAAATTATTTGCTGCTTACCCGATGAAAAATTTTGGAATTAGTCATATGGAGTTGTACAAAAAAAGTAACATGCAGTAGTAACTGTTGTCACCGCATGCTACTACTAGCAAACTGGATGCTACTACAGCAAGATTAAATGCTATCGGATACTGCTACTTAAGATTAAGCCAGTCGGAGGCATCTTAAATCAAAGTATTCCATACTTCTACATGCAAACAACTGGATCTGTTAATTAGTCGTTTCTGCAGTAACCGTGGTATCTGGTATACGGTTGCTCTGCAAAAAGGACAATTGCCGAAATTGCGCTTTCGAAGTCATCCCAAAAGAAAAACTGATATTCAGTCACATACCTAAGTGCCAAACTTCTTTTCCACTAATTTGACAAAAATTTACGAAAGTGAGATTACTTATCCAGATACCACGTTCTCGGGCCACGTTATCTGAATATCACGATACCTGCTAAAACGACTATAGACCGTGGTATCAGATACCATAGTATCTCAAAAACGCAACTATAGTTATCGAAGTTCTACATAAACCTATGCTGTCTGTGCATTGGTGCCTTACCCTACATCTACTGTACACCACAAACCTTACACCGTGGCAGCTAACTTACCGTATGATATTGCTTATGACTTAGCTTCTACGACCGGGGTACCGGTCTGTCATACAAAGCAAACCTACATTCCTCTCACGTGAAGGAAGTTCAAGAAAGAGTAAGGGCATAACAAAAGTTCTGCCCCAATTTGTTACGCCCAATAAGACTATACGAAGCTCCAACCCAAACTGGCCTTTGAACGGTTAAACGATTCTTAAATACCGGGTTAGTAAATATTTTTAGGTAGCGCTACCGGTAAGAAGCTGGTTCAGCTTCCCATCTACACACATGCAGAAGGGAGTAGGCATTACTTTCTTGCGCCGGCATGAGGTTGAAGATAAACAAATGTGACCATGGTAGGTTAACGGGCTGGCACTCAAAAGAAAGAATGAGATGATGTACTGCTCGATATAGGGAATAAGAACCCCTTCGCCCCCAGACAATACCCTTTGCGGAATATGGCACAGCTATGCCTTCTGATAAGTTAAACCATACTTGTCGGTCAAGAACGAGGTCTGAGACATCCCAATCCCAACCGAGGACAACTTACGAATTTCGAATATTTCTGTTTGTCAACAAGTCCACAAATCAACCCAGCCTAACAAGATTCCGCTATCGGTAAGAACATTACTAGAGATATACGATTTCCTACCTTTATTTCCTTGTCGAGAACAGCACTGCTCCGGCTTCCTTTGGCGTGTTTTTTGCCATATTTTCTGACAGCCGCGGCGGCTCGTTGGTGGGAATCTGCATACTGTCTGTAGGACTGAACGAATTTCCTCTGTTCTACCTACAGCAGATAGATTATAGGTCAAGCAAGGGTCGAAAAAAGTTTCTGCGGCATTTTTTCTCTTCCAAAGGGCGTATCACTGCATATCTTCAAGCAAAGCAGTGATTCAAGATTCGGAATTGACACTGTAGTGCTATGTAAACTTTGGCTAGGTGGGTACTCGCAAACCTAAAAGACCTATTATATCCTCGTGTTTCCTCCAGAAGCGTTCCTAGCCAATTTTTTTTTTTTTTTTTGGGGGGGGGGGGCAAGGTATAGTTTCTATAATACGCACATTTTTTTTCCTTTTCAGTAGGGCGGATCATTGCATATCATCAAGCAGTGATTCAAGATTCGCGAATAGACACCGTAGTGCCGTGTCAAACTTTGGCTAGGTGGCTATTCGAAAACCTAAAAGGTGAGTTTTACCCTTTTATTCAAATAATGTATGCAACGGATAGATCAGCGGTGTCAGTCCCTTATCAACAACAAAACCGAAGTCGACCAAAATGCAGAAAAAAACCTTTCCCTGTCGTCGCCCCAATCGTGCAGCAAAAACAGCAGCCTTGTCAAAAATTAAATCTCAGCACTAGTTATTCCGTGCAGTGATTATTAAAAGTAACAGATACAGGCGAGTACTCCCTAATATAAACGTGGAACGAGGTCATTAATGGAATAAAATTTAAACTTTCAGTCCCTTATTAATAACAAAACCGAAGTTGATCAAAATACTTTATACGTTATTTTTTTTTTCCATAGGGCGGATCATTGCATATGCTCAAGCAGTGATTTTATGGATTTATTTTTAAAACTCATGCACTAGTGCAATAATAATACCAACATGATAGTACACCTTATTCTGGTCAAAATCCGTATCAACATAAACAAAATACCTACCCGCCTAATAAACCAAAAAGGTACGAATAAACGATCATAATAAACTTTCGCTAGAACCTATAAAATGGCTACTGGAAAACCTAAAAAAAACTTTTTAATGTGTTTCTCGTGTTTCTTTCACGTCAGGTAGCTGTGAATGTTGACTCTTGTCATAATTCTTCCGTGAAATAGCAGAATGCCGGAAATATCGCAATCTTTTGCTCTCGTGAGATAGCTTTGTCATGGAAGGAAGCAAACAGATTTGCTCCGTACATGATAACCCCCTTCGTCACGGTGAATCAACAAGGCCACAAACACACAGATTACAGCATTTTTCTCCTAACAGAATCACCACCAGCATTCTGACCTTGACATCTTCCTTTGAATGGACAAACTTGACTACTAACAAGATTTCAAGGGCGAAAATTAAACTTTTCACAAAACATCGGAACTGCAAAAAATCAGTCATGCGAAAAAACACGCGTTTTGCTAATTTGAGAAAAATATGCAAGCTAGTCGCACGCTCATCACACGGCCGCTGAAGCACAACATAAAACTTGTCAATATCACGCAACTGGACACGGAAATGCAGCTTGGGGTCGGAATGAAATCTTGTTCCGAACTTGGGCTCAAATGTCGGGACTGTCTAAAAGCAGGAAAGGAAAGGGCAGGCATGGTACACGAGAAAAGCAGGCAAGCATAGTAAAACCAGGAAAGAAACTAAAACGAGGAAAGTTGCATTAAGGATTCGAAAACTGGCTAGCTGCAAAGTGCTTTTCCTCTGTTTTCTGTGAGGGTCGTCAGCTTACATATCTAAGGTTCACCTTTTCTTTCCTCGTTTTAGTAGTCCAACGATGTTAAATGCCTACCTCTGACAATGACACCCCTAAATATGCAAGTTCCTGACCCCTCACAGAATACTAAACAGAGGAAAGGCAGAGTGCAACTTGCCAGTTTTTCTTATCCTGTACTTCTGATGCAAGTTTCCTCTTTTTAGTTTGCCTTGTCTGGTTTTTACTATGCTTGCCTTCTTTCCTCATGCACCATGCCTTTCCTTTCCTTCCCTGCTTTTCGTCGATCCCTCAAATGGCTGGCTCAGACCTCACTGGCGGCGACTGCCAAACAAAATTCAGCCACATGACTGATCTTTTGAGGTTTTGGGGCCATACGATTCCAAGTCACGACCTGAATAAAATACTCCAAGCCTCACCCGAATCCGGGATGAGCTACGTGTCGATCCCGAACCCACCTAACTTGTTGCGAGGATTTGGATCCAAATTCCACCTACACCCCTAAGTATCTTCCGACACAATTCCACAATCTTTTTAGCGTTATACATCAAAATTTCGTGTCACCGTATTTACATTGTGTTTAACGAATGTAAAAGTGTTTAGCTAGTTTGCCCTTTTTAGCCTTTGCATTCGTACCCTTTTCTTCTTTTTTATTGTGTCTTACCCCGCTATATCTGATAAGCGAGTTGCAAATAACTATTATTACTTTTTCCATCTGTCTGCAAAAATCCGATGAGGAGTACCGATGATTAATCAGATTTTCATAGGAATGATGTATGTTCCGGCAAATTTAAAAAAGAAAAAAAAAACGAGGGAAGGGTCTAGAAGGGGAAACGAAATTCGACTGGATACGTAGCACTAGGGAAGTTGAATCCGAATCCAAAAGAAAAGCGAAATGTTGGAATCCAAAAATCCTACAAAACGAATCTATTCAACGAATCGTCTTGGAACCGACAAAAGCTGGAATGCGTCCAGGCCTGATGTATTATCATCTTTCATGACAAAGAGATTTCATTTTCGGGATTCCTCTGTTCGATTTTCAGAAGAACTGCATCTTACCTGTATGGCTTTCGAATCCTTTTCCAAATTTGCTTCCAAAGGAACTAGGAGATCCACGTAGAAAGCTTTGAGCTGGAAAATGAAAAGAAAATAGTAAATCAGTTCCAGTAGAAAGCAGATTCGTCCGAAGCCGAGCGGAACGATCAACCATGCATGGCCTATAAAGTCTCGTTGGATATTACTCTAGGATGGTTTCCACAGATAAAGATTTCGGTGTGCATTTAATGTGGTAGGTATAGGGTGAAAAAGATGATTTTTTATACCGCACTGGCTTGACATAACTGAGAAACGAAATGGGGTTTAAAAATCAAATTGCCCCTTCGAAGTCACCTGAACAAAATTGATATTCATGAAGTATGAACAAAAGTCACGAAAATTGTTCCTCAGTCTCCACAACCGAAGAAGACTCCGCCTTTGTTGAAGGCTAAGAAAGTGGAGCAAGAGGTGGTTCGCTTTCTGGAGCAGGGATGGTTTCTTTCACATTCCCAGAATCCAGAAGAACATAAATATACATATTAAGGAGAGCCCATACTGTTTCGTGAAACAAGTATAACTGGAAGAGAAAATAAGTGTTTTTCATTCTGGCTTTCATCATCGCAGGAAACCAGGAGACGCAAAACAGGAGAATTAAAAACTACAATGACGCCGCCTAGATGTGACCAAGTAAGGCTGACTGATCTTCACATCGTCATTTATTCTGTTCACTATTACTTGAGGACTCTTCCATTTTTGGTTTTCAGTTATCAGTTAAGGTTGGTTGGCGCTCTCTTTGAGAGGCTTCATAGGTCGACTTAGTCCAGAAAAGTTATTTTCTCTCAGAGAACTTACGCAACTATTTATTCCCTTAGTGTTGTTTTATATCCTTGCGCGTGCCCATCCTCCCCATAGTGACACAAGTGTGACACCTACTCTTCAAATTGAATTAAAATCTTTACTTCTTTACTATTCACAACGGTCTTAATTCCGCTTTCTCTTCCAACTTTTGTTTCCCCTTACTTCTGAAATAACAAAATTATTACAAATAAAAACCAACGAAACCTATTCAAAACATTCGTGTAAGACGAAAAACGAGTCTAAAAGAAACTCGATATAAAATCAAAATCTTAAAGGACCTATCTTAAGTATAATACTAATGCAACTTACTTCCATAATCACTCCATATATTTCTAAACCCGGAGACCCCAATTTTGTACTGTACACTCTAACCACTCTAACAAAACCACGCTGATTTTTTCAATTGCCGTGTTTTGCTACCTTCGATGTGTATCACGCTGTCGACGGTTGTCTGCGAGAAGTTTTTCTATCAGAAAAAACGGTTATGTAAATTGTTTCCCTGTTTTCGCTATAAGTCAACGGGTCTCCGAAAAGGCTTAAAACAGCCAAAACCGTGGGTTACTTGTTGAAAGCACAGCGTGGTTTTAAGGTATTCAAATATTTTAAAATACTGCAAGTTGCAGAGTAAATAATGCGAGGGGTCCTTTAAAGGAATTATCTACCGCGACTCGGCCAAACCTTGGAAAAGACATTACATTCGGATATCGACGGGGAATCGTCGGCGGCGAACAAAAAATGATGGTCCGTGCTAAGCTCCAGATTTGTTTAATTCTAGATCGCGCTATTCAGGGGTGGCCTCCATTTCCGTCAAGCAAGAATCGAACTCGGAAATGCTTACCACGTTCATTTGCAGGCTGTGAACTTCCTTCTGTACGTCCGCTACTTCTTGAAGATGCATCCCTGGAAGTGGAAGTCTTAAATAAAAAAGATAGACAGTCGCGTCACTACTCCAGACTTGGCTAAAATTCATTCGGTTCACCTACTGTCTTAATAGTACCACTCTTAATAGTTTGGTAAACGTTAGGCTTACTGAATTTCCCGGGGCTGATCCTAGGCCTTCCAATTAAGTAACCCACAAAATCACTTGAAAGTAATCCTACCGTTCCCTGGGAATAACTTATTAGGTTCGCTCGCTTAGTGCTTTTACCCAAAAAACCGCTGAGGTCTGTGAAAAATTAAATACTAAAATTCACCCGACTCAGCTACTGTCAAATCCTGATCAGTCATTACGCGATTACTATTCTCTATTTATATAGTTCGCCTAGAGTAGAGGTATAATTCTCTGAACACGAACACTTGTTGAACCTTGTCAACTTGTTTTCAACACTTTTATTGAACAATTTCGACTTCCTTGGTGTTGTTTCTTATTGAACAATCTGGACTTCGTTGGTTTGTTTTTATTGAACAATCTGGACTTACTTGGTTTTGTTTTTTGCTTCTATAACATTCAAACTGGAAGGACACATAAAGAACTTAATATATATTAAGAGCCAAGTGCTTCAGCTCTCTTTGACGTATAAAGAACGACACCAGATTCTTTCTTCTGTTGGGATACTTCGGATGGTCATAAAAGTGACACAAACTGTTGCATACTTCGGACGCTGTAATTTTGCTGTTAAACTTCGCAAAAGCAACTGAGCAAAAGATTTACAAAAAAAAATACTGTAGTTGCGTTTTTGCAGATACCATGGTATCTGATACCACGGTCTAGAGTCGATTTTGCAGTTATCGTGGTATCTGATACCAGGGGCGTAATTTCGTCAAAATCCTGGGAGGGGGGGGGGGGGCAAAGTTGGAGCCGATTTTCCCAAGTCAAGTGAAAATGAGCAGCAAAACGTAATAAAAACAAAGAAACAAAGAGATATTTTACCAATCGACCAAGGCGAAACGACGCTTCTTCAAGTTCGCGAAACTCTTCACTGCGCGATTGACGTCACCAATGACCAAAAGATCACTTAGTCGGTCGTCTGACATAGACGTGCGAAGATACGTTTTTATGCGTTTCATACACGAAAAGAATCATTCGTTCGATGCAGTTGACACAGGAAGCGACAAAATTAGGTCAAACGCCTCAAGGACCGAACGGAATGCTTCCGGATTCTTCGCAAGAAGGGATCGAGCATGCGATGCGTTCTGTGGTTA
The DNA here is from genome assembly GCA_030848855.1 of Branchinecta sandiegonensis. NCBI lineage: Eukaryota > Metazoa > Arthropoda > Branchiopoda > Anostraca > Branchinectidae > Branchinecta > Branchinecta sandiegonensis. The sequence continues at coordinate 13,881,412 of JAUPMV010000003.1, read as the reverse complement.
TCTTGCGCCTATCTTAGTTTCGACGAGTTTCGAAGACGCTAAATTTCAGCTGGGGGGGGGGGGGGGGGACAAACATCAAGCTGGGGGGGGGGGGGGCAGTTGACCCCCTGCCCTATAAAAAATTACGCCCCTGTCTGATACCATGGTCAAAAGGCGTTTTTGCAGTTACCGTGGTTTCTGGAAAAGTCTTAGTTTCTGGAAAAGTCCTGGAAAAGTCATCTCACTCTCATCAGTTTCTGTCAAATTGGTGGGAAAGAAGTTTGGCACTTAGTGATGTGACTGAATATCAGTCTTTCTTTTGTTCGAAAAGCGCAATTTCGGCAATTGTCGTTTTTGCAGAGCAACCGTATATCAGATACCACGGTAACTGCAAACACGACTAATTGCAGATCCAGTTACCGTGGTAACAGATACCCTGTTGTCTGCAAAAATGCAACTTGTGTGAGGGTTAATTTTCACTTCACTTTACTTACTGTTTGCCCTCATTTCTGTGCACAAATATTTGCTAGCTAGGCGACGTCCGAAGTAACATATCTCTAATGTATGTTGTTGACCCCTACGATAAGGACCAAGGAGGTCAATCGAAATCGCTTTCTACGATCGTTTACATGATTCTATCCCAGTGTTGGCCATACTACTCAGTAGGAAGTTACGTCGCGAGGTCCTTGACGACGAAAGGAGACGTTAAATCACACCAACATCAACATCTCCAGTGTTCTCAGCAGGGGGGTCACGTATGGGTCCCCCCTTGACATTGTCGGCCATTCGGTAAAAATAACCGAGTCGGACCGCAGTTTTCATGAAGACAGTCGGTTTTTCAGAAAATCAGTCGACTTTTCATCAAAACAGTAGGTCTTTTCTTAAAAACAGTCAGTTTCTCTGAAAATAAGTCGATTTTTCGTCAAAACTGTCGATTTTTCTTGAAAATAGTCGTTTTTTCTGCAAAAATATTCGGTAAAAATGACCAGCCAGTCGGTAAATACCTTGCCCCCCCCCCCCCCCCAAGCATTAAGCATTTTGGCTAGTAACGTCTCTGGTTCTCAGGCTGGCCATGCTTTCAAGGAGAGAGGCTCCCTAACAGCCGTTGTGTCCGGATTAGAGTTCTTTTCCCCGGTCTTTTTCCAAGGGCCCATTATAAGTTGACCAAAACTTAGGCCTTCCACTCACTACCCTTCACCGGTCGATCTTCTTCCTACTTTTGTTGGGGTAACTTCTGTCTTCGTCCTGGTACGGTGCTGAAGGACACCTTTTGTGGTCAGATAGAACTAAGCGCATTATTATTGGTCTATTTTCGACACGACCACATCCCTTTTGTATCGGATTCAAAGAAGCGCATGTAAAGCACCATATACTTCGTGTAGCTCCGTGTCATCTAACGGAAACCGGGAATACTTCTACGACAGGCAGAAGACTGCCGAGAAGTCATACTGTGTGTATATATGTGTTTTGTTTATTTTCTTTAATTTTGTCATTTACTCCGCCTTTTCAAAATGGCGGGTCATAAATAAATTACTTACTTACTTACTGGCTGAAGGTCTTTGTGAAGTCCCATGAAGAACATGTAATGGGCCGGCCGATTCTATGAATTTGATTTCTACCAAATCATTCAGCGGCTAGCCTGATAATTATGATTTCCTTCCAGCCGGACTGGTATGCTTTTATCGATTCGTTCTTGTCTCCATCAATGGACATCTGCGGTCACCACATCTCCCGAGTGACCACCCAGCCTCTGGCCGCAGCTCAGGACCAATTCGAGCGTTAAGCGGCGAATTAGCCATTTCACCGCAGAGTGAGGCCGCGGCAACCGCAGAAATCGGACACGGTTTTTCGGAAACCATAAATCTGGATTGTGTGGAACGGACTATCACGGATCTTAACGACAAAACTTTGCAAGGGCAAACGTGGGTCTTCAAAATACGAAGTTTGCATTCGCTTATGCCGATTTCTTCTGCATATTGTGTCACTGGGGATACCGTCACCGGGGACAGCTCGACGATGCCAAGGCGGTTTATGTTTTACACGAGCAAGCAAACAGCAGTTATGCGGATACTTGGTTCCATAAACCGCAGTTAAAATACCAGGTCCTGTCAGTGAATTTTGCTCGCCTTTTGTCCCCAGACGTTGTACTACACTGTCAGAAGTTTCATAACAGATTGCGCATAACACTTTCAAGAATAACACCTTTTCACTTAGAAAAAAAGTGTTATGACCAATTAAGTTTATACTATTTCGTGCCCAGATCTCCAACAACACCTTCAATAGGTAAAAATACTACACTGTCAGAAGCTACATAACGACAACAGCAGGATGCGCGGTTTCAACAGATAACTCTTTGGGATGTTATATGTTTTGTTTCTTTCGTTCCCGTTAGTATTTTTACCGATTGAAGGTGTTGTTGGAGATCTAGGCACGAAATAGTGTAAACTTAATTGGTCATAACACTTTATTTCTAAGTAAAAAGGTGTTAGTCTTGAAAGTGTTATGCGCAATCTGTTATGTAACTTCTGACAGTGTAGGTTATCAGGATTTTACGCTTTAAAGTCTTATTTGCCTTATAAGATAACCTTTGCTTTTTGTTCACAAAACAAATTTGTCATTAACGACGAAACTTCCCATTATTCTCATACTCCCCGAAACTTAGTCCCATTATCTTTTTATGGCACTTGCAACCGCTTCAACAGATATTTAAAGGTTCCTTCCCTTAGGTTTCGTACGCAATCTTAACTCCATGAAGTAATCTGCGTCAGTTACCCCTGGCTGACCCGAAAGAAAAAAGAATTTCCAAAAAAACATTCCACCCGACGACCAAAGGTGTAAAAAGGCGGAAGTAAGTGGACGGCGAACGAGCAGCAAAAACGCCAGTTCAAAGCCACCATGCGGATTACACTGTAAACAAAAGTCTTTCAGTGTTTGCTACTGGGATTAATACTGTCTCTACTGAGATAAGATTATGTCCAGTTCGGATTAATCTTATCCCAGTAGAGATAAAATTAATCCCAGTACAGTGTAGTCCTTATTACTCCCTCAATAATCATCACCATCATCAACGTTTAGCTAGAACTCTTTTAGGATATGTGTTTACTGATATTCCTTCATCAGAGAAAAGCTTCGGCCCTCACTGGCCATGAGCATGAACGTTCTGCACTACCCTTCAATCTAGTAAAGTAAAGCTTCTCTTTTCTACTCATTAATAACTTAAAGGACCTCTCTTGCTTATTCTGCCTTTTATAATATACTTAGCTCCCATATGGAGTTATAAGCTTCTAAATTCCCCACCTTTCTTTATTGTTTTGTTTCGTAACTACGAATTTTAGCCTTGCCGAGTTTTCCCACCACCCAACGAAAAGTTTGCCGGAATATTCATTGTCCGCTGACAACTCTTTCAAACATAAGGATGTGATAATCTTCTGTTTATTACTTCTTTTATTTGCTTAGTTTTTCCACTTTTTAACCAATGCACGTTCAGTTTTCAAATCCTCTGCGCCCGGCCGCCGCGTCGGAGAGCAGGAAGGCTGTATTTAATCGACAAGCGCTAACAAGAGAATCGCTAGTTTCAGGTGGAAAGTAATGGAATGTTCGAAAAGTTTTTTCTGACCCATTATATAAGGAAAAGATCATTTCTAGTAAGAGTTGTGCTTTAAAGCTCCGTTGTACTATTTATTTGTGATGGACGCAGATCTTGGAGGACTTAACTGGAATAAGGGCAACTGTCGACAAAGAGCACCAAAACTGAACGTTTGAAAGCTATAAACCGAACACTGACAAAAAAGACTGAATTAGGAAATAATTCTGGCCCATGAATGATCAATCTTTAGATTCGTACCGGAAGAAAAGAAACTTCCTCTATATTCCGGACCAAACCCTTAAGCCTTTCGAGGAAATACTCTATTAATAGTGCAGTTAGAGCAGCAACCTTTAGACCTGTGATTGGATAATTCGTCGGTGTAATTGCCAGCTATCAAAATGTGCGAATCGGCCTCTGTGCCAACAAAATTACACATGATTAGAATGTTGTGTACATCCTTGACTGACGAATACAGCTACAGGGCCGACAAGAAACACTTAAAGACAAAAAATCTCAGGCTGACAAGAAACGTTTAAGACACAAATTCTCACATCGAACGTCGACTAAACTTATACAGAGGCAGATAACCACTGAAAGTAGGGGTGGGGGTGTTGAGCTGAGAAAACTACGGTACTTACCGATATCTGGAGAGGAAGCGTGCCATGCTGACTGCTGGGCTTGTTTAGCTACTTTCACTACAGCTTCCAAATACACTTGCTGTGCTGCAGCAGCGCCTAGAAATAATGAAAGTCCGATCAGTCTCTTTAACGGCAGTTCTTGTACAGAAACTTTGAATCCTGCACGATCTATTCTATTCATATTCCCAATCTGACCCATTTTTGGGATCCCAAAACGTAAGTGGAGGGATACCTATGACATCGCAAAAGTTGTCCGTCTGTCCGTCAGTCCGTCTGTGAGCACGATATCTCTCGAAGGGAATGATATATTTTGATGAAGCTTGGTGTGAGGGTTCTTTGTGTCTAGGGTAAGGTCGAGTTCGTAGATGGGCTCTGTAGCCCTAATTTAGGGGTGGGAGAGGAGGTCAAAATTAAGGGGCAAACAAAATATTTATTGACAGCTAATGTGATAGTCCATTATGGGGTAAGAAGACATGCTGAACAGGATGATGAAAACCATCGTCCGGAATTCAAAGTTTGTTAAAAGCAAATGTTTTATTTGAAGCTGATTAGATGTTCGATTTAGGGATAAGAAGACATGCTGAACACTTCAGCGAAAATCGCTTTCTAACCGTACAACTAGTTCGCCCGGAATCGGGACAAAACCGGAAAATCTCTTAAAAGCAAAAGTTTTACTTTAAGTTGATTAGATGACAGATTTAGGGGTAAGAAGAGACGTTGAATCCGTATATGACAATCATTTTTTACCCGGTCATGTAGTTTCTTCCGGAATCCGGCTGAAACCGGAAAATTTGTTAAAATTTAAAGTTTTATTGGAAGTTGATTAGATGTTCTTTATAGGGATACGCAGATACGCTGAATTCGTTTCTGGGCTCCTTTTTTTGCTCGACAAGAAGTTCGCTCGGAATTCCGCAGAAACCGGAAATTTGGAAGAAGTAAAGCTGGAAGTATCGATCAATAGCAGAGCAGGCAGAAGATTTTTGAGAGAGGTAGTGTGGTTCCTGATGGGAGGTATGCTTGCCCACTTTGTGAGAAGGATGAAGAAAATTTGGACCATTTCCTCCGTAGATGCCCGAAGCTTTCTGATTTAAGAAAAAATTATCTAGATGGTGTAATTTCGTCACTTCCCGAAATTTTGAGTAATACTAACCCTACTGTTATTACTCGAGGCGGCATGTATATAGATAAATGTTTAGAATTAAGAAGGAGTCTGATTGTTTAAGTTATATTTTTGTTTTTTTTGTGTATATGGCCCTTGGGCTTTTGAAATACACTGATCTATCTATCTATCTATCGTCAAAATAGGTATGGCTTATAGAGGTATATCTGAACTTGGTTGTCTCAGATGACTAGCTATTTTCTAAATTAATCGGTTTCCAGATTTCAATAGTAAAAGTTTTCAAGGATTTTCGCGAAGACGAGACCCAATTCAACTATTAATCAACTATTAAATTTTCAGATCAGATCAACTATTAAATTTTTGGGATCCCACCGAAACCTTTGGTCTTGTTTTTTTGTTTTTGCTACGATCACTAAGACCTCTTCTCTCCGGCGACATATGTATTTCCTTCGCCATAAGCTGGGAAATCGGTTTTGGAAGAAGTTTTCCACTTTCCCATTACATCGAACGATACCACGACTACTTTGTTTGGGATCCCGAAACAGAACAAAATAAACAATACAGAGAAACGGGACAGAACAGACAGATCGGGACAGATGCCCCACAAGTTTTCTTTACTGTGCAAATTCCAGTCCACACCGAGTCAGCAAGTCTCATGACGAAATAATCTAAAGGAGGCTACCTTTGGCTAATCCAGTTAATACCAGTTCTGCGGCTTCATTCCAGGCAGCGATGAGGGTGAAAAGTTTTCAAAGCCTGCTATAACAGAGAGGATAACAAGTACGATGACAATGTAAAATTCCTTCATTTGTTTAAACTAAAAAACGACCAGCTAGGGTCAAAAAACGACAAAATAAATAATAACCAAAAAAATGACAAAATACATAATAACCACTGGCATAAAAATAATCTACAAGTAAAAGAAAATCAAAATTTCACCAAAGCAATCTGGAGAGAACCCACAATATCGTAGGGTACTCCACGACGGCCAAACTGGCAAACTCAGCCGCATATGGGAACTCGCCATCACCAGAAGGAGAGCATTCTCAGCGCGCAGAATCCAACAAAAAGAAATCTAACCAAAGAATACCAGAATGACTCACGACTAGACGCTTATTTTTAATTCCTTTAGACATGTTCTTACCCTTACCTACAGACAAATCCCGAAAAAACAAAGAGATAACTTAACAAGTAGGTTTCGATGGGATCCCAAAAATGTAATATTTGATCCAGACAATTGGGTCTTGTCTTCGCCGGGCGTTCATCAGAGAAAACCAAGTTCAGCTATACCTCTATAGGCCACATCTATTTTGACGACACTGACCGAAACTTCCTGCTTTATTTCTGCCAAATTTCCGGTTTCGGCCCAATTCCGAGCGAGCTAATTGTCAGCGTATATCCTTATCTCTATAAAGAACATCTATCAACTTCAAATAAAACTTTAACTTAAATTCCGGTTACAACCGGATTCCGGACGAATTATATGTCCGGATAAAAAATTATTGTCATGTGCAGACTCAGCGACTCTTCTTACCCCTAAACACGTCACCTAATCAACTTCAAATAAAACTTTTGCTTTTAACAAATTTTCCAGTTTTGGCCGGATTCCGGGCGAACTAGTTGTCCGGGTAAAAAATACTTTTCACATAAGTGTTCAACATGTCTTCTTATCCCTATGTCGAACATTTAATCAACTTCAATGAAACTTTTACTTTTACCCAACTTTCCGTTTTTTGCCGAATTCCAGACGAACTACTTGTCCGGCGAGAAAATGGTTTTCACCATCGTGTTCAGCATTAGGCTACTTTTTTAAAAATATTATGCTTGCCCCCTTAATTTGAACACCAGCCCTAAATGTAGGGCTACAAAGCCCATCTACGAACTTGACCTTGCACAAACCTTACACCAAGTTTCATCAAAATATCTCATTCCCTTCGAGAGTTATCTTACTCACAGACAGACGGACAACTTTTGCGATGTCATAGGTATCCCTCCATTTTGGGATCCCAAAAAGCTACTGCGGTCGGTCAGCGTTCTTTTCTAAAATGAGAAACACTCCTTGAACAATGATTCAAAGAACCCCTCTTTCTTTTCACTGTTTTGTGGCAAGTGGCAATTTACGTGGTCTACTGACCTCTAAAATCTCTGTGTGAATCCTTGTTAATTAATTTATTTGAATTTTTCGCTTTTAAGCGTTAGCCGAGATTTTCCCAGCAAGTTCTGATCCTCAAAGATACGCGCCGCGCCGAGGATAAAATACTCCCAGTGATACGTATCTCTGAATCTTTTGTGACGTCACAAGAAATTCTGCGGCCTAGGTAGGGGTTATACTGAGCTAGACTTAGCTAAACTGAGCTATGCTAACCTAAAATGAGCTAAAGCTTCAAGAAAGTAACATCATATGATGAGGACCTAACATAGGATTTGATTGTCCCTAGGACGGTTTACAAATGGAAACGCGACCAGCGCCTCAATGGCCGCTCGGCTACATATTTATAGACTCAAATATGTTCACCGATAGAAATAAACTACAATTGTTCCTGTTCTTCAACCTCTGGTGATACGATCAAACTCAAAGTTTTGTATCCTTGGATGGTACGTTTCTTTTTATCCCTAGAGATATACCTTTTAAAGGACCCCTCGCACTATTTACTCTTCAACTTGCAGTATTTTAAAATATTTGAATACTTTTAAACTAGGCTGTGCTTTCAACAAAGCCTTTTCCGAGACCCGTTGACTTGTAGCGAAAATAGGGAAACAATTACATAACCGTTTTTTTCTAGTGGAAAAACTTCTCGCAGACCACCGTCGACAGCGTGATACACATTGAAGGTAGCAAAACTCGGCAAGTCCGTACGAAATTGGGGTGTCAGGGTTTAGAAATATATGGAGTGATTATGGAAGTAGATTGCGTTAGTATTATAGGTAAGACAGGTCCTTTAAGGACCCCGCGGACCTCGCTGGTGATTTTCGTAGGTGGCCAGAGAATAACTTTGTTTTTGGCTTGAGATGTGAGCGATCAAATGCGAAATCTCACGTAGTCACTTCTCGTAGAGGACGTGGACGTGGTTCGATTTCTCGGCTTTTAACCACGGCAAATTCAGTTTTCAAACAGTTTGCGTCAAGCCGCGTCGGAGAGCAAGAAGGCTGCGGATAGAGTCGACAAGCACTAACAAGAAGGTCGCAAATTTTACGTGGAAAGTAATGTCTATATTTACGAAATACGATATTTCTGTGCCATTTCTTCGTGGAAAGGTCATTTCTAGTAACTGTTGTGCTTTAGGGTTTCCGAGAGGAATAGTGCGTGCGGACCCAAGGAAACTCCCGTGCATTTTTCAAATTGTTGATTGATTGAGAAAAAGGAAGGGAACATGATGAACAACAGGCGAATACTGATGCAAGTGTACACACGATAAATAGTTGACTAATATTTATGCGATTTTGAGATTTGGAAGGAAGGAGACTGAGGTCCTAGGAATACAGGGAGGCGATGGAAGGGGTTAAGATTGACTCCATATCTTATACTACCATCCCGTGCATTCGAGGGTGTGAATATAGTACTATTCTCACCCTCGGAGGATTGGGCGAAACCAGTTCATAGCAAATGCGCAAAGCACAGGGTAGCTGGGGCAAAGGCATAGCCCAAAAGGGGAAAAAAAGTGAAGAAATTGGATAAAAACTCGTTTACCCACGTGCATGGTATGTTAGCACCTTTTTTCAACCGTTTACGGTTGACTCCATATCTTACACTACCGTGCATGTCAGGGTGTGAATTTAGTACAAATATTCTCGGCACCCGTCATACCATTCAAAACAAGGATGCACATCCATGTGTTACTAGTTATGAAACTTACGAACTCCCTCATTACTATTGAAGTCAAGGTGTTAAATAATGAATGATTTTCAAAGCACCAAAACTTCTATTTTTATAAATTTTGAATTTGCCACTCGAATTCTCGAAGCTGCAACTACCTATCATTCTCCTGAAGTTACGGATTAACAGTCTAAATTTCTTAGAAGGTATCAATCACATCTGACAAGGTAAACTCACTGTTTGATCATACACATTTTTCCAGTTCCCAATTCACCTAATATTTCAGTCTACACATCTTTGTGTGATCCTTACTTGGGGACTCCAGGCACGAAAAACGATATGAACGAAGAAAGCAAACATAAAACAGCACTCTCCCGACCTAGCCAAAATGACGCCAAATATTGACTGTGTCCAATCAGTATCTGGAATTTTCTTCTCCCAATGTTTTTCTTGCAAGGAAAAGAATTGTCAGATTTCCTAATTCTATGTACGTTTTGCCTGGATTCCTTGGCGTCATCAAGTTCGGGATCCAGAAAATGACGACTTTGAGAATATGCCTTGACCAACGAATTATACGCAGCAGAGAGACGCTTACAAAACATCCAGAACAGCTGTATTGCCAAAGCCAGCTGAATCGAGAAATGGTTTGCGTGAGTAAGTCGCACTGGTAGGACTGTCGGAATCAGCTCAACCTCGACACGATGATAGGACTATGGAATGACTTCTGGAGCACACCGCCACCTTCCAGAGAATGGTAGATGACGTTCTAGCCGACTACCGTATTGCCAAAGCGTACATTGATGATATTATAATATTAAGCGAGAATCTCTCGTTCATGAAGTAGTAATTAGACTTACCGAAGACTTACCAGGCTGAGCATGTTTCCAAGAGTCGAAACATGGTACCGCGCATATTCATGTTCAACTCTGTCGACAATTTGAAGGATTTACCTTACCGTTTGGAAGCCTTATCACCACAAAAATTGCCAAAGTAAGTAGCAACCACATAGATGATTCGGTAGATATAATAACACCAAATTTCAAAATCAGTCCATGGTGACTTTACGTCCTCACTTTTCGGCAGTATTTGGGTTACGGTACGAGAAACTATGCAAGACGAAGCAATTAATATTTTCACGCTTGAAATTTTCGTATGAGCGCTGGATTAAAGGAAAATCGTACAATTACTGCTCTCACCGACTGAACTATTTCGCTTGTTTCGCACTTTTGTTTGGCATGTCAAACAAACTTAAGACCAACTCTCAAAGCAAGAGCTTCTGTATAGTTCTAGCTACATGATGCTACCAGCACCTCAGGATTGTGTCACAGGCTTGCTTATTCTGCTGGGACAAGGTTTGGCTACAAAAGAAACTAACTGGAGTTTAACCTAGGAACGAAAATGAGAGTCTAGTGGTTCAGAAAAGATGGAAGATTGGATTCCCATATTGGTTGCACGGGTCTGGGAACGAACGCGCCGGCGTCTCGTGCGGACAGGGGTCACCAGGGGAAACAGGGGTCCAACATTTGTAAGCAATAACCGGGAGGTACAAACGGTCGCACATCAATTGGCCAAAAGAATAGCTGAAGATGCATACTTTAAGTGTGCCAGGAATTAATTTGCAAGGAAAACCTTGAGGCAACATGAAAATGTACTGTTTGGCTAAAGTATTTTTGCACTGTACAGTGAAGATGCACACTTTAGGGGGTTCTAGGAATTCTTTTTTAAGCAAACCCCTTTAGGCAGATACATGGGTCCTGCCCCTGCCCTACGGGCACGCTCAAGAGTCCCATAGACTAAAAGAAGACATGGACAGTGCGTGTCTCCTGGTGTAGGCATGCCTTCGTTTAGTATCCCCGCATCTTTTTAGTACTAGTGTCTACTTAACCATGCCGTGTCGTGCCGTGCCTTCTTTCGGCCGACCCCCATGGGTCCCTCAAGTATAGAGGGCAACAACACATTAACCAACCACTCAGAAACTCTTATTTTTCTAAATTAATAATTCAAGTTTTAACACACCGCCCACTTTGTCCCTCTTTGGGCTAGCAAGGAGGTTTCTTATACTGAGATTTCCTCGCCGATTCGCAAGGATCCAAGCAAGGATTCTTAGCATGTATCATTAGGTTCTATTAATGTGATAACTTGTTTATTCAGTCTTATTCACATTTTACCCTTTTTAACAGGATGGATTGGTAAAAAACAGGCCTTTCTTGGCCGCAAGCTGTATCTCTTTTGAGTAGAACTGAAGCCCTAAACTATTCCCTTACTTCATTTGTCAATTTTGTTCGATCCGAAGCGCGAACAGTGCAAACCTAAAACCTAACAGACAATGTTTACCGAAGAAGCAGGTCAATCTTGCGGTTAATAGGTGGGATACTTTCACAGCGAAGACGCAGTGTGAGAGTAAATGCATGGGAACATAATAATTTACCTTCCAGCTATTTAAAGCTGAAATGCAACATCTCTATAACCGAATCGAGATTTCAGATCTATGCGCCAGTCAATAAACCTTAAAGTTTAACTGAAAGGCCAGCTTATTTTTATGTCTTGAATCTGAACACACTGAATTATTTTGACTCTGCTAAGGGATTTTTATTTTTTTTTGTATCTAGAAGTCTAATAGTGACGTTCAGAATGTGCACTGCCGGCCCAACAAAGGAAATGCTGAGAATTCGGATTTCAACAAAAGCGTGCATTTCAATGGCTAATGAAGCGAGATTTATTAGATTGTACACCAATCGTTTACCGTTGTAGTTGCTCAATACTTCAAGCATAGAGGTACCACATATCCGAAAGAAAGTTCATTATGAAGTAATGCACTTCAATCGCGTCTTCAAGCCTATTTAAGTGAATAAGAATACGTGATGGGTAACTAGACTGTCGTATCTCAGCTCTATTCGGTTAAGTTATACGGCCTCAAAATATGCTGTTTCAGGACAAATCTGCTCTCTATTTCGTGACACACGCAAGACCCCCCCCCCCCCCACCACCTCCAAAGTGTCAGAAAGAATGAAACAAGAAACATATTTACTACATCCCCTCACTCTATTCCATTGTTGTACAACACCCGAGATTCCAAAATTCCTGCCATTATTACAACCAATTTTCAGTGACTAACTGATAATGGCATTTCGATGAGTTTCAGATATGATTTTGTGAACGTACGAATATTTTGAATGGCTTCTTTCATTTGTATTTCTTTCTAGCTCAAATTTAGTTGTTCTTTCGAATGGGAAAGTTTAGCGCCTGAAATCCTGTCTAATCTTGACGATGGACCACAACAGAGGGCGTTTGTACGACACAAACGCTGAAGGTCAGATTAGGATTAGAAGTCCAAGTTTTGAAGGACTTTGGAGGCCAAATGATTGACTCAATCAGCCTTCTACCTAGGCATCTAATAGGTAAGTATGAAAGTGGTGTTGTGAGTACTGAATCTAGATTTTGAAAGTTTAGTGTTTAAATGTTGGACAAATACGAGATTACCAGATAGGAACGTCTATATACCAGTGTCTGGACGGACTTGGCCCAAAAGTGTTTTCTGACTTATTTAAAATGGATATATTTGACCACGAGTATGACAAGAAATGCAGAGTTGCTGGCAAGTCAAGCGAGAAACACTACACGTTCAGGCTTCGTCTTAAAGCAAATGGGAACTGCAGTCTGGAATTTGATTCCTTGTCAAATCAAGAATGCGGTAAGTTTACCTCAGTCCAAGGATCGACTAAAGAAACATTTCTTGGCAGACCATCATTGACAGAGCTTAAGTCATTTGTATCGTTGACTGGAGGATTTTTTGGTACGATGGCATGGTTGGAATGGGAAGGGAATATTTTTTTTACTGCCCCTACAGGCCCATTCGGGCTTTCCAGCATTCAAAGGTACCGACTAAATTTGTAAAGAATAGTGATAGTGATTTAAAGGTTTGTTAAAGTTGGTTTCAGGTTGGTTTATATAATAAAAAGTATTAAACTGAAAACTAAACTAAAAGCCTAATAGCTTGGGACAAGATCCGAACCTATTTATTGTCTTCTCTTCGACAGTTAACAGAGCGGGGAGTTTTTTTTTAACAATATTCCGAAAAAACAAGAGCTACGAGCTCATATGGCACTTGTTACGAGCAGGTGGTGTGAGAAGCGCGAAAATAAATCTGAGCATTTTTCCGGAAACTCCGGTACCCCTCCCCACCGTGCTCGGATCCGGTCCGGACCCTAACATATGCCATCTAACGCATACGATCTCTCTACTTTCCAAGTTTCATTCAAATCACTCCACTCGTTTAACCCCTATGCTAGCCACAACGTTTCCGGGACTCCCCCTCCAACTCCCCCCATTGTGGCCGAATACGACACGGACACATAAACTTCGCATCACTAACATCTCCTCTTTCCGACCATCAAGTTTAACTCGAACCGGAGCATATCTTCAAATTTCCGGTTCCCACTTCATCCTCCCCCTACTTTGGTCGGATCCGGTTCGGATGCCAAATGACAAATCTAGCCGTCCAACTTGCATCCCATTCGGCACATCCGTTTGGTTTTCGTGCATGTCACAAAGTTTTCGGACCCCCCCCCCCCCCCAACTCCCTCACAGTGACCGGATCCGGTCCGTTTATGTCATTCGCGTATCTAAGACTTGTCCTTGTTCTTCCCGCCAAGTTTCATCCCGAACCCTCTACTCTAAGTGTTTCCCAAGATTTCCGGCTCCCCCTCCAACTCCCCCCAATGCCAACGGATCCATTCCAAATGGGGCGGCTGAGACACGAGGTCCTTCTATATATCAAGTTTCGTTAAGTCCGATCACCCGTTCGTAAGTTAAAATTACCTCAATTCTCCGGATTCCCCCTTCCTCCACGCCCCCCCCCCCCCAGATGGTCGGATCGGGGAAACGATTATTCTCAAGTCAATCTCTTCGGATCCCTGACACGCCTGCCAAGTTTCATCGTCCTAGCACAGCAGGAAGTATACCGAACTCGCGGGATCCCTAAAAATTTAGATCCCCCCTCCTACTCCCCCACAGTGAGTGGATCCGGTCCGGTTATGTCAATCACGTATCTAGGACTCGTACTTGTTCCTTTCGCCAAGTTTCATCCCAATCTCTCCACTCTAAGCGTTTTCCAAGATTTCCCCCCCCCCCTTCCAACTCCCCCAATGTCACCGGATCCGGTCTGGATTTAAAATGAGACGTCTGAGACACGAGGTCTCTGTATGTATCAAGTTTCATTAACATCTAATCACCAGGTCATTAGTAAAAAATACCTAATTTTTCCGGATTCCCCCTTTCCACTCCCCCCCCCAGATGCTCGGATCGGGGAAGTGACTACTTCCAACTTAATCATTTGGATTCCTTGATATGCCTGCCAAGTTTCATCGTCCTTGCTTATGTGGAAGTGCCCGCACTAGCAAAACCTGGACCGACCGACGGACGGACAGAAACTGCGATCGCTATATGGCACTTAGCCGAAGGGCAAGTGCCATAAAAAGGCCAAATATACCTCTGTGATTGGATTCCCTGACGAATCTAGCTCGTCAAACTTATCACACAGTAATGAAAGACCATACAGTCTGGCTGACTACAAAACAGGACACTGAGAAACAACAAAAAAACAACAATCGTGGTTTCACCTATACTTAAAGCACAGACGACAGTGTTCACGACTTAATTTATGTAATACTTGAAGAGTAAAAAGTGATGAAACTGCACGCGCTATCGCTTCAAAAGCCATAACTTTTCAATTCTTCCGCGTCGAAGTGTGTATTGCGTGATACCCTCCGAGGGACAGAGATGTAACGAAAAACAAACAAAATTTTCAGAATATCATCTGCTAGAGTGGGACGTACTGAATACAAAATGAAAGTTCACAGTACGAAAATTAATAAGTGAATGTTTGCCAGTCGAACAATACAGTTAAATATTTGTCAGATCTTCGTCAAAGTGAAACCCTGAGGTCAGGGCTGGGGCCCCTCTTTCTCACAGTTCAAATTCTGATACACATTTCAAACACGGTAGTGTTTCATCAACCATCAAACCTGACCTTAGAGGTCACCGCTGGTTGAAGGATGGGCGAACTAAGGATGGTAAATTACGGTGCAAGCCTGAAGATAAATTACTTAATCGATCACTTCATCAACTATGAAAACAATGAGCGAGACATGACGAAAAAAGCGATGAACCGGCGTAATGGTTATTAGAGCAAAAAACGGACGCATTTGGAACAGAAACGAGGACGCGTGTAATCCACAATTAGCTTAAACCGGCACACAGGCGATCAGAGACGCTGGCGTATTGTGCCGACGAACTGTGAACTAAACGCCGAAGACAGTGGAATCGGAACCTTACCTACCGCCGATGGGAAAACCGCCGATGACCAAAGGACACAAAAGTACTGACGTTGTGACAGATGGATTAAGCAGCGGGAAAAACAGGGTTTCATCGAACCGCCACTTTTCCTAACATACTGAATGCCTACAGATGAGAGATATGAAGGAGGAATGTAAAAGAGGAAAATAGGGTAACAGAACAGATGATTTCAAACAGCTACATTGCTTTCTGTAAGATTTAGAAATAGCTCAAAACTATTACCTATTCATTGAAACACTGTTTTTTTTAAGTTCATTTACTCTTTATTTTTAAATATTTATTTATTTCTGACCCGCTTTTTGGATAAAAGTATGAATAAAACA
Source organism: Branchinecta sandiegonensis (assembly GCA_030848855.1). Taxonomy (NCBI): domain Eukaryota; kingdom Metazoa; phylum Arthropoda; class Branchiopoda; order Anostraca; family Branchinectidae; genus Branchinecta; species Branchinecta sandiegonensis. The sequence goes on along the minus strand of JAUPMV010000003.1, from coordinate 13,865,598 downwards.
CGCGGAGTATAATACACGTATTAAAACACTAAACAAAACAATGTAAACATGACTACACTGTCAGAAGTTTCATAACAGATTGCGCATAACACTTTTCGGATATACGATACACCATTTCAGAATAACAACTTTTCACTTAGAAAAAAAGTGTTGTGACCAGATCTCCAACAACACCTTCAATAGGTAAAAATACTACACTGTCAGAAGTTACGTAACGACAACAGCAGGATGCGCGGTTTCAACAGATAACACTTTGGGATGTTATATGTTACGTTTCTTTCGTTCCCGTTAGTTTTTTACCAATTGAGGGTGTTGTTGGAGATCTAGGCACGAAATAGTGTAAACTTCATTGGTCATAAAACTTTATTTCTAAGTGAAAAGGTGTTATTCTTGAAAGTGCTATGCGCAATCTGTTATGAAACTTCTGACAGTGTACAGTCTTTACACTCTGAAGCACCGCTTAATCCATTTGTCAAAATGTCGGTACGTGCTAGTGCGAGCTAGGTACTAGCCGGCTCCTATGGTTCCGCCGTTACAGCCGTTGCGAATGATCGAAAGAAGGCGTCCGCCCACTACCACCATCACAAAAAATCAGCACAACCTTTCCCTATATGGATGGCTCACCACCACGTGTCAACTAAACCGATAAGCGGTAGCGGTCAAGGCCGTCAACGAAATCTTCAAACTTGTATTACCTTGTTCATTTCCGAAAGATCTCCAAGATTTTAGAAATATAAAACGATTTCTTATTAATTTGTCCTAGGCAAAATCACGTTCGGCAATATTTTCGCATTACCTCCCAAACCGACAATATGTCTGAACATGCCAACGCTACAGAAGAGGTGACAATAATGTTTCCCACTGCCTTTTAGTTTGGCCTAGACAAAGCGACAAAAATCTTTCTTATTTCTTATATATATGTACCCTTAGCGGAGCATGGTGACCCCCCTCCTTGAAAAATAACTTGCCCTTTCCATTTTACATTCCGAACAACCCTAATCCACTTCACACAAAGACAACTCCCCTCTTGTCAGTTCGTTTTTTTCCTCCGACTTGCGACAGAAAACACACTTAACGAAGTTCCCTCTCAAATTCTGCATAATGTCCCTTCGACCTTTCAGAAGAAGGAGGTTAAAAAGAAGAAAGGAGGCTACGGAAGTGATGGAAGGAAAAGTTCTATCTGTATTCCAGGATCTGCTCTGACTAGGGATACAGAAAGTTTTCCAGTTGAAAATTGGTTGCGGTCGCAGCTTCAAAATTGTGCACGCAAAACTTTACTTGGAGTTGTAATCGAAACGCCAAGAATCAAGAATGGAAAAACAAACTGAAAAAAATCGCGTTCCAATTTACGATTCCTCCTGCACGGTGTCACTCGTTCCATTCCCGTTTTTAGTCGATCCCACCCGATGGAAAATTTGTAGCCTGCGTAGTAGTATGGTAGTAGTACGAAAACGGTGCATGTAATACTATGTAATAGCAAAGAATACTATCATTTAATGTGCCTCAGACTGGTCCAATCTTATGTAGTAGTATCCAGTAGCATCCTGTCTTGCCATAGTAACATCCAGTCTTGTTAATAGTACTACATAGTAGTATGCAGTAACACGGTAGCCTTGAAGCATCGTTAGTACTGCATGCAGCTTTTTCGTACTACTTCACAGTACTATTTTGAGATAAATTTGTCATCGGGCCGTCTAGTGTTTATCGCGGGAGATAAATAAATTATTCTTATAATTTGCAGATCATGAAACAAAGAAGTCAGTACCTCAAATAATCGTTCATAATCAACGCAATCTGCTTCCATAATCACTCCATATACTGCTAAACCCGGAGACTCCAACAAAACCCCCTCTCTCTCCTCCCCTCTAACAAAACCACGCTGATTTTCTCACTTGCCGTCTTTTGCTACCTTCGATGTGTATCACGCTGTAGACCAGTGGTTCCCAACATTTTTCGTACCGCGTACCCCTAATCAAGGTTCGAAAAGGTTGCGTACCCCTTTTTTCAGAACGTGAAAAAGACGGTATTTATTATCTTAAATGATAAGGCATAAATGTGTAGAGATGTATACAAAACCATTTGAGGTGGCTTTATAGCTAAAATTTTGCAGATCTCGGCTCGTCATTAACGGCATTTTTTGTTTACAGTCTGTTTCTGTGTTTCGTTTGATATTCTCCGTGCTTTCATCAAGCTAAATTGCAAACATTTTCGTTAGCTGATTTCGCAATGACAATATCACTTGCAATGTCTTCGATTCTTCTTGAAACAATTTTGTTTGAAAGAGGAACAGATTTTACGGCAGTAGGCTTGCTGTTTTTCCGAGTCAACATTATTTCATTGTCTTTTATTAGGGCTTTTAATCAGAGGCGTCACACATTGGTTGGCAACACCCCTCCCCCAAAGTAGTCGGCCAGACTGATAAAAAGAAACGAGTCGCCGCGATTTTTCGCAAAAACACTCGGTAAAATAACCAGCTACACTGTAAAAAAAAATCTTGCAGTATTTGCTACTGGGATTAATCTTATCTTTACTGAGATAAGATTACCCCTAATTCGGATCAATCTTATCCCAACAAAGATAAGATTAATCCCAGTAGCAAAAACTGCATCCTTATTCGGAGACACTTTTTACAGTGTAGTCAGTAAAAATACCTTGACCACCCAAAAACAAAATTTGCTAGTGGTAATATTCTGCCTCTACTGGTAATATTAGGCTTTCGGCAATCAAAAACGAGTGGGGCGAGATTTTGAAGCTACAGGCTAAACCGATTTTGGTACCTTCGCGCACCCCTTGCAAGGGTCTCGCGTACCCCTTTGGGTACGCGTACCACCGGTTGGGTATCACTGCTGTAGACGGTTGTCTGCGAGAAGTTTTTCCATCAGAAAACCGGTTATTTAAATTGTTTCCCTGTTTTCGCTACAAGTCAACGGGTCTCGGAAAAGGCTTAAAACAGCCAAAACCGTGGGTTATTTGTTGAAAGCACAGCCTAAATCTTTTAATATACTGTAAGTTGAAGAGTAAATAGTGCGAGGGGTCCTTTAAGTCGAATCAAAACACCTTTTCTTTGCTTGGGAGGTTGCCCCATTCAACTACCTTATAGGCTTCTGTTACCTTTAGCGCAGACATTACAAAATAATGTATTTATTAGATGCAACGAGACTGTCAAGAAGGCCAACCACTTTTGAAGCAAAATCTTTCCCCATCCTATATGTTCCGAACCTATATTCTCAGTTTTAATTGTCGTCCTTCCTTACTATTTATATGGAAATTATCTGTATATTTATGCAATGGATAAAAGAGGAAACTTCAGCTATGAATCTTTAGCACCGATATTTCGGCCCTTCTTGGCAAGGGTCCCCTTCAGGCTCTCGAACGTCGGGGACAACGCTGGGAATGGAAGAAACGGGCATGCAACAAATAACTGAAGCGTCTACCAACTGTAAGCTTCTACATTTGTCCCTGTGGTTCGACAGCCTGACGAGGACCCTTGCCAGGTAGGGCCAAAATATCGCTGCCTACCCGATGAAAAATTTATCTCCAAATAGAAGTTTGAAGCTGTACAAAAAATTAGCATGCAGTACGAACTGATCCTACTACATGCTTCTATGTCAAGGCTACCGTGTTACTGCATTCTACTGCATGCTACTAGTAGCAAGACTGAATGCATACAGCAAGACAGGATGCTACTGGATACTACTGCTTAAGATTGGTCCAGACTGAGGCACATTAAATGATAGCATTCTAAACAATTAAATATCAATAGATGCAAATTTTTCGTACAACTACGCAGGCTACAAATTTTTCATCGGGTATGCCTAATCATCGGCTGATGTTTCCGTTTTTTATCCGTTGTATCCCAGTCAGCTTAGGGTCAAGGAGTATTTTTTTATAATCTGTATAAACCTTGATGCTTCCAAATAGACAGAAGTTTCAGTACACGCTTCCCTTGTGCTCCGTTTGTTCAGGACAGCCCCGCCCCCTCGCTCTTCACATCCACAAAAGAGGCACTCTGTTTTTCTCCGATGAAATGTTTGGAATGACAACTTTCCTCCTTCTCGTTTGCAACGCTAAGTAAATACACACATGAGCATAGAGATTCTAGTCTCTATATATCGGTACAAGGAAAATCAGACCCGATGCGAATATGTTCGGAAAATTTACTTGACAATTTCAGACGTCACTGGAGGAAGTATTTTTCGTGTGGAGTTGCAACATCGTTCAACTGTTGAACACATAGTACCATGTTCACGACGGATTCCCATGCAATTTTTTGAACAATAAAGATTAATTGGCAATCCTAATTCAGCGATACTATTTTTTTAACGGAAGGATAAAATTGTGCGTTGCCGGAGCAGATTTACCAGTGTGCAACCGGCCCTGAACTTCGTTCCGGGAAAAAAACAAACTAAATGGAGCCATAACAGAGGTCTCTACAATGAACTGATCGCGTCGCTAGTTTTGAGCTATGAAAATGCTGTCGTGCTCTGTGGAAAAAGTATTTTCAGTATTATGAATTTTTTCATCAACACGTATTTTAGACGAATTCGTCTTCTGTGAAAGTGGATGACTTTCATGTAGGTGTTCCGTAATTTACCGTTCTCCTACATTCTAATTGTACCGATATTGCGAGATTCGTGCAATTTTAAGCCCCCCCCCCCCCCCCGGTACAAAAACTGACATCAAATTTTGCGATACAAGCTTCCGGACATAACTTTAAAACCCCAGAACTGCAAAAATATCCGCAACATCCCATCTCAGCTTCCACGCCGATTTCTTTCGTCAATTTTAGTGGGTTTTTTCAACTTGTTTCCCATTTTTTTTTTTTTTCGCAGCCGATAATTTATTTGTCTTAGCGGGTTAGAAAAAATGGGATCTTCACGAATGTTTGTATCACTATTATTTGTCCTGAAAATCCTCGCAAGTCGCTCTCCCTATCTTTTGCGTACTAGCTATGCGCTCTGAAAGCTGGGTAAACCTATCTAGTCTAGTCTAGTTTAATGACTCTTACCGTGAAGAGCCTTCAAATATGCTTTTCCCGCGGCGATCAGCTGTTTGGCGCCTGGATTGAACTTGTCCAGAATGTTCTGCAAAGGAAATGCTGGTTAATTACTAAGGAACTTTACGAAATTCAACCGGGATAGGGCAGATTTTCCAGTAAATTGGGAGGGAGTTGTGCTGGATGCAATATTAGATTGGATAAACTTTACAAGCACAAATTCAAGAGCGCAACAAATAAAGATAAGGAAGTGAATCCAATTTACAAAATTGAAAAAAGAAGATTTTTGTTTGTTTTTAGAGAGCTGTTTGAGAAATTTTATTCAAATTATGAACCCGAGACCCGTGACTAGTAGGAACCGGAACAGGTTTACTTATCAAGTTCCAAATACTTTGAGTAGACTAATTCAAAATAGACACGAATATATACAATATAAACAACACAAAAGAGCAGAAAAAAAATCTCTGTTATAAAACTTCTCTATCATAATTTCTAATGAGGTAAAGGACAAATGAATTCAGATTTAGTTGAGAGAAATGAACAGGTTGGCAGGCAAGGAAAAGCTTCTCGTAGCATACATTTGGACCGCTCCTAGCTCAAGCAACACCTCCCGACTGATACTCTTGATGCCGAACTCTTCGTGCCGAGGAAAAATGGCCGACCAACAGCCAAAAACGTCACCACAACTGTCACCATCAAACGCTGTTGATTGGTTCGCATAGGATTCAAATGCTAGTTCGAGTGACGTTTCTCGTTCTTCCCGAGGTTCACTGGCGTGTTTCGGACTATAGAGTGTTGGCGGCAGTAGGCGATCCTGCCCGAACTGCATAGCGAGTAGATGCCGCTTTTCAGAAAGGGACTGTACATTCCGGTGCCCATGGATCTCTTCAGAAGAGCAGTATTTGTGGACCACAAATCTTGCATGCTCACGTCCCCATGGATTCCACGGGGTCCGTGGTTAAAGCACAACTCTTACTAGAAATGATCTTTTCCCTATAAAATTGATCAGGAAAAACGTTTTCGAAAATACCATTACTTTCCACCTGAAGCTAGCGATTCTCTTGTTAGCGCTTACGATTATGTCCAGCCTTCCTGCTCTCCGACGCGGCGGATGGGCGCAAAAGATTTGAAAACTGAACGTGCCTTGGTTAAAAAGCAGGAAAACCAAGCAAATAAAAGAAGTAATAAACAGAAGATTACCACATCCTTATGTGTGAAAGAGTTGTCAGCGGACAATGAAGATTCCGGCAAACTTTTCGTTGGGTGACAGGAAAACTCGGCAAGGCCGAAAAAGCTCTACAAATTCATAGTAACGAAACGAAACAATGGAGAAAGGTGGAAATTTTAGAAGCTTATAATTCCATATATGAGCTAAGTATATTACAAAAGGTAGAATAAGCAAGAGGGGTCCTTTAAGGAGTTGTGCCACGCAGGACGAAGGACGGTCAAACAAGACATGCAGCAAACAAGAAGGTCTCCTAGGTTTGTATGAAATATATAGCCAGGGGAAATATCTCAGAAATGGACTTTTCGACACGAGTGACCTTGTGAGAGTCCCATCTTAGGTCAGCCTACATGTACATGTCTGGCTGTTGACTGCTTTACAGCTCATACAGGGATCTATGAAAGTACCAAGTCCCCCCGCCCTATTGAGTTGAAAAGCAATGAGAATTCACATTTACGCATAACTGGTGGAGATGGCTAATCGCTATGTTCCCTAAGCGGTAGGCTCTAAAGCTGAACTCTATTCAGATCAGAATCGACAGGATGTAGCCTACTGTAGGCTTGCTTAATGATGTCGGCCAGCAACAATCGAATACAGTAAAAAAAACTCGTTTTTTTTTTAAACAAATAATACTTTGTTACCAAACCAACAGCTCTGAAATGGTTGTCGCTCGTAATGCTCATCAAATAATCAGAGAAACAATCATTTCCTCTATCAGCCTCAGAGATAACTTTTGTTTACCAATGGCAAATCTTCAAATGGAGTTTTCACAATGAAAGAAAACTGGACTCGCAAAATAACTCAAATATATTCAGGAATAATTCATGCGTAAACCAACCTTGTTTCAAAAGTTGGGTTACAAGGAAGAGCTGAAAAACTATCAAAGCAACAAAACATCAACAAAATAGTTCAATGAAGCATGTTTTCAAACTTTCGAATGCCAATTTCAGCAAGATTCGAAAAAACTCTCGTCTTCGATTAAAACGCTTTCTGGATTATTTTAACTAAAGTACTTTTGACGGATTCCGAAATGACAAGGCTGGTCGAATTTCTGTGGTTTGACCAGTTATAGCGACTCGTCCATTTGTCTCGGCCCGGTTCCCGCAGCGCCTTAACCAAAAGCATGCAATGCTTAAACTCTCAAGCTGAACTGTTCCGGTAGGATAATCCTGCAGAAAAAAACATGAAGCGGGATCGATCATTAGTGTTAATTTCACATTTCTCCCAGTTAGCTCGGGCAATCAACGCCGTTCGCTGAATATCAATCGAAACATATTTTTCAAAAAAAAAAAAAATTCTGTGGCTCGGCTTTTCGAAGGATACTGAGATTTCTAAAGAAGTGCATCCAGGAGAAAATCTTTACCTTCCAAAATTTCAGATGAAGGTCTTGAGGATCTTTTTTTTTAATTATCAATCACTAATTAACAAGCAAAACGATGACAAAAAAGCCGCTGCCAAGGACGCAAATAACAAAAATAATGATAACCCTTCTTCAAGGAAAATATTAGCGACCAGTGGTAAATATCGTGAAAGTTATTTTGATTAACAGTAATAATAATAATAATAATAATGCACCTTTGACCACTTACTTTCGTGTGTGCTGCTCAAAGAAAACCCTCAAAACATTTGCAACCCACGGCACATAACAATCTCAGTAGTCCGTACTGCAAGTATCAGAAAAAGACACAAGCAAGAGCTACGAGCTAATATGGCACTTGTTACGGGGAAGTGGTGCATGAAAGTAGACGAGAACGTCACAAAACTCACAAAACCTAGAAATAGGTCATCTAGTTTCCAGGGGCGTCACTATGTGGGGGAGGGGGTCTTGAGAAAGTACTTTCGTCGGGCGAAGCCCGACGAAAGTTAACTTATTTGTCGGCGCAAGGCGCCGGCAAACACAGAAGAAATTAAATTTTGTATGCTTTTGTCAGGCGTCGGTCGACTCGTCGGCACATCGGGTTCTTTCTATACGCAAGAAATGAAATCCTGCAACACATTTGTCGGGCAAAACATTGAAGAAATCGAATATTGCATGCTTTTGTCGTGACTCGGTTTTCTCGTCGGCACATCGGGTTGTTTCCAGAAGAAATAATTTTTGTATGCTTTTGTCGGGCGTCGGTCGACTCGTCGGCACATCGGGTTCTACTTAGACGTTAGAAATCAAATTCTGCAAACTTTGTCGGGCGCACCCGGGAAGTTCAAATCTCGTCGGCACATAGGCTTCTCTTTACACGTACAAAATACAGTTCTTTACAGACTTGTCCGCAAAACACAGAAGAAATCGAATTCTGAATTCTTTTGCCGGGTGTCGTTATTCTTGTCGGCACATCGGGTCTTTTTGTACGCAAGAAATCGAATTCTGGAAACACATGTCGGGCGCAAATTTTTCCGGAAAAAATACAGATTTAAAAAAATATCGCCGGCGTTGCTTAGTTCAACTTGTTCTGGGTATATTCGTTGGAAGCTTCGCTTTTTAGCGAAAGCTGAAACGAAAAACACGTTAAAAGCCGGAAATCGTATGGTACTACAGCTAAATTTTTCCGGGAAAAGGCAGATTTAAATAATTGTGCCTGCGATGCTTGGTTTAACTCGTCTTGGTACAGTCGTGGGAAGCTTCGCTTTTTAGCGAAAGCTAAAATTAAAAGCCGAATAGCCGAAATTTTTGGGGTTTCAAACACGCTAAAAGTCGGAAATTGTATGGTACTATAGCTAAATTTTTCCGGAAAAGGGCAGATTAAAAAATTTCGCATGCGGCGCTAGGTTTAATTTGTCTTGGTACAGTCGTTGGAAGCTTCGCTTTTTAGCGAATATCTGAACTTTATTATACGAAATTATGGCAAAGGAATAATCTCAACTGATGTATTACAGTTAAGTTGCATAAAATTTCGGCTGCGGCGCATTTTGTAGTATTCTTTATTTGGAAAAAAGGTGTTTCATTTAGTTGGCGTTTTAGACTGAAATTCGTGGGGGTCTGAAACACGTTAAAATCTAGAACTTGTATGGTAAGTGTAGCTAAGTTTTTCCAAAAAAAAAGGCAGATTAAAAACATTTGACCTGCGGCGCTTAGTTTAACTTGTTCTTGGTATAGTCGTTGGAAGCTTCGCTTTTTAGCGAAAGTTAAAATGAAAAGCCAAATATGTGTAAAATATGAAACTAAATCAAAGAAATAATCTCAACTGATGCATTACAGTTAGTTTTACCCGGTTCTATTCTGTGCTGGCGTGAAATGTACGCCGTTGCCGCGAAGCGGCAAAAGCGTGTTTTGTCGGCACATTTTTGAGTCCGTCGGCACAAACTGGACGCCCCCCCCCCCCCCAAAGGTAACAGGCTAGTGACGCCCCTGCTAGTTCATCTGAGTCAGAGCATTTTTTGAGAAATTCTGGTAGCCTCCCCCCCACCGCGCTCCGATCCGGCCCAGACCAAAAAATATGTCATCTACGGCATATGATCTCTTTAGGCTACTTTCCAGGTTCCATTCAAAGCACTCCACTCGTTTGACCCTATGCGAGTCACAAAATCTCCCGAACCCCCTCTCCAACTTCCCCCACGGTGGCCGAATGCGAATCGGACAGATAAACTTCGCTTTTCTGACCTCTCCTCTTCCCGTCCATCAAGTTTGACTCAAATCGGTTCCCGCTTCATCCTCATCCTACCGTGGCCGGATCAGGTCCGGATGCCAAATAGCAAATCTAGGCCACATAAACTCGGTACTGTTCAACTTTCATCCCATAGGGCCCTTCGTTTGGTTTTACGCATGTCACAAAGCTTCCCCTCCCTCCCCCCCCCCCCCCCAGCTCCCCCAACCATGGCCTCATGTGGTTCGGAACCATGTTTGGCATATCTAGGCCACCAATTCTCATCACCCGTAAAGTTTCACTCAAATCGAACCAACCATTCGCAAGCTACGGAAGTCAGTAACTACCGGATTCCCTCCCTCCAGGACAGAAGGGACAGAAGTCATCATAGGAGTGTCCTAGGACATTGTCTCGGGTCGTTAAAGCACATCTCTACTAGAAATGATCTTTTCAAGATGAAATGCTCAGAGATATCCTTTTTCGAATGTACCATTACTTTCCCTGTGAAATTAATGATTTGCTACTTCGCGCTTACCGACCCTATCCAGCCTTTCCGCTCTCCGACTGGCGTCTAGACGCAAAATATCTGAAAACTGATCAAATCTTCCTGCCTACTTCTGCCAATCTCCGGTTTCAACCGGATTCGGGGTGAACTACTTCTCCGACAAAAAGTAAAGAATTCAGCGTATCACATTACCCCTATATCGATCATCTAATCAACTTCAGACAAAATTTTAACTTTTAAGAAATTTTCCGGTTTTAGCCGGATTCCGGGCGAACTATATTTCCGGGGAGAAAATGATTGTCAAAAGCGGATTCAGAATGTCTACTTACCCCTAAGTCCAACATCTAATCAACTTCAGATAAAACTTTTACTTCTAACAAATTTTCCGGTTTCGGACGGATTCCGGGCGAACTACTTGTCCGACAAGAAAAAGATTTTCAAATAAATGTTCAGCATGTGTTCTTACCCCTAAATCGAACATCTAATCAACTGTATATAAGACTTTTGCTTTTAACTAACTTTCCGGTTTTGGCCGGGTTCCGGATGAACTACTTGTCCGGCGACAAATTGGTTTACAAATTCGTGTTCAGCATGTCTCCTTACCCCTAAATCGACTATCTCATTAGCTGTTTAAAAAAAAAAATTATTCGCCCCTTAATATAAAAACCCCTCCCCCACCCCTAAATGTTGACCTACAGAGCCCATCTACGAACTCGACCTCAAACTTGACTCAATGAGTCCTCACACCAAGTTTCATCAAAATATCTCATTCCCTTCGAAAGTTATCGAGCTTACAGACGGACAGACGGACAACTTTTGCGATGTCATAGGTATCCCTCCACTTACGTTTTGGGATCCCAAAAAGTGGGTAGACCAAGCAAGTCCAAAGCAGAAGATAGACCCGTTTGCCCACTATGTCTTCGAAGCTTCTCATTTCATTCTGCGTTGCGTTGTCTGGCAAAACTTGGCTTGGCCAAAAAAGCGCTAAAACGTCGTAGGTACAAAACGAAAAATGGCGAAAGGTGCGGATTTCAGAAGCTTATATTTCCATGAGGGAGCTAGGGATAATATAAATCCCCTCTAACTCCCTCGAAAGACTCCCGATATAATTTGGTTCTCCTTATGCGTGTTCTTTCCACCAAATTCCATCCCGATCCCTCAACGCTAAGCGTTCGACGTGTAAAAGTGTCTGATCCGGTCCGGACTTGACAAGGGACATCTGAGACGATAACTCTTTCCACTTGCCAGGTTTCATTCAAATCCGATCGCCCCTCAAAAGTTGTGAATGCCACTAGATTCCCGATTCCCCATCCCTCCACTCCCCCCACGATGGTCGGTGAGCGACTACTCTCAAGCTAGTTCGCTCGGGTCCCTGATATGCCTGCGGAGTTTCATCGTCCTAGGCCTAGTACATCAAGAAGTACCGAACTCGCTGGATCACCAGAATGCCAGCCCTCCCCCCCCAGGCCAAGGTACATCATTGATAGAACTGGACCGGATTTGGTTGCTGTGGGGGAGTTGAAGGGGGTCTCGGAATTCCGGTGATCCGGGAGTTAAGGTACTTCCAGGTGGTCTGCGAAGATGAAACTTGGCAGGTGTATCAGGAGCCCGACCAGATTCACTTGGAAATAGTCAGTGCCCGATCCGACCATCGTGGGGGGAGTGGAGGAAGGGGGAATCCGGAATCAAGAGTAAAACTTTCGAACGGGTGATCGGGTCTTAATGAAACTTGATATCTGGAAAGACTTCGTGTTTCCGATGCCCCATCTCAAGTCCGGACCGCATCCGATGAATGAACCAGAAACCTTGTGACACGCTTAGAGTGGAGCGATCGGGATGAAACTTGATGGGAAGAACAAGCACAAACCCTAGGTACATCAGGCACTGTGGAGGGAGTTGGAGGGTGGTTTCCGGAACTGCGGCGATCGGAGTTAAGGTACTTCCAGGTTTAGGTTTTCCAGGTTTTCTCCCAGGACCAGATTAACTTGGAAATAGTCACCATGGTCGGCCATCGTGGGGGGAGTTCAGGGAGGGGGGATCCGGAATCTTGAGTTGTGTACAACTTTCGAACGGGTGATCGGATCTTAATGAAACTTAATATTGGGCCAGACCTAGTGTCTCAGATGTACCGTTTCAAGTTCGGACCGTATCTGATGAATGTGGGGGGGGGGGAGGGGGAACCGGAAATCTTGTGACACGGTTAGAGTGAAGCGATCGGGATGAAACTTGGAGGGGGGGGGGCGGAATTCCGGTGATCTTGAGTTAAGGTACTTCCAGGTGGCCTGGGACGATGAAACTTGTTTAAAGCAGTTGCAGCCTCTGGCTTAAGTGCCATATACCGATCACAATTCCGTCTGTCGGTCGGGCGGTCTGTCCCCCGATTTCGAGTTGGGTACTTCCTGATGTGCTATGACGATGAAAAATGGCCGGCATATCCGGGGCCCAATAAAACTAACTTGGAAATGGTCAGTTTCCCGACCCGACCATCTGGGGGAGGATGGAGGGAGGGAGAATCAGGAATATTGAGTCATGCGTAACTTTCGAACCGGTGATCGGATTCGAATGAGACTTAATACCTAAATAAAAGACATGTCTCTAATCTTCCATTTCAAGTCTGGACCGGATTCGACGGGGGTGGGGGAGTTGGGGTGGGGGTGGAAATCTCGTAAAACCGGTTGGAATGGAGGGATCGGAGTGGAACTTACTGGGAAGAACAAGCATCTGCTCTAGATAAATCGTTTACACAACCGGACTCGATCCGGGCACTTGGGAGGGGGGGGGGGGAGATAGAGGGGGTGCCACGGAATTCCGGCTGATGGCGGTTTTGGTTATTTTCACGATGAAACTTGGCAGTCATGTCAGGGGCCCGATAAAACTAACTTGGAAATAGTAATTTTCTCAACCCAATCATTATGGGGGGACCGGAGAGAGGGGGGATCTGGAATACTGAATCATGCACAACTTTCGTACGGGTGATCTGATTATGATGAAATTTAATAAATGAATAGAGGACATGTCTCTGGTGTTCTTTTCTTGTCCGGACCGGATCTGACAACTGTGTGGGGGGGGGGGGGGTACCGTAAAACTTGTGAGCCACTTAGACTGGAGAGATCGGGGTGGAACTTGGTAGGAAGGACAAAAAAAATGCTCTAGATGAATAATTTACACAACCAGATTGGATGCGGGCACTGGGGAGAGTTGGGAGGGGGGGGGGGGGGCGGAATTGCGCTGATCGCGACTTAAAGTACTTCCAGATTTGCTAGGACGATGAAACTTGGGTGGAACATTAGAGACTCGACAAGATTGGCTTAGAAATTGCCACTTCCCAAAATACTTTGAAACAAAATATACATTTTCATGATCCCCATGAGCCCGTTATCATTTTTGGCTCAAGGGTTTTGCTTAGAAATGAATTTCTAGCCCCCTTAAAGTGCGCATCCTAACCGAAAAGTGAGATAAATACTTTAACCAAACGATACATACTCATGATCCCCAAGGGACCACGATCATTTTTCCTTCAAGGTTTTTGCTTACAGATGAATTTCTAGCGCCCTAAAAGTACGCATCATCACATCCAAGTGCAAAAATAAAATACATTTACCAAACCATACATTCTCGTGATTTCAAAGGGCCCCTGGGTATTGCTTAGAACACTGTCAGAAGTTTCATAACAGATAACAGGAGGATGCGGGGTTTCAACAGATAATGCGTAACCGATAACACTTCGGATTTTGTCTGTTGTGTTTGAAAACGTTATGCATGAAAATGTTATGCATAACAAGCTTTGTTAGGAAGAGCCAAAAAAGCATCTACTGACTTTATTCCTTATCGTCATGATGTTGGAAAACTGAGAAGATACTTTTTGGCGGTTTTCCGGTTCTTCCTGATGGTACCGCTTATTATGTATAACATTTTGAAAGACAATAGATAACATCCGAAGTGTTATCTGTCTGTTGAAACCGCGCATCCTCGTTTTATCTGTTATGAAACTTCTGACAGTGAAACGATAAAAAAAAAGACGAATAGGCAAATTCCTACTTTCATCCTCTGACCCAGCCTTGCAAGTGCCATATGAGCTTCTGGCTCTTATTTTTTTGTTTCCGGTGAAATAAACAAACGCAATCAGTGCTATTTTACTATAGCTCACACAAGTCACGGCTTACTGCAATGTTTGTCTAGATTATAGGGGACATATTTCTGGGTGATAAGAAATCTAAGAATTCAAAGTATGGGGACAAACAGGTGACAGACCAAAGGTAAACAAAATTATTTCCATCCTGGTCACTTTCTCAGATAAAACGGATTCTAACGGCGGAAGTGAGGATTCGTTAAGTTCAGTTGGAAATCCCTTAGAGGCGTTTTTAAGCTTGGATTTCATTCAAAGAACAACCGACTGGCATTGTATTGGCACAACATACTGGGCAGCTGCAATTACTATGGAAGATAATAGAATGTCAACTGTCCATTACTGAAAAACATGGGGCTAAAACAGTGTTAGAAGTATAGGGTTCTTTACGTTTGATAAGTGATCGAAGAAAAAAAATGCCCACCTTTATAAGATAGCCTACTTCTCTACAAATGGGATCTATCCTGTATACATTTTAAATTATTTTCAATACTGCATATTTTTGTTTCTTTTTAGTTTGTGTGTACAATACGACAATTAAGTCGTCTACATTACAGTGGTATATTATATAATCGTCGGATTTCTGCTAGTTCACAATTTAAGATGTAAAATCAATTCAAGGATTCATTCATTTCGTATCATGTACGATAAAAGACATATAAATTCTCTTAAATATTCCTAGGCATAGGAATCAGTAAACTCGACCTGCTGGAAACACTGTAGCCTACCATACCCTTTAGCTGAAGATTCGTTTTCAGATCAAAGACAGCTTCTACTTGCAAGGAAAAGAAGACGTGTGGGAGCGAGAGAACCTTTCATGCAGCAAGGAAATCAACAAAGTGGCCTTTTCATTATTTCCTGAGATAATTTCCGATAAGCGTAACGGAACTGATAACACCACATCTCAGACAGCATCTTGTCTACACAAAAATAACGAAGCCCGTTATTGTTTTAGCATGAACCCTATCTATCGTTATCGATCTACTTTATCCCAAACAAAGACTTAACGAGATTTGCTTGATAAATACATCATTAAAATCAGACAGGTGGGGCTATTAATCTACAAATGCCCATAGATGGGCTTACCTCTCATTTAAAGCATTATTGAAATCGTCTCAACTCACGGCAAACTTGTGCCAGCAACCGCGATAAAACAAGTTACGGGACCAAAAATGATAAAACAAACATATAATATATCATACCTTTTCAACCGAAATATAATATATGAATAAAGCATGCTCAATTTTTATATGGGCAAATTGGTCTACCTTTACTTTTGACACCAACCGCGGTAAAACATATTCCAGAATCAAATATAGAAAATTATATACAAACGAAAGCGTGCTCAATTTTATATAGGCAACTTGGTATATTTATACTTGTGCCAGCAACCACGATAAAACAAATTAAAGAACCAAAAATTATTAGATAAACATATAATTTCATAGATTATCAACATTTTCGACTTTTTAAGAAATCTCGTAGAGTATATATTTCTGCTGCGCTATCAGCTCGGCTACCAACAGCAGTTCCGAAATGATCAGTTCAAACCCACGAAACGATTCAAAAATAAAATACGGACTTGAGGGCAGCCTCTGATCCTACCCCGAGATGCCGTGTCTGTGCATGTGCAGGGGTGAAATCTCGCCATTTATTTTTTATTTATAAGGCCCTTGTTTGCCCGCGACTGAGGCCCTATTTCGGTTATTTCTTTCCTACTTTTCATCTTAAGTTAGCCCATCTTATCATTCTCGAAAAGCCAAATCCGACTGCGTTCCTGTTTTTCTTGCTTTTCGCTATTTGTACTAACTCTCTTCAACTTCGTGTAATCCACAACTCCGGAAACTTACCTTGTATACACCATCAACGAGCTTATACACCTCCTCGCTCTCCATCTTTACAAATCCGTCATATGGTTCCGACACCGACGTTTCTCGCAGACTACGGATAGTCCCTTTTCCTTATCGGCTATTGGGAGTCTTGCGCGCCACTAAAGAAAGTACACGAGTTAACTAGGTACTGTCAAACTCCGGATTGATTAATGAAAAAGATAAACACATATTAGAGCGCTCATCTCGCCCTTCGACAAGCACAGCGCGGGAATCAAGGTTGTCGCGCACAATCAGGGCGTTATCAGGAATTGACACCAATTAAGCGCACTGATAATTGACTTGTGCGGATAATTAGGCCGGAATTCGAAAATTATGGGTTCAATGTTTTGATTAGTAGGGCTATGCATTCACATTTCTATGATTTTCGTTTCAAGTCATGGACGCAAAACAGGCTTCAATTAAAAGATTACTGAACAAGATCACTCGGTTTTGTTTCTTTCTTTTCTGTACTCTTTATCTTTGTCGGTCAGTTGACCAAATAAATAAATCATGGGTAACGGTCAGGGGCGTCGAAAGGGGGGGGGGGGGGTGCAGCAACCACCACCTTTTTGAGATTCGGAAAAAATTTGGGGCCGGAGGCCCCAAATTCCACTAAAATTATTCGGTATTTTTTCGATAGCAGAACTGTTCGATATATTTACGGGGATTCGGTAGTTATGCAGAATCCTAAATAGACTATCTGTACAAATCTCTTCGGTATAACGACCGGGATTCGGTCTAATTGACAGTATTCGGTAGTTATTCACGAATTTGGTGAGAGAATTTACTGAAATCATTTGGTAATTTTTCGATGCCGGAACTATTCGGTATATTTATGGAGATTCCGTGGTTACACAGAATCCCGAATAAGCTATTGGTTTAAAATTATTCGGTATCATGACTGGGATTCGGTAATTTATTCAGTATAATTTCCAGGATTAGGAAGTTAACCACGAATCCTGACTTTGTTCCAGTTTCGACGAAAGTATACCGAATATGAATATTTTTCGGTAGTCTTTCGATACCAAAACAATTCGGTATAATAACCGGGATACGGTAGTTATACAGAATCCGAACATGCTATCGGTCTAAACTTATTCGGTATATTGACTGGGATTTGGTAATTTTTTCGTTATAATTGCCAGGATTCGGAAGTTACCACGAACCTAGAAACTCAGAAGAGGTCGAGTGAAGCACTGATCGCAGACAAAAGGGATGATCTATGATATCATCGATAGTCCTTACTTTTATTTTGGATCCCAAAAAGAATATCTAATCATAAATATTTCGAGAATTTCGCCTGCAGCACTTTTCATTTGACGGGGGTTTTATGCCAGTTTTAGGATTGGGATTTCGAAACATTAAAAGCTAGAATTTGGATGGAAATTAAATTTGGCAGGAAAAGCAAAAAAAAATTTCGCCTGCGGCGCTCACTTTACGTTATTATGGGTAATATATTGACTAGACTACAGTTGCTGCTGCTGCCGCAACGTCACTTCATCCGATTTCTGGAACTTCTTAGAGTCTCGGTATTTAATCAAAGGTAAATGATAGAATTTGTAAGAGAAGCAGTTAAATTTTATCCTGCAGAAAAAGCCTGCCTCCTTTTAGCCTGCAGAAAAAAAAATGGATTCCGAAAATTTTCGCCTGCGGCGCTCGATTTAATTAGACAGAAGCTGTTACTGCAACCATTCCCGGCAATATATTCTCCATGTGGGCTTCGTCAGAACGCCGCCTAATAGTTGGCTTATCGTATGTCATTGCTTCCATTTATTTTTACTCTTCCTACGTAATCATTTCTGTTCCATAATTTAAAGCTCGAATTTTTAGTTCTAGGATTCGGTAAAAAAATTTAAAGATTCGGTAAAATTTTGGCTCTGCACCCCCCCCCCCCACCGAAAATGCACTTACAACGCCCCTGGTAACGGAACCCATCTTAAAAGACATAGACTGTATGCGGTCTCCGTGTGTATGGGGGAGGGTGGGGGGGGGGGGCCTTTATTTTGTTCTTCAAAGTGAATTAAGATCGTAAAATGTATTTTCATTTTAGTCTTATTTTGGCAATGTTTTAATGCTGAACGTTAAACTCTGGTCCTTACTTTTGCCCGTTATGCGGAAAGATGGATGAAGATGTGGAACACTTAGTTTGTTCTTGTAGCGAGTTGGAGATCTAAGGAGAGAAGTATTTGGTAAGGAGGTTCTTCAAGGGGGGTCTCTAAAAGATTTGATGGGTACTAAAGTCTCCAAGAGTTGCGTCGGTTGGGCAGATCCCTGAAGGCTGCCATGGAGCACCGTGAACGTTTTATTGTAGGTTGATGTTGTGGCAGGGATATGGATTAATTTGTTTGATAGTTATTTAGTTATCAGAATGAGTTGAGTGTTTATTTGGACTGGTACATTGCAGTTGGAGTGCTTATTTATTTTATATTTTGTCCCGCTATGGCCCAAAGGGCTTTGGTGGGAATACATTCATTCATTCATTCACACGCTAGACAAAGTACACTTACTTAGACAGCAACTGGTTCCGCCAGATGACATTAAAGCAAACGAAGAAAAAAGCGTGTATTATAATAAACAGAAAAAAAAAGATCTGATACTCCGTTTGTCAACAGCTAACTATGACGCACAGGAATTCCAAGAACTGTATTTGAAACGTAATCAGCGTCACAGAACAGGTTATAAAGCGAAAACGAAATAAAAAATTAGCTAAGCAAATACTTGGGCATGCACTTACAAACAGGCACCAAGCAGGAAAGGAGGCAACAATATGTGTTGGTGATTATGCTGAGGTATACGTAATAAACACATCAGGAGTAGTTTTATATCCCGCAGAGTTTAAGCACAGTGCGGACAGGCAGCGACAGTTTCATTCAAATAATGACTAAGTCCGACACCCGCCATGAAACTCCGGAACAACAATGAACGTCATCCAAAACGAATCCTCAAAATTTATTCAAATCCTATGTAAACCAATCAACAACTTGTGTTCGCTGTCAGAAGTTTCATAACAGATAACACAATGATGCGCGGTTTCAACAGACAACACTTGGGATATTATCTGTTGCGATTTTGAAAACGTTATGCACCAAATGTTATGAATAACAATGTTAGGTTGCTATACAAGGGTTTGGTTTCTCCGGAAGGACAAATATTCCAGCGCGCGTCCAGCAGGTTTCGGGATTCTGCTGTACAAAGGAACATCCTTGCTTCCGGGGCGGCACGGAGGTTTTTGGGGCGCGCTACAGAAGGATATAGATCAGACAAGACCGATATCCACTCTCTTCCTTCGCTGCCGTGATCCAGCGCAGATCAAAAGACAAGTTTATATTTTATGTACAAGTGTTTAAGCAGTAACTATGTAGAATTAATGCTATCTTCAATATAGTTAGTTGTGTTCGTCTTATCCCGTCCTATACCACACATTAGGGATGTAGTATTTCCTGCATTCGAAGATCCGCTCGTCCGGCCCACGTTACCATATTAGGTCGCTGACCCCGGCGGAGGTTTACGTTCACCAAGCTGGGAACCGCTCCAGTTAACCCTGGACATTCCAGGTAATAATAAGCATTGCGAGGAAGAGTCGAAAAAGCATGTATTGACTTCTCCGATATCATGACGGCCAACAAAAATGTCAGAATTTTTTTCGGCGATTTTCGGCTCTTCCTGGCAATGCTCGTTAGGCACAGCATTAAACGCATAACTTTTTCAAAATCACAACAAGTGTTGTCTGTTGAAACTGCGCATCCTTGTGTTATATGTCATGAAGCTCCTGACAGTGTTGTGGTCAGGTTGTGGTAACGTTTCTGTCTCTTTGCTACACCGTAACACCGTAAGCAAATACTGATGTTAACTTTAATCCTTACTCGGAGAAACTTGATACAGTGTAGGCACACGGCGATTCTTCATCGGCACGATAAGTTAGTCTTCACGAGTATTAGTTTCATGGATACAATCAAAAGACGCGCTCTAACACCCACTAATGTACATCAAAACGGACTGGTAAGGTGTCATAGGACCGTAATACATTGTTCATAACTTAGTCACCAATAAGGTTCTTACCACCACCTTTTTTCTCCTTTATATAGACTCAATTTTGGCCATTGCAGGGCATGGCGCCAATTGGAAGCTATTTTGACCAGGTAAAATATCGAACAGCAAACTGACAAAGAAGGCCGTGAGCGTTAATTTTGTTTTTATATTTGTTTGTTCTCAATGATACGATGTTTTATTCCTAACTATCAGCGCACGGGTGCCGTCTCTTTTCGTCGTAGGCGCATGCCATCTAGGGGAAACCGAATAAATAAATGAGGGAAGAAACAGATCGCCAAGAAATCATGCTAGTGGATGGTCCTTGCGGATAATTTTGAACTGCGCTCGTGGGCCCTTGATAGTACATACCTGAACTGATTCCATCTTCCTGGTTATCCCGAAATCGCGTCAATGTCGACATCACCGTCCGAGAGAGGGATTCAGTGAGAAGCGGACACATCATGGTTGTTGAGCTTGACCCATACCGTAGTGTACGATGTGTAAGAAACATTTTCATGATTACCTAGCTTCAGGTGACGGACAGATAAACCTACAGTTATGTTTAACAAGAGCTGTAAGCTCATATGGCACTTGCATGGGTCAAGATGATTTGATTGATCAAAAGTAAGTTTCGACTTTGCGGTTGAGATGCGCACTCTAAGGGAGCTGGAACTTCATTTGTAAGCAAAACCCTTGAGGCAAAACTGCTAATGGGCTGATGGGCATCACGAAAATGCATATATTGCTTAAAAGTATTTTTTTTACTTTGCGGTAAGATTGGTACTTTAAGGAATAATCGGATTTGGGAAGTAGCAATTTCTAAGCAAATGTTGTTGAGTCTCCAATATTCCAGCGAAGTTTCATCGTCCTAGCACATCTGGAAGTACCTTAACGCGCGATCACCGGAATCCCGCCCCCCCCCCCCCCCCCTCCTCCTCCAACTCCACCCACAATAACCGGAGCCAATCCGGTTCTGTAAATGATTAATCCAGAGCATCTGTTTGTCATTCCCACGAAGTTCGATCCAGATCACACCAGTCTAAGCGGGTTAAGTATTTTCCGTCCTCCCCCCAATAATTGCCGGATTCGGTCCGGAAATGAAAAAGGTCACCAGAGAAAAATGTCCTCTGTTTAATTATTAAATTTCACTCGAATCCGATCACCCGTTCCAAAGTTACGCATGACTCAATGTTCCGGATTCCCCTCCCTCAACTCCCTCCCCCCCAAGATTATCGTATCGAGGATTTTTTTTTTATTCCAAGTCAGTTTGACCGGGTCCCTGATATGCCTTCCAAGTTTCGTCGTGAAAATCCCCCAAAAAACGGAATTCCGGGAAACCCCCTCCCCCCCCCCTCAAGTGTCCGGATCCAGTCAAATTATGTAAAAGATTTACATGGACCAGATGTTTGTTCTTCCCAGCAAGTTTCACTCCTATACCACCATTTTAACCGTTTCTCGAGATTTCCGGTCCGCCCCCCCCCCCCCCCAGCTCCCCCGCGGTGCACGTAGCCAATCCGATTCAGCAAATGACTTACCTAGAGCATCTGTTTGTGTGTTCTATTCAGTTATGAAGTTTCATTACAATGCGATCACCCGTTCGAAAGTTACACACTTCTTAATTTCCCGGATTCCCCTGCCCTCCACTCCCCCCCCCCCCAAAATGGTCGGATCAGAAAATTGATTACCGTATTTCTAAGTTTGTTTGGTCGGGTCTCTGATATGCCTGCCAAGTTTCATGGTCCTAGCACAACTGGAAGTACCCAAACTCGAAAAAGTGTGACAAAATGCCCTAAATTTTCAGGTTTCCAGCGCCCCCACTCCCCCGCATATGGTCGGATCGGGAAACTGATTATTTCCAGGTTAGTTTGGTCGGGTCCCTGATATTCCTGCCAAGTTTCATTGTCCTAGCTCATCTGGAAGTACCCTAACTCGAAAAAGTGTGACAAAATGCCCTAAATTTTCAAGTTTCCAGCGCCCCCACTCCCCCGCATATGGTCGGATCGGGAAACTTATTATTTCCAGGTTACTTTGGTCAGGTCCCTGATATTTCTGCCAAGTTTCATTGTCCTAGCTCATCTGGAAGTACCCTAACTCGAAAAAGTGTGACAAAATGCCCTAAATTTTCAAGTTTCGAGCGCCCCCACTCCCCCGCATATAGTCGGATCGGAAACTGATTATTTCCTGGTTCGTTTGGTCGGGTCCCTGATATTCCTGCCAAGTTTCATTGTCCTAGCTCATCTAGAAGTACCCTAACTCGGAAAAAAGTGACAAAATGCCCTAAATTTTCAAGTTTCCAGCGCCCCGCACTCCCCCGCATATGGTCGGATCAGGAAACTGATTATTTCCAGGTTAGTTTGGTCGGGTCCCTGATATGCCTGCCAAGTTTCATTGTCCTAGCACATCTGGAAGTACCCTAACTCGGATAAGTGGGACAAAAATCTCGGACCGACAGACGGAATTGTGATCGGTATATGGCACTTGAGCCAGAGGCTGCAAGTGCCATAAAAACTTCAAGTTTTCAACCCAACTGTGCTAGCAAATTTACAGCATTGACTATAAACTCCTGAAATGCGACCACATGAGAGGACGACAGAATGGGTAAGGATCCATAATTATTCTGCTGAGTTCGTGCTTTTATGGCACTTGCAGCTTCGCTCAAGTGTCATATACCGATTCCGGTTCCCCCCTCTGACTCCCACCCCACACTCCTCAGATCCGGTCTAGACTTGAAATGGGACATCTGAGACACGAGTTCGTTCCAACTATCAAGTTTCATTCTATCAAGTTACAGTATGGTGAAGACAGTTTATGAACCAGAATTTTACTTTAAGCTTAATCTACCCGCGATTTATTTGAGGTACTGGATCCAACTGAGGGCGAATTGCCTACCACTCCACGGTAGAAAAAAAGTGTTTGACAGAAATAAGAAGGGTCCGGATGGGAAATACGCGTGTCCCCTTTGCGGTGGTGAAGATGAGGATATCGGTCATTTTTTAAGCCGGTGCCAAGAGCTTTCGGATCTACGTAGGGAGATTTTTGGTGGGTATATCCCGACACTTCCTGGTATCCTGAAGTGTACATCCGCCCAGGCGATTAGTAAGATTTGTAGGTTTGTATCCAGGGCGTTAGAATATAGAAGCTTTCCGTAGATTAGTTGTATGTTGATTGACGTTTCTGTGTATTAATGACCTGTGCCTGTATATGGCCCTCGGGTTTTTTCAAATACAATTATTATTATTATTATTATACCGATCACTTTTCGGTCGGCCTGTCGGTCCACTGTGTTCGAGTTAGGGTACTTCCAGAAGTACTAGGACGATGAAAGTTGGCAGGCATATCAGCGACCCGACCAAACTAACTTAGAAATAGTCATAAAAATAATAATAATAATAATAGAAATAGCCGGTGATCCGGATTTAAGGTACTTCCAGGTGGGCTAGGAGGATGAAACTTGGCAGACATATCACAGACCCGACGAGATTAACTTGGAAATACTGAGTTCCCCGATCCGACCATCTTGGGGGAGGGGGGTCGAGGGAGTCCAGAATGTTGAGGTATGTATAACTTTAGAACGGGTGATCGGTTCTTAATGAAACTTGATATTTAGAAAGACCTCGTGTTTCAGATAGATGTTCCTACGGCCCAAGCTGACTGCGAATCATATTTGACGGTGCAAAACGGATAAGTCAGCTACATTTTATTCGAGCAATATTTCGGCCCTTCTTGGCAAGGGTCCTCTTCAGGCTCAAGCCGCACAAGCTAAGATGGATACTTGTTGGCTAAGACCAACTTTCAGAGAAGAAGTTCTCAAAAGCAGATATTTAAGGAAGAATCTTAAATTGTTTTTCCACCAGTTTATTTTCCAGCTTGAGCGGCTTGAGCCTGAAGAGGGCCCTTGCCAATAAGGGCCGAAATATTGCTCGAATAAAATGTAGCTGACTTATCCGTTTTGCACCGTCAAATATGTTTCAGATGTCTCATTTCAAGTCCGGACCGAATCCAATGACTGTGTGTGTGGGGTGGGGTGGGGTTGGATGGGAGAACCGGATACCTTATGACACGCTTAGAGTGGAGCGATCGGAAAGAAACTTGGTGGGAAGGACAAGCACAGGAATTAGGTATTTCAGTGACAGAACCGAACCGGATTCGGACACTGTGGGGGGAGTTGGATGGGAGTTCGGAATTCCGGTATTTGCGACTTAAGGTACTTCCAGCTATAGGATGCTAGAACGATGAAACTCGGCTGGAACATTAGAGACTCCCTTAAAGTCACCTTAGCCGCAAAGTACAAAAAATACTTTTAAGCAAAATACACATTTTCATGATCCCGATCAGCCTATGATCATTGTCTCAAGGGGATAAACTTCCAGGAATAAACTTCCAGCTCCCTTAAAGTGCACATCTTAACCGAAAAGTGATTTTTCTTTTTAAATAAACGAATTCCTAGCCCTCTTAAAGCGAGGATCATAACTGCAAAGTGTAAGAAATACTACTGACCAAACGATATATATTCATGAGCCCCAAACGGCCCATGATAATCTTTGCCTCAAGGGGTTTGCTTACAAGTGAATTTCTTAAAGTGCAAAAAATACTTTTGAGCAAAATATATATTTTCATCGTCCCGATGAGCCCATCGTCATTTTTGCCTCGGTGTTTTTTCTTACAGATGAATTTCTAGCGCCCTTAAAGTGCGCATCGTCACAGACAAGTGCAAAAATAAAATACTTTGTATCAAAAGTACATTCTCGTGATTTCCAAGGGCCCATGATCATTCTTCTCTCAAGGGTTTTGCTTACAAATGACCAGAACAACCCACGAATAGGCGAATTCCTAGTTTCATCCTCTAACCCAGCCTTGCAAGTGCCATATAAGCTTCTAGCTCTTGTTTCTTCTTGTCCGCCGATTTCTGCTCAGCTCTAAAAGATGGTAAGGGTCTCTCTGGTTTTCACGGATACTCTGGACATCAGGCCGGACTGATGAATAGTATTTTACATTTTAGAAAGCTTTGTAGAACTCTCGTCTGGGTCCATAAAGGTTGTTTTTTGTTGGTCTTCTACCCAGAGCCTACTGTGTGTGAATAAAAGCGAGTTTTACAATCTATTGCAGACAGGACTGTCTAAAGTTTTGCTCCTTTTAGCTCCTTTTCTTCAAACCGCGTTCCTACTTTCGAGTGGAAAGCTCCGTTCTAGCAGGCAGGCACCAGTTTCAAGTTGAAAAAAAAAAATACAATTTGGGAGAAAAGCGCCTATAATTCATCAAAAGAAATCTCAAAAGCTACTGACATTTGGTGTGTTCCAACCCCGTACAGTAGACGTATGCTTCTTTGGACGTTAGTTAACTTTCAATGGTGCAGTTCCGGGTTGGATAGTAAAAAGAAGACATAAGAAACCCACTCAAATATTCGCAGGAGCCTTTAATTAGCTACTTTGGCTGGCTGTTCAGAGGAAGCGGATGAAAATAGCACTGTTCAAAGTTAACCGGCGTTTGAAGAAGTATACCTCTATACTTTACCCGCGATAGACACCGTATTCGTTCCCATTCCAGCCTTTTCACTTCTCTATAAGATACAAACTACTGGCTGTTCCGACCAACAAAATTTATTACAACAATCAAGTAAACTACGCACTAACAAAGGAGTTAATATTGTGGAAGACAAGCAGTGATAGCAGTTTGTGCGGTGAATTGCTAACATCCCTCACTAGTACAAAAGGGTAACATCACAAAATCTAATATCATTTCAATAGCTACAGCGATAAGGGGTTTACCACGGTTTAGGTTTCACTCTACAACCTAACCGGGGGACTGACTAAAAAGAGGCACGGCACGGCACGGTGCAGGAGACCACGAGTAATAAAAACAGGTTAGCAAGTAGTACAAGTAGACAAGTAATAAGCGAGAGTTCGTAACTCCAGAGCCTAGATGAGGGCACCTGCCCCTCACTCTGAAGCCTGAAAGGGCCCTTTTAGTTTTCGTGCCTCTTTTTAGTAGTCATGCCTCCTACACTATGTCGTGCCATGCCGTGCCTCTTTTTAGTCGATCTCACTAATCGGTAAGCTATATTAGGGTTAGTAAGAACAAAGGCCCACAATATTTCGTAAGAAAAAGCGTTCAAACAAAAACATATTATTTCGTAGCCAAACGCGCCGTATCTGAAAGAGCTTTCACTATTCCCGCCATCACTAACTGGCGCTGGTCACAAGGCCAGAAGCAGATGGCGGTGCAATGAGAGAACGAACGCATGAGAAGTGTTACCACAAACAAGACTTTACCTCCATGCTAAAAAGGTAATTGAATAATTGAACTGACTTGCTCAATGCGACTGGCCGAACGGATTGGCGACGAAAGGATAAGGTCTACATTCACTGGGTTAAATGGTCACGTGACCCTGTCACACTTGCCTACTTGAGAAATTTACGACTGTTTTTTTTTCACATAACGTCGGAATGTAACTACGTAACTTAGTCGGGTGAAGACACATTCCGTCAGCACACTTCAGCTCTATGTAGAACATGCGCTACGCATGTTGACGAGAAAACTGGAGAAAGATGTTCTTAAGCCGAATGGATTATTTCTTAGTGTGCAGAGCAAAATGACACTATAGGGAGTAGCGCCGAGACCCACGATTTCTATGCAGCGGAAACGGGCCTTATTCGTGGCATCGTCCACTATGCTTGGGTCATTCAAAGCGAGACAAACTTGCGGGCTTAGAAAATTTATAATACAGCTAAGATTCGGTCTGCACACATCGAGGAAACAGGGGAGGTTGTATCTTTTTTTTGCTGTTTTCAGAACATGGAGTTATCGAAGCCAGCTCTGCTGCACGACTTATTGAGTCTCAGTAGGGACGTTATCTATCGCTGGTGGTGCTAGTGTCGCTGCTATTCGAGTGTGTGTATTTTTTTCAAGCTTTGGCGCTCCTCTCCAGTGATATTTTGCTCTGTTAGTGTGCACAGCAAAACAACACTAGGGAGTAGCGCCAAGACTTC
This sequence comes from Branchinecta sandiegonensis, assembly GCA_030848855.1. Taxonomy (NCBI): domain Eukaryota; kingdom Metazoa; phylum Arthropoda; class Branchiopoda; order Anostraca; family Branchinectidae; genus Branchinecta; species Branchinecta sandiegonensis. Next base: position 13,838,285 of record JAUPMV010000003.1, on the reverse strand, counting down.
ACAAAACTGACACACACTCGAATGGCAGCGATATTAGCACTACTAGCGATAGAGAACGTGCCAACTGAAACTCATTCAGTAATTCACCAGCGCTGTCCCCGATAGCTTATATTTCTGAACACAGCCAAAAAATGATACAGCCCCCATTGTTTCCTTGGTGTCTTCAGACCGCACCTTTTGCTTTACTTGAAATTTCTAAACCCGCAAGTTTGTCTCGCTATAAATGCCGCAACCGTAGTGGGCGGCACTATGAGTACGGTCCGTTCGCAAAGCACTGGAACCGTAGGTCTTGTCACTACTCCACAGTGTTATTTTGCCCTGGTTAGTGTACGGCCTTATGGACTCGGTGTGACAAAAGTTTAAGGTTCTTGGGAGCATATACTCCCACCTAAACGGCTTATTTCCTCGGATTACAAAGGTATCTTCAACAAAGTTTTATTTCGCATCTATGGAATATAACCTAGACCACTATGCCCCACAGTAGGACACATTCCAAAAATTCCAAACATTCCAACATTCCAAAAATGCAGAAAGGAGACTTCGAGCGTGTTCCACCCTTCTAACAATAGTAACTATTAGTTACTATTTTAGTTCCAAACTCGTAGAAAGTTACTACGCTGACCGTTCCAACCTTCTCAAATAGTAACTGTATGCTTACCAGTAGTAAGCGTGGTAACCAGGGGCGTCGCAAGTGCATTTTCGTTGGGGGGGGGGGGGGGTGCAGAGCCAAAATTTTACCGAATCTTTCTAAAATTTTACCGAATCCTAGAACTTAGAATTCGAGCTTTAAATTATGGAACAGAAAAATTACGTAGGAAGAGTAACCATAAAGGGCAGCATGAAAGACGACAAGCCAACTATTAGGCGGCGTTCTCGCAAAGCCCACATGGAGAATATATTGCCGGGCATGATTGCAGTAACCGCTTCTATCTATTATAGCCAATAGAAATTTAAATCGAGCGCCGCAGGCGAAAATTTTCGAAATCAATTTTTTTTCTGGATGCTAAAATTTAACTGCTTCTCTTACAAATTCCATCATTTACCGTTGATTAAATACCGAGACTCCAAGAAGGTCCAAAAACCGGATGGAGCGACGTTCCGGCAGCAGCAGCAACTGTAGTCTAGTCAATATACTACCCATAATCACATAAAGTGGGCGCCGCAGGCGAAATCTTTTGCTTTTCCTGCCAAATTTAATTTCCATCCAAATTCTAGCTTTTAATGTTTCGAAATCTCAATCCTAAAACTGGCTTAAAACCCCCGTCAAATGACGCGCCCTTCTACAAAATAGAGAGTATTACGGAAAGTGCTGCAGGCGAAATTTTCGAAATATTTACGATTAGATATTCTTTTTGGGATCCAAAATAAAAGTAAGGACTATCGATGATATCATAGATCATCCCTTTTGTCTGCAACCAGTGCTTCACTCAACCTCTTCTGAGTTTCGAGGTTCGTGGTAGCTTCCGAATCCTGGCAATTATAAAGAATAAATTACCGAATCCCAGTTATTATACCGAATAAGTTTAGCCCGATGGCATGTTCGGGATTCTGTATAACTTGCCGTATGTATTATACCGAATCGTTTTGGCATCGAAAGACTACCAAACAATATTCATATTCGGTATACTTTCGTCGAAACTGGAACAAAGTCAGGATTCGTGGTTAACTACCTAATCCTGCAAATTATACTGAATAAATTACCGAATCCCACTCATGATACCGAATAATTTTAAAACAATACCTTATTCGGGATTCTGTGTAACTGCGGAATCTCCATAAATATACCGAATAGTTCCGTCACCGAAAAATTACTAAATGATTTGAGTAAATTCTCTCACCAAATTCGTGATAACTACCGAATACTTGCAATTATACCGAATCCCGATCATTACACCGAAGCGATTTGTACAGATAGCCTATTTGGGATTCTGCATAACTACCGAATCCCCGTAAATGTATCGAACAGTTCTACTATCGAAACACTGCCGAACAATTTTCTGCCGTCTCAAAAAGGTGGGGGGTGCTGCACCCCCCGCACCCCCCCCCCCCCTTGCGACGCCCCTGGTGGTAACTACGGATCTCTGTAACGTGATTGGTCGGATTGGCCCGTGGCATGATATTCTACTGGAAAATAGAAAAATCGTTCCAGCCTTGGTGGCAAAAAACAGAATCCGTGACGTCATGCGTAGTAACTACGGTAAGTAGGGTGGAACAGGCTCTCCGTCTAGAGCCGGTAATCTGGTCATTCGCTAACTACTTGATTAGTATTTTATGCCAACAGACTCGAAACACAAACACACACCAAGGACGACATACCCTAGTCATGCCCCACCCCTCTCAAACCACCAAGCAGAATCCAATGTTGAATCGAACAAAAACAGCAAAAGTAAAATAATGAAAGACGCTACCACTGGGAAAAACAAGGGGGGAACTGGTAAATCCAGCTGCTAACAATGTTTGTTACTTATGTTGTCATTTTTTTTACCCTAGTTGGTAGTCTCCTAGCAAATAAAAAAAAATGCAGAAAACAAACTTTTACCATTATTTTGAAACTTGCTTATTTCAAATCAGCCAGAACAGTGTTCAGCTTATCAAGGAAGATGTCGGCATGGTGTGGTTTGAAGATGAGTGCCGGGCGCAAGCGCACGGACTGGTCCCCACAGCCGCCAGAATGAACACCTAGCAGACAGTTTTTGCGTCAGTACGAGAAAACAGCACGATAAGGACCAGGGACTTTGTGTCGGGACGAAGAAGAAGCGAGTGAAGATGAAGGGGTAAAGATAAATTTTATACTCAACTCGTTCAGAACATTATGGTACCATCCATGGGTGCGAGCCATGTGGTCACCGCCAGGAAAAGTTTAAGGAGCTGGTAAAATGTCTAAAAATTTGGCCGGCTTATTGCCAAACGTCTACCGGACCAGAAAACCCTGGCCGGAATACGATCAAATTTTGCAGAATAAATCACGCTTGAAGTTTCGGAAATGTATGAGGTGGGACAGTTAAAGGCGACAAAACGACTCTAGGCGACAAATAAAAATTCAGAAAAAATTCCGGAACTACTACCGCTTAGAACTTGTGTAACTAAATTCAGCTTGACTAATCTTTCCTCTGGGTACTCTGTTTTACTGTAGGCCTATACCAACCTTCTTACAATTATCCTTGCCGACCCATATCCTGTCTGAATGCGCATCTTTCTCTCCATACATAATCTCAAGTTCGCATAACCACACAAATTCGCGTCATAGCCATTCAAATTCGCGGAACTGCTACCTGATCCGCCGTTTGTTAATTTCCGACCCATTGTTGACACTTGATAACCTCTCCTCTAATTTATGTTCTCCGATTGGAAACTTACCTGTCCACGACTCCACCAAAGTCATTCCAAATTAGTAAATAACCTTTATGGGAGATATTTCCGAGTGTTTTGGTATTATTTTATATTTCTTTGTCCTTTCTATTGCACTTATACTATTGGGCAGTGCGTCATAAATCCTTCATTCATTCATTCGTAAATAAGAACGGAAATCCTTACCGTGAACTCTGAGCTTCGCCACGATGCTATCCCTCTTTCCTGGGGAAGAAGAGTCGAAAGCGCAGAAAGTGCCACGACCTCGAACAGCTGAAACATGCTCAGGGAAGCGGTTGGCAAGGTCCTTTAAGCCAGACATCAGACGGTCACCGGTAACCTAAGATGGACCCATAAATCTAAAGCTTCAAATGATCCAATTCTATAGTAAATGCAGCAACTAGATCCTATATTTCTCTCCTTTACTCCCCAACTTCATAAAATAACTGATCCATTTTATCCTGTTTTCAACTTAAATTTTGTTTCACCTTCAGTAGACAGTAGAGGTATGCTTGTTTAAACGTTTGTTGACTTTGAACATTGCCATTTCCATGCACCTTCAAGTCATTTAACAGTAATCCAATGTAGCTCATAAAGGACCCCAGAAAACGCCTACAGTTATTTTGGATCCTCATTATACCATTTAGCACAAAACTGCACTGTTGAAAGTCAAGTAACTGTTTCAATAAACACATATTAATGATATTAATGATTTGGAACAATTTATGATTGGAAAAAATGCGCCAACAGTAAATATTGACATAGTGACAATTTGTTTGTTGTTATTCGCGGATGATATTGCATTGATAGCAGAATCAAGGCATAATCTCCAGAAGCTGCTGGATATTTTGGATGAATATCTCGCAGTAAAGGAGTTAGAGATAAATATAGAAAAAACAGTTGAAATGGTTTTTAGGAAAGGAGGTAAAATAGACCAGGAGCCATTGTTAAAGTTTAGAGGAGAGCCGATTAGTTATAAAGAAGAATTTAATTACCTCGGATGTAGGCTTACGTGGAATGGAAAGTTTGGAAAGCAGTTTGAGAATAGTCTTGTTAAAGGAAAGCGTTGTATTAATATGATGTTACGGAGTAGCCTTAGGGAAATCGGTGATTTAAAATTACATAAACATTTATTTACGTCTAAAGTTATACCTGCGATCCACTAGGATCTGAAATATGGGGTTTTGGTAAGGGGGAAAAGTTAGAACAGTTACAGTTAAGTTATTTTAAAAGAATAGTAGGGGTCAGTGAAAAAATGAATTCGTTAGTAGTTAAGGGGGATTTAGGTTTAGCAAGTATGCGTAGACATAGATGGGTGGCTGTGATAGGTATCTGGGAAAAGATTTTGATGCTGCCGAGAGTAAGGATCCTCAAGGCGGCTTATAAAGAGAGTATTTTAGATTCTAGAATAGATTCGTGGTCTTCACAAATAAGATGTATTTTAGATGGTTGCGGACTGTCTATGTGGTGGAATGATGGCGTAGGTCCTGGTTTGCAATTTGGAAAAATAAAAAAAGAGGTGGAGGCTAGGCTTTTAGACCAAGAAATTCAGAGTTGGCAGGTTGCAAAGGATCTATCACATTCACTGAGGTATTATGCTAAGGCTAAAGAGGTGTGGGGGGAGGAAATATTTTTCAAGGTGGGTTTAAAAGGGAGGAAGTAAAGTTGGTGTGGTGTCTTCGGGCAGATTGTTTACCGCTTGGGAAAAGAAGAACGTATATTGGAAGTTCTTCTGAACGTTCTGGTCAGTATTTCTCCTGTCCAATGTGTGGAGATGAGAATGAAAGTGTGGTGCATGTCATGTGTGAATGTGAAGAATTGAGAGAGCTGAGGAATGAAGTGTTTGGAGAATGCGTGAGGGTGTTCGATGAGAAATGGATGTGTAGTATGATTGGTAGCCGTCAGTTTGATGATGTGAGGAGGCTGGCAAGATTCCTCAGGGTCGCTTTTCAACACCGAAAATTATGCCTAGAGTAAGTAGGTTAATGTATAGATCTTTGCTCTTTTGTTTTTTTGTTTATTTTGTTGCCATGGCCTTCTGGCTTTTCTTGTGCAATTAAATCTTATCTTATCTTATCATATCAACTGTACAGTAAAAAATTTAATGATGTGAAATGTTCGGGAAATTACTTCGGACCGGTTTGCCCCATCGCGAACTGTATTTAAAGTTTAACTGAAAAGCCAACTTATTTTTGTATCATTTTACTGAATACCCTGCATTATTTGGATTGTGTAAAGGGATTTAAACATCGAAGGCCGTTCTCACAACGCAAAATCCTAACTATGACGATGAAAATTTGAATTTCAACAGAAACGCGGCTTTTCAGTGGCCAGTGATCATCTTGCGGAAGGTAGCTCACTGCGTGAACACAGATTTTTCGTAAATCGTTTTCGTTAAGAATACAAAACAGGTACAAGCGCATACAGGTACCACAAATCCGACAGGGAAATTCCACTATTTGAAAATCCATGCTGCTTGAATAGCGGAGCAACGAAGTAAGGCATTTTCATCGCGTCTTCAAGCCTCTTTAACTGAACATGTGATGGGTAACTAGATTACCCTACCTCAGCCCTTTTCGGTTAAATTTAATAGGCATTCTTATTTTACTTTATTTTTTAATAGGCTGTTTTGGGGAGTGGGAATCAGGTCTCAATATCCTACAGGCTATTCTCACTGTGACATCAAAGTTAGCAACATCAACCCAGCTTTAAAATATGCATTTTTTATCCATAGTGACGCGAATTTAGCATGTGCATTTTCGCATGCGAAATACTATCGGACTGTGTTTGTTCCCCCCACCGTGGCCGGATAAGATTCGGACTCTAACTGGCACGCCTAGGTCATCTTTTCCTGTCGGTACATGTCACATTTCGTTCTCCCAACGCAACCTCACTGATTTTCTCACTTGCCTAGTTTGGATACCTTGGATCATACTGTCGATGGCTGTGTACGAGAAGATAATGCATCAGAAAACAAGACCAAAGATTTCGACGGGATCCTAAAGATTTCATATTTGATCCATAAACGGGTCTTTTAGATATTCGGTCTTGGACAGACTTCTTAAACATTTTTACTATTAAAATTTGGAAACAGATCAAGGCCAATAGTAATAATCTGAAACGACCAAGTTCATATTTGACAGTCCAAAACGGATACGTCAGCTGAAACTTGACCAAGTTCAGACACGGACTCAGCATGTGTTTACCTTATCAATCAATCAATCAATCAATCTTTATTGTTCGAAAAACATTCCTTACGGTATTAACAAAAAAACGAATATTTGTTCTCTCGTCAAACATAACCATATACAATTGCGCTTTTACACAGTCAAATATTCAATAATTACACAAGAACAAGAATTGCAACAAACTAAAGCGCTAAACTACAATAATTAACATAAAAAAAGATGAAAAGAAGTTAAAATTTCGCGTTGAAAAAACTCACAAAAGAAGGGACAAAACTTCCTTCGTACCGCGCATAAATTTCCCGAATGGGTTGGATCTTTGGAACTGGTTGTGCTGCCATTCTCTGTGGCCTTATGCGGTCGGGAATGTGGGGAGGGGAGGATGTGCCGATGGTTGGGGTCTTCCAGTAGTTGGTCACCAAACTTCGTACAAATTTGGTGTCTACGGTTTGACAAAGATGCGAGACCAAACGTTAAGAAGAGAAATGTACGGGATTTTGGGGGATTTTGATACTATTAGTAAAGACCGGTACTGGATACTCTCGAGGCGTTCCGACTGCTCCCGTGTTAAACCGAAATGCCATACCGGACATTAGTATTCAAGGGAAGGGCCTTATAGCCTACGTCATCTCTACTTTGACGAAATTTATCAAAACTTACTTCTTTTCTTCTGCCAAATTTCCGGTTTCGGCCAGATTCCGGACAAACTACTTGTCTGACAAAAAACTAAAGCCCAAAAACGAATTCAGCATGTCTCCTTACCCCAACATCAAACCTCTAATCAACTTAAGATAGAGAGACAGAGAGAAATTTAAGATATAATGGAATTTAAAAAAAAATCAATATCATAATAGACCTGCCACGAGAAAATCTATACAGACTTGTATGTGGCAGGACTCAATAACTTAATCATTTAACATGATTATATTGGGAACAAAAAAGAAAAGGGAAAAAATAAATGCAATACTATATACATAAACATCTACATAAACAAAATTTTAATCAATTTTATAAATAATAGAAGACAATTAAACTGCGTGGCAACCCAGAACCGATTCATACCCAAGGTAACCCTCTCTCCTCACCGATCTTTACTCCTCAAAAAACTTTTCATCTTATTTTTAAAAGAATATACACTCTCGGCCATCCTAATGCTCTCCGGCATATTATTCCATACTGAAACACCCACATTTCTAAACACAAAACTAGACCGTGAAGTATGTCGTCTCTCATGTACATGGTCCTCTGAATTACTTGTATCATATGAATGGTAGGCTACGCAGAATTCGTTGACAATATATTACAAAAATTATTAGGTGCTAGCTGATTCAGACACTGATAAACGGAATACCAATCTGAGAATCTCTCATGTGCGCAACATTTAAAATATTAAAATGGCGATAACAATCCAGCGTATGTTCACATTTTTCAAAATCACCGATAAAACTTTAACTTTTAACAAACTTTCCGTTTCAGCCGGATTCCGAGCGATCTATACGTCCAGTGTGAAACTGATTGTCATATACGAATTAAGCGTGTATTCTTACCCACAAGTCGAACATCTTACCAAATATAAATAAAACTTTTACTTTAAACAAGCCGAACTAATTGTTCGACGAATACTTGTAATCGAGCTTCTAATCAACTTCAGATTAAACTTTTACTTTTCAAAGATTTTCCGGTTTTTGCCAGATTCCAGGTGAACTACTTGTCCGTCGAGAAAGTAATTCTCATATTCGGATTTAGCATGTCTCCCTACCCCTAAATAGACTATTCATTAGCTTTTAAAATACGTTTGTTCCCCTTAATTTCAAACCCCTACCCCACCCCTAAATATAGGACTACAATAACCCATCTTCGAACTTGACCTGTACTTTGACCATAATAGTCCTCATGCCAAGTTTGATCAAAGTATTTCAACCCCTTCGAGAGTTATTGTGCTAACAGACGGACAACTTTTACGAAGTCAACAGTATCCCTCCACTTACGTTTAAGGATCCAAAAAAAAAACGATTATGTAAAGTGCATAAAATTATGTCTCCACGTTGCGACTAAATTGCACACTTTAAGGGGTCTAGGAATACATTTGTAAGCAAAACGCTTGACGCACGGACCCTTTATGGACCCTTGGGAACATAAAAATGTATCGGTTGGATAGAAGTATTTTTGCAATGTCCCATGAAGATGCCGACCTTGAGAGTGCTGGGAATTCATTTGTAAGCAAAACGCTTAGTGCAACAACGAACGGGACCTGGCAACCACAAAACGTATCGTTTGACTAAGCTACTTTTTGCAATAGGGTTAATATGCACATTGAAAGGGGGGCAGGAATTCATTTGTTAAGAAAGCCTTGGGGCAAAAATGATCTTGGAGAACATGAACATTTCTCAAAGAGCCCATCCTTGCGAATAATATCTCCTTTTCTTATTATTTATCTTTATTGCTTGAAACTGATTTATTATTGGGATCCCAAAACGTAAGTGGCGGGATACCTGTGACATCGCAGAAGTTGTCCGTCTGTCCGTCCGTGCGTCTGTCCGTCTGTGCGCACCATAACTCTCGAAGGGAATGAGATATTTTGATGAAACTTGGTGTGAGGATTCTATAGGTCAAGAGTAAAGTCGAGTTCGTAGATGGGCTCTGTAGCCCTACATTTAGGGGTTGGGGAGGGGGTTAAAATTAAGGGGCAAATGAAATATTTTTAAACAGATAATGTGATAGTCGATTATGGGGTAAGAAGACATGCTTAAAACGATGTTGAAAACTATTTTGTAATCGGACAAGTAGTTCGTCCGGAATCCGGCCAAAACCGGAAAGTTTGTTAAAAGTAAAAGTTTTATTTGAAGTTGATTAAATGGTCGAATCATGGGTAAGAACACATGCTGAACACGACTGTGAAAACCATTTTTTCACCGGACAAGTAGTTAGCCCGGAATCCGGCCAAAACCGGAAAGTCTGCTAAAAGTAAAAGTTTTATTTGAAGTTGATTAGATGTTTGATTCAGGGGTAGGAAGGCATGCTGAACACGATCGTGAAAACAGTTTTATCGCCGGACAAGTAGTTCGCCCGGGATTCGGCCAAAACCGGAAAGTTTGTTAAAAGTAAAAGTTTTATTTGAAGTTAAACCGGATTTTTACTTGAAGTTGATTAGACGCTCTTTATACGGATATGGAGATACGGTGAATTCGTTTCTGAACTTTTCGTGAAACTTGGCAGGCATCTCAGGGACTCGACAATTTTAACTTAAGAACAGTCGTTTCTCCGATTTGACCATCATGGTGGGAGTGGAGCGAGGGGAATCCGGAATCTTGAGGAATGTCCAAATTTTGGAAGGGTGATCGGATCTTAAGGAAACTTTACGTTTGGAAAACTGCAAGTCCAGAATGGATCCGGTGACTTTGGGGGGAGTTGGAGGGTGAGAACCGGGAATCGTGTGACATGTCCAGAGTGGATGGATCGGGATGAAAACTTAAAACTGAAATTAACGCCTGAAATTTGTCAATATTCAATTTGTGACTTTTTCCTAGTCTGAAGACTACAAATCAACTATATTTGACTTAGACGAACTTACAAGATGTTTATGTTAGTTTTATATATTTTGTTACAAACAAAAAAACATTCGGATTGAGGTTTTTTCTTTTTAATTCTCCCGTTAACTCCAAACAGTTGATCCGTCGTCTGAACAGATTTTAATTTAATTTAATTTCAAAATAATTTAATTTAATTTCAAAATAAATGCGGCACAACATTTCATGCGCGAGCAAATTAATTGGCACTTGTCATTTACCTACAACTAAAACATATATACAATTGTCATAAAATAAATACAGATTCAAGTAAGGTTGTTGTGATACAAGGTAAACTGAGGCACAAAACTATTACGGTACCTTTCAGTTTTACAAGCGACAGGTGTGAGTTTTGGTACTTTCATAGCTGCTTCTCTTGGAGGTCTGTTTCTTTCCGGTTTAAAGGGTGGAGGAAGCATATTTCGGTAGAAAGGGTAGGATAACAGATTTGTTCCGAAACGTTGGCACAGCTGTTCTCTACGAACAGAAAGGGGTTCCAGCTTACACTCCTTTAGGAGATACGAGTACGGCATTTTATGGCCACCAATTATAATTTGAACAGCACGTTTTTGGATTCTTTCCAACTTATCTGATCAGGCGCTGTTTAAGCGCTTATTTCGGTCCCGAGTGAAGAAACTGTGAACGTTCCTCTACAGATTTTAAGTGATTAACGTGCCATCTCTTACCAATTTTGTAGTGTCAAGTCTAATTACTACGGAGCGTTGCTCTCATGGACCTTGTTAGGGATAAGGAGATACGCTGGACTCGTTTCTGAATTTTCTTTTTTTGCTGGACTAGTAGTTCGCTCGGAATTCGGGCGAAACCGCAAACTTGGCAGAAGTAAAGCAGGAAGTTTCGGTCAGTATCGTCAAAATAGATATGGCCTATAGAGGTATAGATTGATAGATAGATGGAATATCTGAACTCGGTTTTCTTTGATGATTAGCCTGGCGAAGACTGGATATGGCGAAGACAAGACCAAATTGCCTGGATCAAATCTTAGATTTTTGGGATCCCATCGACACCTTTGGTCTTGTTATTACAAGGTGAACGCTAAGTACCTTGTTCGTATGTCCATCTGTTAACACGGTAACTCATGGAGGGGTCGGATATCTTGTTCAAACTTGGTGTGAGGATTATGCGGGTCAAATTGCAGATCACGTAAATAGATAGTCTAAGTGGTTATATTTTTACGGGTGGGGGAGGGGGGTGGGGGGGCCCTACGATTTGGGCATTCGGTCAAAATGGGCATCGCGGCGAAGCCGGGATGCCTATTTTATAAAATCTTTTGTACCCACATTTCCAAATTAGGCGATTTAACGTGTTTATTGGTTCTCATTTTTTTTTTTTTTTTTTTTTTTTTTTTTATGTATTGCCACGTAGTATCTTTTCGGTTCTTCCTGTCCAATATGATTTGGCCAGGTGACTACGCTTCCACTTTCCCTCGGTGACGCCAACGGTCCTAACATCTCATATTTTAAATTATTATTTTTTTTGTTTTTGTTTCAATGACCGACCTATATATTTAGCGTCACCTACACTTTCCTCTATCTCTACATTTAATTTTTTAATATTCTTTCTTATTTCCTCTTTTATCACTTATTTCTCATTTTACCATTTTCATGTTTAAAACCTTAAAATTTTCTTTACTTTTTCCTTTCTTAAAATCTCCTTTCCTATTTTTTTTTTTTTTTTTTTCAATTAAAATTTTTTTTATCGAATTTGGTAATTAATCCAACTTTTGTTCAGTCCGAGTCGATTTCACCGCATTCGGTACGTTCCTATGTAAATTCGGTTATTTAACGTATTTACTTGGTCACACAACGTATTCATTTCGTCACACTCGTTAGCGAATTCGGTTGTTCACCGGACTTTTCTCAAGTCCGTATCTGTTCTATCGAATTCGGTGAGTCCATTTCATAATTCGGTCATTAATCAGATTCATTTGGCTCTGATTCGTGACCGAATTTGACAATTCATCTAACTTTTGTTCAGTCCGAGTCGATTTCACCGCATTCGGTACTACGTAAATTCGGTTATTTAACGTATTTATTTGGTCACACTCGTTAGCGAATTCGGTTATTCACCGGACTTTTCTCAAGTCCGTATCTGTTCTATCGCATTCGGTCAGTCCATTTCATAATTCGGTAATCAGATTCATTTGGTTCTGATTCGTGACCGAATTCGACAATTCATCCAACTTTTGTTCAGTCCGAGTCGATTTCACCGCATTCGGTACGTCTCTATCTAGATTCGGTGATTTAACGTATTTATTTGGTCTCATTTTTTAGCGAATTCGGTTATTCACCGGACTTTTCTCAACTCCGTATCTGTTCTATCGCATTCGGTCAATCCATTTCATAATTCGGTGGTTAATCAGATTAATTTTTCTAATTCGTTACCGAATTTGGTAATTCACCTGATTTTTGTTTGGTCCGCATCTGTTACCAGACTTATTACATTCGGTTGTTTTAGGTGGTTCTACCAAGAGTTTTATTCAATTCCGAAATTCGGTCGTTATACCGCTCCCGATCTGCTCCTTATTTTTTTAGTAAGTTTTTCGGTAGTACGAATTCATAATTTGGTTCACCCCAGTTACTGAGCTTGGTAATTTAAGTGGCATTTATTTAGCTCTTGTTCTTTACCATTTAACGGTAGCTTCAACTGGTTTCCATTCATTACTTAACTTATACTTCTAATGATTGCAGAACTTCAGGAATAAGCACGTCTTTTGACGTGAAAACTAGCCTATTTTTGTATGCTGTAAATTCAGAATAAATGTACTTTACATCTACTTTACCCTAGATGGAACCTTTTTTCGCCAGGCAGCTCTGTGGATTAATAGGTAGCCTTGAGATCGCAAAAAGGCACTTTCATTATGAGTGTTTCCAAAAAATTTTGCCTGCGGCACATTTAGCGGTAATTCACTATTTAGAAGAAAGGTAGCCTACGTCATTTAGTTGGCGTTTGAGGCTTGGAATATTGGGCGGCTTGAACAACATTAAAAGCTAGGGTTTGCCAGAAAAAAGGCGGATTCAAAAAACTTTGCCTGCGGCGCTTTAATTTTTCCTGGGTACAGCCGTTCACGACGTTGTCGCTTGGCAGCAACTGCGTCTTTTGCCGGTACATTTTCAAGTCCTGTTCCAGAAAAGAAAAAAAAACAGAAGTGGAAGAGCGTGAAAACACGCCAAACTTTCTCTTTAGACTTGATTTTTTACATACTATGCAGCTTTTTACATTATAGCTAATTGAAGGCAACTCGCTGTGTTTTAGAAACAGATTGTAAATTCGGTCAATATCAGGTACAGATTCGGTCAATTTTTACCAGGTTCGCCCCCCCAATGAAGAAAGGCACGGGACGCCCCTGGGGGGAGGAGTTTCAAATAAGGAGGGGAACATGTTAACCTCACAAGATGGTCAATTTAGCGGTAAGGAGACATGTTGACTCCATCTCTGAACTTTATTTTCTTGCCGGACAAGCAGCATGCCCGGAATCAGACCAAAACCAAAATCTCGTGGTAACTGATCGTGGTATCTAAAAAATTCTCCATCACTAAAACAAGAGTTTAGTTGTTTTGTCAAATTGGCGGGAACGCAGTTATGTCACTATAGATGTCAGTGGATATCAGTACTTCTTTTTGATGATTTCTCAAAGCGTCGTTTTTTGCAGAGCAACCGTAGTATCAGATACCACGGTAACTGCAAAAACGGCTAATTGCAGATCGAGTTACCGTGGTAACAGATACCGTGGTATCTTATGTCTGTTATCCTTTTCTTAAAGGCCGTCACTGTCTCCTCGCTAAGGGAGTTGTACAGGGAGACTCCCCGGTTTGCAAAAAAAAATGTACCGACCCCATTTCTTGCTGAGAGCTTGTACATACATCGAAACCCATATAACAGCTTACCTGTACATTGTGGAGCAAATTCTCCCTCTTGATCACTTCAAGCACTTGTTCCAGAAGAAGGATTTTCGAAGGTTCTCCCATCCATGTGTTGAAGATCCGGTACGCTTGGGGTGGTCTACAAAGAAAATATGTAATTAACTTATTTGAGCCTAAAGAAGAACTCTTACTAGAAATGGTCTTTTCAAGATGAAATGGCTCGGAAATGCAAAAATACCTTTACTCTAAACAGGAAATTTTAGCGCTTGTCGACTCTATCCAGCCCGCCCTCTCCCCCACGCGTCGGCTGGACGCAAAATATTTGAAAACCGAACGCGCTATGGGAAAAGGTGGGGAAACCAAGCAAAACAAAATAAGTCCAAAACGGACCTGTCTTCAAAAATTAAAGATAATACTTCGAGCCTGTTCCACCCTACTTACAGTAGTTACTACGCATGACGTCACGGATTCTGGCTTTTTAGCGTCAAGGCTGGAACGCATTTTTTTCTGTTTTCACCAAAATATCGTTCCACGGGCCAATCCGGCCAAACACATCGCTGAGATTCGTAGTTACCACGCTCCCGAGCGTGGTAAGCTAATAGTTACTATTAGTTACTATTTCGACATGGTTGGAACGGTGAGCGTAGTAACTTTTCCCGAGGTTGGAACGGAAATAGTAACTAATTGTTACTATTGTTAGACGGGTGGAACCGCTCTTTGAAGATTCGCATGTCCTTATTTATGGAACTGTTGATGGACCTTGAAGATTTCGGTGAAGTTTGCGTTGCGTGACTTTCAAAACTCGGTTAGGTCCAAAAGGCGCTAAAAAGAAAACAATTGAGAAAGACGGCGATTTTAGAATCTTATAATCCAATAAGGGAGCTAGGGATAATATGAACGGCAAATAAGCAAGAGGGGTCCTTTAACAAAATACTAGAACTGAAAAAATCCGGTTCGGGTATGTCAAAATAATATATAAATTATATTCTGTTTACTCATCCAAAACTTCACTGTCGTGTAGGGTCACGAGGCTACCCCTTTGGCATACCATATCTGACGTCGGTAAACGGTAATATATAGCCCACCAGTGGCGCCATTTTTTTTTTTTTTTTGGGGGGGTGGGGGGGCACCCCCCCCCCCCCCCGAATTTGAAAGGGGCCCAATATCCGAGGCTTTTTTGTTTATATTCCTTGTTGTTTGACATGCTGACATAAAGACATTTATCAAATCGTAAATTTTACACAGTTTGAAATCTGTTTTTGAACGAAAATCTTCGTATTTTAGCAGAAATCAAGCTAATTTTTTATTTTTGCCTGTATTGCTCAGTTTCAATATAATTTGGTGTTTGTGAGATGTTTCAAGATGTTAACCCCATATCCGAACTCAAAAGATTTCAGGAATCCAGATCCAATGTCGGCAATGTCGCTTATTCTGTCATATGGGTAGGCCTCAAACTCCAGCCCACAGCATGATCCAATGAACATTTTTATGTGTGAAGGATCTTTGAACCATGCGTGACTCTTGCATAAGCGGGTTTTTGCAAATCGAACTTGTGTCCCCGGCTTGACCCTCTATTTATTTTGATTTTATAAAGAAGTAAATTAAACCTTGAACCTTGAACATTATGGTATATTTAAAAACTGATATAATTTTACCCTAAAAAAGCAATTCAATTCTGCGTTTGAGCAAAAAAAAATCTTGGATGGGGGCCCAAAATGAATGGGACCCCTGAGGTTTACTGAAATGGCACCACTGTTTCTAGTACTGCTCGGCATACGCTCGATGACTGACTCTCCTTGCCGATGCAAAATCGCCGGGTGCCTAGCGGAAGAACCGGAAGCGGTATCACATCTGCTCCCAAAGATCGCCGTGATTAGTTGACACAGGATTTGAGTTGTTGAGGTTGACTCGTTAGTGAGACGTTTATTCATTCTTCCTGAGGATCACTGGCGTGTTTTGGACTTTGTCATAGAGTATTGCACGGCAGCTTCTCCTTCAACGGCTGCAAGAGGCTAAAGCTCAATTGCAATACTTTGGGGAACTGAATGCCGGAGAACTAACTAAGGTGCTGGTTTTACTTCTGCTCGATCCGGGAAGCAGCATGCACTGATCTCGGTTGTTTGTGAACTAAATAAAGGTTTGCGCAAGAGCCGTGCCTGGGACGAGAAGTACATCACCTCATTCCGGTGCCTTGGTCCTCGTCCGGCTGCCGGATCGCCCCTTCTGTCCCGCTATGCTACTCAGCAGGACTTGCTAAGGCAGGAAGGCTAACCATAACCATATGGTTGTTGTATTTTAACACATGAAATGTAATGGTGTCGTATTTAGTGCCATGTCGGCGCTACGAGTTGGATCAAGAAAATATCTATCTATCTATCGATAACCCGTAGCACAGACGCACCAAAGATACAACTGACGAAACCGCACGTAAAATCCACGGAGCGTTATTTCAAGTCATTTGTTCCCTATTTTGTGAAGTGTTTTAACGGATCGGAATTGTGAATTTTAAACTGACATGTTCTGTAATAATTTTTGTTATCGGATTGTCTTTTAAATTGTAACATATCTGTGATTATTTATGACTATGTCGACCATGCACGACGATCCACCACTATTTTTAATAAGGTCTTTACAGCAGGTGACCGAGCGAGCCCATCTGACAATAGTGGCGTCATCGTGCTTTATACTTTGGTATAACGTTTACGGAAGATTTTATTCTTGTGGGGAAAAGTTTTCTAGGAGTTAAAGGCAAACTTCTAGGTACAAGCTAGATGCGGGTACCGAGAGGCGGTCAGCGATTCCGATTCATATGACTGGGTTTTCGTTTGAAAAAAAAAAATGTTACTTGAACTCTGGAAGGTTGTAGAAACCCCCAGTAAGCATCTTCTTTGAAAAGGTGACTACATCCGCTGGGTGGTCCAAGTTGAAATGCTCATGACACCACATCTTCCCTGTGGGTCCACCACCAGTCTGAACCTCGTCGATCAGCAGAGCAGAACCGTACTGAAAAGAAGAATATACGGTGAAACCAAGAACAGGAAAAGATACCGACTGTCATGTGCCGGAGCTGTGCAAAAACAACCTGAGTTCTGACATTTAAAAACGCAACAAAACAAAAGGGAAGTTCATTTTAAAAGCTGATTGAAACGTCAAACCGGAAATCTTCGTCTGTTTCAAGAAGCAGGTGTCGAAAACAAGGAACATCAATGCTGTTTTGCTTTTGACTGCATATCCTTCGGATCAAGCGAAACAACTTGCCTCGTCGTTTACCAACACCTATTCTAATTAAAGCGCCGTAAGACGTTACGACACTACTAACAGAACTATAAGCAAGAATAAAAAGGGAGAACCGAGAAGACTTGAATCAAGCTGAGTAGGTTTTTTAGCGATTCTGATTTACTACTTCCCAGGGGTGGAGCCTACCGGTGCCTTTCCCGACCACAGAGTAATTATTGATGCTGGTTCTTCTGATCGCCGTTCTTCGCGTCAAGAAAGTGTACAGAATTCAAAATAAACAGAAAGAGGTAAACATTTTGCCCCTCTCCCTCAACCAAATCGCAGCTAACACCAGTTTGCAGAACGAGATGAGGAGCTAGTGTACGGTGAGATGATAGAAGTCGTGCATTCCTACCTTCAAGGATGACGAAAATGGACAGAAAAGGACCGACAGCAATTCGGACCCAACGTCAATTTAAGTTTAAAGAAGGAAGGGGGAAAAGCTTCTAAATGTTTTTACTCTAAATTTAGAAAGTCAGTTAGAATATCCGTCTCAAGAGAAACGAGAAGAACGATTTACCTTTGTCGATTCGTCATACAGAAACATCAACATCATAACCACAATGAAACAGATGCACTTTTCTCAAAATCAGTTTTATCGCACGACTAAACTGATTTGTCTCAGAAATTCTTACTAACCATCCCTAGTATCTGTTTTACAAAAATCAACAACAGCAGCAACTCCCAAAATCAATTCCCCGTAGGATCTGAAAGGGAGTCCTTTTTTGATGATGGTAACCGGCGCATTCCCCGTCCGTGGGGACTCGCGAGAATACGGGGACTGAATCTCTAATACAAAATTGACACACTGGAGAAACGGAGACTGAACCTATGCCTCGAGATCAGTAAAAAGCTTCTTTCGCACCCGTCTACAAAAGTTTCTCCTCCCCCATACAACAATGTAAGGGAAAGGCAAGAGCGAGCAGTCTCTACGAAGGTCCCAATATTCCAACCAATAGCGGCCAAACACAGCCGTTACCAAAATAGTTTTATACCAAAGATTGTTGAAATTTTAAATAGCCTTTTACCATTTGTACGTGCTTTTAAATGTTTATGTTATGACAGTACTAACCAATTTTGGTTTTGTAACCGTGAAAGTGTGAGTGAATAAATTACTATTCTATTCTAGGATAACCAAAAACACGGGGACTCCTCAAGAGGAGTCCTCGGGGAACGGCCAGAATACGCCTCAAGCCTGGCCTGAAGAACCAGCCAAATAATCCCCCAAACTGATACGACACATGAATATAAATCACGCAAAGCCAAGCTCCTCACCTTCTTGGCAACCCTCTGGAGTCCCTGGAAAAACGCCGGCGATCCGTGGTTGTCACCTCCTTCTGCTTGGATAGGCTCAACGACAATGCCAGCAACGGGTTTGTTGGCTTTGTTGTACTTCGAAATCAAGTCCTCAACCTGTAAGGAATTTTGTTTCTACTTCGTTGCCAGACTCAAGAACTACAAACAACAGCAGCAGGGCAGTGATTTTAAGTCAGGAAGGTGTGGAAGTAGGTAAAAGACATTGCAACAAAAACAAGATACACCTAATTTTAATCAACTTTAGTTTGGTCGTTTTATCTCTCTTGATAATGTAACTGCAGCAAAAAGGCTTTCACCTCTATTAATTTCTCGTGTCACCGTGTACACTAAACTGAATTTCAGCCAGGTGACGATCCACACCTGCTTTAAACTGATGATCTCTTGATCCATAAATCAACGACGAAAACAGCTGACATTCGAACATACAGACCGACACATTTCAGGTCATTCAGGTCACATCAGTCATGCACAAACAACAATACCCTAATCAATACGTCACGTTCTCTTATCATTGTTTCAATAACTGACTATCCGTCGTCTAGGCCTACGCTGAAAATTTTACAGACACGACGAACAGGGAGAGAAAACAAGGAAAATAACTCCAAATTTTGCTCTTAGTAGTCGCCAATTTTAGTCCCTGGTGTCCCGACTCGAATCCTGGTCTTTTGGAAAACGAGAGGTTCCACTTTTCATGTCTTTTTTCAGGGGACTACTTACCTCTTCTAAGCACTTTCGATCCTCCGCCTCGTTCTCTGCCACGAAGTCTTCCAATGGATACTTATATTTGGGGAAAGAGGCAATTGGCCAGTCAAACGTTGGTACATCGAGCTTGTGAATGGCCTTAGAATGAGTAGTGGCAAGAACGCCGAAAGTACGTCCATGGAATGCACCTGTAAGTACAAATCAATCCTGACCCCTGACCAAACAACCAACAGGATATTTAGATTCTAAGCAAGGGGCAGGTACTGGTTGCAAGAAACGGTGACATAAGCAGTGTAACAAATTATGGACTATCGATCCTAGTCAGGTTCTGGGTAGAGAGATGGTCCCCTTTAGTTTCAGAGCGGCGGCGTACGGCGATCATGACCCCTGAGGGCTGAGTAGACAGAGACATCTTTCAAAGACACAAAACGTTTACTTGATCTCGTAACACGGCGAAGTTTCGCCGTCACTGTATTCGTGAATTTTCTCTGATTAGGGCTACATCCTCTTGGGCATTGGGATCTTTTCTCAAATTTCTCCTATCATCCTTCCCCTTTCCCATTAGTCTATCCATCAGCTTTAATTTTTCTATCCTATTCTTTCTATCCCGCGCTTGGCGCCAAATTGGAAATTTTGGCGCCCAAATGAGTGGCGGTACGTAATGACCTACAGTCAAGTTCGTCGCCATTTCGCGTCCATATAGCTTTTAAGAAAATGTTCTAATCTTGCGACTCCCTATGCAAGTAACAGTCCTAATTACTGCATTCCCAGTTTAAAACGAATCCCTAATTCGGTGACCCAATGTGGGGTATGCATAGGTTAAGCAGGGTGACCTCAAGACTCGACTTGTGTAACCAGAAAGATCTTTCATCAGTTTACCAGCATACCCGGAAAGCAAACAGTTCATCTCGGAACAAAATCCCCTTTGTTGTTGGAATTGTATATACTAAAGGTTAACTTCCGACCACCGAGGTTGATTTCGGAAAATTACAATGAGACGGCCATTGAAAATAACCTATCGGAGCCGAAGGCGAGGTAGGTCATGGAAATATCTATTGAGGTTGATATTTTAAATGGCCGTCGAGTTGGTCATTTCTATATGAACCGAAATGGAGGTAGGTTAACTATTATAACTAAATATCTATCGAGCCGAAGGAGAGGTTGATGTTTTAAATGGCCGTCGAGGTGGCTATTCCGATACTACAATTGTATATGCCCTATTTCTATCAATGCAGTGTTTTACATGTTTGGCGATGCAGATGCCAATTAAAATCAATCGAAACCAGTTAACCGCTAAATGGCAACTGTCAAAACCAGTGTTGCCAGCGGTAGCAAAATTCTGCGATTCGTCACAGATGATTACTTCTTCGGCAAGGCGAGCCAGAAATCTGCGACCGGTTCCTCACCAGTAAATACAAAAAAAAAGTAGCAAAAAGCTGAGGCATATAATTATGAAGTTGATAAAGCGAGATTTCTCGTTAATAGGTTGTAAAAAGTACCCAGATTCATAGGAGCCATAATATATTATTTCTTTTCTACAATGTTTAAAGTGTTTCTTTGTTGTTGTTTTTTTTCGAAAGCAGCGTTTTTTATTTATTGTTTGGACGTCAGCTTCTACTTTTAAGTATTAGAGGAAAAGTGCTCGCTGAACGTCTTTGGAGGCCGATACAGCTTCGTATCAGCCTCTCTGGAGGATGAACGATATAGTATCTACGCCCACAAAAATAATTGTCATACTATAACTTCCTGTGGGACATGGGAATATTTGATATTTGATAGTGCAAAACGGATACGTCAGCTGAATTTTATCAGAGCTATATTTCGGCCCTTCTTGGCAAGGGTCCTCTTCAGGCTCAAAGCCTCTCGTTTTGTCAACTTGAGCGGCTTTGAGCCTGAAGAGGACCCTTGCCAAGAAGGGCCGAAATACAGCTCTAATCAAATTCAGCTGACGTATCCGTTTTGCACTATCAAATATGATTCGCAGTCAGCTTGGGCTGAAGGAATATTTATAGTATGATATGCATTGCATACCTGTTCGAGGAAAGTTATAATAATATAGTAATTGTAAATAGCTTTTTTTTCAGACAGGTGGTTACGCTGACCAAATGATGATCTTGCTAGCCTAATAGTTATTTTTAACTGTTCAGTTATGTGATCATGACAGAATGACAGGTCTACAAAAATATGACAGATCTCATGTTCGGCCTCGTCCGTGAGGGGATTCTGAAAATAAGCTGAATCTGAAATCTGACTGTCTCTCTGGTCTCCCTTACAAAAAGAAAAACATTTCTTTAAACAGTTAAACAGTTATTTAAACATTCTCGGTCAAGTGTGGCGAAACGGCGAAAATGCAAGTGCTTAGAACACCGGGCGCCATTTAAAGGTTAACCGAAAAGGGCTGAGATAGGACAATCTAGTTACCCATCAGTTATTCACTTAAAGAGGCTTGAAGACCCGATGAAAGTGCGTTACTTCGTTGCTCCGCTATTCACGAATAATCGATTTTCATACAGTGGAATTTCCGTGTGGTTTGTGGTTATGTGGTTATTATGTTTGTTGGTGTGGTTACGTGTGGTTTGTGGCTATGCACTTGTACCTGTGTTGCATGCTTGACGAAAACGCTTTACGAAAAAATAAGTCTTCAGGCAGTGAGCTACCTTCCGCGTGCTAAAGTCATTGGCCGCTGAAAAGCCGCGTTTGTAATGTGTTTGTAATGCACTACATATAATGCATCTACATTTAATGTAACGCGTTTGTAATTCAAATTTTCCGCGTCGTAGTAAAATTTTGTGTTGTGGGGAGGGCTGTAGATATTCTGACGTCATACTAGAGCAAATAGTGAAAAAAAAAAAAATATCCAGATATCAAGATACTTAAAGAGGACGTACACTGTAAAAAGTCTCTCCTTTATCGGACTTTAGTAGTATACTCAGTTTACTCTGCAGTATTTTGCATTCTAGCGTTTTATCATGCATCAAATTATAACTCTCCGAATTCGGATTTTAATTCTCCGAATTAGGGACAAAAATGTCTAAAATCGATGACGCACAACTAGTCCAATAAAGGAGAGACTTTTTACAGTGTAGTCGTGTACGTCCTTTTACGCTCTACGTTCATTATAGCACTCGCTATTTCACTGACCTTTAAAAGAAAGAAATGTGAAGGGTGGGCAGCCTGGCATCTGGTTCACCATACAAGTCTCTAGCTCCTCGGCAGTAGGGGCCACATCCTCTCC
The DNA here is from genome assembly GCA_030848855.1 of Branchinecta sandiegonensis. Classification (NCBI taxonomy): domain Eukaryota; kingdom Metazoa; phylum Arthropoda; class Branchiopoda; order Anostraca; family Branchinectidae; genus Branchinecta; species Branchinecta sandiegonensis. Next base: position 13,815,775 of record JAUPMV010000003.1, on the reverse strand, counting down.
TCTCTGTTTGTTTCTGTACCAGAAACATATGGCCTTATAGGCGTTTTCGTTCGAGCAAGAGCCACAGGCCATGGTTGTCACTTGATTGTGACCAGCTGGAGCAACCTGTCAACGACAATATCTCAAATAAAACAAAAAGAAGAAAAGAAAGTATTACAATTGCCAGTGCACCTCAACGTCGGACTTACTTTCTCAAGTCTATGCACAATGCTGGGGTATACCACATATATAAATGGATCCCAAGCCCCAATTCAAGTTTCCATCCAAAGGTATTTGCACGGGTTGAACATCTCCAGAACATAACAAGAGTGACTGTTTCGCGGTGATTAAGAGTTCGGAAGATTCTTCAAGCTGGCAATGAGCCATCGTGAGAATTTCATTTAGGCTAAAGGCGTTTTTCCGTGCTCGCACAAACAGTTTGTGCGTCGATCGTGGCTCGAAAAGAGTGTTTCCGCGGCGTTTTGTGCGGCCCACAACTGTGTTTCCGCGACCAACAAGATTTTCATGGCTCGCTTTGTGGCTCAAATTCAACAAATAACTGGCGAGGTGATTGTCGATTTTGTGGCTCGATTCTGGCGGGAAATCCAAATTAAGCAGCAAAATAGTGTCTAAACAATAAAGTTAACTACTTTTCCAAGCATATAGACTTAAAACCAAGGATCCTTTTGCACATAATGGTAAGGAAATAAGCCTCGAGTTCTATTTATTGAGATTTTACATGAATTTCATTTTTATTAGAAATATTTGAAATCTCCGCCAAAAATTAGACAAAACGGCGTTTCCGCGAGTTTCAACTCGTGGCTCGACTCTGTGGCACATAATCGTGTTTCCGCGACAAACACCCAGAAGTGTATGGCCCCCAATTGTGTCGCGGAAAAAGGCCTTAAGACTGTTGCGTTAACTTGTTTCTTTGTAATGGGGTTTACCGTTTGGTTTGTTTGTTTTTTTTTTTTTCGTTGTATATTCGTGATGCCATGTCCCTCGGTTTTTTTTGTATTAAATATCGTATCATAATGTCTTCACAATGCCTTTATAACTCAATCCTCAAATCCACTTCACTGAAATATTCCAACAAACATCCAAACTTCCAACAACAAGTCTAACAAAAATACTATTCAGCCCAAGCTGGTTGGGAATCATATAATCCAGTTATGCGAACACTGTAATCTAGACTGTCCAAAACGTGTCAGTTTTTTTGCATTAACCCTACGTTACAGCAGTACTAACAGGTCGTCTAGAGGCGTCTTTAACTCTTTTTTTTCCCTCCTCCTCCTCTCAGTGACACAAGTGTGGCACCTGCTCTTTTAATTTTACTTGAGAAGTATTTACTTCTTTACTATTTTGAACTACACCCCTTTTGCTTTCGCGGTGCTGACTATCGCGGTTTTTGTTTTTGCGGTACTGACCAGATACTCGAGGGTATCCTAAAAGCTGGAGCCCTGTAGCCCATTCAACCACAAATAGCTGATCTGTTGGATAGGCTACGCTATCCGTTAGGTATAACCACAGTCTGGAATAGCCTATGGCAAATTCTGTGCCCCCTTAACTCACTAACAAAGAATTCAAATGGTTATGGTCAAATCAACATTATTCCTTTGTTGCCCTACAATTTGCCATGACTTAACCAGCGTTTGGTACAGGAGGTATTCTAAACTGTGGGTATGCACAGCATTTGGTACAGCCTATCCTACAATCAGGGATTAGTGGTAGACCGCATTAGCCACAGAAGGGGGTTCAAGCAAGGGTTATGACAAGGAACTACTATTAAATTCCAGCTTATACCCAAGTCTCATTCAGCTGCTTTAATTGCTTTCCAGCAGTGCATAACACAGACAAAAATGGAATTAGGTCGAAAAAAAACATTTTTGGGCCTGACGACAGGATTCGCAACCGATTCTCCAGATGCAGCTGCGTATCCGTTGGAACTTCTGAACTATACTAGGGGTAATGCCGACGAAATTTATTAGGAATAGTCTGTCGTTGTCCCGTTCTCTATCGAACAGAAAAGCTCTAAAGGACATGAACATCACTGCTGATAAAACTAGAATAAATGAAAATGTGTAATACTTACAGACAGCAGTGTACTTTGAAGCTTCTGAGGCCATCCTTCACCAGGATAGACACCAAGTGCAGGTCGGTTGACGAAAGATTTCTATAAAACGAAATTTCGTTTGGTTTAACCCTGAAGGGCTTTGTCAAGTCAATGGTTTATTTAAAGCCCGTGAAATCATCTGCTCGACTTCCTTCCGGTCTTTTGCAATCCTGGATTCCAAAAACACTCCAGAAGGAGATATTTAAACTTCCAATATTGGGCCTTATACGCCCTGACGTCTCAGCGCCCAAGATCTCATAAACATAAACATTCGCTTTTTGCACAATAGAACAATAGAACTTGTCGTCGAACGGAAAACAGACACAGAGCTTGCTTTCGACAGAAAACACCGAGCTACCCGTTGAAAAATTTTTAGCCTGCATATTTGTATGATAGTTGTACGAACAAGTTGAATGTATTGATATGTAATAGTAAAGAATACTATCATTTAATGTGCCTCAGACTGGGCCCATCTTAAGCAGTAGTATCCAGTAGCATCCTGTCTTGCTATAGTGGCACCCGGGTCTTGCTAATAGTAGCATGCAATAGAATGCAGTAACACGGTAGCCTTGACATAAAAGCATGTAGTAGCATCAGTTGCTACTGCATGCTACTTTTTCGTACAACTTCATACTACTATTTTGACATAAATTTTTCATCGGGTAAGCACTATGTGCTCATAGAAGCGTGGGAACTGCAGTCCCGATGCCTGATCCGAAACTTGCGGAAACTCACTGGCAGACGTACTGACCGATCCACTGCCGGAAAAGCGATCGGTCCATCGCAATGGGCCTAAGGGTGCAAGTGCCATAAAAATCGGTCAGTCTGTCAATTTTTAGTGTTTTCAGTTGTATTTCTTCTCTTTCTTCTTTGCTCGACTAAGATCTGTATGAGAACCCGAAAATCATTCATATTCTTAAGCTACGCTTCAGTAAAATAAAAAATAAAATTTTAGTAAAAATAAACTTTAAATAAAATAAAAAAAAACCTTTACTGAAATTTTACTTTACTTAAAAGCTTTACTGTCATGCAATCGTAGGCTACCTGGGAGAAGGCGTCGATTTACTTACAATGTTTGCTGGGTTTTCGAGGACCTTGAGCATATCAGGATGGTTGTAACCAAGAGGCAGTGACGAAATTTGAGTGTAAACATCCAGAAGGACATTTCCGTCCACATCGGCTATGTAGTTTCCATAGCTTTTGTCATAGTCTACAAAGAACTGGACGCTCCCACATTGCTAGAAAGGAAGAGTTGATGACACAATGACAGTGAAGGAAATTAGTCTGACAGTTAAAACGAATACTGAAGACTGTCAAATCCGCACCTCTCTGAAATATTAAAGTACGGTAACTAAGAACTTTTGAACTAAAATCCAGTAGCTCAGACGGGTCACCGAATAAGACAAATCCAGCTAACTCGTTGAAGTTATTGAATTCGTTTGTTAGCTGCAATGGCTCCAGAACGGCTGTCTATACTGTCGGGGGGAAAGGGACAGTTGTCCTTCCCTCGCCCCATATATTTAGAACAAATATACCCCACTTCCTGTTTTGTTGACAGGTGACCAGAAACCTGGTTCTTGAAAATATTCAGACAGGAAGTATCTGCAATACCTAGCTCAAATAGCTAGACGTACATGACTAGTCACTTGCAGTTGCGTTAACTGAGGGGTGTGCTCAGGTGTGCCCTTGCCAGCATACCCCATCGTTTGATCATGGTTATCGAGAACGACTTACTGTACTATACTATGCCTAGCAGCTTCCTTAACGTCTCAATCTACTGTAAAACGGCAAAAACTCCTTATCTACGAAATTAAAAGTCTAAAGGCTTCGGTGAGGTCCGAAAGGGATTGTTGATTGTCTTTACAGAAACTCTATTGCCTAAATTTCGGCCATACATCCATCCGAGAGAACGAAAAGAAGACGAACGAAACTGCAGACAACACACTACTTTATACAAAAACTGATATCCCTTGTTGAGGTTGGTAGAAAAGGTGGATGTTGGCATCCAGCAGAAGCAGAAGCAAATCCACCTCTCTGTATGTACCTGTATTGCGTTCAGCTCTTTCAGTAGATCATTACTTCTTGGGCCAGGGATGGCAGTCTTCACAGATGGACCAGCAGGCTCTTTCAAGGCATTCGCAGCAGTTTGAAGCCCTCGTGACAAACCTAAAAGAAAAACTTATCTTATGGTTTCCCACTAGCTGGAAACAGAGAAAGAAAGAAGAAGAGGAAATAGTTGCCAAGTGAGTCAGAGTACCACTAAATTACAGATGTCCTGAATTCTCAAAGGAAAGAATTAATGTTTGGTTACACTATTTTGCCTTCAAATTCAATTAGGTGTACTGACTTACACTGTAAGATTACACTAACCAAAACGATACAGAGAGTGTGGAAAAATTTATCACAGACCTAAGGACATTAATAAAACCATGCTCATACTCAAACCCAGACGAAATGGTTCGTGACCGAATCGTGTATGAATCCAAAACAAAAATGTGCGTGAGAAGCTCTTGGTTGAAGGGGATTAACTCACTTTACTTCCTGCTTACTTTAACAAGGACCATGCCCTGAGCTACATTGCTTCCGCGGATAGTAAGCCGCTCTTAGTAAGCCGCAGTCAATCCACATTAACCAAAAACATCAGTAAGCTGTCATCTGAACTTCTCAAAATAAGCCTTGAAGTCAACCCTTCAAAATGGAAGTACATGCATTTCAACCCTTCGTCAAACTGTTCAAATACATCCAATGCTTCAATCTCTCTTGGTTCATTTATCATCAGCTTCACCAACTCTCTACGATGGGTTGGCATTACATTCAACTTTACACTTTCAAAACTTGCTCTTTGATTGTTAAAGACGTATGTACATCTATCCGTACCGCTTATGGACGCATCATCCCGAACCGTGGGCGCTACAGTCGGAAATCTTTAGGAAATTTATACAGCTCTTTCTGTGCTCCAAACGGAGCGTTTCCAAGTTAAAGATCCGATGAGAGTCCTTTCTCAAGACCTTTGGGGGGGGGGAGTCCCCCACTCCCCCCCATAGTGATGCCCCTGGGGTAGGGTACCAACAGATTTCCGGCATTTGGCATGGGGTATCTAGCGTTCGGCATAGGCTATGTCAAATGGTAGATATGTCCAGCATAGGGTATCCAAAAAACAGGAGTGTGGTTGACTGACAGGGGTTGGTGCAAATAGCAAGGTATCCTGTACTAATAGTTACTATTGATAGAAGGGTGGAGCACACTCTCAATGAGTTTAAGCTATTGGGTCAACAGGCAGGGGCGTCACTGGCGCGAAGCGCCGGCAAACACAGAAGAATTAAAATATTGTCTGCTTTTGTCAGGCGTCTGTCGACGCGTCGGCACATCGGGTCCTTTTTATGCGCAAGAAATGGAATAGTGCAGACATTTGTCGGGCAAAACACTGAAGAAATCGAATTCTGCATGCTTTTGTTGTGCCTCAGTATTCTCGTCGGCACTGCGTGTTCTATTTATTCATAAGGAATCCAGAAGAAATAATTTTTTTATGATTTTGTCGGGCGTCCGTTGACTCGTCGGCACATCGGGTTCTTTTTATACGCAAGAAATGAAATCCTGCAAACATTTGTCGGGCAAAACACTGAGGAAATCGAATTCTGCGTGCTTTTGTTGTGCCTCAGTATTCTCCTCGGCACAGCGGGTTATTTTTATAAATAAGGAATCCAGAAGAAATAAATTTATATGCTCGGGCATCAGTCGACTCGTCGGCACATCGGGTTCTACTTATACGTAAGAAATCAAATTCTACAAACTTTGTCGGCCGCACCCGGGAAGTTCGAGTTTCATAGGCACATGGGGTTATTTTTACACGTAAGAAATCAAGTTGTGTACAGTCTAGTCGAGCAAAACACAGAAAAAATCAAATGCTTGACGGATTTGTCGGGCGTCGGTATTCTTGCCGGCACATCGGGTTCTTTTTACACAAAAAAAAAAATCAAATTCTGTAGATTTGATCGGGCGCATGCCGAAAGTTCAAGTCTCGTCGGTACATTGGCTTCTATTTACAACGTAAAAAATAAAGTTCTTTACAGTCTTGTCGGGATTCTTGTCGGCACATCAGGTCTTTTTACACGTAAGATATCAAATTCTGCAAACATTTGTCGGGCGCAAATTTTTCCGGAAAAATAAGAGATTTAAAAACATTTCGCCGTCGTTGCTTAGTTCAATTTGTTCTGGGTACAGTCGTTGGAAGCTTCGCTTTTTAGCGAAAGCTGAAACGAAAAGTCGAATATGGGAATTTGAATATGTGAATTTACATCAAAGGAACAATCTCAACTGATGAATTACGGTTAGTTTTACAAAAAAATTTGCCCGCGGTGCATTTTGTAGTATTCTCTATTTGGAAGAACGGTGTATCATTTAGTTTTCGTTTTAGGACAGAAATTCTTTGGGTTTAAATTAAAACCCGGGAACTGCATGGTAATTTTTCCGGAAAAAAGGAAGACTTAAAAAATTTCGCCTGCGGTGCTTGGTTTAGCTTGTCTTGGTACAGTTGTTGGAAGCTTCGCTTTTTAGCTAAAATTAAAAGCCAAATATGTGAACTTTGATATAAGAAATATACCAAAGGAACAATCTCAACTGATAAATTACAGTTAGTTTACACAAAATTTCGCCTTTGGCGCATTTTGTAGTATTCTTTATTTGGAAGAACGTTTTTTCATTTAGTTGTTGTTTAAGGATTGAAATTCGTGGGGGTCTGAAACACGTTAAAAGCTAGAACCTGTATGGTAGGGTAGGTATAGCTAAATTTTTCTGGAAAAAGGCAGATTTAAAAAATTTCGCATGCGGCGCTTAGTATAACTTGTTCTTGATACAGTCGTTGAAAGCTTCGCTTTTAAGTGAATGCTAAAATCAAAGGCCAAATATGTGAACTTCAATAGACGAAATTACGTATAATCTCAACTGATGCATTACAGTTAGTATTACCCGGTTCTATTCTATGCTGGCGGGAAATGTATGCCGTTGCCGCGAAGTCGGCACATTTTTGAGTAAGTCGGCACAAACCGGACATCCCCCCCCCCCCCCAGAGGTAAAAGGCTAGTGACGCCACTGTCAACAGGTCAAGTGTGTGGCTGGTGTCTTTCCAATATTGTGACACAATGATTAGGCAATGACTGCCTGGCAATGTGTGGCTCACAGTCACATTTCTGTTTCTGTGACAAACACTCAGAAATGTACAAGAACAAAAATATGCCATGGAAAAAGGCATCTAACGTACTGAAAGCAACAAATTAGAGGATGAAATACTGTACAGTAGAGGTATGGTTATTTGAACACTTTTTTAACTATTCCACTACCTTGGCTTTGTTACTGTTTGTTACTTACATATAAAAAATAAAATGGAAAAGAAAAATAGCAAACTTGATATCAGCCAACAGCCAACTATTTCAGGGTTATCCTGGCACAAACTTGAAGTAGAAATTCAATTAACTTTCTCTGATTTTGAATTTACTAAAAAGGTCCTTCTTTGAAGGCATCTGTAGGTTTGGACCACCATCTTCTCCATTGAAGGTGCATTGCTCATGGCAAACTTTTCAAACTATAAAAAGCAAACCCGAGCCTTGTTTTTGTTGAATGCTGCACATCCACTTCTCAGCCGCTTCCGCTAAATGGCGTTTTTGCACTGCAGTGCTTCGGAGGAAGACAGCGGTGCTTCTCGAGAATCATGGACTCTCTCACCGACCAAGTCTGTGATTCCCTACAAGGTGCTGCTACAATCGAGAAAAAATCTTGCAGACACCAAATTCAAAAACACATCTTGTGCAGAAGCAAGGAAGTGCTGCAGCAGTGATGTGGCAGCACTATTGCAAAAAACGAGGCTCAGGCCTCAGTTGAGTCACTTTCATCTGTGAATTAGCAAAATATTCAAGAAGTGACAAAAGCATGAGTGGTTGTTACAAGTATTCATAGTAAAATGCCTAGTTTGGGTTTTAGTTTTTTCTTTGGCGATCATTCACTGTTAGCTGCTGTTAGCACATGTTCACATAAATAAGCATACCTCTACTGCAATACTGTATATTAGGCTATTAGTCATGTTTTCTGTCACCGACCTACCAAGGCCCTGGTTAATTTTCCCCTTTTAAGCAGCAAGTGCTTACTCCTCGCTGCTCTTTTGATCATATTGGACCAAGCCCTTTGTCCTTTCTGACCAGTCCTGCAGAGGATAGTTACGTTTTTTGCCTTTCCTCCGTAGGTCGGTTAACCTACCTACTTGCCACTATTGACTGTTTTTCGTCTCGCCGGCTGAGTCTAGTACACTAGCTATTTTTCAGTCACGGTGCTCAAACGTCTAGCACCATGCCCATGCCTGAGCTGTGCCTGAGTGCTGCCTGAGTGCTATGCACCATGCATTAATTTCAAGGTACAGTGCTCTAGAACTCAGGCATGGTGCTAGACCTTTGAGCACCGTGTCTGAAAAAGGGCTAGTGTACTAGACTGCGCTGGTCCCTTCGACTGAGCTCTAGAAAACGGCATATAAGAAAAAATGGCATCTTCCAGTCGCAGGAGCCTAGGCTATCTCTCCAATGAGAATTTTTAATTTCGCGCTGTGTCAAGAGCCTAGGTCGGTTGGATGGAGCTCAGACCTCAGTCCACAGGTTGCTTAACCGACCGACGAATGGCGACAAAAAACAGCTTATAAGGATTTAGGTCGGTTAACCGGAGAAAGAAAATGGCTTATAGAGAGAAATCTCGCAAGTTGGTTAACTGGATGACGGCAAAAAATGCAACTAATGGAGATTGGCAACTCCGCGGTAAGTTTGACCAATCTGCACAGGAGAACGGTGCCAGACGCCTCTCCCCCCAAATGGTCAAATTAGGAGAAAGGACAGAGGACTTGGGAGAGAGGCCTTTGTGCTCCTTTGGCAAAAAAGCGACAATTGTTTAAAGAGCCAAACCTCTCAACATCTTCATATTTTGTAAATTCCTAGAAGTAAGAAGTCCTTATTTTTCCGCTGATTCTTCTAGGAGTTCGCACTCGGCAAACTCATACTAAAGCTTATTCACGATTTTTTTTTCGGTGGGGGGCGAATTCTGAAGGTTGAAACATAGCCTCAGTCTTTCACCCAGCTCTAGTCTTTCACCCACCTGAAATCTAGTTTTCAGCAAAACGTGACCCACATACTCCTACAGCCCAAGCTGATAGGGAATTATATCGAAACAAAAAACTCAAGACGGATATCAGCTACGATTTTTTCGATACTTCGGCCCTTCCTGGACTTGTCAGGCAGGAGAACCTTGTATTAAATAGTTGTAATGTCGGTGGTCCGAAAACTTCCTTGCCGAGAAGGGCCGAAATATCGAGTAAGAAGATCCAAGCTGAGTTGTCCTTCTCGAGTGAGTTCTGCCGTATGTGCGTTTCACTGCAGCCTGAGGAAGGGGGGAATGCTCGACGGATTTGTACCAAGATACATCTGCAGAATTTTCAAGGATTTCAAACTATAGGAGGAAGCCTGTAGCATCTTCCTTCCTGACAAATAAAAGCGAGCAGCTCAATGTGCGGAGTGGGTATAAAGGTATCATCTGCGTAACCTAGCGGTTCGACCTGATTGTGTATGGAATCATTGAACTTACAAATACGAAAAAAGCTTCTTTGGTAGCTCAGCATTGGACTACCAACTGGCAAATGCTGTAAACTGCTGCTGACAAACACTTAACTGTGCGCTTCCCACTGTAGATTCAGCCACTTCACTTCAAGAAAGATCGGGCGGATCAGGTAATTTTAACTGGTGACTTTCTATCGGTCGGTCAACTGGTGAAGATTTTCACGAGATGCCGGAATACTTTCTGGCAACTGAAGACCCCTCACGAAACAGCAGCAAACCTATTCCAGGTCTCGCTTTCCGCTTCCTATTTCCATCAACCGTTAAAACCAAGCTTCTGTAAACACAACCTTGGTTTGCATTAGAATTCCACGGATTTACTCTGTTTCAACAAAGTCACTCCAGAATTTCCAACTTTCCTTTCCGCAACAGCATGATATCGAAAAAACGGTTCTGGTTTTGCCTTCCCGCTTACGGGACCCCTCTTTTCGGTCGGCTTCCATTGAATATTGTCAAATCAAGTACAATCTTCCTTTATTTACAAAATAACTCTTACGCGTAAAATATCGATAGGTAGCGCAAAACCCAGTAAATAATTCTTCCAGTTAATTCGCCAACTGAAATGACCAGAATCAAGCAACCTCCGGCCTGCTCGAACTTAACAAGAAAAGAAGGTTTCACACAACAAACTTCCAAGCAGAGATGGGCGAGTCCAAATCTGTTCGACTGAAATCCAGCTTTTCAGGCCACATTTTCACGTTAAGATTCTTCCTTCCTGATCTTTACGTTTTGTTAGCCAGCGTCCGTCAAGTTTCGAGAAAATCCACAACTGTCCCTTCTCCACTCGGGAACCAAATTATATGATAGTCCCGAGAAAGCTTGTAAGATTCTTCGTAACCCATTCCCTTTTAGTTTTAAAGAGCACCTGGTACTTTGTCTGCCTTTTACATTATCCCTAGCTCCCCTATGGAATTGTAAGCTTCAGAAATCTCCATGCCTCGTCACTGTTTCGTTTTACACCTGTAATTTTTAGCACTTTTTTGGTCGAGCCGAGTTTGTCAATCAAGCGGCGCAAACTTGACAGTCTTATCATGTTGTGAAACAGATATTCAGGATAAATACGATGATGATGATGATGAACTTCGCCAGAAGCACGGATCAGCGAGGGTTCCTGCGATCGATCCCCATGAGAGTAAAATAGCTAATTTCGACGTTATTACTATATACACATTATTACTAAATATATTAGTGTTGTACGTATACCCATAAGCAAACCTTACGTTGTGTCTTCGCAAACGCATTGCAAGATTTGCGTAGCTCAATGTGAAAGCAGCGTTGCGCTTGTAGCTCATCACGTCCAAGTGACGTAGTGAGCAAAGATCTTCTTTTCTTTCGTTGGAAATTGTACTCAAATTATTTGTTTATGTAACAAGGTAAATCGAACGTGCTTCTCGAAGCAACAGGGTAAACTTTTCTGACTAGCCCAGTAGGGATAAGCCCGCTATTTGTAGTGAAAGTCACTTGATTGACTGAGCTTTTTTTTGCCGAAAAGGAGATACGGATGTGTGCGAAGGCTGCATTCATCAAATGATTTGAGGGCAGCTTCACCCATCTCTGTCCGATAATGGGGATGGTCTGTAGTCCCACTTGTTCACATAGAGATTAATGTAGGCACTCGACACTCACACATAAAGCACTCTCGATTCTGTCACTCAATTTCCACAATCCTGCACACATACTCACACTGCGCACTATTATGTTCTCTGGAATCGATTCACCGGAACAAAACACTTTCAAACCACTATCCACTCTCAGCGCGTTCACGCAGTGAAATCAGGTATTAAACACAAAAAATCGAAGCGTCGCGAAAATAACTAGAAGAGGAACACGGAAGTTCTGGAGAAGATCACACATTTTTACTAAAGCTGGATCAACACCAAGAGAAAAACGGTCCCTTGTATTGGAACCGTTGTGTGAATGTGTCGCTGAAGTTTCTAAAGGCGGCGGTTGTTCCAACGTGTCCTTTTGATCTGAATTATAAAAAACATACATAAGCAAAATCTAATCGCGTCCATGCTCGCTTTAATACTCACAGCAACTGTATTTTTTTCACGCACCTTGAATTTCCAAATTTAAAAAAATATTCCCTAAGGAGGTAATATGCTCCACCAAAGATATTGCTCACGAGCTCTATCGCGATTTTTCGTTGGCCAGGCAGCTACCAAAAACAGAAACTTCAAGGGGGTGATGAGCCTTAAAACAAAACTTTGGTGTCTTGCAAAACAGAAGAACCATCGAAGCAGATACAGTTTATATTCCAATATTCTAACATACTGGATTCCTTTGAAACTAGAGCGGGGTTTTGAAAAGAGTACAATACATCTCCGGCACCCGGCTGTTTTCAGCTCACTCGGTGGCTTTGACAAAAAACACAGAAAATCTTGTATAACTGGCATATGACCACTGAGCTCCTAGTAAACCGTAGCCTGGAGCCTGACCCGCTTCGGAAACATCCGAACACGCGAAGTGCAAAAACGAGTGCAGTTTCGTTTGGGTGAACAAAAAGGACATACTAAGTTAGAAATCTCGGAACGGAAATGAGAATGGACGGAAGGCTCAGGGACGCCGAGTGAATCAGTAATACAGGTACGACGGGTCCTTTAACAGCGGTTGAACCGCTAATACAGGGTTTCAATGAAAACGATAAACACGATTGACCTATTCTCTTGCTGTCCAAATCCTTTGTGTTTTTCCTTCTGTAGTAGTCTGTCCGTCTCACTTCCCTGACATTTCTACTCCGCTTTGTCTTGGCAACTTTTGACTGTTAGACGGATTTTAAACAAAATCATTATCCTTGTTATTACCACTAGCAATCAAGATGTGCGACGGGGGAAATTAAAAGGCATAGTTCGGGCTATGTCACTGCGAGAGAAAAAAAAATAGCCGAAACTTACACTCCACAATCACACAGCAAAGTACTTTAGGCATGTACCGTATCGATGACATCAACACAAGCTAAGGGTAGCACATTTTCTCGTTCTGGTGCTGTGCTAATTCCCCCGTTGTGAAGGATATGCAAGTATTCGGCTTATACAAGAAGTGTTTTTGGGAACCCAAAACGGAAGTGGAGGGATACCTATGACATCGCAGAAGTTGTCCGTCTGTCTGTCTGTCCGTTTGTCCGTCTGTAAGCACGATAACTCTCGAAGGGAACGAGATATTTTGATGAAACTTGGTGTGAGGACTCTTTGGGTCAAGGGAAAGGTCGACTTCGTAGATGGGCCATGTAGCTCAACATTTAGGGGTGGTGGAGGCCGGGGAGTGGTTTCAAATTAAGGGGCAAACAATTTTTTTTAAATAGCTTATGAGATAGTCGATTTAGGGGTAAGAAGACATGTCGAACATGAATATGAAAACTATTTTATCGCCGGACAACTAGTTCGCCCAAAATCCGGCCAAAACCGGAAAGTTTGTTAAAAGTAAAAGTTTTGTATAAAGTTGATTAGATGTTCGATTCACGGGTAAGAAGAAATGCTGAACATTTATATGGAAATCTTTTTCTTGTCGGACAAGTAGTTCGTCCAGAATCTATACGAAACCAGAAAACTTGTTAAAAGTCAAAATTTTATCTGAAGTTGATTAAATGTTCGATTTAGGGGTAAGAAGACATGCTGAATCCGCTTTTGACAATCATTTTCTATCAGGACCAATAGTTCACCCGGAATCCGGCTGGAACCGGAAAATTTGTGACAAGTTAAAGTTTTATCTGAAGTTGATTAGATGTTCGATATAGGGGTAAGGTGATACGCTGAATTCGTTTTTGAGCTTTAGTTTTTGCCGGACAAGTAGTTCGCCCGGAATCCGGTCGAAACCGAAGATTTGGCAGAAGTTAGGCAGGAGGATTTGATCAGTGTCATCAAAGTAGATATGACGTATAGCCAAGGGGTAAATATTCACATGGTGAATCCATATCTGAAGTCGGTTTTCTAAGATGATTAACCATTGACCTTCTTCTGTTTCTAAATCGTAATAGTAAAAATGTTCAAGGAGTCTGGCGAAGATCAGACCAAATTGTCTGGATCAAATATTAAACTTGTGGGACCCCATCGAAACCTTTTGGTCTTGTTTTACTTGACGTATAACGTACTCGATCCCAGGTACATTTTTGCATTGATAAATTTTGGTAAAGAACGATACGGCGGCAGAAGTCACTATGTGTAGCATAAACTGGGATCCAACTCTACGGAAATGAGAATACGATGGTTGAGGATAGACTAAAGAACTAAAGAAAACTAATAAAAGGAATATCGCTAGCCTTGTTCCATTAGGGTAAATGGGTGAACAACGGAAACAGTAGCACATACCTTTCAACAACCGTCTGAGGCATCTGGACTAGCTGGTCCGGGGACTTCCCGTCCTTCAACGCCTGTGCCAAGTTCAATACCTGCCCTCGGACGACACTCATCTGTCTCTCAAATAAGTGACCATCAAATCCTCGATCAGTCTGAAGAAGAAAGGAATGTGGATAATTTTTCGGACCTTTTCATAATGTGCTTGGACTCGGACGGAGTTGATGGTAGAATTCTCTTAAAACGGAAGTAGCAATGAATATAGAAAGCACCAGACATGCCAGTGGCATACCAAAAAAACTGTTTGATTTTCTTTCCTTCCAAAACTCAGGAAATTCCGAGGCCTGTGATTGGCCGAAAGTTGAGTTGGCTCCTCCTTCTGCGAGGAGTCAAGTACTGGAAAGTGACAGGTTTCCCGCCTTGGAGGAGGAGTCAAGTGGTGACGAATGAATTTGGATCTTTCAAAACACACTGTTTGAAAATCATCCATACAATTTTCATAAATACTTCATCCGTCAGGCATTTGGGATGGTGTGGCGGCCATCCCTTGAACCTAGCCGAGAAGTAGAAGCTGCCAGCAGTTAATGCGTTTAAAAAACCCTAGATCAACTGCATCTGGATGACACCATCTAGATCTCAATTTGACATGTGAAAGGTTTACACTTATTTAACTTGATACGCTGTATTTCCTCGTCTTTTCAAACTGATTGGCTTTTCACAGAGAAGTAATAACTGAAACGAAGCAGTTTTATGTCAAGCAATTAGATCGGAAGTATAGAATGTAAACAGCAAGTAAGTAAGTATAAGTAATTTATTTATGATCCTCCGTTTTTTGAGACAGAGTAATAAAAAGGATATATGGACACATTTCACCACAATTTTTTTTAGAACTAACTGTCACCCATGAACAACGAATTACATGGTGTACAGTGTGGCTGAGGGGTTTATGATTTGCAGCAGGGACACTGAAACTACAACCAGGATAATACTTCCGTCTACAACGTCAAATTTCTCAGCTATCGTGCGGCTCCGATACGATCTTGGCAGGTACAATGTGACATTGATGGCCTAATGAGGTTTTTGACAGTAAACGAAGGTGACCTAATAAATCTATCGCCAACTGTCGATAAAGAAGCAGCCAACTGTTACGTCGAGTTGAAAATTTAGAACTGAACACTCACGCAGTTGCAACTTTACATTTTGCTGCGTATCACCCACCGATTTTTCCAGAAATAGGTACAGATGAAATCTACGAATAAACTTGACGGAAACTCACCCTAAAAAGCCTATAGAGGTCGTCGCACAGGTCCTGTACAAAGTTCATATCAGAAATCATGGGCAGGAAGGTGTCCCGTGTGGTTTGACTGAAGGGCACTTTGGCGTAGGGCAACCAAGCCCAGTAGAAGGGGTATGCCCTCCAGGAGTCCGGATGTTTGAAGGGAAAGGCTAGACCGTTGTCAATGGCGGCAATCCGGATGACGGCTGGTTTGATCTCTCGGAAGTCCTAATATAAAAAAATGAAGTTTTACAAAAGCAGGATTAGTAGCCCACCGTAATTACGCCAAATGGCTGGCTTTTCAAATGATAGTAGCTATCACACCGCGCTATCAGTAGTCTAGCCAGTTGCCTAAAGCTGTTTTCAAACTGACGCGTTCAGCCGTTCACGCTGAGCTACGCAGCCTCTGCATCGCACTTGCGGGGACGCAACGCAGAGCTTACGCAGACAAATGAACGCAACGCAAGAACAGAACCAAGTTCTAATGATGAAAGAAACGAAAATTCAACAGAAGAAACCGAGGAAGGAAAACGTAAATACCCGTCCAGCGTTAAATCTTCTCGCATAGGTGTGAAAGATACTCTACGCAACCTGTGCGCTACGCACGGTAAACGTATACGCAATGCATCGCAACAACGCGTCAATGTGAAAGCGGCTTAAAGGACCCCTCTTGCTTATTCTGCCTTTTATAATATACCTAGCTCCCTTATGGAATTATAAGCATTTGAAATCCCCATCTTTCTCCATTGTTTCGTTTTGTGCCTACGAATTTTGGTGCATTTTCAGCTGTGCCGAGTTTTGACCGTTACACAACGCAAAGTTTGCCAGAATCTTCAACGTCCGCCGAGAACTCTTTCACACACAAGGTTATGAGAATCTTCTGTTTTTGACTAATTTATTTGCTTAGTTTTTCGTACTTTTTATCCACAGCGCGTTCAGTTTTCAAATGCTTTGCGCCCAGCCGCCGCGTCGGAGAACAAGAAGGCTGTGCAGAGTCGTCAAGTGCTAACAAGAAAATCGCTAAATTCAGATGGAAAGTAATTGTATTTTCGAGAAAGTTTTTTTCTGATCCATCTCGAAGTGAAAAGATCATTTCTATAGTAGGAATTGTGCTTTAAGGCCCTGTATGGCAGGTTCTCCGTGCTCTTGAGTTGGTCTTTGTGGGATCTTCGTCCCATTCATGGATGGATGCTCGAACGAAGTGACCGGTGAGTGAGAGACGGGGGTTGGTATTAAGAATAAGATTACGAAATACTGGGGTTTTCCTGGATATTTTTACAGTCACGCTGTTTCCCATGGAACCAAGACTCTATTACGGCTAAAAAATTAGGCTAATATCGCATCACAGCCAACATGTTTAAGTTTGGTTCCACGCCCCTGCTGACCATCCCTACAGCAATTACGCTAGCTGGGCTCACCTTGAACATAGCTGGCACGTGCCATGTCGACAAGCCAAGCGCAGAGCTACAGTAAACAAGTCTCCAGAACTAGGAGCAAAGCCAGAATAACTATCCCGTTCCTGCAGAGGAAGTTGCCAAGCTTTCAGAATTGCTTTCCGCACTGTGGAAACCGTTGCTGCTTTCCGGAAAGCCTTGCTTTAGGGCTAATAGAAAGTTCCTCGGAAAGTCAGACGTTCTGGTGGAAACCTCGGTTCAGAAACATGGCGGATTTCTATAACAACCTTTGCTGGAACAGAATAGCCAAAACCGGTGTCTATTTCTAGAATTGTATCTTTCCATGGGTTTTGTGACTCGTTCCACTTTCTGTAAAGTGATTCCTAAATCACGTGGCTATCCGGGATCGTCCTCCCACTCGACCACGAAAACTGATCGATTTGTCTGTTAGAGCCTCCTTTTTCAACTTACGTTTTCGCCTGTTTTCTCCATTTCAGCTTTCTCATATTTGATCAGCCAGTTGTCATTCCCTCTATCTGTGTTCCTGATGATATAGTCCAGAATGACCAGTCGTTCGAACTGGAGCTGGAATTCTTGCTTAACGGAGTCAGACAGAGGCTCAGTCTCGAACTTTCGGAGCCAGAACTCAGCGTCCTTGTACCCTTCGACGAACAGCTGGAAGGAGCCAACCTAGAAGAGAAAGAAGCAATCAAACGCTGCACTCCACGATCTACCTAAACTGGTTTTAAAATCAATCAATCAATCAAGTTTATTCAGAAGAGGAATAAAATACTTACGAAATACACAGAAAAGAAACAGATTAACTAATACACTCACAAGATACGACCAGAAATAAATGATGGGATGAAACTACGTAAAAACTGGGCAGAAGAATTAGCAGGATATGGAGAAAACTGATTGCAAGTACTCCTTTCGGACCGATGCATGGAAGACGGGAGGGGAGGGGGAATAGATGGGCCATCTGGGGAAAACACATTATCTTTGCTCCAAAATTTGTTGAAAGAGTATTTCTGCGGTTAGTCAATTTAGGAACTTGCAGACAGCCTCTTCATATGAAATATTATGATCACCCAGAATGATTCTCCTTGCTCTCTTCTGGATATTTTCCAGGCGATTAAAAGACCGCTCGTACTTATTTCCTCCAACGGGTTCTTATGGTCTAGTCAAACTTGCTACCATGCTCGATCATTCCGATCACAGTGCAGGTTTAAGCCCCGACGGATATATTCATTTCATCAATTTGACTAAAATCTGCCGAAAACCGTTTTTCGTTTTCAGTAGAAGAATGTTAAATTTCTTGATCAAGTTGATGAAAGTGTGTCAACGTATTCCGTCAGCCAAAGCTGACTACGTATCACATTTGATAACGCTAAACGGGTACAGTCTTTTTACAATTACAATTCGGTTTATTTATCCATAGATATCTTTTACAGACAAAAAATAGTGCTGGACATGTCATTACAAATAAGAAGATCAACCAAGGGATATATTTACAATGGTAACCTATGATTTATATATACAATTCACGGTTTAAAATACAATTCATCAGAATACGAACGCGAATTACAATGACAAGTATAAAAATAATTCGTCATAAGTGTCACTACTATTATACAAGTCACGGTTTAAAATACATTTCATGAAAATACGGACGCGAATTAAAATGACGAGTACAAAAATAATTCATCATAAGTGTCACTACTATTCTAGAATTTAAACAAATGTGATTGAGATAAAAAGATGCTATGGTCAAACTATTTGGTAAGTTTTCGGCTTCTTGGCAAGGGTCCTCTTCGGGCTCGAACTAGAACCTGCGATCGTAGCTAGACCCTTGGCAAGAATAATCAACCTGTCGTAATTCCCAACCCATCATTTAAACGTTGATCTTCTGCATTCCCACGTGTTCGAGGGGTTATATGCACTAGTCGTTTGGTGCTAAACGAAATAGATGGCACAGGGTATCGGGTGCATGCACCCGCACGAAGCTTACGGGACAGTATGATAGGCCTAATGGGACCCCAGTCCAGGAGCGTCACCATGGGGGTAGACTCCCCCCCCCCCTCTTAAAGGTCCTGAGAAAGTGGCTCGAAGTGCCGACAAACAAATTAGAAAACAAAAACTGTAAACTTCTGCCTTGCGAGCCTGAATAATTATTTTGGTCAGTTTGGTTTTCTATCTGATCAATATCTCAGCATAAACCCGACTATGACGGGAACCGAAAACTGATGAAAGCTGTATTTTCTGTTTTATTGAAAAGCAGGCAAGAAGACAATTATTATGATCCAGAATAGTACTTTACCTTTTACAATCGTTTTATAGCAACAGAAGGAGCTCATAAACCTTCAAAAAGATGTTTCTGTACTATATTAAGTAGTGATGGAGTCCGATCTGCACGAGACTTTGGGATATTTATGATGAAAATTCTGCCTTTAACGGTGAGGATTCGAACCAGGTATTTTCAAGGACCTATCACATATGCTCTCTCTGAGCGTGTTCCATCCTACTTACCGTAGTTACTATGCATGACGTCACGAATTCTGGCTTTTTGCCGTCAAGGCTGGAACGATTTTTCTATTTTCCAGCCGAATATCATGACACGGGCAAATCCGATCAATCACGTTACAGAGATGCGTAGTTACACGCTCACTAGGCTCCCGAGCAAATAGTTACTATTTAAGCAAATAGTTACTATTTCGAAAAGGTTGGAACAGTCAGCGTAGTAACGAAATAAGTAGAACGAAAATATTAACTAATAGTTACTATTGTTAGAAGGGTGAAACACGCTGTCTGTCGGTTCCGTGGCACAATGAATCTATTTATAAAGAGGGCTTGCAGAGCACTATTCTCAATGGGATCCCAAATGAACGCAAGATGTAAATGGCCCCATTAGAGAAAAGGAACTGGAAAAAATCCATATTATACTATAATCTTCAATACATAGTGTTAAGGAGACATGCTGAATCCACACCTGAATCCGGCCGAAACCGGAAATTTTGCACAGGAGGCAGGAAGTTTTATGAGACGGTCGATACAGAGATTAATGGACGTGCTTAATCCAGATCTCAAGCTAAATTTTTCACCCGACAAGTAGCTCAACCGAACTCCAGTCAAACCCAGAAATTAGAGGTTCACAGATAGGTCCGGCCAGGTCCGACCTAGAGGTTCGCAGCGGAGGTAAAACACGTGACGAATCCATTTCTGAAATTTACTATTTGTCAGACAAGTAAACAAACTCTTTCACAGAACTCAAAGAATTCAGTTCTGTGAAAGAGTTTATCTGGAATGTTGATAATGATGGATTATGGGAATTGCCCAAATTCTGGGTGAAAGCTTCAGCGCTTTCCCCATCGAATAATCGTAAAAACAGTCAGTGAATTGTAAATATACACAGAACACGGAATAATTGTAAAACAATCACAGATTTGTACATATATACACTTTGCAAAAACACAAACATCTTAATATTCGTAATTTTACTTTTATTTGCATGTCGTTTAAACCGCATCGTTCGTCTTTTTCGTTTCATGTCGTTTTATGGTTTTGTTGGTTCCGCATGGTTTCTATGGCACTTGCCCTTCGGCCAAGTACCATACAGCGATCGCAATTTCTGTCCGTCCGTCCATCGGTCTGTCGGTCGGTCCGGGTTTTCCTAGTTCGGGCACTTCCACATAAGCTAGGCCGATAAAACTTGGCACACTTATCAGGGACCCGACCAGATTCACTTTGAAATAGTCACTTCCCCGATCCGACCATCTGGGGGGGGGAGGGGGGGGGGGGAGTGGAGGGAGAGGGAATCCGTAATTTTTGAGGTATGTATAACTTTAGGACGGGTGATCGGGTCTTGATGAAACTGGACATTTCGAATCGCCTCAGATGACCCAGTTCAATTCCGAACCGGATCCGGTAACTTGGGGGGGGGGGGAGTTGGAGGAGGGAACCGGAAATCTTGGGAAAACGCTTAGAATGGAGGGATCGGGATGAAACTTGGTGGGATGAACATGCACAAGTCCTGGATATATCGCTGACATAACTGGACAGGATTCGTTCACTGTGGGGGGAGTTGGAGGGGGGGGGGGGTCCGGAATTCCGGTGATGCCGCGAGTTCGGTACTTCTTGATGAAACTTGACAGGCATATCACGGAACCGGACAGACTGACATGAGAATAGTCTTTTTTCCGATCCAACCATCGTGGGGGGAGTGGAGGATGAGGAATCCGGAATATGGTGGCATGCATAACTTTTGAACGGGTAATCGGATTTGAATGAAACTTGGCAAGTGCAAAGAGCTATCATCTCAGATGTTCAGTCTCCGTTCTGGATCCGATCCGATACTTGAGGGGGGGGGGGGAGGGAGTTGAGGGGGCACCGGAAATCTCGTGAAAACGCTTAGAACCGAGGGATCGGGGTGGAATTTTGTGGGTAGAACAATCATAAGCCCTGGATACATTCGTAACAGAACCAGGTCGTATCGGAGCTATTTGGGGAGTGTTGGAGCCATTTGGAGGGAGTTTCCCAGAATTCCGGCGATGGCGTGCTAAGGACGATGAAACATGACAGACATATTAGTGATCCGATCAAATAAAACTTACAGACCCGACACAATGCCCTAGGAAAGCTTCCGTTCCTTATCCGAAAATCAAACGAATGGGCCGAATGGGATGCAAGTTGGACAGTACTAAGTTTATGCGGCCTCGACTTTATTTGGCCTCCTGACCGGATTCGGCCACGGTAGGAGGATGAAGCGGGAACCCGAAATTTGCAGATGTGCTCCGATTCGAGTCAAACTTGATGGACGGGAAGAGGAGATGTCAGAGATGCGACGTTTATGTGTTCGAGCCGTATTCGGCAACAGTGGGGGGGGGGGAGTTGGAGGGGGAGTCCCGGAGATTTTGTGGCTCGCCTGGTGGTCAAACGAGTGGAGCGATTTTAATGAAACTTAGAAAGTAGAATATCCATATGCGGCAGATGACATATTTCAGGGTCAGGAACGGATCCAGGCACGGTGAGGGGGAAGGGGGGCTGGTGACCGGAATTTTCCGAAAAATGCTCAGATTCGAATGCAACTTGATATGTGATTGGAGAAGATGCTTCGGATGATCCATTTATGTGTCCAAGCCAGATTCGGCCGCGGTGGGGGGAGTTGTAGGGGGGTACCGGAAGTAGTGTGGCACGTCTAGGGATCAAACGAGTGGATCTAAACTTGGAAAGTAGAAACTATGTTTACCTTAGATGATTCGAGGCGATGCCAGATGTGATCAGACTCGAGTGAAACTATATATCCTACTTCTAGGTTCAAACCTAGGGGGGGTTGAAGGGATTTTATAAGTAGTGAACTGATAGACAAAAATGCTCCTCAGCCGGGATTAGAACCTACGACCCTCTGCTTACAAGGCAGTCGCTCTACCATCTGAGCTACCGAGGGGCTTGTGAACAGAGTTCGCAAACCACTACAATAGTCTGGTAGAAGCCGGCCATAGGAACAGTGATCCCGCCCGAAGGCAAATTCATCTAACCAGTTCACATCCCCATGTCACGGAAATTTATAATAATACACAGATGGCACTTTACACAAGAGACTTGTACCGTGACCAATAAACCACGTTCGACGGATGGAAGGGGGTATTTTGTGACGCTCTCATCTACTTTCTTGCATCACCTACTCTTAACGAGTGCCATATGAGCTCTTAGCTCTTGTTCTGTTGGTGTTGTTGTGGTTTCTATGATTTCGTTTGTTTTTGGGATCGCAAAAAGTAAGTGGACTGATACCTATGACATCGCAAAAGCTGTCCGTCTATCCGTCAGCACGATAACTCTCGAAGGGAATGAGATATTTTGACGAAACCTGGTGTGAGGATTCTTTGGGTCAACGGAAAGGTCGAGTTCGTAGACCAAGATGTAACCCAAAGCTGTAAATTTAGGGGTGGGGAAGGAGTTTTAAATTCAGGGGGCGACAATAAATATGTTTGAAAACTAATGAGATAGTCGATTTTGGGGTAAAGAGCCATGCTGAATCAGAATATGAAAATTATTTTCTGGCCTGACAAGTAGTTCACCCGAAACCTGGCAAAAACCGGATAATTTGTAACAACTAAAAGTTGAATCTGAAGTTGATTAGATGCTCGATTCTGGAGTAAGAAGATAAAAATACGCTGAAAAACTGCTGTGAAAGCGCCCCCATCCCACTACATAGATAATATGGGCGCTAGCTGCGCTCATGCCGTTGGGGTTACGAAAACCAAGTCGATGATGATGATGATGCAGACAAACAAACTAAAAATACTTTGATTCATTCTGGTTTCCATTCTCTGAATTCCACCTTGATTTTCAGGGGTGGACTTTAATAACCTTGACCACTAAAGCCGGTCACTTCCGTTTTTTCTTTCCTGTCAAGCAAGCTGCTATCTCTTCAGATCCCTACCAAAATTTGTTTCCCAATCTCCAGGTCTTCATCATCGGGAGTCTGGCCGTAGCTGGGGTTTATGTACAAAAGGCCAGTATTCCTCGCAGTGGTTTTGAACCTAGAGATGGACTAGATACCGACACACCTAATCTTGTCCCAGATGACGACGGTAAGTAAGTTTCTAGATAATGAGATGTATAGCGTGAGTGTCATGACTACTCTATGTTACTAAGTCCAAAACACGCCAGTGAACCTCGGGGAGAACGAGAAACTTCGACCGAACGATGAAACAGAAGAAAGGAAAACCTGAAATACGAGTAAGGATAGGTAACACTTTACAATAACAGAGAAGATTCTAAACATAGAACTTTATGCGGGTTGGCCGATACTCGGGAAAATGGTTGTGATCTCGCGGCGAACTGGTTTTTCAACCGATTCTGACTTGTTTGTTCTGGTCGTGTGCCAACCAATCAACGGCGTTTGTTCAAGAACGGGTAGGGGAAAATCCTGATCGTGTGTTCGCACTATTAGTCCCCCTATGCCTCACCATCAGCACTTGACTCAGACATAGTAAACTAGATCCACATGTTGACGAGTAGAACCTAACGGGTCCAGCCTTTACTATCTCTACACAAGTGTTGAATCTGAGACAACGGGGGATTAACAGAAACTAGTCCACTTAGAGCGCTTAACTGGGATAAAGCCAATTCGTGTGTATGTGTGGGCCAAACATCATCCATTTTTACAAATTCTGGGGCAGTTTCCCACACGGAGCCTGAACCAAACAAAATCGCAAACTGGTTGCAGAGCAACAACAGTTTGAAGTCGGCCTAATCGGTTTAAAGTTGTCCTTGAAGCAGTCTCACGTCTGCAACGGGTTACTTACATTCCAAAAATGAGGGTGTGACATATTTCTTTTCAGAATCGGACGGCCGATCGCATACCTGCATGCGTCCTCACCCCTTTAGACTACGCCATCCTACTGCCAGACCTCCCCCACCAATCACCCAAAGGTTCGTTTATTTTTAACCTAGTTTCTTGGGACAATACAGTTTGCTCGCCATTTTCCCACGCCATAACATTTTCCAGGTGTTTTTGGGATCCCAAAACGTAAGTGACAGGATACATATGATTTCATAAAAATTGCCCGTCTGCTAGCACGACAACTCTCGAAGGAGTTGACTTGGCAGAAAGACTCTTTGGGACAAAATACAGGTCAAGTTCGTAGATGAGCCCTGTAGCCCCATATTTAGGGGTGGGGGAGGGATTTCAAATTAAGGGACAAAAAAATGTTTTAAAAAATTAACAAAATAGTCAAGGGTATCTTTATTTACAAACAAATGTATCATTAATACTTTCCGCTGCTGAGAGCAGAGCTCGAGCGCACAAGGAAAAAAAAAGCAAATCAGAAATAACTTCAACATGACGAATCAGACCCAATAATATCCATCCGCTAAATAATCATACAGCTAACCGAAAGGGTAAGATCTAAGGTAAAAAATGTCGGTCTAGGGGTAAGGAGACATGCTAAATCCGTGTCAGAAACTCATTTTCTCTCCGGACAATAGTTGGTCCGGAATCCGGCCAAAACCAGAAAATTTGTTAAAAGTAAAAGTTTTATTTGAAGTTGATTAAACGTTTGATTTAGGGGTATGAAGACATGCTGCTTAAATCATCATAAATTCGTCGTTCCTTCTGTCTGTGAACACACTAACTCTTGAACGGCTTAAAATATTTTGACAGAAGGGGCTTTTGCCTCAACGTTTCGGAGTGGGCATAGACATGGACCGATCCAGCCAAGGCAAAAACTGAAGATAGTTTCCTGTTTCTGCCAATTTTATTATGCATGTGGTCAGGAGTTCAGCATGCCACAAGGTTCCGGGTTTTACTTCACTCCACTCTCATGGGTTTTCGGTCCGGTCCCCGGCGGTTTTGACGTAAAAACAACCCATCGGCTTGTCCGTTATCTGTTTTTTAGATTATACTGAATTGAATTGAACTGAATACGAGGATTTCCAATGGATCGATTCGCGTCCTCAATACACTAGGTTTTATCTTCCTAACACGTGAGAAAATATGCGACCCGCAATCCTTTACATCTGGTCTACGGAAGAGATCTGCTCGAAAACACATGATTGCATATTAGGGCTTATGAATTTTCTACCCTGAAAATCGTCTTGATCAACCACCCTCCCACCCCCAGAGATCAGCAACTATAGCGCCACAAGCTCCCAGGAACTCACTCCCCTCACAGTGGTCAGATGCAGTCCGTATAAGTGGCAGAACTAGGGCTCATGGAACTGTAAAGTACCTTTGACGCCCTTGTGGCAAACCAACTTGGTCGGAACTACTATGGGTCCTAAACGGATTTCAAGGTACTGCGCTCAGTACTGCTCTGGTAAGATACTAATAGCCCGAGCAATGTCGAACAACGGATTTCTAATGAGCCACGCTTATGACTGAAGTTCTGACTGGTGTCTTCTAAGAAGTTTCTCTAAGTGGGTCGGTGACCAGCTGCACTCCCATGGCGTAGGTTTCTTAATCGTCAGTGCAGCAATACCCTGGGAGCAACCTACCTTAAAGCCGCGTTCACAAGCATGCCAAGCACAGGTGCCTAGGCACGTGCCCAAGCTTAGCCAGGCACCGAGTTCTAGAGCCTGGAACTCCGTAATGAATGTGAACGGTGATGCTAGGCACGTGCCTAGGCATCGGTGCTTGGCTAGGCATGCCTGTGAACGGGGCTTAAGAGAAGTAACGCCCATTAACAGATCCTACATTATTTCCAGCCCCACCACGCCTGCGACACCCTCAACTCAAGTAATGACAAATCCACCTGTAACTGCCTCGCCGACGCCTCCTCCCACACTGCCACCTTCAGGCCCGTCCATACTTTACTACCCCGTTTTTATTCACCAGCCGGTATATCTACAACAGGAACAGCCATATTCTCGACCGGACTACTCTTACGTGAAGCCATACCCAAACCAAGGCAATCGGCCAGGAACAAAAGGCCCGATCTACCGCCCGCCCCAACGGCTCCAGGAGAACACGTGGGCCTCTCAATCGTACCGGCCACCAGGATGGGAGAGTGGTTTACAACCCGTCAATCAACACTGGAACATCGACAGACCAATCAATCAACCATTCTCTCAGAATTACCATAGCGGAGTTATGTGTCCACAACCACCAAATATCCACAACCACAGGCGTCAGGACAATATCGTAGTCAATCACAGTCCTAATCCTTCGTCTTATCCGGGCTTCCAACATCAAAAGCATACAATTTATGACGAGCCGTTGACAGCAGACTACACTAATCGACGACCTATGAAGTGTAGGAAATCCAAACCGCACACACTGGTGTCAGAGAGACCAACACATACGTATCCAGATCCGACCGGCGAATTCCTTGACAGGCTCAGACGGAGGCTTGAAAAACGCCCACCCTTTGAAACCCAAAATGGCCCAGAAGACTATTTCGAGCCAGTAATCCAAGCTGGATGATTCGTTCGACAAGAGAACTAAGTTTTATGTCTAAAATGTAAAGATTGTGGTTCTCGGCGTCCAGAAATGGACTGAGTGTTTTTGTTATGTATGATTTATTTTGTATTTGTTAATAAACCCATTGAACTTGAACTAACTTGAACTTGAACTTGATGTTGATGGCTATGAAAATGGAGAAGAGGAAACTGTCGATTTGATGTACAATAAATGCCGATTTCACTACCCGAACTGACAAAAACTTTCCTACCGATTATACTTTTGTTTCATACCACGAATCTCGCTGTCGAGAGTTTAGGACCTGAACAGACTTGAACGAAAATAAGTCTGAAAAAGGTAAGCTGAAAACTTGACGCAAAGCATAAGTTTTCTTAATATACCATTCCCAGATGATCAGCCTATATACTGACAAATCTCTTAAATAACAACAAGAAAGCTCTCGCTTACCTTTGGTGGGAGTGTAAGCCGGTTAAACCTCCGACCGATAGCAGGGAACTTGTCGTAGATAGCCTGCTTTGCATGAGCTTTTTCTCGCACTATCCGTGAGTAGTTGAACGTGTCGCTGATCAGCCTTACAACCTAGAAAATCACGGATCTAACAATCTGCTACAGTTACGATTTGGCTAACACCCAGTGCCTATCATGTATTATTCATATTTGTTTTCCACTACCAAGACTTTTCGGCGATCCCTCCCGTCAGTTTCCTCGCTTTTCTCTAAATGACGCGCCTAGTTACTGCGCACCTCCAGGACCGATTTGACAAAGTGCAAAACACTCCAGTGATTCTCGGGAAGAACGAGAAAAAGTAGCAACAACGACTCAAACTCAACAACGCAATCCTGTGTTAACCAATCACGGAGATTTTTAGGAGCAGTTGTGATACCGCTTCCGGCTCTTCCGCTAGGTATAGGGCGATTTTGCATCGGCAAGCAGAGTTAGTCATCAAGAGTATTAAGGGAGGCTCGGTGGCCCCTCCCGTCAGTTTCCTCGCTTTTCTCTAGATGACGCGCCTGCTTACTGCGCACCTGCTGGACCTTTAAGGAGGGTTTTCGCAATTCCGGAATCACTTTACAGCGAGCAAATCGCATCGCGAAAACTGTGAGAACCCCATTCCTAGAATTACTCTCCACTTTCCCGCTGGATTGGTTGAAAACACACTGAAAGATGAAACCGCTAAGACAATTTTGAATTCCAAACTTTTTAGTACAAACAAATCGAGATTTAGTTCATTGGACACAGTGGCGTCATTTCACGAAAACCAAAAGGGGCGGCAGAGCCATTTGGCTTAAGTTTTGGTGAGAGGCATTCTTAAGATCAACCTGTCATGACTGCCTGTCACAATTTCGTCAAATCACTTTGTTTCTCGCAGATTTTATGATTTTCATGGGTAGCTGCTACCCCCTGGTGATAGAAATGACTCCTCTGATTGGAAATTCCTTCCATGCGCATTTGTTCCAACGAATTTCCTTACTGACACATTCCTTACTTTTTCCACACTGCGGAACTTTCCACTAACGATCTGGAATCACTTTTCCAAAGCGGTTTACCGAAGCGCAAAAACAGGAGCGGGAAGTTCGGCAACTTGCCGAAACAGCGCGAAACACCACTGAAAAGTGAGTTCAACTTTGCTTTAGCTTATCTTCTCTGACCATTTTACTAATGTCTCAGTTCGAGGGATGTAATGACAATGCAGCGAGGGAGGACCGCGAAGACTAATCCCATTGGTGCGCAGAACTCGTATGAGGCCAATAAGGAAAGATTTTAATTTTTCCTACGCACTTGCAAGAAAAACTGCACCGAAGAACGGAAGAAAAAAAAATACATTCAGATTTTTATGGCATGTAGCCTACAGGTGCACACAACAAAGCTGCAGAAGATCGAGAATTGCAAAGAAAAACAATGAGGCCTAAAATATTGTCGTCCTAAATGGCTAATGGAGAAATGGCCAGACGCGGAAACATCAATGTCCTCAGTAAAGCATGTACAACTCTGCTCAGGGTTAAAAAGGTAGAAAATTACAAGCAGAAAAAAACAGAGCGTCGTGGGGGGGGGGGGGGGGATAAAAGAAATGAAAACTTAGGAACAACTTATTTGGACCCTTACTTTGATCAATGTCTGGCTATTTGTAACTATGTGACCCTGTATGACTATCTACCACTTTTTTTTGTAAAAAGACAATATGGAACTAAACGAATATTATTATTCTTAGAAAAAGCAATGGGGTAGAAGTGATGGACTTGGAATGGATAAAGCAACAAAGCAGTTTCGGTTATAGAATAGTGTTTGCTTAGCCTCAATGGGCCATACAGAAATTTTTATAAACACTGCATACAAATATATTAATGCATTGAAAACAGAATGATCCTACGACACATACATAACTATCTCCTATTTAAATTCCCACTCACATAATCTACCACCGTTTTAATAACGTTTTCTTTAGTCGATGTCAATATACCAGGGAAGAGCAACCCTCCCCCAAACTGACCCGGTAGAGGAGACTCCTGGCACTGCCCTAGGAGGTGGGCAATAGCGTCCTCTCCAACAAGAGAAATCGGACACCTATAATTATCTTTAGTTGCGTTTTCGCAGATACCATGGTATCTGACACCACTGTCCAAAGTCGTTTTTGCAGTTATCGTGGTATCTGATACCACGATCAAAAGGCGTTTTTTCAGTTATCGTGGTATCTGGCCAGTTATCGTGGTATCAGATATTCAGATACTACGGTCCGACCATGGTACCTGGTCGTGGTATCTGAAAAGTCATCTCACTTTCATCAAATTTTGTCATATTGGTGAGAAAGAAATTTAGCACTTAGTGATGTGACTGGATATCTGTTTTTCTTTTGGGATGACTTTGAAAAGTGAAATTTCGGCAATAGTCGTTTTTGCAGAGCACCGTGTATCATATACCACGATAACTGCAAAAACGACTAACTGCTGATCCAGTTACCGCGGTAACAGATACCATGGTATCAGCAAAAACGCAACTATTCATTATTAACAGAGCTCATTCTGGTCGGGAAAGCGTTGTCGGAGCATGACTACTACTACACGGAGGGAGACGTGGATGTTTTACTACACAGTGGTAATACCTTCTTGCTTTACCCACTTACTCTTGTTTTAGGAACAACATCTAGTCCAAGTTTCTGGTCCACCAAATAGGCCCCAGCTTCTGAAAGATAGCCCTGATTTGGGACTAGACAGGAGCGACCAAAAAGGCAAGGACAGCAGAGCCGGTGCATCCACTTCGTCCATTTCGGGTTCAGGCTACCGTAGGGCTCTTCGTCTTTCGGCTTGAACACGGCAATTATTTTCTGAAAACACATGGAACTCCTATAATCCAAACGATCACACACAGCCGCGATAGAGATGTTAGACTTCACAGACAAGCTTTAAGCCAATTCCAGATCGCAAATTTGGTTTCAGCCTCGATAGTCGGTTAACCAGCACCTATACCCCACCCCCATGGTATGAACTAGTAGACAAGGCCTAATGATAACGCGGTCACGCGATACGGATGGGGGGAGGGAGAGTCCCAAATTCAAATCCCGAACCTAAACCAGACACGGGCGGCAAGGTCAGAAGGTCAGAAAGCATTACTGAAACTAAACGAGAAAAACTCACGGCCCAAACAGCTTGGGCACGAATCTCTCCAGGATTGACAGAAACTAGATTTGGATAGGTCGGCCTTTCATAACACTCAATGTAAAACTCGAAAATCGTATTTTTAACATCCAAATATGGTATACATGCCAAGCACGGTGGTGGTCTCGGCATGTGTAACCGACCTCATCGCCGAGAGGTCGGCTGCGTTTCTCGTCTCGCTAACTGAAGTAAAAGCACTGAATATTCGTGCAAATCTGAAGTGTGCATATTACGTTCTGCGGCCTTTATTTCCTCCGAATATCAATGCTTCCTTTACTTTCGTATTTCGTGTTCTCTCAGTACTTTACTGACTTTACTAATTTAGAGGCGAAAGCCTTTTCTCTTGCTTTGTATTTACACTGCATAAAAAACATGTTATTATGTTTTTCGCAAGGTTTCGACCGTACCATTTTTCCTATCACTTCGCTTCACCACTGCTTTTCTCCGTCATGAGCGGGTAATAAACTTGTTGAACTATCTTGTCTTGATCCCTTTTCAGGGTAGGTTAATAAAAGTTCAATCTGTCAACAACCGTGGCAGAAAGGTGACTTAAAACTTACCCTATCACAATTTTTGACGAAGTAGCTCCCGCTAGATCCCTGAAATATCCGCTCAGGGTAGATGGCTCTGTCAATAGCATCCTCTGCTTGCTGAACTAGCTCGGTGAATTTCGGGTCGTCTGTAAATAAAATGGAAGCAGTTTAACTCCAGCTGGCGATTTGCCCGCAAAAAGAGTGACTTTTGAACGAGTGTGCAGCCATACAGCTAAAAAGTGCAGTTCCAAGTGTGTCGCAAATAAGTGCCCTTTTAAATACCATTTATTCATTTTTTCTAAAAACAATTGCTGCTGGAAAAAGTTGTAGACCCAGCTATGGCTGGTGACAAGCAGTTGGGATTCCGTAAGGTCCTTAGTTGTGCTTTTGCACACAGACTACTAAGGAAAGCGTTAAATAAGCCTATAGTAGCTTCCTGCTTCCGGGAGCCATTGCTTGGGGGGAGGCTACTGTTACCTATCAATGAAATAAAGTGCTATGAGACACCTTCGTGTACATTGATGACATACTTCACTGTCAGAAGTTTCATAACAGATTGCGCATAACACTTTCAAGAATAACACCTTTTCACTTAGAAATAAAGTGTTATGACCAATTAAGTTCGTGCCTAGATCTCCAACAACACCTTCAATTGGTAAAAATACTAACGGGAACGAAAGAAACATAACAAATAACATCCCAAAGTGTTATCTGTTGAAACCACGCATCCTGCTGTTGTCGTTATGTAACTTCTGACAGTGTAGTATTTTTACCTATTGAAGGTGTTGTTGGAGATCTGGGCACGAAATAGTATAAACTTAATTGGTCATAACACTTTTTTTCTAAGTGAAAAGGTGTTATTCTTGAAAGTGTTATGCGCAATCTGTTATGAAACTTCTGACAGTGTAGTCATACTCTGAACAAGAATTCTGGTCTTATTTTCAAAACGTTCAGGTTACAGCCTCGGTTACAGCGATTTACAAATAATATTACTTCCAAAAAAATGTACAAAATTCTTAACCCAAACAATCTCTGAAGCAGGCAAAGAACTTTCCGAATGGCAAACAATCAGCCCCTCCCCTTCCCCCTGTACCTGGGTGATGCACAAATTGTCCAGAAAAAAAATCCATCCAGTCACAACCATAGTCACAATCACAGCCCATGCTTCTGCATGACTGACCCAGCAAGTGAAAGAATGGCAGGTGCACTCTGTTATGTACTTTAAAAATTAGTCAAGCTTCATAAAATGAATCTTCCCTATAGAGAAAGACCGACGGTTTCGATGGGATCTCAAACTGAGCTATGTTTTGACTTATCTGGTCTGGCCGATTTCGGTTTTGACGGAACAATTCGCGTTGTTTACCGAAAAATATTACCCTTATTCGCGTTTCGAAACGAATAAGGACCATGCTGGATCTGTTATGCTCCGCTAATGGTTGGTTTTCTGGTTGGATGGTTAATATGCCAGTTTGAAAGAGACATTTCGAGCAACGAAAATGACTGCACAGCCATTAGCTGGGGCGGAGGGCAATCGTACTCATGTATAAGATTATGCGCGACCCTTCTAAAATTTGTCAGTTTTAGACCGTATCTTCAGATTGTTTAGGCTACAGCGATTTGACAATACTGCTGCTTCCCAGAAACAATGAAATCCTAGACCCCAGTATGCGTTTAGGCAGGCAACGAACTTCCTATCGAACGTATGTCAATATGTATGCAACCGGTAGTGGCACTGATAATCTGTGATGCGACGTTTCGTTGCCCATGTTGCGAAGCGGTAGAGATAGAAAGCAGAATAGTAAGCATAACAAAAACTGATAGTTGGTTAAAATTATTTGCTACACTCTAGCAAGCCTAAAGGCCCATTCACAACGGGTTTTAGGTAATACTCGGTGCCTGCTAGTTCTGAAAATCGCTCCCGAGACCGAAGCTTTGCCAGATTTCTGCCGTTCGCAATCGACATAGGTGCCAGTTTCGGGTACCAGCTAGTCTCGGACCCAAGTTGGAATCAGTTCAACTTTTGAGGGTACTAGATAATCAGATTACTTATGAGAATACTAAGGGATATTCTGATTGACTAATGCTGAAAGACGTCAGACCGCATGACAATGAGCTAAACTCACTTTCGTTTTTCAAGACAGCACGGAGTGGATGTGATGTTATCTACTGGGATTGGTTCGAAACTAGCCAATCAGCATATTCCTCAATATTCCTCCAAATAATCTGATTGGCTAGTTAGTACCCTCAAAAATTAAACTGATTCCAACTTGGGTCCGAGACTAGCTGGTACACGAAACTGGCACCTGTATCCATTGCGAACGGTAGAAACCGGGCAAAGCTTCGGTCTCGGGAGTTATTTTCAAAACTACCTGGTATCGAGTATTAGCTCAAAACGCGTTGTGAATGGGCTTTAAGCTCTAACCCCTCCTCTCAACCCCGGCTCTAACTTGTACCTCTTGGAACGCGCAGCTATCTACTGATTCAACCTAAGATATTCAAAAAGTGGGCGAAACTCTGCCTCAAAATTTCAAAGGAAAAAAAATAACGCAAATCCAACCTTCTTCCGCAACATCATTCATTAGTTCTTGAACTCGGAGATCTAAATTTCTTATGTTACATTCTGAACCCGCTAAGAACACATCGCTATCTTTGCACTTGCCGCGATCCACTAGTTTCCATGCGCACTAGGCCCCGGACGAGTGTTCGTGTATCATGCTACTGATGCATAAAATCGTTTTTTCTGAATTTTGCCGAGATCTTGCTAGAAGTCGGTGGGCCTGGGAAAAGGGTTAAAACAGGCGAGGCCGTGGATATTTTTTTAACAGCAGAGCCTAGCTTTAAAATATTCAGATAACCTTGACTATTGGAACATAAACAGTAAATGGTGCGAGGCGTGCTTTAACAAAACCTTTCGAGATAATTTAAAAAGCTCGCCTTATGACAAAAGAACTAAGGATTTATTATGTTGTTTCTAAATCGACTGATCTTGTTGTCAGATGATTTTTCTTTCAGTCCCCGAAAACAAAGCAAAACAAAACTTCTTTCTATCATATTTTATACAATCAGAAATAAGTAGCAAATCAAGCGTATAATCAGGATTATGTTTCAATCGGTTACTGATCGGTTAGTTAGTTTCAAGACGGGTGCTTTTCTATTTTTTTAATTTCTAAAAAATAAAAGTTGAGTTTGTGTCAAGAATTTCTGCTTTTTTGTAGAAAATCTGTCTCACCTGTAGTACTAACTAATGCAACCTACTTCTGTAATCGCTCCATCCTTCCCGCTCCAAACCCGTAGACCCGAATGATATATAGATAGTACTTCAGCCCAAGCTGACTGCGAATCATATTTGATGGTGCAAAACGGATAAGTCAGTTACATTTTGTTAGAGCTATATTTCGGCCCTTCTTGGCAAGGTTCCTCATCAGGCTCAAGCCGCTCAAGCTGGAAAATTAACTTTTTAATAAAATGTAGCTGACTTATCCATTTTGCACCATCAAATATGAATGATATATTCTACCCCCCCCCCCCCCCACCTCCCCTTATGACAACTTACTGGCCTTGTTTCGTTACCTAGGATGCGTGTCATGCTGTCGACAGTTGTTTGCGAGAAGTTGATTCATCACTTATCATCGGAAAAAAGAGCTATGTAATGTTTCCCCTATTTTTGCTAGTAGCTAACGGGCCTTGAAAAGGTCTTAAAACAGCCAAAACGGTGGATAATTTG
The DNA here is from genome assembly GCA_030848855.1 of Branchinecta sandiegonensis. Classification (NCBI taxonomy): domain Eukaryota; kingdom Metazoa; phylum Arthropoda; class Branchiopoda; order Anostraca; family Branchinectidae; genus Branchinecta; species Branchinecta sandiegonensis. Next base: position 13,781,255 of record JAUPMV010000003.1, on the reverse strand, counting down.
TTGAAAGCAGAGCCTAGTTTTAAAAGAAGAGCCAAATTACAAGGTATTCAATTATTTCATAACGTTGGAGCTGAAACACACAACAGTAAATAGTGCGAGCGGTCCTTTAAAAATGAAATACAAGCAGACAGAGTTAGTCGGTTAGTACCTAGAGTGAGGGCTTCTTGGTAAGGCTACAGAGGGGTTTCAACCTAACTACCCTCTTACCTATGAACTTATTTACATTCGTCTCGACTCTAACCGTTCCTAAGAGGGGCTGATGTTCCCTTTGTCTTGGTATACCCTTACCAGGTATTGAATATCCTACATCGGGAAGTATCGATGAATCCGTGCTGTCGGCCGAGGCCGTGCTAATCTTCCTGGATCGACTGAAAAGGAAGAATATAACATAGGGGGATGCTAAGATCGACAGAAGAGCTGATAGTTTCTTGTGACCGTGCAGGATTCTAGCAACTGAAAAAAAATCCCCCTTTGCCCTTTTTTTGTTCCTGGAGATCCCTGTGAAAAAATGTCACTTCTTGCCCAGACCATCCTTTTCAATTTTGCACTACGGTAGCTATCTAGGTAGTTTACTTTTCCATTGTTTGTGTTTACCAAGTTGCCGAGAGTCCCTAACGGAAAATTACTCAGTTTATTTTTCTTTTGTCTGGTCAGAAAACAGTAAGGAAATTGTGTGAAAAGCTTAAGCCCTAGGCGTTTCCTAACGTTAGGAAACAAAACTGTCTTAATTTGACAAGTCCTTTTAATGAAAATTATGATATATTTCTTATGTGCCAAATGCATTTTATAGGGGGCCTGCTATGTGGGGCCCTTTGTATTGCCAAGAACAAATAAGCCAATAAAACCTCCGTCTTTGGTCTCATGATACCCCGACAAAATTTAGCTGAGCTAGAGGTATTTGCTGAGCTTTGAGTTGATGCCCGTCTATTTTCCCTCTTCGCCGCTGCGCATATCAGAAGAAAAAATGCAGGGGGCGCGCTAACCCGCCCTGCGGCGCGTCCAGACAACCAATCAGCTTTTACTTCGCAAATTTCTTCTTTGGGGCTTCACTGCAATATAGCTGTTTGTAGAGGTGATTAATTGTGATGTTCCACCCTTGCGTCGTATTACAGAGATGGGGAGAAGGGGGTTCTGGTGTTTATTTATTCTTGGTATTATCCGGCCCCACTTCGCTGAAAACTGAGATGCTGAAGGTATATAGTTGTATAAGTTAATCGTAGTGAAGTTGGAGGAGGTAAGCTTTGGTTACTTCACTGCTGTTTTCGAAGAAAATGCAACGCAAGGCACTCTTTCCAGCTTTTGGGAAGATATACATAAAGTAGCTTCCTGTCAGTATGTCACTCGAGCGATAAATCAAACTAAATAATAGTTTTCACCCAGTCAATCCGGCACTGAAATTCGTAACTTATGCTGGGTTTACACTTCGCGTAAATCCGAAAGTATTTTATGCTCGTTGTTGCGATGGAAAGAATGTTTAAGCAACAAAAACGGACATTATACGTTCGGATTTGAAAAATACGAACGTATTTTACGAGCGCGTAAATGCAGCATTACTGGACACACAGGCAAATCGCACTCGAATCCACTTTCGGAACAGAAAATTATTTTTTAGTGTTAGGATGCCTACAGCATGAATGACCGCAACCCTTAGTGCGAATAAAGTGTATAGCCTATAGCATATAGTATACAAACAAAATTTTATGTGCATTATTTTGTTGTTGATTGACTTTAAAAAAAAAATCAAAGGAGGTATTCCAAAAAGTGCGTTAAACAGGTAAGTGAATGACGGAAAAAACTTTCCGTAGGTAAAGGAATACTATGTGACATTTCTATGTTATTTTTCGTTAGTAAGTTTTACAGAAAATCTAAGTGAATTAAAATTACGTGCAATTTACGTCCACAACAAGTTTTCATTCAATGGGGAAACAGATTTTCTCCAGGCTGGCGTCAAACAACGGTGGAAAGTTCGTGGAAAGTTTAAGAAGACACAGCCACGCCATAGTTTTTTTAAGCCTGCTAAGAACAGAGCGAGTGTCCAGGTAACTTAGGAAAATGTCATGTATGATGTGAGAATTTCGGGAAGGAAATTAAACTCGTGAAAGCTTTTTTTTTTCAACATGAATTAGAGGGGAAAATTCGTCCCGAATATTTTATTTTTCAAGAAACGAGCAAAGGAACTGAATGTGAGGAGTACGTTAGCTGACCTTGTACAAGGCCATGTAATTCAATAACCTAGCTGCTCCGTCGACCTTAGCTTCCACTCCCTTCTTCCAACTTTGAATAAACTCTGACGTACCATAAATAATTTCATTCAGGCGAAAAAATTCAATGGTCGCAATTCCTATAGGTTCCTCAAACAAAGCACTTTTGGGCGAAGATAACGTCCCGTACATTCTCAAATTCGTCACTAAAAGCTCGAAGATTAACCAATATGATCAAGAGCAACAGATAAAGTGATTACGTCCAAGGGAATTGTAACTCACTCTGACGCATGCACAAGTAGTCAGAGGGAGTCAGTCAACCGGAAGTTAAACAGAACTAAACAAATATTGCCGTTAGAAGGTGTAAAAGTATAACTGAACAATAAAGAGTAAAAAAAAAAAAAATAGAGTATTACTTAAATTTGGCTTCATTCTACTTAAATTATTGCTTGCTCTCATTACTGTGGATAAATATTTGCTAGGTTCAAATTTTATCATATTATATTATATATATAAGTAAGATGATATCTCTACAGTAGAGGTATGTTTCTTTGAACACTTTCTCTCAATTTCGGACTACCTTGGCTTTGTTTTTCGCATCTAAACTAGTCAAATGGAAATGGCGGAGTAATAACGAAAATCTGCTAAGAGCCAATTGTTTCAGGTTTATTCTGTTGGGATAACGGTAATGTAACGCCGTAAATTAACGCATAAATTAACGCCGAAATTTTGCCGTTTAAAGTTTAATTGAAAATCCAACTTATTTTTGTTTCATTTAACTGAATACACTGAATAATTTGGATTCTGCAAAGGGATTTTTTTATTTTCCTCTATCTGCTCTAGTTATGACACTCAGAGTATCTGCGACCGTCACCGCAACGTAAATTCTACTATGACGCGGGAAATTTTAATCTCAAGACAAACGCGGCTTTTCAGTTGGCAGTGGTGAGCTTGGTGAAAATTGCTTAGTGCCTGAACAAAAATAATCATAAATATCTCTGGTAAGGCATACAACAAAGATACAAGCGCATAGAGGTACCACAAATCACACGGAAATTCGGCAATTATGGAATTTTCTAATATGGAATAGCGGAACAACGAAGTAACGCATTTTCAGCGTGTCTTCAAGCCAATTTAAGTGAACAAGTGATGGGTAACTAGATTGTCCTATCCCAGCCCTATTCAGTTCAACTTTAAGGGTGCAAAAGCAACTGAGCGAGAGATTCGAAAAAATTAAAGTGAATGACTATAATTTAACTTTATTTACCTAAAAGTACTGTTTGCACTCAATACTAACATGGATATTTGGTAGAAGTGGGTTTCTTCATATTCTTCGGCGGCGTACAAAATTGGGCGACGTTCAAAGACGTAAACCACTACTGTACTAAACTAGATCTATACTGTCTGCTACTGCTTCCTGCTGCCCAGCAATTTGACAAGTCAACTAGGCATGAAACCAATAGTCTATGCATAGCGGTTGAGCCACACTACACGCAGCACGAAACGACACGAAACCAAAAGTATTTCATCAACAGCGCGGGTCTCTGTCACCTAATAAGCCAATTCCGGTATGCAGATGGTCTTATGGGAGCAAAAAAAGGCAAAGACGGGAGGCTTCAGTTAAAGACACTCCTCCTGCGTCGCAAAAGCACATCATGTCTGTCGGGGAGGGGGGGGGAGGATTTCAGGCTCGTAGAACTAGCAAAAAAAATCCGTCCTAGGCAGCGGGAGGGTGACCACCGCCTGAAACAGCTATTACTGCGAAATCAAATGTAAGGTAGGCCCATGGGCCATGGGTATAGATTATTTACTGGAAGTCACCTTACCTTGTACCATAGGCCTACGAAATGTTGCTTAGCCGAAGACAACTGTGCACAAAAAGTGTAAGAATATCAAAGATCAACAGACCAAGACTGATCCTTTAAAAGTAATCCTTAGGGCACAAGCATGGCTATCCTAGTTAACAACAAAAAGATACCTCTGAAAATTCTGGTACGACTCTCCGCTTCCTTCTAGAAACGGCTGAACTGGGATTTTCCTTCCCAGTGTAGGTGTTGGTGTGTCTAGTTCGATAAGATGGTCATCATAATGGGTTGTCCCATTGACTTTGGTGTATTCCCTTTTATTTGGTGTGCCCTTTTTAGGAGATGTGGAGACCCCTGCAAGGATCTGCAGGTCCCGCTCACTAGGAAGAGTTCCCTCGGGCTGAGGATTCTCATGAATATCCACCAGATTGGATACTATGTTGGACATATCCTGAGAAATAAATGACTGTGCTAAATGGACTCGGAAGTTAACTTTGTTTCATACGATTTAATGGGAACAGAATGGACACGAGAACTCTCTTGTTTCGGAGACCCAACACAGGTAATACAAACATACTTCTTCTCAAGGCTTGTTTATAATCGGCCGGCAGGCTGGGTTTCTTTAAAGTACCTTACGACTTACGTACCTATAAATTAAAATACTAATGCAATCTAGATCCGAAATCGCTCCATACACTCTTGAACTCGAGACCTGAATTTCATAATGTACATCGTACCCTCCCCCCCTTACGGAACCGCGCTGTTCTATTAAAGTTCTATTTTATTTCATACAAACAACAGAACATGAAACAGTAATCACTAGCATAAAAAAACCCTGAAAAAAATAACTCCAAGGCTACACGGTTCTCTAAAAAATTCTTGTCAAGTGACCTTTCTCAGTGAAGGTGGGCTTCTTTGAACATTTATTCAAGTTTTGAAACCCCTTGATTTTCTTTTTACACCTCTAGCACAGTGAAATGGCAAGGATAAATGAGGAACTTACATCAGCAAAGAATTATGCGTTTCAGGTTTCTTTTGACAAAAATACTGAAATCAGAATCCTTTGGTGCAATTCGTTATTTCTGTTCGAAATAATGTGTTTCTTCAGTTGGGATATTTCGGAAAGCTAAGGAAACAATGCAAAACTCAAGATGCCAGAACCTGATGGGGAAGGGGTGTTGAATAAACTCAGCAACAAAGGAGACAAAAGACGTCACGAATTTGGGCTTCTTGGCGTCAAGGCTGGAACGCATTCTTTAATCTTCGGTAAAATATCACTCCACGGGTTAACCCAGCCAATCCCGTTACAGAGATCCGTAGTTACCACGCTTACTACGCTCCCGAGCATGATATGCAAATAGTTACTATTTCGACAAGGTTGGAGCGGTCAGCATAGTAACTTTTCGTGAGGCTGGAACGGAAATAGTAACTAATAGTTACTATTGTTAGAAGGGTGGAACACGCTTTAATTTGTTACTGTTCCCATTCAGTACGGTACTAGCACTATGCATGAATATTTGCTAGGTTTGGAATTCACCATATTCTTTGGCTCCAGTCAAAGTTAGGCGGCATTCAAAAAAGCATACCTAGGTTATTTTGTATTCGTTCCCACAATCTAACATTTGCCTCTTTATCTTTAAAGATCATCGTGGATTAGAGTTCTGTCTCGACCCCTTGCACTCGCCTAAACCCAAATCTCAGGTAAAATGGATAAGAAAGAGTCGAAGAAAATAAATCAGGAGTTATTTGAAAGTTAACTTAATAGTCAGCTAGTAAAGATTAAAGTCCTATTCAACGTACTTTGTGCTAAAGAGCCAGACGATATTATTGTTACTGCCGAGAGTATTCATGCATTAACGATCAGCCGAGATATCAGCAGTGCCTACGTCTAGAATCCGAGTTGGTACTCGCAAACCAGCTTGGGACAATCCTGCCGTTAAACGGGGAAAGCATAAGGCGAAGTTTTGGTATAAAGTGTGGCTGGAATATGATCGGCCAAGACAGGTCAAGTGCTTAAAAATTTCCCTTATACAAAGAAAATATATTCCGATAGTGTTCATGATTGTCAGCTGAGAGCGGTTGATGTTTTTTCGGTTGATGTTCTTAATAATCCCAATTACGTTTGGAAAATGATCGCACTAGCTCTACCCCATGTGACGATACCAGCTCTAAAGTGCCAGCTAGCGAGTGGGTATCTCATTATAAAACCGCGTTTGAAATCAGGAATGAGGCTCTTAACAGTGATTATGAACGGCAGCTTGCTGACCGGCTGTCAAAGACCAAATACAAGTTCGATGCAGTTTACGTTAGAGAATCCGCGCTGTGTAATGTGATTGAATGGTTAAAAAAGTGAGAAGTCGATGGGTCTGGATGGGGTTGGTGCTGACGATCTCCGACATGCGTCACATATTGCGTGTCTTTGCTTGCTCTTCTTTTCCAAACGTGTATTTATCTTGGCCGAGTACCGCAGTCTCTTTGCATTGGGAGATTATCTAGTATTTCGAAGAAACGTAAAGATCCAAAAGTTTGTTCTCGTACCGCCCAATTACGGTTACGTCGGTTCTCTGCATAGGGCCTTTTTCCGCGACACAGTTGTGGGCCACACACTTCTGAGTGTTGGTCGCAGAAACACCATTGTGTGCCACACGGTCGAGCCACTAGTTGAAACTCGCGGAAACGCCGTTTTGTCTATTTCTTTGGCGGTAAATTCTAATATCTACAAATAAAAAGAAAATTCATGCGAAATCTCAATAAATATATATCCAGGCTTATTTCCTTACCATTCTGTACAAAAAGAATCCTCAGTTTTAAGTCTACATGCTTGAAAAAGTAGTTAGCTTTATTGTGTAGACACTATTTTGCTGCTTAATTTGAATTTCCCGCCAGAATTGAGCCACAAAATCGCTAATAGTTGCGTTTTTGCAGATACCATGGTATCTGACAGTCTAGTACACTAGCCCCTTTTCAGGCATGGTGCTCAAATGTCTAGCACCATGTCTGGGTGCTAGACGTTCAAGCACTGTACCTTGGGTTTCATGCATGGTGCATGGATTTCAGTATACAGTGCATGCATGAAAAACACAGTTTCTGTCATCACAACTGAGCACCAGGTCGGACAGGGCGGAAATTACTACCATGAATTAGAGAAATCAAAGACAATCCTTATTCAAATTTTTCACAACAAAAACAAAAGGGCTCGACTGATGATGGAGATGCAACACCTAACAGCACCCTATCTATTTTCCATGTAGAGTGCCCCAAGAGCCAATGTTCTGGTTGGCTGCTAGGTAGAAAAACTGAGGCACAGGACACTTTACATGCAAAACCCTTGACTATGTAGAAAAGGAAATGAGGTTTTGACGTCTGTCATCAGCCGAGCAATGTTGTTTTTGTTATGAAAAATTGATAAGGATTGTGTTTGATTTCTCTAATTCATGGTAGTAATTTCAGCCCTGTCCGAGCCGGTGCTCAGTTATGATGACAGAAACTGTGTTTTTCATGCTTGCACTGTATACTGAAATCCATGCACCATGCATGAAATCCAAGGTACAGTGCTTGAACGTCTAGCACCCAGGCATGGTGCTAGACATTAGAGCACCATGCCTGAAAAGGGGCTAGTGTACTAGACTGGTATCTGATACCACAGTCTAAAGTTTTTTTTGCAGTTATCGTGGTATCTGACAAAACGGTCTAAAGGCGTTTTTGCAGTTATCGTGGTATCTGGCCAGTTATCGTGGTATCAGATATTCAGATACTATGGTCTGACCATGGTAACTGGTCGAGGTATCTGAAGAGTCATCTCACTTTCATCAAATTTTTTCAGATTGGTGAGAAAGAAGTTTAGCACTTAGTGATGTAACTGGATATCTGTTTTTCTTTTGGGATGACTTCGAAAAGTGCAATTTCGGCAATAGTCGTTTTTTCAGAGCACCGTGTATCACATACCACAATAACTGCAAAAACGACTAATTGCAGATTCAGTTACCGTGGTAACAGATACCATGGTATCAGCAAAAACGCAACTAATCACCTTGCCAGTCGTTTGTCGAATTTCAGCCACAAAGCGAGCCACGAAAACCTTGTTGGTCACGGAAACACACTTGTGGGCTGCACGAAAGACTGCGGACACACTCTTTTCGAAGCCCACGGTCGACCCACACACAGTTAGTGGGAGCACAGAAAAACGTCTATAGTATTCAAAAAATTGTTGCTAGAAAAAAATGTAGACCTGGCTATGGCTCTTGACAAGCAGTTCAGATTCAGTAAGGGCCTTGACTCTGCCTTGGTTGAGCTTTTGCACATAGACTTCTAAGGAAAGGGTTAAACAAAGCCCATACGCTGAAAAAAACGTTGTACATATGCACTGTTGATATTTCTGCAGCTTTTGATTCTGATCTCTTGATCTTTCGATTCTGATTCTGATCTTTTGATTTTGATTTTGATCAGTTTGCTTATAAACGTCGACTTTCCGTTGAATTCCCGATCTTCATCAGGAAGTGTGTCATAGAATATTACTGGAATTTGAATACTTATGTATTTGAGTGTTTTATTGACTCCCGAAAAGCTTTCGACAGAGTTAACCATGAAATTTTGATAAAGAAATTGTTGGCAAGAGGTGTCCCATATCATTATGTAAATCTTTTGATTCATTGGTTAACAACCCAGAAATTCAAGATTCGTTGGGGAGATATTTACAGTGAGTCTTTTTTGGTGCAAAACGGAGTACGTCAAGGAGGTGTATTGTATGCATACTTATATACGTTTTATGTAGATGAGCTAAACCTTCGTCTGAAATCATCAGGCTTTGGTTGCCATATTGGACGAGTTTGTTTCAATAACCTAAGTTTCTCAGATGATCTAGTTCTGCTAGCCACACGTGTGTCAGCTTTAAATAAACTGCTAGAGATTTGTGATGAATTTGCCCATCAGCATGATATTGTTTATAATACGTCAAAAACTTTCTGCATGTTATTTCGCCCCAAAAGTCTGCGGAAAATAAAACCGCCCCAGGTATTTTTTTCAGGAAATGTAGTTAGTTTTGTGCATGAATTTATGTACCTAGGGTTCATATTCTCTAGCGATCTTAGTGATGATTGTCACCTTAAACACTTGTACAGATCTCACTTCAGCCGAACCAATATGTTAATAAGACGGTTCAGCAATTGCTCTACTGAGGTTAAGAATCTTCTGTTCCGGAGTTACTGCACTTGTTTGTATGGTGTTGGCATGATCTTGTCACATACAGTTAAGGTGTTTACTACAATATGCATGTGTTACAATAATTCATTCCGTCTCCTACATTCTCTGCCATCTTGGTGTAGCGCTATGGAAATGTTTTCTGATGCTACACTGCCTGATCTTGCGGAGGTAGTTTGCAAGAGCCGGGAATCCATTAGACTCTGGGTTGTACATAATTATTGCGGTAATAGTCTTATCGAGGGAGTGAGTACCCCATTTATGCAGTTATCGTTACCCATCTGGGATAAGATCAATTCTGATCTTTTTGGTTTCCCAGGTGGGTAGGTGATATTCGTTATGTTACTGTTATTGTTTTTGTTTGTATTTTTGTATTAAGCTAGTCCATATGGAATTTCTTTTTCCAGATTAAAGAGTATACACTCACAAGCATTGTTAACTCTCCTGAATTCTGGTACTGATGACCACACTGTTTGTCTTCAAGCCACCTTCTAGCATATTGATATGCAGCCCCGGTGATACTTTTTAAGGGTTTTCAAGGAGAGATGTACAGGGATGAGATTAAGATTAGAAAAGGAGTTAAGCAGGGATCCCCACTTCTGCCCGCTTAGTCCTGTTATATTCAATACAGCTATTTATTGACAAGGTTGATTCTCGATTGATAATGTAGATCTGTCATTTATTTCTCATGCTGAGGACTTACTGCTTAAAAAAAACACATAGAAGTGTGTGACCCACAATTGTGTCACAGAAAACGCTTATGTGTTGGTATCAGGTGTTTTCAGGTGGCTGGGGGAGACATTCAAGCTGGAACTGATCATTCAGCAGAATACTGTAGAATGAAGGATGAGACAGGATGAGATACAACAAAGCTGCAAAGGAGAGGAGAGTGAGTTGCAAAAATGCGCCTATTAGTGAATGGGAAGTTGTACTGTACTGTAGCTGCAAAGGAGAGGAGAGTGAGTTGCAAAAATGCGCCTGTTGCTGAATGGGAAGTTTGTACTGTAGCTGACTGTAGCCTAATGCACTTTAAAGTGAAGTGATGCTTTCTAGACAACAATAACCCAAATCTTACCTTTCTTTTTGCCTATTGCTAGGCTAAATTGGTGCAGCTTCAGCTTATTGCAATTGTCTTCTTCTGGTTTGTACAGAGCTATTCATGAACTGCGCATCCCCTAGTGATTTGTTTCATTCTGCCTCTTCTGGAAAAGTAGAAACTGATCGGAAGCCATGGAAAGTCGCGAACTTTTCGCCATCTTCTCTGAACGGCTTGATTGATTACTGGCTGAATCCCAGATGGCACTTTGCAACTTGTAATAATCGCGATTTTCCATCTCAGCGTTCCTTATCGGATCAAAGTTTGAATGGGAAGGCTACCAAGTTTACGGCTGAAACTCGTCATCTAAGCTGTTTTTTATGGCACTTGCCTTCTGGCCAAGTGCCATATACCGATCTCTTTTCCGTCGGTCTGTCGGTCGGTCGGTCCGGTGATCGCGAGTCAGGGTACTTCCAGATGTACTAGGATGATGAAACTTGGCAGGCGTATCAAGGACCCGACCAAACTAACTTGGAAATAGCAGGGACCCATAAATTTCCTGGAATGACTCGCCATGGCGAGTCATTCCAGGAAATTTATGGGTCCTGGAAATAGTCACATGCCCGATCCGACCATCGTGGGTGGAGGAGGAGATTGCGGAATCCAGAAAATAGGGGCTTGCATAACTTTCAAATGGGTGATCGGATCTTAATGAAACTAGATACCTGGAAAGACCTCGTGTCTCAGATGTCTCATCTCAAGTCCTGACCGGATCCGACGAATCTGGGGGGGGGGGTCGGAGGGGGGGGGGGGGGGACCGGAAATCGTGTGGGACTCTCAGAGTGGAGCGATCGGCATGAAACTTAGTTGGAAGAACAAGCACAAGCTCTAGATAAATGACCTACAGAACTGGACCGGATTCGGACACCGTGGGGAGGGGGGAGTTGGAGGGGGGGTCCGGAATTCTGGCGATCCGAAGTGGATGTACTTCCAGGTGGACTAGGACGATAAAACTTGGCAGGCATATCAGGACCCGACCAGATTAACTTGGAAACAGTCACTCGCCCGATCCGAACATCGTGGGGGGAGGGGAAGATGGCGGAATCCGGAAATTAGTGGCATGCATAATTTTCGAACGGGTTATCAGATATTAATGAAACTTGATATCTTGAAAGACCCTATGTCTCAGATGTCCCATTTCCAGTCCGGACCGAATCCGATGAACTGGGGGGGGGGGATCGGAGGGGAGAGCCAGAAATCTTATGACACGCATAGAGTGCAGGAGCTATCAGGATGAAACTTGGTTGGAAGTACAGGCACAAGTCCTAGGTGCATCAGTGACAGAACCGGACCGGATTCGGTTACCTAGGGGGGGGGGGGAGCTGTAGGGGGTGTCCGGAATTCCGGCGATCGTGAGTCAAAGTACTCCCAAATGTGCTAGGTCGATAAAACTTTGCTGGAGCATTAGAAACTTGACATCATTGGGTTAGACATAGTCACTTCTTCGATCCGACCATTCGTTACAGAACTTTCTTAACCGCAAAATACAAAAACTACTTTTAAGCAAAATTTACTTTTTCAAGATCGCCATGAGAACGTGATTCTTTTTGCCGCAGAGTTTTGCTTAGAATTTAATTTTTAGCACCCTCAAAGTGAAAAAAAAAACTTTTGACCATCACTTCCATCCTCTGACCCAGCCTTGCAAGTTAGGCGCATCTTAACCGAAAAAGTGAAAAAAAAATCGACCATTACTTCCATCTGACCCAGCCTTGCCAGTTTTTTTTTTCTTTTGCTTTCTCTCTCCTATTTTTATAATTAAAGTGAAACCATATGTTAAATTTTACAGCCCCCTTCATTTTTTCTTGTTGGTGTATTACTTACTACACATGCTTGCAAGTGCCATGTGAGCTTACAGCTCTTGTTTTTTATTCTGATCATCCGGCATACGCCTAAAGATGTGTCATGTGATATAGACTAAGGGGATACTTTTGTGTGCATGGTTTTTGCGCTCGACGAAAGTGTCAACGGATGATGCGATCTTTACGAAATTGTGTTGTGTTCGGTTAAAGCGCACGGAAGATGTAGTTTATTCAACGGGGCTACCCGAGCACCGTTGAACGAACGTGTTATCTTGAGCTCAATTCCAACATTACCCATTAATGGTGGGTTTACACACTGCGTAGAATCCGAGCGTATCTTACACATGAATTTGAGCTTGAAAAGATTTCTAGCAACACGGGCGCATTTAGACACAAAACGGACCGATCTTCAAATACGTCCGTATCAACTCGGTAGAGTTCTCAGCCGTATTTTAATCCACTAGGAGCGCTGAACTGGAAAAGAGCAATTGAACTGTCAGTTTGTGGTTTCAAGTAAGACTAACTTTTTATGTAGTTTCACAGTAGTTAATCATGCTCTTGTTTTAGTTATGAAAGTACGGTATGTGGAATGGATAAATAAGGTGGGTTTACACACTGCGTAGAATCCGAGCGTATTTTACACATGAATTTGAGCTTGAAAAGATTTCTAGCAACACGGGCGCATTTAGATACAAAACGGACCGATCTTCAAATACGTCCGTATCAACTCGGTAGAGTTCTCAGCCGTATTTTAATCCACTAGGAGCGCTGAACTGGAAAAGAGCAATTGAACTGTCAGTTTGTGGTTTCAAGTAAGACTAACTTTTTATGTAGTTTCACAGTAGTTAATCATGCTCTTGTTTTAGTTATGAAAGTACGGTATGTGGAATGGATAAATAAGGTGGGTTTACACACTGCGTAGAATCCGAGCGTATTTTACACATGAATTTGAGCTTGAAAAGATTTCTAGCAACACGGGCGCATTTAGATACAAAACGGACCGATCTTCAAATACGTCCGTATCAACTCGGTAGAGTTCTCAGCCGTATTTTAATCCACTAGGAGCGCTGAACTGGAAAAGAGCAATTGAACTGTCAGTTTGTGGTTTCAAGTAAGACTAAAGGTAAGTAAGACTAGCTTTTTATGTAGTTTCACAGTAGTTAATCATACTCTTGTTTTAGTTATGAAAGTACAGTATGTGGAATGGATAAATAAAACGGTACACACGCTGTACTCAGGGCAGAGCTGGTGGACTTGGACTCGTCTCGACTCGAGACGCCTTTTTCAAGGACTCGGACTCGTCTTTCACGGAGCTGTCCGTCCGTCCAAGCTGTGGGCCCGAACTCGTCTCGAGACACCTTCTTAAAGGACTCGGATTTGCTGGACTCGCAGCAGCTCTGACTCGGCTCGCCCGACGAAAGTACTTTCTCAAGACCTTTCGGGGAGAGTCCCCCCTGCCCCCCCTCCATAGTGACGCCACTGACCAGAAGCGTCACTAGCCAAAATGTTTGGGGGGGGGGGGGGGGGGACGAGACATTTACCGACTGGCTGGTAATTTTTACCGACTGTTTCTGCAGAAAAAACGACTGTTTTCAACAACAAAAAATTACAGTTTTGAAAAAAATCGGCTGATCTTTAGAAAAACCGCTTATTTTGACGAAAACACCGACCAATTTTCATGAAAAAAATCAATTGTTTTGACGAAAAATCGCGGCGCTCCGCGGAGACTCGGGTATTTTTTACCGACTGGCCGACAGCATTGGGGGGGGGGGCGTCCCCCCTCCCCCCAGTCATGACGCCCCTGCCCCTGACTGTACTTTCCTAACTGAAACCAATGTACATCAAACTACATTAAACTACACCCAGAAAAACGCACCTTCAAAGATACAACTTTTTCGTCATGGATATGGTTCTATAAGAAATAATCTTTGATACGCCCTTTCTAAAATCCAGTGAGGAATTGCCGCCAGACGAACTACAGAAACAGTAACAATAAACAATAACAATCATGCGTTAGATATCTGAAAGGGGAATAAGCGATTAGGTTTTGGTTAATATCGAGTCGCGCATTAGCACGTGGAAAAGTCAGCGACAAGTTAAAAGTTTGACATAACAGAGTTGAGTAAAGTATAAATAGAGGCAGAGAACATGTAAGGCTCAATTTTAACCAGTTTTAAACATGGCCAGGCCTAAGAGGGAAACATGAAAGAAACTGAAAATAGTCAAACAAACCTGGTTAAACCTACACCAAGAAGTAACGTGTCGTTGTTTCCTTCACACTAGCGCATCCAGTGGCAAAAAAAACAACTAATCCGGAAGGAATTTAAGGAAGGGCATATTCGACATGATTGTCATATTTATTGGGGCAAACCTTAAATTTGTAGGGTTATAACGAATTCTCCGACGGTATGCAGACATAGCTGGAAGCTCCTATTTTTATGTATGTCTGTGCAGTTAATCCAGAAACATAGACGAGACATTTTAATTGAACGATTGTAGAAAAATAATAAAAGTTATCGCAGAAGATATTCTTCTATGAACGCTGCACAGGGACCAGTCGTCTTTTTCGTTCTTCCTCCATTCGTCTTGCCAGATCCCAGACTTCACGCGTCAGAGTGGCTTCTCCATAGCTTATCGACAGCAGTCTACAAAAAGTCAACTTTAGGGCTACGAACAAAGACCATCGGTTACTCCCTAGGGCAACGCAGACACCACTTAACAACAAGTTTTGGTCATAAAGGTCTGAACTCAGAACTTGTACAGATCAATATTACCCGTGAATTGTGAGCAAAACAAAAACCCAATACTAGTACTCAAACCCATTCTATAAAAGCTAAACTAACTAATTATCGTGCCGTACTGTATTCGTTCGTTTTATAGTTTAAATAATAATTAATGATGTTTTAATCCGTAAAATCTCTAAATACATAAAAATAGCTTTGGATATGTCAGTTCAAATAAAGACACTTCAAGCAGCGATACAGGTTTGTTTCCTTCCCCGACGTTGAGCCAGAGAATTGACGAGGACTCTTGCCAAGAAGGGCCGAAATATCGCTGATGAAGAATCGTAGCTGACGTATCCGTTGTAAACATTGTTCGAATAAATGTTCCCCAAGATTTCCGGCTCCCCCCTCCAACTCCCCCCAAAGTCACCGTATCCGGTTCGGATTTGAAGTGCGTCGTCTGAGACACGAGATTTTTCCAAATATCAGGTTTCATTAAGATACGATCACCCGTTCAAAAGTTGTAAATACCTAAAGATTCGGGATTCCCCCTCCCTCCACTCCCCCACCGATGCCCGGACCGGGGAAGTGACTAGTTCCAACTTAATCTTTTGGGGTCCCTGATCCTGATATGCCTGCCAAGTTCCATCGTCCTAGCTTATGTGGTAAGTGCCCAAACTAGAAAAACCCGGACCGACCGACAGACCGACGGACGAAAAGAAATTGCGATAGCTATATGCCACTTGGCCAAAGGGCAAGTGCCATAAAACCCCGGGTTGGCCCGTTGGCCCTTCTTAGTCGTGTTCACATGGTATATTTGTCACTGACTCTTTTCTGTATTTTATTTTGTTGGAAGTTTTAGTTTGACTTACCTTTGCCAGCTGTCTCTGATAATTTGGACAATAAATGATACATAACATTTTCGTTCCACCAGCCTTCCATCTTTACAACAAATTAGGCATTTTTCTGCTCTATATTCGCAGATTTCCAGAGTCTGCGAACCCGTTGCTGGCTGTCCTGACTGGGCCAGATACGAGGATGACACTCCCTCTTTGAGTGTCGTGGGGAAACTTAACTTACACTGTAAAAAGTTTCTCCGAATAAGGATGCAGTATTTGCTACTGGGATTAATCTTGTCTTTATTGAGATAAGATTATTCCTAATTCGGATATCTTGTCTTTATTGAGATAAGATTATTCCTAATTCGGATTAATTTTATCCCAATAAAGATAAGATTAATCCCAGTAGCAAATGCTGCAAGATTTTTTTTTTACAGTGTACACTTAAGTAAGTTACACTGTAAAAAGTTTCTCCGTATAAAGATTAAACTTAACTGCAGTATTTGCTAATCGGATTCATCTTATGTCTATTTGGTATGAATCTTATCTGCGTAGAGATAAGGATAATCTGAGTAGCAAATACTGCGGTCAACTTTAATCTTTATACGCAAAAACTTTTTACAGTGTATACATCCCTTGTAGGCCGTTGATGAGTTTAAATAAATAAAGAATACAATATTTCCAGAAGCAAATTTCTTAAGTACGTGAACTAAGGGCTTATCGACGAAACGTCCCCATGACAAAACGTCCCCATGACAAAACGTCCCCATGGCAAAACGTCCCCATGACAAAACATCCCCATGACAAAACGTCCCCATGGCAAAACGTCCCCGTGGCGAAACGTCCCCAAGAACAGTTTTTAATCATCATGTGCATCACCAATTAAATAAAGGATAAAACGAAAACTGACCAGCTACTAAATCTTTGCGCTTTCTTTAAGAAATGGCTATAGCCGGGAGCAACACTTTGCTTTGTTTCTTCACTATCGGTTGAATGCCGAAGTAGCCAACCCATCGTGGTTTTCAAAATGTTATATTCCAAGAACATATTTTATCTGAACTGATGACGCAATCAGCAATCTAATAGGCCTAGCTATCCCTCAGCGATGAACAAAGAAAATCTATAGCCGGGAACGTTTTGCCACGGGGACGTTTTGTCATGAGGACGTCGAACTGTCGAGTCCTTTTAATCTCAAACAAGAATATTTACTAACCGTGCGAGGGAAAGCACCGCGTGAAGGTCGTCAGCAGACATGGGAGTTGCTGACCCCTCGTTATGACGCGAGGCGACGAACTCTTCCTGAATCGCCTGAAATATGTAATTATGTATCGTATCGGTTTTGCTTAAAAGTCAAAATAAGCAAACAGAATATCGTAAGAGGGACTAAATTGACTCTGCAGCCAGTTGAACTTTATCTTTTCAATTGTAGACATGGTGACTGGTGAAAACTTGGAACATTATCTTATATAACCTAATTGGTATTATAAAGCTATCCTTAACTTTTCAGGATCAAATACCATAGATGCCATGTGTGGAAAGTAAATCCCGAATGGAAGGAGCTAGCGCTCCTTGCTAATGGGTTCCATGTGTGGAAAGTAAATCCCGAATGGAAGGAGCTAGCGCTCCTTACTAATGGGTTCCATGTGTGGAAAGTAAATGCTAATTATTTCGAAACTATGTCGTTGTTTTAAATTATCATTTGTATCCGTTGCATTAATACTTAATTCTAGGTTACAGTGATAGACCATCACCATAGACCATTGTAGCATCTCATGAAAATGACAATGCTATAGCAACCGATTCTTGAACGATGACGTGAACCAAACTTTTCTTATCATCGAAAACACCGGGAACAAAATAGGTGAACCAACTAGGAAAAGTCGGAAACACCTCACCGCCGAGATGATTATGGTCTAACAGCCGACTGTTACTTCCTAAGTCCCTGACATGTCTCACAATTGGGCTCCGCCTATTCTTTGTTTGAGTGTGTACCCTACCGCTAAAGTTGTCAACCCCTCAAAGACTTAATTCTAAGTTACAGTGATAAACGAAGGAGACTAATTTTCTTGCCCTCAGATTTATAGAGATCAAATAGAATGTGCACTTCGATCAGCTCATCAAGGTCTATCGATTGCCGTTGAAAAAAAAATTCTATCTGAAGTAGTGACCTTTTTGCCGTAGGCCAACTTTCTAATATCACCACTCTAATTTCTTTAGCAGTGAGAGAACTTCTAAGTTTAAGAGACCCATCTGATATCATTTCTGTTCCTCAGTCCCAAGTGTAGGAAATGAAATGATAACGGGTACGAAAACGGGAAGAAACAGAAGATGGCAGCACTTTTGGACCCGTGGGAAAACGACACTTTTTTTATTCTGTAAATTTTTCTATTTATCACTCAAGAAGATATATTGGCTGTGGGGCCAGGGAACTGCCGCACACATTTAGCACTTATAGATTTTAGTTCATCTTCAATTTAAAACTTGTGCCTGTCTGCTTGCCCGCTAGAACCGAACTTTCCACTCGAAAGCAGAAACATGGTTTGATGAAACGAAAGCTTGGCTGCATAACTTCAGATAGTCCTCTCTGACATAGGCTAACAACTCTAATTCACTTCACAGACTGTAGGCTCTGGCTCAATTACAAGCAAAAACCATCCTTTTTGGCCCCAGGCAGGAGTTCTACGGAGCTTTCCAAAATGTAATGTCATATTCATCAATCCGGCCCAAGGTCCTCACTTTCCGTAAAAACCGCCCAGATTCGACCCTTACCACTTTCTAGGAATAAGCCGAAATCGGGGTACTAGGAAAAAAACACACAAAAAAACACGACAATATATATATATAATACACGGCATTTCTAGCTGAGTCTCACAAACTATAGCCTACTTACAGTTTGCAGTTCCTCAGTCAGGCTGTAGTCAATAAACTTGGCTATGGTTAAATAGCAACGCAGCCTGTTAGCGAGGTCTTCACTTAAGAAGGTGAAGATAGCTGACTGCATAGCTTCGTAGCCTTCTACCTTCCCGGGCTCGGGCTCCAGTGGGACAAGAGCGTCGCTCTGCAAAGAAGAAAACGGAAATTGCGTTATCGCTGCGCGCCGCGTCTGACACTGACAAGCCGTCCTATAGGTATGACTTAAAGAGCGTTCGGCTTAGCAGAAACATTCGGTATACCTGCAAACTAAGCTACGCCGAGAAATACAGTTCTAAAAACGCCACCTTTTAGAAGTCCCAATGCCAAGACTTTTTTCCAGCCAGGAATATAGTCTGATTGAAGTAAGAGAAGTTAGAACAGGATTTTCGTTTTCATCTTCTCGTTCTAGTGGAAAATACCATTATTCCTGAAGAAAAAACTATATTGATTTCTGGGTGTAAATACAACCCCAGTTCTTTGAATCTTTTGGATCAGAAAAAAGAATCTGGGCACACTGAGAACCTGCCTCAACTCAAACATGTACGAAGAACTATGGTGGAGGGGGGGCTCGAATGGTAGGTTCTCACTACCCAGATTCCAGCAGTATTTCTGATCGGAAATGCTGCCAATCAAACCCCATTGACAGCATATCTGTGGTTCAGTTGCACATGTGACGAAACTTACACTGCACATCCATAGCTATGTGATTACACAAGTAGGTACGGAATACCCGATGTCTTACCACACGAAAGCACGTATTGTACAGCAACGAAGTGGTTGTGATGAAAGGGGCTCTTGGAATCTGCCTAAACATTTTGGACAGAACAAAAGTGAGTCTGATATTATTGCTTGCAGTTCTTACATTCATTACGTTCGAATAACACGAAAGCGAAAACAGCAAAAGCAATAAAAAGGTCAAAACTGCGGAAGTTACCACGCCATGCTAGGATAGCTCAATAAATCTGGTAGACGGCTGCAATACAGATCAAACCCAACAATCCGGCGCGCTTGTGATCTGTCAAGGATCTTGCAAGTCGTGTTTTGTACCTTCGCGGAACTAACTTTTGGGTTAGGACAGTGATGGTTTTTGCATGGCCCAGTTCTAGCTTTCGTACAGGTATAGACCATGTCGGTTTTGTTTTCTAGGAACTAATCATATATCCTTTGAAAACAGTTCCAGAAAAGAGATGCCTTAGAAGACTTTCCAAAAGACTCACCGGTAATAGTGATTTTCCCTCCGAGAAGATGAGGACGGCAATATTAGTGTTATACTCTAGCTGATGGTAGTGGAAGTCGTAGGCGATTTTCTGCCAGGAAATCATGTTCGCCAAAGACGCAACGTTCTTTATCCCTGTTAGAAAAAATAAACCTGAAGAGGACCCTTGCCAAAATCTATATTTTTTTCTATTCTCTTAGAGCCACCAACTATCAGGGGATCGAGCTGCATCCAAGCAGGATAATCGCGTATGACACGGATCGTCACGATAATTGTCTGCTTGGTAATACGTACAGAGCCTGTACTCACGACTTGATACACCTGAACAAGCATGTTTATATACGGCTTGGAAATAAACTCTAGGACACAAGAAACTAGCGACGGTATGTCGTTTATTAAAGTCCCGAGTGACCAAATATTTCCAGACGCCGAACCTTCTTATAATTGCTGGAGACGATTCACACTATTACAGGTCCTTCCTTCTAGCTACAGCATGAAGAAGACCCTTGTCAAGAAGAGTTCAAATATCGCAGGAATGTATTTATTTTATTTACTATTACATTTAAGTCTATTTAGTGAGATTTTAAACTCTATGAAAATAACGTAGTCATGTTTATGTACAGTGTTTTAATATGTGTATTTTATTTTGTGTATTTTACTCATACTCCGCTGTTATACAAAAAGCGGGTCACAAATAAATAAATAAAATTTGACGTTAAGCTTTGTCGCCATTATCGCCATTACTACACAAATACAAACGGATTACATACACTGTCCATACAGAAACTGACGCACTACAAAAGTAAACAAATTTTCAGACTACAAAAGCAATTGAGTAAAATCGGGTGTCGACTATACTACGATCAGGGACCCATTAATTTCCTGTGATGACTCGCCATTCAGGGGCTTGTCAATAAGAGATTTTTGATGCGCTCTTGACCGAGCGTCAGATAGTTCGAGAAATACCCGCGGAGATAAAATACCCGATTATCCAGATAGACAAAATTTTTCGCAGCTGTTGTGCTGAACTAGGAATATTTCTCTGTAATGGAAGTGTATCCTGGATCTTTTGTCCTAGCTTAGTTACCTGGTGGCATGCTGAGTAGTCCCAACAAATTTTGTCTATCTGAGCAAGAACGCCGATTCGACCCAAGCGGAATTTTTGGAAAATAGGTGAGGCTCGGGCAACATAGCAACATAGAAGAATAGGAAATGACAAGCCCCCTGAATGGCGAGTCATTACAGGAAATTTATGGGTCCCTGCTACGATTAACATTTGGACGCTACCTGAATCTACTACGTCTACTGGTAGACTGTTCCACGGTTTCCCTATTAACGAGTGAGCACTGGCCAATTTTTGTAGGTGGTTTCGGAGGGTGACTCACCCGTTAATTGCCATCAACTATAAGGGGATCGAAGTGGACCGTACGGCAATCGTTTATGGGTTGTTCCTTTCCCTGCTGAAACTAATATTCACATGGTGTTTTAGCCCTGTCTCGTCAGTTCCAGTGGCAAGCTGAACTGTTAAGACATCTTCAAATTTCACCGGATTTCCAGCAGAATTAGCGCTTTAAGCATATTTTACCAGAAAACGTTGTTTTACCCGACGAGGACCCAATCGTCAGTTTCCCACCGGCAATGTTGACCGGTGCAGTTTCCGGTTTCTGCCATATTTCGGAGAATATCCATCCGAGCCGAAAAACTACAATCATACCACGATTCAGTACGACGTTTCACCAAGAACAAATAACGAGACAGAACTGCTGTCTCACTATCTCGGTCATACAAATATGCTGAGTCGAGTAAAATACGGCCGACTCCCGACGCAAGCGAGCGGAGGTTACTAGCTTCGCGCCACATCACGTTTCGTTACCTCTACAAATAGCCATATCGCTGTTAAGTCGCTGAAGAGGAAATCTAGCAGTCAAAGTTGATTGGTTCTATGGAAGACGGAAGAGGAGTAAACGGGTATCAACATCAGCTCAAAGCTAGAGTAAATACCTCTAGGTCCGCTCAAGTTTATCGGGGTTTTCATAGTCGCTGCATGCGACTGAAGACATAAGTTCTATCTGATTATTTGTTCTTGGTTTCACGTGCATCGACCCTTAGGGAGCATGATCTTCGGATGACTAACCTATATATAGCTTCGAATAATACTTGTTAATACTTACCGTTCGCGTCTAACGTTCCAGAGGACATCGCAGTCTCATCCAGTGCGAGATGGGTCTGCTCGCTGAGCTGCAATGCTCCACTGACAAGCCGGTTCATGTTGTAATCTTTTCTATAAGAAAGGTAAAACATAGCCACCTTTGTGTTAAGATTCCCAAGAAACCCTCAACATGTTTCTATTTCTGGGTTATATCAATATTTCACCTCTCCAAGGGTTTTAAATATGTAAAGACATTACACGAATCTGGTAGATGAACTAATCAGGCTGTCAGACCGACACATTTTTTAACTTTAAGCCTTGTTCTTGTGTATGTGCGGATGTGCGAATTTTGCGTTCTTGCAACGAACCCGACTCGGCCAACTGGAAAAACTCGCTTCACGCCATTTTGACCCCAAGCCGGAATTTTTCCGCGCCGCCTAGCGAACGGTTTTCCATTTTTAGGATGTTGAGTCTATCCTTAGACACACATTTAGCAATACTCTTGATGACTAATTCTCCTTGCCGATTCAAAATCGCTGTGTACCTAGCGGAAGAGCGAGAAGCGGCACCACAGCTGTCCCCAACGATCGCCATGATTGGTTGACACAGGATTTGAGTTGTTGAGTTTGAGTCGTTAGTGAGACGTTTTCTCGTTCTTCCTAGGCGTAGTCACATAGAGTATCTTCGTGTCAATATCGTTATGTGTGAATAGAAATATTGAAAACTTTATTCTGGGTCAAGTTTTGCTCTATGTCACCATGGGGACGCAAAAATCGGCTCAGTATGAAAACACGGTCGAGGCTTTCCTTTTATTGCTATTACCAGTTACCGTGGTCAAGCCGCGAAACAAAACTAACAGGCGAAATCAGCACAGCAGAATCGGCTGACATAAGCGTCAGGATAACTGTTTGCTTGGTAATACGTACAGAGCCAGTTCTCACGACTCTGTACACCTGAACAAGCATGTTTATATACGGCTTGGAAATACACTCTAGGGACAAAAGAAACTAGCGACGGTATGTCGTTCGTTCAAGTATCGAGTAACCAAACATTTCCAGGCGCCGAAATACTAACCAGACCCCGAAAAGCATACCCAGTCACCGCGCGAGACTGTAAATTCAAACGTCGGTGGTTCAAAGAGGATTCGCTCGGTACGTTGCAACTGGACAGCCCCTGGTCTCTTACTAACCAGTTACCTTCTCGTACTATAAAGTGAGTTAACGAGTTTATCCCATGCTTTCGTTCCCGCAGTCTAAGTCATAAACAACCTCACCCCTTTTTATGGGTCAGTTTGCCCCGGCGCCCACCAGCACAGAGAACGAGACAAAAAATTACTGCTTGTTACTTTTAAGCCGTCTTGATCATGCAGCCACTGAACATCTAATAATCCAGTTGGGAAATCTGTTCTTGCGAGGGAAAATCGTTATTCATGTTCAGGTTCATTTATTGATGTTACTACAGAATACAAATTTGCACAAATCCGGCAGAGCGCAGATCACGAAAACGCCGGACCTTAGAAGTCGCGAGAACGCGAAATTCGCACATCCGCCGGACTACTGATATAACTATAAGTACAAAAAGGCCATTTCTAACCGAACGAGCACCCACGAACTACCGTACTCGGCAACGTAAAAACACGAACAAACCGGTACAGTAACTCTTTTGTTCCATTTTTTACATGAGTGTGCAACGCGAAAGCATAACAGGTGCTTCGTTTCTATTTTGTTAATTTATATGTGCTGTGCTCTATTAATTGTTATGGAACTAAGAATTAGCTATAAGCTACGATAGTTTCCAATTAAACCGATGTCTATCTCTCTGCAGCCAAAGAGAGAAAATCAGCCCTCTAGGTCTTTCTTAGCCTGGGACAGGCGGATGTGGCAACTGTTTGCTTGGTAATACGTACAGAGCCCGTGCTCACGACTTGGTACACCTGAACAAGCATGTTTATGTACGGCAAGGAAACCAACTCTAGGGCCAATAGATACTAGTGACGGGATGTCATTCGTTGAAGCCCTGAGTAACCAAATATTTCCAAACGCCGAAAGAACCAATCTTCTTTCTAACGAAATCCCAAATACCATATTCAGTCAGAGCGCGAGTCTCAAAATTCAAGGGTCTATCGTTCAAACCGGGTTAGCTCTGTACTTTGCAACTGGACTTCCATTGTCTCTTAATAATACCTTTCGTACGAATATATTATATTTTACATTAATACCTTTTCGTATTCAACCACGAATTTAGGTGTGCATCCCATGCCGTCGTTTCAGCAGTCAAGAAGCGTATTCTCGACTTCCCCGAGGACTCCACTTGAGGAGTCCCCGCGCTTTTGTTTGTCCCGAGGACTCACTCCTCGCATTCTCACGAGTTCCCACGGATGGGGAATGCTCCGATTATCATCACCATCATCAAAAAGGACTCCCTTTCATATTCGGAGGGGAATCTTCGGAGCTGGTGTTCCTTGAATCCATCACAACCTCGCTGAGGCTGTAGCTGATGGTTGAGTTATTATGCATACGTTTTCTTTTTTTATTTTTGTTTGTTTTTTGCTTGTTGATCTGTTTTATGCGATACGGCCTTGTTATGTCATAGTTGTCGTTTTATATTTTTGGCCAGTTATGTATGCGTTTACTATGTCTTTTACTCTCCGAATTCTGGAGGAATTAAATGAATTGAACTGAATTGGAAAGTTAGTGTAATGTAAAATAAAATGAAAACAATCAGAAACTAAAACTAAAAATAAAATGAATCCAGAATAATTTCGTCAACTGCATATTTTTTTTCCGAAGAAAATCCATTTTGGAAGCATTCCCCGTGTTCTCGTTGTTTTCCGGGCGCGGAGTCCACGTGGGTGACTCCCTCTATTCTCGCCTTTCCTTCGATTCCCCGAGGAGTCCTCGGGGAAAGGCGAGAATACGCCTATGGTTAAAACAACTTCACCTTCACTCTAAGTGTCGGTTTACCGTGGCCAGGACAATGATTCGAACAATAGGTGCTTGCCACCTTTACAACTTATTCCCGATAGGCGGACGAGATAGCTGTTTGCTTGGTAATACGTACAGAGCCTGCACTCGCGGCTTGGTACACCTGAACAAGCATGTTTATATACGGCTCGGAAATCAACCCTAGGGCCACTAGGAACGAGCGGCAAAATGCCGTTAGTTAGAGCCCAGAAGAGTAAACCAATTGTTTCCAAAAGCCGGAAGTCCGTCAAGTTTATTTAGAGTGGGGGAAGGAAGCTAAACTTGAAGACTACACTATTCCGTTAGTATATGACACCCAGGGCCTGTGCCAACTTGCCTAGCCTTCACCTTCCTGTGTCCACTACGTCCACAGCTTATCACATACTTTCATTTTTTGCACAGAGACGAACCAGTCTCGGTAGCCAATCACAGACTTTTTTGCCTGTCCTTTTTTCTCGTAATTCGTAGGAAAAAATAGGCGCAAGCCTCTACACGACTCTACGAAAACTACCAATACAATACTTGTCATTTCCAATGTGGTCGTCAAGTGATTTTTTTAAGGCGCCCACTTATGAGCATGTGAGATGAAAGTTGGTTCCACGTCTCTAATATATTTCTTTATTAATAGAAAATACATTCTTTTTAATGTATTTATCTATTAACAGAAGAGGTTGAGCCGACGCTTCTCTCTACACAAAACACATGACACTATTGTCTAACAACACTGCACTATACACTGTCTCAACAAGGATACAATAAAAGGATTTACATAAGGCGTATTCTCGCCGTCCCCCGAGGACTCCACTTGAGGAGTCCCCGCGTCTTTGTTTGTCCCGAGGACTCCCTCCCCGTATTCTCGCGAGTCCCACGGACGGGGAATGCTCCGATTATAATCACCATCATCAAAAAGGACTCCCTTTCATATTCGGAGGGGAATGATTTTTTGCTGGTGTTGGTGCAATGTAAAATTAATTAAAAAGAATCAGAATAAACAAAACCAAAAATAAAGTGGGTCGAGACTAATTTCGTCAGCTGCATATTTTTTTTTCGAACAAAATCCATTTTAGAAGCATGCCCTCTATTCTCGCCGTCCCCTTCGATTCCTCGGGGAACGGCGAGAATACGCCTATAAGCGCTACAACTGAACAGTGTACGAGCAAGACGTTGACTGAATGAGAGTAAATTTGGTCTCCGCAACACATTGCGTATTGCAGCGTGCTTCCACAGTGGAAGGCATGCAGCGTGTCCATCAGTCCCACAGTAAACCTTCCCGACCACTGGCTTCGATTCTTAAAAATAATGGTTTAAGAACAGACAACGGGCGTGTTCCACCCTTCTAACGATAGTAACTATTAGCTACTATTTTCGTTCCAGCCGCGTGAAAAGTTCCTACGCTGACCGTTCCAGCCTTCTCGAAACAGTAACTATTTTCTTTATCATTCCCGGAGCGTAGTAAGCGTGGTAACTACGAATATCTTTGACGTGATTGGTCGGGTTAGCCCGTGGCACGATATTTTGCTGAAAATAGGAAGATGTGTTCCAGCCTCGACGCCAAGAAGCCAGAATGCGTCAAGTCATGCGTAGTAACTACGATAAAGGCGTATTCTCGCCGTTCCCCGAGGACTCCTCGGGGAATCGAAGGGAACGGTGAGAATAGAGGGGGTCACTCCACGCGGACTCCACGTACGGAAAACAACGAGAATACGGGGAATGGTTCCAAAATGGATTTTGTTCGAAACAAAAATATCTATAGTTGACGAAATTAGTCTGGATCCACTTTATTTTTGGTTTTGTTTATTCCAATTGTTTTTAGTTAGTTTTACATTGGAACAACACCAGCAAAAACTGATTCCCCTCTGAATCTGAAAGGAAGTTCTTTTTTATGATGGCGATGATAATCGGAGCATTCCCGTCCGTGGGACTCGCGAGAATACGGAGAGTGAGTCCCTGAGACAAACAAAAACGCGGGGACTCCTCAAGTGAAGTCCTCGGCGAACGGCGAGAATAAGTAGGGTGGAACACGCTCAACATACCTTGGAACAAACGGAAGGCCATTGAGATTCTCCAAGCTCAGGGGAAGCAGGTGAGCCTTGGGAACCAAGTGCTGTATAAGTCTAAAGATTCCAGAAACGAAATTCGTGCAGCTACTTGGAATGTTGCTGAAGTTTACACAGAACTTGCCAACGGCCATCACATCCCGACGAATATACCTAGATCAAGGGATTCAAGTCATGTCGAATATACAAATACAGCTTGGCTCTATCCCTTTCGGTTGCAAAGAACATAACAGGTAGACACGAATCCAATCAGAACAAGATTTGAGGGTTTGGAACTCTAATTCAAGTTTCATCAATAGCGCACAAGAGATTATACAAGAATGATTTCCTCTTACCACAACGTTTGATTTTTGGAGTGCTTTTGGACATCCAACCAATCCCCCCCCCCCCCCCCCCCCCACTGCCGCAATTAATTAACTAATTTCATTTTTCACCCATCAAAAAGCACATGGCATAGACGGAGTATGAATAAAGAAAGAAAAGAAGAAGGAAACACTATGACAAGGAAACACTATAACAAGAGGAAACCAGACACAGCATAGAGACTACGACAACATTATACTATCTATAAAACTATCCTATTGTAGAAGAATGCTCTCCCATTGATGCTTAATCTTATTGTTGTAATTCTGTATAAGTTGTCCAACTGCTGTAAGTGGGGTAAGTGGGTGATGTTGTAAGTAGTGACGATTTTACTATTTCGGGTCCAAGGAGGGACGCGGAGCCGGAATTTACAGAAACGAAAATAAATAGAGCGAATTTGTTTTTTATCAGTGTTAGTTAGCATTCGCCAGAAAGGTGCGATGTATAAAATGTGGGGCAGGGCCACCGAGCTAAAAATCGTGGCGACAATAAGACGGTTGAAACGCAACTTATTCGCCACAATGGAACCATAAGCTGCAGCAATCTTTTTGCGAATATGTTTGATCAACAGTGCTCTGGTCTCTCTGATCGACCTCCCGAACGGTAGGCAAAGATAAATCAGCGAATCTGCTGGTCTGACGTTCGAACTTCCCAGCCGACCAGTTATATCAGGGCTAGTTCTCCAATAAAATAGAACAACTGGTGATTTTTCAGGGTTCAATTTCATTCTTACGCTGCAGTACTCATCACTTAACGTATCAAAATTTTCTTCAAGACGAGTAACTGTGCGACTGGGGTTTAGAATGTCATCCGCGTAACATACAAGACTAACGTCAATTCCACGAATAATACAAGCCGGCTTTACATTACTTTGAGGTTCTACTACAGCATTGTTGAATAGTTGCGGCGAAAATACCGATCCCTGTTTTACCCCTTTCTTAGGCACAACAACATGAGCATCCGGAAAACCAGGGATTTGAATAACAACAACCAGATATCATAGAGGTCCCGGTAAGCACTGATTGTAGATGGGTATACTCCTCGCTGACAAGCAGTATAAAGAATATGCTCACGGACAAGCGAGTCGAAAGCCCTACTAACGTCGTGGCTTGCAAAAACTAAAGACTCCTTACCAGACTCTGCATCTAACAGAATGGAACAAACAGCACTAAGGGCGTGGGAGCATCCTAGTCCCTTTTGGAACCCGAATTGACAAGGGGGCACATAACACTTTGAGTAAATTTCGGGAAACGTGACAAGCTCGAAGAGTTTGCACAATACATTTGAGACTGTAATCGGGCAGTAAGAGCTACAAGAATCAGAAGGTTCCCTTTTTTCAGAATTGGGTAAAGCTTTCTTTCAGAAAAGTTGCTAGGCATAATTCCGGTTTCTATGATTACTTGGAACAGAATGCAAACATAATCTACCAGCAGGTCACTTGCCATTCCTAAGAGAGCCGAGCATGTCTAGTCAGTACCTTGAAAGTACTTTTTCTTTAACTTCCGGATATCACATAAGACCACACTACGCTCCACTACATAGTAATTAACGCTACCTTTTTTTTACTGAGAAACTCATCTAACTTCCGCTTAAATTCCGCCACGATATCGGGAGCCGGGGAGTCAAAGTCTTTAGTAAAATCACTGCACCATTCTTCCAGAACAATAGAGCACTGCTCACAACCTGGATTAGGACGCAGCACATGTTTCCATAGCCCAGATCTGTTGGCCTGGACCTTACTCGTGTACTCGCGACGCACTTCACTCCGATGCTTTGATAAGACTTTTGAAAACTTCCGGTTGGCCCACTTGCGAACTGTGTTTACCCATCCCTCCCTAGGTTTGTCACTTTCCAGCCATAGACGGTGCCAGAACTTGGCTTTTGCACAGGCTTCACGTAAGGATGGATTTTTTGCCCATTCATACTCGCGGGAGCCTGTGCGAATTCTTATCACTGGGCCCGAAGCTTTTTCGCCGCATCTTACTGAATGGCAAATAAGAGCACAAAATATATTTATCTGGATCCTTGCTTCCACCAACCGAATATCGGAAATATCGGCAGAACCACTCAATAGGTCGTACGGTACCTTCACTTTGTTGAGGATTTCGTCGCATACTCTTTGAAAAATTAAAGGGTTCGCCTTGTCCCAATCGGGCTTTGTGAACCATTTAGGCCGTCGGCTTGAAGGTAGGCCTATCTGCTGGGGAGTCTCAAAACAGAGACTTAGTGGAAAATGGTCCGAGGAGAAACTAGATTCAAATACATGTACAGGGAATTTTGTCACGGACTGAGAGGTCAGAGCATGGTCCAGATTTGACGTAGATCCACTGGGGTGGATATAGGTAACATCACTATCTTTCTCGGTTAGGCGTAACTTATCCTCCACGAACACTGTCTTTGAGTGAGCAAAGATCTATTATAATCTACCAAGACCACGTGATACACCAGTGTTGCCGTTTTTTTCTGACGGAACCTGTGACTTTGGGCCGCAAAAACTTGTGACATTCTAGCCCCTACGAAACTGGTTCCCATTTACCAACTTTTAACGTGAAATGTCGCTTTATCACCTGCATAATTAACACATTATTATTAGATCTCTACGGATACATCAGAGATCTCTACCCTACCAACGAATAGAGATCTATACCCTCTGAACGACCAAGCCGAGTAGCAAAAACAGCAGCCGTGTCCAAAATGAAATCTCAACACCAACTTTAACCCCAAGCAATTTTCATAAAGAATTTCACCAAAATCAGACACTTAAGCTAGAATCTTTAGTGTTTTTCCACAACATCATTTTCCAGCTTCAGCGGCTTGAGCCTGAAGAGGACCCTTACTAAGAAGGGCCGAAATAAAGCTCTAATAAAATTCAGCTGACGTATCCGTTTAGCACTGTCAATTGTGGTTCGCAATCAGCTTTGAGTGAAACAAACAAGAGCTGTAAGCTCATATGGCACTTGCATGGGTCAAGATGATTTGATTGATCAAAAGTAAGTTTCGACTTTGCGGTTGAGATGCGCACTCAAGGGAGCTGGAACTTCATTTGTAAGCAAAATCCTTGAGGCAAAACTGCTAATGGGCTGATGGGCATCACGAAAATGCATATATTGCTTAAAAGAATTTTTTTTACTTTGCGGTCAAGATTGGTACTTTAAGGAATAACTGGATTTCGTAAGTAGTAATTTCTAAGCAAATGTTGTTGAGTCTCCAATATTCTAGCGAAGTTTCATCGTCCTAGCACATCTGGAAGTACCTTAACGCGCGATCACCGGAATCCCAGACCCCCCCCCCCTCCTCCAACTCCACCCACAATAACCGGAGCCAATCCGGTTCTGTAAATGATTAATCCAGAGCATCTGCTTGTCATTCCCACGAAGTTCGATCCAGATCACACCAGTCTAAGCGGGTCAAGTATTTTCCGCCCTCCCCCCCAATAATTGCCGGATTCGGTCCGGAAATGAAAAAGGTCACCAGAGAAAAATGTCCTCTGTTTAATTTTAAATTTCACTCGAATCCGATCACCCGTTCCAAAGTTCGCATGACTCAATATTCCGGATTCCCCTCCCTCAACTCCCCCACCAAGATTAGCATATCGAGGATTTTTTTTTATTCCAAGTCAGTTTGACCGGGTCCCTGATATGCCTTCCAAGTTTCGTCGTGAAAATCCCCCCAAAAACGGAATTCCGGGAAACCCCCTCCCCCCCCCCCCCCTCAAGTGTCCGGATCCAGTCAAATTATGTAAAAGATTTACCTGGACCAGATGTTTGTTCTTCCCAGCAAGTTTTACTCCGATACCATCATTCTAACCATTTCTCGAGATTTCCGGTCCATACCCCCCCCCCCCCCCCAGCTCCCCCGCGGTGAACGTAGCCAATCAAATTCAGCAAATCACTTACCTAGAACACCTGTTTGTTCTTCCCACAAAGTTCCATCCCGATCCCTCCATTCTAACGGGTCACGTATTTTCCGCCCCCCCCCCCAATAGTTGCCGGCTCCGGTCCGGATATGAAAAAAATCATCGGAGAAATGTCCTCTGTTCAATTCTTAAATTTCACTCGAATCCGATCACCCATTCCAAAATTACGCATGACTGAAAATTTCGGATTCCCCTCCCTCCACTCCCCCCACCATTATCTGATCGACAAAATTTTTATTTTGAAGTCAGTTTGATTGGGTCCCTGATATGCCTGCCAAGTTTCATCGTGAAAATCCCCAAACCACCATCACCGGAATTCCGGGACCCCCCCCCCCCCCCCCATAAGTGTCCGGATCCAGTAAAATGGTCTAAAGGACTTATCTAGAGCAGATGCTTGTTCTTCCCAGCAAGTTTCACTCCGATCCCTCCATTCTAACCGTTTCTTGAAATTTCCGGCTCCCCCCCCCCCCAACTCCCCCCTGGCCACCGAATCCGGTCAAGACTTTAAACGGGACATTACAGGTATATATTAAATTCAGTGATAAAGTGTCATTACAATCCGATCATCCGTTCGAAAGTTACACACTTCTCAATTTCCCGGATTCCCCTGCCCTCCACCCCCCCCCCCCCCCAAAAATGGTCGGATCAGAAAACTGATTATTTCTAAGTTTGTTTGGTCGGGTCTCTGATATGCCTGCCAAGTTTCATGGTCCTAGCACAACTGGAAGTACCCTAACTCGAAAAAGTGTGACAAAATGCCCTAAATTTTCAAGTTTCCAGCGCCCCCACTTCCCCGCATATGTTCGGATCAGGAAACTGATTATTTCCAGGTTAGTTTGGTCGGGTCCCTGATATTCCTGCCAAGTTTCATTGTCCTAGCTCATCTGGAAGTACCCTCACTCGAAAAAGTGTGACAAAAAGCCCTAAATTTTAAAGTTTCCAGCGCCCCAACTCCCCCGCATATGGTCGGATCGGGGAAACTTATTATTTCCAGGTTACTTTGGTCAGGTCCCTGATATTCCTGCCAAGTTTCATTGTCCTAGCTCATCTGGAAGTACCCTCACTCGAAAAAGTGTGACAAAATGCCCTAAATTTTCAGGTTTCCAGCGCCCCAACTCCCCCGCATATGGTCGGATCGGGAAACTTATTATTTCCAGGTTACTTTGGTCAGGTCCCTGATATTCCTGCCAAGTTCCATTGTCCTAGCTCATCTGGAAGTATACCCTAACTCGGAAAAAAGTGACAAAATGCCCTAAATTTTCAAGTTTCCAGCGCCCCGCACTCCCCCGCATATGGTCGGATCGGGAAACTGATTATCTCCAGGTTAGTTTGGTCGGGTCCCTGATATGCCTGCCAAGTTTCATTGTCCTAGCACATCTGGAAGTACCCTAACTCGGATATGTGGGACAAAAAACTCGGACCGACCGACAGACCGACAGACGGAACTGTGATCGGTATATGGCACTTGAGCCAGAGGCTGCAAGTGCCATAAAAATGTCACAGAGACGAGACTCGCTGCTAAAAGAAACGCACATTCAACATTCAACTCGTTCTGATAGCGAACACGTAAAACAAACTTACACGGATGACAAAAGATGACAAATTAGGTACTCAGCAGCCAAAGAATCGCCCAGCATCGCTTCCGTTAGGATCGATTTCAACTCGTTTCTCAGCTCCTTTGCAGTCGAAAGAATGTTTTGATGTGCTAAAAGAGAAAAACAGGTTAGAGCCGTATTCTCGCCGATCCCCGAGGACTCCACTTGAGGAGTACCCGCGTTTTTGTTGATCCCCGAGGACTCAATCCCCGTATTCTCGCGAGTCCCCACGGATGGGAAATGCTACGGTTATCCTCACCATCATCAAAAAGAACTCCCTTTCAGATTCGGAGGGGAATCAATTTTTGCTGGTTTTGGTGCAATGTAAAATTATTAAAAAGAATCAGAATAAACAAAACCAAAAATAAAGTGGATCCAAACTAATTTTGTCAACTGCATATTTTTTATCCGAAGAAAATCCATTTTAGAAGCATTCCCCGTGTTCTCGTTGTTTTCATAGGCGGAGTCCGCGTGGAGTGACTCCCTCTATTCTCGCCGTGCCCTTCGATTCCCCGAGGACTCCTCGGGGAACGGCGAGAATACGCCTTAGGTGGCTTCTACTTCTCATTTGTCAATACAGCCCATACCAATTACTCTGAACTACTCGCGGGCGTAACTTCCGGCTCCCAAGGCTACAGATGTGAATACAAACGTCTACAACGATCGGTGCTGGTCGCCCGAAGGGTTCCGTCTCTACAACTGAGTGAAGCGCCACCATTTTTCGTAAAAACAGCCCATTTTTTCTTGGAAAAGTTTTAAAAACTGTCGGTTTCTTGAAAAAATAGAAAATTTTTCTTAAAAATAGTAGTTTTTCTTAAAATCGGCCAATTTTTTGTCAACACAGTCGTCCAGCCAGTCGGTAAATACCTTGCCCCCCCCCCCCCAAACATTTTGCCTAGTAACGCCTCTGCCCCTTACTAAAATCTCCCTAAATTCGACATTAGGCTAACCTGATAAAGCAGCAGCTCCGGTCAGGTCACTTCTAAGCAAAGGATTGCTATGGGTCAAATTCCCCCATGGGCTAAATTCCCCTTACTAAAATCTCCCTAAATTCGACATTAGGCTAACCTGATAAAGCAGCAGCTCCGGTCAGGTCACTTCTAAGCAAAGGATTGCTATGGGTCACTTTCTGTGCGAATATCACATGTAGCCTCGGAATGAAGGAGGGGGGCGGATTTCTGGCTGCTTGCTCTTCTTCGAATGCATTTTCTATTTTGTCCATAGGTTCGTCTGTTTCCAGATCGTTCTGTCCTTGGACCAAAACAGTGAGAGCCGGGTCAATTGAAAGTATGCCAGTGAACTCCACAATGTCATTGATGGAATAGTTGTCGCTCTCATCGTACACCTGCAAACACCGGTAATTAATACGGCACAACCCCACCAATCTGACCGACTTCTCACTGAATCAAAGGATCGCCCCCGGAATAACTTCCATCGCAGAGAGATATGGAGTAGGACTTCGTCAGCTGCCTAAATTGTCGTTTTCGGTTAGCGGAGCGTGAATCTTCCAACCTGGTGTGTTTTAGTGCCACCCTGTTTCCCGATGTTCACATGGATACGTCCTGGGGAACGCGAGGGTCGTAGTCTGGGCGACGCTGATATATCCGAGGCTTTCGTTTTCTAAATCATTAGCTCGTCTGTCAGGAAGAAAGTCTGAGATAATACTGACCGTCCCAAGCTCTTCTGAAGACAGTGAAACAAGACTAGCTGCCTTCGTTGCACTCCAGGCTGTCTCTGGCGTTTTGTCACCGGTGTCCGGTTCTTCTCTTCTAACGAGTTTTTTAGTACACTGGTAAGTTGTCACCGGTCACCGTCACTAGTCACCGGTGCAACAAAACCAAAGGTGTCGATGGGATCCCAAAAATCTAAGATTTCCGAGCGAACTACTAGTCCAGCAAAAAAAAAAAAAAAATTCAGAAACGAAACCGGCGTATCTCCTTATCCCTATAAAGAAATCTAATCAACTTTAAATAAAATTTTGACTTAAAAAAAAATGCGGGTACAACCGGATTCCGGACTAATTATAGAATAGAATAGAATAGTGTTTATTTAGCCTCACAGGGCCATACACAAATTTTTATAAACACGGCATACAAGTATATTAATGCATTGAAAACGCAACTATCCTAGGACACATACATAAATTATCTTCTATTTAGATTCCCACTCACATAATCTACCACCGTTTTAATAACGTTTTCTTTAGTCGATGTCAATATACCAGGGAAGAGCAGCCCTCCCCCAAAGTGATCCGGTAGAGGAGACTCCTGGCACTGCCCTAGGAGGTGGGCAACATTGCCCTCTCCAACAAGACAGATCGGACACCTGTAATTATCAGTGATTAACCCATCCCTATTTTTCCTTCTCTCAAACACCTTTTTTCTAAAACCGAGTGGTAATGAGTTTGTTCGGAGCTGGAACCAAAGTTTCAGAGTCTGTGCTGGTAGACCTAACTTAAAATAAAATTCCATATGAAAAGTCCGCTTCAGTAATTTGTAATAATTCAGAGTCTCAGACGTTTGAATTGCCCCGTGCCAACTTTGTATCTCCTGGTCGCTTATAGCAAGTTCAAACTGTTTCAGTAAGTGGGAGTGGTCCTCTGGGCCTGATCCCCCGTTCCAAGCAAATGACAATCCGGCACGATCTAGCATGGCTTTAACCTGGAACGGCCAGGATTTTGGTCCTCCTATCTCTAACAATTCTTTATATGCTGCTCTTAGCAGCCTATCCTCTGGGAGTCTAATAATTTTCAACCAAAACCGTATTATCTGCAACAGCCTAGATTTTTTCATTGTGAATAGGCCAAGCTCTCCTCTGACTGCCTGGGTATGAGTCGTTGGATGAAGTCCTATCAATCTCTTAAAGTGGAGCAGCTGAATCGACTCAAGCTGTGTGGCAGCGTTAAACCCCCAAAGTTCTGCACCGTAATGTACTGTTGGAAGGATTTTAGTTTTAAAAATATTCGTGTGAATTTTCATATCTTTGAGACCTCTTAGAACCGAATTCCTTAGTATCGCTGCGGATACCATCCTCCCTCTTTTCCTCATTTCAAGTATATGCTCCTTCCAGCTACCCTTTTCAGAAAAAATCACTCCGAGGTATTTAAACTTAGATGTTTGTTTGATTTCTTTATCTCTATAGAGGAATTTCCACCCCTCATTTTTTTCCTTCCTGAGAAAATCACAATTTCTGTCTTTTTAACATTTAAAGTCAACTTTTTATTTTGTAGATAATCTGAAAGAATATTTAATAACGCTTGGAGGTCCTCAGGGGTAGACGCTACCAGTACCGCATCGTCCGCAAATAGCAACAGTGACAATGTAGACAGGCCTAGTCTAACCGTTGGTGCCCATCTATGTTGGAAATACTCAACTATGTCATTAACATACAGGCAAAAAAGTTTAGATGATAGGGTGCTACCTTGCTTGACCCCCTTTGATACTCCAAAACAATCCGAAACTCCTTTCCCTACCACCTTCACCACCCACAATGTTAATTTATAAATATCGGCTATCAACTTAACTGTTAACCTAGGAAGTCCTATCCTCAGTAACTCCTCAAACAGTAAAATTCTATCCACTGTGTCGAATGCCTTCTCTAGATCTATGAACGCAACAAAAAGTCTATTCTTTCCTTTACTATACTTTTCTATCAACGACTTTAATATGAATACATGATCTACTGCCCCGTACCCTGCACGAAAACCTGCCTGTTCTTCTCGGAGTACTTTACGACTATTTATCCATTTACTTAATCGGCAATCCAAAACTTTTTCTATTATTTTGCTTATACACGGGACTAGCGAGATAGGCCTATAGTTGTTGCGCTCTCCTGGGTTTCCTTTCTTTAAAATTGGGCGAATAATCGATGTCCTCCAAGCTTCTGGCCATTCTCCTGTTCGCACTATTAAATTTGAAACAGACAGCAATAATGGTAATACTAGACCTAGAAAACTACGGTAAAAATGTGTTGGAATTTCATCCGCACCAGCAGCTGATTTACCCTGTAGCTTCTTTACTACTTCTACAATCTCTCCACTATTTATCTTTCTTACTAGACCTTCTTCATACTCCCCAAGTGGGAAAACTGCTTCTTCCTTCATATCCCTAAACTTATTGAGCGTGTTCCACCCTCGTACCAATAGTAACTATTAGTTACTAAACCCGTTCCAGCCTCACGAAAAGTTACTACGCTGACCGTTCCAGCCTTGTCGAAATAGTAACCAATAGTAACTATTTGCTTACCATGCTCGGGAGCGTGGTAAGCGTAGTAACCACGAATCTCTGTCACGTGATTGGTCGGATTCACCCGTGGTATGATATTTCGCTGGAAAATACAAAAATCGTTCCAGCCTTGACGACAAAAGGCAGAATTTGTGACGTCATGCGTTGTAACTACGGTAAGTAGGATGGAACACGCTCATTATCAATCCACTCTGCTAAACTTGGATTCTCTGTTATATCCTCCTTGAAATATTCTACCCAACTATCTGGCGCTGGGGTATTGATGTTTTCACCATTATTTACTGGCCCCCTAACCATCCTCCAAAATGTCTTCATATCACAATCTACATAAGCTCTATTCATTTCCTCTCTTTTCTTTTCTTCTACTTTCCTCTTTTTATACTTTGTCATCCTTTTGAATATTCTTCTTTTCTCTTTATATATCTCTAGCATTTCTTCATTATTACTAGACCTGTAAATATTCAAAGTCCTAACTAATACTTCTTTTGCTTGGGCGCAATCCTCGTCAAACCATTCCTTATGTCGTCGTTGTTTTCCTGTCTGAAGTGGCTCCAGTGCCTGGTACAATATTTTTGTACCCTGCTCTACCATTTCATTCAATGATTCTAGCTTTACTATTTCAACTATTTGTTCGTCTACCTTATTATCTGATAATGCTGCCGATACCTTAACTATATCATCCTTCTTCCATTCGCATTTTAATGATTCTCTAAGCTTTTGGTGTTTCCTTATCTTCGTCCCTGCATTCTTACAACCATTTTTATTCTCCATTATTAATTTCAGCTCTAATCCTAAATGGTCTGACCCTACCAGTACAACCACTTCCACTCCTATCGTATCCTCCAGAATCTTATGGTCGATTAGCACATAGTCTATTACGCTAGGTTTCATCCCCGAAAAGCAAGTATAATCCCCCTTATTTTTATCCTTCCCAAATCTTCCATTACCGATTACTACCCCAACCTCTGCACACAGGTCCAGGAGCCGCCTACCCCAGACATTAACTTTTCGACTCTCATCCTTGCTCTTCCTTGGTATTTTGAACGCTGACGGAACCAAATCAACTTCAAACGGGGACGGAACATCTACCAACTCAAAATCAACTCCAGTATAAGCGTTGAAATCCCCATGTAGTACTAGTCTGTCCTTACTATAACACGATCTAAATTTGCAAACTTCCTCAAATAGTATTTCCCACACGTCTTCCCCTTTGTATGAGCTATTCTGGGGTGGAATATAAATCGATCCTATCAATAGCCAATTGCCATCTCGGCACTTCAAACGGGACCATATAATGTTTTCTGACCTACTTTCTAGGCGGGAAACTTTTATAAATGAACTCAGTTTCACCATAACCATCAAACCCCCATAAACTCTTGAGTTCATTGCTGGCTGCCGGCTCACACCCTCAACTTGGAAACCATTGATTTTTGGAACCTCATTTTCTGAATGCCAGGTTTCTACCAGGGATATCACATCATATTGCCTCAGCTCTTTCAATACATATTCCAACTTGCACTTTATTCCTTGGATATTCCAAGACACTGCTCTAATACACTGGGTATGGCCAATTTCCTAGTAGTTTTCTTCGTCAAAATCCACATTATCGTTCGATAGTGCGTAGAACTCACGACGCATTGGGCGCTGTTGAACCAGTGGGCTTCCGTAACTGTCACGACCACGGCTACTTCCTTGAAAAGGTCTAGCCCCTGGTCCTCTTATTGTTCCTACGTCTTGTCTTTTAGACGTGTTTCCTCCACTGTTTCCGTCTAGGGGGCTTACTTCGTTCCTTTTTCTGGTTCTAGACTGAATCACTGTGCTACTGGATGTACCGCTCTCGTTTCCCGAGGAAAGCGTTCCAGCGTCCGAGTCATAGTTACTCTCTTCTCGCGCATGCCACGGTTTGGTACTATTGGAGATTTTTGCAATGGGAACTACAGGTCGATGATTAGGGTTTTGATGGACAGACTCTTGATGCACCTGGGTATCACGCTGGACTTCCCTAACTTCACGGTTTTCCCAATCCCACATGAAAAGCTTTCCGTCCACGAATAGCTTGTCCCCACGGAATCTCACAGGCTTGTTGGCCTGGATGGCTTCGGTTAGGAGTGGCCGGAGGTTCTTTCTTGCTTCCCTCTGGGCTTCCGTGTAGTCCGGAGTCACGCTTACTCCTCCTTTCTTCAAAACTCTGCTATTCCTGAGAATGATGTTGCGAAGCTCTACTGCATTTAGCTTCAAAATCACTGGTCCTGATCTTAGACGGTAGGCCTCCTTAATGTCATTTTGCGATATATTCAGGCTAGGAAGACACCAGTTAATGAAATTGAGTAATTCCCATCTCAATGAACGGTTAGGTGCTGGGTCTGGGAAATTGTACAGGACTAAGTTCGACTTCCTTAGCTCCAATTCCATCGCATCTGCTCTTTTCTCTGCAACGAGAAGGCGATCTGCCATCGCCAAAAACCTCGCATTTAAATTATCGTTTAACACTTTGCTGATCGATAGCTGCTCTTTGATTTGTCCAATGTCTGATGATAGGCCGGGGATCAGCGCCAGCTTTTCGTTTATTTCCTGCATGATTTGAGATGGGTTCTCGACTCCTTGTACCTCGCTCTGCATTATCACGCTCAGATTCAGATAATCCAATTTTGCCGATCCTGCCACAAAGCACACTTATCACTATTCGAAAAAGTCCGAAGATTGTGCGAGATGACTAAGTGGCAACGCTGGACGCGCGAGAAATTCAAATGTTATTCCTCACGTGCTTCCGGTGGAATGAAATAGCGTCCTACGGTATAATCACCACGCGCCACAAGCAGAGTCGAGTTAATTCACCGTGTTCGACAGTCGACAAATGCCAAAACGGCAGTATGCAATCAATATCAAAGTTTATTTACTCCAAGTTCCAGGGGCTTGAAATATTTTCGAAATATTTATTTGTTCCACGTGCTTACGGCAGCGTTGTCCGAGTAAAAAATCCCGAGTAAAAAATGATCATCATATACAGACTCAGCGTCTCTTCTTACCCCTAAATCTATCATCTAATCAACTTCAGATGAAGCTTTTGCTTTTAACATATTTTCCGGTTTTGGCCGGATTACAGGCGAACTAGTTGTCCGGCGAGAAAATGGTTTTCACCATCGGGTTCAGCATGTCTTCTTACCCCTAAATCAAACATTTAATCAACTTCAAATGAAACTGTTACTTTTAACCAACTTTCCGGTTTTGGCCGGATTCCGGACGAACTGCTGGTCCGGCGACAAAATAATTTTCACCCTCATGCTCAGCATGTCTTCTTACCCCTAAATCAAACATTTAATCAACTTCAAATGAAACTTTTACTTTTAACCAACTTTCCGGTTTTTGCCGGATTCCGGACGAGCTACTCGTCCAGCGAGAAAATGGTTTTCACCATCGTGCTCAGCATGTCTTCTTACCCCTAAATCAAACATTTAATCAACTTCAAATGAAACTTTTACTTTTAACAAACTTTCCGGTTTTTGCCGGATTCCGGACGAACTACTTGTCCGGCGAGAAAATAATTGTCACCATCATGCTCAGCATGTCTTCTTACCCCACAATCGAAATATTTTGTCCCTTAATTTGAACCCCCACCCCCAAATATAGGGCTACAGAGTCCATCTACGAACTCGACC
The DNA here is from genome assembly GCA_030848855.1 of Branchinecta sandiegonensis. Classification (NCBI taxonomy): domain Eukaryota; kingdom Metazoa; phylum Arthropoda; class Branchiopoda; order Anostraca; family Branchinectidae; genus Branchinecta; species Branchinecta sandiegonensis. Next base: position 13,740,524 of record JAUPMV010000003.1, on the reverse strand, counting down.
TTACCCTTGACCCAAACAATCCTCACACCAAGTTTCATCAAAATATCTCATTCCCTTCGAGAGATATCGTGCTTACAGACGGACGGACAACTTTTGCGATGTCATAGGTATCCCTCCACTTACGTTTTGGGATCCCAAAAACGGCATAAATTCTGGGTTTTGCGCGAAACCACGAAATACTGACGAAAACTTGCTAACTTCTCGGTAAAGCCGAGCTCCCGAGCAGGTTCTGGTTAGTCCGCACCGGTGAGATAAAACCGGACACCGGTTAGTTCAAAAACGGGTTATAAGACTGGTGAGTAGTCACGGTGGATGCAAAAAAGCCTTATAAGAATAGCCGGAGACCAACGGTGAGAACTCCCGTGACAAAGAACGCAGCTACTGGCAATGAAATCTACTGAACTGCAAGTATGACACTTTCTGCTGAGTTTTGCGCAGTCTCACTCGAAACTAAAGAAAATACAGCAGAGATATCAGTATGAAACAAAATATTGCCAAGAACATCTACGGTCTGCATTTCCGGTTTTACCTACTCACATTCTTAACCTACATCTCCACTACTCTTTCATAAGCTGCGTTCGTTGCACTCCGGGCTGCCTCTGGTGTTTTGTCACCAGTGTCCGGCTCTTCTCTTATAACGCGTTTTGGGTTCACCGGTGAATTGATGAAAACTTGTCCTCGCTGAAGCCGGGCTCACGGACAGGTTCTGGTTAGTTCGCACCGGTGAGGTAAAACCGGACATCGGTTAGCTATAAGACTCGTGAGTAGTCACCGGTGGATGCAAAAACGGCTTATAAGGAAAACCGAAGACCACCGGTGAGAACTCCCGTGACAAAGAATGCAGCTATACTTATATATATATATATATATATATATATATATATATATATATCGTTTATTCACCAAAACAGCAAAGATAGCTAGCAAAGGTAAGTCAAAATAGCACTTTCAACGGGATATAAAATAACCAATGACAAATGACAAATAATACAAGATAAACACGCCTAAGAACTGTTAAACGAACGAACAAAGTACGGCACAAACGAGTTAACATATCTTTCAGTTGCATCCGCTGGATAATTTGTTAATTTAGTTTTGTTTGAGTGGGTTTGAGTACGCGTGTTGGGCCTGTTTTTATTTTGTTCTACATACTCAGGCAACATTGATCTGTGAAGCTCAGAATTTAGACATTTGTGGCCAAAACTTATTGCTAAGTGGTGCCTACTTGGTACAACTAATTCTTCAGGGATTCAGAGCGAGGAGTGGGGCCAATTTTACTAGATCTACTTTGTATACTAGACAATGACTAAATAAACTAGACAACAATAGTAAATTATGCCCCTTACTTTCACAATGCATCCAATGCCACTCTCATCTGGAACTGGGAAGTTGAGAACCCTATTCCGGTCAATCGGATTGACGTTCGTCGGCACTGTAGCTGAATCCGGTCGTAGGCGCTTGTTGCTTTCTTCTTCAGCGCTAGCGGACGGCATGTCATCATCTAGTGGGCGCTTTGCTGACTGAGGCAAGTCTTCAGTGGATGTGTGGGCGGGAGTTCGTGTCGGGAGGTCTGAAGAGGTGGGTAAGCGGGCGTGAGGAGCTTGGGTTAAGGGAAATCACGTGCATAGCGGTACAGCTGCACAGACGACAACGTAACTAGCCACTTACTGTTTCTTGGCATGCCTGAGAGGCAAACACAAACTATGCAGCACCTGATGTTGAAATTAGGCGCATTGCACCGAATATCCTATCTGTTTTAGGGTTAGTTGTTTAACTGAACAGAACGGGAACAATAATGTATTCTTCTTTTACAGTACCAAGCTTTTAAATTACATACAGCCATTCAGAAATCCGTAAAATCCCGCGTGCAGGTTTCCGCGGGTAGGTTTGCACGATAGTTTGTTCTCTTTTAACATTACGGAAAACTTGTATAAACTTGCAGATAAAGCCATTTATGAACCCCTTAAGTTAAAAACAAAAAATAATAAAAAACCATCCTACTTTGCAACTATATGCGTGGCTTAACTTGGGTCTGATCACGATGAGCGCGTCAGACGGCTGCGTGATGTTAAAATATTTTTCAGCGGTAACAAAATTTAACTTGTTCTGGAACGTGAACGCGGGTAAAGGAAACTAGAGAAAAAAAGCTAATTCTGTGTGAAAGCTACGATCCCTTAGTCCACGAAACCAACGAAAATACTGAAACAAAAGCGAATATTTCGGGAAGGGAGGCGGTTGTCCTCACGAAATATTCGCCTTTAAATTTGGCCTTTAAAAAAAAAAATTTCGCCTGTTTTTCTTTGGTTCCTTCGTGACTTTCACTCAGACTAACGGGTTCTTGATGGGCATGGATCCTTGCTCAAGCTAATCCTAAATCGTTACTCCACTGCTAAGTTTACAGGCTTGTTTTCACTCACGTGCCACTCGTGCTTTGCCCAGTGCCGGGAGTATTTGTTAATTTACCTGTGTACAATTAATGAAAATAATAAAACCTGTTACGGTTTCTAATTAGCTTCTTTTTCTAGAACCCTACTTTCTAGATAGAGGTCTGTTGTTAAAAAGGATATTTTCTTAGCCCATGGTGACTCGGCTGGAACACTGATGCAGTAGAAAGACATCCTGTCCATCGTTCTGGTTAAGGGGGACGTCATGTTAACATCACACGGTCCCTGTATAGAAGATCAGATCAAGCATCAAAACATTAACGACACAGGACCAAAGGGTATTGGCCAGAGTCCTTAAACATTTTACTATTACCCCTAATCAACCGCTTTAGAATACACAAACAAATAATATCGTAGTGGTGTTTGATCAGCCGAGAAAACCAAGTTCAGTATGGATTCAGCAAGTATGTTTAACCCTATATCTCATCTCTAATCGAGTCCACAAGTCTTTCCCAAGGTTCACACTGCTGCTTCGTATGCGACAAGATTTTTCTTGATGTTCCGACGTGCGACAGAATCGCATGCACGTTCCCACCACCACGCAGACGCATAAGGAAAATGAAATTTTTCGTCGAGATTATTCTGCAAAAGGACAAAGGAGCCCTTGAGGAAACGAACTCTGAAGATGCTGGGAGATTACCCATCCGAATACCCACCCACTTATTAGGAAATTTTCAGTCAAACCCTTATATCATCTTGCTCAAAACAGGTTAACAAAAGTCTATTCAGAAGAGGTTTTGCATTCAGCCATCCTAGGATTACAGTCAGACAAGGTAGAGCAATTTTTAGTCTTGAAAATTAACTAATCTTCGTTTTTTCTTTTCTTTTCCCTCAAAAATCGCATGCGTTATGTCGGATCAGTTGAAATATTTCAACGCATCCGACACTGCGACAAAACGCAAGGTTCTGCTTTGCTTGTCGCATGATTTGTGTCGTATGTCGCATGACGCAGAATTTTGCGCGAAATCGCAGCAGTGTGAACCAGGGGTTTTACTTTAAAGAAATTGCTGCGGAGTAGGTACGACTGGAAAGACTACTTCGAATTATCGCTTGAAACTCTTCGTCAAAGCTAGTTTCTGATACTGATGCTACGTTTATTGTTGCTTATTAATGGTTATTACTATTTAGCGTTCCGATATTTTCTTCTATTTAGCCTTTTCCCTCGTCGAGGCTGAACTCTGGAGGACTCGGAGACTAAACTTTCCGGAAATGGGACTTTTTGAGGACCAGTGGCCCCGCCACACAATTTTAATTTGGATATTTTTTCTGTGAGCCAAATAAAATCCGACAGCTGACTAAACTTTACCAATTCATGAACTTTTAATCTTGTTTGGTGGTAGAGTTTTGCGCGGCAACTCGGAGCAGCGTTTCAAATTGTCTGCTAGGAGCAATGAACTGGAAAAGGGCAAATTATTCACATGCTAGTCATTTCTAATTTACAGTCATCTACGGTAGAATATTTTTATTTTTTGTCGGTACGATACTTGTTCTGTCTCGTTTGCAATGAACATTAATACGAGCTAATAGAACGATATGAGAGGATAGCTTGAGAGGATAGCTGTTCTTTCAGCCCAAGCTGACTGCGAATCATGCTTGACGGTGCAAAACGGATAAGTCCGCAACATTTTATTAGAACTATATTTCGGCCCTTCTTGGCCAGGGTCCTCTTCAGGCTCAAGCCACTCAAGCTGGAAAATGAACTTGTGGAAAAACAATCAAAGATTCTTCCTTAAATATCTGGTTTTGTGAGCTTCTTCTCTGAAATTGGTTGGAGTTAAAGCTGGTGCAGTGATTTCATTCTGGACACGGCTGCTGCTTTTGCTGTTCGATTGTGTCGTCGAAAAGAGGGCGTCAAGAAGGGCCGAAATATAGGTCTAATAAGATGTAGCTGACTTATCCGTTTTGCACCGTCAAATATGATTCGCATTCAGCTTGGGTACGGAACCTAAAATCGGCCATACATGCCGCCGACAAGTATCCATCTTAGCTGGAAAGAAGAAGAAGAGATAGGTGACTCCAAAATCAAAATGCAGAAGAATCTCTACCCTTTCGACGACCCAATCGAACAGCAAAAACAGCAGCCGTGTCCAGAATGAAATCACAGCACCAGCTTTAACTCCAACTAATTTCAAAAGAGGAGTATTTAAGGAAGAATCTTTGATTGTTTTTCCACAAGTTCATTTTCCAGCACTGAGCCTGAAGAGGACCTTTGTCAAGAAGGGCCGAAATATAACTCTAATAAAATGTAGCTGACTTATACGTTTTGCACCGTCAAATATGACAGGATAGGTATACTATAAGCATTCATCAGCATCATCACCGCTATGAAAAGGAAACCTAACGGCTGATTAGCCGGAACAGACCTCAGCCAAATAGGACACCAGTATTGATCTCACCTGCGCCACATCTCGAAAGCGGCCAGACCGTCGTATCTTCCTACCATCTGAAGAAGTAGCATCATAGCTGTCATAATAGAATTCCGGATCAAACATATCTTGAATCATGCCACGAAATCTCACTAACTGTCCATCTTTTAATGATACTGGGCTTGCTGATTCTAAAGACTGCAAAGATTGATCACTGTTTGACAAGATTTTCTCAAACCTTCTCTGGACTTCAAGATGCCATGTTGGGTTTCCATGATTTTCCGCTACAAACCAGATAATCAAAGTTACAATCAAAGCACATTACAATATCCTTGGTTGCGTCTAAACTGTCAATGCCATTTTTTGCCTCTAAAGATTTAAATTTCATGCCACACTATAGTAAAAGTCAGTCAGAAGTCCTAGCTACTGTTCACTATCTCACCATTGTTCCTGACCTAAGGGAAGTTGCGCCTGCAGCAAAAACCTGACTACATTTCTATGCCGTCACAGATACCTGAACTAGGCAAGTTTCAAAGAATGATGTTCCACATCTACTTATGACACCACATAAGAGCTGGAAGCTCATTTGGCACTTCCAAGGCTGGGTCAGAGGATGAAAGTAGGAATTCGTCAATTCGTGGGTTTGTAGTGATCATCTGGATCTTGGATCACGATCTCTGGATCTTTTGGATCTTGGATCACGGCTGAGAGTTGGCAGGATGCTGTTTCTTGCGTTGATCTTGATTCAAAGGTTAGTTTCTTTCAGTCTAAATTAACGGAAAATTACCAAAAGTGTTTCCCAGAGGTTGTTAAGAAGGTATGTTCTTCAGGCAAACCTTACGTAAATGAAAAACTGAAGAGCAAATCCAATTAAAGGTAAAACTTTTTCGCCGTGGAAAGAAAGACGAAGCGATTGCTCTTAGAAAACAGATAAAGAAAGAAATAAGACGTGCTGCTTCTCGTTATGGTAAGAACAAATTAAATAGTTTAAAACAAAGTAAACATCAGCAGTGGTTCAGGAAAGTGAAAGAAATTGCGGGTCTTTCGCCCAAGAACCTAGATTTTCGACTTGATGAACCGCCGCTTCAGACAGCCAATGAGCTTAACAAACATCTTGCCACGATTGTTCAAACATTCCCTCCTCTCGCAGTCAACCAACACATCCCCGAAACTCCAAAAGAAAAAATTCCCGTAATTTCAGCGAAAGAAATAATTACAACAAGACCTGTAAGCTCATATGGCACTTGCATGGGTTAAGATGATTTGATTGATCAAAAGTAAGTTTCGACTTTGCGGTTGAGATGCGCACTCTAAGGGAGCTGGAACTTCATTTGTAAGCAAAACCCTTGAGGCAAAAATGCTAATGGGCTGATGGGTATCATGAAAATGCATATATTGCTTAAAAGTATTTTTTTACTTTGCGGTCAAGATTGGTACTTTAAGGAATAATCGGATTTGGGAAGTAGCAATTTCTAAGTAAATGTTGTTGAGTCTCCAATATTCCAGCAAAGTTTCATCGTCCTAGCACATCTGGAAGTACCTTAACGCGCGATCACCGGAATCCCAGACCCCCCCCCCTTCTCCAACTCCACCCACAATTCCCACGAAGTTCGATCCAGATCACACCAGTCTAAGCGGGTCAAGTATTTTCCGCCCTCCCCCCAATAATTGCCGGATTCGGTCCGGAAATGAAAAAGATCACCAGAGAAAAATGTCCTCTGTTTAATTATTAAATTTCACTCGAATCCGATCACCCGTTCCAAAGTTACGCATGACTCTATATTCCGGATTCCCCTCCCTCAACTCCCCCTCCCCCCCCCCCAAGATTATAATATCGAGGATTTTTTTTTATTCCAAGTCAGTTTGACCGGGTCCCTGGTATGCCTTCCAAGTTTCGTCGTGAAAATCCCCCCAAAAACGGAATTCCGGGAAACCCCCTCCTCCCCCCCCCCTCAAGTGTCCGGATCCAGTCAAATTATGTAAAAGATTTACATGGATCAGATGTTGGTTCTTCCCAGCAAGTTTCACTCCGATACCATCATTCTAACCGTTTCTCGAGATTTCCGGTCCACCCCCCCCCCCCCCCCCCAGCTCCCCCACGGTGCCCGTAGCTAATCCGATTTAGTAAATGACTTACCTAGAGCATCTGTTTGTTCTTCCCACAAAGTTCCATCCCGATCCCTCCATTCTAAACGGGTCACGTATTCCCCCCCCCCAATAGTTGCCGGATCCGGTCCGGATATGAAAAAGATCATCGGAGAAATGTCCTCTGTTCAATTCTTAAATTTCACTCGAATCCGATCACCCATTCCAAAATTACGCATGACTGAAAATTTCGGATTCCCCTCCCTTCCTTCCCCCCACCATTATCAGATCGACAAAATTTTTATTTTGAAGTCAGTTTGATCGGGTCCCTGATATGCCTGCCAAGTTCATCGTGAAAATCCCCAAAATCACCATCACCGAAATTCCGGGACCCCCCCCCCCCCCCATAAGTGTCCGGATCCAGTACAATGGTCAAGGACTTATCTAGAGCAGATGCTTGTTCTTCCCAGCAAGTTTCACTCCGATCCCTCCATTCTAACCGTTTCTTGAAATTTCCAGTCTCCCCCCTGGCTACCGAATCCGGTCAAGACTTTAAACGGGACATTACAGATATATATTCTATTCAGTTATGAAGTTTCATTACAATCCGATCATCCGTTCGAAAGTTACACACTTCTCATTTTCCCGGATTCCCCTGCCCTCCACTCCCCCCCCCCAAAATGGTCGGATCAGAAAACTGATTATTTCTAAGTTTGTTTGGTCGGGTCTCTGATATGCTTGCCAAGTCCCATGGTCCTAGCACAACTGGAAGTACCCTAACTCGAAAAAGTGTGACAAAATGCCCTAAATTTTCAAGTTTCCAGCGCCCCCACTCCCCCGCATATGGTCGGATCGGGAAACTGATTATTTCCAGGTTAGTTTGGTCGGGTCCCTGATATTCCTGCCAAGTTTCATTGTCCTAGCTCATCTGGAAGTACCCTAACTCGAAAAAGTGTGACAAAATGCCCTAAATTTTCAAGTTTCCAGCGCCCCCACTCCCCCGCATATGGTTGGATCGGGAAACTTATTATTTCCTGGTTACTTTGGTCAGGTCCCTGATATTCCTGCCAAGTTTCATTGTCCTAGCTCATCTAGAAGTACCCTAACTCGGAAAAGTGTGACAACATGCCCTAAATTTTCAAGTTTCCAGCGCCCCGAACTCCCCCGCACTACCTTGTGCGTCTACTTGTTACTACCTTGTTAGTCTTCTTGACACTATTCTGAAAAATCTTGAAAACCCCGATACTTGGTTGAATCTTTTATTAATAGATCTCCAGAAAGCTTTCGACCTAATTGACCATAATATCCTTGTAAACAAACTGTTAATCGAGTTCCAAGTGAGTCCTTTTTAAGTCAAAACTGTTGCTTCTTTTTTAACAAATCGTTCTCAAGTGCTTAAATACAAAAACGTCTTTTCTGATCCCCTCCCTATTTTTTGTGGTGTCCTCCAAGGAACTCTAATGGGACCAATTTTATTTTTAATAATGATCAATAGCCTACTGACTGACCACCCAGATCGTTGGAAGTACGTGGACGACCTGTCTGCACTGGAGGTATGTCGACGGAATATAAAAAGTTCAATTACGGCTCTACTTGAGGATGCCACTCAACAAGCGTCTTTGTCGAAGATGAGGGTTAACTCCCAAAAATCATCGATCGTGACTGTGAATTTTTTAAAATCCGTGCCCATTTTCACAGACCCCATTCCTCCCGAAATCTCCGTTAGTCTTATTAAATTACTTGGAGTAACTATTTCAGCTGACATGAAGTGGGATGCCCATGTTCAAAACATCCTCAAACAAGCTTCCCCTTCGGTTCCCCTGTTAAAACTTATGAAAAAAAATTCTTGCCCCCCGAAGGATCTCCTCCAACTGTACTGTTCGTTTATCCGGCCAATACTGGAGTATGCTTGTCCAGTGTGGCATTTTGGGCTAACTTCTGAGCATGTTTGTAAGATTGAAAACATTCAAAAACGAGCGCTTAGGATCATTAATGGGGAAGGGAAGCTTCCTTACCATTATCTGCTTGGCAAGTTCAAGCTCACCACCTTGGACGCGAGAAGAAACCTTCTATGCCTTAACTTGATTGAATTTGGAAAAACATTAAATCATTTCATTAAAGCGATTTTTATTTGTTTTAGCAGTTTTTGGCAAAATGTCGCCGAATGAGTCTATTGTGTAAATTGTGGTAGATAAGTTTTGTATCGACTGATGAATTTGTTTACGAATATTGTTGCAATTATTATCGAAATGACAAATTGATTCGAGTGTTTAGTTATGTTTGGACGTAGAAGTCAAATTCGGCGTTCACGCTGTGAAAGTTACTTTTTAGAATTAAAAATCTAATCTACTCTACTCTACTCTGTAAGCAAAACCCTTGAGATAAGAATGATTATTTGTAAGCAAAACCCTTGAGATAAGAATGAGGATGGGTCCATCGAAATCACGACAATTTATTGTTTGGTAAAAAGTATTTTAGTTTTGCACTTGGCTGTGATGATGCGCACTTCGAGGGCGCTAGAAATTCACCTGTAATCAAAACCCTTTAGGCAAAAATGACCATGGGCTCATGGAGATTGTAAAAATGTATATTTTGCTTCAATTTTTTTGTTCTTTTCGGTTGAGATGAGTAATTTAAGGGATGGTCGGATCTGGAAAGTGACAATTTCTAAGCCAATCTTTTCAAGTCTCTAATGTTCAAGCCAAGTTTCATCGTCTGGAAGTACCTTAAATCGCGATCACCGGAATTCCGGACCTCCCCTCCCCAGAGTGCCTAAATCCGGTCCAGTTCTGTCATTGATGTATCTAAGGCTTATGCTTGTTCTTCCCACTAAGTGTCATCCCAATGGCTACACTCTAAGCGTGTCACAAAGTTTTCGCCCCCCCCCCCCATTGATCGGATCCTGTCCGCACTTGAAATAGAACACCTGAGACATGAGTTCTTTCCGAATATCAAGTTTCATTAGGATCTGATCACCCGTTCGAAAGTTGGACATACTGCAAGATTCCGGATTCCTCCTCCCTCCACACACCCCAGGATGGTCAAATCGGGGAAACGACTTTTCTTATGTTAAAATGGCCCAGTCCATGATACGCTTGCCAAGTTTCATCGTCCTAGCACATGTTGAAGCGTCTTAGCTCGGGCTCACCGGAATTTTGGAACCCATAGATGTTCCTACGGCCCAAGCTGACTGCGAATCATATTTGACGATGCAAAACGGATAAGTCAGCTACATTTTATTCGAGCTATATTTCGGCCCTTCTTGGCAAGGGTCCTCTTCAGGCTCAAGCCGCTCAAGCTGGAAAATTAACTTGTGGAAAAATAATGAAAGATTCTTCCTTAAATATCTGACTTTATGAACTTCTTCTCTGAAAATTGGTTGGAGTTAAAGTTGGTGCTGTGATTTCATTCAGGAAACGGCTGCTGTTTTTGCTGTTCGATTCGGTCGTCGAAAGGGTAGAGATTCTTCTGCGTTTTGGTTTTGGAGTCACATGTCTCTTCTTCTTCTTTCCAGCTAAGATGGTCACTTGTCGGCGGCATGTATGGGCGATTAGTTCCGTACTTCGGTGATAGATGTTCCTACGGCCCAAGCTGACTGCGAATCATATTTGACGATGCAAAACGGATAAGTCAGCTACATTTTATTCGAGCTATATTTCGGCCCTTCTTGGCAAGGGTCCTCTTCAGGCTCAAGCCGCTCAAGCTGGAAAATTAACTTGTGGAAAAATAATGAAAGATTCTTCCTTAAATATCTGACTTTATGAACTTCTTCTCTGAAAATTGGTTGGAGTTAAAGTTGGTGCTGTGATTTCATTCAGGAAACGGCTGCTGTTTTTGCTGTTCGATTCGGTCGTCGAAAGGGTAGAGATTCTTCTGCGTTTTGGTTTTGGAGTCACATGTCTCTTCTTCTTCTTTCCAGCTAAGATGGTCACTTGTCGGCGGCATGTATGGGCGATTAGTTCCGTACTTCGGTGATAGATGTTCCTACGGCCCAAGCTGACTGCGAATCATATTTGACGATGCAAAACGGATAAGTCAGCTACATTTTATTCGAGCTATATTTCGGCCCTTCTTGGCAAGGGTCCTCTTCAGGCTCAAGCCGCTCAAGCTGGAAAATTAACTTGTGGAAAAATAATGAAAGATTCTTCCTTAAATATCTGACTTTATGAACTTCTTCTCTGAAAATTGGTTGGAGTTAAAGTTGGTGCTGTGATTTCATTCAGGAAACGGCTGCTGTTTTTGCTGTTCGATTCGGTCGTCGAAAGGGTAGAGATTCTTCTGCGTTTTGGTTTTGGAGTCACATGTCTCTTCTTCTTCTTTCCAGCTAAGATGGTCACTTGTCGGCGGCATGTATGGGCGATTAGTTCCGTACTTCGGTGATAGATGTTCCTACGGCCCAAGCTGACTGCGAATCATATTTGACGATGCAAAACGGATAAGTCAGCTACATTTTATTCGAGCTATATTTCGGCCCTTCTTGGCAAGGGTCCTCTTCAGGCTCAAGCCGCTCAAGCTGGAAAATTAACTTGTGGAAAAATAATGAAAGATTCTTCCTTAAATATCTGACTTTATGAACTTCTTCTCTGAAAATTGGTTGGAGTTAAAGTTGGTGCTGTGATTTCATTCAGGAAACGGCTGCTGTTTTTGCTGTTCGATTCGGTCGTCGAAAGGGTAGAGATTCTTCTGCGTTTTGGTTTTGGAGTCACATGTCTCTTCTTCTTCTTTCCAGCTAAGATGGTCACTTGTCGGCGGCATGTATGGGCGATTAGTTCCGTACTTCGGTGATAGATGTTCCTACGGCCCAAGCTGACTGCGAATCATATTTGACGATGCAAAACGGATAAGTCAGCTACATTTTATTCGAGCTATATTTCGGCCCTTCTTGGCAAGGGTCCTCTTCAGGCTCAAGCCGCTCAAGCTGGAAAATTAACTTGTGGAAAAATAATGAAAGATTCTTCCTTAAATATCTGACTTTATGAACTTCTTCTCTGAAAATTGGTTGGAGTTAAAGTTGGTGCTGTGATTTCATTCAGGAAACGGCTGCTGTTTTTGCTGTTCGATTCGGTCGTCGAAAGGGTAGAGATTCTTCTGCGTTTTGGTTTTGGAGTCACATGTCTCTTCTTCTTCTTTCCAGCTAAGATGGTCACTTGTCGGCGGCATGTATGGGCGATTAGTTCCGTACTTCGGTGATAGATGTTCCTACGGCCCAAGCTGACTGCGAATCATATTTGACGATGCAAAACGGATAAGTCAGCTACATTTTATTCGAGCTATATTTCGGCCCTTCTTGGCAAGGGTCCTCTTCAGGCTCAAGCCGCTCAAGCTGGAAAATTAACTTGTGGAAAAATAATGAAAGATTCTTCCTTAAATATCTGACTTTATGAACTTCTTCTCTGAAAATTGGTTGGAGTTAAAGTTGGTGCTGTGATTTCATTCAGGAAACGGCTGCTGTTTTTGCTGTTCGATTCGGTCGTCGAAAGGGTAGAGATTCTTCTGCGTTTTGGTTTTGGAGTCACATGTCTCTTCTTCTTCTTTCCAGCTAAGATGGTCACTTGTCGGCGGCATGTATGGGCGATTAGTTCCGTACTTCGGTGATAGATGTTCCTACGGCCCAAGCTGACTGCGAATCATATTTGACGATGCAAAACGGATAAGTCAGCTACATTTTATTCGAGCTATATTTCGGCCCTTCTTGGCAAGGGTCCTCTTCAGGCTCAAGCCGCTCAAGCTGGAAAATTAACTTGTGGAAAAATAATGAAAGATTCTTCCTTAAATATCTGACTTTATGAACTTCTTCTCTGAAAATTGGTTGGAGTTAAAGTTGGTGCTGTGATTTCATTCAGGAAACGGCTGCTGTTTTTGCTGTTCGATTCGGTCGTCGAAAGGGTAGAGATTCTTCTGCGTTTTGGTTTTGGAGTCACATGTCTCTTCTTCTTCTTTCCAGCTAAGATGGTCACTTGTCGGCGGCATGTATGGGCGATTAGTTCCGTACTTCGGTGATAGATGTTCCTACGGCCCAAGCTGACTGCGAATCATATTTGACGATGCAAAACGGATAAGTCAGCTACATTTTATTCGAGCTATATTTCGGCCCTTCTTGGAAGGGTCCTCTTCAGGCTCAAGCCGCTCAAGCTGGAAAATTAACTTGTGGAAAAATAATGAAAGATTCTTCCTTAAATATCTGACTTTATGAACTTCTTCTCTGAAAATTGGTTGGAGTTAAAGTTGGTGCTGTGATTTCATTCAGGAAACGGCTGCTGTTTTTGCTGTTCGATTCGGTCGTCGAAAGGGTAGAGATTCTTCTGCGTTTTGGTTTTGGAGTCACATGTCTCTTCTTCTTCTTTCCAGCTAAGATGGTCACTTGTCGGCGGCATGTATGGGCGATTAGTTCCGTACTTCGGTGATAGATGTTCCTACGGCCCAAGCTGACTGCGAATCATATTTGACGATGCAAAACGGATAAGTCAGCTACATTTTATTCGAGCTATATTTCGGCCCTTCTTGGCAAGGGTCCTCTTCAGGCTCAAGCCGCTCAAGCTGGAAAATTAACTTGTGGAAAAATAATGAAAGATTCTTCCTTAAATATCTGACTTTATGAACTTCTTCTCTGAAAATTGGTTGGAGTTAAAGTTGGTGCTGTGATTTCATTCAGGAAACGGCTGCTGTTTTTGCTGTTCGATTCGGTCGTCGAAAGGGTAGAGATTCTTCTGCGTTTTGGTTTTGGAGTCACATGTCTCTTCTTCTTCTTTCCAGCTAAGATGGTCACTTGTCGGCGGCATGTATGGGCGATTAGTTCCGTACTTCGGTGATAGATGTTCCTACGGCCCAAGCTGACTGCGAATCATATTTGACGATGCAAAACGGATAAGTCAGCTACATTTTATTCGAGCTATATTTCGGCCCTTCTTGGCAAGGGTCCTCTTCAGGCTCAAGCCGCTCAAGCTGGAAAATTAACTTGTGGAAAAATAATGAAAGATTCTTCCTTAAATATCTGACTTTATGAACTTCTTCTCTGAAAATTGGTTGGAGTTAAAGTTGGTGCTGTGATTTCATTCAGGAAACGGCTGCTGTTTTTGCTGTTCGATTCGGTCGTCGAAAGGGTAGAGATTCTTCTGCGTTTTGGTTTTGGAGTCACATGTCTCTTCTTCTTCTTTCCAGCTAAGATGGTCACTTGTCGGCGGCATGTATGGGCGATTAGTTCCGTACTTCGGTGATAGATGTTCCTACGGCCCAAGCTGACTGCGAATCATATTTGACGATGCAAAACGGATAAGTCAGCTACATTTTATTCGAGCTATATTTCGGCCCTTCTTGGCAAGGGTCCTCTTCAGGCTCAAGCCGCTCAAGCTGGAAAATTAACTTGTGGAAAAATAATGAAAGATTCTTCCTTAAATATCTGACTTTATGAACTTCTTCTCTGAAAATTGGTTGGAGTTAAAGTTGGTGCTGTGATTTCATTCAGGAAACGGCTGCTGTTTTTGCTGTTCGATTCGGTCGTCGAAAGGGTAGAGATTCTTCTGCGTTTTGGTTTTGGAGTCACATGTCTCTTCTTCTTCTTTCCAGCTAAGATGGTCACTTGTCGGCGGCATGTATGGGCGATTAGTTCCGTACTTCGGTGATAGATGTTCCTACGGCCCAAGCTGACTGCGAATCATATTTGACGATGCAAAACGGATAAGTCAGCTACATTTTATTCGAGCTATATTTCGGCCCTTCTTGGCAAGGGTCCTCTTCAGGCTCAAGCCGCTCAAGCTGGAAAATTAACTTGTGGAAAAATAATGAAAGATTCTTCCTTAAATATCTGACTTTATGAACTTCTTCTCTGAAAATTGGTTGGAGTTAAAGTTGGTGCTGTGATTTCATTCAGGAAACGGCTGCTGTTTTTGCTGTTCGATTCGGTCGTCGAAAGGGTAGAGATTCTTCTGCGTTTTGGTTTTGGAGTCACATGTCTCTTCTTCTTCTTTCCAGCTAAGATGGTCACTTGTCGGCGGCATGTATGGGCGATTAGTTCCGTACTTCGGTGATAGATGTTCCTACGGCCCAAGCTGACTGCGAATCATATTTGACGATGCAAAACGGATAAGTCAGCTACATTTTATTCGAGCTATATTTCGGCCCTTCTTGGCAAGGGTCCTCTTCAGGCTCAAGCCGCTCAAGCTGGAAAATTAACTTGTGGAAAAATAATGAAAGATTCTTCCTTAAATATCTGACTTTATGAACTTCTTCTCTGAAAATTGGTTGGAGTTAAAGTTGGTGCTGTGATTTCATTCAGGAAACGGCTGCTGTTTTTGCTGTTCGATTCGGTCGTCGAAAGGGTAGAGATTCTTCTGCGTTTTGGTTTTGGAGTCACATGTCTCTTCTTCTTCTTTCCAGCTAAGATGGTCACTTGTCGGCGGCATGTATGGGCGATTAGTTCCGTACTTCGGTGATAGATGTTCCTACGGCCCAAGCTGACTGCGAATCATATTTGACGATGCAAAACGGATAAGTCAGCTACATTTTATTCGAGCTATATTTCGGCCCTTCTTGGCAAGGGTCCTCTTCAGGCTCAAGCCGCTCAAGCTGGAAAATTAACTTGTGGAAAAATAATGAAAGATTCTTCCTTAAATATCTGACTTTATGAACTTCTTCTCTGAAAATTGGTTGGAGTTAAAGTTGGTGCTGTGATTTCATTCAGGAAACGGCTGCTGTTTTTGCTGTTCGATTCGGTCGTCGAAAGGGTAGAGATTCTTCTGCGTTTTGGTTTTGGAGTCACATGTCTCTTCTTCTTCTTTCCAGCTAAGATGGTCACTTGTCGGCGGCATGTATGGGCGATTAGTTCCGTACTTCGGTGATAGATGTTCCTACGGCCCAAGCTGACTGCGAATCATATTTGACGATGCAAAACGGATAAGTCAGCTACATTTTATTCGAGCTATATTTCGGCCCTTCTTGGCAAGGGTCCTCTTCAGGCTCAAGCCGCTCAAGCTGGAAAATTAACTTGTGGAAAAATAATGAAAGATTCTTCCTTAAATATCTGACTTTATGAACTTCTTCTCTGAAAATTGGTTGGAGTTAAAGTTGGTGCTGTGATTTCATTCAGGAAACGGCTGCTGTTTTTGCTGTTCGATTCGGTCGTCGAAAGGGTAGAGATTCTTCTGCGTTTTGGTTTTGGAGTCACATGTCTCTTCTTCTTCTTTCCAGCTAAGATGGTCACTTGTCGGCGGCATGTATGGGCGATTAGTTCCGTACTTCGGTGATAGATGTTCCTACGGCCCAAGCTGACTGCGAATCATATTTGACGATGCAAAACGGATAAGTCAGCTACATTTTATTCGAGCTATATTTCGGCCCTTCTTGGCAAGGGTCCTCTTCAGGCTCAAGCCGCTCAAGCTGGAAAATTAACTTGTGGAAAAATAATGAAAGATTCTTCCTTAAATATCTGACTTTATGAACTTCTTCTCTGAAAATTGGTTGGAGTTAAAGTTGGTGCTGTGATTTCATTCAGGAAACGGCTGCTGTTTTTGCTGTTCGATTCGGTCGTCGAAAGGGTAGAGATTCTTCTGCGTTTTGGTTTTGGAGTCACATGTCTCTTCTTCTTCTTTCCAGCTAAGATGGTCACTTGTCGGCGGCATGTATGGGCGATTAGTTCCGTACTTCGGTGATAGATGTTCCTACGGCCCAAGCTGACTGCGAATCATATTTGACGATGCAAAACGGATAAGTCAGCTACATTTTATTCGAGCTATATTTCGGCCCTTCTTGGCAAGGGTCCTCTTCAGGCTCAAGCCGCTCAAGCTGGAAAATTAACTTGTGGAAAAATAATGAAAGATTCTTCCTTAAATATCTGACTTTATGAACTTCTTCTCTGAAAATTGGTTGGAGTTAAAGTTGGTGCTGTGATTTCATTCAGGAAACGGCTGCTGTTTTTGCTGTTCGATTCGGTCGTCGAAAGGGTAGAGATTCTTCTGCGTTTTGGTTTTGGAGTCACATGTCTCTTCTTCTTCTTTCCAGCTAAGATGGTCACTTGTCGGCGGCATGTATGGGCGATTAGTTCCGTACTTCGGTGATAGATGTTCCTACGGCCCAAGCTGACTGCGAATCATATTTGACGATGCAAAACGGATAAGTCAGCTACATTTTATTCGAGCTATATTTCGGCCCTTCTTGGCAAGGGTCCTCTTCAGGCTCAAGCCGCTCAAGCTGGAAAATTAACTTGTGGAAAAATAATGAAAGATTCTTCCTTAAATATCTGACTTTATGAACTTCTTCTCTGAAAATTGGTTGGAGTTAAAGTTGGTGCTGTGATTTCATTCAGGAAACGGCTGCTGTTTTTGCTGTTCGATTCGGTCGTCGAAAGGGTAGAGATTCTTCTGCGTTTTGGTTTTGGAGTCACATGTCTCTTCTTCTTCTTTCCAGCTAAGATGGTCACTTGTCGGCGGCATGTATGGGCGATTAGTTCCGTACTTCGGTGATAGATGTTCCTACGGCCCAAGCTGACTGCGAATCATATTTGACGATGCAAAACGGATAAGTGAGCTACATTTTATTCGAGCTATATTTCGGCCCTTCTTGGCAAGGGTCCTCTTCAGGCTCAAGCCGCTCAAGCTGGAAAATTAACTTGTGGAAAAATAATGAAAGATTCTTCCTTAAATATCTGACTTTATGAACTTCTTCTCTGAAAATTGGTTGGAGTTAAAGTTGGTGCTGTGATTTCATTCAGGAAACGGCTGCTGTTTTTGCTGTTCGATTCGGTCGTCGAAAGGGTAGAGATTCTTCTGCGTTTTGGTTTTGGAGTCACATGTCTCTTCTTCTTCTTTCCAGCTAAGATGGTCACTTGTCGGCGGCATGTATGGGCGATTAGTTCCGTACTTCGGTGATAGATGTTCCTACGGCCCAAGCTGACTGCGAATCATATTTGACGATGCAAAACGGATAAGTCAGCTACATATTTGACGGTGCAAAACGGATAAGTCAGCTACATTTTATTCGAGCAATATTTCGGCCCTTCTTGGCAAGGGTCCTCTTCAGGCTCAA
This sequence comes from Branchinecta sandiegonensis, assembly GCA_030848855.1. Taxonomy (NCBI): domain Eukaryota; kingdom Metazoa; phylum Arthropoda; class Branchiopoda; order Anostraca; family Branchinectidae; genus Branchinecta; species Branchinecta sandiegonensis. The sequence continues at coordinate 13,722,613 of JAUPMV010000003.1, read as the reverse complement.
GCCGCTCAAGCTGGAAAATAAACTTGTAGAAAAACAATTTAAAAACAAATTGTTTTTCTACAAGTTTATTTTCCAGCTTGAGCGGCTTGAGCCTGAAGAGGACCCTTGCCAAGAAGGGCCGAAATATTGCTCGAATAAAATGTAGCTGACTTATCCGTTTTGCACCGTCAAATATGATTCGCAGTCAGCTTGGGCCGTAGGAACATCTAAGTCAGCTACATTTTATTCGAGCTATATTTCGGCCCTTCTTGGCAAGGGTCCTCTTCAGGCTCAAGCCGCTCAAGCTGGAAAATTAACTTGTGGAAAAATAATGAAAGATTCTTCCTTAAATATCTGACTTTATGAACTTCTTCTCTGAAAATTGGTTGGAGTTAAAGTTGGTGCTGTGATTTCATTCAGGAAACGGCTGCTGTTTTTGCTGTTCGATTCGGTCGTCGAAAGGGTAGAGATTCTTCTGCGTTTTGGTTTTGGAGTCACATGTCTCTTCTTCTTCTTTCCAGCTAAGATGGTCACTTGTCGGCGGCATGTATGGGCGATTAGTTCCGTACTTCGGTGATAGATGTTCCTACGGCCCAAGCTGACTGCGAATCATATTTGACGATGCAAAACGGATAAGTCAGCTACATTTTATTCGAGCTATATTTCGGCCCTTCTTGGCAAGGGTCCTCTTCAGGCTCAAGCCGCTCAAGCTGGAAAATTAACTTGTGGAAAAATAATGAAAGATTCTTCCTTAAATATCTGACTTTATGAACTTCTTCTCTGAAAATTGGTTGGAGTTAAAGTTGGTGCTGTGATTTCATTCAGGAAACGGCTGCTGTTTTTGCTGTTCGATTCGGTCGTCGAAAGGGTAGAGATTCTTCTGCGTTTTGGTTTTGGAGTCACATGTCTCTTCTTCTTCTTTCCAGCTAAGATGGTCACTTGTCGGCGGCATGTATGGGCGATTAGTTCCGTACTTCGGTGATAGATGTTCCTACGGCCCAAGCTGACTGCGAATCATATTTGACGATGCAAAACGGATAAGTCAGCTACATTTTATTCGAGCTATATTTCGGCCCTTCTTGGCAAGGGTCCTCTTCAGGCTCAAGCCGCTCAAGCTGGAAAATTAACTTGTGGAAAAATAATGAAAGATTCTTCCTTAAATATCTGACTTTATGAACTTCTTCTCTGAAAATTGGTTGGAGTTAAAGTTGGTGCTGTGATTTCATTCAGGAAACGGCTGCTGTTTTTTTCGCCGACAAGTGACCATCTTAGCTGGAAAGAAGAAGAAGAGACATGTGACTCCAAAACCAAAACGCAGAAGAATCTCTACCCTTTCGACGACCGAATCGAACAGCAAAAACAGCAGCCGTTTCCTGAATGAAATCACAGCACCGACTTTAACTCCAACCAATTTTCAGAGAAGAAATTCATAAAGTCAGATATTTAAGGAAGAATCTTTCATTATTTTTCCACAAGTTAATTTTCCAGCTTGAGCGGCTTGAGCCTGAAGAGGACCCTTGCCAAGAAGGGCCGAAATATAGCTCGAATAAAATGTAGCTGACTTATCCGTTTTGCATCGTCAAATATGATTCGCAGTCAGCTTGGGCCGTAGGAACATCTATCACCGAAGTACGGAACTAATCGCCCATACATGCCGCCGACAAGTGACCATCTTAGCTGGAAAGAAGAAGAAGAGACATGTGACTCCAAAACCAAAACGCAGAAGAATCTCTACCCTTTCGACGACCGAATCGAACAGCAAAAACAGCAGCCGTTTCCTGAATGAAATCACAGCACCAACTTTAACTCCAACCAATTTTCAGAGAAGAAGTTCATAAAGTCAGATATTTAAGGAAGAATCTTTCATTATTTTTCCACAAGTTAATTTTCCAGCTTGAGCGGCTTGAGCCTGAAGAGGACCCTTGCCAAGAAGGGCCGAAATATAGCTCGAATAAAATGTAGCTGACTTATCCGTTTTGCATCGTCAAATATGATTCGCAGTCAGCTTGGGCCGTAGGAACATCTATCACCGAAGTACGGAACTAATCGCCCATACATGCCGCCGACAAGTGACCATCTTAGCTGGAAAGAAGAAGAAGAGACATGTGACTCCAAAACCAAAACGCAGAAGAATCTCTACCCTTTCGACGACCGAATCGAACAGCAAAAACAGCAGCCGTTTCCTGAATGAAATCACAGCACCAACTTTAACTCCAACCAATTTTCAGAGAAGAAGTTCATAAAGTCAGATATTTAAGGAAGAATCTTTCATTATTTTTCCACAAGTTAATTTTCCAGCTTGAGCGGCTTGAGCCTGAAGAGGACCCTTGCCAAGAAGGGCCGAAATATAGCTCGAATAAAATGTAGCTGACTTATCCGTTTTGCATCGTCAAATATGATTCGCAGTCAGCTTGGGCCGTAGGAACATCTATCACCGAAGTACGGAACTAATCGCCCATACATGCCGCCGACAAGTGACCATCTTAGCTGGAAAGAAGAAGAAGAGACATGTGACTCCAAAACCAAAACGCAGAAGAATCTCTACCCTTTCGACGACCGAATCGAACAGCAAAAACAGCAGCCGTTTCCTGAATGAAATCACAGCACCAACTTTAACTCCAACCAATTTTCAGAGAAGAAGTTCATAAAGTCAGATATTTAAGGAAGAATCTTTCATTATTTTTCCACAAGTTAATTTTCCAGCTTGAGCGGCTTGAGCCTGAAGAGGACCCTTGCCAAGAAGGGCCGAAATATAGCTCGAATAAAATGTAGCTGACTTATCCGTTTTGCATCGTCAAATATGATTCGCAGTCAGCTTGGGCCGTAGGAACATCTATCACCGAAGTACGGAACTAATCGCCCATACATGCCGCCGACAAGTGACCATCTTAGCTGGAAAGAAGAAGAAGAGACATGTGACTCCAAAACCAAAACGCAGAAGAATCTCTACCCTTTCGACGACCGAATCGAACAGCAAAAACAGCAGCCGTTTCCTGAATGAAATCACAGCACCAACTTTAACTCCAACCAATTTTCAGAGAAGAAGTTCATAAAGTCAGATATTTAAGGAAGAATCTTTCATTATTTTTCCACAAGTTAATTTTCCAGCTTGAGCGGCTTGAGCCTGAAGAGGACCCTTGCCAAGAAGGGCCGAAATATAGCTCGAATAAAATGTAGCTGACTTATCCGTTTTGCATCGTCAAATATGATTCGCAGTCAGCTTGGGCCGTAGGAACATCTATCACCGAAGTACGGAACTAATCGCCCATACATGCCGCCGACAAGTGACCATCTTAGCTGGAAAGAAGAAGAAGAGACATGTGACTCCAAAACCAAAACGCAGAAGAATCTCTACCCTTTCGACGACCGAATCGAACAGCAAAAACAGCAGCCGTTTCCTGAATGAAATCACAGCACCAACTTTAACTCCAACCAATTTTCAGAGAAGAAGTTCATAAAGTCAGATATTTAAGGAAGAATCTTTCATTATTTTTCCACAAGTTAATTTTCCAGCTTGAGCGGCTTGAGCCTGAAGAGGACCCTTGCCAAGAAGGGCCGAAATATAGCTCGAATAAAATGTAGCTGACTTATCCGTTTTGCATCGTCAAATATGATTCGCAGTCAGCTTGGGCCGTAGGAACATCTATCACCGAAGTACGGAACTAATCGCCCATACATGCCGCCGACAAGTGACCATCTTAGCTGGAAAGAAGAAGAAGAGACATGTGACTCCAAAACCAAAACGCAGAAGAATCTCTACCCTTTCGACGACCGAATCGAACAGCAAAAACAGCAGCCGTTTCCTGAATGAAATCACAGCACCAACTTTAACTCCAACCAATTTTCAGAGAAGAAGTTCATAAAGTCAGATATTTAAGGAAGAATCTTTCATTATTTTTCCACAAGTTAATTTTCCAGCTTGAGCGGCTTGAGCCTGAAGAGGACCCTTGCCAAGAAGGGCCGAAATATAGCTCGAATAAAATGTAGCTGACTTATCCGTTTTGCATCGTCAAATATGATTCGCAGTCAGCTTGGGCCGTAGGAACATCTATCACCGAAGTACGGAACTAATCGCCCATACATGCCGCCGACAAGTGACCATCTTAGCTGGAAAGAAGAAGAAGAGACATGTGACTCCAAAACCAAAACGCAGAAGAATCTCTACCCTTTCGACGACCGAATCGAACAGCAAAAACAGCAGCCGTTTCCTGAATGAAATCACAGCACCAACTTTAACTCCAACCAATTTTCAGAGAAGAAGTTCATAAAGTCAGATATTTAAGGAAGAATCTTTCATTATTTTTCCACAAGTTAATTTTCCAGCTTGAGCGGCTTGAGCCTGAAGAGGACCCTTGCCAAGAAGGGCCGAAATATAGCTCGAATAAAATGTAGCTGACTTATCCGTTTTGCATCGTCAAATATGATTCGCAGTCAGCTTGGGCCGTAGGAACATCTATCACCGAAGTACGGAACTAATCGCCCATACATGCCGCCGACAAGTGACCATCTTAGCTGGAAAGAAGAAGAAGAGACATGTGACTCCAAAACCAAAACGCAGAAGAATCTCTACCCTTTCGACGACCGAATCGAACAGCAAAAACAGCAGCCGTTTCCTGAATGAAATCACAGCACCAACTTTAACTCCAACCAATTTTCAGAGAAGAAGTTCATAAAGTCAGATATTTAAGGAAGAATCTTTCATTATTTTTCCACAAGTTAATTTTCCAGCTTGAGCGGCTTGAGCCTGAAGAGGACCCTTGCCAAGAAGGGCCGAAATATAGCTCGAATAAAATGTAGCTGACTTATCCGTTTTGCATCGTCAAATATAATTTTGGAACCCTCCCTCCAATTCCCCCCACAGTGTCCGGATCCGGTCCGGTCTTATCAACTATGTATCTAGGGCTTGTGCTTGTTCTTCCCACCAAGTTTCATCCCGACCCGTCCACTCTGAACATGTCATACGATTTCCGGTTACCCCCTCCAACTCCCCCCATAGTCACCGGATCCATTTCCGACTTGAACTGTGACATCTGAGACACGGATTCTTTCCAAATTTCAAGTTGCATTAAGATCCGATTCCCCGTTCAAAAGTTATGCATAGCCTACGTCAATATTCCGGATTCCCCCCCCCCCCCTCCACTCCTCCACGGTGGTCGGATCGGGGAAGTGACTGTTTTTAAATTAGTTTGGTTGGGTCCCTAATACGCCTGCCAAGTTTCATCGTCCTAGCACATCTAGAACTACCCTAACTCGCGATCACCGGACTAACCGACCGACAGACCTATGGAAAACTGATCGGTATATGACATTGGCCTGAAGGCAAGTGCCATAGTAAAGATGGCCAGGAAATACTGTTGAAAGAAAAAATAAGGCCCGAAGTAATGTAAATGTACCAGTACCCAAACATGCATGCAATTCCAGACAGGACTGCAAAAAAAAGAGAAAAAGAGGAAAACACTATGATAGGAGGAAACAAGGGTTTGAAGCTCATATGGCACTTCCAAGGCTGGTTCAGTGGATGAAATATAGAATTTGCCTTTTCGTGGGTTTGTTCAGATCAACTGTAAGCAGAACCGTTGAGATAAGAATGATCATGGACTTGAAAATCACGAGAAAGTATTGTTTGGTAGAAAGTATTTTATTTTAGAACTTGGCTGTAATGATGCGCACTTTAAAGGCGCTAGAAATTCATTTGCAAGCAAAACCATTGAGGCAAAAACGATAACAGGCCCTTGGGGATGATTAATATATACCGTTTTGGTCAAAACTATTTTTTTTCACTTTTCGGTTAAGATGCGCACTTTAAGGGTGCTAGAAATGTATTTTTAAGCAAAACCCTTGTGGCACAAATGATCCTGGGCTGATATGTATTGTTTAATCAAAACTACTTTTCGACTTTGCGGTTAAGCTGCACACTTTAAGGTACCTAGAACTTCATTTATAAGCAAAAACCGTTGAGGCAAAAATGATAATGGGCTCATCGGGATCATGAAAATGTTTATGTTGCTTAAAAGTATTTTTCTTACTTTGCGGTCAAGATTGGTACTTTAAGGAATAGTCGTATTTGGGAAGTGTCAATTTCTAAGCCAATCTTGTCGAATTTCTAATATTCCAGCCAAGTTTCATCGTCCTAGCACATCTGAAAGTACCTTAACTCGCGATCATCGGAATTCCGGACCACCACCCCTCCAACTCACCCACAGTGCCCAGAGCCAATGATTTATCTAGGGCATCTGTTTGATATTGTCTAGTCTTCCTCTGCCTGCTCGAAAAAAGTGACCTATAGACCAACTTCAACCGGACAGGAAGCCGAATACAAGAGACGACTCACCGCCCATAACTGGAAGAGTCTGTACAGTCTAACAAATGGAAACAGAATGGCAGACAAATTTTGTTCCGACGTTAATAATATCTACTCCGAAATTTTTCCCGAAAAACTATTTTCCTTAAAGAACAGGTCAAACAAAAAAACCTATTTTCCTTAAAGAACAGGTCAAACCCTGGGTAACAAAAGATATCCAGTCTCTGATACAGCGAAGAGATGAGCTTTTTCAAGAAGGTGACAAGGATAATAGAAAAATACTGCAGGACAAAATCGTTAAAAAGCTGAAAAAAGCGAGGAAAGAGTCCGGCAGGAAGTGCGATAAGAAAGTTCTGGCAGCTGATCCTCGCAAGTTTCATACAACAGTTCAGTAGTTAATGGAAAAATCAATCCCTTAATTGGAAACCAGGGACGATAACAGAGAGCTACTGTCACCTAGCTCCAGAAACGAGCATTTTGTAGCGATTTGCTGCCAACATCCAGGACTCTCCACTATGCCAGATCTCCCACCCATCAGAGAAACCCCCTCAATTCACCCAGGACAGGTTTTCGATACTGTCAAAGTTAAACCCAAGAAAAGCTACTTATCCTGGTGAAGTTCTCATCCGTTACGTGAAAGAGTGCGCAAATGAGCTTCCCGAGCCATTAGCAGCCGTCTTTAACCAGTCTCTTGTCGAAGGAATCTTCCCCAAGCACTTTAAGCTGGCATACATCACCCCAATACCAAAGAAAAGGACCCCAAAATCCGTGAAAGACTTTTGACCAATTTCTAAAACGTCAGTTTTTACAAAAGTTTTCGAACAGTCTATCTTTAAATGGCTGTACGAAGACATTAAAGACAAACTCGATGAACGACAGTACGGATTTCGTCCAAGCTGCAATACTTCGCATTACCTGGTTCAATATATCCATGACGTTCTAAAGCACCTGGAAACTGAGGGCTCATTTGTTGACACCCTGATCACGGACTTCGTCAAAGCTTTCGATTTTCTGGATCACAATGTAGTTATCGAAGAAGCTTCTACGATGGGGGCCAGAAGATTTGTGCTGAGAATGTTGGCAGATTTCCTTCACGAAAGAAGCCAGTGTGTCCAGCTAAACTCATTGAACATCACTTGTGGAGCGGCGCAGGGAAGCAAACTAGGACCTCTAGCCTTGATTATAGTGATAAACAAGCTCATCACTGAGTATCCAAATTTGCAGACGATTTGAATGCGGCCATCTTTCGATCTCTTTCCGATCCACATTCCAACGATCCCGTGAAGACCTTGCTGAGGGAGATCAACTCTCAAGCAGCAAACTCTAAGCTGACATTAAGCATCGAAAAAAGCACTATCTTCAGGATCAACTTTCTAAAACGTGAGGTCAATCAAATTAGTGACACCAACCTCAAAACTATTTGCTATAAGACTTATGTGCGCCCTGCAGTTGAATACTGTTGTCCAGCATGGCACTGCGGTCTGAGTCAAGAACAAAATGACAGACTAGACAACGTTCAGAAACGGGCTTGCAAAATAATACTTGGATATGAATACGTTGATTACGAAACAAGCCGGGAACAACTCGGATTACAACTCCTATCAGAACGGCGCCATGACTTAGTCACGAAATTCGGAAGGAAGTGCTTGTCAACAGAAAAGCACAGGGGTATTCTGCCTGACTACGCAGTAAAGAATGGTGAACAAGCACGTACCAGAACGGCAAATAAATTAACGCTACAAAACCCACCTAGTCACTCTTCTGGTAGATTCCTTAAGTCATTTGTGCCATATTTTGTGAATTTTTTTAACGAGTGAAGACACGTATAATGTTTTGACAATTAATCTAGTATTATGTATTTTATATTTTTATGTTTGACATACCGTTTAATTTTGTTACAAGTTATGAAGTCGTACAAGTTTTAAAATGAATTGTATATATCGGTTATATTTTGTTTAGTTGACAGTCCTATGTTATCACGTTGCAGATATTCAGGAATAAATACCATGGTTGATTAATTGATTGATATTCTCACAAAGTTCCATCCCGATCTTTCAAGTCTAAGCGGATCACGTATTTTCCGGTTGTCCCCCAAAAGTTGTCGAATCCGGTCCGTTCAGGAAAAAGATCACCAGGGACATATCCTCTGTTCAAGTACAGAATTTCACTGGAATCCGATTACCCGTTCCAAAGCTACGCATGACTCAATATTCCGGATTCCGCCTCCCTCCACTCTCCCCACGATGATCGAATCGAGGAAATTTGTATTTCCAAGTCAGTTGATCGGGTCCTTGATATACCTGCCAAGTTTCGTCGTGAAAATCTCCAAAGCCACCATCACCGGAATTCCGCCCCCCCCCCCCCCCCTCAAAGTGTCCGGATCCAGTCCAATTGTGTCAATGATTTACTGAGAGCAGATGCTTGTTCTTCCCATTACGTTTCACTCCGATCCCTCCATTCTAACCGTTTCTCGAAATTTCCGGTCTCCCCCCCCCCCCAACTCGCCCATAGCTGTCGGATCAGGTCCGGACTCCAAATGGGATATCAGAGATATGTCATTTATTCAGTTATTAAGTTTCATTCCAATCCGATCACCCGTTCGGATCTCAGCCGTCTTCGGTCAAATTTTAAGATTATCACTTAAAACTAAAAAGTCTTCGACCTTCAACCAACCCTACACATTTATTCGCCGCGTTTTAAGCATTTTTCATTTATCCACAGCACATCCAATTTCACATTCGTCAATTAGATCGGTTTCACATGCTATTAGTAAAAGGCTTTCAAGACAATGGCCAGCCATTGTTGAACACAAGGTGGTCTTAACCAACTTTATCTTGCTAAAAATTCTTTCCCCTTTTACTTAGGTAACAGGGATTGTCTTAGCCAGCTCTGACGCTTCCATTCATGAAAGACTTCGAATATACCTTCAAACTTTTTGTTTGTTTCGAGGCTCTCCTGGCGACTTCTCAGATAATGTCGGAACAAGGCTAACTCGTTTTTGAACTATTCTCTGCTTATTACCGGAAAGGAGTCGAGAAGACTGTCGAAACTGGAGTAGACGGTACCGTGGTATTATTCCTGGAACAGTATTTGTAGTTGGAAATTATGTAAATTTCAGTAGGTTACTCAATTTTTGAAAGCTATAGAAATTTAGGAGATTACCGAAATCACCCGGTGAACGTTCCAGTACGCTGTGTTGTCTGTCCGGTGAACGTTCCGGTACGCTGTGTTGTCTGTCTGCACTGTTGGGGTCATCCCGGTAAGCTGTAAGTCCATAGCCTACTTATCCTGTAAACAGCAAAATTCCTACAGATTCCCTGAGCCGAATTGTGGTAGATTCCGTAGGGCAAATTCCGGTAGATCCCCTGATCCAACCTACAGTAAATTCCCTGGGACAAGTTCCGACAGATTCTCTGAGTCAAGTTCCAATTTATTCTTTGAGCAAGATTTCGGTAGGTTCCTTGAGCTCCGGTAGATTCCCTAAAATCATCAAGTTCAGGTGAATTTGATAAATTTTAACTGGCGTGGTTTCGCCGCACCAGTCAAAATTTACCGGAGTTATTTCCCACAGGCCTTCTGGAGGGGGGGGGGGGGGAGGGTGAAGTCTTTAACATACAAGATAGGGATATATAAGGTGATATGCAAAGAATACTAAATTCAAGTTTGGTTTCTTTTCTTCTGTATCCTGACTAAGGGGACGTTCTCACGTGAATGGCTGTAGAACTGAACGGGTGATTCCGTCAACGCGAAAATGAGAAAATCGATTGGGCGTTGAACGACTGAGGAAGATCGGTTCCGTCCACGCGAAAATGCCCATTCAGCTGGATGGGAGCATATGAGTGGGAAGGTCTACATAATATTCCCTGTTCAACTCAATGCTGCCATCGGAGCCGTGTTGAACGGGAGGCGTCCATCGAGCTGGATGTCCCGTTCACCTGTTCATCCGTACACGCGGAAATGACAAAAAGATCTGACGGCATCCACCCGAAAATGTCCGTCGAGCTCGACGGGAGCTCGATGGGACCAGAGCCATCCACGCGAAAACGTCCCCTAACTAATAACCACCCTTTAAAGCATCCTTCCTCCAAAAGGACAGGAGAACCAAGTTCAGGCATACTCCCTGCCGCGACTGGAAAGCCGAGTAAAAAGAGCCAGCTTCCGAGTTAGCAGTTCAGTTCAAGTTGGGGCATAGCCTCAGTTCAACCAATTTTATAGTGCAGTAGTGTATCCTGGTTCAATGTACGGTAAGTAATAAATAGCTTGTTTAATTATAGACCTACAAACTGAGTACCGCCTTCAAAAAATCTTGGCGCATTAACATCTAAATTAACGTCTGCTTCGAATAACCACCCTACACTCAACAACCTTACACAAACACAAACACACGCCCACTACAGCACACATGTTTATTTCTCACAGAAATTTTATCTTTCAAAAGCAAAATTTAATGCCTAGCTGTCTAGGACCTAATCAGGAGTCCACACTAATTTCCTCAGTGGCGCCATTTGGGGGGGGGGGGGGCCATGGCCCCCCCCCCCTGAATTTGAAAAGGGGCCCAAAATACGAGTTTTTTATTTATATTCCTTACTTGTCTGACATGCTGAAGTAAAGGAATTTACCAATTCGTAAATTTCACACTGAACCGCACAGTTAGTAATCTGGTTTTGAACCAAAACCTTTGTATTTTAGCAGAAAACAGTCTGATTTTTTTTCTTTGCCTGCAGCGCTCAGTTTCAATATAATTTGGTGTTTGTTAGATGTTTTAAGATGTTACCCCATATCAGAACTCAAAGGATTTCATGAATCCAGATCTACTTCTCGAGATCGCGACAAATCTCGATAGGGTTTCAATCGAAAGCCTCAGAGGGTCTAAAGTCGCTTATTCTGTCATATGGGTAGGCCTCAAACTTCAGGTCACAGCATGCTCCAGTGAACATTTTATTTGTTAAGGGTCTTTGGACAATGCGTGATTCTTGCATATGCTGATTATGGTATATTATAAAACTGCTTTAATTTTACACTAAGAAAGCAATTAAATTTTGCGTTTGAGCAAAAAAAAAATCTAGGATGGGGGCCCAAAATGGATGTTTGCGCTCTCCCCCCCCCCCTGAGATTTACTGATATGGCGCCACTGATTAGCTTTTCAAACAGATAAGCACCATAACCATACGTTAGGGCATGCCCACACGTTGGGGCACCATACCCAAAAATTGAGGATTTGTGAATGACTGGTAACCCCTCCGTCCATGCTCCTTCCCGCTCCAAAACAGGTAACTATAAAAAAAAACTGAAAAACAACTGTGTACTGGGCAGGTACTAGGCAGACATAGTAGCCTTTTTGATCTGATTCTCAGTTCGTCTTGCTTCTTATCATACAAATTACAATTTTTGCTCTTCTCTCTCCTCCATTCTTGCTCTTGACACAAATATTAATTTAGACACCCGTTAATGGGTTAAACATCTGTCATTTGATCATTTGTTGACCAATGAGAACAGAGAATTGACTATGAAGCAGCTTCACAATCCTGCCAAACTGCAAAGCCTTCCCTGTTCAAAATTCTAACAAAAATGCTAAGAGAAGGAGAATTGACTTTATCTCAATGGTCATAAATGCAAAATAAGTAATTAGTATTTACTAACCAAACACTTCATCAACCACATCTAGAGCCCCCATGATAGAATCCGCTGGGACAGGCATTTCTTTCAGTAAATAAGACTCGTCCTGTTTAAATTTGTCTGTAGACAATCAGATTTCAGAGCATTCAGACTTCAGATTCTTGACTGAAGAATATGTTACTGATTGCTTGCAAGCAGCAAGGTGCAGTTTGAATACTTTGAATTTCCTGCTGGCGCCAAAGTAACGACGAGCAAGTCTTGAAGATGGAGAGCCACTCTTCCAAGAACTTTGCCAGCTATATTACCATTTAAAAACAGAAAATGATTTAATCATCCGCCTCATTTCATTACTGAATCAAAGTGACACATGGATGATATGTACTTAGTGAAGCAACATGATTGCACCTGATAATATATTTAATTTTACACCAGATCATCACGGATTATATCCACGATTTGCCATATCTTCTTTTAACAACTCTGTGGTCAAATCAGAACGTGGGTCCGGGTCAGTCCGTCCGTCCTGGAGGAGCTCCAAATTGCTATCTCGAATATTTAATTAAGTACTCTTTTCTTACACCTAATGAAGTGGTATACTATAAAAAGCATTCAAAAGATCGTCAAACCGATTACTTTTCTTGGTTTTCCTCTAGTCAGACTAAGAAAAACCTTGAACAAAGCAGGACCTGGACTGGAGTCCGATTTTCGGGCTGTCCAGTGTCGACTTCAACGGGCGGCTCCGTCGCAACATCCTACTCTTTTTCTGCATCCTGGATGCATGGTTTTGGGAATTTTGCCGGAAATTTAGGTAGGCATAGCTTAGATCAGAGCTGGTTCAAAGCTCGTCCCTTACAACAGCCCTGTTTGCTCCAAAACACTGAAATTTTCAGCCTTGTTTGACTTGTGATAGGGCAACTGGGCTAAACTAAAAAGAACTGTAGTAGGCTCAAGAAATGACAAACAAATTGCTGTGTTTGTGAATCTGAAATGCATTTGACTTGAGTGCATTCAAGTAATTTGTAAATATAACCTTCTTTAGGAAATAGGATTGACTACTACAGGACTAGCAGGCCTATTGCTAGCCTAGGCCTAGGAATATGATATTGGCAAAGTCTAGGATGATATTATTGATGATATTGGCAGAGTCAGGGTATTTTTATGTTATTTGGATAGGGCTGCTTTTGCTTTGTGGCATTATGCTGTTCAGTAAAACACCATACACTGATAAAAATAGGGTGTTTTTGTACAGCAGAGCAGCAGCAGAGGCTGGCAGAGGCAGAGTAAAGGTAGGCTATGCAGGAGGTTTGTTACTTGAAAGTGAAATTTAAGCCACACTTTGTAATTTTTTTCTTTATTACTCTAGTCAGTAGTTGCACTTTTGCAGATACCATGGTATCTGTTACCACTGTAACTGAATCTACAGTTAGTAATTTTTGCAGTTACCATGGTATTTGATACACGGTTGCTCTGCTAAAATGACTATTGCCAAAATGACGAAATTGCACTTTTCAAAGTCATCCCGGAAAAAACTTATATCTAGTTTTATCACTAAGTGCTAAACTTCTTTCTCGCCAATTTGATGGAAGTGAGATGATGTTTCAGATATCACTGTCAGTTATCACGGTCGGACTGTGGTATCTGAATATCAGATACCACAATAACTAGCCAGATACCTCAATAAGTCTAGAGAGCGAAAGCCTTATTATTGCAATTATATTATTATTATTATTATTAATAACTGCAAAAACCCCTTTGACCTTGGTATCAGATACACAGGGTAACTACAAAAATGAATTTAGACTGTGGTATCAGATACCATGGTATCTGCACAAACGCAACCAATACAAGTCAATGTTGATAAACTGATGAACACGTAAGGCACTTTTCCGTGCTCCCACAAACAGTTTGTGGATCGATTGTGGCTCGAAAGAGTATTTCCACTGCCTTTTGTGCGGCCCATACGTGTTTCCACAACCAACAGGATTGTTGTTGCTTGAATTCCACAAACAACTGCTAAGGTTATTGTCCATTTGTGGCTCAATTTTGGCGTGAAATTCAAATTTGGCATCAAAATAACATCAAAAGAAAAAAAATTAAAAGGTTTCTCAAGTATGTTGACTCAGAACTGAGGATCCTTTTTGCATGGAATGGTAACGAAGAAAGCCTGGAGTTCTATTTATTGAGATTTTACATGGAATTTATTTTTATTTTCAGACATTTAAAATTACCGCCTAAAAATAGACAAAATGGTGTTTCCGCAAGTTTCAACTTGTGGCTCTACTGTGTGGCACACAATCCTGTTTCCCTGACAGACACTCAGAAGTGTGTGGCCAAAACTATGTCATGAAAAAATGCCTATAAATTGGCAGGGTCACTGCCAAAGATACGTTCTACTGATTTTTCTGTGCTTTTTGGCAACGGTGCTGTTCAGGCTGAAGCTTCAAGAATAGAGAATCTGTTTGGAAGTAACCGAACAAACTAAACTGAACTTTTTGAAGTGAAATACAAGCAAAGGGGTCTAAAATTTAGAAATGTTACCTCTTCTGCAATTGAAAAGCTATTTGGATGATTTAGATGACTTGCCAAGAAGGGCCAAAATACAGTAAAATTCAGCCCACTTATCTATTTTGCATTGTCAAACAGATGGTAAATATTCTTTGAGCCCAAGCTGACTTTGAAACATTTATTCAAACAATGTTTACAACGGGTACGTCAGCTACGATTCTTCATCAGCGATATTTCGGCCCTTTTTGGCAAGGAAACAAACCTGTAATCAGATTACAGGTTTGTTTCCTTCCCCGAAGTTGAACCAGAGGATTGACAGCCTGACGAGGACCGTTGCCAAAAAGGGCCGAAATATCGCTGATGAAGAATCGTAGCTGACGTACCCGTTGTAAACATTGTTTGAACAAACAGATGGACTTTGCACAAGGGATTCGTTTCTTGTTGACCATGTCAATTAAACCTGAATTAGTTTTAACTGAGTATGTAAGTCTAGGCCTCCAGTATCAGAGCCAAGTCAGTGCCTTTCAGGCAGTTCAGGGCAGTCTGCCAAATTTTTTTTTTTTTTTCATAGGCTCTGCCAGATGTTGCCGGGATTGTGACTTTCATACTGGTAGCATAGATCTAGTTATCTGACACAAAAAAACCTTCCCTGCTAAATAACCCCAGCAAATTTTCACCAGAATTGAACCTCTTTTTTTTGTCTTTGGAAGGGTTCATTTGTATGCAGTGTCCAGTCCTAAAATAGTATGATCTTGACTCAATGATCAACATAAACTTTGGTAAATTAGTTTTATAGTTTCTGAAGACTCTTAACCTCATAAAATAAGGAAAGGTGCTCGGTCTTTCCGAGTTGCTCTGGCCCAGCCCATGGTTACCCTGATATTGTCATTAGTATTGTGTTTCTTTCCACCAAAGTCTGCAAGTAAATTACAAAAAGAATAACATAAGATGATGCATATAAC
The DNA here is from genome assembly GCA_030848855.1 of Branchinecta sandiegonensis. Classification (NCBI taxonomy): domain Eukaryota; kingdom Metazoa; phylum Arthropoda; class Branchiopoda; order Anostraca; family Branchinectidae; genus Branchinecta; species Branchinecta sandiegonensis. Next base: position 13,707,250 of record JAUPMV010000003.1, on the reverse strand, counting down.
TACAACATTACAAGCATATTCACACAGATCAAACAACAGACCTCTTAAAAACAGGACTTACCATAAATATTCCTTGGTAAAAATAGCTATTCAGATACAGTGGTGCTAAATCAGTACTTGATATTATAATTACTTACCTTAATTTGCACTTGTAAGTGTATAAGATCCAGGATGGATCGATTATGCTCTGAAACAAATATGGAGCTTAGATGACGCAAAGACTACCAGGAAAGTTTGATGTTAAGCTTATCCATCTTAAAATCAGGATTCTAGGATCCTTCCTTCCCCATCACCAAGTCTCTGCTTATTCTTAGCCAATTTTCTGAAAAAGATAAGATGCATTAAGAAGTATAAGGTTGTTGTTATTTGTCGGTGGAGAGAAGCGGTTTACTGCTAGAGTAAATAGTGTAGACAATGACACAAAGACTAAAGATGTACAAATCCTGATGGTTACCAGGGTGTGCTCCAAAAGGCCACGTAGTAGAAAATTGCACTCCAGGCAGTCTCTGTTTTTTCCGGTGTTCGGTTCTTGTCCTGTTGCGCGTTTGATCGCACCGGTGACATCACTAAAACCTGCCTGCCGAGGATGTTCTGGTTAGTCCACACCAGTGAGCACTAACTGGACACTGGTTAATCTTAAAACGGCTATAGGAACGGGGAGCAGTCACCATTGAATGCAAAAACGCTTTATAAGAAGCACCGGTGAGCAGTCACCGGACAACAAACGCAGCTTAAAATGCAGTTTAAGAGGTGTGCTTTGAGTCCATGAGCACTTTCTGAGTCAGTCTTTAGCTGCCTTCTAGTCTAGTCAGAATCTAGTCACTGTTTGTGGAAATTAAAGTGCAAGTCGTGCTGCCACGTATTTAATCTTCTTCTTTTTCCAGGTGAAAAAGAATGCCCTCTAGCAACCCCCTACCACCAAAAGAGAATGCCCTCTTTAAAAGGGTAGTAAGATGCTATGAGCAAAAGCAGTATAAAAATGGGCTGAAGTTTGCCAAGCAAATTCTCACAAACCCAAAGTTTTCACAGCATGGTGAGACACTGGCAATGAAAGGGCTTACTCTCAATTGCCTTGGCAAAAAAGAAGAGGCATATGAGCTTGTTCGACTGGGTCTGAAAAATGACCTCAAATCACATGTTTGCTGGCATGTGTATGGTCTTCTTCAAAGGGCTGATAAGAAGTATGATGAGGCAATACGTTGCTACCGTAATGCCTTAAAGTGTGACAAAGAAAATGTCCAGATCCTGAGAGATTTGTCGCTTCTTCAGATCCATATGAGGGATCTTGAAGGATATAAGGAAACACGCCACCAGCTCCTTCTCTTGCGACCAGGCCAGAGGGTGTCATGGATTGGCTATGCCATGGCACATCACCTTCTCAAGGACTATGATGTTTGCCTTGAGCTCCTGAATGAGTTTTGCAAGACCACAACCAAGGTTGCCTATGACTATGAGCAAAGTGAATTGTTCCTGTATCAAGCTCAGGTTGTACTAGAATCTGGAGATCCCAGTTCAGCTTTGAAATACCTGGATGAGTATGAAGATCAGGTTTGTGATAAGCTCTCATTGATGGAAATGCGGGCAGAGATTATGTATCAGCTCGGCCGTGTGGATCAAGCTGAGAGCCTATATCGTGAGCTTCTTAAGCGAAACCAAGAAAACCGTCAGTATTTTGAAGCAATAGAAAAATGCAGAAACTTTACTGATAACGACTTAAAGCTGAAGTTGTATGAAGAGGACCTTCTGATTCAGTTCCCAAAATCCAGTCTTGGTCGTCGGATCCCCTTGAAGTATGCATCAGCGGAGAAATTTAGAGAACTTGTTGACCAGTATATGAGAGCCTCATTGAGGAAGGGTGTTCCCCCCTTGTTTGTGGACCTGAGGACCCTGTATGTAGACCCAGAGAAAGTTAAGATTATACAGGAGTTGCTGTTGAGCTATGTGGATAGTTTGAAGGCAAATGAGAGATTTTCAGATAAAGGTGAGGATGTTGCATATTTTTCCTCCATTTTTTTATTCAAACAGGAAAGTTTATTCTGAGGATATTCTTGTCAAAATTGCTTTCCTGAAAAGCAGGAAACCTGTCATAACTGGGTAGCCTAATTAAAATGAAGGTCTGTCAGCGTATGTCAGTGAAGCTCCATAGGTTTATCTTTTAGTTGCTACAACACAGTAGAGGCTATTTAGTTTCGGTCATTGCCTAACTTAGAACAGCACCAAAGAATATGATGAAATTCATCCTAGAAAATATTTATGCTGAGTAATGGCAGCAATACAAGTGAAATTAAGTTAAATAACCAAATCAAAATAAAACCACACACTTTAATCTTCTGCTCTTTTTTTGCCCAGTTTCCTTTGCACCGTCTTTATCTCCATGCCACTTATTCTGCAGTGATTGCAACAGTTTTGCCATACTTTCATGATCCATCCAAAGTAGGCTATCCCAGCAGAAGAGAAAGAACATTGAAAAAGAAACAGTAGGCTAGATGAAACAGAAAGAATTTGGTTTCGTTCTTTGTAGAAGCTGAGCTTATAGAAAGAAAGCTGAAACACTTGGCTTTTGGCAGATATGAAGTTATTAATTTATAAATCCCATTTGACTGTTAGGCAAAAACAAAACCAAGGTAGCAAGAGTCATCACTAGCCTAAAGGTTATGGGGGGGGAGTCCAAGATGTCTGTCTGGTCATTTTAACAGACTTTTCAAGACAAAAAGAGGTATATTTTTAAGGATAAATGACTGTTTTAAGAAGCAATCTACTGTTTCTAAGCAAAATCGACGATTTGGCGCCCCCCCCCCCCCCCCATACGCGACGCCAGTGCAAGGTAGTCCGAAGTATAGAGGTGTTCAAAGAAGCATTTCTATATTGTACAATGCTTATACAACCAGCGCTATTTTCTGTACACGGTTAAAATGCTGCTGCCAGCAAAAGAAGGTTATTTGTGGTCAGATATAAACATTTAGGTTAACATTTCCTATCTCTCGTAAGGTCTATGGTATTGACTTTCAAAGATAAAGTGAAATCAATGGTATGTATGGTAATGGTTGAGGGTTGAATTTCTCATCTAATTATTTTCCAGTGTTCTGTTAGTAACTATATTTACCTCATTTTATATTTTACCTTCATCTTAGATGTTGACTCCAGTGCTGAGCCTGCTTCCACAATCCTTTGGTGTTATTTCTACCTAGCGCAGCACTACGACCATTTAAAATTGTCCGAAGTTGCCCTCCAGTACATTGACGCTGCCATTGAGCACACCCCAACCCTAATCGAAGCATTTGTTGTCCGCGGAAAAATTTTCAAGCATGCTGGTAACCCAGTTGAAGCTCACAAGTGTCTTGACGAAGCTCAGAGTCTTGACACTGCGGATCGCTTCATCAACTCTAAATCAGCAAAGTACTTGTTGAGAGCTGATATGATCAAGGAGGCAGAAGAAATGTGCTCCAAGTTTACCAGAGAGGGAGTTAGTGCAATGGAGAACCTGAACGAAATGCAGTGTATGTGGTTTCAAACGGAGTGTGCCGTGTCTTTCCAAAGAATGGGGAAGCTCGGAGAAGCTTTGAAGAAGTGCCACGAGATAGAAAGGCACTTCACTGAGATGGTGGATGACCAGTTTGACTTTCACACATACTGCATGAGAAAGATGACACTGAGATCATACGTATCACTCCTGAGGCTAGAAGACAGGATGAGGGGTCATGAGTTCTACTTTAAAGGTAATCGGTTTGATATAGACCTGTCATCTGCCATTAATATTTTCTAGTGCGTCTTTTATACTCTAGGTGTAGACCCCTGATCCTCTAAAAGATGGAAAGGAACAGCTCTCTTAGCTGTTCCTTTCGATCTCTTAGTACAAGTCTGAAAATAGAAGGACTTTACTAATGTCGAAGATGTAACAATTTCCATAGATGAAAGAGTAATATCTCAGCTTCAAGTCGCTGAGAAAGGGTGATATATCCATTGGAAACGTAATTTGAAAACCTGGGTTCTGACGAGATTATTGGCTGATTAGTTTGGCTTGTGCAACTTTTTCCACGGAGGGGTCGCTAAAATTGGATGAAAAGTCAAGATAGTCGTAATTTGACTCCGGCTGCAGTTAATGCACATCCGTCATTGAGATTTTGGTTAGTTGACTCCTCCTCCAAAGCAGGTCAGTTGTCACTACGTGACTCCTCCCGTAGAGAGAAGCCAACTCATCCAACGACTAATCCCTTTGGAAAAGTAGTAGTTCTCAAAGGCACAATTCTGTGCTAGAATGGATAATTGAATTCAGTCAGCACATAACCTAAGCTAAGGCGCGAAGGGAACGGTGAGAATAGAGGGAGTCACTCCACGCGGGCTCAGCCTAGGAACACAACGAGAACATGGGGGATGCTTCGAAAAATGGATTTGTTCGAAAAAAAATATGCAGTTGACGAACTTAGTCTGGATCCACTTTACTTTTGGTTTTGTTTATTCTGATTCTTTTTAATTAATTTTACATAGCACCAACATCAGGAACAAGACCAAAGGTTTCGATGGGATCCCAAAAATCTAATATTTGATCCAGACAATTGGTCTTCGTCTTCGCCAGATCCAGTCTTCGCCAGGCTAATCATCAGAGAAAACCAAGTTCAGATATACCTCTATAAGCCATATCTATTTTGACGATACTGACCGAAACTTCCTGCTTTACTTCTGCCAAATTTCCGGTTTCGCAAATTCAGAAACGATTCCAGCGGATCTCTTTATCCCTATAAAGAACATCTAATCAACTTTAAATAAAACTTTGACTTAAAAAAAAAGTTCCGGTTAAAACCGGATTCCGGACTAATTATATGTCCGGGTAAAAAGTGATTGTCATATACAGACTCAACGTCTCTTCTTGCCCCTAAATCTGTCATCTAATCAACTACTGATAAAACTTTCGCTTTTAACAAACTTTCCAGTTTTGGCCGGATTCCTGGCGAACTAGTTGTCCGGTGAGGAAATGGTTTTCACCATCGTGTTCAGCATGTCTTCTTACCCCTAAATCGAACATTTAATCAACTTCAAATGAAACTTTTACCCAACTTTCCGTTTTTTGCCAGATTCCGGACGAACCACTTGTCCGACAAGAAAATGGTTTTCACCATCGTACTCAGCATGTCTTCTTACCCCATAATCGACTATCACATTAGCTGTTTAAAAATATTTTGTTTGTCCCTTAATTTGAAACCCCTTCCCCCACCCTCAGATATAGGGCTACAGAGCCCATCTTCGAACTTGACCTGTACTTTGACCCAAAGGATCCTCCCACCAAGTTTCATCAAAATATCTCAGTCCCCTCGAGAGTTATCGTGCGGACAGAAAACTCTTGCCATGTCATAGGTATTCCTCCACTTACGTTCTGGGGTCCCAAAAACTGATTCCCCTCCGAATCTGAAAGGGAGTCCTTTTTGATGATGGTGATAATAATCGGAGCATTCCCCGTGCGCGGGGACTCGCGAGAATACGGGGAGCGAGTCCCCGGGACAAACAAAACGCGGTGACTCCTCAAGTGGAGTCCTCGGGGAACGGCGAGACTACGCCTCTAGTTGACCAGAGTCTCTGAGCTCAACCGACCTTTTCCATTTCTTGTGTTTTGCAAGAATAGTAAAAGATAGATCTTAGGAAGAAACCAAAACTGTCATATTTTAGCTGCAAAATGTGCCATCGATGTCTATCTCCGCCTGTATGACAATCCTGGCCTAGCGGATGAAAAACCGAAAGAAAACGGAGAGACACACGAAGAAATGAATGCTGAAGAGAAGAAATTGAAGAACAAGTTGAAAAAGGCTCAAAAGAAAGCAGAGTTAGAAAAAGCACAGCAGAAAGAACAGAAGGAAAAGAAAGAAGTCTATTTGAAGAATAAACAGAATACACAAGGTAAGTTCAGGGCAGTTGAGGCTCATTGACCATAGAGCTTTACCCTTTGTTTGTATGTGTACTGTTCAGACTAGTGCCTGTCTTAGCTGTTCAGGCCATTAATGATACTACTATACTGTTTGACTCAGAATTATTCAGTGCCTGAGGGTTCTTGGCGTGTGGGGGGGGGGCAGTTTTTTATGATTGATTGGCATCTGTTGGAGCCTGGGTCACGTAAATTTCGAAGAATAAAAGAGATGGCAAGACTACTGAACAATTTGGTGGTTCGAATTGCACTAACCACCAAATGCTCTGTGAAATAAGTGTTCTTCAGTAGCAAATCATGAAAAATCAGCGCAAAAGGGTCTATATTTTTTGGACTGTCAGCTTTCGTTTTTCATCGTAGTCAAATAAAGGGCTATTTGCGCTGATTTCCTCGGTATTATTTCTTCCCCTTATTGACTTACCAAGAAAAAAAGTTATCACTCAACCGCACTGTCAGAAGTTTGATAACACGAACCACGATTTTTGTGTTTCTTTATGTTAAACGCCATGAAAATGTATCTGTTAGGACTTTGTAAATGTTATCTTTTCGATAAACATAACAATTAAAGGACCTCTCTTGCTTTTTCAGCCTCTCATATTATCCCCTAGCTCCCTTATGCGATTGTGTGATTCCGAAATCCTTGCCTTCCGCCATTGTTTCGTTTTGTACCTACGATTCCGTAGCGCTTTTTGGGCCTAGCCAAATTTTTGAAAGCACGCAACATAAACATCGCCGAAAACTTAGCCGAAAGGCTCATCAACAATTACTTCACAAATAAGCACATGTGAAGCTTCAAAATCTGTTCAATTTTCATTTTGGAAGATATGATGGACCATCAGGTCTACCTACTGTTTTGGACTTCTTTTGTTTTGCTTGGTTCTTACACTGTTTGGGATCCCAAAACGTATGTGGAGGGATACCTATGACTTCGTAAAAGTCGTCCAACAGCTAATGAGATAGTCGACTTAAGTGTGAGTAGACATTAGAGTGCAAGACGTAAGTTACCACATGGTAAGTTACCACTGGGTAACTTACCCGGTAATGGTAAGTTTCAGGTTAAACTTACCGGTAAGTTTCTCATAAGTGGTAAGTTTAAGTTTTTCGTGTACAAAAATGTTCTCAGTTAAACCTAATCCATCCCTAAGAGAGCTGGGACTTCAGAACAGTCTTTCGCATACATTTTTAGTCGTCAGATTCAATGCGTGAGTCATTTACTGTACTTCCGCCGAGTGTCATTTCCTGTTGGAAAAGGGTGGGCCAATCAGCGCGTCTTACATTTCTTGTCGTAACCAATAAGAAACGGGTCTGCGTGAACAAAAATACGATGAGTCAGTCTGCACTCTGCAGTCATTCGATGAGGACTGAGGAGGGGGAGCAGCTCTAGCAACCGAAGTAGCATATAATTCAATAAAAATGATACAAACAAATGAATATTCTTTAATACTCTCTCAAAGGGGAGGGGATACAACTCCTTAAATATATTAGTATCTGAAACTTACCACTTGGGTGGTAACTTACCAAAGTTACCGGTAACTTACTCGGTAAGAGTAAGTTTCGAAACTTACCGGTAATTCTTGCACTTCTAGTAGACATGCTGAACACGGATATGACAATAATGTTCTTGTCGGACAAGTAGTTCGCCCGGAATCCGGGCAAAACCGGATAGTTTATTATAAGTAAAAGTTGTAGCCTACTTGAAGTTGATTAGATGTTCGATGTAGGGATAAGAAAACGTGCTAAACATTTATATGAAAATCGTTTTCTCGTCGCACAAGCCCGGAACCCGGCCAAAACCGGAAAGATTGTTGCAAGTAAAAGTTGTAGCCTACTTGAAGTTGATTGGATGTTCGGTTTAGGTAGACATGCTAATCATTAAATGACAATTATTTTCGTGTCGCACAAGTAGTTCGCCCGGAATGCGGCCAAAACCGGAAAGCTTATTATAAGTAAAAGCTTTAGCCTACTTGAAATTGATTGGATGTCGATTTAGGGATAAGAAGACATCCTGAACATTTATATGAAAATCATTTTCTCGTCGCACAAGTAGTTCGCCCGGAGTCCGGCCAGAACCGGAAATTTTTTTAAAAGTACTATATCTTAAGTTGATTAGATGTTCGATCCAGGATGAATCCTTATATGACAATCATTTTCTACCCGGGCATATAGTTCGCCCAAAATCCGGCGGAAAGCAGAAAATTTGTTAGAACTAAAAGTCATATCTGAAGTGGATTAGAGGTTCGGTGTAGTGGTAAGGAGGCACGTTGAATCTGTGTATGAAATGATTTTCTCGCCGGACGGCCGGAATCCGGCCAATATCCGAAAATGTGTTAAACGGTAAAGTCGTATCTGAAGTTGATTAGAGGTTCGATATAAGGTTAAGGAGATGTGCTGAAATCGTTTTTGAGCTTTATTTTTTGTCGGACAAGGAGTTCGCCCGGAACCCGGCTGAAACCGAAAATGTGGCAGAAGTAAGGCAGGGAATATATGATCAATTTCGTCAGAGTAGACATGACGTTAAATACACATGCTGAATCCATATCTGAAATTGGTTTTCTCAGATGATTAGCCATTGGCCTTATCCTGTTTCTAAATTTTAATAGTACAAATGTTCAGGGAGTCTGGCATAGACCGGGTATCTACAAGATCATCGGGTGTCTGGATCAAATATTAAATTTTGGGATCCCATCGAAACCTCTTGTCTTGTTAACCAAGGCGCGTTCAGTTTTCAAATATGTTGCATCCAACAGCCGCGTCGGAGAGAGGGAGGCGGGACAGAGTCGACAAGCGCTAACAGGAAAATCGCGAGTTTCTCGTGGAAAACGATACTTCTTATCCATTTTCACCATCGTACTCAGCATGTCTTCTTACCCCATAATCGACTATCACATTAGCTGTTTAAAAATATTTTGTTTGTCCCTTAATTTGAAACCCCTCCCCCACCCTCAGATATAGGGCTACAGAGCCCATCTTCGAACTTGACCTGTACTTTGACCCAAAGGATCCTCCCACCAAGTTTCATCAAAATATCTCAATCCCCTCGAGAGTTATCGTGCGGACGGACGCAGGGGGGGGGGGGTGTCTCTTGTCTTGTTAACCAAGGCGCGTTCAGTTATCAAATATGTTGCATCCAACCGCCGCGTCGAAGAGAGGGAGGCGGGACAGAGTCGAGCTAACAGGAAAATCGCTAATTTCTCGTGGAAAACGATACTTCTTACCCATTTCATCTTGAAAATATCATTTTTAAAAGGGTCACAACTGATATCTTATCACAAGGATGTGGAAACATGTGTTATCTATTATCAAATGCCTGACAGTAAATAAGTTATTTATTTGTGACCCGCCATAATCGGAATATTTAAAAGAAAAGAAATAAACACATCAAAACAAGTGCATTTGGTAGACACCAGGGCTAGTCTGGATGTTTGCTGGGTATTGTTGCAGCCTGTTTCTGTGCATCCCACGAACTATTCATAATCCTCTTCCTCTGTACAGCCTAGATTGAACATGAAATCCCAGGCCAAGTCAGAGCTGCTGTCGAGTCCTGCTTGTGTGAGGCCGAGACCAAAGTCATGCTCAAGCGAGAAGGAGACTGTCAACAAATGTTGTTCCAAAAACGTGAGTGGAGGGATACCTATGACATCGCAAAAGTTGTCCGTCTGTCCGCACGATAACTCTCGAGAGGATTGAGATATTTTGATGAAACTTGGTGTGAGGATACTTTGGATCAAAGTACAGGTCAAATTCGAAGATGGGCTCTGTAGCCCTATATTTCAGGGTGGGGAGGGGTTTCAAATTAAGGGGCCAAAAAAATATTTTTTGAAAGCTATTGAGATAGTTGATTTAGGGGTAGGGAGACATGCTGACTCCGAATATGAAAGTTATTTTCTCACCGGACAAGTAGCTCACCTGGAAGCCGGCAAAAACCGGACACAAAATTTGTTGACCAATTTTCGGCTATAGCAGTCCCTCCTCTTTCTTCACACTAGTATAGCTCTGCGCGTGGACGCTGACATAATCTGTGAATGTTGGACGGAGCTAGTGTAATCGAAGGTCGAAGGGGTTGGTATAGGTTGTTGAAGCTTAGCAGGGGTTGATATATGTTGTTCAAGCTTAGTATGAGGATTCATTGGCAAAGTACAGGTCAAGTTCGTAGGTGGGTTCTTTAGTCTTATATGTAAAGGCAGAGGAGGGTTTTGAATTTACGGTAAAAACATGTATGTTTTATGAGCTAATAAGATATTCATTGAAGGGGTAAGGAGGAGGAGGTCCGCTGAATTCATATCTGACCTTAGTTTTCTTGCTGGACACATGGTCCATCACGAATTCGGCTGAAACTGGAAATTTGGTTGAAGCTCAAAGTTGTTTCTGAAATTGATTAGAGATTCGGTATCGGAACTTTGAACTTTATTTTAACAGTCGAAATATTCAAGGAATCTGAAGAAGACTGAGCGAAGACATAACCCAATTGTTTGAATCAAATGTTAAATGTTTGGGATCCCATCGAAACCTTTGGTCTTGTTTTATAAGTAGCTACAATACTTGCAGACATAAAGTATACAGAACATATCATCATTTGATATTGCACTGCAGATTTTACATTTGCCGGGCGGGGACGTTTACTCAGACTCTGGACTCAGCCGTATTTCGAGACGAGCTGAGTCCGAGTCTTGCTCAGTAAGTGACGAGACCGTGTCCGTTAAAAGGCTTCTCGAGACTCTGGTTGCAGGCGGTGCGGCACCCGCCAAGTCTTTACACAAGATGATCGTTTTTTTTTTTTTTTTTTTTTATAAAGAGTATCGACTTCAAAAGCTCTTACGGTTATCTGTCAGTGTGGAGGATGGTTTGTTCGTTTTAATGAGTTCTGCTTTACTTTAATTGACGTACTTTAAACAACAAACTGTACTGTGGGGTCTAATACACTGCACTGTTGTTATAGGTTGCGTTCCAGAACTTAACGATTGTTAACTTTTTGCGTTCCGGGTTTCTGATTTTGAAAATTAAGCTCTGCCCACCTACGATTTCCGTTCCAGAGCTTAACGATTGTTAACTATTTTGTAACGATGGTCGGTGAGCATCGTTGGGAAAAGTTAACAATTGTAGAGTTTGGGAAGTTAACGATCGTTAAAGCTGCAGTTAGCTCCGCCCCGAAATAAAATTGACGATCGTTAACAATTGTTAAGTTAAGGGAACGCAACCATAGTTTCATTTATTTTCAGATAAGGAGCCAGAGCCACCAGCGCCAGACGAGTTAGAGCCCACCAAACTCGCTAAGACGGAGACTCCTCTAGAAGAAGCAGTCAAGTTCCTTGTCCCCCTCCAAGACCTCCAGGGACACCGAGTGGAAACCCACCTCCTTGCCTTCAAGATTTACTCACGCAAGCAGAAACCCCTGCTTATGCTCCAGGCCATCAAGCGAGCCGTTAAAGCGGGAGGCCTTAGCCACCCTAAAGTCCAGTCTTGCGTCGCCCGATTCGCTTACCATCTGTCGAAAGCGGATGGACTAAACCCGCTCGTTAAAGAAGTGATAGAAACGGAAACGAAAGTTCTCTACAACGGACAAAGTGCAGCTACGTCAGTTGAGAGGCTGCTAGATGCCCCAACAGCTGAGCATATTTACGAGGGAGTTAAAGTGCTGCAGGTAGTGGATCCCAAAAGCCCCAAAATCGAAGAAAATCTTCGAAAGATCGACCAGTCCCAAAATCTGCACCTCACACTCGCAGAAAGTATCTTTGCCTCGGTGAAGTCGGGCGAGTTACCAGTTCAAGACAGTTTAGTAACGGAACTTAAGAATAAGTTTAGTAACAAGTTTCCATTTGCTTTGGCGTTCAAAAATGGAGATGACCTCGGGCCAGCTACGTCGATAGAGGAGAAGATTGCCAAACTGACGAATCGCGTCGGCTCGCTGCAGTTGGATGAAGGAACAAGCTTGTAAAGAATGTCTTTAGTCAGTATATTTGTGGTAAGTCATAATATTCTGTTTATATTAGTTATTCTGACTTCTCCTTTAGAAGAGGACTAGTTTAACAGATAATTTCAAGCAATTGCCGAAACCCAATTTTTGACGGGTTTCAGGAAGCAAATAGGTCCTAAAATTCGCAAAAAAGTGGTATCGCATTCATTTTACATATTCTTACGAAAACGGACTGCACAGACGCCACAAAACCCGTACAAGCGTATTGGGCGCTTTCCTTTTTTCTCGGGACGGATGTTCCGAAAACCGCTGCTTTTCCATTTGCGACCTTGTTTTTGCCAGACTTGGGTGTCCTATGTGAGCGGGACCGCCTCCTTGTCTTCAACGAACTGAAATATTGATTGTGTAAAACGATCTGATTTTTGACGTCAGCACAGCAGATCTTCAGATAGTCATCGGATCTCACCTGTGAGGGGGTGGCAGTAGCTACATTTGCCTTTGAAAGTTTCACGCTTTGTCTTTTTTTTTCATTTTTATTCGCCGTTGCATTGTCCATGTTTGCTGCTGGACACCAAGAGCGTGTTCCACCGTCCTAACAGTAACAACTATTAGTTACTATTTTCGTTCCAACTTCGTGAAAAGTTACTACGCTGAGCGTTCCAGCCTTCTCAAAATAGTAACTAATGTGAACTGTTTGCTTACCACGCTCGGAAGCCTAGTAACATTCTTCTTCATCACAACCTTTTTCCTTTTTTCACAAAAAAGCGCCCTGATTAGTTTGTTTATTTTTAGCTTTGTTTGTTTTCCATGTACTTCATTGTATATTTAGTAGGCTAATTTGTCTTTAACGGTCAGCTGTTTATTAGTATGTAAGTGTGTGTGAGTTTGACTGACATGTTGTTGTTCCTTTTTATACATTACTCTTCAATTTTGAAGGAATCAAATAAATAATAATAATAATTAGCGTGTAACTACGATCTCTGTGACATGATAGGCCCTGTCAGCCCGCGGCACGATATTTTGACGAAAAGTCTGGACGCCAAGAAGCCAGGAATCGTGACGTCGTGCGTAGTAACTACGGTACACGGAGGAACACGCTCCAACGAAAATACTTCTAATAGTGATAGTAATGAAATAAATGTGAAAAAATAAGCCATTGGCCTCTGCGAATGAAGATAAACCCGAATTACCCAGCCAGGTTGGCCTGTGCGGCTGTGCCTGTCCTTGCCAGTTCTGCTGACTTCGTTCCATCAAAAACGTAAAGTAATACACCAGGACAGGAGACTTTCGCAGCTTGCAGAAACGGAGAATAAGACAACGATGAACATGCAGTAAAGCGAAAACGAAAATTCAGCAAAAGGTGACGGTTAACACAACTCGATTCACTTATACCTAGTTGACGGCAGTCTACGGCTTATGGTGCATTTGCACACTGCGTAAAATCCGAGCATATTTAAGCGTATTTTACGCACGTATTTGGGCTTGAAAAGATCTCTAGCATTGCGCAAGTATTTGAGAAATCGGTCAATTTTGTATCTAAATACGTCCGTACTGCCAGTCAAGCTCAAATACGTGCGTAAAACACGCTTGGATTTTACGCAGTGTGTAAACCCACCATTAGTGTCCCGTTATGTAACTTATCAACTTATGAGTGTTGAAGTTAATGATGTTTTGTAAAGACAACCAAATTAGCTCGCTAGCAAGTTTTTGTCTAGTAAACCTTATTTACTTACTTACTTATACTCGTCTGCTGTTACTTACGGACCCTTTCTTACAGAGGAACGCCGCTGGGAGATCGACTATAGTACCCCGAGACCCTCGACTGATGTTCCGACCGAAACCTTCATTAGTAGAGAATCAGATGAGTGGAAAAGCATTGTCTTTTGTTTCATAAACTTTCGTGGATTACACTTCTGTCCCGATATCTTGGTCCTATGGCTCCAGTATCCTGTTCCTTGGACAACGGCTCTCATGTTTTTAGTCTGTTCTGTGTAGAGGTACCAATCTTCGATTCGTCCCGAAAACGCTTACCACTCACACCAATAGTGCTCAGCCACCCTTTTGGATTATCAAATAAGCATCTGGTATGGTTACCCATTGACCCACACACTGAAAACAAGAGCTATAAGCTCATATGGCATTTGGCTCCCCAACAGTGTTCGGATCCAGTCCCGCCCGACCTGCAAATCTGTACGTAAGTTTTGTGACCATCCTTCCCGCCGTCTCTGAATGATCCCACCCACTCTAAGTGAGCCACAGATTTTCTGTCCACCTCTAATAATCCCCATAGTCACGGGATTCAGGGGCATGTATTCTTGTCAAGTTTCACCTATTTTTTCGAAAGATTCACGGAAACTTTCCGGTACTCCCTCACTGGGTTCGTATGCGATACGAGCACATGCTTGTTATATCGAGAGCCTTTGCTCCAGTCACCCATCAAGTTCACTAGAATCTGAGAAACTTCAGCCGCTATTCCTTAATCTCCCCCGCAAAGGTCGTATCCGGTCCACACTCTGGATAGCAAATCTAGGGTCCATGCCTTTTTTACCATCCAAGTTTCGTCACTAGACGTTTGGCCCCCACGCCTATCACAAAACTTATTTGACACCCGCCGTTTCCACATTGCTCTCACCATCCACCAAGTTTCACACGAACCGGATCACCCGTTCACAACTTGATGCGGGTCACGAGATCCCAGATTCCCCCTCCCTCCGCCATATGCGGGAAAGAAGGGTTTCGCTGAGTACTGCTTGGGTCCTTGATATGCATGCCAAGTTTCATCGTCCTAACGTACGTGGGGATGCCCGAACTAGCAATAGTGGGACAGCCCGACCGACACACAGACATTCGATGGCTAAACTGTACTTGATACGAAGGTTGCAAGGGCCGTAATAACACTGACTGCGTAAAGGAGAAAAAAGAGCAACAACCCCGGCCGGTTCAACAACAACAATGACCCTGGCCGCGAAATCCTCACCGCGGTCGACATCTGTAGTCTAATAGCTTATGGTTTTTGGCATCCCAAAACGTTAGTGACGGGATACGTAAGGTTTGTCGGTCAGTCTGTAAGCACGATAACTTTCGAAGGGGATCCTTTGGGTTAGGTGTATCTTGTTAGTTTCTTTTTTTTCTTTAGCAACCCAAAAAGCTGCCTTTTCTTGGATCTAGTGTGACCACTTCGGCGCCTAATTCTGCAGAGAAAAAATCAAGACTGCCAGATCAAGCTCTCAAGGTTTAAACAGACATGCTGAATCTGTTTTGAACTCTATTTTCGTGCAGGAGAAGCAGTTCGCCTGGAATCCGGCCGAAACTGGAAATTTTGTAGAAGTCAAAGCTTGTTCTGCAGTCAATTAGATATTTGAATTATGGGTAAAAAATCGTGCTGAATACAAATCTGAAGCTTGTTTTCGCTTCGGCCAAGCCAAGAACTTCGTCCGTAATCTGTCAAAAAACGGAAATTTTAAAAGCTTTGTCGAATGTCGAAATAGAGATAAGAAAATGAACTAGATCAGTATGATTTGCTTGTCTTTCCTGCTCAACCAGTATTCAGAATATGCCGAACAACAAAAACAAGTGCGCAAGCGCTCAGATGTGGAGTGTGAAAGTAAAATGTTTATTACATATCATATACAAACAGTGTTAGAACCATGACATTTCACATCCCCAGTAACCTAACAAGTATTGAAATAACCTAGTTTGTAATCATCGCACTTTGGAAGCTTTAGATGAAAACAAACCGCAACTTTTGAAGATCTTGCACTACAGCTTGAGTTCCAACACTGAATGGTCTGCCAGCCAGTCCGACCCTTTAAACCTCTTTTCCCTTTGCAAGGTAATAACAAGTGCAATAAACCAAATCGTAGCAGCCTAATACCCCCTTTGTCACAATTCATTAAGAACGGCATATCATTGATCATATGACAGAAGCGTCCAGTTTCCAACTGTTCATTAAAGATTAAAGTATGTCGCGTCGTCTTATTTGTTGCTGTTACACCAAAATCCTCGTCCATAGATATATCTCCCCAAATATACCTGTCATAGACAGGGGCGTCGCAAGGGGGGCGGGGTGCCGCACCCCCCCCCCCCCACCTTTTTGACATTCGGTAAAATTTTGGGCCGGAGGCCTAAAATTGTTCGGTATTTTTTCGATAGCAGAACTGTTCGGTATATTTACGGGGGGATTCGGTAGTTATATAGAATCCTAAATAGGCTATCTGTACAAATCTCTTCTGTATAATGATCGGGATCCGGTATAATTGCCAGTATTCGGTAGTTATCACGAATTTGGTGAGAGAATTTACGGAAATCATTTGGTAGTTTTTCGATGCCTGAACTATTCGGTACATTTATGGAGATTCCGCAGTCACACAGAATCCTGAATAAGCTATTGGTTCAAAATTATTCGGTATCATCATTGGGATTCGGTAATTTGTTCAGTATAATTTCCAGGACTAGGAAGTTAACCACGAATCCTGACTTTGTTCCAGTTTCGACGAAAGTATACCGAATGTGAATATTGTTCGGTAGTCTTTCGATACCAAAACAATTCGGTATAATAACCGGGATACGGTAGTTATACAGAATCCCGAACATGCTATCGGTCTAAACTTATTCGGTACTATGATCGAGATTCGGTATAATTGTCAATATTCGGTAGTTATCACGAATTTGGTGAGAGAATTTACTGAAATCATTTGGTAATTTTTCGATGCCGGAACTATTCGGTATATTTATGGAGGTTCCGTAGTTACACAGAATCCTGAATAAGCTATTGGTTCAAAATTATTCGGTATCATGATTGGGATTCGGTAATTTGTTCAGTATAATTTCCAGGATTAGGAAGTTCACCACGAATCCTGACTTTGTTCCAGTTTCGACGAAAGTATACCGAATGTGAATATTGTTCGTTAGTCTTTCGATACCAGAACAGTTCGGTATAATAACCGGGATACGATAGTTATACAGAATCCCGAACATGCTATCGGTCTAAACTTATTCTGTATAATACTGGGATTCGGTAATTTATTCGTTTTAATTGCCAGGATTCGGATGTTACCACGAACCTCGAAACTCAGAAAAGGTCGAGTGAAGCACTGGTCGCAGACAAAAGGGTGATCTATGATATCATCGATAGTCCTTACTTTTATTTTGGACCCCAAAAAGAATATATAAACATAAATATTTCGAAAATTTCGCCTGCAGCACTTTTCGCAATATTCTCTATTTTGTGGAAGGGCGCGTCATTTGAGGGGGGGTTTAAGCCAGTTTTAGGATTGAGATAAAATATTAAAAGCTAGAATTTGGATGGAAATTAAATTTGGCAGGAAAAAGCAAAAAAAAAATTGACCTGCGGCGCTTACTTTATGTGATGATGAGTAGTATATTGACTAGACTACAGTTGCTGCTGCTGCCGGAACGTCGCTCCATCCGGTTTCTGGAACTTCTTAGAGTCTTGGTATTTAATCAACGGTAAATGATAGAATTTGTAAGAGAAGCAGTTATACCCTACAGAAAAAAAATGGATTTCGAATTTGTTCGCCTGCGGCGCTCGATTATTTTCTATTGGATATAATAGATAGAAGCTGTTACTGCAGTCATGCCCGGCAATATATTCTCCATGTGGACTTCGCCAAAATGCCGCCTAATAGTTGGCTTATCATCTTTCATGCTGCCCTTTATTTTTACTCTTCCTACGTAATCGTTTCTGTTCCATAATTTAAAGCTCGAATTCTTAGTTCTAGGATTCGGTAAAAATTTTCGAAAGATCCGGTAAAATTTTGGCTCCGCCCTGGTCATGGACGAACTTAACTCATGGGAAATCTGGGCCCAGATGCCCATGAACGGAACGGGGGGTGGGTGTCGGGACCCATCAAAATGTGTATTTACACCTCCATTTCCTCAAGTATACCAGCTTAGAGTTTGATTCCAGTCACGGGTCAAGAACGTTTTTCATGGGCAATTTGGACCCACTTGCCCATGAGCTTTGAAGTATAACGCATGGTCTTATCTGTTGCTGTTACACCAAAATCCGCATCTATAAATACATTTCCACAAGTGTACAAGACTTGAACTCGAGACATATCATAGACGAACGTAACTCATGGAAATCTGGGCCCAGTTACCCATGAACGGGAGGGGGGGGGGCATCCAATAGCATATCTAGACCTAAATATCCTCGACTATACCAGCTTAGAGTTTGATTCCAGTCACGGGTCAAAAGCTTAACTCATGGCCAAATTGGGCCCACTTAAATTTCTACTCCTTCAGCTTCAGACCCCTCAGTACGCCGACGGAGGAGATCACCGTCACCCCAATCTAGAAATGTTCGTCGAAGATCCGACGAGGCTGTCTGTGCGATCTGCTCTCGAGCAAAAGAGGCTTGGTGTTGCAGCCATTCCTTGTGGCCATAGACTTTGTGCAGAATGTGCAGCTGCTCTTCAGATGCGAGGCTCCACCTTATACCCATTCTGCCGGACCACACTTGACATACAAAGGCCCTTTTTATCCCTTTACTAGCCTGAATAGTGAACCAGCCAGTGTTACAGTGTTTATTTTTATTTCGTTTTTTCTTAATATATGCGACGTAGACTTTTGTTTTAAAATGTTTTAACCTGGCGAATACGAAGTACGTCCTCCCTATATTTGAAAGTGTTTTGCTGTAGTTTTAAGTGTTTAAAAATAGTCGGAATAAATATTTAATTGTCAGTTCTTGTGCCTTTACTCAGTTCATTTGGAAATGTTTATTTGTGTTACTTCGGTGTCTTTTGTATTTTATTAAATTAATAATAATCGAAGGATTCTTGTGTTGACCATAGTGTTGTAGGCAAATGCTCCTTTACGTGGATTCTCATGAAACTTTGAAGTTGTAAGCTCATTTGCATTGCAATTGAATGATCGTGTGGCATTATCATTTCCTTAACCGACCAAATAATCGCAATATATAGCCTACCGCTTTCGGTACATGTTGTACCTAAAAATACGGTAGCTCATTGGTATTTTACTCTTGGATTCATCCTCTATTTCCTCTTTCATTATCAGCACCGAGGTCTTATATCATGCTTCTCATTATTCTAGCTCAAGCTGTATTGAGTCGTTTTCACCCTTATTTACATCGGTCGGCATTGTATCCTTCTTAATTACTCCCATGGGACCCAGTCGCGTTCAGTGAAAAGAGCCGCGCTGGATCTAAGGTCGGTTTTGAAAAGTGGGCGAATCGACGGATATTTTGGGTCTTGTGACGGTTAGGCGAACTTTCGGGAAAAGTGGGGGTTGTGACGGATTTTTTGGGCGAATCGACGGATTTTTCGGGTCTTGTGACGGGTAGGAGAACTGTCGGAAAAAAGGGGGTTGTGACGAATTTTTTGGGCGAATCGACGGATTTTTTTTGCGTCTTGTGGCGGGTAGGCGAACTGTCGGAAAAAGTGGGGGTTGTGACGGATTTTTTGGGCGAATCGACGGATTTTTTGGGTGTTGTGACGGGTAGCCGGACTGTCATAAAAAGTGCGGTTGTGACGGATTTTTTGGGTCTTCTGACGGGTGGGCGAATCGACGGATCATAGAATTGGGTGAATCGACGCTCAAGCAACAGGACGTTGGGTGAATCGACATTGGTCGAATCGACGGGTGGGTGAATCAACGGGTGGGCGAATCAGCGGATTTATAGATTGGGCGTATTGACGGGTGGGGGTAGTGACGGCGATCCGCTGCTGCTTTCGAAAACTGCAATAGTGGATTGTTCCAGTTAATACTCCACTAAAAATGGAATTTCGGTAGTGCTTATAGTTGCTTGATCAGTGGTTTAGAGTGTCGATAATGGGGACTTTGAATCGATTCGTCTGCTTGTTTCGTGCGTGGTTGGCACTACCGACGGAATTCGACGAAAACCGCTAATTGGGCATACAAATTTATCTTCCTTCTTCTTTTTTGTACGAAGTCGCTAGGTTTCGGCCAAAACAAACCGATAATCCATCTGTCTGCTTTGTAAATATTACCGTGTGAATGGAATACCCGCATTCTGACGTAAATTGAACATTTTGGAAAAGACAAAATCCTCAGTAGAGCAGAATATTCTACGCGTTTTTTACTATGGTGGGTTTGACTGGAATTAGAGCTAATGGGTCTGGTTAAGTGGTTGGTTATGGATATATTACATGCGTACGGGATCTAGTAAAGGTTGGAAATCTACAAGACCCGATATTCCTGGAGAGACAGTCCAATAAATGTTACCCTTTGGGATCCCGTCGTAACATTTGGTCTTGTTTTCTTGCATTTCTTTGGGGGACCACTCGCGTTCAAGAAGTGTATATTCACATTCTAGCCTAAAGATAGCCTGGACTATGTGATCCTAGTAATTTCGTCCCCTGAGCAATGTTTCTACAGACGAAATTCATAAGGATGCATTCTCAGTCTTCTCGTTGTTTGTGAGGAGTCCCAGGAAGAAACTCCCTCTATCCTCGTGGTTCCCTTTGACTCCCTGAGGAACGATGAGAGAAAGTCTTCAGTGAGCTAGTCGTGTTTTTGTCACCTATCTACCAAGGCCTTCGTTCATTTCCCCGTTTTTTGCACCAAGCGCTTACTCCTCACTGCTTTTGAACGTTTTAGACCCCTTCGAACGTTGCAGGCTTGCGGAGAAAGGAGATTGGCAACTCCCAGGTGAGTTGACCAATCTGCTCAGGAGAACGCCGCCTGACTCCTTTCTGCCAACAAGACCAAAGGTTTCGATGGGATCCCAAAAATTTAATATTTGATCCAGACAATTGGGTCTTGTCTTTGTCAGACTGCTTGAACATTTTTACTATTTAAATTTAGAAACAGATTAAGCCCATGTAGCTAATCATCTGAAAAAAACAAGTTCAGGTATGGATTCAACATGGGTGTTTACTCCTGTAAGTCATATCTATTTTGGCAAGACTGGTCGAAACTTTAGTCCGGCAAAAAAAAGTAAAGCGCCAAAACGAATTCAGCGCATCTCCTTACAGCTATATCTAACATCTACTCAATTTCAAATAACTAATCATCTGAGAAAATCAAGTTCGTATGGATTCAGCATGTTTGTTTATCCCTAAAAGTCATATCTATTTTGACAAAACTGATCGAAACTTCCTGCCTTACTTCTGCCAAATTTCCGGTTTTGGCCGAATTCCGGTACTACTAGTCCGGCAAAACAATAAAGCTCAAAAATGAATTCAGCGTATCTCCTTGCCCCTATATCGAACATCTAATCAACTTCAAATAAAACTTCAACTTATAACAAATTTTCCGGTTTCAGCCGGATTCCGGGCGAACTATATGTCCGGTAAGAAACGATTGTCATCTACGGATCCAGCATTTCTTCTTACCCCTAAACCGTACATCTAATCAGTTACAAATAAAATTTTTGCTTTTTCATAAATTTTCCGGTTCTTGCCGGATTCCGGGCGAACTACCTGTCGGGGTAGAAAGTGATTTTCATATAAGCGTTCAGCATGTCTGATTACCTCTAAAACGGACATCTAATCAACTTCAAATAAAACTTTTACTTTTAAGAAACTTTCCGGTTTTGGCCGGATTCCGGGCGAACTACTCGTCCGGTGAGAAAATTGTATATATTCGTGTTCCGCATGTCTTCTTACCCCTTAATCGACTATCTCATTAGCTGTTTAAAAATATTTTGTTTGCCCCTTAATTCGGGCCCCCACCCCTAAATGCTACAGAACTCGACCTTTCCCTTGACCCAAAGAATCCTCATACCAAGTTTCATCAAAATATCTCTTTCCCTTCGAGAGTTATCGTGCTCACAGACGGGCGGACAGACGGACAATATGTGTGATGTCATAGGTATCCCTTCACTTCGTTTTGGGATCCCAAAAACGGCCAAATTAGCAGAAAGGACAGAGGACCTGGGACTTGGGAGAGAGGCCTCCGAGATCTCTCGGCGAAAAACGCGGCTAATAACGATGGTAGCTACAATCTTGGTCTCTAGATGGCGATCGCTCAGTACATAGCGATTCTCAATATTTTAGCTCAGTCCCCGCGCAGCACGAAGCTAACAATTTAAAGGAAAACAGCACGCGAAGATTTCCGATGTCTACACGAGTATTTTGTAATTACTCTGTCAGTGCGTGATTTGCAACCGACGAGAACGGTTCTTGAAACTGTGGACTAATTTATCTATAATTTATAGTGTAAACGGATGGTAGAAGGAGATGATTTTCTCCACTGATTTCCTGTTAGTGCATGGAAGAGAACCAGGATTGTATGCCAAGGAGAAGCAGAGGATTGTTACACCTAGGTAAGGAAAATCAGGCTAAGCTGAAAGAAATTATTGAACAATGTATATGGTGATGGGAAGTTAGTTAGTACCTAGCCTAGGCCGTGCGACTGCTGAAGCATTTGTAAGGTCCTGGTTTAAAAAATAAACTTGTATTAAGGAGCTTAGTGAATCTAAACCTTGCTTAAGGAGCGTCCTTCCGGCTGAGTGGAAAAAAACACATTTGCTGATCATTGCAGCTGTGATCTTATGGTATTAACTTCCGTGAGAAAAGCGCAGCAATTAGGACTGGGTTTATTTTTAGGCTGTAGCCCCTATGTGCCAAACCCTAGGCTACTTATTGATTTTAACTGAAATAATTGTGTTGTGAGTTCTGCTAATGTCATCAGTTTTAATGGGTTAGGTTGGCCAAATGTTTGGCATTGGCTATGATGAATGTGGATGAATGTAGATGATAACCAAAGTGTAGCATAGCCTACCCGATATCAGGCATTTATATTAACTTACCGGTTTGACATGGACCGTATTTCTACAGCTTTAAGCTAGCCCAGTTTTAATGCAACCAGTCGCGTTGCTAAGTTTGGAGGGGGGACTCGGGTAGGCTATGACTAGGCGACTAGACAGACGGCATTCTTTCTTTCCTAAAGCCTACCTCACCCAGACCTCATCCTCATTATCCTGTATCATTCATTTCGGACATTTGCCAGTTTTCAAAAAGCTTCAGCCAGTCACAATGTGGAAGCGTGTAGGCAATCAAGTTTGCACCTATTAAAAAACGTCATATACGCACTTTTTTGTATGTCAAGGTCATCATGTGTTTCCGGAGATCAGATAATGGAGTACGGTAAATGTGCGTAGTTCTTCGTTGCCATGTGCGTTAAATTCTTAGGTTTCCAGTGTCCTTGATCACACATGACCGGCTAAAACGACAGAAGTTCCCTCGGCAATCCCGCATGCCTAATTTTACACATTTTCGTACTAGTCTCCATGTTTGCTTGCTTCGCGAGATTTCAGTTGGATTTGAGATTTCTGTGTTTCTCGGTCAGGAGGTTTCCAGCTCCTTTTTTCCCAGGTCTTTCCAATTGACTGTGATCTGTTTCCATCTCGAATTCCCGAGCAGGATTGCCATACAGCCATTTAATTTTTTTTTATTAAGTATTTTGCTTGCTTCGCGAAATTTCAGTTGGATTTGAGATTTCTATGTTTCTCGGTCAGGAGTTTCCAGCTCCTTTTTCCCAGGTCTTTTCCATTGACTGTGATCTGTTTCCATCTCAAATTCCCGAGCAGGATTGCCATACAGCCATTTAATTTTTTTTTAAAGTATTTTCCGAGGTATTTCCTAGACTTGAACAAATTTCACAGGGAGTTTTTCTGGAAAACGCCGGGATACCCTCATTACCGTCAGTTTTGATTGATCTGTGACACCTTATTACGTGTGATACCAAATGGTACTGGTACATTTCGCATTCTGAGGGACCTTATTCTTTTATTCAAGTTTTGTGTTTTATTGAGTAGCTCAGCTTGTATAATTTGGCGTTGCCTGTATGTGGCTAAACCAATGGTCGGAGATCGAAAATATTTTCGTAAACTTAATCTTAGGCACCGGTAAAGAATTGTTGCTGGGATTCACACTCGATTTTAGTGTACAACAAGTGCGGCGGTGTCCGGCCGGTGCCGGCATCGGCTGACACCGGTGCCTCGTGTTAGAACATTAAAATCAGCATGTTTAGAAGCGTGAAAAGTTGAATCGTCTAATTTATGGCCGGCACCTCTGGTTTCGGTCAGTGCCGGGGAGTGGGTAACCCTTCGGGATTCTCATTCAAAGCTTGGTGACATCTGCTTTTTTCTGCGCAGAATTAGTCTCCGAAGTGGTCAACACTACATGAGGGGTATCCAACCTCGAATTTATATAACCTCGAACTTGGTCTGAAAACCTTACAAAGAAACCTCTCTACAGTCCAAAACAGGTCCTAGGTCATTCAGGATTTCCTGCTTGAAAGTTAGCACCTGTTAGGAGGACTGCAGCGAAATTTCCTTTCAACCTATTTAGCCTGGTTCGCGGTTGTATAAATTCGAGGTTTGGTACCCCTCCTGTAGATAAAGGAAAAGGCAGCTTTGTCGGCTGTTGAATTAAAAGAAAATAAAATAAAAAGATACACCAAATTCTTAATACTGTTGTTTTAAATTCAGTAGACCAGTTAGGATGAAACAATATTTCTGATTATGTCACAGGAAAATAGACTGGTATTTTCTACAGAAAACAAAAAATAGATTTGACTGACGAGATTTTGACATCTAGAAACTCTTTACCTTTCTCACCAAATTACTTAGGTTAATCCTGGGATATTGAACTAGCCCAGTTCACACTAGCCCAGCATAATTAAAACTGAGTCATTGCAAAACTGACCAGGCTTCGATTTTACAACCCTAATTGGTGTCTGCTCATTATCCCCAAGCTGCCCTAAAGCCATCAAACGTCACGTCCCCAAAGGATCTTCAGAATTCTCCCGGCGATCGCACCAATCTGCGCAGGTTTGTAGACTCATTTTCAACCGAGAAATCTGAGCAGATTTCTACGCAGATTGTAAAATCGGTGTAGATTTGAGCCTAGTGTGACCAGGCTCTCACGTAACTGACGGTTGGCTTGAACTTATCAAACCGAGCGTAACTTACACAACTCTTGCGCTAGAAAGGTCTCTAGCTAGCAGTGAGAGCGGTTGTAAACATGCTTGAATTCTTAAAGCACACCCCGTACTATTAAACTATCTGAATGCTCTAAAACTAGGCTCTGCTTTTAACAAATTATCAGGGCTTTGGCTGTTTAAGCCTTTTCCTATGCCCATTGTATGACTTCTGCAAAAAACTCGGCAATAGCCGGTTTTACGCATAAAGAGCATTACGCGAACAATCATCGGGAGCATTATGCGTATGGAAAATAGTGAATCGTGGCAAGTGCAAAGATTAGTGAGGTGTCGTTCGCGAGTTTAGAATGTAACACATGAAATTTGGGTAATTTGGTGCTGGTAGTAGGTTGCATCTGCACTGTATAGATACGACGGGTCCTTTAACACACTCAGGTTGGTATCTTAGTTACACACAGAATGCATCCCCTGTCTTATGTAGTATAGGTTTCAGACGTGCAAAGCTGGCCGATAAAAGGACAAATCAAGTCGAATCTTGAGTTTTTTCTGAACTTTAAATGCTGATTCCCCATGGTCTGACTTAGGTTTAAGCACTTTCACTATTGTGAAAATTTAGCCTCGGTTCTAGAGTTAAAGTTTAACTGAAAAGCCCACTTATTTTTGTGTCAGTTAATTGAATACACTGGATTATGAACGCTGTGTATGTCATTCATTCCACGTGGTCTTCATTTGAAGATTATCCCAGATGTTGTACTATCTAGTTCAAAGATTCAAGTTGTCCAGCATTTCAAATACTTGGGTTTCACGTTTTCATCTTCGATGACTGCTGAAGCGCATGTTTCTTCGCTTATGAGGTCTCTATCTATTAGAGCAAATATACTGATAAGGAGGTTTGGTAGCTGCGAGGCCCCGGTAAAGAGTTTTCTTTTCAGGGCTTACTGCACGCCACTTTACTGCCTTCCTCTTGCGTGTAATGTCAGTGTGAAATGTGAGAATTCTTTTCGGGTTATGTATAATAATTCGTTCCGGTGGCTTCACGGTCTTCCTTGGAATTGTAGTGCATCGGGAATGTTTGTTGGTGAAGGGCTTCCATCTTTTGGTGAACTTCGGAGGCGGTCAATTCTTTCCCTTCAAACCAGGATCCTCCGATCCCCTAGCCCACTTCTTAGGATCCTTTGTGGGCCTCAGATGCGGCTTTCTCTGCCTGTATGGCTTGCGTGGACTCGTGAGTTGTACGCAGGGCTTTTGACGGGAGTCACGTAAGTGACCTCGTATTTACATTTGTTTGTTTGTTGAGTGTGTTTTTGTTATTTTGTGGCCCATGTTGGCCTTATTTGAAATAAAATAAATAAATAAATAAAATAAATATGTGGATTCTGCAAAGGGATTCTTTTATTTTCCACGATCTGCTCTAGTTATGACGTTCAGAATATCTGCGACCGTCCCCACAGCGTAAATTCTACTATGACGCGGGAAATTTTAATCTCAACACAGGCGCAGCTTTTCAGTGGGCAGTGGTGAGATTGGTGAAGATTGCTTAGTGCCTGAACAAAAAAAATTACAAATCTTTCTTGTAAGGCATACAAAAAAAATACAAGCGCATAGAGGTACTACAAATCACACGGAAATTCCACTATTTGAAAATCGATTATTAGTGAAGAGCAGAACAATGAAGTAACGCATTTTCAGCGGGTCTTCAAGCCAATTAAGTGAATAAGTGATGGGTAACTACAATGTCCTATCCCAACCCTTTTCTGTTAAACTTTTTTTTTACTATTTAAACTATTTTTATTGTGAGGAAAAGATGAGTTTTACTAGGCAACCGTAGTGTCGATTGTCGAATATCCGTTTCCAAGCAAAACAATAATTCATATTGAATCCAGAGATTCCGAGTTCTTTGTGGTACTCCAAGGTTAACTACCAGAGCTATATGTATATGATAAGTATACTACGTTGACTTCTGTGACGTCAAGATTAGCAAAACCTGCCAACACATTAATTTATCTACACAACAAATATCTGACAGGGGGACAATTAGACCACTCATTGGAATGATGCTGGTAGTTTTCGTGATTTTCGGGATCCAGACAAAAGTGAGGGATAATTTTTACGTCGTAAATAAGCCCGTCATAAATTTGTCCGTCCGTATGTCTTTGACCTCAACTACTACTACTATTTTGATGAAGGTTGGTGTTCAGTCTTCATAGATCAAGGGAGATGTCAAATTTGTATTGGGAATTTTAGGGGTGGAGTTGGGGTAGATTAGCAAAACCTGCCAACACATTAATTTATCTACACAACAAATATCTGACAGGGGGACAATGAGACCACTCATTGGAATGATGCTGGTAGTTTTCGTGATTTTCGGGATCCAGACAAAAGTGAGGGATAATTTTTACGTCGTAAATAAGCCCGTCATAAATTTGTCCGTCCGTATGTCTTTGACCTCAACTACTACTACTATTTTGATGAAGGTTGGTGTTCAGTCTTCATAGATCAAGGGAGATGTCAAATTTGTATTGGGAATTTTAGGGGTGGAGTTGGGGTTCAAAATTTGGGGACGTAAAAATGTACCCGATCAAAAGGAAACCCTTTTGGTTTTTGGGATCCCAAAACGTTAGTGGAGGGATACCTATGACTTCGTAAAAGTTTTCCGTCTGTCAGCACGATAATTTTCGAAGGGAATGAGGTATTTTGATGAAACTTGGTGTTTGGACAGGTGAAGGGAGAGGTCGAGTTCGTAGATGGGCTCTGTAGCTCAACATTTAGGGATGGAGGTTCAAATTAAGGGGCGAACAAATATTTTTTAACAGAAAATGAGATAGTTCATTTAAGATTAAGAAGACATGCTGAACACGAATATGAAAACCATTTTCTCGCCGGACAAGTAGTTCGCCCTGAACCCGGCCGTTAAAAGTCAAAGTTTATTTAAAGTTGATTAGATGTTGGAGGGGTAAGAAGACATTCTGATCATTAATATGAAAACCATTTTCTCGTCGGACTAGTGGTTCGCGCGGAATCCGCCGAAACCGGAAAATTTGTTAAAAGTAAAAGTTTATCTAAAAGTTGATTAGATGTCCGATTTAGGGGCAAGAAGACATGCTGAATCCGCTTTTGACAATCATTTTCTACCCGGACATATAGTTCGTCCGGAAGCCGGCTAAAACCGGAATATGTGTTAAAAGTTAAAGTTTTATCTGAAGTTGATTAGACGTTCGATATAGGGGTAAGGAGATATGCTGAATTCGGTTTTGAGCTTTAGTTTTGCAAGACAAGTAGGTCGCCAGGAATCCCGTCGGAACCGGAGATTTGACAGAAGTAAGGCAGGGTGCTTTGATCACTTTCGTCAAAGTAGATATGACGTGTACGGGTAAACACATGCTGAATCCATATCTGAACTTGGTTTTCTCAGTTGATTAGATTTGATCAATTTCGTCAAAGTAGATATGACGTATAGTTTAGGGGTAAATACACACATGCTGAACCCATATCTGAACTTGGTTTTCTCAGATGATTAGCCATTGGCCTTCTTCTGTTTCTAAATCTTAATAGTAAAAATGTTCAAGGTAGTTGTATCTGGAACGAAAATAAGTGCCCCGTGAGTTTAGTCAAGGTGGAACAACCTGTTAAATTTGGACCTGCTGCTAGTTAATGGAAGAGTGAACTTTCTTTTGCATAGTAAAAAAATGCTAAGAAATAAAATAAATATAGTGAGATTTTGACGACGCATTAGATTGGCAACACCAAGGCAAGGAAACAAAGTAGAAAAATACTAGTTGTGCCGAATGTTTGGTGGTGAATTCCCTTTGCTTGACTTTGAAGTGGAAGATTTTTTTGGATGTGGTAGAGTCCGACCGGAATCCGGTAAAAACCGGAAACCCAGTTGACAGAGGGCGTTTACTTGAAGGCAAAATAGGATTTCCGGGAATTCGCAAGCTCTCGCACGAGCCCCATCTTTCCGCTCTTATGCCGTTGCACATTGTTGAGGTTTTCTATAGCACTTTCTTTAGGTGCCATAATAACGTATCGCCGACACTTAGCCTACTGAATCATTGGTTTCGGGTTGCACTAACGCGAAGTCTTGAATCGATCAATCAATCAGTTTTTTTTTTCAACCCTAATAGCAGTAGGCTAACACGGGCGGGAATTGGAAAAACAAACACTCACTAACAATACAGATAAAACACAAACTCGCACAAACTAACAACAACAATAATACATGGTTTGTTGTTTTAAGTGGATCTTCGGTGATGCTGTCTTTTACGGGTTTACAGACTGATTTTCATATTTTCTCCTCAAAACTCACATAAAACAGTACTGGTGTCCTTGGTGAAGCTAATCCTGTATTCTTCTATAGTTAAAACACGTTTTTGATGAAGTGTTAATGTACATGTCAGAGTGCATCGTGAGATCTCTCAAGGCTCTTCTTTCGGCTACTTTATGAATTGATTCGAAACATTGTATTGACGCTGCATTTATATTAGGATTCTTCCGGCGGTATTAGGCTTTTTTGGGCGTCTTTATTCCAGCATCAGCAAAATTCGAAATGGGGGGGGGGGTGAACGGCACTGAGTGGAATATTAGTTGGACAGCCAGATTGGCCTGTGCGGATCCGAGATGGCAGATTGTGCTGACTATAGGAAACCTGGCTCTGCAGAGAATCTGCGACATTTCAGTTATGTTTACCCAACGACTAACGAGCTTCTTGTCAAGGATAAACTCGGCTTCTTTATTTTTGTCCAAGTCTTGTATGTTGTTGATGTTTTTAAGGGTAATTAGTCCCTACAGACTAGCCTCTGAGCATTGAAGATTCTGTTTTTTTTTTTTAATAAACCCTTTATTCTCTTCTGCGATGTGCTGTATAGTATACTCATTCGGGTTGAAGCGTCGTTACTGGAAACCCCCTTGAGCTATAGGTTTTCCGTCGTCTGCACCGTTATCCCCTGGTCACTAAGGCGTAGTGAGGTTGTATGAAGAAACAGAACAAAAAAACATTCAATTGCTGAGATCAGTAATGCGATACGGCGACGTTCTTTCTGTTTGGTTAATTGGAATAGTGAGTTTGCGAATTCCCGGACAGCCTCCCGCTAGAGCTGGAGAGAATCGTCTAGTCTGAGTCAGGTGGTGACGCCATGTCTTAGAACCCGCGACCGAGTAACGGTTTTCGTCGGTATCTTCACATTCCGCCACCTGAAATATTTTGTAGCGGCGCATTCCATTTCGATATCCTTTAAAGGACACCTGAATGAAGAGTACCAAGTATCATCCCTATCTGTATGACTTCCGTTAACATTGCCTGCAGAAAACCCAATCCAAATACGAAATAGTGTTTCCAAGCTATGATTTTTGCTTCATTTTGCATCTGTCCTTATTTATCGAACAATTTTAGAAAGGAACAAATGTCTCCAATCAACCCCTCTTCTGGAATATTTTTTTACCAGTTAAGCCCAAACGTATATCTAGAAGAAATTCCAATACGATCCGGCGAGCGCTGTACAAGATTTGAATGAATTGCGCTTTTTGTCTGGGAGTCTGCATGTGCAAACCTCCAGAAACGAACATCCCTATTTTGAAAACGTCACGCTCAGGAGAAGAATTGCTCTCCGTGGCCATGTCTGTAAATGCATTCTCCATGGTGTGTTCAAGTATGGTTTCATTGTTCAGATGTCCTTTAAAAAAAATCTTTTTGGACCTGTTATGCCTATATTACTGATTGACTCTCCGTCCCTATTCAAACCATTCATTCGCATTCTCGAGATTCCTGTTTAATTTCCACATTTACGCCGTTAGCTGATCCTTGTATTCTACGTTTTCAGTGCTTTTTGAGCCAGGTTGAGCTCCCGCGGATCATTTCCGTAGAGCTGATTGAACAGCAGTATCCGAGTTTATCGTCAAACCGCCGGGGGAGGCTGAAAACAGCCGAGACGGTTTGTAATATTTTGGGAAATTCGATAAGGATTCGCTTATGTTCAGGCATTGGAATAGAAAATGTATGTCCTGCGAATTTTGGTTTAAAGACTCGTCGGTAATTTAGAGCTTGTGAGCAAAAAAGTTGCTTATCCGCGCTATGGCCTATTGAACCGTTAAGGTTGGGTTTTTTGTAGCCCAGCCTTCTTTGTCGTACTAGTTTGGTAGTTTTGTTATGCCGTTGTCATAAAGGGGTGTACGAAAAATTATCCGACACTCGTCCGTATCCGTAGCTGGGGACAAATAGGCTGCGCATTCCAGCTGTGTCCTCGTGTGGACTTATCAGGATTAGGACTGTATCTTCTTTTTTCTTCTTTTTTGCAAGAGCTCCGTGGATGATCGATAGCTAACGACAAGCACGAACGATTGCAGAGTCGTGTCTTCCAGCAACGGCCTGACGAGGACCCTTGCCTGGAAGGGCCGAAAAATCACTGAAGAACATCCTATCTGACTCTCCCATTTTTTAGCCATTGTTGAGTAAACGTGCAGGACTATCCTGACTGCACAGCAGCCTTGTCGGCCGGATTGGGCCAGATTTGGAAGGTTACTTCGACTATCATTGTAACCAGCTCGGGCCGCCCCCGAACTCCGTGATGGTCTATGTGGCTAAAGACAAGCACGAATTTGTCTCGACTATCATGTCTTTTTCGGATGAAATCCTTTTTGATTGCTTAGGGTGCTTGCACAAACGCGACCCATTTGGCAGCTTTCGGCACTTCTGGGGGCATTGGCCGTCCTCAGATCGAGCTGACGGGAGTCGCTGCCAATTTTTTTTGTCGATCAGCGGTACTGTGGCTGTGCTACCCAAACAGCTTTCTATCACCTCACGATCCTACGGTTGAGGAAATATTCACTGGCTTTTGTGGTCGTCGGCAAAGAACAATAACCAACAATCTTATTTTAATTTCTCGTCAGGAATATTGTCGAAGCCTGTTTGATTTACAGTTTGGTCATGCTAGGGCTTGTTTGTGATAGTGAGCCCGGCACAGAATAGCAGTGTTCTCACTTTTCTAAAATGAGTCTTTTTTTTAACTTAATGAGAATCTCGCTTTATCGTCTTCATAATTATATGTCTCAACATTTTTCTTCATTTCTGTATTTACCAGTAAGGAACCGGAACCGGTCACAGAATTCTGGCTCGTTTTGTTGAAGAAACGAAAATCTGTGACAGATCGCAGAATTCTTCTTCTAGTGGCAACAATGCAGAATTGCCGAAAGAGTTACCAGTTATACCAGAATGGGCTAGGCTACTTTCAGCATCAAGTCCAACAAGACCAAAGGTTTCGATGGGATCCCAAAAATTTAATATTTGATACAGACAATTGGGTCTTGTCTTCGCCAGATAAAGTCTTCACCAGACTCCTTGAACATTTTTACTATTAAAATTTAGAAACAGATTAAGGCCAAATAGCTAATCATCTGAGAAAACCAAGTTCAAATATACATTCAGCATGTGTGTTATAAGCCTTATCTATTTTGACGAAACTGATCGAAACTTCCTGCCTTACTTCTGCCAGAAATTCCAGTTTCAGTCGAATTCCGGGCGAACTGCTTGTCCGGCAAAAAAATAAAGCTCATAAACGAATTCAGCGTATCTTTGTACCGCTATATCGAACATCTAATCAACTTCAAATAAAACTTTAACTCATAGCAAATTTTCCGGTTTTAGCCGGATTCTGGGCGAACAAGTTGTCCGGGTAGAAAATACTTTTCACATAAGTGTTGAGCATGTCTTCTTACCCCTAAATCGAACATCTAATCAACTTCAAATAATACTTTGCTTTTAACAAACTTTCCGGTTTCGGCCGGATTCCGGGCGAACTACTTGTCCGGCGAGAAAATGGTTTTCATAATCGTGTTCAGCGTGTCTTCTTACCCCTTAATCGACTCTCTCCTTAGCTGTTTAAAAATATTTCGTTTGCCCCTTAATTTAAACCCCCTCCCCCACCCCTAAATGTAGGGCTATATAGCCCATCTACGAACTCGACCTTTCCCTTGACCCAAAGAGTCCTCACACCAAGTTTCAACAAAATATCTCATTCCCTTAGAGAGTTATCGGGCTATCGTGCGGGCGGACGGACAGACAGACGGACAACTTTCGCGATGTCATAGGTATCCCTCCAGTTACGTTTTGGGATCTCAAAAAGCCTTGGTTACTTAACGTAAACGAATTAAATTGACAGGAACTACCTGCTCATATGGCACTTACTACGATGTGATACAAGCAGGTAAATGAGGACGTCACGAGATTTACCCCCACGCTAACTCCCCCGCCGTCACCAGATCCTATAGATGGGACATCTAGGCGATCTTCTCGTACCACCCGTCAATTTTCACTCCAAGTATCCGGCACCGTCACTCCACCTCACCCCACCGTGGCCGAATGCAGTTTGGACATGGACATGTGCATTGATCGTCTAGGGCATGCTCTGTTACGACCCACCGAGTTTCACCCGAACCTTAGCATTTGCGGGAAATGTTCGGTATCCACTCCCTCCAGCTCCCCCGACCGAGCCTGGATCCTGCCGGGACTCCAAAATGGATCGTCTACGATGTACAGGACACCTTGCTGTTTGCGCCACCCTGTGGCAAAACTAACCCATTTTCGGGGGGGGGGGGGGCAAGCCCATATTTTACCGACAGGATTTAATAAGTTACCGACAAAAGTGCCGTTGCCGCCCCGCGAACGCATCTTGCAACCGTTGTAATAATAGATTGTAACATATCAGTTGAGATGGTTCTGTAATGAAAGTTACTGAATTTGCAATTCACTCCCTACCGCCAATGGCTATGACATGGAACCAGGAGCATACTATGCAGTCAATAATCTTGCAAACCAGAAACGTAGTGATGGACACTGCAACAGGTTACTACACTGCTTGAAGATTTATGCTGGCAAGAAACAGTGGGAATTGCATGCATACATTTCATTCACGGCGAGTGACGCTAATAGCAAGGTATCCTGTATGACCTTTTCTTCTAAGTTTCACCCCAGTCTCGTGATATCTGTTTTAATTGCTGGAAAGCCAAGCTGCTCGGCGAATGACGATAATTTCGATAGCATTATTGTCGCACACCTGTATTGCCACTATGGGCGTCACGACCGGGCCGCGATTTTTCGCCAATACAGTTGATTTTTTTCATTAAAACAGTCGATTTTTCGTCAAAACAGTCGTTTTTTACTGAAAATCAGTCGTTTTTTTCGAAAATGTCGTTTTTTCTGCAAAAACAGTCGGTAAAAATTACCAGCCAGTCGGTAAATTCCTTGACCCCCCCCCCCTAAACATTTTGGCTAGTAACGTCTCTGATTGCCGTACTATCAAGGTGGACCCCTAGGCGAAATATTAAAGGACACCTGAATGAAGGGCACGAAGTATCATCCCTATCTGTATGGCTTCCGTTAACATTGCCTGCAGAAAACCCAATCCAAATACGGAATAGTGTTTCCAAGCTATGATTTTTGCTTCATTTTGCATCTGTCCTTATTTAGTACCGAACAATTTTAGAAATGAACAAATGTCTCCAATCAACCCTTCTTCTGGAATATTTTTTAACCAGTTAAGCCCAAAAGTATATCTACAAGAAATTCCAATACGATCCGGCCAGCGCTGTACAAGATTTGAATGAATTGCGCTTTTTGTCTGGGAGTCTGCATGTGCAAACCTCCAGAAACGAACATCACTATTTTGAAAACGTCACGCTCAGGAGAAGAATGCTCTCCGTGGCCATGTCTGTAAATGCATTCTCTATGGTATGTTCAAGTATAGCTTCATCGTTCAGGTGTCCTTTATGAAGTTTGCAGATAACCTTTACAATTCCTTGAAATTTTACAATATCCTTGAATAGTCAGACGGCTGGAAAATATCCGAGTATTAGAGTATTTAGAGTATGAAATGGGGGGGGGGGGGGTAAAAGGAATCTCAGTCATAGGCTTATTGGGGCCGTTCTTTCGTGTTTGCAACACAAAGATCATTGCTGTAGGTCTTTTTTGTTTGCAATACGAAGACCATTGGTGAAGGCTAGGTCTTTGTTGTTTGCGATAGAAATAATATTTGCACAGAGGGTTTGGAATTTATTCAGCTGGTCTTAACTGGTTATATTCATGTCTAAAATTAATTAACTGAAACTGTTTATCTAGCAAGAGATAAAAAAGATATTCACATGCAGATGCACACCCAGCATCAGTTTAAGACGATTTAACTGATGAACAGCCCGGAATAATTCATGATGACGACTGAAGTCTCGAAGCCTGGGCTTCTGCCAGTAAACACATTCGACCATTGACCCTCCACCTAAAAGTGTGGACAAGTTTTCTTCCGTTTTAAGAGCCAAAATTCAGAGAAAGTCGGCAAAAGATTGTATCAACATTCTCTCTATCGGGTGTTCTGGACGAATTTCTCCCACTACGCAATTGCTATTTGTGAACCAGAGAGCCATCCAGTTCAAGCTGATGTGCTTTCTTATATCGGTTTAAACAGATATAATATAACATTAGCAGTTGAAACAAATGGAGCATAACTTGATATTGCAGGGTTTAACACACGTTAGCCATTGGGAAGAGCGAGGGGTTGACCGCTCTCGATTTTAATGTACAACAAATTCCCGATGCCCGGTCGTTGCCGGGGAAAGGGTGTACAGCATGTGCTGGGGAGTAGGTAACCCTCGAGCAGAATACCTCTGTTGCCGAACAAAATGTCCAACCTTGTTCCGGAAATATTGAACGGGTGCTTATTTCTCGAGATCCTGTTTACCATCTCTTTTGTAGTGTTAGGCGATATTCGATATCGATAACGATATATCGATATATCGGACCCAATATCGATATTCTCTCTATCGGGTGTTCTGGACGAATTTCTCCCACTACGCAATTGCTATTTGTGAACCAGAGAGCCATCCAGTTCAAGCTGATGTGCTTTCTTATATCGGTTTAAACAGATATAATATAACATTAGCAGTTGAAACAAATGGAGCATAACTTGATATTGCAGGGTTTAACACACGTTAGCCATTGGGAAGAGCGAGGGGTTGACCGCTCTCGATTTTAATGTACAACAAATTCCCGATGCCCGGTCGTTGCCGGGGAAAGGGTGTACAGCATGTGCTGGGGAGTAGGTAACCCTCGAGCAGAATACCTCTGTTGCCGAACAAAATGTCCAACCTTGTTCCGGAAATATTGAACGGGTGCTTATTTCTCGAGATCCTGTTTACCATCTCTTTTGTAGTGTTAGGCGATATTCGATATCGATAACGACATATCGATATTCAAATTCAAATATTTTATTGACCTCCAAGATCGGAGAGTATAAAATGAAGTAAATACATACAAATTGGCCCAACATGTAATACTGCTCAAAAACAATCTGGCCAAACCGTACTAAAAATACAAAAAACAAGACAAAATTATACACACGCGTAGAACTATAGTAACTCTTTAACCGCTAAATATAGGTTATGAGTAAGAGAAGACATTTTACAGAAATTTTTGTTGCTTTTTCCGCATAATTTGAAGTGGATCTTTCAAATGGTACAAATTTATAGCGGATGAAGTAGAATGGAATTTTGAAAGTCGACACAAAAATTTACCAAAATTAAAAAAAGTAGTTTTAATATGCGCAATATTAGAATTAGAAAAATAAGGAAGCCAACTAGAAAATAAAAGGACTTGAGGCAGAGCAACCGTATTGAAGACGCGCGCAGACGATCTCCTAGTTAAATAATCTCGAACAGAAATAACACTACCGAAGCTCGCTGAAACTCTCGACCGAACAGACTTCATCATATGAGCTCGGCAAAGGGAAACTGATGGCCCATACGGAATTCCCAAATAAAGAAAAGATTCAAGTGGCTTAAGGACTACATCATACATCTTAATACTAAAAATATTATTAACTGGGTCAGCAGGCTTAGGACCAAAAATCAGGAGCTGACACTTTTCAGGACGAAACCTTAAACCAAATCTAGAAAAAAGTTCAATTAAATGGTCCACATTCTCCTGAAGAGCAGCGCGTGATCGACTCAAAAGAAGAAGATCGTCCGCATACGCGATCCAAGACGCTACAAAACCTCGACCAACAACAAGCGAAGTTCTAACAGAATTAAATAAAGAAGCAATAGTTATATTGAAAATAATAGGAGACAGTACGCTACCTTGCCTCAGACCTCTCTTTAAAATCACCGAAAAACCGCTTAAGTTATTTTTCCATTTAATTCTAATACACGAAGTCTTATACCACTGATTCATAACTAGAACAACTTGCGTAGGGACCCCGTTTTTAAGAAGAGCAGACATTGACCAAGAATGAATAACAGAATCATAAGCTGCCGCAATGTCCAGGGCTAGAGCAAAAATACGATTACTAGGGCTACAAATTGAAATTAAATGTCCAAGAAGAGTATGAACTATATCCATGCTAAGACCCTTTCGAAAACCAATCTGATTCAGTCCTTGATCGCACGGCTCAAAATATTTTAGCAAAACAATTTCAAACAACTTGCTTAACTGGCAAGACACAGTTATTGGCCGATAGCATGAACAATCATTGAAATTGCCCCCCTTCTTAAGGAGAGGGGAGGTAGTAGCGCGAGAAAAACTAGAAGGAAGAATACCAGTAGAAAGGATAAGAGAGAACAAAGTAGAAATAAGAAGAACAGCATTAGGGGAAGCCCATTTAATATGCTTCGAGTTCAATCCATCATGATCAAAAGACCACTTAGATTTAAGCTTCTTAATTCCAGTTACAACTTCCTCCGCTGAAACAGAAATAGTTTGTCCCAAATCAGATCGCAGCAGATCGGAATTAAACTGGTCATCCAGGCTCTTATGAACACTCTCATCACCACGAGCAAAAACTCGACTGAAATGAGAAACCCAATCATCAAGAACCAATGTGCTTTTATCCTCAGGCGTATTATGAGACATTGTTGTTTTACTTTTAACAAAACGCCAGAGACCATTTTCATTTTTAGAAATACGATCGCTAACTTCATCTCTAACAAACTCGTTATGGGTTCTCAATTCAGATCGGAAAATAGACTTCGTAAGTTTATAATTTTCAAAAAAAGGCCCAAACCTTGGACGACCAGCCGATTTCCACAAAATAAACGCTTCATGTGCGCGTTTCTGGCTTTGAATCAAAATTGGGTTCAACTTCCATGCAAAAATACGGGTACCAGTTCGATAACGGACCGAATCAAAAGCTTTTCTTGCTCCCAATTTTAAAGCATGCACAATTTCAGAATAAAAAATATCTATATCAACCTGATCTAGACTTAAAACCGGTTTATTAACAATAATTTTTGATAAAATAGCATCCGACTCTTCGTGATATTTACAAATTTTATCTTTATCCCAACTTATTCTATTTACAAATTTATTAGAACACTGTATCAAAATAGAAGGTAAATCAGATAAAAAAAAAGAAAAAGAAAGATAAAAATGGTCACTGATCGGCAGGTCTTCTCCAACATGCACGGTATTAGATACTAAATTAAGACTAGAACTTAAAACATGATCAATATTCGAAGAAGATCCAGAATTGTGAGTATAAGAAGCATCCGAATCCTTTGGAATAAGATTATACGACGGAAGCATTGAAAGAAAAAGTGAACGCCGAAAATCCGAAATATTAGTTAAATCACAATTCATATCACCACACATCACCCAATCGCAACCATCAGGTACTCGAGCCAGACAAACAGATATTTCGGAGCATGCTTCATTAAATTCAAAATCGGAATCAACAGTATTATAGTTAGTCGGCAAATAACATGTGAAAACAACACAATTCGAAATTTTAACAGCGATAAAATATCTTGAAAAAGAGAATAAAGAAGCGCCAAAATTACTACGAACGAAAATGCACACACCCCCTGAAGGACGCCCTCCAGTAGGGAAAGCTGGTGCAATAAAGCACTTATGGTGGGGGGACAGATCAGATAAAATACGAAAAGAAGATTCCAGCAGGTGGTGCTCCTGCAAACACAGTATATCAACTGATTCCAAAACAGACCGCAGAATATGGATTTTCTCAGAAACACCATTAACATTAAAACATATTGTCTTTAAAACTGTCATTTCTGGGACTTTTTAGCGCGATCAGAGACAACTTTACACTTGAAACTAAACCCAGAATGGTCATGCGAACCACAATGGCAGCATTTCGGAGACTCGTGGCATCTGGCAGTCGACGAACTGGTATGATCAGGACTCAGGCAACGGAGACAAAGTTGAGCGTTACTGCATGACGAAGCTATATGGTCGAATGACCCACACTTGTAGCACAATTTCGGCAATGCCCGAAAATCAACCATCTTGAAAATTTCATATCCAATTCGAACGCCATGCCGCAAGTAAAACGATTTGGCGGCATTTGAACTGAAAAGCACACGGTACGAACTCGAATCGCCCATTTTCACTATTTCGTCAATACCTTCGTTATCTTTCGCAACCGAATCAACATCCACCGAGAAACCGATATTACGCAGCAGGCCAGCAATCCTCGGCTTACGAATTTCTACTTTTCCGAACTTTTCCTCCAAACTATCCTTGAGCCCTTCGGCCGAGGACTTTTTAGCATAAATCAGCCACTTAGAGTCCTTAAGGACCGACACACGTACAATGCTATCCGACGGCTCAAAATCCTTTAGCGCATTCTTACGCTGGATCGGGTCTTCACATGAGATAGGAGGAGTTTCCAAAAGCAGGCAAACCGTGTCATTAGCACTCGACTCTAGCTTCGGCCATTCACAATTCTGTTGTGCAGATTTCGAAACTTCTTCCTTCATTTCATTACAACATATATCGGACCCAATATCGATATTCTCTCTATCGGGTGTTCTGGACGAATTTCTCCCACTACGCAGTTGCTATTTGTGAACCAGAGAGCCATCCAGTTCAAGCTGATGTGCTTTCTTATATCGGTTTAAACAGATATAATATAACATTAGCAGTTGAAACAAATGGAGCATAACTTGATATTGCAGGGTTTAACACACGTTAGCCATTGGGAAGAGCGAGGGGTTGACCGCTCTCGATTTTAATGTACAACAAATTCCCGATGCCCGGTCGTTGCCGGGGAAAGGGTGTACAGCATGTGCTGGGGAGTAGGTAACCCTCGAGCAGAATACCTCTGTTGCCGAACAAAATGTCCAACCTTGTTCCGTAAATATTGAACGGGTGCTTATTTCTCGAGATCCTGTTTACCATCTCTTTTGTAGTGTTAGGCGATATTCGATATCGATAACGATATATCGATATATCGGACCCAATATCGATATCGAATATCGAAACGTAAATATCGATATCGAAAACGATATGTGTTCATAAATATTCCTTCAGCCCAAGCTGACTGCGAATCATATTTGATGGTGGAAAACGGATACGTCAGCTGAATTTTATTGGAGCTATATTTCGGCCCTTCTTGGCAAGGGTCCTCTTCAGGCTCAAAACCGCTCAAGTTGGGAAGACGAACTTGTGGGAAACAAGGCTCAAAACCGCTCAAGTTGGGAAGACGAACTTGTGGGAAACACAAGTTGTTTCCCACAAGTTCGTCTTCCCAACTTGAGCGGTTTTTTTTCCACAAGTTTCCCACAAGTTCGTCTTCCCAACTTGAGCGGTTTTGAGCCTGAAGAGGACCCTTGCCAAGAAGCGGCGAAATATAGCTCCAATAAAATTCAGCTGACGTATCCGTTTTCCACCATCAAATACGATATGTGTTCATTTGCAATTTTGTAAATAATTAAACATAAGTTAAATTTAAATGTCCGAAATTGGAGCAATGTGATCTTCGTAATTAAGTTTTTATTAGTCGAAGTTTGAGTTGATGCAAGATGCTTTTTTATGACAGTTTTGCTCTTGAATTTTTCTGAAACGAGACGTATACTATAGCTAAACATGGTACCGAAATATCGATATCGATATATCGAATATCGAAAGTGAAAATATCGATATATCGAAAAATCTGAATATCGCCCAACACTACTCTTTTGCACCGTGCCATGGGGCTGAGAGAATGCAGAAGTTTCGGGTGGAATAGCGCTCATCGGGATCGGGAATTGCGTAGCCGGAGGAAGGATGTATTGCCAGAAGGGTAGTATTGCGGTAGTTTTAGGAGGACGATCGTCGATGACATAGCACATGACTCACAGGCGGTAATAGCTGCTCTATACACGGCTGACCCATGTGCAAAATTATCTTCCGTTGCTTAGGCAGGCCCTTCACGTTTCTGCCCTTGGCCATTTTTCAGCTTTCAGTTTGAGAATAAGATAGTGTTTAAGATAAGTGTTTTTTGGGATCCCAAAGCGTAAGTGGAAGGATACCTATGACATGCAAAAAATGTCCGTCTGTGTGTGAGCACGATAACTCTCGAAGGGAATGTGATATTTTGATGAAACTTGGTGTGAGGATTCTTTGGTCAAGGGTAAGGTCCAGTTCGTAGATGTGCTCTGTAGCCCTACATTTAGGGGTGGGGTGGGGGTGGTGGTCAAATTAAGGGGCAAACAAATATTTTTTAAAAGCTACTGATATAGTTGATTTAGGGGTAAGGGGACATGCTGAATCCGAATATTAAAGTTATTTTCTTGCCGGACAAGTAGCCTCAGAGGCAGAGGAGGGATTTCGAATTTACGGTAAAAACATGTATGTTTTATAAGCTAACAAGATATTCATTGAGGGGGTAAGGAGGTCCGCTGAATCCATATCTGAACTTAGTTTTCTTGCTGGACAAATGGTTCATCCGAGGGTTCATCATGAATTCGGCTGAAACTGGAAATTTGGTTGAAGCTCAAAGTTGTTTCTGAATCTATTAGAGATTCGGTATCGGGGCAAGGAGACATGCTGAATCCATTTTTGAACTTTATTTTAACAGTAAAAATGTTCAAGGAATCTGACGAAGACTGAATGGCGAAGACATGACCCAATTGTTAAAATCAAATGTTAGATTTTTGGGATCCTATCGAAACCTTTGGTCTTGTTCTCTTATGCATTCGCATCGTTTCTGGAATCTATTAGAGATTCGGTATCGGGGCAAGGAGACATGCTAAATCCATTTTTGAACTTTATTTTAACAGTAAAAATATTCAAGGAATCTGAAGAAGACTGAATGGCGAAGACATGACCCAATTGTTTGAATCAAATGTTGGATTTTTGGGATCCCATCGAAACCTTTGGTCTTGTTGTCTTATGCATTCGCTTCGATAATGAAAGCTCTGTGTGCTTCTCCTTTTCTTTCTTTTTACTGCACTATCCCTTTTAGCTAACACTCATAATGCCCACGACTCAAAATGCCCACTCAAAATGCCCACGGCTCAAAATGCCCACGACATTTTGAACCGTGGGCATTTTGAGCCGTTGGCAATTTGAGCATGGGTATCGTGAGAGTGGGGAATAAGATCGTGGTGATTTTGAGAACCACCAGTTTAAACAGTGGAAGAGGGGAGAGAGGCACTTTTACGTTCTTAACACTTATTTCAAGCGGAACATACCGCGTTAACATTGTCTTGACGCGATTTGTGACGTGTACTATACGATCAGTGAAAAGTCGCCACAGAGGAGCACCAACGATAAGAAGTAAGACGTTTCATGGGTCTAACAGTTGCTTGCCATACTAATGGTTTGTTCCAGCCTCGAACTCAAAGCCT
This sequence comes from Branchinecta sandiegonensis, assembly GCA_030848855.1. NCBI lineage: Eukaryota > Metazoa > Arthropoda > Branchiopoda > Anostraca > Branchinectidae > Branchinecta > Branchinecta sandiegonensis. The sequence continues at coordinate 13,664,933 of JAUPMV010000003.1, read as the reverse complement.
GCTACTTTAAAGGACCTCGGGTCGAAAAGTTGATAGTCGAACATAAATCCTGTTATTTTTACCCAGATACGAAGAATTCTTGCCAAAAAAACCTGAAAGTGGGTGACGTCACTTCATGCCCACTGAGCCGGTAAATCTGCCTTCACCTCTATACCGTATGTGAACGACCCTTGCTTGCCCTATAGCGGCTGTTAATTATTTTTTGTCTGTTTGTTGATCAAGAACTTGTGACTTAGCAGCATTCTTGGAAGTTTGTTTCACACCTAGGGGTTATCCACTCCCTGGCGCTTGGTGTACAACCAATTAAGAGTTGGCAGTCCCTCGTTTAGAACCCTCGTTAGGGGTCCATGAGGACCCTTGCCAAGAAGAGACGAAATATCGCAGAGGAATAGCCTAGCTGAACCATCGGGTACTTTTTATGTAATAAGGAATTTATGCAGCGAGCTTTAGCCGTGACAGATCAGTCTGGAATAACTATTGAATTGTATTTGTTTCTTCACTTTTTTTAACTTCACTTTTTTTCTTTAATTGTAAGGTTGTAAGTTTATTTTCCAGTTTGAGCGGCTTGAGCCTGAAGAAGACCCTTGCCAAGAAGGGCAAATTTAGCTGACGTATCCGTTTTGCCCTGTCAAGTATCTGTTTCAATGTCTGCCTTTGAGATAAAAACGCATAAGTAGTGAATTGAAAGGTAAAAATACTCTTCAGGTGGGATTTTGACGATCAGGTTTGTGGCTTTGTGCTGTAGGCTTGGCTATTGAATAAGTCTCTTCTATGCGCTGTTAGGCACTTAGAACTGACTATTAGGCACTTAGGCATGATTTTATTGGCTCGTCAAGCGGCCAATAAAATCGCCACATCCCTTTTCCAGTTGAGTAGTTCAGGTTCAGGTTCAGGTTCTTTTTAATAACAAACTAAATAACAAAATGTCCAGAGCCCGGCTGAGAAGACAAATTCGTAATGCACGGGATGGAAAGACTTCTTTAAATAAATGCAACATTTATCTTCGCTACATGCCGTTCATACAAATGGAAATATGCGTATTCCCCCGTCAGCACCCGGTCCCCAACGCCACTCGTTGACACGTCCAGCGAAACAAACAATAAAAAATAAAACTAAAGATAACAAGAACCGAGGGAAAGTGATTTCAGTCCAAGGAACGATCCTGGACTGAGTATTCACATCCCCCAGGCTCAGTATCTTCAAAACCAGATAAAATGGGAACAAACTTAACCTCCCAAAGGTCATCTTAAGACTCGTTTGCCGTGAGAATTCCGTATCAAGCCGCAATCGAGATAGTATGTCAGTTATTTTGTCGGGGGAGAGGTCGTGATTCCCGGTTGGATTTCTACACTTTCATCATTTTGGCCAGAAAATTTGAAAACCTCTCAACTTTTTCGTACGGAATTGACTATGGTGCAAAAAATCCAGGCAGGGTTTCCAATCACTGAGTACCACACCATCGCCGGCTGTACGGACCCTGAAAGGCGTCAGTTCAAATGTTTGAATTTTCAGAATGGCGGACGTGAAGCAACCAATGGCACAAAATTCAAAGTATGTCGTCAGGTTCTCGAATTTGTCCGTTAACGTAGAAGGAAAGAAGCTCCTTAGCGCCATCTCTGGCACGGCGAAACCCGGTGAGCTGCTGGCCGTAATGGGTCCTTCCGGTAAGTAACTTTTTTGTCTGAACTGAAACGCATTCTTCCTTATCCTAAATATAAACACGGTACGTCTCTCCGGAGCACCTTGTTTCCCTTGTGCTGAAGTTTAGCATCCGTGTTCCGGATAGGAAAGGAGCCAACGAGTTTCCGACAGATTAGACAGTCGAATTCGCATTGCCTGGTGATCAGAAGCAAAGACCGGGTTGCTTCTTTCGCCCCACCCGAAATTCGCGCTGGTCGATTTTCGAAACAAATGCACTTCGCGGCTGGTCACCGGTATCTGATACCACGGTCTAAAGTCATTTTCGCAGTTACTGTGGTATCTGAATAACAGATACCACGGTAACTGTAAACACGCCTTTTCACCGTGGTCTCAGATACCACGGTAACTGCGATCAGATACCACGGTAACTGGTATCTGCAAAAACGCAATTAGAGTCTACTATCTCCGTCCCGTTTTGATCGCCCAGAAAGTCCCGTTTTGCCGGAAAATCGATTATTTTTGCGCGAAGTCCATATAGGGTCGGTCAGCGCTAACAAGAGAATCCCTAATTTTACGAAGCAAAGCAAGTATGAGTATTTTGAAAAACATTATTTCCGGACCACTTTATCGTGAAAAAGCCATTCCTAGTAAGACTTTTTTAAAGAAAACGAATAGATTGAGTGGTCGCGTCCAAGTTTTCATGTTTCCAAGTTGTCTTTGCTTTTGGACTGAGACATTAATCAAAGAGAAGGTACTATCTGCTATAGGCTTATTAATTTCATGTTCGTTTCAAAATCCTTGTTTGTTAGTTTGTGTGTTATTCGTTTTCTTTTTTAATTCCTACCTGCGTTGGCCAAGTGCCGTAGGTGCCAAAACAAAATTGATTGACATATAGATCTCTTCTTCTTGGCATCGCTGGAAAGTTCGGTCATTGTCGCATGAACGCACCGCGAGGAGACGCCGCGCGATGAAAGACACTGACCACATCCCTTCCCGTCGCAGGTTAACCCTAGCTTCAGCTATAGGAAGTACTTCTATCCTTTTAGGCTACGTCGCGCATTTACCGCCATGTCCGCGTGTGTAACAGATATGTTCTTTTTTTTCCCGTTCGGATTTTTTCCATTTTGTTCGTTTCTGACCGGGAAAGCTGAAGTAAATATTCGGTGTGAAAGCGAGGACTGTTTTACAAGTCCTTGTAGAAAGCCCAGTTCCCAACACCCACACCCTGATCGTGTCCACATCATCAGTAAGCCTCCCTGCGCTTTTTTCCTGGTTTCCTGAAAGAATTGGCACTTCCTCTTGTCTTTTCCTAGGGGATATATTTTGCGATTCTTTGGCAAAAGCAAGAGACTCGTGACAGGACCTTTCCTATTTTTATGCGGAAAAATCTCTGCATAGAAACAAAATTTCCTAAACATGCGGGGTTAGAAGGGAAGGAAAACGCCGAAGATGTGCAAAATTGTTCGTGAGCAGTACCTCCTGGCTAGTGATAGATCCGAAGTGGGCCCCATTTACCCATGAGTAAAGCTTTTGACCCGTGACTGGAATCAAACTTTTTTCTTGCCGATTGGTTGAAGGCAGATCGTGGAACTTATTGACCTTAAACAGTTCGGGAACCTGAAGGAAACGTCTACCTCTCATTAGCTTGTGAGTTTACTTGATTTAATTTATAAAAACCTTGAAAACCCTGATACATGGTTAAATCTTGGAGACCAATTAAAAAATTGATCTCCAGAAAGCTTTTGATCTTATTAGAAGATGGCGCTAAGGAACTTCTTTCCTTCAACGTTAACGGACAAATTCAAGAACCTGACGACATACTTTGAATTTTGTGCCATTGGTTGCTTCACGTCCGCCATTCTGAAAATTCAAACATTTGAACTGACGCCTTTCAGGGTCCGCACAGCCGGCGATGGTGTGGTACTCAGTGTCTGGTCCTTACTTTTGCCCAATGTGCGGACAGTTGGATGAAACTATTTTTCACTTAATGTGCGTATGCCCTGAGCTTTCAGATCTTCGCGGGGAATTTTTTTGTGTTAAATTTTGGGGGGAGGATTGGTTGGTAAAAGTAATGGGAAGTAAATTTATTGGTGATATTGAAAAGTTGAGAAGATTCCTTTCGGTTTCGATGAACCACAGAGAAAGGTTCCTGTAAAGGATTATGTAAAATAGTTATCATTTATTTGTTTTTTGTTTTTGATTTTTGTTTGTGGTTATTTTTTCCCATGGCCTTTGTGCTTTTAGTGGAATAGATCTTGTCTTATCCTATCATAACATTCTTGTTGAAAAGTTACTTTCAGTGTTTGAAGATAGTCCTTTTTTGAAAAATTTTTATTTTTTGAAAAATCGATCACAAATTGTCAAATACAATAATGTTTTTTTTCTAAACCGCTCCCTATTTTTTGTGGTGTTCCCCAAGGTACTTTACTAGGTCCGACTTTATTTTTAATTATGATAAATAGTCTTATTTCTGAGTACCCTGACCGATGGGATTATGTTGACGACCTCTCAGCTCTTGAGGTTTGCCGGCGAAATATCAAGAGCTCAGCAATGACCATTCTGGACATTACCCAGGAAGCTGCTCTGTCGCAAATGAAAGTCAACTCCAATAAATTTTCAATTATGACAGTTAGCTTTTTAAAATCTACCCCAGCCTTTCTTGACCCCATTCCCCCAGAAATCTCCGTTAAATAATTAAACTACTCGGAGTTACTTCAACCAATAATGGGATGCCCACATCAAAAATATTTTAAAACAAGCCTCCCCATGTATTGCAGTTTTGAAACTACTTATAAAATTTTCTTGCCCTTCTAAAGACCTCCTCCAAATTTACGTTAGTTTTTATCAGACCTATTCTTGAATACGCTTGTCCTGTTTGGCACTTCGGGCTCTCTTCAGAACACACATACCGTACCGAGAACATTCAAAAAAGGGACCTCATGATTATTAACGGGGAGGGTAAAGTGCCCTACAGTTAGCTACTAAAAAGGTTCAAGCTGGCTACCCTGGAAGAGAGAGGAACCCGCCTTAGCATCGATTTCGGTATTAAAACCCTATCTGTTCCCCGATTACGTAATATTCTCCTATACGTATTAGACCCCAGCGAGAGAAATCCCAGAAAATCCCCAAACTAGCCCCTGTGGCCCCCTTCATGAAAGATATAGAAGAGTTTTGTTCCAGCATTTGTTGAGCTGTACAATAACCGATAAGTTAGTCCTTTTTAGTGTTTTTTTTTTCTTCGTGACAAAGTGTTATGTCATTCCTCATTTTGTATGACAAAAAGGTCAAATTCGGCCTTAACGCTGTGACAGCTGCTTTTGAGAAATAAAATTCTATTCTATGGTATAGTCGAGGATATTTAGGTCTAGATATGCAATTAGATGCCCCCCCCCCCTACCCTCCCGTTCGTGGGTAACTGGGCCCAGATTTCCCGTGAGTTAAGTTCGTCTATGACATGTTTAAAGTTCAACTCTTGTATACTTGTGGATATATATGAATATATGCGGATTTTGATGTAACAGCAACAAATAAGACCACGCGGCTTACTTTAATCCTTAATGATCAGTTGGAATTAGGACAGTTTTGTCATATGATCGATCATATGCCGTTCTTAATGAAGCTGTGACAAGGGGGGTAGGCAATAAAATAATCTGGTTTTATGACATTTTTTATTACCTTGCTAATGGAAAAGAGGTTTAAAGTGTCGGACTTGCTTGAAGATCTTCTTTTTTCTTCTTTGGATTTCTAAATGCGGTTTGTTTACATTAAAAGCTTTTAGACTGGGATGATTTCAAATTACATTTTTTGGTTATTGGTGATGTGAAATGTCTTGGTTCTAACGCTATTTGTTGATAAGATGTGATAAACATGTTACTTTCACACTCAACGTCAGAGCGCTTGCGCACTTTTTTTTTAGATCTCCTGATTTATCGGTAGATGCCGCGGACTACAATTAGGATTTGGCGGTCACGGATTTGAATTCCTGTCTGTATTTTCAGCGCTTAGATGTGAGTGTTAGACCCCAGGAGTTCATTCTTTTTTTTGTGCGGTCTGTATTTTTCTCGCGTCGAGGTTCTAGCTCGTGCGCTTGAAGACTGATTAAGCTGCCCGTAAAAGTGGAAAAACACCAAGTACGGAGTAACACAAATAAAAGGAGAAACGCGAAAATACCAACCTACAAGAAACAGCGTAAAATGCAGTAGAGGTATGCTTACTTGAAAATGTGTTGACTTGGAACAGTGCCATTGCCACGCACTTATTGTGACCAAAGTCCACTTCCATTTAGCGAAAGTAGGTAATTAAGGGCCCCTGAAAACACCTGATATGTATTTGGATCTTTATTTTACCACTTATCCCAACATGTGCACTGTTCAAATAAGCATACCTCTACTGTAATTAGCCGGCATCAGTGTGGAAACAGGTTAGGTCAATAGTTTGACCTACGGCAAGAACCTACCGTAACAGCGTAACCCCAGCTTTAGCATTCTGCATTTCGTAGATTCGGTAGGCTATAAGTTTTTTTATTTCAAATTTGTAGGTTCTGGCAAGACTACGCTGCTCAGTGCCCTATCAGGAAGGATTCCGGTGGTAGATGGCGGTAGCATCTCAATTGCAGGGATCCCATTGGACAAAAGACAGCGGAGGCGGATTGGCTATGTGACGCAACAGGACGTGTTTTTCAGTGATCTGACGCTAAGGCAGACTCTTGAGGTTAGTTTTTTCAAGAATTGCTACCACTGTAGGAACGGTTTGTCTCGATAACGCTTGACTCGTGCAAACCCTGCCAAAGAACCTCACTCGATATTCTGCTGTCCCAAGCATTGTTGGGAAGTACGTCAAGTACAAAATCGAAGAGTACTTAATGCTTATTACTTTAGTAAAATAAATGGGTACTTGAAGTCATCAAGTAACAGTAGATTTTCAAACAGTGTCTCAAGTACATTCTGCTTAAATCTCAACGATTTTTACATTTAAATGTTGTCAAACTTTATGAAGTACACTGTACTGTTGGTAAGCATAGCTGCTACTATTAGGTGGGCGGAGCTCCATTTAAAGCCGCACAAACTATGTTCTTTCAACGTGCAGTACTTCAAAAATACAGCACCTGAAGTACGACTTAAATACAAGGCATGTAGTTCAAACTCAGGTATTCCCTAATTGTCAGTACTTAATATTTAATACTAAAGTAAAAAATTTGAAGAACTTGTCCCCAGGGGTGTCCCGAGCCATTCTTCATTGGTGGGGGGGGGGAAGCTGGTAAAATTGACCGAATCAGTACCTGATTTTTACTGAATTTCGCAAGCCAGTTCCTTCACGATACTCACGCTTAGCGGACGATCGACGTGTTAACATATGAACCCCTCCCTTCACTGTCATGATCTCTCCTGGTGGTGTGGGGGGGGGGGGCTTCCTCCCAACTGTCCAAGCCTTCAACGACGCGTGCTATGTATGATACTAATTCATTCTACCTCAGTAGTATTTCCATCCATCCTTGTTCCCGAGATTCCGCACTTCATAAGTGTTTCCTATCTCATCTATTGACATTGAAGGGATTATCTTGCCAAGTTTGGGCTTAGGCTCTCGATCATTGTTTTCGAGAAGCTTATTGACTAGAAAGAGCGGCTATGAAAATTTCGCCACGTTTGTCATCCAAGGCTAAAAACAGCCGAAACCTTGTCAAATGTGCTTTAAGCATTGCTAATTTTTAAAGTAGTCAACTATCTCCAAACATCTTAGCAGAAACACTCTGTTGTGCGAGGTGTACTTTAAGGACCGTTGGGTATGTCAGGTATGGAACTAAGTGGTCGAATGACCGCCAGGAGAACGAAAAAGACAAGACGTACAGATAATTTACACGTGAGAGGAAATTTTTGCTGTTTCGGCCAGAGTAATAGCGCTTACAGAAGTCGGAGCATGGCAGTAGATGTGTTCTTTGCCTAACGGTACAACCCTAAGGCCGGCAGATTGCAATCTGAATTAGTTCTTCGCGGATGTAGAAAGTTGCAGAAAATCCCGCTATATTTTGGCATAGATTGAATCAAGATTTGCCAAAGTCGGTCAACGCGGAAATTTCAGAATACTGCCAAAACACAATCCGTGAGGCTCGTTTCTTGAGCTACTCGTCGTCGCCAACTCCCACTACTTCTGTTTTAGGCGAATGAATGCGTGCTACTGCATGTGGTACTGTTTTGTGGTTTCATTAATAGAAATCATAATGCTGTCTTTCAAATGGTTCGACAAAGGATTGAAGCGATATTTGTCTGGCTTTTTGGGACCCCAAAACGTGAGTGACCGGATACCTATGCTTTCGTAAAAGTTATCCGTCTGTTAGCACAATAAAGCCCCCTTCACATTGAATACGTAAGACCTTACGTTAAGTACTTAAGTTACGGCTTAAGTTTCTTACGTTAAGTAGCCTATTCACACTGACAGAGTCCCCTTCCGACTGGGTCGAGTCCAGTCTACGTTACGTTTGATTGTAGCGTCATTTTCATTAGAAAAGTTTGTCACTTTCATTATTGGCAAAAAATACAAAAGCAGTACATGATGGACACAGAAAGCAGCTCAGATGAAGATTTGGCATTACTAGCAGTTGCAACCCTTCTGGATGAAGAATCGTTGCAACCAGAGAAGTATACACTGTTTCTTAAGTTCTGAACAAAACGCAATAAACCTTGACTTATTTAGGCTACTATCTATTGGAAATCATTAATCCAACTAATCCAAGTAGCTCCCCAAGTGTTTGCTTTAAGTTTCATCTTCTTTTCAATCTAACTATGACGAGATTATGATCCCCCTCTGAACTTACCAAGTATCAGTTTTATAGTGCAAAACATATTAAAAGGAAAGAGTTTTGCTTCTCATTCATCAGCTATCCACTTCAATCCTTCTTTCGTCTTTAATCATTTCATTCACTAAATTACATTACTGTTCCAGACTGCCGTCAGTTGAGGCTAACTTTTATTTTTGCATGAAACCTTTATGGAAGGGAGAATATCCGTTTAGCTGGCTAGAAGTATTCTGCTAAACTGTGAGAGAGGTATCCAACCTCGAACTACATAGCCTCGAAACTGGCCCCAAAAATGTTTCGAAATGAACGAAATTTCTTTGCAGTCCAAACTAGTTCACAACTATCGAGAAACAAAATCTAAATAACCTAGGACCCAGTTAGAACTGCAGAGAAATTTCCTGTTTACATTTTGAGGCCAGTTCGAGGTCATGTAATTTGAGGCCGGGGACCTCTCATGTATGTGCTTTAATAGAACTAAATGGTAAGCAGTGAAGTAACATATATATCTTTTAGAAAGAAGAAGAGAAAGATGTGGGTAAGAAAAATCTTTCAGTCAAGTGATCGAGAGACCAGAGGACAGTTATCACTCTTGGATGATCTTATTCTTAGTGATGATGAAGAAAAGTTTTTGAACTTCACGAGGTTCACGAAGGCAGAGTACTATCAGCTGTTTGATCTGGTGAAGCAAGACATAACCCGGAAAGATACTAATTTTCGGAAAGCGATAAGACCAGAGCTGAAACTGGCCTTGACACTCAGATATCTTGCAACAGGAATGTCATTAACATCACTTAGCTATGAGTTTAGAGTTGGCCTTTCCACAGTGTCAGGTATCATCAAAGATACCTTACTTGCTATCTATACCAAGATCGGGCAAAATTACCTAGCTGAACCGAATGTCGATGACTTGAAGAAAGTGAGCACAACATTCATGACAAAATCATTTGTTCCAAACTGTGTTGGAGCCATCGATGGCAAGCATATTCGAATCCAGTGTCCATACAACTCTGGATCAGAATTTTATAACTACAAGAACTTCTTTAGCTTGATCCTCCTAGCCACATGTGATGCCAACTACACATTTTGTCATTTTGATGTTGGTGCTTATGGTAGTGAAAGCGATGGAGGTGTTTACGCTAGGTCGAATTTTGGCCAAGGGATCGAAAGTGGCAGCATCAAGCTACCAACAGCACAACCGTTGCCGGGGATGAATGGAGATTTCCCATTCTTTTTCATTGGAGATGAGGCATTTCCCCTCAATGAACACATCATGAGACCATTTCCTGGCACCAAGTTAACCGAGACCCCAAAAATATACAACTACCGCCTATCAAGTGCTCGCAGAATGATTGAAAATACGTTTGGGATCTTTTCACAGAGGTTTCGCATTTTTCGAACGGAGATTATTCTTCAGCCAGAAAATGTGAAGACCCTAGTGTTGGCTGCAATGTCTCTGCATAATTTCTTGGTCGATTCAAGAGGAGTACAATCGACAGATTTACAAGACACACCAACAGCATCAGGAATGGCGCAGGTGGGGCGAGTTGGCAGCAACAATTCGTCAAGACAAAACAAAGACTTGCGAAACAAATTAGCAGAGTATTTTCTTACTGAAGCTGGTTCCGTTCCTTGGCAGAGAGAACGAGCCTTAAAAGGATCTTTTTAATGTTTTAATTTGTCTTTGTTCTTTTTTAATAAATGAAAAAAGTGTTACAAACTAAGTTTAATAGTACAAGTATGGAAAGGAAAAGATGCAACTTTCACAGTATTCACCAGCTACTTTGGGGTATTGTACTTTTTTAGAACAGCCATTAGTTCAAACTGACAGTCAAACTTTGAGTCAGCTGGAATTTTTTTCAAGTGTGGCACAAGCGACAACATAAACTGCAAATCTGGGTCACTGTGATTTTCGTCCTGGCGCTTCTTCTTAGCTTCAACTTTTTCAGCAAAGTAAGTTGACAGGACTTGCTGCAAAGCAGCAGAGCTTGATGGAGTGCCACTGCTTTGCAATTCTTCCAATGCTCTTCTTTTGCCAAAGCTTTTGCTCATAATTTTACCAACTGGGGCGGGAGTCGAACGGTCAGAACCACTTCCGGCAATGTCGTGGTTTCCATTTTCATATGGGACCCTCTCACTCCCATCAGCATCGATCAACACAACAAATTCGACTGAATTTCCAGTTTCTGACTGAGAGTTAAGTTCTGGTTCCTCCTGAACTTCATCTGAACCTTCCACCTGGGAGCCTTGAAGATCAGTTCCTTCTGGTGGATGAACAGTGACTTCGCCACTTACAATCTGTCCAAAGTTTCCAATAGTTTTCCTATTTCTCGAAGCAACGAAGTCCCTGAGAAAGTCCATTGTCATCATGAACTTTCTGTCCTCATCCTTGACCTGAACATCTGCAGCACCCGAGCCACTAGGCAGCTTTCCACTTTTTCTAAGTCTTCCATATTTTTCACGAAGACTGGTCCATCTTTTTGACAGCATCTCAACTGAAAATAAATCTTATTCCAGAAACACGACTTTTACCATAGCATAGGGTAATGACAGCAAGTTGATGTGGATCAGAAACAGGTTTTTCGAAAATACCATTACTTTCCACCTGGATTGAGCGATTTTCTTGTTAGCGCTTGTCAATTCTATCCAGCCTTCATGCTCTCCAACAGTGCGCAAAAAATTTGAAAATTTGAAAAAAGTTTAAAAACTGGGAAAGCTTAACAAATAAGACAAGTCAAAAACAGAAGATTCTCATATCCTTGTGTGTCAAAGACTTCTCAGCGGACGTTGAAGATTATGGCAAAGTTGCGTAACGGGCTAAACACGGCACGTCCGAAAAAGCGCTAAAAATTCGTAAGAATAAAACAAAACAATGGAGAAAGGTGAGGTTTAGAAGCTTATAATTCCATAAGGGAGTTAGGTATTTTACAAAAGACAGAATAAGCAAGATGGGTCCTTTAAGGTTGAAAAATATATTTAAGTCTGACTTTTAATAAAAGAGAACTGGATTCAATTCGATGTGCAGGGTGCATCTGCCAAAAACCTGTGCATATACCAATACATGCATGTGAATAGCACTGTTGACTTGTGCTGATGTGTGTAGGGACAGAAAAGTGTTTGGTCTAGCCTAGGGAAGTTCTTGAACTTTCGTCCTTAATGCGGTTATGAGAGGGAAGGGGTTATTGAGGGTCTCTCTCCTTTTAACTATGTCACCTCTTAATGTGGTGGAGTGTATGCCTATATTGATGTATGCACTTCCCGATCAGATTATTCTTTAATTTAGCCTTTAACAAATATAGTAAAAATCAGTGGGGAACATTTCCTGCAATGTGGGGAGCCATTTGTACAGAATTCATGGAACCAAACTCGCAGGGAGCTCCACTGACACAAGGATGTATCATACTAATTTAAGCTACTGGACTGCACTGGCTACTAATACTAATAGTCACAGTGACATAATCAAAGTTAACGCTGGTCTTTGCAGAGACAAGCAACTACTGAAGGAAAATAATACTCCAGACTGAGACAGTAGAAGTATTGTTATTTTAACAGCAGGCTAATTTTCAATATTAAATGTGAAGTTTTGGGCTAAATGTAGAATGAAGATCCAAATTACTATTCAGGTGTACTCTGGGGCCAATAATTAGCTACTTTGGGTAACCGGTAGCTTTCAGCAGCATGTGCACGAAAATGACACTGTTCGGGGTGAACAAACATCCCATTGCAACAGGGGTATCTGACCTCGAATCTGTATAACCTTGAACTTGGCCTGAAAATCTTACAAAGAAACATCTTTGCAGTCTGAAACAGGTCCTGGGTCGCTCCCTCCTTGACAGTTCAGACCTCGTAAGTACTGCACTGAAATTAACCTCTTTAGGCCAGGTTTGAGCGGAGTTCAGCGGAGTATGAAGTCTATATACAGTAGCGGTATATTTATTTCAACATTACCTTAATGTGAACAGTGCATTTTGGGGCTAAAGGGTAGAATGAAAATCCAAAATACCTATTGAGGTGGATTCAGAGGCTCTTATATTCATGGGTGGCCCGAATGTTTAGTCACTTTTTTTGACGGAAAGATTTGTGATTTCACAGTTACTATTTCCTTTTCAATGGAATCGCAAAAAGATGCTCTGCCGGCGCTAAGTTTTACATCACAGGCAAAATTTTGTAAAACGCTGATAAGCAGAGCGCTGGCAGAGCATCTTTTTGCGATCCCATTGAAAAGGAAAGAGTACTGTAACTGTGAAATCACAAATGTTTCCGTCCAAAAAAGTGACTAAACCTTCAGGCCACCCCTGAATACCGGCTCTATTATCTGTTGGCGGTGAATGTGAGCCGTTGCTGCAGAGTGGCAACAGTTAATTTTTGTCGGTATGTGTGAGTCGCATGTTGCGATCCAGGACTCATTGAAATGAGGCGTATCAATACCCCCCCCCCCCCCCCGGTCTGAGTGCTTTGGGCCACCCCTACCTTAATTGCCTATTTTGGATAACTGATAAGCAAGTGCACGAAAATGGCAAAATCCATGGTCAACAAACATTCACATGAGCATACCTCTAATGTACTGAAAATAATTCAATTAATTTAGTTTCAACAGTGAAGCACAGCTGCTTGAAATCTGAGGAGAAACTACTGACTAAAAAAAAAAAAGCTAAAAGCTAAATGAAGTTACCTGTATATGTTTTCCCCAAGTCATCACTGATTTTCCTTGCAAAACTTTCCCATGCATTGGCTTTCAACGGTCTATTCTTGTACTCTTTCGATCTGGTATTGTAAATAAAGTCTCTCTCCTGAACAAACTTGATGATTTTCTCATCCACTAACTCCATTTTCGAATTTTACGTAACGTAAGGTCTTAAGTTGAATTTTTTTCAACTTCCTTAAGTGGCTACGTTAAGTAAAAATTCCCTACGTTACGGATCACGTAAGAAGCCTAAGTGCACTTAAGCTTCTTAAGTAGGCCAGTGTGAAATGCCCACTTAACCTTCTTAAGTCAGTGTGAAGGGAGCTTAACTCTCGAAGCGGTTGAGATAACTTGGCATGAGGACTCTTTGGGTGAAAGTACAGGTCAAGTTCGAAGGTGGGATCTGTAGCCCCATATGTAAGGGTGGGGTTTCAAATTAAGGGTCGATATTCGAATTAAGGGTAAGGAGACATGTTGAATCCGAGTATGAAAATTGTTTCTCGCCGGACAAGTAGTTCACCCGGAATCCGGCAAAAACAGGAAAATTTGTGAAAAGGAAAAATTTATTCTGAGCTTGATTAGAGGTTCGATTTAGGGAGACATGCTGAACCCAAATATGAAATTTGTTTTCTTGCCGTACAAGTGGTTCACCCGGAAAACGGCAAAACCGGAAAATTTGTAGTAAAAGTTTATAATCTGAAGTTGATTAGAGGTTTGGTTCAGGGCTAAAGAGACATGCTGAATCCGAATATGAAATTATTTTCTTGCCGGACAAGTAGTTGGCCCGGATCCGACCACAATCGGAAATTTAGCATGAAGTTATAAACAACCCAATGATATAGTCGATAAAGGGTGAGGAGACATGCTGTTACAGCTTTCGAATATAATAAAGATCGACTAGGGATTCGGTATCGGGGTAAGGAGATATGCTGAATCCAATTTCTAACTTATCTCCTTGACGGATAAGCTAGTGAAATTTGCCAGAACCGGGAAATTTGGATCGATAGGTTCGCCTCTCAGTGTCGCCACCTCTTTTGCTCTGCATGCAGTTCGCCGGGAGTAGCCTATACTGCTAAAATGAGGAATTTGGTCAAGTTGGTCTTAAGTCGATTACAGATGAGATGTTGGGGTAAACATGTCTGCTGAATCTATATCTGAACTTCGTTATAGGCTATAGCAAAATGTTAAAGGGGTTTGGCGAGACCGGAAATCTACAAGATTCGCTTTTCTGGATCAAGTAGTCGAATAAATATTCAGTATTTCGGATGGCATCGAAACCTTGGTCTTGTTATAGCTTTCTGTTGTTTCGATTGATTGTTAGAGGGTTTGTAGCATAGTTTTTATTTGCACTCTAGCCTATTCACAAAAAGTATAAAATCTGGCTCTCTGGCCACTGGCACGGTACTGTAGGGTTACCAAGAGCTCACCATAATTGCTGACAAAAAGGTGCTTTTTGACACCTCGAATTTTTGTTGTGTGAATAATTGCGAAATAAAACAAAAATAATTTTTGTATAATAAATGCGAATAATTGGTAAGAACTTTTTTCGAACAGGTATGTAATGCATATCCTCCTATGACCCACGGTCAGTTATATAAGTCATATCAGCCTCCAGAGAGGATGTTATAAGTCATATCAGCCTCCAGAGAGGATGTTATAAGTCGTATCAGCCTCCAGAGAGGATGTATAAGTCATATCAGCCTCCGGAGAGGATGATATGAGTCATATCAGCCTCCAGAGATGATTTCTGTTCGAAAAAGTTATAACAGTTAACACACCTCCATCTCGGTTGATATCTGAATGACAACCTCGATGGCCATTTAAAAATATCAACCTCGCCTTCGGCTCGGTAGATATTTTTCATAACCTACCTCGCCTTAAGTTTCTAGTCAAGTGTAGAGACAACTTAAGGCTAGAATCTTATTTGTTTTCACGCAAGTTGATTTTCCAGCTTGTGTGGCTTTAGCCTGTAGAGGACCCTTGCCAAGAAGGGACGAAATATACTTTGAACTGTCAAATATGATACAGCTTGGGCTTGGGCTGAAGAATACTTCCGTAAGTTTTTTATTAAAAAAAGTATTTGAAGAAATGCGACAAAAACTAAATCACAGTCAATTTACACGGAAGGGGAACAGGTTGAAAAATTCAGCCATACTGTTAACACGAAAAAGCACATTGAAGAAAATCGTTGTTTTCCGTAGCGTCGTAATCGGGTCTTTGACTTTAGATTTGGTTACCAGTTTACTAGTCTATAAGCGTGGGGTAGGCCAAAAACTGAGGCCACAGTAATAGTTCTGTATTCCTAAAACTGACGGGGAAACCAAGCATGTATCCTAGGCAGGTTTCCTTATGTTCGTTTTTAATTCTAGTACACATCAGCATTGCGACTTTCCGACAAATTGACAGCAACAGAGAAAAATCTTCGCGTGGAACGAATCGTTGACGTCTTGGAGCTAGGAAAGTGCCTCGATACAGGTAAGTGAAAACCGTCATGTAATAGGTAAGGTTCCCAGTGGAAAAGTTAACCTAACAAGGTTAGCCCTAATCTGAACTGTGCTGCATTGTTGGATTGTTCCAGCTTCAGTATTGACTCACGATTACACAAGCCCTTCATTTCTCGATACACTGGGAGGATATAGAACACCTGGTTATCACCCTGTAGATGACACACAGTCGCTATTAGATCTGATGGGGCGTGTTTGTTACAACTTTAAATCCATTGTCACTAGTTACGTTGCACGATTAGTTGCTGGACAAAGTACACCCGCTGCTCATTGCTCGAAATACCGAAACTAGGCTGAGCTGTTTGGCTTTTCTATATTCCTTGTCAACTTTCGCCCAATCTTCCGCATTTGACAAGATGATTCAGATACTCTATATGACCAAGTCCAAAACACACTAGTGATCCTCAGGAAGAACGAGAAAACGTCTCACTATCTCAACACCTCAAATCCTGTGTCAACCAATCACGGCGATCGCCGGGGACAGCTGTGGTGCCGCGTCTGGCTCTTCCGCTATGTACACGGCGATTTTGCATCGGCAAGCAAAGTTAGTCATGAAAAATATTCCGCAGCGTTTAAGCCGACGTTGGTTAAAAAAAGGCGTATGGTTTCTATAGATGAGCACCACATGCGTACTTCGCTGCGTAAATTTCTGAGAAAAATCAAGCAACGGAAAGGATTTTAATTCTGTTTTGTTTCGTTTCCAGTCATGGGCGGAGGCATGAAACGAGGATTGTCTGGTGGCGAGAAGAAGCGAGCCAACATAGCCTGTGAATTGCTCACTGACCCACCTGTAATGCTGATTGATGTAAGTTAATCAGTGGGCCAATCAACTCTTTACGTTGAAAACGGGGTAGCAAAAATGTGTGCTGTAGCAGGAAAGGCTACCAAGTTGGTCGCCTTTTAATAACCAGCAACTCTATGCAGAATTGGCTAGATGATAAGGCCTGTGTCCAGGGGCGTAATATCCTATAGGGCAGGGGGGACAGCTGCTCCCACCCAGCTGAAATTTAGCGTCTTCAAAACTCTCGTCGAAACTAAGAAAGGCCTACAGAATTCAAGCATCCACAGAAACAAATCGGTTTTCTTTAGTATACCTTTGTCTTTATGGTAAGATTGGAAGACAAAAGCCTTGAAACTTTTACAGCGATATGCATGCGCTATGCAGGGTTAAAGACGTCTATGTCAGACGACCGACTAAGTGTTTTTTTGTTTTTGGTCATCGGTACCCAATATAAAAGCGAAGAAGCTTGACGTCAATCGCGCAGTGAACAGTTTCGCGAATTTGAAGAAGCGTCGTTTCGCCTAGGTCGATCAGTAAAATATCTCTTTATTTCTTTGTTTTTATTACGTTTTTCTTCTTAAAATAAAACTGCTTATTTTTTACTTGACTTGGGAAAATCGGCTCCAACTTTGCCCCCCGCCCCCAGGATTTTGACGAAATTACACCTCTGCCTGTGTCAGTCGGTTTTGGCATTTGTTTTGCGAGGAGACAGATATGTCGAAGTCACGAAAACAAGGCTATGCCCGGGCCACGTTCACTCACATGTACGTAATTTGGTTTGTTAATTTGGTTATTACCGACTCTTTATGTTTCATCCTGGTCACACTATCACCACCATCATCGCTCATGGGAAAACAAAATTAACAAATTCAATGATTGTGGTCTGTGATTGGTACAAAGATACGTTTCAAAATTGCTTAGATGGATTTTTCGATCTCGACTATAGTTGCGTTTTTGCATATACCATGGTATCTGATACCACGGTCTAAAGTTGTTTTCGCAGTTGCCGGTCAAAAGGTGTTTTTGCAGCTATCGTGGTGTCTGGCCAGTTACCGTGGTGCCTGATATTCAGAAAAGTCATCTCACTTTCATCATCAATAACACACGAGCCTAGGATTTTGTCAATTGGTAGGAAAGAAGTTTGTCACTTAGTGACGTGACTGGAAATCAGTTTTTCTTTCGGGATGACTTCGAAAACCGCAGTTTCGGCAATTGTCGCTTTTGCAAAGCAACCGTAATATCAGATACCACGGTAACTGCAAAAACGACGAATTGCAGATCCAGTTACCGTGGTAACAGATACCATGATATCTGTAAAAACGTAAAATGGTATGGGCATTAGTGAAAGCATAGTAAGTAGCGACTGAAAGACAGATATACTCCTCGGGCAAGATTTGAACCCACAACCTTGGCTGTACAACATCGACGCGCTACCAACTGAGCGACCGAGGGATTTGCGAAAATTAATACTACAGTCGCCAGATAGAACCGCGGTACAGTGATCTTGAGGCAAACGTTATTAGCTCACTTCCCCGTGTCACGGGATTGAATACTGTTTACGTAATAGTAGGAAGTCATACAAGATACATTCGAATTCAGTAAAAAAAATGTCACGGTTAACAATCCTCTTGTAAAACTAGAACGATCAAAAACTAGAAGGCGCGCAAAGAGGACGTGTTGAGTTTGAAAAAACATGAAGGGCAATCTAAGATGCTACATCGTCCAATTAACCGTCTCATTTACCTTAGCCATCACAGCGTTTTGTCACCTCTGATTTTGAAACTATAACCTATGTACATGACTTGATTTTTGTTAAGCTCGGATTCGATTCCGGATTCGAATCCTTAGCATGAAATGGTGGATTCTGATTCGGAATTGGATTCGTACCTAGCCCTGGATTCGGATTCGGATTCGAATCCTTTCATGATCAGATTCGCTCATCTCTGCGGTCATGCACAATTTCAGTTTTGGGACACGTTAGGGCACCGTACACTTGAACGACGGGCACAGTATCCCATAAAAATCAGTTGAAGTGAAAATCTAAATCACAGTTTGCTTTTCAAACATATTTTTATGGGGCTACTGGACCAAATATTTATGATATGTTTATAGCTAAGCATCACCCTGCTGATATTGTAATCGACCTGAAAAGGACAAAAGGGATCGAATGATTTCCTGTAAACAAGCAGTATTACTATCCTTTAATGTGGGGTCGCCTTAGGACATGTGAAAGGTTTGCGGTTCAGGCTGCGGTTCACATGTTTGTTCATTCTGTTGTATCAGTAAAATTGTCTCTCTCTAATGCTGGAGTGTTGCGAGAAAAAGCACCGACAACTTGGGCAGTTATCCAAACGCGGAAGCCCATAGTCTTACTCATTGGGTCATTTAACCATACGATATGTGTATCACCTACGGACTGGTTTGCTTATTCGCATGAGTATGAGCTTGAAGGTCGATTGTGGCCGCAAGGCTCTGCGAAATTTAGCACGCTAATTTCACTCGAAAAGACGTCATAATTTGCTGTTTTGGTTGCAAATCTCTTGCGCTGTTTTTTTTTGTTCCTCTGAGTACGTTTGGCCTTGAACGATATTCTGACGATCAGTGCCTTTAAGAGCGGGCGAGAAGTTGCTCGTGAGACCAGCCAAGTTGGGTTAAGCCAGTCTGGGTGACTGGTGAGTGAGGATAGCTTCCAAAAATGAGCACAGCTTAATTTTGAAGTACGAGATCAGATGACTAGACGCACAGGATCACAGCTTTCCTCGTCTCCATCTTCTGGACCCCCTGGATTTGAGAGCTGAAAGAAATCTTCATAATTACAGCAAGGGCTCAGGATTGCTTGTTCGTCCTTTTTCTTCTCAGAGCAGAAGCCGATTGGCTCTTGGTTATTATTTTCTCTTAACCGCCGCATCTAGAAGAAATATTGAAGTTCCAGATTTGAGCGATCTGGCGATTAAGAAGTGAAAACCTCTTTTTTTCTTTTTCTCTGAAAAAAAATGGGTGAATAATTATGCTGGACTTATTCGCCTTCCAGTACAGTCAACCTAGGTTACCATAGAGTTCGGCTCAGAATTTGGGTGCGAATATTCGGATTAGCTCGATGCCGTTCATCAAAAGTGCTCGAGTTGAGAAGTGCTGTTTCTTAGTTTGTTATTTTGTTTAGTTTCCTATGAGTTGTTTGTTTATGCTGTAGACGGCCTTTGGGTTTTTCAGTACTGATTTATAGACGGGCATGCGATTTTCCGGATTCTACTGCGAATTTTCGGGTCTGGCTGTCTCAGTAGAAACAATATTTCGAGCCATGTTTTAAAAAGGGAAAACTGCGTACGTGACGTTTCAGGTTTTCAACCCTTTTATTAATTAACTTGCCTTCCTCAAGAAAAAGCGGTTTGTCGCTGGCCCTCATATGAATATGAAGGTCAGTCTCACGGCTCTTTTTTCTTGCTTAAACAAGACTAAAGGTTTCCACGGGATCCCACAAATTTTATATTTAATCTGGATAATTTAGACTTGTAGATAGCCAGTCTTCGCCAGACCCCTTGAACATTGTTTCGAAACAGATTAAGGCCAGTGGCTATTCGTCTGAGAAAAAAAAAGTTCGAATTTGGATTCAGCATGAAGCTTACCCCTTTACTTGGCGAAATTGATCAAAACTTCTGCCAAATTTCCATTTTCGGTTGTTTTCCGGGAGAACTACCTGTCCGGCAAAAAATTTAAGTTCAACAAGACCAAAGGTTTCGATGGGATCCCAAAAATGTAATACTGATTAGACTTTTGATGCAGACAATCGAATCTTGTACATTTCCGAGTCTTCGCCAGTCCCCTTCAACATTTTTGCTATTTGTCCGTAATCAATCGCTTGGATATGTTCACAAAAATGTTACCGTTTGGAAGTTTATTGCTTACGGCAAAACAACCAATCAAATACTCCAGGATCTCATCTCTAATCGACTTCAAAAAGGTCTTCTAGAATTTTTTTTTTACCAAATTCCTCTTATTTTATCAGCATTCCTGGCGAACTGCATGCAGAGCAACAGATCGGGTGATATTGAGAGCCGAACCTTTTTGGGGTTTTCGTCTGTATATGACAATCATTTTTTACCCGTACATATAATTCTTCCGGAATCCGGTTGAAACCGGAAATTTTTTATAAGTTGAAGTTTTATTTGAAGTTGATTAGATGTTCTTTATAGGGATAATTGAGATACGCTGAATTCGTTTCTGAATTGTTCTTTTCTTGCTGGACAAGTAGTTCGCTCGGAAATCGGCCGAAACCTTAAATTTGGCAGAAGTAAAGCAGGAAGTTTCGGTCAGTATCGTCAAAATAGATATGGCTTATAGAAGAATATCTGAACATGGTTTTCTCTGATTATTAGCCTGGCGAAGACTGATCGGTTAAACGGCGGACATAATGCAGCATTCTTCCTGGAGTAACTACGGCTTTCGTTCGTATGGCCGTAGCGAAATGACTCGTATCATTTTGTGAATGTTCTTATTGTTGACTTAAAAAGGCTATCTGAAGTCAGTATGAGTCCTGTAGTTAAGAAACAGGCTGGGACTCCCCACGAAAAGAAGTTAGTCAATTGCTCTGCTGTTTCCGAATAACGTTTCCCGAATAACATTTGTGCGAAAGATCTTTCAAACCTGTAGTGGCTCGGTTGTGTTTCATACATTTGATCAACAACAGCACCAAATTGCGTGCTGTCAGTTAACAAACTTGCTAGCCACTAGACTGGTTGTTCTTGGACTCTTCTGAACTTATTTATTATTATTTTTTGTTTAGCAGACAAGCTAACCAAGCTACAATGGAAGGTCCAAGTCACTCTTGTTAAGACGTTGGAACGCACCCTAGTTGACGTGTTTATTTATTTTTTCGTGCCAAATCGGCGAGGGTGATAGGTTGTCCTTTGCTCTGTTTTCTCGAAGCCTTTCTGAACACAAAGAATCTATGACTCGCCTTCGTATTTTCTGCGCGTATTGAATAAAACATTTGTTAGCCAAGAAACGAAAAAAATTTGTTAGCCAAGAAAGGAAAAAAATTGGCACAGTATAAAGACAACCTGAATAGTCGAAACCGGAATTTTGAGCAAAGGGAACGGCTCTAACGGTAGTCATCTTGAAGGGGTTGTGAAAAACGTACGCTAGAACAATCTTACTAAACGGACTTGTTTTTCAGGAACCAACTTCGGGGCTAGACTCCAGCACCGCCCTTAGTTTAGTAGCCTGTCTGCGGAATTACGCCAAACAAGAGCAGAAGACCATAATTTTAACAATTCACCAACCATCGTCTCAGATCTTTTATCAGTTCGACCACCTTTTGCTGTTGTGTAATGGAAAGGTTAGTGGTTCAAAAGATGGGGTTTCACTGGCAAGGTATATGTTACTTTGAACGTGAATTTTCATCTGCTTTCATCAAACAGTGCTATTTTAGTCTACTTGCTGCGACCTGAGTCAACCACCAGTCTGCCAAAGGAGTTAATGAGGGACTCCTAAGAATGGCTGTCTTGGGTCTTTCATTAGCCCAAAGCTGCACTGTTCAAAGTTAACTAATGTTAAAAGAAGCCTACCTCCTCTGTACTCGGCTGGGCACTGTCAGTGCGACCCGAATTTGTCACTTTACCTTTTTCTGCCAAAAACCCACACTTTCTTGAATTGTAGCGCGTCCTCAGTAACAAAGAGAAAATACATTACCACGGGGAATTTGAAACCCTGTTGTTGCTCGAAACTTTCACCCGGAATTCGCTTCTACGTAGGTTGTACAACAAAGAAAACGTTTGGAAAGAAATGTTTGGCATTCATTTCGGATTTCTCACTATCTCCGGAGCGCCATGAACAACAAGACCAAAGGTCTCGATGGGATCCCAAAAATGTAATATTTAATCTGGACAGTTGGGACTTTTAGATATATGGTCTTCGCCAGACTCCTTGAACATTTTTACTATTAAAATTAGAAACAGGTTAAGGCCAATGGCTGTTCGTCTGAGAAAAACAAGTTCAGATTTGGATTCAGCATGAAGCTGGCCCCTATACTTGGCGAAATTGATCAGAACTTCTGCCAAATTTCCATTTTCGCTGGATTCCGGGACCTACTAGTCCGGCAAAAAACTAAAGCTCAAAAACGAATTCAGCCTATCTCCCTACCTCAGTATCGAACCTCTAATCTACTTTAGATAAAACTTCAACTTTTAACAAATTTTCAGGTTTTGACCAGATTGCGGGAGAACTATTTGTCCGGCGAGAAAAAAATTTCGTATACGTAATTAGCATGCCTCCTTACCACTACACTGAACATCTAATCAACTTCGGATAAAACTTTTACTTAAAACAAATTTTCCGGTTTCAGCCGGATTCCCGGCGAACTATTTGTCAGGCTAGAAAATGATTGTCATATATGAATTCAGCATGTCTTCTTACCTCTAAATCGGATATCCAATCAACTTCAAATAAAACTTTTACTTTTAACCGGTTTTGGCCGAATTCCGGGCGAACTACTTGTCCGCGAGAAAATCATTTTCATATACGTGTTCACCATATCTTCTTACCCCATAATTGACAATGTCATTAGCTGTTAAAAATATTTTGCTCGTCCCTTAATTTGAACCACCACCCTTAAATGTAGGCTACATTGTTATCTTCGAACTCGACCTGTCCCTTAACCCAAAGAATTCTCACACCAAGTTTTATCAAAATATCTCATTCCCTTCGAGAGTTATCGTGCTGACAGACTGACGGACAGACAGATAGACGGACAACTTTTGCGAAATCATAGGTATATTTTGGGATCCCAAAAATAATTTAAAGCAGTGGCCCACGACTTTTCTTGGTTGTCTTTCTGTTAAGAAAACCTGTTCTTTGACAACGCCAAAGACCCCTCTTTCCACCATACTGGAACCCGAAGCCGCGCCATTTGACGGCGTATATAGCTGCAGTTTTGGCTGACGTGCCTTTCAGTTCAATTTAGTTTAGTCTTTAAAAATCTTGAAACGGCGGTAAACCGACTAGTTGATTTCACGTCAACAATGTATGCACTAAAGTCAAAATATTTGAAATTGAATAATATATACAGAGCTAAATCACATATCACACAATGGCCCCTAACTGGCCATTTGTCTTTCAGGTCACGTAACCTGTCAATAAAATTACATACACGTTGTTGTCATTGTTTCCCTCTAGAATAACAAAGAAATCAGAAGTACCGTCAGATACCGTAGGTTCTCGAGTCTTCAAAAAGAAATACAAGAGCCAGATACCATGGTTGACCGCATAGGCTAGGAAATCCGAATGTGAATTTTCAACTACTGGTTTGGTCGTCAGAGCTTCACTCGCAACCACGAGGGTTAACCAGTTCTAGTTTGTCCACGACAAATATTGGTTGATTTACTGGTTGAGACTAACTGGTTGGTGTGGAAGAAAAGCCGTAATCGTATTATTATTATGTGTCTGTTTCTGTTATTAGTAAAGTTGTTCGTGGACACTAATGGGGTTTCGATGGTGGGTTCGGTTCTCAAGACCGGCTAGGTCTTGAGAAGGGCCCTTGGGACCTGGCAAATGTCGTGACGAACTGTCTTTAAGACCGGCAGGCCTGATCTTATTCTCCACTCTCTCACCGATCAACAATTTGAGGGGAAGGAATGTCCTATCCTACTCAGCCTAAGGGTCAAACTCACATTCCTCTTTCTCTCAGCTTCTCAAAGCAAGTACAAATAAAATCCTTGTGTACCTTGTTCCTTGTAATCCTTGTGTATTCACTCAGAACTGTACAAGACCCAGAACATGACTAAAAGTTACTCGGACCAAAACGTTCAAGATGGCCACTCCTCGACGACGCTCGGATTATTGTCGGATAACGTTTATTATCTGACGTGACTTCCTAGATGAATAGACGCTCCCTAGATGAATTGACGCTACCTAGATGAGCAGACGCTTTAAGCATGCCTAGCCAAGCACAGATGTCTAAGCACGTGCCTAGCATCACCATTCACACCCATGCCTAGGCACACATTTTGGGCCAGGCACGGAGTTCCAGGCTCTAGAACTCGGTGCCTGGCTACGCCTGAGCACGTGTTTAGGCATCTGTGCTTGGCTAGACATGCTTGTGAACGCGGCTTTACCTGATAAATTTTTGTGGCACTTACAGCGTTCTGCTCAAGTGCCATATAGTGATCGTAATGTCCGTCGGTCTATTTTTGCCAGTTTCTGCACTTCTAGATAAGCTGAGACAACGAAACTTGGCATGCGTATTAAGGACCCGAAGCAATGCTCTAAGACCCTCCTTCCAGGAGCCAGTTGTTTGTGACACCCAAGGCCGTATCCAGGGGGGGGGGGGTAGGGGTTGACCCCCCCCCCCCCCCCGAAACATACAAAAATAATCTTTTTATAGGCTTTTCCCTCTGATCTGTGTCTTTTTTGTCCGATCCGCCGGCAACCCCCCCCCCCCCCCCCTCGAAAGGCGAGACACCCGCCCGAAATAAATTCCTGGATACGGCTCTGGTGACACCAGGGGCGTCACGACTGGGGGGGGGGGGGTTGTCAAGCTGTCATTTTTTGTTGTTGAAAACAGTCGTTTTTTCTACAGAAACATTCGGTAAAAATTACCAGCCAGTCGGTAAATGCCTCGTCCCCCCCCCCCCCCCCCCAAACATTTTGGCTAGTAACGCCTCTGGGTGACACCATCATTTACTTTTCTGCACCACTTACTTTTTTGCGTAAAGTGACTCCCTGGGACAAACAAAAACGCAGGGACTTCCCTGTGGCACATGTTCTGCTAGAATAGCTGAAATTTGCATTAATACCTTGCTGGTCAGTTCTACCGACTCTCCGTCTATAACACATAAACTGCCAATTTAGGTAAAAATTAAACCTGATTTATGGCTCCAGAAGCTGAAAGTATAATTTCAAAGTTTGGAAAACGGCGGCGTGTCGCTAATAAAAAGGCGCAGGGGAAACTAGTAGCGACGCGGCTTCGGGGTCTGCTCCTTAAATGCTGGTCGCCGGCGCAGACCTTAGGCACCGAATGATGACCTATAATAGGACTGAAACAGATCAGCCATCTAGCCATTGCGGAAACCGCTGCGACATTGAAAGCTCTTTGTCGAGCGATTAGTTGCGTTTTTGATCGAAGTTTGAAGCTACCTTCAAACTCAAAGGTCTATATTTAAATACCTTTTTTGGTCGCCGGTCACAGTTTCTTTGTCATTCAAGCTGTGACCGTCGAACTTCGTGAGCTAGCAAGTTCGAAGTTGCTTGAATAGTCGAAGGTGCTAGAGCACTTGCTTCGTTTGCGTGGCTAATGCCGTTAGCCGTCTGTATTTCAACCTTCGGTTCTGCCAACGGGACCTTGTTTGTTGGAGGGAGGTAAGAAGTCGACATGTTTCCGCATGCTGGCGAAGCTTTGCCTTTGGACAGCTTCAGTACCAGTGTTGGGAAGTACTTCAAGTACTTGTACTTCAAGTACTACTTAAATACAAAATCAAGGTACTTGAAATTTACTTAAGTACATTTTGCCTGGAGTACTTAATACTTAATACTAAAGTATAAAAAAAATAATAGTCGAAGAAACTTCGACCGGGCAAGGATCGCCGAAGTTGTAAAAGCGCTAATCAAGCAAACGGCAAACTTTGACGGCGTTCGAAAAGGAAAATTAAGCAACCGGCTAAGCCAACGACGGACAAAACTTCGATTAAAAACTCAACTATTGAACCTCGATTTTCTGTGTTGCACGCCCGTCTAAAAAGAAAATCAGATAAAGAAAAATTGTCAGTCCTTTAGAATAAAACGAAATTAGGAAATCATCACCCGACCTTCTAGCCAGAATGTGATTTTCTGGCGTATTCGCCAGAAATGCCAAACGCCGCTCTCACTTTCTTTTTCTTTCTAGCGCGCATTCTTCGGGCCTGTCAGAAGTGCCGTTGACCATTTTTGTAGCATCGGACTCCCGATCGAATCCCACTACAATCCAGCCGACGTGATCAGTAAGTAGAATAAGCACAGTAATACGAATAAGAGAGTAAGAATCTTTCTAACGCCACAGTCCAAGCACCAAAATCACATTATCGCATGCAAGCCATTTCTAGGTTAGCCCTTGCATGCGGTTTTGCAATGTTTGGCAACATGATAGCACCGCCCACTGTCAAAAACTCCTGAAAGAACAAAATTGCGTTCCTTCTCTTTATATTGCGTATTTTTCGCGCTATAGTTGAATATCACCTGTCCGAGGCGCTTGGTTTTCATTTTTACCCTAACCTGTAAACATTCCGACTGGCCTGCCCTTTCTAGCTATAGTTGCATTTCCGGCTGGATCAGCAAACCCTTCACATAACGCTGACACTTTTCCCCAGTACCAGCTGTATTGGATATAGTTATGCTCACTTCCTCCCAGTCCCTACCGGCACCATTTCCCCCACCAAACACTCAATAAGCTTGTTTCAAGAGCTTCTTCTTGCCCTAACCCTAATATTTTCACCCAATAATTAATCATTCTAAATTGCCTTTGAATTTGAAGTGGAATTAGCCCAGTGTCTCCTTAAATTTATTTGAATCGTCTTATCTTATTCCCATAAAAGATAGATACACACTGTGCTGAATGGATCTCCTTTTTCAAGGCCAATGGCTTTTATCCGCGTGAGGAGCCTGGCCAAAAAAACAAAAAACAAAATAAAAGTTTTTTTCTTCAGAAAAAAATGTTCCATATCTCAAAGCCAAATTTAGGAACTCATGAAATACATCCCTATTTTCTTAACATATCGTTGTGCTTTTCCAGTTTTCCACGCCAGTATTCCAGAAACAAAGCCTTGACTTTCACGTTTGTGGGAAATATAGACTTTGGTGTGTTGGTGTGTCCTGGACCTTTCCTCTTTACGTCTCGCTTGTACGCGAGAGGCTACTGACCCCTGAGAATATACTCAGTGGGAATCAAATCTACGTGGGACAGTCTCGTGGCTCGCAGCAAACTGGATTTTGGCCCCCATACAGGTTATTGAACTTCCGAGCTCCATATATTTTGCGTCAGAAAGTTCCCAGCAATTCAGACTTTTCTAGACAGCGCTCAAGTGTCAGGAGGCCAATGAACTCGGGAGAAAATGTGCTAACTCGAAGAAAATCGCTGTAGGAATCTCCCCTAGAATTTGCAGTTCCAGCAAAACATGATTCGCTTCTCATGTGGTCTAGACTGCTCCGGGGGCAACGAACTCCAGTTTCTCCTAGTTTCTTTCTGGGGATTTTTTGTGAAGCTGGAGCGTACGCAGTTAGGATGCTTTCAAGTTAATTGCATTTCCAAAGAGAGCGATTGTGTTTCCCCTCCCTTGTTAATCGGGTGGCCCAGTTTAGAATCAGTGCGTTCCGCACCGATCAGGTTCGGTATGCAGCAGGGCAGTAAACAACAGGGGAATGTGTTGACATGGACGTTTAGAGCAAAAGCCCAGTCGTTGCGAGCCAACCAAATTACTTTTTCGACTACTTTGGTCGATAACGCTTACATGTAGTGTACTGTAGCATAGTCTGACATCTGGGTAGGCAATGAGGCGGTAACCAACCATACAAGACACTATACACGAAGAGCGTGTTTCACCCTTCTAGCAGTAGTAACTGTTAGTTACTAATTCTGTTCCAACCTCACGAAAAATTACTACGCTGACCGTTCCAACCTTCTCGAAATAATAACTTATAGTAACTATTTGCTTACCATGCTCGGGAGCGTAGCAAGCGTGGTAACTACGAATCTCTGTAACATGATTGGCCGGATTAGCCCGTGGAGCTGCCTTTGGAGTGATATTTTACCGAAAATTTAAAAATCCGTTCCAGCCTTGACGCCAAGAAACCAAAATTCGTGACGTAATGCGTAGTAACTACGGTAGCTAGGGTGGAACACGCTCAAAGAATCGAATAGATACAACACCAGCATGTCACTAGGCCTATGTTTCTCGACTCTACGCCTCAACACCAACCGAGACGCGAAACAAAAATGAATCTACGCCAAAACGACATGGCAATGCATCGGTGCAACAATACTCAGCACGCCACTAGGCCAACGGTTTCCAGTTTTACGCATAAGCGTCATTGACGACTAGGGCTGAACGGCTCTACGCCAACTATAGTCCATCGATAGTCCGAAACACGCCAGTAAACTTCGGGAAGAACAAGAAACGTCACCCAAATCAACCCTCAAGATTGATTCAAATCGTGTGTAGACCAGTCAACAACGTTTGCTGTCGTGATGTTTGTGGCTCTTCGCTGAGCACACGGCGATTCTTCATCGGCACGGAGAGTTAGTCAGAAAGAGTATTCCCGACACTACGCCAGCATCATAACTTAAGATCTTACAGAATCTCAGTATCGTAATGTGGTTATGTCAACGGTGTTCAGAGGTTGATTTGCGCAAGAAACATTTGACATAACTTTAGACGTTACAAAATTAGCCTACGTCCCTTACACGTGTCTTGACCATGCAGCTTAATCATTTTGGCCCGGAGAACCACTTCCTACAACTTGTTTTCTTTCTAGTGGAATACCTGAAAGGCCCAGAAGATGTCCAAGAGAAGATAATGAAACATTCCAGACTGGACAGCTTTGTCGACCAAGAAGAAGACTGTGACTCAGAGAAAAAAGACCCTGGTAAGCAGGCGCCCTTCAGTACGCACCTGGCGTATCAGTAGTTGCGTTTTTGCAGATACCATGGTATGGTATCTGTTACCACGGTAACTTAATGTGCAATTAGTAGTTTTTGTAGTTACCGGGGAATCTGATACACGGCTGCTCTGCAAAAACGACCATTGCCGAAATTGCACTTGTCGAAGTCATCGCAAAAGAATAACTGATATCCAGTTACATCACTAAGTGCTAACCTTCTTTCTCATCAATTTGACAAAATTTGATGAAAGTGAGATGACTTTTCAGATACCACGATTAGTTGCCACGTTCGGACCGTGGTATCTGAATATCAGATACCACGATAACTGCAAAAACGCCTTTTGACCGTGGTATCAGATACCACGATAACTGCAAAAACGACTTTAGACCGTGCTATCAAATACCATGGTATCTGCAAAAACGCAACTATTGTCCAGTGACGTACTCAGTAGACCCAGGAATAGATGAAGGAGAAACTAGCCGTCGAGCTTCGCCCTAATCTACCCGGTAATAGCCAGAACAAATAAGCCAATAGAACCTCTGTCTTTGGTCCCACGCACTGACTATGGATAACCCGACAAATCGTGAGCAGAGCTAGAGCTACTTGCTGAGCTTCGAGTTGACGCCCGTCTGCTTCCCTCTTACCAGCCGCGCATTGAGACAAAAAGGACCGTAGCATAGTAACGTCACAGTGTTAAACAACCAATAGTCACTTACTCCCGACTTTTCTTCTCTGGGGCCCTACTGCGATGAGCTGTTTGTAGAGGTAACGAATTGTGATGTTCCGTGTAGTTCCTAACCTTCGGTTGTTTGCATCGGGAATTTATTCGACTCCGCATGGTCGTATTGCAGAGATCAGGAGATGGAGGTTCTTTTGCTTATTTGTTCTTGGTAATAGGCAGGGTAAAACGGAAGACAAAGACCGTTTACTTGTCTGTGCGACATCAGGATTCTTCCCATTACCCTTGAAGAACATTCGCCGAATGAAATATTGCCATTCTAGTGCTACAACTGAACACCACACGAAACATCGTTCGAAGTAGAGAAAAAAGGTAAACTGGAAGCTCGGTAATAATGCTAGTGCTTTTTAGGGATATTTTTAAAAGTTGTTGACATTGCAATTCGTCGATTTTTGCTGAAAGCACCCTTAATACCAATTACAATTCGGTTTATTTATTACTAAATATCTTTTACAAACAAAAAAACGGACGGAAAAATACAAAAAATACGGAAAGAATCCACAGGACGTGCGACCTGTTTTTTTGTTTACTTGACGTTGTAGGGGCCACCCAAAACCATGCGCAACTGATCCATCCGTGAGGATAAAAAACGAAAGTACAAACAGGCTGCCGTATAACTATAACTAAAAATCATCGTTGGTTCAGCCAGCGTTAACAGTGGTGAAAAGTCTCTCAAGAAGACCCTACGATACAACAACAAAAATAATAGGTTGACCGAATTCAGCCGCTCTGCGCAGATGTCTTTGAACTGAAGTACGAGATATATTGCCAGAAATGTGTTGGAATGACTTCCAACCGCTATTCAGGAAGTGCGTAGTTGATTCTTTTCCACTTTTTAGGTGAAGTTGATAGTAAAAATATTCACAACCAATAAGTTTATTGTTTATCTGAATGCGTGTCGAGGTGAAGTTTTTCACGCTAGAAGTGGTATTTTGTTGAGTGATTAAACCGATAAAATATGATTAGTCCGTGCTGTCACCCATGGATTCAGGCGAAGACCTACATCCGATTTACTATTTCAGCTCGAATACACCTGTTGAGTCAAGTCAGCAAATCCTGGAGCATAGGCACCTCCCCCCTGAGCCAGGACTCAACCCTCCTCTGGAGATCAGACTCGCCTTACTGTGATTGTACCTTGGGGAAGACGAGAGATCACCGGGTGTTAATGGAAGCCGAGCCACTGAACATGCGTAAGTGTTCCATCTCAAAACCCTGTCCGACAATCGAAACCGTAGCCTCGTTTTTGGTGCAATAGTGCTGCCGCATCGCTGCTGCAGCACTTCTTTGCTTCTGCACAAGATGCGTTTTTGGAATCACTTCCTGCACGATTTCTTCTTGCTTTGTGCAGCACCTTGCAGGGAAGCACGGACTTGGTCGGTAAGCAAGTCCGGGATTCTCGAGAAGCACTGCCGTCTACCTCGGAAGCACTGCATTGCAAAAACGAATGTAGAGAGAATTCGCCCGGAAGCCGCCGAGAAGTGGACCTGCAGAGTGCAACAAATACGAGGCTCGTATGTTTGCGATTTTATAGCAGGTGGTATTCCTACGTGTAGTTTTAGGACGAAACACATAATTATGTCCGAAAATCCCGCGTGGTAGGTTATTTCTGTGTAGATGCCAAACGAGAGGTTGCTAACCCGTTGCTTAGCGACGCCTAGTCGGCCTCATCCATGCATTTTGGAAGTTTCAACCCCTTAATGGTTATAAAAGGAAGAATGTCGCCAGTCACTTTGGCAACCAAATTCCATGGGTGACACAATGCTTGACTTTCACAATTAAACTCCATCACCCGCATGCCCGACTTAACCGGACGATTGTGCCAAATTTGTGTTCTGCATGCGCAGAAACGAGTTGGAAAGCGGGGTTAATGATCCGTCTTTGCTCTGATTTTAAGAGGCCACCTTGATATAAGCGTAATGCTGTAACGCAAGCTTCTAGAACGCGAAGTAACCGAGCTTGTTTCTGATATAGCAACTTCTTGTTCGATGGAACTGTGCTCGAGAAGTGCGTCCAGAGTACTTCTTTCAGCTTTTCAGTTTTTATTTTTCGAAGAGATAGTGAAGAAATAGTAACTTATAATCCTCCCAGTCAAACCGCAAGAAACTGGTGTCATTCCAACCGACTCCCATCTCTGCGAGTTGCAACCCTTTCGAAATGCCCTTGTTCTTATTGGCACGCCTTATTCCAACTTATGATAGGGACGGGAGGGGGGGGGGGGGGGGGCACTTGGACTAGGATAAGAGTAGTCATGTTTAGCCGATATTTTCCTACAAGAAAGGCTCAACCTTAGGAAGAGACTGGGGTTCCAGTTCAAGGGAAAGTATCCTCAGGCCGTCGAATGTTGTTTTGCAGGGTTATGTTGATTATTCTTCTGGGTCCGAAATTTACAGATGTTCTATATAGGCTTCGTAGTTCCATAGGCTTATTTAGGGGTTGCGAAGATTACATGGAGGGACGCCAAAAGGAATAGCTCATTCAAGCTAGGGACGTCGTTAACCCGACTTTCGGCGCTCATTTTTTATATGCACATCACTACTTATCAGCAAAAACTGCGTCAGTCCCAAGTCAAGTCCCATTTGTGATCCTACCAACGCGTTTGGCCTTTCCCTGCTGCAAGCAGATGCGAGAAATTTTGAAAAGATTGTTTTCCCCGATGACGCGGAGACGAACAGGCTTTTCGGCCAGATTTTATGCACCGACACAACGAGAATGTAATGTATGTAATGTACCTATAATGTATGTAAGAAATAACTGGAACAAAAACCTTATTGGAAAGCTTTGATTTGTTAGATAATGGAACTGCATTATGTTTGATGATAGCGATTTACCAGTTTCAGTCGTGCCGAAAATATTATCAGAAATGTTTTTGTCATGGGCTTTGATGGTGAAACCTAACGGTCACCAGGGCGGGGTGACCTTTGATACTGAGCCAGGATTGATTTGTGAAGTGGTCGGGTGGATGAACCTGGCTGCCTACAGTGACTCTGAAAAGAATGAGGTTAATCTTGACATGTTGAAGCATTCACGGACAGCTCTGATATTGACCGTGAAATGAATAATTAGAAATGAAATCAGACCTACGCGTGGCTTACGGGAAAATATCCCCAAACAAAAGCCGTTATAACCGCAATGGTCTTTGTACGCTTTACAACGCTTACAGGAAGCTTGAATGAACAGTACCAAGTATCATCCCTGTCTGTATGACTTCCGTTAACATTGCCTGCAGAAAACCCAATCCAAATACGAAATAGTGTTTCCAAGGTATGATTTTTGCTCCATTTTGCATCTGTCCTTATTTCAGTACCGAACAATCTTAGAAATGAACAAATGTCTCCAATCAACCCTTCTTCTGGAATATTGTTTTGCCAGTTAAGCCCAAACGTATATCTAAAAGAAATTCCAGTACGATCCGGCCAGCGCTGTACAAGATTTGAATGAAGTACGCTTTTTGTCTTGGAGTCTGCATGTGCAAACCTCCAGAAACAAACATCCCTATTTTGAAAACGTCACGCTCAGGAGAAGAATGCTCTCCGTGGCCATGTCTGTAAATGCATTCTCCATGGTGTGTTCAAGTATGGTTTCATTGTTCAGGTGTCCTTTCATGCGCCCATGTGCTTCTGTTTTTAGTCAGCACGGTTCATCTGTTTCGTAAAAAGATCGCCAGACTCTGCGAGTGGCTTATTTCAAATATTGTAAATTCCTCGATCGGCTCCCTAGATGGCACCGAAACAGAATGGCCATTGCTCGATTTGGACTAATAGACGTGCCCTCTCGGATTCCGACTTCGAGTGATGTAAAAAGACCATTAACTTGATTCCCGCTTACGACCCTCTGTGGACATTCTTTCTTATTGATGCTGGTTAGCTTGTTCATGTTGTTTTGTTAGTTTGTTTGTTGTTGTTTTTTTCGCTGTTTATCGTTTTATTTCTTTCATAATACTCCGTATTTTGTGTTTTAGACTTTACGGGTAATATAGTTCATTCATTCGTGTGATAGCTGAAAGTGAAGGTTATTCGGTACTCGCTAGGCTAAGAACCGACTTGAATTCTGAACCGCTTAAAGACGATTTATTTCAGCTAAGCCTTCCTTGATTCGCCTGCGTGAATCCGCGTTCTTTTTTACAATTACAATTAATTTATTCCCAAAATTCTGATAACACAAGATGCACGGGATTGTCAAATTACAATTTGGTTAATTCACATTAAAATTGACAAGCTATTTTTTTTTAAGCAATGGCATGATCAGAACATTGTTTTAATATTTTATTTAATCTCAACAGTATTAGATCTCAGAGGCCATGGCAAAGTATGCTCTGCCCAATCAGGGGACTTGTTGGTGGTCGATACATGCGTGACGCCAGCGAGAAGAAAATTATGCGGTAAATCACGGCTTGACGCGATGGAAATTGCCCCTAAGGCAGAACTTTGAACGAAAAGCTCTGCTTTGGCGACAGCTATTGTATTATGTTATGTTTTAAATTATGTTATATTATTTTATTGTTCCATAAAACTAGCACCAAAATACTATTCGAGTTCCTGATACTTTAAAGTCGTGTTCCCGCATTGAGGTCATCATGATATGCGCGACAGAATCGGCAAGTACCGTGTTTAATGACGAATATGACGGTGGAAAACCCTCATAATAGGCTAAGGAGCTGGTAGTTCAAATGTTAGGTCCTTTATCTCCGCCAGAAGACTGCGAGTTCGAGTCTTTCGGCTTAGGTTCCAACGGATTTTCTTTTTCTTATCAGTCATCCTCAGCCATCATTGCATTAGTCAATAATAATTTATTTATGACCCATCAGAGAAAGACGCAGTATAAATACAAAAAAAAGAGGAAAAAGTAATATACGGAAAGACATAACACCATACAAAAAACAACACGAAACTAACTTCAACAAATTAGCCTAATAATAAACCAAAAAACAAAAAGAAAGAACAGCAACAAGAGAACCGAACTAGAACAAAAAACCCTTCCAAGGGTGGTTCGAAGGATTTTCTGACATCTGAAAGAAGATCTGCACCTAATCCGTCAACAGTAAATCCAAAAATGTTGTTTGCTACGCCGACTTGATACTTATTTTATTAATAAACACAATTTAACTCGTTTGTATTTACATCTACTGCACTAATGGAAAAACCTACGTTTTTGCTGGCGTGCAGTAGTAAAGGTTAACCATTTTCTAAACACACCAACAAACAACATAATAAATAACTAATAAAGAAAAAAGAACAGACCCCCCCCCCCAACCAAAAAAACAACAACAGACCAAACTCCTTCACATTATCACCTCCAAAATAAACATAAACCTCCCAACAACCCTACTCCCTCCCTACCACCCCGATCACCCATCCACCAATTCCTCCCTACCACCCCCAACAAATAAATACATTTCTCAACCATCTTTTATTAAATATTCTTTTAATTTTCTCTTAAACTCTAAAAGATGCTCAGCCGCCCTGATGCTCACTGGTAAAGAATTCTAGACTGCAGTTCCAAGAAACTGCAATCGAAATCCTGATCTTGTGCTACTCTTAAGCTCAATCACCAAATTTTCACTATTCCTCGTAACATATTCATGAATATCACCGTTTGCACGGTAAGTATCACGAAAAACACTTGGGACTAGATTATGCACGCACTGGAAAACGAAAACTGCAGCTTGATAATCCCGAAGTTGTCCCACGTTGAGCAAATTTAAAGACTTAAAACAAGCACTTGTTTCATTCAAATCCTTGACATACTTGCCTATGATCCTCACGGCCTTGTTCTGAAGAATCTGGACTCTTTTGAAATTACTGTAAAAGTTGCTGCTCCAGATCAGACAGCCATATGAAATATATGGGTAAACAATTGAGTGATAAATCATTAGTAGAATCCGCTTTGGCAAATAATGCTTCAGTCTACGCAGCATTCCAACTCCTCGGGCAATTTTTGCAGAAATAATATCACTGTGATGCTTCCATGAAAGGTTTGAATCTTTGAAAAATCCTAAGTACCGCACTATATGAACTTGTTGGACAGGCTTCCCGGATAATGTAACTAGACTGACTGAATTGTTTTGCTATTTGGACCCAGTTATTCTTGTCGCCTAGTTGATCGGTCGGGAAAGGTTTCAGTGTTTCTGATCGAAGAAAGGGGGGATTTTTTTTTAAATAGAGCCGAGTTTGTAAGAATTTATTTACGTCAAAAAGTTGGTTCAGAAAAACTGTGATTACTGCGACTTGTCTTTTAGTACCGTCTTTTGCAGCATGTGTCGAAGAGGCGGACAGCGGCAGGTCTTCCTGGTCAGACAGTCAAAGCCATGAGGGCGATTGTAGTCGAAATCATAGTCAGTCAAGTCTAGTCGTGACGTCAGAGAGCAAATGGCCAACTTCTTTCTGGACACAGTTTAAGGCAAGTACCCCAGAGCAGGCCACAAAAGACTAACGATTAATTGGTTATGTGTCCACGGAACGAGAACTAGGGTGGCATTTGAAAAGGATCAACAATGGGGTGATCCAAATGGAATGTCAACACGGGCGCAAACGACCTTCTAGCATGAGTTACCAGGGGCGTTTTCCGCGACCCTATAAGGATTTTGTGGCTCGAAAAGAGGGTTTCCGCGGTGGTTTGTGTGGCCCACAAGTGTGTTTCCGCGGCCAACAAGGTTTTGTGGCTCGAATTCGATAAACAACTGTCGAGGTAATTTTCGATTCTGTGGCTCGTATTTGGAGGGAAATTCAAACTTAGCGGCAAATATAAGTCACAACAATAAAATTAGCTACTTTATAAAGTAGATGAACATAGAACTGAGGATCCTTCGGGTACATATTGTACAAACCTAAGCCAGAAGTCATATTTGTTGGAATTTTATCTTGATTTTATTTTTACTTTCAAACATATTGATTATCATCAATAAATAGATAAAAATGCGTTTCCGCATCTTGATTTTATTTTTACTTTCAAACTTATTGATTATCACCAATAAATAAATAAAAATGCGTTTCCGCGAGATTAAACCTGTGTGTCAAGTGTGGGGCACATACTCGTGTTTCCTCGACAAATACTCAGATGTGTGTGGCACACAAATGTGTCGCGGAAAAACGCCTTAAAATCTGCCACCTTCCACCCAACTTGCGCGAAGGAATGTACAGATAGGAACGACGGTTGCCGCTTTTAGAGGCTATTCGAAGGAGAAGACAGCACCGTTGGGTTTCTCGGTTCATCTTCCTTCGTGTACTGACTGGATCTTCCGTGTGCACCCTAGGCTTGAGCTTCGCGGGGCCGAACAAGGCTGCAAGGCTACTAAATGTCCTATCCTGTAGAGCTGCTACGTCAGTGAACATAGAACATAGCCTACTTGAAATTTGATGGTGGGCGTGGTTAATTTGATGGTGGGCGTGGTAAGTGGAATAAGATATTTCAAGGTTCCGAAACGGAGAAAGGACGGTTTTCAAGAAAGCTGAAGAAGTGAGAAAATCGGGTTCTGGGTCATTCTGAGATAGCTCAGTCTTCTTTCAGGTCCTGACGCGGCGTAATTTCCGAGAAGCCAAGCCACGCATGCTAAGTCGGCTGAATTGGATTCAAACCGTTGGTCTTGGCCTGATGGCAGGATTCTTGTGGCTCCAGTTAGAGCGGAAGGAGGAAAATATCTCAGACATTCAAGGCTGGATGTTTTTTTCTACAACCTATTGGATGCTTTTTGCGCTGTTTGGAGCCCTTGCATCATGTAAGTTATTACGTCAAGAAGCCTGAATGTGTCTGTGGATCCAGGGATTTTCGCCGAAACATAAACTAAACTGTTGTTGCCCAATCCCTCCTGTTCTTTTTTTGGGAATGCTGTTTTGTGAATTTTGTAAAATTCAAGAGTTAGTAATATTGTAAATCTGATTATCTTTTCCTAATGTATATGGTCCAGCAACTTCTATATGTGGGTATTATACACGCAAAGTTTCCACTTGTGAGCAGAAGTTTTATTTCAAGCGGCAAGCCCATGTGATACGCTTGTTCGTTAGAACTGGTTTATTCCGACACCTTTATTGCACAGTACCTCGTATTAACTGAAATGAAAGGACGCATGCTACCTGGGGAGAACCGGTTTCCCTCTCGGCGCAATAATACGACGAACACGATTACGTGGTACAAATACATATCAACTCTCTCTCCCTACAAAATCAAACACAAAACTTTTTGTAACCTAGCCCCTTAGGTGTTTGACGGCACGCCTACGCTACAATCTTGGTGTTTCTAGCGAAGACTCAGACTCTGACTCATCGCTTGGAATCAGATTCAGTTTGACTCGGATCGACAAACTCTACTTAAGGTCTTATTCCAATCTCTGGAATCTGGCCGACATGTCGTTTCCAGACTTTGCCATCAAAGTTTAGTTGGTACTGACCGTGGGCACTCTCTTGAAAGCGGACACCCAGCGAAACTCTCCTGTAGCGTAGTAGTCAGTCGCCAAAACGATCTGACCAATCTCAAAACCTCCTTTGGGCATTCGATCAAAAGAACTTGCATCCACTGCTGGGATCAAGACGAGTTCTTGAGAGTACTTTGGTTTTTACGCTCTAACAGGAGCATGAAATTACGTCAAAACGCGGCATTAAGCTCCAAAGACCCACACTTTTCAGATCTCAAACGGAAACGGGCCACGAAAACAGTTTGGATTGTGACGACGGAAAATGATTACGTCATCCAACCAGTAACCAACCATAAGTGGAGCACAAACAGATCCAGAATGGACCTTCCAGTTCAATTATATTCAAGAAAGCCATAACACGGGCAAGCCGACTAGTAGGTTTCGTGTCAAACCAACATAATACAACAAAATAAGAAACAGATACAAAAATTCAGCTGACAACAGCTCAGTCAGTAAATATGTCCACTTGCGATAGTTATATGGTAAACAATAGTATGAATATAGCATAAAAATACATAGTCGTGCAATATAACTTTATACGGAAACCATATAACTACGAAAGCTAATAAACAACAACACTAAAGTCGTTTACAATTCATTCTTGTTTATAATACAATTTTACGAAACTAGGCACAAAGCTGTTCACGTAACGAGTGTGGCTGTGGGTGTGCGGTTGTAATTTCGGTACTGGTAAAGCGACCGCTCTTGCTGGCCTCACCCTCTCAGCGCTGAAATCCGGAGGGAGGATGTCACGGAGGACGGGATTCTCAAGGATTTTAATACCAAAAACTGTCGATAACTTGAGACGACGATTTGCCAGTGTATCTAAATTAAACTCCTTTAAGAGCTGAATGTACGGGACTTGCGGGGAGCGACCTTACTCGCTCCGAAGTGCGAATCAGTTACTTAATTAATTAAGTTCTTAAGCATTGTCCTAATAGGTGTAATAAGCTGAATAACGCTATACGCGATGTTTACGTCTTAATACACACGCCCGTTCAAATACGAACCAGAGAGGTTCTTATCAAGCAGCGTGCAGTGTTGCCACGCTCATACAGTTTTTCAAGTTTCTAAAGATCAGAAAAGTGCTCTTAGTGTTACTTGAAGTACACTAGTACAGTTTGACGCCCAATATATTGTAAAAAGCAATTAAATCTGCGGATGGACAGCACAAGTCCTTGAACTAGCAGTAAGCAGTCGCAACAGAACAAAACGTGTTATTTTTTAGAAAAGTTGTTTCTTCAGCTTCCACCAAAGTAGAACTTTAGTGCTTCCCGTGGCAACCCTGACGACGCTGCTCTTTCCTCGGCCCGCTGGCGGAACCAACCAAGCGATCTGATTGGCCCTGCATAAGCCAGAACAGAGCGCTAGTCTATTTTCCTTATTCACCTTATTACAGCGCGCTCCGAGGAAAAGAGGAATCTGTAATAAGCTTTATACGCCGTAATACACCTTACATCACCTTACATCACCTATTGGGACAATGCTTTACTTTCAAGTTAGCTCGTTCCTACAGAAAACATTGCGGATTCTCTTTCTAGTTCCTGCTGAGCAAGAAGTTGTCAACAAAGAGCGAATGTCCGGTGCATACCGACTTTCTGCCTACTATGCTGCCAAAATGGTAGGGGAGCTGCCCCTTATAATGACGATGCCCGCTGTTTACTATTTCATTTCCTATCCACTGATGGGAATTCATAATATCTACACATTCTTTCAACTACTTGGGTTCCTTCTTTTGAACTCTGCGGTCGCACAGGTGAGTGATGGGTTCAGGTCTACGCATTAGGGTATAGGGGTTGAGAAGACAGATAGAGATTGTCGGTTAGTCCTCGTTACTTTTAGTTGTGGACTGGGGGGGGGGGGGGGTCAAGAATGAGTAAAATAATCGATATAGTCAGTGTAGCGTAAAGGTGTGTTCAGGCGAAAAGCGTCTCCTTTACACCGAGACCCGTACGGCCTTTATGTTGTTTAACTAATATAAACGTGAGAAGAGAAAGGACAAATAAAATAAAAGAAATCTCCTGATCATAAAATGTGCCAGCTTGTCCAGAGAGACCTTCGATTTATGAGAAAAAACACAATAAATATCCTTAAGAAAGAGATGAAAAATTGAAAAAAAAAAGTTATTTTGCAGTTTTACGCTTGCGCCAGTCTGAAAAGGCTCGCTCCAGGTTCGAAAGAGTCGGCCTAAATTGAATTTTTAGGTGTCAATCTTGAAGAAACTGATGACATGCAAATTTCCTGCACCTTGAACCAAATTATCCTCTGGTCGCTAGGTCGTTTTCCATCATAATTGAGACTAACAGATGTCAGTGATTGGACCGATGCTTGTTCATATACTAGCCTATCCTGAAGGATCGGCGTTGACCGCTTGGTTGTTCTGATTTCGAGTGTAAAATTGTCCGTGATAGGGCCGACGCAAGTCGTGTAGGGTACCCGACACAATATAAAAGAACATTATAAAAGAAACAGTATCTCCTTAAATATTACCTTAAATCGCACTTCCAGCGAGATAAGGTGGTGTGATCTTCCTGTAGAGTCTCTCGCTGGTTGGCGGCTTGATTGTTATATTGTTGTTGTTACATCGGCACACAGGCACTCCAGAGTAGCCGACATTCCTTGGTTGGTAAATGCCAGTCCTCGTGCACACCTTTTTTGAAGCCATCCAGTGTAGCAGCGTTGATTGTTTTTTTCGGAAAGGCTGTTCCAGAGTGGTGCACTCCGTACAGAGAAAAAACTGTTCCGCTCGCGTCGTTTACAGCTGGTCAGTTGGAGCTTCTTGGAGCTCATTACTTTTGTTTGACTTTTTAGGAGTACTTAAATACCCAAGAGCTGGAACGTAGTACATACCTTGGACACCACAAACTATATTTGCTCCAAGTCTGCTTCAGGTTTGCCACACTGTTGTGATGTTTTTTTGTTTTTTAGAGTGCCGGGCTCTTCATCGGCGCCATATGTATGGATTTCCAAGTTTCAACAACCGTCAGTGCCCTCTACACACTGGCGATGCAACTGTTCGGTGGCTTTTTAGCGACGAGAGTCCCACCTTGGCTGCAGTGGGCTAGGTCGCTTTCCATGATCCACTATGCATTCCAGAGCATGCAGATAGTGGAGTTTGGAAATAGTCCGCCAGTTTTGTAAGTATCTGATGGTTTTCAGTGTGCTAATTCATCTCCAAGATAACATTTGAGGGTGCAAAACGGATAAATCGGCTACGTTTTATTAGAGCTTTATTTTGCCCTTCTTGGCAAGGGTCCTCTTCAGGCTCAAGCGGGAAAATTAACTTGTGGAAAAACAAAACTTTAAAACAGAATTTTAAATGTTTTTCCACAAGTTCATTTTCCAGCTTGAGCGTGAAGAGGACCCTTGCCAAGAAGGGCCGAAATATAGCTCTAATAAAATGTAGCTGAGTTATCCGTTTTGCACCGTCAAATATGATACGCAGTCAGCTTGGGCTGAAGGAATATCCAAGATAGGCTGCAAGTTCTCCTTTGTATTTCTGACAAGTTCCTGTTTGTTTTCCAACAAGTTAGTGTTGTACCTGGGAGCTCCGACTATTTACCGAGCGAAAGATGTGGCTGGAACAGCACGAATGCGTTTTTACTTGTATTTATCTGACAGGAAAAGAAAATTTCGGCAACGTGCTGTCGCCATGGCGTTTTTTCAGAAATCAATTGCAACAATCCCTTCAGATCTCTAGATAGTTACTACAGGCCCGTATTCAGGAATTTATTTCGGGGTGGGGGGGGGTTGCCTGCGGATCGGACAAAAAGACATAGATCAGAGGGAAAGGCCTATAAAATGATTATTTTTGTATGTTTCGGGGGGAGGGGGGGGGTCAACCCCCTACCCCCCCCCCCCCCCCCCTGTATACGCCCTTCTATAGAACCTATACGTTCGTATGACACTTCCCTCAGAACCAAACTCGCGTACAGTGTTCTGGCGCATTATGCCAAAATTATGCCACAACCACACCTTAACGGGGCAATGTTCACGGCTGCTTGCAGTCTCAAGCCCCCCCCTCCCCCCCCCCCTGAAAAATTGAGGAGTGACTTGTGGTTTTCTTCTTCCTTAATGTCTAGAGGACGAATCGCCCGGGGGTAATGTCGCAAGGTGGGTGATTCTCCAGGACGTAAAGGAACCCGTATTTCTGTAGGCCTAACACGTCCCACTTTTCCAGGTGTGCAGAAGTATCATCTCGATTCTCATCCTGCGAGGGGGTCGTTAACGGAACGATAGCTCCTCAACAAATCATCGAAGCTTCCGGAGGGCCTGTTCTGACATTAGAGTTAAACACTTTGATTCTACTCATTTTCCTCGTCGTGTTCCGTACTTTGGGCTACCTAGTGCTGAGATTTTACAGAACACCCCGGTAGTTTTGTGCAGTCAAGTCAATTGTCGGCTGACTTTCATTCACGTGACGAAGTTCACGGCTTCTCATTTGATACCCTGAAGATCTTAGTGGAAATGAATCTTAAAGCGCTACTGTGATCTGAACAGTGCCTAGTGCAATTAGCAGGTACAATGTGCGAACGAGTCGCGCTCCCCGTGTTGGATAGGGCAAGATTTTTCGGTCTGATTTATCCTGTGTATAGGTCAAGAATAAGTTTTTTTTTTCTGGGAGCGTTTGAAAATTGGATGAAAAACAAAAATCAACTGTGATATACCTCTCGTATTATTCCATTTATACGAATTTCGGCTGTATAGTGCCAAAGCATTGCATATTTAAAGGATGCTTGTTGTTTGCTTGTTCTGATAATAAAACTGACGAGAATTTTATTTGTGAGAAAATAGACAACTTAAAAGCACCCTAGACCTAGAACACAAGACCTGAGTGATTTTCTTCCTTCCAACATCTTCCGAACACAAACAAGGTTTCAAATTTTCCTGAAATCGAGCCAGCAATTCCGGCCATAGATGACAAGATCCGGTCCCTGCGACTCGTTGCACGTATGAATATAAACCCTGAATACGTGGCCTGTCTGAAGTCCTGGCTGATTTTACCTCTTTCATCGCTATTCGGGAGAGAAATTAACTTCTTTTTCTTGCCCGGAATGCTGAAATGTAAAAAAAAAAGAATCCGGAAATTCCTAAATAAATGTGAGTCAATGTGACACATCAGGCTGTACCGGTAATTTCACTCCGTCGTGTACTCAGGGTTGCCACATGTCGCACGATAGTGTGAATTGCCACTCTATTTTGTTTTTGTCACTCTTGTCCTACGTAGAACAAAAAATTCACTCTTACAGAAAATATCCAGATGTGTCATTTCAGCAGTAATTCCGACCAAAAGTGACTATTTTGTGTTTTTTTTTCATGAAAATCAAATCAAGATGTGTATTTTTGCAGGAGTGGTTCCGATCAAAAATGACCATTTCACATTTGTTCACGAAAATTAAATTTAACTCCCAGTTGTCAAAAGTCACTCTCTAAAACTGTTCGATGTGGCAATCCTGCGTGTACTAAGGTACTCCAATTCCTACACGTAGAACCGACCTCACTTTTTTCTAAAGACAATCTTCTTAGACGTGGCCCGTTTT
Organism: Branchinecta sandiegonensis; assembly: GCA_030848855.1. Taxonomy (NCBI): domain Eukaryota; kingdom Metazoa; phylum Arthropoda; class Branchiopoda; order Anostraca; family Branchinectidae; genus Branchinecta; species Branchinecta sandiegonensis. The sequence continues at coordinate 13,621,231 of JAUPMV010000003.1, read as the reverse complement.
ACCTGCTTTGGAGGTGGGGTAGGGTCCAAAGTGTCCTCACTGGTTCTTTTTATTGCTGAATTGTTGGAACTGCTTGGCAGTTCGCTTGGAACGCTTAGGGTTATTCCTGCTGCTACCTGAAAGAAAAGGTTCATACAGCAAACGAAGATACGAGGGAATATCATAGCATTTCGCATCAAAAAAGGCTTCCGCCTCTAGAAATCTCGAAGAAAATGAGGACGATCGTACAGAGCAGCGTTAGAAATCTTAGCTTAGTACACCTGAATCCATAAATGGATTCATCATTCGCAGCATTCCTGGTAAGGCTGTTTCAGGGTCCAAAAACTCGTGTTTTCAAATTTCCACTTTGTAATGAAGCACTAAAGTACTTGTTCATATGCTGAACTGTCCAGATGTGAATGCAAAATCATCATTACTTTCTTTACTCAATAGCTTAGTACTTCTCGCGTACTTTTCGTGCTACGCGGGGGCCGGATAATGAAAGACGACATGGGCCAAAATTGCGAAGCTTGAAAAGCACATGGCAAGCTAACAGAAATGAAGTGACGTCAACGGTGGCGACAATTTTGAACGTTCGGGCTCGAGACACTTCCTCGCGTATTTGTGAAGAAGCTTTTTTTTTTAATTCTTCCAAAGCTCAGCTGCTTCTCGTTGTATGCGCGAAGTATTTAAAAACAAGAGCTAGAAGCTTATATGGCACTTGTAAGTTGTGTTAGAGGATGAAAGTGGGAATTTGTCAATTCGTAGGTTCACTGTAATCCTTTGTAAGTAAAACCCTTGAGGCACGAAAGATTACCAGCTCTTTGTGATCATTAAATGTATCGTTTGGTCAAAAGCATTTTTTTGTTTGCACTTTGCGGCGATAATGCGCACTTTAAGAGGTCCAAGTTTGTAAACAAAACCCTTGAGGCACAAATGAGCTGGTCCTTTTGAGATAACGAAAATGTATCTTTTTGGTCAAAATTATTTCTTTCACTTAGCGGTTAGGATGCGCACTTTAAGGGCGCTAAAAATTCGTTTGTAAGCAAAACCCTTAAGGTAGAAATGACCATGGGGCCCACGAAAATCCATCGTTTGCTCAAAACTATTTTTTGCTCTTTCCGGTTATAACATGCACTTTGAGGAGGTGGGGTCGTCCTAGCCCACCTGGAAGTCCGGAGTTAACCGAATTCCGCTCCCCCTTCCACCCCCGCCACATTCTTTGGATCCGGTCCGGACTTGAACGGGGCATCTGAGACACCATGTCTTTCCAAATAACAAGTTTCATTAAGATCCATCACCCGTTCGAAAGTTATAAGCCTTAAGATTCCGGATCCCCCGTCCCCCCATGATGGTCGAATCCTGGAACTGACAATTTCCAAGTTAATCCGGTCGGCTCCCTGATACGCCTTCCAAGTTTCATCGTCCTAGCTCACCTGGAAGTACCTTAACTCCGGATCATCGCAATTCCGGAAACCCCCGTCCAATTCCCCCACAGTGCCCGAATCCGGTCCGGTTCTGTCAATGATGTTCCTAGGGCTTGTGCTTGTTCTTACGACCAAGTTTCATCCCGATCGCTTCGCTCTATGCGTGTCACAAGATTTCCGGTTCCCCCTCAAACCCCTCCCCCCCCCCCCCCACATTCATCAGATCAGGTCCGGACATGAAATGGAACATCTGAGACACGAGAGCTTTCCAAATATCAAAGTTTCATTAAGATCCGATCACCCGTCGAAAGTTATACATAGCCTACCTCAAGATTTACGATGCCCCTCCCTCGGTCCCCCCCCCACGATGGTCGGATCGGAGAACTTCAAGTTGATCAGATCGGGTCCCTGATACGCCTGCCAAGTTTCATCGTCCTAGCCCACCTGGAAGTACCCTATCCCCGGATCATCGGCCGATTCCGGACCCCTCCCCCCCCCCACATCGCTCAAATCCAGTCCAGTTCTGTCAATGATGTACCTATGGCTTGTGCTTGTTCTACCCCCCAAGTGTCATCCCGATCGCTCCACTCTAAGCTTGTCACAAGAACCGGTTCCCACCTCGAACTAGCCCCAGATTCATCGGATCTGGTCCGAACTTGAAATGCGACATCTGAGACACCAGGTCTTCCCGAATATCAAGT